>JASUAB010000005.1:25727500-30727500 GCA_037013595.1 Dicorynia guianensis | reverse complement strand
AAGCACTAACAACTTCTTTATTTATTTATTTATTTTGTTTTTGGCTGAATCCAAAGATGTATCCCAGTATAAAACTAGCACATATTTAATGTGCTAAAATTAAATTGCTCAAAAATAATAATAATAATAATAATAATAATAATAATAAAGTTTTGTTTTAAGTTAACCCTATATCGAGAAACATTTTCAAATGTGAGCGCAGTACAAATGTTTCGAATTCTGTGTTTTAAAATTTAACACAAACAATTGCAGTTGATGCTTGCAGTAGTAGTTTTGAATTGTATAAATGCATGCCATTAGAATGATAGCTAGTCACCCACACCACAAAATTGAAATAAAAGAGTAGACAAGTCGAGCTGTTTAGTGGCAGTTTTCTCAAATTTTTTGAAGCAGTTCTCCTCGACAACCTTTTTATTATGAAATTTTTATGTCACAGTTATTGATTAGTTTTGTGGTTATCGATAGGACTGGAACATGCACAACCCAAGTATTAAGGTATTTGTTTTTCTTTAAAGGAAGTGTTGCCTTTTGACCAAAGTGAAAGACCATTCAATCTTAATTTTATTATGTCGAGGAATTCTCCCCCCATTCCTTGGAAGACACGGAATTCAAGATGTAGCAATAACATTATGTGTACATTTTCATCACATGATCTTGTTTTATTAATATGAAATTGACACAAGATAGTTTGAGTATCTGGAATAATTATGCATATATTTAAATTCTGTCTATCATTACTATTAACCCTTTTGCAAATGTTATTATTTTGGTTATATCTATATATTTAAAATTACAGGGCCTTTCTGCAATACCATGAATGGCATTGGATAGGGGTCGCGGATCAAATACGACACAAAAGTTGGTTGAGGCGAAGCATATATATAGCCTTGTATCTGCTTTCTTCTTTACCTTCCTCAAATTTGGCCTGCCTCAGGTAGTAAATTACCTTTATCACAAGTGCTCAAGCGACGCTACTTTCAGTGACAACAGCGATTACAAATTCAGCCTGTCCACCCTCCTCGACCATTTACCTCCTTCGGACGTGAAAGAGTTCTACAACACCACAGCAGGCGCTCTAAATAATACTGTGTATGGCCTCTACTTGTGCCGAGGCGATGTCCCCTTCAGGATTGCAAAGATTCTGTCCCTACTCCCAAGAAGCCATAGGTTGGTGCGAACAGTGCTTTCTACGGTATTCAAACCGCTCTTTCTTCTCCAAGGTTGACACAATGCCAAGGATTGTCTGGTGGGACTGGAACCCCCCCTCCCTCCATGTGCCGAACCAGACAAGTTTCTTTCGCCTAATGTTGAGAACCATGAACGAAACTGCAGATGAGGCAGCCAACTCTCCTGTTGGTGCCAAGAAATTCGCCACAAAGCAAGTCAACATATCTGGATTGCAATCTATATACTGTCTGGCGCAGTGCACACCAGATTTATCACCAAAAGATTGCAGAATCTAAGTGGTACCTTAATTAAGGGACCTTCATCGTGCTGTGTAGGAATGAAGGGAGGGAGAGTTCTAACCCAAGCTGTAATGTTCGATATGATGCGTACCCTTTCTATAACTCCCCGTCTACGCCACCGTCGCCTAAATCAGGACCTAGATGGGACGCTAAAGTTCGAAGTTTAAAAGATCGCAAATGCAAATAATTGTGAGTTTAACTGTATAATCTTAACAGAAGAAATTAATAAAATTTAATATAAATTAACTAGCTTTACATGTTTAAAATTTAACATATTTTCGTTCCAAAAAAAAAAAATTAACGTGTTTGTCACTCTGTATAATTTAATATATTTGCGATTAAATACAAAGTATGTTCAATTCTATTAAAAAATAGGGGTAGGGGAATAAGGGGTACTGAGCACAAGACCCTTACAAAAATTTTCTGTAAAAAAATTGTCCATATTAATATACTTTTATTTTACTAGTCTTATTGTTAGAGTTTTTAAATATATTTCATTAAGTATCGGAGTCTTTATTTTTATATATGAGATTAAATAAACATATATAATTATAAAAAAATTATAAACTATTAGAATGTAAAGGCATAAATAATAAATATTTAATTTTAATAAAAAAGCGAACCATGAGATATTAGTACTGGGTTGTATAATTATTTTTCAATGGTATTAAATTTTCAATTAGAGTAATACTCTAATACTTAAATCTTTGATGCTCTTTATACTAGGGATTATGAATAAAGAATTAATTAAAACGTTTCGACATATATATTCATCATCTGCAAGATGATTCAGCCACGAAAAAACATAACTTGCAGTTAGTGTTAGTTGCAGGTTTGTAATTTGACAAATTTTAATGATATTCATGAAATAGTTTTTATTCTAAAATTTATTGTCACTTTATAAATGAAATTCTTATAATAATAATTTTCTATTAAGTTATATTAACTGAAATACAATTATATAATAATTTGTGTAAAATTTTTATGATTGTATGAATTTTATTACTGGACGCACTCCTTGACAATAGTGTAAATATATACCATATTTTACGCAGGAAAAGGGAAAGGCCAATAGCAAATGATTATTATGGTTTTGCTCCTAATTTTTGGTTCTGTCATACTTTTTTTATTTCGGATGCTATTTTTGGCACAGAAGAAAGTCAAAGAGTTATAAGGCTATTCTCTGAGAAAGTGTATGTATAAAACAATTTATATTGATTTGGTCGATTTTGTATTAAGTTTAGAAATGTGTGTTATACTTATGCTAAAATCGGAATATTGGTGTAGTTGGGATTGAATGGACTAGCATAGAGTCCTTGCAATTCAATTTGGTCACAACTGAAGCAACTACAAACAATTTTTCACATGACAACAAAATAGGCAAGGGTGGATTTGGAGAAGTCCACAACGTAACATGCATGCTTTATAATATATATGTATCAATAAATCTACTTCATATTCATTCTCACACCCATCCCACTACAGCCATTATTTGATTGTGAATGGTTATAGTTGACAGATTTGATATTTTGAGTTTGCTAGTTGTTTGCACTGTTTTCGTTCCGAATATTCTTAGAACGGTAATATATACACATAAAAAGTGTATGTATAATTTATACACATTTTTATATTTTTTCTTTTTTTACTCTTTAAAAAATCTATTATTAAATATGGAGAGAGTGCAAGTTCTCCAACATAAGTTTATCATTTTCCATATTCTTATGATCAACGATTTGTGACTCATTAGTTTCCACACGCATCGCCATCAAACACCATTGCGATCAATTACTTGAGCAGAATCATAGTTGTGACATTTAGATATTTATTTGATAAATTATATGTTTTATAAATGATAATTGTTTCAATTTTAATGCTATATTCAAATTAAGTTTTTATTAGATTCTTTCTCTATCCACTTAAACTCTCTTTTATTAGTAATTGTAAATATTTCAACAAGAAAAATTCTTGGAATGAAAATGATTTTTTCGTAGACTTAGGATTATTTTATAATATTTGATTCCGTTAAAAATGATTAAAAAATCAGTTAAAAGAACAATCAACTCTCGAGTAAAAAAGAAAAATGATTTCAAAAGTGGAATTATGTTTTCATAATATTATCAAACTTTATCAATTGATATTTCTGTTGATAAAAAATCAATTGAAATATTTACTAAGAAATACTTCTTAATACATGATACATGATTTGATCATCTGCGGTACACATTTTTTCAACCATCAAAATTTGGTTGACTTTTAAATACCGCAACATCAAAATTAATATTCTGATGGCCACTTTGGCTGCAAAGTAATATTTTCAACGACATTATCACTTGTTCAAACTCTTCTAGAAATATATAATTATTGTTTGATTCGTATCTATTACTGATGAATACATTTGTATGTATATAATATCTATTTTTTTGGTCGTATTACGTATCCTCTAACTATAACCTTTTAACTTTTAGGCAAACATTTACATTAAACCTCAAAATTTGCCATCCTAATAGCATACAAGATGTTCAATTACAATTACGTCGACACACTATTATGTCTGTTAGTGTGATTTGCTGAAAATAATATACAAAGCACATCATTATTATATAGTGCTGAGTATTTTAAGTGGTTCTATGATTTTTATGTCATTTGTCTGAATTTGACAGAGTATAGTTTGAGGCTATTATTTATTTAGCGATGTAAATTCTGTCTATAATATAATTGCTCCATTGACTCACTTGGGTGTTTCTTTTTTTTCATTAAAATAAAATTATATAAATAGCGACAAGCAAATTTGTCCTTTCTTAATCAGGTAGACCTGAATATTTTTAGGGAAAGATTAGAATTAATTTCTTTAACATTGTAAAATTACTAAAAAAAGGAAAAAAAAATTAATGTGATGCACAAGTTCATATATAACTGCCCACCATAGATACTTTATGGAGAAGGGCGTATTTAATCATTTTTATTTTTTAAAAAAGTAATTTAGTTTCTTAATTTTTAAGTTAAATAATTTATCCTTTACAATTATAATTAGAACAATTTAATTTTTCTATAAGTATTATAAGGCAAATTAGTCTCTCTAAAAAAAATTACAACAATTTAGGGCCTGTTTGATCATGTTTTTATTTTTTTATTTTTGAAAATTATTTTATAAAATTAATTTTTAGAATTGTTTCACAAAATTAAAAAAAATGATAAAAATCGTTTGGTATAAATTTATTTTGAAATAGTTCTGAAATGTTAAAATGCAAAAAACCTGTTTGATAAATTTAAGAATAAGTTTCCAAAGCTAAAAGCAGAAAACTTGTTTGGTTTTTTTTTTTACTAAAAAAAATTTACTTATAATAACTTTTAATTTTTTAAATAAATTATAGAAATACTTTAAATAAAATAAAAATAAAAAATGAAAATATACAAGTATTATTTATTTATAAATTATATTTTTATAGATTAACTAGATTTTTATATGTTAATATGATTATTAAATTTAACTAAGATAAAAATTTTCTTAGTCCTCCAAACTTAAAAAAGTTATTCAAATCCAAGTCTTTTATTGGTGATAGTCAGAATCTGGGCATTTTACGAACAAATGTTGTTTAGCTATTGAAATGTTTGAAGAATTAGGCTTTTGATATTCAACACCACAATTTTATATATGCAAAATTTTCTCTGAGTAATCATCAAATAAATACAAGTATGGAATCACTGTTGTGCGATCTATCAGAGTCATCATCAAATAAATACAAACATAGAATCACAGTTGTGCAATCTATCAATTTATGCAATCAAGAGACAGACACACACATTAACCAAAAAGAAAAAGGGTAATACAAACCATCACACCTTTCTAATCAAAGTTCTAAAAGGAAGGATGCCACGAATGTCAACTCCTGCTTAGAAAAGAGAATCAAAGCTGTTAGCACATATGGGCCTTCGGGAAGCTGGAAGAATAGATATCTAGAGACACTTGAAAAGCTTATCTGACCATTCAAGTAGCCCTTTATTTCAGGAATACCAGACCCAGCTACAGCTGGCGCACATTGTGTGACGATAGATATAGAGGAATAGACCAAAATAAAGTTGATCGGGACACATACATAAAAGCTAACTACATAAGATTTCTGAATTAGATTAAACGTACCAAGTCCCAAAACAAATTATCAAGCAAACCTGAAGAATCAGAGGACAAACTCCTATCTCCTCAGTGGCCAGAATCAATTTGTGCTACATACTCTAGGCAATTGAGCAACTGAAGAGTAAGCGATTGGGATTTCAAATTACTAAAGTGAAACACAGATTAGATAATCTTCAGAAATTCTAAACGGAAAATAATACAGTCAAAAGAGAGTAAACAACTTAATGCTCCTAACAAATCCTAGGATTAAAAATGAATGACAAGAGTTAACAGCTTAACACAGCTCCTTGACTTAGCATATCCTATATTCTAAAAATATACCGGAGTCAAATCTAAAGTTAGCAGGTTTATAATGCCAAATAATTGCAGAAGGGCTTACTTATGTATTCTCTGTAGTTAGTTCTTCAAGTCACCAAAACAGAGCTAGTGGTCTCAAGTTACTAAAACAGAGTTAGTGGCTTCAAGTCACTCAAACAGAGTTAGTGGTTTCATGCTCCATAGGACACTGCAGAAATCAGAGTATCCTATATTCTAGAAATATATACCAGTGCCAAATCTTAAGTTAGCAGATTTAAAATGCCAAATAGTTGCCGAAGGGCTTACTTATGTACTTCCTCTGGTTAGCACTTCAAGTTACCATAGAAGACTCAGTGGTATCAAGCTCTAAAAGACACTAGAAGCAGGGGTTGTCAATTTCAAATCGTTTTTCCTCAATTTACATTTCAATTCATTTGTGCTTCCTTTTCTCCCATCACCGTGGGAACTGTTGAATACCGAAAATATTTAGAACTTAACAAAGATCTGCATAGTAAGATTTTAGTCGGGGCCTAGCCTTAGAATGATATATGCCAATCATTAGGTTTCACCTGGCATGTCTTTAAAAATAAAAGGTTTGACCTAATTTGTCAGCCTACATACAATTGAAATAGATACTTAGGTCTATTAGCTCACAAAATATATGATTATATAAACTTCTACAATATGTAATTTTGAAAAAAAATATATAAATTTTTCTATTATGTAAATAAAACAGACAAACTTGTAAGCACGAAGGCGAAGGCAAGCTTTAATGAAATTAGCGGGCTTGAACATGTTTAGAAAACAGGCCTACTTTTAGCCTAGACTCGCCTTGATTTTTTTAAGCAGGCCAAGTCAAGTTAGACCAAATGCAGGTTAAGCTGCAGCGTCTTATAGACCACTTAATCTATTTCTAATCATACTATCTGCTTTATTTTCTATAGTCTTACATGCATCACCATCTGTCCAGCTTTCCTTTGTCCCCGTTGGTGTAGAACTAATCATACTATCTCCTTTATTTTCTATAGTCTGACATGCATCACCATCTGTCCAGCTTTCCTTTGTCCCCGTTGGTGTAGAACTAATCATACTATCTCCTTTATTTTCTATAGTCTGACATGCATCACCATCTGTCCAGCTTTGGTGCAGAGTTGGTGCAGAACTAATCAGACTATCTGCTTTATTTTCAATAGTCTCACATGCATCACCATCTGTCCAGCTTTCCTTTGTCCCCGTTGGTGCAGAAGTAATCATAATAGTGCTTCCGGTAATTCAGGGAGAGATCATCTGTCAACGAAGCTTAGAATAAAAAGATTTAATGTGAATTTTCAAAGAACTCAAAGATGAAAGTACTTGGAGGAAGTTGTGTGAAAGATTGTTGAGTCATTTCAAAGAACCCCATCTGTTCAAAACTTGGACTTTCTTGTGAGGTAACAAAACTAATTAATGAGGATATATTCTCAATGGTTGTCTCTAGTTACATCAGGGATGACAATTTTTTTTTATTGAATGAAGATTTGCAGGAAATTCTCAATCTCTATTGGGGGATGATGGGGCGAATTTTCTCCATATGAGAATGAGGATATGGAGAAAATTCTCTCTATCACTATTTTAAGGACGAGAGTGGAGATCTCATTCTCCACCCTCTTATAGTTCAATAAGTATGATGTTAAGGGCATTTTAGTAATTATATATAATTATATAAATAATTAAATCTTAATTTTTATTCACATTAAATAATTTTATTTAAAAGAATTAAAAATTTTGGATTCTTACAAGGATTGAAGATGGGGAAAAATTTTTCTCACCATTGAGGGCAAAGAAAATTTTTCCCTCATGGTTGGGGAACAGAGACTTCTCCTCGCCCCTACCCTGTTACCATTCCTCGGTTACATCCTCTACGACATCATTGATTGAGCAGGCTTTAGCTTTAAGGAATCCCAAAATTAGTAAGCAATTTGCAACCATCTTACATCTATTAAAGAATCAGTCATCCCAAAAATTAAATTGTTTAATAGTGACATATAAATAGTTTTGTATATTTTTATTTTGAACATGAAATGTAAATAATTTTTTAAATTTTTGAATATCATTATGAATTAAATTCTCAATTATTAGGTTTGATATTATGTCAAAAAATTAATCATTCTAAAAATTTAAACTATTATGTATAAACTTTTAAATAATTTTATATATACTTTCTCTCTAATGAGATCAATTAACAAAATTTTGGAGAGTTATAATAGATGGATGCCAATCATTAGATTTACAAATTCAAGATTTGAAGCTTAGGAAAATCAGGAGTCCCTTGGGTGTTGAGAGTTAACAAGGTCAAGTTTATTCTATGAGATCTGAAAGATTTTATCAATTCACATTAAATTTTATGAGAATTTTATAAACTTAATTTTGTGAGATTAACTTTTTCTTGCAGTTTAATATTTGAAGTTTGAGTTCTCTTATAGAAAGTTTAAGGTTTAATCCTCTAAATTCGCATTGGGTAATGAAGTGAGACTATTACTCATTTAAAATAAAATAAAACAAACATATAAGTTTGAGGATAACAAAACTCTTTAGGAAAATTTTTTAGTATTTTTTCCCTGTGCTACTTATGTATGTGTAGAAATGAGTGAGAAGGATTGAGCGGGACTTAACTGGGGTGCGGGATTAAAGTAAAAAAGCCAGCAACTGTAGAGTCCTTTCTTTTTTGATACCAGCCAAATAAAGGAAAACCAAGAAAACGAAAAACTAACTACAACAATTTCTCCCTAATAAATGCACGCTGCATAACTTTCTTCATTCATCAGCTGCTTGAATTCTGCAGGAACTGCCGTAAAAACCACGGTCATATTGCCTAAACCAGAAAATCTCTTAGCTAAGCCGTCCGCAACCTTATTCTTCTCCCGATTTATGTGCTCTGTCTTAACTTGCCAATTCTGTTGTATGAGTTGTCTAATGCACAGCACCAAAGGGTTAAATTGTACCAAGTCAGGATTATTTTCATGAACCAATTGCACCGCTTGAAGGGAGTTAGATTCAATAATAACCTGAGTTAATCCCCATTCCCAAGCCATTTGAAGACCTTTGATGATAGTGTTATGAAGTGATGCAAAATTAGTTTTATCTCATTTTATTTTATTTGTTAATAATCCACTTGTTAAATGTGGATAAATCTTTAGGAAGTAGATAGTGCAAGACCTAATCTTGATTTTAAAGATATGGCTTGTGCTGGTTAAACTTTAGGAGAAAGTCTTTATCTAGTTGATAGGATTACATAGTCATCACAGTTTTAGATTTTCCTGTTTTTGCTTCAATAAAATGGATCTTTATTCAGCCAATAAAAATTTTATTCAGATTTGTTTTTTTTTTTTCTCCAGTTATCATTACTGTTATAGCGGCTCATCTGTTTTTCTACATTCTATTACAACAGAGTTTGAAGACCAACAGTTGTGGTATCAGAGCCTAGTTCTTATTAAACTAGGCATTGTTCTGTGGGTTTGTTGCTAAAGCAAGTTGCAAAAATAAGGTGTTCATCATGTTTAATGGTGTGAATACCTTGAGTGTTTCTCAGTCAGCATTGGTGCCCATTTTTAATGGAAATAATTATGCTTTTTGGAGCATTAAGATGAAGACGTTTTATATGTCTCAAGAGCTATGAGGCATTGTAGAGAATGGGTTTGAAGAATCTAATAGGGCTGAGAGGATAGCTGAAATGAAGGAGTTACGCAAGAAGGATGCCAAGGCGTTGCTCGTCTTACAACAAGCAGTGACAGACTCTATCTTTTTCCTGCATTGCAAATGCTGTGAAAGTGAAAGAAGCCTGGACCATTCTACGACAAGAATTTCATGGAGACAATAAGGTAACCATTGTGAAACTCCAAACTCTTCGTAGAGATTTTGAGAACTTGTGTATGAAAAGTAGTGAGATGGTTCAAGATTATATTAGTAGAGTCTCTATTATTGTAAATCAGATTAGAACATATGGGGAGACAATTAGTGACAAGACTATCGTAGAAAAGGTCTTGAGAAGTTTGCCTCATAAATTTGATCATATTGTTGCTGCTATTGAAGAATCAAAAGATATATCTAATTACTCTCTTAATGAGTTAAAGGGTTCATTGTTAGCACATGAAGAAAGAATAAACAGATCTGCAGAAAAGACTGAGCAAGCCTTTTAGAGGAAACTTGAAATTTCAGGGAAGGAGAAAAATTATGACTATGCAGGTAGAGGCAGAGGTGGATACTGTGGACATAGTAGAGATCGTGGAAGTATGAATTCAAGTCAACCAGATACTGAAAGTGGTGAAAAAGGCTATCAAAGGCATAATTATAAGGACAAGCAGTGTTATTATTACAAAAAGAAGGGGCATATTGAAGCAAATTGTTGGAAGAAGGAAAAACAACAAGCAAACTATGCTGAAGAAAAGGAAGAAGGAGGTAACCTATTTCTAGCTTATATGAGTCCCAAAGAGAGTAACCATGATCTTTGGTTTTTAGATAGTGGATGTAGTAACCACATGACAGGCATTAGAAGCCTTTTTTGGGACCTTGATGAATCTATAAAGCTATAAGTTCATCTTGGGAATGACAAGCAAATGCAAATTGAAGGAAAGGGAACTATAGTTGGGAGGACCAAGTTAAGTATTGAAAGATTAATTCATGATGTGTATTATATTCCCAACTTGGCACATAACTTGCTTAGTGTGGATCCATTGATGCAAAAGGGATATTCACTTTTATTTGATGATGATGTGTGTGAAATCAAGGTGAAAAAATATGATAAATCTCTTACTAGAATTCTCATGATTGAAAGCAAGATGTTCCCTCTAAAAATTTCTTGTTTAGATGATTATGCACTTGTCTGCATTAAGGATGATTCTCATTTGTGGTATTTGAGGTATGGGCACTTGCATTTTAATGGATTGAAATTATAAAGTCAGGAAAAGATGGTGCATGGTTTGCCTCCAATTGCATTTACTAATGAAATTTATGAAGGGTGTGTATATGGGAAGCAATAGAGATAGTCATTTCCAGTTCGGAAAGCCTAGAGAGCAAAGAAGCCTTTAGAATTGGTGCATGCTGACATCTACAGGCCAATGAACACTTCATCTTTGAACAAGAGTAAATATTTTTTATTATTTATTGATAATTTTACTCATATGAGCTGGGTGTTTTTCCTTGTCCACAAATCAGAAGCATTTAAGAAGTTCAAAGAATTCAAGGCTTTTGCAGAAAAATAATGTAATCATCAAATAAAAATTCTTCGAACTGATAGGAGAGGAAAATTTTTATCTGATGATTTTACCAACTTTGTAATCAAAATGGGATCAAGAGGCAGTTGACAGTGAGAAGAACACCAGAACAGAATGGCATTGCAGAAAGGAAGAATCGCAGAATCATGGAAATGGCAAGGAGTATGTTGAATGAGAAGAAGCTTCTGAATGATTTTTGGGCTGAAGCAGTAGCTACATAGGTATACATTCTCAACATTTCTCCAACAAAGGTAGTATGTAACAAGATCCCTTATGAAGCTTGGTGGCATCGTAAGTCCAATATAAGTTATTTGAAGATTTTTGGTTGCATTGCTTATGCTTTGCTAGCATTTAATTATCATACTAAATTAGACAAGAAGAGTGGGAAGTGCATTTTTGTGGGATATAGCGATGAAACAAAAGGGTATAGGTTGTATAATCCTATTACCAAAAAACTAATCATTCAAAGAAATGTTGTTTTTGATGAAAGCAGCTTTTAGGAGTGGAATACAAAAAAAGTTCAGTATGTCTCATTTGAAGAGGATGAATTAGATGAGCCACAAGATGAAGAACCAACTTCTTCCACATCTGGCCCCCTAGTAACATCAACACAAGCTTCTCCACCTCTTTAACCTTCAAGGATGACAACTAGAAGCATATCTGGGGTTCATCCAAGAAAGGTAAAACCATGGAAGAAGCCTATGACCTTAACACTTTTGCTCTCTTAGTGACAGAACTAATGAATTTTGATGAAGCATGTGGAAAAGATAAATGGGAAAATGCCATGAAGGAGGAAATCTCTTCCATTGAAAAGAACAACACTTGGGAGCTTGTAGATAAGCCAGAAGGAAAAGATGCAATTGGTGTGAAGTGGATCTACAAAGTAAAACACAATGTAGATGGAAGTGTGCAAAAGTTCAAAGCAAGCTTGGTGGCTAAGGGATATGTACAAGAGTATGGTAAAGATTTCTTTGAAATCTATTCTCCTGTTGCAAGATTTGAGACTGTGAGATTGATTTTGGCATTAGCAGCACAATTGAAATGGAAGGTGTTTCAGTTTGATATTAAATCTGCATTCTTGAATGGTTATTTAGATGAAGATGTTTATGTAGATTAGCCACAGGGATTTGTTGTTGAAGGAAAAGAAGATAAAGTGTACAAGTTGAAGAAGGCCCTTTATGGACTCAAGCAAGCACCACAAGCTTGGTATGGTAGGCTTGATTCATACTTGACTGGTAATGGTTTTCATCGTAGTAGTAGTGAGCCCACTTTGTATGTGAAGGTGAAAAATGGTGATATTCTCATTGTTTGTGTGTATGTAGATGATATCATTTATTCTAGTTCTTCTAAAGTTTTTATTAAAGAATTTAAGAACAAAACTGATGAGTTTGATATGTCTGATTTGGGGCTGTTGCATTATTTTCTTGGGTTACAAATTTACCAAACTGAATATGGTATTTTTGTTTCACAAGAAAAATATACTTTGGATTTGTTGAAGAAGTTTAATATGCAGGATTATAAGTCAGCCTCTACTCCGATGAATGCAAATGAGAAGTTGACAAGAGAAGATGGAACTTTAAGGACCAATGAGAAGTATTTTAGAAGCTTGGTTGGAGGGTTGATGTATTTGACTCCTACTCGTCCAGACATCATGTTTGCTGTTAGTTTGGTCTCAAGATTCATGCATAATCTGTCTCTACATCATCTTGGAGCTGCAAAACGGATTCTTCGTTATATCTGAGCTACTAGCAATTTTGGAATTTGGTACAATCCTATTCCTGAATTTAAATTGTTTAGTTTTACTGACAGTGATTGGGCAGGTTGTATAGATGACTGGTAGAGCACAAGTGGTTTTATTTTTAGTCTTAGTTCAAGAGCAATATCATGGAGCTCAAAGAAGTAACCTAGTACAGCATTGTCATATTCAAAAGCAGAATACATTGCTACTACATCTACTACTTGTCAGCCGATTTGGATGAGAAGAATTCTGGAGGACTTACACCAAATTCAAGCAAATGCAACAAAAATCTTTGTGAAAACAAGTCAACAATCTTAATAACTAAGAATTCAGTTTTTCATGGCAGGACAAAGCATATTGAACTTCGCCATCATTTTATTCAAGATGTTGTAACTGAAAGCCTAATTGTCATGAAGTACTATCCAACAAATGATCAGATTACTTATGGGTTTACAAAGGGGGTTGACTATTCAAAATTTGTAAAATTCAAAAACTTGCTTGGGGTTGCAGATTTTGCATGCAAAATTAGTTTTATCTTATTTTATTTTATTTGTTAATAATCTACTTGTTAAATGTGAATAAATCTTTAGGAAGTAGATAGTACAAGATCTAATCTTTAAAGATATGCCTTGTGCTGGCTAAACTTTAGGAGGAAGTCTTTATCTAGTTGATAGGATTACGTAGTCATCTACAGTTTTAGATTTTCCCTATTTAAACTGCTATTTTTGCTTCAGTTAAATGAATCTTTATTCAGCCAATAAAAATTTTATTCAGATTTATTTTTTTTTCTCCAATTACTGTTACTGTTACAACGGCTCCTTTGTTTTTCTGCATTCTGTTATGCATTCTGTTACAGCTGAGTTTGAAGACCAACAGATAGCCCATAATTCAGCATCTAACACTGAATATCTGCCTAATCCCCCTGCAAATCCCGGTAAAAAATTGCCCCTATTATCTCGGATAATCCCTGCAATGGTTGTTAACAGGGAATTCTGTAAACCAGCAGCATCCACAGTCACTTTGCACCATCACGGCAGAGGAGAAGTCCATCTTGAGGATCTATCATTTATATGGTTTGCTCCCATTTTTGTCTCCCGTTTATATTTATTAGTCATCTCAATCTCCTTGCGACTGAGCGAAATTCATAAAAAGAGCTCCTGATCTCTAGGATTTTTGTCTTCAAAAACCACTTCATTTCTCAATTTCCAAATTAAATGCAGAGCCGCACCCAGCAAGTGTAGTTTCTGTTCTTATCAGTTCAATATTTGATATTAAATCAATTTTTTTAGGGGGAGGGTCCATCACAGTAGCTTGCTACTGGATCCTCGCGTGTCGCTTGTTCATTGCACTGCAGCACTTTCCTGTTACAGTAGCTGGCACAGCAATATTTCTAGACGCTAGAGGTGTGAAGCGTGAAAGTCGAACAATTTCAGTATTCACCCGACTTAAGTGGTAATTTTCCCCTGTTCCAACAAATAATCTTGTCTGGAGGCCACTATGGGATTTGGATATATAGAACATTGGATTGCCAGATTACCAGATTGAAGTGTTGCCTTATACATTATTAAAATTAATACTCAGTCTCTATCGAAACTAAAGTGAGTTATTCATTGTAAAAATTTTTCAACAAGATAAAAGAAGGGATAATAATTTCAAAAGAACAGGGAAATAAAACCTCCTACTATCGAGGAAGGAATTCACTTATAGACATTTTGTTGACGGAGTCTGGTAAAGGATTGCAGGGATACTGATCCAATCCAGATTTGTTTGCTACAGTGGTTGGTTCCATTCTATCGTGCACGAAAAATGCTGGTTCTTGAGGAGATGGTAATTGAATCGAATCATTGCTAAGATATGAAACAACAGTAGCCATTGATGGCCTAGCATCTGGATTTTGTTGAACACACAATAAACCAATTTGGATGCATTTAATCACTTCGGATGGAGGATAAAGTTCAGTCAAATTTGAATCCAATATTTCTAATGACTTTTTACCCATCCACTGCTTCCATACCTGCAATAATTATTCAAAGTTAGATATAAATTCATATTATTGCTATTTTTGCAACCTTTTCATCATGAATTTCATTTATGAAATGAGATGATATTATGTACAAGCAGTAATGAAAGAACAATATTAAGTGCTTACATAACTCAAGAGGCTAATAGCATGTTGTGATTCACAAAATTTAGCATTCTTTTTTCCACTGACAATTTCTAAAGCCATAACTCCAAAACTGAAGACATCTAATTTTTCTGAAAATTGTCCAAGCATTGCATATTCCGGAGACATATAACCACTGCATAAAAATATAAGCATGTTAAATTTACATCCAAATGATACAAGAAACAGCCTTTGGGACATTCTGACTATGCCAGTTGAGATCAATTAGCAATCTCTTACCATTAGATCACAACCTTAATTCTTTATATCAACATTATTAAAAGGAGAATCAAAGAAATGAATGAGGAAAATAAAAAAAACTGAGAATCCAAACTTACTATGTCCCAACAACTCTATTTGTAATTCCTTCTGTTTCATTTATAGCAATCATCCTTGCCATGCCAAAATCTGAGATTTTCGGATTCATATTATCATCTAACAAAATATTACTAGGTTTGAGATCATGATGAATAACTTTGAGGCGAGAATACTCATGAAGATAAAGAATTCCTCGAGCAATTCCTATTAAGATTTTATAACGCTCAGGCCAATTTAATATCCTTCGATTTTGGGTACCTATAAATTTGTCATAAGTAACTTGTGAGGAATTAAATGAATATCTTTGAAAGTGAATTAGATCTAGAAAATTAAGAAATTAAATAAGTAAATGATCATCAATAACCCTAAACTCAAGTAAAAGAAAGTTTAAGAATGTTGTACCGAATAGGAAGTAATCAAGACTCTTGTTGGGCACATATTCATAAAAAAGAATTTTCTCTCGCCTTTCCAAGCAAAATCCTATTAATGCCACCAAATTCCTATGTTGAAGTTTGGGTGTTAGTAAAATTTCATTCTTGAACTCTATTGCACCTTGCCCAGAGCTTTTTGAAAGTCTTTTTGCGGCTATTTCTCGACCATCAGAAAGAATGCCCTAAATGTATAGTTTATGTGATACACAAGGAAAATAGACAATATATATATATGGGAACAATATATATAGTATGTATAAAGAAAATAAGACAAATATAAGCCTACATACATGCACACCTACAAACATACAAACACTAGTTATTAGCAGGTGCTTTGCTCATGATTTTTTTTAATTTAATTTATATTTTATGAATACATATTTCAATAAAAAGAAATAAAATTTGATGAGAAATTAGAAGCTATTTTTAATACTAAATTTAAACAGTAACAAATGTTTATTGGAGTTTTTTTCTTACTATAGTGTATTATTCTACTTTATTTTCTCTTTAATTTTTTTTAGAAATTCTATTAACTACACTAGCGGTCTCAATCTAAAAAGTTATGGAAACATGCACTATTTTTTAAATCTGAAAGATCTTTGGATTATGACACACACGTTATAGGTTCTGTGTGAACTACAACTTGGAAAGTATGTTACCTTATAAACTTCTCAATCCGAGAACTTATGTGTCTTATAAGGTGATATACACACACACAAACACACGTACAACTTGGAAAGTATGTTACCTTGTAAACTTCTCCAAATCCACCTTTGCCTATCTTGTTTTCTTGTGAAAAATTGTTTGTGGCAGCTTCAATTGTGGCCAAACTGAACTGCAAGGACTCTATGCTAGTACTTTCGCCCCCAACTATACCAGTAGTCCAATTTCAACATAAGTCACTGCATTCTACGCTTAATGCAAATCGATCGCATTAATATAGATTATTGTATACATACAATTTTCCTTGAGAATAGTCTTATAACTCTTCAACTTTCTTCGACGTAGAAAATAGCATCCAAAACAACAAAGCATGATGGAACCAATAACGAGGACCAAAACCTTTATAATAGTTCGTGATTGGCCTTTACCTGCGAAAAGCACAGCTAGTATGCATTTGTGTATAGAGTAATATAACTATATTTCAATTAATTTAAAATCAATTCTAGTAAAATCAACAAATATGATCATATCACCCTTATATACTCATTGTATTGTCGGAATAACTTCGAGTGAACAATAGCCTGAATTGTTTGTTTTTGGCTAACGGTTTTGAGTGACAACTGGGGAACATGCATTGAAAAATAATAATAAAAAAGATAGCGACCTAAAAACTCTGGCAATTGAGTTGAAAATGTCACAAGAAAATATATCAAAACAACGGTTAAAAATGTTGCTGCGCTGAAAAATTAGTGCCCTTAAAAACAAGTTGCTGGACAGTAAAAAACAATAGACTACGGTTTTAGCTATTTAAATTTGAAGTGGGCAATACACAATATTGTCAATCCGTTTGTTTGAATTGACTATGAGTCTAATTAATTGTGATAAAAATTAATTTTAATATAATTGATTCTGTAAAAATTTACTTGCGTTTATATATATGATTACAGAATTATATTTAAGCAATATGTTTGGATATAAAGTTACTGTAATTATTTTTTAATGTTTGGGTTGCCAAACGGCCTCGCTGTTGTCATCCCATTTGACAACCCAAAATGAATTCTTGAGGTGGCAAAGACCACAACTTTTATCATCAAAGAATTTTAATGGCATCAAAAGGTTTTATTTTTCATTCAAAAAATTAATTAATTGATCAATTAATAAAATTCAATTAAAAATTGTTATTATCAGTTTCATTTATTAAAGCAACTATAATTATGTAATAAAAATTATTTCATAAAAATATAAAAATCATTTTTCAAAAATTATTAAATTAGATAAACCTGAAACTGCAAGTCATGTCCTTTTGCTGACTGAATCATCGCCTAGAGATGATGAATAAGTCGAAACAGAGTTTTAATTTATTCTTTATTCATAATCCATAAAAACCTTTTTTTTCTCCTCTTCAGCAAGTCATGTCCATTTTTAATATATAATTATATGTTTATTTAGTTTTATATATAAAAATAAAGGCTTCAATAATTAATAAAGTAAATTAAAAAACTCTAGCACAAGACTAGTTAAAATAAAAGTATAATAGAGATAAAAATACAATAATATGCATAATTTTTTTACAAAAAATTTATTATCCACACCCACAATTATTTGCATTTGAGAGCTTTAAAATTTGGAATTTTACCTTCTGATGATGTAGCGGGGGAGTAATAGAAAGGATACAATTCATATCGAACATAACAGCTTGGGTAGAGAACTCTCCCTCCCTGCTTTCCTTCCCAGCAGCAATGAAGGTCCCCTATGGTACCACTTAGACACATTCTGCAATCTTCGGGTGACAAATCTGGCGTGCACTGTGCCAAAGCGTATAGAGAATGAGACCCAGATATGTTGGCTTGCCTTGTGGCGAATTTCTTAGCTCCAATAGGAAAGTTGGCTGCCTCATCTGCCGTTTTGTTCATGGTTGTCAACATTAGGCGCATGAAATTTGTTTGGTTCGACACATTGGTGGTGTTCAAGAGAAGCTTTCTTGGCCTCGTGTCAACGCTAGAGAAGAAAGAGCGGTTGGAATACCGCACAAAGCACTGGTCGTACCAAATTATGGCCTCTTTGGAGTAGGGACCACATAGGTTCCCTATCCGATCAGTTGCGATTGCAATACATGCAAAACAAAGGTGAAGGGGAACATCACCTCGGCACAAGTAGAGGCCATAGACAGTCTCGACACCGTTTGTCGCGCCTGTTACTGTGGTGCTGTAGAACTCTTTGATGTGGGAGGAAGATGATAAATCGTGGAGGAGTCTAAACAGGTTGGATTGGTAGTCGCTGTCGGTATTGTTGCTTGAGCACATCTGATTAGGGCGAGTTGGAAACTCAGCCATTCCAAATTTGAAGAAGGTAAAGAAGAGAAAATAAGAAACGAGTTTGGTGAGAGACATATTGATTTAGTTCCAGTGAATATGGGCGTAATTATCATTTATAAGTCAAAAGTGTCGTTGTCGTTCTTACGGATGGGGGAAAGGTCGAGCAGTAGGCATCAAACTTTAGGATAATATACATCAATCCTCAACATCACGTCTCTATCCAATACACATGAAGATTAGGACAATTTTATGATAAGCAAATATACTCTGTCAAGCATGTGCCATTGATACATATTCTAAAACATGCGAAGCACCAGGGACAGTGTGTAGATAATAAATGATGACCCCCTTTTTGACTTTGGTAAACAAGCAATACTTACTTTATATAAAAGAATGCATTAACATGATGAATAAGTAATAGATATATTAATAATTATTTATTTTTTAAGTTATTTTAAAGTAGATTATTTATTTAAAATTTGATCTTAAATTATTTTTTATTAAAAATATTTATTATTTAATTAATTCTCATTTTAAAAAAATTAATTTCAACTGAAGAATAAAAATGTCTCATAAAAATTTTAAAAAATACATTAATACGGGGTTACGTGCAACACTGCAAGTCCTGTCCAGGGGAGGGTGCAACTTTGCTTTGTTCCATGGCTGCCTAACATAAACAATATAATAGAGCGAACTAGAGAGAAAATAGCTCAACTTGTCCGCTCGTTTACTTGACTCCTTTTTCTTCCAAAGGAAGAAAGTGGTAAAAAAAGACCGCACACTTCGGTAGTTTTATACGTCGCTCTCATTTAATATATTCTGGGCGGCTTGCTATCATTCTGACGACTTGCAATTTATTTATTTTTTATTATAAGAGATCATATTTAAAATTTTATAAAAGAAATGTGATAAGTAAAGTATCGAAGTAATACATTTCGATTTAAGAGCAAAAGTCACTTATATCAATGAACCAATAGTCACCGGCGACGACTTGCAATTTATAAATACAATTGTCTATGTTAAATCAAAACGCAGAAGTCGGTACATCTGCACTCCTACACTTACATTTGCAAATGTTTCTCAGTAAAGGGTTACCTGAAAACATAACCTTTTTTTTTAAAAAAAATTATATGCGAGCAGCTTTAGCACATTACTAGTGTAGTGTTTGTGCTTTGCGTGGATTTATTTTTTTATTAAGGAAATAGAAAAATTAGTTTTTGTGTTTGTATTAAAAAGCAAATGTACTTGAATGATTTATTTGGGTACCTAAATCTAATTTGATAAATTTTTCATTTACTGATAAATTATATTTTAATAGATAAATTGTTTTTACATTTTGTGCATATGTGTTTCGATTTTACCAAATGAAATATTAAAAGAAATGCAATAGAAATAAGTTATATAGTTAATACAGCAAAATGAAAATTTTCATATTTTGTATTAAAATAGGCCAGGATATTGGCAGAAAAGCATTGCATAAAGGCAATTGAATTTTTTTTATAAGTGCTTTTATTTTTAAGTTTATTTTTAGAAAAATCGAGAATTGAATTGTTTAGTATACATGAAAGGCAATGCACGTTTTAGTTTGTTTTCAGAAAAATGAGAAGTTTGAATTAAGTGTATAGTTTGCTTTTAATATTTTTGAGGTGATAAATAAAACAAAAAATGTATTAATTTTTATTTATTGTCAACGCTATGTAAGTAATAAGATATTATTATCAACAATAAATAATGAAGGATTGTTTAATTTGATTGTTAAATGAGAGATTGCTTATTATTTTCTATGTTTGTGGGTGATACATAAATTCGAACATATGTTGATTTTTTTATTTTAAACCTTGAATAAATGAAAAATTATTAGCCATAATAAATAAATGAGAGTGTGCTTAGTTGATGGTGACGAAATTAACATAATTATTGCCTAAAATAAATCAATTTTTATTTTTTTGATTGTTCAATTAAAACCCCACCAATTACATTGTAATTTTAACTTTTATAGGCGCAAAGATTGTAAATTAGAAATTAAAACTACAATTATATTTTAGGCAATCAAATTGATTTTTTATTAAATATTTAAAAGTTTATTTTTAAAAAAGAAATAAACATCGAATCACGCAAAATGACTACGTAATAAGTTTAAGGAAGAAAGAGGTTTGAAGAATTTAATATTAATTTTAAAATTTTAAAAATTTAAAATAAATTTTGTGGGTAATCTATTTAGTTTAAAAATCTTGGAAAGCTATTAAAAAATTAAAATGAAGCACTTTTAAAAATTAAATTGTTATAATTTTATTACATTCCAATGTATTTTTTTCCCTACTTCCGATGATACTTGGGCACATTCTTAGATTAAGTTTGGTGGCATTACCGAATTACGTAACACGCCCAAGACTGGATTACATTCAGCCATTTTTTTGGCTTTATTCGAACAACTTTGGAACTATAATTAAAAGCTATTTAAAACACATGTTCAGCCATATGAGACGTCATATTACTGAGCATAATCAGCCTTCTTGACTTTTATTAAGCCACTTTGACTTGAAAAAAACTTCATGAAGAAGTCAAGCAAGGTGAGCGGATGAAGTTTGAACATCAGAGAAAAGTTGCAGTTCTGAAGAACGCGACGATGCTCTCAGAGAAAAAGAACTCCATAGCCATCTAGCCCTATAGAATAGCTCCCAAGGAGAACCATTTTTTTCCAGTCATATGTTTGAACTTCCAAGTCCCCCACCTCGATACTTTCTTCATCTTTTTCACTTAAGTAATATTTTACTCGTGTATTCAGCTTAAGGCTATCCACCGTCACTTCTTCTAACCTCGTTTTATTCTAATTTTGTTTCCATCTAGCTCATGGAAGAGAATAATGTTAGATTTACACCCAAATAATACAGATATAACGTTTGGGAACTATGTCATATAGGATCAAGTAGTATTCTCTTACTATTAGATTAAAATCTTCTTTTTTTATAAACTATTAAAAGAATAACTGAAGAAGTATGGATGATAAAAAGAAATGAGAGTCCGAATTTATTATGTCACAACAATATTTTTATTTGTACTTTCTCTTGTTTCATTTATGACAAACATTATTTTCACATCAAAATTTGAGATTTTTGAATTCATATTATCATTTAACAAAATATTATTCAATTTAATATCACAATATATAACTTTGAGGTAAGAATATTTATGAAGAAAACAAATTCCTTGAGTAATTCCTCTTAAAATTTTATAATATTTAAGCCAATTAAATCTCCCTCAAATTTAAGGACTTAAAAATCTGTTACGAATAACTTTTGAGAAATTAAATAATAAAGGTGAATTAGTTTAAGAAAATTAAAAAATAACAATAATAATAAATAAGAAAATAATCATAAAAATTCCTCAACTACAAGTGAGTTTAAGAATGATAATTCTATTCGTACTAAAAACACAGTGTACAATAGATATACAAATAGAAACATGGATTTGGAAGAAAGAGACTATGAAAGATAATACAAAATTTGTAGTGCTTCAATTTATACCAATATCAATGCCGTTTAAGAATCCCAAACTGAATAGGAAGTAATAAAGATTCATGTTCAGTACATACTCCAACAAGGATTTTATGTTGCTCTTCCAAGCAAAATTCTAATTATGGCACCAAATTTCTATGTTGATATTTGGCTATTAATAAAACCTTATTTTGGAACTCTATATATTACACCTTGAGAATTTTTTCATAATCTCTTTATGTTATTTCTCGGCCATTAAAAAAGGTCTTAAAAGTATAGTTCATGTGATAATCTGGGGAAGATGGACAATATATAAAGAAAACAATATTAATACAAGTTACACACACCTATATATATATATATGTATGTATCTTTTACCTTAGAAATGTCACTTTGTAAACTTCTCTAAATCCACCTTTACCTGTCATGTGAAAAATTGTTTGTGGAAGCTTCGGTCATTTTACCTACAAAATGCAATTTAAAAAAAAATTACTTAAATGGCATAGTTCAAAGAGTATTTATTTGAGGGGGACAAATTTGTCACCTCAGCTTGACACTTCACACACTATATGCCACATCATTCAACCATCTTGCTATCATCATTGTTTACGCAGCAAAATTCGTGAATTAAACCCATGAATTCTGTTATGTGTTGAGGCAGAATTTGTGAGTTGAACCCCCGAATTCTGTGTAACAACAGAATTCGTAGATTGGACCCACGAATTCTTTCTTCTGGGCTCCAACCACTTATTCTATTATTCATATATAATTTATAATTTATTTAACAAAAAGCTAAAACCTAATCACTCAAATTTTAAAATTTAATAAATTTAATTATTTATATTATATTTTAATAAAATTTAAAATATTTCTCAACCAATAATTAAAAATTAAATTTTTTTAAATAAAATATGGTCAAACAAGACATAATTTTTCTTAATAAAATTTTTTATATTAATTAAATATTTTATAAATTTTTATTTATGTCAGTACAAGAATAGAGAAACATTTACATATGACAAACAATGACCAAGAATCTTTTTAGCACCCAAAAAATGGTATGAAATGAATAAAAGCATGTAAATTATAAAAAAAATTATTGATTTCTTTGGTGTTGTACCATTGGCAGAGTATATTAGGGGCTAAATGCTATTGGTAGAGTGGTTACATAATCAGTTTCTTGTACTAGAGGATGAATCTGATGACCTAATGATACAACGGCACGCATAAGCCTATATTTTGGGATTGATAACTGGCACCATTTTCCCTAACAAGACGAATGCCCTGGTTCATTTGATGTTCTTGCCATTTTTTTGTTTACCAACCAGTGTGAGGATGATTTCACATTAGTAACATGTTGCTGGTAGAGTGCAGTAATAATGTTTTTCTATCTTTGGCATTTCTTTGTTTATCTTCTTTCTATATTCCTTATGTCTCTCATTTTTATTCTAACTTTTGGATTTGAGGTTGATGAACTCTCTTGGAATTTCTTCTTCCTTAAGTTCAGTCATCAATCCAAATGCTTCTAAAAGGTTAACCCTTTTTACCCAATTTCCCAATTCTTTATTTGAATCAGTGCCTTTGTTTTTAAATTTGTAGAAGAGATGTATAATTTATGATAATTATAAGTATATTTGTGCCTTTTTACCCAATCTGCTCTCAGGTTATGCATGCATTTTCATGCAACCTAATTCATTTTTTGGGGTCCAAAAATAGGGCAAAGAAATGAAATAAAGAAAATAATGCTGGCCTTTATAAGTGTATCTGGTTTCGATTTCGTACAGGGAGGGAAAGATGTTCAATGGCCTTTTTGCATTTGAATAACAAATAACATTCATTTTAGTAAGGAGATTTTATTTTTTAAGGTCTGGTTGGAAAAAAAATAGTGAGGAGAGGAAAAGATTTTATTTGTCGTATATAAATGTTTCTCTATTCGATATAAATAAAAATTTATAAAATATTTAATTAATATAAAAAATTTTATGAAGAAAAATTATGTCTTATTTGACCTTTTTTATTTAAAAAAATTAATTTTAAATTATTGGTTGAGAAATATTTTAAATTTTATTAAAATATAATATAAATAATTAAATTTATTAAATTTTAAAATTTGAGTTATTAAGTTTTAGCTTTTCGCTAAATAAACTATAAATTATATACAAGTGACAGAATACGTGGGTGGAGCTCAGAAGAAAGAATTTGTAAGTCTAACTTATGAATTCTATTGTTATACAAAATTTGTGGGTTCAACTTATGAATTTTGCCTCAACACATAACATAATTCGTGGGTTGAACCCACGAATTTTATGTGATGACAGAATTCGTGGGTCTAACCCATGAATTCTGTTGCATAAATAGACATAGCCGCGAGATAGTTGAATGACGTGGCGTGTAATATGTGAAGTGACAAGGTGCAATGGCAAATTTGCCCCCTCAGGTAAATGCTTTTTAAATTATGCCATTTAAGTAATTTTTTAAAAAAATTACATTATATAGGTAAAATGGCCGGAAGCTTCAATTGTGAACAAATTGAATTGCAAGGACCCTACGCCATTATTTTCACTCCCAACAACACCAATATTCCAATTTTAACATAAGTAACTACTTTTGTAAACTTACAAAATTCATCAAATAAATATGGATGACTTTATATACATAACGATTTTTCTTGAGATTAGATTTATAACTTTCAACTTCTTTCTATGTAAAAAGAGTATCCAAAACAAAAAAAAATAATAAAACTAGAAAGATTGAATAAACAAGTAGTCAACCAATCAAGAACCTAAAGTTTTTAACCAAAAATCTAAATGCCAAGTCAAACTCAATCTGAAGGGGAATTATATATGTTAAAATTGTTGCCATACATATTCGATATCTTTTCATTTTAATCTAATTTTATAAATATGACTTCTTGTCAACCTGCAATCATTATCTCCAAAAGGTTGAAATCCATACACATACACATTCATCTCTATACAGGATGATAGATTTTAATTTTATCTGTGTGGAACCAATAATAAAGAGTTTAAAATCTGATCCATAAAAGATACTGGGCACTCAATTTGGGTAGCAATATTGTCCGATAACAAGTCCAGCAAGGGGAATTACCTACAGTGAAACTAGTGGGAGAAGATTACAAAGCAGAGTAGCGCCTGTTGTCAAGAATCAACCAATGTGTCACACTCCAATTCTATTTATGAACCCAATCCGAAAAATGATGAGTAAAGTTCAAACGGTGAGAGAAACCCATGGAAGAAAGTTCAAAAGGTGGAGGCTAATTAACAATAATGAATTCTCAAGAATTTTGTACTGGAGAAAAGTGGCAAAAAGAATATCTTGTTGATATATAATACAAAGCGGTGAATAAAAAAAGTTTAAAAAAAAATAGAATCACTATTGACTTCGATTGAAATAGTGCAATCAAACACAGAAAAATATGGTCTACATAACAAAAATCAAATTTGGAGGTTGGTTACGAGTAGAGAAAATATTAACACCCCTACAATTCTTTTCGGTATCACATTGGTATATTTTTACATTTTAGTTTCTTATTTGTACTTTGTGTTTTGTCAAAATAAATTTATTCTTTTTTTTTCTTGCCACACTATTAACTTTGCACATGATCAAGTGTGATTTGTGATTAGCACCATTAGTAAGTGACGTTAAGCCATTCTTGTGGAGGGAAAGAATTCAATACCTAATTCGTCTAGATCTTACATCGAAAACTTGTACCTAATTTGACTTAGACTTGAAAAAGTACATAAAAGAGTACCTAACTTGACTAGAATCTTCAAAGATAAAAGACAACGATTCTTTATAATCACATTAACAGAACCACATCTAACGCTTGACCAGACTCAGAATGTGATTACCCTCAGGATAATAGGAAAGTGGTCATATGCATGACCCTTCCCTATCCATTGTAAGGAAGAATTTGAGTTTAAGAAGGAAGCGAAACTAGGTCAAGGTCAAAAGATTTTAGGCAATGATGGTAATCCTTTATAATCACATTGGAGGAATGAAGCCAAGCACTTGGTTAGACTCATAACATGATTACACTCAAGAAGTTGGAAAGTAGTCATACACATGTCTCCTCACCTTATTTGTTGTCAGAAAGAATTTGAGATTTAGAAAAAGGGTTTGTAGAAGTCAAGTCCAAAGCTCAAAATCTTGAGTGAAGGTGGTAATCCTTTGTAACCATGCTAGAGAAACCATATCAAAAACTTGATTAGGTTCATAATAGACTACCCTCAAGATAGTTGAAAAGTGGTTATACACATAACCCTTCACCTTATCCGTCATCAAGAGAATTTTGATTCGGAAGAGGATTTGTAGAACCTGAGTCCAACGCCAAAGGGTCTTAGGTAAAGGTGGTGATTCTTTATAATCACGTTAAAGAAACTACGCCAAACACTTGACTAGATTCATAATACGACTACTTTCAATATAGTTAGAAAGTAGTCATTTGCAGGACTTCTTACCCTATTCATCATAGGTAAGAATATGGTTCAAAAGGATGACTTCATGAAGTCAAGGAGAGGAGGGTAGGCACAAATCTCTTTCCTTAGTTTGTAGTCACTATTGTGGAAAGGATCATTTTATTCTTTTAAAAACTTGAAAAATTCGAGATTTTTCATGCTTAAACCTTATAAACATTTAACAATGATATTCTTGATCAAAGAAAGGAAGAATCCACAAAAATAGAGATCATACAATTAGGAGTAGATGTCAACAATATATCCATAGAAAAAAAGGGAGAGTCCATAAGAATAGGGAACATACACTAAAGGTTAAAGGTTAAACAATACCCCCATGCTCCATTATTTTTAGACAAAAAGCCTTGGTTATGAAGATACCGAAATGGTTATTGGCAACTCAGCAAGCATGTGCAAGAAGCTTCACAAATCATTTAAAAAAAAAATTACCATGAACTCATACTTGTAGAAATCTTAGCCAAATTAACACCCATTAATGTGACCATTAAGCATGTGGAATGAAAGCTAAAATCTTATGAACGCAGTAGATTTAACCACCTAAAAACAGCCCAAAGCCAAAAATAAATGGAAACCAGTTCTATCAATGGTAACACTTTATAACAGTAGAAATCTTTATGGGTAGTTTGTGATATTATAAGTTTGTTGAGTTTAACCATTCTACCGCACATTCTATGATTTTTATGCCCTTTTAAACTTATGACACAAAGGTGTGCTCAGTCGTAAATCCACCTAAAAACTAGACACCCCAGTTTCGGCAACCAACCAAAACATGGAATCTCGTCCCCTATGATGCATGGCCAACACAAATATAGTGGTGGAAACAAAAGCAAAGAGCAATGGTGAAACAGAGATGAGATCGCACCTTTGTCCTTGCGCTGATGTGCTTTGGGGATTAAGGGTGGAATCCAGATGGTGAATGCTGCTTTTAGGTGAGTGTAGGCAATGGAAACTCAAAAGCTCAACACATGAGCATGGATGTCTAAGTAGGTGGAGGTGATAAGCGTAGTGTGAATTAGAGTGAAAAATTCTGCCGTCAAGTGTGACGGGTGAGAAAGGGTGAAAGTGAAGTGAAGTGAAGCGGAGCGGGAGAGTGAAGTTGTTTCGTAATTTTTCTGTGTGTAGGCTAAGTTGAATTTTTACATGTGATGTTGTATGTGTGATGTGTAATGCATAAGTCGATTAGTCTCTGGGTTAGCCTTTTTATAGTCACTTTTTGAATTAAAATGTTACTTCTTATCTCTTAAGTTTTAAATATTATCCTTTGTCTCTTATTTCTCATATGTTATCTTTTTCTTTATTTTTTATCTTCTTTATATTATGTTATTTATATCCTATCTTTTAAATTCTTTTTACTTTATGTTATTTCATCTTTTGAATTTATTTTATTTTTATTTGGTTTAATTTTTATTTTTTGAATTTAATTTTAATTGTGAAAATTTTTTTGTTTAGACTTTAAATTTGGAGCAAAGCTTTTAAATTAAATTAAAAAGTAATTCAAACAAAATACAGTGTTTACAGTAACGAGTTGAATGTATCTTCAAATCTACACTAAAGAACTGACTCGGCTAGCTTTTTCTGTGGGTCTCTAAATGATGTCCTAAACATGAAATGACATCTAAAACAGAGTAAAAGCGGAAGAAAAACTGACCTCCAGCCATTGCAATCTTCAAGTCGAAAGTTGCCCACGGGATGCTTTTAACTCAGATTTCTCACTCTTTGATGGTGTGCTGAAGTGTGTTTGGCGTCTGGATGGTGAGAACTGAGTCAGGGGACCCCGTATATATAGTGGTTCGGTGTTGCAACGTCTTCCCATCAAAGACGGCAACGCCTCCATTAAACTCCTACATGGCACCGTGGAAACTCCTCAAATGGACCACTTAAAGGTCTGTAACACCAGCTTCAATGGCCAACGTTCTGAAATGCAACACTTAATGGCTAATGTACATGAAACCAAATGATGTCCAGAAATAGAGGAGAAAGACGTTCAGAAATAGAGGAGATAGACGTTGGCAATTCCAACGTTCAGAAACTAAAGGAACATTGGTTTGCCAACATCTTTGAAACGTCCATGCAACGGTTAAAAAATGTGCAGACTTACATTCTCCCACTTGGTCCGTGTTGACCTTAAAATTTAATTTTGGAGTCGCCACTAACCTAAATTGTTCAAAGGTGAGATCGGACACCTAATTGAAAAATGGTCTACGTTTCTAGAGATTGGGTTCGGGGGTTGGTTACATTTTAGGGAAGGTGTTAGCACCCTAAACGCCCTTTCGGTACCAAAAATGATCTAATTAATTTATCTTAATTAATTTATGTTGGTTTTTAAAAAAAATATTTTGAAAATAATCCCTGCCCATTCCGGATTGGGATTTAAAATAATTTTTGAGAAAAATCCCCTTCCTATTCTAGTCCAAGATTTTAAAAATAATTTTAAGAAAATCCCCTTTCTATTCCAGTCTGGGGTTCTGAAAATAATTTTAAGAAAATCCCCTTCCTATTCCAGTCCAGGGTTTAAAAATAATTTTAACAAAAATCCTCTTCCTATTCCAGTCTGGGATTTTAAAAATAATATTATAAAAATCCCATCTCTATTCCAGATCAGGGTTTTAAAAATAATTTTACAGAAAAATCTCCTTATTTAACTAGCTTGACTAGAAACTAGGATTAAGGTTTAAGAAAAGTGGCTTGCCTAGTGTGACTAAGTTAGAACCAGAATCTTTAATACAAAACATGCAGAATTTTTAGTATGTAAAAGTCATATGAAGATTTTATACAGAATGCAGAAACAAAACAACAAAATAGAAATACATTTTGTGCAGAATTTATGAAACAAAATGCAGAAGTTGAATTGCAATGCAGAATTTGTAGAAGATAGAAAGTGCAGAATGAAATAATGTGCAGAATTTTCATGCAGAAAATAGTGCAGAATTTTAGTTTAAGATGCAATATAAAACTACTTAAACAGAATGCAAAACCATGCAGAAATAAAAGCTTGAATGGTCAAAATAGTATAAAATAGATGTGTGCAGAAAATTAAAATACCGTATGCAGAATTTAAGATGGAATTTACGCATGCTAATAGTGAAAAATACGCAGAATTTTGACATGATTTTTTTTACACATGGAGATTCACAGTAAATCAAGATAAAAGGGAGTGAAAGAATGTGAAAATATATGCATGTCATGATTAATAAAAATGAAAGTTATGCAAACACTATAGCAAAAACAATCCTAGCTATATTAGGATTAAAGTATGAGATCTACATGATTAAAATTGAACAACATATATGAATCTAAAAGAAAAGAGGAAAAGGGGCTTACCTTGAGTGTCTTCCTTTGTGTGATTTGAAAAGAAAAGGATCCTTGATTTAGAATAAGTGGTGTGAAATAGTGTGACAAGAGTGTATAGTTGTATGAGAGAGAGGAGAGGTGATTTTGTTGAAATTTTCTTGCAAAAAGGTCACCTTTTTCTCTTCCTACGTGAACCTTCCTTTATGTCTTGTAGGCTTCTTTTTCTTTTTGCTCTTCTTCCCCCCTTGTTCTACGTGAAAGCCCCCCTTTTTTGTAGGCTTTTGGCTGAAATTTTATATCCTCCTACTTTTCCTACGTGAAACCCCCCTCTTGAGTGCATGTGATGATGGGGTTTTTGTAAAATTAGAATTCTTTTTTTAGTTAAATTCTTGTTTCCTAGTTTCACTCATATTTTATCTCTTTTTTTATCTTTTCATTCTTTTATCTTTTAATCTTTTTATTTATCTTATCATATCTTAATTTTATCTATTATCTTTTATTTATTTTTGCTGATTTTCTTGGATTTATTCTTCATTTTTTGATTTATCTTGATTTTTGGACTTTTCTTGGATTTATCTTTTTTTTTTTGATTTATCTTGGAATTATCTTTATTTTTCTGAATTATCTTGAATTTATTTGATTTTTCTGATTTTTTTGAATTTTTCTCTTATTTTTGATTTGAGATTTTTCTTGAATTACAAATTTTATCTTGTACTTTTAACATATTATTTTTATCTTTTATCCTTATTTTTATTATCTTATTTCTTTTTATTTATCTTATACTATCATTTTTAAATTTTGGTTATCTTTTATTTTTTCTAGTTTTATTTTAAAATTTTATTTTTAGGTGTGGGCTTAGTTTTATTTTTGGATTTAATTATATTTTGGGCTTAATCTTATTTTATCTTGTTATTTTTAGTTTAAGTTTGGGTTTGTAATTTATGTTAAAATTTTGAGAAGTGGGCCGGACAAAATTAGGTATTTACAGATTGCCCCCCTTTACTCATCTTTTAGGAACTAGAAGATGGGCAAAGGTTGAGAGACACTATTTTGTCCGGGTCAGTATATAATGTGAAGGGTTATTGTCCACCCAACAAGGACCATAGCGACCTTAGGATTTCCTCTTTTAATCCTAAGCTCGGAAGGGCTACTGTCCACCCAACAAGGACCAAAACGACTTTAGGATTTTCTCATTTTAATCCTAAGATCGGAAGGGCTACCGTCCACCTAACAAGGACCAATACAACCTTAGAATTTTCTCATTTAATTCTAAGCTCGGAAGGGCTACCGTCCACCCAACAGGGACCAAAACAACCTTAGGATTTTCTCATTTTAATCCTAAGATCGGAAGGGCTACCGTCCACCCAACAAGGACCAAAACGACCTTAGAATTTTCTCATCTAATTCTAAGTTCAGAAGGGCTACCGTCCACCCAACAGGGACCAAAACAACCTTAAGATTTTCTCATTTTAATCCTAAGATTGGAAGGGCTATCGTCCACCCAATAAGGACCAAAACGACCTTAGAATTTTCTCATCTAATTCTAAGCTCGGAAGGGCTACCATCCACCCAACAGGGACCAAAACGACCTTAGGATTTTCTCATTTTAATCCTAAGATCGGAAGGGCTACCGTTCACCCAACAAGGACCAATACGACCTTAGAATTTTCTCATTTAAATCCTAAGATCGGAAGGGCTACCGTCCACCCAACAAGAACCAAAACGACCTTAGAATTTTCTCATTTAATTCTAAGCTCGAAAGGGCTACTGTCCACCCAACAAGGACCAATACGACCTTAGGATTTTCTCATTTTAATCCTAAGATCGGAAGGGCTACCGTCCACCCTACAGGGACCAAAACGACCTTAGAATTTTCTTATTTAATTCTAAGTTCGGAAGGGCTACTGTCCACCCAACAAGGACCAAAACGACCTTAGGATTTCCTCATTTTAATCCTAAGATCGGAAGGGCTACCGTCCACCCTACAGGGACCAAAACAACCTTAGGATTTCCTCATTTTAATCCTAAGATCGGAAGGGCTACCGTCCACCCAACAAGGACCAAAACAACCTTAGAATTTTCTCATTTAATTCTAAGCTCGGAAGGGCTACCGTCCACCCAACAAGGACCAAAATGACCTTAGAATTTTCTCATCTAATTCTAAGCTCGGAAGGGCTACCGTCCACCCAACAGGGACCAAAACAACCTTAGGATTTTCTCATTTTAATTCTAAGATCAGAAGGGCTACCATCCACCCAACAAGGACCAAAACGACCTTAGAATTTTCTCATTTAATTCTAAGCTCGGAAGGGCTACTGTCTACCCAACAAGGACCAATATGACCTTAGGATTTTCTCATTTTAATCCTAAGATCGGAAGGGCTACCGTCCACCCTATAGGGACCAAAACGACCTTAGAATGTTCTCATTTAATTCTAAGTTCGGAAGGGCTACTGTCCACCCAACAAGGACCAAAACGACCTTAGGATTTCCTCATTTTAATCCTAAGATCGGAAGGGCTACCGTCCACCCAATAAGGACCAATAAAATGACCTTTGAATGGGTTCTTCCCGTAATGGCCTGATTTGACTTGAATAAGTTGGTCTCTAACTTGATATGAATGAGTTCTTCCTAAAATAGTTTACATTGATATTAGATGAGATGCTTATGATTGTGCATGTTTGACATGATAATGTGAAATCCTAATGCTTGACCTATGAAAATTTTAATTTTTTAAGAATTTAAGTGATGATGGCATGCTTGCATGTAACAATGCAATATTATCCTATGATGATGCATGCTGAAATATTTAAAAATGCTACCCCATGACCTTTAGCAGCTTTTGAGTTGACTCTGGCACTTTTGAGTCTTCTGACTTGCTCACTCCAGAAGGATTGCTCCAGTGTCGTTGAATTCTTAGTAGATTCCTTGACCAAGTTTTCTATTCATAAAGATGTCATTATTTGCTATATTGCCCTTGTTTGCATATCTGGGTTAAAACCCTTTATGACATAGTCCTTGAACGTAACTTGTCTCTTTCTCTTCAAGGAGAAATTAATGGTGTGATGCTTTCAGTATTCACTTAAGACATTTTTCATTCATCATGTCTTGAAGTCATAGTTTAAAACTTTTTTTCTCTCATCATTAGAGTTTCGCCAATTTTCAATTCATGTCTTCTCCATTTAGGCAATACCTTTTACTGGCACCTGACAATTTTTTGCTTTGCATGAGAATGCATTTTAAGGAATAAAGATGGCTTATGACATAAAGGATATGCAACATGGTACTCTAGCCTTTCAAATGAGATATCAATGAATTGATCAATAACCCATTGCCCCAATTTAAACGGGTTAAAGTGTTAGAAACTTTGGGAGCAATATCTTTGGGGATCAAGCTTGATTCCTTTTGGTAGGTTATAACCCCATAGGAGAAGTTTCTTCATATCTTTTTGAGTCTCTCCTTTCTTTAAAGGTGGGTCATTTAGGCATGGGTATTTCCATTTGATTGCCCCCGAATTTAGATTTTGACTGCCCATAAGCAAAAAATATTTGAAAAGAGTTTTTCTTAGCTCATTCTCTTTTATTATCCAAGTCATGCCTAAAGGGAATGCTTATAATAATTATTCAATTCTTTGGAATCGAAAGTGTGCTATTAAGCACTCACTCTAATCTCTCAAGTATTTGCACTCCTAAATAAGTGTTTATTCTAATCATTCTCAAGTGTTTGTACTCACAGATACCCCATAGGCTTGTTTTTGTGTCCCTCTCCACTTTAGTTAGTTTACCATATTAGCCAAGATCACTAGGACTTTACTTAGCTTGTAATGTAAGGTCTAGGTAATGGGTATGAATAAAAGAGATAAGGATTTATCAAACAAGGAGAGCATGAAGTATGATGTCTCATTTTTCACTTTTCCTTTTTTTTTTGGATAAGTGTGTGGCTCAAGGTGAAGTCCATTTCTCTTTACCAGTCTCTTTTTCTTTTGGCTAGCCCTCTCTTTTTTGGGTCTAGCAATTTTTCATTTTTCCTCAATATTTCTTCTCTTTTTCTTTTTTTCTATTTGTGCTTTTTCACATAGTTTTGGAAGGAATACCTTCAATCCTTTCACTTGAGCCTTTAATTGTTGCTCGTAGCATTTTCCTTCTTTGATAGTAAGGATACTCCTTTTAGCTCTCCTTCAAGGTAGAGTAATAGTCTTTCAAATTGAAAGGTTAAAGTTAGCGCGGGTCAAAGGAAGGAAGTCGGATGGTGGTCTTGCCATCCTTTTATAGGCTCAAATGGGTGACTATGGGAGTTCTGATATTAGGGTTTGGCTTGAAAGGCTCAAACTACCCAAAGATGGCCTAGGTCATTTCTTGAATAATGTGATGTCTAACAAATAGCCTCAAGAGACATTTAGACAAGTTCTAGGGTATCTGTTTTCCCACAATAAGCACACTCTCACTATAAGCTCTTTTTTCATCATTCTTTAATGATAAGACACTCAGTCATCCAAGAGAATTGAGTATTTAAGCAAATGTATTTTATCATTGGCAATGGGATTCATTAAGAATGAGATTAAGAAAAGTTTTCTTCATTTATTAGCTCATGAGCATCAATGTTTAGGATAAATCATATTGCCCCAGTATTGGTTTAGTTTAATAGGCAAAAGAAATTGGATGAAAAATAATGCATTCATCATGCTAAGCATTTTATTGAATTAAAAGGTGTGCCCATACAAACTCCTTGCTAAGGCCTTGGGCAGAGCCATTAACAGGTGCCATAAAATGAAAAGATGCAAAACAAATATGAAAGCAGGAAGTAATGCAACTTGTAGTAAGTGATATAAGAACAGACCCACCAACTGAAGCCAACTGGTTCATTCCAATGACAAGATCTTAATTTTGCTCATGCTACTCTAGTGTTAAGCATTTGGACTGTCATGATTAGGTAAGGGATTATTATGAACATTTGGTCTTGGTTGCTCAGGTTCAAAAGTCAACCACTGGGTGTCAATCAATGCATTATTGGTATGCAAATGAGAATATATACATATGAATGTGATGTGATGCATGAAGCCAAAAGTGTGCAACTTATGCAAGTGTTAATGAAGAATGCATGCTTTTTTTTTTTGCCCCCATCTATCCTAGATGTATATAAATCTTAACTTAGGGACTTTCATGTATATGGAAATAACATGTATATGGTAGGAGAATTGAGCTAAAAGCAACTTATGCAAGTGTTAATGAAGAATGCATGCTCTTTTTTTTTTTTTTTGCTCCCATCTATCTTAAATATATATAAATCTTAACTTAGGGACTTCATGTATATGGAAATAACATGTATATGGTAGGAGAATTGAGCTAAAAATATAATCACAAACATGCGATGAGATAAAGGAAATGTTCCCATTGTGCCTAATTTCAGGTAAGTCCTAAGTCTTTGTTCACTCTCATGGGCTTGGGCCAACACTCTCTCACAAGGGATATCTCTGAGGCTATTATTAGTGTAAAGGTAGGTTCTATATTTCCTACGCCAGGTCCTCAAATTATCCATGGAAGGATAAATTTGAGTGGGGTGTTTCAGGCGCCCATGCGGAGACCGAAGGTCTCTCAAAGGCTAACCTTACTACACCCCTCTAACCTACAAGGTACCTTAAATGGCCCGAGTATAGAGCACAGGAGTCATGTCCTCCCCTTTATTCTAGTGCGTGGTGAGAGTGACACTATGTATAGGGAATCATATTCAAATCTATGCAAATAGATATTTATAAAAATAAACAGGTATAAGATTTAAACACCCAAAAACACTAGAAGCTAGTAAGCGTACCTTTTACTTTGTCATCTCTACAAAAATAAACCAACAAATCAATCAAAAAAAATTAATAATATCATTTTTAAATTGGCCGAACCCTCTAATGTCCCCAGTGGAGTCGCCAAGCTGTTGACCTTAAAATTTAATTTTGGAGTCGCCACCGACCTAAATTGTTCAAAGGTGAGATCGGACACCTAATTGAAAAATGGTCTACGTTTCTAGAGATTGGGTTCGGGGGTTGGTTACGTTTTAAGGAAGGTGTTAGCACCCTAAACGCCCTTTCGGTACCAAAAATGATCTAATTAATTTATCTTAATTAATTTATGTTGGTTTTTAAAAAAAATATTTTGAAAATAATCCCTGCCCATTCCGGATTGAGATTTAAAATAATTTTTGAGAAAAACCCCCTTCCTATTCCAGTCCAGGGTTTTAAAAATAATTTTAAGAAAATCCCCTTTCTATTCCAGTCTGGGGTTCTGAAAATAATTTTATAAAAATCCCATCTCTATTCCAGATCAGGGTTTTAAAAATAATTTTACAGAAAAATCTCCTTATTTAACTAGCTTGACTAGAGACTAGGATTAAGGTTTAAGAAAAGTGGCTTGCCTAGTGTGACTAAGTTAGAACCAGAATCTTTAATACAAAACATGCAGAATTTTTAGTATGTAAAAGTCATATGAAGATTTTATACAGAATGCAGAAACAAAACAACAAAATAGAAATACATTTTGTGCAGAATTTATGAAACAAAATGCAGAAGTTGAATTGCAATGCAGAATTTGTAGAAGATAGAAAGTGCAGAATGAAATAATGTGCAGAATTTTCATGCAGAAAATAGTGCAGAATTTTAGTTTAAGATGCAATATAAAACTACTTAAACAGAATGCAAAACCATGCAGAAATAAAAGCTTGAATGTTCAAAATAGTATAAAATAGATGTGTGCAGAAAATTAAAATACCATATGCAGAATTTAAGATGGAATTTACGCATGCTAATAGTGAAAAATATGCAGAATTTTGACATGATTTTTTTTACACATGGAGATTCATAGTAAATCAAGATAAAAGGGAGTGAAAGAATGTGAAAATATATGCATGTCATGATTAATAAAAATGAAAGTTATGCAAACACTATAGCAAAAACAATCCTAGTTATATTAGGATTAAAGTATAAGATCTACATGATTAAAATTGAACAACATATATGAATCTAAAAGAAAAGAGGAAAAGGGGCTTACCTTGAGTGTCTTCCTTTGTGTGATTTGAAAAAAAAAGGATCCTTGATTTAGAATAAGTGGTGTGAAATAGTGTGACAAGAGTGTATAGTTGTATGAGAGAGAGGAGAGGTGATTTTGTTGAAATTTTCTTGCAAAAAGGTCACCTTTTTCTCTTCCTACGTGAACCTTCCTTTATGTCTTGTAGGCTTCTTTTTCTTTTTGCTCTTCTTCCCCCCTTGTTCTGCGTGAAAGCCCCCTTTTTTTGTAGGCTTTTGGCTGAAATTTTATATCCTCCTACTTTTCCTACGTGAAACCCCCCTCTTGAGTGCATGTGATGATGGGGTTTTTGTAAAATTAGAATTCTTTTTTTAGTTAAATTCTTGTTTCCTAGTTTCACTCATATTTTATCTCTTTTTTTATCTTTTCATTCTTTTATCTTTTAATCTTTTTATTTATCTTATCATATCTTAATTTTATCTATTATCTTTTATTTATTTTTGCTGATTTTCTTGGATTTATTCTTCATTTTTTGATTTATCTTGATTTTTGGACTTTTCTTGGATTTATCTTTATTTTTTTGATTTATCTTGGAATTATCTTTATTTTTCTGAATTATCTTGAATTTATTTGATTTTTCTGATTTTTTTGAATTTTTTTCTTATTTTTGATTTGAGATTTTTCTTGAATTACAAATTTTATCTTGTACTTTTAACATATTATTTTTATCTTTTATCCTTATTTTTATTATCTTATTTCTTTTTATTTATCTTATACTATCATTTTTAAATTTTGGTTATCTTTTATTTTTTCTAGTTTTATTTTAAAATTTTATTTTTAGGTGTGGGCTTAGTTTTATTTTTGGGTTTAATTATATTTTGGGCTTAATCTTATTTTATCTTGTTATTTTTAGTTTAAGTTTGGGTTTGTAATTTATGTTAAAATTTTGAGAAGTGGGCCGGACAAAATTAGGTGTCTACAGTCCGTATATTCAATAATGTTTCCACAATTTAGATTCCAATAGTAGAAAACTAAATACATGAATCGTGGCGATAAGTCCTCTTAAAGTGAGTATTACTTTCCATGTATTACAATGTATTTTGTTTTCCACAAATCCACTATAACTTAATGAATAAGCCCTATGCTTATTCAGGGTCATCTTAATTGTTGTTATTCTCAAAAATAAATAAATGTGCACACAAAAGAGAAAACAACATATGTATAAATAAGAGCTTTATTATAAAATGATGAAAATTGTACATCAAAGTCTCAATGTGGGACCAAGTCCCATTCTAATTACATGATCCTTAAACCTTGTTGGTGGCATGCCTTTGGTCAAAGGATCGGCTATCATCAACTCAATGCTTACATGTTCAATGGTGACTTTATTCTCCTTGACACGTTCCCGGATGGCTAAGTACTTAATGTCGATATGCTTGCTTCGACTTCCACTCTTATTATTCTTAGCTAGAAAAATAGTAGCTGAGTTGTCACAATATATTCTTAATGGCCTTGAGATAGAATCCATTATTCTCAGCCCAGAGATAAAGCTCTTTAGCCATACACCATGAGAAGTTGCCTCAAAATAAGATACGAACTCAGCCTCCATGGTAGAAGTAGCAATCAGAGTTTGCTTTGCGCTCCTCCATGACACGGCTCCACCGGCAAGCATAAATATATATCCTGATGTTGATTTTCATGAATCAACACATCCGGCGAAATCCGAATCAGAGTAGCTGACTACCTCATGATTCTCAGTTCGTCTGTATATCAGCATGTAGTGTTTAGTACTTTTAAGGTACCTAATCACTTTCTTTGCAGCTTTCCAATGGTCCATTCCTGGATTACTCTGATATCTCCCTAACATGCCAACTACAAAAGCAATGTTAGGTCTTGTGCAAACCTGAACATACATAAGGCTTCCAACAGCAGAAGCATATGGCACATTACTCATATGTTCCTTCTCAAGGTTATTCTTTGGGCACTGGTTCAAATTGAACCTGTCACCCTTCACAATAGGTGCTACACTTAGTGAATAGTCCTTCATCCGAAATCTCTCTAAGACTTTGTTGATATAGGTTTCTTGTGATAGACCCAATGTATATCGAGTTCTATCCCTATGGATCTTAATGCCAATGACATAAGATGCCTCACCCATATCCTTCATATCAAAGTTCTTTGAGAGAAACTGTTTCACCTCATATAGCATCTGTCTATCATTGATTGCCAGCAAAATATCATCTACATATAGCACTAAGAAATAGATTATGCTCCCACTGACCTTCTAGTATATACATTGATCCATGACATTTTCCACAAAACCAAATGAGGAAATAATATCATGAAACTTAAGATACCATTGGCGTGAGGCCTGTTTCAATCCATATATGGATTTCCTAAGCTTGCAAACCAAATGCTCACCAGCACTAGGGGAGAATCCTTCAAGTTGTTTCATATATACCTTCTCTTCTAGTTCTCCATTGAGGAATGCCATTTTCACATCCATTTGATGCAGTTCTAGGTCAAAATGGGCAACTAATTCCATTATTACACGGAGGGAATCTTTTCTGGATACAGGAGAGAAGGTCACCTTGTAATCAATTCCTTCCCTTTGAGTGAATCCCTTGGCCACGAGTCTTGCCTTATATCTCTAGATGTTACCGGATGAGTCTTTTTTAGTTTTATAGACCCATTTACATCCAATGGCTTTAGAGCCACTAGGCAACTTGACGAGATCCCAGACTCCATTAGACGCCATGGAATCCATCTCTTCCTTCATAGCATTGTGCCACAATTCAGATTCTCTGCAATTGATGGCTTGTGAAAATGTCTCTGGATCATTTTCGGCTCCAATATTGTAGTCAGATTCTTCTAGATACACTGTATAGTCACTAGGAATTGTTGACCTCCTTATCCTAGTCGATCTTCTTAATGTTGTCTCAACATCCTCTTGAAGAGGTTGTTGGTCAACTGGTTGTTCAACAGTTTCTGGTAATTGTTGATCAACCGGATTAACTTGGTTATAGTCAACAGGTCGTGGAATCTCAATGATTGGTTGTTCAATACCCGTTTGTACTTAAGGGGCATGAATTATAACCAATCTATCACTTGATGTGGAAGCTTGAGAACCAAAATGATCTTGTTTAGAATCTAAGTTCTGAATTTGATCACTCCCACTGATCAAGTCATTCTCAAGAAATTTTACATTTCTTGATTCCACAATCCTAGTACTATGAGATGGACAATAAAATCTATATCCCTTAGACCTTTTGGCATACCCAATAAAAAAGCCACTAATGGTCCTTGGGTCTAACTTCTTCTCTTGTGGATTATAAACCCTAACTTCTGATGGGCATCCCCAAACGTGCATATGTCTTAAACTGGGTTTCCATCCTTTCCATAATTCAAATGGCGTCTTTTTGGCAGCCTTGGTTGGAACCTGATTAAGAATATACACAGCCATCTTAAGGGCTTCAGTCCACAAGGATGTAAGAAGTTTAGAGCTGCTAAGCATGCTCTGCACCATGTCCATTAATGTTCGATTTCTCCTTTCAGCTACACCATTTTGATTCGGAGATCCAGGCATGGTGTATTGGGCAACAATCCCATGTTCTTGAAGAAACCTAGCAAATGGACCTAATGCTTGTCCATCTTCAGTGTATCTACCATAATACTCACCACCTCTATCTGATCTCACTATCTTAATTTGTTTACCATATTGTTTCTCTACTTCTGCCTTGAAAACCTTAAAGGCATCTAGTGCCTCATTTTTGTTATTCAGTAAATAGAGAAACATATATCGTGAGTAATCATCTATAAAGGTGATAAAGTATTTTTGACTACTTGAGTCTATATCTGGACTATAGATATCTGTATGTATGATCTCTAATAAGGTAGAACTCCTCTTGGCACCTTTCTTGGTCTTATTAGTCTGCTTTCCCTTAATGCAGGCTACACAGGTGTCAAAGTCAGTAAAGTTAAGAGTATTAAGTACTCCATCTTTTATTAACCTTTTCACCCTCTCTATTGAGATATGCCCAAGTCTACGGTGCCACAAGTTAGAGGAATTTTCATTAGTAATACTTCTCTTAATACCTATGTTGCTAGAAACATGCATTGTATCATAAGATGTACTATCTTGTAATTAAAGTTGAAATAGACCATGATAAACTGTACCTTTTCTAATAACATCAGATTTATAATATAATTGGAATAAATTATCTGAAAAGTTGAAAGAATATCCAAATGGTACAAGTTTTGAAACTGAAATCAAGTTTCTAGAGAAACTTGGTACATAAAAGGTCTTTTTCAATATCAATACATAGCCAGTATCTAAAACTAATTTGCATGTTCCTATGTCTTCTACTTTTGAGCCCATCCTGTTTCCTGAATAGATGTATTACTCACTGCCCATCGACTTCCTTAGGTCTAGAAAGCCCTGTAAGGTATTAGAGATATGGATTGTAGCACCAGAGTCAATCCACCATGTATTACTACTAACATCTACCATATTAGATTCATAACAAAAGAGTGAGGTTGAGTTACCTTTCTTTTCAAGCCAAGCCTTGAATTTGGCGCAGTCCTTCTTCATGTGTCCTTTCTTTTTATAGAAAAAGCACTTGGACTCCTTCTTGATGCCAGCTTGAATGGGTGCCTTGCCCTTTCCTTTGGCCTTGAATTTTTTTTTACCTTTTTCTTGTATGGCCAATTGTGCACTTTCTCCCATATCAGCTAGGAGCCTTCCCTCTTCTTGGACACACATGGTCAATAGTTCATTAATCGACCATTTCTCCTTATGTGTGTTATAGGAGATCTTGAAAGGTCTATACTGAGATAGTAAAGAATTTAGAATAAAGTGCACAAGGAAAGACTTTGACATCTCAACCTCTAGACTCTTCAGTTGAGCCGCAATATCCTTCATTTGCATTATGTGCTCTCGTACACCCCTTATGCCAGTGAGTTTCATAGTAGATAACCTTGTCATCAGGGTGCTTGCCAAGACCTTGTCGGATGACTCATATTGCTCATCAATGGCCTTTAGCAAGTCTTGGACATATTCATGCTCTCCTAACAATCCACGGATGCCTTCAGATATTTTGGTCTATATATACATCATGCTGAGACGATTAGATCGCTCCCAGTGTTCATAAAGATTTATGTTTGAAGCATTGCTTGTGTTCGTGGGCGTAGGAGGTTTTTCCTTTCTTATTGCATGGTCAAGGTCCATGCACCCTAATTGTAAAAGAATTTTCTCTTTCTAAGTTTTGTAATTGTCCCCTCTTAGTTCAGGAACTTGGAAGTCGGAGACATTTATGGGTTGAAAAGCTGCATAATATGCTATGTCAAAATTTGAGGCAACTAACTATTTCTTTATGATATGTCTTACCAATGTAAAGCATGTCTTGTAAATCATGAGCCTAGTAACAAATAAAACTGCCTGTGGGCTAAGCCTTATTCAATTAGGTTCATGCAACTTTATGATGAACTAGTAAATTATCTCTATTTCTTAAATCTTGTGGGTAATTAAAAAAAATAGAAAATTTACTATCCCATCCTAATTAAACATATATAATATGATAACAATCCTGTGGGATAATGATTATCACATCATATATATTAATTACAATTTTTATGTCTTTTACTATATGTGATTTATTTCGTAATGTGTAATTTTAGAATAATCAAAGGTGTTGTGGCTAAACTCTAATTAAACTAAAATTACACTAATCACAAGACATTATAAAGAAACTAAATGCTTGTTAATAACTAAACAAACATGTAAAAGCAAGCTTGCATAATGGAAATTTAAATAATTAATTAATCAACTTATCTAAAATGTGACTAATTAATTAAGATTTTCTACAAATCAAATATGCCAAAATACTCCCAAAATAAATCATAAATATTGGGTATATGGCATTTTTAATCATAAAGTTTGGACAAAAATAAATATTAAATTTCTAAAGGATTATGCAAAATTTTATGCAAAATAATAAATTATTATTATTTTAATTAATAAATAATACCCAAATATGAAATTTTGATCATATTAAGCTAAATTCTAAATGGGCCATGTCAAAAAGCCCAAAACATCAGCCCAATTCGGCCTAAATCCGAAAATGCAGGTTTTTTTTTAATGAAAACAGCCCAGCATGCCAAAAATTGGAACCGGACAGGCCCAAAATCGCGGCCCGGAGGCCCAGAATGTGCGGTCCAAAGGCCCGGCCCGATCCCTTTAGTGAAACGGTGCATTTCAAGAGGGGAGGGGCTGATTTTCAGCCATCCAAAACGACGTGTCGTTTACAAGGAGGCGACCTATCGTCTTGATAAAACGACATGTCATTCATTAAAATGACCTGTCGTTTGGGTCATCCCCAACCTCCAGCCGGGTCGCGACGACCCAACCCGACCCGATACTGACCCATCGAAAAACTCGACGGTTTCTGGCGATTCCGAACATATTTTTTGACGTTTCAAAAGCCCAAATTGATAAGAATTTCATGAGGAATCAATTTATGCAATCAAAACACGAAAAACATGCATGCATGAAGCAACCCAAAGCCAAGAATTTTTCACCATTTTAAAGCTCGAAAATATAGTAAGACGGAGGTTTTTTAAGCTCTGATACCAACTGTGGGTCTCTAAATGATGTCCTAAACATGAAATGACATCTAAAACAGAGTAAAAGCGGAAGAAAAACTAACCTCCAGCCATTGCAATCTTCAAGTCGAAAGTTGCCCACGGGATGCTTCTAACTCAAGTTTCTCACTCTTTGATGGTGTGCTGAAGTGTGTTTGGCGTCTGGATGGTGAGAAATGAGTCAAGGGACCCCGTATATATAGTGGTTTGGCGTTGCAACGTCTTCCCATCAAAGACGGCAATGCCTCCATTAAACTCCTACATGGCGCCGTGGAAACTCCTCAAACGGACCACTTAAAGGTCTGTAACACCAGCTTCAATGGCCAACGTTCTGAAACGCAACACTTAATGGCCAATGTACATGAAACCAAATGACGTCCAGAAATAGAGGAGAAAGACGTTCAGAAATAGAGGAGATAGAAGTTGGCAATTCCAACGTTCAGAAACTGAAGGAACATTGGTTTGTCAACGTCTCTGAAACGTCCATGCAATGGTTAAAAAATGTGTAGATTTACATTTTCCACCAATGTTCTTGTGAGATATCTTTCCAATGTTGGGGGAGATCACATGGTTGTGGCCAAGAAGGTGATGAGATTCTTGGAGAAGATAATATCTTTATGCTAATGTGTAAGAAGGTTGATAATCAGGAAATAATTCACACTGATTCTAATATTAGTGTATGCCCAGATAATCTAAAATGGCTGAATTTAATATCTGCAATAGTAGTGTTGAATTGTATAAATGCAAGCTATCAAAATGATACATCGCAAGTCACCCACATCACAGTATTAAATGAGAATAACATATATAAAACTTCCCAAGTCTAAAGTGTGCACTATCTTTTTTGACCCCTTCCTTCCTATGGCTTAATAAAAAATTAAATAAAAGACTACAAAATTTGAGCTGTTTTCTCTCCTGTTCTCTGAATTAAATTTTTTATTTTAGGTAGCCATGTGAGAAAAGATAAATACACACTCAAGTGGATAGGATTTGCACAAAACCCCATAAATATGCACCTTAATTTTCTGTTTATTTTTTTAATTACTTAACACTGGATTAAAAATTCCCGTTTAGATGATATATCATTTTCTTCTAGTACATTAAAATGTAGTAGAATAAATATTTACCTAAAAGGGCAAGAGTTGCAGCCAGCAAAATTGGGTGGTTAGCGTCTTGTAAGTGTCAGCTCGGTTGTGTATACGTGATGGATCAACTTTAAAGGTGCAACTTGAGGGTAGCTCAACTGGTGTAGGCATTTTTTTCACCCCTAAGTTCCTAAGTTTGAACCCTGACAATGTATTAAAAAAAAAAAAATCTTTGAAGACCACAGGTGTAACAAAAAGTCCCTAAGTATTTCAACAACCAATTCTGGTAAATTCATGTTCTTTTACTTACAAATCTTTTACATTTTAAATAAACAAAAGTTAAAACAATCTTATCTGTTAAACTCCCTTTTTTCACTTATAAATCTTTTACATTTTAAATAAACAAAAGTTAATACAATCAACCTTGTTAAACCCACACACCTCCAACGGTGTATTATACTAGAAAAAAAAATGTATTACATACATCTTTCTACACCTTTATGTGTGTGTTCATTACAAAAAATTTTAAAAATTAAAATAAAAAAATTAAATAAAAAATAAAAGATATAAATGAAATTATAACTATAAATATATAAAAATAAAAATATTATATTATATTTACGTTTCAAATAAAATAAAAATTAAAAATGTGAGTTTGTATTACTTTTAAACCGCGGAGTACTTTGGAAAGTTGCGTTGAGCACCATTTCGAGGAAGCATCAGAGAAGACCGACTCCACAGAAAAGAAGATTGGAAAAGAGAGTCAATGAGCCAATTACTGGAATCCTTGCTGTCACCAAAGTGAAAGTTCCACCATGTGATGAAATTAATGTAGTCTTCTATATGATGTGTAAGCGTTGCTTTTTGACTGACCAATGCGATTCAGAGCATCCGTTCATAATTCATTATTTGGACACTTTCTTGGATGCTTCACATGTTTTAGAAGATGTGTCAACCTCACATGGCTTGGTCCCGCTGCTTTACATTTCCCACTTGCTTAAGAACGACGTCGACGACTTCGTCTGACTAAAGAATATCCACGAAGTCTTGGTGACGGATGGCAATCCAGAGCTTGCATGCATCTTTAGGTTGCAAGGGAAAGCTGTCTCACATATATTTTTAAAATTAGCAATTCAATCAATTTTTAAAAAAATCAGCCAATTTATTCGATTTTTTAAAAAATTAATAATTTATATAATTTTCACAAATCATTTTTATAACTAATTTAAATATAAATTTAGAATGAACAAATGTCGATTAAATTGACCTTCCAATTCAAAATTAAAAACACGGCTTGAATCAGATGATAAAGTTAGAATTAAAGTCTGAAATTATAATTTTAATTCAAATTTATTATAAGGTAATGGTGATAGTGTGAATGAAGGTAAAAAAAAAATAATTATGAGCCAACCTCGATGCAGAAGCAGTAAAGTAGGAAAATAAAATACGAAGATATTTATGAGTTTGTTAACTGTTTTCGTTCTCAATATTCTTTGGGATCTCTGAAGAGTATTTTTGTTTAATAGGTAAAAATTAATTTTTTTTAGATATTAAGAATACTAAAATAGGTATAATTTTTTTAAACAAATTTTTTTATATATAATATTCTTATAAATAACGACTTGTGATTTATTAATTTCCACAAGCATCACCATCATACTCCATTCTGATCAATTACTTGAGCATAATCATAGTTGTGACATTTAAATATTCATTTAATAAATTATTTCTTTTATGAATGGTAATTTTTTTCATCGTAATTTTATATTTATATTAAGCTGTGACAAAATTTTATTGCAAAAGTTTGAAGGAAAGGGTGAAATCCGTAATTCTTATGTTATTTTAATATTTAAATATTTATTTAATTCTTTCTCTCCCTTACTTAAACTCTTGATTATTGGTAATAGTATTTTTTATACAAAAATTTTTAAAATGAAGAGCTTAAAATTATTTTGTACTTTGTTTGATTCCAACAAAAATGATTAAACAATCAGTCAAAAGAACAATCAGCTCCCCAATTAAAAGGAAAAGAAATTGATTTCAAAAGTGGAATTTAGGTTTTTATAATAAGTTAAAAAATAAAAAAAATTTAAACTTTAGATTAATTTTAAAAAAATTTTTAAAATATTAAAATTTTATACAAAATTTTTCTCCACTAATAAAAATGTGTGAAAGCTACATTACATTATATTTTATAAGAACTTGTGGATGAAATCTTAAAGCTCTTAGTCAAACCTGCAATTATATAAGAAAAAAAAAAATGACGTTAAGAATTTTGAACCCCAATTGTAAAGTCCCTCTCTCCAATTTGAATCCTAAACCCTTCTCATTTCTCACATTTTGAACCCTAAATTTTCTCATTTTCCAAATGAAACCCTAGCAACTCTTGTTCAAGTTGAATACTTGCAGAAATGCTGATCCAATTATAGAAATGCAAAGATTGTGCATTTCAATGTCGTTATTTTCTGGGTGTTCGCCTCACGTGAAGTTGTTAACTGCAGGGGAGGTGTACTTGGGGGATTAGACAGTGTCAAGCCATTTGGGGGAAGGACAAGCACAAGTGAAGGCAGAGCAAGCTTGCTTCTTTGCCATCTACCAAATATGTTATTTTTTATCTTCTTTATATTATGTTATTTATCTCCTATCTTTTAAATTCTTTTTGCTTTATGTTATTTCATCTTTTGAATTTATTTTATTTTTGTTTGGTTTAATTTTTATTTTTTGAATTTAATTTTAATTGTGAAAATTTTTTTGTATAGACTTTAAATTTGGAGCAAAGCTTTTAAATTAAATTAAAAAGTAATTCAAACAAAATATAGTGTTTACAGTAGCGAGTTGAATGTATCTTCAAATCTGCACTAGAGAACTGACTCGGCTAGCTTTTTCCACCAATGTTCTTGTCAGATATCTTTCTAATGTTGGGGGAGATCACATGGTTGTGGCCAAGAAGGTGATGAGATGCTTGGAGAAGATAATATCTTTATGCTAATTTGTAAGAAGGTTGATGATCAGGAAATAATTTACACGGATTCTAATATTAGTGCATGCCCAGATAATCTAAAATGGCTGAATTTAATATCTGCAATAGTAGTGTTGAATTGTATAAATGCAAGCTATCAAAATGATATATAGCAAGTCACCCACATCACAGTATTAAATGAGAATCACATATATAAAACTTCCCAAGTCTAAAGTGTGCACTATCTTTTCTGACCCCTTTCTTCCTATGGCTTAAAAAAAAATTAAATAAAAGAGTACAAATTTTGAGATGTTTTCTCTCCCGTTCTCTGAATTAAATTTTTTATTTTAGGTAGCCATGTGAGAAAAGATAAATACACACTCAAGTGGATAGGACTTGAACAAAACCCCATACATATGCACCTTAATTTTCTGTTTATTTTTTTAATTACTTAACACTGGATTAAAAATTCCCGTTTAGATGATATATCATTTTCTTCTAGTACATTAAAATGTAGTAGAATAAATATTTACCTAAAAGGGCAAGAGTTGCAGCCAGCAAAATTGGGTGGTTAGCGTCTTGTTAAGTGTCAGCTCGGTTGTGTATACGTGATGGATCAACTTTAAAGGTGCAACTTGAGGGTAGCTCAACTGGTGTAGGCATTTTTTTTCACCCCTAAGTTCCTAAGTTTGAACCCTGACAATGTATTAAAAAAAAAAAAAAACTTTGAAGACCACAGGTGTAACAAAAAGTCCCTAAGTATTTCAACAACCAATTCTGGTAAATTCATGTTTTTTTACTCACAAATCTTTTACATTTTAAATAAACAAAAGTTAAAACAATCTTATCTGTTAAACTCCCTTTTTTCACTTATAAATCTTTTACATTTTAAATAAACAAAAGTTAATACAATCAATCTTGTTAAACCCACACACCTCCAACGGTGTATTATACTAGAAAAAAATGTATTACATACATCTTTCTACACCTTTATGTGTGTCTCCATTACAAAAAATTTAAAAAATTAAAATAAAAAAATTAAATAAAAAATAAAAGATATAAATAAAATTATAACTATAAATATATAAAAATAAAAATATTATATTATATTTACGTTTTAAATAAAATAAAAATTAAAAAATGTGAGTTTATATTGACTTTTAAACGGCGGAGTCTTTTGGAAAGTTGCGTTAAGCCCCATTTCGAGGAAGCATCAGAGAAGACCGACTCCACAGAAAAGAAGATTGGAAAAGAGACTCAATGAGCCAATTAATGGAATCGTAGCTAAGACTAAAGTGAAAGTTCCACCAAGTGATGAAATTAATGTCGTCTCCTGTATGATGTGTAAGCAACTGACCAAAGCGATTCAGAGCATCCGTTCATTATTCATTATCTGCACACTTTCTTGGTCTTGGATGCTTCACATGTCTTAGAGGATGTGTCAACTTCACATGCTTGGGTCACGCTGCTTTACATTTCCCACTTGCTTGAGAACGACGTCGACGACTTCGTCCAACTTATGAATATCCACGAAGTCTTAGTGATGGATGGCAATCCAGAGCTTCCATCTTTAGGTTGCAAGGGAAAGTTGTCTCACATATATTTTTAAAATTAGCAATTCATTCAAATTTTCAAAAAATCAGCCAATTTATTCGATTTTCTTAAAAAATTAATAATTTACACAATTTTCACGAATCATTTTTATAACTAATTTAAATATAAATTCAGAATGGATAAACATCTAGTTTCGATTAAATTGACCTTCCAATCCAAAATTAAAATACAGCTTCAATCAGATAATAAAGTTAACATTAAAGTCTGAAATTATAATTTTAATTCAAATTTGTTACAAGGTAATGGTAATAGTGTGAATGAAGGTAAAAAAAATAATAATAAATTATGAGCAAACCTCAATGCAGAAGCAATAGAGTAAGAAAATAAAATATGAAGATACTTATGAGTTTGTTAACTGTTTTCGTTCTCAATATTCTTTGGAATCTCTTAAGATTATCTTTTATTTAATAGGTAAAAATTAATTTTTTTAGATATTAAGAATATTAAAATAGATACATTTTTTTAAACAAATTTTTTTCATATATAATATTCTTATAAATAACGACTTGTGATTTATTAATTTCCACAAGCATCACCATCATACTCCATTCTGATCAATTACTTGAGCATAATCATAGTTGTGACATTTAAATATTCATTTAATAAATTATTTCTTTTATGAATGGTAATTTTTTTCATCGTAATGCTATATTCATATTAAGCTGTGACAAAATTTTATTGCAAAAGTTTGAAGGAAAGGGTGAAATCCGTAATTTTTATACGATTTTAATATTTAAATTTTTATTTAACTCTTTCTCTCCCTCGCTTAAACTCTCGATTATTAGTAATAGTATTTTTTTATACAAAAATTTTTAAAATGAAGAGCTTAAAATTATTTTATACTTTGTTTGATTCCAATAAAAATAATTAAAAAATCAATCAAAAGAACAATCAACTATCCAATTAAAAGGAAAAAGAAATTGATTTAATAGTCAATACCTTAGGTAATAATGTTGTAGTACGTGGGAGGATTGGAGACGCTTGACCTTTGAGGGATGGGACATCAGTTCATTGCCAATCTTCTGAAGCGATTAACTGACATTCAAAACAATAATACTAAATGTGGGCCCATCCACACCATATGGTTAAAACCCCCAAAGCGTAATGCGTGATCACATGCGCCAGTAGATATCATATCATGTGTATGCCATTGCCAACCAGAGGTTCATGTAATGATGTAGAATTTCGTGGTGCCCTCATTTGTGATTTGGTTGAATTAGTGACAGCTGGTAATTATTATTAAGTTAATATGAGTCGTAGATATTTAAATTTTTTAAATATATTAGTTAAGATTTAATTTAGATATGATATATGAAAAATTTTATTTAAAAAAATTATCTATTTCAAGGATCTTTATTTTTTAAAAAATTAGTCTTTTAATTATTGATGAAAAAGATATCTTAAAATAATTTAAAAATAAATATTATTAAATAAATTTGGATACAAAATTTAAGCACATTACTGATAACAAATATCATAATTAGAAATACTGTAAAAAAACCTGCTATAATAATGAAGCAAGAATGTACTATATCAAATATTTATACTCTTTTAGTGACTTGATTCAGCTACCATTTCCTCAAGAACCAGCATTTTTCATGGATGGTAGAATGGAACCCAACATTCGAGCAAACGAATTTGGTTCGGGCTAGAATTCCAACAATCCCCAACCATCATCTATCAACGTTGTGTCTATAAGTGAATTACTTCCTCGATAGCAAGATGGTTTGTTTTTTCCATTTCTTTTGCCATCATTATCTATTCTTTTATACATCTTTTAATGTAGAAAAATTCTCACAATGAACAACACACTTTCGTTTCGATAGAGATGATTTCCGTTCTCCTATCAATATGCTCTGATGATCCTCGAAGAATTTAATTAAATCATGTACTTAATAACTCACTTAACTCATTGCAAATGACTATGGTAATTGAAAGAATATGCAGGCGATCACACAAGATAAGAGAGGAGTAAATTGTGTTAAAAACTTTTACAAACTTTTCAACAAGAGTGTACGTGATTTTAAGATGGCTCGAATCAAGCTATTACTTAAACAGTAAATAATGCAAATATATATAAGAGCATAGTGATAGAGAAAATTGACACAACGAGATTTATATTGATTCGGTAACAATGTATCCTTACATTTAGTCCTCCAGCAAAATGCTTGAGATTCCAATAAGAAATCTAGGATTATTTGTTCCAAGCTTCTATTCGAATGTTGTTTGTTAGCTAGTGTAACCAAGCTTACAAAAGAGTTCTCCCACGGAAGGTAAAGAAAGAGCAGAAGTTATTCACTAGTGGAGTGAAATACCTTTGAACATAACCTCTTATTTTTCAGTTTGATGTCGGTTTAACCAAGCGGTTTGGACCAAAATTAACTGCTCTTTTTTAGACTAGTGAACAACAAAGTTAAGAGGTGGTCTTGTGTGCATGAGATGAGGCTCAATGTAGTTGAGTTGGTGAATTTGCCCCCATCTGCGAGAATACGGCTGTTAATTAAATCATTCCTTATGTTTAGAAATATTTTTATCCTGCTTTTACATAACAAACTCATAATTTAGTTATTATGAATTTGAGTATCCTTAATTCCCATTTTATCCTATAAATCCTGAAGTCCATACATGCTAAGAGATAGTTGTCAACAAACATTTTCCTCTTCTCTGCTGGGTTTCGATACTTATCTTTTGACGCGCTTGGTCTTACCCGACATACACATAATCTAGTTGTTATGAATTTAATTCTGATTTCATCCTACAAATACTGAAGTTCATACATGCTAAAAAGATAGTTGTGAGAAAATATTTGCCTTCTCTCTGTTGAGTTTCTACTCATCATTTTACACACGTTTTTGCTAATACCTGCTTTTGGTAATGAATGCATACAATCAAAGAATTTATTAGATCTTAAAGAGGGTTACTATACTAAATATCTTTATATTTTGAGGAGAGGAATAATCCCTAAAAATAGTGTATTATACACCCGACAGGTAATCCTAGAATCCATATTTTTATAATACTTTGTAGAGAATGAATTTTGTTTGTAGACTCCATCCCTAACAAATAAGGATTGCACATATAGGGTATTCAAAGTAGAATACAGTATTATTATACTCATTCAAATACACAGCTCTTCTCATTATACAACATCATTACTTGTGAAAGGGTATCATCTAGTCTTTATGTGTGATGAAACACAAGCAATTTCCAAAGAGCATACACCTCCACACTGTCTTAGGATTCATCCTTGACCAAGAAAGGCCAAAAAATGGTAGATGACCAAAAGCCACCACTAGCACCTGGCGTACTAACAATTATGGGAAATTTGATGCAGTGTCTCCATAGAACTTACAAATGCTAATCTACCAGGAGTTTCTAATGCTTTAATAAGTGATTTTTAGCTTTTAGGAAAACATTTGTACTGAAACTTCAAGTTTTTCATAATAATAGCATGCAGGATGTTTAAATACAATTACATCGACACTATCATTTATGTTAGTGTTGTTTGCTGAAAATAATATATGACGTACATCACTGTTATCCATAGTGCTGATTTTTTTAAGTGGTTTTATGTTTTTTATATATTATTAGTTTGAATTTGGCAGAGTATAGTTTGAAGCTATTGTTTATATTTAGATGTAAATTCTGTTTTTATCTGGATGTCATTGCTGCATTGACCCACTTCAAAGGCTTTTTCTTTTTTTCAAATTAAAATAATTATATGAAGAAAAACAGGCGTATTTCTTCCTTCTTAATTAGGTAGACCTTAATATTTTAGGGAAATATTAGAATTAATTTCGTTAATATTCTAAAATGCCAAAAAAAAAAGGAAACAATTTGGTGATACCCAAAATTAATATACGACTACCCCACCATGGACACTTTTCTTTACAAAAGATGTCAATCATAATAATTAATGATAGCATAACCAAATATTAATACGTAGTTTTAAAAATTAGTAATAATTATTAAGAGAAATTATTATTAATTAATTTTAAATGTGAATTTATTTCACATTTAATAATAATATAAAGATACAACATATAAAAATAAAAACATAAAAAAGTTAACAACAATGAAATTATGATAGGTTAATAGTAACAAAGAATTGAATTGAAATAGTTCTGCAGTTGATTTTAAATTCAATTATGGCAACTTTGGACTACGAAATTAGGTAACAAATGAAAATTGGACAAGTGTGTAGGAGTGGCAAAGTTGGTTTTGGGTAACCGGTTCTGGGCTATATGGCAAAGCTATAAACAGGAGTATCCTCAGTCAAATATAATTGATGGGTAAAAGAAAGGTGATTTTAATTGAGGATGGCAATTTTATCAGCCAGACATGGATTTGCCAAAAATTCCTAATTTTAAATTGAAAATAAGGAGAATTTTCTTCGCATGAGATAGAAACAGAGGGAAAATTCTCCTTTTCATAATTTCAGAGATAGGGGTGAAATTTCATTTCCCACCCTGCAACATTCTCAAAAATATAAATTTATCATAATACGCTTATATAATAATTATATAATATACAATATAAAGGTTAAATTAATAATTATATAATAAATAATATAAATTTATTCATATTTAAAAAGTATTTAAAATTTAAGATCTCTACGAAGATCAAGAATGAAAAAAAAAAAATTTTCCATCCAAGGACAAAGAAAAATTTTTCTTTCGGAATCGGAGAGTAGAGAACTACTCTCTCTCTCACCGTGCCACATTGCCATTTCTAGTTTTAATAGTACTTAATTTTATTTTTACAGTTTTTAAACTTAGTGATGATTATAGTAAAAATTTAGAATATATGTTTATATAAATTATTTTAATAAATGATAAATTTATTTTTATTTTATCAAATATTTATTTAAAAAATTATATTAATAAATAAATTTATTCAAAATTCATATATTCTTCTCATTTAAATACATGGCTCTAAATACAAAAACTATAATTATATTATAGTCTCAATATCAAAGAATCCGACTCTGAAAAAATATGATGTTTAACCCACTTTATCTATACAATCAAAGCATAATGTAGCCGGAATGCTCGTCACTCGCCTAACATAACTGCTTTGCATTTTCAAATCTGATCACAGTTTCTTATCCCTTACTCAAGTCATACAGATTCTTCTAATAAAAAAAAAGTATAATATAGAAGTAAAGATGAAAAAATCTCTTCAAAGAAAAAAAAATAGAAAAGTAAAAGATGGACGACCACTAGCCCCGACTAGCAATACTTAATGACTTGTGCATTTGATATTTAGGAGTTTGGTCCCACTGCTTTACATTTCCCACTTGCATAACAACGGCGTCGACGACTTCTGACTTGCTAATTTTCACAACTCACAAGCGTTGTGATGAGATGATCATTGACCATTACCTAAATTTGATGAGGCGAAGCATAGCCTTATCTTGTATAAGTTCCGCCACTCATCTGCTTTTCTCCCTGTCTAAATGATAATTGGATCCATTCAGTAGAAGCAAATCAATGTCTTCCGCCAAACTACTTTCCTACTTTTTCTTCTTTACCTTCTTCAAATTTGGCATGGCATTGGTCCCACCTACAGTAACGGCACGAGGGCCTACAGCAACGGTTACAGTAACGGCACTACGAAACTCAGGAGGAGCGCCTACACCACCAAACTCGGGAGGAGTGTCTACAGTAACGGCACAAGCGCTTCAACCATTCCATAAATTTGGAAACTCGGGAGGAGCGCCTACAAAAACGCTTGCGCCCATGCCGACACCATCAAACTCGGGAGGAGTGCCTACAGTAACGGCACGAGCGCCTAGAGCAACGGTTGCAGTAGCGCCTACACCAGTAAGAACTAAACCGGAAGGTAAATTTCTGAACTTAAAGCTCTCAAATGCAAACAATCTTGGGTGCGTACCTATAATCTTAACAGATTAAACGAAATTTAGTTAAAACTTAATAGAAAATAATTGTGGGTGTAAATCATCTTAACAAAATGGTTAATGAAATTTAATATAAAATATAGCTTAGAGAAGATATTTATAAAAAAAAATTGTGTTAAGAAATTATGATTATTATTTTACTTTTTTTTTAACTGGTCTACTTGTTCGAGTTTTTAATTTAATTTATTTTATTAATTATTGAATTCTTTATTTTTATATATAAGATTAAGTAAACAAAAATTTATAGACCATTATAATTTAAAGGAATAAATAATAAATATTTAATTTTAATAAAAGAGCGAAGCATGAGTTATTAATTGTGAGTAATATAATAATTTTTCTGTTTTATTAATATTTCAATTATCATAATATGCAAATAATTGTTGGCATGCTTCTCTTTATAATATGGATTATGAATGAAGCATAAATTAGAACAATGTTTCGAGTTATTCATCATCTGTAAGATGATTCAGCCAATAAAAGGATATGGCTTGTACTTTAGTGTTAATGGCGGATTTTTAATTTAATAATTTTGTGAAAATGACTTTTTAATATTTCATCATGAAATAATTTTTATTCTTAAATTTATGATTACTTTATAAATGAAATCATGGTCGAGAATAATAATTTTTAATTTAATTATATTATATACACTTTGAACTTTAAAGGTTATATACTAAAAAAATATGGAATTCAATCAAAAAATCATTAAGATGACAATAAATTTTTTTTCTGTAATAATTGATATGGTGTAATTAAAATTGAAGCGTTTTTACTAATAAGGTTTTGTGGCCAATATAGGGGAGTTGTTCTGTGGAGAGAGTATTTTGTTTATAACTTTGATCAGATTAATTTTAAGTAAAAAAAATACTCAATTCTAATTTTGAGAAAAATAAATATAATTTTTTTAAGAAAAATTCAAAAACTCTTTTTAAGAACTAAAAAAGTCCTGGAATCCCAGGCTAACAATATGACTTTATGAGGAGGGATGTGGTCCCTGTCTCAGACAACATTAAAGAAATTTAGAGCAGAAGAAGATAAAATATGGGCAAGGTTGTAGCTTTCTCGTGGCAGGTGGCAAATGTTGAAAATGGAGAAAGTTGCTGCCAAAACTTGGCAGTCTGAAATGGTTGCCCCAGAGTACGACAAAGGCATCTTGTCACAGGCTATGGCTGAGGCTCCTTTTATGGAATCAGTTTCCGCCACTAGCTGTGCATGGAAATAAGCAGATTGGACAGTTTGCAGTCCATGATATACACCCAAGGCTTCCGCTGCACACACCTGCACTGATATATCCAGTATTTGTGTCCCAACTAATAACCTATCTCCCATTGAATTTCTCAAGGCCCATCCAACATTGCATAAACAGAAGAAAAAACAGATGCATCTGCATTAAGTTTCAACCACCGACCGTTGGTGGTTTCCATTTTTGACTACGGATGTTCTGTCTGGCTGGTATGGATGGAACTTTTTTGGTCTCTGAGTAGTCCTGCAGCATCTTATGAGCCATACTCAGTGCTTCCTGGTGATTAAGTGATTTTTGCTCAAAGCAGAATTCATGGCTCGAGAACCAAATACTCCATAGTACTGTTGCTATAGTAGCCAAGTTCTCTTTTGGTAACAGGTTCTCAAGCTCTTTCCACCATGCCATCACCGGCTTCCCGTTCCAGATTTCCATACCGAGATTCAGAGGAGACGCAAACCATGTCTTTTGAGCCCATTTGCAATCTCTCAAAATGTGGCCTTCAGTCTCCTCACCTGAATTGAACCGTGGGCTGTCTCTGCTAATTATAATACCCCTCTTCCGCAGGTTGGTCCGTATAGGGAGACGCCCCAACAGAGCTCTCCACATATAGATTTTTATCTTTTGTGGCACATCCAACTTCCATAGCTGAGCCGAATTAAAATTAGTGATTCTGCATACTATTTCCAATCAGTCGTCCTTGACGTTGTCTAGCAAAATGATAGCCAGACCGAACTGAATAAGCTCCGTCTTCTGTTTATTTTTTTAATTACTTAACACTGGATTAAAAATTCCTGTTTAGATGATATATCATTTTCTTCTAGTACATTAAAATGTAGTAGAATAAATATTTACCTAAAAGGGCAAGAGTTGCAGCCAGTAAAATTGGGTGGTTATTGTCTTGTAAGTGTCAGCTCGGTTGTGTATACGTGATGGATCAACTTTAAAGGTGCAACTTGAGGGTAGCTCAACTGGCGTAGGCATTTTTTTTAACCCCTAAGTTCGTAAGTTTGAACCCTGACAATGTATCAAAAAAAAAAAAAAAACTGTGAAGACCACAGGTGTCACAAAAAGTCCCTGAGTATTTCAACAACCAATTCTGGTCAATTCATGTTTTCTTACTCACAAATCTTTTACATTTTAAATAAACAAAAGTTAAAACAATCTTATCTGTTAAACTCCCTTTTTTCACTTATAAATCTTTTACATTTTAAATAAACAAAAGTTAATACAATCAATCTTGTTAAACCCACACACCTCCAACGGTGTATTATACTAGAAAAAAATGTATTACATACATCTTTTTACACCTTTATGTGTGTGTCCATTACAAAAAATTTAAAAAATTAAAATAAAAAAATTAAATAAAAAATAAAAGATATAAATAAAATTATAACTATAAATATATAAAAATAAAAATATTATATTATATTTATATTTTAAATAAAATAAAAATTAAAAAATATGAGTTTATATAAATAATGATAATCTTATGCAACTTTTTTATATATTTTTTATATAAATCAATATTTTTTTTAAAATTTATATAATAAATAATAAATTTATTATTTATTATGTAAATTTTAAAAAAAATATTAATTTACATAATAAATATAAAAAAAATTACGTAAGTGTAACAGTATTCGTAAATATTTATTATTTATTATATAAATTTTAAAAAATAATATTAATTTACATAATAAATATAAAAAAAAATTACGTAAATATAACAACACTCGTTTATATTTATTATAATTTATTATTTATTATGTAAATTTTTAAAAAATTATTGATTTGCGTAATAAATATAGAGAAAAGCTGCGTAAGTGTAGCAGCACTCGTTTATATTTACTTTTAAACGGCGGAGTCTTTTGGAAAGTTGCGTTAAGCCCCATTTCGAGGAAGCATCAGAGAAGACCGACCCCACAGAAAAGAAGATTGGAAAAGAGGGTCAATGAGCCAATTAATGGAATCCTAGCTAAGACTAAAGTGAAAGTTCCACCACGTGATGAAATTAATGTTGTCTCCTGTATGATGTGTAAGCTTTGCTTTTTGACTGACCAAAGCGATTCAGAGCATCCGTTCATAATTCATTATCTGCACACTTTCTTGGATGCTTCACATGTCTTGGAGGATGTGTCAACTTCACATGCTTGGGTCACGCTGCTTTACATTTCCCGCTTGCTTGAGAACGACGGCGACGAGGTCTTAGCGATGGATGGCAATCCAGGGGTTGCGTGCATCTTTAGGTTGCAAGGGAAAGTTGTCTCACATATATATTTAAAATTAGCAATTCATTCAAAATTTCAAAAAATCAGCCAATTTATTCGATTTTCTTAAAAAATTAATAATTTACACAATTTTCACGAATAATTTTCATAACTAATTTAAATATAAATTCAGAATGGATAAACATCTAGTTTCGATTAGATTGACCTTCCAATCCAAAATTAAAATACAGCTTCAATCAGATAATAAAATTAGAATTAAAGTCTGAAATTATAATTATAATTTAAATTTATTATAAGGTAATGGTAATAGTGTGAATGAAGGTTAAAAAAAAAAAATTATGAGCAAACCTCAATGCAGAAGCAATAGAGTAGGAAAATAAAATATGAAGATATTTATGAGTTTGTTAACTGTTTTCGTTCTCAATATTCTTTGGGATGTCTTGAGAGTATTTTTTATTTAACAGGTAAAAATTAATTTTTTTAGATATTAAAAATATTAAAATAGATATATTTTTTTAAATAAATTTTTTTATATATAATATTCTTATAAATAACGACTTGTGATTTATTAATTTCCACAAGCATCACCATCATACTCCATTCTGATCAATTACTTGAGCATAATCATAGTTGTGACATTTAAAATATTCATCTAATAAATTATTTCTTTTATGAATGGTAATTTTTTCCATCGTAATGCTATATTCATATTAAGCTGTGACAAAATTTTATTGCAAAAGTTTGAAGGAAAGGGTGAAATCCGTAATTTTTATACAATTTTAATATTTAAATTTTTATTTAATCTTTCTCTCCCTCGTTTAAACTCTCGATTATTGGTAATAGTATTTTTTATACAAAAGTTTTTAAAATGAAGAGCTTAACTTTGTTTGATTCTCACAAAAATGATTAAAAAATCAGTCAAAAGAACAATCAACTCTCCAATTAAAAGAAAAAGAAATTGATTTCAAAAGTGGAATTTAGGTTTTTATAAAAAATTAAAATATAAAAAATCTTTTTAGACTTTATATTAATTTAAAAAAAATTAAATATTTAAATGTTATACAAAACTTGTCTCCACTAATAAAAATGTGTAAAAGTTACCTTACATTATATTTTATATGAACTTGTGAATTAAATCTTAAAGTTCCTAGTCAAATTTTAAATCGTTTAAGAAAAAAAAATAAATGAAGCTAAAAAATTTGAACCCAATTGTAAAGTCCTTCTCTCCAATTTGAATCTAAACCCTTCTCATTTTTCCCATTTTGAACCCTAAGTTTTCTCATTTTCCAATTGAAACCCTAGCAACTCTTGTTCAAGTTGAATACTTACAGAAATGCTGATCCGATTATGGAAATGCAAAGATTGTGCATTTCAATGTTGTTGTTTTCTGGGTGTTTGCCTCACGTGAAGTTGTTAACTGCAGGGGAGGTGTACTTGTGTGGCATGTCAGCGGGAGAAGAGTTTCCCGATGATTCTGAGCAGATTAGACAGTGTCAAGCCATTTGGGGGGAAGGACAAGCACAAGTGAAGGCAGAACAAGCTTGCTTCTTGCCATGTACCAAGGATGGCATGCCTTTGATAAGAGATTTCAGGGGCATCGGGGTGTTATGATATTATTTTTAATTATTCTTCATTCACCTCATCCTATCTCGAAAATGTTATCAAGTGATACAAAATTTTTATTTATTTTATTTTATTTATTAAATAAATTACTTGTTAATTGTAGATTTAGTCTTTAGAAAATGATTAATGCAAGATTTAGTCTTTGAGAAATAACTTATGCGAGACCTAATTTTTAGAAATAGGTTTTTAATTTGTTAGTAGGAGCACGAGTAGTTATTCACAATTTCTGATTTGCCCTGTTTAAACATATAATTTGCTGCTGTCAAAAATAAGTTTTCCATCAGTAAAAAAAAAAAATTCTTAGGATTTGCTTTCCCTTCCGTCTCTATTACGCTTTTCCTTCCGTCTCCATGACGCCTCTCTGGTACCGGCTCAGCTGCTTCGCTGGTCTTCTGCATAATTTGCTAGTCCTAACCCAGCACTTGTTCTTCTCTAACCTCGGGATTCCGAAGAAAGCTCCAGTTCCTCGCCAATTTGTTGAGCCACAATTAGCCCCGTCATTTGGATGCCCTGCTCTAAGGTGACGAGCGATGCTTCCCTGTAGAATCAAAGCCTACACGGTGTGTTTGGGTGCTGTAACTTGTGCGGCCCGAAACAGAGTCAGTCGAATATTCACCATCAGCTGCGGCTCTAAGCACACTCCTAGTGATTTAAGCAGTCATAAGCCTACAGAAAATGAAATATTAAACATTTAATTGTCAATACCTTAGGTAATAATGTTGTGGCATGTGGGAGGATGGGAGACGCTTGACCTTTGAGGGATGGGACATCACTTCATTGCCAATCTTCTGAAGCAATTAACTGGACCCACGCATTTAATAGTAGCATTCAAAACAATAATAATAAATGTGGGTCCATCCACACCAAATGGTTAAAAACCCAAAAGCGTTGCGTGATCACATGCGCCAGTGGATATCATATCATGCGTATGCGATTGCCGGCCAGAGGTCATGTAACGATGTAGAATTTCGCTGTGCCCTCATTTGTGATTTGGTTGAATCAGTGACAGCTGGATAATTATTATTAAAATTATGTTGAGTTAATATAAATAATAGATATTTAAATTTTTTAAAGATATTAATTAAGATTTAATTCAGATAGTATATATGAAAAAAATTTATTTAAAATTTTTTTTATTTTGATGATTTTTATTTTTAAAAAATTAGTTTTTTATTATCAATTAAAAGGATATTTTAAAATAATTTAAAAAATAAATATTATTAAATAAATTTAGTTACAAAATTCAAGCATATTAATGATAGCAAATATCATAATTAGAAATACTGCAACAAAAAAAAACATGCCATAATAATGAAGCAAGAATGGTACTATATCAAATATTTATACTATTTTAGATGGTTGCATCTGGTATGTAAAATTCAATAGTTTTGTATGTGTGGAAAAAGTTTTTTAATTGATGGATGATATCTCCATAATTATTTATTTATAATTTACATATAATTTTATTTAAATAAATATATTTTATTGAAGAAGATATCTCAAATATTTTATTTTGCTCAATTCTTTCTATTAATTTAGGTAAGATTATATATGTTATAGATAAATAAAGAGAAGCATATTTCTTCTTTCTTAATCATGTAGGCCCGAATATTTTTAGGGAAAGATTAGATACTTTTTCCTTTTCATACAAAAATAAAATATCATGTATATTAGTAATTATATAATTTGATAGATAGAAAGAATGTATTTATATTATTTTAATAATTAAAAGAATGTGTTTATAATATTTTATTAATTAAAAAAAATATACTTATTATTTTATATAATTAAAAAAATGTACTTATAATTATTTTTTTTTATATTTATTTGATCTTACAAATAAACTTATAAAATCGAATGATCTAAAATCTCCAACAATTTTATAAAAATAAAAAAAAAGTACAACCATCTTTATTGTTTCCTTTTCCACATGCAACTATGACTTATTTATTTCCACAAGTCGTGGTGATGAGTTGATCATAGACCAGTCGATCCCCTTCAATCTGTTTAGGCGGCCCGAGCATGTTCATTGTATTTGCATTTTGTTATGTATCATAGACCAATACATAATTTATTTGTAATCCGTCCACATATATCGGATTATATTTTCCTAAAAGAATTTTGATTCTAGCTTGATATGAATTTGAATCAACTGTAAAAATACTGTATATATTTGATGGAGTTTGAATTGACATTTTTAAACTTAATTTAATTTAATATCATTAACTTTTTTTGAATTGTTGCAGGTGTGGAAGCAATAAATTGCTAAAAAACTGCAGGAAATGCTGAAATTTAAGAAAACTTAGTGGTTATAAAATTCACACTTCAATGTAGGAGCAAATTTCTCAGAAAAGCTGGAGTATTCTACACTGAATTATAATTGAAGAGCAGAAATAAATATGATGTTCAGTTTCACCAACTTTTGTTGTACAAGCAAGCGGTGATGCAGAAGCAAGAGGATTGAAAAGTAAAAGATGGACGGCCAACGACCTGACTTATTGATATTCACAAGTCGTTGTGATGAGTTGATCTCACTGCTTGCTCTTTGTGTAAATGATAATTAGACCCATTCGTTAGAAGCAAATCAATATGTCTTTCCGCAGACTCCTATCCCACTTTTTCCTCGTCCCCTTTGGCATGCCAGATCAGATGATTCGGATGAAAGTACCGTTTACGTTTATCATAATGGTTGATGGATTTGGAGCAATGATGTACATATTTTTTTTTTTTTAAGAAATGATATACATATTTAACATCTTTGTATAATGTTTTTACATTTTTTGTATTTTTATTCTCTTTTTATATATTTTTTATATCTACATATACACTGAAAATATATTCTCTAAACGTACATCTTTTCTATATATTTGATATTAAGAGTTTGGTCTTACTGCTTTATCTGAGAAATGCTTGTAGTATGTGGGTGGCTAACGTGCTGTAATAATTTTTGGATAAAGAGAGACAAAGAAAATTGTGAAAAAATATACAGCAAAAATGCAGAAAATATTTGTACATGCTTCCTGCTTTACCTTGACTTGGAATATCACAATAGTCTTTGTCTTGTAGTTAGTATATGTTCCACCACTCATCTGCTTTTCTCTCTGTCTAAATGATAATTAGACCCATTCACTGGAACCAAACAATGTCTATCTGCAAACTCCTTTCCTCCTTTTTCTTCTTTACCTTCCTCAAATTTGGCATGGCAGAGGATGCAACTCATTATGACGAGCCAACTTATATTTACTGTAATTGCTCAAGCAACAAAACTTTCACTGACAACGGCCAATACAAATCCAACCTGATCAGACTCCTCACCAATTTATCTTCCTCGAACACTAAAGAATTCTACAACACCACGGCAGGCGAGACAAACGCTATCAACACTGTGTATGGCCTTTACTTGTGCCGAGGCGATGTCCCCCCTCAACTTTGTAAACGATGTGTTGCAGACGCAACCGAACGAATAAAGAGTCACTGTCCCACGTCCAAAGAGGCCATATGTTGGTACGACGAGTGTTTGCTACGGTATTCGAACCGCTCTTTCTTCTCCATCTATGAGACACGGCCGAGGGTGGGCTTTTTGAACACCGCCAATGTGTCCAACCCAACAAATTTCATGCCCCAATTGTTCAGAACCATGAACGAAACGGCAGATGAGGCAGCCAACTCTCTTCTCGGTGCTAAGAAATTCGCCACAAAGCATGCCAACATATCCGGATTTCAATCGCTATACTGTTTAGCGCAGTGCACACCAGATTTGTCACCTTGGGATTGCAGAACGTGTCTAAGTCTTGCCATTGTGGACCTTAATTGGTGCTGTGAAGTAAAGCAAGGAGGGAGAGTTCTATACCCAAGCTGTAATGTGCGATACGAATTATACCCTTTTGATCGCCCCCCTGCTACGCCACCGTCGCCTACACCAACGGCAGCAAAATCAGGAGTGCCTACACTAGTTGGAGCTAAATCGGAAGGTAAATTTCAGAACTTAAAGCTCTCAAATGCAAACAATCTTGGGTGCGTGCCTATAATCTTAACAGATTAAACGAAATTTAATTAAAATTTAATAGAAAATAATTGTGGGAGTGTATTATCTGAACAAAATGCTTAATGAAATTTAATATGAAATATAGCCTAGAGAAGATATTTATAAAAAAATTTTGTGTAAAAAAATTATGATTATTATTATGCTTTTATTTTAACTAGTCTTCTTGTTCGAGTTTTTAATTTAATTTAATTTATTAATTATTGAATTCTTTATTTTTATATATAAGATTAAATAAACAAAAATTTATAGACCATTATAATTTAAAGGAATAAATAATAAATATTTAATTTTATCAAATGCTCGAATCATGAGTTATTAATAGTGAGTAATATAATAATTTTTCTATTTTATTAATATTTCAATTATCGTAATATGCAAATAATTATTGGCATGCTTCTGTTTATAATATGGATTATGAATAAAGCATAAATTAGAACAATGTTTTGAGTTATTCATAATCTGTAAGATGATTCAGCCAACAAAGGGAGATGGCTTGCACTTTTGTGTTAATGGCAGATTTATAATGTAATAATTTTGTGAAAAATGACTTTTTAATATTTTATCATGAAATAGTTTTTATTCTTAAATTTGTGATTACTTTATAAATGAAATCATGATCGACAATAATAATTTTTAATTGAATTATATTATATACACTATGAACTTTGAAGATTATCTACTAAAAATGTAGAATTTAATATAAAAATCATTAAGATGACAAGAAATTTTTTTCTGTAATAATTGATATGGTGTAATCAAAATTGTAGCGTTTTTACTAATAAGGTTTTGTGACTAATATAGAGGAGTTGTTTCTGTGGGGAGAATTTTTTTATTTATAACTTTGATGGGATTAGTTTTAAGTAAAAAATACTCAATTGTAACTTCCTAATAAGAAAAAAATAAATATAAATTTTTTAAAAAAATTCAAGAACTTTTATTAAGAACTAAAAAAGTCCAGGAGTCGCAGGCTAAGAATATGAGGAGGGATGTGGTCCCCGTCTCACACAAGTCTACAGCTGAAGAAGATAAAATATGGGCAAGGTTTAGCTTTCTTGTCTGAGGCTATGGCTGAGGCTACTTTTATGGAATCAGTTTTCACCATTAGCTGCGCATGTGAATAAGCAGATTGGACAGTTTGCAATCCATGATATACAGCCAAGGCTTCCGCTACACACACCTTCATTGACATATCCAGTATTTTTGTCCCTACTAATTGCATATCTCCCATTGAATTTCTCAAGCCCCATCCAACATTGCATAACCCAGAAGAAAAAACAGATGCATCTGTGTTAAGTTTCAACCACCCCCGGTTGGTGGTTTCCATTTTTTATTACGGATCTTCTGTCCGGCTGGTATGGATCGAACTTTTTTGGTCTCTGATATGTCCTGCAGCATCTTATGAGCTATATTCAGTGCTTTCTGGTGATTTAGTGATTTTTGCTCAAAGCAGAATTCATTGCTCGAGAACCAAATACTCCATAGAGCTGTTGCTACAGTAGCCAAGTTCTCTTTTGGTAACAGGTTCTCAAGCTCTTTCCACCATTTCATCAACGGCTTCCCTTTCCAGATTTCCACACGGAGATTCAGAGGAGACGCAAACCATGTCTTTTGAGCCCAATTGCAATCTCTCAAAACGTGGCTTTCAGTCTCCTCACCTGAATTGCACCGTGGGCAGTCTGTGTTAAATATAATACCCCTCTTCCGCAGGTTGGACCGTGTAGGGAGACGCCCCAACAGAGCTCTCCACAAGAAGATTTTTATCTTTTGTGGCACATCTAACTTCCATAGCTGAGCCCAATTAAAATTAGAGTGATTCTGCATACTATTTCCAATCAGACGTCCTTGGCGTTGTCTAGCAAAATGATAGCCAGACCGAACTGAATAGGCTCCGTCTTTTGTTTCGCTCCAAGCTAATTTGTCATTTCTATACATACTACACAGAAATATTTAAAATTTGCATCGAACTCAAACTGCAAAATGATTTCTGATACTAAGTTCCTGTTCCAACATCTCAGCTGTGGATCAATTAGCTCGCTAACCATCTGCACTGATTCTACCTTTTTAGACCAAATCTTTCCTTCATTCTCATAAGGCAACCATCTATCCTCCCATATTTTTATGGAGGACCCATTCCCCACTACCCAATGGTACCCTTCATCTAAAATCCACATGCATCCTTAGATGCTTTTCCATGGGTATCTGGGTTTAAATCCTAGTGTAGAATGTAAGAAATCAGTTATTGAGAGATACCTTCCACCAATTAAAAGCAAAATCCCTAAAGCCCATTTTTCTTCTCTGACCTGCACATATTTTGCTTGCTAACCTGGTGCATTTTCTCTTCCTACTACCCCAGCAAAAATTACTCATTATAGTCTTAATCCTGTGACATAAACTGGTGGAGGGTTTCAAGCGGCTCATAATATATGTGGGTATCGAGGTGCTGCTACTTTGATTAGTAACTTCTTGTCCACCCTTGATAAGGCTTTCTCTTTTTAACCCTTTAACTTTTTTCACACACATTTTTAGATAGAGTCAAATACTTGGCTCTTGATTTGCCAACAAAAGTAGCGATCCCCAGGTATTTGGTGTATCTTTCAATTCCTTTAATACCTATCCAAGAATGGATTAAATTTCTACTAGAAGTTGGCGCAATTTGGCTATAAAATAGATCTCTGATTTATCTAGATTAATCCATTGCTCAAAAGCTTTTTGACAGGAATTTAGAATCCCCATCAAACACTGAATTTCAAATTTAGTAGCCCTGCAGAAAATAATACTATCGTTTGCAAAGAATACATGAGTAATGCTTAGAGCACGATGGGCTATGCTTATACCAGGGAGATGTTTACTATGTTTCTCTTTGGATTAATGTAGAAAAAATCTCAGCACATAGAATAAATCTATAAGGTGACAGGGCGATCATCTTGTCTTAAACCCTTTGAGGTGAAAATCAATTTTGGGGTTGCTCATTGATCAGTAGAAAGTGACTGAAGTGACACATTTCATGATTAAGCTAATCCATTTTTCTAGAAATCCCATGCTTCTCATGGCTCCTTCAAGAAACTTACGTTCAACCCTATCATACGTCATTAACATATCTAATTTCACAGTCACAAGCCCCTTTCTTTCCTGATATTTTTTTGTTTAGATAGTGAAAGATATCAAAAGCTATGAGAGCATTGTCCATGATCAACCTTCTTGGAGCAAGAGCACTTTGGAATTTGCTAACTATAGAAGGCAAGATTAGCTTCATCCTATTTGTAATAGTCTTAGACATTAATTTGTAAGCCACATTACACTGATTGATAAGCCTGAAATCTCTAGTACGAGTAGAGTGCTTGACTTTGGGAATTAAACAAATGAAAGTCTCATCTAAAAAGCTTGGATCTGAGCCATTATTTAATACCTAGGGAACTATGTCAACAACAAATCCCATAACTTCTGAAAAAAGAGAGCACTCATATCATCGGGGTTAGGAACTTTCGTTGGATGCATCTGTTTAAGAGTCACATGAATTTCCTCTCTAGTGAATTTACCTTCTAGAATAGTGCACATTTATGCTAATACTCTTCCCTGTACCACCTTCATTATTTGATCAACCCTTGGGATGTCAAATGCCATGAAAAGATCTTGATAGTAGGCAGTCATTACCCTTGCAATTTCATCCTCAGTGTGGATAGAGTTATCCAAGTTATCTGTGATGTTGTCTATCGTGTTCCTCTCTTTTCTTTGTGACGCCTTGCAACGGGAAAACTTGGTATTCTTATCCGATGCATTAGCTAGTTTGGCCGTGATCTCTAGCAACATTTTATCTCTTCCAATTTTAGCAGATCATTGAGCTCAGTTTCCAGTTGCTTTTTTCTGGCAACATTCTCTGTTGTATTGTGCTCCTTTGGAGGTTTCCTAACTCCTTCCTGATCGTGCCAATTTTTTTGGATAGGTTGCCGAAAGTCTCCTTTCCCCACATTTCCAATTTTCCTGCACACAACTTAATTTTTTCTATCATTCCACCATCCTAACAACACCAAGCATTTTCCACAATCTCATGGACACTATCATGAGAGAGTCACATCTCCTTAAATTAAAAGAGTTTCCTTTTTTTTTCGAGGCATCTGTCCATGTTTATCAAAGAAAATGGAAAGAGGTGAGTGGTTTGAATTATGCCAGGGAAGAACTTGTACCTGGAAGGTAGAGAACATCATTCTCCAAGATTCTAATGTAAGAGCTCTGTCTAATCTTTCTTGAATGTTAGCCTTATTTTCCCTTCCATTGTTCCAAGTAAAACAATTCTTAGAGAAACCCAGATCCTAGAGATTACAAGAAGTAATGCAATTCCTAAAGCCATAAATTTGTGAGAAAGTGACAATATTACCTCTTGTTTTTTCATCATTACTAAGAATAGCGTTGAAATCACCAAATATTAACCATGGCAAAGAAGACTCTGTAAATAAATTATGCATGAGTCACCACAATTCCTCCTTTCTAGCTTTCTCTAGGTACCAATAGAAACTTGTCACTCTCCACCACTCTTCTTCATTTTTCCTGCATATCTATGTGGTTTAAGCTCATAGAAAGAATTTCAACTCGGAGTCCATCTTTCCACAAATATACCAGTCCACCACCTCTACTTCTACCACTACCTGCAACTAACACCCACCAGATTATTTAAACCAAACCATCCTCTAAATCTACTTATCTCCCCATCAGTTCTCCTTTTTTCCATCAGGAAGACAAGAGTGGGGTCTTCGGAAGCTACTAACTTCCTGAGAGTTTGAACTGTTTGTGAGTTTCTAAGCTCAAGGCAATTCCAACTTAAAATTTTTATGGTATTAGGCGGGGTTGGCAACCAACCTCTTCCTCCGTACTTTGTAAAGCTCTTCTTTTATGATCCCCCTCCACTAGTTTTCCTAGTACCATCTCCTATTCTCCTTGTGTTTCCTACACTTCTTTTCTTTTTTGGCCACTTATTTGTGCCTCTGTGATCACTTGTAAATTCTGCCTAGTTCTCCTTTTCCACCGCTCTTGTGATAATTTTTCTGTGAGTTCCTTTCTCACCCTGCACCTTCCTCCCCCTTTTCCTTCTATGTCATTTTGCTTCTCCTCATGGTGCATGTCACAAATTTCAAGGCCATTGTAACTTAATGGCTGTACTTCCCCCGTGCTTCAATTGCACTTCTCTTTTTGTTTGCTTTCGTGCGCACCTCTCGCCCTTGCACCATTGTTTCCTTCATGCCATGTATCACATGCCCTTTACTTAAATCTTTCCTCCCCTCACCATCGGTCAACCCCACTTTCACTCCATCCTCACAAATTCAACATCCTCACTATTTGCTTCACATGTCCCCCTTTTGTCACTTGCCTTGACAAACGAACCTCCACCTCTCCCATACGTCACATGCTCTTCTTGAAAGGACATTGTCTTAACCATGCCATCTACCTCATATTGGGCATTGCAATTTCCCCCCACCCCGTCATCGGTTAACCCCCTTACGTCTCCACACTACTTTTGTTTGTCCAACGGGTCAAGGGCATTATTTTTGTCTCCATCCATTCCTCCTTTCCTCTTATTCCTCTGAATTATACACTGCACTAGGGAGGCAGTGATAGAGTCTACCTCATTTGAGTCCTATTCATTTTCCTAATAAATTTTAAATCCCATCCTTCCAAGTCCTCCATTGCCCACTTGACTATTTTCTATCACACTATCCTCACCTTTTTTGCTCGGTTGGGCTAACTTTAGGTTTGAAAATCATCTTCTTTATTCTATCTCCCTTCTTTGCTTCTCCATCCGTTTAGGCCAACGGCTTGAGAGGAGAGGCTCTCAACCATGGCCTAAATGGGAGATTTTCTTAATCCTTAGCCTTTTCTTCTTCAAACTCCTCCACATACTCGCAGTCCCTACTAATATGCCCTACTCTCCCACATCTATAGTAAAATTTAGGCAGCCACTCATACTTTAAGAAGACCCTTAATGACCCTCCATCTTGTAATCGTGCAGTCAATTCTCTCCTCAGGGGCTTCTCAAGGTCAATAATGGCTTTAACTCTCAGGTAGGTACCTAATCTTCTCCTCGGATGACTGTCCCATTCCATATAAGAGCCCAGGGAATTCCTGAATGCCTTTGCCATTGCTTCTATTCTGAATTTTAAGGATAGATCATATATTCTAATCTAGAAGGGTGTATAATGGAGTTGTATTTTGGAGGGCTGGGTGTTCACATCAAGCTCCTTCAGGACTAAGACTTGCTTGTCGAAGAACCACGATTCCCCTTGCTGCACTCTCTCCTTATCCAACCAGTGATGAAATTGAAAGAGGAATCGATTCTTTCCCTGATCTACTATTTCCATTCCATGCCTAGGTTTCCAAATTAAAGGAATAGTAGATTTTAATGCTACAAAACTTAATAGTTCTATCCATCCACACTTTCCCCAAAAGTGCCAAAGAGGCCCCTCGCGTCTCTTCCGCCCCAGATGACCCCAATGGCAGTTCTATTTTGGTAGCTTCCTCTCCTTGCAGATCCAATTTATCCCACAATTTTGCCATTGAAGACCTATGCGATTGACCTCTGGCAACTATGTGACGAAAACCCTAAAAGGAAAACGTTTGGCTCTACTACGGAGACTATATAAAATTAAAAAAATAAAATTACTTAATTCAAATCTGATCAGCATAGACCCAATTGTCATTGGAAAAGACAAAGAAGGTAACAAAAACTATATAATTAAACTAAAAAATGAACCTAGTATATTGTTCGTTAATGGAAATGTTGTCATAGAGTAACTTGAACGGCAGCCACAAACTAGCTGCTTTTGAGGCCTGTAAATTTTCAGCACAGCAACTTTTCCAACCATCGTTTTGACTTATTTCTTGGATTTGGATCATAACATATATGGTATACAATTTATAAAATAAGTTATAAATAAATAATTATTGATGAAAAATTTAATATATGTAATATTATAAAATTAAAATAAATAAATAATAATTTATAAATTTATAATATCTATTCTCTTCAATATTTATTAATAATTATTTATTTATATTTTATAAAATAAAATATACCCTATAATTTAGAGACCAAATCGTTATTTCCTTATAAGGTTTTCAACTAAATTGGCAAAGTTTCTAGGCCACAACTCTTTCTTTTTTTTTTATGCATGTTCCCCAATTGTCATTTCAAGCCATTCGCCATATATTCTTAGTTTCTTACGATACATATGATTATAAAAGTGGGATATGAAATTATTTGTTGATGTTATTAAAATTGAGTTTCAATGAAATTAATTTGAATTAATTGAAATATAGTTATATGATAAATTTTGTAAAATTTTTATGGTTGTGCGAATTTTATTACTTGATGGACTCGTTGTCAACCGAATTTAAATGTATACTATATTTTATGTAGGTAAACGGAAAGGCCAATCACATACTATTATCATAATTTTGGTCCTCGTTGTTGGTTTCATCGTGCTTTCTTGTTTTGGATTTGGATACTACTTTTTACACAGAAGGAAGTCCAAGAGTTATAAGGCTATTCTCAAGGAAAATTGTATGTATAAAGTAATTACTATATTGATTTCATCAATTTTGTCTTAAGTGTAGAAAAGCAGAAACTTATGCTTTATTTATGTTAAAATTGGAATATTGGTGTAGTTGGGAGTGAAAGCACGAGCATAGAATCCTTGCAATTCAGTTTGGCCACAATTGAAGCTGCTACAAACAATTTTTCACATGAAAACAAGATAGGCAAAGGAGGTTTTGGAGAAGTTTACAAGGTAATTATAAGCTGTGTGAGTCAACATATGTATGCATGTACATAGAATGCAGCGACTCTCACTCCCTCCCCCGCTTTTGCGGAATGCATGCGCCACTTCAATCAATGGCTGGTATGAAGTGGTGTATACATTCCGTGAGGGAGGAGGGAACAAGAGTAGATTAATTCATGTACATATGGATGTATATAGGCTTGTATTAGTTTTGTTTTCTTCATACATCCTTATATATGTAAATATTATATATATATAAATATTATATATGTAAATATGTGTGTGTGTGTGTGTCTTGTGCCCATATACATACCTTGTTATTTTCTCAAGTTTATTAGATAAATTATGTTTTTAGGGCATTCTTTTTGATGGGCGAGAAATAGCTGTAAAGAGACTCTCAAGAAATTCTGGGCAAGGAGCAACAGAATTCAAGAATGAGATTTTATTAATAGCCAAACTTCAACATAGAAATTTGGTGACGTTATTAGGATTTTGCTTGGAAGACCAAGAGAAAATCCTTATTTATGAATATGTGCCCAACAAGAGTCTTGATTACTTCCTATTCGGTTTGACATTCTTAAACTTACTTTTACTTGTAGTTTAACATTATTGATCCACTTCAAAAAAAAAAAAAGGGATTATTGATGATCATTTACTTATTGTTATTTAATTTCTTGCAATCTTTTTAGCTAATTCACCTTCAAAGATAATTATTTAATTCTCATAAGTTACTCCTAACAAATTTATAGGTTCCCAAAATCAAAGGATATTGAATTGGGTTGAACGTTACAAAATAATCGGAGGAATTGCTCGAGGAATTCTTTATCTTCATGAGTACTCTCGCCTTAAAGTTATACATCGTGATCTTAAACCTAGTAATATTTTATTAGATAATAATATGAATCCGAAAATATCGGATTTTGGCATGGCAAGGATGGTTGCTATAGATGAAGCTGAAGGAAGTACAAATAGAATTGTTGGAACATAGTAAGTTTGAATTCTCTTTTTTTTTTTCAGTCTCTCATTTCTTCCATTGTCCTTTTAATAATGTTGATATATAGAAATACAATTGTGATCTAGTGGTAAGACAACACTAATTGATTTTAGAATGTCCTAAAGGTTGCTTCTTGTATCATTTGGGTGTAAATCTTACAATGTTATATTTTCATACAGTGGCTATATGTCTCCAGAATATGCAATGTTTGGACAATTTTCAGAAAAATCAGATGTCTTCAGTTTTGGAGTAATGGTTTTGGAGATTATAAGTGGAAAAAAGAATGCAAATTTTTATGTATCAAAAGATGCTGTTAGCCTCTTGAGTTATGTAAGTACATGATCTTGTTTTTTTCATTGACGCCCATAGCTAATATCATCTCTTCATAAAGCAAAATTAAGGATGAAAAGGTTACAAAAAAGGGCAATCATATTGGTATATTTCTGACTCTGAATAATTGTCTCAGGTGTGGAAGCAGTGGATGGATAAAAAAGCATTGGAAATACTAGATTCAAACTTGATAGAACATGCTCCTCCTTCTGAAGTCATTAAATGCATCCAGGTTGGTTTATTATGTGTTCAAGAAAATCCAGATACTAGACCATCAATGGCTACTGTTGTTTCATATCTTAGTAGTGATTCCATTCAGCTAACATCTCCTCAAGAACCAGCATATTTCATGCACGGTCGAATGGAACTAAACATCGGAGCATACGAATCTGGTTCAAGCCAGAATCCCAACAATCTCCGAACATCCTCTATCAATGTAGTGTCTATAAGTGAATTCCTTCCTCGATAGCAAGAGATGTTTTCTCCCATTTCTTTGGAAATCATTCTCCATTTTTTATCTTTTAATGTTAAAAATTTTTCACAATAAACGACTCACTTTCGTTTTGATAGAGGTGATAAATTGTTTCCCCTGTCTGCTATCAATATGCTCCTATATGATAATTGGAGAGTTCAATCAAATCCAATATTTATAAATTGTATTTGTGTTTATATGCATCTACCGAACCATGAAACCAATGGCAAAATTCAATCTAAAGAAAGAAATTAAATTTATAAGTTGTAAGTCATTACAATTAAAATAGGAAGAAAAATAAAATTGATTTTAAACTTAAATATCCAACTAACTTGAAAAGGGAAGACATAAGATGGTGCTTTAGTTTGATCTATCAGAAAGACCATGTCTCGCGTGTTACATGCTTATTGGCAAACAAAGTTGAAGGAAAAAGTGAAGTAAAGTCTCCAAGCTGGAGTGTGGGTAGCGTTGGGTTTTGGTCCACCACCGTTACAATTCGCGCAAAAGAAAAAGTTGAGACAGTGATTGATATCTGGTAGAGACTAGTCTCCATGGGCCCTCCGATATAGAGAAAGATTTCTTAAGGGTATGTTTGATTTCTCATCTTGAAAACAATTTTTTGTTTTCAAGAACAAGAAAATAAAGAACTTGTTTAATGTGTGTTTTGGGAGGTATTGTTTTCAAGAATTATTTTCGAAAAATCTATCTCCAAAACAACTGAACATCTTTTAGATGTTTTGGTTCTCTTTTTGCCTATTCTGTTCTCAAATGAAATGAAAACACGGAGAACAGGCCGTTTTCATTGATGACATTTGCATAATTACATTGAAACAAAAACCCATGAATCTCTTCGACACTCTTCGTCCCTTTCTTCTTTTCCTTCCTTGCAAAGTGCAGATCCCGCTCCCCCAATTGTTGCGGATACAATAACGCAGCTCGTTCCAACCATTTCAGCGGTTCTTCTTGATGCACAACACCAGCAGGGGAAGAGCCATGCTGTCAGCGATTGGTTGCAGAAGTTCAAAGACACTCTAAACGACGCACAAGACCTGTTAGATGATTTGACCGCAGAAGCTGAGTCAAAAAGTGGAGGCTCAGTTCGTCATAGTGACCAAGGTATGAAACTTCTGTCGTAGTAAGATGGGTCGTCGAGTTCTGGAAATTAGAGAGAGATTAGATGCCATAGCCGAGGAGAGAAACAAATTTCACTTTAGAGAGCAACTAGATGATGATCGGAATCAGATTATTGCCAAGAGGGAGAACACACACTCATTTGTGCGTGTCTCGGAGGCGCTTAGACGAGAAAACGATATAAGGGCAATAATTGAAATGTTAATCAGTAATAGTGATAAGAGTCTTTCTGTCATTCCTATTGTGGGGATTGAGGATTTGGGAAAGACTACCTTTGCTCAATTGGCGTTTAACGATAATCAAGTCAAAGGGTATTTTGATTAAACGTAAAGGACTTCACATGCCAAATGGTAAAATAATAAATACAGAAGAAGTAGAAAGTAATGCTCCAAACTGGAGCGTCGGTCTTGGTCCTCCGCCGTCACGAAAAATAATCTTTGCACAAAAACAATTCCTACATTACTTATCTGGTAAAAAATATTTTTTAAAAAATTAAAAATATGTAAATATATAAATTATATACAAAAGTTTTGTATAAATATAGTACTTCGTCGCCGGCAGCACGACTTACAAAGAAGAATTTGGTACCACTGCTTTAATGATTGATGTAAACCATCATGTTAATTATTTGTGCATTTGATATTAAGAGTTTGGTCCCACTGCTTTATATTTCGGCCATTTCACCCAACAGTGTAATTTTTTAAAAATATTATTTGTATAAAAAGTAAGTTTCTATTGGGACAAATATGCCACCAAAGATTGCCACCTCATCACCCGCTTACGCCACCTCGCCCACTTCTTAGTCTGCGACTCTCTCTCCTCTGTGTTTCTCTGGCCAAGTTCTTTCCCCGTCTATATTATCTCCTGTCTTAGTTCTGATGCGAAGGGTTATTGCAGAAACCCCAGCCAACGCTACCATACCTTCCTCCTAGAAGAATCAGGTTCTTTTCATGTCTCTTTTGGCTGATGGTTGTATCTCTAGTGCTTATTCATTTCAAGAGAAAACAAGAAATTCAGGGTTTTTCCCTTTTGTTTCAGTGGCATTTGGTTTTTTTTTTTTTTTTAATTTTACGGTTGATTCCGGTTTGTTCGTCTGCCATTTTTCCGCAATTTAGAATCTTTGGGGGGGCCCATTTTTAGGGTCTTGTATAATTTGTTGGGTTTGACTGTTCACGAACTGAATTAGTAAAAAATGCATTGATCGTCTCATCGGTCTGTACATGCGTTTTTGAATATGTGATCGAACTTGTAATGGAATTCATCTTTGACTTCGTTATATTGGTCTTTTCAATTTTATGGATAGCTGGTTGTGTGGGAGGGAATGGCTTCTATTTTTCTCATAAAAGAACTTTTTCTGCCAGCTCAAAGTTTGTTGTTCTGAATTAGTTTTTCTACTGTTGTTTGTAGCATTTTAACTAATAATTTATTCTTTTTATTTTTGTCTAGTCAGGTATCCAATTTCATTTTGGAGATCTATGGTGGCTAATCAATGAATAAATTCACCGTGGTGTTTTAAGCTGAATTATGAACTTTGCCCTCTGGTTCCATTTATATCTGAACCATAGTTATGATGGGCGAAGTGCTGCCGTAATTAAAGTTTGATAAAAATCCAGGAGGTTGGTTTTAGTACGGAGGTTGAAAGCATTACTAATGGCTTTGAAATTTATAGCAATTTCAGCGGTTTCTACAGTGTTAAGCTTTGTGGGTCTACAATTTTGCACAGAGTTGCCATTAGATAACTTTTAAATTGGATGAGCTAATCAGCAGGAATTTTATAGCTCTGTGACAAAACAGAGTTGCCATGTCATGAGGGTGAAGCTTCAGTTTTGGGTGTAGCGGGAGTGAGGGCTCGAGAGAGAGGAGAGAAGCCAAGTGAAGAGAGGGTGAAGCTACGGAAGAGTCGAAGAGAGGAGACAAACAGAGGGAAGAGAGAGCTGAGAACTGGGTGAGGTGGTGTAAGTGGTGATGAGGTGGCAATCTTAGTTGGCACATTTGCACAATAGGAAATTGCTTTTCAAACACACCTATAAAAGTAAATTTCTTTTTTTAAAATTACATTGTTGAGAGAAAATGGCCTTGCATTTCCCGCCTGCTTAGTTAAGAACACGTCGAGGACTTCTGACTTACGAATGTCCACAAGTCATGGTGATGACATAATCATAAAGCATACACATTCCATAAAATCTGTTGAGGCGAAAAATATTCTTGTCATCCATATGTATGAGTTCCACCACTCATCTCCTTTTCTCTCTATCTAAATGGTAATTAGATCCATTCACCAGAAGCAAGTCAATGTCTTTCAGCAAACTCGTTTCCTACATTTTCCTTTTAATGGTCCTCAACTTTGCCATGGTTAGGGTGATGATCAAACTTCCCTTCATTGTCATTGCACAACTCACAGAAGTTTCAGTCAGAACAGCGACTACCAATCCAAACTGTTGAGACTCTTCCACAATTTATCTTCCTATTCGCAATCAATGAACTATATATCGACAGGATGTCCCTCTATTCCAAAGAGGCCATCGTTTGGCATGACGAGTGCTCCCTACGGTATTCGAGCCGCTCTTTCTTCTCCACCGGTGACACATGGCCAAGGCTTGGCATGTTGAACCCCGCCAATCTATCCAACAAAGCAAGTTTCATGCGCCTAATGATGAGGCAGCCAACTTTTGGTGCTAAGAAATTCGCCACAAAGCAAGTCAATATATCTGGATCAGAAATATTATACTCTTTGGCACAGTGCACACCAGATTTGTCGCCCAAGATTGCAGAATGCGTCTAAGTGGTACCATAGCGGGCCTTTCTGGGTTCTGTGAAAGAAAGAAGGGGGGGATAGTTTGTATACCCAATCTGTAATGTGCGCTATGAACTGTTCTCTTTCTATTACTCCCCGGCTACAGTATCGTCACCGGCAGTAACTAATTCAGAAGGTAAAGTAGAAATTTAGCTCTCAAAGAGCGCTAATCGACCCACGTGAGTGAAGCTCACGTTTGCCACAACTAGACAGAGAAGAATGGGAGTCAAATAGTTGTGTGGCAAACGTGGGTCTAACTAGGTTGTTCCATTATTTTTCAATACAAATAAATGTAGGAGGTTGTGGAATCTGAATTTATTAAAAAATTCAAATCTAAAATAATAGAAGACTATAGTTGCAGACGATTTAATTTATTTTATTTATTACTCAAAATTTCTTTATGCAAAATCAAATAAGAAATAAATAATTATAAATAAAAATAATTACTATTATTATGTAATTAATAAATAACGACATTTGACTATAATGACAGAGTGAATCATGAATATATTATTAGTGGACAGTATAACCCTATTTTTTATTTTTAATTATAATAATATCTAAATAATTTTTATTTTTAAAAATATCTAAGTAATTTTAAGGATCACGATTCTCTTTACGTATGAGGATGAATTATAAATTAATAAAATTAAAAAAATTTGTTGGTTTGTGGATGTGGTCTTATAGTAGCTTGAACAGCAGTTACTGACTGACTGCCTACACGCTGTTAAGCGGAGTTGTCAATGCGGTCGATATATTTGTAATGACCTGTCATTAAATGAGGTGGATTGAGTTAGTTTACAATTGTGACTGATTAAAAAATTAGTAACTCATCTTGCCTTTTCAATACAACAAGATAACTAGTATGCAATTTTGATGCACTAAAAATATGCAAACTAATTTTAACACTTCTACTTTTAATACTAGAACTAATTTTCAGTACAACGAAACCATTATTTTTCATTTATTTCTTTGTGGTGTTTTCAACTAACTGGCCAGAGTTTTAAGCCACTGCCCCGTTTTTTCCAATGCTTCTTCCCCAATTGTTATTACAAAAGATCAGGTAAAAATATATAAGAGAAAGGCACAATATGTGTATAAAAATGTTATGCATATAATAGTAATTACATTTAATTAATTTTATTAAAATAAACTTAACTAATATTAGTTCAAATAAATTTATAATTATATGATAATTTATTTAAAATTATAAGATTGTATAAAATTTATTAATCGTTCTACGCCTTATCAATTGCATGTAAGTATATAATATATTTTACACAGGTACAGAGAAAGGCCACTCACGAAAAATTATAATGGTTGCAGTCTTTGTTATTGTTAGTTCCGTCATTTTGTCCATGCTATTTCTTTTGCAGAAGGAGGTGGAAGAGTTATAAGGCTATATTCTCAAAGAAAATTGTTCGTATAAAGTAGTCTATATTAATATTATCGATTTTCTAACTTAGTTACTTGTTTATTTATTGTAGTTGAAGTTTAATGATGATTCTTTACGTAATACATGTTAATTAATTTACTACCATTTAGACCAGCTGACCTTAATAGATATTTTACTTGATTGGTAACAATTTACTTATAATAAATTTATAGGTTTTACTAATAAAATGTTGGTGTAGTAGTTATTACATGTGTCATAAATTGATAAACCTGATGTCAAAAGTTTAGATTTAAGTTTTAGAGTCGCATTTATTACAAGATGCAATCAGTGATTAATCTTAAATGTGGATTAATTTTGCACTAATATAATATGAGGACACCGCATAAAGAAATAAAAAAAATTATAAGTTTCCAAAATTAGAGATATGAAATTGGTTTGAGCAATCTAAAATTATATGAGGAATTATTTGAAAAATTCTTTATCTTTATGAGTATTCTCATTTCAAAGTTATATAACGTGATTAATTATTTTAGTTCTTTCATTAATAATGTTGATAAAGATATAAGATAGTGATCTAATGGTATATTCAATTGTTCCCTGTTTTAATTGGGTTTAAATCTTGCGAGTATATATTTTCATACAATGGCTACATATATTTAAAATATGTAATATTTGTACACTTTTTAAAAAAAATCAAATATCTTTAGTTTTGAGATTATGGTTTTGGAGACTATAAGTTGAAAAGAGAATGCTAATTTTTGTGAACCACAAAATGTGGTTAGCCTCCAAAGCTATGTATACACTTAATTTTTTTTTTGTCATTAAAGCTCCTACGTAATATCATCTTTATCATAAAGCAAAATTAATGATCAAAAGATTACAAAAAAGGTAATAATATATGTCTCACTTTGAATAATTGTTGCAAGAGAGGAAGCAATGGATGGATCAAAAACCATTGAAAATATTGGATTCAAACCTGATTGCACTTCATCCTCATCTTGAAGTCATTAAATGCATATATACAGATTGGTTTATTATGTGTTCAAGAAAATCCAGATGCTAGGCCATGAATAGCTACTGTTGTTTCATATCTTAGTAGTGATTTGATTCACCTGTCATCTTCTCAAGAACCAGAAATTTTCATGCATGGGAGAATGGAACCAAACATTAGGGCAAACGAATCTATACAGGCCAAAATCCCAACAATTCCTTGCTATCCTGTACAAATGTTATGTCAAAAAGTGAATTCCTTCCTCAATAGCAGGAGAGTTTTTTTTCTTTTGCCATTTTCTTTTGAAATCATTAATCATTCTTTTATCTTTCAACGTTGAAAAATTTGCACAATAAAAAACTCACTTTCATTTTGATAGAGAATATGTGTTTTTTTCCCTTGTGTTATCAATATGCTCTTACAATCGTTGGAGAATTCAATTAATTCAAATATTTAATAATTCACTCAACTCTTATCGCAAATGACTATGGTAAATTTCCTCAATTCTTTGCTAAATTTATACAAACTTGATTTCCTCTAGAATGAACAAGGCACTTTGTTTATAGACTTGATCCTAACAAATCTACTCCTTCCACTAATCTTGGTAAAATATCAAAGAGCAATTCCATCTTTGCAAACCACTGCCTTGTATCGCCAGACTAAATTAGCTAGAGTGGCAAAATCCATATGGAGTATATAAAAACCACATTATAGCATTAGGTTCAAATTTCATCATAGCTATGTCTATAAAGTTAAGGCATAGTCACTTCTCCATGACGTAGCATTTATATATCTACTAAGTTGGTACATGGGTCTTCGTCCTCCATCCCACAACTTACAAAGAAGGAAGAAAAAGGGAAAAGTTGAGAAGAAAGAGCGATTGGTATCGGTAAAAGTTAGTGTCCATGGCTCCACTGAGAAAAATTAAATGATGAAATGTGAAATATTAGAAGTTATTTTTAATTGTCGCATTAATTTAAATGAACAAAATTCTAGTTCTAAACAAGGATAAAGAACATATTAATAACTTAAATTTCCTCATAACCCAAACAGAACTTTGGAGAATAAAAAGCAAGAGTAATCTTACTCAAGGATAATGAGGTCTTAATGGAAGCCTTTTGCAATCCCCTAACTAAAGACACGAGAGCTGTGAAAGATGCTTGATGGTTGCAAATAGGCAAGTTTATGTCAGGTTTTGTCTTAAACAGGGTTGCATAATTTTTAGCCCGAACCTAGCCTTAGCATGACATATGCCAATTATCCCTCATAAAGTAATCAGGGCACGAAGAGAAATTATTTAATATTCTTGATATATTATGTAATATAATTGATATAGTATAGTTTGATATTAATAAATTATTATTTATGCACTATTTATTGATCAAAATTATTATTTATAAAATTAAATCAGTAAAAAATATAATTAATTATTATTTATGAATTTAAAATAATCAAATAATATATAAAATAATTTATTATTAAATTAGGATCCCATATCCGTCATGTCACATAATTCACTAAACTATTGAATAATCTTTCCTGGATAGGCGCAACCGCAGTACATCATACATATTGGTTACATCATTTCTTAATCAATTTAATTTCTAATTGCAATTAATTTTTATCTGCCTCATCGCATGTAAATCAAATAAATTCTAAGCAGAAATGTAAAATTTTCCGCATTACTTCATGTACATTGAGAACTAGTGATTTGATACACACATCATGCGAGTTCATTTAATTTTTAGTATTAATTATAATGAGAAGATAAAAAAAGAAAAAAAAGTTATTAAATTGTTAGAAAGTAATTTATGAATGATTAGATACTATAATTTTATAGTTTAATTTATAAAATTTAATAATTTAAATTTTTTAAATTAAATATTTAATAATTTTATTCGCAAAAAAATAATACTATGAAAAATTCTAAAAATCTGAGTAACGATGTGTTGTCGTGACGTGCCAAAGAAGCCAAGTTTGGCACTATTCAAGACGCGGCCAAAATACATATCAAGTTTAATTTCAAGCATAAAATTAGAAAATAAAACAAAAATAGTTATTAAAGTAAGTACCTTCGGACTGTAAGAGCCGGCTATTCCACGTAGGCCACGGAATTTCAGGTGGGATGAGAATTCCTCGCTCATATTATATCTGATTTAAGATTAATATATAAAAATTAAAAATGTTGTCAAATAGTCTTCAATATTTTTTAATTTTTAACCATTTTTTATAAAAAATTTAAAAATAATAAATTTCATTAAACATTTAATAAAGGTAATAATTTTAATGAGAATAAAATTAAAAAAAATAATTAATACTTTTTACTTTTATAAAAGTAACAAATAAAAAGAATCAATGACTATAAAATAATAAATATTTTAAAAAAATAAGTATGTGTAAACATAAAAGCTATTAAAAAGATTAAAATATAAAAACATATATAAAATTTATTCTTGTAAAACAAAAAAAAAAAAAACGTCAATATTTGCCTTAGCGATAACGACTGATGTGTACTCAGATTTTTTGTCCCACTGCTTTACCTTAGGTTCTTTCGCACATGCTTCCTGCTTTACCTTTCCCACATGCTTAAGAACGACGACGACTTTTAAGTCGATCATAGACCATTCATTTCCCTTCTTTTAGTTGAGGCGAAGCGTAGTGCCGTACTTGTGTATGTTCCGCCACTCATCTTCTTGCTGTGTTAAGTAAATGATAATCGGACCCATTCGCTTGAAGCCAATCAATTGTCTTTCCGCGAACTTGTATCCTACTTTATCCTCTTTAGCTTCCTCAATTTTGGCATGGCTGAGGTCGCGACTTACCTTCATCATAATTGCTCAACCAACAAAACTTTCAGTTCCAACAGCGAACACCAAATAGCCTGGAAAGCCTTTTTGAAGATTTCTTAATATTTTATCATGACAGTTTTTATTCTCAAATTTGTGATTACTTTATAAATGAAATCATGGTCGATAATAATAATTTTTATTTTAATTATATTATACACGCTTTGAACTTTCAAGATTAATTCATGTACATATGTACGTATATAGGCTTGTATTAGTTTTATTTTCTTTATACATACTTATATATGTAATTATATTTATTTACATCTACAATCAAGATAGACAATTTGGCCTGTTAGGTCACAAAATACATAATTTTACCTAATCTTCTAAAGTATATAATTTTAAGTATAAATATATAAATTTTTATATTATATAAATTATATAAAACAGATCAGCTAGTAGGCTTGAACGAATAGGCCGGCTTGAACCTATTCAGAAAACAAGCCTATTTTTAGCCTAGATCTTGCTTGAATTTTAAGCAGACCAAGTTTGGTTATAATGTAGACTAATTAAGCTGCAGCACCTGAGAGCCCACTTAATCTATTTTCGCTCCTAGTCGTAGGCAAGCTCACAAAGATGAAGTACTTGGAGGTAGTTATGTGAAGATTCATGAGACTTTCCAAGAAGGAAAAGGGTCAGTTTCTTAATTTGATAAGCATAATCATTGTTTTATGTTTTTAACCTTACTTTTTTATATGCATAAGACAAAAACAAAATAAAATATTGTTTTGATTTTGACAAGGAGAGCGATAATTTTTCAAAATTAAGACCAAGTCAAGAAATCGTAAGTCATGCGTAGGTAAAAAGGCGTTGATATAATATTTCTCATTGGATGGTACACTAAGTATATAAATAAAGAGAATTGTTGGGTGAAAGGTGTGTTCCACCCGACCATTCTTTCTGTTTGTATAGTCCACGTACTACCAAAAGAGGCGTGGGTATCTAACTCTTTTCAAGAATCATAGCTTTTCAAAACGTGGAATTTCTTGTGAGGTAAAAAAACTAATTAATGAGGATATTTCCTCAATGGTCGTCTCTGGTTACATCTTCTGTGACGTCACAGCAAATTCTATCAGACTTGAGCAGGCTTTAGCTGCAAGGAATCCTAAAATTTGGAAGCAGTTTGCAACCATAGTGTCTATTAGATCGATTAACAAGATTTTGGAGAGCTAAAATAGATGGATGCCAATCACTTAAACTTGTACAATGACTGAGATTTACAAATTCAAGACATGAAATTTTAGAAAAATCTAGGAATCCCTTCGGGTGTTGAGAGTTACCATATGAGATCCAAAATATTCTAATCATTTACATAAAATTTTGTGAGAATTTTATATATTTAATTTTGTGCAGTTTAATACTTGAAGTTTGAGTTGCTTTATAGAAAGATTTAGGTTTAATCCTCTAATTAAATCGGCTTTGCCTGATAAAATTTTATAGTATTCTTTCCCTGTGTTACTTCTGTGTATGTAGAAATGAGTGAAAAGCTCCAGAGAGAGTTCAACACTTTAGGTCCATAGGTCTCTGCAATGTTCTACACAAGGAGGTGACAAAAATAATTACTAACAGACTCAAATCCCTGATAATATCATACTGGCTCAAGAATAAATTCATAGCTTCAGGAGACTTAAAGGAAAAAAAGGTTTCATGATGATTAAGATAGACTTGGAAAAAAGCCTAATAGAGGTTGAGTTGAATTTTTCTTCTTGACACCCCTCATGACTTGGGCATTAAACAACCTCTAATTCAGCTTATATATTTAATTTTGTGCAGTTTAATACTTGAAGTTTGAGTTGCTTTATAGAAAGATTTAGGTTTAATCCTCTAATTAAATCGGCTTTGCCTGATAAAATTTTATAGTATTCTTTCCCTGTGTTACTTCTGTGTATGTAGAAATGAGTGAAAAGCTCCAGAGAGAGTTCAACACTTTAGGTCCATAGGTCTCTGCAATGTTCTACACAAGGAGGTGACAAAAATAATTACTAACAGACTCAAATCCCTGATAATATCATACTGGCTCAAGAATAAATTCATAGCTTCAGGAGACTTAAAGGAAAAAAAGGTTTCATGATGATTAAGATAGACTTGGAAAAAAGCCTAATAGAGGTTGAGTTGAATTTTTCTTCTTGACACCCCTCATGACTTGGGCATTAAACAACCTCTAATTCAGCTTATCTGGAAGTGTGTTTCTACAGCTACTATGAAGGTGCTATGGAATGGTACGGAGACAGGAGAGTTTGTGCCTCAAAGAGGCTAACGGCAAGGTGATCTTTTATCACCATATTTATTCGTTTGTTGTATTGAAAGATTAGGGCAGTTAATTACTGAAGAAGTGCAAGGGAAGAAGTGGAAGCCCTATCGATTTGGCAAGAGTGGGCCTGAAGTGTCACATATGCTCTTTGCAGATGACATTATCTTAATTGCAGAGGCAACGATTCAACAAGCTAAAGAGGTGTCTGATTGCCTTGGAAGTTTCTGTGGTGTCTCGGGTCTCAAGGTTAACCAAGAAAAGTCAAAGGTCTTCTTCCCCAGAAACTTAAATCACAATATTAGAAGTGAGATAGCTAATGCATTGAATTATGGTATAACCCAAGATCTAGGTAAATACCTAGGGGTGCCTATTCTCCATGAAAGACCAAATCAAAGCACGTGTGACCATATCCTTGACAAAGTCATGACTAGATTGTCAAATTGGAAAGCCTCCTCTTTATTCATGACTGGCCGTCTTACTCTGATTAAATCGGTGATTCAAAGCCTTCCCACATATACTATGAACACAACGCTTAGTGGAGGTTATAAACACATTACTTGCTGAACCGTGGGAAGCAAAGCTGAGTCATCTAAATAGGGACAGAAACGTGGCAGTTGATACGCTTGTTAAAAGCTTTAGAAGTCTGGGTCTTCAGGGTATCAATTTCTCTTCGGCCCCGAGTGTCTTAAATGGAGTCCTAGCAGAAGACAAGCATGGGATTCTGAATTGTTGTGATATTGTTTGTTAGTGTCTTTTCTTGATATTTTTCCGATGTACAAAAAAAAAAAATAAAAGAAATGAGCGAGAAGAATTAAACGGGACTTTAAGTGGCGTGCGAGAATAATTTTAAAAAGCCAGCAAGTGCAACACAAAATGTATCCCAATATTTGTGAAAGCCAATACAAAAAATAATTTATAGTTGAAAAATCAAAAGATAGCTATGAAAAAATAAGTACCTTGTGGATAATTTAAGATAATATAGTGGCTAAAAAGCGAAAAATTTTACATTTACGTGCATATCTTTCACAAAGTATTAACTCTAAGAAAAATGTAAAAAAAAAAAAAAATGAATTTGAGAAGAAAGAAAAATAAAAAATGTGTGAATACAAAGCATACTTGTAAAAGATATACATGTCAGTTTAGCAACACTAAAAAAACACTAACATTAAGTAGCAGGACAGGCTATATGGGTCTAGTATTACATCTGTTTTCATATAATTTGTATTCTCAAAGAAACTGTACTAAGCCAGAGCCTTTGAGGTTTAGTGGTACATGCTGTCTCGTAAACTTGTCATGCAACGAGTTTAAATTTTAATTTTGCCATTTCAAACTTCACTTAAGAGTTCCTTATCACTAAAAAAAAAAAAAAAAAACTATACTAACGTGCGCTCAATTTACGGCGACTTCTGACTTACTAATATCCACAAGTCGTCAAGAAAATCCAAACCGGTTTCATGTGTGTACAAGAAAATTCAGATGTTAGACTTTCAATGGCCACCATTCCGTGGGTTAGTCCAGTCAGCAGATATGGTCCTACCACAAATCAGCTCCTACAAAAGCCTGAAGCCTGTGGGCTCCAAAATTGGTCTCACTGCTTTTTCTGGGAAATGCTTGTAGTACGTGGGGTGTCTGACGGGCTGTAATAAATTTTGGATAAAGAGAGATAAAAAAAATGCAGAAAATATTAGTGTTGGATGGCAATCCAGAGCTTGCATCTTTAGGTTGCAAGGGAAAGTTGTCTTATATATATTTTTAAAATTAGCAATTCAATCAATTTTTCAAATAATAGTAGCATTCAAAACAATAATAATAAATGTGGGTCCATCCACACCAAATGGTTAAAAACCCAAAAGCGTTGCGTGATCACATGCGCCAGTAGATATCATATCATATGTATGCGATTGCCGGCCGGAGGTCATGTAATGATGTAGAGTTTCGTTGTGCCCTCATTTGTGATTTGGGTGAATTAGTGACAGCTGGATAATTATTATTAAAATTAAGTCAAGTTAATATGAGTGGAGATATTTAAATTTTTTAAAGATATTAATTAAGATTTGATTTAGATAGTATATATGAAAAAAATTCATTTGAAAAAAAAAAATTGTCCATTTTGATGATTTTTATTCTTTGAGAAATTAGTCTCTTATTATCAATAGAAAAGATATTTTAAAATAATCTAAAAAATAAATATTATTAAATAAATTTGGATACAAAATTCAAGCATATTAATGATAGCAAATATCATAATTAGAAATACTGCAAAAAAAAAAAAAAAACCTGCTATAATAATGAAGCAAGAATGGTACTATATCAAATATTTATACTATTTTAGATGGTTGTATCTGGTATGTAAAATTTAATAGTTTTCTATGTGTGAAAAAAGTTTTTTAATTGATTGATGATATCTCCATAATTATTTATTCATAATTTACATAAAATTTTATTTAAATAAATATATTTTATTAAATAAGATATCTCAAATTTTCTATTTTGCTCAATTCTTTCTATTATTTTAGGTAAGATTATATATATATTATAGATAAATAATTGTAATTTTTTAAATGGATTACTTTTTTCTTTTTGCTTTTTTCTGTTACATAAAAGGTTAAAGGCTTTAAAAAGCGAGAGGTGATTGTAAGACTAAGTAAAAATTGAAACCATTTAAACTATTAATCATTCTAAGCAATCAAATAATAATTAAATATCGTTAAGGTTTAATATACTCTATTGAATAAAGTTAATAATTTAAATTATTTAAAATAAAATTTTTACTATTTTTACAATTACATGGACACATCATTCTTATATAATGCTGAGTATTTTAAGTGGTTCTATGGTTTTTATATTATTTGTCTGAATTTGTCAGACCATAGTTTGAGGCTATTATTTATTTATAGATGTAAATTCTGTCTATATCTTGATGTCATTGCTCCATTGAACCACTTGGGTGTTTCTTTTTCCTTTTATTAAAAATTATATAAATAAAGACAAGCATATTTCTTCTTTCTTAATCAGGTAGACTCGAATATTCTTAGGGAAAGATTAGAATTAATTTCGTTAACATTGTAAAATTCCCAAAGGAAAGAAAAAAAAATTAAGGTGATGCCCAAAGTTAATATATTAAGAACCACTATAGATAATTTTTCATTTTCATTAAAAAATGTGATGTGTATTAGTAATTTCATAAAAATTATATAATTGATAATATTTTATGATTAATAAATAAAAAAAGTGTTTATATTATTTTAATAGTTACATAAATGTGTTTATAGGATTTTAATAATTAAAGAAAGTATACTTATTAACTTGTATAACTAAGAAAGCATACTTATAATTATTTTTCCTTATGTTTATTTAAACTTATAAAATCGAATGATGTACAAACTCTAACAATTTTATAAGAATAAAAAAATGTGAAAGCATCTTTATTATTTCCTTTTCCACATGCTTAACAACTAAGACGACTTTGACTTATTTATTTCCACAAGTCGTGGTGATGAGTTGATCATAGGCCGGTCGATCCCCATCAATTTGTGGAGGTGGCCGGCGCAAGCTCATTGTATTTGTATTTTATTACTTTGACTTATTTGTTTCCACAAGTCGTGGGGATGAGTTGATCAAGGACCAGTGGATGCCCATCAATATGTTGAGGCAGCCGGCGCATGCTCATTGTATTTGTATTTTATTATGTGCCATAGACAAATACATAATTTATTTGTGATCCGTCCACATATATCGGATTATATTTTTCCAAAAGAATTTTGATTCGAACTTGATTTGAATTTGAATCAACTGCAAAAACACTGTATATATTTCATGGAGTTTGATTTAAAATTTTTAAACTTAATTTAATTTAATTTGAGTAACTTTTTTTAAATTGTAGTAGGCGTGGAAGCAATAAATTGCTAAAAAACCACAGGAAATGCTGAAATTTAAGAAAACATAGTGGTTAAAAAATTCACTAAATACACCTGGGCAGGGTATATGGGTCTAGTACTGCAGGTGTCATCTTACAATTCGTACAGTTGGAAGAGATTTTTAAACGCTGAAATTTAACCGGCGCAACGAAGAATAATCGTCCATCACACTTCAATGTAGGAGCAAATTTCTCAGAAAAGCTGGAGTATTCTACGCTGAATTATGATTGAAGAGTAGAAATACATATGATGTTTCAGTTTAACCAACTTTTCTCTCAATCCAAATGATATTTCTCTCTATCTAAAACATAATTAGACCCATTCACTAGAAGCAAACATGTCTATCTGCAAACTCCTTTCCTACTTTTTCTTCTTTACGTTCCTCAAATTTGGCATGGCAGAGGATGCAACTTATGTGGAGCCAACTTACCTTGACTGTAGGTGCTCAAGCAACAAAACTTTCACTGACAACAGCCAATACAAATCCAACCTGATCAGACTCCTCACCGATTTATCTTCCTCGAACACTAAAGAATTCTACAACACCACGGCAGGCGAGACAAACGCTATCAACACTGTGTATGGCCTTTACTTGTGCCGAGGCGATGTCCCCCCTCAACTTTGTAAACGATGTGTTGCAGACGCAACCGAACGAATAAAGAGTAAGTGTCCCGAGTCCAAAGAGGCCATATGTTGGTACGACGAGTGTTTGCTACGGTATTCCAACTACTCTTTCTTCTCCACCTATGAGACAATGCCAAGTTGTGCCTTGTTGAACACCAACAACGTGTCAATCCCAACAAATTTCAAGCTCCAATTGTTCAGAACCATGAACGAAACGGCAGATGAGGCAGCCAACTCTCTTCTCGGTGCTAAGAAATTCGCCACAAAACAAGCCAACATATCTGGATTTCAATCGCTATACTGTTTAGCGCAGTGCACACCAGATTTGTCACCTTGGGATTGCAGAACGTGTCTAAGTTCTGCCATCGTGGACCTTAATTGGTGCTGTGAAGTAAAGCTAGGAGGGAGAGTTCTATACCCAAGCTGTAATGTTCGATACGAATTATACCGTTTTGAAAGCCCCCCTGCTACGTCACCGTCGCCTACACCAACGGAAGCAAAATCAGGAGCGCCTACACTAGTAGGAGCTAAATCGGAAGGTAAATTTCTGAACTTAAAGCTCTCAATGCAAACAATCTTGGGTGCGTGCCTATAATCTTAACAGATTAAACGAAATTTAATTAAAATTTAATAGAAAATAATTATGGGTGTGTATTATCTTAACAAAATGGTTAATGAAATTTAATATGAAATATAGCTTAGAGAATATAGTTATAAAAAAAATTTGTGTAAAAAAATTATGATTATTGTTATACTTTTATTTTCACTAGTCTTCTTGTTCGAGTTTTTAATTTAATGTATTTTATTAATTATTGAATTCTTTATTTTTATATATAAGATTAAATAAACAAAAATTTATAGACCATTATAATTTAAATGAATAAATAAAAAAGATTTAATTTTAATAAAAGAACGAATCATGGGTTATTAATAGTGAGTAATATAATAATTTTTCTATTTTATTGATATTTCAATTATCGTAATATGCAAATAATTATTGGCATGCTTCTCTTTATAATATGGATTATGAATAAAGCATAAATTAGAACAATGTTTGGAGTTATTCATCATCTGTAAGATGATTCAGCCAACAAAGGGAGATGGCTTGCATTTTAGTGTGAATGGCAGATTTCTTGTATAATAATTTTTTGAAAAACGACTTTTCAATATTTTATCATGAAATAGTTTTTATTCTTAAATTTGTGATTACTTTATAAATGAAATCATTATCGATAATAATCATTTTTAATTTAATTATATTATATACGCTTTGAACCTTGAAGATTATATACTAAAAATATATAATTCAATTATAAAATATTAAGATGACAATAAATTTTTTTCTGCAATAATTGATATGGTGTAATTAAAATTGTAGCGTTTTTACTAATGAGGTTTTGTGGCTAATACAGGAGAGTTGTTTCTGTAGAGGGAGTTTTTTGGTTTATAACTTTGACGGATTAGTTTTAAGTAAAAAAAATACTCAATTGTAACCTTCTAATAAGAGGAAAATAAATATAATTTTTTAAAGAAAAAGTCGAACTTTTATTAAGAACTAGAAAGTTCCTGCGGTCCTGACTAACAAGAGAAATGTTGTTTTAACATTTTAAATTTATACTTCTGCCTACATTAATTGACATGGCAATAATTTAAAAAGAAAATGTTATTCTCTTTTTATTATTTATTTCTTTTTTTCTATCACGTAATAAATATAAATATAAAACATAAATAACAAATGTTGAAACAATATCCCTCGGCTAACAGCATGTGGAGGGATGTGGTCCTTGTCTCGAACAACATTAAGGAAGTCTAAAGCCATAGAAGATAAAATATGGGCAAGTGGAAAATGTTGAAAATGGAGAAAGTTGCTGCCAAAGCTTGGCAGTCTGAAATGATTGCCCCAGGGTGCGACAAAGGCATGTTGTCACAGGCTATGGCTGAGGCTACTTTTATGGAATCAGTTTCCACCATTAGCTGTGCATGTGAATAAGCACATTGAACAGCTGGCAGTCCATGATATACACCCGAGGCTTCCGCTTCGAACACCTCCACTGACATATCCAGTATTTTTGTCCCTACTAATAGCATGTCTCCCATTGAATTTCTCAAGGCCCATCCAACATTGCATATCCCAGAAGACAAAACAGATGCATCTGTACTAAGTAACAACCACCGACGTTGGTGGTTTCCATTTTTTATTACGGATCTTCTGTCTGGCCGGTATGGATCAAACTTTTTTGGTCTCTGAGTAGTCCTGCAGCATCTTATGAGCCATATTCAGTGCTTCCTGGTGATTTAGTATTTTTGCTCAAAGCGGAATTCATTTCTCGAGAACCAATTCGAACTATTGCTACAGTAGCCAAGTTCTCTTTTGGTAACAGGTTCTCAAGCTCTTTCCATCATTCCATCAACGACTTCCCTATCCAGATTTCCCCACGGAGATTCAGAGGAGACGCAAACCATGTCCTTTGAGCCCATTTGCAATCTCTCAAAATGTGGCCTTCAGTTTCCTCACCTGAATTGCACGGTGGGCAGTCTCAGCTAATTATAATACTCCTCTTCCGTAGGTTGGTCCGTGTAGGGAGACGCCCCAACAGAGCTCTCCACAAAAAGATTTTTATCTTTTGTGGCACATCCAACTTCCATAGCTAAGCCCAATTAAAATTAGAGTGACTCTGCACACTATTTCCGATCAGACGTCCTTGGCGTTGTCTAGCAAAATGATAGCCAGACCGAACTGAATAAGCTCCGTCTTTTGTTTAGCTCCAAGCTAATTTGTCATTTCTATACATACTACACAGAAATATTTAAAATTTGCATTGAACTCAAACTGCAAAAAGATTTCTGATGCTAAGTTCCTGTTCCAACATCTCAGCTGTGGATCAATTTGATCACTAACCATCTGCACTGATTCTACATTTTTAGACCAAATCATTACTCCATTCTGATAAGGCAGCCATCTATCCCCCCATATTTTTACACCACTACCCAATGGTACCCTTCATCTAAAATCCATCTGCATCCTTAGATGCTTCTCCATGTGTATCTGGGTTTAAATCCTAGTGTAGAATGTAAGAAAACAGCTCTTGGGAAATACCTTCCGCCAATTAAAAGCAGAGAAATCCCTAAAACCCATTACATCTTTCTCCTTTGACCTGTACATATTTTGCTCGCTAACCTAGTGTATTTTCCTTTCTAGACTCCTGCTACCCCACTAGAAATTACTAATTATAGTCTTGATCTTGTGACGTAAACTGGTGGAGAGTTTCAAGCGGCTCATAATATATGTGGGCATCGATTGTGCTATTAGTACCTCCTTGTCCACCCTTGATAAGGCTTCTTCTTTTTAACCCTTTAGCTTCTTCTACACATATTCCTGGACAGAGTTACATACTTGTTTGTTGATCTGCTACCAAAAGCAGGGATCTCTAGGTATTTGGTGTATCTCTCAATTACCTTGATACCTGCTCAAGATTGGATTAAATTTCTGTTGAAAGTTGGCACTGTTGAAAGTTGGCACGTTTTAGCTAAAAGAAATCTTTGACGTATCCAGATTAATCCATTGCCCAAAAGCCTATCGATAGGAATCTAGAATCCCCATCAAACACTGAACTTCAAATTTAGTAGCTCTACAGAAAATAATACTATTGTCTGCAAAGAACAAATGACGAATGCTTGGAGCACAATGGGCTATGCTTATACCATGGAGAGTCTTATTGTGTCTCTTTTTGGATTAATGCAGAAAAAATCTCAACACATAGAATAAATAAATAAGACAGAAATCACCTTATCTTAAACCCTCTCAGATGAGAATCAATTTTGGGGTTGTCCATTGATCAATAAAGAGAAAGTGATTGAAGTGACACATTTCATAATTAAGCTGATCCATTTTTCTGGAAATCTCATCCTTCTCATGACTCCTTCAAGGAACTTCCATTTAACGCTATCATACGTCTTTGACATATCTAATTTCGCAGCCACTAGCCCCTTCTTTCCTGATATTTTCTTGTTTAGATAGTGAAAGATATCAAAAGCTATGAGGGCGTTGTCCATGATCAATCTTCCTGGAGCAAAAGCACTTTAGAATTCGCTAACTATAGAAGGCAAGATTAGCTTCAGCCTATTTATAATAGTCTTAGTAATTAATTTGTAAGTCACATTACACATAATGATAAGCCTGAAATCTCTAGTATGAGTAGAGTGCCTGACTTTGGGAATTAAACAAATGAAAGTCTCAATTAAAACGCTTGAATCCGAGCCATTATTTAATACCTAGGCAGTTGTGTCATTAACAAATTCTATAACTACTGAAAAAGAGAGAGCACACATACCATCTGAGTTAGAAGCTTTCGTCGGATGCATCTGATTGAGAGTCGCATGAATTTCCTCTCTGTTGAATTTACGTTATAGAATAGTGCACATTTATGCTAATACTCTTCCCTGTACCACCTCCAGTGTTTGATCATCCCTTGAGATGTTAGATGCCATGAAAAGATCTTGATAGTAGGCAGTCATTCGCCTTGCAATTTCATCCTCAGTGTGGAAAGAGTTACCCAAGTTATCTGTGATCTTGTCTATCGTGTTCGTCTCCTTTCTCTGTGATGCCTTGCCCTGGAAAAACTTGGTATTCTTATCCCAGTGCATTGGCCAATTTGCCCAGGATCTCTGGCACCATTTTATCTTTTCCAATTTTAGCAGATCATTGAGCTCAGTTTCCAGTTGTTTTTGTCTGGCAACATTCTCTGTTGTATTGTGCTCCTTTTGGAGGTTCTCCTAACTCGTTCCTGGCTGTACCACTTTTTTTGGATAGGTTGCCGAAAATCTCCTTTCCCCGAATTTCCAATTCTTCTATCTGCACACACCTTAACTTTTTCTATCATTCCACCACACTAACAACACCAAGCATTTTCCACAACCTCATGGAAGCTATCATGAGAAAGCCAAACATCTCCTTAAATCAAAAGAGTTTCCCTTTTGTTTTTCGAGGCATCTATCCATGTTTATCAAAGAAAATGGAAAGAGGTGAGTGGTTTGAATTATGCTGGGGAAGAACTTGTACCCGGAAGGCGGCGAACATCATTCTCCAAGATTCCAATGTAAGAGCTCTGTCTAATCTAAGTTAGTCTTATTTTCGCTTCCATTGTTCCAAGTAAAACAATTCTTAGAGAAACCCAGATCCTAGAGATTACAAGAGGTAATGCAATTCCTAAAGCCATAAATTTGTGAGAAAGTGACAGCATTACCTCCGGTTTTTTCGACATTTCTAAGAATAGCATTGAAATCACCAAATATTAACCATGGCAAAGAAGACTGTGTAAATAAATTATGCATGAGTCACCATGATTCCTCCTTTCTAGCTTTCTTTGGGTACCAATAGAAACTTGTCACTCTCCACGACTCTTCTTCATTTTTCATGACCTGCATATAGCATATAGTTTATAAAATAAATTATAAGTAAATAATTAATGATAAAAAATTAATAATATATAATATTATAAAATTAAAATAAATAAATAATAATTTATAAATTGATAATATCTATTCTCTTAATTTTTAATAATTATTTACTTATATTTATAAAATAAATTATATCTATAATTTAGAAACCAAATCCTTATTTCCTTACAGGGTTTTCAACTAAATTGCCAAAGTTTCTAGGCCATAACTTTCTTTTTTTTTTTTTTTTTTTTTTTTTGCATGTTCCCCAATTGTCATTTCAAGCCATTAGCCAAATATTCTTGCAATACATTATGATTATAAAAGTGGGATATGATATTATTTGTTGATGTTAGTAAAATTGAATTTCAATGAAATTAACTTAAAATAATTGAAATATAGTTATATGATAAATTTTGTAACATTTTTATGAATGTGCGAATTTTATTACTTGATGTACTCGTTGTCAACAGAATTTGTATGTAAACTATATTTTATGTAGGTAAACGGAAAGGGCAATCACAAAGTGTTATCATAATTTTGGTCCTCGTCGCTGGTTTCATCGTGCTTTCTTGTTTTGGATACTATTTTTTACACGGAAGGAAGTCCAGGAGTTATAAGGCTATTCTCAAGAAAAATTGTATGTATAAAGTAATTACTATATTGATTTCATCAATTTTGTATTAAGTGTAGAAAAGCAGAAACTTAGACTTCATTTATGTTAAAATTGGAATATTGGTGTAGTTGGAAGTGAAAGCACTAGCATAGAATCCTTGCAGTTCAGTTTGGCCACAATTGAAGCTGCTACAAACAATTTTTCAGATGAAAACAAGATAGGCAAAGGAGGCTTTGGAGAAGTTTACAAGGTAATTATAAGCTGTGTGAGTCAATATATGTATGTATGTACATAGAATTCAGCTACTCCTACTCCGTTCCTCCCCACCCCTTTCGTTTTGCGGAATGCTTACACCACTTCAATCAATGGCTGGCATGAAGTGGTGTATACATTCCGTGAGGGAGGAGGGAACAGAAGTAGATTAATTCATGTACACATGGATGTATATGGGCTTGTATTAGTTTTATTTTCTTTATACATGCTTATATATGTAAATATTATAGATATATATATATATATATATATATATATATATTATATGTAAATATATATGTGTGTGTGTGTACGTGCCTTGTGCCCCTATACATACCTTGTCAGTTTCTCAAGTTTATTAAATAAAATATGCTTTTAGGGCATTCTTTTTGATGGCCGAGAAATAGCTGTAAAAAGACTCTCAAGAAATTCTGAACAAGGTGCAACAGAATTCAAGAATGAGATTTTATTAATCGCGAAACTTCAACATTGGAATTTGGTGGTGTTATTAGGGTTTTGCTTGGAAGACCAAAAGAAAATCCTTATTTATGAATATGTGCCCAACAAGAGTCTTGATTACTTCCTATTCGGTTTGGCATTCTTAAACTTACTTTTACTTATAGTTTAACATTATTGATCCACTTCAAAAAAAAAAAAAGGATAATTGATGATCATTTACTTACTTATTGTTATTTAATTTCTTGTAACTTTATTTAGCTAATTTACCTTCAAAGATAATCATTTAATTTCTCACAAGTTACTCTTACCAAATTTATAGGTTCCCAAAATCAAAGGATACTAAATTGGCCTGAACGTTACAAAATAATTGGAGGAATTGCTCGAGAGATTCTTTATCTTCATGAGTACTCTCGCCTCAAAATTATACATCGTGATCTTAAACCCAGTAATATTTTATTAGATAATAATATGAATCCAAAAATCTCAGATTTTGGCATGGCAAAGATAATTGCTATAGATGAGACTAAAGGAAGTACAAATAGAATTGTTGGGACATAGTAAGTTTGAATTCTCATTTTTTTTTTGTCTTTCATTTCTTCCATTGTCCTTTTAATAATGTTGATATAAAGAAATATAGTTGAGATCTAGTGGTAAGAGAATACTAATTGTTTTTAGAATGTTCCAAAGGTTGCTTTTTGTATCATTTGGGGTGTAAATCTAACAAGGTTATGCTTTTATGCAGTGGCTATATGTCTCCAGAATATGCAATGTTTGGACAATTTTTAGAAAAATCAGATATTTTCAGTTTTGGAGTGATGGTTTTGGAGATTATAAGTGGAAAAAAGAATGCAAATTTTTATGAATCACAAAATGTTGTTAGCCTCTTGAGTTATGTAAGTACCTGATCTTGTTTTTTTCATTGATGCTCATACCTAATATCATCTCTTCATAAAGCAAAATTAAGGACGAAAAGGTTACAAAAAAAGGCAATAATATGGGTGTATTTCTGACTCTGAATAATTGTATCAGGTGTGGAAGCAGTGGATGGATGAAAAACCATTGGAAATATTAGATTCAAACTTGATAGAACTTGATCCTCCTTCTGAAGTCATTAAATGCATCCAGGTTGGTTTATTATGTGTTCAAGAAAATCCAGATGCTAGACCATCAATGGCTACTGTTGTTTCATATCTTAGTAGTGATTCGATTCAGCTACCATCTCCTCAAGAACCAGCATATTTCATGCATGGTCGAATGGAACCAAACATTGGAGCATACGAATCTGATTCAAGCCAGAATCCCAACAATCTCCGACCATCCTCTATCAACGTAGTGTCTATAAGTGAATTCCTTCCTCGATAGGAAGAGATGTTTTTTCCCATTTCTTTGGAAATCATTATCCATTTTTTATCTTTTATTGTTAAAAACTTTTCACAATAAACAACTCACTTTCGTTTTGATTGAGGTGATAAGTTGTTTTCCCCTGTCTGCTATCAATATGCTCCTAAATGACAATTGGAGAGTTCAATCAAATCAAATATTTATAAATAGTATTTGTGTTTATATGTATCTACCGAATCATGAAACCAATGGCAAAAATTAATCGAAGGAAAGAAATTAAATTCATAAGTTGTAAGTCATTACAATTAAAATAGGAAGAAAAATAAAATTGATATTGAACTTTGACTTGAAGAGGGAAGAGATAGGATGGTGCTTTAGTTTGATCTATCAGAAAGACCAGGTCTCATATGTTACATGCTCATTGGTAAAAAAAGTAGAAGAAAAAAGTGAAGTAGAGTCTCCAAACTGGAGTGTGGGTAGCGTTGGGTCTTGGTCGATGTCACGCAAAAGAAAAAGTTGAGACAGTGATTGATATCTGGTAGAGATTAGTCTCCATGGCTCCTCCGACATAGAGAAAGATTTCTTAAGGGTCTGTTTGATTTCTCATCTTGAGAACAATTTTTCTTTCTCAAGAACAAGAAAATAAAAAACTTGTTTGATGTGTGTTTTGGAAGTTATTGTTTTCAAGAACTATTTTGGAAAAATCTATTTCCAAAACAAGTAAAACCAGAACATCTTTTAGATGTTTTGGTTCTGTTTTTGCCTGTTCTGTTCTAAAATGAAATAAAAACAGACAGAACAGGCCGTTTTCATTAATGACATTTGCAACTAGATGATGATCGGAATCAGATTATTGCCAGGAGGGAGAGCACACACTCATTTGTGCGTGTCTCGGAGGTGCTTGGACGAGAAAACGATGTAAGGGCAATAATTGAAATGTTAGTCAGTAATAGTGATAAGTGTCTTTCTGCCATTCCTATTGTGGGGATTGGGGATTTGGGAAAGACCCCCTTTGCTCAATTGGCGTTTAACGATAATCAAGTCAAAGGGTATTTGATTTAAGTGTTTGGATATGCGTATCTGATGATTTGAATGCAAAAATGGCTGCTCAGAAGACTGTTAGAGTTGTAACTGGTGATGATTTTTTCCATCTTGATATGCTTTACTTGGATAGCTACCCCGGACAAATTTTTTATGGGAGGAAATTCCTACTTGTCCTTGATGATGTTTGGACGGGAAATCATGTAGAATGGGATGGGCTGAAGAACTTCTTAGAAACTGATGCCAAAGGACGCAAAATCGTGGTGACAACACACAATAGATATACTGCATCAGTCATGGGCAGAAGTGATTTATATTCTTTAGCTGGTATGCCGCCCAAAGCCTGCTGGTCTCTGTTTGAGAAATGAGCATTCGGAGATGCAGAAAGTAGAAGGCACCCCAGTCTTACTCAAACTGGTCAAGACGTAGTGGAGAAATGTGGAGGGGTACCTCTACCAATACGTACTCTTGAAAGCTTACTGTATTTGATCACTGACGAATCATATTGGTTGAATCATATATAGCAAAATGATATTTGTGTATATATATATAAGCTAAAATTTTAAATTTTAAATAACAAAATTTTAAACTATAAAACATTAAAATTTAAATTATAAAATCTTAATTTTTAAATTTAAAATCTTAAATTTTAAATTATAAAATTATAAACTTAAATCACAAATCTCAAATTTTAAATTATAAAATTTCAAACTCTAAACCTACACTTCAAACCATATAACTATATTGTATCAACATGGAATACACGAAAACCGTGTTGCAGCTTTAGGTTCTAAGTTTAGAATATCTATTTCCATAAAGTTATGGCACGGTCACTTCAATGTGATGTACTATTTATCTATCCATTAAGCCCTGAAACCAATGGCAAATATCAATCTAGGGAAGAAATTAAATTTATGGCTGGCAAATCATTATGATTTCTCTTAATCTGAAATTCAGTAATAAAAAATCAGGAATAGTAAAATTGATTTTAAATTCATATTGCAATATACTCAAAGAGTGATGTTGTTCTATTTCAGTTAAAGAGTATGGCCGAATGTCTCAGACTTCACATGCCAAATGGTAAATAATAAATACAGAAGAAGTAAAGGCCATTTTACCTTAATAATGTTTTTCTAAAAATTATTTGCCTAAGTGGAACAATTTGGAAAGTATTTACATTTGAGGGGCAAATGAACCCAACTTAGCATGCAACTATCCCCATCAGCCCCCTTCTCCCGCTCTCTTCTCTTTGCTAGCCGTATGCCTTGGAGAGTAAAGAGGTTTAGCACAGTAACGAGCATTCCAGGTGCCTTTCTTCTCTGCCCGTTTGCTTTCTTCTCCGCTCTGCAATTACTCTGACCCAGTTTCGCTCAAGTGGAGGTAGCCGGCGAAGCCCAGCCATGGTTGGACCGAGACCAGCAAAGAGGCCGACGAAGCCAACAGACCCGCCCTGCCGTTGCTGCACCGATACCAGCAAAGAGGCCGACGAAGCCAATAGACCTACCCCGGCGTGTCGCTGCTCCACCATTGCTCGTTCGCAACGCTCCACTGTGCCCAGTCGGGTCTTGCTTCCCAAGTGAACTCGTTTCCCATTCCAAACAATAATTCAAGGCGTGTAGAAACTAGGTAAGGAACCTAACCCAAAACGATCTTGCATGACTTTCCTTCAATTCTTCTTCGACTGGATATTTGGCTGCTGTCTGAACTGGAGCTTGTTTACTTCACTAGAATGTATCGTGAGTGAATGTTTGGGGATGCTATGATTTGCCTAATTGATACGTTTTCAATGAAAAGTTGCTTTGGCATAATTGTGGGTTTGGTTGAATTTTGTGTTAGTAGTTTATCTTGTTGTTGAATTTGAGTTTACTATAAATTAGTTACTGAATATCTAGTGGGCAATGAATTAGCCTTGAAATTTGCTTAGTCCTAGTTTGACTTGAATGCACTTGTATGAAATTGGTCTAAAGTTTCAATTCTGCCCTTGATTAGTGTGCGATTGGCCGTGGTTTAATCTATGGGTGATATTGCTGGGGGGTTTGGTATATATTGTGTTGAATGATGAATTTCTTCATTCCGTTCTTCACTGTGTTGATTGAAAATATGGATTGTGTTTTGGATGGCTACTGGCTGGTTAGAATTTTGTTAAGGTTGAGCACTTGAACCTTTCATGGGTGATTAGTTTTGTTGGAAACTTGCTTTGGTAACGTTATTAATTTAAGTAAAGTGTGCAAGTCCTAGTTTGGTCAAAGTTTATTGTGTTTTTGTTTTGATCAATGGATTCCATGTGCTAGAATTTGCCTATGATATGATTATTAGTTAAAAACTCTACCACATTATTTAAACTTTTTTATCTAATTGCCCTTATCATTAACCAATCCCCCACCTGAAGCCATTTTCGATTTGATGTCATGTTTTATGAATTTGTTTTTAGCTACTCTATGTTACGTTTTAAATTTTCGGCTACCTCTCCATTCTTGCAACCTTTCCCGTTGCTCCATCTAGAAAGCTCTGTTTCTCTCCATTTCTTGTGACCTGACTTGCTCCATCGCACCTGTTGCAGCTAAGTCTCGACTACTCTAAGTCGATGCTCGTTGTAGACACCTAATTTTGTCCAGACTCTAAAAAATTACAGTGGACTCATTTATAAGTTCTAAATTATCTTGTTTAAATTATCTTGTTTAAAAAAAATAAGTTGAATGAAAATAAAAATTTTAAGATGTGTTTTGGGTCTTAAATGTGAATAATATATGATTTTAAAAAAAATTAAAAATTAAAAAATTTTCTAAAAGAAGAAAAAACAGAAAAAAAAAGAAAAAAAAAGAAAAAAAATTGACAATTAATCCTACCTAATACGTGCATTATTGGCAGAAGGAAGCATGATTAGAAAGGGGGACCTGATGAAAGAAGAGAAAAAACAAACTAAAATGAGCATCGGTAAAAGAAGACAAAAGAAAATGACTCATGAAATGAACAAAGGAAGAAAAGATGGCACGGCATTATGAGGGGATAGCCATTCCATTATTCAAATACGAATCAAATGTCGGCAAGCCATGAAAAAAATCAAAGAAAATAATGAGTCCGAAAATGAAGGCGGAAAATGCGGAAGGTTAAACTTTACATAAGGGAGGTCTGAAGAAGAGAGAAGACACAGCTCAATTTCTCTAAGAAATCTTCAAGTAAACCCGAGGGAATAAGAGGAGAGAAAGTGCCAGGAATAGCTAGAAAACATAGAGAAGCAGTGGAAAGTAAGAAAAGAAAAAGAACAGAGAGAGTGACGAAGAAAACCAAAGAACCAGAGCTTCGCTTCTCATTTGCTTTAGCAAGGTTCTTACAATCACGAACTAGTAACCCACACACGTGAGCAAAAGGGTCCAAGCCGGGTGCAGAAAGAACGCTTACAACCATAAAGTGTGGTGAGGAGAACAGGAGCGGCGACGACTGCCAGTTGGGGTATACACTCCTCTGTTTCTTTTGTCAAGTTAATATTTTGCTTACTCTTTGCTTGAAATGATATTATTGCATGGTTATAAGGATTGCATGAATGTTGGTTAAAGTGTTTGAAACTTAGAGCATGGAGAAAGTAAATCAAAACAGGTGCTGCATGATGGAGAGGCAACCATGCCTTTCTCCCATGCTGGCTAACACCCCTTCTCGGCACGGTGGTGGCGTGAACTACCACCTGGGACCCACTTTTGGTGACAGAGATGCCGCATGTTGGGGTGGCGCCGAAGTAACCTGGCCTTTTGTCGACAAAACATGCGCCCCAAATTTCTGCAAAACTGCACCTACGGGTGCAGTTTCTAAGGAAGAAGGGTGCACCACACCCTTCATGGGGTGCGATGCACCCAATCACCACCTTTTAAAAATAATTCAGGAATAAAAAAATGTTTTAGAAAAATAAAAGAAAATGTGCAGTTGAAACAAGCATTTTTTAAGAAAATTTTTGGTACTAGTTACAAAAATTTTGGATAAAGAATGTAAAGTTTAACTGTATTATTTCTGTCTTTTTATTTTGCTTCAAATAAATGTAGAAAAAAATTGATTTGGTAAAAAATTATTTTGATTATGTCATTTAGTCTAGCAAAATCAGTATTATTTTTCAAAAATCTTGGAAGTTTAGTAAAGAAAATTTCATAAAATTTAACTGTATAACCCTTTAAATATATTATAAGTCAATTAAAAAAAAAAACAAAAAAAGGGGATAAAACGTGGAAGGAGCCTTTTAAAGAAAAGAGTGTCACGGTTTGGGCTCTTGGCTAAGCCCAAACCATGTTGTTTCCATGTTTTCTTTTCTTTTTTTTTTTTTAAAAAAAAAGCAAATAATCCAAAATAAAAATATAAATAAAAATAATTAAAAAATAAAAAAAAATAAAAACATTTTTTAAAAAAAATTAGAAAGGATATAAAGAGTTTTTTAAAGTTATGATGGCACAAAAATTTTAGGAAAATTATTTAAATTTTAAATTGCCCCTAAATTTCAAATCTTTGATTATCCTAACGATGGATAAATATAGCTGCCAGTCAACTGGCCGCTATTGAATTATCCTGAGGGAAATCATGTTGCCAATCTAGTCAGTTAACTGGCATGATTCTATTGATGCCTTAAAAGTAAATTCCTGACGATAGATAAATATGGTTGTCAGTTAACTGGCTGCTATATAATTATCTTAAGGGAAATTATATTATGAGTTTAGCCAGTCAACTGGCATGACTCTATTGAGGCATTTACAAATAATCTCAAATCACATCACATGCAAAGATAAATTTATTTAATAAAAGTCAAAGCATAGTTTTAAAACAACAAAGATAGCAAACACCAATGTGGTACCGAAAGGGCGTTGTAGGGTGCTAATACCTTCCCTACATGTAACCAACCCCCGAATCCATTTTTTTGTAACGCAGGCCATACTATTCGGTGTCCGACTTCACCATTTCAATCTAAGTCGGTGGCGACTCCATTTTTTTTGTCATTTTCCAAAACCCTTCCAAAATAAAAAATTTCCCTATTGTTTATCACATGGGATCGCCGCTCCGCGTCGCGTGTCGACAGCTTGGCGACTCCGCTGGGGAATGTGTTAAGAGGGTTAGGCCACATGGGTTGGTGTTTGTTGCATTTTATTTCTGTGCTTTGGTCAATTGCTTAGTCTATTTATTTTCTAGGCTTTTGATTTTTGCATCTCGAATTATGTTTTGAGATTTCTTTGTTTAACATTTGTCTTTTGGTTTTGTATTAAATCATGTTGGCAGATTAAATTTGGATAACTTATTTTTCCATGATATTATCTATTATATCTGTGGACTGGTGGTTGGTGATTATTTTGCAGGTTGTGAGTGAATGAGTGGATGGGTTATTCCCTACACACACGTACACCTACACCACGTTGCACCTTAGGAAAGGGGAGATCATGACCCCTGGCTCCATACCCGAGCTTTTAGAAACTTTAGGCTAGCGAGGGCATAAAGTAAGGTTGTCCTTCGTGAGACCCTTGGTCTCCGTGTAGGCACCTGAACACCCTCACTCAAGTTGCTTTTTGAGGCAATTTGGGAACTTTATTTTAGGAATTTAGACCCTACCCCCTTTGTGCACTTTAATAGCCTTAGAGCTATCCTATGAAAACAGATTAACCTAAATCTCTGGATACGAAGCGAGCCTAGGATTCACCATGACTTAGGCACAATGGGGAAAACTTATTCATTTGCTTACTTGCAATTCATGTATCATTACATCCACTATGTTGCATCCATAAACTCTCAATTTTAAATTTTGTATTTTCAAGGGGATAGGGAAAGTATCCTTCGTGAGCCCTTTGGACTCCGTGCAGGAACTTGAACAATCCCTGGTAAAATAACATGTGGGAGTAATCATATTTTCATGACATTTTCTCTGGCTCAAATTTTAGGTTATCTCAGTATGGACATTAATGCTACATCCAATCCTACTATGATCATCATAGAACCCCATGATCAAGTGCTCTTTACTCAAGAAAAGGCGCAGAAGGAGCAAGGAGATGTTTCAGATGGACAAGATGATACAATATGGCCAGAAATTAAGAATTTGTCTTTTAAACAAAATGACTTGTCTGATTTGAGGAAGATTTGGGACAACTTTACTGATTCAGAAAAGGAGAAGTTTGCAAAAAAGTATGGCCAATTGGGAAATTTACTATCAGTCCCAGTAGATGAAGCCTTGCTCAAAGCCTTAGTTTTCTTTTGGAACCCAGTTTACAGGGTGTTTACTCTTGGAAGCCACGACCTAACGCCCACTTTAGAAGAATATAGTGACTTGCTGAAAATTGAGCCTTTAACAAGGGCCAAAGTATACAGATATGACAAGAAGGCTGGGCCCAAGAAAAGTTTAAACAAGATGTTTGGTTTGTCAAATATTAACTTTGGGAATGATGCCAAGGAGAAAGGTAAAAGATGGGCTATTTCAATCAATTTTCTACTCAGACTATATCATGCTCAGACAGACAAGGAGCTGGCAATGCAAGCTTTAGCCTTGGCCATTTATGGAGCAGTCATATTCCCAAGAGCTTTAGGGTATGTTGATGGGCAAGTGATCATCCTATTCAAAGCCTTAAAGACTGGTCTAGACCCTGTACAACCCATTTTAGCAGAGACTTTCAGATCTCTAAATTTCTTAAGGCAAAAAGGGGAAGGCCGGTTTCTTGGATGCTCGCAATTATTAATGGTGTGGCTAGTGAGTCATTTACTCTCTCCAAAGGATATGGGTTATCCTATAATTTCTTTTAACCCATCTTATTTTAATGATCGAGAGCCTTTGAAGGACTTCATCAAATATGAATGGCCTAAGAAAACATGTCATCGTAATGCTTAGATTACATACTTTCATAATTTCAAGAATGTCCAGTGGGAGAGTACATGGTTACGCAAGAGACCAGTGATATATGGTTGCGGAGATCGACCTTGGGTCCCATTAGTTGGCCCATGGGGAATAGTTAGTTATGCTCCAACTTTGGTTATGAGGCAATATGGGTCTATACAATTTGTACCAGCCACTAAGGGGCTTCATGAGTTTGACCTTGAATTTGGAGACAAAGATACTAAGCCCAAGAATGACATCGTAAGGAAATTATGGTGCCAAGTAAGGCAAATGGAGCTTGGAGAACATTCGATTGCAACCACTCCAGGGTATTCTCAATGGCAAAAAAATAGAGAACAAGGTTTCATTGTTCCTGAAATTGCCTTGTCAATTTCATCTTCTAAAAGAATCAAGGAAAATGAAGATGTTGAAGCTGAGGAAAGATTAAAAGCCGAAAAAGCTTTGTCTACCCTACAAGTAAGAGAAGCTATGTTGGAAGAGAAAGAATTGAAGATCAAACAAGAGGTTGATACCTGGAAAGCCAAGGCCGCAGAATTTCAAAAGAAGGTCATGATTATGGAACAAAGTAATGCCTGATTAATAGCTGAGAAAGAAAAAGTGGTTGAAGAGGCTGAAAGAAAAGCGTATTTGGCAAGGAAGCGTAAGTACCCTGTCAAAGAGGAAGAGCTGAAGTCCTTGCAAAATAAAGTAACCCAACTTAATGGGGAAGTACTCCAACTCAGGGACCACATTCAAAAACAAAAAGTAGCTCGCCAAAAAGAAAACATGGAGGTGCGAAAAATGAAGGATACCTCTGCTGCATTAAAAGTTAGTCTGGATGAGATGACTCAAGAAAAAAAGCGCCTCGAAGGGTATATCGATAGCCTTGAAGAACAGCATGAAGCAGAAATTCAACTCATAAAATCCCAACTGCAAAATCAACAAGACTTAGAGGAAAGAATTGATCATATTGATAGAATCAATATAAGTCTGCGCCAGAACTTGATTGATGTGAAGGAAGCTTATGATTTACGCCTTAGAGAGGTCTTGAGAGATCATAAGATAATCAATATAGTGGAAGAGAATGAGTACCTTCACTGTCATTTGGCAGATGCTCAGGAGCAATTAGAGGGAGTAAAGGCTAGCATAAGGCAGGTCGCCAAAATAGCATCTTCTGAAGCCATGCAAATAGCAGAACAAGAGGCCAAGTTAGAACCTGGTCCTACCAAGAGTCTTCTTGAGAGATTAAAAGAGCACTATATCAAAGTGGGAAAACTATGTAGATACTAGTAGAGTTGATCCAAAGAAAAGACCTTTAGGGATGGTTGTAGTTATTTTTATTAATAATAAAAGAGTTTGATGATTCCCTAAAATTTGAGCCAGTCATTTTTGCATGCATACTAAAAATTAGTTATTCATCTGCATTTAATGAATACAGATAAGAAATTACGGCTCCAATTACGCGATCTCAATCTAAACGAATGGGGGAACCAAGCGAAGAAAAAACAGCTGAAGGATTGCAAGCTGAAGTTGATGATCTCAAAGCCCAAATGGCCAAGTTAACTGAGTTGCTTCAGGCAAAAGTTTCAATTGAAGCAGAGGCTTCTACGTTTAATCAGCAAGATTCACAATCTCACCAATCAAAATCAAATAATCAAAATCAACCAGAAGTCCAACACTTGCAATGTCCTCCTGAGCTCGGATTACAAAATCAGCAAAGGATTCTACCCCATAGTCTGGAGGGTCAAAACTCACAAAAACCGCAGAGGCCTCCACTACAACATCCATCAGGCTTTATACCTCAGCCCGTGCAGGGTCCTTTCCCACATCATCACCAAGGTCCACACCCTCAATATACCCAGGGGCAGCAACCTCAAGGACCACATCCAAATGATCCTAGCGTCAAATTAACAACCGACCCTGTACCTGATTTCAATGACCCCATAGAGTTGGGAAAGCTAAAGAAGAGTGCCGAAGAAGCTCAAATTCGAGAAAAATATGAGAGACTAGAGGCTAGAATGAATAGATGGGAAGGGTTCGAGGAAGACATGATAGATGTGCATAATATGGGATTGGTGAAAGATGTGGTCATCCCTCCTAAGTTTAAAGTCCCTGAGTTTATCAAGTACAATGGAACTACCTGCCCTAAGACTCACTTGATCATGTATTGTCGTAAAATGGCAGCATACAATGATGATAACAAACTAATGATGCATGTTTTCCAAGATAGCTTGATTGATGGGGCCTCAGAATGGTATGTTAACCTAGACCGTAATTCTATTCATTCATGGCAGGATTTAGCTGAGGCATTCCTAAGACAATATAAGTTTAACCGAGTCATGGCTCCGGATAGGATCTATATTCAAAGAATGACTAAAGCAGATAATGAGTCATTCAAGGAATATGCCCAGCGATGGAGGAATGTGGCCATTAGGGTGCAACCGCTTTTGTCAGAACGAGAAATGAGTTCAATATTTGTGAAGACTTTGAGCTATCCTTTTTATGGGAAGATGGTGGGATCAAGCAATGCTAGCTTCCCAGATTTAGTAATTATTGGAGAAAACATAGAAATGGGAATTCAGGAAGGGAAGATGGCAAGATCATCACATCAAAAGAAAACCATAGTTCAAGGGAAAAAGAAGGAAGAAGTCAATATGGTAAATGCTCAACAAGATAGGAAAGGTAAACGCGGCAAGAGTCAACAGGATTACCATTCCTCTCAAGCTACATTTGCTCCTGTGATGGCAATGACCCAAGCTCCTCCATTTAATTTAACGTCTCCACAATATCAAGTTGCATCTCAGATGGTACATCCTTAACAACAAGTTGCATATCAGCCAATGCCACAGCATCCATCCACATTCTATTAGCCCAGATCTCAATTGCAACACACTATTTATCAACAAGGAACTCAGTTTCAATTAGATCAAAATAGGCGTAATGATAAAAAGCGCCGAAATTTTGGCCCCATTCCTATACCTTACTCACAATTGTTGCCACAGTTGTTGCAAAATAATTTAGTCTCAGTTACCCCACTTCCTCCTTTGCAACCTCCTTACCCGTCATGGTACAATGACAAACTCACTTGTGAATACCATGCTGGGGCTAAAGGGCACTCTGTTGATAACTGTACTGCATTAAAGAAAAAGGTCCAGGACCTTATTGATGCCAAGTGGTTAAATTTTGACCCAGTCACTTCAGGACCTGATGTTGATAAAAATCCTTTGCCTAATCATGCAGGATCAAGTGTAAACATGGTTGTTGATGGAGCGAATATTGCTTTAAAAAAGCAAGTATCCGCAATAAAAACCCCTTTGGGTCATATTTTCTGGGCATTAGTAGAATATGGTTGGATTAAGGATAAGTATGAGGTTGCCCTAAATACTAGCTGTGAATATCATGGTGAGAAAGCTGACCATAAAATTGAGGAATGCCAAGATTTTCAAAATATGCTTCAAGGACTGATAAATAGAGGTATATTGCAAGTTGGGGTTAAGCTCGAAAATGTGAATGTTGTTGATTCTTTGCCTGAGCAACAAATACTGGGGCAAACTGAGACCCAAAGTATTGTGAAGCCATTAACAATCAAGTATGTAATGCAAGAAGCACAGTCATCAGTTAAGGAAAAGAGAGCACTGTCTATCGAGTATACACCTGATAAATCACCAATGTTGTCGATACCCGTCAAGGCCATGGGACAATTGACAATTAGGACCCCTCAACCATTTCCTTACAAGAGTAATAAGGCAGTCCCATGGAATTACAATTGCCAAGTGATTACAGAAAATTCTCACTCTCAGATTACCAATATATCTGGGGTTTCTGGCATTACAAGAAGTGGTCGTTGTTACCTTCCGACCATATCCAACAAAGAAGAAGCCAAAAAGGTGGTGGAGCCGAATCCCAAAGGAAAAGAAATCTTGATAGAATCCTTGCAAAGGGAAGAATTGGATACTGATAATCCAATAGAGGTAGAGCAATCTGAGAAGACTAAGTATGTTGATCCTGTTAAAGCTAAAAATAAAGGGGTAAGGCAAACTGCACCTAAGAGGTCTGTCACTGAGGAAGAAGCTAGTGAATTCCTTAAACTTATTCGTCAGAGTGAGTACAGAGTAATTGAGCAGCTGAAAGAAACTCCTGCAAAGATTTCACTACTCTCTTTATTCATGCACTCTGAGCCGCATAGGCAGGCATTAACAAAGATCCTTAATGAAGCCTATGTGGATAAAGACATAACCACAGAGGCATTTGACACTGTGGTAGGGAATATTATGGCTCACAATTTCCTGTCATTTTCTGAGGAAGAGTTTCCTCCTGAAGGACGAGGGCATAATAAAGCATTGCATATTTCTGCAAAGTGCAAAGGATGGGACTTGGCAAATGTTATGATTGATAATGGATCATCATTGAATGTTTTGCCAGAGTCAACATTGAAGGAGTTGCCATTTGATAGTTCCCAAGTGAGACCCAGCACTACTATAGTAAGGGCATTTGATGGAACAAGAAGCGAAGTACTTGGAGAAATTGAGTTACCTATACAAATCGGGCCTTGCACTTTCACTATCCCTTTCCATGTCATGAAGATAAGCTCGGCCTATAGTTGCCTTTTGGGAAGGCCATGGATTCACAGTGCTGGGGCGATACCCTCTACCTTGCATCAAAAAGTAAAATTCATGCACAATGGAAGTTTAGTAGAGGTAGCTGCAGAAGAGGACTTATTGATCTCTACCTTATCCTCCACTCCATGCATATCAGCTGAAACTGATGTTGGGAGCTCCTTCCAATCTTTTGAAATTGTTAATGTGGTATATGCCAAAGGAGGAGGAACCATACCACTTCCACAATATTCTAAAGCTGCCTTAATGACTGCAAAGGTATTAAAAAGGGATGGTTATGATCCTAAAAAGGGATTAGGATGCAGGGGGCAAGGAATAAAGAAATTGCCAGAATTTGTGAAAAAGGAAGACACATTTGGGTTAGGTTTCAAGCCTACAAGGGCTGATAAGGCCCTGATGGCTCAAATCTTGAAAGAAAGAAGATTGGCCCGTTTGAATGGCCAAGTGATTGAAGCCAATAAGCTGATAATTAAGCCCCTTCATGAGACTTTTGTGAGCGCTGGTCTTTGGATTCCTAATCAAATTGCAGTTATAGAAGAAGGTTCCTCTTCTGGAGAAAAGAAGGAAGAAGTTAAGCTAGGCAATGCTAGAGCAAGCAGCTGGACAGTCAAGGAGATTCCAATTGTTTACAACTTGCAAGATATGTAATTTTCATAGTACTCCATCTATGACTTTGGTTGGAGTTGTATAAAGCTGTTTGTTTGTCTTTAACAAGTGATTTCAATAAAATGCATTTGATTTCCCAAAACAGAGTCTTTATGGTTTCATACTTTTCCTTTTTCATGTGTCATACATTTCATAAATAACCAATACACAATAATCCAGGTTGAATAATGAAGATGATACTGAAATAAACTGCACTGATTTTTCAAGTCTTAATTTCGATCGCCAAATCACTCGTACTGAGGATGATGAAGAGCAAGATGATGAGGAAGTGTCACCTGAGCTACGAAGGTTAGTTGAACAAGAGGAAAAGGGGATCAAACCTCATGAGGAGCCCATTGAAATAATCAATTTAGGGACTGATGAAGACAGGAAAGAAATAAAGATTGGAGCAAGGTTGGCCATGAAAGAGAAGCAATTAATGATCCAATTACTACACGAATATAAAGATGTATTTGCTTGGTCATATCAAGATATGCCAGGTTTAAATACAGATGTAGTGGTTCATCACTTGCCAATAAAGCCAGGGTTCAGACCAGTGAAACAAAAATTGCGAAGAATGAAGCCAGATATATTGTTAAAAATCAAAGATGAAGTCAAAAAGCTCTTAGATGCTGGTTTTATTGAAGTAGCAAAATACCCTGAATGGGTGGCTAATATTGTGCCTGTGCCCAAGAAAGATGGAAAAATCAGGGCCTGTGTGGACTATAGGGATTTGAACAAAGCAAGTCCAAAGGATGACTTTCCGCTTCCACACATCGATGTACTTGTTGACAATGCTGCAGGATTCTCTATCTTCTCATTCATGGATGGGTTTTCGGGTTATAATCAAATTAAACTGGCTCCCGAAGACAAAGATAAGACGACCTTCATCACATTATGGGGTACCTTTCGTTATAAGGTAATGTCTTTTGGCTTAAAAAATGCTGGGGCAACATACCAAAGAGCTATGGTAACTCTTTTCCATGACATGATGCACAAGGAAATAGAAGTATATGTTGATGACATCATTGCAAAGTCAAAGTCAGAAGCTGAACATCTGATACACCTTAAAAAGCTCTTTGATCGATTAAGGAGATATCAGCTCAAACTAAACCCAGCAAAGTGTACTTTTGGAGTGAGATCGGGAAAGTTGCTAGGATACATGGTGAGTGAGAAAGGGATTGAAGTGGATCCAGATAAAGTTAAGGCCATCATAAATATGCCCACACCAAAGACAGAAAAAGAAGTGCGAGGCTTCTTAGGAAGACTAAACTATATTGCAAGGTTCATATCTCAGCTAACATTCACATGTGAGCCGGTCTTTAAGCTTTTGAGAAAAAATCAAGCCACAAGTTGGAATGACGAATGTCAAGAAGCGTTTGATAAAATCAAGCAGTATCTTCAGAGTCCTCCAATTTTGGTTCCACCGGTACTTGGAAAACCTTTGCTCATGTACCTCACCGTGTATGAAGAATCAATGGGCTGTATGCTGGGGCAATATGATGAAACAGGGAAAAAGGAGCAAGTGATTTATTACTTAAGCAAAAAGTTCACTAATTATGAGTCAAAGTACTCAATATTAGAGAAAACTTGTTGTGCTCTAGCATGGGCAGCACACCGCCTTCGACCATATATGTTGCGTCACACAACTTGGTTGATATCAAAAATGGATCCAATCAAGTATATATTTGAGAAACCTGCCTTAACTGGAAGAATTGCAAGATGGCACATGTTGTTGTCAGAATACGATATACAATATGTACCTCAAAAGGCGATAAAAGGGAGTGTGATTGCTGAGCACTTAGCAGAAAACCCGATCTCAAACCATGAGCCAGTCCAGTTTGAATTTCCTGATGAAAATATCATAATGATGGTAACCAAGAGTGAATCACTTGAGAATGAAAGGTGGTCAATGATGTTCGATGGATCCTCCAATGCAATGGGACATGGCATAGGGGCAATTTTGATATCCCCTAAAGGGAAACATTATCCTATGACTGCAAAGTTATGTTTTGAATGTACTAACAACATGGCTGAGTATGAGGCTTGTGCTTTGGGAGTAGAAGCAGCTTTAAACTATCAAATTGGCCTTCTAGATGTGTTTGGAGATTCTGCATTAGTAATCTACCAATTAAAAGGTGAATGGGAAACCAGAGACCAAAAGTTGATACCTTATCAAAGGTATATTTGTGAAATAGCTGAACAATTTAAGGAAATTTCCTTTAATCATGTTTCTCGAGAAGAAAATCAGATGGCTGATGCCTTGGCCACACTCTCAGCTATGTATCCAATCACGGATGGAAATGACCTTCCAAAGTTTAGAATAAGGAAACATGATTCCCCAGCTTATTGTTCTTTTGTGGAGGAGGAGCCAGATGGAAAACCATGGTATGAAGATATCCTGCGATTTCTTAAAACTAGAGAATATCCTATTGGGGCATCAGAGAATGATAAAAGAACTCTAAGGAGATTGGCAATGGGTTTCTTTCTTAATGGTAATATTTTGTACAAAAGAAATCATGATACCGTTCTCTTAAGATGTGTAGAAGCCTCAGAAGCACAGAGATTAATACAAGAAGTCCATGATGGGGTGTGTGGCACTCACATTAATGGTTATGCAATGGCTAGAAAGGTTTTGCGGGCAGGATATTATTGGCCCACGATGGAGTCTGACTGCATCCAATACGTCAGAAAATGCCACAAGTGTCAGATTTATGCTGATAAGGTGCATGTACCTCCGTCAGCACTTAATGTATTGACTTCACCATGGCCATTTGCTATGTGGGGCATAGATGTAATTGGACCTATCGAGCCAAAAGCATCCAATGGACATCGTTTCATCTTGGTGGCAATTGATTATTTCACAAAATGGGTGGAGGCAGCTTCATACAGTAATGTTACCAGAACCGTGGTTTTCAAATTCCTCAAAAGGGAGATCATTTGTAGGTACGGGCTTCCAGAAAGAATCATCACTGATAATGCTCGCAACCTCAATAATAAAATGATGAAAGGGTTATGTGAGCAATTCAAAATAGTCCATCATAACTCCTCCCCTTATCGCCCAAAAATGAATGGAGCCGTGGAGGCAGCCAATAAAAACATCAAGAAAATTGTAGAAAAGATGACAACCACTTATAAAGACTGGCATGAGATGTTACCCTTTGCTTTACATGGGTATCGTACATCTGTGAGAACTTCAACTGGAGCCACTCCGTTTTCCCTAGTGTATGGGATGGAAGCAGTGCTCCCATTCGAAGTAGAAATCCCATCCTTAAGAGTTTTGATGGAGACTCAGCTTGATGAAGCATAATGGGTTAGCATACGTCATGAACAGCTGAATTTAATCGAAGAAAAGAGGTTAGCAGCCTTATCTCATGGGCGTCTTTATCAAAAAAGGATGATTCGGGCACATGACAAGAAAATTCACCCAAGAAAATTTTATGAAGGGGATCTAGTACTCAAGAAAGTCTTGCCCATTGCAAGAGATAATAGAGGAAAGTGGATGCCAAATTATGAGGGTCCCTATGTGGTAAAAAGGGCATATTCAGGGGGTGCTCTAATCCTTAGTAACATGGATGGTGATGAGTTAGCAAATCCTGTAAATGCAGATGCCGTGAAAAAGTATTATGCTTGAAGGGTGGTATGTGTTGGCCAAGAATTAGGGGTTAGAAAATTCAGTGCATTAAGGTCCAGTCTTTTGATTTCAAAAAAAAAAAAAAAAAAAAAAAAAAACCAAAAAGGGGCATTTTAACTTGTATATCAAACAGTTTGTCACTTGCTTATCAGAACCCTTTTAAGGGATGTAAATTTCTGATTTGAATCATCAATACAATGATATTTCTCCTATAATCACTTGCATGATATTGTTAGTCACACGTTCGAGACATAACAAACAGGAGAATCAATGGTGCTTCTAAATTACATGTTAAAGCTGATATTTTTAGGAAAGAAACTCCCTTGAATATGGAGTGTTGCAAGGATGTATGGTGAACCTAAAGGATCAGAAGACATGAGGGGTAATTCTCAATTTGCCTTGGAATCTCCATGAGTTTATGATTGAGATTGCGAACTTGAAGTTATTTGAATTTCTTTTACTTTTTGCACTAGCATTTTAAGATATGCATTCCTAAGGGTTGATCATAATCATACCATCATACATATAGGATTAAGCATTTTTTTATTTTATTTTATTTTATTTTATTTTATTTTATTTTTTTTCTCGGCCCAACTCGTAACATGAGGCCCATCTGCATTTTTTGGTAACTTTAGGCCCAATTGTGAAGGCACCCGATTGGTCTTTCCTGACGTTTTTACTATTCATGCCCAAATATAGTTGGTGGCCCAACTCGCGTAACATGAGGCCATCTGATTTTTGGGCAACCTGAAGCTCGGTTACGCAAAGGCGCTTGGTTACCCTTTTTATGTCTTACTATTCACGTTCAGGTTTCAGTCGGTAACCAACCTGACATCCTTCTATCCCAAACTGAAAGGTTCGTTTTGAAAGCCATACTCAAAGGACTCTAGGAAGCATTATTCGAGTGTCCTAACCCATAACCTTATCAGAGAGCCAAAAATGGAGGAAAGCCTTGCAAGGCTTAGAGTCAGATTTCCTTCTCTTCCCCAAGACGCGCTTCGGAAGGTGTATAAGTGCCGACTTGAAAGAATGAAGACACTCACACGTCTAGGATTCCCTGAAGATGTACGTTGGATCGTTGAAGCTAAGGTGCGTTTAGCAGATGAGTTTCAAGGTTTACTTGTTAGACATCTACCTGGAATGGGAAAAAGCTCTTATGCCAAGAAAAGAAGGGCTAAAAGGTTGGAAGTTTGTTGTAAGTGTGCAAGGTGGACATGTAATTCACGTTGCAAGGGTAAAGGAATGGTATCCGCAAATCGGGAAGACAAAATCCAGTTCATAAAGGATGGACTGAGTAAAGAGTCGTTGGATAATATCCTTCAGACTCTTGAGACGCATCCTAGTGGATATGTTCATGGTGTTCTTCTCGCTTTAGCGGACAAATTTCACAAGGAAAAGGAGCGCCACTGTCTTAAGAAGCTAATACTAAATGACCCTGTTTGCCAGTTTGTAAGTAAGTTGGATAGCAACCTTGATCCATGAATAACGCACTACAAGGATGAAGGAGTGATGTTCCTAGGCAGGAAAATAAAATTATTAAAGATGGATTGAGTAAAGAATCTTTGGATAATATCCAGTAGACTCTTGAGACACATCTTAATGGACATCTTGATGTTTATTGCCTCAGTGGACATATTCTACAAAGCAAAAGAGCATTTCGTCTTGGGAATCTGACGTTAAACGACCCTGTTCATTAGATCCCTAATGGTGTTTAGTCTGTTCTTGGATGCAGTATCAAAAAAGGGATAAGCCAAGATCACTATTCATTAGTCTTGCTGGTGAATCCACCATTTTCTTTACTTGCTTTCCAGCGGTGTTTGCACAATTTTGATTTGTACAGTTGTTGTTAGTGTTTTTTTTTTTTCCTGTTAATTGTCAGTATGTCCGCCCTATTCACTGTTTGCTCTCTGACTCTATTTTGACAATGTTGATGTGGTTGTCTTTTCTCCTGCTGGTACAGCTACCCTATTTACTGTTTACTTTTTAACTTTTGCCTGCATGATTTTGATAATATCGGTGTAATTATCTTTTCTCCCTCTTAATCGCTGATACGTCTGTCATATTCACTGTTAGCTTTCTGAATGTGTAATAATGACAATGTTGATATAATTGTCTTTTCTCCTTCTTAAGCGCTGGCATATCTGTCATATTCTACTGTTTACTTTTGACTCTGCATGCGATAACATTAGTAATTGTCGGTACATCTGTCATATTCTACTGTTTACTTTTGACTCTGCATGCATAACATCAGTAATTGTCGGTACATCCGTCATATTCTACTGTTTACTTTTGACTTTGCATGCGATAACATCAGTAATTGTCAGTACATCCGTCATGTTCTACTGTTTACTTTTGACTCTGCATGCGATAACATCAGTAATTGTCGGTACATCTGTCATATTCTACTGTTTACTTTTGACTCTGCATGCGATAACATCAGTAATTGTCGGTACATCTGTCATATTCTACTGTTTACTTTTGACTCTGCATGCGATAACATCAGTAATTGTCGGTACATCTGTCATATTTTACTGTTTACTTTTGACTCTGCATGCGATAACATCAGTAATTGTCGGTACATCCGTCATATTCTACTGTTTACTTTTGACTCTGCATGCGATAACATCAGTAATTGTCAGTACATCTGTCATATTTTACTGTTTACTTTTGACTCTACATGCGATAACATCAGTAGTTGTCGGTACATCTGTCATTTTTTACTGTTTACTTTTGACTCTGCATGCGATAACATCAGTAGTTGTCAGTACATCTGTCATATTCTACTGTTTACTTTTTGACTTTGCGTGTGATAACATCAGAGTAATCTTTCCTTTTTTCTTGTTAAATGCCAGTTCATGTATTATATTCACTGTTTACTTTTTTACAGTGCATGTAATAATATCAGTGTAATTGTCTTTGTCGGTTCACCTTTATCATCACTATTTACCTTTTTTGACTTCGCGTGAAAGCCTTAAAAAGGCTGGCATTATTATCTTTCCGTTGTCAGTGGCTTTATGACTTTCTATCTCTGGGAAATACTATTGTATATACAGGTGTGTCTTTTCTGCTTGACTTTTTTACACATTATTGTTATCTGAAGTTATTGAATCTAACTGTACTCTTCTCAAAATTCGAACCTCTCTAATGGTGATTTGATTGCATGGTTTCTTGGTTACTCATTATCACCTACAAATATGTTTTCACATTTGCCAATTCATGCATGGCTGGGGCAGAAAAAGAAAAAGGGGCATCCTCCTCATGCGGATTCAAATCCATTTGTATCTTTGGTGGCTCTACCCTAGGAAAGGATTATAAATTCCTCAGTACAGCCACCGAGCTCGGTAAGGCGTTAGCTACCAGAGAGATAAGTGTGGTGTATGGAGGAGGAGTTCATGGATTAAGGGGAGGCGCAGCCGCGTCTGCAGTCATGGGAGGTAGCCAGGTCATGGGCATCCTTGCACGACAGGTGGCAGACAAAACTTACTTTACCTTTGGGAATGAGTTAAAAGTTTTAAGCATGCATGAACGTTTTGAACATATGATTTGCACTGCTGAAGCTTTTATTGCATTGCCTGGAGGTTTGGAGACATTAGAAGGGATTTCTAGTGTGGCATTTTGGGCCAAATCAAACGCTCATAGAAAGCCATTAGGACTGATAAACATCAATGGTTTCTATGATGGTTTATTGGCCTTCCTAGATCATGCTGTGGAACAAGGCTTCATACCATTAGAGGTTCGTCGTAACATAATAACAGGCTCAAATGTTGATCAACTAATTGATCAGCTGCAAGTCCGTGCATTTCAATCAGGTTCATTGGTGAAACAAGTGGATGAAAAGCCTCCCGATGACAGTAGAAAGCGTAAACTAGACACCATCCTTCGGTTATAACTTGTCATGTTTTTTTTTAGTTGTTTTGGTGTGTAAATGCCCATGTTAATAGAAGACATTGGGATAATGTGCAAGTCCAGGAAGGATGGTTCGAGTAAAAAGTTGTTATCGAAGGCATAGTGTGTGAAGGATGGCAGAGTAAAGAGTTATCCTTAACTCTTGATACGTGTCCCATACCTAGCTCATTAGAGGTATCATATGCATATCTTGTGTTCCAAAAAAAAAAGAAGCATGTTCCCATTCCCTTTGTGCACACTTTTCATGTAGTCTCATGGCAGAGTAAAGAGTTATTCTTAACTCTTGATACGCATTCCATCCATTAGGATCATCATATGCATCTCTTGCATTCTAAAAATGTTGCCTTTCATCTGTGCACACCCTTCACGTAGTCTCATGGCAGAGTAAAGAGTTATTCTTAACTCTTGATACGCATTCCATCCATTAGGATCATCATATGCATATCTTGCATCCAAAAAATAAGAAAAAAAGAAAAATGTTGCTTTTCTTTTCATACATGTATCTCATGTAGTTGCATGACAGAATAAAGAGTTATTCTTAATTCTTGATGCACAATCCATGTGTAAGTATCATATGCATTCTCATGCAGGAGAAAAAGAAAAATGAGGGCTGCCTTTTCTTTTTGTGCATGTATTTTATGTAATCTCATGGCATCTGTTAATGGCTCTACCTGAGGCTTTGACAATGACTGTATGTGGGCATCTTTTTGAATTCAATAAAATGTTTTGCATAATGAATGTATTGTATGTCGTTTCTTTTCTTTGTCTTTCATATCAGCTCATGGTTTGATATTATGAGTGAGTGATTGAATGGTAGACATTCAAGGAAGAGGTACCATCACCATAATAAACCAACACTGGGGGCAATTAGGGTTATGATATATTTTCATGTTTTGATGCCTAAGAGCAATAAATCGTTGATCCAATTTCTTAATTCTCATCATTTTCAAATCTATTTTGCCAATCATAAAAATTGTGTTGCTTGACAGTATGCTCAATTCTCTTGGATGACAGAATATCCTAAATTATGAATAGTGTGAGGAAGTTACATCTCAGAAGAGTGCTGTGAGGAAATGGGTATCCGAGAGCTTGTTTGAATGCCCCATAAAATAATTTGTTGGACACTGCATTAACTATAGAAGTGATCTAGGCCATCTTTGGATCGTTTGGGCCTTTCAAGCTAACCCGAAAGCAAAACATTCATAGTCACCAATTTGAGCCTAAAAGATGATAAGACCACCATCAAATTTTTCCAATTCGCATTTATCATTATCTCATAACCAGGAAAATCGAGATTCTCAATCTAAAGGAGAGTCAAAGGAGCATTAGAGTTATTAATAGAGAGAGACTCTATAACAAATAACTCGAGAATCCTTTCTCTATTCAGTCGAAGCCACAATCATGAGAAGGCAAAACTAAAAAGGAATTTTGAAAAAAAAGAGAGGAGCCTGGGAAGAAAAGTAGTAAGCCCCAAAATAAAAGGAAATGAAAAAGGGGCAGATTGAAAAGGTTTCTCCATGTTCCAAATAGATTCCTACATTATTGAAAATGAAAAAGGCAATAAAGGCTTCGCGTGCTCAATTTTGCATCCTCTTTGTTTGCTAAACTCCTTTCCACTTCTGTCCAAGTAATACCTAAGCCTCGCATTACAAGCTAAACGAAGTCCTAGTGATCCTGGCTAATGTGGTGAAACAACAAATGCAGAAAGGGACATGAAAACAAGCTTATGGGATACTTATGAGTGCAAACACTTGAGTGCAAACTCTTGTCAAGGAGGTAAACACTTGTGTGAGAAACAAACACTTAAGAGTGGCTTGATTAGAGATTTGCTTAACAAAGGAATCTTAATTCCAGAAAATTGAGTAGTTTTGATCTGTCATATGCATTCCTGCAAGGCATATTTCAAAAAAAGGAAAGAAAAAAAGAAAGAGGAGAAATGATGAATTAAGAGATCTTTCAACATTTCTTTGCTCGAAGGTAATCAAAGCAAACTAGGGGCAATGACCGGGGGTGAACCTAGAATGTTCAAAAGCATAAACTAGAAAAAACCTTCCATTGTTTGGAGATTACCCAAATTTGAATTGGGGTAAGAATTGAGAGAATGACTCCAAATCCAAAATATCCCTGAAATAGCAGAGAGAGCGAGGATGAGAATCTATAGAAAGGCTTCTTAAGGGAGAAAAATAGACTCGAGTTTATCAAAAGGTTGGGGAGAGTTACCAAATGATGATATCAAAAGGTATCACTTCTATGGAGTTTGACATTCTAAATTCACTCATAATTTATAAAAAAACACACACATACACACACATCCACACATCACTCATCATTTGCATTGTGGTTTTGGCATCTATATTAATTTTGCATGTCAAGCGTGCCATTTTAAGTCAAATCTTTCACATGTCAAGCATATATTCATCTCAACCATACCAATTCAAGTCAAGCCTAACATGTCAAGTATGCCATTTTGGGTCAAACCTTTCACCTGTTGAGCATGTTTACATGCTAAGCATACCATTTTAGGTTAAGCCTAGCGTGTCAAGCGCCATTTAAGGTCAAGTGTGTTTATATGTTAAGCTTATTCGTATGTCAAGCATGCCATTTAAGGTCAAGCTTTTCATGTACCAAGTACATTAGCGTGTCAAGCATGCTGTTTTATGTCAAGGACTTCAAATGTTAAGCACGTTTGTACATCAAGTATGTTAAACCTTTTGCATACCACACAAGTCTAATATGGCAAGCATGCTATTTTCAGGATAAACTTTTCATGTGCTGAGCACTTTCATATTTCAAACCATGTCATTTGTTTCAAAACTTGGGACGGGTTACCCCAAGTTCTTTTTTCTTCAAATCCTGAGACGGGTTACCTCAGGTCATTTTACTTCAAATCCTAAGTCGCTCTTAGGTGTCCCCACTGGGTGGATTAAAACCCTTAAAATCTTGGAACGTGGTTTTTCCAGGATGTTGCAACTTGGAACATGGCTTTTCCAAGTTTCTTTTTTCTTTAAATCCTGAGACGGGTTACCTCAGGTTGTTTATTTCAAATCCTGGAACGGGTTTCTCCAGGTAATTCAAAACTTGGGACGGGTTACCCCAAGTTCTTTTTTCTTCAAATCCTGAGACGGGTTACCTCAGGTCATTTTACCTTAAATCCTAAGTCGCTCTTAGGTGTCCCCACTGGGTGGATTAAAACCCTTAAAATCTTGGAACGTGGTTTTTCCAGGATGTTGCAACTTGGAACGTGGCTTTTCCAAGTTTCTTTTTTCTTTAAATCCTGAGACGGGTTACCTCAGGTTGTTTTGTTTCAAATCCTGGAACGGGTTTCTCCAGGTAATTCAAAACTTGGGACGGGTTACCCCAAGTTCTTTTTTCTTCAAATCCTGAGACGGGTTACCTCAGGTCATTTTACTTCAAATCCTAAGTCGCTCTTAGGTGTCCCCACTGGGTGGATTAAAACCCTTAAAATCTTGGAACGTGATTTTTCCAGGATGTTGCAACTTGGAACGTGGCTTTTCCAAGTTTCTTTTTTCTTTAAATCCTGAGACGGGTTACCTCAGGTTGTTTATTTCAAATCCTGGAACGGGTTTCTCCAGGTAATTCAAAACTTGGGACGGGTTACCCCAAGTTCTTTTTTCTTCAAATCCTGAGACGGGTTACCTCAGGTCATTTTACTTCAAATCCTAAGTCGCTCTTAGGTGTCCCCACTGGGTGGATTAAAACCCTTAAAATCTTGGAACGTGGTTTTTCCAGGATGTTGCAACTTGGAACGTGGCTTTTCCAAGTTTCTTTTTTTCTTTAAATCCTGAGACGGGTTACCTCAGGTTGTTTATTTCAAATCCTGGAACGGGTTTCTCCAGGTAATTCAAAACTTGGGACGGGTTACCCCAAGTTCGTTTTTCTTCAAATCCTGAGACGGGTTAGCTCAGGTCATTTTACTTCAAATCCTAAGTCGCTCTTAGGTGTCCCCACTGGGTGGATTAAAACCCTTAAAATCTTGGAACGTGGTTTTTCCAAGATGTTGCAACTTGGAACGTGGCTTTTCCAAGTTTCTTTTTTCTTTAAATCCTGAGACGGGTTACCTCAGGTTGTTTGTTTCAAATCCTGGAACGGGTTTCTCCAGGTAATTCAAAACTTGGGACGGGTTACCCCAAGTTCTTTTTTTTTTCTTCAAATCCTGAGACGGGTTAGCTCAGGTCATTTTACTTCAAATCCTAAGTTGCTTTTAGGTGTCCCCACTGGGTGGATAATAACCCTTTAAAGCCAGAGTCGGGATTTGTTTGACTCAACCTTTTATCAATTAAAGCCGGAGTCAGGCTTTATTTGACTCAATCCCTTATCACTCAAGCTGGAGTCAGATTTTCACTCAATCCTCATATTGATCCAGACAAAATAGTGTCTTTCAACCGTTGCTCATCTTTTAATACTTAAAAGATAAGCAAAGGGGGGCAATCTGTAGACACCTAATTTTGTCCAGACTCTAAAAAATTACAGTGGACTCATTTATAAGTTCTAAATTATCTTGTTTAAATTATCTTGTTTAAAAAAAATAAGTTGAATGAAAATAAAAATTTTAAGATGTGTTTTGGGTCTTAAATGTGAATAATATATGATTTTAAAAAAAATTAAAAATTAAAAAATTTTCTAAAAGAAGAAAAAACAGAAAAAAAAAGAAAAAAAAAGAAAAAAAATTGACAATTAATCCTACCTAATACGTGCATTATTGGCAGAAGGAAGCATGATTAGAAAGGGGGACCTGATGAAAGAAGAGAAAAAACAAACTAAAATGAGCATCGGTAAAAGAAGACAAAAGAAAATGACTCATGAAATGAACAAAGGAAGAAAAGATGGCACGGCATTATGAGGGGATAGCCATTCCATTATTCAAATACGAATCAAATGTCGGCAAGCCATGAAAAAAATCAAAGAAAATAATGAGTCCGAAAATGAAGGCGGAAAATGCGGAAGGTTAAACTTTACATAAGGGAGGTCTGAAGAAGAGAGAAGACACAGCTCAATTTCTCTAAGAAATCTTCAAGTAAACCCGAGGGAATAAGAGGAGAGAAAGTGCCAGGAATAGCTAGAAAACATAGAGAAGCAGTGGAAAGTAAGAAAAGAAAAAGAACAGAGAGAGTGACGAAGAAAACCAAAGAACCAGAGCTTCGCTTCTCATTTGCTTTAGCAAGGTTCTTACAATCACGAACTAGTAACCCACACACGTGAGCAAAAGGGTCCAAGCCGGGTGCAGAAAGAACGCTTACAACCATAAAGTGTGGTGAGGAGAACAGGAGCGGCGACGACTGCCAGTTGGGGTATACACTCCTCTGTTTCTTTTGTCAAGTTAATATTTTGCTTACTCTTTGCTTGAAATGATATTATTGCATGGTTATAAGGATTGCATGAATGTTGGTTAAAGTGTTTGAAACTTAGAGCATGGAGAAAGTAAATCAAAACAGGTGCTGCATGATGGAGAGGCAACCATGCCTTTCTCCCATGCTGGCTAACACCCCTTCTCGGCACGGTGGTGGCGTGAACTACCACCTGGGACCCACTTTTGGTGACAGAGATGCCGCATGTTGGGGTGGCGCCGAAGTAACCTGGCCTTTTGTCGACAAAACATGCGCCCCAAATTTCTGCAAAACTGCACCTACGGGTGCAGTTTCTAAGGAAGAAGGGTGCACCACACCCTTCATGGGGTGCGATGCACCCAATCACCACCTTTTAAAAATAATTCAGGAATAAAAAAATGTTTTAGAAAAATAAAAGAAAATGTGCAGTTGAAACAAGCATTTTTTAAGAAAATTTTTGGTACTAGTTACAAAAATTTTGGATAAAGAATGTAAAGTTTAACTGTATTATTTCTGTCTTTTTATTTTGCTTCAAATAAATGTAGAAAAAAATTGATTTGGTAAAAAATTATTTTGATTATGTCATTTAGTCTAGCAAAATCAGTATTATTTTTCAAAAATCTTGGAAGTTTAGTAAAGAAAATTTCATAAAATTTAACTGTATAACCCTTTAAATATATTATAAGTCAATTAAAAAAAAAAACAAAAAAAGGGGATAAAACGTGGAAGGAGCCTTTTAAAGAAAAGAGTGTCACGGTTTGGGCTCTTGGCTAAGCCCAAACCATGTTGTTTCCATGTTTTCTTTTCTTTTTTTTTTTTTAAAAAAAAAGCAAATAATCCAAAATAAAAATATAAATAAAAATAATTAAAAAATAAAAAAAAATAAAAACATTTTTTAAAAAAAATTAGAAAGGATATAAAGAGTTTTTTAAAGTTATGATGGCACAAAAATTTTAGGAAAATTATTTAAATTTTAAATTGCCCCTAAATTTCAAATCTTTGATTATCCTAACGATGGATAAATATAGCTGCCAGTCAACTGGCCGCTATTGAATTATCCTGAGGGAAATCATGTTGCCAATCTAGTCAGTTAACTGGCATGATTCTATTGATGCCTTAAAAGTAAATTCCTGACGATAGATAAATATGGTTGTCAGTTAACTGGCTGCTATATAATTATCTTAAGGGAAATTATATTATGAGTTTAGCCAGTCAACTGGCATGACTCTATTGAGGCATCTCAAATCACATCACATGCAAAGATAAATTTATTTAATAAAAGTCAAAGCATAGTTTTAAAACAACAAAGATAGCAAACACCAATGTGGTACCGAAAGGGCGTTGTAGGGTGCTAATACCTTCCCTACATGTAACCAACCCCCGAATCCATTTTTTTGTAACGCAGGCCATACTATTCGGTGTCCGACTTCACCATTTCAATCTAAGTCGGTGGCGACTCCATTTTTTTTGTCATTTTCCAAAACCCTTCCAAAATAAAAAATTTCCCTATTGTTTATCACATGGGATCGCCGCTCCGCGTCGCGTGTCGACACTCGTAACTCTCTTCCAAACATCATCTTCATCTTGGTCCCACTGGTGTTGTCGTTGCCGCTGACGCTCGCCCTCCCGCTGCCAGACATCATCTTCATCTTTGCTCATGTGATTGTGTCTCTATCTAGTTTGTGGTAGCAAATTTGTGAAGCACTCACATCCCAAGGTAAAGCCAAATCTGAGATTGCTTTGTTTCTATTGCATTCATGGATATCGATCCAAGTGTAGCACCTCTGATGGTTGAGCTTGTAAATTGAAATCAAAGCTCATATTTCCTTGGCTGCAAGATAAGCGATTCGTTATCATAAGAAAAGAATGACTGTTTATTGAATCATTTGGTTGTCATTTGCAGTTTTAAGATAAGTAGTTCCTTTTTGTATCATGCGAATATATGTTTGTAGAAATGTAGAAGTTACTCTCAATTGCTTTGCACCCTTACTCTTTTAAAAGCTTAGAAGCCTTAACTATGTGCATATAGACATATAAATAAATCTAGATATCCTATTTTTAACTAGTTTGAGTTAAGAATAAATCCTGATACCCTAGAATTGTAGAAGTTACTTTTAGTTGCTTGACTGTCTTAGTCTTGGGATGTATGGCTTATATGCCTTATGTTGCCAAAATACTTATGGTTTGACTTATTTGATGCCATTGTGCTTAATTTTGTGACCAAGTTCCTTTTGTACGATGTGCATGGGACAATGCTTGTTTGTAATTGGAGTTCAAAAGTAATACCATTTTCTTTTTTGAGGAAGATTTATAACCCATTAGAAACTGTCTTGGGCACCTTAGGAAGGTGATTTGCATGGGCTCTATTTTATGTTAGGAGTTGGTGTTGGTCTGTTTTAACTAATTAGCATCCCATGTACTTGGCAATGGACTGTGTGAGGATACTTTTGTGTGTATCCAATAGTGCAACTTACTTCTTATAAGCAGAGCAAGGATCTCTTTCTGTTTGTTTCCCCTATAGCCATTCTACATGTAAAGTGTATTTTTTAAAAAAAGTTACTCTAATAGCACTGATTGAAAGTTATTTACTTAAGGGGGGCAAACCTGCCACACAGGACAGCTACCTAACCTCAATTAATCTGAATGTTAACGGAGAGTTAGTCTATGAAAAAGTCCTATTAGAGATGGTTTTGTGCATGATTATTCAGCTTAATTCTGAATACTCATTTGATGATTTCTTGTAGCAAATGGTATGTTATTGCTATGAACTATTTTTGTTCACAAGGACTGGGTAGTGAGATCTAGAAAGCCTTTTTGTTCCTTTGGAAACTTGTTATTTTGGATAGAGGGAAGTGAAAACTATTACTGGTAGCTTTTGGTACTGTATTTTTCTAACACTTTGCTGGGTGGTTTGTCTCTAACCCCCTTAACTGCCTTGATATAGAGGCTATAAATTTTGGCATGGTTGCTATGGATGCTATGCCAATTGGTATGCAATAGTTTTCTTTGCTTATTACCTTCTGACTGGTTAACACTGTTAGGCTTAATGTCAACTTTTAACTGATGATTAATTAAGCAAATATGTGGCAAGTCAATCCTATGGCCTAGTAGACCTTCAATTTGAATGATACACTTCGTGCATAGCATGTTACGTTTCAGGAAAGTTACATTTGAACTATCATGTGTTACAAGTTAGCTATTGCATGTTACATTTGATCTATTGGCATGTTACATTTTAACTGTTGCATGTTACAAGTCAACTATTGCATATAAAATTTGCCTACTTAATCACCTTGTTTCTAAGTATTTGTGTAGTGAAAAGTCGTTCCTATGGCCTAGTAGGACTTCACTTTGAATGATACACTTCATTTATTGCATGTTGTGTTTTACTTAGAAAGGTTAAATTTCAATTATCGGGTGTTACGTGTTAGCTATTGCATGTTACATTTTATCTATTGTCATGTTAGATTTGAACTATTGCATGTTACAATTTGACTATTGCCATATAAGTCTGCTAATTAGACAAAATACTATATGGATGCTATGATGTGTCAAAGTTTGCTAATTTACAAAACATTTGTACCTATTATATTTGGCATTTTGAGCAATCTAACTTACTTTATTTAACTTGGATAATTTCTGTAACATTTGTACCTATTATATTTGGCATTTTGGCTGGCATTTTGAGTCTGACATAAGACACTGTTACTTGTTCAACTTTCATACTGCTTGTTTTACTGTAACTGCTCCCCCCTTCAAACAAAAAAGGACAATTTCATAGATGATGAGTTATAAATAAGTATTCTATCGTGTGAGTAGATGCACTTGATTAAAATACTTGCTGGTCAAGCCACACCATATAGTAAGATAGCTTACTTTTGTTGAGAACTTCTATATCTGTTGAGAGCCCTGTCCCATACTCAAATTGTGACATGTGATATATTTACGTAATTCTCATTTGTAAAAAAGTTAATGTCCACACGATTACACTAAGAAGCATCAAGCAAGTGTTTTTTTAAAGGGGGAGGAATAGTATTTGCCTCTATCCGATCAATGTGTCGATTAATCTGAATCTGATGTGAGAATTAATCTATGAAAAGGTCTTGTTAGAGATGGTTTGTGAATTTAGAATACTGGTTTGATGATTTGTTCTAGCAAATGGTATGTTATTGCAATGAAATATTTTTCTTCACAAGGACTAGGTAGTGAGATCTAAAAAGCCTTTTTTGTTCCTTTGAAAATTTCTTATTTGGATAGTGCAAAGTGGAAACTAATATAGGTGGTTTTTGGTACTGTATTATACTAGCACTTTGCTGGGTGGTTTGTCTCCACCCCCCTTAATTACCTTCATATAGAGGATATAAATTTTGGCATGGTTGCTATGGATGCTATGCCAAGTAGTCTTTTGTAGTTTTCTTTGGTTCTTACCTTCTGACTAGTTAACATTGTTAGCTTATGTCAACTTTTAACTAATGATTAATTAAGTAAATGTGGCAAGTCAATCCTATGGCCCAGTACACCTTCACTTTGAATGATACATTTCATGTATAGCATGTTATGTTTTATGGAGGAAAGTTACATTTCAACTATCGGATGTTATATGTTAGCTATTGCATGTTACATTTTATCTATTGGCATGTTACATTTTAATTGTCGCATGCTACAAGTCAACAATTGCATATAAAATTTGCTCACTTAATCAACTTGTTTGTAATTGGTATGGTGGCAGTTTAACCTAGGGAATGTAAGATTCAAGCTTTAACTCACATAATGTGGTATCCTAGCAGTTTAAGCTAGTAGATTGTTTGGCATTGACATGTTAAATTTTTATTGCACTTGTTTGACTGTGGTCCATTGACAGTAAATTTTGCTTGGTGAGTTGGGTTCCTTTTAGAAGATAAAATGCTTATCCTTTGCTAGATATGCTGTTTTGTTGTATGTTATATAATTTTGGTTGTTATTTTGTAATGTTGTATTGCTTGTTAATTATGGGTTGTTACAATTTAGGTTTGAATTTCACTCATTTGATGAGTGCATTTGTAGCAGGTCTCCAAATCCACGGACTAAAATGCCTTCGAGGAAATCGGGTAAAAGAACAGGGGGTAAAAAAGTTGTAGAAGAAAAAATTACAACTCCTACATTAGAAGAACAAGATAGCTTCAACGCTATGGATGACAAAGTCCCACAAGCTAGGTATAGTTAGTATTGCATGTATATTGTCTATCTATGTGAAATTAGGATTATGTAATGATGTTATATTGTATGGTTATTAGTAGTAGGAAGGGGAAGCGTACCCTAAGCTCCCAAAACGTATGAGTTCCTGGCATAAATTCAGGTTATTATGTTTATATTTTTTTAAGATATTAGTTCAGTTAGTATTAACTCTCATCTTATGTTGACACTAATGTTGATTATGTTTATAGGGCGGAGTATTTCAAGAACTCTAACAAGAAGCAAAATGTTATTGAAGTATGGAACCAAAAGTTTTTTTAAAATTTTTTAATATAATCTTCATTTGTCAACATTCTTGTAACAATGTTCATACCCTGATAGGCAAATGAAGAAATTTTGAAACTATGGAAAAGCTTATCAGAGGAGGAGAAATTGCCTTATAAAAATGCTGCTGCGAAAGAGCGTGAACAAGCTCAAATTGAGGAGGGAGGACAAAGTGAAAAGGTGCGGCAAATGTTATGTTTATCACATAATGCTCTCTCTGCCGCATGCGTGCCTGAGCGCCCAAAAAGAAGCGCCTAGCTATGTATACATGTCCCGATAATTCTCTATTCTGCCTCAGGCGCCCCCTACGTAACCCCTACCATACATACATGTCCTAGAAAATGGAAAAATTTTATATGCAATAGTTGAATAATAACATGTAGCAGATTTGATGTAACATGCTGATATATAAACTGTAGCATGTAATAGATTAAATATAACACGTGATAGTTAAAATTTAACTTCCCTATGTAAAAAGTATTATGCAATAAATGAAGTCTAGCATTAACAAGGTGAACATGTACTAAGCCGTAGGCATGACTTCTCACTTTGGCACTAATAAACAAGATGACCCGATAGAAAATTTGTATGCAATATTTTTGGATTGTAACATGCAACTGTTGAATTGTAACATATCAATAGATGAAATATAACGTGTAATAAGTAAAATATAACATCGAATAGTTAAAATGATACTTTACCAAGTATTTTGGAACATGCAATACATACATAATATCACACAAAGTGAACATGTACTATGCTGTAGGACCAAACTGAGGTATAATACTTTGAAACACGTTCATGCAGTGGTCAAATTTTATATGCAATTGTTGAAATATTAAATCTAACAGTTAAAATGTAATATCTTGGTTGGAAAAATAGAACTTCTAAAATTAAGTTACAAATAAAGAATATATTCACAAATTTTTTTGCTCCAACATTTAAAGGAAATACCTTTCACGAATTAAGTGGCTGGGACACAATTTGGTTATTTATTCATTCAAAAATTGTGTACAAAAATAAAGTGAACTAGCACTCTGTTCATATGACAGTATAGGAATAAACCATATGTACAATTCTATATACAAATAAACATGCTTCAGTCTTTACAATTACAACCACCATGTACAATAGGAATAAACCATATGTACAGTTCTCATGAGCTACACCTTGCTCTTCCATTTGAACTCAGCCCTCTACAATCAGAGGAACCCTGGGAAGAAAAGTTGGATGTCTTGTTTCTATAAGTATTCCAAGAAAACACGTGCTCACTGAAACAAATCCTCTCATGCCTTTGAGTTCATGTTTTTTAGTAGTGGTTCCTTGTGAGAATATGATTTTGAACTTTAGGGCTTTGCCCACTCAGGGAGCACATCATCTGGAGAGGCTACCCATATAAATGCATGTTTTCTTGACTGAGAAACCCCATAAGCACCAGCCTCTAGGAAGGTTCACATATCTACAGTTCAAACACATGAATAAAATCATAAAAATAAGGAAAATTAAATATGGTTACAGATGATCTACCATTAAAATCAAATGAATTAGATGTCTACCCTGTCAAAAGCCGGAAAACAACACAAAATTTATGTCAGCCAATGACTAAAACAAACCTGGCCAACATGATGGGGGATCGATAAAATAATAGGTTTCACTGTAAAGAAACATGATTATTACAATATCAATGTATGATTTATAGCTCTCCAACAAATTCATAATATGTTTCTAATTAAAGTGTTCAACACAACTAATCAAATATACCTCGCTATTAAACGGAGATAGACACAGGCAGATGAACAGACTGACTTTTGTCAACATATTTTAAAAATTGATCAATCATCAAGTACACATCAATACATCAAAGTAACACCGGTCTCATAACATCAAGTACCCAAATTTTCCATCTATATGCCCCCTAATTCACATTTAGAGACCAGATCTTGGGCAAAGCAGCAATGACGATGTGATTTCCACCATTCCCATCTCAACCAAATAAAACTATATAGATTTTAGAAAATACCTTCCACGAATTAAGTTCCCACTTAACAATTTGGTTATCTATTCATTCAATAATTGTGTACACGAATTAAGTGAACCAGACCCATGTTCATATCACAGTGTATGAATAAACCATATGTACAATACTATATGATTCAATAAATATTTTTTTCCTCTTATTTCAGTCCTCTTCTTCTTCCTCCTCTCCATCAAAATTTATGTCAGCCATAATTTGCTCGTTTGCCAAAGGAAGGCCTCCCAAGGCATCCGGGTTTAGCTAGAGCTCCGTTGCCAAATTTTGAAGCATCTTTTCCAAGGCATACTGATTCTTCAAAATACACCTAGAAATCTGCCACTGGTGCTCCTGCTTTCTTTCAATTCTATCCAACCTTTTTGTGACAGTTACTTGCCGTCTCTATTCTCTTCGTTGGGGTGGATGAGGGGCTTGTCCTCCTTCAGGCTGCTCTTGAAAGTATCTTGATATTATAGCAGCATTAATAGGAGGAGCAGTAGAAATTGGCACATCTCTAGGTATGGCACTAACACCAGCCTTCAAGCACAATTTTGTTAGTAGTGATGGGTAAGGCAAACTTCCTGAGTTTTCCTGTGCCACTGTCTGAATATTACAGGCAATGAGCCTACCTATATCCACAGACCATTTCATTACAATCACATAAATTAAAAGAGCTCGTCTTACCGTCACCTCAGAATGATTGAAGGAAGGAAGTAAATTTGCCTGCACAAAAGTGCACCAGGTCTTCGGGATGGGTAATAGATCAACTTTTTTTAGATGCTTAGGAACATTTTTTGCATCTAAAACCCATTGAGCTCCTGGTCGACAGAGAACTCGAAGAACTTCCTGTTCTTGTGCTTGTCTTGAAACCAATTCTGAATATGCACAGGAGCCAAGGTAGTTCTGCCTTTGACCTAAGTAAGCATTGAGCTCCCTTCTTGAAAAATCAATACAAACCCCCCTAACATAAGACTTATACTTATCTTCCTCATTATTGTCAGTTTGGAATGCATTGCAATAAAATTCCTTTACAATATTCTCATTTCCTGGTTCAGGAATTGAGCATAGCTTTCCCTATTTCCTTTGGATTATTTGGCTTCGAATCTCTTCATACTCATTTTCCCCCAAATTAAACCCTCTTTCCCGAACTACATTCCTTGTCAGCACAACATCATTGTATCTTTTTTCATGCGCTAATGACAAAAATTTTTGTGCATCATACTCAGCACTGCTTGATGCTGCACCTGAGACATTCTTTCTTTTCTTTAATGGCATTGTATCAAATCCACAAACAAAATCCTGTTCAGCAACATCATGTTCAAAGAATCCAACATCAATGACGGAACATAAGTTTAATGAAAATGCGAATTTAACAAAATTCTACTGAAAACATTCTTATATACGAAACTACACCCAAATGGTCAACATTGATGTTGGCGCTTATTAGATATACCAATGATAGAATCGTCATAAGAGGAAACAAAAAGACAGAGATTCATGCTCTGCAAGTTGTACTATTGGATACACACAAAAGTCTCTCGACACAGTCCAATGCGAAGTAAATGCGATGCTAAGTACTTATAACAGAGCAACACCAACTACTCACATAAAACAGAGCCAAGGCAAACCACCTTCCTAAGGTGCCCAAGTCAGTTTCTAAGGGTTATAAATCTTCCTCAAAAAAGAAAATGATATTACTTTTGAACTCCAATTACAAACAATCATTATCCTGTCCACATCGTACAAAAGGAACCTGGTCACAAAATTAAGCACAATGGCATGAAACAAGTCAAACCATAAGTATTTTGGCAACATAAGGCATATAAGCCATACATCCCAAGAGTAAGGATGCAAAGCAACTGAAAGTAACTTCTACATTTCTAGGGTATCAAGATTTATTTATAACTCAAACAAGTTAAAAATACGATATCTGGATTTATTTAGATGTCTGTATGCACATAGCTAAGGCCTATTCGGTTTTTAAAAGAGTAAGGGTCCAAAAGTTACTCCTTATTTACATTCTAAATACAAGAGTAAAGATTATTGCATAACAAACAAGAAGTCAATTTCTACTTGTGATGACCAAATCCAAATGAGCTTTACATCTAGTATGAGCTTCTTAAGTGAATTAATCATATGAAAGGTTCATGGCACATGCATGGATGCCTAGGCACTGGCTCTTGGGCGCTTAGGCACCCCAAGTGGCAGTAGACGCCCATACATGTGCCAACAATTCTTCTTTAGCCAGATGGACGCTTGAGCAGCCAAAAACCAATGCCTAGCCACCCATGAATATACCAAAAGTGATATATTTTGCCACTTTGACGCCTAACCACCCAGGAGCCACCGCCTTAGCGCATGACATGTGCCAAAAGTTCCTCTTCCAATAGTTAAATTGTAACAATCAAGAGCTCAAATATAATTTTCTCATAGAAAAAATGTAACATGCAATGGATAAAATGTAATACGAACGGTTAAAATGTAACTTTCCTAGGTAAATAGTAACATGTAATAAATAGAGTGTACCATTCAAGTCAACATGTGCTAAGCCATCGGAATAGTTTTCACCACTTATACACTTACAAACAAGTTCATAAGGCAGCAAATTTTATATGCAATAGTAGAGTTGTAACATCGAACAATTAAAATATAACATTTTCATAGATAAAATGTAACACTCAATAGTTAAAATTAACTTTCCTAGCTATATCACTCAAACTGAATGTGTACTAAGTCATAGGATCGAGTTTTCACTTTGACACTATGAAACATGTTCACGGAGTGGTCAAATTTTATATACAATAGTCGATTTGTAACATTCTAACAGTTTAAATGTAACATTGTGATACTTAAAATGTAACATGCAATAGCTAAAATGTAACACCCAATAATTAAAATGTAACTTTTCAAGGGAAAACGTAACATGCAAAAGATGCAGTGTATCATTCAAAATGAACGTGTACTAGGCTATAGGAATGACTTTTCACCACTTACACACCTAGAAATCAGTTCATGAGGCGGGGAAATTATATGTGCAATAGCCGAATTCTAACATCTAACAGTTAAAATGTAACATACAATAGTTTAAATGTAACACCCAATAATTAAAATGTAACTTTTTATAGGTCAAAAGTAATATGCAATAGATGAAGTGCATCATTCAAAGTGAACATGTACTAGGCCATATGAACTAGTTTTCATCACTTGGACACTCAAACAAGTTCATTAGGTGGCCAAGTTTTATTTGCAATAGACAATTTGTAACATGCCACAGTTAAAATGTAACATGGAGTAGCTAAAATATAACCACCCATGGTTAAAACGTAACATAGAGTAGCTAAAAACAAATTCATAAAACATGACATCAAATCAAAAATGGCTTCAAGTGGGGGATTGGCTAATGATGAGGGCAATTAGATAAAAAAGTTAAAATAATGTGGTAGACTTTTTAACTAATAATCATATTATAGGCAAATTCTAGCACATGGAATCCATTGATCAAAACAAAAACACAATAAACTTTGACCAAACCAGGACTTGCACACTCTACTTAAATTAATAACGTTACCAAAGCAAGTTTCCAACAAAACTAATCACCCATGAAAGGTTCAAGTGCTCAACCTTAACAAAATTCTAACCAACCAGTAGCCATCCAAAACACAATCAATATTTTCAATCAAAACAGTGAAGAACGGAATGAAAAAATTCATCATTCAACACAATATATACCAAACCCCCCAGCAATATCACCCATAGATTAAACCACGGCCAATCGCACACTAATCAAGGGCAGAATTGAAACTTCAAACTAAATTCATACAAGTGCATTCAAGTCAAATTAGGACTAAGCAAATTTCAAGGTAAATTCCATTCAAGAAAATCCATTGCCCACTAGATATTCAGTAACTAATTTATAGTAATCTCAAATTCAACAGCAACATAAACTACTAACACAAAATTCAACCAAACCCACAATTATGCCAAAGCAACTTTTCACTGAAAACGTATCAATTAGGCAGATCATCGCATCCCCAAACATTCACTCATGATACATTCTAGTGAAGTAAACAAGCTCCAGTTCAGACAGCAGCCAAATATCCAATTGAAGAAGAATTGAAGGAAAGTCATGCAAGATCGTTTTGGGTTAGGTTCCCTACCTAGTTTCTACATGCCTTGAATTATTGTTCAGAATGGGAAATGACTTCACTTGTGAAGCATGACCCGATTGGGCACAATGGAGCGCTGCGAACGAGCAATGGTAGAGCTGCAACACAGCGGGGCAGGTCTGTTGGCTTTGCCAGCCTCTTTGCTGGTCTCGGTGCAACCACGGCTGGGCTTCGCCGGCTACCTCCACTTGAGCGAAACTGGGTCAGAGTAATTGCGGAGCGGAGAAGAAAGCAAATGGGCATCAGTTTGGGCACCTGGAATGCTCGTTACTATGCTGAGCCTCTTTACTCTCCAAGAGCTCTCCAAGGCATATGGCTGGCTAGCAAAGAGAAGAGAGCGGGAGAAGGGGGCTGACCTGTCTAAGGGGCAAGGTGTTGCATGCTGAGTTGGGCTGATTTGTCCCTGAAATGTTAATACTTTTCAACCTGTACCACTTAGGCAAATAAATTTTAGAAAAATATTATTAAGGTAAAATGGCCCACCCAGCCACCCAAGATTGCCTCCTCATCACCCATTTACGCTACCTCAACCGCTTCTTAGTCTGCGGCTCCCTTTCCTCTGTATTGTGTCCTGTCTTAGTTCTGATGCGAGGGGTTATTGCAGAAACCCCAGCCAACGCTACCATACCTTCCTCCTAGATCGAATCAGGTTCGTTTCATCTCTCTTTTGGTTGATTGTTGTATCTATAGTGTATTTATTCATTTCAAGAGAAAACAAGAAATTCAGGGTTTTTCCCTTTTGTTTCAGTGGCATTTGATTTTTTTTTTTCTTAAAAAAATTTACGGTTGATTCCAGTTTGTTCGTTTGCCATTTTTCTGCAATTTAGAATCTTTGGGGGGCCCAGTTTTAGGGTTTTGCATAATTTGTTGGATTTGAGTGTTCACAAACTGAATTACTAAAAAAATCATCGATCTTCTTGTGGGTCTGTACATCCGTTTTCAATTTTATGGGTAGTTGGTTGTGTGGGAGGGAATGGCTTCTATTTTTTGTCATAAAAGAACTTTTTGTGTCAGTTCAAAGTTTGTTGTTCTAAATTATTTTTTCTACTGATGTTTGTAGCATTTTAACTAATTATTTATTCTTTTTATTTTCGTCTTGTCAGGTATCCAATTCCATTTTGGAGATCTATGGTGGCTAGTCAATGAATAAATTCACCGTGGTGTTTTAAGCTGAATTATGAACTTTGCCCTCTGGTTCAATTTATATCTGAACCATAGTTATGATGGGCAAAGTGCTGCCGTAATTAAAGTTTGATGAAAATCCAGGAGGTTGGTTTTGGTACAGATGTTGAAAGCATTACTAATGGCTTTGAAGTTTATAGCACTTTCAGCGGTTTCTACAGTGTTCAGTTTTGTGGGTCTACAATTTTGCACAGAGTTGCCATTAGATAACTTTAAATTGGATAAATCAGCAGGAATTTTATAGCTCTGTGACAAGACAGAGTTGCCATGTCATGACGGTGAAGCTTCAGTTTTGGGTGTAGCGGAAGTGAGGGCTCGAGAGAGAGTAGAGAAACAAAGTGAAGAGAGGGTGAAGCCGCTTCTGTTTTGGCTTCAGCGGCTGGGTTGCCGAAGAGTCGAATGGAGGAGAGAAACAAAGTGAAGAGAGAGCTGAGAAGTGGGTGAGGTGGCGTAAGTGGGTGATGTGGTGGCAATCTTAGTTGGCACATTTGCCCAATAGGGAATTACTTTTCAAACAAACCTATTAAAGCAATTTTTTTCCTTTTAAATTACATTGTTGAGAGAAAATGGCCTACCATTTCCCACCTGCTTAGTTAAGAACACGTCGACGACTCCTGACTTATGAATATCAACAAATCGTGGTGATGAGATAATAATAAAGCAGACATTCCATAAAATCTGTTGAGGCGAAGCATATTCTTGTCATCTATAAGTTCCACCACTCATCTCCTTTTCTCTCTATCTAAATGGTAATTAGATCCATTCACTAGAAGCAAATCAATATTCCTTTCAGCAAACTCCTTTCCTACATTCTCCTATTAACCGTCCTCAACTCTGCCATGGTTAGGGCTGATGATGAAACTTCCCTTCATTGTAATTGCACAATTCACTAAAGTTTCAGTCAGAACAGCGATTACCAATCCAAACTGTTGACTCCTCGACAATTTATCTTCCTCGGACACTGATGGATACAACAACACCACAGTAGGCGAGAAAAATGCTGTCGACACTGTGTATGACGCCTACATGTACCGAGGCGACGTCCCCCTCAGGTTTGTAAAGATTGCGTTGTATTTGTATTCGCAATCAATGAAACTATATATCGATAGGATGTCCCTCTATTCCAAAGAGGCCATCGTTTGGCACGACGAGTGCTCCCTACGGCATTCGAACCGCTCTTTATTCTCCACCGTTGACGCATGACCAAGGCTTGGCATGTTGGACATCGCCAATCTATCCAACAAAGCAAGTTTCATGCGCCTAATGATGAGGCAGCCAACTTTTGGTGCTAAGAAATTCGACACAAAGCAGGTCAATATATCTCGATCAGAAACATTATACTCTTTGGCACAGTGCACACCAGATTTGTCACCCCAAGATTGCAGAATGCGTCTGAGTGGTACCATAACGGGCCTTTCTGGGTTCCGTGAAGGAAAGAAGGGAGGGATAGTTGTAGACCCAAGCTGTAATGTTCGCTATGAATTGTTCCCTTTCTATTACTCCGCGGCTACAGTATCGTCACCGGCAGGAACTAATTCGGAAGGTAAAGTAGAAATTTAGCTCTCAAATACAAATAAATGTGGGAGGTCGTGGAATCTCAATTGATTAAAAAATTCAAATCTAAAATAATGAAAGGCTATAGCTGTAGACAGTTTAATTTATTTTATTTATTATTTAAAATTTCTTTATACAAAACCAAATAAGAAATAATAATTATAAATAAAAATGATAACTATTAATATTTAATTAATAAATAACGGCATTTGATTATAACGAAAGAGTGAATCATGAATATATTATTAGTGGACAGTATAACTATTTTCCTATTTTTTTAGTCTCAATTACAGTAATATCTAAATGATTTTTATTTTTGAAAATATCTAAGTAATTTTAAGGACGACGATTCTCTTGAATTATGAATAAATAAAATTAAAATAATTTTTTGGTTTGTGGATGTGGTCTTATAGTAGCTTGAACAGCAGTTATTGACTTACTGCCTAAATGTTGCTAACCGGAGTTGTCAATGCGATCGATCTATTTGTAATGATCAGTGGTTAAATAAAGTGGATTGAGTTAGTCTACAATCATGACGGATTAAGAAATTAGTAACTCATCTTGGCTTTTAGGTAGAACAAGATAACTAATATGTGATTTTTAGGCACTAAAAAAATGCAAATTTACTCTATATTTTAGATGAGACCAGACGGGCGACCCAACAAATCTGAAGCATTTTGACACTTCTACTTGTAATACTAGATCTAGTTTTCAGCACAATGAAACCATTACTTTTCATTTATTTCTTTGTGGTCTTTTCAACTAACTGGCAAGTTTTAAGCCACTGCCCCTATTTTTTCTCCCAATGCTTCTTCCCCAATTGTTATTACAAGCCACCAGGTAAAAATAAACAATTATATATAAGAGAAAGGCACAATATGTTTATAAAAATGTTATGCATATGAAAGTATTTTCATTTAATTAATTTTATTAAAATAAACTTAACTAGTACTAGTTCAAATAAATTTATAATTATATGATAATTTATTTAAAATTATAAGATTGTATGAAATTTATTTGTCGTTCTACGCCTTGTCAATTGCATGTAAATATATAATATATTTTACACAGGTACAGAGAAATGCCACTCGCGAAAAATTTTAATGGCTGCAGTCTTTGTCATTGTTAGTTCCGTCATGTTGTGCATGCTATTTCTTATGCACAAGGAAGTGGAAGAGTTATAAGGCTATATTCTCAAAGAAAATTGTTAGTATAAAGTAGTCCATATTAACATTATCGATTTTCTAACTTAGTTACTTTTTTAATTGTAGTTTAAGTTTAATGATGATTCTTTACGTAATACATGTTAATTCATTTATTATCATTTAAACTAACTAACCTTGATAGATATTTTACTTGATCAGTAACAATTTACTTACAATAAATTTATAGGTTTCACTAATAAGTTGTTGGTGTAATAGTTGTTATATATGCCTCAAATTAAGAGACTTGAGATTATAAATCTGGGTTCAATTCAAGTCTCAAAGTTGCATTTATTAGATGGTGATATCAATGACTAATCCCAAATATGGATTAATTTTGTACCAATAGTGATATGGAGATACTACATGAAGAAATAAAAAAATTATAGATTTTCAAAATTAGAGATATTAAATTGATTTAAGCGATATAAAATTAAATGAGAAATTATTTGAAAAATTCTTTATCTCATAAGTATTCTCATTTCAAAGTTATATATTATAATTAATTATTTTAGTTCTCCTATTAATAATGTCAATAAAGATATAAGTTTGTGATCTAATAGTATATTCAATTGTTCTTTGTTTATTTCGGTTTGAATCTTATGAGTATATATTTTTATATAGTGATTAGATATCTCTAAAATATGTAATGTTTAAACAATTTTAAAAAAATTCAAATGCTTTCAGTTTTGAAATTATGGTTTTGAAGATTATAAATTAAAAAAAGAATGCTATTTTTTGTGAACCACAAAATGTGGATAGCCTCCAGAGTTATGTATACACTTATTTTTTTTTTCATTAAAACTCATACGTAATATCATCTTTGTCATAAAGCAAAATCAATGATCAAAAGATTACAAAAAAGGCAATAATATATGCCTCACTTTGAATAACTGTTGCAAGAGTGGAAGCAATGGATGGATCAGAAACCATTGAAAATATTGGATTCAAACCTGATTGCACTTCATCCTCATCTTGAAGTCATTAAATGCATATATACAGATTGGTTTATTATGTGTTCAAGAAAATCCAGACGCTGTGCCATTAATAGCAACTGTTGTTTCATATCTTGGTAGTGATTTGATTCATCTGCCATCTTCTCAAGAACCAGAAATTTTCATGCATGGGAGAATGGAACCAAACATTAGGGCAAACGAATCTAGTCCAGGCCAAAATCCCAACAATTCCTTGCTATCCTGTACAAATGTTATGTCAAAAAGTGAATTCCTTCCTCAATAATAGGAGGGTTTTTTTCTTTTTTTCATTTTCTTTTGAAATGATTAATCATTCTTTTATCTTTCAAGGTTAAAAATTTTTCACAACAAAATCTCACTTTCATTTTGATAGAGATTATGTGTTTTTTTTTTTTTTTTTCCTTTGGGTTACCAATATGCTTTTACAATCATTCGAGAATTAATTAATTCAAGTATTTAATAATTTACTCAACTCTTATCGCAAATGACTATGGTAAATTTCCTCAATTCTTTGCTAAATTTATACAAACTTGATTTCCTTTAGAATCAACAGGGCACTTTGTTTATAGACTTGATCCTAACAAATCTATTCCTTCCACTAATCTTCGTAAAATATCAAAGAACAATTCCATCTTTGCAACCCACTGCCTTGTATCACCAGACTAAATTAGCTAGAGTGGCAAAATCCATATGGAGTATACAAAAACCACATTATAGCTTTAGGTTCTAATTTCATTATAGCTATATCTACAAAGTTATGGCATAGTCACATCTCCATGACGTAGCATTTATATATCTACTAAGCTGGTGCATGGGTCTTCGTCCTCCATCCCACAACTTACAAAGAAGGAAGAAAAAAAGAAAAGTTGAGAAGAGAGAGCGATTGGTATCTGTAAAAATTAGTGTCCATGGCTCCACTGAGAAAAAATTCATGATGAAATGTGAAACATTAGAAGTTATTTTCAATTGTCGCATTAATTTAAATGAACAAAATTCTAGTTCTAAACAAGGATAAAGAACATATTAATAACTTAAATTTCCTCATAACCCAAACAGAACTTTGGAGAATAAAAAGCAAGAGTAATCTTACTCAAGGATAATGAGGTCTTAATGGAAGCCTTTTGCAATCCCCTAACTAAAGACACGAGAGCTGTGAAAGATGCTTGATGGTTGCAAATAGGCAAGTTTATGTCAGGTTTTGTCTTAAACAGGGTTGCATAATTTTTAGCCCAAACCTAGCCTTAGCATGACATATGCCAATTATCCCTCATAAAGTAATCAGGGCACGAAGAGAAATTATTTAATATTCTTGATATATTATGTAATATAATTGATATAGTATAGTTTGATATTAATAAATTATTATTTATGCACTATTTATTGATCAAAATTATTATTTATAAAATTAAATCAGTAAAAAATATAATTAATTATTATTTTTGAATTTAAAATAATCAAATAATATATAAAATAATTTATTATTAAATTAGGATCCCATATCCATCATGTCACGTAATTCACTAAACTATTGAATAATCTTTCCTGGATAGGCTCAACCGCAGTACATCATAAATATTGGTTACATCATTTCTTAATCAATTTAATTTCTAATTGTAATTAATTTTTATCTGCCTTATCGCATGTAAATCAAATAAATTCTAAGCAGAAATGTAAAATTTTCCCCATTACTTCATGGACATTGAGAACTAGTGATTTGATACACCTTCATGCGAGTTCATTTAATTTTTAGTATTAATTATAATGAGAAGATAAAAAAAGAAAAAAAAGTTATTAAATTGTTACAAAGTAATTTATGAATCATTAGATATTATAATTTTATAGTTTAATTTATAAAATTTAATAATTGAAATTTTTTAAAATAAATATTTAATAGTTTTATTCGCAAAAAAATAATACTATGAAAAATTCTAAAAATCTGAGTAACGATGTGTTGTCGTGACGTGCCAAAGAAGCCAAGTTTGGCACTATTCAAGACGCGGCCAAAATACATATCAAATTTAATTTCAAGCATAAAATTAGAAAATAAAACAAAAATAGTTACTAAAGTAAGTACCTTCAGACTTTAAGAGCCGGCTATTCCACGTAGGCCACGGAATTTCAGGTGGGATGAGAATTTCTCGCTCATATTATATGTGATTTAAGATTAATATATAAAAATTAAAAATGTTGTCAAATAGTCTTCAATATTTTTAATTTTTAATTATTTTTTATAAAAAATTTCAAAATAATAAATTTCATTAAACATTTAATAAAGGTAATAATTTTAATGAGAATAAAATTAAAAAAATAATTAATACTTTTTACTTTTATAAAAATAACAAATAAACAGAATCAATAACTATAAAATAATAAATATTTAAAAAAATAAGTATGTGTAAACATAAAAACTATTCAAAAGATTAAAATATAAAAACATATATAAAATTTATTCTTGTAAAAAAAAAATTGTCAATATTTGCCTTAGCGATAACGACTGATGTGTATTCAGATGTTTTGTCCCACTGCTTTACCTTTCCCACGTGCTTAAGATCGACGACGACTTTTAAGTCGATCATAGACCATTCATTTCCCTTCTTTTAGTTGAGGCGAAGCGTAGTGCTGTACTTGTGTATGTTCCGCCACTCATCTTCTTGCTGTGTTACGTAAATGATAATCAGACCCATTCGCTTGAAGCAAATCAATTGTCTTTCCGCGAACTTGTATCCTACTTTGTCCTCTTTAGCTTCCTCAATTTTGGCATGGTGAGGTCGCGACTTACCTTCATCATAATTGCTCAACCAACAAAACTTTCAGTTCCAACAGCGAACACCAAATAGCCTGGAAAGCCTTTTTGAAGATTTCTTAATATTTTATCATGACAGTTTTTATTCTCAAATTTGTAATTACTTTATAAATGAAATCATGGTCGATAATAATAATTTTTATTTTAATTATATTATACACGCTTTGAACTTTCAAGATTAATTCATGTACATATGCATGTATATAGGCTTGTATTAGTTTTATTTTCTTTATACATACTTATATGTGTAATTATATTTATTTACATCTACAATCAAGATAGACCATTTGGCCTATTAGGTCACAAAATACATAATTTTACCTAATCTTCTAAAGTATATAATTTTTAGTATAAATATATAAATTTTTATATTATATAAATTATATAGAACAGATCAGCTAGTAGGCTTGAACGAATAGGCCGGCTTGAACCTATTCAGAAAACAAACCTATTTTTAAGCAGACCAAGTTTGGTTATAATGTAGACTAATTAAGCTGCAGCACCTGAGAGCCCACTTAATCTATTTTCGCTCCTAGTCGCAGGCAAGCTCCCAAAGATGAAGTACTTGGAGGTAGTTATGTGAAGATTCATGGGACTTTCCAAGAAGGAAAAGGGTCAGTTTCTTAATTTGATAAGCATAATCATTGTTTTATGTTTTTAACCTTACTTTTTTATATGCATAAGACAAAAACAAAATAAAATAGTGTTTTGATTTTGAAAAGGAGAGCGATAATTTTTCAAAATTAAGACCATGTCAAGAAATCGTAAGTCATGCGTAGGTAAAACGGCGTTGATACAATATTTCTCATTTGATGGTACACTAAGTATATGAATAAAGAGAATTGTTGGGTGAAAGGTGCGTTCCACCCGACCATTCTTTCTGTTTGTATAGTCCACGACCAAAAGAGGCTTGGGTATCTAACTCTTTTCAAGAATCATAGCTTTTCAAAACGTGGAATTTCTTGTGAGGTTAAAAAACTAATTAATGAGGATATTTCCTCACTGGTCGTCTCTGGTTACATCTTCTGCGACGTCACAACAAATTCTATCGGACTTGGGCAGGCTTCAGCAGTAAGGAATCCTAAAATTTGGAAGCAGTTTGCAACCATAGAGTCTCTTAGATCGATTAACAAGATTTTGGAGAGCTAAAATAAATGGATGCCAATCACTTAATAGAACCAGATTCGCTAGAAGTTGTGTTGTTATTCCAATACAACAGCACTGGAATATTGGAGTATGGTAGCAATAATCAGAGAATTGGTCCAATCAACTGCTTAGTGGAGGTTATAAACACATTACTTGCTCAGTAATGTTAATTCTATAATTTTACACTCACGCTTCTTCTACGCATTCGTCATGGTTAAGTTTTAAAAAAAAAAAATTTCACCTGTTTTTGCTCCGTCATTTCTCTAGTTTTACACTGTCTATCCTCTCCAACTCACCTGCGTAGCAAAGAAATAAGAATAAAAACGTCAACATATCATTATTCTTACTTGCTGAACAGGGGAAGTAAAGCTGAGTCATACAAATAGGGACAGAAAGGTGGCGGTTGCTACGCTTGTTAAAAGCTTTAGAAATCTGGGTCTTCAGAGTATTAATTTCTCTTCGGCCCCGAGTGTCATAAATGAAGTCCTAGCAGAGGACAAGTATGGGATTCTGAGTTGTTGTTATATTGTTTGTTAGTGTCTTTTCTTGATATTTTTCCGATGTACCAAAAAAAAAAAAAAAAAGAAAAGAAATGAGCGAGAAGAATTGAGCGGGACTTAAGTGGCGTGCGAGAATAAATTTAAAAAGCCAGCAAGTGCATCACAAAATGTCTCCCAATATTTGTGAGAGTCAATACAAAAAAGAATTTATTTTTGAAAAATCAAAAGATGGCTATTAAAAAATAAGTACGTTGTGGATAATTTAAGATAATATAGTGGCTAAAGAAGGAAAAATTTTACATTTACGTGCACATCTTTCACGAAGTATTAACTCTAAGAAAAATATAAAAAAAAATTTGAATTTGAGAGGAAAGAAAAATAAAAAATGTGTGAATACGAGCATACTTGCAAAAGTTATACACGTCAGTTTAGCAACACTAAAAAAACAATAACATTAAGTAGCAGGACAGGCTATATGGGTCTAGTATTACATCTGTTTTCATATAATTGGTATTCTTAAAAAAAAAACTGTACTAACGTGCACTCAATTTACGATGGGAGGGTAGAAAAACTATGACGTTTAACCCACTTCATCTATATAAACAAGCACACCATAATGTCAATGATTGATGTATTTGATATTAAAGAGTTTGGTCCCACTGCTTTACATTTAACACTTGCTTATGAACGACGTCGACGACTTCTGACTTACTAATTTCCACACGTCGTCAAGAAAATCCAAACCGGTTTCATATGTGTTCAAGAAAATTCAGATGTTAGACTTTCAATGGCCACCATTCCGTGGGTTAGTCCAGTCAACAGATGTGGTCCTACCACAAATCGACAACTACAAAAGCCTGAAGTCTGTGGCCATCATTTCTTTTGTTTTTTTTTTATTGTAGTGGATCATACTGAGGATTGTTAGGGAAAAGGGATAGAGGAAAGTATCGAACCAGGATACTGATCTTGAAAAGTCGGTCATCTATGCCAATGAGCTATAGGCTCACCGGCTGTGGCCATCATTTCTACCTGAGGGACCAGATCATCCAAAGAATTTTTAGTGCAATGCCAAGGCCCAAAGCGGCAGAAAGCAACCTGGGCAGAATTCCACAAACACTTTGTAGAATGAATACTTTTATTTTTATATATTTACAATTACAACTTTCATTCATAACTTTTATCTCTTTTATTTAATTAATTAATTAATTTATTTATATTTTTAATATATATCCCTTCAGCCACGTTAGTGGGGCTACGTTCCTTTTAGAATTAATTTACCTATCCTTGAGGCCAAGGATTGCCCGGGGGCAGACGTTGTTACAGTCGTGGTGGTAGGAGGAGGACTGCTTGTATAATTGGAGCGTGTCTCGTGGTCCTCCACCGCGATAACTTATGATGATTGATGTATACCTATGTGTATTTGACATTAAGAGTTTGGTCCCATTGCTTTACATTTCCCACCTGCTTAAGAAAGGACGACGACGACATCCGACTTACTAATTTCCACAACTAACACGCCGTAGTGATGAGATCATCATAGAGCATGCATTCCCTATATTTGTTGAGGCAAAGCATAGTATTGTCTTGTATTTGTATGTGTTCCACCACTCATCTGCTTTTCTCTCTATCTAAATGATAATTAGATCCATTCAGTAGAATGTCTTTCTGCAAAGTCCTTTCCTACTTTTTCCTTTTAACCATGCTCAACCTCGCCATGGTTAGGGGTGATGATGGAACTTCCCTTCAGTATAATTGCACAGTTAACAAAACTTTCAGTGACAACAGCGACTACCAATCCAACCTGAAGAAACTCTTCCACAATTTATCTTCCTCGGACACTGACGAATACTACAACACCACAGTGGGCGAGAAAAACGCTGTCGACACTGTGTATGGCGCCTACTTGTGCCGAGGCGATGTCCCTTTTCAAGTTTGTAAGGATTGCGTTGTATTCGCAATTAATGAACTATCGACAGGATGTCCCTTCTCCAAAGAAGCCATCGTTTGGCACGACGAGTGCTCCCTGCGGTATTCGAACCGCTCTTTCTTCTCCACCGTTGACACATGGCCAAGGCTTGGCATGTTGAACACCGCCAATGTATCCAAGTCCAACGAAGCAAGTTTCATGCGCCTAATGTTGAGAACCATGAACGAAACCGCAGATGAGGCAGCCAACTTTCCTGTAGGTGCTAAGAAATTCGCCACAAAGCAAGTCAATATATCTGGATCAGAAACGCTATACACTTTGGCACAGTGCACGCCAGATTTGTCGCCCCAAGATTGCAGAATGTGTCTAAGTGGTGCCATAGCAGGCTTTCCTGGGTGCTGTGAAGGAAGGAAGGGAGGGAGAGTTCTATACCCAAGCTGTAATGTTCGCTATGAATCGTACTATTTTTATTACTCTTCGGCTACAGCATCGTCACCAGTAGGATCTAAATCGGAAGGTAAAGTTCAAATTCATAGCTCTCAAATACAAATAATTGTGGGAGGTCGTACAATTTCAATTGATTAAAAAATTCAAATATGATTTTATAAAAAATTTAATGAGTGAAAGACAATAATTGTAGAAATTATGTACAAAAAAGTTTCATTTATTTTATTTATTATTTTAAATTTCTTTTTATCCAAAACCAAAAAAGAAATAAATATCTAAATAATTTTGGCTTTTAAAAAGATCAAACTAATTTTAAGGTTGATTCTTTTCATGTAACATGATGAATTATGAATAGATAAAATTATAACAATTTGTTGGTTTGCGGAAGTGGTCATATATTAACTTGAACAGCAGCTACTGACTTACTGCCTAGTTGCTTTTGAGAACGGCAATAATTTTCAGCACAACAAAACCGTTGTTTTTCATTTATTTCTTTGTGGCGTTTTCAACTAACTTGCCAGAGTTTTAGGCCATTACTTTTTGTTTTTCAAAGCTTCTTCCCCAATTGCTCTTACAAATTATTAGCTAAAAATAAACAATTATATATAAGAGAAACGCACAATATGCTTATAAAAATGTTATGCATGTGATCGTGTATTATTTAATTAATTTTATTAAAATAAATTTAAGTAATATTAGTTCAAATTAATGTATAATTATATGATCATTTATGTAAAATTTAAATGATTGTGTGAATTTTATTAGCCGTTCTACTCCTTGTCAATTGCGTGTAAGTATATAAAATATTTTACACAGGAAAAGGGAAAGGTCAATCACGAAAAACTATCATGGTTGTACTCTTCGTCGTTGTTGGTTTCATAATGCTTCTCTGTTGCGGATGCTATTTCTTATTCAGAAGGAAGTCGAAGAGCTATAAGACTATTCTCAAGGAAAATTGTATGTATAAAGTAATCTATATTTATTTTATCGATTTTGTATTAAGTGTAGAAAAACAGTGACTTACAAAAAAAAGGGAATATTGGTGTAGTTGGGAGTGAAAGTACTAGCATAGAGTCCCTACAATTCAATTTTGCCACAATTGAAGCTGCCACAAACAATTTTTCACATAACAACAAGATAGGCAAAGGTGGATTTGGAGAAGTATACAAGGTAACAAACATTAATAGCTGACTGTTTATATATGTATGTGTGTGTGTTGTGCTCGTGTATATTTGGTTTATTTTTCCCGGTCCAGTTTATCACATGAATTATGTTTTTAGGGCACTCTTTTTGATGGCCGAGAAATAGCTGTTAAGAGACTTTCAAGAAGCTCTGGACAAGGTGCAACAGAGTTCAAGAATGAGATTTTATTAATAGCCAAACTTCAACACAGGAATTTGGTGGCATTATTAGGATTTTGCTTGGAAGAGCAAGAGAAAATCCTTGTTTATGAATATGTGCCCAATAAGAGCCTTGACTACTTCCTATTCGGTTTGACATTTTCAAACTTACCTTTTTTAATTGCAATTGAAGTTTATTGATGATTCTTTACGTAATGCATATTAATTCTTTTTGTCATTGACTTAAACTAGCTAACCTTAAGAGCTATTTACTTGATTGCTAACAACTTACTCATGATAAATTTATAGGTTCTCAAAATCAAAGGATATTAAATTGGTCTGAGCGATATAAAATTATAGGAGGAGTTGCTCGAGGAATTCTTTATCTTCATGAGCATTCTCGTCTTAAAGTTATACATCGTGATCTCAAACCAAGCAATATTTTATTAGATGACAACATGAATCCAAAAATTTCAGATTTTGGTATGGCAAGGATGGTTGCTACAAATGAAACACAAGGAAGTACAAATAGAATTGTTGGAACATAGTAAGTTTGGATTCTCTTTTTTTTTTTGGTTAATCTTGTTAATTTCTCTAATTCTCCTATTAATAATGTTGATAATGATATAAGATTGTGATATAACAATAAGAGAATTAATACCTATAGTTCCATATGACATAGTTAGAATTCCCAAAGGTTGTTCTTTGTTTTATTTGGGTAAAAATCTTACATGTTTATATTTTCATACAGTGGCTACATGTCTCCAGAATATGCAATGCTAGGACAATTTTCAGAAAAATCAGATGTCTTCAGTTTTGGAGTTATAGTTTTGGAGATTATGAGTGGAAAAAAGAATACTAATTTTTGTGAATCACAAAGTGTTATTAGCCTCCCAGGTTATGTAAGCACTTAATCCTTTATCTTTTCTCATTAATACTCATAAGTAATATCATCTATATCATAAAGCAAAATTAACGATGAAAAGAATACAATAATATGAGTATATGTCTCACTTTGAATAATTGTTGCAGGTGTGGAAGCGGTGGATGGATCAGAAACCATTAGAAATATTGGATTCAAACCTAACTGAACTTTGTACTCATCCTGAAGTCATTAAATGCATACAGATTGGTTTGTTATGTGTTCAAGAACATCCAGATGCTAGACCATCAATGGCTACTGTTGTTTCATATCTTAGTAGTGATTCGCTTCTGCCATCTCCTGAAGAACCCGCATTTTTCATACACGGTAGAAGGGAAGTAAACATTGGGGCAAGCGAAACTAGTTCAGGCCAAAATACCAACAATTCCTTGCCATCTTGTGTCAATGCTATTTCAACAAGTGAATTCCTTCCTCGATAGTTGGAATCCATGCTCCGATATGTTGCTGGGCAGGGCCCTACTCGTTGGTGTAGTGTTACCTTCTTTAGAAGTTAGAATCCCCCCCCCCCCCAAACCAAAAAAAAAAAAAAAAGGACCGTAAATAGAAGCCATGAAAGGAGGTGAACTTTGCTAAACCCCCTGCAGTCGTTTTGTGTGCTATATATGTCACAACCTAGTCAACTTGCAGTCTTTATCGTGGCATATTTTAGACTCTTAATTCCATAGAAATACATAATCCATATGGAATATACAAAAGCCATATTACAGCTTTAGGTTCTGAATTCCTTATAATATCTAAGTTTGAATATACTCATTTAAAAAATGAGGAAAAATAAAATTGATTTTAAATTTGTATATGCAACTAACGTAAAGAGTGAAGACAAGGATGTTACTTTTGTTTTTTGTTTTAGTCTATCACAAAGACCCAAAGTCTCACGTGTCACTTGCCAATTCGTAAATAACGTGGAAGAAAACTAATAAGATGTTGATACAATAGAAATTGATTACATTCAAAAAATCTTGAATTAGTTTATCAATATAAGTTTAAGTTTGGAGTTGCTTTTGTTAGAAGAAAAACTAATAAAGTGTTGGTGTAGCAAAAATTTATTGTATTTAGAGGATCTTGAGCTAATTTTTTAATACAAATTTAAGTTTGAAGTCACTTTTATTAGGAGAGATTTATTGTTAAATAGCTTCTATTTCAAAAGGGACTTATCTCCTACTCAAAAGATAAGAGATACCCTAAAGAAATATAGACGAAAAAAAAAAATTCAACGTGAAAAGAAAATGGTGGAGTCTCCAAACCGGGGCTAGCATTGCGTCTCGGTCCACCACCGCCACAACTCACGAAAAAGGAATTGAAAAGGAAAAGTTGAGAAGAAAGCAATTGGCATTTGATAAACTGGTTTCTGTGGCTCCATCAATCGGGAAAGAGGATTAGAATATTTTGATATTACAAGTTTGTTCCCACTGTTTTGCTTTCACAATTTTCTTAGTTAAACAACGGCTTTGACTTATTAATCTCCACAAGCATCGCCCTCCGATATCATTCCCATCAATTCTTGAGCAGAATCATAGTGTTGAATTTCTATATCTGCTATTCTCCTAATTTTATTTGTACTTAAATTTTATAATATAAAATTTAATTTATTAAATTTTATAATAAATCAATACATCACATTATCTCATTGTGACAAAAGTATAACAAATCTTTTATGGGAGCATTATTTTTCCTTCTATATATTCCACATCTCACCTTCTTCTTCTGTATGCAAATGATAGTTGCACCTACTCACAATGCAGCACAATGTGCATGCAAGTCCACTTCTGTTTCCCTTTTGGACAAAAATAGTAAAAAATTGTGCCAAGGAAAGCCCGCGAAGCTGTCTTCCAAAACCAACTCGCTACCTTTAATCATATCATTCAATAGAAGTCTTAGAAGGCTGAGGAAAAAAACACAAAAGAAATGGCAGGTGGTACATGCCTTACAATGTACGTATATATAAATGATAGTTAGACCCTTTCTCAAGAAAACAAATGACCATGTCTTTGTCTTTCCTTGAACTTGTATCCTGTTTTTTCCTGTTTAGCTTGATTGATTTCGAAGGGTTATGGGTGTATATCACCTTTAAAATATTGTTAGAATAATTCTTGATTTTAGCCTATCATTAATTGGTTGGGTTTAATTTATGTTAACACCTTATTGATTATAAAAATTAGTAATTAAAATATATAAATTAATACATGAAAATAAAAAAAACTAACATATTATATTTCAACTAACATATTACACGGTTACATATATATATATATATGTGTGTGTGTGTGTGCAATATAGGGAAAGAAGACTACTATCCTAGTATAGAGTTTGAAATACATGAAGAGGATAAGAAAAAAAGGGCATGTGGTTTTAAACTTGTTGAGCAATTATTCCTTAATACCCCCCTCAAGTTAGTGAGGGCTCCATGAGGCAGAGGTGACCACATAGAGTAGTGAATCGAGGAGAACACAATAGCTTGGTAAAAAATATCAGCCAATTGATCACTAGATGAAATGAATTGGACCTTTAGGAAGCCATTGGCAACTTATTCCTAAACAAAGTGGTAATCTAACTAAATATGTTTTGTTCTAACATGGAACACTGGGTTTGAACTTAGATAAATGGCCCCGCTATTGTCATACCACAGAGTGGCAGTCTGAAAGCAATTATAACCCAGCTCCTTAAGTAGAGATTTAAGCCAATGAAGTTCAGCAATGACATTTGCAATTGACTTGTATTCTCTTTTAGTGGATGACCGTGCAATTGTGGGTTGCTTCTTGGCCATTCAAGAGATGAGGGATTTGCCAAGATAGACACCATATCCATTTGTAGAGAGGCAATTATCTGCATAGCCCCCTAATCATTATCAGTGAAACAATGAAGATCAAGAGTAGAGTCTTTTACTAGGAGTAGGCCATGATTCTCAACTCCCTTAAGGCAGCGAAGTAAGCACTTGGCCACTTGCCAATGAGTGTCACATGGTGCGTGCATGAATTGGCAAAGTTTGTTGATAGATAATGCAATATTTGGTCTTGTGATGGTGAGGTATTGCATAGCACCAACAATTTTTCTGTATAGCTAACCACTACAAAGTGCTACACCATCAGCCTGGGATAAGGGGTGATTAGCTGCCATAGTGTTGTGCATGGTTTGGCATCCAATATGGACATATGAGTAAGGATGTCTTTGGTGTATTTGCTCTGGGTTAAAAGTAGACCTTGGGCTAGCCATTTCACTTCAATGCCAAGGAAGTAGTGAAGTTCATGGAGGTCACACATAGGGAATTCTTTCTTGATGGCACAAACAAATCTTTCAATCAAAGTAAGGGAGGAGCCTGTAAGGATAAGGTTATCAGCATAACATAAAAGAAACAATTTGTCAATGAATAAAAATGAATAAAGATGAGTCAGCCATGGATTGTTTAAAACCATAGGAGGCGAGAAGGCCACTAAGATGACTGAACCAATCCCGAGGTGCCTGTTTGAGGCCATACACAGACGAATGCAACTTGCACACAAATGATGGATTATTAGAATTAATGAATCTAATGTGTTGCTCCATGTATATTTCGTTGATTAGTTAACCATGGAGGAAGGCATTAGAAATATCTAGTTGACGCTTGGGCCATTGATCAATGGCTGCTAGCAAGAGGACACTTCTGATGGTAGTGGGCTTAACAATAAGACTACAAGTCTCTTGATAGTCTAAACCTGATTGCTGAGCATACCCTTTGGCCGCCAAGCATGCCTTGTAATGAGCAATGGAATCATCTGCATTTTGTTTGATTCAAAATAACCAATTATTTCCAACCACATTTTTATTTAGAGGTTTGGGAACTAAGCTTCAAGTGTGAGTATCAAGTAAAGCTCTAATTTCATCATTCATGGCATGCTGCTTGGCTAGGTATGGTTGAGCTTGTTTAAAAGTGTGAGGTTCAATGTTGAGGTAGTCTGGCTTTTGGGATTCAACCTTAGTGTAATGAGGTCATTTTCTAAAGGAGGGGCAGAGGATCATGGATGAGTGCATGTTGATTGTGCTAAATGGGTGAAGTAGTTTGGGTTAATGATGTGATCTGGTTGGGGAAGATGGGATTGGTAGAGTGTGTTTAAATTTGAAATAGGGGCTAAAGGGTTGGTAGGAGACATAATGGTTGATGAGGGAGTTGGAGAAAATGTAGGAGTGGTTGATAAAGGTATATTAGTGGGTGGAAGCTAGTTGGTATGTAAAGAGGATGGATGAGAAAGAAGAAGAGGAGATGACATGTTGCAAGAGGGTGAAATGGGAGAGGAAATAGGAGATGTAATGGTTAGAGGTTGACTTGCATGTGAAATTGGAGGATGAAAGCAGAGAGCTGACGATGTGATGGGAGAGAATAAAGATGGAGAAAAAATAAAAGTAGAAAAAAATAGGAGATTTGGTGGTTGGAGGTCGGTTGGCTTGTGAATTTGAAGGGTGAGAGGAGAAAGGTGATGACGTTATGAGAGAAGATAAAGTGAGAGAAGAAATAGGAAAAGTAGAAGAGATAGGGAGAGGTGGCATAAGGGAGTGAGAAAGGTCACCTATTAAGAGTCCTTTTGGAGATGGGACTATTGTTTGAATGTGAAGCCAAGGTTGGAGAGGTAGAAGACTCATGCTAATAGTTGTGCCATACAGTGGCAAATGGAAATGTGTGTTCATCAAATTTTGCATGTTGGGCAATATAAATGCATTGGGTATCTATGTCAAGACACAAATAACCTACATGATGTGGGGCCATACCTAAAAGGACACACTGTTTACTTCTAAAGGAAAATTTATGGGGCCATACCTAAAAAGACACACTGGATAAATTGCACATCCAAAAATTTTAAATTGATTGTACAATGGTGAGCAATTAAAGAGTAGTTAAAAGGGTGATTTATTGTGTGTAATGGATATGGGTGGATAGTTGATAAGTGAAACACAAGTGTCAAAGCGATAATTCCAGTATTTAAGGGGCATTTTGGCATGAGCAAGAAGGGTTAAACTTGTGTCTAAAATATGGTGAATTTTTCTTTGAGAGACCTCATTTTATTCATGTGTGTATGGGCATGCTAAGCGATGATTAATTCTAGTGTCGACACACCAAGGGTATGGTAGAGTACCCCTTCCCAGTGGAAACATGATAGGTTGCATGTAGGTTGACAGGGTGAGAAATTGTTTTGAGGATATGTTATGTTTGAGAAATAGGCCATGTTAGAGCACTATTGTATTGATTGGGTGGTGCATAACAACAGTGACAACAGTCAGTAGTATGGTTACGATATCCACATATCAAGTTGGGGCCCTTGTTATTGCATTTGGGTTGATTTGGGTTAGTTTGTCTAGTGTGGAAAGGTAAAGTGGCATTGGCATTTGGAGTTAAGGAAGGCGTGTTTTGAGGTTTATGAGCAAGGTTGGTTGAGGGTCCTTCCTAGTTGCTCTTGAGCAATATTTCATGAGCTAACAGTTGTCCATGGAGTTCCAAGAATGACATTGGTTCAATTCTCATGTTGAGAGCCATGATGATTGGGTGAAAGTCTATCCCAATGTTTCTATAGATAATTGCATTGAATTTGGCTTGAGTTACTACTTTGCTAGCAGCTCCTAACTCGTCGTCAAGTGCCTTGGCACAATGCAAATATTGAGAAATAGTCATATCATTTTTCTTTAATTCCTAGAGCTCCATATTGAGTTGAAGTTGACAATTTTGAGATACAAAACCAAATGCATTTGCTAATGCATTCCATGCTTGCTATGAGGAGTCCAAGCCAATGATATAGGGAAACACTTCTTAAGATAGAGAAGACAGAATCCATGAGAGGAGAAGTTGATCTTTGAGAAACCATTCTTCATAGGTGAGATTGGGGATAAGTGTATTTGGGTCAGTTATGGAGGGAATAGTTTTTGGTGGTGGTGGTTTTGAACCATTGATGTAACCTGTGAGTCCTTAGTAATTTAGAAGGGGAAGAAATTGAGTTTTCCAGGCTAGATAGTTCCAGCTAGTTAATTTGATGGAGAAAGTCTGGTGGGCTATTGTGGTGGAGGGTGATGTTGTGATGTTAATGAAGGTGTGGTTTGAGTCACGGTGGGTGTTGAGTTTGTAGTAGTGGAGTGGGAGTTGATAGTGGAAGATGACATGGTATGATTGGCATTCTAATTAAATGGCTGTGATACCATAACAAAACTTAAGTGAAGCTGTATATTATATTTCAACCAACGTATTACACGGTTAAAGATGTATATATATGTGCAATATAGGGAGAGAATATTATGAGCGGTGATATTCCCATGTCACTCAAGCCACGTTTCTCCTACACTTCACTATGTTTTCCTCTTTATTGAGATGAAACAAGAAGTGAAATGCACTGTTTCACTCCTTATTTCATCTCAAACATAAAAGCTTTATCGCTTAACTTTTTACGAATATTACTATACTAGTATAGAGTTTGAAATACATGAAGAGGATAAGAAGATAAGGACATGTGGTTTTAAATGAGTTGAGCCGTTATTCCTTAATAGACTTGACCATATTACATTAATGGGAATAATTACCCATCCAAATGATCATTATGGCAGAGGAGAAGGGAACACGCCATCTTATGTGTCTCTTTTTCACCTAAAGTAATCTCAAAATGTTTGTCTCTTAATATTTCATTTTCCTCAATTGCTCTGACCTTTTTCATTTAAATTTTAAAAACTTTTGTACAATATTCATAACACTGTATATAATTTTTGTTAAAAATGAACTGTAGAATTAAATTACACTAAGATTAAATATTGGATTTAGTATTATTAAAGTATGAAATTATGGTTCTAATTCAAACTGAGATTAAATCAGAGTCATAAATTTTATGTTTAGACTAAATTATGAAATAGGAATTAAAATAACAGTTTAATGTTATTTTAATTGTAATAATAAAAATATAATTGTTAGACTAAAGATCATTATCACAAAATAATTTTATAAAATAAACTGTGAATGATGTTAAAAAAAATTATGATCCAACTCACTAAAAAGAGTTATTCTATTTTTTATATTTTATTCACATACAATTTTTATTTAACAAAATTTAAATGATTAAAATTATAAAAATTTATAAATTAAATTATCAAATCTAACGATTATTATATTTAAGGGCAAATTCAAAAATTCTTAGTATGAGTAATAAATACATAATATATTGTATATATATAAAACTATAATATATAATTAAATTAAAATTTAATGTAAAACTTGCATTCATAAATAACAAAGAATAAACAATTTTTTACCAATAAGAAAAGATAGACCAGAAGAAGGCCCATCTTGTTAATTGGGTACTGTTCTAGGATTGTTGCATGTGAAAGTAATGAATGATGCTTTCTTATAAAGCTTGCATCGAATGTTTTATCCAATCCGGACGCCCTTTGGGTTCAAGTACTTCGGGCTCTAGTGGCATCCCTGTTGGTATCCTTGAACTCTTCCGCGGGGTCAAATCCTCCCGTTTCCCTATTAAAGCCGTCTGACTCCTGTACTAACCAAAAAAAAAAAATATGGCAAACGTGTAGATGTTAATCATGCGGTAGTGAGCAAGTCCCCGGACTCGAGGCTCTGGAAGCACATGGTCAAAATTGGGCCTAACATGATGTGTAAACTAACTTGGAAAAGGATAATGGTATTTCTACGTTTATTTTTTGCTACGTTTCGCTACACTTCGACGTGGTAACTTACGTGCCAAAAATAAAAAAAGTGCAGTGAGAGCGAGACTTCTTCCTTCCGCTTCCAAGGCAAGCCCGAACAATTGAAAATGAAAAGAATAGCAACTATGCTTCATTTTTTATTTTGAACCCTAAGCTGTAGTCTCTCTCTCACCAGCGCCTATGCCTCACTTCTCCCTTGCGTTTCTGTGTCTTGCTTCTGGCTCGCGCTTCGACTCTTTGTCGGTCTCTCTTGGTCCGGACCCTCTAGAACATTTTCATCCTCCCACCATTCTTTGCTGCTGTCCCTCACTTTCCGCTCACTCGCTCTCCCACTCGCTATGTGCCATAGCGAAGGATGGAGTTTATGATGTCACTAGATGATACACAAGGAAGTGACGAGGTAGGTTTTACAAGTTCATTTGTCTACCTATTTTGTATCTTATCATATATTAAACATAAAATTACATGCATAAGGGCTCTGATATATTGAACTAAAAAATGCATTTTTGCACAATTCATCTCAAATTTTAGGTCCTATCTCGACGTACCATGATCATGGAGCCTGCTTTGGCATCTTTGCTCACTAATATGACAAAGGAATATCGAAGAGGCTTTCCATCTCAAATACTTTCAGTGATTGTAGAACATGATATTAAGGAAAGCCAACCACTTGAGAGGGGTTTACATTCTGAAGATGATCTCTCGCTCTCATTACCTGGAAGGAGAAGTGGGGATGAGGAATGGCGCAAATCTAGATTAGAAATTGGTTCCAATAAGAACTCAACACTGAGTTCTTCTTCTTGCCCAGTTCGTTTGTGCATAGATGAGCATGTGACAAGGATTTATAATGCATTTCATCCTGTCATTTATCAATTTCTCAGAGAGGAACTAACAAAGTTCGAAGCTATGGAAGTACTTGGGATTGTTAAAGAAATTATCTTGGATCTCCGGAATTCCCCCTTTAAAACAAGAAGGACCTTTGCTAATTCAGTTAGAAATTATTCAAAATGTCAGAAGTTGTTGCCAGTTTTTGATGAGTTACTTGATGTTCTTACACTGGAGAGAAAGGTGGATACTGATGGGAGGTTTGAAATTTGTTTGGCTAGTGATCCTGGAATGACGTCTTTGGCATTGCCTGTGGTGCTGGATGCCTTGGATGACATGATTTACAATCTTAACAAGTGTGAAGACTTTAGTGAAGATTCCTTTCTATTGCCGCTTCTGAAGTTGAATAGAATACACTCTGGTTTAGTCGTTGCAAGTGCAGAGGAGTTGTCTTTTGGGATTGTGAGCTTGCATACTAATGGCTAAATTAATATGTTTACCATTACTTGTACTTTGGTGCTTCCATCACTTTATTCTATTTTAAATTTCAGGTAACTTCAGCATTTGATGGAACTAAAATATCAAAATGGGAAGAACCAGATGGTGCAAGAGGTATAGCTGACCTATTAAATAACTTATTTGGAATTTAGAGGTTGATTTACGTCAGACTGTGGTAAAAGTTTATACATAGTTCTACAGAACTTCTTTATTGGGATGGACGTTTCTACTATGGAGGTTGATTCTATTATGTATTAATCTCCAATATATAGCTCTATGGAACTTCTTGTTTGGAATGAATGTTTATGAGGTTGATTCTATTATGTATTACTATGTAAGAGATGAATGTTTCTACTAACTACATCAAACTGTCTTAGTAAACATTGACTTTGTTGTTATTTTGTAAGTACATTGTCCTTGCACCTTTATCTTGCTCTATTGTATTTGTTGACACCAATCTAATTTTGTAAACAACTATAGTAAAGCCAATGCTTTGTTACGAGTTATGTTCATACGCTCTTAGGTAAATCTACTATCCCTAGAAAACTGCTATACATAGAAAATTCTGTGCTAAACTACTTATGCTTAGGAGTGATGGCCAAGTTTTTGTTTGCTTTCTAAGTCTTCAAGATATAAAATGATAGATGGAACACAATGACAACATGGTTAAGAAATAAATAAAATTAATCAAGCAAAAAACCCAAATACAAACAGGTTAAAGGCGATTATCACAGTGTTCAATTTTATAACTAATATTTTCTCTCATTTTCTTCTTGTGAAAAGCTACAAACTTTACTCTCTTTGTGCTGTTAAAAAGTTATTTTAGATTTTAAAAAAAATTATATCTGACCTTGTAGGTTGCTGAATCGTGTATAGAACACTTGATAACAAGGTGTAGGAGCTTGTGGCATATGAATTGATGTCAGCCAATGATGCACCAGAAAGCGATCCGATGGACTGGTACGGTCTTCAAAACGTTTTCTTAAAAGGCAGTTTGCTTCAGAAAAAAGTTATCAGTACGTGGCTTATGTATTTAATTTATTTATATTAGCTACTTGGTGGCTTTGTGCATTATTATTGTAGGCAGCAGGTTCTTTGCCTTTTAAATAATTAATGGATGGTGTTTTCTAATCCTAATGAACTTCCTTACTCCTTATTAAAGTAACATAACTGCTCCTTCCTGAGATAATTAGCATATAAAAATTATATGGAAGCCAATCAAGATTGTGTATTTGTGTGTGTGCTTGTGTATGTTTGTGTCGGTCTGTCTAGAGAGTAGAGACTGAGTGGGGGTGTCTTGGCTTTTCCATAAGAATATGCTGTTAAGGCCTTTTTTTTTTTAAATGCTCATAAGGTATGTGAAATTTTGGAACTTTCATCACAACTGAGATTTCTCGTGAGTCATGACTCGGATATGCTCATTTCCCTAAAACTAGTTTTAGTGAACTTTGCTTTGTCAAGAGTTGTCAGGCTTAAGCTTTAGTTAAAAGGCATGTCATATGCATTTTTTGATTTTGTCAACATATTCTTAGGATTCTTGAAGGAAGCAATAATGGGGGAATCAACTGGCAAGTTTTGGATAAGCAAATCTCTCAGATCTTTGAGGACCGTTTTCAGCGTAGAACATATATGATCAGATCACCAAATTTCTTATCTAATGTTTTCAAGTAATTTACCTTGACATCTGCTAAAATTGCTTTAGGTTCTAGTTCTCCCCTACTCACAGAAATTATGGATGAACAGGTTTTGATTTCTGGCAGTCAGAGACATTCAATCAACTTCTCGGATGCAAGTTGGTAGCATCGACCTTTATGCAAGAACATGAAATGAAATTAAATTGCCAGCTGAATTGAACGGTTTCTGTGATCATTTCCAGTTGGTATAATATATCCTAGTTTTCATGTCAAAAAGCGGGTGAAGATTGCAACTGTCTTTGCCATGAAGTATTGATATAGCACAGCTTCTCGCTTTGTTATGAGGGCACCAGTGCAGGACTAGCCCATCACCTTGGGGGTATCAATAGTATACATAATAAGCAAAGGAAACAATAACCTACCCAGCTAGAGTGTATAGGAATACCCCATTGTAAAAATAGTTCAATAGTGCTCATTTTCAGAGCAGAAAATTAGCTATAATGGACCACAATTTGGAAGTTATATCCAGTCTTTGATTAATTGTATCATGAAGTACTGATTGTTTTAGTCAATGCGGTCTGGTTGAGTTGAATCTCTTTTGCAATTGTCAATGTTTATTTTAGATGTCTTTCAAGTAGCTTTATCATGAAGTGAGAGTTAAAATTTGATCTATTCAAGTATACTAATTTGTAAATAAGAAAATGTCATGACTATAGTCACGAAGGAAACACTAACTGTAAATAAATATGTGATTTCGATGTAAAATGGTCACAATATATGGTTCATTAATATTCTTATTCTAAATTAAATCAGCATCTAGTATAATTTGGGAATCATCTTTGGTTTTTCTATAGATGATAAATCATTCAAATATGTTTAATAGAAAGGTTAGAGACATAAAACAAATAGCACAAAAAACATTCATTTTGAAAGGTTCGAGTTTTGTTGAAATATAATATTTGAGCGCTAGGTCACAAACAATAACTGTTAAATGTTACAATTTAACTATTGCATATAAACTTTGACCATTTTGTGAACATGTTTCAAAGTGTCAAAGTGAAAACTCATCCTATGACTTAGTACACATTCACTTTAAATAATACACTCCATCTATTAGACGTTCCAATTTAGCTACAAAAATTACACTTTATCTATCGAGTGTTACATTTTAGTTGTTGTATGTTATATTTTATTTATCAAAATGTTATATTTTAACTGTTAAATGTTACAATTCAACTATTTTATGTAAAATTTGCCCATTTAATTGACTTGTTTCTAAGTGTATCAGTGGTAAAAACTGTTCCTATGGCCTATTACATATTCACTTTGAATGATACACTTCATTTATTGCATGTAGCTTAATTAAGAAAGTTATATTTTAACTATTGGATGTTATATTTTATCTATTAAAATGTTACATTTTAATTGTTAGGGTGCCTAGGCATTGGCTCTTGTGTACTCAGGCGCCCATATTACGAAAGATATCATTTTTGGCACATATATGGGTGCCTAGGCGCCCAAGAGGTAGCGCTTAAGTGCCCATATATTTGCCAAAAATTTCTCCTCTACCACATGGGCATCTGAGCACCCAAGAACCAGAGCCTAGGCATCTATGCATGTGCCAAAAATGATATCTTCTACTACATGGGCACTTGAGCAACCAACAGGCAGTGCCTAGGCACCCATACCTGTGCTAAAAATGATATCTGCTACCACGTGAGTGCTTGAGCGCACAAGAGCTAATGTTTAGGCACCCTAACAATTAAAATGTAACATTCTAATAGACAAAATATAATACGGGATAGATAAAATATAACATCGAATAGTTAAAATATAACTTTTTTAGGGAACACATAACGTGCAATAAATAAAATATATCATTCAAAGTAAATGTATACTAACCCATAAGAATTTTCTAACCCTATAAATTTTATTTTGTTTCAAGCAAACCCAAAAATTGATCTGCAACAAACTGTTTTTAGTTAAAAGAACTGAAAGATGTCAGTAGCATGAGCAAATTGGAAGATAAAGAAGTATGATTCAATACCATCAATGAAGTATTCATTCCTTACACATGAAGCTTGTATACAATACCATATTCAAAGATAAAACATCTAAGACTCAACATGGTCTCTGCTATCCTTGAACCCATGCTTTGCATATGTGCTTGTGGATACAATAATTCATTAAAAGTAAAATACAAAGCCAAAGTTGTTGTTATATTTATACTTGATATGACCAATACAAAAACTGTAGTTTCTTCGAATACAGAACCTACACTTTCCTTATCATATTGGGTCTAACTAATTTATTATGCATCTATATCCTTCGGCATGTTGTATTGGAGTTAGCCATTAATCAAATCAATTGCTAATCTAAAATTTACAATTCGAACTCAATTTTGACAACACAAGGTTGATACTATACAAATTCCTTCCAAAGAACACTGGCAACGAAATATTAAGGCAATAACCAATACATTTTCTAAACTCAAACTCTGGAAATCAATATTAGGGACTTCATATACAAAATGCACATATCTAATGTGCCAAATGGCTCCTTAAAACATGACAAAAATGAAATATAAGTGCAATATTTTCAAAGTCATCATGGGGTTCTATTGTTCTATTAAATACCATTTGTTCATCCCCCGAAGTGTCCCAGCTTTCTTCTCCCTTAACTCCAATCCCACCTCTGTAAAGAAGCCAATTTGTCCAATCTTGAAAGTCTTCCACCACCCTATAAATAAACAGAGCATACATTAGTACAAAGGAGACGTATATCTACAACAATGTATAGACTATACTTACTTTTGCCATTTATATCCAGCTAGGTCAAACAAGTGCTGAACATACAACTAGGATAAGGCCATAGATCAACTGCTAAGAGTGAGAAAAATACATGAGAGCATTCCACCTTCATTATAGCCATATGTAAGGTATACTATGAACAAAAGCACAACCTCCAACTTGAAGAAAAGATATAGAAATATAAATAATAATTTAGGTAAAAGGAAATGATAAAAAAAGTTACATTCGATAGTTAAAACGTAACTTTTTTAAGTAAAAAGTAACATATAATAGATTAAGTGTATCATATTGAAAGGTGAACGTATACTAGGTCATAGGAACAATAACACATACAAAGGGGTGCAGTGTACAGTGAAGGAAGCTTACAAATCAGTTATAGGATTTAGTGATAATTATATTTTGAGGGAGCAAAAAATATAATTAAATTGTATAATTAAAATTTACAGGTATACATAATTCCAAATATATTCACATTTCAAAAAGTCTATAGCAATTTATCCAGTCAATACAGAGATTAAGGAAAACAACTAAGGCCAATTCTTATTAAATAAGACCTTTTAAACTGTAGCTCACAAGTTAAAGCATGCCCAATATAAATACTGGATGTGCCCAACTAAAATGCAAGCATGTTCCCAAGAAGAAACTAATTCTGAAATTCATACCATGGCAACAAACATTAGCTGAACAAAGTGATGTGGAACAAAATAAGCTACGTAGCCCAGGTTATAAGCAAAATAAGAAGTGCTGCTAAGGTGACAGTCAATGAAAGGGTAGATTTTTTAAATTTAACAACTACCCAACAACAAGCATCTAAAGCAATCACTTTACATATCCCAATGAGCATCTAAAGTAGTCACTTTATGTTTATTCTGTCATAATGCCCTGTATCTTTCCTAATCAATAGGGATTTCCACTATAATTACCCCCTGTATCCTAAGCATTTGCTATCCCTTTAAATATCCTAACAATAGTTGAGGAGTAACTTATGTCTACAAGCATTGCACAGGTCATGTAACGTGCATAGGAAGCTACTTTTGAAGTAAAGATCAAGGCAACGCAGAATTTTGCTCAATCTAATAGAACGGGACAAGACTTTTGTAGTTTAGTGTTAATTGCAAGTTTCTAATTTAATAATTTTGTGAAAAATTCTTTTTAATATTGTTTATTGAAATAACTTTTATCTAAAAGTTATAGTAACTTTATAAAATGAAATTCTTATAACAATAGTTTTTTAATTAAATTATATAATATTCGTTTACCAAAAAATTATATAATATACAAAAATTCAAACTTTGAAAATTAATATTATAAATATGAATTCAATTAGAAAAAATGATAATAATTTTTCTATAATAATTGATAAATTAATTAATTTTTTAAACGATAAATACAAATTTTTGATGCTATTAAAACGGTGACGTTTCCTAAGTTCAGCTTCATTTTTATGCTCTTAGCCAGGCAAACACTTGCTAGTGGAAAAGGCAAAGAAGATAACAGAAACTATATAATTTATAAACTACAAAAAGACCACAATATCCTTTTTTCTTTTGGGACATAAGACCATAAAATATTGTTGGTTTGCGACATTAATTACCGTTGTTTTCATTTATATCCTTGTGGCGTTTTCACCTAAAAAATTTTTCAATTTTTGTTCCGCAAATTTCATTACAAACCGTGAGCCAAAAACAAACAATTTTAAGGCTATTTTTCACCCGCTGTTATTCCTACAACACAATACGATTATAAAAGTGGGATATGATAATATTTGTATTTGATCCATTTTATTCAATTTTTTAATTTTAATTTAAATTAATTGAAATATAGTTATATAATACTTTGTGTAAACTTTTTATGATTGTTTGAATTTTATTACTCGATCGGTGCATGTCACTAGTGTGTGTGTGTGTGTGTGTGTATATATATATATATATATATTATCATGATTGTGGTCCTTCTTGTTGGTTCAGTCTTTTCTGTTTTGGATGCTATTTCGTATACAGAAAGAAGTCCAAGAGTTGTAAGGTTATTCTCAACAAAAAAAAAAAAAACTTGTATGAATAAAGTATCTTGTATTAATTTTGAAAATTTTATATTAAAGCGTAAAAAAGCAGTGACTTCTACTGTACTTATTCTCAAAATGGAATATTGTGTAGTTGGGAGTAAAAGTACAAGCATGGAGTCCTTGCGATTGCCACAATTGAAATTGCCACAAACAATTTTTCACATGACAACAAGCTAGGCGAAGGTGGATTAAGAGAAGTTTACAAGGTAACATACTTTCTGAGCTATTTGTGACTAAATATGTGTGTATATATGTATTCATGTACATAAGCATGCATGTATGTATGTATGTATGTATAGATGTATTTAGGCTTGTATTAATCTTATATTCTTTATACATATATAAATTTTGATTTTTAAACTTTCCAAAAATTATATATGCGTTGCACCTATATATATTGCTATTTTTCTTTGCTTTTAGGGTATTCTTTCTAATAGTCTAAAAAATAGCTATAAAGAGATTCTCAAGAAGCTCTAGACCAAGAGCAATATGGAGTTCAAAATAAGATTTTATTAATAGCTAAACTTCAACACAGGAATTCGGTGGCATTATTAAGATTTTACTTAGAAGAGCACAAGAAAATCCTTATTTATGAATATGTGCTTAATAGGAGTCTTGATTACTTCCTATTCACCTGGGCATCCTTAAACATACTTGTAGTTTAAGATCATTAAGCCACTTCAAAAAAAAAAAAAAGATTATTGATCATTATTTACTTACTTGCTGTTATTTAATTTCTTGCGATTTTTTTTGGGCCAATTCGTCTTCAAAGATAATCATTTAATTCCTTACAAGTTAATCCTAACAAATTTATAGCATCTCAAATCAAAGGATATTAAACTAACTTGAATGTTACAAAATAATTAGAAGAATTGCTTAAAAAATTCTTTATCTTCGTAAGAACTCTTGCCTCAATATACATTATAATCTTAAACTCAACAATATTTTATTATATGATAATATAAATTTAAAAATTTCAAATTTTGGCACGATAAGGATAGTTGTCATAGATAAGACTAAAGGAAATACAAATAAAATTTTTTGGATATATGAAATTTGAATGCTAATTTTTTTTTATGTCTCTCACTTCTTTCATTGTCCTTTTAATAATGTCGATATCAAGAAATAAAGTTGCGATCTAATGGTAAGAGAACACTAATTGATTTCAGAATGTCTTGCTCCTTGTATTATTTGGGTGTAAATCAAACAAGGTTATACTTTCATATAGTAATTATATATTTTCAGAATATGCAATACTTAGACAATTTTTAAAAAAATCAAATATATTTAATTTTAAAGATTATAAGTGAAAAAATAATGCAAATTTTTATGAATCACATAATGTTGTTAGCCTCTTGAATTATGTAAGTACTTAATCTTATTTTTTTCATTAACAATCATAAGTAATATCATCTCTTCATAAAGCAAATTTAAGGATGAAAGGTTACAACAAAGGGCAATAATATGGGTATACTTCTGACTTTGAATAATTGTTTTAGATGTGGAAGTAGTGGATGGATCGAAATTCATCGGAAATATTAGATTCAAACTTGACAGAACTCCATCCTCATTCTGAAGTCAATAAATGCTTCCAGGTTGGTTTATTTTGTGTTAAAGAAAGTTCAGATGCTAGGCCATCAATGGCTACTGTTGTATCATATCTTAGTAGTGATTTGATTCAGTTGCCATCTCCTCAAGAACTAGCATTTTGAATGCATGGTAGAATGGAACCAAACATTGGAGCAAATGAATCTGGTTGAGGCGAGAATCCCAACAATCCCCGACAAGCCTCATCAATGTTACGTCCATAAGTGAATTTCTTCCTTGATAGCAAGAGATTTTTTTTACCTTTTCTTTTGAAATCATTATTCATTCTTTTATCTTTTAATGTTAAAAATTTTTCACAATAAACAACTCACTTTCGTTTTGATGGAGATTGAAATTTTTTCCCTTTCTGCTATCAATGTGCTCCTATATAATAATTGCAGATCTCAATTAAATCAAATATTTAATAATTCACTCAACTCATTTAGCAAATAACTATGGTAAATTTCCTCAGTTTTTGCTAAATTTATGCAAACTTTATATTGCCTTGAATGCAAAAGGACACTTTGTTTATAGACTCCATCCTAACAAAATATACTTCCACTCAACTTAGTAAAATATCAAAGAACATTTCCATCTTTGCAACCCACGGCCTTCTAACACCAGACTGAATAGGGGTAGCAAACTACCCAATTTTGTCACACTATATAACCTGAAACAGTGCCTTCCTGTATTGGGTGATCAATCTGGCTTATGCTTATAAGGAAGGAAACGAGTTGCAGACAATGCATATACTTAGGAGGTTCAATATGGCATTTAATGAACAAGGTAACTTGAAACCTCATTATACTTCACTGCCAATATAAAAAAAACTTTCAATAACAGCATGATGTGTTAATTCAGAAGAGCTCTGTCCATATTATATCTCTAAACTGTATTTGTCAGGTATTTGTGCTTATATGTATCTACCAAACCATGAAACCAATGGCAAAAATCAAACTAAAGAAAGAAATTAAATTTTATCTTAATTTGAGTAAACTCATTAAAAAAATGAAGAAAAATAAAATTGATTTTAAAAGTATATATCCGACTGACTTGAAGAGGGAAGAGATAAGATGTTGCTATCTATCAGAAAGACCCTGTCTCGCAAGTGACATGCCCATAAGTAAACAAAGTAGAAGAAGTGAAGCAGAGTCTCCAATCCGAAGCGTGGGTACCGTGTGGTCTTGTTCCCCACTGCCACAACCCACGAAAAAGAAAGAGAAAAGGAAAAGTCAAGACAGTGATTGATATGTGGTGTGATTCATGATAAGTTCAGACTTCCAACAGTTTTAGGTTATATAAAATAAAATAAAAATAGAAAATTTTAAAATTTAAAATATATTATTTTTATTTTTTGTAAATGTAGGTAAAGTTATAAAATTATAATTGTAGATTTATCATTACTAAATAAAGAATAGTTTCCATGGCTACACCGATATGAAAATGATGAGTGTTAGTATTTTTATTTGATTTTTTTATATTAAAATTATGTTTTTAAAATTATTATATAGCTTATAAAAAAATATATTAAAAAAAGTATTACAAGTCTTTTGCATAATTTTATTATTTTTTAAAAATAATTTTAGTATAAAAAATACTCTTGCTTTTATTTGAGATAAAATTTTTTAAAATATAAAAAATTATATTATTAAAATATAAAATTTATTTATATCTATATTATTCTCCATCAATATAAAAAAAGACTTTTTTAAATCTCTTTCCTTTTCTGTCACCTTTTTAATGTTTGGTAAAGTTATATTAATTTTGTCAGGTTAAGCGGAACCTTTTTATTAGCTAAAAAAGTTACTTTTGTATTTAAAAGCCGTCATTTTACAAAATTTTCTTATATTTTAAAATTTTTTAAAAAACTTTTTGTATTTAAAAATATAAAAAATTCTTTTCCAATCAAAATATAATAGAAAACAAGAAATAAACATTCTAAAAATGGTTGATCTAAAGTACAAATAACTTACTCTGCCATCCGGCCAAAGTTCAATAGATTCTCAAATCATCCAAAAACCTACACTCCCATACAACCCCTGTACCTCAACACTCTTTCTCTACATTATAAAATCTTGTAATCTTAAAACTTTACATTTAAAATTTTCAAAAATTTCAAATACAAAATCAAAATTTATAAAATCTTAAATTTTAAACTATGAAACTTTATACTTTAAATTATAAAATTTTAAATTTTAAATATGAAATTCAAACTTTTATAAATTATAAAATTTTAAATTTTAAATCTTAAATTATTAAATCCTAAATTATGGAACCTCAAAATATACATCTTAAATTTCAAAACTTTAAATTTTAAAATTCTAAACCTTAAATTATAAAACCTTAAATATTAAATTGTGAAACCTAAACCTTAAACAAAGCCCTTAACCCTAATTGCAAAACTTTAAATTCTATATCTTAAGCTATAAAGTCTTAAATCTTAAATCCTAAACTACAATTCATTTAACTATACTCAATCCATATGAAATATACAAAAACCATCTTACAGCCTTAGGTTCTAATTTCCGACTAGCTAGATCCATAAAGTTCTCGCACAGTCACTTCTATGTGATGTAGCATTTATGTATCTACCAAACCACGAAATCAATGGCAATATCAATCTAAGGAAGGAAATTAAATTTACAGTTTGCAAATCATTACCCTCTCTTAATCTGAAATTCAGTACAAAAAATCAGGAATAGTAAAATTGATTTTAAATTCAAATTTGCAACCAACTCAAAGAGTGATGTTCTATTTCAGTCAGGGCACAGCCTAACGTCTGAGACTTCACATGCCAAATGGTAAAAAGTAAATACAGAAGAAGAAGAAAGTGATTTAGAGTCTCCAAACTGGAGCTTCGTTCTTGGACCCCCGCCGCCAAAAGAAATTATCCTTGCAGGTAAGTTGTTATTAAACTGTTTGGACGCCTAAAAAGAATTATAAAAAATAAAATTATAAAAGTGTACAAATTGTGTACAAAAAATTTGTGTATAAATATAGTGTTCCGCCGCCGGCGGCACAACCTACGAAGGAGGAGTTGGTACGACAGCTTTAATGATTGATGCATACAAGCAAACCATAATGTTCATTATTTGTGTATTTGATATTAAGAGTTTGGTCCCACTGCTTTAAATTTCCCACCTGCTTCATTGAGAACGACGTCCACGACTTCTGACTCGTGGATAAATGAGATAATCATAGAGCATGCATTCCCTAAATTTGTTCAGGCAAAGCATAGTCTTGTCTTCTACAAGTTCCATCACTCATCTGCTTTTCTCTCTATCTAAATGGTAATTAGATCCATTCACTAGAAGCAAATCAGTATGTCTTTCTGCAAACTCGTTTCCTACATTTTCCTCTTAACCTTCCTCAACTTTGCAACGGTTAGGGCTGATGATCAAACTTCCCTTCATTATAATTGCACAATTCACAAAAGTTTCAGTCAGAACAGCGACTACCAATCCAACCTGATGAGACTCTTCCACAATTTATCTTCCTCGGACACTGACGGATACTACAACACCACAGTAGGCGAGAAAAACGCTCTCGACAGTGTGTATGGCGCCTACTTGTGCCGAGGCGATGTCCCTTTTCAGGTTTGTAAAGATTGCGTTGTATTCGCAATCAATGAACTATCGACAGGATGTCCATTCTCCAAAGAGGCCATCATTTGGTACGACGAGTGCTCCCTACGTTATTCGAACCGCTCTTTCTTCTCCACCGTTGACACAAGTCCAAGCCTTGGTATGTTGAACACCGCCAATGTGTCCAACGAAGCAAGTTTCATGCACCTAATGTTGAGAACCATGAACGAAACCGCAGACGAGGCAGCCAACTTTCCTGTTGGTGCCAAGAAATTCGCCACAAAGCAAGCCAGTATACCTGGATCAGAAACGCTATACTCTTTGGCACAGTGCACACCAGATTTGTCGCCTCAAGATTGCAGAGGGTGTCTAAGTGGTGCCATAGCGGGCCTTCCTGGGTGCTGTGAAGGAAAGAAGGGAGGGAGAGTTCTATTCCCAAGCTGTAATGTTCGCTATGAATTGTTCTTTTTCTATTACACCCCGGCTATAGCATCGTCGCCTGTAGGAACTAAATCGGAAGGTAAAGTTGGAATTTATTGCTCAATATAAATAATTGTGTGAGGTTGTTGAATCTCAATGATTAAAAAATTCAAATATGCAACAGCGAAAGACTATAGTTGTAGACAGTTTAATTTATTTTATTTATTATTTAAAATTTCTTTTTATACATAACCTAATAAGAAATAAATAACTTTAAATAAAATATGATAAATTATAATATAATAAATAACGGCAGTTAGTTATAAAGAAAGAGTGAATCATGTATATATTATTAATGGACGAAGTATAACAGTTTTTCTATTTTTTTAGTTTTAATACATTAAAATCTAAATAATTTTGATTTTAAAAATATCATAACAATTTTAAGGAGGACAGGGTGAATTTTGAAAAAATAAAATTAAAATAATTTGTTGGTTTGATGATGTGGTCTCAGTGTAACTTGAACAGTAGTTAGTTATTAACTCACCGTTTCGAGTGCAGTTGTCAAAGTGGATTAATTTATCCGTATTGACCTGTAATTAAATGAAAGTGCAAAGCGGTCTAGATGAGTTAAAAAATTATTAATTTATTTCATTTTTTACACAGAGTAGAACTAACACACACATAACTTAGGCTAACCGAAAAAACATAAATTTATTCTATTTTTTAAGTGGTACAAGACGGACCAACGAATGAATCTAGCCATTTTGACACCTTTACCTTTTAGGACCAAAGCTAGTTTTCATCACAATAAAACCATTGTTTTTCATTTATTTGTTTGGGGTGTTTTCAACTAGCTTGCCAGACTTTTAGTCCACTACTATTTTGTTTTTTGGGCCGGGGGGGGGGGGGGGGGAGAGAGAGAGAGAGAGAGATATTAAAGGGAAATACGCAAAACACAAAGACAACTAAAACGAATTACATTCTAACATATCTACCGTAAGCAACTCCAGCCAGATCTCTTAGAAGCATTAGGTCCCTACCTTTTTTTTTTTTCTTCAAAGCTTCTTCCCCAATTGTTATATATTACAAACCATTAGCTAAAAATAAACAATTATATATAAGCGAAAGGGACAATATATTTACAAAAATGTTACGCATATGTTTGTTTTTATATTTAATCAATTTTATTAAAATAAATTTAAGTAATTAGTTCAAATGAATTTATAATTATATGATAATTTAAGTAACATTTCAATGATTGTATGAATTTTATTAGTCATTCTACTCCTTTCCCATTGCACGTAAATATATAATATATTTTACGCAGGTAAAGGGAAAGGCCAATCACAAAAAATTATAATATTGGCTGTGGTCTTCGCCGTTGTTGGTTCCGTCATGCTTTTCTATTGTACATGCTATTTCTTACGCAGAAGAAAGTGGAAGAGTTATAAGGATATACTCAAGGAAATTTGTACGTATAAATTAATCTATATTAATTTTATTGATTTTGTATTAAGTGTAGAAAAATAGTGAGTTATATTAAAATTGAAATATTGATGTAGTCGGGAATGAAAGTACCAGCATAGAGTCATTACAATTCAGTTTGGCCACAATTGAAGCTGCCACGAACAACTTTTCACAAGATAACAAGATAGGCAAAGGTGGATTTGGAGAAGTGTATAAGGTAACATACGTTAATTGCTGACTGTTTATATATGTGTGTGTATGCATGTATATTATGTGTGTGTGTGTGTGTGTGTATATATATATATATATATATATATATATATATGTATGTATATGGGTGGATGGATAGAGGTAGGCTGGTAATGTGCTAACTTTCTTAATTTAGCCATATGTGTGTGTGTAAATATATGTATTGTGCCCCTATATATTTAGCCCATTTTTCCCAGCCTAGTATATCATATGAACTATGTTTTTAGGGAATTCTTTCTGATGGCCGAGAAATAGCTGTAAAGAGACTCTCTAGAAATTCTGGACAAGGTGCAACAGAGTTCAAGAATGAGATTTTGCTAATAGCCAAACTTCAACACAGGAATTTGGTGACATTATTAGGATTTTGCTTGAAAGAGCAAGAGAAAATCCTTGTATATGAATATGTGCCCAACAAGAGCCTTGATTACTTCTTATTCGGTTTGACATTTTCAAACTTACTTTTCTTATTATTTTAGTTTAAGTTTATTGATGTTTCTTTACATAATGCATCTTGATTCATTTCTTGTCATTTAAACTATCTGACAGTTAAGAGATATTTCACTTGATCACTAACAATTTACTCGTGATAAATTTATAGGCTCCCAAAATCGAAGGATATTAAATTGGTCTGAGCGATATAAGATTATAGGAGGAATTGCTCGAGCAATTCTTTATCTTCATGAGTATTCTCGTCTCAAAGTTATACATCGTGATCTCAAACCGAGTAATATTTTATTAGATGGCAATATGAATCCCAAAATTTCAGATTTTGGTATGGCAAGAATGGTTGCTATAAATGAAACAGAAGGAAGTACAAGTAGAATTGTTGGGACATAGTAAGTTTTTTTCTTATCTTACTCGTTAACTTTTTTAAAGTTGATAAAGATATAAGATTGTGATCTAATGGTTAGAGATTACCCATTCCATATGACATATATTGTTAGAATTCTCAAAGGTTGTTCCTTGTTTCATTTGGATTTGAATCTAGCTTACATGTTTATATTTTTATACAGTGGCTATATGTCTCCAGAATATGCAATGCTTGGACAATTTTCAGAAAAATCAGATGTCTTCAGTTTTGGAATTATGATTTTGGAGATTATAAGTGGAAAAAAGAATGCTAATTTTTGTGAATCACAAAATGTTGTTAGCCTCCAGAGTTATGTAAGCACTTAATTTTTTTTTTCAATTAAAGCTCATATGTAATATAATTGATCTTTATCATAAAGCAAAAATAACAATGAAAATATTACAAAAAAAAACCCAATAATATTTGTCTCACTTGAAATAATTGTTGCAGGTGTGGAAGCAATGGATGGATCAGAAACCATTGGAAATATTGGATTCAAACCTGAATGAACTTCATCCTCATCCTGAAGTCATTAAATGCATACAGATTGGTTTATTATGTGTTCAAGAAAATCCAGATGCTAGGCCATCAATGGCTACTGTTGTTTCATATTTTAGTAGTGATTTGACTCAGCTGCCATCTCCTCAAGAACCAGCATTTTTCATGCATGGCAGAATTGAACCAAACATTGGGGCAAACGAACCTAGCCTAGGCCAAAATCTCAATAATTCCTTACTATCTTGTACAAATGTTATGTCAAAAAGTGAATTGCTTCCCCGCTAGCAGGAGTTTTTGTTTTCCATTTTCTTTTTTGAAATCATAAATCATTCTTTTATCTTTTAACGTTGAAAAAGTTTTAAAATGGAGAACTCATTTTCATTTCGATAGAGATAATGCGTTTTTTTCCTTTCTGTCATCACTATACTTCTATGATCATCAGAGAATTCAATTAAATCAAATATTTACTAAGTCACTCAACTCTTAACACAAATGACTGGTAAATTTCCTCAATTCTTTGCTAAATTTATACAAACTTTATTTTTTGTCTAAAATGCACAAGGGCACTTCGTTTATAGACTTGATCCTAGCAAATCTACTCCTTCCACTGATCTTGGTAAAATATCGAGGAACAATTCAATCTTTGCAACTCACAGCCTTGTATTACCAAAATAAATCAGCTAGAATGGCAAAATCCATATGGAATATACCAAAACCATATTACAGCTTTCTAATTTCAAAATAGCTATATCTATAAAGTTCTAGCACAGTCACTTCTCCGTAACGTAGCATTTATATTTCTACCAAATTGGAGCGTGGGCCTTAGTCCTCCACCGTGCCACAACTTACAAAGGCAGAAGAAAAAAGAAAAAGTTGAGAAGAGAGCAATTGGTATCTGGTAAAAAATAATATCCATGGCTTTAATGAGAAAAATTTCATGATGAAATGTGAAAACATTAGAAGTTATTTTCATCTGTCTCTTTAATTTAAATGAACAAAATTCTTGTTTTAAATAAGGATAAAGAACATAGCAGTAACTTAAATTTCCTCATAACCTAAACAGAACTTCGGAGAATAAAAGCATGAAAAATCTTACTCGGGGATAATAGTTGAAACTAAAGAAAGATGAAGAAATTGTAACAAAAGAGGTTGAAACAGAAAGATGATGAAAGATCAGAGAACATTTTCTTATTCAACAGACTTAAAAGATTTTACAGAGCTTAAGCACTTATATAGAACTATATGACAGATGACTAGCCAAAATAACCCGTAACAATACAACTAACTCTGTAACAGAATTACAACTGTCATAAGAGTTACAGCTGTCATAACAACTCTTACAGCAGATTTACTAACAGTATGCAATGCTGATCACGTGCTCTTTTCTTCAATGAAGTCCACATCAGCTTTCTCATCCTCTTCAATGCTGTTCACATGTTCTTCCAGCTTCAACTTCTTACTCTTATCATCCCCCCTCAAACTTAAGGTTTCTTTGGGAAGAACCTTAAGTTTGTGTAGCAAAAAAGAGAACTGAGAGCTAGTGAGAGGTTTGGTGAGAATATTAGCAATCTGCTGCGATGAAGGCAAGTGCAGAACTTCAATTTCTTTTTGACTAACTTTGTCACAAACAAAATGTAAGTCAAGTTCAACATGTTTGGTGCGGGCATGGAGAACCGGATTATGTGCCAAATGAATAGCACTCAAGTTGTCACAATAGATGGCAGGAGGATCACTAAGTTGAATTCCAACTTCAAAGAACAAAGACTGAAGCCAAGATACTTCAACAACAGTGTTAGCTAGACTTCTATATTCAGCCTCTGTGCTAGAACGGGAGACAATACTCTGTTTCTTTGAAGACCAGCTAATTAGATTAGCACCTAAGAAAATGCAATGACCTGATGTAGATTTGCGATCATTTGGATCGGAAGCCCAATTAGCATCACAATACACAAACAATTGGTCAAGAGAGGTTAGTTGAAACTCTAGACCACAATTGATAGAACCTAAGAGATACCGCAGAATGCGTTTGACAGCTAACCAATGAGCTTGGAGAGGCTGCTGCATGAATTGACAAACTTTGTTCACTGCATAAGAGACATCTGGTTGTGTCATAGTGACATATTGAAGAGCACCAACTACTGATCTGTATAGACTAGGATCTAAAACTGGGTTACTGCCATAATTGAGAAGTTTTGTACTAGAAACCATTGGTGAACTCATTGGTTTTGCACTCTCCATGTGAACTTTGGACAAAAGATCAGTGATGTATTTGGACTGAGAAAGAATGATATTACCTTCTGCAGTAGGAGTAACTTCAATGCCTAAAAAGTAGCTAAGGCTACCAAGATCTTTCAAGGCAAACATGGAGTTAAGCTGCTAAATTAGCTTTTGACCTGCAGAAGATGATGAACCAGTGACTATTATGTCATCTACATAGACTATGACAAATAATTGCTGCGTTGGAGTAATCTGAGTGAATAATGAAGTGTCACAACGTGCTGTCTTGAAGCTAAAAAAGTGAAGGGCAGAAGTTAATTTTTGAAACTAGGCGTTAGGAGGTTGTTTGAGTCCATAGAGAGCTTTATTGAGCTTGCATACCAGGTTTGGATTCTCAAATTCAAAACTAGGTGGCTGTTGCATAAAGACTTCCTCATGCAAATCTCCATTGAGGAATGCATTGTTAATGTCCACCTGATGAAGTTTCCAGCCCTTAGAGAATGCCATGGTAATCAGAACCTTGACAGTGGTTGGTTTAACAACTGGACTAAAGATTTCTGTGTAATCTATACCTTCTTTTTTATGATACCCTTTTGCCACAAGCCTAGCTTTATATTTCAACACTGAACCATCCGGATTTTGTTTGACTTTGAATATCCACCGACAGCTAATAGGTTTCTTGTGAGCAAGAGGCTGGACTAAATCCCATGTATGATTAGCTAACAATGCTCTATATTCATCTTGCATGGCTGAGTACCATTGAGAATGTGCTAAAGCTTCAGCAACAGAGTATGGTTCTACACATGTAGTGAGTGTTTTTGGCTTAAAAATCCCAAGCTTGCTTCATGAACATTAGCATGTTGACTGACAGCATGAGAAGGACTATTGTCTGTGGTATTTTCCTGTAAAACAACAGGAGCTTCTAATACACTGTCAGTTTGTAACAGTGTATCATTAGTATGAACAAGAGAATCTTGTGAAACAGTTGTACTATCAACATGATGAGAATTCTCAGGTATGCTAGATAAGTTTTGAGAAGCGATACATAAAGGAATGACAGTTGAGGGTGAAGAAATAGTATAAGGTGTGGGTACTGACACAGATTCAGTGGCATAAGGAAAATTACTTTCATTAAATGCTACATCCTTTGAGATGTAAATCTTTCCTGATTTGCTAAGGCATTTGTAGCCTTTATGTTGCAGACTATACCCCAAAAATGTACAGGGTATTGATTTGTATTGGAACTTTGGAGAATTATAAGGTCGAATGTTTGGAAAACATTGGCATCCAAAAACTTTCAAGAATTGATAATTTGGTTTAGTACCAAACAAGAGTTCAAGAGGGGTTTTGTGACTTAGAATAGGAGAAGGAAGTCTATTAATGACATATGTTGTTGTATGGAAGGCATGATCCCAGAAAGAAAGAGGCATTGAGGACTGATGTAGTAAGGCAAGTCCCATCTCAATTACATGTCTATGTTTTCTTTCTAAAACACCATTCTGATGATGAGTGTGAGGGCAAGAGAGATGATGCAAGATACCATTTGCTTTAAGGTATTGAGAAATGTTCCTATATTCACCACCCCAATCAAATTGTAGGGCTTTAATGGGTTTATCAAAGAGTAACTCAACTTGTTTCTTGAAGAGAATAAAGGTTTGAAGTGCTTGGGACTTATGAGTAAGAGTGTAGAGCCAAGTGTATCTGCTATATGCATCTATGAAAACAATGTAATACCTACACCCATTTGATAAGGGGATTGGAGAAGGACCCTAAATGTCAGAGTGGATAAGCTGTAATGGTGAATTATAAAGAGTTTTAGAGATGGTAGCTAGAAAACGATGCATTTTAGCCATACAACATGAGTCACAAAAAGAAATGCTATCTTTATTCGACATTTGAATGTTACAAGAAGTGAAAACATGATTCAATACATCTTTGGCTGCATGGCCAAGTCTGAGATGCCACAAATCAACTAATTTCAAGTTTGATTTTGTACACACAGTGGTGGAAAAACACTGCTGAAGTTGAGAACAACTTGATGTCAAAGATTGGGATTGAAATGAGTTGGTCACGGGGAAAGTATCAAAAGCATACAGCCCATTTTTAAGCTTCCCTTTCAATAGGATTTGGTTTGATTCCTGTGATTTGACATAGCAGAGATCAGGGTGAAATTCAAAATATATTGAATTATCTCTAGCAAATTTTGAGACACTAACAAGATTTTTTGTTATAGAAGGCACATGTAGGAGTGAGTTTAAGGCAAGATACTTGTCAGGTGTAACAAATACATGAGAATTACCAACATGTTTAATAGTCAAACCTATTCCATTACCAATCACAACTTGCTCTTTGCCTGCATAAACACTTCTGGTATTGAGATTCTCCACTGAATGAGTAAGATGATTGGATGCTCCTGAATCAGGATACCAACATTGATCTGCAGCTTTGAAATTAACACCTTGTGGAGAGTTTCTTGAGTCAGAGTTCCAATTTTCAGCCTTAGGACCACTGACATACATAGCTTGCATTAAGTGTTGAGACTGGCTTAAGCCACAGTTGTCTGGAGCAGAGTATGTGTCATATGAATTTTGATTTCTTCCAAAAATAGAACCTCCTTGGTAGGTATCATTATACCAATAGTAACAATATCATGCCAAATGTCCACTTTTTCCACAAACTTGACATATTTGATTCATTTTACTACCTAACCTTCCTCTACCTCTACCTCTTGTATTATAATTGCTTTTAAATCCACCTCTGAAACTATAAATTTGTTGTTGATTCCCATAGCTAGAGTGTTGTCTCATAGCCTGATCATTTTGTTGTTGCTTCAGTCTCTCATAAGAAGGTTTTCCTCTTTGTTCAATTGAGTGTGTGGGATTCCACACTTGCCTTCATTGCAGCAGATTGCTGATATTCTCACCAAACCTCTCACTAGCTCTTAGTTCTCTTTTTTGCTACACAAACTTAAGGTTCTTCCCAAAGAAACCTTAAGTTTGAGGGGGGATGATAAGAGTAAGAAGTTGAAGATGGAAGAACACGTGAACAGCATTGAAGAGGATGAGAAAGCTGATGTGGACTTCATTGAAGAAAAAAGCACGTGATCAGCATTGCATACTGTTAGTAAATCTGTTGTAAGAGTTGTTATAACAGCTGTAACTCTTATGACAGCTGTAACTCTTATCACGGCTGTAATTCTGTTACAGAGTTAGTTGCATTGTTATGGGTTATTTTGGCTAGTCATCTGTCATATAGTTCTACATAAGTGCTTAAGCTCTGTAAAATCTTTTAAGTCTGTTAAATAAGAAAATGTTCTCTGATCTTTCATCATCTTTCTGTTTCAACCTCTTCTGTTACAATTTCTTCATCTTTCTTCAGTTTCAACTTGATTTGAATTAGAAATAGGATTTCCAACTGATGCTAATAAATCTACTGTACTTTTAATTCGTGACAAATATTCTACAATGGTTAAACCTCCTTTCTTTGTGTTTTGTAACTGACCTTTGAGTTGCCTTATCTTTGCCTTTGTTTGTGAAGCAAAGTGAGCTTCTACACGCTCCCAGACTGCACTTGATGTACTACATCCAACCATTCTGGTTCATACTGATTCAGCCATGGATGAAAGAAGCTAGGACATTAACAATTGGTCCTGTTTCTCCCATGCAAGAAACTCTAGATTAATCCTTCTGATTACTGCATCTCGATCTGATTGAAATTTTTGAGGTATTGCTTCTGGAACAATAAACTTGTATAGATCATGTCCTTTAACTGCTGAAATCACTTGCTGTTTCCATATGAGGAAGTTACTTGAGTCAAGCTTACTGAAACATTGTGTGAGAAGGAAATTGGTGAGTTGCAAACCAAAGGATTCTGGCCGCCATTGATGACGTTCCTCTGATCTGCCATAGAAGCTAAGCTCTGATACCAAGTTGAAACTGAAGAAAGATGAAGAAATTGTAACAGAAGAGGTTGAAACAGAAAGATGATGAAAGATCAGAGAACATTTTCTTATTCAACAGACTTAAAAGATTTTATAGAGCTTAAGCACTTATATAGAACTATATGACAGATGACTAGCCAAAATAACCCATAACAATGCAACTAACTCTGTAACAGAATTACAGCCGTGATAAGAGTTACAGCTGTCATAAGAGTTACAGCTCATAAGAGTTACAGCCGTCATAACAACTCTTACAGCAGATTTACTAACAGTATGCAATGCTGATCCCGTGCTCTTTTCTTCAATGAAGTCCACATCAGCTTTCTCATCCTCTTCAATGTTGTTCACGTGTTCTTCCAGCTTCAACTTCTTACTCTTATCATCCTTCAACTTCTTACTCTTATCAATAATGAGGTCTGCAGTCGTTTAAGAGAAGAGATGAGAGCTTTGAAAGATACTTGATGGTTGTAAATAGGCAAGCTTCCGTTAGGTTTTGCTTTAAACACGACTGTATAGTAAATTTTTGACCCGGGCCTAGCCTTAGCTTGATATATGCCAATCATTAGGTCTCACCAGGCTTGTTGTAAAAAATAAGAAGGTTTGACTTAGTTTGTTAGTTTATTTAGACGTACAGTTAGGATGCACAACTAGGCCTGCTAAGTTACAAAATATATGATTTTATATAAACTTCTAAAATATATAGCTTTAAATATAAATATATAAATTTTTATATTATATAAATAAAACAGATCAGCTTGTAGGCTTGAAGGCCAAGCTCTAATGAAATAGGGTGGCTTCAACCTATTTAGAAAACAAGCCTATTATGTGGCCTAGACATAGCGTGAATTTTTAAGCAGGCCAAGTCAGGTTAGACCAAATACAGGCTAAGCTGCAGAACCTGAGAGCACTTAGTCTATTTCCACCCCAAGTCGTAAACAAGGTCTTAATATTGCTTCCAGTGAGTCGGGAGAGATCTGTCAATGAAGCTTAGAATAAAAGATTTAATGTAAATTTTGAAAGAACTCAAAGATGAAGTTCTTGCAGGAAGTTGTGTGAAAGATTCTTGAGACTTTCCAAAAACCACAGCTTTTCAAACCTTGTAAGGTAAGAAAACTAATTAATGATGATATTTCCTCAATGATCGTGACTGAAAACTGCATGTCAGATTAGCAGGCTTTAGCTGTAAGGAATCCCAAAATTCGCAAGCAGTTTGCAACCATCTAGTCTCTTAGATCGATTAACAAGATTTTGGCGAGCCAAAATAGACGGATGCCAATCACTTAAACTTGTACAGCAGCTGAGATTTACAAATTCAAGGTATGAAGCTTTAGAAAAATCAAGGAGTCCCTTCGGCTGTTGAGATCGAGTTAGTAAGGTCAGGTTTGTTTTGTGAGGTCCAAAAACTTATAATAATTTATATTAAAATTCGTGAGAATTTATAAAATTAATTTTTGTGAGTTTAACTTTCTCATCAAGTTTAAGTTGTCTTATATAGAGCTTTTGGTTTAATCCTCTAATTAGATCTGCTTTGTGTGATAAAAGTGAAACCATTACTCATCTAAAATAAAATATAAGTTTGAGAATGACATAATTTTTAGGGAAATTTTATGGCATTTCTTCCCTGTGGTATTTCTGTGTATCAAGAAATGAGTCAGAATGGTTAAGTGGGTTTTAATTGGCGAGCGAGAACAAAGTAAAAAAGGCAGCAGGTTCAACAAAAAATGCGTACTAATATTTGTGAGAGTGATTACAAAAGGTTTATTTAATTAAACATTTTATTTTAAGAAAATAAAAAGCTATCTATTAAAAAATAGATTAAAATATTAAAAACTTCTCATAGTTAGACACGTTTGTAAAAAATTATTTATATTTTCAGTTATATCAATTAATATTATTACACTTTTACATTAAAGCTATTTAACTCCCATACAAATCCATCTAAATTACTAATGACATCCTTCCTCATCTTCGTTCACTAAGTCATTGCAGTACCAACAACATCACCGCCGCCAGTAGCTCCAACGCCACTACCACCGCCTCCGGTACTACGGTTGCGTGGCCGTCACCTCCGTCCTCCAACACAGTTACAGATTGAAATAGTGTGATTTATGCATTCAACTTTACTCGGCACTTGATAATATCGGGTTGAAACATTGATGTTTGAGGCCTAGCTAGATTGGATTGGAGAGGAGTGGCAGTGATAAAGTTGTCTGCAGTCCGCACTCTGCAAGGAAAATTCCCATATGAGTGAATTGAAAGAACTGCGTTGTAGTTCATAACCCGCATTCCAGAAAATGACTGTGTTTCTCTTTCCTTTCTCTTAACCCAATTCCAAACAAAAGAGAAGATGTGAAGTATTGAAGTTCTCCTCTGCTTCAACTTTTATGGCAAAAAGACTCATACTTTTCTGGGTTTTCCTTTTGGTCTCAAACTTTGTAAAATCTCAGCATGACGAACTGTTCTTTGATAGATTCGATGGTGCTATCAGCAGCATAAGCTGAAACGGGGCTGCTGAAATTGAGCATAGTGGCTTACTTCGCCTGGCAAACAATGTTGGGACAGAGGTAAGGATGGACGCCGTTAAGTAATTTAGATAGATTTGTAAAGGAGGGTCTTAATTGCACTATTGGTGTAATTGAAAGTATATAAAATCTTTTGCAAGAGTGTGCAAGTGTAAAGAGATTTTTTATATTTTAACCTAAAAAATAATTACGGTGTGAATGGTTTAAGCTTCAAAAGTGACAAATAAGTAGAGTCTAACTATGGCAACGAGAGAACAAGTTTATTCATTATGAAAAAGATATCGTTATGCCACGGTTTTAAATAATACTCTTATTTATATTTAGTTATATACAAGTATTATCCATTTTTACAAAGAGTGTAACTGAATATAAGAAAAGCTATTATATAAAGGGATTAGCAAAACAAAAAACCTCTTCTGGAAAAGGATCTAATGATGATTGAGTTTTGGAGATGACAAAATCAAATAATGAGAAAGATTTACATAAATTAGTGTGAGAAAATTGAGAGTTGGGGTTGAGTTGTGCCGAATGGTTTTTTCTATGGACATATGTGTAATGTAAGAAAATATAATGGTTAAAATAAAGAAAAATGTTACATTCATGTACGCACGGCAACTTCAAAAAAACAAAAAAGGTTGCAAAAAATGTAAGAAACGTGATGCACGTGAGTTTAGCGACACCCTAAAAAAAGGAAAATGATATTTTTACATCGCATGCCATACGTTTTCAGCCACATCATAGACGTGGCTGAAATCAAAGCCATCCGTTGGGAGTTGAAATTTAAAATTAAAACATCTTAAGTTAGCCACGTTATCATTGTAGCTAAAAACGTAGTTAATTGTGCGTAAGAATAGCAATACTCTTAGTATTCTCAGTAAAACTGTACTAACGTGCGCTCAATTACAATTCAATAGAAAAAATATGATGTTAACCTACTTCATCTAATTATACAAGCAAACCATTAATTTAATGATTGATGTATTTGAAATTAAGAGTTTGGTCCAACTGTATGCTTTACATTTCCCACTTGCTCATGAACGACGACGACGACTTCCGACTTATGAATATCCTATCTACAGGTTGTAGTGATGAGATAATCATAGACCATGCATTCCTTAAATTTGTTGAGGCCAATCATAGTCTTCTCTTGCATTTGCGTATGTTCCACCACTCATACGCTTTTCTCCCTATCAAAATGATAATTAGATCCATTCAGTGGGAGCAGATCAATATGTTTTTCTCCCAACTCTTTTCCTACTTTTTCTTCTTTACCTTTCTCAACTTTGCCATGGTTTGGGGTGATGATGAAAGCTCCCTTCAATATAATTGCTCAATGAACAAAACTTTCAGGGACAACAGCGACTACCAATCCAACCTGATGAGACTCTTCCGCAATTTATCTTCCTCCGCCACTGACGGATACTACAACACCACAGTAGGTGAGAGGAACGGTTTCGACGATGTGTATGGCGCCTACCTGTGCCCAGGCGATGTCCCTTTCAGGTTTGTAAAGATTGCGTTGTATTCGCAACCAATGAACTATCGACGGGATGTCCCTTCTCCAAAGAGGCCATCATTTGGTACGACGACTGCTCCTTACGGTATTCGAACCGCTCTTTCTTCTCCACCGTTGACACATGGCCAAGGCTTGGCATGTTGAACACCGCCAATGTGTCCAACGAAGCAAGCTTCATGCGCCTAATGTTGAGAACCATGAACGAAACCGCAGATGAGGCAGCCAACTTTCCTGTTGGTGCTAAGAAATTCGCCACAAAGCAAGTCAATATATCTGGTTCAGAAACGCTATACTCTTTGGCACAGCGCACACCAGATTTGTCGCCCCATGATTGCAGAATGTGTCTAAGTGGTCCCGTAGCGGGCCTTCCTGGGTGCTGTGAAGGAAAGAAGGGAGGGAGAGTTCTATACCCAAGCTGTAATGTTCGCTATGAATTGTTCTCTTTCTATTACACCCCGGCTATAGCATCGTCACCTGTAGGAACTAAATCGGAAGGTAAAGTTTATAGCTCTCAAATACAAGTGATTGTTGTAGGTTGTAGAATCTCAGTCGATTAAAAAACTCAAATATGATTTAATATAAAATTTGATGAGTGAAAGAATAGCTGCAGAAAGTTTGTACAGGAAAGTTGAATTTATCTTATTTATTATTTGAAATTTCTTTTTATACAAAATCAAATAAGAAATAAATAATTTTAGATAAGAAATGATATATTATGAAAATATAAAATAATAAATAACGACAGTTAATTATAATGAAATAGTGAATTATGAATATATTATTAGTGGACGTATAACTATTTTTCTATTTTGTTAGTTTTAATTACAGTAATATCTAAATAACTTTGATTTTTCAAAATATTTAAATAATTTGAAGAACGATTCTCTTTAGGTAACAGGATGAATTATAAAGAAATAAAATTAAAAAAAATTGTTGGTTAGCGGAAGTGCTCAAGTAGTAACTTGAACAGCAGTTACTGACTTACTACCTAGTTGCTTTTGAGACCAGCAATAATTTTTATGTTTTTCTTTTTCTTGGTTAACAAGAGGGGCTAAGAGCCCCCAAACAAACAAAACTACACTGGAGTAGATCTCTCAGAAGAGATCTGAGACCAGCAATAATTTTTAACACAACGAAACCGTTGTTTTTTATTTATTTCTTTATGGCGTTTCCAACGAACTTGCCAGAGTTTTCAAAGTTTCTTTCCCAATTGTTGTTATTACAAACCATTAGCTAAATAAACAATGACTTATATATATATATATATATATATATATATATGGCACAATATGTTTATAAAATTGTTATGCATATGATAGTATTTATATTCAATTAATTTTTTTTAAAATAAATTTAAGTAATGTTAGTTCAAATTAATTTATAATTATATGATAATTTATGTAAAATTTATATGATTGTGTGAATTTTATCAGCCGTTCTAGTCCCTGTCAATTGCATGTAAGTACATAACATATTTTACGCAGGTAAAGGGAAAAGTCAATCACGAAAAATTATAATGGTTGTTGTCTTCGTATTTGTTGGTTTCGCCATGATTTTCTGTTGTGCGTGCTATTTCTTACGCAGAAGGAAGTGGAAGAGTTATACGACTATTCTTAAGGAAACTTGTATGTATAAAGCAATCTATATTAGTTTTATTGATTTTGTATTAAGTGTAGAAAAACAGTGACTTATGTTCAAATTGGAATATTGGTACGTAGTTGGCAATGAAAGCACTAGGATAGAGTCCTTACAATTCAGTTTAGCCACAATTGAAACTGCCACGAATAACTTCTCACATGACAACAAGATCGGCAAAGGTGGATTTGGAGAAGTATACAAGGTAACATACGTTAATATATAGCTGACTATTTACGTGTGTATATATCTGTGTGTGTGTGTATTTATGTATGTATATATATATATATATATATATATATATATATATGTATGCGTATGGATGATGGATGGATAGATAATATGTTTAATTTCTTCTTATATACATATATATATATAAATATACTTAATTTTTTCTTATATACATATGTGTGTGTGTGTGTGTGTGTTGTACACTTAAAAATTTGGCCCATTTTCCCTTGCCTAGTTTATCACATGAACTATATTTTAGGGCATTCTTTCTGATAGTCGGGAAATAACTGTAAAGAGACTTTCAAGAAGTTCAAGACAAGGTGCAATAGAGTTCAAGAATGAGATTTTACTAATAGCCAAACTTCAACACAGAAATATGGTGGCCTTATTAGGATTTTGCTTAAAAGAACAAGAGAAAATCCTTGTTTATGAATATGTGCCCAACAAGAGCTTTGGTTACTTCCTATTCGGTTTGACATTTTCAAACTTGCTTCTTAATGTAGTTGAAGTTCATTGATGATTCTTTCTGTGATACATGTTAATTCATTTCTAGTCATTTAAACTAACTAACTTTAAGAGATATTCACTATCTCTAACAATTTACTCCTAATAAATTTATAGGTTCTCAAAATCGAAGGATATTGAATTAGTATGAATGATATAAAATTTAGGAGAAATTGCTCGAGGAATTCTTTGCTTTCATAAGTATTTTCGTTTCAAAGTTATACATCGTGATCTCAAACCGAGTAACATTGTATTAGATCACAATATGAATCTAAAAATTTCATATTTTGATATAGTAAGGATAGTTGCTATAGATTAAATAAAAGGAAGTACAAATAAAATTGTTGGGACATAGTAAGTTTGGATTCCCTTTTTTTATCCTTCTTGTTAATTTCTTTAGTTATCCTATTAATAATGTTGATCAAGATATAAGATTTTGGTCTAATGCTAAGAGAATACCTATTCCATATGACAGTGAGAATTCCCAAAGGTTGTTCCTTGTTTCATTTGGGCTGTAAATCTTACATGTTTGTATTTTTATACAATGGCTATATGTCTTTAGAATATACAATGCTTGGACAATTTTCAAAAAAATCATATGTTTTCAGTTTTGGAATTATAGTTTTGGAGATTATAAGTTGAAAAAAGAATGCTAATTTTTGTGAGTCACAATGTGTTGTTAGTCTTCAAAGTTATGTAAGCACTTAATCTTTTTTCATTAAAGTTCATACGTAATATCATCTTTATCATAAAGCAAAATTAACGATGAATTGAATAAAAAAAGGCAATAACATGAGTGTAAGTATCACTTTGAATATCTGTTGCAGGTGTGGAAGAAATGGATGGATCACAAACGATTGGAAATATTGGATTCAAACCTGATTGAACTTCATCCTCATCCTGAAGTCATTAAATGCATACATATTGGTTTATTATGTGTTCAAGAAAATCCAGATGCTAGGCCATCAATAGCTACTGTTGTTTCATATCTTAGTAGTGATTTGATTCAGCTGCCATCACCTCAAGAGCCAGCATTTTTCACGCATGGTCGAATGAAACCAAACATTGGGGCAACCGAATCTAGTCCAGGCCAAAATCCCAATAATTTCTTACCTTCCTGTACAAATGTTATGTCCGAGAGTGAAATCCTTCCTCGATAGCAAAAGGTTTTATTTTTCATTTTCTTTTGAAATCATTAATCATTCTTTTATCTTTTAACATCAAAAAATTTTCACAATAAAGAACTCACTTTCGTTTCTATGGTGTTTATGTGTTTATTTCCTTTCAGTTATCAACACGCTTCTATGATCATTGTATCACCACACTAAATTGGGTAGGGTGGTAAAATTTATATGGAATATACAAAAACCATATTACAACTTTTGGTTCTAATTTCAGAATAGCTTTACCTATAAAGTTCTAGCACAGTCACCAATTCTCTGTGACATAGCATTTATATATCTACCAAACTGGAGCGTGAGTCTTGGTCCTCCACTGCCACAACTTAAAAAGAAGGAAGAGAAAGGGAAAAATTGAGAAGAGAGCGATTAGTATCTGGTTAAAACTAGTGTCCATGGCTCCATTAGAGAGAAATGTCTTGATGAAATGTGAAGACATTAGAAAAATTATTTTCAGCTGTCTTATTAATTTAAATGAACAAAATTCTTGTTCTAAATAAGGATAAAGAACATATCAATAATAGAAATTTCCTCATAACCCAAACAGAACCTTGGAGAATAAAAAACAAGAAAAATCTTACTCAGGGATGATGAGATCTTAACGGATGCCTCTTGCAATCCCTTGTCTAAAGAAATGAAAGCTGTGAAAGATGCTTGATCGTTGTAAATAGGTAAGGTTATGTTAGGATTTGCTTTAAACAGGACTGTATAGCAAATTTTTGACCTGCGCCTAGCCTTAGCTTGATGAAAAATGATAGAATCAAAATGTTACATAATATTTTAAATATTTATAAGAATAACAGGACTCTTGCTTGATATATGCCAATTATGTGGTCTTACCTGACTGGCTTTTTAATCTAATTTGTTGATTTAATTGGATCTACAATCAAGATAGGCAACTAGGCCTCTTAGGTCACAAAATATATTGTTTTATATAAACTTCTATAATATGTAATTTTAAATATAAATACACAAATTTTTATATTATATAAATAAAACATATCAGCCTGTAGGCTTAACGGCCAAGCTTTAATGAAATAGGCCAAGATTTAATGTGAATTTTCAAAGATCTCAAAGATGAAGTAGTTGGAGGAAAGATTATGGAGAACCCAGTATTTCAAAACTTGGACTTTATTGTGAGGCAACAAAACTAATCAATGAGGAGATTTCCTTAACGGTCGTCTCTGGTTACATCCACTGTGACGTCACTGAAAACTCTGTCAAACTTGAGCAGTCGTTAGCTGTATGGAATCCGGCAATTCTTCTGCAGTCAGCAACCCTCTAGTCTTAGATCGATTAACAAGGATTTTGGAGACATGAAACCGATGGATGCCAATCACTCATACTTACAAATGTAATTTTGTAAATTCAACTTTCTCCAACAATTTGATACTCAAAATTTGAGTTATCTTACAGGAAGTCTTAGGTTGAATCCTCTAAATCCGCTTTGTTCGATAAAAGTGAGACTATTACTTATCTAAAATAAAACAAAAATATAAGTTTGAGAATAACATTATTTTTCGGAAAATTTAATGGTATTCCTTCGCTTTGCCACTTCTGTGCATGAAGAAAATTTTTAGGAAAATTACATGTGTCTTCATATAATTAGTAGTCTCAGGAAAACCGGATTAATGAACCTGCACTCAATTATAATTGAAGGGTAGAAAAAATAAGATGTTTAACCCAGTTATCCATATATACAAGCAAACCATAACGTCAATGATAGTTTGGTCCCAGTGCTTTACATTTTCCACTTGCTTATGAACGATGTCGACGACTTCTGACTTATGAATATCCACAGGTCGTCAAGAAAATTCAGATTAGTTTAGTCTGTGTTCAATAGCGAATTCCTTCCTCAATAGTAGGAGGGATTTTTTCTTTTTACTTTTTGAAATCATGATCCAAATATTATCTCTTAACGTGTGAAAAATTTTTGCAATCAACAACTCACTTTCGTTTTGACAAAGATGATGAGTTTTCTTTTTATTTTTTTCCTTTTTTATACTCTATCTCAATTTGGCTCATGTTGACTAATTTTTATTCAAAAATTTTAATAAAATATTTTTTAAATAATTTAATATTTTTTAAAATTAAACTTAAAAAAAATTAGATATAAAAATCTCATGTAACTAATGTTTATATTAAAAAAATTTTAAAATTATTACTGTAAAGCACCACTTAAATGACTCTAAATTTAATATAATTTATTTATTTAAGAAAAAAATTTATAAATTCAAAAATTTAAAACACTACATACTAAAATTTAAATTTTAAACTAAATTTCTAAATTTTAAATCAAATTACTCTAAACAAAATATGACATTAAACATTAAACATTAAACTTTAAAATTTCAAATTTTAAATCTTGAAGTTGGCCTGGATTAAATATTATTATAACACCATTGTGTGTGCACTTTACAACCCAAAACTACTCCATGTGAACTGGTTTATGGCTGCAAACCACCATCTCTACTGTCCTATGCTCAAGGAACTGCTAAAGTACAAGAGGTGGAGAACACTCTAATTGCGACGGATCAGCTTATTTCTAAAGCAAGAATAAAAATGGCACAGGCTTAGCAGCGCATGAAAGCCATCTATGATAAGACTCATAATGAGCAAACCTATCAAGTAGGAGATTGGATTTTACTGAAGATCCAGCCTTAGAGTCAAAGCAAACCGAGGCACATGCAGCCACGCAAGAGGTGACACGTAAATCGATGTAGCACATGGGCACGCACAGGAAACTGTCACCAAAGTTCTTTGGTCTTTTTCAAATATCAGAAAGAATTGGCCAATTTGCTTATCGAATAAGTTTATTTGACTCCTGTAAAATACAGCCTGTGTTCCATGTTTCATACTTAAAACCATTCCATGGGTCGGTCCAGTTAACAGATATGGTCCTTCCACAAATCTATAACTACAGGAGCCTGAAGCCTGGGGTCATCATTTCTACGAGAGGGGCCAGATCATTCAAAGAATGTTCAGTGCAAGGGCCCGGCCAAGAGCGAGAGAAAGCTAGCAACCTGGGAATCAGCCACAGATTTCCACAAAGACTTTCTAGAATTCCCGTCCTTGAGGACAAGGATAGTCTGAGGGCGGATATGTTGTCACAGTCGTAGGGGTACGACGAGGACGTCTTGTATAATTGTATATGCTTTTGAATGTAATTGGTGGGGAAACGGTCAAGAAGGGTGGTTAGTAGTTTGGACAACTAAGCAGCAATTATAAATCTGTTAGAGCTCAGGAGGAAAAGGGATTAGTATCTATAAACTGACCCTTAGTGTAATTGCTTCGTCTTGATAATCCATAAAATTTCCTTTGTTCTTGAAGTTAGTTTCTTGTGCTTGAGTAACCATAGCTAGCCCGAGAAGGAAAACAGGGCCCTCAGAATTCCAAGAACCTGACACATCTTATAGTACTCTTAATTCCATAGAAATGAAGAATCCATATGGAATATACAAAATCCATATTACAGCTTTAGGTTCTAATTTCTGAATAGCTATATCTATGAAGTTCTGACACATCTCTGTGATGTAGCATTCACGTATCTACCAAACCATGAAACCATTGGCAATATCAATGTTAGGAAATTAAAATTGCAGCTTGCAAATCATTATGATATCTCTTAATCTGAAATTCAGTTAAAAAAACAAAAGGAATAGTAAAATTTATTTTAAATTCATATTTGCCAGCAACTCAGAGTGTAGACAAAGGATGTTCTATTTCAGTCTATCAGAGTATAGTCCAACGTCTCACTCTTCACATGCCAAATGGTAAATAGGAAATACAGAAGAAGAAGAAGAAAATGATGTGGAGTCCCCAAACTGGAGCGTGGTTTTTGGTCCTCCACCGACAACTTGCGAAGAAGGATGGATTTGGTCCCACTGCTTTAATGATGAGAAATATTATAATTATGTCTCTGAAGTTATATTTTTTTGTATAATATGTGGTTTGAGATTCATCTTAAATCAATTATAAAATTTTTTAAATAAAAAAATTAATTTTAAATTATATATTATACAAAATATATAAATTTTAAATATACAAATATAATATTACTCTTTAACTATTTATGGATACATGTGTATTTGATTTTAAGAGTTTGGTCCCACCACTGCTTAACGTTTTCCAATTGCTTAAGAAGAACGGGGACGACTTCTGACTTACTAACCACTACAAGTCACAAGTCGCCGTGATAAGATCATCACAAAGCATGCAGCCCCATATTTATGGAGACAAAGCATAGTCTTCTATTGTATTAGTATATGTTCCTGCTGTTCTCCCTATCTAAAAGATAATTAGATCGATTCAGTAGAATGCCTCTCTGCAAAGTCCTTTCCTACATTTTCCTTTTAACCTTGCTCAACTTTGCCATGGTTAGGGGTCAAGATGGAACTTCCCTTCAGTATAATTGTACAAAGGACAAAACTTTTAGCAACAACAGCGACTACCAATCCAACCTGATGAGGCTGTTCCACAATTTTTCTTCCTCCGCCACTGACGGATACTACAACACCACGGTAGGCGACAAATACTCCGTCGACACTGTGTATGGTGCCTATTTGTGCCGAGGTGATGTCCCCTCTCAGGTTTGTAAAGATTGCGTTAATTTCGCAATTAATGAACTATCGACAGGATGTCCATTCTCCAAAGAGGCCATCATTTGGTACGACTACTGCTCCCTACGGTATTCGAACCGCTCTTTCTTCTCCACCGTTGACATATGGCCAAGGCTTGGCATGTTGAACCTGGCCAATGTGTCCGACCAAGCAAGTTTCATGCGCCTAATGTTGAGAACCATGAACGAAACCGCAGATGCGGCAGCCAACTTTCCTGTTGGTGCTAAGAAATTCGCCACAAAGCAAGTCAATATATCTGGATCAGAAACGCTATACACTTTGGCACAGTGCACTCCAGATTTGTCGCCCCAAGATTGCAGAATGTGTCTAAGTGGTACCATAACGGGCCTTCCTGGATGCTGTGGTGGAAAGAAGGGAGGGAGAGTTCTATACCCAAGCTGTAATGTTCGCTATGAATTATTCTCTTTCTATTACTCCCCAGCTACAGCATCGTCACCTGCAGGAGCTACACCGCCGGAAGGTAAAGTCGAAATTTATAGCTCTCAAATACAAATAATTGTGGGAGGTCGTAGAATCTCAATTGATTAAAGTTGAAATTTATAGCTCTCAAATACAAATAATTGTTAGTTTTAATTACAGTAATATCTAAATAATTTTGATTTTTAAAAATATCTAAATAATTTTAAGGACGAAATAAAATTAAAACAATTTATTGGTTTGTGGAAGCGGTCAGGATGACTTATCTAGTTGCTTTTGAGACCAGCATTAATTTTCAACGCAACGAAACCGTTGTTTTTCATTTATTTCTTTGTGGTATATTTAATTAATTTTATTAGAATAAATCTAAGTAATATTAATTGAAATTAATTTATAATATATGATAATTTATGTAAAATTTATATGATTGTGTGAATTTTATTAGTCGTTTAACTCCTTGTCAATTGCATGTGCATATATAATATGTTTTACGCAGGTAAAGGGAAAGGCCAATTACGAAATATTATAATGGTTGTAGTCTTTGTCGTTGTTGGTTCCGTCATGCTTTTCTGTTGCGCATGCTATTTCTTACGCAAAAGGAAGTGGAAGAGTTACAAGGCTATTCTCAAGGAAAATTGTATGTATAAAGTAATTTATATCAATTTTATCAATTTTATATTAAGTATCAAAAAACAGTGACTTATGTTAAAATTGGATATTGGTGTAGTTGGGAGTGAAAGTACTAGTATAGAGTCCTTACAATTCAGTTTGGCCACAATTGAAGCTGCCACAAATAATTTTTCACATGACAACAAGATAGGCAAAGGTGGATTTGGAGAAGTATACAAGGTAACATACGTTAATAGCTTATTGTTTATATGTGTGTGCGTGTGTGTGTAAGTTATGTATGTATATACTTATGTTTGTGTATGGGTGGATGGATGGATATGTAGGCTTGTAATCAGCTTCTTTTCTTTTTACATATATGTGTGTCTATGTGTGTTGTGTCCATATATATTGGGCCCATTTTCGTCAGTCTAGATTATCACATGAACTATGTTTTCAGGGCACTCTTTCTGATGGTCGAGAAATAGCTGTAAAGAGACTTTCAAAAAGTTCTGGACAAGGTGCAACAGAGTTCAAGAATGAGATTTTATTAATAGCTAAACTTCAACACAGGAATTTGGTGGCATTATTAGGATTTTGCTTGGAAGAGCAAGAGAAAATCCTTGTTTATGAATATGTGCCCAATAAGAGCCTTGATTACTTCTTATTCGGTTTGACATTTTTAAACTTTCTTTTTAATTATAGTTGAAGCTTATTGATGATTATTTACATAAGGCATGTTAATTCATTTCGTAATCTACTTAAACTAACTGACCTTAAGAGATATTTACTTTATTGCTAACAACTTACTCATGGTAAATTTATAGGTCCCCAAAATCATAGGATATTAAATTGGTCTGAACGATATAAAATTATGGGAGGAATTGCTCGAGGAATTCTTTATCTTCATGAGCATTCTCGTCTCAAAGTTATTCATCGTGATCTCAAACCGAGTAATATTTTATTAGACGACAATATGAATCCAAAAATTTCAGATTTTGGTATGGCAAGGATGGTTGCTACAGATGAAACAAAGGGAAGTACAAATAGAATTGTTGGGACATTGTAAGTCTGGATTCTCCTTTTTAATATGTTTCTAATTAATTCCTTGTTTCATTTTGGTGTAAATCTTACATGTTTATACTTTTATCTAGTGGTTATATGTCTCCAGAATATGCAATGCTTGGACAATTTTCAGAAAAATCAGATGTCTTCAGTTTTGGAGTTATAATTTTAGAGATTATAAGTGGGAAAAAGAATGCTGATATTTGTGAATCACAAAGTGTTGTTAGCCTCCAGAGTTATGTAAGTATTTAATCTTTTTTTTTTTTCATTAACACTCATGTAATATCATCTTTATCATCAAGGAAAATTAACTATGAAAAGATTGCAAAAAAGGCAATAATATGAGTGTATGTCTCACTTTGAATAATTGTTGCAGGTGTGGAAGCAATGGAAGGATCAAAAACCATTGGAAATATTGGATTCAAACCTGACTGAACTTCATCCTCAATCTGAAGTCATTAAATGCATGCAGATTGGTTTATTATGTGTTCAAGAAAATCCAGATGCTAGGCCTTCAATGGCTACTGTAGTTTCATATTTTAGTAATGATTTGATTCAGCTGCCATCTCCTCAAGAACCAATATTTTTCATGTATAGTAGAATGAAACCAAACATGGGGGAAAGCGAGTCTAGTTCAGGCCAAAATACCAACAATTTCTTACCATCCTGTGCCAATGTTATGTCAACGAGTGAATTCCTTCCTCGATAGCCCTACTCATTGGTGCAGTATTGCCTTCTTTAGAAGTTAGAATCCCCCCATGAAAGGAGGTGAACTTTGCTAAACCCCCCTGCAGTCATTTTGTGTACTATATATGTCATAAAAAATATCAGGGAAAATAAAATTGATTTTGATATTTATATACCAAACTATCTTGAAGAGTGAAGAGACAGGTTGCTACTTTGTTTTGGTCTTTCAGAAAGACCAAACGTCTCGCATGCCACATGCCATTTGGTAAACGCAGTGAAAGAAGAAGAAAGCGGTCTAGATGCTCCAAACTGAAGCGTGGGTCTTGGAAGGAATTGAAAAAGGAAAAGATGTGAAGAGAGCCATTGGCATATGGTGAAGACTAGTCTCCATGGCTCCACCGATCAATAAAGACTTCCTAAATCTGTTTTTCTTTTTATTTCTTTTCAATGTTTGTAAAGTTTATTTGGAAAATGGATATTTTTTGTTTTTTTATTTTTAAAAGAAAATTTAATTTTTAAAATTTTAAGTTAAACAAATTAATCACTTATAATTACAAATAGGTAATTTAATCTCTTACTCATCAACTTACTCTTTTCTAAGTGAATGTGATTTACTAATAGTGATTTAAATTTTATTTTCTTATTATAATAAAAATTATATGGCTTGCCGGAACTGAACAATGGGAAAAATGGCTTGCCAATTAATGTCGAAATTTTCAAAGCAAGGGAACTTGCTGTTGGAGAAATTGCCCCTGATTGACAGCATTTTTCACTTGCAATGGTTGGTTATTAGGACTTCTAAATGGTTATAACTACATCTTCTTCTTCTCCTGATTTCTCTGGACAAAGGAGTAATGGTGGAACTTCAATATTCTAAAAATGCTACTTAAGAGTACGAATGTGTGTGAGAATCAAATGCTCGAAGACGGTTTATATGTTGTTTAAAGTGGAAGGTATGTCAATTGAGGAAATTCAATCTTATAAACGAATGAATAAATGAAATTTAAGTTATTATCAATAAATTATATTAGATAAAAAAGAAAATTTATTATATAAAGTATTAAATTATTCTAATTATATATATAAGAATTAAATTATTTAATTTAAAAGTTAAAAAATTAAATTATTATTTTAAAACATCGCCTCTCTCCAACTTTATTTTGTCTCTCCCTCTCAAAAAGAAAGGTTATTTTTTCTGAAGGTTGAGCAGCAAAACTTTTTTAATATTTAACTAAATGAGTTAGATAAAATTAAAATTGTATATCATTTATAAATATCAGTAAGCAAAGTATACAAATTAATATATAAATAAAGATAAAACATATAAAATGATATATATTTAATTCAACTAATTGACCCACAAAAAGTAAATAAGAAATACAAAATAATTTCTCATAAATAAAATCATGTATAATTTAGTATTTTTTATATTTAATTTCATTAACTAGCCTTCTAGATCAGAATTTACCTTTAATTTTAGTCCTTAATTTTTAAATTCTAAAATCATTAAAATTTAAGGGTGGATTTAGCGCACATGCAATCGGCAAACCACATCGGAAGAGGAAATTAGAGGGATGGAAAGAGTCAAATGTATAGTGTGTTTGGGGGACCACTTGTGAGTTAAAAAGGGCACACGCCATCTTATGTGTCTCTTTTTTTCCGAAAGTAATGTCAAAATGTTTGTCTCATTAATATTTCACTTTCCTCAGTCGCTCCTACTTTTCCATTTAAATTTTAAAAAGTTTTGTACAATGTTCATGACACAGTATTTGATTTTATATATTAAACTATAAAATATAATTTTTGTTAAAAATGAACTGCGGAAGAAATAACACTAAGATTGAACAATGAAATATTAGTATTATTAAAGTCAGAAATTATCATTTTACAAATTGAAATTAAATCAGAATTCTAAATTTTATGTTTAGATTATATTAAGAAATAGTAGTTAAAATAACAGTTTAATTTTATTTTGATTCTAATAATAAAAATATGATGTTAGAATAAGGATCATTATAACAGTGCAATTATATAAAATAAACTGTGAATGATCCTAAATAGATTATGAGCCAACTTAGGTAAAATAATTTTTCTATTTCTATACTTTTATTATTATACAATTTTTACTTGATAAAATTTAGATTATTAAATGTATTATATTTTATAAATTGAATTATAAGATTCATCACATTTAACAAGATTCTAAATAATAGAGATAATAAATATACAATATATTATATATACTTAAAAAACATAAGATACAATATAGTTAAATTTTAATTTAAAACTATTATTTATGAATAACAAAAGATAAGTAATACTTTATTCATAACAAAAAGATAGATAAACAATTTGTTAGAGAAAAATTAATATTATGATAAGTCTTTATATCATCAAATTTCTAATTATAATTAGTTTCTATTACACATAGTATAGAATTTATTATCATAATTAATATATTTAAATTATTATAAATTTATTATTTTGAAAAATAACAATTGGGATTACTTCACATATCAAATGGACGTTAATTTAATATACACTAGAATTTTCAAAAAGATAGATTATAGAAAAACTTGTCCCACTACCTACAATATTCCGTAACAGCTTGTTTTGGAAACAGTGATCTTTATGTTTTTATATTTATATTTTATTTATAATGTATAACTTAAAATTATTTTTTTAATTGTATATTTAATTTAAAATTATTTTTAAATAATATATGATAAATAATAAATATAAATATAAAAATATAGGTGTATATTTTTTTTATTTTGAAAGTAAAACAGGAACGACGACTTGCCATTGACTGACTTGTAGGTTGTCGACCACTTGCCTTACGTTTCGTGACTCGTGGATTTGATGTGATTCTTTTGTTCCCACTGTTTTACTTTCCCAATATTGTGAAGAACAAACAGCGACGCATGAGTTATTAATTTCCACAAGCGTCGTCATCAGTTGATCATGCATAGACCGAAGCATGTACAGTGTTGAATTTGTATAATTTAACGATAATTACGCCCGTTCACTTGAAGCAAGTGAGGATGTCTTTGTCCTTCCTCAAATTCGTGCCCTTCTTTCTCATCTTTAACTTGGTCAATTTTGGCAAGCCTATGGGTGTGTACCAGTATCACCTGCAAATTAAGTTTTGATCAAGTCAAAGCCCTAAACAAAAGAAAACCAAAGAGCCTGCTTACAAATTTTTCTTCACACTTAATAGAACTCAAACTCATCTCAGGTTTTAAAAAAGATTCGTCCCAGAATAAAATAGTGCATCCTAATTTAAAATTTGTTTATTTCTAAATATAAGCACATCCTTAATTCAAACTTCCCCCAAAAAAATAAGCCTTAAATGAATTACGTGTAATGCGTAGTCTACTTCTGCTTTCCTTTTCCACAAAATTGGCAAAAGGAATGTGCCAAAGAAAGCCAGGGAAGCAATCTTCCAACACCATGGCCTTGACTCATTCAATAAATAACTGCAATGCGAAGGAAAAAAAACAAAAGAAACGAAAGGTAGTGGAGGGCAACTAAACATACACCAAACAAGTCATTGAACAATGTGTGTTTGAAAGGGTTGTTGGACTTTTGTCTCTATTTTTTCCTCTATCGGGGATGGAAAATATAGAACATAGTGGACATATTGTCTGACAAAAGTAGAACTTCGATGGACTAGTGATATTTTCCTTTGATTGATGCATTTGATATCAAAAAGTCCTTCTTTAATTTATAATGACATCTGACTTATTAATTACCACAAGATAGCGATTATATTTGTATATATTTTACAACTTATCATGCTTACACTGTGTTTAGATTATCATTACACCCTTTCTTATGAAAACAAATGGCCATGTCTGTGTCTTTCCTTGAACTCCTATCCTATATTTTCCTGTTTAGCTCGGTCGATTTTCCAAGGGCTGTGGCTGTCTATCACCTTAATCAAAATTGCTCAAGCAACGAAACTGCAAATGACAACAGCGCCTTCCAATCCAACCTGAGAGGCCTCCTCAACAGTTTATCTTCCTGGGACACCACCTCCAACTTGGAATTCTACAACACCACAGAAGGCGAAGGAGACGGCCCTGACACCGCCTATGGCCTCTACTTGTGCCGCGGCGACGTCCCACTTCACCTTTGTAATGAATGCGTTGCGGTGGCAACGGACGAAATATCGAGAGTCTGTCCCTCCTCCAAAGAGGCCATAATTTGGTACGACGAGTGCTACCTAAGATTTTCGAACCGCTCTTTCTTCTTCGGCATCCACACATGGCCAAGGCTTGACCTGTTGAACCCCAACAATATCGTGTCCAACCAAGCAAAAGCAGATTTCATGCGCCTATTGTTCACAACCATCAACGAAACAGCAGACGAGGCCGCCAAGTTTCCGGCCGGTGTTAAGAAGTTTGCCACCAAGATAGTCAACGTATCTGTATCTGAGCTTGAATCGAAATCGCTATACTGTATGGCTCAGTGCACACCAAATTTGTCGCCCCAAGATTGCAGAACGTGTTTAAGTGACGCCATAGGGGACCTCCATTCGCGCTGTGAAGGAAAGCGGGGAGGGAGAGTTCTATACCCAAGCTGCAGTGTTCGCTTTGAATTGTACCAATTCTATTACGACTCCTCTGCCGCGCCAGTATCGTCTCCTCCACCAGCAAATTGGCAAGGTAAAGTTACAAATTTAAACCTTTTTCAATAAAAAAAACAATAATAAATCCATAATTATGGTATAGATATAAAAACTAAATAAATATGTATAATCCAATTATTTTTAAAAATTGAGTAATCTTCATTATAAAATTTAATGACTCGAATAATAAATTAATTATACATAATTATTATAACTATAATATATTGAAATGTAAAGAAACAAAAAGTACATAATTAGTTATAATAAAAAGAAGTCTAATTTACATGGCTGAAATAATTTTAAGAGCATCGATTTAAATTAGTTTAAATGTATTACTAATAAGAGTTTGAATGAGGGGAATGAAACTCCCGTATTCTCATTTTAGTTAATGTTAATATCATTTAAATTTAGTAGATTTAATATTTAATATTTAACATTTAATAATATAATTTTAGTATTATAAAATTTAAATTGAATTAAAATTGTTAAAATAATAAAAAATTGTATATGATTTTATAAAACTATGTGGATCTTGCTTACTGGCTCTACTCCTTGTCATTAGCATGTATATGGCAACTACATATAACATATTTTATGCAGGTAAAAAAAGGAAAGGACGAACCATTGTTATGGTTGTGGTCCCTGCTGTTGGTTCGGTCTTGCTTTTCTGTTTTAGCTGCTATTTCTTAAAGATAAAGAAGTCCAAGAGTTCTAAGGCTGTTCTCAAGGAAAATTGTACGTATACAAAATTCAAAAGATTAATGTCTTTTTTTTTTTTTTTATACATTGTGGGGAGGGGGAAGGGAACTTAGGCCCTAATGTCTTTAGAATATATAGGATATATATTCTTTTACTTTATAATTAAATAAATTATTAATAAAAATTTTTTGTTAACAATGCTTTATTTATGCTTTATACGGTACAATATATCTTGTAGAAAAATAGTAACATTATATTTAGCTTTCTTATTTTCAAATTGGAATATATTGGCATAGTTGGAAATGAAAGTGCCAGCATAGAGTCCTTGCAATTCAGTTTGGCCACAATTGAAGCTGCCACAAACAAATTTTCACATGGCAACAAAATAGGCAAGGGTGGATTTGGAGAAGTTTACAAGGTGATATACTTGATAAGCTGCATATACTATGCCCATTTTTCCCAATTTATCATATGAGCTATGTTTGCAGGGTATTCTTTCTGATGGTCGAGAAATAGCTGTAAAGAGACTTTCACGAAACTCTGGACAAGGTGCATCAGAGTTTAAAAATGAGGTTTTACTGATAGCCAAACTTCAACACAGAAATTTGGTGGCGTTATTAGGATTTTGTTTGGAAGAACAAGAGAAAATACTTGTTTATGAATATGTTCCCAACAAGAGCCTGGACTACTTCCTATTTGGTTTGGCATTTTTGAACCTCCTTTTTAATGTTGTAGTTGAAGTTAATTGATGATTATTTCCATAGAGCATGTTAATTCATTTTCTTGTCATTTACTTAATCTAATTGTCCTTCAGACAAATTCACTTAATTCCTTACAAGTTACTCATGACAAATTTATAGGTCCTGAAGATCGAAGAATATTAAATTGGTTTGAGCGTTATAAAATTATAGAAGGAATTGCTCGAGGAATTCTTTATCTTCATGAGTATTCTCGACTCAAAGTTATACATCGTGATCTCAAACCTAGTAATATATTACTAGATGACAATATGAATCCAAAAATTTCAGATTTTGGTATGGCAAAGATGGTTGCTATTGATGAATCGCAAGGAAGTACAAATAGGATTGTTGGAACATAGTAAGTCTAGATTTTATCTTTTGTTTCCTCATTTCTTCAGTTGTCATTTATTTTTGGTTCAAGGATTAAAATACCACTTGATCCTATATGGCATTTTCTGAATGTCCCAAAGGTAATTCCCTATATCATTTGGGTGTAAATTTAACATTGTTGTATTTTTTTTACAGTGGTTACATGTCACCAGAATATGCGATGTTCGGAAAATTTTCAGAAAAATCTGATATATTTAGTTTTGGGGTTATGGTTTTAGAAGTCATAAGCGGAAGAAGGAATGCTGATTTTTATGAATCACAAAATGTTGTTAGCCTCTTGAGTTATGTAAGCATTTTTTTTTTTTTTCATTAGTGCTCATACTTATTATCTTCTCTATCATAAAGCAAACTTAACCATGGAAAGGTTACGAATGGCAATAATATAAATATGCAATTATGAATAATTGTTGCAGGTGTGGAAGCAATGGATGGGTCAAAAACCAATGGAAATATTGGATTCAAATCTGACTGAGGTTCACTCCCAAGCTGAAGTCACTAAGTGCATTCAAATTGGTTTATTATGTGTTCAAGAAAATCCAGACGCTAGACCTTCAATAGCTACTGTCGCTTCATATTTTAGTAGTGATTCGATTCAACTGCCATTTCCTCAAGAACCAGCATTCATCACGCATGGTCGAAGGGAACCAACCATTGGAGCAAAGGAGTCCGGTTCTGGTCAGTATGCCAGCAATCCCTCTGTTGACGATATGTCTATTACTAAAGTCTCTCCCCGCTAAGTATGAGGGATGTTTTTTGTTCTTTCCTTTTGAAATCATTTCCTATTCTTTTATCTTATAATGTATTAAAAGAAAAAATTCATAACGAACGGCTCACTTTTTGATTGAGATGGGGTGCGGTTTCTTCCTTTCACCAATGCCCTCCAATCGATCCTCTGAGAATTCAATTAATCAAATATTTAATAGTTCAGCCAACTCATATCTCAAATTATTTTGGTAATTAAAACAGCTGCACATTCCTTCCACTTCCCTTATATTCAATCTTGAGTATTTCATTTTTGAAAGCTTCATCTCAAAGTAACACCATGACTTTAGCACAAAGCAAAAGTTTAAGTCCAAATCTGCCACAGCTTCAAGCTGATGCTTTTTGTACAAAGAATGATCATATTTTTTCAAAAGTTCTGTAAGAATTTTGTTCAAGGCAGCCTTCAAAACAATGATACAACATCACTAATTTAATATGAAACGTTCCAGCCAAGAAAGTTTCCTTCAGATAAACCGGAACCCATCGTTTCGATTTCCATATAATGCTTGAAGCCACCGATGACTTCTACTTTAATAGCACCGCAGCATATCCTCCCAAGCTGCTTCAAATTCCTCAGCTGCCAGAGAGCAATAAACTGCTCTGTTCAAGGCTACTTTTACAGCTTCATATTCTAGCAATCCTCCCAGTTTCTCTGGAATCTTTTGCATTATTATATATTGGTAAAGACAATGAGACGCCTTTAGAGAAACATCAGCACCCGCAGTTTGCAAGATTCCTCATTGGTCAGAGAGGAGAATTTGTGCATGGCATCTTAAATACATGTAAGAAATGCCCTAAACAGCCATGTATATGATTCATTGTTGGCCCCGACTAGCAATCTGTGACCAAATAGGATGCATTGGCCTTGGTGATATACTCCAAGAAATAGAAGCAGTGGAACTTCATATTCACTAGTCAAACGGGTATCGATTGCACCCACGTCATCAGAATCAGAGTATGCTACCCAAGACCTTGCATCGGCCAAAAACAAATTCCGCCAGCATCCCTTCTCATCAATATCCATCACACGAAACAACTCTGGATCTGTTAACTGCAAGTGACTAAAAATTCAGAAGCGCTTCAGTGTGACCTTTATTTGGCTTTAATTGATTGAAGTGGACAACATTAATTTTGGATTCTCCTTCATCAACATCTACACTTTCATTGGCCTCAGCATCCACCATAATTACAGTTCAGAACACCTTAATTTCTTGACCTTCTTCAGTTCCATCAAATTGCAATGCTCTCATGGTTCCAAGACTCATCTGCTTATGGGATTTATAAACTTTCCATTTGTTGGGTTAATCAAGTGATTGTACCCAAGGTCACTTTGTCTTCTATAATTCTCCACCTTTTGGTATCCATCAACGTAAACTTAATCATTGCAGGAAAAATAGTTATTGTTTTAGCTCTTGGGAGCTTTGCCCAATTTTCTTTTTCTTGAAGCCTGCATCACAGTTTTTTTTCATGAAGCCTGCACTACGGTAGGAAGGTTTTCCTCTGTACTACTTACCCAGTTACCCTAACCCCAAAAGCAGTTCTGGAAGTAATAATGTCCTCACAAGTCTCAAATTCCAATCCAGCAGCAGGAGGAAGAGGATTCGCTCCTTGAATTACACCAGCTTGACCAACAATTTCTGTCTATCCATAGTTCCCCTCAATCTCAAATCCATCAGCATCATCATCTGCCACAGACTCAGTGTTAGAGAAACTTCATCCATCTAATTGGCTAACCAAGAAACTGCTAAAAACAAAATTGAGGTAAAAAAAACTTTTTTAAAAAATCAAGGATATGAAAATCAGGTCACGCCTTATAGTCAACTAATACCTTCCACAGGACTCCATTTTGACCCTCAGAAATGCCCAGACAACCTGTTGGACCACAGAGACATAATGTGGTTGTTTTCTTTTATAGAAACGTTTCTTACATCTAGAATATTGTAACTATTCAATTATGAACAGTGGATATTGATTATAAGCATTCTTCAGGGTCATTTCTTTTAAATAGCTACATATGACTACATATTAAATACAAAAGATTTTTAATGAAAATTAACAGAGATGCCAACGATAACATCACTCATACTTCATGTGATATGCATCTAAGAATTGATTCATCATCGCACATTTAATGGCAATTTAGATTATCCACACAAACAATTGCATCAGTCCACATACAATAGCACTGAAGTTTACTCATCAATGCCTGATGATGGGGACTATATCTATCAGTTCATTACAAAGAAGCTAACACAATAAGAAAAGGTTAAGCAGCCCACATATGTTACTGGGCACATAAAGAATGACTATGTAATGATCTATTCTGACTGATACTAGCATGCCCTTCAATGACATGACCACCACTTCAGTTCTTCATCCACACTCTCTTGGGTGAAAACAGAAAAACAAACAAACAAAGGCTGACTGAATAACTCTTCAGTTCTTCATCCACAGAAAAGAAGTAATATAACGTGCCCCAGAAACAAATTGTTCAACTTTTATGCTACAGTCGACAATCTGAACAAAATATGCAAGAAGGGAAGCACAAATCTTTTTTACAATAACAAAAATATGAAAAAAGTAGCAAGAGACATAGGTCGAACTACAAGAATTGGTTTTAAAAGGCATAATTCATTCAAAACGAGGTATTCTAGTGAAGTCAAGTGCACTATAACCAAATGAAATTGTACTCAGGGCTTCCACATTCTCATGAAAGTCCATAATTCTCAGGAATTCATGCGCTAAGAGAGTAATATCAACACTCAAAAGGAATTTAAGCTCTGTCATTCTTGTGTCCAACAGTTTCTCCTTTGTACATTAATATTCTCAACCCAAAGTTTCTTTGTCTTTCCCCAGACGTACTCTCTTCTTTCATTGATAAACTAAGCATTCATTAAAACAGAATATCTTTACAAAGAAGCACAATGGAAATTCCAACAAGTAGGAAACCAAGAATTAAAGGAAAAAGAAGAGAAAGGGGAAATAAAAAAAAAATGCTCTTTTCAAATAAGGATTGAACATATAGGGAATTCAAGTGGAATAGAGTATCATTATACTCATTCAAAATCAAAACATGCTCTTCTCATTATATAGTATCATTACTTGTGAACAGGTATCATCTACTACATCACAATAGTCTTTACGTGTGATGAAACACCATTTCCAAAGAGCATACACCTCTACACTGTCTGAGGATTCATCCATGAACAAGAAAGGCCATAAAAAGGAAGACTATCTACTCCATCAACTCAACTTTATAAAATATCAAAGTACAAGTGCATCTTTGCAGTCCAAGGCCCTGTAACACCAGTCTGAATTAGGGTAGCAAACTATTTAATTTTGTCACACTATATAACCTAAAATAGTGCCTTCCTGTCCTGTGCAATATTATCAAGATCGAGAGACATACGGTTTCATGTTGTCTCAACATGTAAAAAGCTAGCTGAAAACACATCTTCCATATCCACATCAAACCCAACAATTTAGAGAGCGACCCCCAACTAATTCGAACAACATTCTGTCGCCAACTCTATTAACACTTCAATCTGGTGATCTCGCAATCCAATTCTCAATATATCCTAATCTTACAGCCACCTCCAAAAAAAGATTTTTTGCTGTTACAGGGGGAAATAACCACTTAGTCAATATGGTGAAAACTGAAATTGTTTGACTTCCACACCTCATACCTTGCAATGCATATATTTAGGAGGTCTGGTATGGCATTTAATGAAGAAGGTTGTAAAAAAACCGAGTATACTGAAAAAAAAGGTTCTCTTGTGTATTACGATTAAGTCTCTTAATACAATATATACAGGCAGAAGTGAGGAAAGAGGAAAGTAATTACAATGACTAATTACCTAAACTGGAGCCTAAGACAAAGGGAACCAAATCGTGAAAGTTGACCTGCTGAATTAAACACCCAACGGTCTTCCTTGATCTTAGGAGCCAAAAGATAACATCATTGAAATTGTGGGAAGCAGATGGTGGGAATTGTTCAGATTCTTAACAAAGGTAAATTCAAAAATCACTTGTTTGGGGCACATGAATTCTCAAAAGGTAAGGACAAGCAACACCAGCAAGTAGTTCCCACAACTAGAACTTTGATCGCACTGATTAAACTTTTCCAGAATTATCCTTATATAAAAACTTGATCAGAAAGTATAGACACGGGGAAACTGTATGCTAACAATTACTATCACAAATAGCATTGTATACAAAATCTTCAGGAAGGAGCTCGCAGCAAGGTTGTAAGAGAAAAATCTCGTTGACTATGTTTATCATTATCAGACATCAGGTATATAAACTTGTTAGACAATGCAGTTCATTAATTGTTATTACACGTTACAGAATTAGCTTTGCTTATATGAGCAAAAGAATATTTTCCAATTTTGTTCTTGTGCATATGAAGATAACGTATTTGCAGCTCAAGAAAACTTACACCTTTACATACTTTGATTGACTCTACATATATCAAATAATTCAATGTTTATGAGTTCTAGTTTTGATTTTCCGAAGATGATGAGTGCATGCCATTCGCACAACCACTGCACATGGGTGCACATTTATACTATTAGTGACCCATCCTTAATAAACTTCATGCAGTCCATGCGCATTAAGTCGTGTGTAAATAGCAGCGATCTAAATTCTCCCTTGTCATGATTCAACGAAAAAGGCTCTGAAGGAAAAAAAAAATTCCCATTGTCGAAAACCCGGCATAGATTTCAACGAAGAAAGAAAAAATTGAACATTTCCGACTCAAATTTAGAAGCTAATCCATTTAGAACGCCCAGCTTAGTCCAAAGCGCTGGGGAAACAAACTCCACAACAGTATAGAAAGAGAGCTTACTTGCTGTAATTGGACAACGGAAAAGAGGTAACGGCACAATTTTCACCGGCGTCGTATGTCAAATGCACACGGCAAGGTGGAGTGAGTCTTCCGATGGGAATGCTATGGCACAGTTAGTGCAGTATCCAATGGTAGGATCAAAGGCCATAACTTGGATTTATCTCGGGTCGAACTCTGCTGCTAGTTACTCAATTATGTCATGAACCAGCCGAAAACGACGCACGCATAGGTTGCTGGAAACAATACATGGCTGCCCGCCCCCACCATAACAAGCAGTGGTCCACAACCAAAGGGAGCAACAGGGGACTTGGGCGGGGCGGGATTTGTTTAATGATAATTTGAGTCCTACCGTACCCAATGATAACCCTACACAATTCTTCTTCTTTTCTTTATCTTTCAAGCTGCATTTTTGCGGTTTTTTTATGTAATTTTTTTATTTTTATTTTTTTATTTTCACATAATTTTTATTTAATAAAATAAAATTATATAATTTTTAATTATACAATTCAATTAATCAAAAACAACAAATAATTTGGCGTGAGCTTTTGGCAAAAAGCTTTTCCCTTTTTAACAAGTAATTGGAGACCAAAAAAAATCTCTTCTTCTCTTTGCTTTTTGTTTTCTTTCTTTTATTTTAAAGAAATAATACTAATACCAACTACGATTAGCACAAATGATGCATCTCACCTTATTCTACATCTCTTACCCAACTCTAAGGATTTGAACCCCCTAAGGTAACCAAAAATAAAAAGATATAGTACTAATTTCTTAAAGTTTATTTATTACAAATTCTCTAAAGTTTTTCTTTTCAAAAGGGAGTTATGTCTTAGGAATATGAAAAAAGTAAGAATATAAAAAAAAAGTTATAATTCTTAATTATTAAGTATTATGATATTTAAGTTGCGGATGTAGCTAAATTCTTAAATTATTATAAACTATCTATTAATTCCCTTATAAAGAATCTTATTGTATGGGTGTGGACTACCCTTAGATTTAATTTGGACAAGTTAATTTTATATTTAGTCATATAGGATTTTGTTATAGTGGAGTTTATGCTAACTAACTTGTGAGCATATACAGATATTCACAGCTTCAAGTATTCTGATATTCGTTAAAGAAATTTGAACTCAACCTTTCTCTAAACATTTTTTCTTTCTATAAGTCAATTTCTTAATAAAAATAAAAAGATTATGTCATTCTAAGAGTGAATAACCGTAAATAAAAATTAATAAGCAAATTATTATATAATACAACTAATAGATGAATAATAATTAATAAATTTAAAATAACTTTAATTTTTTTTGATAGTCATCCACAATAAGCCAATTGGAATGTATTCATGCATTTCTTCTGATATATACATAGAGAATATCTAGCTGAAAGATAGTAAAATTGAACTACTTATTAAAAAAAAAAAAAAAACTTCTCTTATTCTTGAGGACTAACTATTCTAATCAATTTGTTCAATACAGTTTCGCTTTTGAAAAGAATAATGATAAAATTATATACTTATATATACATTTTCAATATGACACATAATTTAAAACTAATTTTTGATTGTACAAAATTTTATAGTTCATTTAAATTTAACATAAAATTACACATTATACCAAAAATATAAACATAAATACAATTCTTTCATTACTCTTTAGAAGATTAGAACAATGGACTTGTTCAGGACATGACGCGTATCTATTGTTGAACACAGCACCACCTATAGATAAAGATTCTTCACAAACCTCTTCCTATGCAAATTAGAAAACCGCTCTCTACCACAAAAATAAAAAAAAGAAAAACGCAGCTGGTAACAGTTAAATCAGCCATATCGTGCAGTTCATTCGGAATTTTGTAAATAAAAATTGAGTAAAAATAAAGATGTAAAAATAAAGAAACTATACATATTATGGACATTTTATAGAAGACTGAAAATCAGCCCTTGAAGAATGCAGATATAACTATACAAAGTGACAGTCATCAAGATAGTAACTTTCTCTACTATTAAACTGCACATTGAAGGTTTTCCTCCCGTTTTTGTTCTACGTCATGGACCCGATTCAACGACTCTTGAAAAGCCTGCAATGCTACATTAAAATGGTCTTGGGAGATCGTCCCCTCCTCGACAACTTGCAAGGCACTTCTGTATAAGTGATGAAACCATTGAATTCGGTCAGTATCATCAACATTACCAGAGCTGTGGTCAGGAACATGCAGGCGCTTGTAATCTTTTTTCCATCGTGAAAGAACGTATTTGGAAGGTATCTCTTCCACCCCATTAAAATTGAGCGCACACAGTGCGTGCCGACATAGATATCCATAGAAGTTAAAGCAGCTACAGATGCAGCGAATTTCAGCAGCTGTCCTGTTGTACAAAACTTCAAAATCCCTAATCTCCCTCCTATTTCCCTCACACAAAACACGCTCCTTGACCAAGAATATTATAATTGGGCCATCCACATGTAACTGTGTAGTACTGAAACAAGAGTACATTTCTTCCACTTCAAATTGGAACTTGCTGAATATTTCTCTGGTGTACACTCTAGAGAGCTGCAATTCAAAAGAACATCTTGTTTTCAATGAAGGACTCGAGCTTCTTGATTCAATATCTGCAATAGACTCTTCCTTGTACTTCTTTTGGAGGGCTAACTCATACTTATCAAGAAACTCCTTCAAAGGAGTCTGTTTGTGAACATATTTATCAAAAAACGGACTCAGGGTCTCACCAGGACGTGCCGCAGACATTCCGGCAAAATATGTGTCCTTCAAGTATACAGGTGCCCACCGAATTCGCTCTTCATATATTCCACGAAGCCACTCATGGTCACTAATCCCAAATCGCTGAACCATTATGCCCCATGCTGCTTCAAATTCAATCACTTTCAATGTCTCATAAACTGCTTTAATCAGTGCTTTCCTGATCGCATCATAATTGCACAATCCTCCCAACTTTTCTGGTACTTTTTTCATAATTAATGACAGGCCAAAACGATGATGAGATCTAGGAAAAACTTCAGCAACTGCACTCTGTAGAGCCTTGCACCTATCAGTGATAATTGTTTGTGGAGAACATCCTGCCATACATGTAATCCATGCTCTGAACAACCATAAATAAGGCTCTATCGTTTCACCAGCAAGCAAGCCACAACCTAACAACACTGATTGACCATGATGATTTATTCCAACAAATGCCACAAGAGGGATTTCATATTTGTTGGACAAATATGTATTGTCAAAGTAAAGAACATCACCAAAATAACCACAAGCAGCCCTAGCCCTAGCATCAACCCAGAATACATTCCTCAAATGCCCTTCATCATTGAAATCCATCAAGTAAAAGAAGTTTGGATTAGTTAATTGCATACGGCAGAGGTAATTATAAATGGCTTGCGTGTCACCTTTTTTAAGGTTCAACCGATTCGAAAGATCAGAAAATGTTCTGACTTCTCTGGTGTGGGAGTCTGCATTACCATTACCTGCTGCATCTATCACAAGTGCACGGTATAACTTTATTGTTCGCACTTCAGCATCAGAACTAGGGAGTGACTTCCTTTTGGCTCCAATTCCCATCTTCTTAATTGATTTGTATATCTTAGCACCTAATACGTGGTTATGTTCAAGTGTGGCTTCAAGTATCCTCCATCTCTGAGAGTCCACTAACCTCATCCTTATCATTGCAGGACAACCAGTTCTTGTTTCCTTTCTCAAATGATTAACATCTTTTATTCTTTTGAAACCCTGGCTGCTACAACAAAGCACTGCACCATACTTTTCTCTGCTATTTCGCTTGAACCATGAATTCTTCACCCTGACACGAAATCCCACCTCCTTGGCATAGCAGATATAATAATTATAAGCATCATCATATGACTCAAATTCCATCCCAATAGCAGGTGCAACAAATTCCTTTCTTCCTTCAGTAAAACCATTTTGACAATCTAATTCGGTTATTACACCATCTTCTTCTTTTTGAACCTCAATGCATTCACCATCTGGCACTGGTGGTTCATTGCAAAGAGAGGCCTCTTCCATCTGGATAATGACAACAAGATCAATATGCTAAACAAAATATATAAACTAGACCATTTGACATGTCAAATTCCATAATATAGTCACTTATAAGTTATTGTTTTTCAGCATATTTAAGATGCCTAACCTCCTAAACACATTCAACAACATAATTATGTTACAGTATCATACTTGAATACAACAACAAATTTCACAATTGATTAAGACATAAGAAAAATCTGGACAACTTCAGACACTGCATTCATACAAGATAGCCTTAAAAAACTGTCAAATTTATTTACAATTGCTTGTCGACTGTAAACCAACTTGTATCTAAGATTGAGCCTGAGAAGGCAGTTTTTTGGGCATCCTTCAGGGTCATCTCTTCTGGATAACTAAATAAAACCAGAAAGTAAATACGAGACCTAGAGAAATTTCAAATGAAGTGTGCTTTTATTAAACATTCACAGCATTGCACCAATGATAACATCATGATTATTCTTACCTCACATGTCATGCATCTATAAATTGAAGCATCATTGTCCCTTAATAGATGGTATATGTTATTTCCTTACAAAGTATAGCAGCATTCCACATATATTGGCACCAAGTTCACTCATAAATGCCAATTTGCCAAATGATTCGAACTATGTCTGTCAGCTAATGGCAAAGTAACGAATACCACAACAAATAGTTGAACTGCTCAACATATAACTGTACACAGGAATAAAGCATAAATAGCTAATGTTTTATTCTGGTTCATTGCCGACAATCACATGAACACCACTTCAAGCACAAACATGTGCATCTTACCCCTCAACCCCAACTTTCAACTTTTCATGCTACAACGAACACCAAACAACATAAGCAAAGAGATAGAAAATCATATATCTTTACTACAATAACAGAGATAATCTGAAAAAAGTATATTACATATATAACAATGACAACAAATTAAAAGAAATAAATTCATTTATAACAAGATTTTCAACCAAGTTACAAAAGTTACAAGCACAACAAATTGTTCTCCAACATGGCATCCATACTTTCAGGAAAATCCACGTTCCAGGAAATAGTGCCCTACAAGTAATACAACACATTATCATATTTCAGCAATGGCATTCTTGTCTTTAATCTTCTCACCTATGTATGGACTCTCAATCCAACATCTCTGATGCCAAGTCCCAGCATTAATCAATTCTTTTACTATCAGCTTAGTAAAATATATCATATCCTCTGCCCATGACCCGTAAAAACCAGACAAGTTAGGTCACTGACCTACTTTAAAAAGAGTGATTACTTACTGTAATAGGACGAAGGAACAGAGAAAAACGCACAAAGTTCACAAACGTCGTTGCTCAGAGGCTCAAAGCAACATGGAGGGGGTCCTCCAATGCGAAAACCATGCCCGCATAAAAGAAGTCGCCAATAAGTCAATAACAGGATCAAAGACCACGACTTTGATTTCTAACAAAAGAAAAACTGCTCCCAATTCGTCAATTCTGTCATTTTCCAATTAAAAACGACGCAATGACAAAAACCCAAGACAAACAAGAAATGGCAGCTCCCACGACAATTAATAGCTGAAAGGAACAGTGGAACATCAATCAAAATCAGAATCAAGAAGGTGCTAATTTCTTAATGAAATCACTAGAAATTAGAGCGAGTTAACCTCCGTTCAAAAACCAAACCCTAAGAATTTAAGGGCATAATACTAATAACAAACCAGATGACGACAAACATTATGAGGGTTCGTGGAATTCCGAGAGCACTTACATTTTTACGTGTGATTACTGGAAACTGAATGCAGAAGAGACGATCCAGCAACCCCAGAGTTTAGGGATAAGAAGACTGAGCTGCGGGTGTAATAGGTTCTAGTACCTACTGGTGGAGTGCCTCTGAAATCAGAATCTTTGTCTCCGACACCGTTCAATATGGAACCCGTCTGGATCCGAATTCGGTATGAATCGGTTATATCTCAACCCGATGCCAATGATCTTCGGATGCTGGATAGAGAAGCAGTACAACAATAATAAATTAAATTTTTTTTATTAAATGAAATTAATTATATAAATTAAATAATATCATAAATTTTTATTTAAAATTAAATAGATTAAAGAAGCAGTAATTAATTAAAATGAAGTATAAATCACAGATTCATGATAAAAATATCAATTGTTAAAAATTTTGATTTTATAATAATATAAATATTAGATAAAATTTAACTTTAACTTTAATTGGAAGCAGTGTAATCAATTATTAAGTAAACTATAACTAAAAATTAACAAAAAATGAGTGCTGTGTAATTTACTATATTTTTATTTTATTTAATTAGTTATTCTTGAGAATATCAAAATAACTATTAAAAGAATATTCATTTTATAATAGTATACATCAAGTTGATTTTTGAAATATTCTAATTTTTGTCAGTTCAAAATAGCTTTAAAATAATTAGAAGTGAGAGATAATTTAAGTTTGACAAGATTTAAATTTATAGATTATAAAGAATTAGTATTACACTCATGTTGTGTGTACTTATGTTAAAAAATTTAAGATGCAATGCATAAAACCCAAGTTCAACTTTTATGCTTTTACCTTCTTATGTTTTCAATCCTAGATTAGCTGTTGCATGAGATTAGCTGTTGCATGAGATTAGCATATTTTCACAAAATTAATATCTTATTAATTAATTCTCTTTTTTTAAAATGTAGTCATATATTTTTTAAATTTGTGCTAACTTCTAATCAACTTCTTCAAATCTATATTATAAAACCATAAATCCTTAACATTTTAGGATTTAAAATTTTAAAATTCATAGTTTAAAATTTAAAGTTTTAGAATTTAAGAGTTTCATATCATGTTATATTTAGAGTTTTAGAAATTAGAATTGATGTCATATCCTATTTATGATTTGCAATTTATGGTTAGGGTTTATAACTTAAATATTGGAATGTGAACTTTAGGATATAAATTTTTAAATTTTAAGATTTAAAATTTTATAATTTTAAAGTCTCAAATTTTATAATTTAATATTTAACATTTAATGTCTAAATTTTAATATTTCAGGCTCTAAGGTTTAAAAAATCCATTGCATGATTGTGAAAGTTGAGAAAGTACATTGTCATGCATCAAAACATAAAATATTAAATACACTTTAATAACATTTAAAGAGTTTTATATATTTTATTCAGCTAAAATTTTTATTTTGTTGTTCTAGGATCGAATGTAATTTTAATAAACTATAATGCTTCTTTTTTGCATTTGTCAAAGTACTAATCAACCCTAAAACAAAGCATTTAGTGATGGTAGATAGTTATTAGAATTATAAATTTCTTATCTTCTAATATCTCCAAACCGATGCTTCTTTTTTGCATTTTTCAAAATACTAATCAATCCTAAAAAATAAGCAGTAAGTGATGGTAGATAGTTATTAAAATATCCACTTCTTATCTTCTAATTCCTCCATACAAAAGAAAAGAAAGAGAGAAAATGGATATAAAATTTGAGACACTAGTAGTTACATTGTTTGTGCACTTCCCAAATTTACATTAAAATTCCTTCACTAATCATCTAGCAAAATTAAGCAAGAACCATAACTATGGAGTACCATACAATCTTCCTTGACAATATTATCTTCTAAACTGTTGTTGGAAGGATGTCCATGTTTGATGCAATTTAGGAAAACGATCTGGAATCAGGTTTGTATTGTAAGATGAGTTTGCCTTATATACGTTTGAGTCAGAAAGTAATGGGTAATGATTCAAGCGTACAAAACAGAAAGAAAAAATGATACAGTGAAAACGCTCCATTTTATTTTTTATTTCTATCTTAACATATGCTTTGCGTACCAGAGCCTTATGTACGAATAAGGCTACTCGAAAATAATAGACCAGCAACCCCAAATTGACTTACAATTAACACGTTTACTAATTGAAAGCCAAAGGGCTTTTACATGAACATGGCCGAAGAACCATCCTGATCCCGGTGTGTGAATGCCTGGCAAACAAAGAAATGGAAAATAAATGCTACAAATACAAACTATGCACATCATACTATTATTATTATTCTTGGTTTATTTATTCAGTCTTGTCTGCTACAAGGCGGACGTTATTCAAAGACTCTTTAAATGCTTGCCAAGCAACCATATAATGATCTTGGGATATCATCCCTTCTTCAACAACTTGCATAGCACGTCTGTACAAATGATCAAAACACTGAACTGGGTTGGTAATATCAACATTATTGGAGCTGAGATTTGGTACATACAAACGCTTATAACCCTTCTTCCATCTTGATAAAATGTACTGACAGGGAATTTCCTCCACACCGTCATAATTAAGGATACACAAGGCATGTCTGCATAAATAGCCTTTGAAGTTAAAGCAACTACAACTGCAGCGTACCTCGGTTCCTAACTTATCATACATAACCTCAAAATGCCTTACATCACTCGCAGATTCTTCCTCTTGGCGTTCTTTTACCATGTATGTCACCGTAGACCCATTTGTTTGAATTTGAGTGATGCTGAAACAAGATGACATCATCACCACCTCATCTTGGAACTTCCTGAATATTGCATTTGTGAATAATTTTGAGAGCTGCAGCTCATAGTAGCATCTTGTTTTCAAAAAGGGGCATGAATCTCTTGATTCCAAATCATCAAGAGCTTCTTTCTGAAGCTTCTTTTGTAAAACTAATTCATAAATGTCGAAAAATTCTTTCAAAGAAGTTTGTTGATGCACATAGCCATGGAAAAAGGGACTCATGGGCTCACCCTTCTCATAATCAGCAATTCCAGCAAAAAATGTGTCCTTGGCATAAACTGGAGCCCAACGCTCTCGCTCTTCATGCAAGGTTCGTAGCTTTTCATGATTTTTAATTCCAAAGTGCCGGGTTAGATCATCCCAAGCCCTCTCAAATTCATCTACTGTTCTAGAATCATATATCACTTTAGTCAATGCCATCTGAAATGCGTCATCTTCCTGCAACTGCACCAAATCACCAAGAATGCTCTGCATGACTAGTGAGAGACAAATTCTATGGTGGGCTCTTGGGAAAACCTCTGCTATGGCACATTGCATTGTCTTAGACTGGTTTGTAATAATAGTTTGTGGGGGGCGACCAGACATACATGTAAGCCATGCCCTAAATAACCAAATGTATGTTTCTAATGTCTCATCAGCAACCAGACTGCATCCTAGTAAAATGGATTGCCCATGATGATTAACACCAACAAATGTAATAAGTGGAATCTCATAATTGTTCGTCAAATATGTTGAGTCAAATGCAACCACATCACCAAAATAACAATATGCAGCCCTAGATCTAGAATCAATCCAAAAGACGTTTCTCAGGTGTCCATCATCATTCAGATCCATCACATAGAAAAAATTAGGATTCAACAGTTGACTACGACAGAAGTAATTTGAAATAACTTTTGCATCTCCTTTATTAAGTTTCAAATGCCTGGAAAAATTAATATGGTTGCTAGTTCCTCCTTCATTAGAATTTGGGCTTCCATAACCTGACGCATCTACAACTGATGCTCGATACAACTTGATTGTCCGTACTTCAACATCTAGAGTTGGCTCAACCTTCCTTTTGGCCCCACTGTCCATCCTCTTATATGATTTAGAGTTTTGGGCTCTCTCAGGATCAAATGAATGGTTATGCTCAAGCTTGACTTCATCCACCCTCCACCTGTTAGATTCCACTAACCTCAACCTGACCATTGCTAAACAGCCCGTTCTTGTTTCTTTCCTACGGCTATTTGCTTCTTTAACTGTTTTGAAACCCTCACAGTTGCAGCAGAGCACAGCACCTCTCTTTTCTTTGCTGTTTCGTTTGGTCCACGAAGATTTTACCCTAATAGCAAATCCAAGTTCCTTGGCATAGCTATTATAGTAGTTGTAGGCATCATCATATGTATCAAACTCCATCCCTACAACTGGAGGGGGGTAGTCTATTCCTTGAGATTCTCCATTATGACCATCAACCAATATTGTTTCATCTCTCCCAATTTCTTGTTCACTTTCATCAATCTCCAGTAATTGCCCACAGTCATTCTCAAGGCCATTCCCCTCATGCTCAAGCAGTTGTTCACTGCTTGGAGATCCTTCCTCTATCTGAAAAAAAGTTACAAGCTTTCACTATCAAAATAAGATATACGAAAAAAAGAGCACACATTAGAATTGACAACCACATAAATCAAGCATCTTGACAACGGCAATCATAGATGATCATGACACCCTGAATACTTTATGTAGCTGACAATTATTGAAGTTTCTCCATCATATGTTTTCTCCTCAAACATATCCCTTTCTCTCTAACTATATCATCTGTAGAATTATCCGAATTAAATTAGATGTTTATTATCTGTTTTAGTTAGGATGTTAAGGACGATAGGATACTGTTATCTAGTAATTAAATTAGTTTCAGTCAGCAGATTAGATAGAGCTAGTATTTAAATTTTGTTTAGGAGTCCTACCATTATACGGACTGTTATCCGGTTGTACATATAGAGGCTTAGAACCTCTGTTGTAAGTACAGAAGAATACTACATGAAATAGAATTACCCAAATTCTTCAAGGTATCATAGCAAAACCAGGACCATTAAACCAATCAAAAATCCTTTTTTATTTCCAACTCAAAACTCAATATCCTTTTTCATTTCCAACACAAAGCCCCTCTTTTTTTTCAACACAAACATAGCCATTTAGCACCATGGCCAGCGACAAGAGAACCCATTGGCCAGAGTGATATCCAACCATGAAGAACCGGTCAACAAACTCACTAGCCTACCCAAAACCAATTTACTCCAAATTTCCTGCCATAAACTCAATGGCCACAATTACATTCAGTGGTCACAATATGTTAAGCTTTATGTCCGCAGCAAAGGGAGAGAGTGTACCTCACAGGCAATGTTGTTCAATCGAAGAAGGACACCCCTAACTACAAGACATGGAAGTTCGAAAACAGCATGGCAATGTCATGGCTCATCAATTCCATGACAAATGAAATTGGAGAAAATTTCATGTGCTACAAGATGGATAAGGAGTTTTGGGAAGTAGTCTGCGAAACTTAATCCAATAGTGACAACACCTCTGCCATTTTCGAGATTAAGAGTGTTCTCCATGACTTAAGACAAGGTGAGAAGTCTGTGACAGAATAACCCCTTGAATCATTATTGGCAACAACTGGATATTCCAGAGAAATTAGACTAGAACTGCATGGAAGATAGGAAGCTGTACCACAAGGTTGCTGAAAAGAGAGAATATTCAAATTCTTACTCGGGTTGAACAAGCACTTAGATGATGTAAGGGGCAGAGTTCTCAGTGTTAAACCACTGCCTAGTGTCAGTCAAAGAGGTCTTCTCAGAGATTCAAAGAGAGGAGAGTTGGAGGAATTTGATCCTTCAACCCTTGCAGAACATTCAGGCTTATATGTAAATAAAAATCACCCTGCTGCAAAAGAAAATTTGCAGAAAAGAGGCAAACTGTGGTGTGAGCATTGCTATAAGAAAGGCCATACTAAAGATACTTGCTAGGAAATACACGGGAAACCAACGGATTGGATGCCAGCACGAGAGACATGGTAGTCAAGGAAATATTGCTTCTGCAGAAAATTTAATTCCTGCTGAGTCTAAACCATCAAACAAAGAACAGATGGTGGCATTGCAGAAGATGCTCTAGCAAACCATGAAAACTTTTGAAGGTCCAGCAGCTGCATCTATTGCACAAATAGGTGAGAATGTGACTGCTTGAAGTGTTAGGAAAAAGAAATACAATCCTTGGATTGTGGATTCAAGAGATACTAACCACATGACTGGGACATTTCAATCCTGGAGGACTATGTCCCATGCCAAAGTCCTAGCACTGTTTGGATTGCAAATAGATCACACACCAAGTTGGTGGGTACAGGTTTAGTGACCATTTCACAGGACATAAAACTTACTTCAGTCTTATATGTTCCTATCTTGACTACAATCTGCTATCCATAAGTAAACTCACCCTAGATTTAAACTATGTAGCTACTATTTTTCCTCATCTGTGTAAATTTCAGGCCTTGGAATTGGGGAGGAAGATTGGCAGTGCTGAGATGAGAGCAGGACTTTATTTCGTAAGTGTGGATGCTCAAATAAACAAGCCCAAGGATCTACTTGTGTTGCCTCTAGTAGAAATCAGAACAGTGACATAATGTTATGGCACTATAGACTAGGACACCCCAACTTCAAGTACCTTGAAAAGCTTATGCCTTCAATATTCAATAAAAGTCCAAAAATTTTTCAATGTGAATGTGTGAGATGTCTAAGCATGTATGCACTAACTACCTGAGTAAACCATACCAAGCTTCCCAACCGTTTTCCATGATCCATAGTGATATCTGGACACCATCTAGAGTTAATACAATCAAAGGCTCTAGATAGTTCGTCACCTTCATTGATGACCATACAAAGAGCACTTGGATGTTTCTAATGAAGGACAAGTCTGAAGTTGGATATATTTTCCAAAATTTTAATAAGATGGTCCCAACCCAATTTCAAACCAGAATTCAAACCCTAAAGATAGACAATGGAAGGGAATATATTCACTCTACACTCAGATCCTACCAAATTTGGCAAGGAATAGTCCATTACAGCTCATGTGTATATATATCCCACAACAGAATGGGCTAGCAGAACAGAAAAATAGACATCTACTGGAGGTTGCAAGGTCCCTAATGATGATTTCCCATGTCCCTACATATTTTTGGGGAGATACAATCCTAACAGCCACTTATTTAATCAACAGGATGCCTTCTCAAGTGCCAAAATTTAAGACTCCCTGTCAGAAGCTCCAAGAATCTTACCTACTTGTTAGCAAATTTCCAATATCCTAGTGAAGGTCTTCAGGTGCACAGCTTTTGTACATATCAATCAGCAACCAAGTAGTAAACTTGCTCCTTGATCCTCTGTATCTTTCTCGCTATTCCCAAATCCAGAGAGGATACAAGTGCTATTCTCCTACTACAAAGAAGTACTACAACTCTCTTGATGTGTCCTTTTTCAAGACCCAACCTTATTACACCAAAACCAATATTTAGGGGAAGAACCTAATTGAATATCCATTTTGGAAATGGGAACCTGAATTTGAAATGGCTGAATGTACACCAACCAAACCTTAAACCCGGCTGTCATCGGAACCAATTGAGTCCTTTAAACGGCACCAAATCTGCCCAAGTATAAACCCTCCAAAGGCAACACAAATGCAAGACAAAGAACTACTTGTTCATTCAAGAAAACAGAAGCAAAAGCTTGCGGAAATAGAGGACTGCACAACTTCAAAGCAGAACCAAGAGTCTGAACCAAATTCTGAGGCATTGGAAGACTGGATAGGTAATAACCCAGCTGAACCCACATCTGATCGTGATTTACCTATTGCTTTAAGGAAAGGAGTTAGGTCCTATACTAAGCATCCAATTGGCTTACAAAGGGTTATCTACAGATCTTTTGTTGTCTTTGAGTGATGTTTCAGTCCCAAACAGCATACAAGAAATTAAAAACAATGTAGAACAATACTTGGACAATTACAAAGTTGCCAAAAGGAAAAAATGCAGTTAGGTGCAAGTGGATATTTACTGTTAAATACAATGCAGATGATAGTATAAATCGATTTGAGGCAACATTGGTTGCTAGGGATTCACACAGACACAAGGCATTGAATATGAGGGGACCTTTGCTAGTGGCCAAACTTAATTCAGTTTGAGTGTTACTAGCATTAGCTGTCAACTTTGAATGGCCACTATACCAAATGGATATTAAGAACGCATTTCTAAATGGCAACCTAGAAGACGAGGTATACATGAAAATCCCACCTAGATTTGAGACACAGAAGTTCAGGGATGGTGTGCACATTGCATAAGTCTTTGAATAGCTTCAAACAATCACCCCATGGATGGTTTGAAAGGTTGACTAAAGTGGTCAAGAAACATGGTTTTGTGCAAAGCCAAACAAATTATACCATGTTCTTTAAACACTATAGGGAAGCAAAAATTGCTATTCTAATTGTCCACGTACACAAGATCATCTTGAAGAAATTAACAACTTGAAAAGTCTTCATGCCAGAGAATTTGAAGTCAAAGACTTGGGAAAACTCAAATAATTTTTGGGCATGGAAGTTGCTCAGTCAACCAAGGGCATTTCTGTGTCTCAAAAAAAATACACTCTAGACCTACTAAAAGAGACAGGGACGCTTGAGTATAATCCAGATGATACCACTATGGACCCCACTAATAAGATGGAGATACAAGAGGAAAGCAATCGAGTTGACAAAGGGAAATACCAAAGGCTTGTAGGGATATTAATCTACCTATCCCACACAAGACTAGATATTGAATTTGCTGTTAGCATGGTGAGTAGATTTATGAGTGATCCAACAAAGAAGCATTTAGCTGCGATACATAGAATCCTCTAGTACCTAAAAGTTAGTCCGAGAAAGCGTCTATTTTTCCAAAAGACATCTACAAGAGGTGTGGAGGTGTTTATAGTTGCGGATTGGGTTGGATCAATCATAGATCAATGATCCACCACTAAATATTGCACTTATATTTAGGGAAATTTGGCTACATGGTGAAGAAGCAAACGGTGGTAGTAAGAAGCCATGCAGAAGCTGAGTTTAGAGCTCTATCTCATGGCATTTGAGAAGGTATTTGGTTGAGAAGACTGTTGAGAGAACTGGAAATTGGTAAAGGTGATTCAATAGTTCTTATGTGTGATAACAAGGCTGCTATAAGCATTGCCAAAAATCCAGTTCAACATGATCGGACTAAACATGTTGAAACTGACAGACATGTTATCAAAGAAAAACTGGAAGAGGGCATTGTCAATTTGATTTACACACCTACAAGAAATCAGACAGACAGCCAATATTCTTACTAAAGCCCTGCCCAAAAGCAACTTTGAAAACTTGAAGTCCAAGCTGGGTATGATTGACATCCATAACCCAGCTGAAGGGGGAGTGTAGAATTATCTGAATTAAATTACATGTTTATTATCTGTTTTAGCTAGAACGTTAAAGGATAGGATACTGTTATCTACTAATTAAATTAGTTTCAGTCAGCAGATTAGATGGAGTTAGTATTTAAATTTTTTGTAAGAGTCCTATCATTATCAAGACTGTTATCCTATTGTACATATAGAGGCTTAGAACCTCGGTTGTAAGTACACAACAGACTACTACATGAAAAAGAATTACCCAAATTTTTCATCATCCATTTACTTTTAACCAATAAGCACACTAAATCTTTTTAAGAAAGCAATAACTCGGTATTCTTCCTTCACACTAGAGAATAGCCAGGATCCCAAGGAAATACCAATTTACATTTTGGAACCCCTTAATCACCGTTTTCCGGCTGCTCTATGTGATATCACCAAATTGTGCTGCTATTTGGAAATTGTCATTTTAATCTCAAGCTATTTCAAAGGTCGTGTCACAACCTAAAAGTGACAGTGATTTGAATCCACACTGAATTATCAACACCAATAATCATTCACCTTTTTTTTTAACAGTGATAGCAAGACAATTAATACTTCCCCTGTTTAGCTTACAAGAGAAATTTGCCAGTGCCAGAGACTTATGGCTCCTATGGCACTATTTCCTTAAAACTAGGAGGACCTGTTTAAATCTGGATAACTAAAATTGATGAAGAGTCTCACTATGGAAGGATCAAAGGTCCTTGGTAAGAAGAAGACTTACAACAGTATGAGATGTCTACAAACAAGTTGGAAATACATATTTGCTCTATTTTACAAAACATAGAAAGAAACGCCCATACTTAAACTAATGAATTCAATGTCATACTACCAACAAATTTTAGATTTTGTTGCAAAATTCAAAGCTTAGTATTCCTTTCCTTCCTTTTGTTTCATTTCCACTCAAAAGAGAAGGTTATAGAACAATGTCACATATCCATGCAATGCCTGCAACAAAATTTCTTTTAGAATTCCAAATCAAAGCTAAAACTCTAGCAAGAGGCAGCCAGACAGAGATTCTCTAAAAACAAAGCATAGTGAAACACAGCCATAATTTCAAGTTTTAGGTGAAGAATTACTGTGATCTCAAGGTTGGGACTTGGTGACAAGCTCTTGTTTGGAGAATACATGGTATCACCGGTCATAGTCTGGCGAGATGTAAACAGGAAGTCAAGTATAGCACCCAACGAAAATGGTTACATTGAGAATCATTTCCTGCATTGTCAATAGGAAATCTTTCAACAATTTTCTGATCTATTGCCAAGCATTAAAAAAAAGTGAACAAACAAACAAACAAAGAAATGAAATGCTTGACCAAGCCCTATTTTTTTTTTGGTGCAGTCTTATCCTAACAGCTGGTTTCCCAACAATGCAACTACTCTAATTTGATCAAGCTATTCCACACATACTGGCACCAACAGTGTTGTTAATGGCTTGTGGTGGCACAGCCAAAAAAGGCCTTGGCACCATGGCAGATAGCATGGCAGCCACCATGTGGATGCATGGCAGACAAAATCACAAAAATTGGGAAAAAATACATAAAATCGCATCCACATGCATCAAAATAACTAAAGTAAACAATCAAAACAATGTATAGGCTCACAAATTTAAAAAAAGATATGTAAACAATTATAAAATGTCAATTGGACAAAGGATATCATATTATAACTCAGACTTTGTGCCTAGAGGCAACCAAGTACTTTAGAGTTTAGACTGAATATTGTATTATAACTCAGACTTTTTATCTCAGCTCAATCCTCTCCAACGTGAAAGCATTGTAGTAGACATAGTCAACAGACAAAGCAGCAATGCTAGCAAACAGAGCAAGGCAGCAACCAGCAAGAGCACAGAACAGAGTCAACACAATGACACACCAAGACAGAGTAATAGAGAAGAGAGAATAGAACAGAGTCAGCACAGAATTGAATCCTTACTAGGAGCAGGAGAGTCAGAGACCAAAGGAAAGAATAGAAGAATGCACTTTGCAGATCACCAGAAGAGATATGCTGAAGAACAGGAGAGGAAGAAATCTAAACTAATTAGGGCCATTGGAACTGTAAAACAAGGGCAGATAGTGTTGAATGACACCTCTGCCCCTAAATAAACAATGCCCATTGAAAAAAAGAAGGGCAAATAGGGCATTTTAAGCATCATCCCTATGCCCCACCATGGAGCCATGGCTGTGGCGTCCGCCATGCTGAAGCTGCCATGCCACGGGGACTCCATGGCAGGTAGGCCTAAACCATTTAACAACACTGGCACCAAGTTAGTGATATAACAAAAAGGAACATGGTAGGATTCTCGCATACAGCCTATCAAAGGGCATGATTAGGGGACTTCTTTTAACCGAAATTTTTTCCAAGAACAAAGCTGCTCAGGCAGATGACATAATAAATTCACAGTAAATACATATGCACAAACCCTGCTCAGGCCTATCAAAGGGCATGATTAGGGGACTTCTTTTAACCGAAATTTTTTCCAAGAACAAAGCTGCTCGGGCAGATGACATAATAAATTCACAGTAAATACATATACACAAACCCTGTTCAGCAGTCAGACCCACGCCATAACTTGGGTAATAGAAAGAGAATATCTAGTCCAAACTATAAATCAAATATCAGACATACCATATCCCATTTAATTAATTCCAAACAAAACTAATTGGAATGAAACTCTGACAGAACTCGGACATCAAGACTCACAAATTCTAGATCACGCATAAGTCAGTTCGGCAAAAATATACCTAAATATCTCCGCAGAAGTTCAGAACTAATAGTCTATCAAATGCACAGATTAGCACAACTCAAACATCAAACTCAGCCCAAACAAACTTCTGAATTTCTAATTTAAATCTAATGCCGCCAGAACCACACACCACTTAATTGCAGTTTACCATGCAAAACTCGGACATCGGAAAAAGACCAAGGGACTTGGGTATTTCAGATTAAGTTCTTACAGTTGCAAAAACACATCAAATTGACACACATAATTTCCCTTAAATGACAAAACACCAAAGTCACTTTGAAACATGATTCAGAGAAAGACAGCATACAAAGGCAGAACTAGAGTTTGAGAGACCAACCAATGCCCTTTTTGCCATCACAGAAATACCACATATTCTGAGAGTTGAATTCTCAGGACATTACCTTCATACCGGAATCAGAAAATTCCACCATTGTTACTTTCGTCTCGGGTTCAATCAGCCTGCAATTCTACAAGTCCCAGTGGCGTCCCTCCACCTACAACGATCACGAGAGGTACTTGGGATGAGGGTCCTTCTGTGCTGAGTTCAATCCGATCTTCACCTCAGTGATGGGGCTTCTCTGGTTGTTTCCTTGACTCTCAATGATAGGGCTTTCGGCCCTTTCGGATGAAGGGAAGACGACAGTGAGATGTGGATGGAGAAAGCTGGGGATGTGAGGAGCCGAAAATCAGAGAAGAGCGAACGGTGTTGGGTACAAATGAGCCTTCATCTCCAACCCCGTGTGTGTGCTGATCGCGATCGGGAGTTTGCATGACAAAGTTGTAAAATGAAGATCGGACGGTGAGAAGGCAGAGGGTGGGCCCCAGGAGGGGCAATTGCGGTAATTGAATTTTGGATAAATAACAAATTTTTTCTTTTATATTCATTAAATCACAATTTCGTCCTACAAATAATATATACAGTAAAAAAAAGCTACATTTACTATATTATTCTCATAAAATATTCATATATAATATTATAAATTTTTAAATAAATTAAATTTTATATTGTAATCAACACAATTTAATAAATTTAATAATATCAATTTTATAAATAAAAATTACATAAAAATAAAAAATTTATATAATCAAAGTTGACAATTCTTAAAGAGTTAGTCTAAACTATTTAAAATAATACTTATTAGTAGTTGTACTTTTTTAAGTTGCATTTTTAAAAAAATTATCAATTGGATATTTTTTTTATATGCTAGAGTTATATAGATATTTATTAAATTTAATAAAATTAAAAATTAAATCTTTCATAAAAATCAAAATCCCTTTTAAATGACACAATTTTGTAATATATCAATTTTTTTAGTTTTATTGGCTTCACAACAATTTAGTTCTGTTCGTTATGAATTCAGGCAATTCAACCTTTTGCAGCTCTGTTCCTGTCTTCCAACCTTTGCCACTCGAAAAACCAGGAATGGTATCTGGTCTGCTCTCTCTCACTGTAAACGTTGCCATGCATTCCACTAGGAATAACAGAAATTGCAGGAGCTGCTATAGAAGAAAACAGTCAGTTACAACCAGTGACAGAACAAGTTCTACAGAAAAGGGTGAAGCCAAGGACAAAGATTCCCCGTCATGCAATCCTTTTGGCTTTGTCACCGAGAAACCATCGAGCCACAGCGCAATTAAGTTGCCAGAGAACCCTGCCGAGGTTGGCAATGTCGGCCAGATGCCCTATGTAATGCTTGTTTGCACAGTTGCACCCATTGGTATTAATCGTAAATATTAAAACGATACACTTAGCTTTATGTATTTTTAAGCACTTATCAAAATGTTGATAAAATATTGATATTTTATTGTGTAAAATTTTAAAATTTATAAAATATTAATGTTTTTTAATTGTATAAAATATATAAAAATAAATACATAAATATAATAGAACTCAGATCTTAATTTATAATTGTTTAGTACTTCTGCAATATATGGTAGTTACTTAAAATGAAACAATGAGTCTTTCAGAATGTTGACAAAGAATCGAACACTTTTATGCCAGTGACAAGCTTAACATAAGTTAATATTTATTCTAATGCAGTTACTTGGTTTTCGTACATGGAACACTTCAGGTTCCAGTGTTTACTACAAAGACAAAAGCCTTTTAGCATGAAATTCCATTGATATTTGTATAATAGCTTTTACTTCACAAAGCAACGGACCATTCAGTTTCCTTCTGAAAGTTTGGTCAAATACATTTATCCATAATAGATGTACAGTGGCATTCTCTATGCCTGCTCACATAGATGCTTCTGTAACGGGCCAATGAACTAGGGCCACAATTCTGGCACACCATCAGCAAGTCTTGAATTTGCCATCTTTCTGCCAATCAGATCTTTCAACTCTATCTCACCCGGAAACCTGTCCTCCTTCAGTTTAGAGAACACCTTCAAAGTGCAGAGAAATTCAAAGGTTTTAGTAGACATTCAAAGGCATTATGATGATATATATTTATTATCCCAACCATGTTATCCAATGCTTAATTTATTATCAGTCCATCTTTCAGGTCTTATGTATACAACCCCATGAGTTGTAGGCTTTATGCCAAAATCGCATGTTGGAATATCATATAAACAATGAGTTGCCGAAAAGTAAATGTAAAGGGAGAAAAGCTCTCACCTCCCCCACAACAAAAGAAAAACAAAACAAAAACAAAGCATGTACATATAATGCTATATACAATAAGAACTCTGGATATACGAAGGTTTATATATGTACATCACATAAGAGAGAGGGGGCGGCAATCAAGTTATTTGCTTTAAGGTCATAAATGCTTCTCATTCTGCCAGGTTGGAGAATAACCTCCTGTTTCCCCAGTCTGCACACTAAATAAAATGATACCTTGTGCGCAAAAAAATGTCCATCTACAGAACTATTTGAATATCAATAACTAAATCCAAACAAACTTTAATTTGTTAAACTCAACATCATTTAATGAATATGCAATAATATATACAGAGCCCCCTCGAAGAAAGAATGAATAGAGTGCAAATGGTAAACAATGACAAAAATAATGATGGTACCAAAATACTTTAAAATGGTAGATGAAACTCTCTAAACGAATACAGTTAAATACAAAAATCATGCAGAACCACTTATGTGACAGACCTATCTCATTAAAACTGCCTACATGTACTTACTAAGTGTTAGATATCAATTCGAAACTTGCATTCACCAGTCCAGCAAAGAAACAATTTAATAAAAGATTTCAGCAAATAAAAGATAGTAAGCACCAACCAGTTCATCATTGAAGTAAACTTCAAATGCCCCAGAACTCTGTAAGAAGGACTGCAATGTATTCCCAAGAAGCCATGTACTGGCAATGGTTCCAAACTTATTAGCACGCAAGTTGTAATACCAGTGAGGAGGTGCGACAAACCCCAACATTGGAAAAATCTGTTCCCCTGCAACTACAATCCCTATAACACCAATCTGCACAACCGGAACCACTTTGCTAAGCAGACGCTTGGGCAGTGATGGGGGATGATTTGCAAGAACAACATCAAGTCCAGGAAAAGCAGTCTGCAACATATTCTTCATTGTTACCGCTGTTCCCCTACATACAAATAATTATCATTTAAAACCAAATTTTCTGTTCAGAATACGATATTACATGTAATAATGCAAGTGATGAACTAGATGTAAGAAACAGCAAAGAATAAGGAGAAGAATGCTATTGAACAATACAATTCTGATTGACTGCTGATAATCAAAAGCAGACAATTCAATTCCACCCACATAAAAATTTGCAGTCTAAATTCAAAAACAAGCAATTAATGCTTTATATAAACTTGCAAATAGACCGATTTCCCTTTACAATCCATTCACAATAGCATTTAATGTAAATTTAAAAAGAGAGACGAGTTCCCAGAAGCAAATTGAGATGTTTAAGCTCGCAATTTTTCTCCCTAAGTTTCTCCTTCCAATTATCATCAATAACATGATTAAAGGATAAATGGTATATAGTTGATTTCCCCAAGTGTAACACGAAATTGCACACCACACCACAAATCAATCACCAAAACCAACAACCCAAGTAATCCAAAATTTCATTTTTAACAAAATAAAAACAGGAAAATGCGAAATCATTTTAACCTGTAGGAGCAAGAAGAACAGAAATTGATGTTGACCCTATTGCCGAGACCTACACCTCCAAAATCGCTGGCTTTCTGAAATTACAGGACCCGTATTAAAAATTTGCAGACAGTAAATATAATTCACTTCATGAAATTAAAATCACCTCGGAGGGAATTCCTATGTTTCCAGAGTCAACTGCCCCTTGATGCGGCTGCTCATGGTGGTGGAGGTGGGGGTGGGGGTGGGGGTGGGGGTGGGGGTGGTGGGGGTGATGGTGGGGGTGATGGTGGTGGTGGTGGTGGGGGCCGTGGCCGTGAGGTGGCTTCGGCGGAGGTGGTGGAGTAACGAATAGGTTTACAAGGTCAGAACAGAAGAGTAAGAGTGGTAATCCAAACAACAACAACTGAGCGCGATCCATTGCAGAAGGGAGAGAGATGCCAGACTAGTTGTGTAACATAATAGTGACGGCGCTGAAGAAGTCCATGCCTTACCAATTGAATTGATTCGACTCGGGACGGCGATGCGGCTCGGGTTTGTTTTTTTTTTTGGGTGAAGATGCGACTCTGTTTGGCTACGTTGAAAATAATAATTTGCAATGGAATAAGCGTATCCTATGCCGAAGATAAGAATAATGGTAAAGAAATGAAAGTTTTTACGTAATTTTAATATATTATTTTATAATTGTATCAAGTTATATAATATTTTTAAAAAATTATTTAATATTTTAATAAATATAATTTTAAACATGAAAATATTATTATTCTAAAGATAATTAATAAAATGATAAAGATCTTTTACTGTCATAAATATAATATTATTAAATTTTTATTTAAAATTTTTAATTATTAAATTTTATAAATTAAATACCACAATTCTGTTTGTTAAGTTTTTTAATATACTTATTTTATTAATTATTATTAACTAAAAATTTATAAAATATTATATATAAATATTAAATTTATTAAATTTTATAATATAAATAATTAAATTTAATAATTTAATATTATAAATGATATTAATGTCATATTCAATTTGTAAAAAAAAAAAAAAAACTGATCATAAATATAACCTACTGATGCATAAGCCTAACCATGGATGAAGTGGCTGCTTGGCCTAAAAGGTATAGAATGCGGTCATGGTGGATAATGGTATATGGGAAGCCTATATAAAGGGTAGTGAAGAGGAGAATGAACCAGTAATGAACGCATCAATACAACAATACTTGTGATTTCTTTAATTGAATCATTTATTGTGTTATATTAATTCTTGACATTAATTGTATGCACAAACGAGCACATATTCTCATACGTTTATTCTACTATCTCTCATTTCTTAAAAATAAATCTTTCATAGTGTATGCTCCTCTATGTATGTAAAACATTTTCTCTTTTTGTGTATTGTATATTTGAAATATTTTAAAAACTAGTGTTGTATATTTGGGATATTGTAAAACTTCTCTATAATATGAAAGATTCACATTCTGAAAATTTCTGTTGACAATATCTTCCAAAATGTTATGGTTGTTGCATAATTAATTGTAGCCTCGCTATGTTGAGTTTATCAAATTTGCATTAGTCCCTTTATCTTTTCCAAGAGTTTGATCTCTTTCTTATAACATTTCCAATGGCTAATTTTTTACTGTTCTTCAACAACTAGTTTTACCAAAATTTATAATCACTAATATCACATTACATTTATATCTTTATAACCTTTCAACAGCCATATTTCTATTTATTACTCCTAACAACTAAATTTTCATTTAATTTCCGATTATATTTTTCCTTAAAAATATGTGAACTTAAGGCCTTTGTTAGATACACACATTTAAAGCTTAGAGCATCCAAGTCTTCTCTTCTTTTTCTCTTACGGGTTTGATTAGTTTCGTTACTTCCTATTACTTAGTTTCTGAGTATACTAACATAATCTCTTGCATATTTTAAACAGAATCAACATGCGTCTCAAACTAAATTTTTTTCAACATTATGAGATTTGGCCAGCGAGATCAATATCATATTTACTTATAATCTGATAAGATGAATACCTTCTAAGGATCCAGTTCCCCAGGTTTTCTTCAAGAATATGACAGTGGCATGTGCGCAAAAAGACATTCTTTTACAAACAGACAGGGATCTATGATATCCTGTGTAGAGGTCTATAAATTCTCGGTGCCTCCATGTACAACGAAAGTTTTGTCTTCTCTCTCATCAGCCGACATAAAAAAAGGAGATCATCCTAATCCTACTTGCGTTTATATTAAACAAGATAAGGCGCAATTGTTGGCAAGACAAAGCGAAGAAGAAGACATTGGTGCAACAACTCATATTGTCTCTGGTCAAATCTCGAGGTGCAAAGCCAATACACGTTTTCTCATTGGGGAACAAATTTTATAGCAAATCAGAACACCTGCTGGCTGCTAGCTATACTATTATTCAGAATTTGAACTCCCCTGACAATCGTTATTCTTTTTTTTTTTTAAAATGCCAAATGGAACTTATTTTGGTCAGAAACACAAATCAGAATATCTTGAAGAGGGACGACCTTGAGGTTTTCTGATTTCCCAGCCAGTGTTGCATATGGACTCCAATGGCATCCATGTACAAGCTACTCCTCCCATGGAAACCCACCACCTTGCCTTCTGTTGTAGTTGAAGTAAAAAACTTCCCAACTTCCTCACCATATGGACCATATTTTCCTCGACTGGTATAGAAAGTAAGTGACTTTATGACCATAGGCTTGTCATCTTTAGTGATTGACCCATAGTAGCCGGATATGCAGGTCAGTACCTCATGTGGGTACTCCAACTTTATCTGAAATTTACAGTAAACATGAATGAGCACAAAGAAAACAATGAAATGAATTTAAACAAAGCTTGAAAGTGAGTATCATAGGCATACCCGATGCATGGTCTCTCCTCCATTACCACCATGCTTTACAGACCATACAGATTGTCCATTTCGATCATACTCTATTTGAATTGAGCAAATGGCATCTGGTACTTTGGTCAAATAAATCTGCTTAATCCCAGAAAACACACCATCATCATAGGGTCTACCTCCATCCCCACCCCACGGGCCTGGTCCACATGGAGCTGGTTCTTTGACAACGCCACAAGAAACCTGGGAAAGAATAACATGGTATATATGCTCCTGAGAAAGAATAAAGCTGGTTCTTCAACCCAACTATTTTCACAAACTGAATCTTATTATATTCTCACTTTAAAAAGTTAGACTATTAAATTATTAAATCTCACAGATTTAATTATAAGATTCATAAAATCTGATAGTCCCCTTCAGTTTGTAAATATTTGGTGCTCCTAATTTTCGTGGGAGCAACTTTTCTAGAGTGACTCACATCCCTAAATTCTTAGAAGTCTTCAAATATCTTCATATTACTTTTAATTTCAAGTTCTTATTTGAAGTCTTAGAAAGTAGAACTTAAATTGATTATGGAGTATACCTGTTCAACTGGCGCCGGTTTGGCAACTACCATTTTTGCAGGCCAATGAGCACCGTCAATTTCAGCAAAACTAGGCTCTCTTGGGATGATTGCCTTGGAAGGAGGTGTTGTCACTGGTGCTATTACTTTCCCTTCAACCACATGTACACCTAAGGCATCTAGAAACAAACCTTTCCTCCCATGGATGCCAACGACCTTCCCTTCTTTCAGCCTGGTGGTGAAATAAGTTCCTTGTTCATCCCCATATGGTCCATACAACCTTTTGTTTGTGTGGAAAGTAAGTGACTTTATAATAGGCATCATGTACATCATATGTCCATAGTAGCCAGTTATATGCGTCAAGACTTCAGATGGGTAATCAAAGACTATCTGCACAAAATACAAAATCTGCTGATAAATCAAGTTTATTTCCCTTGCTTGTTAAGTAGAGTACACTGATAAAATTTGTAAACCCTAATCTCACCTTTTCATTTTTGAAACCTCCTGTTCCACCTTGTTTGCTTCCCCATATGGCCTCCCCATCTTGGTCATACAAAACTCTTATCCATACAATTCCAACATTACGTGACAAGTTAATTTGCTTGATTCCTGTGTAGATTCCATCATCGAATAAACTCCCACCAGTGCCACCCCAAGGACCATATGTTACTATACCTTCAACCTTTGGGGGTGCCTTTTCCACAGGAGCTATCTGAAGTGAAGATGGATTCTGGTATTCCTATGGTACAATAGAACAAGAATGAGAGTTAAGAAGAAGTATATGTAGCATTTTAAAGAGATCATCAATGAAAGTTCTCTGACCTTGTCTTTGTGTTCAACATGATACGATTCTTTCATGTAACATATCTTCCCAGAGACATCGTTTGGTAGAGGTTTACTAAAATCATCCTTTTGTCTTACAGCAAGAACTATATCATAGCTTTGGCCCACACTTCCTTGTATTATTGAGTAACCAGCATTTTCAGTAGTGCTGGTAATGTAGTTCTGGGAGGGAGCTAAAGCTTTGGATGGATTTGGTTGCTTCAATGGCTTTAAATAAGCTCCAATGGCATCTACGTACCAACCACACCTACCATGAAACCCAACAATCTTACCCCCAGTCATTGGGAATGAAAAATGTGTCCCCTGTTCAACACCAAATGGCCCATAGGTATTTTTGTTACTTTCAAAACTCAGTGATCGAACAAAGGTTGCCCCCCATTTGTTTGAGTTACCATAGTACCCATGAATTGAAGTTAGGAATTCATTTGGGTAGTCAAGCTTGACCTGCAACACAACCATAATAATCAAATCATATGATGCATATGTTTAATACTATTTCTTTCTTTTTCCTTTATTGTACACTAAAATCTGAACTGAAGAGTTAAGACCTCTTCCCACTTTTATTATTTAGTACCAATTTCAATATTCAGATTCCCATATTCCCTATGTAAATGTTGCAAATTGATATTAGGAGATCAGCTGAAGGCATGAAATGAGCATTAAATGGCTAACCTTGTCAGTTTTATGGCCTCCACTTCCACCATGCTTCTCTGACCAGATAGAACACCCTTTCTTATCATATTCAATCTGAATGGAGTCAATTCCGTCACCATGAACTATCACCAATTGCCTAATTGTTGAATATATGCCATCATCCCAATGCGAACCACCATTGCCTCCCCATGGCCCAACTGATACAGGTTTCTTTGCAGAATCCTCAATGCTCTGCAAGCAAAATCATGCAATTGAAATCAGAGTCGTTAATAAAAAATGCTTTTACAGAAAACAACTACTATAGTGCTACGTAATAATCCGGCCATTGAATCAGAACTCATAATCTAAAAGAATGTACTACTACCATCTTCTTTTGCTTGTGGGAAGAGACTGATAGATTATTTGGACAAAGAATACTGCAATTGCAAGTGTTGGGCTGGGACCTGGGCGGCAACGGGAAGCTGTGAGAGGGATTTATGGTAGAAGCCAAAGGATGGGTCTCTGCCTGTGGACTTGGCTTTACAAAAAATAATATAGAAGAAGAACTATGTGGAAGAAGCTAATTCCGGTTTCCACCATGGGAGGAATGGGTTGAAAGGCGGGGAATGAGATTCCCCCGCAGAAATCATTCAATCATGGAAAAAAGGTCCTTTCATTAGATTATTACCCAGAGAATGTTAAACGCATTGGTTACTGGTCAAAGCACGAACATTTGCCTTAGACTGTTTTATTCTATTTGGATTGATTGAAAATGGTGGCCAGCATAGAAAGCGGAACAAGTTATTCTGATTCTGAAATTTGGTGTCACTTTCTGCTGCAGCTGCAGAGGTTTCCCCTCCCTTCTTCCTGATAGCCCCCACATATAAGCTATTTTGAACCAAATTTCGAAGAGATCAGGAAAAAGGAGTATGGAGCTACTGCAAACGCATTTTGGGTGAGGAAAGCCAGGGGCACTCTAATGCTGTTGCCTCCACAGGCACAACTCAAGCACCATTACAACCTTTTTGCTTATTTCTTCGGTATTTTCTTAGTTACTGTATTAGGGGTTAGCGTCTTCGTTGAGGCTTACTCGTCAGGTGCGGAATGACTCTTTTCTGGTGAAGACGACTGAATCAAGGAAACCAGTTGATCGTGTTCTTTTCTATTCTTTTTTCCCCTTCATTTTTCTAAGAATTTGAGAACAAATGGGTGCTTTTTAGTTTTGGGTACACTAGGGGAACATTCTGCCATTGAGCTCAGCTATGCTTTAATCTTCCCACGCATTTGTTTCCGCAAAAAGTTTACATCTTTGTGCATGAGCAGATGTAGAACATGACAAATTTAATGATTTGATAAATCGAGTAGATTAAACTTGTGACGAGCGCATTTCTGGATTCTGGAAAATTGAGGTCCATTTTTATGGTCAGAAGAAGGGAAAAAAAAAAGTGAAAGCTCTCCCATTGAGTGAGCGAACAATTTCACCGTGAATCTTAGGGATGTCAAACGGGCCGGCCGCCCCGCCCCGCACAAGCCCGCAATTAAGCGGGGCGGGGCGGGCAGGCCCGCATAACGGGCGGGCTGAAAAAATCTCAGCCCAACCCACCCCGCAGCGGGTTGCGGGTTAAGCGGGCCAGTCCGCTGATAATTAAAAAAATAAAAAATTTATTAAAAATTCAAATTTATGAATGATAGTAAATGAGTAACTAAATTTAATACACTAATTTTAAAACATTTACAAATGAATACAATCAAATTTGCCTTTTAATAATACACCTAAAAATATAACCTAGATTTAGCTCGTAATGAATTATAAAAATTATGATTCTACTCATAAAATTGCTAATATACAACATCATTTTCTAGGCAAGGCTTCAATAATATTACTAACACATGCACAATAAAACATGTGCCTACAAAGACATAAAAGTTATGTTCTTATATGTGACAAAGTCTAACACTGATGTTGTTCAAAATAAACTACATGCTAATTGAAAATAGAGTTATGCTATTATACATTTATACCATTATTTTTATATATGCAATGCTTGAGTTTTGCACCTTAAATTATGATAATATAAAAGCTGAACAACTCAATACAAATATAAAGATAATATTTTCTGCTTCAAAAAATAATATATAAATGTGATATTAATGATAGTTATATAACAACACAAGTTTTATACTATCATCTAAATGATTCAAAATGAGTTGTTGCACAATATAATAATTTGTCTTTTTTTTAAACTCATCAATTTTTACTTGCCTTTTAACTCAAAACTTTTTAAAAATTCTTTTGTCTTTATGATCACCTATAAAATCACACATTATATATAATATATTCAAAACATAAGAAAATTATATCTAAACTACATGAGGATCCTGCCTAAATTGCATAATCCAAATTAGAACCAAATGACATTCATTTGAATTGCCCTCCTCTTCCAATTCATATCTATTGTTCTTATTGTCATAATAATATAACTTATAATAATTTTCTAAAAGTTGAAATTATTTTAAATGATATGTCATTTTTAAAAAAAATTAAAATTATGCGGGTTCAACCCGCCCCAACCCACATTGACCCGCAAGTTATGCGGGTGCAGGCTAATTTACCCGCGAATAAATGGGTCACCTATATAGTAACCCAACCCGCTCCGCATAAGGCGCGGGGCGGGCTGGCCCTGCGAGCCAAGCTTATTTTGACATTCCTAACCGCGATGCGTCGAATAACTTTAAAGTTGGGGAGCCGCAAAGTTGCGTGACTTATATCACGGCTTTCATTAACAGGAATTGTTACAATTGTAGAGATGATTGACCAATACAATTTGGGATGTTTTTTACATTTTTTTTAAATTATCGTTTCTAAACAATCGAATTGATAACATTTTCTTTTATAAAAAATTTTTATTATTCTCACACCTTATATTTCACATAAAGTTCACACTATATTTTATCATTTTTTATTAAATATATGAATAAATTTTTTATATTTAATTAAAAATTATAAAATATAAAATATAAATTTTATGTGAAAAGTAGAATATAAAAGAATATTATTTTTTATAAAAAAAAATGCACCAATATATATTTATTGGTGAAATAGATGGGGCTAGATGTAGTACAAACTTAAAAAATAAAAGTAAATAAAACTAATTAATATATTCTAATGTGTGAGTAATATTTTGCATTACCACTGGTTGCTATTAATAAGGATTGACTTGGAAATGACTAGCAAGTAGCAAGCACGCGTAGGTTGAGTTATTTGAGGAGCATTGTTTAATTTTATTTCAGTACATAGTTTTTCAAATTTGAACTCCCTTTTTTTACTGTATGGGTGGGATTTTCAGCACAAGAATGAGATGCATAGGCATCTGTGTTATTTGGAACTTAGGTGTGCTTAATTAAAATTTTGGCCACAGATTCGCTGCTTCAAGCAGGCAAGCACTTCCAAATGAGTTTTACTGCCAGAAACCTTATCCAATGCATGATTGAAAGTTGAACACAAGTAATTAGTAGACTTATTTTCTTAATTAATATGGTTTTCATTTTTATAAATTAAAATTTATTGAATATTTATTTAAAAATTAAATTTATTAAATTAAATTATAAAATTCATTAATCTAACAACACACGTTATGTTTTATAAGCAGTTAATAATACTCCTCTTAACGGTAGTTACTATCCTGTTCTCATTTGTATCTTCTAGCATTTATGAAAGTGTGTGAAAGTGACTGTTTATGTGAGGTACCAGACTACTATATGCTTATATGCCCTCTCTAAAATTTGGTGAGACCCTCTGAAGAACTTCTTGGTGGTAGGTTTAGCACATTTCTCCTTGACCTGTCAGTATTGATGAAAAACTTGACGCTATCCCAAACTAAAAGATCATGAGATGTAAAATTGGTACTCTCAAATTGTAAAGCACAACTTAGCATAATCACTTGAACTAAAATATTGGTTAGACTTGGCCTTAGTTTTGTCCATGGGGGCACCGCGGTGGTCATGGCTTGGCAGATTCAAGGCGGCCTGTCATAGAACTCCCGTGGTCTAGTGCCTTAACACAACGGGCCATGGCCACGGGAGGTTTTTGATAACATGATCCAATTATCGCTTTGTTCTCACGGCCTATTTTTTAAGATCAGAGTGTCAATCTGACATATTTGTGGCTATTTCCACCCGTGAATCACTCTTCTTCATCGTGTTCATGCCCTATCTCATGCCCCACCTCACGCAGCTCATGCAACGCTGCAAGGGTGAGAACAGAGGCTGCTGATACCAAAGGTCATCACGGACCAAGCCAAATCATCTCCATCCGCAAGGAGAAAAAAAAAAAAAAAAAGTGATTTTCTCTCCCTGCGGATGGAGGACTTCTTCCGCTCCCCTCTAATTTTTCTTCTCTTCCTCTATTTTCTCTAGAATCATATTTAGGTCATTCTTCTTCCTCCTTCACTTTTCTTGCTCTTATTTACAATAACTTATATGCTAGCATTTATCTGCCATGACAAAAACACAACACAAATCAGTGTTGGTTATTACGGTTGAAATGTTGGATCTCTATTGTTGTGAGCATGAATAATTGGCTATAGAATCTAAATGATACAGAAGAATTCATTATATGCAAATTACAATTACAGGAGGTTTTAATGTTGGAGATTGTGACCATACTGCTGCTATCCATTGTCAGCTCAACATCACAAAATGCAAGCATCATAATAACAAGCCTGATACAATATAAAAAGGAATAAGCCAAAAAATGTGATTGTGTGCCAGGTTCACTTCATTTAAACTTTGTCAACGAGAACAGCTGTACCAAAAAGAATAGGCTTCTATATTTCTGGAATCACTGATTCTCACAACTATTTGCTCTACCAATAATCCCTACAAGAACAGTGCCCGCCTTTAAAATGATGGAAGCAATTTGAATCGCTTAAATATATTTCACACCCATATGCCAGAGATATGTATTTGGCTGTTCTATGGCAATCTCTACACATGGTCAAATTTTTCACTAACCGTATAATTTGAGGCGTACGATTTGAGTCTATGAAAGCAAATGCAAATGCAAGTTTTTCACTATGTACACTACTGATATCTTCCTTCTCTTCTTCCTCAATGCAAAGCTCATTTTCAGAATCAGGTGTCTTGACATTTTCAGCTACCCTTTTTATCCAAGAGTAGAGCTTATCTGAGTATGGTTCAGACCGGTCACCAGCTACAAACGAATGAACCATGTTGTTCGATTCAATCCAGCACTGCCCAACTGGTTTCCGAGCAGCCTTTTCTCTCTCAAGCTTTGCCGCTTTTGGAGTTTCCCAAGACTTCCCACATAAAGAATACGCCTGGGAAAGTAATCGGTGAGCTAAATTATTTCCTGGTTCCAAGTCAAGCAGATGTTCCCCTGCAAGGATTGCTAATCCAAAATTCTTGTGAATCCGGCAGGCCGTTAGCAAGGTAGCCCATACAGAGGAGTTAGGCTCAATGGGCATACTTTTAATGAACTCCAGTGCTTCTGAAAGCCTACCAGCACGACCAAGTAAATTGACTACAGCAGAATAATGTTCCAGACCTGGTTTAATCCGATAGTCTTCGCTGATGCTTGTGAAAGCACGCTTCCCCTCATCTACCATTCCAGCAATACTGTAAGCTAAGATAATACTTGCAAAAGAACCTCTATTTGGTGGAAGTCCTTCCTTCCTCATCTGATCAAAAATATAAAGAGCAGACTCTGAACGACCATGTAACACATAACCTGCAATAAGTGAGTTCCAACTGATGATATCTTTTGAGCGCATTCCATGAAAAATGCATCTTGAATACATTATATTTCCTGACTTGGCATAAGTTTCAATGAATAAATTTGATACAGCGCGTTCAGATACTAAATTTCTACGTAGTGCACAACAATGGATCTCTTTCACTTTCTTCTCGGCAACTAAATTTGCACAAGCAGGAAGGACACTCAACATTGTAACAGAGTTTGGTGTAATGCAGAAAGACTGCATCTGCCGAAATATCCACAAGGCCTTGTCCTTTTGTCCATTCCTCAGGTAACCAGAAATTAAAGCATTCCATGATGCTGTGTTCCGCTTAATTTTCCCATCTTTAGCAATCCTTTGAAAAAGATCCACTGCTTGATCCTCATCACCATTCTGTATATATCCTGTGATCATTACATTCCATGTAATGACATTAGGTGGTACATCAGATTGCTGCATTTTCATGAATAATTCATGAGCTTTGCCACAATAACCAGCTTGACAATATCCTCCAATAATTGAGTTCCAAGTATACATATCTCTCTCTAACATCATATCAAAAATGCGTTGAGCAGCTTCCAGATTCCCACACTTGGAATACATGTCAATCAGTGAATTCCCAACTAGTACATCATCAACCAAACTAATCTTAAAAGCAACAGAATGGATTTCCAATCCTATACTTAGTGATTTTAAAGAAGCGCATGCTGAAATTGCACTTGCAATTGTAATACTAGTGGGTTCAATTTCAGCTAAAAACATCTTCCTTAACAAATCAAATGCCTGCTTTATTTTTCCATTTTGAGCAAACCCCGAAATCATTGAAGTCCAAGTATACACATCTGGAGTACACAAATAACTCTCCATCTTCCTCATTAAATCCATTGCACTATCACAATGCCCCAATTGATTATAACTGGCAATTAATGTGTTCCAAGTTAACAAGGCCGGTTCAATTCCTTCTTCATGCATTGCATCAAAGTACTCACGAGCTTGTCCAATCTCTCCCTCCTCGCAATACCCAGTTATGATCACATTCCAAGCCACCTCATCTCTATCATCCATACTATGGAATAACTTTTTTGCACCCTTCATATCCCCACACTTAGCATACAGTGCAAGAATTGAATTGCTTACACGCTTAGAAGAGCTCATTCCACAACGGATGACCAAGGAATGTATCATCTTTCCCGTCTCCAAATTCCCACACTTCCCACAAGCCTGTATAATTTTTGGAAGCAGGAACTTGTCCGGTAAAATCCCATCTTCCATCATATCATAAAAGAGGTCAACAACTTCCCCCCAGAACTGGCCTCTGGAGCAGGCGCCAATCATGGCCGACCAAGTATACAAATTTCTTTCACGCATTTCATCAAATACTTTCCAGGCGTCGTCCAAATACCCACATTTTGCATACATACTGACTAGTTTTGTCTCCACGAAAGGGTCCACCTTATTCACCAAACCAATCCGAGCATGTAACTCCCGACCTATTTGAATACAATCTTTGTCAATGCAGGCTTGCAGCAAGTTAATGTAGATAGTGGGTCTCACCGTGGACCCTTGTTGAGATATGGAGTCTAGAATTGTCACTGCCTCGCTCAAGGGCCCATTAATGGAGAGTCGATTCAAGCGAGCGTCGGTTAATTTTGGGTGAGATTTTTTGCTGAAAGAGACAATCGAAACAGATTTGAAGGACTTGGAATGGCACTCATAGTGGGTACCAACGTAGCAAGGAGGTCTTGATTTAATGGGTATCAACAGGTTGTTCGCCATCCTCCCACTTTAGCTCCAAGTTTTCTGATCACATATGTGTTTTGAAGACAGTAATGAAGAAGGAGAGGTATAAAGAGTTGTGCGGAGATGAGGATAGCAGAAGAAAAGCTCATGGTGGTGCCAGCAACGTCTTGGCGAGGTCCCACACCTACAGTTACAGTGTTCGGATTCCCTCAGTCAACTCACCCAGCAGACTAGCAGTAATGCCATTACTGATTGAGCGTTGACGAAGATGACAAATGGATATTGGACAATGTATTAATAGCTATACTTGGTCCATGTTTAGGTTAAAAAATATAATTGAACACATTTATTTTTTATACACAAATAACCAAATATATATATAGAGAGAGAAGAAAGAATAGATGAAAAATAATTTTAATTTGAGACATCAAGTTAAAAATTTGAGAGTGTATAAAGTTAATATATATATATATATATAAATATCATTATTGGTTTAGATAAGCTATTATTTTTTGAAAAATGATAGATACATGACATACAGAAACAAGATTTAAGAGGAAAAAGATAAGAGGTGAAAGTGCAAGAAAATGTGCTAAATCTATTTGTGCAAATATCAATACTCTTATTATGTCAAAAGCTTTTTTTAGGTAACAAATTTAAACTTTTATAATTAGAATTAGAGTTAGAACCAATCCATAATATAAAAAAAAATAAGAATAAATTATATTTAACTCCTTATAAGTATTTAAATATAATATTTTATATTATTTTTATTCAAATATTATATTTTATACAATAACTTAATTAATAGAATATATTTAAATACTAATAAAATATTCAAAAAAAATATTAACTTAACATTGTATTATAATTTTATATAAAAATTATATTTTGATTCAATTACTTATTTTAAATAATCAATAATTTGACATTATTATATATTTAATTAAATAATTATATTTATTATTAAGTATAAACTTAATAATATATGTAATTATAATGAAAAAATTATCACAAGTGTAAAGATATCTTAAAAATAAATTTAATAAATTATATGAGTTTAAATTATTTTATTAATTTTTATGATTTTACCTATTTTTTCAGTATATTTTTACAATTTAAAATTATTTCAAGATATCCTCGTACTTTTTGGTGCTTATGACATAAGTCTTTCCCGTCTAACTCCATTATAACACCGTCTCAAATCGTTCAACATATCCTCGCGCCTAACATTGCCCCTACCTAGCTGGCAAACACCTTGCCACGCAGGACGACTTGGGGGTGGAGGGTAGTGATTAGGGTTCAAATCGAGGCTTATTTTTCTCATTTTCAGTTAAACTGAATCCAAAAACATACTAAAGAATCCTAAGAAGAATTTTGGGTGCCTTACCTCTTGATGTCATTTTTTATTTTGCGGCTTTAGAACTAAAGCAAATCAAGTCACTCAAGGGGTTAAACTTTCAAAGGCACTATAGCGACGCGACTCTATTGGGGGCGGCTTAGTTGCTATGATGGCGGTGGAGCTTAGCGCAATTCCTCTACCAGTAATCGGGCTTCATGACAGGTGAGCAGTGGACTGCACGGTGGTGCTGAAACCTTGAGCAGCAGCAAAGTGGAAAACTCGAATGGCGGAAAAGCTTCTAGATGATAATTTTGTGGTGATTGGCCTTATGGTGGTAGCGGCTGGGTCTTTACAGGGCTACATCTTTGCTGGGTCCTCAATGCCTCCTAATGTACTGGGAATTCTGGGTGAGATAGAATGGTTTTAGAGACTTGACGAGTTGGGGAAAAAATTTAAGTCCCAATTTGAACCCGCTGCCCTCCAACCCCATTATCTAGCGTGGCAAAATGTCCGCCAGATCGGCAGTGTTGTTGCTACGGTGGTTGGCCACCTCAACCTTTTGTAAGCCACGTTAAATAATCTGAGACATTGTCATAATGAGTCTACATGAAAGGAATTTATGTTATAAATGACAAAAAGTATAAAGGTTTGTTGAAATAATTTTAAATTATAAAAATTTATTTAAAAATTAAATAAAATTATAAAAATTAATAAAATAATTTAATTAATATGTAAATATATAATTGTAAAACGATTTAATATGTTTTTTATTCAATTTTAATTTAAAATTTTATTTTAACAATTAAAACTACATTCAACCAAAAAAGTTTCTTCAACATTAATATTAAATAATCGATAACTTTACTAAAATTCATTGTAAAAATAAGATTAGTGTTAACATTATTATAGAATAAAATTTATAGAGTAATTTAATCTTAGAATTTGTGTAAACTATATTTAATATGTGGTTAGTTAAATATTTTGTTAGTATTTAGATATATTCTATTAATTAAATTAAATTATTAAAATAAAGTGCAATTTTGAGTGAAATTAAGTGGAGTATCACGTTCTAACACGGAGGTGAGTATAATTTGCTTAAAAAAAATTATAATCAATTCCTCTATTTTTACACATTAATTTTTACATAATTTTTATTTAATATTATTAATATCAATAAATTTATTAATTTTTATAAATTAAATTATAAAATTTAATACTTAAATAGTAATAGCACCTTCTTATAAGAATTAAGTAAAAATTATATCAAAATAGCTTTCCTCTTTTATAATACGCCGTAACAAATGTTCTCAACATTTTCATAATAGGATATTAAAGTCTTACTTAAAAAAAAAAAAGTTATTAACAGATTATAAAATATATGTAAGAGGCTTATACATTAAATTATGAAATTTAATAATTTAATATTCTAAATATTTTAAGTAATTTTTAAAAAATTTTAGTGGGTAAGAATTGACTCTGTCCTAGTAGTTGGGGGTCTTTAAGTTTTGAACCTTTCTGAAATTAAACGACACGTCGTGAGTCTTGTGTTTGGAAGGTAACTGAGTTTTACTACCGTGGACATCCTGTGAAAAATTATTTGAATTGGACCAGTTAGAAGGACTATATTGGGTCATAATCATTTTGATTTGGACTCACAATGTCTTTAATAATTGGACTTGTTATAAGTTCGCGGCCCATGAGTTGACCCAATCGGGCTTCGCCATGCGGCTTCAGCTGGCGCTCAATCACCTACTCCTGTCGCCGCAATCACCGGCGTCGGATACAATCCGGCGTCTGTGAAGACCGCCCCGAAAGGGACTTTTGTGGATTTAGCCAAGGCTGCAGAAGTTGTCTCCATTTATGAGAGGAGTAGCAAAATATCTGTCTTGATAAACTGCTAGTCCCTTCGAGAGCACACTGAAGCCATTGCAGGATGGCTCGCCTTGCTCGATTCGGCTCTTGAAGACTACCCTGACCTCCGCCAGAAGACCTTTGATCTCTGCAGAGACATGAAGCTAGACTGTTCAGAGCATGTTCCCCTTCACTTCCTCTCAATGCTTGTTTATGGTAAGCCAGCTCTGCCACTCATTTTGGTCATAATATGTTTGATCGTAGGTCACAGAGAACGAAGAGAGAGTAAAATGTACACTTGAAAAGGAAGGCCAAGGAATAGGATCAAGCAAAGCGGTGCAAAGTGCTATAGTCATGGAATCTGCTCGGGCTTTGGGAATTGATCCAGATAATCACGCTGAGTTATCTAACCAAGTGAACTGTTCAAGAATGACCTCTTCCGCTCAAATTCATTATCAGAACGACGGAATTAAGTCTCGTTGGAGAGAATTTTGTATAACCGGACTATTGAGCCTAACATTGTGACCCGGTGTTTGCACTTGGACATTGAAGACGATGAACCCATTAGTCCATTCAAAAGTTTCCTCTGCCCATTGACCAAGGAAGTGATGAACGATCCTGGGGTGCTGGAGTCCTCTCAGACCTATGAAAGGACTGCCACTGAGTACTGGTTTGAGAGGTGTATAGAGTATGGCCGTGATCTAACTTATCCCGTCACGGGGAAGGTCCTTAAGTCTTTAGAGCTGAAACCTAATATTAGTTTGTCGGGGGCAATTGAAGAGTGGGTTAACAGGATTGTTGAGTATCAAATTAAATCTGCACTGCAATATCTGTCTGAAGAACCACTGTCCGTTGTTGATCACGTTGGGTGGGCGCTGGATAACATTTATAAGGTTTCAGAAGAAAACTCCACTAGCAGATACGTAATTAGGAATGCTGGTATTGTGCAGCTGATAGTACAGTTGCTTAGTAATAGCTCAAAGACTATCGGAACAGGTCTGAGAAGCAAAGCTCTCATGGCATTACTTAGCATAGCCAAGGATGAAGAAAGCAGGGTCAGTTTTATATTTTTTAGATTTGTTTTGACAAATTTTTATATATAATTTTTTCAATAAATGAATGAGAAAGATTATGCTAATAAGACCTGAACTATAAAAACTGGTGCAAGAAAATCATGTGTAGGAGAACCGCGTATCAAATGGTTTGTCAAAAATCAAAATTATGCTTGCTTTTGTTTTGCCTATTAAATTGGAAATACGAGTTCTTTGACTTTATTATTTTAGGTGTAAAAGCAAATGAAATGGTTTTACTTGAATGAAAATTTTATTCGGAATTTCAAATTTCATTTTAGATAGCTTAAAACAGTTGAAAATTGTTCAAACCAGCTTAGAATTCCTTGGCAGCTTTTTCAAACCATATGCTGACCTAGCATTTACTATCACCATCTGCGTCTTGCTTGTAATTGACAAGCATACCAAGCATGCATAGTAAATAAAATGAAACTACTTTGGTGATATTCATCCTGATATGAAACTGCTTCTAAATCCCCTGTTTTCTAAAACTATAGTATTTTCCCCTGCCTTCTGACACGTATTATTACAGTTTATAATGTAGATGTTTCATAAATTTTTAGAAAATGATGCTCGAACCGGTTATCACTAGATTGGCCGTACATAGTCTGCTTGGAAGCTCAGAGAGAGAGAGAGTATGCTGTCAAGTTATAACTGGAATTCTCCAATAATGAAGTCTGTTACAGAAGAATTGCATCAGAGAAAGGTGCATTAGTTCTTCTCACAAGTATCGTGGGAAATCTGGAGTATCCTGCTCTGTCCAAATTAGCTGAGGAAGTCTTAAGGCAGATGGAGAGGGTGGAGGATAATGTTCAACTTCTAGCAGCAGCTGGAAGATTTGAACCTTTACTTTCAGGGTTACGTGATGGAGCAGATGCTAACCATAAAATACCAACTTCTAAAGGCTTCTGCTTCATCAGAATTCCTGGATTATTCTATTGAATACAGAGCCCAAAATTACATTGACGGTAATATTTGCACAAGGTGAGTCGTAAAGCTTTTAGAATGAAATATATTATGTCAAAATTTTGGTAAATTCTGGAGGAGGTTCTGATTGTGTGAGGATAGAGATGGCTTCTCTGGTGGGAAAGATGACCTTGACAAATAACAGTAAAGAGCAAATTGCTAGGCAAGGCGCTAGCATACTTGTCCAACTGCTGTCTAAGCCGGAAGGAAAGGGACCAAGTTTGCAGGCATTATACATTTTGTCAGGGTTGGATGACAATGTGACCATCCCTGTTGAGTCTCCAATCTTCCCTTCTCATACAGAAATTCTTTTTGATAACCAGGATTCCTCATGTGAGCTGAAGACATTAACTGTTTCAACAATTGCAAATATTGTATCAAAGCCAGGGCATTTGGAATTAGCATCTACTGACAAGGAGGGGAATCTAATGAAGTCGGAAAGTATTGTAGTCAAACTTATAGGGCTTTTGAACAGAGTGTCCTCTCAATGTCAAGTATCTGTTCTTCGCATTCTTTGTGGAATTATATCAACTCCCCAGGCATCGGGTATTTTATTCTCAGCTATTCTATAATAGGTTTACGGTGTGGTTATCATGTACTAGTAATTCATCATGCCTTCATCAAAAGACGATTTGTACTCCATGACAAGCTCGTTCCGCAAACTTTGAGACATTTGATTTCTATTGGAATTAGCATTTAAGTTTTTGTTATTGGACATGAGATGCAGAGGATGTTGTTTCAATGAAATAAGGCGAGAATGATTGCATGCTTATATTTCATTTAAAAATGAATATAGAGCTATCATATTCCACCTCTTTAGAAGTTAACTTTTAGAGGCTATAACATCGAAAGGCAGCACCGTTAGATTTTGAAGTAGTGCAGGTTTTCTGACATTACTAAAATTCTTTTGACATCCTCCTTATTTGACATGGTGTTTCAGTTAAAATACTGAGTTATCAGGCCTTTATGGTGAAAAAAAAGAGTCTGACAAGTTACTCAAATAGCATTCCAGCTAGTGTTGCAACTAGTCCAAATTCCAGAAAGGTCAAATTCTCAATTCAGAGTTTCAGCTTCTTGTTAATATTGGACTTCCTTTTTTTCGTTTTTCATCTTTTTCTAGACATATGTTCTCTGAATTTTTTTAGTTAAATTATATTTTTTGGGTTTCCTTTTTAAAGGCTAAATAGTTTTCTGATGAGACCTCATAACAAAATGGTATAAGCAGATGCCATTATGCTTTTGTGGAAGGAAAGTTTGCATTGTCATAGCTATTTGCTATAGAATGATCATACCATTTCTTGATCATCCAGAAGTCAAGCACAGAATATATGCTCTTAAGCTTACAAGACTGCTATCTGAATGGTTTAGTCAAGATCTAGCAAATGAGCTGAGACTAAGCAACAAGCTTACCATACTCAAAGAAAAACTACTAGATAACCAATCTCCAGATGACGAGAGATCAGATGCAGCATGTATATTTGCTAGTGTTTCCCTCTCAGAAGATGAAGTAAAGACACTTTTAGGAGGTGATTTGTGAGATGGATTGTGCTTACTCTGAAGAACCAGCGCCCCAACTCCAGTGCAAGTTTGTCCCGAGCTACGTAAGGCATGCTAGAAGGTCTTCTTGGTCTCTTACTTCATTTCATTAGGCTCCTTGATGAGCAAACTCTTAGTGTAATTAGAGACAGTAGTCTAATGACCATTTTCTGTGAGCAGCTTGATTATACCTCAAAACCAAAGGTGAAACAGCTAGCTGCCCTTGGATTAAAAAACTTATCAGAATTTGGTAGGTTGGTTACTGCTAAAGATTCTGAACCGCCACATCACAAAGGGTTCTGCTCTTCCTTGGTGTTCATGTGTGGGAGGGCCTCTACTCAACCTTCCACATCTCCCATTCACAACAGATTCTTTGGCGAAGATAGTCAGTTGTGCCTGCTCAAGAGCAACTGTATCAAGCCCCTGCTTGATGTCCATGATGACAATGACACTAATGTTCAGGCTGCTGCAGTGCAAGCACGATCTACGCTGGTATCAGATTACACATCCAACGGTTTCAAGAGAGCAGTTGATGAGCTTGAGCAATTTGGTGTGGTTGATTCTGTGATCACTCTTTTCACAGAAATCAGAACTGGGGAGCTTCAAGAGAAGACAATTTGGATGATAGAGAAAATAAGTGGAAAATCACAACCATAGGCACTTTCTCAATCAGTCTCTGGTTGGGGGCTTGGTTGAAGCCTTTAAGCACGGGAATCAAAACACCAGGAGGTATGTTCCAAGATCCTCTCACCCACCTAAAGCATATATCAGGTGCTAGTGGTAAGATATATAAAGTCAAACTCGAGCCAGAAGATAGCTAGAGATGAACATATTTGTTCTCATCGAAAAATTGTCATCAAAATTTGGCCCTTTTTGTATAGAAATAGAACTCAGAAAATTGTAATGCATAATTGTAGAAATCAACATTATACCATTACGGGCTAAAAAGCCTCGCTTGTCAACCATCCTTCTTTGTCCAGAAACCAAACATTTCCATTTTCATTTGGTCCTTCCCATATTCATCAAAGATGTTGCTCATTCTAGCAAGTTTTTAAATTTAAACGCAGAAAATTGAAATGGGGAAAGCAAACCCAGAAAACTAAAAATGAGAAAGGCCCAAGAAAACAATCACAACTAAATTTTTTCACGGTTTAACGACATAGTATTGTTGGGATTTCAACTTGTTTTGGTGATTTATCATGTAGTTATAAGTTTTCCCTCCCCTTTGACTAGTGCTATTACTACAAAGGAGGCTCTTCGGAACTTTCAGATTTAGTTTGCAATTGCGTGTATTTTCTAGAATTTGCCCGTTAATAATGTTAAAGTCGAAACAACGAATAAATGTTGATGACATCCCTATTAAGTTTGTAAAAATGTTAACACATTTGAGTTTAATTTAAGTAATTGAATCTAACTTTATTCTTTTTTTTCTTTCAATTCAATTCTCATATTATAATATTTTTAATAAAAAAAATACCCCATTAAATGGTATCTGAAAAGTATAATCGGTTAAATTATTATTTTGCTCCCTTAAATGCAATCTCACTTGCAATTTTGTCCCTCAGTTTTTCTTTTAATCCATTTGCTAGTGACTGCATTCAAGTGAGTTGACAACAGAATCCTTTACGACACAAACATCGCATCCTATGTGAAAATTACACCATTAAATAGTGATTTCAAAAGTTAATTATAAAAAAGTATTAATGTGATGGAAATGAAAGACTCACGAAATAAATTTTACAAAGTAACCACAAAAGATGTATAAAGTGTTAGATGATATAAATTTTATAATTTAATTTTTAAAATTTAATAATTTATATTTTTAAATGAAAATTTAATAATTTTTTATAAAAATAATACCACCAATTAATGTTATTAAAGTCTTAGATTGAGTAAAAGATGAAAAACTTTCATATAAAATTTTAAAATAGTTTGGGCTAACATGATCATTTTAAGTATTATGCATTTTAAACTTTTGAAAAATGATGTAATTTTCACATAAAAATTGCACTAAATTTTCATTTTACTCTCTCACAATGGAGTGACTTCCATTTTAATCTTTTACTGTCAAAAGTTATTAATAAGTCCTTTCTAATTTAAAATAGTTATCAATTAAGTTCTTTTGCCAATGAACCATAGACAAGGTTAAGTAACATGTTCATGTGGATCATTAATGCTAACATAACATGTTTATTTTACTAATGTATAAATAAAATGATCACATCAACTCTTTGATCTAGCGTCCCACTGTGGTACTTCCTTATATTAAAACTTCAATTAGGTTTCTTATATTTGAAGTTATTTTTATGTTGATCTTTTATATATGAGATTATCCTTACAAATAAAGTTATCTCTATTTTAGTTTCTTACATATAGAATTATTTCTATCTTACTCTCACATAATAGGGTTATTTCATTTTGCTTAAAAAATTGCATCATAGTAAATAATTTTAAGAGTTCTATTATATTTATGTATTTATTTTTATATATTTTATTTTATTGACATTTTTATATATACATAAAAATATATAAGGCTAAGTGTGCAAACTTGATGTTTTTCTAGGCCTAAAATATGTACTGATATGGATGTAATGATGTTAGGAATATGTTCTCAGTTTTTTCGCGCCCTTGATAATTACTGAAGGTCAATATAGCTTTGTTGCTTTCCCCAACGGCTATTTTTTTTTTAAATAATGTTAGATATGAGAAAAAAGTAAAATTTATTAAATATATTTTAATATAAATTATAAATAAATAAATAAATATTAAAATTAAAAAATAATAAAAATAAAAAATCTAAATTTCATATCAATAACTTATTCACTTAGATCTTGTTGTGCATATATTTTTAAAAGTATAAATTTTATACTTTCTTTAATTTTTTTATATTTTTATTTTCTTAGATGCACATATTATTTTCATTTACTTACAGGTCTAACTTTGAGATATCTGCGTTAAAGTTGCAAGATGTTACTTGCCCATGTTTTGGGGTACTTAAGATTGTCTTTGGTACTGTCAATTTGACATAGATAATGATTATATAAATTAAAATAATGTAAATAATATATACTTTTTTATATTTTCTTTTTATTAAAAAATTTGTCTCCACCCATAAACAAAAATTTTTTTCTTTAAAATATTATTTTGCTCAGAAATACAAAAATACTTTTCTCTTTGAAATATTGTCGCTGAGATAATCAAGATTGTCCTTCAAACTTAAGCTCATTGCTTGAATTGGGGAATTGATATTTATATAAATTAAAATAATATAAGTAATATATAATTTAAAATTTTTTATTTAATTTTTTCTAAAAAAATGTTGTTTCATAGGTTGTGAAACAAACATTTTCCGTTGGATTGGGTGAGCTTTGGAAAGCGGTCATGGGTTCAGGTCCATAAATGACACGTGATGTACCAAAGAACTCCTACATTTGTTGCCCTTCTTAGGTTGTTAATTTAAAACGTCTTACGTTGGACAAAGGACTACGTTTTCAAGGTTAATTTCTCGATTAATGATATATATATATAAATGTTATATATAAATTATATATATTTTAATATTTTTTCAAATAAATTTTTTTTTAAACATATAATTTTAATATTTTCCTAATTTTCCGTATGAGTTAGCAATTGAGAAAAGCAACTGTCAACATCATGCAACAAGTTCTTAAGTAATGTTAATAATATATAAAAAATAATAATATTTTAACTATATAATTTCTCATAATTTTTCATCTTTAAATTCTTTTTTTTATAGGTTGCGTAAATGTGTATTTAATATTTTTTTTAATTTCTTTCAATATTTGTACAAGGTGATTATAATAAAAGTAAATCTTATATTTATATATATTAATACTTTTAATAATATAATATTATTTATTTATTATTTTAAAATTTTAAGTTTAAATTGAAACTTTCTTGTGTTAAGAATTTTGTTAAAAAAATTATATAAGTTTTTTCATAATATACACAAACTGTTATATAATGGTCTTTAAATTTAACTAACTTTATCTGAAATTAATTTTGGAATTTTATGTACATAATAATTTATGTATAAATGAAAAAAAAAGTACAAATATATCTGAGTTATTTGTCTCTTATAGGTAGAATAAAAGTAATTATATTTGTAAAGCATTAAAATAAAAATAATCTAATTTATAAGATATCAAATAATAATTTATTTTATAAAAAATTAAAATAAAAATAATTTTATCTGTAAAATAATCGAAGTAGTGTATAAAAATAACCCTAGTTGCAGTTTAGGTGGATTAATATGGATAGTATTTCTTTAACTAACTCCAATGGTAACAACATGGTAAAATTCTGGTATTTAGATTCCTTGGACTTTAAAATTCTGACTTTATTGACTTAGATAAGATAGAAGTCTTTATATATAAATTTGATTTTGTCTTTCATTAATTTTATATTTTATATATTTTTTTACAGTAATCCCTAATTTTTATTGTCTAAAGAATCCCCATCCCAAGATTGACGGAAGCAGAAGAGGGAGGAAGGATTGGGGTACGAAATTGGACAGACTTGGGAACTTGGGAGTTTGGAGCCTTCCCATCGTATCCCAACCCCCGATGCAACAAACCCTCTAAATTAAAGGCCGTTCACACTGGCATTTGTACGCACTGCCATTTCTTTTTCAGCTCGCAGAGGCTTTTCAAGTGGCAGCGCAACTTGAAAAAGAGCCTTGTTTTACTTTCTGCCTCCAACACCAATTTATATATTCATCGCACAAGCACATGTCCCCCATGATCTACCCTGCATAAAATTAGCTAGCCATTTGGATTTGCCCACTATAAAGTTCGAAACCTCTAAATCGTCCAATAGAAAAAAACCAATATGAAGATCTGATATTGTACGGTACAAGAGAATCTCAAATGATGTTACGTGGGAATTCACATGGATGTGCATACCTATTTGGATTCAAAATTTTAAAAGTTACTTGTATTGGCAAGAGGGAAATCCCTTTTAGTTTTAACTTTTAACGAGTACTAAAATTACGGTTGTTCATCAAAAAATTTATATTTAATAATTTAAAATTATTAAATTATATAACTTAATTTATGATAAAAATTAAATAAAAATAATTTTATAAAAATAATTTTATAAAAATAATTAAACTGTTTGTTAAATGCTACACAACTTGGGTGCTTGCCTGCCATTACATGACAACTATATTTTTACATGACTTACTTACTTTACTCCTTAATTAGAATTTTGTTATATGTATGATTTTAGAGATATGAATTATATATATATATATATTTTTTTTAATATTTTAATTTATTTTTACATATATATATATATAAATATAATACCCAAAATTATATACACAAATCATTTTCTATTTGATTATGGGGACACTAAAAAGGTTATGCTGTTAATGTTTGTCTCTCGTGCCAGTCCTTTTGCGGGTTGTTAAGGAAACGCATCTTCAGTTTGTATCTTGGTCATTGTGCTCTTTTTTTTTTTAAATTTTTATCTGGCATCGTTAGTACTTTTTAGTATTAAGTGACATTTTATATAGATTTTTTTAACAAATAATTTAACAACCATAATTTTATATTTAAATTTAAAATTTCAAGAAATAAAAACCTTAAAATAATCATAAAAATTATTACATCATTAAACGTGTCAATAACTGAATTTTTTTAAACTTTTAACATGAACTTAAAAGTAATATTTGTTATTTTTTTTGTAATCATATATGTTTATTCTTAATTTGCATTATTTATTGTTAAAAATATATTTGATTATATTGAAGACATCAAATTTCACTTTTAATAAATAAAAATATCATTAATAAATTTTTTATAGTTGTTCATTTTTTATAAATTTAAATAACTATATTTCATTAAAAAATACAAATATTTTAACTGTTCTAGTTAATTATTAATTAAATAAAAAATATAAAACAATAAAATCAAAATCCTATAATATTATACTTTGTTTATACACACACACACACACACACACACACACACACACACACACACAACATTAAATCCTTTAAAAACACTCTTATTAAAAATTGTTCTTTAAAAAAAAAACCAAATGTATGAATACATTTCTAAATTTTAAAAACTATATAAATTAGTCTTTTTATTTCTTTTTTATTTTAATTTTATAAGAAGGGAGGAATTAAACTTGAGGAGAAAGTTTATAAATTAGTTCGATACTACTTGACTCAAGGACAAATGACCATTTCTTTTACTTGTTAAGTTTCATTAATTAATTGCTCATTATTTTGGTTCAATCTAATCAACTCAGAGCTGGAAGCATAATGTATAGAGGACACTAGAAATTTTGAGAACCCAGCTCGTCTATATGGAAGAAGTTATAACTATTAAAAATTATATAAATATGAATACAACAAAAATGTTGGTTTTAAAATATAAAATTATATTGTCTTGAATGTAATATTAATTTTATATAAAATATAAATTATATCAGGATATAAGAAAGTTCTTAAAATTTTTTATAAAAAAAGTGAATGTGTGTATTAAAAATAATTTAAAATATTTAATTTATAAATATAAAAAGATATATTTAAATAGCTATATTTATTAAATTTTAATAGATAAGACTATTTGTTTATAATAAATATAATTATCTGTTGTAATAATTATATATATATTTTAAATAATCATAATAAAATTAATAATTAATTTTATTTTTTTTAAATCAAGGCTTCAAAATGTCTCAAGCATCCATAAAAAATTTAAATATTTTTTATTTAATAATTTATTTTAAATTATATTATATATTTTGACCTATTTATCATAATTTAATATTAATTATTTATATAATCTTTAATATCTAAAATTTTTTAATATAAAACTTCATTTTTTTTCCTTTATTTATAAATTATTTAACAATTATTATGTGTAAGCCTATATTTTTTATATGAATAAATAAATTTTTTAGAATAAATAAATAAATAAAGAGAACATAAAAATTCATATAATTAGTATGTAAAATTTAAGTGTGTATATATATATATATATTATAATCTCATTTATATACAATTTTTTAAAAACAAAATTTATATAAGAATAATTTTTAGGGAGTAAATCGTTAATATATTCAATAAAATATTTCTAATTTATTAAAAAACCCTAATTTTATATCGCAAAAGCAGCATTTGTAAGACAGCCTTTTGGCAGTGAAGAAACGGAATTGCAAGTTGAAAAAGGTTGTCTGAAAACATTTAATGTGATTGTTACGATGCATTGCCAACCATACAAATTTAATACCAAATATCTCTCTGACTGTGACACATGTCTAGTGCTCGGTTTCTCTGACAAGCAATGCTTCCAACTCTGGGCAAAATCAAAATCATTCAAATTCATCAGAAGGGTTTTTCTTCCACGTTTTCAATCCGAGTTTGCTGCTATTCATTATCATCGTGTTTTGTTTAGTTACTCTTTTGATGTGTCACTTAATTCAATTCTAGCTTGCCTAATTTGGTGTTCCACTTTCATTTCTTTTGGCTTCAAACTCTAATTATATTTATTTATTTATTTTATTTTCTTATACAATTAGAGGATAACTAGTGTTAGATTTCATTTGTGACACCAAAACTTAAGCAAACCAAAAGAAAAAAAAAAAAGGGCACTGGAGCAAGATTTGTCATCCCAAAAAAGATTGCAAGGGACCTAATTTCAATTAATTTTTTATTATTATGAATGATGTATACTATCAATATTATTTACATTTATTTTTAGAAAAAATGTTTTCATATTTTTTTCTCATAAAAAGTTGATATTTTTGTGTATAAACTTTTAAATTAGTTATAGTTTACAGTTAACTTACTAAATTTAATTATCTCAATTTTATTAAATAAAAGTTCTATAAAAATAAATGTGTGAAAGCATCAATTACTTTTCATGTATAAATTATTGCATATTAATACTATCTATGTTAAAGTTCACTACAATTTTATGAGTGCTTTTTCATTTATTTTATCATAATTTTGATAAAAGATGAATGCATTCAAGCACAAATTAATAGAGCAAGTTCATATTTTTGGACATTAAATTAAACTGAAATTTATATCATTCTAAAAAATTATTAGCAAATCATGAAATATGAGGAATTCATAATATATTCAATATCAACTATAAGTAGCATCATAGCGTATTAAACGGACAATTGGGCCATCTTTATTATGGCAAAGAAGAAAGGTAAGACATATTAATGCGTAAAGATAACAATAATATATAGAAGAGTTATTAGCTAACAAGAAATTTAGAAGCCCTATTAATAAGATATTAGAGCAATAATTATTGTTTGTGTTTTAAGTTAAAAGATTTGAAGTTAAAAACTTAAATTCAAGTTTAAAATGACATTTGTTGAGAAAGATTATCGGTGATTAAGTATAAATATAAATTAATTTTATATTTAATAGTGATATAAAAATATCTTATAAAAGAAATTTGAAAAAATATCTAAAAACCTCGGCAATCAAGCAATTGTAGAAAAAATAAAGAGGAGAATCAAGAGAAGCACCAAGCTTACCCATTCAATCAGCACATTAGTTACTTCTACGAAACAACGAAAAATCTCAGTTACTTGCAAATTTCCTTCAAGCATATACTGAACTAATCCAATGAAACATAGACCCATATAGATAAGGAAAAGAAACGTAATTTTATTAAATGTTTATAAATTATAGTGCACATTATTAAATTTCTGAATTTTTTAATCCAATCAATTTAATACGTTTAAATTTTTAAATAAAATTTTTGTAAATTTTAATTTGTGATAATAAATCATTGTATAGATGATATCCAATGTGAACCTCAATTATAACCCTATAACTAATATATATATCCCATGCTTTGAATAAAGATTATAGATTAGAATCGATTAAAAATTAAAAATTTAATGATTATTAAATAAAATATAATAATTTGAAATTTTAAAATAAGTAATTTCTTCTATTTTTATTACTAATTTTTCTCAAAGTACAACTCTAACATCTATATGTATACGTATTAAAAAGAGAATATTTTAACATTCCTTAAATATTTTTTATTATAATAAATATAAGAATACATTTAAATAAATATATGAAATATTAAAAATTAAAATTGATTGACATTAAATGCCTCTAAATAAATTAAAAAATAAATTATTTAAAATTAAATAATATTAGCAAAGTTTATAAACTCAAAATGGTTTATAATTAAGTGATTTCTTGATCAATAGAAAAATAGAGGAAAAACGTTATTAATTTTGAAAGATAGTTTGATTTATTAGAATTGATAATCAGGCAAAATCATTTATTGATTATTAAAAATATTAATTATTGCAATGAAAGTTAATAAACGAAATTACCACTGAAAATGCAATTAAAAATTTAAAAGTTAAATTATTAAAACATAATAACTATAAAAGGAAGAAAAAATTATTTGTTAACATTAAATGTTTTGAAATAAATAAAAATGTAATATTTAAATTTAGATAGCATTAATAAAATTTATAAAATTAAAATTATTTATTATTAAATACTCTATAATGAATGAAAAAACAAAAAGGTTACTGCTATCCGTATAACTCATGGAGCACTAACTAATTTAAAATTATAATCTTTTACAATCATGTGACATTTAATTCCATATAAATATAATTTCATTGGTAATTAATTTTTATAACATGAAATTTATATAAATTAAATTAATTTAAATATTTATATATAAGGTGTGAGTTTTTTTTTTTTTTATAAATGTAAAATATATATGAGAGCATTTTTTTTATTAGGGATGTGAAAACATCTCTTTTATTTTATTGTAAAAGTTATTAAAATTTAAATAAAATATAAATTAAATTGTATGAAATATTTAATAAATTTAATAATATACATTTTATATTTTAAAAATTAAATATTAAAAAATTATGTAAATAACATAATTATTTTATGTTAATTCTTAACTACATTGGTCAAAGATAGAATATTATTTTAATTAATTAAAAGTTAATAACTTAAAATTTGATTAAATTTTCATCAGAAAGTAAGATATAGGTTGAAATGACCACTCTTCACGCTTGCTGCATTTGTAGGTAAAATTTTAAAAAATGAACAATAAATTGATTAAATTTTGCACAACAATTTTAATTTTATCAAAAAGGTAATTAATTTTATCAACAAATATAGTCTTTGATAAAATGAAGAAGATATGTCTTTAACAAAGAATTTATAAATTTTTGTAGTAGATATACTCCTGGTAAAATGAATAGGATTGAGTTTGAAAATTAGTTGAATTTAACTAGCGACTAAGTCATTCGGTAAAAATTAAATAAATTATAATTATTTAGAGATTAAAGTTGCCAAAAAAATTATGATTAATTTGTTTTCAAACTAATGGAAATATTGAAAATATTTCCTATTAGAAATGCATTGTCTACTACTCTTGAAATAATTGTATTGTGGAATCAATTATTTCAAAAATAACAATAATGAACCATAGTAGAAAAAAATTTTAACACTCTATTAGTCCGTTCTAAAATTCAAATTCATTTACTTGTTGATAAGTTAAAAGAAAATGGAAGTGTGATACATACCCCATAAATTTCAACAACACAATAAATGGTGGGAAGTTCTCCACCCAAACTGTGTCCAGCAATTGTAAAGCAAGAAATGCTAAAGCTAACCAAAAATGCTTGGGCAAGAAGTGTGAGGCATACTCATTCTGAATGTGGGAGGCCAAAGTTTGCAATCATCAAACTTGAAGGTGTCTCTTCAGATGGTGAAGGGTGAAACCCTTCACTCCTATAATCCTCATGATGGTTTTGGGAGTGGCCTTTGCAAATTTTAAAGTAAAGATCAACAACAAATTAAAGAATGAAGATATATATATATATATATATATATATATCAAAGAACAATAAAGATACACTTAATTCAAATGAGATTCAAAAAAGCGTTCATGGTAGCTAGCCATTGCTAGAGTTTGTCGAACGAGTTCAAAAAATGTGAAGGAGGATAGAGTGAAAGAGAGAAGAAAGGAGAAAATGGCACTAGTAGGAATGGGATAGAGTCCACAAACCTTCTTATAAAGAGACTTTACCATAGCTCAAACTTGTCAATAAAAATTAAAAAATTTTCAAATTTTTAATCAATGACAAAAAGTGATAGATAATAAATTTTGATTATTGATAAACTTATGATATGACAATTAATTATTATGTTGGTAGCTAATCAATGTCAATATTAATTTTATTGGCGGTGTAGTGATGGATAAAAAAATTTTGATACTATTTTTACAACTAATCAAAAATATTTTGATCATTATCAATGATCTTAACTGCTAATAAAATAAAATAGCACCCATTGATTGCTTCAATGTATGGTGTCAAACCTTTTGATTTGCCATTTGATAAAATAAATTGATACTCTTTGACTTTCTTCAATGCATGGTAGACATATTAACAATGATAGTGACCACCAATAATGTAATAGTAACTAATTAATGTTAGTATTATTTTACATGTGGCTTATTTTAGAAAAAATATCATTTCTAGCGGATAACAAGAGGCAAGTGGCACTGGCCGCCGGTTATTTGCAAAATTAAAATTCTTATAGTAAAACTTTTATCCCATTTCCCATAGTTTAGTTGCTGGTTAAATTTTCCTGACATTTGGCAGGAAATTAACATGTAATTTTCTAACGGTATTCCTAATGGATATGGCTACCCATGAATAAAATAAATTTTTTTAATCGACTAACACATATCCCCCACAAATTCCTGTCCATATCCCTGCCATCAACATTGAGTCTCACATAATCTTGAGATGGAAGGTACTGTAAATAATTGTCATCAAATCTGTTTATCACTTATTAAAATAGTTCCCATCCGCTCCATGCTCATACTATCCATCCTTTCTCTTCGATTGTCCATGCCATACTTCATCCTTTGGTGCTCTATCTACCTTCTTAGATATATATTTGCTTCATAGGAACCCAGTCTTTCCTAATGAAATATACCAGTAATTCAAGTCAAATTTTTTATAATTAAAAACTACTAGCTTGAGATTCTAGGTGAAAAAAAAATGCACTATATTTAATTTCAATTTTCTTTTATATTGGAAATCATCACAACTCATATTTAATAGCTATTCAACTGTTTCCCTGTCACAGTAATGTTGAAAGGAATTCTTTTAAGTTACTTGAAACTTGAAAGCTAGTTAAGCCTTTTACTGGTATCCTACATCTATTCATTTATTGGGAAGAAAATTTTCAATATCTTTATTTTTGTGTGGCATTCTCTTTCATCATATCGGTGGGCCATGAAATGTTCAGGCAAAGGTTGGAAATATGTTTGTCCTTTTGTTTTTTTAAGTAATAAGAAAGCGTGTACAACTTTATTAGAAGAAAGGAGAGAATTAAGTTTGAACTTTTATTAGGTTTGGGGATGAGAAGTACTGATACCAGACGAGTTAACAATTTGGTAACGAAAATATGTTTATCTTGAAAATTAATTATTAAAAAAAAGTTAAAAAAAAAAGAAAAGTTCAAATTACTATCTAATGTTGTTATTGTTATTTAACATTATATTATATATAGGTATGTTTGTGTGTGTCAGTATATATATATATATATATATATATGCAACCCCAACCCCAATGTCTGCACATCTATATAGCTATACATCCCCTCAACGTCCTTCAGAGACGCATTAATCCACACAGCACAATGGATAAAAAACCAGAACCTTCATTCTATGTTGCCAATGGTGCAGGGCATGGACTCCAAAATGATTTTGATCCAAGTGCTTCTCCACCATTTAAGATTGCCGATATTCGTGCTGCCATTCCGAAACATTGCTGGGTCAAGAATCCATGGAGGTCTCTGAGTTATGTTTTCAGGGATGTTTTCGCAGTCATGGCATTGGTAGCTGCTGCAATTCACTTCAATAGCTGGGTTTTTTGGCCAATTTACTGGCCTGCTCAGGGGACAATGTTCTGGGCTCTGTTTGTTCTGGGGCATGATTGGTAAGCTTTTATTTATTTATTTTTTTCTCAATTCTAACTCATTGCTATGTTATGCCCATGGCTGTGGGCAATTCATTTAGCTCTAAAACTTTATCTTGCTGCATTGAACAGTGGCCATGGCAGCTTTTCAAACAGTTCCAAGCTGAATAGCTTGGTGGGCCATATTTTGCACTCCTCAATTCTTGTACCATACCATGGATGGTTTGTTCCTTCCTCCTTTGAGCAACTCTTGTTCATTTTACCCATAAAGCTTTTTCCCTCTTCCAAATCTTTGATCTGGTTTGAAAAATCTGACCAAAATCATCTGGATTTTGCAGGAGGATTAGCCACAGAACTCACCATCAAAACCATGGGCATGTTGAGAAAGATGAATCATGGGTTCCAGTAAGTGTTAATTTGCATTTGTCATTGCCCTTAATTCAAATGAGATGCCCAAATGAAAAGGAACAAGAAGTAATTAAAAGATGTGAACTTTATGAGGCTGTTCTGTTCCTGATTATGGGTCTCTTTCTGGGTCTTTATCTCAGTTGACAGAAACGATATACAGGAGTCTGGACAGTATGACAAGAATTCTGAGATTCACTGTGCCTTTTCCCATCTTTGCGTATCCCTTTTATCTGGTGAGAGAGCTTCTTTTTCATTTAAGACTCCAGAAAGAATGGTTTGTTCTGAATTGACATATGGCTCAAGGATCTCACTTTCCTTCTGATCTGAACTGCATTTCAGTGGAATAGAAGCCCAGGAAAAGAAGGCTCTCATTTCAATCCCTACAGCAACTTATTCAACCCGAATGAGAGAAAAGACGTGATAACTTCAACTCTTTGTTGGGTCATTATGTTGTCTTTGCTTCTTTGTTTGTCCTTCATATTGGGTCCTTTTCAAATGCTCAAGCTTTATGGAGTTCCTTATTCGGTAATTTTATACTTATATTGTTAATTTGTTCTTCCTCTACCATTTTTTATAATTTTTTTATAAGATATTTTTATATTATTATTAAATATAAAATTAATTTTATTTAAAAATAATATTATAAAAAATTTTTTAATAAAAAATTTTTAAAATTAAATTCAAATATTAATATTAATATTTTTAAAATGTAACTTATTTTAACTTTATTCTCTTTATCTTTTTTTTGTCAAATACTTTTTCTCTATTTATTAATTAATCATATAACTTTTTTGTATCAGTTCAAAAATAAGTCTAGGGGACATGTTGTTCTGCATTTTTGGTTATTTTAAAATTAAAAAATTTTATATCATTAATTTAATTAAATTTCATAAATTCAATTATAAAAAATATCAAATTTAAGAACTTGTAATTATTTTTATAAATTGATGTATCCCCATTTACGTAGGAATAAATTTTCTCGTTAAATCTGAATTAATTTTGCTTCTAAAAGTACTTTTCTTTTTTATTTCTCTTTTTGTCTTAAAAGTTATTTTTTTATAAAAAGAAAATTTGGTTTTACAGACAAGAATAATCGAACTGTTTGGGCAAATATTTATAAGCAAGAAATTAACTTTTCGATAATAATTCTTTTAAAATTAATTTTCATTACATTATTTTACTCAAAAAATTAAATCTAAATTAATTTATTCAAACAATAAACCTGTCCAATAATTATTTAATTACCTTGTTTGTACATGTACAGATCTTCATCACGTGGCTGGACTTTGTCACATATTTGCACCACCATGGCTACAAGCAGAAACTACCTTGGTATCGTGGCAAGGTACACAACCCTATGATTATGTTGTTCATTTAATGGCAATTTATATTAATATGTAAATCAAAGTCATTACTTTATAAAAAAAATATACTCATAAATTTATTTACAAAACTTTTACATAAATTAAATAGAAATTAATTTCTAATTATACTTTTTATAATATTAAATAAAAATTAAGTTATATATATACATTATTTTACAATATTAAATAGAAATCAAATTTTATTTTTAAATACTTTTAAAATATCATTTATTTAACTGACAAAAATTAATCTTTTCAGAGTTTACGTGTGAGTAACTCAAGATTGTGATCTATAATATCGGTGATTATGTATGCAAATTTGACAGGAATGGAATTATCTAATGGGAGGGCTTACCACGGTGGATCGTGACTATGGTTGGGTTAACAACATCCACCATGACATTGGCACCCATGTTATCCATCATCTTTTTCCTCAAATCCCTCATTATCACTTAGTTGAAGCGGTAGGTTTCTACTGTTTCACAGCCAAATTGAATCAAACCCATTTATTTTCTTCTCAAAGGGTTCTGAAATTGCTCTTTGATTGTCCCACTGCAGACTCAAGCGGCAAAGCCAGTGCTTGGAAGGTATTACAGAGAGCCAGAGAAATCTGGGCCATTGCCATTTCACCTTATCAAGTATTTGATAAATAGTATCAGACATGACCACTTCGTAAGTGACTGTGGAGACATCGTGTACTATCAGACAGATCCTCGTCAGCTCCACAAAAGAAATTCGCTGGCCAAGTCTGAGTGACGTTTTTAGTGCTCAAATTTGGTGCAATTCTATTCAATATAGCTGTCTCATGCTAGATGAGGCAGGTACCTTTTACTTTTGGCATTCATAGAAATGGGTTCACATGGGATTCATTTACTCCATGTTTGGGTGACTATGGACCATCCCAAAGTCAATTCTTCAGCTTCAAACGTGGTTGGCTAAAATATTCACAAGAGGGTAATAGATTGTTTGCTTAAAAATGTGATGTTTTCTTAGTACTTTCATTGACAACCACATGGGTACTTACAAAAGAAAAAAGCTATTTTCATAACGTTTATTTTATTTAAGTATTGTAATTTAGGTTGTGAAATTTAATAATTTAAATTATTTTTAAGTAAATTTTGATTTATAAAAATAGAATAACTAATTTTAGAGTAAAGATGACCAAGAAAAGAAAATCTTTCTTTCATATAAATAAAAGAAATGAGATTTTCACAAAATTTATTAGAGTCTTTAATTTATTAAATTTTATAATTTAATCTATAAAATTTAATTATTTAATTTCATTCTTTTGAAAAAGTATGTAATAAAATTGAATAGCTACGGAGAAAATGCCATTCTAACTCCATTTGAAATATTATCCGGAGATTTGGATATTTTATTTTAATTATTTTTTATTTTAATGATTTTTATTTATTTTTAATTTATATTTAAATGACTTTATAAGTTTTATTTTTTACTTTTTTTTTACTTTTATATTTATTTTTATAATAATATTTTTATTTAAATTCAAAAATAAAAAATTTAAATTTTATTGTTGAGATCAATAATATATACAAAAAATTGTATATACAATAAATATATTTTTATATTTTTATATTTTATTAATTTTATGATTACGCATATAATGTGCAATGTGTATAACGTATAAATTCAGGCAGAGGGAATAACTGAAGTGACATTATATCTAATATAAGATTATGAATCTTATATTTGTATAAATTAAAATAATATAAATTTTTTCCGTATAAAATTTTAACACGTTGAAACAGACTACCCAATGTCAATAGAGGAAAATAATGCGATTATGTATATTTAACTATGTATTTAATCATATCTCTCACTAAATTTATAATTTTTTAATTAAAATATATTTTTTATATTAAAATTTTAAAAACATAACCCAACATTATTAAAAACAACATAAAAATAACACGGTTCATCAATCAATCGTGACTTGTACATTGTGCCGCTAATTATTACGAGCCCGGTGTTGCAGCAAAGGACATACAGCGGGCCAGGTAAGGCGGCTGGTGCGTTGCAGCTCTGCCCTTGCATTAAAGGCCACCGAACTCCGAACACCACAATGCTTGAATTGGACAAATCCCCATAGCCAATAATTGAATGTCCTTTTTTCTGCTTGCTTTTTCTTTTAATTTTTTTAGAAATTTTCAATATTTGGTGTCCAATTGTTTTGAAAAAATATCCAACACGAGACTCATTGTGTGTAGTGGTATTTAAAACCTTTTTTTTTTGTTGTAATTTAAAACCCATTTAATTAATTCAATTTGGCTAAAACTAATCAATCAATTGAATAATTTTATAAGAAGATTAATCAATTTGGTATGATTTATGAATAGTTAATCTAAAAATTGATTATAATAAAATAAATTTTATATATGATTTGAATCAATTCAATTTTAACTAAAGTGATCAATAATTGATTTAATCAATTTAAGTGGATGAGAAGGATAAACCAAACTGATTTCATTTGATTGTATGTTGAGAATTCTCTCACCTGAGAGAGATATTAATTTTATTTATTAATTAAATGAATAACTATTAAAGTTATCTATAATATTTTACTAAAATTTTCGTATATTAAATTATATTTTAAATCTATATTCACATAATTTAAAATCATCTTTGTTAAAATTTAATATTTTATATTAAAATTATAATTAATTTTAAATTATTTCATTTTATTAAATTATATACTTATAATTAATTTACTTTTAAAAAAAAGTTCAAGAATTTCACATATTTCCACAAACATCCACAAAATTAATTATACTAAATCTCTAATCTTCATATTGTTTTTCCCTCCCCATAAGCACATTTTTTTTCTCTTTTCAATTTTATATTAAACAATGATTTTTTATTAAATATTTTTATCTTTTGAATAGAATTAATTTTTAAAATTCAAACTAAATAATATATTTTTTAATAAAAGTAATTTTAAAATTATTTAAATATTACTAATTTTTATTGAGTTAATCACTTGCTAGTAAACAAATTTTTTCCAACAAATTTATAGAATGAGGTTGACAATTTTGTCACGACAAGCCTAAACAAGATTATGAAATCAGGCTAAGCTCTTTCTTGAGAATTCCAGTCACCTCCTTAATTTCAGTACGGCTAACAAAATGGAAAGCAGTCGCCAGTCTGCTGCCCCGCTCAATATGTTAGTGTGAAGGAGTTTGAGTGATAACTTTTTTAATTATTTAACTATATTTTGCATATATTTTATACAAATTTTAAGGGTGGGCGGAAAAAGGAAGGAAGAAAGGAGAAATGATTCTCCTATATTTTTAGAGCCAAGTAAATTTTATATTTATATATTTTTTTATATTATTGTCTTATATTATTATTTTATATTATTTCTATACTTATATTATTTTAACTAAATTTATATATATAAAATAAAAATTATAAACAAAATATAATTATATAAACATGACATTAACACAACTAAAAAGAAAAGGAGTTAAGAAGCAAAATAAATATTATAACAATTTTAAAATGTAAAAGATAAAATTAAAATTAAATTATAACAAAAAATTAAAGATACAAAATTATTTTTTACCTTGAAATGCTAACTATTTCAACAATATAAAAATATAAAGAAAAACTTATAGGCAAAAAATGCAGGGTACAATACAAACAGTGGGTGGCAGTGGCACGGAGCACGGGCGAATGGCTTGGGAAGCGTTCCACCGCCCACCCACAAAACGTGAACTTTTTCTCCAGCCTTGAATGCGCTGCTATCATCATTTGTCAACTAGCGCTGCCTCCGCTGGCCATAAAAGTGAATACTTATATCAGTAAAAATAAATTATATATATTTTATATATGATTTTTTAATTCTTATTTTCCTTTTTTTAAAAAATTTTTTACTTACAAACGTACACAAAATATGAAGAAAATCACATACCATTATCTTTATCCACAAAAGTAAATATTAAAATTTTGTAAAATAATGATATACGTTGCAGAGTGTTAAATTTGTTGTGAAATAAAATAATTTTAGTAATTTTAGTTTTTAAATAAAATTTTTATAAAATTTTGATTTATAAGTATATAGATTAATTGGAAATAAATCGATTGGTCATGTTATTTTAGTTTAATTTTTAAAATATAAACATATATTATTAAATTTATTATGTTTTATAACATAAATTAATATTCCACACCACTTTATTATAAAAAATTTGAATATTTTTCTAAACCAAAAGGAAAGAAGTTGGTTCCTCTTAAGTTAAAGTGTATGACAAATGCAAGTCCTAATATCTTTATAAATTAATTTTATTTAAAGATTGTATAAATATCTTTTTAATTTTGAATTATTTACAAATATACTCTTTCAAATATAAAAAATAATGAATATACTTTTTAATTAAAAAATAATGTGATACACTAATTTTTATATTTATTATTATTAATATTAATAATTATATGACTTAACATAATTATTAATGCACATAAAAATTCCTACCATCATCCATATGTGAGACCCACACAATAAGTATGAAAATTCCTAAATCAAATTCTAGTGGGAAGAATGACAAGAGGCTTGGAGCATGTGTTGCCATTGCTGGTCTCACACTTCTCCATGCAGTTCTTTCAAATTTGGACAATATATTTTGCTAGGAAGTGGTAGGGTATCATAAAAAAAATAAGAGCATCAAAGCATATTTTGTGGCATATGCTAGGAAATTTTATTATCATGAGTTAAAATTAGCCACAAGAAGGTTTTATTCCATTAGGATGGTGATGCAATATGAATCTTAGGCCCCAACATTTTTTATTCTTGTTTATAGTAATGCTTGGGTGAATGGTAATAAAATTTTTACAAAATTTGTTAAATTTTATGAAATTAATATAAAATATTAAATATATTGAATCAACAGTTTAAATCATAATATTTAATAACTTAAATATTTTTAAGTAAAATTTTTATAAATTTTAATTTATGAAAATAAAAGAATCTTTTAATAAAAATTATACTTCTTGCCGACATATAGCACTTGCTGGATCTTAGTCTTATAGATCAAGATCATGAGCCCACTCATGTCCTGACCTCCAAGTACTGCTCCAAGCGAGACTAAGTGACTTTTAGGCCCAAGAAGGGTTATGATTGTGACTAATACTGACCTTGGGCTTCTTGGAAATAAGAATTTACCCCATAAGCACATCTGCTAAACCTGCCTTCTATAATAAAACGAAAAAGCTGCTTACACAATACTGTTTTCATAAAACGGATAGATCATAGAACATAACAGGGTTATTACAGTTCCTCTGTTTTCAATATGTCTCATGCATTCATGCCGTCTAGTCTGCCTCCTTACAAGCTTTATCTTCTAGGCCACTATCATCCTCCTAAGGAATTTAACCATCCCTCTTTGTAGAATCAAAACGCCCTCCATCAGCCTAAGATTCAAAGTGAGTAGCTTTGAAGGATACTGTGATTGCACAATAGAAGAGGAAATCTGATTGCTGACAAATTCCATCCGAGGGGTTCTACCTATCAAAGACCAGAACATTTCAAACTTTTCTTTTCCAAATTCAAATGCAAACTACAAACACATTCACGTAATGGTGTTGAAGAAAGAAAGCTGAATTGGGACACATGATGGTGTAAGTAGGATTCTCATTTGAATCTCCACGCAAATAAGTGGATGCAAACAGTTCCCACAGACTTCAGTTGGTTAGTGGGGACTCCTAACATCATATTACTAATAGCCTTTTTACTTTTTTAAATTGAACTTATGAAATATTTTATTTAAAACATTTTAATTATTAAATTTATTAAAATTCAACAAAATTATTATGTTCATTAAATTTTATTGAGTAAATATTTAATGAAATTTAATTTGAAAAAATAATTTTTCATACCCAAAACAAAAACAGTGACACAGTTGAACAACCACACCCAAAAGTTCTGCTGCAGAACCAAAAAGAATTTGGTCAGATTTACCAACAAAAAAGAATTTGGTCAGGCCACTGACATATTACCAGCCCTCTGACCAGCCAAAACAAACACAATCTGCCAATGTCCCTCCCTCCACACAAAACTACAAACTACGCAAATCAGCCTTTTAGACCATTCAATCCAATCTTTCTCTTCCAAAGCACTCCTCTGTTTCTTTTCAACCAATGACACTGAAACCAAATCATGAACCAAAGAGCTCTCGAAGACATTCTTCTTTTGCTTTCTGGTGTATAAACAAGCTAGCAAACAATTAACGCCTAACGCGCCCCAAGAGCGTGCTTCTGTTTGTTTTAAAACGGATGAGTGAAAGACAAATTTAGTAAAATGACTACACAGCGCGCGTGGAGAGACATGTCACTGAACTTGTCGTTGAGCGATGTCGAAGAGAGCCATGCCATTTTCTTGCCTGCTCGTTCTCACATTCAAATGCAAAACCCGCCATGACCCTCTTTCTTTCTGGGATAAATCTGTTCCCACATATAAATTTTTATTAAAACCTCAGATGACAATTCTGTCTTTCTTTCTTTGTTGATATAGCAAATTCAAATCTCACTTTTTTAGTTGACCTATTGCTTTTTCTTTTAGAAACTGTGCCTTTAGCCAAGTGAATAGAAGAAGTTTGAGTTTGAGATTCCAAGACCCACTTCGCTTTTTCTTTTCAACTTCTTTTTTCTCCTTCTCACAGTTCCTTTGGTAACTACAATCATTCAACATGAAGCTTTTAACTTCTTATTCATCCCCATCATCTTCTTCCACCATAAGTTTCGACCCAACTATGTGCAATTCTAAGAGTGCAACCACGGGTTGTCTCAGTGGAATCTTGCGCAGGATTCTCTGCTCTCGTGGCCTTCAAACACACCCTTCTGATCACATAAGAGAAGCTGATTCACTAGCGAGTGATAAAGATCAAGAATTGAAGGACAAGCAGAAAGCAGAGGCTAACACTACCACTGTTTCAACTCCTGGCATAGTTGCAAGGTTAATGGGTTTGGAAGCAATGATGGAATCAACCCCACATTCACTTTCACGTAGCCGATCTCTGAACTGTGTGGACTACTTGGAGGAGTGCAATAGAATGCAGGGCATGCATAGGCGGGTGAAATCTACATTGTCATTTCGCGAGGTACCGGCATTCATTGAGCTGGAAAGTGAGAAGTTTTTCATACTCAGCTTTGAAAATATGAGTGAAGGCAAAGAATATAGGTCCAAAGGGAGAAAAGGAGAAATGGGTTCTGCAGAATTGAAGCAGAAACGAGATAGGAGGAAAAAGGTTCCTGATGAGAAGGAGAAGTTGAGCAAAAGGGTATCTGATAGATCTCTCAGAAAAATTGGAAATGATGGTGAACTCGAAGAAATCACCAACACACTGCCTCTGTTCAAGGTTTCTTCCGAAAAATTCTCACAAAACTTGAATTGCAAGGAAGTAGTGAATGAAAAAAAGCTGAAGAAGAGGAAGAAGAAAACAAGGGGTTGCAGAGCAAAAAAGACAGAACTTGAGTGCAATTCAGAAGAAACAAGCCCAGTTTCTGTTCTTGATTTTGAACACAAAGCTCCTACTTCAGGTTTGCTACTTTAATTTGAGTTCAGCCTTTTTACTTTCAAGTCAGCTCAGGAAATTTGCCTGAGTTCTTAATTTTCTAACTTGAATTGATAGCTGATTGTAGAGGTAGATTCTATCCGGGCCAGTTCGAATCCGAGAAGTAAACTATCACCGGAGCTTGAAAATGACCAACATTTTCCTCTGCGTTCTGATGGTAACTTGACGGAGAAGACACAGGTTATTGAAAATAAGAAATTTGGAGGGTCAGAGGAAGAAAAGAAGCAGAGCCAGGAGTGTATAGATATTTGGGGTGAAGTTTGCCTGATAGCTGAAGCTGAATTGGTAGGATCAGATCAGACGCAGGCAGAGATGTGGAAACAAGGTGATTGTGAAAGTTTAACTGCAGATTTTGAGTCAAGAATTTTTGATCACTTACTAAATGAGCTCATAGATCAACTTCTTGTTGGACAAGGCATCAAAACTTTGTAACTTCCAAATTTGTAAAATGAAATAGGCATCTTATTAATAAGTAAAATGATTTTTATTCTCTCTCCCATTCTTCTTTGTTTATAAAAATTAAATTCTGATAGAGTTTTTGTTGGACTTTTTTTCTTCTTCCTCAATCACATCATTGAATTTTTTAAAATATCACACTTATAAATTTAAATAATTATAATTCAAACTATAAAAATTAATAAATATAACATACTGCATGTTACATTATAAACCAATTTAATAAGTTTGGCTTTCTTCTATCACCGGTTGACGTTGGAAGATTTTTACTTTTAAAGTTATAATATTTAATAGAAAAGAGATAAAGATAGAGTTAAAAAAATTAATATAAATTATTTATAAATTTAAATATAAAATTAAAATTAAAATATTCAAATATTCAAATCTCTCTATCACATAATGACATCAAAAAATATTCTTTTTTTTAACTAAGCTTTTTTCAGAGCAGAAATTTTGATAGGTAATATAAACAAAGACAAGTAGGAAGTTGCTTTATGACTAAACACCTTCTAGAAAAATATGAAACAGCACAAAAGCTTTGCTTTGCTACGAAGTCATTATTTAAAGGTGAGTTCCAAGTATGAAGCAAAGTGAATATGAACACTCTTGTGACTTGGTGTAAGTAATAAAAAATTTATGTATTTTAAATAAATTATTTTAAATTTAATTTAAATTTTATATATAAAAAAATTACTCAAGACACATCTCCAATATTTTGAAAAAGAAAGTGAATATGGTAACGATTGAAAGCACTGCGCACTTGGTGGGTCTTTGCCTTTTGTCCTACATGGTAACGATTTACTAGGGACCTTTTCTAAACAATTCCTACTTCACACGGCACAACCAGGCAACTTTATCAGCCAATTGCAAGCATAATGTGGTTGGCAATTTCTACCAAAGTGGACAGATGCTCCATCCACTAAGATAATCATAAAGTTATCTTGAAAACGAAAACAAACGCCGACATTGACAATGACAGGCAATAATTTCACTCCGAAGAGGCCATCCCTTACGATGAATGGTGCTTGCAGCTGCAATTACTAATTCTCAGAGGTAGACATGCATGGAAAAAGTCTAAGCCAACTCATATCAAGTACGAGCTGAAATCTAGCTCAAATTTAGTTGGGAATACATTAAACTATGTGTTTGCTTTAGATTTGGGGCATTTTCAATTTTAAAAGTGCAATATCGATGCTGCAGGTTTTCTTTTGAAAAGTTGTTTGAAATCAACTTTTGGATAATCAATAATTCTTTTATGGCCAAGTTAAATACACATAGTTAGCCTGGATTGGCATCTCTGTTGTTGGGAATATTTGAATTTGATAAATTTAATTAAATTTTATAGATTAAAGAGTAATATCTAATTGTAAATTACATTTTTTTCTCCGATTTTATAATTCTCTTATTTCTTTCTTTTCAATTGCATTCATGTAGTTATATTTCAGATAATTTTAAAAAACGAGAAAAAATAATAAATTCTCAATTAAAGACTATTTTTTAATCTAAAAAATATAATTAGTCACCAAAATTAGTAGAGAATTCAATTCTATTCTTTTGCTCTCAATTATTTCTTGGGAAAATAAATACAGATAAGTGAAATAAATTAAAGCAAAAAGATAATTGTTCATGGTAGCAAGAATTTAACAATTTTCAATGCCCACAGAGCTGGCACTTCGGAATCAAAGTTTCATAGGTGTCAACACTAATGTCAATGTCCCATGCGAAAAGATTGATAAAAGCCAAGTGCCTATAAGATATGCTTTTGAGACAGCTTTTTTTAGTGCTCCATAATCTTCCCCATTAAGAATGCCGGAACCAATGAAATATCAAGTTTCATTGCCGAAAGTAGAATGCAGAATCCACTTTGGTATAGGTGGAGAATATGGAAGAAATATATTAGAAAAAAAAAACCAGAAGTTACAAGTGCAGATATTCATTACCAAAGTGCAGAATCCTTGCTATCTTCAGAAAGTCAACTTGAAAACGCAAGCCTGCCTAAGGCAATACAAGGAGCACAGTGAAACTAGAAAACAGTTATGAGGTCAGTTCAGAGTGTTTTAGGAATTACAAAGGCACCAAAACTAAAAGTGAAACATTAGTTAATTTACAGGTTTTTCTGGTGCTACCATAAGAATGATAATTGCAGTACATATATGGTAGAAGGTCCTACTACAATTCTACTGAATAAATTTAGTAAGGCAAGAATGAGTGTTATCCAAATTGACAATTGCACTCTGAATTTATCAGCATAATATCCAGTCTCACTATATTTATCAGCGGTCTCTGATCAATATCAACTGAAAATCACAAATCATTAGAACAAAACTAAATGAAATTCGTCTAGAAAAAATGGAATCAATCCCTAGTTATTACACGTAACTGCTGTAGAAGGAAACTTGCATCCTGCCCAGCTTGCGTATTCTTGCTTTGAGAGTCTAGTTTACCATCCTTTCTACAAATTGTCACCTAAATATAATGAATTTCTCGTAACTCAAAAAATGATTAAATAAATAAACTTGTTAAACTTGCATTCAAGCCACCATCTCCTGCTCCATGTACAGTTGCTCAAGCCAAGCTGGAACCACGTCCGTTCCGTTGCTAGGATGGCATTGTGGCGGCTGTTGCTGCCCTTCAACAGTAAAATGGCCAGATTCCAATGGTGGAGCATCCTTCCCAAGTGAATGAACCCAAGACACATCTGGTTCATCAAGTTTTGTTGGAAGTCTGGTTGTAGCCATTGTTAAAGGAGTACTACTGCTTCGAAATCCAAAAGAAGCAGATTTCCTGAGCTTATTCAGCTCTTCACCATTAATGGCCCAGTCCAATTTGCCATCAGGGGAGCTCCATTCAGAGAAGGTAGGAGGCTTCATTGCTGCAGAAGCAGCAGGATAAGACAGTTCAGAATGACAGTTGATTACACTACGCTCAATAAAGCTCTGGCTTCGCTGTGAAAAGGCAGCTGTTCTTGGATTCAAGGCCAACGAGGCTGCTGCCCCAGATGGATCAACTCCCAATGATGATGAACCCATCACATTTGAAGTGGAAAGGCCAGAAGAATAGCTTCGAAGCTGCTGGTTTATATTCTGGCGCATTCCAGTTGGAGACTGCAACTGTGGTCCTGAAACATCTAGTGAAATTCCCTGTAGTTTAGGCAAAATTAATGGATCAATAGACCCAAAAGTATCTTCAAGGTTAGTGGGTTTCAATCCTAAAAGCCTGTTTAAATCCCCAGCGTAATCACCCAAAGAGACAGGATAGGATGGACTACTAGGCATGGAATTCTTCCAGCTGGAAGGGGACGAAAGACCAGTCATCTCATCCATCATTAGCTGCTGCCTATATCGATGATTTTCAATTCCTAGCAATTCAATATCTAAATCAGTATCTCTAGCATTTAATGCAGTTTTCAATCTGCTTCTGGGCAGCTGCAGGGTAGGGACTGTACCATTAAACTGAGTCTGCCACATGGTTCCACCCACAGGAGAAGATGCTCCAGATGGAGTCAAGAGAGGTGTTGAGATTGAGGGTCTCAAGACAGATGGAGAACCCAAAGTGAGAGGGCTAACTGATCCCATGTCCATCGTAGAAGCACTAGCTGAAAATGATCTAGGAGAAGGCAATGCTGAACCAGTAGAAGCATACAAGGGGCGAAGCTCCTCTGGCTTGTGAGCAAAGAAGCAAACTCTTCTGGTGCACCCAATCTCGTCCTTGCAAAGCCGTGTCCGATACTGGGCAGGGTGAAGCCAGCATTCAAAAATACCATGTGCATACTCACAAGTATCCCCCTTGCTGCACAATCCCTTCCGAAACTCAGGGCAAGGGACACAGCTATAATGAAATTTCCTTGGATCACGTCGCCTTGCATTTTCCCCTGGATGAACAAAGGGGCACACTGTCCAATCATGAGAATAAGCCCTTGAACAAGGCTTCACTTTGAATGTGTACATCCTAAACTCATCAGTACCATATATCCCATTATTTATGTCTGGAAGAGAGAGATCAATAGGATAATCTTTCTTCTCAGTCCCATCTTTTGAACCACGAGGTGTGGCCATATCTTGCTGCTTTGGTTCCTCCATATGGCCAGCTGCTTCCTCAAATGAAAGACATGCCTCATCAATGCCATCTGTACCTTTCAGTGTGGCCTCTAGCATCCTCTTCCTTGAATTAAAGATAGGATTAGCCAAAGAGACAATCAAGTCACATGGTCGGTTGCCGTTGGCATCGATGGCACTAACATCTGCTGAGGCATCAAGCAAGAGCTTGACAACCTCAGGGGAAGCAGCAGAACCCCCAGCAACAGCACAATGAAGGGCAGTTGCCCTATCGGACCCACAAATGTGGTTAACATCAACACAACCTGTTCCAAGAATATAACTTAGCACACACTTGCTTCCAAACATAGCAGCAATCATAAGAGGCGTCCTCTCTTCATAACCCATTTTCTTTGACCCAGTCTTTCTTATATACCACAAACCCACCTCATTAACATCATGGCCCTCTTTTTCAACGGCATCTTTAAAACCCATTAAATCATCTGAGGCTGAGAATTCAAGCAAAGCAGAATATTTATGATGCAACTCTTTTTGTTTCTCATATTTACCCTCCATAACAAAACCTGTTTGAGTAGGTTTCCCCTTGGAACCACTGCACATGGAAATATCTTCCTTTCAGATCTCCACGGAATCTGCAAAAACACAGCAGAGAAGACACTCAAGAATCAAAGATGCTATTGCAGCACAAGATGAAGATGTCTCAAATTAGAGAATAAAAAGTCCCAAAAAATTTTCAATTATAAATAACCAAAAAAGAAAACATGCAAAGGGAACAGTATGGACATTCTTGGGGACGTTAATACTGATGAGGCAGCAAAAGATGAGGTAGGAGGAGGGAGAGGAAGTTGTGAAATCATGAATCACCATGAAATTTGTAACAAGCATTAGTTTGAATAATTAATGTTCGCAGTTTTAGTTATTCGTAGCCAAAATTATAATCTTCCTTCCAAATCCAGGAAAGAGAAAGAAACGGAAAATATTTAGAGCCACAACCAAACATTAAAGACAACCTGTGCTTCCTTGCTTTCAGAATAACAGATAAACAACACAATTACATGGTAGTAGGAGAGAGAAAAAGTGACGAAATCATGAATCACCAAGAAATTTGTAACAAGCATTTGTTTGAATTATTAAAGCTCACAGTTTTAGTTATTTATAGCCGAAATTCTAATCTTTCTTCCTAATCCAGGTTAGAGAAAGAAATGGGAGATTGTTGCAGCCACAGCCAAACAGTACAGACAACCTGTGCGTCCTTGCTTTCAGAATAACAGATAAGCAACAAATTTACATGGTTCCGGCAATTCCCCTCCACCAATTAACAGTCGCAGGCCAGGACCCATGATTAATTTCTCATCATTTTCCAAAATCTTCTTAACAAACAAACAAAAATTACACTTTGATAGACTAAGATGCATTCAGATGAAAATTTGAAAAGGCCACCAACCAACATGGGGAAGAGAAATTTACAAGCAAAAATCAGGAAGCACACCTTATATAATTAGAACGAAAGGAACACCACCGAACTGGCACAGCAAGCCAAGCTCTGGTTTTTCTCCCTGCTTTTGAAGAATGCTACCAAGCTCTGGACAGACGACTACGAGAGGAAGAGGAAGACTTTTCTTCCCCTGTCTTTGTGGTTTGGGTCAAAAAGTCGAGCCCACCTAGCCGCGTAACCGGCTCCTGCTCTTGCCCTTTCTCAATTTCAAATTTTATTTTTCTTAAAAAAGTCGCATATAGCCTTTTTCTTAAAAACTTTCTCATTTTTGTCAAATATAGCATTTTTCATTTTTATAATTTTAACATTTATATTTTTAATTATTTTAATTTCAAAACTTCCCATGTTCATATTACATAATAAATTTTTAAAAATTCAATACTCAAATATTTTTAAAAAAATTATTTAATATATTATTATTTTTTAAAAGAATTTTAGACGTGACAACTAATAATAAGAATGTACAGGAGTTATCATTAAAGCATCTTAAAATCTATAAAATTTATTGGTTAATACTTTTTTATCCATTTCTTCAGAAGAAAGGATTTTGTTTAGTTATAAGCATATTTTAAAATTTTATAGACAAAATTGAATAAATTTTAAAAACTCAATTCACTAGTCAATATAAGAATTAATTTCTTTTTTTGGTGAGGATAAGAATTAATTTCTATATGAGTGTGAGTTCTTCTTATATTGTGACTGCTACAAAATTCATGTGAAAGTTAAAAATATTTATTTTATAATAACTAAATTTCTTTTATATGCTCTACTAAACAAATGAAAAAGGAAACCCTTTTTCCTTAAAAAACCCAAATTCTAATGAGTATTGTTATAAGTACGTAAATTTTTTAATTATATTGTTAGCATAAATTAAATTTAATTAAATATTTTTATTTAAAATATTAAAATTTATAAATAAAATAAATAATTAATAATTTAAATTAAATTAAATTTATGTGCGGTTCTAATCCCTCCCATTATGCGGGGACAATCTCTGAAATTTTGTATATAAAATATACAAAATTAAATGAACACCCTTTACATTGATAGGCCACATCATCATTAATGATATTGTTTTTTTTTTCTTATACAGCTGATATCTTACACCCTTTTGTTTGAAAACATAAAATTATTTAATTTTGTCTCTTTTAATAAAATTTTTTAAATTTATAATTAAAATTTTAAATTTAAAATTAAAAATTTAAGAAAAATTTAAGGATATAGTTAACTATAATAATATTAATTTAATTTTTTATGCTTCATATATAAAAATTTTTATACAAATATATGTACCAATCTAATTGAAACATTTCTATCGTTTCTATTTTTAAATTAAATATAAATTTTTCATAAAAATAAGATTCTCAGAATATTTTTTTTCCTAATTAAGATGCGAGAAAAGAGAAGTGGGTCGGGCGGCGCATAATATCTTACTGCTATCGAATGATGATACGCCACGTGCTTGTTATCTAGGAACGACCTCACCAAAGCGACCGCACCGGATCCGGTTCCGGATCGTCACGCGTTTCGCGTTTTGATTTGATGGAATGACGTGGTCGTACCATCACCGTCAATGGTTGCTAATTTTTTATTTAAATTAAAAAGGTAATTCGTCGGAAAAGTTTTCTGGAGTCACAGGCTGTTACTCAAAGAGAATTTTTTTTTTTTTATTGAAGTGACCACGTGGACTTGGAATTGTATTTTTGGGAGAATTATTGATTGTATTCTACTCGTGTAGAAACAATTCTCTTCCAAATAATCACCAAAGAAGCAACCAATATCAATGCATAATCATCATTTTATGGAACATTATTTACTTTAAGTTAAAATTTATATTTAATTTTTTATTAAATAATTAATTTTCATGATGTGATAATCAAAATGTTATTGTAAATCTTCATATTTTATATGTTGATTTGGAAAATAAAATATGGAGGATTCTTACTTTTTTTAATTTTTTAAAAAAATATTTCTTACTTTTTGAGTAATAAATTAATTTTTTTTAAATGAAAGTTATTTACAATAAATTTTTTAACAAGCAATCTCAACTTAAATTTATATTAATAAATTATTTTAAAATTTCATGATTGATCATCTCAAAGCTTGACAAAGTCAAAGGATGTAACAGATTAAATCGCAAGAGCATAGAACCTAAACAAGGAAACGAACTTGGTCAAAATAAAATTTGCTTGTGTAGGTCATTTTCATCATGAGGGCTTCTCAAGTGCTCCTTACAAAACAATCCTATCTAAATCATGCAAGAAAACCGTCAAATATAAAAATTAGAATATCATAGAAGCCTTTAAATTATACCTACTTTGTAACAAAACTAACATTGCGTTTGATATGCGCAATTTAAGACTCTTATATCTAATTATTTTTTAAAGAACCTTATATTACGAATAAGATTTTAAAGAATATATTTTTTTCTTTTTGTTTTATCATGAGAATATTAATGAGTATTTTTGTAAATTTAGGATTTTCATATTTGATTGAACATTGATATTTCCAAAAATATTGTACTATTTTCTAAAAGTACCCTTAGTCATAAAAAATTCAATTTGATTTTTAATAAAATTTTAATTAAAAAATTCATCTTTTCATTGTCACTATCACCTCTACTATTATTGTTATGGCGGTTAGTGTTGTCACATGAACACTTCTATAGCAACATTATCCAACCACAATCATCATTGTTGTATTAGTATTGCCATTATCATCTTATCACTATTGCTGTTATCGCTATTGTCAAGTTTAAACCATCAACACCATTATTATTATTATCACAACTACCATTATTTTCATCTACGCCACTATTGTTATTATCATCACTACTACTATTACTAACATGTCACGCAAACATGCAAGTAGTGCCTCCTTGTGTAGGGATACAAGTAATGCCATGACACTTTAGGTGTGTGTGCTGGCCATGCCATTGCATTTCGACAGTAACCATTGTTATTGTTGTTGCTCCTACCATGATTGAACTATCACTATGCCATTGGCATCATCACCATCACTACCAACATCACTATCGATGTTGCCACCATCACCCCTACAACCACCGCCATTGTTAGACTACCATGAAAATAGCCAAGTACCTTATTAGCTAAGGGTAGTATAGTTTTTTAAACAATTTTCATATTCCATAAGGAGGAAATCAAGCATTCTCACCCCCACACAAGTATCAAATTCCCATGTTTTATGGGAATCCTCCATTTTTAAGAAAATTAAATTTCTAGGAATTAATTTTCAAATCTTGTACCAAATATTGGAATTAAACATTTTAACCCCTACATTTCCAGGATTCTCTCAACATTCAACATATACCAAATGCACCCTAAGAAGGTGTTTTGTAGACCATCATTTTCATTTAAGCATGTTTGATTTCCTAATATTTTGGATACCTAAGTTAGATTACTATATTTGGGATTAGATTCTCTATCTTTGGAATCTAAAGTTTGTGATGCAATTGGAGAAAAATAGAACAAAAAATAAAGGAGTTGAAAAATTGATAAGGAAAAAAATATAATTCACAAAAAGAAACATAAGAAGACAAAAAAAATACCAAAATTATAAAATAATGAAGTCAAAGTATCCAACTCTATATTTGATAAGCACAAGCATCCAATATACGGTAGTCATCCAAAATACCTATTACTAGACCAAGGATTTAAACTAATTTGTTGGCATCTCACACACCTGAGGATCATATATGGGATCCAACATACATGATTCTATGATATCATTGTACAAAATAACTCGTAAGTAACTTGAAAATAGATACATGATTTCATATCAATGTCCCAAAAAACACTCCTAAATAACTTTGAAAGAGAAATCTGATTTCCATGAAAATGTGGACATTAAAAATTAGCATAGCTAGAATCTTGTAATCTCATAGAAAGAAGCCTTGCTGCAAAATTTTGAGGAAAATAAAAGGATTTTACTCAATGCTCATACAAATTTTTGTGAGTTGTTAAATGTATAAATAATATAATGATCTATATTTTATCAAGTGAACATTTTATAAAATTTTATCTATAAAATTAAAAAGACTGAATTTTATAACTGCAATATATTTTGGGTTTCCACAACTACTCTATTTGTTTCAGCCAAGTGGGCAAATATTAACCCATCAACTAAGTATTTAGCGATTTTCTGAAGGAGTTATTTTATTTTTACAAACTAAATTTTATTACTTATTTAAAAATATTTGTAATATTAAATTTATTAAATTTTACCAATTAAATTGTACAACCTAAAATTGTAATGATCTAGATGTGCTGTATAAGAGTTTTGTTGACTCCCATTACGTTCTTCCACGGTTAGCAAATTTGTAGAAGCTCTATAATGGTAAGTTCTGACTTATCCTTGCTTGCTGGTCAAAAGGCTCAATAACTGAGGTTGGCAGTGTGAACCTGTTCTAAAAACAATCTCTCCACTCCATAACTCCCCCATGTCATTTCCATAAGCTGTTAAAGCCCTTACATTGAAGAAAATGGCACGTTCCAAGCTTCCATGATTAATTGCTCTGTTTTTACGTAAGAAAAAAGATCAATTCTTACTATCCACATGAGCCTCTATCGTTAGAGAGTGTTTGGACTTGGACAGAAGTGTAAAAGCTATACGAGCAACATTATTTTTCTGTTAAAAAATGTATAAAAGAGACAAGGGTTTTACAGTAACAAACATGCAAAAAAGTAGTAAGACTATCACCTGGTGATTATAAGCCCCGCCCAAGCGTCTCATTCATTTCTCTACTAGTGAAGCGTATGGGAAAATGATTGACGGCTTTCTTCCTTCGTCAGTGAAGCCTTCATTTTTGCATTCCTTTTCATTTCGTTTGATGTTTATGCCTTATGATTGTTAACAAGTTGGTTCTGCACGGTTTAGTTCCCTATAAGAAATGAAGATATATCTATGAGGGGTTTCTTCCTTAGCAATCAATGTTTTTGAGCACAATAACTTGAGTTGTCTTCCTTCGAAATTGCATTGGGTTGTTAACAAGTTTTGGTTTGAAGATTCATTTTTCTAAAGTTGAATAATTTTGCAATTAACCCATTTCATAGTGTTTGGTTGCAATTTTAAAAAAAAAAAAATGGGAGAGTGGAATAAACTGAAACTGCTGGATTTTAGTGGTAGCAGAGACAGAGCATTGCTATTTCAAGTAATGCACACATATTGTTTGGTACTCTCGCACTATTCCTGAGCAGTGAACATTGTTTCTCACTCTATGGCGAGTGCTGTATATTTGTGGATTTGTGCTGGATATTGTAGAACAGCACAGGGATGATGTCAGGTGGAGGTGGGGGGATGATCATCTTCAACATCCTCATAATTAGGTGACTTCAATTGTCTGTAATTGCATCTGGTTTTAGAGTCTTGAGGCTCTATAGCTTTAGTTATTTGAACCTTGCTTGAGTAGTAAGTATTGGTCTCAGTTGAAGTCATAGTGGCTTAAATTAGTTCTGGTTTTATTATTGCATTTCTATACTTGGTATGTTGGATTGTGAATGGCGCTCATAATTTCCATACCTTTGAAGTATCATTGTTGTTTGTTATGAATTTGTGGCCATGCTGTCATGTATTCATATTTTAAGCTATGCATATGTCTTCTTAACAAATGAAAAATAATTTTGCTTCCCTTGCAATCTTACAGTTGTGATGTCTCCTCTTTCTGGTGATCGTCGGCTGTGGAAGATAAAGGAAAAGAATGCAATGATGGTCATGAGAAAGATAACAAACAGGATAACCTTTGGTGTCCCCGAAGAGATCCTTAGGGGTTGGTCTGGGTGAGTGTTATGGAATGGTGTTTGGTCAGGGTGGCAGTGTCAGGCTTCATACACCAGTTGGTCCAAGCAAACTAGCAGTAGAACCTGCTCAGAAATTCAGAAAAAGCATTGCGGTAGTTGTTCAGCATTTGGTTTGATCTCAAGTCTAGCAATTAAACCATTGCATTTTTACTTGTTCATTACTTTTTCAATGCTTTTGATTATGTTCTTTTTCAATAATAATAAAGAAAGTAATTTTGTTGATTTTTCGATCCTTCCATGTAGACAGATTAGTGGTCTGTGTGTTCTTTGCCTTCTATTTTAGGACTTTCATTTCTATAAACAAAACGTATTTTTAATTATATTAACCAAATTATACAGAAAAGTCTCGATGACACATAGTTGATATGACACTTAATGCAGTTGAAGCCCATGTTGCATTGGCACTCATGTCATGTCCAGGACCGTACCAAATTATACTAGCCAAATTGTACATTAGTTTATGTCTTGTTATTGATTAACTTTTGTGTAATTTGAGTCTGATTGAGTAAACCTGGCATATATATCTTTAGCAGATGACCTCTTCATTGTCTTTCACTTATGCAGAGAACACACAAGGAGCTTCCGCATTAGGTTTCTTAGCAATGGAATAGTCATACAGAAGGCAAAGAGCAGACCAACTAGAGGTCTGGCGACACGACAATTTGGAAGGGGATGAAAGAGTGTCAAAAAGGATTGGCCTTTCCTAAGGCTTTTATGTATTTTACAATTCCAAGCACATGAGGAAGGGGATTGAAGATGCGACCAGGGGAATTAAGTCTAAGGATTCGTCTCCTATCAGTATTTTTCCTGCTTTGACAGTGCATCCTTAGTTTTGGCCTGTCTTGAACACATATTGTCTAATCTTGTGTTGGTCCTGTAGAATACTATAGGTTTGGATATTATTGCAGACAGCAAATAGAGGATTTATGATCAAATGGAGGTCATTGATATAAATCAGGAACATTTGGCAATTCCAGCAGCTCAAATTTTGTACCCATCTCTTATTATGTGTATTCAATTAAGTGACTAGTATCAAGTAAACATTTAAAATCAGGTCTGAATAGTAGCAGACGAAGGGAAAAAGTAATATTTTTATGGGATTGTGCTTTCTAGAAGATTTTAAATGGGAAGATTCTTCTGATTTATCAGGGGAAAGTGAAACAAATTTTTGAAAGAAAGTTAAAGGTACGTGAGAGCGTGTGCAAAAAGAAAAAAATGAATGAGTGAGAAAGAAAAGAAAGAGAATGTGAGAAGCTATACAGAGTTTATGCAGAAAAAAAAATTGTACTAGTATTAGCACTCAATTTTTGGGTCAACCCTTCAAGATTTGAAGGAAGAGGGATCAAATCGTGTGACCAATTTTTTGATATGATTTTTAGGGTAATTCTATATTTACGTGCAAATGGTCACATACAGAAAGACAATTTAAAAAGGAGAAAAAGAAAAAAGTGAAAGTATGAAAGATAGATCTAATGAAGATTATAACTCTAATTTTTAATAGTGAAATTAGTGAGTTATTGATTCAAAATTATAGTTGTTTAAATAAGAGAGGAAGATAGATCTAATGAAGATGTTTTATAAGCTGCAACTTATAAAATCATATTATTCACTCATGCTATCATAGTTTGGCAATGCACCATAAAGGAAGTGTGGGGAACAGACAATTCAACTTGGTCACTTAAGAAAAAAAGAAAAACTTATGTGATGTAGGATGGATAAAAAATATGACAAGCATAGTTTATATTTTCTAAATAATCAAATATTATAATAAAAAGATATATTAAGAATGAAAATAATGACTTAAATATACATTGAATCTTAATCTTATTAAAATTAAAATATAACTAAATAGAAATTTTAAATTAAGTAAAATCTTATCCCTTATGTAAATAGGATTACCTAAGCCAGATAGATAATAAACTCCTAAATGATAAATTTTCATAATTCTAATTCTCAATTATTTTCCTAAATAATAAATCTAAAGTCTCAAATTACAAAATAAATAATAATTACATAAAACATAATTAAATATATCCTATTCTGTATCATCTTCTCTTAGTTGAAAAAAACTTGTCCTCAAGTTTTAAAGTAATGAAGCAACTGGGAGAAATATTAGACTACTTAGGATAATGGAGCAAACAGTAAAAGGAATTGTAATAAAAGTATCTTTGGATTAACATCTTCACAAATCATGAATACAATGGGAAAAGCGACATAAACTTGTGAAGTTTTTAAATCAATAACATCAGCATTATTGATTTCTTCAACTATAACTTCAACACCGTCAGTTAGACCATTGTCAATCTTAACTTGATTATCAACAATTTTAGTATTATTGATTTCAGCTTGTATCTAAACATCTTTAATCTTGGCTTCTTCATTAATCTCAATCTTGTATTTTCAAAACCAATTATCATATTTTAAGTTAGATGAAGGATCACAAAATTTTACAATTTTATCTTCTAACTCTTCTTTTTCAACCTTTTCAAGTATACAATGTTGAGGTTTAATAAGATCTAAATCTTCTTCATTTTTTCTACATTGAAAATCATGTTCGGCCTTTAGTTTACGCATAGAATTTGCCTTCGCCTCCTCAATCATTTTTCTAATTTCTTCCATATATTCACAATAACATTTTATAATGGCTTCATAAGAATCTTTATAATAAGGCTTATAAGGATCTTGATAATAACATGAATGACCATAATTATTATAATCAATTGATCCTCTATGATAATAATCATGATTTTCATAGCTTGAAAGATAGTAAGCCATGAGGATTAATACAAGAGAAGGTCAAAAGTCTAGAAACGCCATAAGAAATAGTAAAAGCATAAACTTGAAATAAATTTTTGAAACTCAAAACCTATATTCAAAGTAATAGCTATGAATTTCAAGCTAATATTGAAGGTGAAAAAAGATTGAATGTGGCAAGGTAGATTATGCGAAGGAAGAATGTTAAAAAAAATAATTAACCAATAATAGAATTGTGATGGAACTATATTCTGATAACAAAATTTGATGTAAAAGACAAAAAAAAATACGACAAGTCTATATTCTCTAGATAATCAAATATCATAATAAAAAAGTATATTGAGGATGGAGTAATGACTTAAATATATATTAAGTCCTAATTTTCTTAGAATTGAAATATAAGTGAATATAAATTTTAAACTAAATAAAATTTTATTTCTTACAGGGATAAGATATCCTAAACTATATAGATAATAAACTTTTAAATGATACATCCCTAATAATTCTAATTCTTAACTATTTTTCAAAAAATAAATTTTAAATATTAAATTATAAAATAAATAATAATTATAAAAAATATAATTAAATTTATCTGATTCTGCATCATTATGTCTTCACATATTTTGTGAAAACACAAAGTTTGTTATTTTCTTATCATTTTTAACAAAACATCTCAGTATTATTGGTAATTATGAAACTTGTGAATTCCTTGAGACTAAGTTCTAATGTACAGTATCGAGGTTGTAATGCAAATATTTATTCCCTGTAACTTGACATACTGGGCTCAGGTAATGTTAGTTTTAACACGCAAGTCCACCCTTGTTGGTGAAAATCTCTCTTGAGAAAGGGACCTCGAGCATCTTTTAAAGCCAATCTTTACAATTAAAATTGAGATTATGTAACACTGATGTTAAGATCTACCTGGCAGAAACCAACTAGTTCTGTTAAAAATCGTTTGGAGAAAGTAAAAATTAAATTATAGAGCAAAAACATGATAAAGACGGATCAAGCCGAAAAGGATATATTAGGGTAGTAGGAATACCAAGAAAGATTATACATAACTTTACTGTAGGAATTACAACACAAAATGATTAATCCAAAAAATTGTGGGAATATTTAGCCAAACAATGCTACCGACTGAAAGATCCTCAAAGCTACATTTTACAATTAATTACAATAATACAGAGTGAGCAAAAATTTAGTTCAAGTTAATTCTAGCCGGAAGACATACTCCAAGAGCTTGCTCTTCCACAAAAATGCCTTCACAGGGTACGAGTTTAATGACATGTTGATCTGCAGGATGATATTTCTGATGGGCTTCACTGAAGCTTCTGCCAAGTACATGATCAACCCAATCCTCCACTGCATTTTTCTTGTTCGATAACCAAGCAGCAGCAAGTATCAGCTCCATGACTTCATTATCAATTTCCAGCAAAACTTCTGTTCCGAATGTCCTTTGAAATTGTATGCTAATGATTTTCAATATTTTCTCAGCAAGCAAATCAAAATTGAATGGCTTAAACGCCACTTTTTCATCAATTTGACCACAGAAATCATTTAACCAGGCTTCTGAGTTCTCTTCAACCTCCTCTAGAGGCATATTTAGATCCAGACAGGATCTTGATGACTCTGGAACCTGTTTCTGTATCTTGCATTCTGCTGCTTGCTCTTCAGAATCATTGCTTTCAACCAGCTTTCTTTTATTCGGAAGAGTTGCTATGGAGGTCTCCTTTCTCAGTGCAACCTTAACATTTGTGCCAATACTTCTTTTGGCATCCCCAGAAATATGCCCGAGAAGTAATTGCATTTGACATCTTTTGGCTTCAAGGATTCTTTCCTCAGGAAACCTAGTTGGCGTCTTCTCCGAAAGTAAAGTGCCATTACCATTAGAGACAGTTGAGTTTACAATAAAGATTGCATTATTGATACTACTCTCCCTTCCATGCGAGTCTTGAAATTTACCTGTTCTTCTAGCCTGGAACAAACTAGTCTGCACCAGAAAATCAGCTTTATCTACATTTTCAAGAAAGACAACTGAATGGGGTTTCCTACTCAACTCCCCAGCGATGTAGTCCACAACTGTCTTCCTCCTCAGCACATCATAACCATATGAATTTTGGCATTCAAAAATCGAATCTGATTGGCAATCCCTGTACTGGGAACTCAAATCCAAAGAAATTAGGTTTTCTGCACTTCCACATATTGTCTCTGCCAGTGCCAAAGCAATTTTCTTCTTTCCAACTCTATCAGGTCCAAGAAAAGCAAGCCATATGTCTGCTCTAGCATGTGAGCGAAATTGTTTTCCAGTGCCAGATCTACATAGAGACAAAGTTCGATTGATAGCATATATGGCATCATCTTGCCAGCCAACCTTTTCAGTGAGAAGCCGATTAAGTGATTTGAAATCTACTGAATCAAATTTCCCTTCCAAACTGGGACCAGAGCAGGAAGAAGATTGAGTGATTTGGTGTGAAGTACTTTCATTCAAAGTATCAAAATCAGTTGACAGGGAATCAGACCAATGCTGAAGATGTTCTTTCTTATCTTTTAGATTTGGAGTATTTGGTTCCTGAGCAGCTGACGTATATATTGTTCCCAATCCCAAATCTGTGGTCACAGAAGTAGGTGATGAAGAAGATCTGCAGTCAAGCAGACTCATATTGGCCATAGGGGAAGAAGCAAACCAATGGCTCTGCATCCCACTTTGCTGACTCTTCAAAACTTCACCTCGCTGATCAGTTCCAGTTTTAACACTAACAGTGTCAGAAGTTAGAGGAACTGGCGACATCTGTTTTGAGGGGAGAATACTTTGCAACTCTTTAGGAATGTGGGGATTTTCATTAGAATATTGGATTCCACTAAGAGATGGAGCTTTACAACTACTTTCTTTAAACCCTGAACCCAATCGATTTCCCTCAAGAGATGGAACTTGAGACTTCATTTGGGATATATCAAACTCAGGTAATGATCGGGTGTGATTAAGACTTTGACATGTATCATTCCATTTCTTCTGCAATCCCAATATCCTAGCATTCCAACTAGTTTTTTCTTCATCAGTCTGCAGGATGACCAAGTTCATTCTTAAATAAACACACAAAATTATGACAAGTGTTGCATAATATGATTACTGAATGGTGCAGATCCAAAAATGTTGACTAGGGGAGCAATTAAGCAGAGAGGAAAAAGATTCTTATACATCATTATATATATATATATATATATATATATATATATATATATCCATAAAATTTACGGTAATTTTCTTGATAAAAATTTGAAGAAATACCTTAAAACACAAGTCCTCATCTTATGGAAATGTTGTATGATCTTTTAATTTCATAGTATTTATTGCAGATGCCTAAGGTAAGATCAAAGCTAACTACAACGGCAAAATTTACTTGAGTCTAACAGGGACCTTTGTTATTGTGTTATTTTATTTTTTTTCCTCTTATCCTTTTGGGATAGATAAGAGGGATCATATAAAATTTAATATCTAACAAACCAATACAATAGGGATATGTAATTAGGACTTACTAATATTACCATAAATTGAAATCAATTTTAAGATTAATAAATATGGGAATTAAAATTTTACATTACTTATATCATGATTTTAAAAATTTAAATTAACTGATTATGTATTATTTTAGTATATATCTTAGCATAAATATATGTACATTTTTTAAAATAATAAATATCAATTACTCCATAACAAATTTACAGTCATTTTCTTGATAAAAATTTTAAGAAATACCTTTCAACACAAGTTCTCATCTTCTGAAAATATTGTATGATCTTTTAATTTCCTAATATTTATTGCAGATGAAGTCCTTCAACCATTGCAGATGCCTATGGTAAGATCAAGGCTAACTACAAAGGCAAAATTTACTCGTGCAGAATGCTTTCTGTCTTAAACAACGGGTCAGAAATATCTTTTCTTATTATCAGTGATTAAAATTCTGATAAAACTTTTGCTCAAGAACAGATGGGTTATGAGAACCAAACTAAAAGGCAGGGTGGCCATTTGATTAATGGGTCCCACAGTTTAATTTGTAGGACTCAGTAAATTCAATTATTCAGATTCTTTCAAGTGAATGCTTAGTAAAATTCTATTTATAAGAACAGTAAGATCTTAAAATTATTACTGCATACACTCTAAATTGTTTTAGTGGGTCTTTACAGTAATTCCCTCACCATGGATCTGCCTTTCTATATCAATTTCTGTCTTTCTCACATGTGAGTATATGTGTGTGTGCGCGTGTTTGCAAATGTCTCTGCATGCATTGGACAAGAGATTCTAAGATTTGGTGAAGAGCACAAACCTTAGCTACATCCATTTCTTTATCCATGTCTGCATTAACCTTGTGCAACCAAGGTACGCTTGTTGAGTACACAGAGGCCAAAGTAGCTGGACGAAGATCAGCAACTTCTTGTTCATACTTCTCATTGCATGTATGACAACGAGTAAAAGAATGATTTGTACAGCTTACTGGACTTTTCAACTCAGACGGTGCAGAAAAGAAGCCACCAAATGGAACAAAGGACCCCATCAAGCTGTAAGTTTATCATGAGCAGGGAACTGTGAGATCCAATAGGCATGAAACAGTCAGAAGATAAAGTGTACAAAGGAAAGAGTTAAAGGCATCGTCCACAGATTTATTATAGCTAATATATATATCACAACAGACTATTCAGGATGAGCTCACTATGATGGTCAGGAAAGAGTGTCTATACCATCCTGGAAAATATATATTCTCACAACACATGACAAGAACAGGGTGTTATCAACATAAAAAATAAATAAACTCGTGATCACCCAAAAGAGAGGGAGGGGAGAGCTAGAAGAATATTGCATTAGCCACTGCATTAAACGAAAGACCACGCAAGCAGATTATGTATACGAACTGCTTGATGCTTGGAATTCATACATACATTCAATAAAGTGGCTATAGCAGCCAGGAATATATAGACCACAGTATGACAAACTGTTTAGGGCCATAAGAAGAGAAAGCATGAAGAGGATTGGCCTAAACCTGATAGATTTGGAAATTCAAAATTACTATCTTTTTTCCAGGATTAATCCATTCAGATTGACTTGGCAGAGTACAGTTGTTTTGTGTCCCAAACAATTAGTACATTATAGCAAATCTGGCGCATGTGAATAAATTTTCTACCATCTCATCTACTTTAATAATGCACATAACTTTTATGATCCCCTAACATTATAAATCTTGAATCATGAAATTCATTACACTAGGTTCTAAATCTACTAATATACACAAAGCAAGTAAGCTTAAGACAGGTTTGATAGAATGAAGTGAGATAAGAAGGGAGCTTGATGAAAAACATATTTAAAGGTTTTTTTAAAATTCGCCCTTCTTTTTGTTTTCTCATTAATCAAGCAACCTTTTTTCTTTTTTGTGTTTTGGCACTCCCATCAACCTTTAAGTACCAAGTAACAAGAATCCTTAAACAACACTGGAACAGACACACAAACACAGATGACAGAGAAAAGAAGGGCAAGGAAAACAAAAAGAAGAACCAAAGATACGAGAGTCAGAGTTCTCAAATTCTCATTTAATTATTTGCCCGTAGTTCTGAGTCACTTGTCAAACTGTCAACTGTTTTTTTATAACCAAAAATAACAGTTCCTAATTACACATATAAATATTATCTGACAATAATTTACTTACATATCAAGGTGTAAAATCCCCACATAATTTATTTCAACACAATCAGAACAAGTTCAAACTTCTGCCAGTAAGGGAAAAGATAGACAACCCACCGGGATTTAGAGTACAGTCCTTCCATTGACGGGGTGGCAGATGTCATGGTCAGCAGATGCAGATCCCAATCATTTTCTAAGTTTGGGAACCGATCTAAGCATTTAGAATAGGTATCAGAGGTTCCTGCGAGGCCCATTAACCAAATTTTCCCTCCATGAATCTTCAGTAAGCTTGTCAATTGCGTCACAACAAAGGTGACAGCACCAACAGATAAATTATCGCCACCAAAAGTCTCAAGCTCTCCGAAGTTCACAGCAATACCAGGACCCGAGCATTGCTCCACTGAACGACTCAAGTCCTTAAACTTCAAACCCATCTTCTCCTCATTGCCACCCTCACCAAGAAACTCAGCAATCTCCTTCTCAATGCATATTATATTTAAGCCACCTAGTTCAGTTGGCAACGCAACCCCTCTACCTCTCTGTACCAACTCTGAGAAGCTCCGAAGAGCACCTCTCGCGTAAACACCCATTAACAATGGATTCCTTTTGGTCTTCCTCAGTAGAACTTCCCCGATTCTTCTACAATTCTCGTCTAAATCTTCGTACCCACAATTGCCCGTGAAAGGAAAATTGAAACCCGGACGACCCGTTTCCGAACCCGTTAAATTGCACAAGAAAATGGGTGGGCACCGGCTCCGGGAGAATCGAGAAGCTTGCGCCACCGGCGGTTGAAGCAAAGCTATCTTGACATCGCAGCTTCGAAAACCCGCTTCACCAAAAACCCTGCTCACAATTGGGTCATCGAGTATCGACAAGATAAAGTGCTTGAGCTCCACCTTCAAAAAAGACGCGGCCTGCTGCTGCTGGGCATGCATTTGAAGAAAATGGAAGCTCTCTGGGTGCCTCCTCTGGTTCGCTTGTGAGCGTTTGATGGCAGCCATGAGCGAATTGGACACAGGAGGCTCTTCCTCAAGGCTCTTGGAAGTGGGCAATCGGTCGAGGGAGACACCCACTGAGAGCTCCAGAGCTCGGAATTGGAGACGCGGAGAATAGGAGCAGCTACGTGCGCGCGTGCAAGCGTCCCGAAGCATGGACGAAGGCAAGGCGAGCAAGGCAGAGACAGCGTGAAGGGAAGTGGTCTGCGGATGGTTGCGGCGGCGAGCTACCGCCACCGCATCATCAAGAGCGCGTGCCGCCTCATCCGTCAAGCATTGCCTCGCTGCGCTGACCGGCGTCGGCATCGCCGGCAAGCATATATACCGGCTATATACACACTAGAGAGAGATTTATATATTGTATCTATCTGTTATCTCTCACACAGAGTCGTCACAGTATGCAAAGCACTTCGGGTTTGGTGTTTGGACTTGTGCAGTGAGCTAATAAAAAATTTCAAAATAGAGGGTTTACTTGATCAACCATGGAATAATTTATTGGAGTATGTATGCCAAGACAAGAAGATGAGCAGAGTAAAAGGGATAGAGAGGGAAAAAAAAGGAGAAGGAGCAAGATTGGTGTTGTTGGTGTTGGCGTTGGTGTTGATGGAGGTGTTGTTGTAGATGATGATGTTTGTGGGTTTTGATGCTGTAGGGCCTTCTCTTTGGCCCTAGATTGAACACATGGTGAGCATAGATTCTCTTTCCTTCTTTCTTGATGGAATTGGAAATTTGGAAGGTATCGCCCATTTTAATTCCATGGCTTTTTATACACTTTTTTTATGCAAAATCGAATACCCATTTGAGTGGGTTCCCAAAAACTTCAAACAAAATTGTTGGGGAACCGTGAGTTCTACAATTTCATTCAATTTGGGCTTTCGAGATTTTATTAAGGAAGTATTTATAGTATTTAGATTAAATTTTAAAAGAATTATGACATAAATTTGATATATATGTCTAAATTAAATTATTTAATAAATAATGAATTTATTTTATTTAATTAGATAATTATTTATAATGTTATATTAATAAATAAAATTATTTAAAAAAATTTTATTTAAATAAATCACCTTAAATATATACTATAAATTTTAATTTTAGTACTAAATAATTTTTACTAATTTTAATCTGGTAAGAATTAATAAATTTTGTTTGATATATCGATTTTGAACTTTCGAGTGCTTGGTTCCCAAGGTGGGCGAGAGAGTGTCTGAGAGATGTGCCCACTTCAGCAAATGGGCCAAAGGAGGGTCAATGTCAAGCTTTTGAGTCTAACAGAGACCTTTGTTATTGTGTAATTTTTTTTTTCTCTCTCTTTATCCTTTTGGCATAGATAAGGGGACCATATAAAGTTTTAATATCTAACAAATTAATATAGATTTGTAACTAGGATTTATTAATATTGACATAAATAAAAATCAAATTTTAAGATTAATAAATATAAGAATTGAAATTTTAATTATTAAATTAAAATTTTACATTACTTCTATAATGATTTTAAAATTTTAAAGTAATCTGATTATGTATTATTTTAGTGATATGTCGTAGAAGAAATATATGTATATTTTTTAAAATAATAAAGATCAATTACTCAATAACAAATTTACGGCTGTTTACTTTTTATAAATTTTAGCATACTTAATTAATATATTTATAGTTGAATAAGTAGATTGATAAATTTCTGATAAACATAAATATAATGATAAAGAGGTCCAAATGAAGTATTAGTTAAAGGAAAAATGCTTATCTCATAATTTGCGAGCAATAATAGTTTATAAACTATTAATTTTGTAAAATTTAAATTTAATTTATAAATATTGTAAAAATAACAATATTATTAGCTAACTAAAAAAAGGAAAAAAATGGGTGGTACCTTGGTGGAATAGGGGTTGATTAGATAAAAGCCACAATTATGAAAAATTAAAAAAGAAAAAAAGAAAGGCAGACAGAAAAGAGAAAAGGACAATAAGTAGAAGATTTGGTTTGATGCGTTCAACCATGGAGAAAGATAATGGATGAATTGGTAATGGACAAATATAATTTCGTAGCTGTCCATGTCAATGCCTCTATTGAGGACTAATATATATTTTCTGTAGTGGGGATATTTGACTTGCCAAAATGTTGTGGAATATAATTCAATCTCAACTTTGATGCTTAGAAGTTAAAACTTCTGATCACTAATCACACTTACATGTAAGAGCGGGCATTAGGTTAGACTCTTGTTAAAGTCAATTGAATTATTTTACCTCATTATTTAATGCATTTAGAAAAAAAATTACAACTTTTAATCATCTATTATGTAACATAAATATGTAAAATTAATAATAAAAAATTTTATGATCGATTAATGTTATATATATATAAATAAATTCTATATATTAATTCTATAAAGTCTTATATCTTCTCTTTAAATTTTATCTTATTTCAAAAAATCTATTTTTGTATATAGAGAAAGAGTACCCTTCCTGATATACCATTAACAATTTCTTTTACCAACCCATCATGATGATGGCTTAGATTATGAGAAACTTTACTCATTTTTTACTTTATTATTTTGAGTTTTAACTAAATTAATTATCCAAAAATTCATTTATTAGGTGCCCAAAACTTAAGTTCAACTTTTACCAAAATCATTTTTGATATTTTTAATGAAGATGTCAACCAACTCAACTAAAAAAAGAATTTTAGATTAACTTTAAAGATTTAGAGTCAAATCCAATGTTCAGTTGCCGGTTTGTCTTGTGCCTTATTGGTGAAGGAGTCTTGCTTCTAACCAAAAAGGCAAGGCTCCAACCCGCACCCAACAAGGAAAGAACAATGTTCACTTGAAAATGAAGGATTAAAGAAAGGAAAACTTTTCATTGATCATGGTAGGTTTAGATTCTTTGACCATTTTATTTTTTAACTTTAGTGACCTATTTTTTATCTCTTTATAACCTAATGTATGGATCTTAAAATTTTTTTTACTATTTTTTTTACCTATCTCTCTTATTATTTTCTATCTTTAAGAAAAAATTTCAATTCCATCATGACATTCCTCTGTATATCTACTATGCTTGAATATTGAGTAATTTAAATTGTTGGATAGTTAAAACATCCAATGAATTTATCAAAGAATGATACTCCCACTTTATATTTTTTACATATTTTTATAATTAAATAATATAATATATTAATTTATTAAATCTCACATAATTTAATAATTTATATATAATGTTGTGAATCGTAATTAATTGGCATTTTATAAAAAAAATTAAATATAATTTCCAATAAAATAATTAAATTATTATTTCTTCTCTTATCACTAATATATTTAGAAAAATACTTCTTTATAATATTATTAAGAACTCTTTCATATAATATGTAGTAATCATCTTGGTAAGTCACCGTCAAAGAAACCGTGTCTTTTTTAGGAGGTTGAATTATTCTTAGGCCGACGGCCGACGGCCACGCGGTGGCCCCTAAAGTCGTCACGGGCGTAGAATCTTCTCGCTCGTCACCATGTATCTCTCGTAACAACATCAAAAAAACATATTTTACTACACTTTTCCGACTATCCAATACCCATCTGACACGCGTGATGCAAACATGATATACACCCGACTGACTACACACGATAGTCAAGGGAAAGCCCAGCAGCACGTGGCGAGCAACCGGCGGACGGGCAACCTCATCACTTCAAATTTACGGATTGTTGCCAATAAAGGATAGGAGTTGTTAGGAATAGCGGGTGAGGGATGGCAACTACAAAGCCAAAAGTAGTTGATGTGACGTACCTTACTAGTGTTTCATAAATTTTCTTTTTTTATTTAGATTTATGGTATTTTATTTTTAAAAAGAAAGAAAAATATTTTAAAACTTTTGTTATCTAAATTTGAATCTTCTGTTTTTATGATTTATGAAGTTTAATAATTTTATATAAATTCATAGTTTATATTAAAAAGATTGATCAAATTTTTATGATTTTTACATATTGATGGAATATTTTTTGTGATATTAATTTATTTGTTAATAATTTTACTTGCTCATTTTGCCAACTCTCAAGATAGTTTTACAACAAAAAAAAAATTGATGCCAGTGACATGCCCAAGCTAAGTGGTTTTGGATTTTGGGACATTTTAGTTTTATAATACATAGACTTTTATTAAATATTTATTTATAAAAGTTTATATTATTGAAAATTTAAATATAGAAGCCAAGAACCAGTGGGTGCCCTCAGGGGTGGACATTGACTCGGGTCAAACCATTTCAATCTACCTTAAATCATAAAAAAAAAAAAATTTAACTGAGTTAAGATGGAGTCAAATAAATATAATATAATATTTTAATTTAAAATGTGATAAATTGGATGGGGCTGGATTTGTGCCTCTTCTCCATTGGGTTACCGCGGTAACCCAATAAAAATTTCATATATATATATATATATATATTCTATTGCTACAAAACGTTGTTTTATAGATAATATATATTTCTTTAGTGATGCTATAAAATAATGCCATTTCGTAACTTACTCTAAATCTTTCCCAGGCAACTCCACGACTCCAGTGCCACTCTTTAGTCCTTCCTTGTTCCTCGACTCCCTCTCTCGCGAGCGACAAGTCTTGTACATTGTCTTATCGTATCCGATAGTCGACGCCGAACACCTTACTTCCCTCCACTTCGTTTGAGCCATCTCGATTCCTCTCTCGTTTAGTCATCACACTTCGAGACTTTAAATTTTCAATAGTCGATTGAACTTTGTCGGCTCACCCTCGCTCGTCTCACATCTGGCCATCCCTAGGCCTTCACTCTTCGACCCATCTTACCCCGAACTAATTCACCCAAATAAAACTGAGCCATTCTAACCTAAAAATTTTGGTTTGAAGGATTATTTTAGTTAGGGTTAGACTAATTAAATGAGGGATTGGATTCAATTAAATTAAAAAAATTTTGCCCCAACCCAAACTACCCCACCCAATGCCCATCCCTAGGTGCCCTCCATAGACAAGACAAGTGTTTGTGATATAGAAGGCAAAAGGTCACAGAATTATTTTTGGAAGAGTTGTACTTAATTCCATTATTGGAATATTTATCAAACTAATGATCAAAATTTAGTGTAAGTCTAAATTAATAAATACATTATATAAGGGTGAGTCAATCCTTATTTATATTGAGATTTTTTTCCTAAATATGTGGCCCCTACATAACCTCTGTCGCTCGTCAATGCTGATAACCGTATATTTCTAGAATTATTTAACTGTATAATTATAGTATGTACCATGTATAATATATTTTTTGGTAAATATACTATGTATAATATTTGTTACTATATTACATGTACTTTTTTTTAAAAGACTAAAAAATAATAAATATATGTAAATATCAACTCCTAAAAAAAAGACTAGCCACTTATAAATTAATATACCAAATTAAAGTGAATTAATTCGAATGATAAGAATTTAAATATTTTAAATAAATTATTATAAATTTAATATAAGTTAAAAAAGTTATTTAAAAAGAATTTATTGACTTTGATATTTTTATTACTTAAATAAATTAATTTTTATTTACTAAACAAAAGGTCATTTAAAAATATTAAAAATAAAAAGTATATCAAAATAGATGAGACCTGTGACACATCTTACCATACCCATTTAATCATAGATCAAAACAGATCAATGTACTTCGACACTTTATTTGCAAAAATAGTTTGGTTTGATTTAAGAATATTATATTTAAAATTGCTTCAATAGTACCCCTTTGTTTTTCAACCAATTAATCGAACACCTATAAACATCCCAATATTTAGCGACAAAAAATGTCATGTGGTCCTAGGACCTCCTTCCACATTAATCATGCTCATTGTCAGCAGGTTTGCATAGAGCCAACCGTACGTCCATTTCATCATCATCTTTCATTTCTTGTTAAATCTTTTTCCTTTCTCTTTCCCCCACCCCCCCCTTTTTTTTTCCTCAATTATTAAGGTACCTAGAAGGGTGGTATTTCTTAACTTATTGAATTGCTACTAAACAATTTAATTGAAAGTTAAATACTTTTATTATATAGTATTTTTCTTATTTATAAAAAGTATATATCAAAGTTAGAGTCTTATAAAGAGCTAATGTTGTTTCTAGAAGTTTTTGAGTGCATATCTATAAATAAATAGATACTAATCAAAATGAATCATGGATCTTGATCGCTTTTATTACTGATTTCTCTATTCCACATTTAAACTCAAAGTGTGGTAATTATTTTTTTTTTGTGTCTCTAAATTTTGTTTTTATCTTTTATTTATTGCACATCTTAACTTCTTTAAAGAAAATTAAAAAAAATCTTAATCTCAAATTTAATAGATGAATAGAGTTATATCAAATCAATGTAAAATTTTATCCCCCAAAAAAAAGATAATTTGCCTATTTGATCAAGATTAAAGATAATTAGGTTATCCTCATGTTAATTATTGTAAATAAATGCCAATAATTACAAAACGCTTTGAATTGAATTGAAAGCACATTTATTACAAAATTTCACTTAAAAAAATTTAAATAATTAAATTTTATTACAAAAATTTTGCTTTTATTTTCATAAATTAAATAATATACAATTTTTATTTAAAAAATTTAAATTATTAAATTTTATAAATTAAATTATAAAATTTAATAAATTTAATAATTTACCTAATCTTTTGGGAGCATCCTTTTGTATCCTTAATAAAATAAGTATTCCCAAGTTTTAGCCCGATGTACTTCTCCCACAAACACAACACTATCAAAATCTCATTATAATAAATTTTGTATATTAAATTTATTAATTTAATAAAATTTTAAAATTATAATAATTTAGTACGAGATAATTTGTGATACAACTCAGTCAACCACAGAAAAGCACCTCGTAAAGAGAGATGTTGATTATGGATATATATATATATATATATATATATATATATATATATATATATATATATGGTTTGGGTTCTTTTAAAAAGAAAAGAGAATAAATTATATTAATTTTATTTTATATATTTGATTATAATATTTTATTTTATTTTTATTTAAATATTATATTTTGTCTTATTTATTTAAATATTAATTAAAAATATATTTAATATTAATAAAATATTTATTAAAAATATAAAATTAATATTTTATTTTAAAATTATACTTTAACTTAATAATTATTTTAAATAATTAATATTTTAATATATTATATATTTTTAATCAGATAATTATATTTATTACAATATATAAATTTAATAATTTATATAATTATAAGAAAAAAATTTAATATAAATATAGAGACATCTTAAATATAAATTTAATTAATAAAATATAAGATCAATTATGCTTTACATTTTTTTTAACTAAACTCATATTTAAGATATCTTTATATTTGTACTAAACTTTTTTCTTATAATCATATGTATTATTAAATTTATATTTTATAATAAATATAATTATTTAATTAAAAATATAATTTTAAATAAAATTAAAATAAAATATTAATTTAATTTTTTATAAATATTTTATTAATATTTAGATATATTCTTTTAATTAATATTTAAATAAGTAAATTAGAGTGTTATATTTAAATAAAAATAAAATAAAATATCATAATTAAGTATTTTAAAAAAATTAATGTAATTTATTTAAAAAATTAAAAGAAGATCAGAATATAATTAAGATTTAAAAATATAATAAAAGTTAGATAAATATATTAAATTATAAAAATAATAAAAATTTATTAAATTAAAAAAATATATGTATATATATATATATGTAGAAGTGTGTTTCTCTCTCCAATAATTGCAAAAGTTTGAAGGCAATGAAGTGATGAAGATGCACTGTAACGTATTATAAAGCTAATCTCCGCGTCACTTTCATCCAAGATTTGCCATTTCATGCGCATCAGAAGCCATTCCGTGCGCCTTCCTATAAAGCTATTCGCTCGCGACACCTTATTTGGACACATCAAACCAACTTGCCAATAAATCTCCTCACAGTGTCGAACTCTCGCCATATATGCTGATAACAAGAATCTTATATAACTTTATTCAAAAGAAAGGGTTAAATGTATGTGTGCCTTAACGATCACACCAAGATCAAATAAATGTGCTGGAATTCTGATCTGTAATCTTTAATTTTTAAATTTAATTTTTTATTTTTCTTATTCTATCAAAATTATTAGACTCTTTATATAATTAAAAAAAAATAAAACTCTGATATATAATGATTAAAATATGTGATTTAATTATTAATAAAATATTAATTTAGTAAAAATATATTAATTTCACACAAGTTTTATCTACCAATGTATAAAGATTGGAATCTTCAAAAAAAAAATTATTAAGGGAAGAGAAACTTTTATTGCTCTAATTTGCAGAGTGATTACCTCACTCTGCCACCATTCACTTAAAAAAAAATGATCTAATTCAAAGTTACTAGATTTTAGAATCTTCAAGTTTTTTATATTGAATATATCAATATTTATAAATTCAAGGCCTCGTCCTGTTGAAATTTGAATTTGTATAAATTCAATTTCACACTTAAACACTTCTACACATTGTCAATGTATTAAAATTAACTAAAAAATACATGTTTTAGCTCGTAACATTTAATTATATTTATATTAATAAATTTTCATAATTTTGCATATGCAAAAGAAATAAATCATTAAAAAGATATATGTAACTAGTATTTCTTTCTGAAGAAGCAACAAAACCACTAGTAGATGACACCACCAATCATACCCAAAGGAATACAAAGTAAGAATATTTCAGCAGAATATATCGTATTTGTATCTGATAAAAGAGACATGTATTCAAATTTTAAACAATATTTTTTTAGGTAAATGGAGAAGTAACAATTATTGAAACACACACGATTCTAGGTTCGAACCTAGGTACTAAAAGCAGAACAGCCTTAAGACAGCAGCTGATGCCATGGCACCAACGAGGTGCCGGCACATTTTTAAACAATATGAGACATAGGAAAATATTTGTCCCACTAAAATATACTCACATAATGTTCATAATATTTGAGGTAAATAATTAGATTTATTAAATTTTATAATTTAATTTATAAAATTTAATAAATTTTATAATTTAAATTATTATTAATATAAATTTTTATAATTTTAATTTATAAAAATAGAGAAATGATTAGACATAAAGATATATCTAAAGACACCTAAATTCCTTGTGTTAGTGCTATATGAATTTGGATAAGTTAATTTTAATTTTTCCTAGTGTTGATGATGACTTATTTTATTTTATTTATATTTAAATTTGTGAGTATTTTTTAAAATTTTATTTTTATCTATTTTTTATTATATAATATAAATTTTAAAATAAAAATCACTCAATCTTTTCATGTATCATTGTACACACTTTTTTTTCTAAGCGCTGCTTTATCATTGTCCGCGCCTCTTTTGAGGATTTGCTTAAGGGAGATAATGATTGCGAAGTCAATTAAAAGATAAAAATATAAATATAAATTAAATATAAATATAAATTAAATGTAAATATAAAATAAAAAAAGTAAAATATGACTAAATTCAAAAAATTAAAATCAAATCATTCTATCCTCCTTCTTAAAGGTGTGGAGGCCTGAGACCTTAGGGGAAGTGGTTTATATTATTGGGGGGGCCCACGAGATGGGGAAGGCAGCAAAGGGAAAGGTGCTTAGCGGTAGAGGAAGTAAGATATTTAAGCAACATGGGGTGATGAATCTGAGTGCTGCGTCACTCGCTTTCTGCAGAAAGTGGCTTTTCTTATTTTGGAATCATTTGCAACGCGATTTGTTTCCAACCATGGCTAGTGTTGCTAGTTGCCACTACTCAGAATAGCTAAGCTAGGCTGTCCTTTTTGCTTGGTATGCTCTTTGCACACGTAACTATTGCTGTTCTTAGCCCAGACACGACACTCCCATAACCAGACAATGCTGCTCCTCATTCCCATTGAAAAATGATAGTATCCGTCTCTGCAGCGTGGCTCTGTGGGCCAGCCAGAGACGTAGAAATATCGGTTCTTTTCCGTTTTTATGGCCCTTCTGCATCGAACACTGTTGTATGTTGGGTCCTCAGGGTTCGCCAGATGAATCAGAAGAAAATCGTTGCCCTGCTGGGAAGGCAATAGGCACAAACGTAATGCTGTCCTCTGTTGAGTTCAGATGATCTGCAGAAGTTTATTAGAGAGAAAAGTCCTTCGCATCCTTGTCTTCAAACGAGCTGACGTAACAATTCGGGCAAATAGCCAGTTGGAGCTTATTAATTCCACTATTACTGTCTGGTTATGCTATTTCTTTAAGTAAAATTTTAATTAAAAAATTAAAATTTTAAATTTATCAAACCTCACATGATAATTAACTGCAAGACACTCACCCAAAAGTCAATTTGTAACATTTACTTTTTTCATTACTATTGGGAAGGTTGAATGGCTAAAATATCTCTCTTGGTTAAGTTTTGGTATCCCCATCCATGAAGCCCAAGCTAGCTGTCTTTTCGTGAAAAGAATAAGTAACCAGAGGATAGAACAATTTTTTAGAAAGAGAAAAGTAAGGGAGAATATGAGAAGTTTTGTAGCACTTATATTATTTTAATTTTTATGAATATTAATACTCTTGTAAAAATGTGGGTGCTACATTTGTACACTTAAATCTTATATTCCATTAATTTGGATTGTCTAAATTTTTTATTTTTATAATTTAATGTATAAATTTTATTTATTATTTTTTTTATGTCTTAATTTTGTGTATATTACTTTCTTATTTTTTCCTACTTTTATGAGAAAGCATCCGCATCCATAATTCACAATTTGGCTATCCATTTCATTTTGTCATAAAAAAAGGTTGCATATCCAACGCATTCAAAGTTGCATATGTTCCCACCAACCAACAAGTTGCATGCGTATTTCTTACAAAGCCAATATCTTTTGCCAAATTCATTGAGTTACATCACAAGATTACAGTAGCAGATGCCTCTCCATCTAGGTTTGTACACAAAAGGACAAATGGTCCTTTTCCAAATTTAAATCAAATCACTAAAAAGTTAAATGAAGTTACCTTTAACAAATACGTAATGCATAAATTAGTAATTTTTTTTTGAAATGACACTCTAGAGGTAAAATGGTTCATAAATTATGTAGATGGGATTTTTTTTTAAAATATTTCTTTTATGAAGCAAAATCTAAATTTAAACATGATTTATTAATTAATTACATATCATTTCGCATGAATGTAAAATCTAAGTTTGTTTATTCTGAGTTTTTTTTTTTAATTGTAGCATAGGAGCAACACATTATTTAATGAATAAAAATAATAGTAAGTCACTTAACCAACGCATATGAGGTCTTTAATTCAAACTTAAATCTTAGATTTAAATCTTAAAAAAAATAATAAATTCAAACTTAAGAATTAAAAATTTTCAAAATAATAAATGAGTGTTATTATACTATTAAAAATATTTTACTATTTTTAAGTTTCAAATTATTTTTATTAAAATGAATTTACTTTATATAGTTTATATTTTAAAAAAGTTTAATTTTTTATCAAAAGGGTAAAGGATACTATCAAAGAAATTAAAAAAATTTCACTGTTTATTCTCAACTTTTTTTTACAAACTTAAGATATTTTTTTACATTATAAAATTAATCTTTCTCATAATATTGTCAAATATTTTAAAATAATTTTTTTAAATAAAAATTTAAATCATATTTAATCATATTAAAATTTAAATCTCTTATTATTCGATCCAACTCTCGTCAGTTCTATTCCATTCTCAGCTTTGATTAAACATGATTCTTATCTTTAAGGCTTGACCTACTAACAGAATGATGTTTGATTTTATTGCAAATAATAAGATATCGTATCCCATTAAAAAAGCTAAGAATTTCCAAATTCGGTGTCATTGACTCATAACCCAATTGCTTGTGTATTGTGTCTTTATCTGATGAGTCGATGACCTCTCAATTGATTTTCTCCTCTCTCTCTCTCTATTATCATAAAGTAAAAGTAAAATAACTTGACGGAAAGAAAGAAACTGAAGCTTCGCTAAAGCACTGTGTATTATAGATCCAACCACTAAAAGATAGAAACCACAAAAGGATAAACAGATGGTTAGTCTTCAGTCTTCGTGACATTAATAGAGTTTGAAAACTTTAACGATAAGATAGGGATGTTGGTTTGATGTGACCCCATTTCTCAATGGGAAAAAAGGCCTTTAATGGGGGGATAAAGTAGGGAAAGATGTCATTAAATTAAAGGAATTTCAGATCAATTTGCTTGGGACCAGCCAGTACTCAAAAAGGAGGTGAAATGCTGTATCCCAAAATTTTGTGAGATTCTTGACGGACAAGATGAAATCTCTCTCACTCCCTCTCATTGAAAACTACTTGGCATTTCCATTGGCAATTAGCAACTTGCCCCCAGCATAGTTAGATTCCATTCTTATCTAATATTTTTTTTGATAGATATATCTACTTTGAAAGAATACTCTGACGTAAGGTTCAGTTGTTCACTTAATTGATAAAAAATTATTAAATTTTATAATTTAAATTTTTAAATAAAGATTTTATAAAATTAAGTTTGTGGTGAAACAAAATTTTATTTATTTTAATTCTATTTTCTTAGGTTAACTATTATCAAAGTAATAATATACAAATAATTCATAAAAAATTTAAGTTGAAATAATCTTACCCAAAATAATTTTTGATGAAACTAATTGAATTTAAATACTATCACCTAATAAATTATTATATAAAATATAATAAATCATGTATCAATATCAGATGTCTTTTGCTACTTCCTTATCATTTTCTTTTTTTCTCAAGATTCTGTTGTGAAAAACACATTGCTCCTACCAGATTGCTTTGCCTAAGCAAATTCCTTTTCTTATCTGTTAGTATACCACTTGTTGTGGAATATTTCTCTCGGTAGCATGATTTTCTCTTTCAATTTCTTTCTATAGGTCAATTTATCATTCATTCATTTACTTATTTATTTTTTGAATAATTAGAATGTGCCTTCTACCGATTTTTATGTTGCTCTACAGTATTTTTATTTTCAGTCTTGTTATTTTCATAAATAAAATATTATTAAATATGTACTTAAAAAATTTAAATTATTAAAATTTATTTAATTTTTCAAACTATAATACTGATAACCCATAAATCATTTCACAAGAATTTAGTAACATTTAAGAAAATTTTTTCCCAAAGATACAATTTGGTGAGACTTTGGGATCCAAAGCTCTAGCATCAATGCGAAATATATTCCTTTCAAATTTTTATTCAATAAAATAGTGACAAAAAACTTATGAAATAATAAAAAAAATTGTTTCCGTTGGGCTGCTATTTAATAAGAGTATGGCTATTTTCAGTTTAAAATTTTATATTTAATTTTTTTTATTTTTTCAAATTAAAAAAAGAGAAAATAATCAATTTAGTTCAAAAAAATATAAGGTTACATATTTTGATTCATTAAAGATCAATTTATTAGATGGGTTTAAAATTCTTTAATTTCAAGCATAATATGACCCTGCCCTTAATTCTCTGGAATTAAATTGATGGAGAAGTACACACTCTATAAAGAGATTAATTTTTGTCTATTAAATAAAGAATATTTTAGAGAAATTAAAAAAATTAATATTTTAATATAGCTGGCTAAAGTGAATAACCACTTATAACTTCTGAAAACGCGTGCGCACCGTTTTAAACTCCTATTTTCCCTCCCAATTTGCCTCTTCTTCATCTCACTCTCGGCGTCAGAACCATGAAAAAACCTCAACTCTTTTGTTTCAAAACCTCATCTTCCTCATTCTCTAACACCTGTAACTCCCCAAAAAAATTGTTCAACCACAAAGGTGGCACTGTGAAGTCGTCTGGCGCCGCTACTGTTGCCGCTCTACTGCAAACTCAGATGGGTCAGGCCCCATTTCAACGGCTCAAACTTCTACCCCATTAAATACTCGATCAGCGTTTTGGGTGGGATAAGATGCAAGTAATTAATTATTAATTAAAAAATTAATAATAAAAATTATTATAAAATATAAATCAATAAATGATGAAATTTAAATAAGTGAATTTAATTTTATTATTTTTTTCTTAGATTTAATTTTTATAAAATATAAACAATTGAGTAATGATAGACATTGACAAATATATGTTTGCTAATAAACATTAGCAAATATAGACATTGGCAAATGCAACGAAAGGGTAGCATTACCCGTAACAATTCTACCCTTAAAGTACTTTAAGAAATTGAACTCCTAACATTTTCCCATACAAACTCTGTACAGTAACTATATAATCTCTCACAATCTCTCTCTTATTCTTCTCCCTTCTAATTAAACTTATTTTTTTGCATATACCAATAGAGTGCACTCTTGATACATGCATTCATCATTTTCATATATAAATAAGTTTTATTTTGTTGTAATGAGGCTTTTACTTAATCAAAACTAAGGCCATGAATTAATTGATTTGAAACGCCACCTTAACGCGCCAAGACCATACGGTGAGGGGGGGGGGGGGGGGGGGGACCAAATATAGCCAATGATGGCTTAGTTCATAGTTCACACTCAATGACCCATTCTAACACTATCACCTCCCCAAACAAAACAAAGGCAATTTTTTTTTTATTACTTTGTCCAAATTGTAAGAATTGCTTTAGTTCTTAATACATGACCTAATTTAAATCTTTGTGTAAGATGACCCAAACCTATACACTGACTAAGTGCCTATTTCGATTCTTACAAAATGAATTTTTACATTTAGAAGTGTGTATGGATCTCACCATTTTTTATAAAAATATCTCTAACATTTATTTTATAAGTTTGCATATTTTATATATATACTCTTTATTAATTAATTATACTTATAAATAATCCAAATGGACACTTAATAAAAACAAAGTTCTGTAAATTAAAGTGGTGTGGTTGATTTTATCAATATAATTGGTTCATTGTCCTACTGCTCGACAATTTTTCTGGGCTTATAAAATAAGGACCCACTCGAAAGCCCATTGAACTCATTTCAAAGCCCGTCCAAAAGTTTAACTTGTTTATTTATTTAATTATTTTAAAAAGTAGATATGATTTTTTTGGTTTTCTTGAAATAGTTACTATTTAACAATTAAAGATTTATCTTCTAGAATTTTAAAATAGGTAAATTTTTTTTAAATAAATTTTTTCTAAATATAAAGTTTAGATCGAATTAAAATAATTTATTTATATTTAAAATTATGAAATTTGACTTGAATTGTAGGATCGACTTGAAATTAAATTAAAAAATTAAAGGTTGGATTTAAAAAATTTTGATCTGAAAAAATTTGAATTTTTTTAACCTAAGACCAAATTAGCTTAAGATTGAATTAACTTGGGACCATATTTGGCCCAAACTAAATTGGCTTGAAATTGCATAAAATTTTTAATTTTTTAAAATTATTTTTAATTTTTTAAAATTATTTTAAATTATTTATATCTAAACAATATATATAATTAATATATGTCTTAATGTAATTTTGTAGTTCATAAATTTATACTTTATTAATATTTAAATATATAATTTGTTTTAAAATTAAAATTAAATTTAAGACTAACTCATAAGATCACATCTTTACTAAATTTGAAAGGTGAGGGTGAGGGTCATGTTCAAATTTTTTTGACTTGAACTATATTAGCTAAGAACCGAAATGAGTTAGTTTAGAGTAATATGAACTAACCTATTTCACAACTTTACTCAAAATATTTAAATTTTTATCACCCAAATTAACTCATATGGGAGAATGCCATTTTTACCCCAAAGCAGAGGGAGCAAATCCAAGCAGAACTCAAGGCGGGGCAGGGAAATTGAGTAGGGAAGCTCTCTATCTCTCTCTCTCATTACTTAAAAAGGTGTTCATAGGGACAACCTAGCTCAAATCAAACGTATTTTGTGCGTGTTTGGATTTCGTCCAAAATCGATTCCAGCATCTCGAACTTGATTCATTCATGTTTGGCTTCAATTCCACACAGCATCAATTCTGCATTGCTCAACGTGACTTTTCCCATCATCACCCAACTCTTGCTTTTCCGTTTTCAAGAGTCGATTAAGCTTAAGCACACTTGGAAAATAAGATTACCATTCTACCCTTTTTTATTACTTCCGGATGCACAATGATAGCCAATTAATTGACATAATTGTTATACTTTTTTATCATTTTAGTTTCAAAATTAATTTTATTATTTTTATTCAAACGTAATTAATTTTAAAAAATTATATTTATTTAAAATTAATTCAATTCACAACTAATTCAAATAAATATCATTGCGTTGAGTTAAATTGCTTCAACCCGACATTGATGGAATGGTTCACGGATTTGCAAATTTCTAACCTAGTGAACCCGAGTAATCCGATTAATCCTATCTCTGGCTCAGATTTTTCAAAATTTTCTGCACATTTCAGCGTTGAGGCACTTGACGAGCATTCTATCCTCCTAGTAGGCCTTAAGTTCTACGCTTCTCTCGGATGGCAGCGTTCAAAGCCGTCACCGCCGCTTGCCGGCGTTGCTACACCACCGGCCCTGCAGAAGGGCGAAGCTCAGCATCCTTCGTCTTATTGAACCCCAAATCGAAGTTAATGGTTTGCTCAGCATTCTTCGTCTTCTAATTAGAATGAGATATTTTGTTTTTCCTGATTCATCTGCCCAAATATGTTTTTGTAGTTTTATACTATATATTTAGGCATCTGATTTTTGTTTACCTTTCTCTATTCAGTTTTCTATTTGCTTCTGGCTAAAAACCCTGGCGAGAATTATTCTGCATGATTTGGTACCTGTTTACTTGTGATTGACCCTTTTGTAATTTGTTAACTTGTGAACACTGCCAAGGCCAACACATAGACCCTTATGCAGCTATGCTGTTTATTTGCTATTTGGCTTGCTTATCCTGGTTCTGTATGATTTTGTGCGTGTTGCCTCACATTGTCCAAGCGAAATTGATAGCTGTCAATTGATCAAGGCATGTAGGGTGGGAACAAATTCTCACGTTCCAACCTTCCACTCTTCACGACCTTGTCCCCACTTAAAATAATAAAAGTGTCTTTTTCTTTTTGTTTATTGAGTTGCATCTCATGTCAGTGACCACCTAATTCATTTATCTCTCACCATTTTGCTTAAAACACTACATTACTATTCATATATATATATATATATATATATATATATATAATGTGTGTGTGTGTGTGTGTGTTCATACTTGTTTATGTTATCATTTTATGTGTTATTCATTGACTTCAATCATGTATTCTACACACACGATTTAGTCCCTTTTGCCCTCTTATTTATTTGTGCACCTTTTTATTTTTATTTGCTTGCATTTTTCTTTGTTTCCTGTTTACTTCTACATACTCTTAACTCTTTTCCTTTCACTTCTAGGTTCCCGCTTTTCTTCTTAGTTCTTTGCTTGCTTTTAACATTATGATTCTGTCCCGAAAGAATTAGGAATTAGGACTTAAAACTCAAGTTGATTTCATTGGTTGATTGGTAGGAAGAGACATTACATCTAATTATCTAAATCATATCAATATTTTAAGTCTATCATCTGAACCTTGTTCAGCCCATATACAATATTATGATAGTTAGGAGTGGTGGTAATTCACATTTAAATAATACCTCATTGATATAAAATAGAATTTAGAATCTATTGATATTTTCACCTATAATTTTCTATTTTGATAAGCTTGATCCTAACTTGATATTCATTTAGATTTTTCTCACTATCATCAGAGCTTTTTCACACATCTCTAAATTGTCTCTCCCTGCTTTGACTCTTGTTGTTTACTTTACCCCTCTCTATGAATTGTTATTCTTCTAGGTATATACTATCTTATTTCAAGTTTTAAGATGGTTACTTTTAGGTTTTGCCTTATTGCTTCTATCTTGATCCTTCATTTTTTTGTCTTACTCTTTTTTTTTTGTTGGCAAATATGTAGTTGATGTATATTGGTTTGGAACGTTTTAAATTATTTTTCTTACTGAAAATTGAATCAATTTAACCCGACAATTAGAAAAAGGGGAAAAGTAAGTAGCAAGATGAGAACCTGAGATATTTTGATGGTGCCTTTTTTGCGGTTCTTTTGATTTGATTAAATAAACATGGTGTTGTTAGATTTATCACTTATGGTTGTATGATTGTGTTGTTAGGCACTTAGACTTAGGGTTGTGTAACTTGTGTTGAACATTAGACTTATGTCATATATGTTAGACGTATGGCATTTGTGTTGTTAGCTACTTCATTTATAGTTTATGTAATTTATGATTTGAAATGTTGATTTTTTTAAAAATACAAATGTGACTTTTTTTTAGTAGGCTAACGGTTTCAAAAAATTTATCGGGTAACCTGCTATAAACCACACTAATAGTTAGTTCGAGTTTGAAAAAAATTGGAGGAATTACAATTTCAATTAGCTTGTCAAATTTATTTACTATAATAGTCATAAATAAATATAAATCCAGTTAAAGCTGAAAGTTATTAACTTATTCTACTTAAAGACACTATAACATCAATAGTGGACTAAATTATCCTCTTCTTCTTTCTCAATTTCTTTTAGAGAAATGAGTAAAAGTGCATAATTCTCTTTGTTTTTTCCATTTAACATGCTTATGAAACTTACACAAGAGAAATACCCAATAAAAACATCAAAACTCTCCTTCAACGAAGAACCTAATTCCCTTTAAACCCATAAATAAATTTCATTAGATAGTATTGTTTGATTGTACAAAACAAAACGGCCACGAAAACTGTAGAAAGATACCCCATAAAAATTTCTATTTCCCTGGCAACCTTCAAACTCAGAAATATACCCCGTAGATCTTTGCCTTTGTGAAGAAGAGAAAAAGAAAAGTTGTCTGGGTGGTTATAAATTTGGTAAAAATTGTGGCAGTTGCTTAATGCCCAGTTCACTTTATCTGTTTCAATTTTTATTTTTAAATTTTGTTTGAGAGTAAAATAGAGAATTAAAATTTTTAAACTTAATTATTAACTTAACATGAGCATATTTTATCTAGAACCCTAAAAGTAAATAAGTTTAAAAAGTTGACTGTAATTATAATTCTCCCAAAAAAATTTACCCCAATGTGAAACAACCCAACCAAGAATTGGCTGGATTGGGTCTTGAAAACCCCAAACATAACCTAACCCAACCCAACCCATCAACATCCCTACTTAAAACGCACACTTTGGTGGCTTCTCTCTTGCTCTTCATATTATCTTCACTGGCACCTGCGAAGGTACTTTCAGCGTTACCAGTCTCCAGCTCTCTCTTGCTTGTGCTTATTCTCTATCTCTTTTTTCTTTTCTTCTTGAATGTATAAGAGTGTTGATGATGAATGATATTTAATCTGCATCTGTTATTTTATATTTTTTGGTACTTTTTTATTGTTCATTTTCTTGGGAAAGAAAATATTTGATCAATTTGCGCTAATTTAGATTGGACTACTATAGGAGCTCTAAGATGAACTAACTCTTCAAAATATTGAGATTTTGTGAATTTTTTAATACAAATTTTCTGTGTTATTTGTTGGGTTTCAGCAGGTGCAGTATAAGTGGTAGAGCTTGTTCATTAACAGCTTCAATTTTGTTAGTAGCTTAGAGAAATGAAGATTGGTTCTGTTGCACTTAGATTGTTGAATGGTGGTTTGTCGCATCAATTTTATCTGACCCATTTGCCAAGAAGTCTCTCCACATGGAAGTTCTTAGGCACTTACTAGAGCCTCTGTTTTCAACAATTATACATAGTCCCAATAATTTTTTAAATATTTGGGTCATGAAATATTGAGTTCTATGAAGTATGTGATCTGAGGTTGCTTCATTTCTTTCTTTGATCAAGAGTTTGTCTCTAAAATGAATAACGGGGTTTTGATATATGAAGTGCCTTTTTGCTGATGTTGAAAGCAGGAAAGCTGTGATTCATAGGTGGCATCTATACTTGAATGATTTTTTGATCCTACTTTGGGGACACCTTTGTTTAAAACCTGGCTTGTGGGTGACTATACATAACAATAAAATAAATGTAGCTTTGGAGTACAAATTTTATGAACTATACTTCCTTGAATATGTATTTATACATTGGGGACCATTCAGCAGAACATATTGGTAAAAGCTCAGCATTCTTGACTGGTTAATATTAAATTTATGTTTAAATTCAACCATAAATATGACAATTTTCTGCCAAATCAAATTGTTGTGACTTCATCATCAAATGATGAGCAATCCTTAATGTTGCTTTCTATTTTTGTTGTTGTGTGGCCGGGATATCAGGCAGGTTGCATGCATCAGCCTGTAATTTATCTCGAACCAAGCATTCCTCTACTTCAAAATAGAGCTAACATCATTTTAATCTCGCCATAATGCACCAGTTTTAGTTTCAGCCAAAGAAGCTTCTTCTTCAGTCCTGATGTCAATGTCCAAGTAATTAGAGGTTTTCAAACCATCTTTGAGCGTAGAAAAAGTCTTCAAAACCTCTAAACCTGCTGACTGAATTTTTAGTTTTCACTCTCATTTCTTCAGGACTCATGCACAGACACGCATACACACACTATATAACCAATACCTACCTTTAAGTAATTTGTATTTTTTCTTAGCAAAATAAGGTTGTAGAGTTAGTTTTCATTCAAACTTTTAAAATTAAAATACAAAAATAATTATTACATCATCTTGAATGAGTAAAAATTGTATTTTCTTTTGATACCTGCGTAGCTAATACTTCCAGTAGTATGTATAATTAAACCTAAATCAAAGGTTAAGTAGAAACCCCTGCTTGAATTCTTGAAGTAATACTCTTCAAGTGGATTTATACATGACTGGGTTTAAAATTAGCTGTCAACTGATTAAACCTCCGTTGTTTGCTCTTGGGACCAATTGTGTACTGTGAAGACGCAAGTTGGACACATGGCAGACTTGACTTTATTGGGGAAGTATCTGAAGTAACATGAAAAATGTTTCAGTGATGCTGATCAATGACTATCGTATGTTCATTTTTCTGGCTGAGGTAGGGTCCTAGATCTGCTGAGAACAACCATTTAGATGGTAAATTGATTATCCATGGTAACTTGCTTCTCTTCATGGTCTTGGCCACACATACGTTTTATCAAGTAAAAAGAGAATTTCACATTTTCTATTATAGTCTTAAGAACTTAGTATCTTAAGGTTGACTATAGTTTAAGATTTCTCTCTCTCTCTCTCTCTCTCTCTCTCTCTCTCTCTCTCTCTCTCTCTCTCTCTCTCTCTTTGACACACACACTCACAGATTAAGGATTTGATCCTTAATCTTTGTGAACTTATTGTTGAATATTTATGCAGGTAATGGAACTGATGATCAACAGACCAATAATTTGTTTTTTTTTTTTTGTTTGAGTCTACTGATGAGTTTGAGTGGCGGATATTTGGTGAAAATCCAGGCAATTCTAAAACTGAGGTCTCTTTCAAAAAGCTCGAGGCTCTGGGGAAGCCTCGTGATAGATCTGCGTCTATACTGTATGGTGGAACTTCCCAGATGATGGATGATCGAGATGAAAGTTTTGACACGTTATCTGATGAAATGGATGGGAAACTGTAGAAGGCTGCCACATACTTTGAATATGATCCTGATGAAATGGCAGATGAAGATTATGCTTTTCGTTTTGACAGAACTTTTCATCCCTATACTACATATGATATAAACGTCCATTGAATAGCATTGGCTCGTTCCTTCATCTATTGCTGTTTTATTTTTAATTTTACTTAAAATATTCTTTATATATCTAACTTCTCCTGGAGCCTTTTTATTTTGTCCTGGGTAACATGTGCGGTTAATGACATGTTGCATGTGGCAACTCATGCTTTGGATTCTTCCTAGTCTATTTTTTTTTTCAGATATTTTATGTCATTCATACATGATATAATCTGTATTCATCTGAGTTGATTTTGATATGCACAGATAATTGGTGGAAAATGTTTCATGAAGTATCTGAAAAGTGTTTTTGAAATATTTTCTGTATGTTGATTTATCAAAGAGAAATTTGACATTCATCTTCTATGGATGAATAATTGAAATGAAAACAAACCATAAAGTCGGCCTGTTGTTTGTGTGATCATTATTGTTGTGCTCTAGTGAAGTTGGACAAATTGATGGACTGATCTTTGCAAGACTTTTCTTAAGGAAGTTTTACGTTCTTTGCTACATGAATGTCAAAAGAAGCACTGACTAAACCTTCTAACATGATTCGTCAATGTATTTAGCTTTGATTGTATTGTAGCATTTTGGGTAGAAATATTTCCAGCCTGGGAGGAATCCATCTCGTTGAACTGTTCTGAAAATCAGAACCTGGTTTTTAAGATTTAGTAAGAATAACCTTTTAAGAATAAATTTTGTGAAATAATAAGCTGGAGAACTATTTGGGGAAAGGAAAGATTAAGTTCTGCTTCCGACATTGGCTAGAGACCCTTTCCATTAAATATGTTAGTTTTGGATCAAATTCTACCCATGGAAGATCTAAGCCTTAAGGCTTCTAATGGCTTTTTATTGGATTTTGGATTACTTGTTAATAGAAATTACTGTGGACTACAATATGATCTACCACGTGGCTTACCAGTTAATCAAGGACTGACTAAATATTAGGAATTTGACATCCTTGTGATATAAAAACTAAGAAGAGTTAATAATCATATGCAATAACCATCTTGACAATTCTGGCGATTTGGAACTAAGGAACCCATTTTGTGTGTTTGTGACATCAAAGGTGATCTTGAAATAGGAAGCTTATTGTTGTCTTGCCCTCTCTTTTAATGCAAATTAAAATCCAGATTTGGCTGCGTCATGGCCTTTCTTGGGGTAGCATTCCTTTCCTTTTTTGTTGTTTGATTTGTGACACTAACAATTTTTATAATAGTTTAGTATGGTGCAGTAAGTTTATTATGAATTATAAACCATTGGACCTTAGTAATGACAATGTTGTTAATTTTTATGTTTTATATAAACATTGTCAGAGTTACGCTGATTAAAACTTAGTGTATCTGTATATTTTAGCAAACTGATCAAAATGTATGTGTATTTATCCCTTTAAATTTCTATATATAATTTACATGGATGCATTTAATCAAAATATATTTGTCGGATACCGGACACTGGAAGGCTGAGTATTTAAACGGTTGGGATTAGGGCTTTTAGGGTGGATTAATGGTTGAAAATAGGGACTTGAAGGCTCATTGGGTGAATGAGTGGAAGGGTGGTTTGCAAGCAATAGGATGGGTTTGAGTTTACCTGCCGCTTATTGGGACATTTTTATCAATTGAAACTCAGGCTTTCTTGATGCTAATGTATCCTGTATGATTCTTTCTCTGGGTTAAAATCATATGGCAAAGATGAACTTTTAGCCGCCTGAGATTCTTATATTTAAATAGTCTCATAATATTTTAGTTGTTTAAATTAAGTCTTACATCTTACAGAATCACATTAAGTTTTGTCTCGACTGTTAATCCTCTATCAGACTAAAAGACATTGCCTATGTGGCTTGTGCGTGGCAGTTACCAGGCAAAATCTAGTTGACATGTTGAAAAGAAATAATCCAAGCGATTGTCTATCCCTCTTCTTTCCTGTATTAGCAACATCCCAAGGTCCGCCATTGATACCTCTATCTCTGCCCATGCTTGCCAAAACCCATAGCTACTCCTTTTATTGCTTTCTCCCCAGCAACCACCATCACACCTGTGGTTGAAGATCCAATTCAAGGCTTATTTGTCTCCTTTTAATCTTTCGGTCTCAGCGTTCCATTTTTCTTGGTCATGAGATACACTACCCAAAGAAGCAGAAAATTTGCTGTAACTCGCTTTGTTGAATTTAAAGGAATATTATTTTTAATTAAAAAACAAGAAGATAGGGTAGACACAATTGGAATAAAGGAGGTGCTCATTTAGGGGGAACTAAAAGTGCCAGTAATTAAGAGAAGAGTTTTCCACCAGTTACGAAAATGAGAAAACCAAGAGGAAAGGGTCAAGGCACCTGTGAGCTGTTGTAGTTGAATGAGAGTCTTGCGGAGACAAAAATGAAATTAGCAGTTGGGACAAAATTGACCGGATTTTGCAAAATGTTGAGTTATTAATTTGTGACAGAAGATATTTATTCTAGAGTGATTTTATGGTCAATCTTTTCAGAAATTGAATTTATCGTCTCTTGTAACAAATGTTCAACTTTCCAACCTTCTAAGCCCTTTTTTGCGTAACAGCCTTCTAAGCCATTCTTGATTTACAAATATTCATTTCTAGTTTGTTTGATATGGAATAGTTTTGGCTTCTTTTCTGGTATTGTGATAAGTAACATGAAAAATGCATTACTATCATTCCAAAAGGAGTGTGACCCTATACACAGGGTGAAGTGGAAAAGTTACTGCCAAATGGCTGACAGCATATATATTTTAATCTGAAAACTGTGGCAAAGATTAAGTTGAAGGAAAACTAGTCTGAACTAACATCTAATCAAATCATGAATGTAAAAACCTTATATTAATGATTAATCACGTATAGCTTATTTACCGTGTGTTGTTATTTTCCATAAGAGAGAGGAAGCAAAGGAAACTTCCTATGTTTTTCGGAGTAAATAAACTCAATTTAGTTTCTGTATGCATAAGTTGGTCACTTATCTATGTTATGCACTCCATCTGATAACAATATCACATTTTTATGTATTTCAGTTGAGATAATCTTAATACTTTATTATTTGAAGAGAAAAGAACAGAACACGTTGTAGAAAAATAGAAAAACTTGTGCTTCCAAGTAACCGAACTTATAGAATATATTTGATGGTAGATGCATTTATGTCCATTTTCCCTGACTTGCATATTGAATCCTCTTTAAGAACACCTTGGATACAGCAACAATTTAAGCGGGCATTGAAGGTGCCAAGTTCTTCCTCTCCCTTTTCCCTCTCCTAGTTGTTTTGGAGAATCAAGTTTGATCTTTCTATTGTTTCTCTCTCTTATATCCATTAACAAATGGTGTCCTTCACCTGCCGCCTGTCTATTTGCACTTCACAGAAGATAAGAATTAATCATTCAGTTGTGTTAAATTCTCCATAGTTGATTATTAGGGAGTGACAGTAAAAAAATTAGCTGATGGCTCCTGTGTGGCATGTAATGGATGCCGATAATTATTCAGTCCTATTGCATTGGAGAAGCATTTGAATTACATAATTTATGTAGCAAAGTATAATATATGATTCAAGAGATGGTGTGATTATAATAATGTTAAATATTTTTTCCTATAATCAGTTTTGTGCTATGTGCTTCAAACAACAATTGTATGCTTATGTATCCTACCCATCCCTCTTTGTTGTTTGGTGTTCATGTCTGTTTCTTTTTTGATGTTCTTTTTTGCATCAAGTGTATCATATTAGCTGTCTCATCTGTAAATTATATTTCTTCATACAGGATCTTGATCTCACAAAACCAAGTGTAACCAGACCTCAGAAAAGACGGGAGTTTGATGTAACCACTGAGGAAGTTCTTAAAAAGGCAGATTTCAGGGTTAGCACTTGTGAATTAGATGGAACTACTGTGCTGTTTCCTTTGTATTAACGAGATGATCTGTATGACATCTATATCACAGTTGTTATACTTCCTTTCATGTGTTTGACTGCTATAATAAAGCACCTTCATTGTCACTAGCATTAATTAAAGTAATCCCCCTTTGCTATCTTTATATTTAAAAATTATTCTTCACTGAAAAAGATTAACAATCATGACATTTCTTATGTTGATATTTTTCGTGTGTCACCAAAAGTAGCTTATAAAGATTTTATTATTTATTGGGTGAGGGAAGCCTGATCTATCTGTTCTAGAATGAGGAATTTTCCTCTGTTGCTTTAATCCATAAAATGGGCTAAAACCTTCCATAATTTTTTATTTTGTGACGGGTTGCCTAGTTGTTTTGCCCTCACAATCAAGGCAATGATTTGCATTTTCCTTTTGCCATCGTACACGTAACCTTTTCATTATGCATTTTTCTGGGATGGCACTAATTATCAAATGTTTAATATTCTACAGAATGTCAGATTCTTGGCAAATTTCATTACGGAGGCTGGAATTATAATCAAGAGAAGCCAGGTGAGTTTAAGAGCTCTGTTTGGCAGAAGACTTACTAAGGATAAGGGGATATGGAGGAAAAATAATGGACAGTTTTTTAAGAAGCATATGGTTCTTGTTTTTCTTTCCTCTCCTTTCGTCCTTTATGCCTCTTCTATGCAACAGAGACTAATATAAATTACTATCATGAACTCATGTTAAAAGTTTTGATCTTACGCAGTGTTTCTTTTTCATTTGAGTAGACTGGCATTAGCGCAAAGGCTCAAAGGAAGTTCGCCAGGGAGATTAAAACTGCCCGAGCTTTTGGGTTGATGCCCTTTACATCAATGGGGACAAAGACATTTATTTTTGGAAAATCTATGGAGAATCTTGATGAGGATTTTGAGTACGAGAGTTATGATACCAACATGGGTGCTGATATGGGAACGTAGATGCTTTTGTTGTGTGGATAAAATAACCTGCTTTTTTTTTTTGTGTTTTTGGTGGGTGGGGTTTCAATTTTTCTCTCAAGGTCCTAAAAATATTGAGCAAAGCAAGTCTTAAATTTGCAGGGCAGTTTGAAAATCAATTATATACTGCTTATTTATTTTACTTGTATAATTTACTAAGTCGAGTGGAATGATTGACCGTGTTATTTGAAGAGCACTCTGGTTTTGTCATTTTAGAAAGGAATCTGACCTCTTCTTTTGTACTAGAGATGTAAAATTTCCAGGGTCTAATTTAATTCAACTGCTATACAAATGCAGGTCTTATTTTTATGTAGCTACGGGCTTTCATTCTAGGCACTGTTATGTGTCCATTCTGGTAGCATGCTTCAGTGTTTTAGGAAATTCATCTACTTGCCTTTTATATACCTGGAAAGATGCTCCCACGCAACTTCTCATGAAGTGGCAACTGTCAAATTTTGTAAGTTTGATAGTTTAATCCGTAAAATTTAGTAAATTTAATAATTTAAATATTTTAAGTTAAAATTTTGTAAAATTTAATTTATGAGAATAACATCATTTCTTAAAGGTAAAAGTACTTCCTTAATGTGAGCACCAAATTCTCACTTAATGTAAGATTGTTGTTAGGTTTTGTGGGTTTTGTAGTCAAGTGTGTAAGATTTAATAAATTTGATGTTTCATCTTTTTTTACATAAATATTTAATAAAATTTATATGAATATTTAATAAAATTATTTAGAAGAATAGTCAAACCCTCCTTATTAACCTTTCTATCCGGCAGGCATCAGTTCATCCAGCTGAATGTTGGAGGTGATTTTGGGCTGGAATGGGTACAGGCAACCCTTTTAGGTTTGTAGACAGTCAATCATGGTCTGGTTGTAGTTAATTTCTTGGTTAACTAAGCCCGTTTTAGTTTCTATCTTTAGAATATATACTGTTACAGCCATCTAGTATGAGTGTTGTTATCGATACGTTCTTACATCCACGATGTTGTTATAATCAGAGAGAAGAAACTGCTACAGTCAGAGAGAGGAAACAGAAAGTCAAATATTACAGCCATCTAGTATGAGTGTTGTTATCCATACGTTCTTACATCCACGATGTTGTTATAATCAGAGAGAAGAAACTGCTACAGTCAGAGAGAGGAAACAGAAAGTCAAATATTTGACTTCTCATTCTTGAGTCACGTTGTAGAACATATGTTGGTTTGAAAACGTTGGTTTATCTTTACTCATCTAGTATTTCACTTCCTCTGCTTACTGTCTAAATCCTTGATCTGAAGGTTAGGAAAGGGAAAGCAGAAGTGTATTCTATTGTGCATTGCAGCTTTAGACGAATCTTGAGTGAACTTTGTTGAAATCTGCTATTCTTTTTATGCTGGCAAAGGCTAATTCCAAGTGAGCAAGTGGGATATTGTTGAATATCAGCACGACAATTTCTAAAAGGAATGGAATGTGGCTAAAACTGATATTTCTTATAATGTTCTTTCATTCATATTGTATAACTAATTTTTTATCATGCAAATTATTATATGTTCAATGCTTTTGTTGATTTTTTTTGTGCAATAAAATCTAAGGTGAAGGTAGATTATCCTATTTTAATGGTAGGACATAACTTAAAATGATATTTATAAATTGTCTACAAATTGTTAACAATAGGATTTGAATATAAGTCTTATAAGTGAAGTATTTCAAATCTTACTAATAGAATTAACCCTTGTTGACTTTTTTTTTCAGTATTTTGATATTATAGTTTTTAGTTATTTTTAATTTAGATATAATTCACCTATATCTTCATGACTAAGGTCATACAACTTTTAGCAACTTAGTATTATGATTCATACTAAAAGAAATTATTTAGTTTAAAAGTGAGTATACATTTTTTAATTGAGAGGTTTTGTGTAGATTTTTTGAAAAAAAATTTATAATAACAACAAAATATAAAGAATGTGAGAATAATTTATTCTAAGTTTATCTTAATTAAAAGAAGTTAAGTTTGGTGAGAATTTATTACAACTTTTAACTTTTGTCCTCTGATAAAAACAAAATAAAAAATGAATTAACAATCACAAACTGTCTAAATACATAACAATAATAATTATAAGGCTAAAATATAAAATATCTTTTTACATTTTAACCTTTTGAAAAAAAAATTATATTTTTATTTATAACAATTAATATATTTACACTTTCTAATATTAACAAATCACCCATTTTATTAGTTAGCCATTCAAATTCTAATAGAAAATTCCAATAGAGTTCTGGTAAAATTTGGATGGCTAACTAACGAAATTGGTCATTTACTAACATTAAAAAACGTAAATGTGTTTACAACTGAAAGTGTATAAAATTTTTTAGGACGAAACGAAAGTGCAAGGAGTTTTTTTTTTTTAATATTTTAGCCTAATTATAAATATAATTTTAACACAGGCGTTGCACACTGGCAAAATATACTGCAGTTATAGTTAGAAATAACCACAAAACCAATCACCAAAAGAAAAGAAAAAAAAAAAAAAACGCAAAACCAGTGAGCTTGGACTACGTATGTATTATCTCGTAGTCATAGGTGACAATGGATGCTTGTTAATGTCTATATAATGGTTGGATATCTTTGCTATGTTTATGTTATGTGCTTGTGTTTCTGTCTCTCTTGGGTAGAGGGTGAGGTTGTTGGGTCTAGCTGAATTTGCAGGTGGTTTTATTCGCTGCCCAGCCGCCCTGGTTATTTGTTTGAAAACTCTACACATTTGGGGCAAATCTCTAGGATATATACTTTTTTTTTTCATAGAGCAATTTGTCAATTGTAGTTGCATAAATTTGATATTTGATATTAAATTTTGTAAAAGTTTTATAAACCTAATTTAGTAAATTTAACTCTTTTTTTTTTTTTTATGTATTTGGTTTTTTCCGGTCATAGTGCTCAAATATGAATAGAATTAGGCATGGTGTGTTTGGTAGGATATTACTCTTATTAGGTGGTATTCACTTTATGCATAACATTTTTCAGGCCAACCATTTATGTTATACATTTACATATTTATCTGACTTCTTGACCCATCTGGGCATCACCTGCCAAACTTCTTTATCAGAGGATATTGGTCTATTTTAATTCCCTTTATGACAGTCTGTTAGGCTGGTACAAGGGTTGCTTCAAGCTTCTGCTTTGAAATGCTAGCATTTATTCCCCAGCTTATAACATATTAAAAGTCATTATCCCAAGGTCCAATGTCTTCTCTCCTATTAAATTCAATGTCACATGCGGCTACTTGCTGTCCATTCCTAGAAGAAAATAATTTATATTAATTAGGTGTGTCTGTTTTGATACCATACAACAACTTTTCTTCTTATATAAACTTTTTTTTTTTAAAAAAGGGTAAATGTGATTCAAAAAATGACATCGAAATAACATTACTCTCTTTGAGATGGTAAAACATGAGAAGATATCTCCTTTTTTATTTTTTTAAAAAAAAGATGTACAACTAGTTTTACTTAAATTCTAGATTTATAGTAAAGGTGAATGTAAAACTTTCAAATAGCCTGTATTTATTTTTATTATCCAAGCTTTTCTCCCTATTAGAAAATATGCAAGCTTTCATTAAATAAATGTTCTTAAATGCCAGTGAAATAGTGTGGCATTTCTCTTATTCTAGTCTAATGAATTCAAACCACTGAAAGATTTATCAATGTTTCATAAATTGGATTGAAGTAGCCGGTTCAAATAATTAAATCAATGATCAATTTGTGAACCGGTCTGATTTGGCACTTAAAATTAATCAATTCATTGAACAGATCAAAATCAAAGAGTAGGTTTTAATTTTATTGAATGGGCTAATTCTTTAAAATTTTAAAAATTATAAATTTTACTGTCACAGTCATACATATAATCTTTGAATAAGTGAAAAAAAAAAAATCAAAGATAGCTATGAGAAGAGTAATCAAATCCATAGTTTTTATGAAGCACATTCTTAATTGAATCAAGATTGATCTTAATTTGATAAGAATAATGAATGAATACTTTAATGATATTTTTGAAAAATTTTAACAATTATGTAAATATTATTTATATAAAAATTATATTATTGACATAATTAGTTTGACCATTAGTCCAATCAATAAAGTTGGTTCAATCATGACTTATTGGGAAAAATAGTTTGCTGACTGTTCTGATTTTAAAAATATTGAAATTTATAGATATTATATTCAAGTAGGAATACAACAGGCCCATTCAATGTAAGAGGTTTGATTTCCTTGATTTAGAGGTAGGGATATCTTTAATGATTATAGCAACTAAGAGTTTATTTGAGCAAGAAAGTTTATAAAAAATCATATAAATTTAAGGGAAGTTTGAGTATATTTTTAATATTTGATAAAACTTTGTTTATATTTTTTTAAAAGAGAGAAAATTGGCATGATCTACATAAAATGCAGGAGACAATGAAGTAATTCATCCTAAAATTTAATGGCATTGAATAAGAAGAGCGATTATTGTAAAATGGAACAAAATTGTAAGGAGTCAAATATAGTATTAAAAACAAAAAGAGAGGTCACTATCCCCAAATTTCAAAAAATCTTCAACCATTGAGTGGGAGTCACATTTATTGGAGACCCATTCCTACTTCCAATTTCCAAACCACATATCATGCTTGATCCTTACTCTTCAATGCTTCAAAATTTTGTTCTCTGTCTCTTTCCATCTTCTTCTATTAATTTGCACAAAACTATTATAGTTTCTCTTCTTAGTTATTAATTTGCAAAAATAGTACATGTGTGCATGGAGAGCATCTGAATAAATATAAAAAATTTAAAAAAACTAAAAATATTAAATGTATATAAATTATATACAAAATTTATTTACACATATATCAGTTTTGTAAAAGTTTTATTCTATTTTAATAATTTCTCTTCCTATATTTTTTTGTTCTCAATTCATATAAAGAATAAAATACATAAGACTCCTCAATATATGTGCGCTCCATCTATGAGTTTATAAAAAAAGCAATTTGCACCTTAAACTTTCTTAATTCTTAGTGTGTAAAGCAAGTGCAAGAAAGAAATAAATTAGTTCTAGCAGCTTTGATGACAACTTGCTTGAGTTCTGTTTTTGGGGTGTTACCTAAAATAATGTAAATTCTTACACCTATCTATCTACCATTATGTAGTACTATATTGTTAAAGTCATAGTCTTATAGTTAAATAATATATTTGAAGATGTCAATTGCCACCCAACCTGCTAACTCACATGTCTGTCTATACTAGAAGACTCTTTCCCCCAAAATTGTTAGGCAAAAGGAGCAGTTATCTCTTGTGATTGTCTTAGCTGTTCTTTCATAGAGACAATTTTAGCTCCAAATTAATTACAACCACATTACCTCTTCAGATTTTTATATAATTAAGTTCATATGCTTAGCTTTGATAATTGCCACAATGTCATAGAAAAAAAAAAAAAACAAATAATGTACCTCTTTGGTATAACTGGGAAATTGATTTTTAATAAAATTATTAAAAATTATGTATATAAAACATATGGAGCTAAAATGATAAGAATATTTTAAAAAATAATAAAATTTATACCCACTTTTACTCTTGAATTGATTTTGGGGTGATGAAATATACAATAATTAAGAGACTTAAATTGTAACAATTTTTGAACCAAAAAAAAACATTGTAACAATTTAAAAACGTGAGGCCACATTGTTGTATTGGGATTCGATGGACAAGTATATATGATAATCATAATCTCTCCTTATAAAATATTAAAAATTTACACAAATCTGAATTACCAATTTTGGTTAATCATTTTATCCTTAAATTAATTTCAAAATTATAAACAATATTTTTATTTAAATTTTTAAAGTAAAAGTATATTTTATAAAATAAAATATACATTAATAATTATTAATAAAATATTAATGATATAAATTATTATAAATTCATGAATTATTATTTACTTATTTTATTTTATAATAATTTTTAAAAATATAAATAAATAATTATTAATAAAAATTATTATAAAATATAAATAAATAAATAATAATATTATGAATCTAATATAATTTATATAGTTAATTTTTTATAAATAATTATTAGTATATATATTTTATTTTATAAAATATATTTTCAACTTTAAAAATCTTAATTTATTTTTGACAATATTATTTAATATATTTTAATTAATTTTTGGAAAACAAAAAATTTTCCGCAATGTACTGTTAATTACACCGTTCGGATTTGGATATAAGCTATTCAGTCGGCTGTCAGCATAGTAACAGCCGTTCACGGGACCACACGCTCCGCCTCTGCGTCTCGTTGCTCTAACACTAATGCTTACTACTACTTTCTTATTACTAGATTTCGTGATCTCGCCACTCTTCTTCTGCTACTGCTCCTTCTTCAACCTCCAGCCATTTTTCTCTAAATGAAGAAGAGGAAGCGCACAACTGCCAAATGACATTTTCAACGTCACCCTCCTTTCTAACTTTTACCTTTGCCACCGTTCTCACCCTATTCTTCGCTCCGCCGTCGCCAACGGCGGTTATGGGCCTCGGCTCCGGCTCCACCATCGCCATTACCTTCGGAACCGGCGCGGTTTGCGGCATTATTGGCGGTGAGCCGACCCAGAGAATCCAGTGCTATCTAAATCGGCGAACTTTTCAAGTCCTGCCCAATGTTTCCTTCGAAGCCATCTCCGGTGGCCGGAGCTTCTTTTGTGGCCTCAGAACCGGTGGTTTTAGCCTCCATTGTTGGGATACTACTGTGTCAGAGCAAATGTTTTTACCCAAACGCTTATATTACAGTGACACTGTCCAATTGACTGATCTGACGGTTGGAGATGTTCAGGTTTGTGCCAGAGAGGTCAACTCCGGTGTGGCGAGGTGCTGGAGGGGAGGAGACAGTGGTCGTAGAAATGGGTATGAATTTAATTCACCTGGGGAGACATTTCGCTTTCGTAGCATCACTTCTGGAAGTGGGTTTTCCTGTGGGATTTTGACTGGAAACAGAAGAGTTTTGTGTTGGGGTGAGGGAGACATTGGGGCTGAGATTCAGAGGCAATTTGGGGAATTTTCAATGTCAAGCTTAGTTGCTGGTGAGTCCCATGTTTGTGGTTTGACTATTAATGGGGTTTTGGTTTGTAAAGGAAACAATGGTTCTGGGCAAATGGATGTTCCTTTTAGTTCAGCTTCAGAATTTTCAGGTCTCGCTTTAGGAGCAAATTTTACTTGCGCTATTAGGCGCATAAATGGGCTGGTTGTGTGCTGGGGAGGTTCCAATAGATTTGAGTTTGATAATGACATAATACAAAATGTTTCTTTTGAGTCAATTGTGGCTGGTTTGGATTTTGTTTGTGGGTTGACCACCAGAGATTTGTCTATGATTTGTTGGGGGACTGGTTGGTCTGTTAGGCTTAACTTGCCTAATTATCTTCCATTGGGAGAGGTTATTCCCGGTCCATGTGTTCAGGATTCTTGTAGTTCTTGTGGTACATATCTAAATTCTGAGGAACTCTGTCATGGATCTGGAAGTATATGCATTTCTTGCCAAACCGAGGATCCACTAGCAGTGCCATTGCCACCAACCACACCATCATTACAAAATCCACAGCCAGTGTCTCCACCAGCTGAAGAAGAAAACAAAAGGGAATTGTTGGCATTTCTGATTGTTGGATCAGTTGGTGCTTTCGCGGGTCTATGCTCGATTCTTTATTGCTTCTGGATTGGTGCCCGCAGCTTTTTGAAGAGAAAAATTGATAATTCTGTGCAGCCCACAAGCACTGATGCCAATATAACTGGTCGTAATGACACGGCCATAAGATCCTTTTCTAGCAAACGACAGAGCTCACGGACATTGAGGAGCCATAGAAGTGGTTCATCATCAAAGCACGTGGACAAGACTGAGATTTTCTCCTTGTCAGAACTAGCTGCTGCCACTAAGAACTTCTCAATAGATAATAAGATAGGTGATGGGAGTTTTGGCAATGTTTACAGAGGCAAGCTAGTAGATGGCCGCGACGTGGCCATTAAAAGGGGAGAAACAAGTGCTAAGAAGAAGAAATTCCAGGAGAAAGAAAGTGCCTTTGATTCCGAATTGGTGTTATTATCCCGGCTTCACCACAAGCATTTGGTGGGGTTAATTGGGTTCTGCGAGGAAAATGATGAGAGGCTGTTGGTTTATCAGTACATGAGCAATGGATCACTCTATGATCATCTGCATGACAAGAATAATATTGAAAAAAATTGCAGCATTTTGAATTCTTGGAAGCTGAGAATCAAAATTGCATTGGATGCTGCTAGAGGTATTGAGTATCTTCATAGCTATGCAGTGCCACCCATTATTCACAGAGATATAAAGTCCTCAAACATACTTTTAGATTCAAATTGGAATGCCAGAGTTTCTGATTTTGGATTATCACTAATGGGGTCTGAGACTGAGCAAGAATTGGTGTCTTCCAAGGCGGTGGGAACGGTTGGTTACATAGATCCAGAGTACTATGTCTTGAACGTGTTAACCACAAAAAGTGATGTTTATGGTTTAGGGGTGGTATTGCTGGAGCTGTTGACAGGGAAGAGAGCGGTGTTCAAACATGAAGATGGGTCTGGCCCCATTAGCGTGGCCGAATATGCAGGACCAAAAATAGCAGCAGGGGAGCTGTGGAACGTGTTGGATTATAGAGTAGGACAGCCAGAAGTAAATGAGGCTGAGGCTCTTGAGCTAATGGCTTACACTGCTATGCATTGTGTGAACTTAGAGGGAAAGGAGAGGCCTACTATGACTGAGATCGTTGCTAACATGGAGAGGGCATTGGCATTTGTTGAAGGCAGCCCTGGCGGCTGCTCCATCACTGCATTTTCTTCCCCTTCTGAATGAAAATTCATCCTGTATTGGATTCATAAAATTCTTTCATTTTTTCCCCATAAGTTTTTCATTTTCTTTCTTGTTTTCTAGATTATATACTCCTCTTTAGTTCCTTTCCTTGAATTGAATTAAACACCAATTTCCAGGGTTCTGAAGTTAACAATGGTAAAATTATATTGAGTTTCAAATGGATGTACGTGATTGTTCAATTGTGAGTTAACAATGAATGTGTTTCTTAACAGCAATAATTGGCCCACTAATTTGTAAAGGGATTTTTTTAATACACTTTCAATTTTTATAAATCAAATTTTACAAAAATTTTATTTAAAAATTTAAATTATTACATTTATTAAAACTATAAAACCCAACACATTTATATAATCTGAAAATATAAAATGCTCTATTGGATTATGTAATAAAAGGATCTGATACATTTACATTTTTATAATCACAAAATTTTTACACTTAAAAAGAAATAAATGTGAAACAAATTATTTTATTATTTATTTTTTTCTCTGCCTAAGTGGATGAGAGTTGGTGTAGGTATATCATTTTTCTTAAAGAATTGTTAATGTTGGAGCATAGGGCATGGAGCATTAATCAGCATTAAAGAAAAGTAGCTAGTCCCGAAATTTGAGATCAAATGCACGTTCAAGCACATTAATCAAGTTCATTTTCAACGGAGCCGCCTCCTTTAAATGATCTCCACAAAACAGATAATGATCTGTCCTAAATATATATAAATAAATCCTACCTGAACCGTTCCAAGGATTTTGAATATTAAATCCTAATAAGTTCAAATGGACTCTGAATAATAGAATTAAATAAAATTTTAATTTTTTTTAATTTCAACAAATAAAAGTTTACTTAAAAGCCAAGTTTAGATTACAGGAACAACTCGATTTGTCATAGATCATTATAATTCTTAATGAAGCCTTAAATTACACATTCCAGAATCCTATGGAAATTGGGAAGTTTTAAATTAAAGCAGGCCTACAAATACAGCTCTTTGCAGGCTGGCTACCACGTGTGAGAGTGTTTGATACATTGATTTTTTTTTTCTTTTTAATTTCCCTGTTGTATATAGATAAAAATTAATTTATTTAAAATATTTAAAATATTAAAATAAAATTTTTTTGAATAAATTTTTTATATATAAAATTTAAATTAAATTTAAAATAATTTATTTAAAATGCTTGACTCAGACTAAAGTGTTGACTGATTGATTAACTTTTTGTTGGAAGTAATGGAAAACAAAAAGACGATACAAAAATTAAGCTCTAATACTTCTAAGATAGGCAATGCCCAGAGAATCTCTTAGCAGAATAGGGCTGCAACTATTTAGTGATTTCGTAAAGATACTGGTGCCTCGTGTGAGAGAGAAAGCATGTGATGCGAGCCAGTCAACCAAAGAGTTGACTTCATGGTAGACATGAAACACTTGAATATCCCAGTTGTGACTGAAAAGTCTTGAGGCATAGTTTATCAAAGCAGAGTAATGGTGTAAGTTGGATGATCCATTCTTCAAAAGAGCTACCGCCATTAAAGAGTCGCCTTCCAAAATGATCTTTCGGTATCCATGGAGCCAAGCTATCTCCAGTCCAAGAGTAAAACCCCAGAATTCCTCAATGAACTCGCAGCTCCAATATTCCTACAAAACCCAACAATCCGCCTTTGATTTTTTTAATGCACAGATTTATTGCCAACCTGCTATAGTAACATTTATTATTCTTCTCTGCTTGTTTAATGGGAGCTAGCTACAAACATTAAATTTTCAGGTAATTTGGAATTCACTTTAGTCCTTTTTTTTTTAATACAATGATGACTGGTGATCACCAGAACAAGATGATTTTAAGATGAGTAGAGTAATGAAGAGGATATTAACAGCAAAGTAGACCAAAAACTTCATTATAGTTCTCTTTTATAATTATTTAAAAATTATTTATTTTATATATAATAAAGCTTTAACTTAATAAATGTGAAGAGATAACAACATTCAAAGTTTGCTACCTTACCACATTTTTTAATATTGTTAAAATATGAACAGGAAAAAAGAATAATGTGCTGAGAAATCAAAGTACAAAGAGGTAAGATATTACCAAAAATTTTGAGATTATCAAAACCTTAATCTCTTGATAAAAAATAAAAATTTGTCTATAATAATTTTATCAACGAAAAATTATATCTTTAAAAAATTAGCAACGGATATTTATTAATAAATTTAAAAATATTTGTTGATGAATGATAATATTTTTTAGTTAAAATTTTATTTTACTGATGAAATTTAATTTTTATAGAGAGATAAATCCTAAAAATATAAGTTTTTATTTTATTGAAAAATTTATTTAAAAATAAAAATAATAAAAATTATTTTATTGAGAGATTTTTTTTTGATAAAAATAGAAAAATTATTTTGAATTTTTTGTTTTTTTACCAAAGATAGATATCCCTTGTAAATGACTTAATTTTTTTTTTTTACTTTAACATATGCCATATAGCCTAATTACTTTAATTAACATGTAATTTAAACATAACTTAAATAAAAATTATATCACAATTTAAATGTAATTGATAACAAAAAAATTAAGTCATAAAAGCTTATATTTGATTTCTGAATTAATTTAATGAAATTCTAATTCTAATATAAATTAAAATTAAGTCATGTATATATCCTAATTTCATTATTTTTAGTACAAATAGACAGAAAATAAAGTCATTTATATATCCTATTATCAACATTTTTAGTGCACAATCAACATAGAAATTCAACCATAACAATATTGAGTCATTTATCTTAATGTTAAATACTTCAACTTTGAGATAAATTAGAAGGAGAAGTATTAGCACACTTGATAAAAAATGAAGAAAATAGTCAAAGAGAGAAGATGCTTGATCAAATAACTTCCACAATGGTTAAAATTGGGTGAAATATGAAATATTAAAAGCAGTAGTGAGATAAGAGAAAAACTAGAAAAAATTAACCTCAAAATGGAAAGCGTAGTAAGAGAATAGTGAGATTTGCTATAAGAACTTGAAAATGACCATTGACTGGAATATTTTATGAAAGTGAGAATAGAGGGGTGGGAAGAGAGAAAAAAGAAACGATGGAAAAGTAACAAGAGGAGCATGCAGGAGGGGGGAGTGACATGCTCCCCTCATATATAGATCAAATCCGTCAATAAAGCTAAGTAAAATTGCGTGTTTAATTTTTTGTGAAATTTTTTTATTATTACTAACGGAATTTTTGTGAACGATAAGAAAAGAAATTAAAATCAATGCCACAAGTTTTTTAAAAAAATTCAAAATGGATTTCTATATTTATGGCAAGAGAGAAAATTTTTTCTTTTTTTAAGGATTTAGTATGGAGTGGGTTAAATAAGAGTCGAGTTAGGAAAAAATTAATAAAGTCTTGGTTTTATATGTGAAAAAGTGATAATTAAAAAAAAATTCTAAAACAACAATTATTTATGAATAAAGGAAGTAATAAATTAGATAGATAATTTATCAGTACTTAAAATGGTTGTTCTAGGAAATATAAATGTGATTATAACACAATGAAAGACTCATCTTTTATAAAAGGAGATCCAAGGTTTGACTTTTGCCAAAAAATAGTTGAACCATTCATTCTGTCGTATATCTTTGACCAAAAAAAAAAAGGAAAGGAAACATAAATGTTATTATGAACAAATTGAGCTCTTACAAGGTTTTGTTCTCAAACTTCATTAATTAGATAATTTATGATCAGAATCTCATAATGAATACATTGAAATTTCTTAAAATTTTTACTAAAAAATAATCATAAGGTTGCTAAAGATGTCCCAAAGTATTAGCAGAGAACCATCCAGAATTATGAGAAGGTATTCATGTACATATGAAAAATTTAAAATTGAATTACTGGTAAGTAAAGATGAAGTATATGCATAAAAAGTTCTTATTTATTTATTTATTTTACATGGGAAATTCCCTCTTATTTAGTTGAACATGCCCACGTACGCAACAGCAATGGAAAGGTTTCTTCCCTGTACATGTGACTGTCTACTAATTATAAATAAAATCAAAGCGCATTAGAAGCCTCACAGACTTGTACAGTACACCTTTGTGGCTATACAAACGAACTGATCGGATGCCACTTTTGAGCTCAGCAACAGGTAGACATGTTTGGCCCCCAAAATCATGTTTACCCGAGGTGTCATACTCGAGAGCTTCAATGCGCAGCACAGCCAATTCAGGAACGGTTAATGGAAAGGTAAACTCCTCATTCCACATTGGTACCCACTGGTCTTCAACCGTCCTGGTTCTCCTCGTCATTGAATCAGCTGGCACACCGGCAATCCCTACCTGCACATATTAACGCGTTTTTATACCTGCTCATTAAGTTTTCCTGTTCCTACAGGTCATTAGTAGCATGAGTGCTGCTATTTACGCAATAGATTCAGTGTATAAGGTGCTTACCATTAGAGACTGGATAGTGTTTGTGCACATTTTGCATACAACCACTTGTTTATTTGCTTGAAGATTGTGATGGGATGTTTATGTATACATCATTATTCTCAGGGGGACTACTTGGAATGTTAAAAGGAATGATCATATCTTTAATACAAAGAGACATCCAGTGGTTGGCATGGGATGAAATTCTTTGTTCGGATATACCATTTGAGAGTCTCAATGTATTAAATTATTCCAATTTGATATTTCCATGAAACAACTAATTTTCTGTCTAAACATTGATGGATGGCCTTGAGATGATGCCAGGTTACAATTATGTTTCTAATATATGGCACTTATCAGAGTTAGTTGTTATAGATAATTAATTCACATTGTCATTTTACTCACCACCTTTAGAGCAACAAAGGAGGAGAAATTTTAACCTCATCAGTTTACAAGAGAACAAAACTGAGACAATTTAGAAGAATAACGATGGATACACATGATTATATTATACAAGAACAAATAATAAGTACTTGCTATTAGTTTCTTACAATTAGATTGCGTAATTCTTGTATAGTACGATCGCATGAAAAAATCATTATTGGTTTAGAACTATGCGACACTTAATTACAAAGTGCAATCCTACAAGGATCACATGAAAAGCATCCCATCATCAGAAAAAATTTTAGTTTATTATTACCTTTATAAAGAAGTCTGGTGGGGAATATGGATCAAAGTGTGTTCGGCGAAAATCTGAATGCCACCCGTCACCCATATACACCATAACCTGTATTGTTATGAGTCTTAAGTCATAAGTGGCTCATGTGTAAAGCAAAAAGGTAACAACTTCTTCAGTTTCAAATATAATTAGTAGATATTTGCACTTTCCTTACCTTCAGTTTTAGCTTAATTGGAAGTATCGCTCTTGGATCAAAAACTTCACCTTCAGGATCAACTTCCAACAAGATGTCTGGCTTTTTAACATAACCACAGCCACCATTGGCTCTGAACATTCCCTCCATCACCCTTAGATGCTTCCCATGTCCCTTCAAGAAAAATCAAATCTTAAGGAAACATGGAAACCCTCAGTTTTTGCTTAACTGATAGTGCTACCTTGAAGGAATCATTCTGAAGAATACAATGCCCTCGAGATATAATGGACAAAGAAAATCGATTATCAAAGAATGGGTCCGTAAGTTATTTTTGAAATGTTCAAAGAAAGTGCCTTGTTTTCTTGGCCTTCAGTGGATGTAATGTTTGATTTATGCCATCAGGTTCTTGTCTGTATCTTGACGATCATTTGGAATACCTAGTTCAGAACTAAAACTTGAGTCTAATTTCCAAACAGATAAGCGGCCTCACCTGCATATTAAATGCTACCATTTGAGCTCCATGCATCCATCCAATCATAGGGTCATAGTTGGATGAGTCCAGACGGGTGCCTTTGGGATATATTCTCAGCAAATTCCTTTGTGTAAATCTACAGCGTGAAAAAAAATCTCATTTATGTCATGCTGAACAGTATGATAAAAATTATTACTGCAGCATGTCTAGCCAATGGCGCCTGCTTTCAAATGACTTGACATGTAATAAGTTCAACTTATATGCCACTTTGGGATAAACACTTGCTAATCAAAATGAAATTTTCACAGGTAAATACACTATTCTCGTGTACAGAGTTGAAGTATAAGAGATGTAAAATATAAAATTATTTTTAAATTTTTATTTAATAGTCTAAATTTTTTATATGATGATTTTTAAATATAGTATTAAAATTTTTATGACTAAGTGATTAAAAGTTTGATTTCTGCCACTATAATAATTAAAAATTTTTCCACTTTTAAGACTAGAGGGAACTTTCATATGAAACAAAATTGGCATGGAGAAACAACGAAGTTCAATGCTGAGGAACATATTAAGAGCTTAGATTACCTGACAATATCAGTTCCACGTGTTTTGGTAATATCTTCTAGCTCTTGCTCACTCAAGCTAAGACGTCTGACTTGACTGTGATCAGTGAGCCAGTTTTCAGACCCACCTTTTGGCTTCGCTGCACGAATAGAAATCAAATTCCTATATCCAACATAACCTGTCTCTTCACCTTCGTCCTGTCCATCCGTCTTACATTGTTAGCAATGATAATAGCACATAGATAATTAGGCAGTTCTTGGTTGACACATAAACATATAAACGAAAGAAAACCAGACTCTTTTCACCTGAGAAATGCCTCCAAGTTTATCATCCTCAAGCCTCTGTGGTCCTTCCTGTTCTGAATCTTTCCGCTTATTGACCTGACTATCTGCATACTCTGGTGGTTTAGTTGAAATCATAATCTTGTACTTCAAATCTGCTGGAGAAGGGAATTGTTCTTTATTTTGTGAATCTGGGCGATACAGCATTCTTCCAAATATTTCGGTGAGCATCTACATTCACACAATCCATTTGCCGTGAATTAATCTTTCTTTATTCAATTTTATTATTCTCACATAAATTTAATTTTATTAAATATTTATTTAAAAAAATTAAATTATTAAATATATTAAATCTTTCAAATCATAAGATTAATAAATTTAATAATTTATTTAAAACTTTACGATCATTTATATATATATATTTATATGAAACAACATAATATATAAAATAATTTGAACCAACCTTTGCTACTTTGGCTTGAAGATGTTGATTTATGTGGTCTTCAAAAGTTATCACAACAGGATACTGAGAAACTTCAAATGCATAATCCCTGATAACTTTTAAACAATCGCGGAGTTCTACTGGAGAAGTCAAAGTCCTGTAGCTCTAAAGAAAGTCAATTATTTTAAAGTGAAGACACCTTTGATTAGTCAAAACGCAAATGTAAGGTTGAGGCCCATGCCCACATGTCGAACACAGCTTAGTTTATGTGGACTAACATCTTGACACATAATGTGTATGCTTCCAAATTTCTTTGTAAGAGTTTCTTCTGGTCGAATATTATACATATGATTTTGGAGACATATCATGTATTTATATTCACAAAATTCTCTCTCATTATAAATAAAAATGAACTTTTTATTTATTTTTATAATAATATAATATCAATCTCTATTTATTGTGTGTAAATTTTATAAATATAAATTATATAAGAATAATAGGACCCGGTGCATTTCATTTTTTTAGTAATAATAAAGTTATACTATAAAAATTAAACTAAAAAAAGATATAACAAAGTCACTTAAATAAAAGTTAAATTATATAGTTACCGTATTTCTTATTTAAGATGCATACTCCTAAACTTATTGATAAAAATTTACACAGAGACTAATATTTATTGTGCTTTTTCATAATATTAAATGAGACAATGACCAATAGTTAACTTCGAAAAGTGGTACAAATGGTACGGATACCAGCTTTTCAAAGACGCCGTCTTCTCTTACAATGGTAGGTGTTTGCAACAAAATGGATTTTATCCTAGGATCGTAAAAGTTGAATCTGTCGGTGAGTTTATCGTTAACAGATAGTTACAGAACCCCATATAGACACTTAATAGTGGCAGTATAAATAAAAGATTTGAAATTCCAATTAACAATGCGATTAGTAAAAGAGTAATCGATAATCAGTTCAAGCCATAAAAATAGAACTAAGCAACAATAAATTAGTAGAATGAACAGTTAGCCACCTTTTTCCAAGATGAGAAAGAAATCAGGAAATTTAGGGGAGTGTCGGTTCATGATCGGATAAGTATCCCAAATTTTTACTTTTTAAAAGTTAAGGTATAGTAAAAGAGAGATAGAGATAAGAAAAAAATAATTAGTGGGAGAAAAAAAATTTATTGTTTAGGTTTGAGTATAAAATAAAAAGATAAAAAAGTCATTAAAATTAAATAATAAAAAATTCATAAATCTAAATCTGATTATGATCATTGTTCTCCAAATACATTCTCTCCTATATACATTTATAAAATTCTCTTGTGAAGTAAAGGAAGATTGATTACTATTTAAAATATTATTATTTTCACAATTTAATTTATATTTAGTTAATATAAAATTTAAATTATTAAATTTATTAAATTTATATATTAAATTATAAGATTTAATCAATATATCATATTATCTAATTATAAAAAAAGGTAAATGAGAATTATTTATTATTGTAAAAAATATAAATAAATATTAATTTTTATTTATCTTATATAAAAATTTTATAAATATAAATACATAAAAATAACATAACTGATCATTATTCACATAACACATTCATTCTATCCTTCATTATCTTCGGTTTAAGACTATAGATAATGAAAAAATAATAATAATTTGTCCTCTCATAATATGAATTAGCATATTTTAAAGCGTAGAGTATATTTTAAAAAATAAAATATAAATAGATAATTATTAATAAAAAAATAATAATTATAATTATGATTAAATATATAAATAAATATATTATAATTAATAAATTTAAAATAATAGTAATTGTTAATTTTTTATTAATAATTTTTTATTTATATTTTATTTTTAAAATATATTTATTTTAAAAGATTCAAATGCTGATTAACATTACCGAGAGATTAGATTATTCATACCCTCCATGCCGAACTTCCACATTATCACCTCTGGAATTTGGCCACAAATCCAGTTCAATCACTCTGACACCTTTCATCAGCGCTTCTTTGATTGGGACCGTGCTGCTGTCACTGCTAAATTGGTTTCCTGTTAAGTAGGAGTTGTGACCTGTGTATAAGAAATAGTGTGCCAATGGAGCGGTCATGTCGTGGTGCACCTGGGGATCCCAAAAAACATGATATCAGGGAACTTCAGATGGAAGGCAGAAAATTAAATAATTTCCAAAACTTCCTCATATTTTAAGAAACCAAAAGCATACTGGTGGTGCTGTAGCTAATTGGATAACTAAAATCAATCACCAGCAACACTAACAACGAAAATACAAAAGTCATGCAAATCACACAACCACTTCCCCCAGTACAAAAACTCACATCTTGTTCTTCTATGCTACTGAATTATATTTGGGAAAAGCTGAGTGCATGTTCCCATCATTACATAAAGTATGCGCATTATATTATTATATTTATATATGTACAGAGTCATGTGATGATATTACCTTATTATTAGGAAGGGGACCATTGAGGTCACCAAAAAGATAACGGGAGAAAGCTTCAAGATGAAGGCCTTTCTTTTGGAATAGATGATGCTTGAGACTGTCATAGATAGCCTGAGCACGCTCCTTGTTTGAATCCTTTTCTCTTTGTATTTCAACTAAAAAGTCACGCAAATGATCAATGCTCATGATGCCATTGTCTGAGTACCTATTAAATAGGCCCTTGATCTCCTCCGGAGTCTCAGCCTCCCTCACCCTGAACATCCTCTTGAAACAAAAGCAGACTTTGAAGTATTGCATTTTTCTCTCAGAATATTGTTCAGCACTTCTAGTGAATTTCCTTTGGTTATGTTTTGGAGCGCGCACAGACATATACAGAGAAACTGAGGGAGAAAAAAAGTGATATTATATTATGTGGGGTGCCTTGGAGACAAAGTGAGAATTTGTGCTCTTGCAACATTCATAAGGAAGAACTACAGAACAAAATCAAAGTACGCCATTCCTTTTTGAACTTTTTCTGTATAAAGAAGAAAGAGATTGCTTCAAGTTGGTTAAAGAGTGAAGGATAATAAATGGAGTTATGGAGATGTGTGGAGCCATTGGTCTTATGCATGAATTCCATTTACGTAACATTTAAACTGCTTTGGAAAAAAAGACAAATCCTTTGCATTTAAGTAGTGGAAAATTAGAAGGAGATCACCTGGAGGGGAATTACTCTTATTTATAATGCCTCTTTGAACTTTGGCTGTCAACTATTCATCCAAATTAAATGTTATTTTTTTTAGGTGAACTCAAAATATTTTTCAATCAGAAATTAAAGATTAATTTCGTAAAGATCATTGAAAAGATTTTACCTTTTCTAATAAAACTTTTTTTATATACACATTTGTACCAAGTTTGTGTTATCAACTTAACTTGGGTCAAGTTTGTGCCAACTCAAGCATATCAAATTATAAATAGATGTGGTCTAGTGGTAAGAATTTTAGTTTGAAGAAGTTAAGAGATTAATTTTTTTATTTTTACACTTTTATTTTATATAATTTTTATTTTACAAAATTTAAATCATTAAATTTATTAAGTTTCTTAAAAATTAAGAGACTTATTTAATCTAATATTTACAGCTTTTCTTTGAAGTTAAAACTTTCTTACTATCATGTAATCAAATGTAGATCAACTTAAAATTTTTTAAATTGAATCGAATATATTGAAGGTTGAGGCCGTTATAATTCAAAAGGCCTACAGCGTTCCACTCATAATATAAACCAATATATATATATATATATATATATATATATATATATATATATATATATATATATGGAACATGGGACACAAAAATCATGCACAAGACGCCCACCATTATCATTAGGCCTATAGCCTTCTATGCATAATATGACCCAAAATTTTCCTATGGAATGCGGAACCCTAAAATTACACACAAAATACCATAAGTTATACGATGGCCACATTAATGGACCAGAAAAGAACCTTCAGCGGTTGGCCAGTGGTGAAGAAAGTAGTAAATTAGATAAATAATTTATAATTACTTAAAGTGGTTGTTCTAGGAAATATTAATGTGATTATAACACACTTAATGCAAGACTCGTCTTTTATAAAAGGAGATTTCAGGTTTTATTTTTGCCAAAAAAATAGTGGAATCATTCATTCTCTCATATATCTTTGATGAAAAAAGGATATATATATATATATATATATAAATGTTATTATAAATAAATTGAGCTCTTACAAAGTCTTGTTCTCAAACTTCATTAATTAGATAATTTATGATGAGAATCTCATAATCAATACATTGAAATTTCTTGAAATGTTTACTTAAAAATAATCATAAGGTTGCTAAAGATGTCTGAGAGTACTAGCGGAGAACCATCTAAAATTCTGACAAGGTATTCATGTACATCTGAAAAGTTTAAAATTGAATTACTGGTGAGTAAAGATGAAAAAGTATATGCTTAAAAAATTATTTATTTATTTATTTTCAATGGGAAATTTGCTCTTATTGAGTTGAGCATACCCACATAAACAATAGCAATGGAAAGGTTTATTCCCCGTACATGTGACTGTCTAATAAATAAATTAAAGAGCATTAGAAGCCTCACAGACTTATACAGTACACCTTTGTTGCTATACAAACGAACTGATCGGATGCCACTTCTGAGCTCAGAAGCAGGTAGACACGTTTGACTCCCAAAATTAGGTTTACCAAAGGTATTATACTCGAGAGTTTCCATGCGCAGCAGAGCCAATTCAGGAACAGATATTGGGAAGATAGACTCCTCATTCCACATTGGCACCCACTGGTCTGCAATTGTCTTGGTTCTCCTCCTCAATTAATCAGCTGGCACACCAGCAATCCCCACCTGCACATATTAGCTTTGTTTTTATACCTGCTCATTAACATTTTTCCTGTACCCCAGGTCATTATTAGCATGAGTGCTATTGTTTATGCAAGGGATTAGTGCACAAGGCAATATTAGAGATTGAATGGTGTATTGTGCACATTTCAAACATTGACCTTTTATGCATTCAACTTTTTTTAGTAGTGTATAAGCACAACTTTAATGAAAATAATATTATAAAAAATTTCATAATTATCGAGGAATCCCTCCAAAAAGATAAATAATCTGTTAATAATTATTTTTATGATAAATTTACCAAAAGATAAAATTCGTTAGTATAACGTCTGTTGACAATTATTATCAATTATATTTTTAATTCTTTGAAAATTTATTGGCTGATATTCTTTAGTAAAATTAAAAATATCTCTCGATAAATTGTATTTTTTGGTAAAAAAAAATCTTTAACATAGAAATTTTTTATTACTAAAAAATAAATTGTTTGGTAAATATTTAATATTTATTAATTTTTTATTTTACTTTTTTTACTGAAGAATTTTTTCTTGGTAAAAATTTAAATACTTTAATAAATCAAATTTTTTTAAATTTTTTTTGGCAGATTCTCTTGTTACAAATAAAAATTCTTTAGCCATAAAAACAGATCAAAAATAAAATTCAAAAAAATTATAAATTCATGTATACATCCTAATGTCAATACATGACTTAATTTTTTGTCTAATTACACTGAAAATACTAACATCAAAATATATGCATAACTTAATTTTCTTTCTAAGTAGGTCATGTATATATCCTGGTGAACCCAACTTTTCCCAATAGCATAATGCCTCGTACAAGCATGACTCTTATGAAAATAATAATAGTTGCATAATGCTTTTTTTAGTGATCTCTACACAGATTACCTAGTGCCATTATCTGAATTAAACTGGACTTACTGTATAAAGTTGAATTCAAATAGGACTCGTTAAGCTTACATACAGCCACTTGTTTATTTGCTTGAAGATAATGATGGGATGTTTATGTATACATCATTATTCTCTGGGGAATACCTGGAATGTTAAAAAGAATGATCAATATATATAATACAAAGAGACGTCAAGTGGTTGGGATGAAATTCTTTGTTGAGATAAACCATTCTCAATGCATTAAATTATTCCAGTTTGATATTTCCATAAAACAACTAATTTTCGGTCTCAACATTAAGGGTTGGCCCAGAGATGATGACAAGTCACAGTTTTCTTTCTATTATATGGTACTTATCAGAGTTACTAGTCATAGATATATGTACATTCACATTATCATTTTATTACCAGCTTTAGAGCAACAATGGGCCAGAAATTTTAACCTCATCGGTTGACAAAAAAATAAAACTAAAATAATTTAAAAGAGCAATGAAAGATACACACAATTTTATTATATAAAAATTATATAAAAATAAATACTAAATATTTACTATTTATTTCTTATAATTAGTTAAGATACATAGTGTTTGTGCAGTATGGTTACGAACAAGAACCATTACTCATTTAGAATTATTAGGAGACACTTGATTACGAAGTAAAATCCATCAAGGATCACATGAAAAGCAATTCCATCATCAGGAAAAGTATTAGTTTGTTATCTTCACAGAGGTCTGGAGAGGAATATGGATCAAAGTGTGTTCGGAGAAAATCTGAATGCCACCCGTCACCCATATACACTAAAACCTGCATTGTTGAGTCTCAAGTCAGAAGTGGCTCAAGTGTAAAGCAAAAGGTAACAACTTCTTCAGTTTCAAATATAATTAGTAGATATTTGTATTTTCCTTACCTTCAGTTTTTGCTTAATTGGTAGTTCTGCTCTTGGATCAAAAGCCTTATCATCAGGACCAACTTTCGACAAGATGTCTGGTTTTTTTAACATAACCAGAGTCACCATTGGCTCTGAACATTCCCTCCATCACCCATAGATGCTTCCCATGTCCCTTAAAGAACAATTAAATTGTAAGGAAACATGGAAAGCATCAGTTTTTGCTTAATTGATATGCTACCCGGAAGGAATCATTCTGAAGAATACAATACCCTCGAGATATAATGGACGAAGAAACATCATTTATCAAAGAATGGGTCTGTAAGTTATTTCTGAAATGTTCAAAGAAAGTACTTTGTTTTCTTGTCCTACAGTGGATTTAATGTTTGATTCGTGCTTTAAGGTTCCTGTCTGTATTTTCATAATCATTTGGGATTGCCTAGCTCAGAACTAAGCCTTGAGTCTAATTTCCATACAGATAAGCGGCCTCACCTGCATATTAAATGCTACCATTTGAGCTCCATGCATCCATCCAACCATTGGGTCATAGTTGGATGAGTCCAGACGTGTGCCTTTGGCGTATATTCTAAGCAAATTCTTTTGTGTAAATCTACAGCAAGAATAAAAAATTGCATTAATGTCATGTTGAACAGCATGATAAAAATTAATACAGCAGCATGTCAAGCCAATGGCGCCTGCTTTGCTACTTTGGGATAAACACTTGCTAATCAAAAAGAAATTTTCACAAGTAAATACACTGTTCCTATGTATACAGCTAGGGCCAGAGTTAGGGTGTCAAAGTATAAAATATAAAATTATTTTTAAGCTTTCACTTAAAAATTTAAACTTTAGAAGTGACATTTTTTTATAGGCACTTCGAATTGCTTAGACTCCAAGAAGAAAAGAGAGAGGAAGAGGCGTAATCTGTGTGTAAATTCTCTGATGTTGTTTTAGTATTATTTTCATGTATTTATAGCATACAATCCTTACTAATTTGTTTACAATTAGTTACTAATTATCTAAACTAACCCTTCGAAATTGATCTTTCCCTCAAGGTCAAAGTGGCAGACCTGTAGAATTCCAAATAAGAGATGCAAGTCACGTTCTTTGGCAAGAGATTTGTAATCATGGTCAATTGAAGCCAAAAAAGAATCTGAATTTTGCTCCCCAATTCCTTGTGACGAGTACCCTTGAGTTTTGAGTCTCCTGCTTACAAGGATGGATGCTAGTTTGTCTTGCTCTTCTTTTGTCTTTACCTTCTTCCCCTTAAAGTTGTATTCCAGCATGTGGTCATCCCATTTCAAGGGGATTTCTTCTGACGGGGTGTCACTTCCTCTTCATAAGCAGCACTTTCAACTCCCATAGTGATCTCTCTTCCGCCTTCTTGATCCTTTTATTCTTCTCTGGTTTGCTTGGGCTACAGGCTACTGCCCATCCCCATTTCTTGCCTATTGCTATTTCGCCCTTATCCGCCAATTTGTCTTCAATTAATTCTGCAAGACTGGGTTGGAATCTAAAAATTTCTCCCCTCTCTAGCTGAAGACTTGAAGACCCTTTGTTGTCGCTGCTTGCAGGAGTTTCGGGCCGATTGGGGGCTTCTTTCGATTTCCCTACTCTAGTTTCCTTTCGATCTTTGCTCTGTGGAGATTGATTTCTTTCAGTAAGATGCTAAAAGTTGCAAGTTGATCATTGTGAAGCACCAACCACTGCTCATTCTTGTTGATAATTCTCGAAATCGCATTTAATGTTCCCTCTGCCATGGGGTGCTGGAATCCTAGAATGAAAGCACCTAATTGTTAGGCTCTGTAAGCTACCTAGACTCCCAGAAAAAGAGAGAGGAAGAGACATAATATGTGTGTAAATTCTTTGATATCCTTTCAGTATTATATTCATGTATTTATAGCATACAATTCTCAACTAATTCTGTTATAATTAGCTACTAATTATTTAAACTAACTAATTCTATCATTGACCAAGTTTAGGATAAGTTCTTCAACTTCTCTCTTGCAGTCCCATATCAATTTGTTAACATGATATTAGAGTTGATTAACAGTTCAATCCTTATTTTTTTGATAATTAAAAAAAGTTCATATTTTTAAGCTTAAAAAAAATTTTCGTGTGAAGGGACGTCACATGGATCAGAATCTATAGAAGTTCAACACTAAGGAAAAACTTATTAAGAGCTTAGACAACCTGACAATATCAGCTCCACGTTTTTTGGAAATATCTTCAAGCCTTTGCTCACTCAAGCTAAGAAGTCTGACTTGACTGTGATCAGTGAGCCAGTTTTCAGACCCACCTTTTGACTTCCCTGCATGGATAGAAATCAAATTCCTACGTACAACATGACCTGTCTCTTCACCTTCGTCCTCCCCATCCGTCTCATATTGTTAGCAATGATAATAGCACATAGATAATTAGGAAGTTCATGGTTGACTCATAAACATATACGCGAAAGAAAACCAAATTCTTTTCACCTGAGAAATGCCTCCAAGTTTATCATCCTGAAGCCTCTGAGGTCCTTCCACTTCTGAATCTTTCCGCTTCAGTGTATTTTGTCTCTGCTTATTGCCCTGACTATCTGCATACTCTTGTGGTTTTGTTGAAATCGTAATCTTCTTCTTCAGATCTGCTGGGGTAGGCAATTTATCTTTATTTTGTGAATCTGGGAGACGCAGCATTCCTCCAAATATTTCATGAACATCTACATTCACATCATCTACTTGCAGTGAGTTAATTTTTCTTTGTTCAATTATACCATTTTTATGAGCTCAATCTTATTAAATATTTATTTAAAGAATCTTACTTCGATAAGTCATTTAAAAACTTTATAAGCATGGAACAATATGAACATCATGATCCATAGAATAATTTGTACCAACCTTAGCTACTTTGGCTTGGTGTTGTTCATTTATGTGGTCTTCAAAAGTTATCACAACAGGATAATAACTTCCAGACAATCGTGGGGTTCCACTTGAGCACTGAAAAGTCCTGTAGCTCTGAAGAAAATCAATTAATTTATAGTGAAAGCATCTTTGATAAGTCAAAATGCAAATGTGAGGTTGAGGCCCATGTTCACATGTCAAACACAGCTCAGTTTATGTGAACTAACATCTTGACACATAATGTGTATGCTTCCAATATTTCATTTGAAGAGTTTCTTCTTATCGAATACAATATATGCACATGATTTTGGATACATATAATATATATATATATATATATATGGCTTCTGTATTTATATTTTAAAAATTTTAACTCATAATAAATAGAGGTAAGTTTTTATTTATTATGTATAAAATATTATAAATATAAAATATAAATTAAACTTTAAAATTCAATAAATCAATACATATTATTTAATTATGAGAAAAATAAAATAAAAATAGCATCTTCCTCTATTTGTTATTATCAAAAAAGTATAAATTCTATTTACTATATATAAAAATTTTATAAATACATAAGAATAATGTGACTTATCATTGTTTCCATGACATATTTATTATTTTCTTTGTTATCGTCAGTGTTAGATTACAGTTAATGGAAAAATAGTAATTATCTGTCCTCTCTAACATAATTGAAGATTAGATTATTCATACCCTCCATGACGAACTTCCACACTATCACCTCTTGAATTTGGCCACAAATCCTGTTTAATCATTCTGACACCCTTCATCAGTGCTTCTTTGATTGGGACAGCGCTGCTATAACTGCAAAATTGGCTTCCTGTAAAGTAGGAGTTGTGGCCCGTGTATAAGAAGGGTGGTGATGTAGCAAATGTTTTTTTTTTGCATACGTTGCCTACGTTTCTGATTTTTTTTTTTTAAATATTCTGAATTTTTTTTAAAAAATAAAAATTATTATTCATCTTTTATTTTTAAAAAATAAAAAATGTAATAAACATATGCAAAAATAACGTAAAAATAATATTATCCGTATAAGAAATAGTGAGCCAATGGGGCGGTCATGTCATGGTGCACCATGGCATCCAAAGAAACATAACATCAGTGAACTTCAAGGAAGTCAGAAAAAATAATTTCCAAAACCTCCCCATATTTTAAGAAATCAAAAGCATACTGGTGCTGTTGCTGATTGGATAACTAAAATCAGTCACTAGCAGTGCTAATAATGAAAATACAAGACTCATACAAATCACACAACCACTTTCCCCACCAAAAAAAAAAAAAAACATTTTCTTCTTCTTTATTACTGAATTATATTTGAAAAAAGCTGAATGCACGTTCGGATCATTATACAAGATATGTATAATACATTATTAATGACCAATTGTTAATAATGCATTGTGCACACATTATATAGCTTGTGATTCTTTATGTAAATAGCAGTATTTTTTATATCTATGTCTGTGCAGAGGCATATAAAAAATATTACCTCATCCTTATCAGGGAGGGGACCATTGAGGTCTCCAAGGAGATCACGGAAGAAACCTTCAACATGAAGGCCTTTTCTTTGGAATAGATGATGCCTGAGACTGTCAAAGATAGCCTGAGCACGCTCTTTGTTTGAATCTTCTTTTTGAACATCAACTAAAAAGGCATGCAAATGATCAATGCTCATGGGGCCATTATCGTCTGAGTACCTATAAAATAGGTCCTTGATCTCCTCCGGAGTCTCAGCCTACCTCAGCCTGAACGTCCTCTTGAAACAGAAGCAGACTTTGAGGTGTCGCATTTTTCTCTCAGAATATTGTTTAGTACTTCTTGTGAATTTTATTTAGTTATGTTCACATATATATACAGAGAAACTGAGGCAGAAAAGAAAAGTGACATTATATTATGTGGTATGCCTTAGAGAAAGAGTGAGAATTCATGCTCTTGCAACATTCATAAGGAAGCAGTTCAGAACACAATAAAAGGACGTCATTCTTTTTTCTTTTTTTTTTTTTTCTGTGTAAAGAAGAAAGAGATTGCTTGAAGTTGGTTAAAGGGTGAAGGGTAATAAATGCAGTTATGGAGTTGTGGAGCCATTGGTCTTGCGCATTAATTCCGTTTATGTGATATTTAAACTGCTTTAGAAAGATCTTACGCATTAATTCCGTTTATGTAATATTTAAACTGCTTTAGAAAGAAAGACACATCCTTTGCATTTAAGTTGTGGAAAATTAAGGAGATCACCTGGAGGAGAATTACTCTTATCCATGATGTCATTTTCAACTTTGGTAGTCAACTATTTTTCCAAGTATATCAGATTACAAATAGATGTGGTCTAATAAGAGATTTAGTTTCAAAGACTCAAGAGTTAAAGCCCTTTTATTCTTATATTTTTATTTTTATATAATTTTTAATTTATAAAATTTAAATTATTACATTTAATTAATCTCTCAAAATTATAAATTTACCTGATTTGATAATTACAGCTTTCCTCTATTCTGACATGAATAATTCCCTCTCCTCACCTGCCCTCAAAAAATCCTAAAGATTTAGGCCACAGTTCAAGTCATGGCAACAGATCCATAATATACCCAAAATAATTATTTGCCACAAAAGTTGTACCCATGAAAAAAAAAATGACAAATTCCGGATTCAACCCAGCAAGAGAGGGGGAAACAAGCAGAAGCAAAAATGGTATGTAACAGGGAGTTGTGACAATCCTTTTATCTTTCTTTACAGAGACAAATATAGGCGAGGAAAGAATAACAAAGGCAAAGGGTTAGATAAATTCAAATCGCATAAGCAATCTAATTGACTTGTACTTGTCTCCTTTGCGGTCATAGAGAGGAACAGCACGGATCCCCTGCTTCAGTTCAGCCACTGGTAAACATGTTTGCCCTGCGAAATCATCCTTCTCAGACATGTCATATTCATGCACTTCCACTCTGAGTAAAGCAAGTTCAGGCACAGTTAAAGGGAAAATGAACTCGTTATTGTCATCCCAAGCAGGTATCCAGTTATCCTCTATTGTCTTCGTCCTCTTCATTATCTTTTCAGCTGGCACTCCAGCTATACCAACCTACATCACATATTGACTTCTAGGTTCATGAATTAAAAAAAAAAAATAGCTCTTAAATACTTACTTAAAAAAAATTTAAATTATTAAATTTATTATATAATATAAATTAAATTATAGAACCTAATAAATTTTACAATCAAATATAATTTTGTGAGAATTTTGCCCAAACTTATCAAGTGGGAGGTAACTTTCTGCCAACAAATTGTAATTTATAAAGAAGTTAAGAGTAGAGGATACAAAACGAAGTCCTACCCTGACATAAAAATCTGGTGGTGAAAAAAAGTCAAAGTGAGTTTGTTTGAATTCCGTAAGCCATCCATCTCCCACATAGACTTTGACCTATCAAGTGAAAGATTAGTATTAACATATTGTAAGGGAAGAATACATTTGCTAATTGTTTTATATTGACAATGTGCTTACCTTCAGAGTCCTCTTCTTCTCCCGCTTTTCAGATTTAGGATTGAATATCTCATCCTTTTTCAGAAGAAATTCGGGCTTTTTGACATAACCACAACCCCCATTGGATCTAAACATTCCATGCATCAACCAAAGATTTCTGCCATATCCCTGCCATTAGAACAAATAGATATATTCTGATGTCATAAAAAGTAGAAGAAACTCGACTTCTTAAGAAAATGTAATCAAGATTTTTAAGAAATCAAAAGCTTCAACTACTCGATAAAGGTTTAAGAATCTTTCTTATTTTATATTTTAACACACTCTCTCATATGAAACCTTCTCTTTTATATTTGAATTATGAACAATTATTAATTATAAAAGTGACAAGAATTGAAGTCTTGATCACTTGATTATAAATGTTGTAATATCATGTCAGACTTTCAGATAAGTTACTTTTCACAAATTCCTTCCTTCCTACAGGGACTCACAAATGCCGTAAATGTACTTCACATTTTACTCAATGCATAGCTTAGAAAACACTAAAAGAAAAAAAAAATTTCAAAAGCATCATAACAATGTTGAAGTGAGCTGAAAACAGAGTGAAACTTCAGATAAGTTACTTCTCAGATATCATGCAATTATGAGCACCCACATCTTTCTGACTCTGTTTACAGTAGAAAGAATGAATATGGGATGATAATGAAAATTTCAGCACATAATGAGGCAATAAATAGAACTTAAAACAAAATGAAACAACAAGAGCATAGATCTCATACCTGCATATTAAATGCAACCATTTGAGCACCATGCATCCAGCCGACCAATGGCTTGTAGTTAGAGGAGCTAAACCGCGTACCCTTTGGGTACACTCTTAAAAAATTCTTCTGGGTGAATCTATTAACCAAATTTCAGAGCATTATAATCACATTAATGAAGATGCTCTGGCAAAGCAGAAGATAATTTGTATACTATGGCTGATAGTACCTTACAACTTCAGTTCCATGTGATTCTGCAGCCTTTTCTAGCTTTTGTTCACTTAGACTAAGGCGTCTAACTTTATCATCCTCAGCTTTAAGTGCTTCCTTTAAATTACCCTTGGGTTTCCCAGCATGAATAGCATTTAAACTCTTATAGCTGAGAGCTGCAGATGAGCACAATTCAGGAGCCGTATCATAATTTGGCTCATAAGTTACACTCTGTTCACTTGCGTCAAGGTCACTCTGTAAGAAAATATAACAAGGTTTTTAAAAGATCAAAATGATAGGACATTAGCTTGGGAAGACAGTCACAACTGTCAAGTGAAATTCTTAGCTCACAGTATCATTTTCATCTTGATCTTTTGTTACATCAGCGGGTTCCTTCCCCCATTCATCTTCATCAGAATCCTTTGGTTTCTGTGATTCTTTGGAATCCTCCTTGACAGTTTTAGCTTTGAGATACTCTGTTGGAGGCTTTGTCGAAATTATAATCTTGTACTTCAAGTCTTCAGGTGAAGGGAGCTCTTTGAAAGTTTCAGAGTCAGGACAAAAGAGCATGTCTCCAAATGTTTGAGTAATCATCTAATATAGAAACAGCATCATATCTAGTTTTAGTTTTGAGAAGCCTAAGTTATTTACTCCTCTCGAGTACAACATCTTACCTGAGCTACTTTATCCTGAAGGTCTGGCGTCAGATGGTCTTCAAGAGTTATTATTACAGGGTAAGGAGAAGCAGAGAAAGCATGTTCTTTAATGGATTTCAAACATTTAATCAGCTCGACAGGAGTTGTCAGTGTCCTACATATACACGTGTACACAAGTTCTGTTAGCTCAAGGTTACATGGACCCTGATTTTGATGATAACAAACCCTTGAGTTTTTATATTATGAGCTGAGCAAATTTAAATGCAAAGGAGATGGCTGCTAGATGGATGAGAGAACATCTTTGGTGCAACTAGTGCAGTACATAGCAAAAGGCACAAAAAAGAGATTCACTACGAAGGCCAAGTCTTGGTATACAGATGAACATAAGATAAACCTCATTAACGCCCAATATATCTCGAGCTCAGAACTTGTTCTCTGAATAAGAAAGTGTCAAAAAAAAAAAAAAAACTAGAAAATAGAGGATAGAGGATAGCAGACAGAGAAGGAAAAAGCTCATCGCTCTAGACTTGTCAAGATCGAAGCTTTGTGAAGAAAGAAAAATTCAAAATGCACCAAACGCTCTCCATACTGCACAATTCAAAGGCCCATTTGAATTTCTGAGAAGCTCGAACAACAAGACGAAGAACAGAGACAATGGCTTAAATTCAGACTGTTATCTTCCAACGTTCGAATAAAAAGAGCTCAAGTTAAAGAAGAAAAATAGAGTACTCATGCAAGGTATTTGAAAAATCATCTCAAGCACTCTATTTCTTACCCTATTGAATGGAAAATTCATTTTGAAATAGAGTTTTATATTTGAGCCATTTATTGTACGCTCCTAGAGAGCAAATCCTTCAAAAATACTTATTCTCTTTATGAGTGTTGATCAGCTTGAAGAGACTATGTTGAAAATACTACCTGTAATAACTTGTAGAAGCTAGTATAAATATACTAGATAGAGTACAACTCAAGTTTTATCTTGAAAAGTGAACGTAGGCTTTATCAGTAACTGAAGTATAAACTCTCTTCCTTAACTTTTACTTTGAACAAATTATGTGTAGTCACTTACTTGAGTAAACTCCAAAAGACTTTTGAAAAGATTTATCCTGGAACGTTTCTTCACTTAATGATCAAAGAAACCTCAAAATTTTGAAACATACTAGTGGCTCTCTCTTGTGTGCCTATTTCATCAAGTTCCATGATAATATAAGCGTCAACTTTACTGGGCAAACTTCAAAAAATTGTAGTTTAAAAGAGAAAAGGAGAAAGCAGATACTATGTACTGAAAAATGTCTCTATTAACATAAGCAGATTTCAGCCAATTAGTATAATTTAATTAACAGGTCAACCAACTTTTAAGATCAATGCCAAAAGAAATTAAAGCAAGTGATCTAATCTAAGTGATTGGACGATATATGGTTATACCTCAGAATGAAGCGTGTGAAATGGACTTGACAATGCAAGAGCTACTTTATTAATTCAATGTTCATTCTTGTACTCATTGGGGGATGGAATAAAACCATGGATAGGCATTACCACAAATCTTTATGGCCATATATCACTGCACTTCTCAAAGCGGAAATAATTCAATTCATTTCATTGTCAGAAAATTTTAGGTTCACATCCCTCGTCACTTTTGCACAAAAGGATTAATGGACATAATCATCAAATTCGTAATTTTCTATAATTTGTGATACTAAAACTAATTTTTGAGACATCATCTAGTAATAGAAAAATTAATATGTAGCATTTCTATATCATGACCTAAAACGGTAAATCAATTTATAGGGTAAAAGAAATATGAGTGAATTTAATAACTATAATAATGGGCAGAAAACTTTTAATAACATTTCCACTGGCAAAAGATTGGAATACCTTCCATGTTTAACAAGCACATCATCTTTCGTGGAATTGGGCCATGTATCGAGCTCCACCACTCTTACGCCTCTATTCAATGCCATTATAATAGGAACATCACTACAATCACTGTTAAGTTGATTGCCGGTGAGATAGGAGTTATGGCCTGTATATATGAAATAGTGGGACAATGAAGCTGTCATGTCCTGGTGAACCTGGACCAAACTAAGGGGTTAGCAATAACAAAACGTGACGGACTGCACCGTGCTTAATAAATAAAATTCTCTATATGATGTAAACATGTCTTTCAATTAAATTAAGTTCAAAAGCACCTATAGATCATAACATTGGATTATGCCCACATCTGTGCAGAGTCATATCAACAACTCTTTCCAGAAATCCATAACTAAATCTAATGGCGCCGTTGCACACATACTGTGAGGAGTTTGCTGGAGTACTTAGGTTCGACCAGATTTATACCAAAAAATAAAAACGAAGAAAAATGCCCTATATTACCTTACCAGGGAGGGGACCATTGAGGTCACCAAAGAGATAACAGAAGAAAGCTTCAATATTGAGGCCTTTCCTTTGGAATGGTTGATGCTTGAGACTGTCAAAGATAGCCTGAGCACGCTCCTTGCTTGAATCCTCTTCTCCTTGAACTTCAACTAAAAAGGCATGCAAATTATCAATGCTCATGGTGCCATTTTCTGATGAGTACCTTCTAAATAGGTCCTTGATCTCCCTTGGAGGTTCAGCCACGCCCAGCCTGAACATCCTCCTGAAACAAAAGCAGAATTTGAAGTACTGCATTTTTCCCTCAGATTATTGTCTAAAACTTTAAGAGAATTTCATTATTTATGTTTTTGGCACGCACAGACACATATACAGAGAAACTGAGGGAGCCAAAAAAAATGGCATTAAATTCTGTGGGATGCCTTGGAGACAAAGTGAGAATTTATGCTCTTGCAAGATTCATAAGGAAGCAGTACAAAACACAATCAAGGTACGTCATTCATTTTTTTTTTTCTTTTAACTTTTTCTCTGTAAAGAAGAAAGAGATGGCTTGAAGTTGGTTAAAGAGTGAAGGATAATAAATGGTGTTATGGAGATGTGGAGCCAGCCGTTGGTCTTAAACATTCTGTTTATGTAACATTTAAACCGCTTTAGAAAGAAATTAAGACAAATTCTTTGCATTTAAGTTGTGAAAAAGGGATCACCTGGAGAGAATTACTTTTACCCATCATGCCTGTTTCAACTTTGGTAGCCAACTATATGTCCAAATGAAATCTTACTTTGAGTATAAATAAAAGGGATGTGGTAATACTATTGGCTGGATGGCTTCCTATCCTATCAGCTTAAATTGGGTCAAGTTTGTGCATATTACAAATAGATGTGATTTACTGGTAAGAGATTTAGTTTGAAGGAGTTGAAGTTTAAACAAACTCTTTATTTTCACACTTTTATTCTCACACAATTTTTATTTCACAAAATATAAACTATTAAATTTGCTTAGTCTCACAATTTAAACTATGGAGCTCAGCTATTCCAACAATTACAACTTTTTTTGAGGTTGAAACCTCCTTACCATCATGTAATCAAATGTATATCACCTTGGGATATCATGAATTGAATTGGATGTTGAGACCCTTACAATTTAAAAGGCCTACAGCCTTCCGCTCATAATATGAAAAGAAAGAAAATGCTTCTGCCATAGAATCCAAGATAGGAAAACCACATACAAAACATTCACCAGTGTTAGATGGTGGTGAGACCTATACATAATTGTTGGTATCATCATAATCTAACAGGGATGGATGTCTTGTGTGTAGTTTTTACGTCCCCTACTTCATAAGAATAGACGGGCCGTAATATGAATGAAGTTATCCATTACCCACATTAATAGATCAGAGAAGAAGCTTCAGCGGTTGGCCATGGAGAAGGCGCTGTGTGAAGTGGTTAGGCAACCAGCTTACCGCAATGCCGTGGCGTTGCCTCTTTGAAATGGTATTTCTAGTTTATGCAACGAAGTATGAAGTCTTTTGAAAGAGATCCATTCACAATTGGCATCCCTCTTTCAAATGATACAAAATTTCTAGAGGATTGTCCTCCTTATTTATTGTCAGAATCAGTGAAGAATCCCGAAATGGAGTCGTCCATAAATGGATGAGAAAGCCATTGTTTACTACGGGCAGTCGCAAAAAGTTCTTGGGCGGAAATCTCGGCAAGTTTACCCCACAAACAAATCCTGGGATGTCTGAAGTGCATACTGCACAGATCATTTAGACATGTTTACGTGAAAATAAAGGGATTGGTAATACCTATTTTGGTGCTTCAAATAGATATCTTGCATCAATTTAACAAAAGATATCAATTTCATCCTCAAATATATAATCTTACCTAAAATTATCCCGCTATGTAATTGATAATCAACACTGCTATTGAATTATTAATTTTTTTGTTAAATATACTGTGTTATAGCTAATATTAATGTTAAAGTGTTGTTAAAACACAAACGACTGAAAGCTTTAGATTCGAGTAGTGATACATATACATAAAAAGTTTATATTCCATCTGCACCCACTTTCATATTTTCTCTAATCTATCTCAGTCAAAAAATTTGTTCCTAGATGCCCCAAGGGGGGGGGGGGGGGGGAGGATTTATCATTTTCCTTAGATTTGACATGAGATATTACTAATTCTCTAACAAGTTTTTATGTTTAGGGATAAAATGAGTGACATTAAACCGAGTCAAACTTGAGGAATCAAATTAATAAAAAAAAAAAGGTTGAAAACCCATAAATATAAAAGCTCAAATTATTTTATGAGCAGTTATGATATTAGTAGCCCCAATTTTTTGAACTACTTTTTCCAAACCAAAACGGTTTTAGTTTTATACATATGTGAGCAAGATAATCAAAAATGAAATAAGAAATGTAAAGACCAATAAAGTTCACAAGTTATCCTTACACAAATATCATGTTATTTTCATAAAAAATTTAAAATATCTCTATTGAAAAGAATTTAAAAAATTAAATTTATTAATTTTATAAATTAAATTATATAATTTACCAAATTTAACTAATTTTTAAGAGAGTTTAATAGCCTCGCGTTACATGAAAAATTTGGAGACAATCACTCTTTTTGGAAAAGTTTAGTATTCGTGCATTGTGTGGGACTACTTTTACTCGGAAAAGACAAAGGGAGAGAATTGCTAAGGAGAGACTTGGCCCCCCTCAAATCTCATCTCCCGAATTGGGATTTGCCTTCCCTCACTTTTTATCTCTGACTTCTAATGACATTCTCTCTCCTATTTTATACTATAATTTAAGCTGTAAATTTCACATTTTTTCTTATGAATTTTTTATTTTAATTGTCTCTTCCTTTCACTTGCTTTACTTTCAATTCCAAACACAAAATTTAAAAAAATCTCAATCCCCAGATTAAAGAATTTAGAATGGAATAAAACACTCTAATCACCGAACATACAATCAACAGAGAAGCACCTACTCTCATTTTCCCTCGTTTTTATGCTCCATTGCCCATTCTCTTATGAATAAGTCGTTCTACTCCCCTGCCGTTCAAAAATTCTTAACGTTTAGGCCACGGTTCAAGTTACGGCAACAGATCCACAATATATCCAAAATAAACATAGAAAAGAAAAAAATTGACATTCAGTTGACTGATCTGAACTCAACAAAGGAGGGGAAAAACAAGCAAAGCAAAAATGATATGTAACAGGGAGTTGTGACGATTCTTTCATCATTCTTTACAGAGAAAAAAATAGGCAAGTAAAGAACAACAAAGGCAAAGGGTTAGCTAAACTCAAATCGCATAAGCAATCTAACTGAATTGTACTTGTCTCCTTTGCGGTCATAGAGAGGAACAGCACGGATCCCCTGCTTCAGTTCAGCCACTGGTAAACATGTTTGCCCTGCAAAATCATCCTTCTCAGATATGTCATATTCATGCACTTCCACTCTGAGTAAAGCAAGTTCAGGCACAGTTAAAGGGAATGTAAACTCATTATTTTCATCCCAAGCAGGTACCCAATTATCCTCTATTGTCTTCGTTTCCTTCATTATGTTATCAGCTGGCGCTCCAGCTATACCAACCTGCATCACATATTGACTTCTAAGTTCATGAGAGGAAAAAAAAAAAGAAATTTAATAACTCTAAATCGGAACTGCTCAAGCAAAGTTTTTTAAGCTTCTTGAAAGATTAAAGTTTTATAACTATGAGGCAAGTTATTTAACACCAGTTTTAATATTCTCAAAACTAAATCTTATTAAATAATCACTTAAAAGAATTGATACCATTAAATTTATTAACACACACATATTACATTATGAAACACAACAAATTAATACATCACTGTCAACTTTGTGAGTGTTTAATATAAAAATTTAGTGGGGAGTTAAATTTTCCTATTTAACATAATCACAAGTGCTAGAACATAATCAATGGACAACAATTGGTAATTTATAAACCAAGAAGTTGAAAGTAGAGGATACCAAATGAAGTCCTACCCTGACATAGAAATCTGGTGGTGAATATAAGTCAAAGTGAGTTTGTTTGAAATCCATACGCCATCCATCTCCGACATAGACTTTCACCTATCAAAGTTAAAGATTAAAATGAACATGAATTAAGGGAAGAGCACATTTGTTAATTGTTTTATATTGGCAATGTGCTTACCTTCAGAGTCATCTTCTCCCGCATCTCAGTTTTAGGATTGAATATCTCATCGTCTTTCATAAGAAAGTCAGGCTTTTTGACATAACCACAACAACCATTGGATCTAAACATTCCATGCATCAACCAAAGATTTCTGCCATATCCCTGCCATTAGAGCAAACAAATATACTCTAATGTCATCAAAGGTACAAGGAACTCAATTCCTAAAGAAGATAGAATCAAGATGTGTCAATAAATTAGTCATCCCAAATGCTTAAATTGCTCAAAGAGGTTTCAATACCATAACAATGAACTAATCATCCCAAAAGGTTAAGTTATTAGCTAAAGGTCTAAGAATGAATTTTAAGATATTTCTAACAAGATGAAAAGAGAAGTAGATGCTTTGACTATTCAATGACTTAAGCAATGTTGCAAATCAATCGTATGAAATTCAACAACAACAACAATACACAAAGCCTTAACCAAGTTTCAGTTATTTTTCTCTCAATAGTTGCAACACCAACTTTCTCCCAAATACAATAATTTTGAATCATATGAAATCTAAATGTGAACAATTTCCTGCTTTGGAGAGTTTGCCAAATTCTTGCACGATTTTCTAATCATCATTTTCTTCATGCCTTTTATTCCATTCTTGCTGCACATTCCTTCTTTCAGAGACTCAAAAATGCCTTAAATTTACTTCACATGTTAGTCAATGCACAGCTAAGAAAACGATAACAAAAACTTTTAAAAGCACCGTGACAATGTTGCAGAGTTGCAGCGATTTGAAAATACAGTGAAACTAGAGACAAGTTAATTTTCAGATAATATAAAATTTCAAAACATTGCCATTGCATTTATGAGCACCCACATCTTTCTGACTCTCTTCACAGAAGAAAGAATGAATATGGTATGATAACAAATATTTCAGCACATAATGAAGCAAGAAATAGAACTTAAAACAAGATGAAACCAAGCAACAACATACATCTCATACCTGCATATTAAATGCAACCATTTGAGCACCATGCATCCAGCCAACCATCGGCTTGTAGTTGGAGGAGTTAAACCGTGTACCCTTTGGGTACACCCTCAAAATGTTCTTCTGGGTGAATCTATTAACCAAAATTGAAAGCATTATAATAACATTATTGAACATGTTAAAGCAAATCACATGTAGAAGATAATTTATATACTTATAGCTGATAGTACCTTACAACATCAATTCCATGTGATTCAGCAGCCTTTTCTAGCTCTTGTTCACTTAGACTAAGGCGTCTAACTTTACCATCCTCAACTTTAAGTGCTTCCTTTAAACCACCCTTGGGTTTCCCAGCATGAATAGCAATTAAACTCTTATAGTTAAAAGCTGCAGATGAGCACAATTCAGGTGCGGTATCATAATTTGACTCATAAATTTCACTCTGTTCACTTGCGTTGGGTACACTCTGTAAGAAAATTTAATAAGGTTTTAAAAGATCAAAAGGATAGGACATTGGCTTGGGAAAATAGTCAGTACTGTAAAGTGAAATTCTTAGCTCACATTATCATCTTCATCTTGATGTTTTGTAACATCAGCAGGTTCCTTCCCCCACTCATCTTCATCAGAATCCTTTGATTTCTGTGATTCTTTGGCATCCTCCTTAACACTTTTAGCATTGAGGTACTCTCTTGGAGGCTTTGTCGAAATTATGATCTTATACTTCAAGTCTTCAGGTGAAGGGAACTCTTTGAAAGTTTCAGAGTCAGGACGAAAGAGCTTTTCTCCAAATGTTTGAGTAATCATCTAATATAGAAACAGCATCATATTTAATTTTAGTTTTGAGAAGCCAAAATTATTTACTCCTCTCAAGTACAACATCTTACCTGAGCTACTTTATCCTGAAGGTCTGGGGTAAGATGGTCTTCAAGAGTTATTATTACAGGGTAAGGAGATGCAGAGAAAGCATGTTCTTTAATGGATTTCAAACATTTAATCAGCTCGACAGGAGTTGTCAATGTCCTACATATGCATGTGTACACAAGTTTCAGGTTAATATAAGCATCAATTCTACTTGGCAAACTTCAAAAAATTGTAGTTTTAAAGATAAAAGGAGAAAGAAAATACTATACACTAAAAAATGTTTGTATTAACATAAGAAGCTGTCAGCCAGTGGCAGAGGGACGAGACTGCCAAGGGGAGCCCTAGCCAACCTCAACTTTGAAAAACTATACATATACCATAGAAAATTTTAAAGATTTTTAGTTTGACTCCTTGAACTTAGAAAATTTTCCTTTATACCATAAAAAATTTTCAGTTTAGTCCCTCGAGTTTTGTATATTTTGATATATAACTTGTAATAGTTTTAGAACTTTCAAATAATTTCCAATATATTCTACCTAGATTATTTTTTAGTCTTAATGTAAGCCCTAAATATTATAAAATTATATAAAAAAAAAGCCCCCATTTCTTTAGTATCCATCAGTGAGCAGCGTGTGACTACACTTGCAACAATTGGCCTCCGAAAGAAAATTCCGGCTCTACCCTGCCAACCAATTAGTATAATTAACTAACAGGTTAACCAACTTTTAAGATCAATGCCAAAATAAACTAAAGTAAGTGATCTAAGTAGTTGGACAACGAATAATTCTACCTCAGAATGGAGCATGCGAAATGGACTTGACAGAGCAAGAGCCACTTTTTTAATTCAATGCATTCATTCTTTTACTCATAGGGGGAACCATGGATACGCATTACCACAAACCTTTATGGCAATATATACTGCACTTCTCAAAGCAGGAAGAACAAAATCCATTTCTTTGACAAAGAAAATTTTAGGTTCACAACCCTCGTGACTCCTGCACTATAAGGACTAATGGACAGGGAACTATTAACAACATTTCGACTGGTAAAAGATTGGAATACCTTCCATGTAAAACAAGCACATCATCTTTCGTGGAATTGGGCCATATATCGAGCTCCACCACTCTTACACCTCTATTCAATGCCTTTATAACAGGAACGTCACTGCTATCACTGCTAAGTTGATTGCCGGTGAGATAGGAGTTGTGGCCTGTATATATGAAATAGTGGGACAATGGAGCTGTCATATCCTGGTGAACCTGGACCAAACTAATGGGTTATCAATATTGAAAAAGTAAAGCACCTAACACGGGTAATAAAGATTTTACATTCCTGCAAACTAAATGTGACAGACTGCATCATGCTCTATAAATTAAATTCTCCATAATATGTAAACATGTCTTTAAATTAAATTAAATTCATAAGCAGCTAGATTGGAAGGCAAATTTAGTTCTGTGGAATTCAGATTTTGATGGATAGCAAGGAAGGAAGCAGAGAAACATATGTTTAAGTTTAAGCAGAATTAATAACTTTCAAACCCATTAAACAACATCAAAAGAAGAAGAAACCATTGATGAACTCAAACATGCAGTTCAGAGAGCAAGCGAGAGAGAGTCAACGCCACAAAATGCAAATGTGACACAAAACAAGATGAAGGGCAGCTCTATATCTGCCCTTCAAATGCTAAAACAGAAACGGAAAAACGCACCGTCAAAAGAAAACAATCAAAAAGGGAACGCGGAGGCAACTCGACAACATTCGATCAGCTTAGTACTCACTCTTAAAAAACGACAAAAAAATTGAGATCCATCACTCCATTTTCCTTTTTTGTTAGCCACCCACATTTTCTCCGCCGCCAAAGAGAGTAACAGTCGTTCCTTTTTGACTCACACGAAGCAAAAAACTAAAGGGTAAAAGAAAGACGCAGCAGAAAGAGAAGGAGCAAATACCTGAGATCCAATGGGCGGGTTGAGCTCCGGAGAGAACAGATAGTGAAGAAAATCTTCAAGGGTCATATTGTGCCTGGCGAATTTAGTAATGTGGTGGCGCTTCTCTAACACCAGCTCCACTATCTTCTGTGCATCGGAGACAGAAACTCTTTCGCCATCCTCCGCCTGAACCTCGATCAGGAATCGGTAAAACTGCTCAGGAGTCATGTGGGTTCCACCTTGGGCGTATTTATTGAAGTAATCTCTGACGTCCTGCGGCGGCACTACCTCCGCCACCTTAAACCGCCGTTGGAAGCAGACACACACTCTGTAGCTGCCCATTTATCAGTTTTTGCAAACGAACTTTCTAAATGAGTCTGAGAGTGTCTGTTTCTATGCCTCTGCTTATGTAACGGTGGATCAAATGCGAAGGCAAGGATGATGGAATGGAAAGGGGAGACACAGATTTGTGGACACCGGAAAGGGAACTAGCTTGACGCTTGAGTGCTTGACTTTTGACCAAATGAGAGAACATTTAAGATTTAATTAATGCACGCCCTTGGCACCACTTCTCTCTCTCAGAGCGACTCTAAACAAGACCCTTCAACTAAACGGTTGTCGACTTTTTGTTTTTTAATGTCACCTGTTGGCCTTGTTTACCGGAACTAGAATTTCAGTATTTGAATCGCTTTCATCCTTGTTCTAGGTACTTCATTCTTCTGCAAAAATTGTTTTGAAAGGTGAAGATGAACATGTTGGGAAAACAACAGGGAGTTCCAACCTTTAGTTCGATGATAATCATGGATCCAAAATTCCAAATTGACATATCCTCTGTACTGGTGCGGGGATATCAAGGGTGGATGAAGTCTTAATAAATGCCAGCTTATTAAATTTCCACAAAATTAAGAAACATAGTTATATATGTTAATTGACATAAAATTTCTATACCTTAATTATTTATATTTAGAATTTTAAAATTTAATAATTTAAATATTTTTAAAGAAATTTTATTTTATTCAATAATGATAAACTGCAAGTTGAAACGTGGGATTTCTTGAAGGAGACAAATAAATCGTCAAAATCGATGCTCGATGGCGGCTGGTCAGTTTGTCTGAAGATGACTAGAAAAATCATTAGAAAACAGTCTACCCGTTCCCACATGCTACCCAAAAACTAAAAGTTACAGTAAAAAATAATAACAGAGTTACTACCATGTCCTAATATCTAGACGTTTAGCTAATTGGTGAAAAAAATTTGCGAGTGGATTTTGCATTAATAAGTTGTGTATACATATGTAAGTAGTACTGTAGTAAGAAGTTTGCATTAAATAAGTTGTATATACATTTGTTGGTAGTTCTGTCATATCAGAACGTTTCATCTTAGCCTGCATTGCATCTTATTAATTAGAGTGAGGTGAGATGATTTGCACTTTTTGCGGTAAAAGAAATCACAACCCACGTCGCCTTGATAACAGATTAGCAAGTTATGCCAGTCAACTTGTAAAATTAAAAAAATTATATAAAATTTATTAAAAATAATTATAAATATAAGTTTTAATTTTAAAATATTAAAATTATAACATTCAAAATAACAATTACAAATATAAATCTCAATTTAAATCATACATATAAGTTTTAAATATTTTATAAATAATAAAATTATAAATTATGTAAATCTTAATCAATAAATTAAACATATATAATAATTAGAAAAAAGAGTAATTAAAATCTTATACATTAAAAAATATTTAAAATATATTAATTAATTAATAAAATAAAAGTTAAAAAGAATAATAGAGTATATATAATTCATCGGATTAAATAAGGTGAGCTAATTTATTTACATTTAAATAGATTATATATATTTGAACTCCTTTGGCACCTTGGGCAAGTTTAACTCACGAGGGAGGTTCATTTTGACAATTATATATGTAAATTATATACCTTGACATTTAATAAAAATATTTTAGATTGAAATTTTTATATTATATATCTTAATTTTATTCTACAACAAAAAATACAAAGAAAAGAATGCCCTTAGTATAGTCAAGTTACAAGCACAGAATAATGGCCTTTTCCATAGCAGAGAGAAAGTGCAAATGGTTGGAGTTGAGCAAAACTTTGGTACTCAACTATATGTCCAAATGAAATCTTACTTTGAACAGAAATAAAAGGGGTGTGGTAATACAATTGGCTGGATGGCTTCCTATCCTGTCAGCTTAACTTGGGTCAAGTTTGTGCAAAAACAAGTATATCAAATTACAAAAAGATGTTATCTAGTGGTAAGAGATTTAGTTTGAAGGAGTTAAGAGGTTAAATAATTCATTTATTTTTATACTTATGTTTTTATATAATTTTTATTTTATAAAATTTAAATCACTAATTTATTAAATCTTATAAATTAAACTATGAAACTTAAATAATCCAACAATTATAACTTTTTCAAGCTTAAAACCTTTTACTGTCATGTAACTAAATGTATATCTACATAGGATTTCTTGAATTGAATTGCATGCTGAACTCCTTATAACATAAAAGGCCTACCGTCTTCCGCTCATAATATAAACGAAATGCTTCTTTTATAAAATCTGAGAGACAAAAATCACATACAAAACATTAGATGTGGTGAGATCTACACATAATTGTGGGTGTCACTATCATATGAGAGTAGTAGGTGTTTTGTGAGTGATTTTTGTGTCTCAATTAATATGCATGAAGTTATCCGTTAGCCACATCAATGGATCAGAGAAGAAGCTTCAGCGGTTGGCCATGGGGAAGGCGAGTGTGTGATGTGGTTAGGCAACCACTTTACTGCAATACCATAAGAAGTTTATGGAAAAGCACGGCATTGCCTCTTTGAAATGGTACTTCTAGTTTATTGCCAAGAAGTACGAAGTATTTTGGAAGAGATCTTTACACAATTGGAATGCCTCTTTCAAATGATACCAAAGGATTGTCAGAATCTGAGAAGAATACCAAAAATGAAGTCGTCCATATGCGGCTGAGAAAGCCATTGTTCACTACGGGCAGTCGCAAAGAATTCTTGGGGGGAAATCTTGGCAAGTTTACCCCAAAAAGAAATCCTGGGATGTCTGAAGTGCATACCGCATAGATCATTTAGATATGTTACGTGAAAATCAAGGGATTGGCAATGCCTATTTTGGTGCTCCAAATATATATCCTACATCAATTTATCAAAATTATATCAATTTCATCCTCAAATATATAATTTAACTTAAAATTATCCCGTTATGTATTTGATACTTCTTAACGTTACTATGGGATTATTCATATTTTGTTAAATATCATGTGTTATAGTTAATATTAATGTCCAAGTGTTGTTAAACACAAATAAGTGAAAGTGTTAGATATAACATGAGATATTACCAAATCACTTAGTGAGTGGCATTAAACTTTATTAAACATGAGGAATCAAATTAATAAAAAAAAAAAAAAAGCTGAGAACTCACATATGAAACAGCTCACAATCTATTTTAAGAGCAGTTATAGTATTAGTATCTTCAATTCGGTGAGCTACTTTTCCTAAACCAAAATGGATTTATTCTTATTCATATGCGAGCAAGATAATTATAATAGAAATAATAAATATAAATATAGCTCATAATTGATGCTGAGACAGATATTTTGGAGTTTTTATAAATGTAATTTTATAAAATTTTTATTTAAAAATATAAACTATTAAATTTCATAAATTAAATTATATGATTGAAGTTTAGTACTCTCACAATATGTGGGAAATTTGATAGCAATCCCTCTTTTTGAAAAGTTTAATACTCTCGTATTATCTTAAAATATTTATATTTCAAAAAGAAAAGGGAAAGAACTGGAAAAGGAAGAACCCGCACGTTTATCTCACTCTCAAGTCTCATCATTGAATTAGGGTTTTAGATTTCTTAACTTCTTTATATTTTGATTTTTGTGATATTTTCTTTCTATTTTTTATTAAAATTCAAGTTGTTGATCTCATATTTTTTTTATTAATTTTTTATCTATTTTTATTTTATTTTTATGTCTCATTTATTTCACCTCTAACTTTCAAAAATAAAAGTTTAGATCCTAATCCACTGAATTGGAGAGTTTAGAATGGAATAAAAAATTCTGTGCTTCCCAAACAAAAAATCAACAAAGAAGCACCTATCTCTCATTTTCATCGTTTTTATACTCCATTCTGTTATGCATAACTCCTTCTGTTCCCCTGCCCTCCAAAAATCCTAAAGATTTAGCCCACACTTCAAGTCATGGCAACAGATCCATAATATACACAAAATAATTATATGCCACAAAAGATGTACATATGAAAAAGAAACAAATTGGCCAATTCAGTTGACTGAACCCAACAAAAGAGGGGGAAAGCAAGCACAAATAAAATTGATATGTAAGAGGGAGTTGTGACAGTTCTTTTATCTTTCTTTACAGAGAAAAATTTAGGCAAGTAAAGAATAACAAAGGCAAAGGGTTAGCTAAACTCAAATCGCATAAGCAATCTAACTGAATTGTACTTGTCTCCTTTGCGGTTATAGAGAGGAACAGCACGCATCCCCCGCTTCAGTTCAGCCACTGGTAAGCATGTTTGCCCTGCAAATTCATCATTCCCAGTCATGTCATCTTCCCGCACTTCCACTCTGAGTAAAGCAAGTTCAGGCACAGTTAAAGGGAACGTGAACTCATTATTTTCATCCCAAGCAGGTACCCAGTTGTCCTCTATTGTATTCGTTTTCTTCATTATCTTATCAGCTGGCACTCCAGCTATACCAACCTGCATCACATATTGACTTAATATATCATAATCAATTTTGTGAGTATTTAGTGTAAAAAATTTAGTTGAGACTTAAATTTTTCTATTTAACGTAATCCCAAGTGCTAGAAAATAATCAATGGACAACGAATTGTACTTTATAAGCTAAGAAGTTGAAAGTAATGGATACCAAACAAAGTCCTACCCTGACATAAAAATCTGGTGGTGAATATAAGTCAAAGTGAGTTTGCTTGAAATCCATACGCCATCCATCTCCCACATAGACTTTCACCTATCAAGTTGAAGATTAATATGAACATAATGTATGGGAAGAGTACATTTGTTAATTGTTTTATATTGACAATGTGCTTACCTTCAGAGTCATCTTTGTCTCCAATATCTCAGATTGAGGATCGAATATCTCATCCTTGTTCATAAGAAATTCGGGCTTTTTGACATACCCACAACCCCCATTTGATCTAAACATTCCATGCATCAACCAAAGATTTTTGCCATATCCCTGCCATCAGAACAAACAGATATAATCTAATGTCATGGAATGTAGAAGGAACTCAGCTCCTAAAGAAGATAGAATCAAGATGTGCGAACAAATTAAACATCCCCAAAGCTTACACTGCTTGATGGAAGCTTAGGATTGGTTTTTATTAGACAACTTTAACACATCCCTCACATGAAAGCCTCTCTTTTGAATTTGTGTGAACAAAACTCCTGATCACTTGGTCGTAAAGACTTCAATACCATATCAATAAATTAATCATCCTAAAAGTTTAAGATATTAAATGGAAGCCCAAAAATTATTTTTGTTTCATATATCAAACAAGATGAAAAGAGAAGTAAATGCATTGACCGTTCCATAAGGGTTAAGCAGTGTTGCAAATCAATTATATGAAATTCAAATGTGAACAATTTCATGCTTTTGAGATTTTATCAAATTCTTGCATGACTTTTTTAATCATCATTTTCTTCATGCCCTTTATTCCAGTTGTTATTTGAACTTCCGGATTCTTGCCCCAAATATCCTTCCTTCAGAGACTAACAAGCGCCTTAAATGCACTTCACATCTTAGCCAATGCACAGCTAAGAAAACAATAACAAAAACTTTTAAAAGCACCATAATAATGTTGTAGACTTGCAGTGATTTATAAATAGAGTGAAACTTCAGACAAGTTACTTTTCAGATATTATAAAATTTTAAAACATTGCCATTGCATCTATGAGCACCCACATCTTTCTGACTCTCTTCACAGAAGAAAGAATGAATATGGTATGATAACGAAAATTTCAGCACATACTAAAGCAAGAAGTATAACTTAAAACAAGATGAAACAAAACAAAAGCATAGATCTCATACCTGCATATTAAATGCAACCATTTGAGCACCATGCATCCAACCAACCAGCGGATTGTAGTTGGAGGAGTTAAACCGCGTACCCTTTGGGTACACCCTCAAAATGTTCTTCTGGGTGAATCTATTAACCAAAATTGAAAGCATTATAATCACATTATTGAACATGTCAAAGAAAGCACGAGTAGAAGACAATTTATATACATAAGATAGTACCTTACAACATCAATTCCATGTGATTCAGCAGCCTTTGCTAGCTTTTGTTCACTTAGACTAAGGCGTCTAACTTTACCATCCTCAACTTTAATTGCTTCCTTTAAACCACCCTTGGGTTTCCCAGCATGAACAGCAATTAAATTCTTATAGCTAGAAGTTGGAGATGAGCTCAATTCAGGAGCGGTGTCATAATTTGACTCATTTTCACTCTGTCCACTTTCGTCAGAATCACTCTGTAAGACAATTTAACAAGGTTTTAAAAGATCAAAAGGCTAGGAGATTGGCTTGGGAAAATAGTCCCTGCTGTAAAGTGAAATTCTTAGCTCACAGTATCATCTTCATCTTGATCTTTTGTAACATCAGTGGGTTCCTTCCCCCACCCATCTTCATCAGAAGAATCCTTTGATTTCTGTGATTGTTTGGTATCCTCCTTGACACGTTTAGCCTTGCGGTACACTCTCGGAGGCTTTGTAGAAATTATGATCTTATACTTCAAGTCTTCAGGTGAAGGGAACTCTTTGAAAGTTTCAGAGTCAGGACGAAAGAGCATGTCTCCAAACGTTTGAGTAATCATCTAATGTAGAAACAGCATCATATCTAATTTTAGTTTTGAGAAGCCAAAGTTATTTACTCCTCTCAAATACAACATCTTACCTGAGCTACTTTTTCCCGAAGTTCTGGCGTCAGATGGTCTTCAAGAGTTATTATAACAGGGTAAGGAGATGCAGAGAAAGCATGTTCTTTAATGGATTTCAAACATTTAATCAGATCCACAGGAGTTGTCAATGTCCTACATATACATGTGTACACAAGTTCCAGGTTAATATAGGAATCAATTCTACTTGGCAAACTTCAAAAAATTGTATACTATATACTAAAAAAATGTTTCTATTAACCTAAGCTGTCAGCCAGTGGCGGAGGGAGGGAAGTGTCAAGGGTAGCAACGGCCACCCACAAACTTCGAAAAACTATACATATGCTATATAAAATTTAAAAAATTTTTAGTTTGGCTCATTGAACTTTGAAAATTTTCATTTACAGCATAGAAAATTTTTAGTTTAGTCCCTTGAAGTTTGTATATTATGATTTATAGCTTGTAATAATTTTAGAACTTTCAAATAATTTCATTGACAAAAAATTTTAGGTTCAAATCCCTCATGACTCCTGCACACAAAGGACTAATGGACAGGGAACTTTTAACAACATTTCAATTGGTAAAAGAGTGGAATACCTTCCATGTAAAACAAGCACATCATCTTTTTCGGAATTAGGCCATATATCGAGCTCCACCACTCTTACACCTCTATTCAATGCCTTTATAATAGGAACATCACTACAGTGACTGCTAAGTTGATTGCCGGTGAGATAGGAGTTATGGCCTGTATACATGAAATAGTGGGATAATGGAGCTGTCATATCCTGGTGAACCTGGACCAAACTAAGGGGTTAGGAATATTGGAAAGTAAAGCACCAAACGGACAAGTATCCTCTGAAGTCCTATTTTTAATGTCAGCCTAACTTCCAACAAATCCCAGCATTTCAATTTCACCTGCGGTTAGATTTTGACATGTATGCAAAATTTTTCTTTTATACTTCACCTAATACTTGTGCGATTTTTCCCTTGTTCCTCTTCTCTTTGTTTCAATTTCCCTCCTCTTACAACGGAGGCATGGCAGCGTCTTCCCCTGCAATCTCATCCTCATCGACGTAAAACACCCAACTTGAACATCCTGTGGATTGTTGGCAATGTGTTAGGACCGTCAAGACTAAAACTAGATGTTAACGGCGTAGTCTCATAGAGAAGCAAAATCTAGTCTTTCAACCATTTGTTGTCCTTGTCAACCTCAGCCCTCTTCCTCAATTCCTCCACAATTTCATCGTCACGGTTGATTTCTATGGTCTTCTAGCTGGTCATGAAAGAGCTCATGCTGTTGTCCCTCAGATCTTAGGTTTTCATAATCCTTTCCAAGTTTGCTCTCCACTAATACTCGCCAGTCACCAAGGAAGTAGAGGCGGAGTTGCAGCAGTCATTTAGTTGATTGGATTAATGGAGTCCAGCAGAGATGGAGAAAGAAGAGGAGCAAGAGAGAAATCGCACAAATTTTAGGTGACGGAAAAAAGAAAAATTTAGCATAGGTGGCCAAAATCTAACCGCAGGTGAAATTGAAAGGCTGAAATTTGTTGGAAGTTAGACTGTCTTTAAAGATCCTTGTCCCCGAGGGAGGGAGAGTAAATGCCATAAAATGCAAATGAGACACAGGACAGAGAGAAGAAGGGCAGCTCTATATCTGCCCTGTAAATGCTGAAAACAGAAACGGAAAAATGAACTGTCAAAAGAAAACAATCAAAGAGAGAACTGGGTGGCAACTCAACAACATTCGATCAGCTTAGTACTCACTCTTAAAAACGACAAAAAAAATGAGATCCATTACTTCATTTTCCTTTTGGTTAGCTACCCACATTTTCTCCGCCGCCAAAGAGAGCAAAAGTCCTTCCTTTTTGACTCACACAATGCAAAAACTCAAAGGGTAAAAGAAAGAGGCGGCAGAAAGAGAAGGAGCAAATACCTGAGATCCAATGGGCGGGTTGAGCTCCGGAGAGAACAGATAGTAAAGAAAATCTTCAAGGGTCAGATTGTACCTGGCGAATTTAGTAATGTGGTGGCGCTTCCTTAACACCAGCTCCACTATCTTCTGTGCATAGGAGAGAGAAACTCTTTCACCATCCTCCCCCTGAACCTCGATCAGAAATCGGTAAAACTGCTCACGAGTCATGTTGGTCCCACCTTGGGCGTATTTATTGAAGCAATCTTTGACGTCCGGCGGCGGCACCACCTCCGTCACCTTAAACCGCCGTAGAAAGCAGAAGCACACTCTGTAGCTGCCCATTTTATCAATTTTTTTGAATAACTTTCCAAATGGGTCTGGGAGTGTCTGTTTCTATGACTCTGCTTAGAGAGCCAGACTCCTTGCAGCAGTGGATAAAATGCAAAGGCAAGGATAATGGAATAGAAAGTGGAGGCAGAATTGTGAAAAGGGAACCGGCTTCACGCTAGTTTCCTTGACTTTCAAGTAAAAGGGACAACATTTAAGATTTAATTAATATGCGTTTTTAGCACGCTGCCCTCTGTCTCTATTCCAACCTCCAGTTCGATGATGATGATGGACTCCAAAGCTCAAATTGACATGTCCTATATTTTGGTACGAGGATGTCAAGTTAAATAATGGGATTTCTGGAAGGAGGCAAATAATAACGTGAAAGTCGATGCCTCGATGGGAGCTGGTGAGTCTGTTTAGATTTCTTTTATATTATCGAGAGGAAGATGACCAAACCAATCATATAAAGAAAACTGTCTTCGCACATGGCACATGCTATCCAATAAAGTTGAAGATTTGTGACCTATCTTTTGAGAATGGATTTTGCATTAAATATGGAAAATGTAGTTCGTTAAATTGAAAGCTATTAAATACTTTGTCTTGATTTTTAAAATTTTAAATATTGTAACTTTTTTTAAATTTTAAGTATTTTAATTTAATAGATGAAGATTAATATTTTTAAGATATTGTCAGATATTTAATTAAAAAAAAATTTTAAATAAATATTTTTTATATATAAAATTTAAATTAAAGTTAAAATAATTTATTTAAAATAATAAAATCTTTTTCAATTAGATCAATACACATTTGTTAATTTAATTTATAAAATTTTATATCTTATAATTTAATTTATAAAAGTTAATGAATTTAATATTTTAATTTTTAAAAATATTAATTATGTAATTTAATTATTGCTCTACAGAGTTGTATGTCTTAGTTTTCTTATTCCTTAATATGACCACACCAGGCTCAAGATGTGAGCTAATAATTTTAAAAGTTTCCAGTCCATCGTCAGAGATTGTTCACACGCAAATCTGGTTTGGAAAGGGTGAACACTACAAATGCTTTGTTATGGTTTTTCTATTCTGAACATTAAAAAGCTTTCAGATGGGAATACAAAGATGATTCCAGATGTGAACACAAAGTAAAATTCACGTGTGGTTTCTTTCTAAAAGAGGAAAGTTTTATAACAAATAATTGGGTTAAGGTGTGAAAACTTTCCCCTAAATGGTTTTGTATTATGGGATACAGAAAACCAAAGCAGATGGAGAAAACCTTTTGAGATGGGGGCAACATATTCGTAGTTGATACAGATCTCCATATACCCTTTTGAAATCTTCTAGGGGGTTAAAACCACTAAAAAGAATTATGATGGCTCACAACAATTCAACTTTTTGTGTACTGGTCTGCCATTCTTAACATTAGTATTGGAAATTCAACTGGTGTGTCATTTTTGTTGCGAATATTTTGTTTAATGTGTTAATGAAAAATGATGCTACAGTGTTGTTAGAAGATGAACAGGAGGGACAACAGGGCCGCATGGGCATTAGGAGATGTGTATTGTGTCCATTTGAAATTCCACATTATTAGCTTTGGTGTTTAATTGTATCGAATGGCATATTCCACAATTGTTCTCCTAAGATAATTGAAACAAACATTTGCACATGCCACATGGATTGCTGCCATCATCTATGCGGATCTAGATTTTCTATTGTTTTCGTAGAAACAACACCATAATTTTAGAACGACAGAGATATAATTAGAGTAATTAAAAAACATAAATGAAAAAATAGATTTATTACAATTAACATCAGTAAATATTATAATTTAAAACCAAAAAAATTAAAATTATAAATTTTTATAAGAGTGAACAGTGAAATGAATGTTTATTCTCTCTCAAGTTGCAACTTTATAAGATGTTTAAGAGTGTAAAATTATCATTTTTATTTTTTAATTATGCCATGAATGATCCGACACCATATACATTGAAGGGAATATGCAAATTCACTATTGTCGAGACTCGAGGTCATTATTGACTCTAATTGAGATTGACCAATTCGGTAGTGAGTTTTTTTTTTTGGTACATGTAGTCGCCGTTTTCTCATAAGACATGGCAGAAAACGAATTTTGTTATGTTGTAAAGGTATAAATTTTATATTTATATTTTTTTAATATGATTTTATATATATAGTGTATAAAATTATGTATATATAATTTTTTTTAAACAATCAAGTGGTTGACTAAATTTTTTTACGTAACTTTTTTTTTACTTTCTTTTTATATTTTTTATATTAAATATATAGGTTACAATCTTTTTTGTTAATTTTTTTTAATTTTATTTTAATCTCTTTTATTATACATTATAATTTTCGAATAAAAAACTAACTAGTCCTCTTCCAATATTCCCACGTCGATCTTCCTTAGTTCCATCCAGCGCGCTATTGGAGGTTAACTTGAACAATGCGCCACCAAAATATATAAATGTTAAAATAATTACATGATGGGATGTCTGACTCTGCCCAAAAAAAAAAAAGAAAGTTTTAGGCCTGCAAATAGGAGATGGATTGTGACCTGCTACCTTGGACAAAATGACACTTTAAGGTTGACTTCTATTTGCAGGCATTTGAAATGGGAAATAAAACATCAGGAAAGAGTAAAAATTGCAGACAGGGTCTAATCAATTTGGTTTTCTTTATTTTTCCAATATCATGCTATTGTGGGTCAGGGCCACTCTGGCTTGTGAACCAATCAGATTGTCTAGGGTTGATTTACAAGCTATACGGGAAATCATTTGCTTGAGTTGTCATAGAACCCCAAGCCCATTAATAAAGGACCAAAAGATGTACTAATTTAGATTATTTAGAGTATCAGTATACTTGCACAAATTGTGAAGCGCATATTGCGTCAATTTTTTCCCATAATTTGGGGTTAGCAAATTTTTGACATTGACGGAATTTCTCAGATTTACATTATTAAAGGACTAAAGTGGTTGTTATTAATTGTTGTTAATCAGCATTTAACATTTGCTTTGACGGCGAATTGGTCCTGCCATTTATGCGTGTGGGTTTATGTACTATCCTCAGCTATAAATTGATTTTGTGGGTTCTTGCTAATTCTATGATAAGTGATACCCATTTTTTGAGTTGTAACTGGCATTTGGGTTAGGTCATTCATGGATTAGGGTAAGCAGAGAATTTTAGTCCAGTCATTCATATATTTGTGTGATTCTATTAATCACGAATTTGAAGAAATATTTTTAGTAGTACAATAATATTTTTTATTATTTTAAGATTTTTTTAAATTTTAAGTTTAAATATAAAATTGTATATATATATATATATATATATATATATATATAAAGGAGCTTACTTACCCAAACAAAATACGAATTCCAAATATGATTTTATCAATAAATTCAAGCAGCGTGGTTACTAACATTTGGGACTTTCGCAAATTTACAGGTTGTGCTATTGATTATCAAAAAGCTGATGTTGTGCAGTTGACTACCAGACTGGGCATAAATTGCCCAATGTAGGCCATTGGGTTAGGATGCAAGAGAAAATTCTGTTCTCATTTCAGGTTCTATTTGCTTTTTGATAAACCTTTCTTCCCCTTTTTTCCGTTGGGTTTCTGATAATGCTTATGTGGTGGAAAACAGGGATCTATGTTTCAGGTTGAAATAATTTTTGAATCACACGGTTGAGCACCGCAAAGGAACCTTCATTTGGGTCAGTGTCGCTTTTAAGGTAATTTCCTTTTTTTTTTTTTGGTCTAGGTTCTGTTTTTAATGCATTTTTCCGTTAATATTTATTTCAATGCTGTTACTTCTATACAAAACGGAGGTAAAAGGAGGTGTTGAAAATGTCTCTATTCCTGGAAACATCAGAGCAATGAATTTTGTTGAATGTTAAACCCCAGAAAAAAGATCTAAGCTGGGGTTTTTATGGGCGAAGAGAAAAGAGTAAAACTCTGAAACAATAAGAAACCAAATTATATCAGATAAATAACTAGAGTTTACCCAAATTCCAATATTTCATGACAGCCAAATTATATCAGAAAAATAATTAGAGTTTACCCATATTCTCATATTTCAATTTACAACTAATAAAAACCAACCATTTCTATTTAGTAAGGTTGGTTTTTGGGTTACATACTTACATGGGGTATGCGAACTCCAATTGAAAATAGTTTTGCTTAACTGATTATGGAAAACATTTGGAAGTACTAATATCTGATTCTGAAATCTATTATATCTCTTCTATTTTGCAAGTGAACAGTTATTTTGTATCCATATTATTGATGGTATTGTTCTCTGCCCATATGATGGCATTGGATGAATGCCAGGGATGTTCTCAAAGCCAACTGGCAGCTTCAAAGGTCTCTCTATCAAGCGGGAGCAGCATTTCAAAGCCGTCTCAGATATTAGGCCATTTGAATATTAGGTGATTGTGGAACCTTTTTGTTTTTAATTTTTTTACATAATATTTCTGTATTATTATTAAATGTTAGATTAATTCATATTTAAAATCAATTACTGATAACTTCTTCTAATAAGTGCGACTTTAAAATTTGAATACAAATATTTAATTTCAAGTCTCTCAACTTAAAGTATAAGTAACGATTATTGCGACGATACTTCTTTATTTTTAATTTTAGGTTTCACTTACTAATATGTAGTTTTTTTTTTTTTTTCCATATTTAGATGTTGCAATGTGATGCTATCTGTACATATGAATGATGAAGAGCAGACTTTTGCACCATGAGAGGATTGGCAAGAGTAAGAATTCTGTCTATCCAATGTATCCTGCATTGTTCTAATGGCAAAGTGCAACTTTTATTTTTACTTGATACTTTGATTACTTATGGTTTTATTTCATTAAGAAAGTGTTTTATTGAAACATTCCACCAAGAATATAAAGGCATAAATATAATGAGGCGCAAACACTTAAGTTTGCATTTTTATATACTATTCCATTCATTATACATTTATATATTCTATCGGTTAATTTATTACATGAAGGAGGTTTTGTTAACTAAAATACTCTTTTTGGTCCACAAGTAATACATTATATTTTATACATTAATATATTATATGAACTAAAATTTGATAAAACAAAATACTTGTTTTTTTGGGTAGAGAATGTCCATATACGAAGTATGGATAGTATCCTTGACTCTTATACTATTCATTAATATACTATGTGAAAAAAATTTATGAAAGAGAGAAAAAACTTATTTTTGTCTAGGTGAGAAAGCATAGGTGACCTACAGCAAATACTATTTTAATTGTTCAGCCATTTTTTTTTTATATTTTCCAGATAATTCATATATGCTTTATATAAATCTTTACATGTCTTAAAATTACGAATTAATTTTATCATTATTGCAAACGTAATACTTTATAATTCTGATAATGAAACAGTCAGTTCTTTTGGGTCATTGGTAAGTCAATTCCTTTATAAATCTCTTTTTTGTTTAAATTTTCTAATTTTTTTTTCATAACATTTAAATCCGGTTATTTATTTAGAATGAACATAGATCAATTTACAACTTAATCAATATTTTACATTTCATAATTTTATTATTTAGCATTATTTTTTCCATTTGTGATATTCCTTTAATATAAATATAACTATATTTGATTTTTAATATACTTTTTAAAAAATATATAAAACATATAAGTTCACTTGACAAAATGTATGATAAATTTCAAAATGATAAGATGCGTATGTACATTTTTTTGATAGAAAGATGCGAACGTACTTTTTTTTTCTTAGATTATACTTAAAATTTGTATACAAATTAAACTAAATAAGATAACATTATTAGTTATAAATTATAATTAGTATACACGCTTGACGCAGGACATTGAACAGAATGCGCCCCACTTGACCTGCTATAACTCCCATGCTACAGTAATAAAATAATTATACAAGCAAAAAGATTAGAGTGATAAAATTAACCATACAAAATTATCATGAGACAAATTTAATATGTCACTTTAATATTAATATAGACAACTTTAATATTAGCAGATTTAGATTTACCCAACCACCCACAAAAGAAAAAATAAAAAAAAATATGTATGCACGTAACATTTGTTCATAAGCAACATTTTAGTTTTTACCTTACCATGTGACACATGAAACATACGTATACATCAATATATTAAGGGTGACAAATAATGTGCCAATATGTAATGATACAAAAGTAGAAATATAAATCATTTCTGTATACCTCATCCTCAAGAGAGTTAGGTGTAATCTCATTGCTAAATAATAACCCAATACGTTTCTGATCTCTCCCCCACACCACTCCCCCCTCTCTTTTCCTCTCCCCAAACACATCCTTCAGCATCTGACTGAGGAGAAAGAATGGAGGTTGAGGTTTGCTGGTTTTATGCTAGGATGGTTTGAAATAGAAAAGAATTCCTTGTGGTTTGTTCATTATTGGCTACACATACAAAAACTAGATCTTGTAAACCATGACCTACAAGGCACTAAAAGTCTTACATTTCATGTCTTCATTTTTCCTTCAACACCAACCAATAACTTTGATCACGGTTTATGCCTCTGCTATTTCAAATTCTTCGTTGTTCCACTTCCACACCCTTCATTTTGGTACCTTTAGGCTGTAATGTACACTACCTTGTGATTGTGAGAATACTCTAGGCAGCTTGGAGCTTACAGGGAGCGGCTTGTGAAGGGAAGGCAGTCGATTTGCTGAGGAATATACTCTCTTTTTCATCAGCAAAGCACAGCACAGACTCTACACAAACTTCTAGCGCAGTTGATGGTGGGGTAGGCTTGAATTTTTGGAGTTTTGAGTACTCAGAAAGAAGGTGAAACATGTAATCATAAATCCGATCCATGCTTAAGGTTTCCATGAATTTCTGCCCTCTTTTTCCTAAAGCCTCAGCCTGTAACAATACAGAAGTGACCAAGTAAACAATCAAATTCATTGCTGTTGTTACTGAGTCCGATAAACGTAAAAATGATAATTGACAAAGCAGAAAACTAATATCCATTGCAGTCATAAATCTGAAGCAAAATACTAAATAGACAACTAAATCAGGGGCGGCTAAAGCGGGGTGGTCTCTTCCATTTTTCATGGCGTCTTACATGTGTTAATGAACACCAACTTTACTCCCCCACTAATCGACATTATGCACATGGTCCTACTAATATGGATGCAATTGTTAGAAATAATAACACAAAATTTATATTAACTTCTCGAAACAGGAATTCAAGAAATTAGTACAATACCAAACTCTTTGGCCTGAGTATGCCACACAAGAAAGGTAGAATGGAACTATTATAATAAGCAAAGCCATTCTTCAAATGGTGTAAATTAGCCACCGGCCAACTTTAACTCTAATCTTTTGGTTTATTTTATTTTAATGCATTGGAAACAAAGGCATGTCACTTCACTAGTGATCTTAATTATATAAAATAGGAATACATGCAAGAGAGAGTATATCAGTACCTCAGATGAGTGTTCATTACCCCATTCAACAGCATGCTTTATAGATGGACATAAATCTGCACGATCAATTGGCAAGAAATTTTGGTGTGGAATAAGGCCACGGCTGAAAAAGTCTTCATATTGTGGTGATATTATGAGGGTAACAGAACCACATGAGAGAATGTATTTTAGACTCACAGACCATGCATAACCTTCAGCATAGATCTTGTACCTGCAGAAAGGAAACTAATATAGAATACTAAGGAAGTAAAGAGTATGATGGGAGAGGGGGAGGAGATGATCAGTTGTGCAATAGAAACACTCTGGTGCAAGAAAATGTGACTATTCCATATTAGCACACAAGATTGTAGCTAAACTATTTCTGCTTTCGTGTAATTCTTTTTTTTCCAATTTGCCTTCTATGTTTAAGTTTAAGTGTTGCAATAAAAGAGAATCACAAGCCAACCTTCATGGATTTGCAATGTTGGCAGTTCAATTATCCATCTGTATTTGAATCCATATAATCAATCTAATCAGGTTATGAGGTTTCTTTAGCGAAATTGGCATAAACTGACATTTTAAGTTATACTCTACCGTGACAACAATAAGTGCACTCACCGGTAATTACACTGGTTTGAAAGTTTTGACTCCTGAAACCCACTTCTAGCTGCTTCACCCCAATCCTGTAATGAATATTGAAATACAATATCAAACAACAAAATTCTGGTATTTTGAGTATATTTAAATCATCAATATGATTAACGTCTAAATTTGTAGAGTAAGTTCTGCTCAACCTGACGCATAATTTGTGCTCCCCACTTTCTGGAATCATTGCAGTTGAGTAATTCTGTACGAATAGGAGAAGCGACATCTGGATTTCCCTTCCAGTATGCATGCGGGAACTTCTTTTTCCAACTTAGAATTTGAGAACCTTGCTTGATGTCTGGGAACTCCTCATGCCAGGGTCGTATGTTTATCTCTGGCCTGTGCAATTGAATGTGACTAACACATAAGTCATACAATAAAAATATAAAAAAGGCATAAGAATTATTAAGCAACTAAGAAACGCTTCTCACTAGATATGAAGCACCAATATCGCTTACTATATTTCTCTTCTCACCTTTTATTTATTATTATGATACAGAGCAATCCGCATCGATAAAAATATCATCCACCTCTATACAAATGGCTGCTACAAACGCATTGACCACAATTGCAAAAGATTCACACTGATAAAATTCAGAAAAACAGCATGACTCGTTGAAGTTACCTTTCCCATTTAAATGAACTACAGTTGTTCAGAGATGCAAAAAATGTGGACACACAACAAATCTCACAATTGACAGGACATGTAATGAAAGTATATTTTTGCATTAAATGAATAGCAATAGATGAGATAATATAATGTTAAATTTTCTAAGAGAAAATCTTACCAACCCCAGAAAGACCAATCAGGAAATGGGATGTCAAAGTGTTCCTTGGTGGTGCAATACCGAAAAAGGGGCAAAGGCATTGACTGGTGTTCTGTCCGGTTAATAATAGGTTTATCCATGCAATCAAACATCATATCCACATCAGGTACCAACCCAGGATATCTCCTAAGAAGCTGCAAGAAACCCCAGATAGTGAACATGGCTCTGCTCTGTACACAAGCATAAAACCAATCCACATAAAGTTTACCCCCAACAATGACCACCCGAAATGCCGCATACTTCTGGGCTTCCACCAAGTGCGCATTTGTTATACCAGTCCTGACCCAAGGTTCAAGATCCCGACGGATCGCGCTGAAGAATTCCGGGCACTTCTGGTTTGTTCCTGAAAGCCGTGGCTGACCAATGGTATCGGGGCTGTAACGACAAGTGAGGTAAGAACAGTGTAAGATTTTGTATGCCCGGGTATGCGGGGCTTCTTCCTTGAACGTTTTGGTTGGGAATATGTGCCATGGCGTTGGTTCTAAGTTGTGACCCACAACTGTTCTCGTTTGGGAGACGAAGTCGTCCACCTATTCGATGAAATTACCCAGAGAAATGCACATCAAGAGGACGATAAATACCTAAACAAAACGGAAAAAAAATAGACCACAAAAACCTCAATGCATGCGCAAGAGGAAAAACCAGCGCGAAAATGCCATGGAAAACACTCACCTTGTAGAGAAGGACTGCAGTGAGGGAGAAGATAGACAAGGCCAAAACGGAAGGGAAGAGATAAGCAGGTCTTCGAGGAGAGTTCCTAGAATAGAGTACCATTGGAGAAGGGAGGAGATGACAGAAAATGCGGTACAAGATGAGTATATCTGCATCGTCTGGGTGCGCTGAAACGATGGTGTGGTGTCTTTGAAATCGCTCCTATTTTGGCATGCTGGAGCGACACACACTGTGTCCTCGTGACGCCTGGATCCCATTTCGTGTGAATTGGGCCCCACACAGTCCCCTCAGCAATCATGGAGGCCACGTGGTGGACCTCTGCAACGTTTTGGACCGCTTGCCGTGATTGACGTCCGGTACTCGAGCAAGACGAAGAGTCGAAGACCCACTCTTGAATCTTGATTTGGAAAATTAACGAACGAACAGTTTCAGTTTGTAGACACGGCGCGGTAAGTCGCGGGTCAATTGGTAGATGCTCCTGCTGCCCTCCCACGCTTGATCTCTTACCGACTTTTTGAAAAAATAATAATATACTAATTTTTGTAAACTACACTTTTTCTTTTGAGAAACTGTAAATTTCTATATATATATATATATATATATATATTTTTGGTTCAAGAGAGATTAGGTCAAATAAAAAATGTTCTTTATTTACACATTTTATTCCTACATCACATTTTTTGGTACATGGAGAGATTGGGGGGAAAAGAAATGAGAAAGAGAGGCTTAAATCATGTGCAGTGTCCCAAAGGGCATATCACATTTTATATCAGTAAAAGTTATTTATACTATCAATAGTCTTTTATTATTATAAATTAAAATTGATAAAAATTTTATTTAAAAATTTTTTATCATTAAATTTTATAAATCTTATAAATTAAATTATAAAAGTTAATAGGTTCATCAATGCATATTATTATTGTTTGTAAATAGTTTGTTAAACATCTTTTCTCCTCTATTTATAAGTATTTAGAAATTGTAACAAGAATTTATATTAAATAATGTTACATTAAATTGTAATAAGAATTTGTGATAGATAAGAATGAATATAAAAGCATATTATATTTAATTAATAAGCATTAAATTAGGAATCTTGTATCAAATAATCTGATACAAGCTCTAAAGTAGAGCTTTATCCTTCTTTTGCCTTTTCTTAAGAATTTTGGAATATAAGAGATTGGTATACATGAGGATAAGTCAATGTGTGTTAAAAATTATTTTTCTTTACGACCAAAAATAGTTGTCATTATGAAATGTATTGTGTTTGAGTTTAAATTAAATTATAACTACTTTGAAAGAAATAACTAATGAAACATACATTATCCAATCTTGTAAATATATTGACATTTATTTTACATAAATGATTGGGATTGAGATTCTCTATTTTTAAAATAAAGAAAAATTTAAAAAAATATAAAAATAAGAGAGAAAAAAGTAATATTTATATATTAAATTATAAAATGATAAACAAAAAATTACAAAATAAAAAAAGTTAAAATATTTAAATAAGAATTATTATCGAAGTAGCTTTTTTTTTTGCACATATATAATTGCAGCTATTTGTTTATGTTAAGAAAAAAAATCTGAATCACTTAACTTTAACTTTTTTTTTATTTTAATAAATTTTTTATCTCTTTATATTTAAATTTATAAATTTTAATTTTTTTATTATTTTTTAATTCTATTTTTATTATTTTTATTGCGTAACATAACTTTTAGTCACCTAAAATTCACTTAAAACAAGGCATTGCACTATGAAAATGAGAGTCGGGTACTGCCTTAAAGTCAGGAAATAATAATAAAAATAAGTATATAATCAAAAGAAAAAAATAAAAAATTATTAAAGTCAAATTGGAAGAAAAAGTTAGGATCCAAATCCATATCTCTTTCCCAACCCTAGCGAAATCCTGTATACTCCGCAGCTGAAAGAATTGCAAGACGCAGTTCTAAGCTGCGTAACACGGGGACGGCCAAACTGGTTAGCCAATCGGATTGAGCTTTCTGACACGCGTCAATAATCCATTGGGCAAGCGACGTGCACCCAGAGTTGCTATATAAGGGACAAATGCTGTTTTAGCCGCTTCCAAACTGGGCAGACTGAGAGAGTAGCAGCAACTAGGAAGCAAGAGATGGAGAAGAAGACTTCCTTCCTGCTTTGGACCTTCGTTCTCCTCGGAGCCCTTGCTCTTATTCAGGTTCATTTGTCTTGTTTCCTTCCCCTGATCCCTTCGTCTTTGGATTACTATGCTTGTGGCCTGGATCTCTAATGTAAATTTGGTGTCGGTCACTGATCGAGAGTGAAATTGATGTTGCAATTTGTTCTTTTGACCAAATCAATTCCATGTTATGTTAATTGGAAGGATGATTTGAATGGATGGAACTGGTTTACATTTTTTTTAAGGACAAAATCTTGAACGTATTATCTTATCATCTGGGTTACAGGCCAAGAAGTCGTCGGAGGATTTGAAGGAAGTGACACACAAGGTTTACTTTGACGTTGAGATTGATGGAAATCCTGCTGGTATTTGCTCCTACTTCAGTTCTTATCTTTAGCTAATCAATAGTTGTACAGCAGTCAATGCAAATAGCAATTATTATTCATAAATTAAAATTGCTAGATGTAGCTATTCTTCCGCATAAAGCAAGACAGAATTTTTCAATCGAGATATCAAAAGAAGTTTATCATAAACTAATGCACTGGAAATGTCAAGGTTCAAAAGGCTAATATGCTCTTGTTGAACATTCAGCTACAGATGTGGTGTTTACCGTGTATAGTAAATGCTATCATATTGCCCCCCTTACCTCCCCGCCCCACTTTTTGTTGATTCTTTCCCCTCTTGATTTTTGGACGTAAAATTGCTAGACTTGGTATTTATGTTGTTATTACTAATTTCCAGGTCGTGTTGTGATTGGTCTCTTTGGGAAGACAGTTCCTAAAACTGCAGGTATAAATTATTTAAATTCTCTTTAGTCTGCTGCTCATCATTATTGTCATAAACATTCACTGAAAATTTGTTTCTATCTTTTTATTTGCAGAGAATTTTCGAGCTCTTTGCACAGGTGAGCCAGATTTCTGCTGCCTCTTCACCTTTTCTTATCATAGAACACGTTTTAATTCCCCTTTTATGGGTTTCATGCCTTAAATAAGTAAACTAAATCATTCTTCTAAACCAAATAACTAAGGTTAAAATGCACCAAACCCCCTCTGCACTCTAGGTCATGTGCAAAAAACACCCATATGGTATCAATTGAGACAAATCACTTTTTACACTTTACAAATTGTGCAAATTACCCCAATATATCCTAAATTGAGGATAATTTGAGAGTAGTTCAAGGTATGTAAAGGTAATTCAAGATATGTGAAGGTAATTTGAAAATAATTTGAGGGTAATTTAAGGTTTGTGAGGGGTAATTTACACAATTTTTGAAGTATTAGAAGTAATTTGTCTCAATTGATATCATGAGGAGTTTTTTACACATGATTTTAAGTTTAAGGGGGTTTAGAACATTTTACCCAACAACTAACAGTGTGAGTGACACGTGTGCTGTAATAGATTGCTCAACCCATGGGAACAAGTTAATAAGATGTGCAACAATATTACTTAGTTCTTTAGGTTAATAAATTCTTTTCACAATACATGGTCTTTCGCAATGACATTTAGCCTTCATAACGACACTTGGATAGTGTCAATTGAACTTGACATGAATTTATGAGTATAATTAAATCACTTATTTACAAAGCTTTGCTTATGTTCTGGTGCAAACTATAGGGGAGAAAGGAACTGGAAAGAATGGGAAGCCTCTTCATTACAAGGGTAGCACATTCCATAGGATTATACCTAGCTTTATGCTTCAAGGAGGTGATTTTACACATGGCAATGGGATGGGTGGAGAGTCAATTTATGGAGAGAAGTTTGCTGATGAGAACTTCAAGCTAAAGCATACTGGACCAGGTAATGTTATCCTCATCCATTTATCCCTTCTGTTGATTGAATAGTTCTGCAAGCTTAAATTGGCTAACATCTGTGTTGGAAAATTAATATTGCTATTTTCTATGCAAAACAGGACTTTTATCAATGGCAAATGCTGGTCCTGATACCAATGGTTCACAATTTTTTATTACAACCGTGACAACTAGTTGGTAATTACATCTCCACCCAGCCTAATTACTAACAGAAACATGAAAGACTGATGCATTCTATTGCTTACACTCTCTGTCTACCTTTTTCGTATTAATGTTGCATGCAAACTTGAATTTGAATCTTAGTCCAATGGCATATATCAATTACTGATGACAAATCATTATTGTAACCTTTATGCTGATCTTGTGCTATGGCATGTGGTTGTCAGATATATTTTTTTGCTAGGTTTCTTTTTCATTTCATTAGTAAGCATCTGTTTCCAACAATTCTTTTATGTACCCCAATCAACCTATAATTAACTTGCACGTATTTGATTAGGTTGGATGGAAAGCATGTTGTTTTCGGAAAAGTGCTTTCTGGAATGGATGTGGTTTACAAGATTGAAGCTGAAGGAAGGCAAAGTGGCACACCCAAGAGCAAAGTTGTAATTGCTGACAGTGGTGAACTACCATTATAGACGCCTTTTAATATTTCACCAGGATTTGGAGTCATCTGTTTGTCTTTCTATTCCAACTGAAACTAGCTTTGTCACGGACATGTACTAATCGAGCATGTGACTAGTTTTTGTATATTACGTGATGTTAAGTAAATTGTACTGCTCTATAAATGCCCAAAGTGGCTATTCTGAACTTGAAATTTGCTGTGAGGCACTGTGGACAGCATTTGCTATGAACCATTGAGCATAAAACAAAACACCCTTTCCTGTGCAATCGTGTGGACCCACAGCGTTACTTATCATGATGCCTTTAGCAATACTAGTCCCAAGTATTGTGGTTACCAGTAAACACTCCCATCGATTTGTGTTATTGTTGATTAGGGTGACCTGAAAATCGATGACACAAATGTAGTGTGTGTATTTGTAGCCTCATGGCTGTGGCACTAGATTTTATTAGTATGTAGCCTATTGGCATCACAACCCCATAAAGATATAATTGCTGTGACACAAAAACACTGCAGCTGAACATAAAAGCCGCAACAAGCAAAAATTTATCACGTGAAGCTGAAAGTGAATGGGATATTTTCATTATGAAAAAAAATAAAGCTGAATGTTACAAGGCACGCAAAAGTTACATGACATGGCAAAGTTCATGTATTAATGACACCAATTTGACAATTCACAGGCACGATAGGCAAAGGTCACGTTGGACATTTTACTCACCTAGAGTTTTAAGATAAATGATACACAAATTTAAGTAAGCTTCAAAGTTTAAAACGTGAAAATTAAGAAAGCTGTCCAATAACTCAATGGTGTAAAAGCTTCCTTGCAAGCAGCAACAGGAAATTAATCGCACTGATCCTTTGTGGGTGTATTTCAGCCTTACAGCAGCAGCAGCGTAAACCGCCTTGTCTTGAGACATTGCACATGCCCCTCACTCAAAATATATGAACAATGTCATATGCAAATCTTTATTATGTCAAAGAAGTAATACGTAACGATTAGAAGAATATGGGTACAAGAAAAACACAAGGGCAATTAAAAAATTTTGACAGGTTGTATTCTGTGAGATGCCAAAAATTTGGATTTACTAGTGTCCTCCAAACAATCATAGCACAAGTTGAGTGGGTATGACAGCGCTAGAGAATTTAAAATTTCTCACCATTATGAGTGAAGTTCTGGCACCATTTTTAGTATAAATTACTCCTCATCTCAATTACTCAAAAGTGCTAGACATTCAGGTAGCGCATGTTTAAATCAATTATATTTCATGCCATACTTTACCAAGCATTTTGAGTGAGAAGGATACGTCCAGAACAGCACGAACGACTGCAGAAATTTAAAATAAGAAAGTTAGAATACCAAAGAGTACGGGGAGGGGGAGTGAGTGGGGAAAGACCATATACACAATACACCGAAAAACCAAGAGGCTACAATCTTTAACAATGTACACTGAACTGGCAACAAACTATATGGAGTAAATTACACAGTCCTTCCTTATTTAACTATAATATAACATAACTGGAGGGGGGGTTCATGTTATGTTAAAATTTAAAACAAGGGAATGTTATTTTGCAAATAATGAGGGACCTTTAGGTCATATTGAAAACAAGTAAGAGACCCCCATAGTTTTATTAAACCTACAACAACAACACATAAAATTTTATCTCAACTAAATGGGGTTGGCTACATAAACTAAATAAAACCGTTAGTTTTTATTAGAAACTAAATTTTCAAAAATATCATTCATTCAAAGATTCCTTTAAAAATTTCTCCGAATGCCCTTTTAGTCTTCTTCTATTTCTTTTCATTAGATTAAAAATTATTTGATCAACTTATTTTATTGGAGCCTCTAAACGGTCTTTTTTACATATGCTTAAAACCCGTAATTGAGTTTCAGTCATTTTCTTCTCAATAGGTATAACATCAATTTTATCCAGAATACAAGTATTTCGAGTATTCTCCTTTCTTGTGTTTTCATTCATCCATTTCAACATTCTCATATATGCTATCGGCATGTTTTGTTCTTATTGGCTTTTCAAAGCCTAACACTTATTACCATAAAGCATAGCTGGTCTTATTAAACCAAAAATGATCTATTTAAATTACACATTGGATATACCCCTTTCTGTTTTTTTTTCTTTTTCTTTTTCCTTTTTACACCTATATGCCAGAAAGAAAGTCCTCATTTTTGTTGTTTGACTCTTTAACAAATATTTTACCCACATTCATAAAATTTCTAGCTTCAAATGTGTAACACACAAAGTAGAAGTATACATGAAAGTGGCAAAGTAGGGATATTGAAAGAGCTACCAATAATATGGTAAACAAGCTCATCTTTATTTGAAACTTTTTCTTTTGGGGGTTTTTTTAATATATATATAATAAATTTCCCTATCATGCATAAGTTGATAGATAAAGTACACACAAAAAAATGCTACGGGAATCAAGTACTTTCTCAACATAATCAATAGCAAAGCTAAACATAGAGATCACTACCTTGCAAACATTCAAAAACAAAAGACCTACATTTACGGAAGAAATTGTGTCATTCACTTCAGGAATCTTACAGAAATTACTAGCCTCCCACATGGTTTGCTATTACAGACAAAAGTGCAAGGGTGCCTATTAGTTATTGTTATGTCTTATGTCCTTTGAATTGGAGAAGTCATAACTGTTGACAAAGTCTTTACAAGATAGTATCCTACTTACAACTATTTAAACTATTATTTTGAGGACTCAAAAATTTTTTTTACTTTATAGCTGTGTTAAAGACGACAATAGACAACGAAAAGCTTCCTTCGTCAAGGTTGTAAAAGTTATTTGATCATCGTTATATTAAAAGTAACAAGTGTGACTACGACTGTAAATGTAAAGATAAAACGGATCTCATATATGAATTATGGGAAAAAAAATAAGAGGTGGCATGACTTAAAGAAGAAAGAAACATGGAACCTACCATTAGACCACCTAGAAAGCCATCAAGTAACACTTGGTTCCATGAGTTGAAGTATAAATGAACTGAAAATCTCGCTCTGGCTATGAGTGCAAGTGAAGTAATAGTCATGAGGAGGAAGTACAACACGAATCCCTTGAAGCCTGTAAACCCCAAAATTCCAGCAACAACTCCACCTATTATAGACAAAAATGTTCGGCTGCACAAGAGACAAATAAAAAAATTAAAAAAAAACGAACTTAATGTAGTTCTATCGTAGAAAATGATCAACAGCAATGACCTAAACTTAAATTTGAAAAAAAAAAGACAATGTTAATCAGCAGGGTTTCCTATTCCTTCCCCATCCCCTTCATTTCTGAGAGTATGTCCAGTGACTGTTTCCAACAGACAGAATTATGAAACGTCACCCCACTCAAAACCATCCCGAATATGATGCTCCTAGAAATAGGCATGTAATTTATATAGCAGTAAATCGATGTGGGGCTCAAACAAACCTGTAATAGATAACCTTCCTATTGCTTTGCATATTCTCAGCATTAAATATTGGTAAATCATTCACTCCATTGCTTAATTTCTTTTCTGATGAGCCTGAATCATTATGTCCAGCCATGATTTCTGACTGGTCTAATTTGATAATATGTTCCTGAAAAGAGCAATAGAATTGAAAGATCTCGTTTTCGTAGGTATTAATCATGTTTCTGCATTATTATATAAATATCCAGAGCAGCGTGCTTTAGTTATTGATAGGTAAACTCAAAAGGGTGTAGTCAAACATGAGATAGACCACAAAATCATGAACCTCCACTGACCCAAGTTCAGTTACTAACCTTGGGCCAAACCCGCCGAAAAATTGTCTAGCTTATCCTTCAAATTGCCATATTTGTTAGTGACAAATATTACAGATCTTGACGCTTATCCCACTTGAATGTCTTTAATGAAAACAGGCAGTAGCAAATACAAGAACTCAAAACCATATAAATTTTAAAATCATGAAATGGTAAAAGAAACGAACACATAAACCAGATAGAGATAGTAATGTAGGGCTGGCAATTGGTCCAAAAAACCCAACAAAGAAACACTAACATAGAAATCTAATCAATCCAGAAAGACGGGACCGTAAACTATGCGAGAACCCATTCGGAAATTGCAAATGAAACTGGGCAACGAAGAGCTACAGAAGATGGATTCAAAGCTCAGACTCGGATGAGAAAAAACCTTGATCTACTGCTTCTGCACGCTTTGTGCACGACGCAAAGTAAGAAATTTGTGAAGATTAATGAAACTGTTCCTTTACTTGTTGGTAGATTGAGGATCGACCTTCTTGCAGATGCGGGCACTTCAGAGCAGCAAGCGAGAGTGGCAGCCGGCAATCTTAATGAAGCTCAGGAGCGTTGGGACCGCCTTCTGAACCATCTATACTTTTCTTCATTAAAAAAAAAAAAAAAAAAAATCTAACCTATTAGAGATACCGCGTTGGAAAGAGCTTTTTTTTGCGCGAGCCGGTCCGGGAATTAAACTTTCATGTCCAATCTTCTAATTATAAAGTTAATAATAAATTTAACTAAAATTTTTATAAAATTTGCTTTTAACAAATTTATTTTAAAATAAATAATAATATATACTTTGAAATTATACAAAATATAAATAGTTTAATTATAAATTTGTAATTATTTTAATTCAAATAAATTCAACCTATTTTATAAACATAATTATTTAAAATTTGTCATTAAATAATGTAAGTATATTATTGGGGTTTTGCATTTTTATATCATTAAATTGATTCTATTGAGTATAATTGCTCATATTTTTATTTTTTTTAATTTTCTTGAAACTTAAAAAAATTTATAAAGTAAAGAATTGTGAAGAAAGGTAGTTATTTAATTTTTTGAGATGTTTTTACTTTTTTATATCCAAAAATGAAGACTCAATTATTCCAAAGAGTCCACTGGAAAATATACAAGGGGAAAGATCAGCACAGATTCCTTAAAAGATAACACTGAAAGACAATCAACATCTAAGATTCTAAACTGCCATCCCTTGAAATAAAGGAAAAAGAAACTTACTATTTAGAACTAAAACAAGAAGAAAATTGACCGCGTAGATTAACACGCCCATATTGTATGTGAAGATATTAAATTTAGTATTTGTTATCTTAAATTTTTTATTTAAATTTAAAATTTTATATTTATATTAAGTGACTTATTTTTTTAATAAAAAATATACTAGATGTGAGATTATATCATCACAAATTTCTCATGTCGGTTGTTTTCACCAAATTCGATCATGCAAAAATTACATTATAATTGGTTTATTATTCAAGCAATATATATTGATGTGTTGTATCCATATATCAATATTGATGTGTAAAGCATTTAAGCTCAAGCAGAACTGTTTTATAAATTATTTTTCTCCAATGAACTTAAGTAATGCCCTTAATAAAATTTGTCACTATACACTATTTTATAAAACAAATATATATATGATTAAATGGAACAAAATTTGCCATAATTATACAAAATGAGAACCAAATATTAAATAGAAATAAGGATATAAGCCTTTAATTTGTAGAGAAGAGGAAACCAGCAAGTTTGGGCACCCATAGCAGTTTAACTCAGGTCTTTGTTAATGGTATTTTATTTCTCCAGTCTTCATCACCAGATGATACCATCTAAGCAATGATTTTGAATTAACATTGATTTCCCCAATAACACCCCAAAAAAAAAAAAAACATTGATTTGCCCAAGATATTGGAGGTAGGATTGAGACCTTAAAGTGAACGTTGTATTATATAAAATAAAATATAAATAGATAATTTATATTATTAATTTTTTTATCAATAATTATTTATTTATATTTTATTATATAAAATATACTCATCACTTTAAATAATCTAAATCTATTTGAGATATACCAAATAGAGAACTTTTACTATTATCATTAATAAAATGATATTAAATTCTTATTTAAAAAATTAAATTATTAAATTTATTAAATTTAATAATTAAATTAAAAAATTCAACTAATTTAATTGCCTACATTAATTTTTGAGGGCAATTGATAAATTCCTTACTTTCCCTAATTAGAAAATCTAGCTATTATATTCTGAGACAAGAAGGATGATTTATGAATCTAATAGCTTTATAAAGCACTTATGGAAAGAAAAAGTGTTTCAAAGATATTTTATAAATATTTAAATGTATTTATAAAAATTATTTAAGTATATAAAAAAGTTATTTTGTACTTATATTTTTAAGTTAAAAATTAAAATTTATAAAAATAAACTCTTATAATAGTAAGTAACTATTCATGTAAAATTCCTTAATAAAATTTTATTGACAAAATTAATCTTAAAAATTATATACTTCCACCTCATAAGTTTATCTTTGTAAAAGAGATGAGTAACAAAGCCCATGGTGTGTCATGACACTTGTTGGTGATGTGACGTGACACATTAGTACATAAGTCATGCTATAGTACCCACATAGGCTACCATAACATGCCCAACCAACCCCAAGTCAATTTCCCTTGAAGCAATTAAGGTGTGCCATGATAGCTTTAAGTAAACTTCCCTTAAGATAGTTAAAGCATGTTATAGCAGTCATTGTGTTGCATCAGACACTTGTAGGTGGCATAGCACGATGCATTGGTGTACAAGTTGTGCTATAGCATCTGTGTGAATAAGCACAATATGACATGACAACCTTAAGTAAATCTCCTTAAGAAAGTCAAGTTATACTATAACAATCCTAAGTGAACCTCTCAAGAGGTGGCGAAGGCACATCATGATAGTTGTTGGTAAAGCGCCAAGCACGCAAGCACATGTTAAAATCTATATAAATAGAAAAGTGTAAGAATTTTTTTTGTTCTTATATTATAAGTCTTCTTATTATAATATTTTTGACAAAAAAAAAGATAGAATGTATTTAATATAGGAGAGTTCCTAGTTAGTTTGATAATTTTTATAATTATAAATACTTATAAAATTTACATCCAAATATTATATTTATTATATACGTACTTACCAAAATATATAATCAAATACAAATTAATTTATTTTTAAACCCCACTTATATAAATAAAACTTGATTAAAGTTTTCTTATTATATAAGCACTTAATTAAATATTTGGACCTTAAAGTGATTATTTATTTTTGAGTGAGTATGATTGGATAAAAATAAAAATAAATCTAATGCTACGTTCTATACTGAAATAATTTTGTGCTTTTTTTATTTTCATATTTATAATATATTCCTTTATTAATTTTTTCAGAGAATTTGTAAAGTTTGATAACTTAAAAATTTAATCGTTACATAGTTTCAACAAGCTAGATATATTAAATATCATTAAATTTTTTTAATTTTCAAAAATTAAAAGTTAGAATAATCTAAGTAAAAAATAAAGATAAAATTAAAATATAAACAAACTAATAAAAGAAAAAATAATACCTATAATTTAAATATTTAGATAAAGCAGAAAAAAATACAAAAATTATCGAAATTTAAAAAATAAAAAAAATTAAGAGACCCAATTCCAAAATATCAAGATCATTCAGTGGGAGAAAGTCCGGCCAAGGCCCAAGACATTCCTAAATAATTAATCATCTCCGGTTGTTATTAAAAGAACCATTAATTGCATTATAAGCACAAGTGACCAAGCACAATTTACACTTTTACTGCATAGCATGAAAAGTTCTACTATTCTAATTGTATTTTTATATAATTTCTATAATATAAAATTTAAACTATTGAAGTTATTAAATACTACAAATTAATATGTAAGACTCAAAACATTAACAACTCACAGAGTCACACAGAGAGATGTATCATGTGAATATTAAGTGAAAATAGAATTGTGGGTATATTATTTTTCTAACAGGAACTCTTTCCATACAAGATATCGATAGTGCTATTCTACCATCTTTTTTTCACTACCCGTCTTATATCTAGTCACACTTTCTTGTAAAAATAGATAATTATAACTGACGTATAGTATCTGAATATAAAATGAGATAATAAAAAATAGGATGACATAGCACTATCCCAAAAAAAAAAAAGAAATGCTTTCCTTAAAATAATTTCAAAATTCTCCAACTTGATAGAAAGTGTGCTAACTGAAAACCTTGATAGACATACCTGAAAAATATAATCATCCTATACAATAATCCTTCCATCATATTCTTCTCTAAAGAGCACTTCTAAATCATTCCAGTTGCTGCCTCGCCTATCATGCTAAAAATTCCCAGATCCCCGTATGAAAATTACTTCACCAAACCTTCATATGAGTAAATTTACAATTTTGCTTCACTTGTAATGCACAGTTGAACCCAACCTCCATCAATAACAGCATATTTGGAACCAGTCTTTCATATAATTCCTTCAAATGTTCACCAACACAGTGCTTTATTTGAACTCAATCATCTGCAATCAACAAATTACCATTTATGACCCAGTCAGAGTTAATCCAAATCTCTCCATGTCTACAGTATACCATGTTACCTCCATAGCCATCATCGCACATGTCAACCTGTCTGTCGTCATTTGTCGATACTATGTCTACTGTATCCATAACCATGGCTGTGTCCTTAACAATTTTGTCTTGATTGTAGTAAAAACAAGTTGTAAACTCCAAATTTAAGATAAAAGGTCACTTCCTATTCCCTCCAAGCATTCTAGCTTCATCTGCCTGCACAAGAGGGCACCTCCAGTTGCTTCAATCTTTCATACACCACCATTTACTTCACTTAAAGCACCACTCATTATATTGAATCCAAAAGCTTTCCAGTAAGTATATCAAATATGTGCCTATTAAATTACATTATTGAGCTAATTCGGCCATCATCGCTTTGCTAGACAAGCCACAGAAGAAATTACATAAAGTGACCACCAGAGGAGTGTGTGAGATAGATGGTAACTGACCTATAATGATAACTTTGTTAGTAGACAATGCTTCTAAAAACAGACCTAACATAATTTATCCTTACTATAATAAATTCATAATTCAGGTTTGATTGTTCATTAGTATATTTATGTGATAATTTAATTTATGATGAACACACAATAGATTATGGAAGATCAGCGTACTTAAAAGCACAACTTTCAATTCTTCCTCCTGTTGAACGCATTTTACGCTTGCAACTATTTGAAAATTTTAATAATAAATCGTTGCAACCTGGAAGTTGAATGCACACCTAGAAAGGCCTTTTATTTGGAGTAAGTAAAATTTTAGTGACGAATCCCCTATCATTGAAACTATAGACATTCCTTGAGGAGATCATGCAGGCTTCAAGGCAGAATATGCTTTGGAAACACTTCTAATTCATTGTAATACTTGGAGGTTCGCATCTCCGCTTCCTAACCCCATGCCCAACTTGTTCTTTAATACCAAATGAATTAAGATGCTCGTAGCAGTATAACACCAGCATATTGCACTCCATTGAAAAACTAAACAGCAATGCAATTGTGGGAGTCTCCAATTACATCATCAGATGATGCCGCTCAGCATCTTGGAAACTAGCTTTTAATTATCTCTCTTACATCAATGCTACTCATAAGCTCTTTGACTATAAATTCATGTAAATTGGGGCTAATTCTATGGTATTAAGACTAAAATTTCTAATATACATATTTGGAATGTTGTATTCAAATAAAAAGAATAGATAAACTTTCGAAATTATCTTATCCACTGATATAACTTCATGGACAACTGTCTAATCAAGTAAAAATTGACGCATCACTTGTTAATCTAATTTATAGGAACATGTATCCTAAATTTGTGCCATGATTATCTCTAAGTTTATATACTTCGAACATTGATTTGAGTACTATAGAAACCTCCGTAAGTTAATTAACTCATAACTAAGTTAAGCACTATCTACGCATAACTAAGATATTAAAAGCAAATCATAATATCGAAGCAAACATGAAACAGACATAAGTACCTCATAAGTCATATCTGCGGGTGGATAAAGAAGGGAAGCAGTCCCGCAGGTCTTCAATCCTCCTTACAAGAAAACAACATAACAGAACACAGAATAAGCAGCAGTTCTTATTACCCAGCCAGCCACCTCACCATCATACGTATAAAATAACTACTACCCAGTGAAAGGGTTTATTCTTTAAACCACCTCATACAAAGACCCCACCGAGACATTAAATCAAACACACCCTAGACATAACAACCAGCCAGCCCAAGCTTTTATTTAATCAAACATAGCATCCTAGACAAAGGCAAGAACATCAAACAGAGCTTAAAGGTATTTATAAAGAATTACTGTGATTTCTCCGGGACGTGCTCGACCGAATCCCCTTGATCGTCACCGTTCTCATTCTCGTCGTTCTTGGAGGCCACGGTAACATCCAGTCGCCGCTGGTGAACAACGTTTGAGAAATTGATTGATAAATTGGAGTAAATAGAGAGAACCTTGGAGATATTACCATTGATCTGGCGAATCAGGGCAACATTCTTCGTAAGATTGTCCAGAATCTTCGACTGGTGGTTCTCGTTCACTTGCTGAATCAAGACACGGTTCTGATCGAGCGCCGACTGGGCCTGTCGGAAGCTCTCGCTGAGCGTGTCCCAAACCTCCGCATCACATTCTTCCTCGTCGGCAGAGTCCTCGTCCTCGATGTCGCCGACGTCCCGGCCGCGGCCGCTTTCTCCGTTACCGTTTAAGCGCTTGGTAAATCGGTCAGACTTTGTTACGGCGGTTTCTTCCATAATCGCAGCCGCCGCCGCCAAAAACTACAGCGTTTCAAGTATAGCTGATCATTTCCTTTCTTTTCTCTCCTCAGTGCACGCACCGAATCTCAAATGTATTATGTATGTATAGCGTGTACAAGATTCACAAGCGAAACCGTCATATAATTTGTGATAAGAGGGAGCAAAATGGGAGCTTAGGCGTTGACCAACGTCCAGCAAATGGCCGACTTTGAGGTACGGGTGAGGTGCGGTGACGCTAAAAAGCTAACAGTCCAATGGCAGTTCTGTTTACCATGAAAATAACCGAAAAAGTGTTGAATGGACTAATTGTTATTGGAGCTGTCACGACTTAAGTGACAGGGCAGTAGCTAATTATATATAAATATCTACCCGACTAAAATATTAGGTAAAATTAAATATCTTCCAACTTAAAGCTAGAAGAACAGATGGACAATCCGACGGCTGGGGCAAGTTGAAGTGTTTTTTACGATTTCAATAATAATAATAATATTTTTATAACTGACTAAATCATTAATTTAAATACTTATTTTTAGTAACAAAGATGGATGTCGAGTTCTTCATTTAATCGACATAAATTATATTGTTATTTTCTGTTTTATAAAATTTAATATAAATTACTTTAAGAGCTATTAATTATTCAATTCATTAAACGTAAAAAAAATTTCTTAATTTATTAACAATTTAATATACTTACGTCCTTATTTTTGGGAAGAGTTACTTTCGCCAAAGACATTATTATCAAATATTAGAATGTTGTGAGAGGAAATTTCATAATTCATACCTCTCATAATTAATACTTAGTAACTAAGACTAATAGAATAGGATTCCTTTGTATATGTAATCATAAAATTTATCTATTTTCAGAGATATTCTTTTAATTTAAAATTAAAGTTGATAAAAACGAATCCGTGATCATTAAAAATATCTTCTTATATTCTTATCTTATGAGTTTGTAAAGCAATACACCAAATTTTAACTGAAAACAAATTTACTAAAAAAAAAAAACGGAAAATGGAAAAACTGCCTTAAGTTTTTCAAAAAAAAAAAAAATTAGAAATTGCATTGCAATTTAGCCGAGTTGAAGAACAAAGAAATTTTGGAACATTGCAATCCCTTTATTTTGGTTTGTACAGAAAATAAACAGCCCAATGGCAGCGCTGCTTATATTCGTGTGAGAGAAAAAGTGCTAAAACTAGGTTGAAATAGACCGGAGAACAATATTCCCTTCCAAAGATAAAAGAAAAAAAAATGTTGGAGAACAACATAACATGTACGGAAAACAAGGGAGTAGGATGCAACAGAGAGGCCATGAATAATTATAGATTTATCTCTTTATACTTTTATATTTTTATATAATTATTAATTTAAGACCAATTTTAAATGATTTAAAATTAGTATTAAATTCACTTTTATATAAAAAAGCAAAAATCTAAAAACATAACATAAGTCTAACAGCAATGAAAATGGCATAGATATTCTTTGGGAGGCATTGTTGCATGTTTTAATCAAATTCTCATTAAATTAATTATAAATTGCTAATAAGATAAGTCTTGTTGAATTTTTTTTTTGTCTTAAATAAACTCAAGCTTGAATAAATAAAAAAATTATGTAACAAAAATAAAGAAATTAATAGTAGAAAAAAATTTGTGGAAACTGAAAGTTATATTATTTGGTAAATAGAAAAAGGAACTTATTACAGCATATAAATAGTGAGATCTGCCGCAATTAATTATAAAATATATGAGAGATTAAATGGTATGTATATATTCTTTTAAAATTATTCTTGAGAAGTGTATTGAGATTTGAGATGATGTGAAGACTTATTGATCAACAATTATAATTGATTAATTGAATAGTAAATTAATGTATAAAAAATACACAAAAGCTAAAAGTCCAATAACACTATGCCATTGTGTTGTATAAAAGGATAACATCCAAAGATAAGCGTTATTCTCACATAATTGTAGACATAATTTCTACACAAACCAGTCATTTGATTGATGAAATTTAATTATTTAAAATTTTTAAACAATGATTTTGTAAAATTTTATAAATCAGCCATCAAGCAATTTGAGAATTAATTGCAGCCCAAGAGTTGAGAGCAGAGAAATCATGTCAACCTAAGTGCTCCTCCATTAAGCCCTGTTGACAAAGATTGTAACAAATAATTTGTAAACCCAGAGTTGGGTTAAAAAATTATTGCAAGCAATCAGACTTGTCAGTATTATCGGTGCTAAAGATTCTAGAGGAGAAGGACAACGGATGAATCGATGAAAATAGGACTAAATGTTAAAGCAATTTCAAAATTGAAAAAAAACGAATGGTGATCTGAGCATCAGTTTTAAAAAGCTCGATTTTGATAGCTTCATGGAATACCCAATCAGCATTTCATATATTGAATTAATTCATCATCTGCTCAAATCTTCATACTCTCTAGCAACCTAAATCGAATGGAAAAACAGAAAAAGAAAGGATCATAAACAATAAAATGAAATAAGTTACCAAGGAGACGAAGGAGATTGCTGATCCGCAGAGAGAATGGGTTAAAGTGCCGCCCTGTTTCACATTTCGCAAACAGAGGCGCACGTTTCTTATATAGATAGAGGCAGAGACGGAAGAGATGCAAGTTCGAAGGTCCACCTTCTAAAGGCGAAACCCTAATCGCATTATTTTAAGCGCAACAACTCTGCAACGACGTCGTTTGCCATTTCGGAAGGGAAGTCTCACAAAACAAATAGAAAATAAAAAAGTGAGTAAAAATATGGAATAAAACCACATTAAAAAAAATGAAATAGACTATATTGGGAACATCACAGTGCCCCGAAATGTTAGCTCTTCATCAATCACGATTATAATCAACAACAGTGCTGATTTTTTTGAACAAAGCCTAAAATAATAATAATAATATTCTCACAACTCTTCTTTGGCAGCATTGAGGTCATTTAGCCTTAATGTTATATGATACAGATCCATCTTATGAACTTAGAAACAAGTGGATTGGCCAACAATATGTGCACCTAATGTCATATGATTTATGTTACAGCCCTAGTTTCAGTACAACAAGCTGATATGCTGCAGTTAGTTGATACAACAACATACATAATTAATTACTATCACTATCACTGTGAGAGTCCAGAAAGCTAAACTCTTTGTAACCATCAAGTTTGATCAACACAGTTCCTGGATTCTCTTCAGTCCATTCAATAGCCTCCTTTTCCAAAAGATTTATAACCTGCATTGAGAAAAAAATTAAGGAATGCACAATTTAGAAATGCAGCTTTTGTCCCTCTAAAAACATAAGGATCAAAGGTAGGAAAGCTTGAACAAGTCACACATGACCTGGGAGTTCACACTGGTGAAACAGTCTGTGATTCAGTATTATTTAAATAAGAAACAAAAAATCAAGGCAAAGACTTTAGAGATCCACCCAAATAGAATGACAATAAAATGGACCTTAGCGTTGATTTTAAAAGTCAACTAGCATCCTTCCAAAACACCTTATCACAAACAACGACCAGTGCACATTCATAAAACAAAACAAGGTTTTTCTTCTGAATGAATATCTATAAAAGAAACCACACAAATGTCCAATTCACCTCGAGTGAATAGGTTTGCTTCCAGAACATCCAAACAGGCTGTTTTCCTAAGAAGAGCACCAAAATTTTCCTCCCATTTGGGATAAAAAAATTCATCAGAAGCAGAGAATACAAAAGCAAAGGACGATAAACACTGATGATTAAGCTTATAGGTCATAAAGTTCCAACTTTGAATAGTCAGTCAACTTTAAGAACCAATGTAAGTGAAAGTGATATCCATACTAACACCAATCCCACCATTAGCATGAAACTTAATATAAATTCAGAAGGTTCCTCCATGCAATCCCAACAGCTTTGGTGAAAAGCTAAAGCAAAACCACATGGACCGATCACCTTCTCCTTATCTAACTCCCATGCTGACCTTCTAATCAGATCAGAAGTTTTCACCAACTCCAATCACCTAACCTTGTTTTCCACTATACTTAACTCCAATAATCCATTTAACACCCTCAACAAAAAGTCTATTTAGGAACCTCCTCGGTATTAAAACTACTGCCTTAGCAGCAATAGAACAAGAGACCCTAACAACTCTATGTCCTTGTATCTCCAACTCCCTGACAGTACTTTAGCCTTCTGCTTCTAGAAACTAAACGAATGAATCTAAAGTTAGCATGCCCTTCTTTAGCCAGTTGAAGGCTAGATTACTGACAATACAAGTCTCTTGAGTAAAATTTCCTCGAATTCATCCCTAAGACCACCAATGTAAACAACTCCATATGCAAACAGGCAGTATCTTCAAACAAAATTATCCTACCACTAAATTATAAACACAGATGGAAGTGGATGATTTAAATTGTTGGCAAATAACTAATTTATTTGTAACTTATGAAATAAGACCATTTATTTGCCACACAGTTAAAAAAAATGTAAGCCAGCATCCCCGAGATTTCTGCCGATACCAGTCTATTGTAAAATCTCCTAAACACCAAACATAAACCCACCAATGCAAATATAACTAAACGCAACATCTTCCAACCACAAAATGAAAATATAGAAAGAAATGGATTACTTTGTCCTTGCCAGTTAATTAGTTTGTTTGTAACTCAGACAAATCCAGAAATAACTTGTCAATCATATTATATATTTAAAAAAAAAAAAAAACTCAGCCCATGACCAGAGCATAATATATATTGAACACTTCATCTCAATGAATATCAGATCAATAACAAAACTAGATGGAATAAGTGATCTTAAACCATACTGATTGTTTCAGCTTTGACTTTCCCACACTGTGTGACCCATATCCAGTGATAACCCTTAGACTCTGAATAGCTGAAGCAAACATAAAAAGGTAATCAGATATAGTCAAAAAGACAACTAAAAACTTAACTCATGTAGACAATGCGAGGTTAGTCTAGAGGCATAAGAGTGAGATCCCAGCAAATGCTTACAAGGAACATTTGATCCAACAAGGATGTGAAGTTTCAGCATTCTCATTGCTGGTTTGACATGCTGCCCATGCAAATCAATAGTTATCACATTTTTGAAAACCTTGTTTCTGCATATCACTGACAATAGCTTAGTACAAGACAGCAAAAAAGGGGCAATTGTCTTGCTCTACCCGATAAAGCAATCCACCAAGGCTAACCTAGCTATAAATATGTCATTGCTCGCCTTGGCATCTGCCTTCTGAGCCAATTTAGCTTGTTCTTTCCCCTATCCAAATGCAGACACAACAAGCATTTAATAACAAGGCAATCCAGACACAAGAATACAACAAATATAAAATGGACCTACAGATAAACCATTGAACAGCAAAAGTAGTCTACCTGCCACCAAAAACCAGAAAAAGCGGAAAACAGCTTTTAAAAACTTATGTACTATAAAGCATATAAACCCCAATAACAGACAAGAAAGTAAAGTATTTAAATATCATTTCCATACACCAAGCAGATACTGTATATTGAGATGAAAAAGGAGAAATTTAAAAAAAAAAATACAAAGGAAACAGTGAAGCATTCAGGAAAGACCTTCTTAGATAGATAGTCCAATATTTAGGAAAAACAACCAATGCAGTCAATCCTTCCCCTTCTTTCTTTTTGTTTCAAACTTTTACTATTCAATCCACCAAATCTAGTTGTTTATACATCATTAATGCTAAACTTAAGCGATATCAAAGAAACTGTAGCCAAAAAGGAGAAAAATTGTACACTACCACGGTAGCAAGCAGATATAAAAAAATTTCACATGCAAATGTGAATTGTGACATATGATTTTCACTGTTCTTCTTGAAGAAAAATAAACCTGGTCAGAAAGATAAGCTGCGTATGCTCGATCTCCTTTGGCATATGCTACTGCAGCCTACAGAATTATAAAATCCATTTCACATTCTCAAAACTGACATCTAAACTCTAAAGCGAACTGGCTAAACAATCCCCAGGTTATATAAGTTTGAAAAAAAAAAAAAAAAGTGAAATTACTTTCTCATAAAAAGATCTCATCAAATCCCAACGCTGCTTTGCATCTTCTCTGAACACATCATATTCATCTTCTTTACCTACAAAACAAAACAACAAAACTCAAACAATAGCAAACTGCCGCCAAGTTCTTTCCACCAGCATAAACATGCTAAGATACATGCTCAACTAATCCTTTATTTAAATAAAGTAACAGTAAAGACATTATAATAGTGCAAGATATATACTTAAAAGCCACTCAGAAGGCCCAAATTTATGACGTAATGACAAACAAAGCAACAATAACATGCACATGTAAGAAATTTACAAAATCAGATGACATGTCAAACTTCATAACTCCAGAAAATAAGATAACCACTGACAGATAATAAAATGGAAACACCCGCCAACAAAAATGTTTTAAATTTAAGATGAGCAAGTGTTGTGGGGTTATTATTGTAAATTCCAGCTTTAGGGACAGCATTGTAATTTTTCCGCTAGAAATGTTTTTCTCTCATGTTCACCGAATGAAGTGACACAATTTTTCCCTCTCTCAGTTTTTTCTTTCTACGTCTCTCTTTTCTCTCTTCGATTCAACGTTCTTCTCCTCTACTCTTGCATTCTTTGTTTCCAACCGCAAGTGAATGCTAAAAGTAAAGAATTGCAAAGTACACATCAAGTACCATAAGTAAGCTGCTGAGTTTCTGAAGTACGTGGACAGACATCAAACTCATGTCCCAAAGACTGCATTTTCTTCACCACATTCCTCCAATTCATGGTACCTTTGTCATGTTCTGTGCTTTTGGGAATGTTAAATAAAGATTTCAACACCTTTTGATGAAGATCCAAATTCATGCTTCCCGGGCTAATTGGAGAATGAGCTTCGGAACTAAAGAGAACATCTTCTGAGGAAGATCCAACTTCATGCATCCGAGAATGAGCTTCGGAACTAAAGAGAACATCTTCTGAGGAAGATCCAACTTCATGCTTCCTGGACTAATAGGAGAATGAGCTTCAGAACTAGAGAGAAACTGAGCATAATTCTTAAAACTAAAAAACGACTAAGCTAGTAGAATCAGGTTTCAAACACTGTAGGTCCTTGAGTATTAAGCTCCAAATACTAACATCCTTGAATCAGGAAGTTGCCAAAACAATTGGAATGGTGTTATAGGGACTACAAAATTATATTAGTCTAGTTTAAAAAAATATATTTAAAAAAAAAAAAAACTGTATCAACCAAAACATGAGTACCCTAGAAATTGGAATTGACCGACTAACTCAACAACAATATAACATATTGTGGAACCTGAGAAGCATTACAAAAGATAAGGCAAGAGGCATGCATCTAGCATTTAATTTTTCTTCTATATAAAGCAATCCACCAAGGCTAACCTAGCTATAAATTTGTCATGGCTTGCCTTTGCATCTGCCTTCTGAGCCAATTTACTTTGTTCTTTCCCCTATCAAAATGCAGATACAGTAAGGCAATAAGCACTTAATAACAAGGCAACCCAGACACAAGAATACCACAAATATAAAATTGACCTACAGATAAACCACTGAACAGAAAAAGTAGTCCACATCCCACCAAAAACCAGAGAATGCAGAAACCACCTTTTAAAAGCTTATGTTCCATAAAACATATAAACCCCAAGAACAGTCAAGAAAATGAAGTATTTAAATATCATTCCATACCACCAAGCAAATACTGTATATGGAGATGAAAAAGGAGAAATTTTAATAAAAAAAAAACAGAGGAAACAGTGAAGTATTCGAGAAAGACCTTCTTAGCTAGATAGTCCAATATTTAGGAGAACAACCAATGCAGTCAATCATTCCCCTTCTTTCTTTTTATTTCAAACTTTTACTATTCAATCCACCAAATTTAGTAGTTTATACATCATCGATGCTAACTTAAGCAATATCAAAGAAATGATAGCCAAAAAGGAGAAACATTATACACAACCACAGTGGCAAGCAGATATACCAAAGAAAAAAAAAAAAGTCACATGCACATGTGAATTGTGACATATGATTTTCACTGTTCTTCTTGAAGAAAAATAAACCTGGTCAGAAAGATAAGCTGCATATGCTCAATCTCCTTTAGTATATGCTGCTGCGGCCAGCAGAATTATAAAACCCATTTCACATTCTTAAAACTGACATCCAAGCTCTAAAGCAAACTGGCTAAACTATCAGAAAGTAATATAAGTTTGCAAAAAAAATGAAAAAAAGAATATGTGAACTTACTTTCTGATTAAAAGATCTCATCGAATCACAATGCTGCTTTGCATCTTCCCTAGACACATGATATTCATCTTCTTTACCTACAAAACAACAAAACTGAAACAGTAAATGAACTGATGGGGTGGAATAACAACAAGGAAATCACCGAGTTCAAGTATGCAAAAAGAAAGGGGGTTTCTCAAAAGAACTGCTAATAAAAACCAAAAGAGAGGGGAGTTTCTCAACAGAACCAAAAAACCAAAAAGGCCATAATTGAAACCATATATTATGCATCAAATTACCATGGGCAGGAGTTACAGGAGATTCAACATCTTGAACAGACCCCTGGTTTCCTTTTTCATCAACATATCTGAAAACATCATTTAAGACATAGTATCCTTTCTCCTGAGGTGCTAGGAAGAAACATTGAGTGAATTTCTGCCTCATATTGTCCTTTCCTATCATAAATCCAGTGACCAGGACTACAACACCCCCACCATAAGAATCTTGAGCATCCATGGAAATGACCTCAGCACTCAATTCACCATAACTCAGTGATAGAATCTTTTCGTTAATATCCTGCTCAGTAACAACTAAGAAAAAATGCATAAAGGGAGATAACTTTTTATTCACCTCTCTTTTTTTTTTTTTTAGCTCACAATCTCCACTCATAATTTGATGTCTACATGCAAAATGGAAACTATCATAAGACAAATTTGAGAGAAACAGACATAAAAAGTAGGAATATAAGGGAAAATAAATGGAAAGCATCAACAAAGAATTAACGCTAAAGATCTTTAGGTCTTGAAAGCCCATGTTTTCCAGCTTTTAAGGGAACAAAGCTTGAAGTATTGATATCTATACTTTTAAATATTTTATTGCTTCTAACCCAATCATTGATAATTTGATACCTACACGCATATACATACATGCTGCATATATATATATTTTTTATATATACAAACATGAGGACATGCTGGAAAACTGATGATCCATGTGCATGCATAGTGTGGGGATAGGGGAGTTGGAGAGGCAACTCACTTTCATTCTGGTTGTGATACTCATGATACCATTACTCCCAGGACGACCCAGCTGACTATCATCCTTGTAAAATTTATGCCCAAGCTCAGGGCTTTCTTGCAACACACGGTAGTACGTACCAACAAAGGCATCACCAACCTACATTACAATTTCATGCAAAGGCAGTCAATTACATCAAGATTAACAAAGAATGCGTCACATTCACTTGCATGTAAATACACATACAACATTAGCTGCGAGAGAAGTTCTAGCTGGGACTTGCAGCTCTGAAGATGCCGTCACGGATGGTCTCTGAAATGAAATTGCCAATTACAACCACCAACTTGCTATCATAAGAACAATATGCATGTCTTGCATCAAAAGATTAGAGAGAGAAGAAATTTTAATTTGATTAACATAGTTAAAAGCATAGGAAATGCACCTTCAAGTATCAATCCAGAAAATATACCATGTATCATATATTGCCCAAAACAATATTTCTAATGAAACACTGAAAGTTGAGCTTCCATTTCTTAGATTTAATCTTCCCAACAGCAATTAAAAGTATATCACAAAGCCTTCAAAATCATCAACAGGTTACAATTAAGATGTACAGGTGCTAAGACAAGGATGTCTTCTCCAATAAATGCCACAAAAAATGACCATTCATGAAACAGACAGACAAGACCCAAAGTGTTGAACCAGATGATCCTTATCACTATCCCTCGCTCCCGATCAAATAAAAATTCACAAGATTTTCTCAAACTTCTCCATTAACCCTATAGGAATCTCAAAAACTTATGATGGAATACTCCCTGTACTTTCTAGATGACACTCTCACTCAAAGAAGAGATACTAAGTTACTTATGTATCCATCAATAACAATCTATGGCAACACCATCAATGATCATTGACCAGTGAATCAATAATACCAGACTTCAAACAGAATTGACAACACGTCACAGAAACAACTCCCAGAAACAAGGAGTAGTAAAGATGTAATGCAAGTATTGAATTGCAAGGAATTAAATGAAGTAAAACTTCAAACTATTATACCTTTTCAATGTTATATCCGGACTGACCTGCAAAGACAAACTCCAAGGTCATGCAATAAGCCATAGCAAACTAATCCCAGAAACGAACAGTCGCTATAAGTAAGAGAATAAACAAGATTATAACTTCTCACTTGATTTTTCCTCACCCTTCCCTGGTGCACCCTTGCTGTTAGACTTTGTGGCCGGAGACCGCTTCTTCTTCTTCGTGTCCTTCATTTTCACCGAACTCCAAAACCAAGACGAACAAGAAAACAATCCAGACCGCAAAGATCAAGGTATGCTAAAGTTCACATAGGAATTGGAGAAATAATTTATAGAGGGACGGCATATAAATAAGAGAATCTGCATTTGCAGGATACCCCGACTTCGAAAGTCGTAGAGGGGAGGACCTGGAAGTCAAAGACATTAGAATTGAGTAATACATTTAGAAAATGGGAGTATGGAGCTTGCAGTTTGCAATGAGAAATAAAATTAAGAGGAAAACAATAATATAAAATAAAATTTATAAATTTAAAGATAAAAAATAAAGAAGTTAAAAATAAGGAAATAAAAGTTAATTAATCTAAATTTATAAAATTTAGTGATAAAGATAAAAAGTTATAAATTTAATTTAATTTAATTATAAAACAGAAATAGACAAAAAGTAATTAAAATTACGAAAGAGAGAAGTCAAAAATTTAAATCCAGTTAGTTTAGTCAGTTTTTTTTTTTTGTTTTACAAATAGTATGTTTCTTATTTTATGTGTGCCTTTTGGCCAATTTCATTGATGTTTAATTTTTCAAAAGGCAATTTTATTAAATATTTAAAACATTTGATATTTTATAAATTTATTGAATTTTATAATTTATTTTGTAACATTTAATAAATTTAATTTTTTAAATTTTTTTAAATTTGAACAATTATGTTATTTATTAATATAAATAACATAATTATTTTTTAATTTTTAAAAACTTGGAAAATAACAAAACTACAAACGAAAACTAAGGGGATATGCTATCCCCATACCTTCTTCTTCTCCTTTTTTTTAAAAAAAAAAAAATAAAGGAAAGGAAAACCAAGCTTTACCCACAAACTATCCATCCTAGGGAGCGAAATCCACATCCTACCTCTTTAACTATTCCCATGCTTTCTCTTGAAAGGACCCAGCCACTCCGAGGTGGAGGAGAGAAGACAACCCTCAGGCCCAAGGCATGATTGTCAGCTTCACTGGCCAATCAATCTGCAGTGCTGTTGGCTTCTCTGAAAATATCGGTCAACCGAGCACTCCATTGCTTGTTCAACAGCCTTCGGGCAGTTGCCACCAAGCTGGCATAGGGGTTATTGTCACTCCAATCACTGGCAGTTTTGGAGTCTCCTTCCACCTGTAACTGTCTGATACCATGCTCCCTAGCTAATTGCAGGCCTGTAACAATGCCCCATAGTTCCGCAGCCACCACACTAGCGGAGCCAACATTTTTGCAGAAGCCCAGAATCCAATTCCCATGGCGATCCCGGACTACTCCCCTACACCCAGCATGGTTTCCTGATGTTAGCACCCAGCATTCATCCGCTACTTCGTGTTCCTTCGTCACAGTGCAACAGCGAGAGAGGTAGGTATATCTTTTGTTAACGGTGCAACATAGCACAGCGAGAATTACCACACCTCCACCTTCTTCATTTCACCCTTGGGCGACCCTTGCCTTCACCTAGTTATCAATGACTGTTAAAGAAGACTTCCTGCGGAATCTTTTGAACTTCCATGGCCCTACACTTCACCACAGGCGCATAATCATCAATTAATGTTCCTATTTGCACTTTTCCAAGGGCTCATTCTAAAAACCTGAGTTTTCTGAAATCAGGAAAAGTTCATATACCACGAAAGATCATACTTATGTGGTAGCTACTGAGATAGAGCTGCATTGCTATTGATATTTAGATTTTTTAAAACTTTTTCATCCAAGTGAAAGGATACATGATGCTTATATTTTTAAAGGTATAAATTTTAAAATAATATAAAATTATATGTTTATATTTATGTTTTCACTACAATGTGTAATTTTACACCAGTCTCAAATGAACTATAAAATTTTGCATAACAAAAGACAAGTATCAAATTACGTGTTATATAAGAAAAACGTAGATACAAACATATAACTTTATCATTATTTTAAATTCTATACATTTTTTTGCATCTTCATTCTTTCTCTACAAGTGCATATATGGTATACAAAATTACGTACACATAATATTTTTCAAGTATAAAAATGAATGAAAGAAAGAAAAAAGGAACAAACTCATTCATAGTAACTGGTGGGCATTATCCAATTTTCCTTTTTGTTTCTTTTTCTTCTCTTCCTAATTGCATATGTTGCCCTTGGCACGCAAATGATTACAACTGTAAATAGACAATGTAATTTTAAAAAGATAATAATCTCATAAATTCTCAAAATATAAACAATCATAAGTTTTTAGAGAATTTTAAAATTATTTGCAGTGTATACAATTATTAATACACATAATAAGTTTGCTATATGAAAATAAACCAATCGAGAAAGACGAAATAAAACATTTGAATAGAATCATGGTGAGCGAAGAAGATTAAAGGTCCCTTGTTCAAATTACTTACAAATCTTGACTCAATTGTATATTACAAGAAAATAAAAGTTTAAAAAAAATCAAAGAAATGAACAAAAAATGATAAATATCAATAAAATCACGACAAAACTATAAGAATTATGAACGTTGACATTTTTAAAATTTTAGAGTTTATTATGTCCATATGGCAAATAGTATAAGCTTTAACTTTTCATTGAGTTTTTAAGGATTTCAATTAAGTAATGAATATTTTATTTAATTTTATTCTATAGAATTTTGTTGTGAGATAAAATATTCTATTAAAAAAAAAAGCCTGTGTTGTTCTGACATGGTTTTTATATCGAATACATGCAGTGTGGTGATTTCTTTAGGCATTAGAATTTATGATTTTAATGTTAGAATATTATAATTTTTAAATTTCTTAGAAACAAATTTAGTTGTAGTTCCATTTTTCTTCTAAATTTTGAAATAATCAAAAGAGTCAAATCAGATATAGCGATCTAATGAGAAAAGAACGAAGTCCCAGCATCGATGGTAATTATGAATGGGACAATAGGGCATATGTGCTATATACATGCTGACCTGATTGATTAACTTAGAACAGTCATCTTATTGATACCAAATATATTGAGGCAAGACTGCTTGTATCTTCTGCCATACTTATTGATACCAATTACTTGGAGTAACAATCATAGTTAATTAAAACAAATTATATTAAGACTAATTCTTTTCTTTCATCTCTTTGATGGTACAGTAATACTAGAATTATTTTGAAACTGTGACATTGCATGTGTACATTTATATATTGTTACTCCTGTCACAAACAGAAAATCTATTTGTATAATTCTATGATTAGTACTTTTAATATTCATACTTGGAATAATGTATTCGAATAAGGAGAACAATCCAACTTTTGAACAATTTTATCTATTAATATAACTTTATAAATAATCGTCAAATCAAGTATAAAAACTTGCCTTTTAAACTAATTTTTATATAGATGTATCATAAATCTGTATCATAATCATTTATAAGTTTAAATACCCAATATCATTGATCCCTTGAACTTGCGTGTAAACAAGAATAAAACAACTCTCTCCACACCCCCCCCCCCCAAAAAAAAAAAAAAAAAAACCCAAAGAGAAAAAAGGGGTAGGGGAACGAAAAGCCAAAAACAAAAAGAAAAGTTAATAATTTAACCTTAAATGTTCATATTTACAACTTAGTCAACATCTGAGGTCATCAGCCCACACTGGATTCGTTATTCTGGCTCAAGCTATGGCTTACCAAAATGCATTGAACGTGTCCAGTTCCATCTTAGGCACTTACAGTGGCTTGGCCAACAAATTATGCACCTAATGTTACATAATTTATGATACAGCCCTAATTTCAGTACAACAACCTGATATGCTGCAGTTAGTTCATACAACATGATTAATTACTATCATTATCACTATCAGAGTCCAGAAAGCTAAACTCTCTGTAACCATCGAGTTTGATCAACAAAGTTCCCCGGTTCTCTTCGATCCATTCAATAGCCTCCTCTTCCAAAAGATTTATAACCTGCATTGAGCAAAAATTAAGAAATGCAATTTAGAGTTGCCGCTTTTGTCCATTCGAAAACTTAAGGATCAAGGGCAGCGAAGGCTTGAACAAGTCACACATGACCTAGGAGTTCACATTGGAGACGCTGTCATTTCCTCACTTCAGTTATTTATTTATTTATTTTAGGTGAATGGTGAAACTGTATGTCTGTATTATTTAAACAAGAAAAAAATAAAGGCAAAAAATACTTTAGAGATCTATCCAAATAGAATGACAATAAAATGGACCTTAGAGCATTGATTTTAAAAGTCAATTGGCATCCTTCCGTGATGCTTTATCACAAACAACCACCAGTGCATATCAACAAAACAAAACAAGGTTTTTCTTCTGAATGATTACGCTATAAGAAACTGCACAAATGTCCAATTCAACTTCAACATCGAATAGGTTGGCTATTGTAATTCCAGAGCATCCTGTGCAGAGCACCAAAATCTTCCTCCCATTTTGGATAAAAGAATAATTCATCAAAATCAAAGGACAATAAACACTATTAATTAAGCTTAAAGGTCTAAAAGTTCTAACTTTGACCGGTCAGTCCACTTCAAGCATGAAAGTAAATAAATGTCAAATCCAAACTAACACCAAACAAAAACCACCAAAGCAAATACCTCCCTAGGTAATCAATCAATAATTAAATGCAATATCTTCCAACCACAAAATGAAAACATAAATAGAAATGGATTACTTTATCCCTGCCAGTTAACTAGTTTGTTTGTAACTGACAAATCAAGAAACACCTTGCAACCAAATTTTTTAATTAAAAAAAAAAAAAAACCGCAGCATAATATACATTGGACTCTTTATCTCAAAGAATATCAGATCAAGAAAAAATTAAATGAAAGTAAGAGGTCTTAAACCATACTGATTGTTTCAGCTTTGACTTCCCCACACCATGTGATCCACATCCTGTGATAACCCTTAGTGTCTGAACAGCTGAAGCAAACATAAAAAGGGAATCAGATAACGTAAACAAAAACAGCTAAAAACTTAATTAACGTAGACAATGCCAGGTTAGTCTAGAGGCATAAGAGTGAAATCCCAGCAAATGCTTACAGGGAACACATGATCCAAAAAGGATGTGAAGTTTCAGTATTCTCATTGCTGGTTTGACATGCTGCCCATGCAAATCAATAGTTATCACATTTTCGAAACCCTTGTTTCTGCATATCACTGACAATAGCTTAATACAAGAAAGCATAAAAGGTAGAAGTTAAAAAGGGGCAATTCTCTTGCTCTGCCCTATAAAAGCAATCCACCAAGGCTAACCTAGCTATAAATATGTCCTGGCTTGCCTTTGCCTCTGCCTTCTGAGCCAATTTAGTTTGTTCTTTTCCCTATTAAAATGCAGACGCAACAAGCATTAAATAACAGGGCCACCCAGACACAAAAATGCCACAAATATAAAATTGACCTACAGATAAACCACTGAACATTAAAAGTGGTCCACATCCCATCAAAAACCAGAAATGCTGAAAACACTTTTTAAAAGCTTATGTTCCATAAAACATAAACCCCAAGAACAGACAAGAAAATGACGTATTTAAATATCATTTCCATACCACCAAGCAAATACAGTATATTGTCATGAAAAAGAAGAAATTAGAAAAAAATACAGAGGAAACAATGAAGCATTCGGGAAAAACCTTCTTAGCTACATAGTCCAATATTTAGGAAAAACAATGCAGTCAATCCTTCCCCTTCGTTCTTTTATGTTTCAAATTTTTTACTAAATCAATCCACCAAATTTAGTAGTTTACACATCATGGATGCAAAACTTAAGCAATATCAAAGTAACTGTAGCCAAAAAGGAGAAAATTACACAACCATCCCAGCAAGCAGATATTGACAGAAGAAAAAAATTGACATGCACATGTGCATCATGCCATATGATTTTCACTGTTCTTATTGAAGAAAAATAAACCTGGTCAGAAAGATAAGCTGCAGATGCTCGATCTCCCTTGGTACGTGCTGCTGCAGCCTGCAGAATCATAACATTCTTAAACTGACACCTAAGCTCTAATGCTAACTGGCTAAACTAACAGAAAGTTATGTAAATTTACAAAACCAAAAAACATGTAAAATTACTTTCTGATAACAAGATCTCATTGCATCCCAATGCTGCCTTGCATCCTCCCTAAACACGTGATATTCATCTCCTTTAGCTACAAACCCACATAACTAAAACAGTAAATGAACTGATGGGATTGAATAACATCAAGGAAATCACTGCGTTTTAGCATGCAAAAAGACAGATAACCCAAGAGGCAAAAAGAAAAGAGGGGGGGGGGGGGGGGAGGGTAAAGAAACTCTCAGAAATTATATAATGACTTAGTTATATAGTAAAGAAGAAAGGAGTTTAAATCATGGATTCATGTCCAAGAACAAGGCTTTGGCAACCAAGTTGCTGCAGTGTTTTCAATAAGAGATTACTTCCTTACGGCATCAGGTAAACTCGAGTAAAGTATAATTCAGATCTATATGGGTAGGATGCCAACCCGGCGATCATTGCAACCAAGCTAGCCTCAAGATGTTTATGTCTCATGCATATGCCTCTTCTATACCTATGGTTTCGTTTGGGGTTGGTTGATAGTTCTTATTTTAAATTTTAAGAGGACCTTAGGTTGGGAACCCATTTTTCAGAGGCTCATCAGTCATAACCTCCACCATCTCTCATCTTCACAAATTCAACCCTTGCCAATTTTTATTCTAGTGAATTACTTTCACTTAATTCTGCTCATCTAACTTCCATCCCAGATAGGAGAATTTGGACTTTGAATTCTACTGATATGTTATCTTATAAGGTGTTTTTCAGCTTCTCACCCATTCTCATAAATCATCAAAGGTTTCTTGTTATTAAACCTTTCCCAAATCCAAAGCTTCCCTGTAAGTTCAAGTGTTTTCATTCAGACAGCAAAACTTAAGAGAATTAATGCAAATAACGTGTTGCAGATTCACAAAACTCAGAGTGCTCTTTCTCTTGATATCATTGTCATGCGTAGCCCTAGTTCAAAAACTAAAGCCAACTTTTGCATTGTGAAGCAGCAAATTACTTATGGGAGAATCTGTTTGGCCTTCTTGGATAAACAGATGTCATTTCTTTCTGCAGCAATTGCTCATGGTTAGTTTCAAAGGTTTTGGCAGGAACTAAAAAATGAGATCATCTTGCAGTCTAAGCAATTATATGGCGTATTTGGCTGGACTAGTTCTCACATCTTTAAGAGTGTCTCCTTGCCCCTAAAGTTATGTGCTTGAGTTTTCTATGTGGCTTCTCTCCAGCGCTCAGCTCATGATTATTTCAAGAGAGCCTCCATCTCTATCGTGCAAGTAGACTGGGCAACTTTGCTACATTCTTGGTATATTCCTGTTCTTCTTGTTTATTTTCTTTGTTTTTTTCATGAAATCTGTTCTTCTTGTTTATTTTCTTTGTTTTTTTCATGAAATCTTATCCTCCCTTAGTTGGCTTCCTCTTTAATAACATTTCTTTCCAATACCAAAAAAAAAAAGAGAGCACTAATTGTAGTCTCCTCTTTTCCATCAAATAAAATTCCTTTTTCCACACAAAACAAGAAAGGACTGACAAGTCTAATTACTATCAATGCTTCCCACTTAGCAAAAAAGTTTCCATCACATCAAAATTGAGACCCCACAATTAATGGAAGAAACTAAACAAGAGCTATCCATATCTGCATGCTGTGCACTAATACTGATCACTAATTATGATCAGAGAAATGGACAGCAAGGGATATGGTGCTAATTTAAACCAGGCCCAGCGTATGGAAATCAGAATGCTTCAATGCCCTGAGAAGCAGTTAACACAAACAATAAAATGTGTTCACACTGCAGAAGCAATAGGAACCTGGCTCCATTAATTGAAGCATAGCAAACAGATGATATATATAGACATACCAATCATCCATTATCTATGCAAACGTAAATCAATGTCTGGAGATTATGAAAACTAGCTAATGTTACACAGGAAGGGATCACAAAGAAAATGAATCATCTTTATCATTGCTCTCAACAAACTCAAGATGAGTAATGTACTATGTCTGGCTTCCTGAAGATGAAAGATTAGTAATTGTGACAATCTAATTGCTCAGAGAGAAAAGACAATCTATTTGTTGACCACTAAAAACACATAAGCAAAAGCTCCCTTATGATATAGAGGGCATTTAATAGTTACTGAAGCTTTTTCATTAAAATTTTGTTTCAATGGTTGGTGGACTCTCCCTCAACTTTTGGTACTTCCTTGAACCTATTTTATTCCTCTCAACTTTATGAAAAACTTTATAGAAAACCCACCAAGAGAGAGTAGTGCCTTGAACTTCAGGTCCAGGCTGCCAGTATCTATATCTTTTTCCCTCTGGTATCCTCTTGCCCACTATGCAGACACTTAGGCAATACATCAGATCATTTTTTAGCAAAACAGTATCCATAGCAGGATTTAAAAATCATATGAAGTAAAAAATGACATGTATAATAAGAAAAGAAAGAAAAATCTGGTTGAGTAATAGGACATGTGAGTGTGTTGTGTGTGTGAGAGAGAGAGAAAGGAGTAGCAGGTGGAGGTTGTGCAATATTTATGTGATAGGCAGAGTTAAAATAACCAACCAATTTTTGTGTTTTTATCATCAGATTATTAAATTACTTCTCCACTTTTCTTTGTTATACAAAGCATCTAGGAAATTATGATACTGTCTTTATTGCACGCAGAAACCAATAGAAAACTGCCACCAAGTTCTTTCCATCAGCATAAACAAGCCAAGATGCATTGCTCCACTAATCCTTTAATTAAATAAAGGAACAGTATAGATCATATAATGGTGCAAGACATATACCTAAAAGCCACTCAGAAGGCCCAATTTTATGACATAATAACAAACAAAGCAACAATAACATGCACATGCAAAAAATTCACAAAATCAGATGACATGTCAAACTTCATAACTCCAGAAGATAAGACAAGCACTGACATCAAAGTATTGCAAAGTACACATCAAGTACCATATGTAAGCTGCTGAGTTTCTGCAGTACGCGGACAGACATCAAACTCAGGTCCCAAAGACTGCATTTTTTTCACCACGTTCCTCCAATTCATGGTACCTTTGTCATGTTCTGTGCTTTTAGGTATGTTAAATAAAGATTCCAACACCTTTTGAGGAAGATCCGACTTCATGCTCCCTGGGCTAATAGGAGAATGAGCTTCAGAACTAGAGAGAACCTCCGCATAATTCCTAAAACCAAGAAACGACTAAGCTGGTAGAATTAGGTTTCACAACTGTAGGTCCTTGTGAATTAGGTTCCAAATACTAACATCTCGATTCAGGAAGTTGCCAAACAAAAATTTGAATGGTATTATAGGGACTACAAACTCATATCAGTCTAGTTTAGGACAAAAAATGAAAACTGTATCTACCAAAACATGATTACTCTTGAAAATATTTAGAAATTGATGGCACACAAAATACAATTGACAAGAGGCATGCATCAGGCAGTGACTTGGAATGTATGCGTCAATACTCAAAAGAAAATCAGAATTAGATGTACATTTTGATCACTTATTCCTTGTATAACTCTCAAATCATTTGGCAAGACAAGCTTTTCTTCTCCCTTTTGGAATACAAAAGGTTAGCAAAAGGGTTTCCAATGGCTTGTAAAGTTTTAAAGGTCCTGAAAAATCACACAGCCAAAGTCATAAAGAAGTGAAGCCCTAATATTATAATTGATCCGTTGACATCACCTTACAAAATGCTTTCGCCAATTACCTTTTTATTACAAAAGATGAAGTTGCTTATTTTAAAATTAAGCTTGTGTTTGATCAATTCTGTCAAAAAAAGGTTGTGTTTAATCAAACTCAGCTCATCTAATTAATTGCCAAGATCAAGCTAAGACTTAAAGCTCAACTCATGCTCAGACTCAAGCTTGAGTTTGGCCCATTTTACTTCAAGGGGCTTGAGAATGTTTTAGTGACTCATCTTGACTGAGCTCCACAATTACTCATTATGTTAACCAAAAGAATACACCCTGCTTAGTTCTGCAAAGACACTAATACTTTTATAACATAAAGGTGGTAACTGAATATGGTTTGATACAATCTAAATATCAGAATCTAAAAAGCACCAATAGATAAGCTTAGGTAATGATGAACTGCTAACTCAAATTTCTATCATCCAGGAATTGTTCAAAAGGCTGGTTCATAGTCTAATACCATAATTAAATTTAAAATGATTAAAGGATGTTGCTTCCTTCACCAATAATTTTTCATCAGAATTTTTTTCTTTTAATTTTTGGAAAGATCAGGGGAAGAGGGGAAGACAATGTCAAGGCAATTTTAAAAAATTTTAAAAACAATGCAAAATAAAATGAGAGAAAATAAACACACAAAAATCATTTACCTGCAAATAGATCCCAGCGACCATATATTTTCGGGAAAGTCACCTTCAGATGAAAGGGATGTGCACTCAGATCTCCTATCTAACAGCTGCAACAAAATGTCCATGAATAACATGAATTGTATGGAAGCTAATATAGAAGTTCAAAAAATATATATAATGCAACTCAAGAGGCTATGAAATGGTAAGCAAAATATGAACAATATATGCTATATGGAACAATCACAATAGCATAAGAACAAAACTGAGCTCATTAGAACATAACACGAGACCAGTTTAGTGGTAAAACCAGAAAAGATTCTACAACTACAGGAACCAAAATGCTATGCACGACAACATATCACTGAACAATCAGCTCAAACAGTGTTAATAAAATGAAATACAAATAACATGAACAATAATTCAGCCATAAACAAGACTAACATAATAATTTTGTGAGTGAGGCTATGTGTATAATGGACACTTTGTACAAGTAAATTGGTATGTTTACATCATGATGAGTACATCCAAGCCACTTGAATTTTCAGATAGTCTGAACAACAGCATTAAATTTATTAAGGGACTTAAGAAAATAATAAAAGAAAAGATGCTACAATGTGTTCAGTCCGTTTTGAAAAAAGAGAAGGTCAACCTGCGCCAATAGAACAATCCACCCACAAATTACATTAGTTAGTAAGGCCAAACATAGTCAATCAATGTTCAGTTTAGTTCTCAAACTAAGGTTGTTAATGGCTTCACTTGCTAGTTGCACCCATCTCATTGAACATTGCTGTTTTAGATTTAAAGTATAATGAAATCCATCAAGAGACCAACAAAGAGCAGAACATTAAAATGAGAGAGATAGTCACTCACATTGTCATTGTGGTCAACCAGAAATCTCGTATCATCAACATTGGCTACTTTCTCGTTAGGATGTCTATCACTCCTAGCTTGATCATATGAGGATGCAGACAAATCAAGCAACACATCCAAGGCCTGGAAAATTAAATTCACAATTTATCTTACAAAACTATCTTTATGATTATTATTATGAACCATATAGAACCCCTAAACTCCTTCATAGTTACAAAAAAAGTTACCATACAATCATAACAATCCACCACTAGTAAAAATCATGAGTAAGGTTCACAGAATCAAACAATCATTATACAAATATGCACATGCAATTAATCAGTAAATGAAAAAAACTAAGTCTCTCTCACACACACAGATTATATGAACGTTGACGTACTCAGATCCAACAGTAACATTAAGGCAGCAACCCATGAAACAGATAGAATTGAGAAGAAAATTGTGGCACCACTAACGGAAGTTCATTAACATACATAAATAAACACCATGGAAATTAATACAGAAAAAAATTACACAATATATCATAAGATCATTCGTAGCTCCATAGAACTCATGGTATATAATTTTTCTAATAAAAATATTCTTTATCAGGAGAAAATGTAATGAAGGCAAACTTATTCTACAATCCAGTGCTCACCAAAAATCCCAAATAATTCAACTCATAATCTACCTAATGATCCTTATCACTATCCCTCGCTACTGACCGAATAAAATTTCACAAGATTTTCTCAGCCTTCTCCCCCACCCCTATAGGAACCTCAAAAATGTGGATGGAATACTCCCTCTACTTTATAGATGATCCTCTTACTCAGAGAAGAGACACTGAAGTGCCCCAATGTCAATTATGTATCCATCAATAAAATAGTCTATGAAAATACCATCAATGATCATTGACCAATCAATCAATAATAACAGACTTCAAACAGATAACAACAAGTCACAGAAGCCACTCCCAGAAACATGAATAGTAAAGATGTAATGCAAGCATCAAATTGCAAGGAATTAAGTGAAGTAAAACTTCAAATTATTATACCTTTTCAATGTTATATCCGCACTGACCTGCAAAGACAAACTCCAAGGTCATGCAATAAACTATAACAAACCAATCCCCTAAACAAACAATCACTATAAGAAACAGAATAAACAAGATTATAATTTCTTACTTGATTTTATGCAACAATGATTAGAGAAACATAATAGCATTACACAGAAGTGTAGATACTGGAAAGTCTTTTTTTTTTTTTTTCTTGGGCCTGGGGGATGGAAAAAAAGAACAACTAAAGAAACCTAATAGCTGGCACTGACAAGTAGCAGCAGAAGACAATAATTTTTTGTTCCACGCACTCCAAAGAATTATGAAATTGTCTTTTATGGTTTAAACGGTACACTAAATTCTATGTGAAAATAAAAAAACATCATATGTCAGCCACCCTAGTTTGTTTCCTCTAACTAATTAATCCTTACAAAGTGAACCTCATGAAGTGCCATTGCAGCAGCTGTTTCTCATCCCAGATCATCAAGTTTCCTGGTACAATCATTTAATTTGGAACCAAAAATAGCTGAAAACTCACATAATACATCTCGCACAACAGCCATGCCAAGATCGCAGTCACTTCCAAGCATCGAGCACAGGAACTGCTCCGCAACATCCTTTTCAACAACCCCATTACTATATCCCTTGGGTCTGGTCGGATTCCGCCTCACATACTCCTTCCCTAAAACTGTAGAAATAGTACCCGTAGCTGCAACTACCTTCTTCTGCTTGCCCCCTCGAAAACTACTCTTGCTGCAGGACATATCCTGAGCACAACTTGACTCCATACATCCCTCGGACGAACCCGATGTAGAAGCCAAATCCAAACCCGAAACCACACTAGGGGTTGAACACGTGTAACGGTCCTCAGCATCGTCAATCAAACCCCTTCTCAGAATCTCCGCGGCTTTGTCGGGATCACCGTCGGCATCTCCATACGCCAAAGCGGCTTCATCCAGGGACAAGGAGAAACCCTCCACCAAAGCCTCCAGCACTTTACGTTTCTTCTCTTCTTCTCCAATTCCTGCTTTTTCCTCACCCTTCCCTGGTGCACCTTTGCAGTTAGACTTTGTTGCCGGAGACCGCTTCTTCTTCTTTGTGTTCTTCATCTTCACATAAATCCAAAACCAAAAGCAAAACGAACAGAAAACGATCTACACCACAAAGATCAAGGTATGCTAAAGTTCCGAGGAATTGGGAATCCAGAGAGAAAATCTCAGAAGAATTAGGGTTTCTGAGAGCGGAGAAAGGATATTTTGGGGAGAAGCGGAGAGAGAGGGTTGATAACAGAGCGGCGATAGATTTCGTCCTCACGAAGGAATAGGGAGCAAAAGTTTGGAAAGGGACGGCATAAAAGTAAGAGAATCTGCGTTGATTTTTTTTGCGCTTTCTGGCCACCCAATTCATCCAATTCATCAGATGTCTATTTTATTTACTAACGGTGCCAGCCGAACTGTTGCTGCCGCGTGGGCGCCACGCGCTCCCTTTCAAATAAAAATAACGGCTCCCGGGCGTGGCCAACGATTTGCAACTTTCTTTCAACCAGTTCTTTGTCACATTTTTTTTTATTTTATTCAGCTTGAGAGCCGCTTTACGATGCGAAAATAGGAAAGGGTTTTTCTATTCTACAACAAAGTCAATTAATTTGACACTAATTATAAATATTTAGTATTTTTATATTAAGTAATGGTACTCTTAAAGTAAAATTCACAATTCTCCTGAAAAGATTTGATATTTTTTTGTGATTTTATGATTTAAAATTTAATAAATTTTATAATTTAAATTTATTAAATAAATATTTTATAAAATAAAATTTTATTAATGAAAATAGTAAAATTGTAACAAATAAATATTTAATGTAAACAAAAAGGAAAAAGAAATATCAAAAAATTAATTGAAGAGATTGTTAAAAAAAGTTATGACATTTTTAAAAATTTATTCTTTGATATAACTTAATAATATATTTAATTTATATAACTAATTCACTTGTCACTTTCTTTGTTATTATTGTATTAAGATTAAAAAAATTTGACACCTTTATGATACAATAGTATCCAAAATTATCTTAAAATATTTTCGTATGTGTATATTAAAGCAATTTGTCACTTTTTTAACGTAATTAAAAATTAAACGAGTTTTTATAAAATGTGTATTTTTTATTTTTTATTTTTTAAAATTTTGGTAAAATCAGTGGAGGGAAAATGTAAAGTTTACACTGAGTTTTAGATTTTTATCATACTAATATTAGTTTTTAAATTATTTACTAAAATATTATTGTAAGACATTTACACAATAATAGTGTTTTTGTCGGGTAAGAATATACGTTCGAAACACTGAGAAAGGCTCAGAACTGGATTATTACAAAATCAATTTTTATAGTAAAATATGTGCATACATATCATTTTTATAAAAATGTTCTATAATTTTTTAATCAAATGGGCCATATATTTTATATATTTTAATATTTCTATTTAAAATAAATTCAACTAGACACCAAAGTGATGCTAATCATGCGATACACCAAATCATTTGGTGGTTGCCAACGCGGAGGCAACCTCTGTCTAATGCTTTCAACGCGTAGCTTTAGAGATGTATCTGTACTTTTTGACTTTACAGTAATTTTAATATTTTTTTATAATTTAATGTTTGAATTTTTTTATTTTTTTATTATTTTTAATTTTATATTTATCTTTATTATTATAAAAAGACAAAATATCCCATCCCTTTAAATCATGTGATCTTTTCAGGTTACCTTTAAAATCTCATATTTTTTTCCTCCTATTTCGTTCCTCTAATTAGTCAGCACTAATTAAAACCCTAAATAAATACTTAAAATTTACTTAAATTAGGGCAAAATATAGTAGGTTTACACCTTCTAATAGTTCCTCATTTTCATTTTTATAGTTGAATTATGGATGTATAACATTAATTTAGCATATGAAAATTTAAATTTTTTAGAAATTTATGATTAAATGGTTAATCTTTTTATATACAAATTTTTAAAATATATTAATAAAATATATAATGATTTTGGAGTAATATAAAACCATATAAGCGTAGCATATTCGCGTGTATGATTCAAACTTTAATGGGTTTTGGGAAATATTCTCTAATAAAAAGTTACTTTCAAATGCAATATTAATTGTGTTGTACATCATTGTTAATTGATGAAACCCTAATGAATCTAAAAAGTTTATGATAATAAAAAGAATGGACCACCCAAATCAATGGAAAATGTTATTGGTATGTGGAGAGCATCCACTCCCCCTCATGTTAAGCAACGTAATTTTTTAGACAATAAAAAAAGAGTTAAAAGTATGAGAGTGTGTAAAATCTATGTACAAAATTTATATATATATATATATTATTACACTAGTCAATTTATCTTTAACTTGAATATTCTTCTTGTTATTTTTTATTTTTGATGGTAATTGTTGGAGATGTACAACAAATTTTGTTATATAATAATAATATTAAAAATGATGACAATAACAATAACAAAGATGATGATTATAATAATCAATACTTTAAAGTAGCAAGAATCTTGTTATTTCAACTTGAATAATCTTCTTGTTATCTTCAGCTTGAAATTGAGTATTCTTCTTGTTAATTTCAAGTAAATTTTCCTTACTATTCACAACCTAATTCATTTATGCTGGCTCTTCACTACTCTAAAAATTGTTTAATCATTTTATTAAAAGACAATTAAATTACAAGCTTCAAGTTAAAAATTTTTCTCATCTCATTCCAATGACATTTCACAAGCCATAGATTGCTTGTAATCATTATTTCAACGTGGCAGCCCGTTATGGCATTGAACAATAGCCATTTTAACAACTCTAATATAAAGTTTACGTTGCAATCAATTATCTTCTCTTTATTCTGATGATATGAATATGATAACAAAATTGAAGTAGACTATTTACACACAAATTTCTTTTTTCTTTGGTGCGTATTTACACACTAATTTATATGCACTACTTTGACACTTACACATTAATGATTGAACTTAAAATTCTATGCTTTATACATGAAGTCCAGCTTTAGGTGCATTGTTAAGCCCAAAATCATATTTAATTCTTTTGGGGAAATTTTTGGTTTGTTAATATTGCTGCACACCATAGTTTATATTTTGTGATTTTAGCTTGTGGATGCAACACATTAATTGGCTGAAAGGTATCTTTACAAACATTTTAATGGCAATATTGTTTTAGCTTCATAATGTTAAGATATAAAATTAATTTTAAACTTTTATTTAATAATTTAAATTTTTAAAATAATTAATTCTTTAACATGATATCAAAATTTTTATAATTAAGAGGTCAAGAATTTAATTTTTGTTATTCTTATTTTTTAAATAGAAATTAAATTTCAACATAATATTTAGTAGACTTTACATTTATCTCCGCTACAAACTCAAAGAATTTTTGCCTGAGAGAATATATTAAGATATAAAATTAATTTTAAATATTTATCTAATAATTTAAACTTTTTATATAACACATGAGACTTATGTAGTCTGGTTTATTAATAGTCTCGCACACATATCATATTAACAAAAGTTACTACTCTTACTATTTTTATAAAATTTTATTTAATTTTTATAAATATAAAATTTATATTATTAAATTCATTAAATCTTACAAATTAAATTATAAAATTTAATAAATTCAAAAAGTAAAAATTATATTGTGAGAGTTTATTGTATGCAGAGAAAAGACTAAAGACTTGGTAAACTTTTATTAAGTAGACAAAATAATAATTTCTTTACCATTTGAGGGAGTAAAGGAAGTTACCCTTATAATTAGAGAAAGAAGATTAGAGATTACAATGTGTTATAATTTGTATTTGGATTTTTTAATTTTTTTTGTTCTTTGATTTTGATGATTTATCCTCTATCTCTTTATAGTTTAGTATAAATTTTTGTTTTACTATTTTTTCTTTTTTAATTTTATATTTATTTATTTATATGATCATCTATCTTAAAAGTAGAAGATACTGATTCCTCATCCTGTCACTTGTTTGTAAGTCATTATAGAGATACTATTTTTGTTAATGGTGGGTGGTATTGTAGCAATGGCCTTGGAGACTTTACAATCTAGATTCATTGATTTTTATATATTTTTTTATTATAGTGACTCTTTTATATTTTTTATTATATATTTATATGTAATTTGTCATTCCTAATTTTTTTCTTTTAATTATATTTTATTTCTCTCATAAGAAGTAAGATAATTCCTTTTTAAAATTTTGTACTCGTCTAACACATAATATCTGATATTTAAAGAATAAATATAAAAAAATTATTAAATAGTTTTAAAAATAATAAAATATTCTTTTATTTTTTAAAAAATATTCTCTATAAAAAAACTCAAATAATTAAATATTTAATAAAAATGATAATTCTAATATAAATAAAATTAACAAAAAATAATTAATATTATTTTAATATTAAAAAATAACAACTAAAAAGAACTAAAACAAAAATTCGACAATTATTGTAAACCAAACAAATATATACCAGTAGTTCGCAAATTCCTTGAAAATGCAGTGCTAGTTCGAGGCCATAAATGCAAATCAAATTATGATCTCTCGAAAATATAATTAATAATTCAGTACATCTTTAAGCTACAACAGTGGGAATAGGCACCATCCTTAGGCAGAAAGGGGAAAAGGGAAATCGAGGACAGGTGCTGGGAAAATGCAGTGAGATTTGGAGCTGAAATCATGTCAATATCTCATGGTTTTGCCTACATGTTCCGTTCCAACGCTTTTGGAGAGCTTTGTCAATTTCACCCAGAATCCTGAGTGTGACAAACAGCTATTGTTTTGACAGCTCCATGGGATGCATGGAATTGTTCTTCATCAGCTGGCTTCCAAAAACTCAATCCACCATCCTTTCTTTTTCCGCAGGGAAAATCCTGCATCCTCTTTTTGTGCATCTCATCCTTAACCACGAAGGAAAGAGAGGAAAACATCATTTTAAATTTTTTAATGCATGTCAATAACAATTTCATAAATGTAGGATATGAAAAGCATGCAACACTTACGCCAAACAGTATAATTTGAAAAGACTTTTGCTTTAATGGATCTGTATGAAAAGTAATTTCTTATTGGGACCAAACGTGCCACCTAAATTGCCACCTCATCACCCACTTCTCAGTCAGCGGCTCTCTCTCCTCTCTGTTTCTCTGTCTAAGTTCTTTCCACCTCTATATTCTGACCTGTCTTAGTTCTGATGCGAATGGTTATTGCAGAAACCCCAGCCAACGCCCATGCCTTCCTCTTAGATCGAACCAGGTTCTTTTCATATCTCACCTCGTTATAATGGTCTTTTCATTTTTATGGGTAGGTGGTTGTGTGGGAGGGCATGGGTTCTATTTTTTCTCATAGAAGAATTTTCTTTTTGGTGTTATAAAAGAACTTTTTCTGCCAGCCCAAAGTTTGTTGTTCTAAATTATTTTTTCTACTGATGTTTGTAGAATTTTAACTAATTATTTATGCTTTTTATTTTGTCTTGTCAGGTATCCATTTCATTTTGTAGATCTATGGTGGTAAATCAATGAACTTTGCCCACTGGTTCCATTTAAATCTGAACCATAGTTATAATGGGCAAAGGGCTGCCGTAATTAAAGTCAGATGAAAATCAAGGAGGTTGGTTTTGGTACAGAGGCTGAAAGCATTATTAATGGCTTTGAAGTTTATAGCAATGTCAGCGGTTTCTACAGTGGTAAGCTTTGTGGATCTACAATTTTGCTCAGAGTTGCCACTAGATAACTTTAAATTGGATGGGCATTTCTGAAGCTGTGGCGTTGCGAGTTGAAGAAGACGAAAGAAGGGAGAGCAATCGAGCAGCCAGAGAGTTAGGGAGAGAGAGAGAGAGGAGAGAAACAGATTGAAGAGAGGGCGAAGCTTCTGTTTTGGATGTAGCGGATGAGTTAGGAAGGGACGAGAGAAACAGAGCGAAGTGGCAGCCGCTGACTGAGAAGTAGGTGAGGTGGCGTAAGTGGGTGATGAGGTGGTAATCTTAGGTGGCTCATTCGTCCTCAATAGAAAATTACTTTTCATACAAACTCATTAAAGAATTTTTTTTAAAAATTTATACTATTGGGGTAAAATGGCCCAATACTTTGATAAATCAAGAGAAATGACACATTCGGAAATTAGATCGTAGTTACGAAATTATGGCAAAAATTGTAAAAATGGGCATGAATAACAAAAGTTGAAGGGAAATCACTACCATAAAAAGTATGAAGCAAAAGTTGATGTGAATGACAAATGAGATCGTGAAAGTAACACTAACATGTAAGCATTTCAGAGTCCTTTTTTCCCCCTTTCCGGGGAGGTTTTGCGTCCACAATCTCAATGGTTAAAACTTTCTCGTTGAACAAAAGTTGAGAAGACAATGGCAAACCACAAAAGACTCGAGATAGCTTCTTGACAAAGTAATGCAACTGTAACATGTTAGCTGTTCTATATCTGCATTAGACCCAAACAATACGATCCACTTGCTGTTACCTAAACATAAATTATTAGTCATGAGCAAAGCTTTTCATTCTCGAACGTTGATACTCTTACACTGTTAGAGTTATGTATGTTTTACAATAAAAATAAATAAATAATAAAATGCATTTATAGCATGGAGTCAAATGTGTTTGATTCCTTTTTATACTTATAATTATAAACAAATCGTAGATGCAAAATTATAAGTTTAACTTTTTCCTTCATTCCCTACATTTCAGAATGACGACAAGGAAACAAAAACCAACGCTGATATAACTAGCAACTCTGACATGACATGAGTAACAAAATGTCAAACTCACCTTTTGCAACGAGTGGCAGATAGTAGATCCTAACTTTCTATCAAACTCTAGTAGTCTGCATATAATATTCATACTGATGACTATGAATTGATCGCCATAAAATCAAGAAAAAGATCTCTGCCATATGGAACTTCTTGAAATTTAAATAGCCATAATCTACACCATTATAATGCCGAGTCCTGGGGTTTGGTATTTGGTCTCTTCCCACTATATGAACTTGTGCCTAAAAGTTAGTAAATTGTGGTTAGTGGCTAGTTAACAGGCGGGTACTAAAATTTTAACCTTTTTTTGAATTGACAAGCACCTGTTAAGACGCTAGTATTGAACAAATGGTCATAGCTAGCTCTTACATAAGTCATCAGTAAAAGGTTGAATAATTTAGTACCACTTTGCCGTATCATCCTGCAATTAATCTGTTCCTAAATGATAGATTTAGGTTTATTCACTTTCTACATCTTGGAACATTCCAAGAAAGGCTTATTTCAATATTTGGGGTGTGGTTGATAGAGAAGTAAGTGGGTGGAAATAAAAATGGAATGGTTGAAAATTAGGACTGAAAATGATTGTGTGCTCATATTTTGAGGTGGAAGAAAAAAGACAGAATGGAAATGAAATGGTCCTAGTTTGCATTTTATCCGTCTGAGTTTACATTATGTCCTTAACAAACCATTTCACCACATGTTTGGAATGAAAATGAGGTAAAAATACAATGCAATGTACCAATGCATAGAACCATCCATAACAAACCATTCATCTCAAACAAAGGCATTGCTAGCAACAGTGTGCGCTTGGGGTTCTCATTCTGTGTTACGGAATTGGAATTGTTACTTACTGATTCTCTCCACTATTTCTCTTATTTTCTTCTGTCTCAAGTTTCACCCTATATCTTGATCTCTTTGCCTGGTTATTCTTCTCTCTTGCCCTCTATTATTCTGTCTGCCTTAAAGCAGTCTTATAACTTAGTGGAAGGTTGTGAATAAATAAGAACAAAACTAACATAAACCACTGTAAGAAACACTGTGTGGCTGAATGGTATTTAACAGAAGGCTAAGAAACATTTTCACTGACAACTGAATGTCAAATTAATATATTCAAGTTGTTATTACGGGTAATACCATCTCTAGTTTTTCCTGTCACTACATAGCCACCATTTTAAGGACGCTAGAGGTTGAAAATGACTGTAAGTGATTTTCTGTTAATAACCTTTTGAGACTTCTAAACTAAGAAGTAAGGCCACATGTTCAATCAGTTAGGAGGTTCATTCCAAGTGATAATTTAGGCATTGTTTTGCTTGGAAATCTGAAGGTTATATATCTTCAGTCTAAGTAATATTACACTTTTAAATTTTGCTAACAGATATCACATAAAACTTTGATATCATTAGCAGATTATCAGTAGAAGGTTACCATCATTGGCAGATTTATTGTCAGTAGAAGTTCACATTAAACTGAATTTACAAATAAAATGGCATCCATAAAATTATGTGAGTGCATTCATAAAAAAAATAGTTTTTTTTGGGTGCATTCTTATAGGTGTTAGCTTCTAGTTTGAAGGGAAGCCAAGATTTTGACCTACTGGCACCGAAATCACCATGACCAATATGGACAAACCATTATAACAGACAAAGTGGCCATAGTTCCATAGCAATCCATTTCTTTCATAGCATCATAATGTTTGCACTGATTACAAAAGGATGCAAAATTCAAAACACATCGAGGTTGTCATGCTAATACAAGTAATACCAAAGAAATAAATCTATCCCGGAAGTCTAGCTAATTTCAGGGAAATTACCACAATAACAAGCCCAAAAGCAGCCACGACACAATTAGGAGAACCAGCAGCACTTTAACTAAAATATCCTTCTTCACGCAGCTTGGGCAGGTGGATTCATCGAACCATTCGAAAAAATTTTAGTGCTGTCCCTGACTTCCTCAAAACAGCCTTTTAATCCACAGTCACAGAACTTCAAGGCCATAGAGAAAGTTGATGATGAACAATTCCCAGTGAAGATACTCCCACATCCATATGAGTCGTTGGCTTCCCCACCCATGTGTTCGGCTTCAACCATACATTCACGCAATTGGTGCTCAAATCCACGAAGTCTTCAAGCTCTAGTCAACAATCAGGACAGCAGTTGTTTCAAAGCAGGGGAACAATCAAGAAAGGAGCTGGGCATTCAACATTTGGGGCGTAGAGATATTAGCGAGTCAGGACTTTCGAAGACGTCTTTGAAACAGAGGAGAGCAGTCAGGGAAGAAAACCTTCCCGGCCTCTTGCATGTTAAACGTGGTCTTTAATCTTTAGATTTCTTTGGTTTGATGACGTCGTTTTCTTTTTTTTTTTTGTTTTTTTTATCATAAAAGATTAGGCAGGGATGTCTATTTCTGTCGGGTCGCACAAAAAAATTTTCTTTAAAATGTTATATTTAGTAAGATTCAAATTTTTAATTTGTTTTTAAGATAACAAATTGTTTATTACTTAAGTAAATCACCTTAAATGATAATGTTGTTTTCTTTCTCTAGGTGAAGGCCAGCCAAGTGCCACGTTGGAATGCCATGTAGGATTGTCAGCGGGTCAAAAAAGGTTAAATTATTATTTCAACGTGATCCACTATTTTTAACGGTACACGTCATACTATTAAGTGACCAAGTTAATAAAAGCTAGATGTAAGGATTTAATTAAGTGTAATTTCAAGTGGCAAAAAAATTAAATTAAAGAAATTAATTTATGACTGATTAAAATAAAATTTTTTTATAAAAGACTAAATTAAGATTTTAGTCTTTTATCTATTCCTACCCTACCACATCAGCAAAATAATTGTTAGCACTTTGGCAAAGGAAACATGAAATCTGGATCTAATTGCAAATTTTAAAAAAATTACACAATTCATCTGATTATATATTAATCATTGTTCAAAAAACTTTTGCATTTTTTAAATAAAACTTAAAGATATTATGTGAATTTCTTAGAAAATAATTACAAAAGTAATAAAAAAAAATGAGTGTGTTATTCTTGAATAAACTCTACAAATTAAGGTTAGCAGCGTACTTTTTAGTGGAACTATTTCCATGAGTTTTAATACATGATCCCCGCACGGAAATAAACACCCATCGTCACATGGTGTGGGCTTGGAAGTCGTGAGAGAAATAAGTACTACTTTAGGATTGAATAGCACAATTATTGAAAATCCAAATCAGAAAAGAAAATTGTAAATAACCACTTTAGATGGAATGATCACTAGGAAGATGAAGAGAAACCTGTTATAGGGTTCCTCCCAGCAAGAGTTGATCATAAACTAGGCTGCTTCAGATTCTTGGGGCATTTCGTTTAGCTTCATTAGCATCATTTTGCTACCAATTGTGAGGAATGCTGCAATCATCTTTGCTTTTGAGAACAACTTGGTATGGCTTATGATGATCTTTGCTCCTACAGGAAAAAATGTCACTACTACTTTATAAAAGGCAAAAGGTATGAAGCGCATGCTTTTGTGGTTATATATGATGCAGGACATATCCCTTGCTGTTGCTATGGGAACTGTAACCCAAATTTCAGTTTGTAGTAGGGCAATAGTATAATAAAAATGATTAGATTTCAATCTCCTTGAAACTGGGTCTCTTGCTTTAACAATAATTGTTACAACATTCACTTTGCAGGTAATTATGCATGATTTTAATTTTCATCACTAACCAGGGATCAAGATTTAGAGTAAAAAGTAAGAGGTGTAATAAAAGAGACAAAAAATTATAAAAGAAAAAATTATTAAGAACAAAATAAAATTTATAAATTTAAATATAAAAAAAAATAAAAAGATAACCAAGAATAAGAAATGCAGAAATTCAAATTCCACTAACTAGTAAGTACATATACCCAAGTCATCTTTGTAACTCTCCAATTCATTACTAAGTGAAAGACAAAATATTAACTTAAAAGAATCGACCTTATTGGCAGTTTATGGATATTGACACGTTATTTATGTTATAGACCAAAATCTTTGGGTCAATTTGGGAGCTGAAGCATCCATTGGTGGCATGGCCACTTGAGTGGCTTCAAATATGGGCTGTTTCCCCAAACCAAGAAAAGCACAAATTAAGTTACCACCAATGCTGGAAATGTCATCAACTTCTATCATTTGGAATGGACAGTTGCGTGGCCATTAATGCTGGCATGTGTCATTGAAGTTGAAACAACAGTTCTTTGTAGCAAAAAAAAAGAAACGAAAGTTTTGAGCTCCATATTCAGAAAGCATGTATACTAGTAATTTGGATTTGTATAACCTTTCTCTCTGTACAGTTTTCGCTAGTTGCTGACATTCGCTTCCAAAAGCCCACTTGCACAAGAGATTAACTCTTATTTTATGCCTCCGCTACACGCTTTGGCAAACTTCTCAGTCTGGCAAAACCATAGTTGTATTATTCCCACTGCTAAACTGTGGCATTAGAAATGCTCTTTCGAGTTGGAATATATAATGTGGATTTGGTGAAATCAAGTAAGTAATCCATAAAACCCAACCCTGATGTTTCCCATGATCCAATCATCTCTTTTGGAAATTCAAGACTTTGACAGATGTCGCAAAGGAACCAAAGAAGAGGAGAATAAAGCCAATAAGGACTATCACTGAAAGCCACACTGCTGAAAATCCTTTAATTGTCGCATCATATCCAAGACTAACAGATATATACTCTTTCACGGTGCCTTCAAAACCAGGTCCAACAATTTTGCTCTCCACGTCCCCGAGCTGAGATGTGATAATACCACGTAGCGTCCATGAGACTGGGCAGATATAATAGAACCAAATCCACCATCCCGGAATACTCTGAAACATTTCAGGAGTAATAGTATAGAAACCACCCAAACAAGAGTAAGAATATAGATATGATAAAAGCTAAGAAACCAATTTGCATTTTAGCCGACGAGGTCCCTTTCTCTGGATCACCACATGTTATGTTGTATTGAAAACTATACATAATTGCTCATTTGCTCTTTATTAATCATAAGAAATAAAAGTATATTATGCAAGAAAATTGGCATTACTCACCGATTTTGGAATGAGAAAACCTGAGAGAAGATTCCACAGAGAGTAAAAGGCAGAAGAAATTACAGCTGCTAAATGCTGGGAAGGAGTAAGGCCAACAGCCATCATGCCGTAAAAGGTGAAATAGGTGAAAGTTAGGAACATGAACAGTAGATAGAGGAAAAATTTTCCTGCAATGAAGGGAAAATTAATAATAAGCAATTTATTCACATCAAACACCCACAAACATTTCTGTTGTTTTTTTTTCTTGACTCGAGAAGAAAAAATAAACAATTACAAATAAACATTTATACTTAGCAGGGGTAGCAGATGTAACATGCCAACTCTTAGAGTGAAGTTGAGAAAAATAATAACGCATACTCATCTTTTTTATTAAAAAGGTGACTTATGAATCTATAAAGAAAATAAATTCAAATTTAAAGTAATTATATAACTCATAGTATTATTATCAATGATCAAATCTCCGCTTGCTGATTCACATATAGTGCATATAATATTATTGCAAGTAAATAGTCTACGCAAATATATCATGGAAACAGGAAGGGGAAAAAACCACAAAAGGTGAGCGAATACTTCCGGGATGAGACTGCTATTGAGGGAACCACAGCTTTTTGTTCTTTTGTTTTTTCTATTTGGAAGGATGACAATAAAAGTTTACATCAATACCTAAACAAATGTAACATTTTCGATGGATCGATTTTAACTTATTTCCTTAATATGACCTACATTATTTTAATTGTAAGATGGTAATTTCTCAGAGCTCTACAACCATTTATGGAAACATTACACTCTAAAATAAGCATAGAAGGAACCGATTCTATCATGGATTCGGCTGTTACCAATGGTCGATTCAGATATTCACTTGACTTGTGTTAAAAACAAAGCCATTGTCTCAATCACTGTACTGTAAGTGGGTCCCAGAAACACAGCAAGTGGGAAAAAACAGAATGAAGCATCTTGATATGAAAATGTGAATTCTTACCAGCTGTCTTTTCAAAATTGACCATGAAATATGTGATTAAACCGAATATTATTGACTGAACAATAATGTATGGAATCTCCACAAGACCCTGTCAATCAGATCAGGCAATCAAAATATGTCATTCGTACAAAAAGTTTAGCCCGAGAAATCATTTCCACTCACCGGCACCTACCTGGGCAACGGCATACGCGATTGGAGAGTACATTCCAGCCGCTTTCTCTCTATAAAAGACTGTCCTTTCTATTGAAACAATTGGTTGTACAGTAGAAGAATTGTTTACCCCAAGAAACAAGCATGCGGAATAAAGAGCTCCCATAACGACAAACAATTCTCCCGTAGATGCCCTACAAAATATTAGAAACAGCTGTTTTAATACCAGGAATAGAAACTGCTACGAGTAACAGTTTTGATATCATTGATCAAAGGAAATAATGTTTAACTCATTTCAGAAGGTTGAGCCCGAGATAATATATGACTAATAGCTTTCAATCTACCATATAATTACAGCAGTTAGCCCTGCCTGATTTGGTATGCATTCAAGGATCCAAATCCATAATCGTTTTATTTAGCTGCATATCCTTTTCTTTTGTTATTCTAAGTAATGTGAATTGCATATTTTTAGTGACATGATTATATATTCATATCTTCAATGACCATTCAGAAATAAAATGGATGATTACCTTTAATATGTTAGTTTTTAGCATGTACTTTGCATGGATTTACACATGCTTTACACAAATTTTATATGTATTTTGCATGGGATTTATACATACTTCACATGTGATTTATTTAATTATTTAAATAAAATATAAATTAGAAATAGTTACAAATATTTTAAGTATATTACAAATTAAAATTAAATAATATATGGAAGAATTGGCTTCATTATAAAATGAATGATTACCTTTTTGAGCCAACGTCCCAAAATACAGTGCCAAATATTAAAGCACTGATTGCAGTGAAGAATAACCTCATAGCATTATATGCGGGACTTCTCCAGTACACAAGATTTTGTTTCCATAAGCACAACATAAATTGGGATAACAGGTTCTGTGGATATGCGGAGTCAAATTTCAGCGGTTGTGAGCCAGAAGGAGGCTGTCCAAAGTGAAAGATAGAAGCCTCCACCTCCCTGAGGTCAACATGAGAAACAATGGACTCATTTATCTCACCAAAAAAAAAAAAAAATCTTTTCTAACCGCAGGGAATTGTAACCAGGTGATTTTCCCCTTTCAAAGAAACTCTATTTTCTATTATAAACCCCACCTTGCCTCAAAAATAGTAATGAGATGGGTAACCTAACGTATAGAACTCAAGAAAACATGATATCAGAGTCACCTGTATTGCTCAGAATCCTTGTAAATATCCGCAAAATCGTTCCCAATTCTCTCTTCAGCAGCAGGTGTAGTAACCTCAAGCACCCAAGTAGCTGGATTGTATCCACTTGGAATAGGGGGTATTCCTGCGATACCCTGCAATACAAATAGGAAAGTTATCAACAACAACAACAAACCGAGCCCTTTTCCCACTAACAATAAGAAAGTTATCACAAACTAAAAAAATACATTCTAAAAGAAAGGGAAAAATCCAAAAAGACATGGTTGGAAAAGAATTTGTTTACGAAACTAAATTATAAAAAAAGATATAAACATAAAAATATTTGCCTAGCAATTTCTAGTTGAGTTCGGTAACGAGACCTGATATAAGCCAGGACAAACGAAGTTTGATTCCAGGGTAAGGACATCCAAAATACAAAGAATAATGCATTTATTATATCAATGCATAAGAATATCAGTTTTTTAAATTATTGTGCCATCCCTATCTCTCATGCCTTTCAAACTTAGTTTCTTTTTCTATCTCCTTTCGTTTCCCCCCTGCTTCTGCATCAGACATTCTCCAAAAAATAATCTTATGAATTATGGTCTGTTCTACTCTGCTGATGGCTTCTATCTTTCTGAAAAAGCTAGGACAATGTAAGGACAATGTTCAAATTTATCAAAGAATATGCACAGGAGGAATTCCTCTAAGTTGATGGTGCCATCTTAAATTCCATCAATCAAATTTTACCTTGATGTAGTAATTTTTCATGATTAAAGAATGGAAAATAATGATATGGAAACAAACAATTGAACTGTAATGTCACCTGAAAATAATTTATCATTATCTGAGATTGCACACCAAGCTTCCCCCCATATATCACTCGTCCCCCTCGTTTCATTAGAAGTAACTGAAAGAACAAAGTTTAAACCCTTAGAAAGGCTGATGCATCGACGCATCAAATCGGTAGTAGCCGATTTAGAAAGAAATTAGCAATCGAACTAACTTCATCAAATGCTTCAAATATATCAATACTTGGCTGATGTATGGTGCAAACTACTGTTCTTCCAGTATCGACAGTATTACGAACAGTTCGCATTACAATGGCAGCCGCACGAGCATCAAGACCAGATGTAGGTTCATCCATAAAAATAATGGATGGGTTCGCTACAAGCTCCACTGCAATAGTTAATCGCTTTCTCTGCTCTGTTGATAAGCCAGAACTACCCGGCATACCAACCAAAGCATTTCTTAAAGTATCAAGCTCAACTAGACTCATTACTTCTTCAACAAACTCCTACAGAGCATTTCAACGAAAAAAAAGTGAGATATTCAACATAATCCGATATGCAATGTCTCATGAAGCAACTTACATTTATATTTTTCAAAAAAAGAGAAGAAAAGAAATAGAAAAACTTACAAGTCGTTTCTCTTTGCTGACTTCCTTTGGAAGCCGCAGAGATGAAGAAAACCATAAGGACTCCTCAACTGTCACTTGAGGGGAATGTATATCATTTTGTTCAACATATCCAGATATTCTAGCAAATGTGCGTTGCTCTTTTGGGTAACCAGATATTCTGATGTCCCCCTCTATGTAGCCTCCAGTTTTCCTGCCAGCAAGAACGTCCATCAAAGTGGTCTTTCCTGCTCCACTAGATCCAACTAACGCTGTAAGGACACCTGGCGAGAAAACTCCACTCACATTTGACAAAAGCTGCAACCTAGATTCTGGTACGCCTTGCCTGCTTATCTCCTAATTAATAAAGTTCAATTAGAACCAGCCAACAGAAAAGAGAACTCCTAATCTTCTGATGTTTGTCTGATTGCATATCTAGTATTCTAATTCAGTTTATCTATAAAACAAATTCCCCACCTTTGGCATGTCAACGAAATAATTGACATTATGGAAAGTCATTGTCAATGGTTGAAATGGAAGAATCATTCCCTTTTTTTTACTGCCCTCTCCAGGAGATCTGGGATTCATTTGAACGACCTGATCTTTAACTGCATAACCAACATATGAAATGAGAAACATTTTGTCAAGCGCAACATTAACTCTAAACTATCAACATAAAAAAAAGTGAACCAGATATATATAAGACAGTAATGGAATCAAATTATAGATGGCTCATTACCATCTCGTGCTGGATTACCTTCTGAGTCATCAAGAGGAATAACAGTCCGTGCTTTTTGGAGAGCTGTCATATAAAATCACGAAAAACAATTTTAAAGGAGATATAGAGAAACAGAAAGTTTGGTCCTACTTAAAGAGGTGGGACAAAACTCTCACTTAATCATGGGTGCCCATGGATCTCTTAAGTTTTATAGTTCGTTTGTAGGGGTCAATAAATCTAATGGGCCAAATTATTCAAAATGAATATTTAATGAAATTCTGTTGTGGGAATGAGAGGTTATAAAGAGAAAAGGGGAAAAAGTAAGACAAATTAAAAACGTATATGTACGATAGAGAAATCTTCTGCCTAGAGGAATATTATATATAAGGAAAAAATTTTTAGCACAACTATGGTACTTATATCTTCCATTTAAATAAAGACGTGTTTATCTGCACTTTTAAATTGGAAAATGCTCCTATTACAAATTTTGAACTAAGGAGGTACATAGATTTTCTCATATATAAAAAGAGTTACTACTTGTTACGCAAGGGGAAGTGGATCAATTATAAAGTAGCTTAAATATCATTATGTTGTCACCAAAAATTTTAATTTGTGTTACAAATACTCCCAAACTAGTTATACAATTTAGTTCAAGCCAATTTTTAAATTTAAAAGTGTTTTTTTTGGGGGGGGGGGGGGGGAAAGCAGAGTGTTTTCTTTTTAATAATATCATATTAGACATAAAATTGATAATCATGATTGATCATGTCATAAAGTATTCTGTAATTCTTTTAGTCCTATGTTGATTAAGTTGATTACAAAAAACATGCAATAGCTGCTTATTTAGTCATTGAGATAGCTTCCGTGAAATGTTCATTAAAAAAGTAAGATTTAGATTTTTTAAAGTAAAGAGTGTACTTTATAGAATAAAATGTAAATGAATAATTGTTTATAAAAAAATCAATGGTGTAAATTATCTCAAGTCTATGCATTATTATCTACTTGTTCATATTTTATAACAATTTTTAAAATTAATTTTTTTATCAATAATTATCTATTTACATTTTATTCTATAAAATGCATTTCTCACCTTAAAAGATCTTGATTTGAAAAAGTATATATACTAACACGCTTGTGTAAAACTTCAAACCCCACTATCAGTGTAGAAAATAAAGTTTGTGTGCACCAAAATGCCAACACAATAAAAAAGGAATGGGAAAAAACATTCTAAACTTACGATTCAGATAGGCCAAGGCCAAAGTGACCGTGTTGTTGAAAACTAATCCATAGAAGACTAAAACTCCAATACCAGCCCAATACCAGTAATCACCACTCGGTAAGCTGTGTGAATGTAGGATACTGTAACCAACTGTGTAGTCCCCCATAGCTGATTTCTGCATACGGACAGTTCGCATGTAATTGATAAAATATTCCATAAGGAAATTCATACTAAGGAACAACTGAGTTGTGACAATTTAACAATATTTGTCATAAAACATGAATTAGTATCAAGAACTACAGAGTATTACATTAGCCTACGTAAAATACCTTCATCCACCTTGTAGCGGTAAATTCGTTAACTGAAATTGCACGTTGTCCATAGGTTAGCGGCGACAACCAGTAACCCCAAACCCACCATGGCTTAATCATTCCTGAAAGAATAACAGCCAATCGCTGACAACAATATGTACATAGTCAACTTCTTCCTATTTAATAGTTTGTAATGCAGCCTACCTTTCGGTATAATAAATCCTCCCAGCAGGAATACAACCAGCAATGCAGCAGATCCAAATGTATTGGCAAGAACCATATCACGTGCAATAGAAGCCATCATCCGGAAGAGACCTAATGCCATTTGGTGCATTACAAAAAGTAAAAACATGTAGCGGAAAAACCTGAAATATTTTACATAATGCAATGATTATGAGGATAAAACAAGAACATTACAACAAGAAATTTATATTAAAGTTAATATACCTTCCAGCAGCCGGGGCAAATCCAACAGTGTAGTATACAACAACAGTCCATATAACAGCTTCAACAATGGAGTAAGGTACACGAAGAATCCAACTGGAGAAAGACCACGCCCATGCAGGATAGAAGAAATTATCTCTTTGCTTGTAGAAAACAGGAAGCCGAGTTATCATAAGAGATAGCTCAGAAAATCCATTAAACATCATGTGAACCAGCCCAAAAAATAAGGCAGAAAGATAAAGGTTTCCATAAGCCTCATCTGTAGGATGTAACCTTGTTCGGAGGAATATTGTACATGTGACAAATCCAACAAAAGCAACCTTTGACACGAGAAAATATAAATGCATAAAAGCACTGAGTAAATAGTTTCAAAAATTAATGGAAAACAGAGAAAAGACAAATGGCTCACATGTCCAGTAAGAAGAAGGTTCCTATGCATTCATCAATAAAGGTGACCAAGTTATAGAAAGAACGCTTTACGATGGAAGTTTAAGTTACAAGATTAATTTTTAGATTGCACATCATCAAGAATATTAACTCTTATTAACAAAGTATTTTAAGAAGTAGACTTATGGTTAAATTTTAATAACAGTTTCTTTCATTGATCGAGAACATTTGTTTCCTAAGTATTTACTCCAATCCTTAAAATGAGCTTATATCATCCTCTAGTCACCATAACTGGTGAGAGACCTGAAGCTCTTAAAGATTGGCAAAACAACACATGTAAGCTGGCCTTTTGTATAGACATAGACACAAATGCCATCATAGATATTAAGGAAAAAGCAAAGAATCCGAGTAAGTGAAAATGAAAATCGAACTACGAGTTTGACAAGCCAAACTAAAATTAGATGCCATTAGGTAGGTATGTAGGAGATCATAGTGAACACACACTCTAAATAGAGATCTAGTACAGAAGGATAGTTTTAGCCTTTCTTGAATTCTCCAAAATCCTTTCTAAATATTATACATTGTGCTGAAGCACTATCTACATGATGTCTTAAATGGACAATTCACAGTGAAAACTTGAAAACAAGAGACCATGCATTTGTGTCAGTTTATTGCTATAAAAATAGAGTGCTTGGATGTAAATTACAGTGTTTCTTGGCAACCTTTTCGTAGGGTTTCTTGACAGTACTTTTAGGAAAGCATTCAATGTACTGGGTTCTCTATCTGGATTTGGTGCATTAAACTATATAGTTGAGTCTTATGACCACAAGATTTCCAACTTGTATTGGGAAGGCAAAGAGAAGGTGATGGCTACAGTTTCAGCTACTAACACGCTTCACACTCGTAATAGAATAATGAAATCCTTTCAGTTGTAGAATTAAAAAAGAGTTTCAATATACAACTTTATGTATTATAATTTTGTCAAGCATACCTGGCAGGTCCTAAAAATATAAAGAAACTTATGCCTTCTTATCAGGAGCACTTCTCGTGCAAGGCAAGCTTTAAATAGCTCCCACTTTGATACAGCAAATTGGGTTACAGCCAAAGCTGAAGGATGACTCTTTGATTTATCATATGGAACACCATGCGTGGATTCCGCAGCCCTTCCAAATTTGGAAAGTCTAAAAGCTTCGGCAATCTCTGGAACCGAGAGAAATTCATATGGCTTTGAAGGATCTGCCCAGTATTGAGCTTGATCCTTTTTAGAGGTTACCTGACCAAAATCTAATGTCAGCAAGAGCTTCACGAAGTACTAGAACAAAAAGTATGATTAGAAAGTACCTCCTGAAGAAAATCTGCAATCCCCTTACGCGGTGGAAGTTGGAAACCTAACGACTCAAAAAATTCCAGCACCTCTTCTCGAGGACCTTGATATACCACATGCCCTTCTGATAGAAGCACCAAATCGTCAAACAGCTCAAATGTCTCAGGTGCAGGCTGAAGGAGAGCCATGAGTACAGTAGCCTCCATTTGTTGAACAAAATTCTTTATGCATTTTACTATCTGGTATGTAGTAGAGCTATCGAGCCCAGTTGATATTTCATCCATAAACAGTGTTTTCCTTGGTCCAACTATCATTTCTCCTGAAAAAATGTAATGCAACAACAGGTTATGAATTAAGGAAATTGTGTAAGTTAAATCAGTGTCATATCAATATTTTAGCTCTTCAGTCGGTCACAATATTAATGAAATTCTTCACGTTTGGATCATGTCAAAACTGATTATGAATCTCAAAACCATTATACTAACATCTCAGCGCTATTACCATAGGCTTGATGTACCAAAAATCTGAAGTGCCTAAGTTGAATGTAATTTTTGCAACCATATGTAGTTATCCTTGTCCAATATGTTCAAAACAGAACAATAACCCAGCTCTCGTTTTAATTCCATCAAGGATTCGTTAGAAATCAAAAGTAGAAATAATTAACTTCATCTAAGGAAAATTACAAGATAAACGGAAGGATTTTAAATAGAGCCACTCTGTCAATACAATACAAAAAGCAATCCAGGAAGAAAAACCTGTAGTTACTCTCTTTCTTTGGCCACCGGAGACTCCCCTAAGCATATCATTGCCAACTACTGTCTCTGAGCATATATCAAGACCAAGCACTTTCAAAACATAGTCTGTGGTCACACTGTGTTTTCTACCACCAATAGCTGATGCCTATAGGAGTAAATTCAAGGTCCAGATAAAACATGAGAATTAGTCGGCACTAACGGGCATGCACCTACAATAGAAGCATAACACATTCAATTGGCAACCTTCATAAATGCATCAATTTCTGGACTAGGCCGTATGTTCCTTTCATGCTCTAGGCGGCCAAGATCTTTTGTGTATTCTGTAAGAAAAAATGAAAGTGAACGCAGAGGAGGGAGAAAGCAGAAAAAAGACGAGTTAGATCTAAAATATACTGTACCTAACAAACAGGCAAACAGATGTTCCTAATAGAAAAAGAGACTTTCAAATTATATCTAGAGTATGCATTTGTGGCAAATATTAATTTTCAACAGTAAAACCTTCAGCATAATGAAGTTAATATACTTGCAAAACCACCAGTTGAGCCGAGCTCAACGGGTATCAAACTGGCCTCCCATATGGTAGAAAGCAAGCTCAATTCTCCCCTCCCCAAAGAACATTCACTTGGCAAAGCCAAGTTGACCCATATACATATACCTGCAAAACCTTCACTTGCACCTTGGCATCTAGCAGCAAAATCAAAAGTTTCTCGTACTGTCAATTCTGCTATGTGATTATCTGTTTGGCTAATGTATGCAGAAGTTCTTTGAACATAGAACTCATCTATCTCATGGCCATTGTATGATATACTACCACTTTTCTGCAATTGAAAGAATAAAGTTAGTGTTAAAGAAAATACAAACATAATGGTATGAGAGCAGATTTGTGAAGAATGTTAGATCATAATTGTTATTATGCTAAGTTGATACTTGCTAGTATGCAATTGAGAGCTGGACTTTTTGACAGTTATCTACAGATATTCCAATGTGAAATAGCAACTGAATCATTATTTTTTAACACTTTAAACACATTGGAATCATCTGAATGAACAGCAGCACTGAACAGTATGAATCTGGAGGACAAAGGTTGAACAGAGTTACAGAAAACAAATTATAAGAAACAAGACCCAAACTCCCAAACTAGGCAACATAGCAGCACCAAAAGTTATTTCTGAGTACAAAAACATGTTTAAAAAAATCATATTAAAACGTAATTAAATGATTATAAAGCAAAACTACATATTGTTTCTTTCATTTCGGTAATTTATATTGCATCCTCATAAACTGAAAAAAAGTTGTTTGATCTGCTAAGTACCCCCATATCTGTTTCTACTTACTTGTTATACTCCAAAAGAAAAGTTATCACTATGGTTTCTAAATATTCTCTTTTTATCACATCAATTTGCAAAATTTCTGTCAGTAAAACTAGACTGTTCTCATGTTTTCTTAACATGCTAAATACACAATATGCTTGTTAAATTCTCCCAAGACTCCCCACTGCAAAAGCCACTCCAATTTTTAGAGGCTGGAGGAACGAGATGCAAAAAGTTAATAAACATGAAGGAGAAAGAATCGGACAATGGAAGTAATAGACTTACGCTGGCAATTCTTAACCCTGTTACATATATAATCATGAACATTCTAGAGAACTTTGGCCCATAACTCTTAATTCATATAAAACCAAGGTTAAAAGGTGGAATTGGAAACTATGGATTAGCTAATGCATACGGTATTAACACATTTTCTTTTGTTTTTTATTTTTTTGATATGAACACTTATTTTCATTACCAACATAATTAATTTTTATTTACCTGTAACATAAATACATGTTTAGGTAGGGAGCACATCTAGGACCACATGTTCAGTGCGTTAGAGTGAGGAGCAAATTCCAACCATTGGATCTTGCATGAGTGATCAGGATTAGAAAAAAAATGGAGTGACTGATCATGTGATTTCAGTGATTCAAGCCTGACCATTCATGCAAGATTCACCGGATGTCCCCGACGGGACATTCATGCAAGATGCAATGATCTAGTTAAGATCTTCTCAAGTGTGTCTTAATATATAACCATACTTGTCTTATTTACATGCACAGGTCATATTTGTACGTTCAAAAAACCAAATAAATTACAAAGAAAACAGTGATAGGTGCATGTTTCAATGTCATTACGACTGAGTGAGATGGGATTCCTACTAGAGCAATGGGCTAAATTATATAAACAAAAGTATTGTTCTATCTCATATTATTAATTTAAAGCAACTCCGAATTATTCTAAAATTTCCCACAGTTTTAGTGGAGCCATATTTGAATTAACTAGAAGTCACGATGGCAAATCACCTTTCAGGAACAATGGTGTACATTGACAATGACATAAACTAGAACCTAGACCATCTCCTCTCCCATTTTTACTTGTAATTGTTGATATTTTTTTTCTTTTATTTTTGCATTTTTAAAATTTAATTTTTGTTAAAAGCCAATAACATCGTTTGATTCATACACTCAACCTACTTAGTAAGATAAAGTTTTGTTTTGTTGTTACTAATATCTTATGCAATAAATAACACTAAATCATTTTGTTTGGCATGTATATATATATTATATAATTTGTACATTTGAATGCTAAAAATTACAATTCAAATATTATTAATAATTAAAAACTAACATCAAAAAACATAGTATTACCTGACAGTATTAAGAGAAATATGTTGCCAGATTAAACAGTAAATCATAAATTGTGAACGGTCATCAATATTAATTAATTTTTTGTAAACATAGAAATCAATATTATGTATCCAGAAAAAAGATTTATATATCCGGCCATTAAATTGATTAACAAATATGTAGCACCTACATTAGTAAAATTTATTGACAACTTTATTTGAATTGATTTCCTTAAAAGTATGTGTCTATAAATCATGGTCAATTAATATTCATTCACAAAGAAAAGTAAATGTGTACGATGTATCACCTTTAGGTTACAATCGAGTTTTCCCGCAAGAGCTAAAAGCAAGGTGGATTTGCCCGATCCTGGAGGTCCTAAAAGCAAAGTCATCCTACACGGCAAAAGTCAGATGCTGATTAGAACAGGGCACACATGAAAGTACTGAACTTCTCCGGTAAAGAACGTTCACTTGTGATAATTCACGCTTTGACATCCAACCTTAGTTAAATTACCCAACTACTACAACTTTATCAATTCATCATATTAATTAGTTGACCTTGAATGTTTAAATAGAAACGACTTCATTCAGTTGAACTTACCAAATTAGTTAAAATTGAGGTATTTAAAGCTCATAAAATCCCATGTACAAACAATTATTTGCGATTTTGAGCTTCAACAGTTGTGTCAATAGCACACCACTCAAGAACAAACTATGGAAATGGTTTTACTCAACTAAACTTCCGTTCATCACACTAGCTAAATTAGTGTTTAAGTAGCAATGGCTTCAGTCAGCTGAAATTACCCAAAATAAAATAATAAGGAGAAAAAGAGGAAAAAGAAACATCACCTTCCAGGTTTGATGACGCCACTCACATTGTTCAAGATGGTTAAAGAATGCCTCTTGGGTCGAAATATCCTCAATTTGGTTAGAATAGTCTGGCGCAACCGCAACAAATTTGGAATCGGTTCGCAAATATGAAAGCAGTAACAATCACGGATTAAAAACAGAAGGGAATCGAAAATGGAACCTCGAGAACGTCCCGTGAGTAATTGATCAGAGTCGGCAGAGCTCTTGAACCGATTTGAACGTCAGCCCCGACATTCAAGTTCCTATACCTCACTTCAATCTTCGGCACCTCCAACCCAACCCTATTTTTTTTCCATTCAATGACACAAACGAAATAATTGAGTCCAAAATCACAAAGACAGCTGTATTTCATGCGAGCAACACGAAATTAAAAACACGAAAGAAATCCAATTGAAAATCACATCACCTATCAAGGCGTTCTTTCATGGCGGAGAGTAGTCGGTAATTGTCTTGATCATCGGTGGCTAACGCTTTCTTGACGACGAGTTCACGATGGAAACGACTCAACTTCCTTACATCGATTTTCTCCATTATGTCACCATCCCCCTCTGCATCGTTGCGTCTCGACGCCGCGCGCCGCAACAGCGCGAAGTTGTTCCGCTTCTGCGACGGCAACCTTGACAGCGCCGCCCACTGAAGCTCCTCTTCATCCTCCTCCAACGTGTCTGCATTCGACGCCCTCGCGAAGCTCTCCCTTCCAGCTGAGCCAATCTCGAAGAACTCGCTGCCGTCAGGGGCCGCCATTTTCTCTCACTACCTCTTTCCCGTTTCTCTCTTTCGCACTCTTTCTTTCTCTGTTTCTCGATGGTAAAGACTCGCTTCCGATGAAAATGGCAGTGTGTGGTACTGTGGCTGGAAGGTGGAAGGACGGGTTTGGTTCCTTTTATAGCTACCCCCAGCCCCGCGAATTTTGAACGACAAGAACCCAAATGACGAAATAACCCTCACGCTGGGACTTCTACATACGCCTCCACACCTTGCATTCGGTTGGGTAGAACTGGAATTTGGAATTCCAGGTGGAAACATTCATTTCTATAACAAATTTCCCAATCACGAATTTAGTTACACCACACAGTGGTCGTCCTGTTTTTCCGATTCGGAGCACTGCATTCAATTGGCACGTACGGAAAAAAATAAAATAAAAGGGAGAAAATGAAAATATAATAGAGTTAATAAAAATTATGTAGAGTCAATTTATATGAATAATATTGCTCATGACTAACTAAGTTTCGTTATTTGCGTGTGAAGTTTGTGCCTTTCTTTTCTGTGAAACTATTAAAAAATGTTGATATATGTATATATTTATTTTACATATTTTTATTTTCTAAATATTTTTTTTATAGATAACACTGTCTGGCATCATTTAATATTTAGGTACTAATAATTTCCTTTATCAACTCATCTTATTTAACTCTTTTTCTTTTTTAATTTCTTTTTATTATGGTGTGGAGAAAATTATATCATAACTACTTTCAACCTTTCAAGATTTTGGAGTGTTCAATGCGTACTTTTCTTTCTTCTGTTTTGGTTTCATTCAGTGGTTCTCTTCAACAGAAAATGGCTAAACTTTTTAATCTTGGGCAATTTATCTTGATGACCAATAGTAAAAATGTTCACAAACACCAAAATGGATGAAAACCCTTTAAAAAAAAATTGATTTATGATCAATGAATGTGATAAAAAATATATATAAATTTTTTTATAATGAAACAACTATGAAATTAGTTTTTCAGTAATAATAATTAGAAGTGATATTGCTCGTGAAGGTTAGTGGCTTTTCTGGTGATACTATCGATTTTCTTTATTAACGTATTTTTTTTAGCTCTTTAATTTTGGGTAATTTTCATTTATAGTTTATTATTATTGTTGTTTTTGGAAGATTATAAAATTACTACGTTCAGATTTCAAGATTTTGAAGTGTTCAATTCGAAGTTTTCTTTCTTTTATTTTGCTTTTGTTCTGTGGTCTAATCTTGGACAATTTATCTTGACCAATAGTAGAAAAAGCTTCAACCGCGTAGTGAGCAAATTGCACTGCACTTTCTGTAATTTTAATTTATTTAATTTAGTATTTACTTTATTTATAAGCCAGAGAAAATTATGATATTTTATTAATATATTTGGCATTTAATAAAAAATTCAATATACGTTAAACTTTTTGTTTTTGTTGTTTGAAAAAAGTATATGTATAAGAAAATATTTCACAAACTTAATTAGAGTTGAATTCTATAATGACATTAATTATTTGGTAACATTTAATATAATATTAAATTTTTATTAAATGGCAATTTGGTGTAGATTATCTTAAAAAAGAAAAGAACAGAGGATGGAAAAAGGATTAAATTATAATATAAAGATTTAATTAATTTAAGATTATTTGAATTTATAAACAAAAGATATTTTGATAAGTAAAATTTTGAAGAATAATATTGTAGCCAAAACAAACTTGTTTGGACTTTTATATAATCAATGTAGGTGGATAGATATAGATAATATGCCTTGACTTACTTCTAAAATACATATACATACTCTATAGAATATTATATGTTTTATCCTGTGTCAAAATCAATATACTACATAGAAAGAGGGGATCTTATTCTGTGTTAATTTCTTTTTTATAGAAATATTCTAAATATATTTATCTGATTTTGCAACTGACTAACTCTGTATAAAAGATCCAAAAGAAAGTAAAGTACAGCAATTCCATATGATATGAGCATATCTTCATAAGGGACATAATTGTAGAAAAAGAAATGTGAGGGGGTCGAATTTGAATTGAATTTGTGTAAAAATTCAATCAATGTTTTTAAATTATGAAATACCAACATCAAATCTGATCCTATTTCATTGTCAGTCCATGGCCTCTTCTAAAAAAAAGAAATGTACGAGGTAAGAGTATATAAATTTGTTTCCTTGATTTCTTTGTTTTTTTATAATTTTAATAATTTTTTATCTATTTTTTTATTTTATGTTTATATCTAATTTATTAGTTGTACTTCAATTTTCATTAATTTTTTTCTTTCTAAATTTTATCTTTATCTCTATTAATACATCCGAAAAATTTTAATAAATTTTAGACTAAAATACATAAAACTCTTTTAAACTTTAAGTTAATTTAAAAAAAATTTTTAAACTTTAAAAATTTTTCAAAAATTCTCTTAAATAATAAAATTTTTTTTAAAAACTCTTTCTATTAAAATTTTCATAAAATTTTAGATATTTTCTGATTAATTAATTAAAATATTTTTAAAATTTCATAATTCACCAATTTGACAATGAGGCAAAACTAATTTAACAATGAGGCAAAACCAGCTGGCGGCAACTCCTCCACTCGGCAGCGGCATGGTCTTCGAACAGTGGCACCATGCTGGCAAGCTTCAATGCCGAGACTCTTCCTTGAGGGGCACTGGTTCTTCGAACAGTCACCAATGATGTCTTTTTTGCTGCAAATCAGAAAAGGTTCATTTTTTTTAATACTTTTTCCAACCAGTCTATTTTTAAAAGGGAGAAATTTGAAGCTTTCTTTTGCATGTAGCTTGACTTAATTACTGGCTTTTTGTTATCAGATGTGGAGACAAATTTAAAACCCACCTACTTGGATGTTCTTGTGTGATGCTGGCTAGCCCTGAAGCTGCGCGATTTGTGCTGGTGACTTGTGCCCACTTGTTCAATCCTACATACCCAAAAAGCAAAGAGAAGCTTATTGGCCCTTCTGCATTGTTCTTTCACCAAGGAGACTACCATACTGGTATCAAGAAGTTGGTCCAGACTTCTCTCTTCTCCAAAACAATACGACCACTGATTCCTGATATCGAAGCCATGGCCATTTTGCTTTGAATTATATGAAAGGTCATTTTTATCATTTATAAAATTTTTATTTATATTTTAATAAAAATTTTAACGAAGGAGATTTTTTTAAATTTTTTTATTATTTATTATAATTTTTTAAAAATTTTACAGTTTAAATTTTTTTTTAAAATTAATTTAAAATTTAAAAAAAATTATACATTTTAACTTAAATTTTATGATAGAAACATTTGAGAAGAAATTAGAAAAACTGTCATATTTTCTTAAAGCTGGCCAACTGAATTTTAATTATATTATTTAATTTTCTCAATTAGTCTACTAAAAATATGCCTCGCTTTAACTTTACAAGAATTCAAGAATTACTACCTCCCTGTTATATATGCCTTAATTTGTTAATTACTTTGATACGTATCAAATTATTCTTCTATTATTTTTACATTAACATAGATAGGTTGTCAAAATTTTACATTTCATAATTTAATATTGTTTTTATATTTATAATGTTTCCTTTATAGGTATTTATATTAAAGGAATGCCCGAATATTCGTGACAATCTTTTTTACTTTTTTTATTTTGGGTAATTTTCATTTATAGTTTATTATTATTATTGTTGTTTTTGGAAGATTATAAAATTACTGCTTTCAGCATTTCAAGATTTTGAAGTGCTCAATTCGTAGTTTTCTTTCTTTTATTTTGGTTTTGTTCTGTGGTCTAATCTTAGACAATTTATCTTGACCAATAGTAGAAAACACTTCAACCGTGTAGTGAGCAAATTACATATACCAACATCAAATGGAGCTATTATTTGTAATGCCCAACATCACTAATCATAATATTTACATGCACAAATCCACATTTTTCATAAATTAAAAACCTCAAATAATTTTATGAATGGCGTGGTGTTATAAATATTAATAAATTAGTATAATGCATTTTAGAAATTAAATAAACTTTATTATAAAATTAATGTATCCTTTTATCATCGTTGTTTCATATTTATATATATATATATATATATATTCTGGAATTAGATATCAGATGATATAAAAATTTTATAATTTGCGACAACATTGTAATCGACCTATCATTGAGCATTTATTCAGATGATGTATTTCTTATTTATATGGTATAATTTACGTGTCCTCTATAAAAGAATTTAAACAATAAAAATTGTATGAGTTCTACCATTTATTCATAACTTGTCCACAGCCATACTAAAATTACAAAAGAACAAGGAACAAAATGGGAAAATCGAAATAACTAGCGTATCAAAGTACACTTGTGTATGATAAGTACGACAACTTGTATGAATATTTACTTGCAAGTTGTCATAAGTATGAATATTCCATTACTAAATTAGAACCTTGTATATGATTTACTTGCAAGTAAATCACGGTTAATAACTTATATCTTTATCATTTTTTAAGTGGAGATAACATAAATACTTATCCTTGATATACAAGGTTCTAACATAATAATCTCAAACCCATGTGACAGCTGATAAGATAATAATGTGTATGATTATTGCATTAAAAAATCGAAAGTTGTCATATATCTTTAATGTTAAGAAGATGAAAAGAGAAAGAAAAAAAAAGTTTTATGTATATAACAAGAAATACATCATTTAAATAAATGTCCAATGATAGGTCGATCACAATGTTTTCGCAAATTGTAAAATTTTTATATCATCTGATATCTAATTCCATGATATATATATATATATATATATATGAAACAACGATGATAAAAGGATACATTAATTTTATAATAAAGTCTATTTCATTTCTAAAATGCATTATACTAATTTATTGATATTTATAACACCGTGCCATTCATAAAATTATTTGAGGTTTTTTTTTTGAAAAATGTGGATTTGTGCATGTAAATATTATGATTAGTGATGTTGGGCATTACAAATAATAGCTCCATTTGATACATCTGTGAATAAATCAATATACTATATAGAAAGAGGGAAGTCTTATTCTGTGTTAATTTCTTTTTTATAGAAATATTCTAAGTACTGTTGTCTAATTTTGCAGCAGACTAACTCTGTATAAAAGATCTAAAAGAAAGTAAAGTACAGCAATTCCATATGCTGTGAGCATATCTTCATAGGGGAAAAATTGTAGAAAAAGAAATGCGAGAGGGGGTCAAATTTGAATTGAATTTGTGTAAAAATTCAATCAATGTCATTTTTAAATTATGAAATACCAACATCAAATCTGATCCTATTTCATTGCCAGTCCATGGCCTCTTCTAGAAAAAAGAAATGTAAGAGATAAGAGTGTCTAAATTTGTTCCCTTCATTTCTTTTTTTTTAATTTTAATAATTTTTTATCTATTTTTTATTTTATATTTATATCTAATTTATTAGTGTTACTTCTATTTTCATTAATTTTTTTCTTTCTAAATTTTATCTCTATCTCTATTAAGACATCTCTAACCATTTTAATAAATTTTATGATAGAAACATTTGAGGAGAAATTAGAAAAACTGTCATATTTTCTTAAAGCTGGCCAACTGAATTTTAATTATATTATTTAATTTTCTCAATTAGTCTACTAAAAATATGCCTTGCTTTAACTTTACAACAAGTCAAGAATTACTACCTCCCTGTTATATATGCCTTAATTTGTTAATTCCTTTGATACGTATCAAATTATTCTTCTATTAATTTTTTTTTTTGGTAATTTCTATTATTTTTACATTAACATAGATAGATTGTCAAAATTTTACATTTCATAATATAATATTATTTTTATATTTATAATGCTTCCTTTGTTGGTATTTATATTAAAGGAATGTACGAATATTTGTGCAATGTTTATAGGTATTTATATCTATAGGTATTTTTACATTATAGGTATTTAATATTTATAGGTATTTTTGCATTATAGGTATTGATGTTGGTTTTCTGGCTTCAACCTCTGCTGTAACAGAATGCAGATACCACAACTGTTGGTCTTCTGTCTTCAAATTCTGCTATAACAGAATGCAGAAAAACAGAGGAGCCACTGTAACAGAATACAAAACAGAATGCAGAAAAGCACAACAGAGATGGAGAAAATAACAGAATGCAGAAAAGTATGACAGAGGCAGAGAAAATAACAAATCTGAATAAAACTTGTATTGGCTGGAAAAACGTAACCCAAACTGCAGCAGAGCTGTTTAAATAGAAAACAATCTGAAACTTTGGATAACCACAAAATCCTATCAACTAATAAAGTCTTACTCCTAAATTTTAGTTAGCATAAACCATATCTCTAAAGATTAAGATCAGATCTTGCACTATCTACTTCCTAAAGATTTATCCACATTTAACAAGTGGATTATTAACAAATAAAATAAAATAAGATAAACTTAATTTTGCATCATTTCATAACACCCCCCTTTGATGTAAAATCTGTAACCCCAAGCAAGTTTCTGAATTTCACAAAATTTGAATAGTCAAGCCCCTTTGTAAACCCATCAGCAATCTGATCATTTGTTGGGTAGTACTTCATGACTATCAGTCCTTCAGTTACAACATCTCGAATAAAATGATAGCGGAGTTCAATATGCTTTGTCCTACCGTGAAACACTGGATTCTTTGTCATAGAAATTGTTGCCATATTGTCACAAAAGACTTCTGTTGCATTTGCTTGAATTTGACGCAAGTCCTCCAAGATTCTTCTCATCCAAATTGCCTGACATGCAGTAGATGTAGCAGCAATATATTCTGCTTCTGAAGATGACAATGCTGTACTAGGTTGCTTCTTTGAGCTCCATGAGATTGCTCCTGAGCCAAGACTGAAAATAAAACCACTTGTGCTCTTTCGGTCATCTATACAACCTGTCCAATCACTGTTAGTAAAACCAAGAAATTTAAATTCAGGAACAGGATTATACCAAATTCCAAAATTGCTAGTAGCTCGGATATAACGAAGAATCCGTTTTGCAGCTCCAAGATGATGTAGAGACGGATTATGCATGAATCTTGAGACCAAACTAATAGCAAATATGATGTCAAGATGAGTATGAGTCAAATATATCAACCCTCCAACCAAGCTTCTAAAATACTTCTCATTGGCCTTTAAAGTTCCATCTTCCATTGTCAACTTCTCATTTGCATTCATCGAAGTAGAGGCTGATTTACAATTCTGCATATTAAACTTCTTCAACAAATCCAAAGTATATTTTTCTTGTGAAACAAAAATACCATATTCAGTTTGTTAAATTTATAACCTAAGAAAATAATGCAACAGCCCCAAATCAAACATATCAAACTCATTAGTCATGTTCTTCTTAAATTCTTTAATGAGAACTTCAGAAGAACTAGAATAAATGATATCATCTACATACACACAAACAATGAGAATATCACCATTTTTCACCTTCACATACAAAGTGGGCTCACTACTACTACGATGAAAACCATTACCAGTCAAGTATGAATCAAGCCTACCATACCAAGCTCGTGGTGCTTGCTTGAGTCCATAAAGGGCCTTTTTCAACTTGTATACTTTATCTTCTTTGCCTTCAACGACAAATCCCTATGGCTGATCTACACAAACATTTTCATCTAAATGACCATTCAAGAATGTAGATTTAACATCAAACTGAAACACCTTCCATTTCAATTGTGCTGCTAATGCCAAAATCAATCTAACAGTCTCAAATCTTGCAACAGGAGAGTAGGTTTCAAAGAAATCTTTACCATACTCTTGTACATATCCCTTAGCCACCAACCTTGCTTTGAACTTTTGCACACTTCCATCTGCATTGTGTTTTACTTTGTAGATCCACTTCACACCAACTGCATCTTTTCCTTCTGGCTTATCTACAAGCTCCCAAGTGTTGTTCTTTTCAATGGAAGAGATTTCCTCCTTCATGGCATTTTCCCATTCATCTTTTCCACATGCTTCATCAAAATTCACTGGTTCTGTCACTAAGAGAGCAAACGTGTTAGGGTCATAAGCTTCTTCTCATGGTTTTACCTTTCTTGGATGAACCTCAGATATGCTTCTAGTTGTCATCCTTGAAGGTTAAGGAGGTGGAGAAGCTTGTGTTGATATTATTGGGGGGCTAGATGTGGAAGAAGTTGGTTCTTCATCTTGTGGCTCATCTAAGTTATCCTCTTCACATGAGACATGCTGAACTTTTTCTATATTCCACTCCCAAAAGCTGCTTTCAGCAAAAACAACATCTCTTCGAATGATTAATTTTTTGGTAATAGGATTATACAACCTATACCCTTTTGTTTCATCGCTATACCCCACAAAAATGCACTTCTCACTCTTCTTGTCTAATTTAGTACGATCATTAGATGCTAGCAAAGCATAAGCAATGCAACCAAAAATCTTTAAATCACTTACATTGGGTTTGCGATGCCACCAAGCTTCATAAGGGATCTTGTTACGTACCGCCTTTGTTTGGAGAAATGTTGAGAATGTATATTGATGTAGCTACTGCTTCAGCCCAAAAATCATTTGGAAGCTTCTTCTCATTCAACATACTCCTTGCCATTTCCATGATTGTGCGATTCTTCCTTTCTGCAACGCCATTCTGTTCTGGTGTTCTTCTTACTATCAACTGCCTCTTGATCCCATTTTGCTTACAAAAATTGGTAAAATCATCAGATAAGAATTCCCTTCCCCTATCGGTTCGAAGAATTTGTATTTGATGATTACATTGTTTTTCTGCTAAAGCCTTGAATTCTTTGAACTTCTCAAATGCTTCTGATTTTTGGACAAGGAAAAACACCCAGCTCATACGAGTAAAATCATCAGTAAATAATAAAAAATATTTACTCTTGTTCAAAGATGAAGTGTTCATTGGCCCGCAGATGTCAGCATGCACCAGTTCTAAAGGGTTCTTTGCTCTCCAGGCTTTCCCAACTGGAAATGACTGTCTCTGTTGCTTTCCATATACACACCCTTCACAAATTTCATTAGTAAATGTAATTGGAGGCAAACCATGCACCATCTTTTCCTGACTTAATAATTTCAATCCATTAAAATGCAAGTGCCCATACCTCAGATGCCACAAACAAGAATCATTCTTAATGCAAACAAGTGCATAATAATCTAAACAAGAAATTCTTAGAGGGAACATCTTGTTTTCAGTCATGGGAATTCTATCAAGAGGCTTATTAGATTTTTTCACATTGATTTCACACACATCATCATCAAATAAAAGTGAATATCCCTTTTGCATCAACTGACCCACACTAAACAAGTTATGTGCCAAGTTGGGAATATAATACACATCATGAATTAATCTTTCAGTACCTGACTTAGTTCTCACAACTATAGTTCCCTTTCCTTCAATTTGCAATTGCTTGTCATTCCCAAGATAAACTTGCAGCTTTACAGATTCATCAAGGTCCCGGAAAAGGCTTCTAATGCCTGTCATGTGGTTATTACATCCACTATCTAAAAACCAAAGATCATAGTTACTTTCTTTGGGACTCATATAAGTCAGAAATAGGTTACCTCCCTCTTCCTTTTCTTCAGCATAGTTTGCTTGTTGCTTTTCCTTCTTCCAACAATTTGCTTCAATATGCCCCATCTTTTTGCAATAATAACACTGCTTATCCTTATAGTTACGCCTTTGATAGCCTTTTTCACCACTGTTAGTATCTGGTTGGCTTGAATTTACACTTCCACGACCTCTACCACGTCCACGATATCAACCTCTGCCTTTGCCTCTACCTCTGCCTCTACCTGCAAAATCATTATTTTTCTCCTTCCCAGAAATTTCAAGTTTCGTTTGAAAGGCTTGCTCGCTCTTTTCTATAGACCTATTCATTCTTTCTTCATGTGCTAATAATGAACCAGTTAGCTCATTCAGAGAATAATTAGACATGTCTTTTGATTCTTCAATAGCAGCAACAACATGATCAAATTTAGGAGGCAGACTTCTCAAGACCTTTTCTACAATAGTCTGGTCTTTAATTGTCTCCCCATATGTTCTAATCTGATTTACAATAATAGAGACTCTACCAATATAATCTTGAACCATCTCACTACTTTTCATACACAAGTTCTCAAAATCTCTACGAAGAGTTTGGAGTTTCACAATGGTTACCTTATTGTCTCCATGAAATTCTTGTCGTAGAATGGTCCAAGCTTCTTTCGCTTTCACAGCATTTGCAATTTGAGGAAAGATAGAGTCTGTCACTGCTTATTGTAAGACGAGCAACGCCTTAGCATCCTTCTTGCGTAACTCCCTCATTTCAGCTGCCCTCTCAGCCCTGTCAGATTCTTCAAACCCATTCTCTACAAGGTCACATAACTCTTGGGACATATAAAACGTCTTCATCTTAATGCTCCAAAAAGCATAATTTTCTCCATTAAAAATGGGCACCAACGCTGACTGAGAAACACTCAAGGTATTCACACCATTAGACATGATGAACACCTTATTTTTGCAACTTGCTTCAGAAACAAACCCACAGAACAACGCCTAGTTTAATCAAGAACCTGGCTCTGATACCACAACGGTTGGTTTTCTGGCTTCAACCTCTGCTGTAACAGAATGCAGATACCACAACTATTGGTCTTCTGTCTTCAAATTCTGCTATAACAGAATGCAAAACAAAATGCAGAAAAACAGAGGAGCCACTGCAACAGAATACAAAACAGAATGCAGAAAAGCACAACAGAGATGGAGAAAATAACAGAATGCAGAAAAGTATGACAGAGGCAGAGAAAATAACAAATCTGAATAAAACTTGTATTGGCTGGAAAAACGTAACCCAAACTGCAGCAGAGCTGTTTAAATAGAAAACAATCTGAAACTTTGGATAACCACAAAATCCTATCAACTAATAAAGTCTTACTCCTAAATTTTAGTTAGCACAAACCATATCTCTAAAGATTAAGATCAGATCTTGCACTATCTACTTCCTAAAGATTTATCCACGTTTAACAAGCGGATTATTAACAAATAAAATAAAATAAGATAAACTTAATTTTGCATCACTTCATAACAATTGACACGAACATTGCACAGAATATTCGTGCATTGTGAAAATACCTACAAAGGACGATGTCTATAAGATATAATGTTTATAGGTATTCACAACCAATCAAAATTTTACATTGTCAAAGTTTACAATGTAATATTCGTTCATTGCACGACAAGATATAAAAATAACATTGTATTTATATGGTATAATTTATGCGTCCTCTATAAAAGAATTTTAACAGTAAAAGTTGTATGAGTTCTACCATTTCTTCAAAAAAAAAATACCTATAATCATTCCTCCAAGCGGGCATGCATATTTAAATACTAAATTTGAATCTCCAATATTATAAGTCAAATATTAATTGGCAATTAATCTATTCATCAAGCTGAAGTTTTATTATTTTTTAATCCCACAATCAGTTTTCCTATACTTAAATTCCAGCTTAGTTTTTTTTTTTTTTTTGTATCTTACTCAATACACTTTGTAGAAAAGTAGGGTGGAAATGTATGTAATTATAATTTAATTATTTAAACTTGTTACGATAGTTAATTATGTGTTAATCAATTTTCCAATTTAAGTATGGAATTCACCTTTTATCCTGTACATGTATCGCCTCTTATTGTTAATTTGAATTATATCCTTATTTATCAGGTATGCTGGTTGAATCATGGATAAACCACAATTAATAATATGCCAATTAGTTATTATTGCTTAACATTGCGTATCATATTATTTCAATCCAAGAATATCAAACTCAGACAATTAGAAAAATATCGTTTAAATTGCTTTATAAATATGGTCTGACATTGTCAGAGTTGTATGGCTTATTTAGTATAAAGAGCCTGTCTCTATTAGATGGAAATAAATTTAATTTAATCTTGATAAATAAATTTTTTCTATTTCTTATCCCTGTTTACAAGGGCTTTGGTTTCCTCTGTAAATAAATAAATAAATATATATATATATATGTATATATATTGTCTGGCACTTCAATTGGCTTGGCAATCCCCACAAATGGGGACCCACTTTTCCTTGGTATTCAACCTTAAATTTTCATGTTTACTTGATGCCCTATTAATTAATTGTGATTTTTTTCAAAGTGCAGACTCAATGTCCGGCATGTACCGTGTTAATCTTGAATTTAAATACAGTATGATTATGTTCAATTTAAATACAATAATTACCTCGTTGTTATATAAGCCTTAATTTGTTAAATTCCTTTTATAAGCATCTTTGTGATGTTTAAATTTCTTAATTTTTTTCATAACATTCAGAATTGGTTATTTATTTTTACATTACACATGGATAAATTTTTAGCTGAGGCAATGTTTTTACATTTGATAATTTGATATTACTTTATATGTTTAGACTATTCTCTTTAGTATTTAAAATATAATTACCAAAATTGTATTTAAAATATGCAGACCAATTTAACAGAATGAATTGTAAGGTATTTTTTAAGAAATAACAAGACTTGAATGGAAGGACCCAAAAAAAAAGACTTGGATGTACTCTTCACTTTTAAATTTCATTTAAAATATACATAAATTATAGCAAACAAACAATATTATTTTTATTTTTGTCCCAGCCATGCACAGTCGATAAAAACACTAGTTAAACAAAAAGGAATAAGACACAAAACGATCACTATCCGTTTCCCTGGGTGGGATCTTTGATTCCTCCAACAAGCCGGGTCCATGTCAACAGAAGTCCCCCGTCAGCTTCAGCGATTGAAAGAATCATCCACCCTGCAACGTCAAACAATAGCTTCTCTGATGTTTCCTACGATCCAATCATCTCTTTTGGAAATTCAAGACTTTAACTGATATCGCAAAGGAACCAAAGAAGAGGATAATAAAGCCAACAAGCACTATCACTGAAAGCCAAACTGCTGAAAATCCATTAATTGTAGCATCATATCCAAGACTGACAGACAAAAACTCTTTCACGGTGCCTTGGAAACCAGGTCCAACAATTTTGCTCTCCACATCCCCAAGCTGAGACGTGATAATACCACGTAGTGTCCATGAGAGAGGGCACAAGTAATAGAACCAAATCCACCATCCCGGAATATTCTGAAACAATTCAATAGTAATTTTTATTGAGACCACCCAAACAAGAGTTAACAGCAAAGAAACCAGTTAATTTACATTTTAGTCGATGAGGTCCCTTTTTCTCGATCGCCGCATGCATATTATATTGAAAACTATACATAACTGCTAATTTGCTTCTTAGTAATGGTGAGGAATAAAAATATATTATGCAAGAAAATTGGCATTACTCACCGCTTTTGGAATGATAAAACCTGAGAGAAGATTCCATAGAGAGTAAAATCCAGACGAAGTTACAGCTGCTAGATGTACGGAAGGTGTCAGGCCAACAGCCATCATGCCGTAAAAGGTGAAGTAGGCGAAAGTTAGAAACATGAACAGCAGATAGAGGAAAAATTTTCCTGCAATGAAGGCAAATTAATAAGTAATTGGCACTCTACACTGCAGAGATTTTGTTCACATAGAACATCTACAATAATTTCGGTTGTTTCTCTTTATTTTTTAGTTTTTGAATCGAAAAGAACGAATAAACAATTACATAAAATTAGCAACGGTAGCAGATGTAACATGCATGCCACCGGTAGAATGAAGTTAAGAAAAAAAGAACAATGCAAACTCATCATTAATTGTATTTCAAAGGTGATTTATGACGTTAGAAAGAAAATAATTACAAATTCTTACCAGCTGTCTTTTCAAAATTGACCATAAAATATGTTATTAGACCGTATACTATCGTTTGAACAAGAATGTACGGGATCTCCACAAGCCCCTGCCAATCAGATCAGGCAATCAAAATATGTAATTCGCACAAAGAAATTTAGCCTGAGAAATTATTTCCAGTTCAGCGGCACTTACCTGGGCAATGGCATACGCGATTGGAGAGTACATTCCAGCTGCTTTCTCTCTATAAAAGACTGTCCTTTCTATTGAAACAACCGGTTGTACAGAAGCAGAATTGTTGACCCCAAGAAACAAGCATGCGGAATAAAGAGCTCCCAAAACCACAAGCAACTCTCCAGTTGATGCCCTACAAAATATTAGAAACGACGTTATTCTAAGGAAGTAATATGTATTGTATATTTTTAGCGACGTGATTCTTCCTAATTATCCTTAATGACAATTCAAATATACGAGGATGATTACCTTTTTGGGCCAACGTCCCAAAATACAGTGCCAAGTATAAAGGCACAAATTGTAGTGAAGAACAACCTTATAGCATTATATGTGGGACTTCTCCAGTACACAAGTTTTTGTTTCCATAAACACAAAATCAACTGGGATAACAGGTTCTGTGAATATACGGAGTCAAATTTCAGTGGTTGTGAGCCAGCAGGAGGCCGTCCAAAGTGCACGATAGAAGCTTCCACCTCCCTGAGGTCAACATGCCAAACAACGGACACATTTATCTCACAAGAAAAAAAAAAAAAATTCTTTTCTAAAGAGGGAATTGTAACCAGACGATTTTTCCCCTATCAAAGAAATAATCTTGTTTCTATTATAAACCCCAACTTGCCTTAAAGTAATGAGACAGAACTCAAACATGATATCAGAGTCACCTGTATTGTTCAGAATCCTTGTAAATATCTGCAAAATCTTTACCAATTCTCCTTTCAGCAGCAGGTGTAGTAACCTCAAGCACCCAAGTAGCTGGATTGTATCCACTCGGAATTGGGGGTATTCCTGTGATACCCTGCAGAACAAATAGGAAAGTCATCAAAAACTAAAAAAAAATACACTCTAAAACAAGGGGAAAAAACCAAAAAGACATGGTTGCAATTGGATTTTTGTTTCCGAAATTAAATTATAAAGAAGTGAAAAAGACAAAAAAATTTGCATAGAAATTTCTAGTTGAGTATGGTAATGAGGGATTATATAAGTCAGGACAAAACAAGTTTGATTCCAGGGTGAGGACATCCAAAATACAAAGAATAATGCATTTATCATATTAATGAATCAGAATATCAGTTTTTTAATTTATTCTGCCCTCTATTTCTAATCTCTTTCAAACCCTTAGCATTTTTTTTTTTTCATTTTTTTCCTTCTTTCATTTCCCCCAGCTCCTACATCAGAATTATCCAAAAAATAATCCTAGGAATTATGTTCTGTTCTACTCTCCCGATGACTTCCTAAAAAGCTAGGACAAGTAAGGACAATGTTAAAATTTATCAAAATATATGTAGAGCTGGAATTCGTCCAAGTTGATGGTGCCATCTTAAAATCCACGAATCAAATTTTACCTTAATGTGGTAATTCTTCATGATTAAAGAATGAAAAATAATGATATATAAACAAATTGTACTGTAATGTCACCTGAAAGTAGTTTATCATTATCTGTGATTGCACACCAAGCTTCCCCCCATATATCACTCGTCCCCCTCGTTTCATTAGAAGTAACTGTGAATAAACAAAAGTTTAAACCCTGAGAGAGGCTGACGCATCAGATTGGTTGTAGCCAATTTAAAAGATATTAGCAATTGAACTAACTTCATCAAATGCTTCAAATATATCAATACTTGGCTGATGTATGGTGCAAACTACTGTTCTTCCAGTATCGACAGTATTCCGAACAGTTCGCATTACAATGGCAGCTGCACGTGCATCAAGGCCAGATGTGGGTTCATCCATAAAAATAATGGATGGGTTTGCTACAAGCTCCACTGCAATAGTTAATCGCTTTCTCTGTTCTGTTGATAAGCCAGAACTACCTGGCATACCAACCAAAGCATTTCTTAAAGTATCCAGCTCAACTAGTCTCATTACTTCTTCAACAAACTCCTACAGGGCATCTCAGTGAAAAAAAAGTGAGATATGATTCAACAAAATCCGATATGCAATGTTTCATGAAGCAACTTACATGTATCTTTTACAAAAAAAATAAAAAAAAACTTACACGTCGTTTCTCTTTGTTGACTTCCTTTGGAAGCCGCAGAGATGAAGAAAACCATAAGGACTCCTCAACTGTCACTTGAGGGGAATGTATATCATTTTGTTCAACATATCCAGATATTCTAGCAAATGTGCGTTGCTCTTTTGGGTAACCGGATATTCTAATGTCCCCCTCTATGTATCCTCCAGTTTTCCGGCCGGCAAGAACATCCATCAAAGTGGTCTTTCCTGCTCCACTACATCCAACTAATGCTGTCAGGACACCTGGCGAGAAAACTCCACTCACACCTGACAAAAGCTGTAATCTAGGTTCTGGTACGCCTTGCCTGCTTATCTCCTAATAAAAAAAGTTCAATTCGAACCAGCCAACTGAAAAGAGAACTCATAATCTTCTGGTGTTTTTCTGATTGCATATCTAGTTTTATAACTCAGTTAATTTATACAACAAATTCCCCACCTTTGGCATGTCAACGAAATAATTGACATTATGGAAAGTCATTGTCAATGGCTGAAAAGGAAGAATCATTCCATTTTTTCTACTGCCCTCTCCAGCAGATCTGGGATTCACTCCAACGGCCTGATCATTAACTGCATAACCAATAAATGAAATACGAAACATTTTGTCAAATACAACATCAACTCTAAAGAATCAACATAAAAAAAGTGAACTATGCTTATAGTAGACAATAATCAAATTATACAAGGCTCTTTACCATCTCCAGCAGAATTATCTTCTGAGTCATCAATAGAAATAATAGTCCGTGCTTTTTGGAGAGCTGTCATATAAAATCACGAATTACAATTTTAAAGGAGATCGAGGGAAAAGGGGAACAAGAATGAAAAATTGATTAACGTATATCTACTGATAGAGTAATCCTCTACCTGGGCGGAATATTATACATATATATATTTATTTATTTATAAAGATTTACTATTTCTACACAGGTGGAAGTGAATCAATTACAAAAGTAGTTTACATACCATTATTTTGTCACCAAAAAATTAAAATTTCATTACAAACACTCTAAAACTAGCTATACAATTTAGTTCCAGCCATTTTTTCATTTAAATGTTTTTCTTTTTTAATATATCATACTAAACAATCATAATATCATAAAATCTTATTTATTTTTTTAGTCACATGTTGATTAAGTTTATCACAAAAAACATATCGTTATGCTTATTCAGTCATTAAGGTAGATAGTTTCCGTGAAATGTTCAATAAAAGTGTATACATACCAAACGCCTATGTAAAACATCAAACTCCACTATCAGTGTATATAAAATAAAGTTTGCATGCATTAAAATGGCAATAAAAAAAAAGAAATGGAAAAAACATTCTAAACGTACGCTTCAGATAGGCCAAGGCCAAAGTGACCATGTTGTTGAAAACTAATGAATAGATGACTAAAACTCCAACTCCAACCCAATACCAGTAATCACCACTCGGTAAGCTGTGTGAATGTAGGATACTGTAACCAACTGTATAGTTCCCAATAGCTGATTTCTACAGACAGACAATTTGCATAACTGATAATACATTCAATAAGGAAATTCATATTAAGGACACTTGAGTAGAGACTATTTATCAATATATTTCATAAAACATGAATTAGTATCAAGAACTGTAGAGTATTACATTAGTCAGCATAAAATACCTTCATCCACCTTGTGGCAGTAAATTCATTAACTGAAATTGCACGTAGTCCATAGGTTAGCGGTGTCAACCAGTAACCCCAAACCCACCATGGCTTAATCATTCCTGAAAGAATAACACCCAAATCGCTGACAACAATATGTATATAGTCAACTTCTTTCTAATTAATAGTTTGTCATTTAGCCTACCTTTCGGTATAATGAATCCTCCCAGTAGGAACACAACCAGCAATGCACCTGATCCAAATGTATTGGCTAAAACCATATCACGTGCAATACAAGCCATCATCCGGAAGAAACCTAATGCCATTTGGTGCATTAAAAAAAGCAATAACATATAGCGAAAAAACCTGAAATATTTAACAGAATGCAATGAGTATGAGGATAAAAGAAAAACATTACAACAAAAATTTGTATTAAAGTTAAAATACCTTCCAGCAGCAGGGGCAAATCCAACAGTGTAGTATACAACAACAGTCCATATAATAGATTCGACAATGGAGTAAGGTACACGAAGAATCCAACTGGAGACGGACCATGCCCATGCAGGATAGAAGAAACTATCTCTTTGCTTGTAGAATACGGGAAGTCGAGTTGTCATAAGAGATAGCTCAGATAACCCATTAATCATCAGGTGAACCAGTGCATAAAATAAGGCAGAAAGATAAAGGTTTCCATAAGCCTCATCTGTAGGATGTAACCTTGTTCGCAGGAATACGGTGCTTGTGATCAATCCAACAAAAGCAACCTTTGACAAGAGAGAACATAAATGCATAAAATAGAGATGACCGAATTATAGAATGAAAGATGACCAAATTATAGAACGAAAGCCTTATGATGGAAGTTTAAGTTACAAGTTTAATTTTTACATTGCATGTCATAAAAAATATTAAGTTTTATTAACAATGTATTTTAAGAAGTAGACTTATGGTTAAATATCAATCACTATTTAGCCATCATTGATCGAGAACATTTCTTTCCTAAGTATTTCTCTGTACTCCAATTCTTAGAATGAGCTTATATCACCCCCATGTCACCATACCTAGGGAGAGACCTGAAGCTCTTAAAAGATTGACAAAACAACAAATGTAAGCTGGCCATATGTACAGTCATAGACAAAACCATCATAGATATTAAGAAAAAGCAAACAGGCCCAGTAAGTGAAAATGAAAATCAAACTACGAGTTTGACGAGCCAACCAAAAATTAGATGCCATTAAGTAGGTATGCTGGGGCTTATCGATTATCATAGTGAACGCAGCCAACGCACACTCTAAAGCTTTTCTTTAATTTTCAAAAATCCTTTCTAAATATTATACATTGTGTTGAAGGGCTACCTGCATGATGTCTTATGCAAACAACAATTCACAGTGAAAACTTGAAAACAAGAGACCATGCCTTTGTGTCAGAATATTGGTATAAAAATAGAGTGCTAAGGCTTTCTTGACTGTGCTTCTACAAAAGCCTTCAATGTACTGTGTTCTCTATGTGGATTCGGTCCATTCAACTATACAGTTATAAGTCTTATGACCACAAGATTTCCAACTTGTATTGAGAAGGCAAGGGTAAGGTAAAGGGTACAGTTTCGGCTACTAACATACATCGCTTGTAAAAGAATAACGAAATCTTTTCAGTCCTGGAATTAAAAAGACTTTCAATATACAAATCTTTGCATCATAATTTCGTCAAGCATACCTGGCAGGTCCTAAAAATATAAAGAAACTTATGCCTTCTGATCAGAAGCACTTCTCGTGCAAAGCAAGCTTTAAAGAGCTCCCACTTTGATACAGCGAATTTGGTTCCAGCCAAAGCTGAAGGATGACTCTTTGATTTATCATATGGAACACTATGCATGGATTCCATAGCCCTTCCAAATTTAGAATTTCTAAAAGCTTCTGCAATCTTTCGAACTGAGAGAAATTCATATGGCTTTGAAGGATCAGCCCAGTATTGAGCTTGATCCTTTTTAGAGGTCACCTGACCAAAATCCAGTTTCAGCAAGAGCTTCACGAAGAACTAGACCACAAAAGTATTAGAAAATACCTCCTGAAGAAAATCTGCAATCCCCTTACGCGGTGGAAGTCGGAAACCTAATGACTCAAAAAATTCCAGCACCTCTTCTCGAGGACCATGATATACCACATGCCCTTCTGATAGAAGCACCAGATCGTCAAACAGCTCAAACGTCTCGGGTGCAGGCTGAAGGAGCGCCATGAGTACGGTAGCATCCATTTGTTGAACAAAATTCTTTATGCATTTTACTATCTGGTATGTAGTAGAGCTATCGAGCCCAGTTGATATTTCATCCATAAACAGAGTTTTCCTTGGTCCAACAATCATTTCTCCTAAAAAAAATGTAGTGCAACAACATGTCGCTTATATTACGTAAATTAAACCAGTGTAGTATAATATTTTAGCTTTTCAGTTCAGTCAGTCACAATATTTATGAAATTCTTCAAAACTGATTAAGAATCTCAAAACCAATATACTGACATCTCAGAACTATTACCAAAGGCATGTCACCAAAAATCTGAAAGTGCCAAAATTAAATGTATTTTTTTCAACTATATATAGTTACCCTTGTACCTGGTGTTTAAAACAGAACAATAACTCAGCTCTCGTTTTAATTCCATCAAGGATACGTTAGAAATCATAACTAGAAATAATTAACTTCATCTAAGGAAAACTACAGAGAAAAGGAAGGATCTAAAATAGAGCCACATTGTCAACGCAACACAAACTACAAGTGCCTAATATTTCAACAGGTAATGGAAATTGGCCCACTATTCCTACAACCTTATTCAACGGCTTAGACGCAAGTGAGAATAAAAGATGTGGGAACATCTTTATTCAATTGAAATTGAAGCAACTTCCTAGAAAACGGAAACACAAACCTGTAGTTACTCTCTTTCTTTGGCCACCTGAGACTCCCCTAAGCATGTCATTCCCAACCACTGTCTCTGAGCAAATATCAAGACCAAGCACTTTCAAAACATAGTCTGTGGTCACACTGTGATTTCCACCACCAAAAGCTGATGCCTGTAGAGATAATTCGATGTCAAAGATAAGACATAAGAATTAGAAGGTATTAACAGGCATGCAACTCAGCATAAGCATAACACATTCAATCGGCAACCTTCATAAATGCATCAATTTCTGGACTAGGCCTTATGTTTCTTTCATGCTCTAGGTGGCCAAGTTCTTTTGTATATTCTGTAAAGGAAAAATGAAATTAAACGCAGAGGAGGGAGAAAGCAGGAAAAAGACAAGTTAGATCTAAAGATATATTGTACCCGACAAACACGTAAATAGATGTTCCTAATAGAAAAAGAGAAGACTCTCAAATTATATCTAGAATATGCATTTGTGGCAAATATTAATTTTGAAATGTAAAACCTTTAGCATAATAAAGTTAATATACCTGCAAAACGTTTACTTGCACCTTGGCATCTAGCAGCAAAATCAAAAGTTTCTCGTACGGTCAATTCTGCTATATGATTATCTGTTTGGCTAATGTAAGCAGAAGTTCTTTGAACATAGAACTCATCTATCTCATGGCCATTGTATGATATACTACCACTTTTCTGCTATTGAAAGAATAAAGGTATTGTTAAAGAAAAAACAAACACAATGGTATGAGAACAGACTTGTGAAGAATGTTAGCTCATAATTGTTACTATGCTAAGTTGCTACTTGCTAGTATGCTAATTTGGGAGCTGGACTTTTTAACAGTTAAACACAGATATTATAATGTGAAACAATAACTAAATCATTAATTTGTAATACTTTAAACACATTAGCACCATCTGAGTGAACAACAGCACCGAAAAGTATGAATCTGGAGGACAAAGGTGGAACAAAGTTACAGAAAACAATTTCTAAAAGACAAGACCCAAACTCCCAAACTAGGAAACATTCCAGCACCAAAAGTTATTACTGACTACAAAACATGTTTAAAAACCATCATATTGAACCAAAATTAAATGTTTATAAACTTCCTAATCAATGTTTCTTTCATTTATCCTAACTCCACCTGTGTTTTACATAGCCAGTCCCAAGTCCGGATAAAGAAAGAGGATTGTGTTAAGTAGTCGACAGCTAACATAAAACTGCATCGAATCTATATGACATGGACAAACAAAGCTATAGTGAGTTTCGAATAGAAGTTTATGATGTCATTTGATCCATGTAGCTGACCCCACCTAGTGAGACAAAGGCTTAGTTTATTGTTGTTGTTGTATAGCATCCTCATAACCTGAAAATAAGTTGTTTGATCTGCTAAGTACCACCATTTGGTTTCTACTTTACTTGTTATACTCCAAAAGAAAAGTTATCACTGTGGTTTCTAAAAATCTCTTTTGCCACATTTATTTGCAAAGTTTCTGTCAGTAAAACTAGACTGTTCTCATGTTTCCTAAACATGCCAAATACACTAAATGCTTGTTAAAATCTCCAAAGACAACCCACTTTGAAAGCCACTCCAATTTTAAGAGGATGGAGAACGAAACCAGACGCAAAAAATTAATGAACATGAAGGAAAAATAAACAGGACAATGGATGTGATCGCTTTAGGCTGCAAATCTTAAACCCATTACATTTATAATCATGAACATTCTAGAAAAGTTTGGTCCATAACTCTTAATTCATGTAAAACGAAGCTTAAAAGGTGGAATTGGAAACACTATGCAATAGTAAATGCATACAAAAGGTATTAACACATTTTTTTTTACATATATGAACACTTATTTTCATGACCAACATAATTATTTTTTATTTACATGTAGCATACATACGTAATTAGATAGGGACCATATCAAGGAGCACATGTTTAGTGTGAGAGAGAGGATCAAATTCCAACCATTGGTTCTTGCATGAATGAACAGAATTAGAAGAAAAAAAGAAGTGCCTAATCAAGTGATCTTTTGAGCCTGGCCATTCATGCAGGATGCAATGGTCTAGATTTGATCCTCTCACAATTATATCAATAGATAACCTTACCTGTCTTATTTACTTGCCCATGTCATATATGTTTGCACAAAACACCAGATTAATTACGAAGAAAGCAGTGATCAGGGAACATGTTGCAATGTCATTATGAATGAGTGGGATGGAATTCTTGCTAGAGGGATGGGCCAAAATTATAGAAAGAAAAACATTATTCTATATCATATTATTAATTTAAAGCAGCTCCAAATTATTCTAAAATTTTCCACTAGTTTAGGGAAGCCGTATTTGAATGAACTACATGTCACAACTGCAAATCACCTTTCAAGAACAATGATGTACGTTAACAATTAGTCAATGACTTAAACTAGAACCTAGACTATCTCATCTCCCAAATTTATATGTAGGGGTGGACATAGGTTAGGTTGTTACAACCTTACCTATTTTAGACTTGATCTGGCCTGTTTAATAATTTAAGCCAGACTTAGACATACAAAAAGGCCTATTTGACAAAATAGACTTAGGCCTATATGTATAAAGCTTGACCTATAGGTGGATAGCCTGTTTTTTAAATAAATAAATAAATCATTTTATAAATATTATAGATATATATATATATATTTTTTGGTACAGGGTTTGTATATTATATTTGATACATAAATATATTTTATATTTTATCTTGCATAAAAATAAAATACTTTTCAGACTGGATCCCACAATCTTGTACATAATGGTGGCTGGGTTCCGCTAGTGTACAAATAATCCATAGAAATTTTTTAAAAGACATCAGGGCAAATTTGACGTCGAGACTGGGTTTTTTAATTAAAATTATTCCCATCATTGAGGTGCAAATAGAATTTGCCCTCAATTCATTCATCCACAAGAGGTTTTAACATTTACGATTTATTCATCTAAGTTTAACAATTTCTACCCAATCTTAGTACTTCTTTTTCGAACTGTTTCCTCTCCATATTATTTATTGCATAAGCATTTCAGTCTGTGATATTTTTTTCAAGCCTTTGAATGAAATTTTTAACGTATTTAAACCATCATATATCTTGTATAAAATTATAATTTTTTAGCAAGCCAACAGATTAAATCAGACCTTCTCAAGTTTTCAAACAAGTCTGACCCAGGCTTAAATTTCAGCTACTAGGCCAGGCGGAGAGCAAAATTTTACTGCAGGCCAAGCCTTATTCAGAAAAAAGCCCAACTTAACCTATTTTCTCCATTATTTACTAGTAATATTTTGACATCTTTTTCTTTTTTTTTTTAAGCTGTTACTGATATCTTGAGGTGTAATAAATAAAACGATTATTTTGTTCAACTGTGAGTATAGTAGATAATATAATATAATATGTACATATGAATACTAAAAACTAGAAAATATATATTATTAATAATTAAAAACTAACATATAAAAAATTAGTATTCCCCAAATTAAAAGATCGCTAGATAGTATTAACAGGAATATGTTGCCAGATTAAACAGAAAAACATGAATTTTGAACAGTAATTAATGTTAATTGCTTTTTGGTAGACACAGAAATCAATGTTTTTAATTAAAGATTTATAATGCCGGCAATTAATCAGATTGACAAATATTTAGGACCTACATTAGTAAAATTAACCACTTTATTTGAATTCATTTCCTTAGCAGTATGTGTCTAAATCTTGGTAAATTCATATTCATTCTGTACCCAAAAACAGAAAAAAGAAATATTCATTCACATAGAAAAGTAGATGCGAAAGATGTTTCACCTTTAGGTTACTATCGAGTTTTCCGGCAAGAGCTAAAAGCAAGGTGGATTTACCCGATCCTGGAGGTCCTAAAAGCAAAGTCATCCTACACAACAAAGTCAGATGCTGATTAGAACAGGGCACACATGAAAGAACTAGAATTCTCTGGTAAATAACCTTCACTTGTGATAATCCACGCATTAAAATCTCTGGCACCCTTAGTGGTGCATTGCTTCATCAAGATTTTTTTCCCTTCAGAATTTCAGGTTCTAATCCGAAATCTTGTGTATGTGTTAAGTGATATGCTACTCTTTTGATAAAACAAAAAAAAAAAATATATCACGCTTTAACATCCAACCTTAGTTAAATTACCCAACTGCTGTAACTTCGTAAACTCATCATATTCGTTGACCTTGAAATAAAGCTATTTAAAACTGAACTTACCAAATTATTTAAAATTGAGCTATTTAAAACTCAGACAAAGTCACATGACAAACAATTAGTGCAATTGTGAGCTTAACAGTTGTGTCAATAGCACACCACTCAACAACAAACTATGGAAACGGCATTTACTCGACTAAACTTCCGTTCATCACACTAGTTAAGTTAGTATTCAACTAGAAAAGGCTTCAGTCAGCTGAAATTACCCAAAATAAAATAACACGGAGAACAAGAAACATCACCTTCCAGGTTTGATGACGCCACTCACATTGTTCAAGATGGTTAAAGAATGCTTCTTGGGTCGAAATATCCTCAATTTGGTTAGAATAGTCTGGCGCAACCGCAACAAAATACGGATCAGTTTGAAAATACGAAAACAGTAAGAATCACGGATTAAAACAGAAGGGAATCGAGAATTGAACCTCAAGAATGTCCCGTGAGTAATTGATCAAAGTTGGCAGAGCTCTTGAACCGATTTGAACGTCAGCCCCGACATTCAAGTTACTATACCTCACTTCAATCTTCGGCACCTCCAACCCAACCCTTTTTTTTTTTCCCATCCAATGATAGAAACGAAACAATTGAGTCCAAAATCACAGAGGCAGAGATATTTCATGGAAGCAAAACAAGATTAAAAACACGAAAAAATCAGATTGAAAATCATAAAACCTATTAAGGCGTTCTTTCATGGCGGAGAGGAGCCGGTAATTGTCCTGATCATCGGTGGCTAACGCTTTCTTGACGACGAGTTCACGATGGAAGCGACTCAACTTCCTTACATCGACTTTCACAAATATGTCACCATTCTCCTCTGCACGGTCGCGTCCCGACTCCGCGCACCGCAACAGCGCAAAGTTGTTCCGCTTCTGCGATGGCAACTTTGACAGCGCCGCCCACTGAAGCTCCTCTTCATCCTTCTCCACCGTCTCCGCATTGGCCGCCCTCCTAAAGCTCTCGCTTCCAACTGAGCCTATCTCGAAGAACTCGCTGCCGTCAGGGGCCGCCATTTTCTCTCTCTATCTCTTTTCCGTTTCTCTTTTTAGCACTCTTCTCTGTTTCTCGATGGCGAAGGGTATAGTTACGAATGAAAGAGGCAGTGCGTGGAAGACGAAAGGACGGGTTGGTTGGTTTTATAGCTGCAGCCTGTAGCCTGTTGCCTGTACCCTGCCCCGCGAATTTTGAACCATGGAATCGCAAACGACGAATTTTATTTTTGATGAATGCAATTACATGTACTTCCGTAAATAAATTTATATTTTGTTTATAACTTAACTATAAAACTTTACACTGCATTTAAAATCTGTCTTAAAAGGTATATTGTAGGCAAAAATAAATAAATTTAAAAATATAGGTATGATATTATTTTTATTAAATTGTTTCTTTAATAAAAATTTAAATCTAATTTATGATCAATAAAATAAGAAATATTATTTAGTATTAACTGAGTGTGTATATATATATAGAGAGGTTCTAGAAAATGTGTAGTTGGCATCAGCTTAGATTTAGCATGCAATTAATTTTAAGGTTAGTTGAGTTTTATGATTTAATTTTAAGATTTAATAAATTAATAATTTAAATATATTAAATAAAAATTATATGAGAATAGAATAAATAATTAGACATCATAATGGTAATATAATTAAATAAATTAATAAAGGTAATTTTATTTTTTTATTAAATTGTTTGTTTATGAAAATTTTAAATTTAATTTATGATCCCTTAAAGAAATTGATTTATGATCAATAAATGTGATAAAAAAATATATAAAAATTGTATATAATGAAACAACTATGAAATCAGTTTTTCAGTAATAATAATTAGAAGTGATATTGCTCGTGAAGGTTGGTGGCTTGTTTCTTGTGATGCTATCGATTTCCTTTGTCCCCGGATCTTTTTTAGCTCTTTTTATTTTGGGCAATTTTCATTTATAGTTTATTATTATTGTTGTTTTTAGAAGATTATATATTTACTGTTTTCAGCATATCAGGATTTTGAAGTGTTCAATTCGTAGTTTTCTTTCTTTTATTTTGGTTTTGTTCTGTGGTTCTCTCTTTTAAGCAGAAGATGACAATTATCTAATCTTGGGCAATTTATCTTGCCAATAGTAGAACACGCCTGAGCAAATTGCACTTGACTTTCTGTGATTTTAATTTATTTAATTTAGTATTATTTACTTAATTTATAAGCCACAGAAAATTATAATATTTTATTAATATATTTGGCATTTAATAGGAAATTTAATATACGTTGAACTTTTTATTTTTGTTGTTTGGAAAAAGTATATGTATAAGAAAATATTTCACAAACTTAATTAGAGTTGACTTCTATTAAGATATTAATTATTTGGTAACGTTTAATATAATATTAAATTTTTATTATATGGCAATTTGGTGTAGATTATCATAAAAAAGAAAAGAACAAAGGATGGAAAAAGGATTAAATTATAATATAAAGTTTTAATTAATTTAAGATAATTTGAATTTACAAATAAAAGATATTTTGACAAGTAAAATTTTGAAGAATAATATTGTAGCCAAAACAAACTTTTTTGGACTTTTATATAATCAATGTAGGTGAATAGATATAGATAATATGCCTTGACTTACTTCTAAAATACAGACACATACTCTATAGAATATTATATATTTTATCCTATGTCAAAATCAATATACTATATAGAAAGAATGGGGTCTTATTCTGTGTTATTTTCTTTTTTATAAAAATATTCTAAATATTATTGTCTGCTTTTGCAGCAGAGTAACTCTATATAAAAGATCCAAAAGAAAGTAAAGTCACAGCAATTCCATATGCTATAAGCATATCTTCATAAGGGAAAAATTGTAGAAAAAGAAATGTGAGAGGGAGTCAAATTTGAATTGAATTTGTGTAAAAATTCAATCAATGTCATTTTTAAATTATGAAATACCAACATCAAATCTGATCCTATTTCATTGTAAGTCCATGGTCTCTTCTAGAAAAAAAGAAAATGGAAGAGGTAAGAGTATATAAATTTGTTCCCCTGATTTCTTTTTTTTTTTAATTTTAATAATTTTTTATCTATTTTTGTATTATATTCATATCTAATTTATTAGTCTTACTTCTATTTTCATTAATTTTTTTCTTTCTAAATTTTATCTATATCTGTATTAAGACATGCCTAACCATTTTAATAAATTTTATGATAGAAACATTTGAGGAGAAATTAGAAAAACTGTCATATTTTCTTAAAGCTGGCGAACTGAATTTTAATTATATTATTTAATTTTTTAATTAATCTACTAAAAATATGCCTTGCTTAAGTTTACAAGAAGTCATAATTATTACTTCTCTCTTGTACATGTCTTAATTTATTAATTTTTTTTATACACATCAAATTATTCTTTTATTATTTTTACATTAATATAGATAGATTGTCAAAATTTTACATTTCATAATTTAATATTATTTTTATATTTATAATGTTTCCTTTATAGGAACTTATATTAAAGGAATGCACGAATATTCATGACAATCTTTTTTACCTCTTTTATTTTGGGTAATTTTCATTTATAGTTTATTATTATTATTGTTTTTGGAAGATTATAAAATTACTGCTTTCAGCATTTCAAGATTTTGAAGTGTTCAATTCGTAGTTTTCCTTCTTTTATTTTGGTTTTGTTCTGTGATCTGATCTTGGACAATTTATCTTGACCAATAGTAGAAAACGCTTCAACCGTGTAGTGAGCAAATTGCATATACCAACATCAAATGGAGCTATTATTTGTAATGCCCAACATCAACAATCATAATAATTACATGCACAAATCCGCATTTTTCATAAATTAAAAACCTCAAATAGTTTTATGAATGGTGCGGTGTTATAAATATCAATAAATTAGTATAATGCATTTTAAAATTTAAATAGACTTTATTATAAAATTATTGTATCCTTTTATCATCGTTGTTTCTTTTATATATATATATATATATATATATATATATATATATATATCCTAGAATTGGATATCAGATGATATAAAAATTTTATAATTTGCAACAACATTGTAATCGACTTGTCATTGGGCATTTATTCAGATGATATATTTTCTGTTATATACATAAAACTTTTTTTTTCTTTTTCTTTTCATCTTCTTTACATTGAAGATATATGACAACTTTGGGTTTTTTAATGGAATATGCATACACATTATTATCTTATCAGCTCTCACATGGGTTTGAGATTATATGACAACTTGTTCAAGTAATTGAAGAAAAACTTGTATGGACTGAAAACGATCTGATTTTTTCATATTAAACGTCTGCCCAGAAAGGGTACTGCATGTTAATAAAGAGTTAGGGAGCACTAAAAAGAAAAAAATACTGGATCATATACATTAAAACAAAGAGTTCTGTGCCAGTGGGCGGACAGCCCACATGGCATGCATGTTCTCCTTACACGAACCGTGACTAAGGTTCGATCCTTCCCACTTCCCTTCCCCATCTAAAGCCAACCTATGGCTCCTAAAGTTACCAAAAAAAAAAAAGAAGAGTTCTGCTACTTTTTGCTACCAAAAAAAAAGAGTTTCATTTTTTTTATATTTATAATATTTCCTTTAATATAAACCTAGTGTAATATTTGCGCATTGCACGTACAGGTTCAGTGCAGGTTCGGTGCATAAGGATCAAGATTAAATGAATATTCATTCTCTTTCCTTGGGAGGAAGAGATATTTCTAACTTTTTAGTAAGTAATGATAAAGTAAGACAAATTCTTTAGTTCAAGTCTTTCTGGTAAAACCAGAGAGAAGAATCCATAGAGAGTAAAATGCAGAACAAATTACAGCTGCTAGATGTTGGGAAGGTGTCAGGCCAACAGCCATCATGCCGTAAAATGTGAAGTACGTGAAAGTTAGAAACATGAACAGCAGATAGAGGAAAAATTTTCCTGCAATGAGGGCAAATTAATAAGTAATTGATACTCTACCCGGCAGAGATTTTGTTCACATCGAACATCTACAACAATTTCGGTTGTTTCCTTTATTTTTTACTTTTTGTATCGAAAAGAAAGAATAAACAACGACATATACTTAGCAGCAACGGTAGAATATGTAACATGCATGACACCTCTAGAATGAAGTTAAGAAAAAGGAACAATGCAAACTTATCATTAATTTTATTTCAAAGCTGATTTGTGAAGGTATAAAGAAAATAATTACAGATTCTTACCAGCTGCCATTTCAAAATTGACCATAAAATATGTTATTAAACCGTATAACATTGTTTGAACAAGAATGTACGGAATCTCCACAAGCCCCTGCCAATCAGATTAGGCAATCAAAATATGTAATTCGTACAAGAAATTTACCCTGAGAAATTATTTCCGGTCCAGCGGCACCTACCTGGGCAACGGCATAGGCGATTGGAGAGTACAAATCAGCTGCTTTCTCTCTATAAAAGACTGTCCTTTCTATTGAAACAACTGGTTGTACAAAAGAAGCATTGTTGATCCCAAGGAAAAAGCATGCGGAATAAATAGCTCCCATAACCACAAACAACTCTCCAGTTGATACCCTAAAAAATAGTATAAACAGCTAACTTAATACTAGGAATAGAAACTGCTACGAGTAACAGGTTTTGATCTATCATTGATCAAAGCAAATAATTTTTAATTCATTTTGAAAAAGATCAAAAGTTTTATTAGGCGGTTGAGCACGAGATAATATGACTAATAGCTTTCAATATTCCATCTAATTACTGCACTCCCACTGCCTGATTTGGTAATTATTCGAGGATCCCAACACATAATCGTTTTGTTTGATTGCATATCCTTTCCCCTTGTTATTCTAATGAAGTGATGTGAATTGCATATATTTAGCGCGTGATTATTCCTAACTATCCTTAATGACAATTCAGATGTAAGAGGATGATTACCTTTTGGAACCAACGTCCCAAAACAGAGTGCCAAGTATAAAGGCACAAATTGTAGTGAAGAATAATCCTATAGCATTATATGCGGGACTTCCCCAGTACACAAGATTTTGTTTCCACATGCACAGCAACTGGGATAACAGTTTCTGTGAATATACGGAGTCAAATTTCAGTGGTTGTGAGTTTAATAGGAGGCTGTCCAAATTGCACGATACAAGCTTCCACCTCCCTGATATCAACATGCCAAACAATGGACTCGTTTATCTCACGAGAAAAACAATCTTTTCTAAGCAAGGAGTTGTAACCAGATGATTTTTCCCCGAATAAAGAAATAATCTTGTTTTTATTACAAACCCCAACTTGCCTTAAAATAGTTAAGAGTCAGAACTCAACATGATATCACAGTCACCTGTATTGCTCAGAATCCTTGTAAATATCTGCAAAATCTTTCCCAATTCTCCTTTCAGCAGCAGTTGTAGTAACCTCAAGCACCCAAGTTGCTGGATTGTATCCACTCGGAATTGGGGGTATTCCTGTGATACCCTGCAGAACAAATAGGAAAGTAATCAAAAACTAAAAAATACTACACTCTAAAACAAGGGGAAAAAACCAGAAAGACATGGTTGCAATTGGACTTTTCTTTCCGAAATTAAATTGTAAAAAAGGAGAAAAACACAAAAAATTTGCAAAGCACTTTCTAGTTGAGTTCGGTAATGAGAGATTATATAAGTCAGGAGAAAAGAAATTTGATTCCAGGGTGACGACATCCAAAATACAAAGAATCATGCATTTATTATAGCAATGAATAAGAATATCAGTTTTTTAATTTATTCTGCCTTCTATCTCTAATCTCTCTCAAACCCTTAGTTTTCTTTTTTTTTTTTTTCTTTTGGGGGGGGGGGGGGGGGGGGGCGATCTTCTTTCATTTCCCCCCTGCTCCTACATCAAACATTCTCCCAAAAATAATCCTATGAATTATGGTCTGTTATACTCTCCTGATGGCTTCTCTGTCTCTAAAAACTAGGACAAGCAAGGACAATGTTAAAATTTATCAAAGTATATGCACGGGTGGAAATTCTCCAAGTTGATGGAGCCACCTTAAATTCCACGAATCAAATTTACCTTGATGCAGCAATTGTTTATGATTGAAGAAAGGAAAATAATGACATGAAAACAAACAATTGCACTGTAATGTCACCTGAAAATCGTTTATCATTATCCGTGATTGCACACCAAGCTTTCCCCCATATATCAGTCGTCCCCCTCGTTTCATTTGAAGTAACTGTGAACAAACAAACAAAGTTTACGCCCTTTGAGAGAGGATGATTCATCAAATTGGTTGTAGCGTATTTAAAAGGATATTAACAATCGAACTAACTTCATCAAATGCTTCAAATATGTCAATACTTGGCTGATGTTTGGCGCAAACTACTGTTCTTCCAGTATCGACAGTATTATGGAGGGTTCGCATTACAATGGCGGCTGCACGTGCATCAAGGCCAGATGTTGGTTCATCCATAAAAATAATGGATGGGTTTGCTACAAGCTCCGCTGCAATAGTTAATCGCTTTCTCTGCTCTGTTGATAAGCCAGAACTACCTGGCATACCAACCAAAGCATTTCTTAGAGTATCCAGCTCAACTAGTCTCATTACTTTTTCAACAAACTCCTACAGAGCATCTCAGTGAAAACAAGTGAGATATGATTCAACAAAATCCGATTTGCAATGTCTTAAGAAGTAACTTACATGTATCTTTTACAAAAAAACAACCTTACACGTCGTATCTGTTTGTTGACTTCCTTTGGAAGCCGTAGAGATGAAGAAAACCATAAGGACTCCTCAACTGTCACCTGAGGGGAATGTATATCATTTTGTTCAACATATCCAGATATTCTAGCAAATGTACGTTGCTCTTTTGGGTAACCACATATTCTGATGTCCCCCTCTATGTATCCTCCAGTTTTCCCGCCAGCAAGAACATCCATCAAGGTGGTCTTTCCTGCTCCACTGCATCCAACTAATGCTGTCAGGACACCCGGCGAGAAAACTCCACTCACATTTGATAAAAGCTGCAACCTAGGTTCTTGTACGCCTTGCCTGCTTATCTACTAATAAAATAAATTCAATTGGAATCAGCCAACAGAAAAGAGAACTCCTAATCTTCTGGTGTTTTTCTGATTGCATATCTTGTATTCTAACTCAGTTAATTTATACAACAAATTCCCCACCTTTGGCATGTCAACGAAATAATTGACATTGTGGAAAGTCATTGTCAATGGTTGAAAAGGAAGAATCATTCCATGTTGTTTAATGCCCTCTCCAGCAGATCTGGGATTCATTTCAACGACCTGATCACTAACTGCATAACCAATAAATGAAACGAGAAACATTTTCTCAAGTGCAACATCAACTCTAAACATGAACATAAAAAAAAGTGAACTAGATGTATAGTAGACAATAATTAAATTATACATGTCTCATTACCATCTTCAGCAGAATTATTTTGAGTCATCTAGAGGAATAACAGTCCGTGCTTTTTGGAGAGCTGTCATATAAAATCACGAATTACAATTTTAAAGGAGATAAAGAGAAAAGGGGAATATGAAACAAAAATTGAAAAACGTATATCTATTGATAGAGTAATCCTTTGTCCGGGAAAATGTTATATATAATAGGAGTTATGATTTGATACCCAGGCAAAAGTGAATCAATTACAAAAATAACTTAAATATCATTATTTTGTCACTGGAAAATTAAAATTTCTTTACAAATACTCCGAAACTAGTTATACGATATAGTTCAAGCCATTTTTTCACTTTAAAGGTGTTTTCTATTTTAACAGTATCATACTAGACAAAAAATTCACAGTCTTGATTGACCATATCATAGAATATTATTTGTTGTTTTAGTCACATGTTGATTAAGTTGATCACAAAAATCATGTAAAATATCTTATTCAGTCATTGAGATAGATAGTTTCCGTGGAATGTTCTTAAAAAAGTATACATACCAAACACTTGTGTAAAACCTCAAACTCCACTCTCTGTGCATATAAACTAAAGTTTGCATGCGCTAAAATGGCAACCCAAAAAAAAAAAAAAAAGAAATGTAAAAAAACATTTTAAACTTACGGTCAGATAGGCCAAGGCCAAAGTGACCATGTTGTTGAAAAGTAACAATGAAAACTAATGAATAGATGACTAAAACTCCAACTCCAACCCAATACCAGTAATCACCAACCGGTAAGCTGCGTGAATGTAGGATACTGTAACCAACTGTGTAGTTCCCAATAGCTGATTTCTACAGAGAGACAATTCGCATAATTGATAAAATATTCCACAAGAAAATTCATATTAAGGACACTTGAGTTGAGACAAATTAGCAATATTTGTCATAAAACATGAATTAGTATCAAGAACTATTGAGTATTAGATTAGCCTGCATAAAATACCTTCATCCACCTTGTGGCAGTAAATTCATTAACTGAAATTGCACGTTCTCCATATGTTAGTGGTGACAACCAGTAACCCCAAACCCACCATGGCTTAATCATTCCAGAAAGAATAACAGCTAAATCGCTGACAGCAATATGTATATAGTCAACTTCTTTCTTGTTAATAATTTGTCATTCAGCCTACCTTATAATAAATCCTCCCAGTAGGTATACAGTCAGCAATGCACCTGATCCATATGTATTGGCAAGAACCATATCACGTGCAATTGAAGCCATCATCCGGAAGAGACCTAATGCCGTTTGGTGCATTGCAAAAAGTAAAAACATGTAGCGGAAAAACCTGAAATGTTTAAAATAATGCAATGAGTATGAGGATAAAAGAAAAACACCACAACAAAAAATTTATATTAAAGTTAATAAACCTTCCAGCGGCTGGGGCAAATCCAACAGTCTAGTATACAACAACAGTCCATACAACAGCTTCAACAATGGAGTAAGGTACACGAAGAATCCAACTGGACAAAGACCACGCCCATGCAGGATAGAAGAAATTATCTCTTTTTAATGGAATATTCATACACATTATTATCTTATCAGCTGTCACATGGGTTTGAGATTATATGACAACTTGCTCAAGTAATTGAAGAATAACTTATATGGACTGAAAACGATCTGATTTTTCCACATTAAACGTCTGCCCAGAAAGGGTACTGTAAAGAGTTACGGAGCACTAAAATGAAAAAAATACTGCATCATATACATTAAAACAAAGAGTTCTGCTACTTTTTGTTACCAAAAAGAAGAGTTTCATTATTTGATAAATAAAAATAATGAAACTCTTCTTTTTATATTTATAATGTTTCCTTTAATATAAACTAGTGTAATCTTCGTGCATTGCACGTGCAGGTCCAGTGCAAGTCCGGTGCAGTCCCCATTTCACTTCATAAGGATCAAGATCAAATGAACATTCATTCTTTTTCTTCTAGAGGAAGAGATATTTCTAACTTTTTAGTAAGTAATGATAAAATAAGACATAAATTCTTTAGTTTAAATCTTTCTGGTAAAAAAGAAAGCAGGATTCTTGATTATTAATCATATGTATGGGTAATTGTAATTTCATATATCCTGCTATTCTCCACGATAATTTAGATTTATTGGATAAGATATAAAAATAACATTGTATTTATATGGTATAATTTATGCGTCCACTATAAAAGAATTTTAACAGTAAAAGTTGTATGAGTTCTACCATTTCTTCAAAAAAAATAACTATAATCATTCCTTCAAGCGGGCATGCATATTTAAATAGTAAATTTGAATCTCCAATATTATAAGTCAAATATTAATTGGCAATTAATCTATTCATCAAGCTGAACTTTTATTATTTTTCAATCCCACAATCAGTTTTCCTATTTTTAAATTCCAGCTTAGTATTTTTTTCTTCTTATCTTACTCAATATACTTTGTAGAAAAGTAGCGTGGAAATGTGTGTAATTATAATTTAATTATTTAAACTTGTTACGATAGTTAATTATGTGTTAATCAATTTTCCAATTTAAGTATGGAATTCACCTTTTGTGCTGTACATGAATCGCCTCTTAATGTTAATTTGAATTATATCCTTATTTATCAGGTATGCTGATTGAATCATGGATAAACCACCATTAATAATATGCCAATTAGTTATTATTGCTTTATATTGCGTATTATATTATTTCAACCCATTAATATCAAACTCAACGATTGGAGAAATATGGTTTTTATTGCTTTATAAATATTGCCTGGCACTATCAAAGTCGTTTGATACTTTTGGCGCTATCAAAAATATAAATTTATTAATGGCATTATTGTAAAAAACGTGTATTGCTTTCCACCATCTTTCTCCCGTTTCTCTCACGGTGAGTTGTGCCAAGGAGTCGTCCAGAAATTCTCACCACCTCAACGCAGCAAGGAGCCTCAGAGTTACCCATCTCTTCACGTTGCTCCCTCAGCCTCCAAGCCGCAAGCGAAGGATCACAGGGGAGAGCCATTGCCGTTCAAATTCACCAGTGTTGACGGCCCTTTTCGAGAGGCATTTTCACCAGGAGCTCAACCTCTGTCCAAGAGGTTCAACCCAGAATCACCGCGTCTCTGCGATGCCACCCGTTGCTAGAGGATTTCACTCAGTTCGGTCGTCTCCCTTCACGATCAGGACCCTTCGACCTTCTGTGAATTGATCCTAAGCTTGCAGAACGTAGGCGGGTGACTCTCTCTGAGTTTTGCTTGTTCAATGTATCCGACTTTTGGCATTCTCGGAGCATAGGAGTACGGCGCAACTCCTCGTCAACAGATGTAGGGTGGCGAATGGGCTTCTTGGCACTGTAACCCCCACGACCCAGGACTCCACGACGGCGTGGTTCGGTCGTGGGACCTCCAAGCTTTGATCTGAACAGCACTGTGACCAAAGAGGGCGCGAGAGTGATGAGTCTTTCAAATGTCAGAGTGCAAAGGTTAACGAAAGGATGTGGTTGAAAGTTTGGGTGGTGAGGCGACGGGTGTGGGAGTGATGGTTGAAAGTTTGTCACACAGATTTTATTACACTCTTATTTTTAAAATTATTTTTAAAATGATTTTAATAAACAAATTTTTTTTAAGAATAACTCTAAAAATTTCTTTATAAAATATATTTAAAAAAATTAATACATTTCCAAACATACCCTAATAACGCAGACCTAATAAGAAAAAAAAATGGATATAAAAACTCAGGATTGGTAGAAGCAAATCTACTATAATAGACAAAGAAGAAACCAACTCCCAAGAGGCAATATCAGAAACCAATTCCCATTATGCAAGGAGTCAGAGAACGAAGTCATCACCTCAAAGATGAGGAGGGATCCCTGTTGTGAACAGATTTCAGGGTTGAAAGAGGGAGAAGTGATCTTGATGTAATATAAGAGGGACGTTGAGAATTAGTGTGGGGAGGTGTCCAGGCTGAAAGAGGAGGCGGCTAGGTTCAATATAATATGGTTTAATTTGTATTTGTAATTTGTGTAATTTCAATTAACTAAGGCAGATTACAATAAACAAAAATTGTAATTTAAAATTTAAAATTTGTGTAATTACAAACAACTAAGGCAGATAATAATAAAAGAAAATTATAATTAAAATTTGAAATTAAAGCATTAAATTACATAGAATTTTAAAGATACAGAATATTACCCAAAAGTGCATACACTTTAGTTTGCCTGGACAAGTGGCGCTCGAGAAATTGAAGGTGGGACACATGGCAGAGAGGGGCAAGCTGGGTTTTCCTTTAGTATATATATATGATGTAAGTATAATTAAATTTAGATATAATTACTATAATATATTTAAAATATGCAGATCTACTTGGCAAAATAAATTGTAAGATATTTTTGAAAAAAAATAATAGAACCTATACATACTTTTCACTTTCAGAATTTATTTAAAATGTAAATAAATTATACCAAATAAACATAACATTGCTTTTATTTTTCTCCGTGCCATGCGCAGATAAAAACATTAGTCCAACAAGGAATAAAGCAGAAAAAGATGACTATCCGTTTCACCAAGTGGGTTTTTTGATTCGTCCAACAAGCCGCAAGACAGGATCCATCTGACCAGAATTATTATGTTAGCTCGACTAACAAAATTACTCCATTCAGCGGTTGAAAGAATCATCCATTTTACAGCGTCAAACAATAGCTTCTCTGGTGTTTCCTACGATCCAATCATCTCTTTCGGAAATTCAAGACTGTGATCGATGTCACAAAGGAACCAAAGAAGAGGATAATAAAGCCAATAAGCACTATCACTGAAAGCCAAACTGCCGAAAATCCATTAATTGTAGCATCATATCCAAAACTAACAGATATATACTCTTTCACGGTGCCATGAAAACCAGGTCCAACAATTTCGCTCTCCACATCCCCAAGCTGAGACGTGATCATACCACGTAGCGTCCATGAGAGAGGGCAGATATAATAGAACCAAATCCACCATCCCGGAATACTCTGAAACATTTCAAGAGTAACTTTTATTAAAACCACCCAAACAGAGTTAAGACTTAAGCCAAGAAACCAATTTGCATTTAGCCGATCAGGTCCCTTTTTCTCGATCACCGCAATGTATATTATATTGAAAACTATACATAATTGCTCATTTCCTCTTGAGTAATGGTGAGGAATAAAAAATATATTATGCAAGAAAATTGGCATTACTCACCGATTTTGGAATGATAAAACCAGAGAGAAGAATCCATAGTGAGTAAAATGCAGAACAAATTACAGCTGCTAGATGTTGGGAAGGTGTCAGGCCAACAGCCATCATGCCGTAAAATGTGAAGTACGAGAAATTTAGAAACATGAACAGCAGATAGAGGAAAAATTTTCCTGCAATGAAGGCAAATTAATAAGTAATTAATACTCTACACTGCAGAGATTTTGTTCACATCGAACATCTACAACAATTTCGGTTGTTTCCTTTATTGTTAATTTTTTGAATCGAAAAGAAAGAATAAACAACTACATATACTTAGCAGCAGCGGTAGAATATATAACATGCATGACACCTCTAGAATGAAGTTAAGAAAAAGGAACAACGCAAACTTATCATTAATTTTAGATTAAATTACATTAATCTCACTTAGAATATTTAATTATGATACTCCATTCTATTTTTACTTAAATATTACACTCTATCCTATTTATTCAAATATTAATTACAAAAAGGTTAAAATGTATAAAACCCCCCTGAACTTTAAATCGATTTTAAAAAATTTTCCTAAACTTTAAAATTTTTCAAATAATCCTTTTCAACTATGAAAAACATGCAAAAAATTTCTTTCATCAAATTTTGAATATTCTGTCAATTTGACCAAATAAAAAGACTAAAATACCCTTGAAATATACTTAAATTTTCATAATCTATCACGATTTATCAAAAGGCAAAATTTTTAAAATAAATAGTTTATAAATTAAATTGGTTGAACCCATGATCAAGCCCATGTTGGATTTTTTGCATCAAACCAGGTCTACCTCATGGTAAGGTGTGTTACCTATAAATTTTACTTTTTAACAAATTGTGATGGATTATGAAAATTTAAGTGTATTTCAAGGGTATTTTAATCTTTTTATTTAGTCAAACTGACAGAATATTCAAAATTTGACGGAAGAAATTTTTTGCACATTTTTCATAGTTGGGGAGGGTTATTTGAAAAATTTTAAAGTTTAGAAAGATTTTTTAAAATTGACCTAAAGTTTAGAGGAGTTTTGTACATTTTAACCTTAAAAAAATATACTTAAATATTAATAGAATATTCACAAAAAATATTAAATCAACGTTTTACTCTAATTTTACTTAAAAATTATACTTTAAATTCAATTAATCATTTTAAATAACTAATATATTGATAAACTGTGTATTTTTAATTAAATAATTACATTTATTATAAGCTGTAAATTTAACAATATGTGTGATTATGAAAAAAAAAATTTAATACAAATATAGAGACATATTGAAAGTGAGTTTAGTTTAAAAAAAAATATAAAGCATAAATAGTCTTATTTTTTGTTAACTAAATTCACCCACAAGATGTCTTTATATTTGTATTAAATTTTTTTCTCGTAATCACACACATTGTTAAATTTATATCTTTTAATACTGTAATTATTTAATTAAAAATATACCATTTATCAATATATTAGTTTTTTAAAATGATTAACCGAGTCAAAGTATAATTTTTAAATAAAATTAGAATAAAATATTGATTTAATATATTTTGTGAAATTCTATTAATATTTAGATATATTTTTTTAATTAATATTTGAATAAATAAGATGGGGTGTAATATTTAAATAAAAATAAATTGACTAAAAATAGAGTAAAGTATTATAATTAAATATCTCAAGAGAGGTGATTGTAATTTACTCTTAATTTTATTTCAAAGTTGATTTAAGAAGGTATAAAGAAAATAATTACAGATTCTTACCAGCTGCCTTTTCAAAATTGACCATAAAATATGTTATTAAACCGTATAACATTGTTTGAACAAGAAGGTACGGGATCTCCACAAGCCCCTGCCAATCATATTAGGCAATCAAAATATGTAATTCGTACAAGAAATTTAGCCTGAGAAATTATTTCCGGTACAGCGGCACCTACCTGGGCAACGGCATAGGCGATTGGAGAGTACAAACCAGCTGCTTTCTCTCTATAAAAGACTGTCCTTTCTATTGAAACAACTGATTGTACAGAAGAAGCATTGTTGATCCCAAGAAAAAAGCATGCGGAATAAATAGCTCCCATAACCACAAACAACTCTCCAGTTGATGCCCTAAAAAATAGTAGAAACAGCCAACTTAATACTAGGAATAGAAACTGCTACGAGTAACAGGTTTTGATCTATCATTGATCAAAGCAAATAATTTTTAATTCATTTTGAAAAAGATCAGAAGTTTTATTCGGAGGTTGAGCACGAGATAATATAACTAATAGCTTTCAATATTCCATCTAATTTCTACACTCCCACTGCCTGGTTTGGTAATTATTCAAGGAACCCAACACATAATCGTTTTATTTGATTGCATATTCTTTCCACTTGTTATTCTAATGAAGTGATGTAAATTGCAATATATTTAGCGCGTGATTATTCCTAACTATCCTTAATGACAATTCAGATATAAGAGGATGATTACCTTTTGGAACCTACGTCCCAAAACACAGTGCCAAGTATACAGGCACAAATTGTAGTGAAGAATAACCTCATAGCATTATATGTGGGGCTTCTCCAGTACACAAGATTTTGTTTCCATAAGCACAACATCAACTGGGATAACAGTTTCTGTGAATATACGGAGTCAAATTTCAGTGGTTGTGAGCCAATAGGAGGCTGTCCAAATTGCACAATAGAAGCTTCTACCTCCCTGATATCAACATGCCAAACAATGGACTCATTTATCTCACAAGAGAAAAACAATCTTTTCTAAACAAGGAGTTGTAACCAGATGATTTTTCCCCTAATAAAGAAATAATCTTGTTTTTATTACAAACCCCAACTTGCCCTAAAATAGTAAAGAGACAGAACTCAACATGATATCAGAGTCACCTGTATTGTTCAGAATCCTTGTAAATATCTGCAAAATCTTTCCCAATTCTCCTTTCAGCAGCAGCTGTAGTAACCTCAAGCACCCAAGTTGCTGGATTGTATCCACTCGGAATTGGGGGTATTCCTGTGATACCCTGCAGAACACATAGGAAAGTAATCACAAACTAAAAAAAAAACACTCTAAAACAAGGGGGGAAAACCAGAAAGACATGGTTGCAATTGGATTTTTGTTTCCGAAATTAAATTGTAAAAGAGGTGAAAAAAATTTGCAAAGCACTTTCTAGTTGAGGTCGGCAATGAGAGATTATATAAGTCAGGACAAAAGAAGTTTGATTCAAGGGTGAGGACATCCAAAATATAAAGAATAATGCATTTATTATATCAATGAATAAGAATATCAGTTTTTTAATTTATTCTGCCTTCTATCTCTCTCAAACCCTTAGTTTTCTTTTTTTTTTTTTGGGTATCTTCTTTCATTTCCCCATTGCTCCTACATCAAACATTGTCCCAAAAACAATCCTATGAATTATGGTCTGTTCTACTCTCCTGATGGCTTCTCTGTCTCTAAAAACTAGGACAAGAAAGGACAACGTTAAAACTTATCAAAGTATATGCACAGGTGGAAATCCTCCAAGTTGATGGAGCCATCTTAAATTCCACGAATCAAATTTACCTTGATGTAGCAATTGTTTATGATTAAAGAAAGCAAAATAATTATATGAAAACAAACAATTGTACAGTAATGTCACCTGAAAATAGTTTTTCATTATCTGTGATTGCACACCAAGCTTTCCCCCATATATCACCCGTCCCCCTCGTTTCATTAGAAGTACCTGTGAATAAACAAAGTTTACGCCCTTTGAGAGAGGCTGATGCATCAAATTGGTTGTAGCCAATTTAAAAAGATATTAGCAATCGAACTAACTTCATCAAATGCTTCAAATATGTCAATACTTGGCTGATGTATGGTGCAAACTACTGTTCTTCCAGTATCGACAGTATTACGAACAGTTCGCTTTACAATGGCGGCTGCACGTGCATCAAGGCCAGATGTGGGTTCATCCATAAAAATAATGGATGGGTTTGCTACAAGCTCCACTGCAATAGTTAATCGCTTTCTCTGCGCTGTTGATAAGCCAGAACTACCTGGCATGCCAACCAAAGCATTTCTTAAAGTATCCAGCTCAACTAGTCTCATTACTTCTTCAACAAACTCCTACAGAGCATCTCAGTGAAAAAAGTGAGATATGATTCAACAAAATCCGATTTGCAATGTCTTAAGAAGCAACTTACATGCATCTTTTACAAAAAAAACCTTACATGTCGGATCTCTTTGTTGACTTCCTTTGGAAGCCGTAGAGATGAAGAAAACCATAAGGACTCCTCAACTGTCACTTGAGGGGAATGTATATCATTTTGTTCAACATATCCAGATATTCTAGCAAATGTACGTTGCTCTTTTGGGTAACCAGATATTCTGATGTCCCCCTCTATGTATCCTCCAGTTTTCCTGCCAGCAAGAACATCCATCAAAGTGGTCTTTCCTGCTCCACTACATCCAACTAATGCGGTCAGGACACCCGGCGAGAAAACTCCACTCACATTTGACAAAAGCTGCAACCTAGGTTCTAGTACGCCTTGCCTGCTTATCTCCTAATGAAACAAGTTCAATTGGAATCAGCCAACAGAAAAGAGAAATCCTAATCTTCTGGTGTTTTTCTGATTGCATATCTAGTATTCTAACTCAGTTAATTTATACAACAAATTCCCCACCTTTGGCATGTCAACGAAATAATTGACATTATGGAAAGTCATTGTCAATGGTTGAAAAGGAAGAATCATTCCATGTTTTTTAATGCCCTCTCCAGCAGATCTGGGATTCATTTCAACGACCTGATCATTAACTGCATAACCAATAAATGAAAAGAGAAACATTTTCTCAAGACAACATCAACTCTAAACATAAACATACAAAAAAGTGAACTAGATATATAGTAGACAATAATTAAGTTATACATGTCTCATTACCATCTTCAGCAGAATTATATTCTGAGTCATCTAGAGGAATAACAGTCCGTGCTTTTTGGAGAGCTGTCATATAAAATCACGAATTACAATTTTAATGAAGATAAAGAGAAAAGGGGAATATGAAACAAAAATTGAAAACCGTATATCTATTGATAGAGTAATCCTTTGTCCGGGAAAATATTATATATAATAGGAGTAATGATTTGATACAGAGGTAGAAGTGAATCAATTACAAAAATAACTTAAATATCATTATTTGTCACTGGAAAATTAAAATTTCTTTACAAATACTCCGAAACTAGTTATATAATGTAGTTCAAGCCATTTTTTCACTTTAAAGGTGTTTTCTTTTTTAATAGTATCATACTAGACATAAAATTGACAGTCTTGATTGATCATATCATAAAATATTATTTGTTGTTTTAGTCACATGTTGATTAAGTTGATCACAAAAATCATGTAAAATATCTTATTTAGTCATTGAGATAGATAGTTTCCGTGGAATGTTCTTAAAAAAGTATACATACCAAACACTTGTGTAAAACATCAAACTCCACTATCTGTGTATATAAAATAAAGTTTGCATGCGCTAAAATGGCAACCCAAAAAAAAAAAAAGAAATGTAAAAGAACATTTTATACTTACGGTTCAGATATGCCAAGGCCAAAGTGACCATGTTGTTGAAAACTAATGAATAGATAACTAAAACTCCAACTCCAACCCAATACCAGTAATCACCAGCCGTTAAGCTGTGTGAATGTAGGATACTGTAACCCACTGTGTAGTTCCCAATAGCTGATTTCTACAGAGAGACAATTCGCATAATTGATAAAATATTCCATAAGAAAATTCATATTAAGGACACTTGAGTTGAGACAAATTAACAATATTTGTCATAAAACATGAATTAGTATAAAGAACTATAGAGTATTACATTAGTCTGCATAAAATACCTTCATCCACCTTGTGGCAGTAAATTCATTAACTGAAATTGCACGTTCTCCATAGGTTAGTGGTGACAACCAGTAACCCCAAACCCACCATGGCTTAATCATTCCTGAAAGAATAACAGCCAAATCGCTGACAACAATATCTATATAGTCAACTTCTTTCAAGTTAATAGTTTGTCATTCAGCCTACCTTTCGGCATAATAAATCCTCCCAGTAGGTATACAGTCAGCAATGCACCAGATCCAAATGTATTGGCAAGAACCATATCACGTGCAATTGAAGCTATCATCCGGAAGAGACCTAATGCCATTTGGTGCATTGCAAAAATTAAAAACATGTAGCGGAAAAACCTGAAATATTTAACATAATGCAATGAGTATGAGGATAAGAGAAAAACATCACAACAAAACATTTATACTAAAGTTAATAAACCTTCCAGCGGCTGGGGCAAATCCAACAGTGTAGTATACAACAACAGTCCATATAACAGCTTCAACAATGGAGTAAGGAACAAGAAGAATCCAACTGGACAAAGACCACGCCCATGCAGGATAGAAGAAATTATCTCTTTGCTTGTAGAATACTGGAAGCCGACTTATCGTAAGGGGTAGCTCAGAAAATCCATTAAACATCATGTGAACCAGCCCAAAAAATAAGGCAGAATTATAAAGTTTTCCATAAGCCTCATCTGTAGGATGTAACCTTGTTTGCAGGAATACGGTACATGTGATCAATCCAACAAAAGCAACCTTTGACAAGAGAAGACCGAAATATAGAACGAAAGATGACCAAATTGTAGAACGAAAGCTTTATGATGGAAGTTTAAGTTACAATTTTTACATTGCATGGAATCAAGAATATTAAGTTGTATTAACAATGTATTTTAAGAAGTAGATTTATGGTTAAATATCAATCTCAATTTCTCTATCATTGATCGAGAACATCTATTTCCTAAGTAATAAAATGAGCTTATATCACCCGTCAAGTCACCGTAACTGGGGAGAGACCTGAAAACAAATGTATGCTGGCCGTATGAATGGTCATGGACACAAAACCTCTATAGATATTAAGAAAAAACAAAGAATCCCGGTAAGTGAAAATGGAAATCGAACTACGAGTTTGACAAGCCAACCAAAAATTAGATGCCATTAAGTAGGTATGCAGGGGCTTATCATAGTGAACGCACAATCTAAAGCTTTTCTCTAATTTTACAACATCCTCTCTAAATATTATACATTGTGTAGAAGGGCAAACTACATGATGTCTTATATGAACAATTCACAGTCAAAACTTGAAAACAGGAGACCGTGCCTTTGTGTCCGAATATTGGTATAAAAATAGAGTGCTTGGATGTATGATACCTTCTTTCCTGGCAACGTGTACTTAGGCTTTCGTGACTGTAATTCTAGAGAAGCCTTCAATGTACTGGGTTCTCTATGTGGATTCGGTGCATTAAACTATATAGTTATGGTCTTAGGACCATAAGATTTCCAAATTGTATTGAGAGGCAAGGGTAAGGTAATGGGTACAGTTTCAGCTACTAACATTCTTCACTTGTAAGAGAATAATGAAATCTTTTCAGTTCTGGAATTAAAAAGACTTTCAATATACAAATTTATGCATCATAATTTTGTGAAGCATACCTGGCAGGTCCTAAAAATATAAAGAAATTTATGCCTTCTGATCAAGAGCACTTCTCGTGCAAAGCAAGCTTTAAAGAGCTCCCACTTTGATACAGCGAATTTGGTTGCGGCCAAAGCTGAAGGATGACTCTTTGATTTATCATATGGAACACCATGCATGGATTCCACAGCCCTTCCAAAGTCGGAATTTCTAAAAGCTTCCGCTATCTCACGAACTGAGAGAAATTCATATGGCTTTAAAGGATCAGCCCAGTATTGAGCTTGGTCCTTTCTAGAGGTTACCTGACCAAAATCCAATTTCACCAAAAGCTTCAGGAAGTGCTAGACCACAAAAGTATTAGAAAATACCTCCTGAAGAAAATCTGCGATCCCCTTCCGCGGGGGAAGTCGGAAACCTAACGACTCAAAAAATTCCAGCACCTCTTCTCGAGGACCCTGATATACCAAATGCCCTTCTGATAGAAGCACCAGATCGTCAAAAAGCTCAAACGTCTCAGGTGAAGGCTGAAGGAGGGCCATGAGTACAGTAGCCTCCATTTGTTGAACAAAATTCTTTATACATTTCACTATCTGGTATGTAGTAGAGCTATGGAGCCCTGTTGATATTTCATCCATAAAGAGTGCTTTCCTTGGTCCAACAATCATTTCTCCTGAAAAAATGCAGTGCAACAACGTGTCACCTATATTATGTAACTTAAATCAGTGTCGTATCAATATTTTAGTTCTTCAGCTCTCAGTCACAATATTTATGAAATTCTTGGCGTTTGGATTATGTCAAAACTAAATATGAATCTCAAAACCAATATACTAACATCTCAGCGCCATTACCAAAGGCTTGATTTCAGCAAAAATCTGAAAGTGCCAAAATTGAATGTAATTTGTGCATCTATATATAGTTATCCTTGTCCCCGATGTTTAAAACAGAACAATAACTCAGCTCTCGTTTTAATTCCATCAAGGATTCATTAGAAATCAAAACTAGAAATAATTCATCTAAGGAAAACTACAAGAGAAAAGGAAGGATCTGAAATAGAGCCACTCTGTTAATGCAGCGCAAAAAGCGATCGAGGAGATTCATTATCTCCAGAAGTGGCTATCACAAGTGCCTAATATTTCAACAGGTAATGGAAATTGGCCTGCTATTCCCACAACCTTATTCAAAAGCTTACACACAAGTGAGAATAAAAGATGTGGCAACATCTTTTCAATTGAAATTGCAGCTAATTCCTCAAAAGCGGAAAGACAAACCTGTCGTTACCCTCTTTCTTTGGCAACCTGAGACTCCCCTAAGCATATCATTCCCAACTACTGTGTCTGAGCATATATCAAGACCAAGCACTTTTAAAACATAATCTGTGGTCACACTGTGTTTTCCACCACCAAAAGCTGATGCCTGTAGAGTTAATTCGATGTCAAAGATAAAACATGAGAATTAGTATGCACTAACAGGAATGCACCTACAACATAAGCACAACACATTCCATTAGCAACCTTCATAAATGCATCAATTTCTGGACTAGGCCTTATGTTTCTTTCATGCTCTAGGCGGCCAAGAACTTCTGTATATTCTGTAAAGGAAAAATGATAGGGAGCGCAGAGGAGGGAGAAAGCAGGAAAAAGACAAGTTAGATCTAAAAATATATTGTACCTGACAACCATGTAAATAGATGTTCCTAATAGGGAAAAAAAAAAGACTCAAATTATATCTAGAATATGCATTTGTGGCAAATATTAATTTTGAAATGTAAAACCTTTAGTGTAATGAAGTTAATATACCTTCACTTGCACCTTGGCATCTAACAGCAAAATCAAAAGTTTCTCGTACTGTCAATTCTGCTATGTGATTATCTGTTTGGCTAATGTATGCTGAAGTTCTTTGAACACAGAACTTATCTATCTCAAGGCCATTGTATGATATACTACCACTTTTCTGCAATTGAAAAAATAAAGGTATTGTTAAAGAAAAAACAAACACAATGGTATGAGAACAGATTTGTGAAGAATGTTAGCTCATAATTGTTATTATGCTAAGTTGCTACTTCCTATTATGCAATTGAGAGCTAAGCTTTTTAACAGTTAAACCCAGATATTCTAATTTGAAACAATAACAGAATCATTATTTTGTAATACTCTAAACACATCAGCATCAATAACAGAACTGAAAATTATGAATCTGCAGGACAAAGGTGGAACAGAGTTACAGAAAACAACTTGTAAGTAACAAGATCCAAAATACCAAACTAGGCAACATGCCATACCAAAAGTTATGGCTGACTACAAAAACATGTTTAAAAACATCATATTAAACCGAAATTAAATGTTTATAAAGCAAAACTTCATAATCAATGTTTCTTTCAATTCTGTAATTTGTATTGCATCCTCATTACCTGAAAAAAAGCTGTTTGATTCGCTAAGTATCACCATTTCTGTTTCTACTTTACTTACTATACTCCAAAAGAAAAGTTATCACTGTGGTTTCTATATAATCTCTTTTTGTCAAATTTATTTGCAAAGTTTCTGTCAGTAGAACTAAACTATTCTTATGTTTTCCAAACATGCCAAATACACTATATGCTTGTCAAAATCCTGCAAGACTCCCCACTATAAAAGCCACTCCAATTTTAAGAGGATGGAGAAACGAGATGCAAAAAATTAATAAACATGACGGAGAAAGCAACTGGACAATTGATGGGATAGCTTTAAGCCGCAATTCTTAAACCCCTAAGATATATAATCATGAACATTCTATAAAAGTTTGGCCCATAACTCTTAATTCATATAAAACCCAAGGTCAGAAAGTGGAATTATAAACACTATGCAATAGTAAATGCGTACAAGAGGTATTAACCCATTTTTCTCTTTTATATGAACACTTATATTCATAAACAACGTAATTAATTTTTATTTACATGTAGTATGCATACATAAATAGATAGGGACGATATCAAGGAGCACATGCTTAGTGTGTGAGAGAGGAGCAAATTCCAACCATTGGATCTTGCATGAATGAGCAGGGTTAGAAGAAAAAATGAAGTGGCTGATCATGTGATCTTAAGTGATATTTTAAGCCTAGCCATTCATGCAAGATTCAATGGTCTAGATGTGATCCTCTCTTATATATATCAATATCCAACCATACCGATCTTATTTACTTGCCCAATGCTACATTTGTTTGTTCAAAACACCAGATTAATTACAAAGAAAGCAGTGACAGGTACATGTTTCAATGTCATAATGAATGAGTGGGATGGAATTCTTGCTAGAGCAACGGGCTAAAATTATAGAAATAGAAACATTATTCTATTTCATATTATCAATTTAAAGTAGCTACGAATTATTATAAAATTTTTCATAATTTAGGGAAGCCACATTTGAATGAATTAGATGTTACAACTGCAAATCACCTTTCAAGAATAATAATGTATATTAATGCCAGGTGCCTTGTAACGCCATGGCATTTACGCCTGTCTCTCACTTTTGAGAAGCAGGTTCGATTCCTTCGGGTGAGCCGCCCATCCCCTTCCCATACCCCATCCCCCCTCCCCCTCTCTAACAAAGCTTCGGCCCTCCTAGTTTACCAAAAAAATAAAATTGATGTACATTGACAATGAGTCAATGACTTAAACTAGAACGTAGACCATCTCTTCCATATTTACTTGAAAGAGTGGAAATATGCTAGGTTGTCCGTCAAGGGCCTACAACCTCGCCCATTTCAGATCTGGCCTGACTTGGCCTGTTTAATAATTTAGGTCAAGCTCAGGTTTAGTGAATGGCCTGTTTAACAAAACAGACTTGGACCTATATGTATAAAGCCCGGCTTATAGGTCCGACAGACTAAATAAATAAATAAACCATTATATAAATACTCTATACATTATATTTGATATATAAAAATATTTCATAATTTATCTTCATAAAAATATAATACTTCTCAGACTGAATTCCACAATCTTGTACGTAATGGTGGCTAATAATCCACAGAAATTTTTTAAAAGACCAGAGGGCAATCTGAAGTTTCCGATGACTGGGTTTTCTTAGTTTAAATTCTTCCCATTATTGAGGTGGAAATAGAATTTGTCCTCAAATTCATTCATCACAAGAGGTTTTTAACATTTATGATCGGTTCATCAGACTATAACATTTTCTACCCAATCTCGGTACTTGTTTTTTCCAGACTGTTCCCTCTCCATATTATTGCATAAGCGTTTCAGTCTGTGATCTTTTTCTCACTTTGCCTTTCATTTTTCATTTTTGGCGTATTTAAAACTATCATATATTTTACATAAATTATTTTTTTGAAAAAATAACAATTTTCTAAAAATATTACAGTTTTTTATGCAGGCCAACAGGTCAGATCAGACCTTTTCAAATTTTAGGACTAGCCAGGCCAGACTTAAATTTCAGCCTATGTCCCCACCAAAAAAAAACACTCAGCCTATGTCAGGTTAGTAAGCCAAGTCGAGACCAATAATTTACTATACAAAGCTTAGCCTGATCCATTTTCGCCCTTGTTCACTTGTAATATGTTGATATCTTTTTCTTTTATGTCAAGCTGTTACTGATATCTTAAGATGCAATAAATAACACTCAATGATTATTTCGTTCAAGGGTGTGTATTATATAATATGTATATATGAATGCTAAAAGTTGCAAAATAAATATTATTAATAATTAAAAATTAACATATTAAAAAATAGTATTGCCCAAATTAATAGATCACTAGATATTATTAACAGGAATATGTTGCCAGATTAAACAGCAGATCATGAATTTTGAACATTAATCAAGGTTAATTGCTTTCTGGTAAACACAGAAATCAATTTTAAATTGAAGATTTATAATTCCTGCATTTAATTCGATTGACAAATATGTAGCACCTACATTAATGAAATTAACTACTCTATTTGAATTCATTTCCTTAAAATTATGTGTCTAAATCTTGGTAAATTAGTATTTATTCTTTACAATATATATATATATATATATATATATATTCATTCACAAAAAGACTAAAACCTTCTTTTGATCCTTCAAAGATGAACAAACTTCTATTTTAATCCCTCATTATTAAAAATTCCTAATTAAGTTCTCCAAAAATTGAAATTGATATCAATCAAGTCCCTCAATTAGGATGATTGTTAACAAGGTTAAATTTGCTGACTTGTCATGATGACGTGGCAAGAATTACTAAAGTGGCACGTTGATGTGGCAGAATTTGGATGACAAGGCAAAAGTTACTGACGTGGCAGGGTATTGGCTGACGTGTTATGATGACGTGGCTAAATTGGCTGACATGGCCTGCGATGTCAGCAGCCACGTCAGTCAGTTTTTGCCACGTCAACATGACACATCAGCAATTTTGATCTTGTTAGCAATCATCCTAATTGAGGGACTTGATTGATATCAATTTCAATTTTTGGAGGATTTAATTAGGAATTTTTAATAATGAGGGACTAAAATAGAAGTTAATTGATCTCTTAAGGACTAAAATAGAAAAATTTAACAATGAGGTACTAAAATAGAAGTTTGTTTATCTTTGAGAGACTAAAAGAGGGTTTTACTCAAAATTAAATGCAAAAGATGTATCACCTTTAGGTTACTATCGAGTTTTCCCGCAAGAGCTAAAAGCAAGGTGGATTTGCCCGATCCTGGAGGTCCTAAAAGCAAAGTCATCCTACACAGCAAAGTCAGATGCTGATTAGAACAGGGCACACATGAAAGAACTGAACTTCTCGGGTAAAGAACCTTCACTTGTAATAATCCACGCTTTAAAATCTACGGTACCCTTGGTGCATTGCTGCATCAGGATTTTTTGCCTTCAGAATTTCGGGGTCAAATCCGAAATCTTTTAAGTGATATGCCACTCTTTTAATAAAAAAAGAAAATTCACGCTTTAACATGCAAACTTAGTTAAATTACCAACAACTCTAACTTCATCAATTCATCATATTATTTGACCTTGAAATTAAGCTATTTAAAACTGAACTTACCAAATTATTTGAAATTGAGCTATTTAAAACTCAGATAAAAATCACATGTACAAACAATTAGTGCAATTGTGAGCTTAGCAGTTGCGTCAATAGCACATCACTCAATAACAAACTATGGAAATGGCATTTACTAAACTTCCGTTCATCACACCAGTTAAATTGGTGTTCAACTAGAAAAGGCTTCAGTCAGCTGAGATTACCCAAAATAAAATAATAAGGAGAAAAAGAAACATCACCTTCCAGGTTTGATGACGCCACTCACATCGTTCAAGATGGTTAAAGAATGCCTCTTGGGTCGAAATATCCTCAATCTGGTTAGAATAGTCTGGCGCAACCGCAACAAATACGGATCAGTTTGAAAATATGAAAACAGTAACAATCACGGATTAAAATAGAAGGGAATCGAAAATTGAACCTCAAGAAGGTCCCGTGAGTAATTGATCAAAGTTGGCAGAGCTCTTGGACCGATTTGAACGTCAGCCCCGACATTCAAGTTGCTATACCTCACTTCAATCTTCGGCACCTCCAACCCAACCCTTTTTTAAACGAAACAATTTGAGTCCAAAATCACAGAGACAGCGATATTTCATGGAAGCAAAACAAAATTAAAAACACGAAAAAATCAGATTGAATATCATAACACCTATTAAGGCGCTCTTTCATGGCGGAGAGGAGCCGATAATTGTCTTGATCATCTGTGGCTAACGCTTTCTTGACGACGAGTTCACGATGGAAGCGACTCAACTTCCTTACATCGACTTTCACAAATATGTCACCATTCTCCTCTGCACGGTAGCGTCCCGACGCCGAGCGCCGCAACAGCACGAAGTTGTTCCGCTTCTCCGACGGCAACTTTGACAGCGCCGCCCACTGAAGTTCCTCTTCATCCTTCTCCAACGTCTCCGCATTGGACGCCCTGCTAAAGCTCTCGCTTCCAACTGAGCCTATCTCGAAGAACTTGCTGCCGTCAGGGGCCGCCATTTTCTCCGTATCTCTTTCCCGTTTCTCTTTTTCGCTCTCTTCTCTGTTCCTCGATGGTGAAGAGTATGGTTACGAATGAAAGAGGCAGTGTGTGGGAGACGAAAGGACGGGTTGATTGGTTTTATTGCTGTTGCCAATAGCCTGCCGCGCGAATTTTGAACCAAGAGAACGCAAATGACGAAAACACCCTCACGCTGGGCATCCTCAATTTAGGGCGCGTTTGTTTATTGTGTTTTTGAAACCTGTTTATTATTTATAAAAATAATATAACTTGTTTGAAAGATGTGATCTTGTTGAGTTTCTGGAAATTATTAGGCTGATTTTTAAATTAAAAAAGGAGAACATATTATAAATATTTTGATTTTCTCATACCTATTTTTACAGTATCAAGTTTGTAAATAAGTAAAACTGTGCTAATTCATTTACGACATTCTGGTCAATAAAATGTAACCATTTTTTTTTAGCATCTTTTCGTCTTCCGCTAAATGGCAACCAGCTTTAACAATTCCAATTCAAGAAGATTCATAAGGTAATATAGCCACAGATGGCAACCGCTCTTTTGAACTCATGCATGACAATATATTTCCAAACAACTATCAGCAAAAAATTTTTTACAGCATCTTCTTCAATTAGTTCCTTACCAGATAGTGTGATCAGAGTTTAGATAAGGTGGTCGATTTGATTTGAGTTACGATGGGCTCATTTTATATAGGAAGCTAATGAAATGTTAGCAAAAAACATCCTGGGCACACTATTTTTGTTTGTGTCCTGTTGTTATCCCTAAACATGTTAGAAGATAAAAAATTAAAAAAAATAATAAAATAAATATTCTTATCTGAACAAATTTTTATTCTTTTACTTTTAAAACTTTATTAAAAATAATTCATGCAAACATGTTTTATTCATACTTATATTTTAGAAATGGTTTCAAATTTTGTTTTAAGAATTTATTTGAGAAAAAATTAGAACACATCCAAACAGACCCTTACTCAAATGATCTGTGCATTCTAGACGTTGACGTGGACAGAAAAGAAAACTTAATAATCACGTGCCAAGCAATTAGTTTTTAGAAAAGCTGTTGCCACGATACTATATCGTAAAATATTTATATCTGAAGATGTAAGTTTTTAAAATAGATAAGTTTTATTATTTAATATATAAAAATTAATAAATTTAATAATTAAAATTATATTAATTGAAAATTATATAAGAATAGAATAATAGATAAATTTAGTTTTATATTTAATGATATAAGTGATTAGATTAATTAAATTTTATAATTTAATTTATAAAATTTAATAAAATTAATTGTTTAAATTATATTAAGTAAAAATTTGTAAGAATAGAATAATTGATTAGGTTTAGTATAATAATCATGATAATATAATTTAATTAAAGGAATTGATGAACGTAATATTATTTTTCAATAAATTGTTTCTTTATTTCAAATTTAAATCTGATTTGAGATCAATAAATCTGAGAAAAAATATTTGAAATTATTTTCTAGAAAATTTGTAGTTAGTAACAGTTATAGATTTAGCTTGTAATTAATTTAGAGATTAATTAAGTTTTACAATTTAGTTTTAAGATTTAATAAATTAATAATTTAAATTATATTAAATAAATAAAAATTATGTGGGAATCGATTGAATAATTAAATTTATTTTTGTAATCATGATAGTAACATAATTAAATAAATTGTTAAAGGTAATTTTATTTTTCACTAAATTGTTTCTTTATTTAAAATTTAAATTTAATACATGATCCCTTAAACAATTGATTTATGATCAATGAATGTGATAAAAATATATATAAAATTAAATGAGTATATCTTAAATATATATTGGTTGTAGAAACTTTGTATTTGGCAACAGTCTAAGTTTCGCAAGCAATCAATTCTGAGGTCTGGCACATGCTAAAAACGTTGCCTTAATTGCGTGTGACTTTGAATTCTTGCAAAATTAGATAACAATATTTAGAATATTTTCTACTTGAGCACTAATATTTATACTTAGTAATTTTCATGCATTTTGTAAAATATTAATTTTTATAACAAAATAATTATGAGACTAATTTTTTCTAATAATATTTAGGATATGTTTATGTATTTTGGAACTAATTTTTTTGGGTAATTTTCTTTTTTGGTTTCGTATTATTATTGTCCGGAGAATTTTATAAAATTACTGCTTTTTCAAGATCTTAAAGTGTTCAATTCGCAGTTTTCTTTTATCTGTTTTAGTTTCATTTGGTGGTTCTCTCTTAAATAGATGATGACAACTGTTCAATCTTGCGTAATTTATCTGGATGAGAACGCTTCAAACATGTAGTGAGCAAATTGCACTTGAGTTTCTGTGTTTTTAATTTTTTTATTTAGTAGTTTTTTATTTAATTTGGTAAGCCATAAATAATTGTGATATTTGATTAATTTATTTGGTTAATTTATTTGGCATTTAATCAAAAATTTGATATACTTTAAACATTTTATTTTTTATTTTTATTGTTAAAAAGAGTATCTTTACAAGAAAAGGGAAAAGATAGATGTATGCGCTGTATATATATCAGCGCATAAAAAAAATATTTCACAAACTTAATTAGAGTTAAATTCTATTAAGACATTAATTATTTGATAATGTTTAATATAATGTTAAATTTTTATTAAATGGCAATTAGGTATAGATTATTTTCAAAAAGAAAAGAACAAAGCATTGAAAAAAAAAAACTATAATATAAAATTTTAATAAATTTAAGATAATTTGAATTTATAATTACAAGATATTTTAATAAGTGGAATTTTGAAGAATAATATCATGGGCAAAACAAATGTTTTAAATATGCCTCGTCTTACTTCTAAAATACATACACATATTCTATAAAATATGAAATATTTTATCCGGTACTAAAGTCAATATACTATATAGAAAAAGGTGGTCTTATTTTGTGTTAATTTCTTTTTTCTAGAAATATTCTAAATATTGTTGTTTGATTTTTGCAACAGACTAACTGTATATAAACCATCAAAAGAAAGTAAAGTAATTGCAAATCTCATATGCTATGAGCATATTTTCATAAATTTGGCGGAAAAGAATGTGGAAAAAGAATTGTAAAAGTGAAATTAATTTGTTTATTTCGTTTAAAATGTATAAAAGGTAATGATAATCTGTATTATTAATTCTAGTAAAACTTCATTCTTACAATTTATGCACTTGTCAATAGATTCATTCGACTTGCATCACTAGTTTTTATAATTAAAGAAAAGTATAAAGTATGAAAGGTAATTATTAACATAGGATGGCTAATATAAATAATCAAAAAAAAAAACTATCATTTATCTCAATGAATACAATATTTGAAAAAAAATTATAAGTATATTAGATTGTTCCTTTATCATTAAGACTCATAATTTTAGATTCTACTTGGATTTCACTCTATAAATAATTATGTAAAATTGTCTATGATTTAACATTGATTTGGAGAGGTACAGTGTAACACAAAAGAATGTTTAACCTAGACTTTTGTTGATATTTTATAGCAAAGCAAATTAAAAGAGGTAAGTAATTTCGCTGCCATTTGACAAAAGTCAAGTAAATTTACAAATGATAATCCATATATATTAAGATAAAATTTGAAAACCAAACGATTACATGGTTAGTGAATATAGTCTTAAATCAATTGCTCATTTAAAAATTGTCGCATGGGAAATTGAGTTATATAGAAATGAGTAAAAAAATATGAAATGACTTTGTAACTCATAAAGTGGTGAAATTTAAAAAATGAAGTAATTATGAAATATATTAAAAAAAGTTTTTTATAACAGGAATATAAACAATGCCATAATGTTTGAGTAAGTATGTTTTCAAGTTATTGAATTGAGATAACTACAAATCTTACATAAATGTGACACTAATGAACTCGAAATAATACAATCTACACCAAATAATTTAATCAAATGTTTATCAATGTAAATTAGCATAAATTGAAAAAAAAATATTGCAATTACATAGTGTGACAATCTAGTGTATATTAAGAAAATAAATCTGAAAGAGGGAAGGAGAGCATAATAAATTTAAAAATGACAATTCATGTATATTAAGATAAAAGTCAGAAACCAAACAATTATAGGGTGAGTAAATATAGTCATAAATTAATTGCTCATTTAAAATTAGGTGTATGAAAAATTGAGGTCACATAAAAAAGAATAAAAAATATGAAGTAACTTTGCAACCCATAAAACTGTAAAATTTGAAAAATCAAATAACCATGAAATATATTGAAAAAAATTTTGATGCCAAGAATATAAATAACACCATAATGTTTGAATAAGTATATTGTTAAGTTATTGAATCAAGACAACTACAAATCTTACATAAATGTGACACGAATATATTCAAAATGATATAATCTACATCAAATGATTTAATCATGTAAATTTATATAAGTCTGAAAGAGGGAAGGGGAGCATGATAAATTTATAAATGATAATCCATCTATATTAAAATAAGTTTGAAACCAAGCAAGTACAGGATGAATGAATATAGTCCTAAATCAATTACTCATTTAAAATTGGCAATGTCAGACACTGAGTCACATATAAAAGAGTGAAAAATATGAGATGGCTTTGTAACCCATAAAGTAGTGAAATTTGAAAAATTAAATAACTACGAAATATACTGAGAGAATTTTGTATAGCAAAATATAATAACACTTTTATGTTTGAATAAGTATATTTTTAAGTTATTGAATCAAGACAACAACAAATCTTACATAAATGTGACACTAATGAATTCATAATAATATAGTCTACACTCAATAATTTAATCATACCCATGTGCCTATCAATTTAACCATTTGAATTGGGATCAAATAATATTGTGGCAAAATTAAATGTGTAGGCTCTCAATTACACTGATTTATGTCTTGTTGGCATCTCTCCATATTCCGAAGCAATATTAGTTAATATTATTAGTTACAGGAGTTATTAATAAAATAGTATAAATTCGAAATGTTTAAATTTTAACATATCTCCCAATGACTTAATATGTTTAATCATTTAAATTTCGAAATATTCTTCAACGGCACCCAAATAATTAATTAAGAGACTTAATATTTATTATATGATATAATTTATATATCTAATAGAAAATATGAGTTTAAGAATTGAATATTACAATTAATTCAAATTAATCTAGCATATCAAAATAAAATGAAATTTCAAAACATGTGTAAATGGCAACCGTCGTACCATGGAATTTGTAGTTTAAATTGAAAACATGCCATAAGATAATTAATATTGTTAGTTACTGAAGATATTAATAGAATAGTATAAATATAAAATATAAATTTAAGATATTAATATTGTTATTATTGTAATGTAATTCTGATAATTAAATTAAGTTGAAATTTTGATATTAATTAAGAGGATTCAAATTTTCACATGATATAATTGACATAGCTATATATTGGATAGCATATATTTAATCTATAAATTTAAGACTCTGATACATCCGGAAATAAAAAAATTGATGTAGTAAGGAAAATAAAATTGATTTAAAATTTTAAAATATGTGCCATTGACTTGACATCCATATTTGAATCCAGTGATAATTTAAAAATTTACCATAAAATAAATTATTAATAGACTTAAGCTTTGGTTTTATATTCAATTTCAAATTTGGTATTAATTTAAAAACTTGCCATAACATAGTATAAATTTATCACATAATATAATTGATATATATAATTAAAAATGAATTTAGCAATACATTAATATATTATTCATTAAATTTAATTTAAAAATTAAAAATAATTTAAATTTCAAAATATGTGTTTTTTGACTTCATGTGATCAATAATTTAAAGATAATGTTAGTGAACTTCTGGTTCACCTGGCATCCATACCCTTTCCTCAAAACTTGGTGGTGAGTTTGATACTCCTATTTCTTTTTTTTTTAAAAATGCCTTATATATAGCCTTTAATCACAAAAAAAAAAAAATTTAAGATAATAAATTAATAACTTGTTGCTTAAAATTAAAACCAAGTTATTTGAAAGACAGTTCAATAAGGTTGTATGGATGTTTACAAAAAAAGTTAAAAATATTTTTAAAATAATCAATAAATTACTATTAAAATTGATTGCAAAGTTAATTTTACACAGTATAAACGAAAATGTATTTTGTTTTGAATGAGGAAGTAGCAAAATCATAATCACTTGATGCCTTTTCATTTTGACCTGTTAGGCATTTTTACTAAGGGTGGGCATTGGGTGGGCCAGTTTGGGTTAGGGCAAAATTTTTTCAATCCGGTTAAACCCAATCTCTTATTTAGTTGATCCAACCTCAGCCAAAATAATCCTTCAAACTAAGATTTTTGGGTTGGAATGGTTCGGTTTCATTTGGATGAGTTAGTTTGGGTTAGGATGGGTCGAGGAGTAGAGGCCTGGGGATGGTTAGACGTGAGGCGAGCTGAGGCGAGCCGGTAAGGTTTGATCGACTATTGAATACTCAAAGTCTTGAACTGTAATGACTAGACGAGAGAGGGATCGAGACGGTTCAGACGAAGTGGGAGGAGGTAGTGGGTTGACGTTGACTATCGGAGATGATGAGACAACGGACGAGACTCGTCGCTCATAAGAGAGGGAGTCGAGGGACAAGGGAGGATTGAGGAGTGGCACTAGAATCATGAAGTTGCCTGGGAAAGATTTAGAATAAGTTATGAAATGACATCGTTTTATAACATCACAAAAGAAGAGCACTGCTAGGCTTCCGTCGTATCTCATACGCATCTTCTACGTCTCTTTTTTTTTTATTTCAAAATGTGAAAGATGAACAGTATAAACACACTGTTCATCTTTCAAATTTAAAATAAACAAATAGAAACGTAAGTATGGCGTATATATAACGGCATAGAACTAGATTTACCTCAAAAGAAACATATATTATCTAAAAAATAATATCATTTTGTAGCAATAGGAAAATATATATATGTAATTTTTGTTGGATTGTTACAAAATATATATATATATATATGTAATTTTTATTGGATTGCGGCGGCAACCCAATGGAGAGGGGGCAAAAATTCAGTCCCACCCAATTTACTCCATCTTAAACTAAAATATTACATTATATTTATTTTACCCCATCTTATTCTAATCCAAATTATATTTTTTACGATTTGGAACGAATTGAAACAGTCTGACTCAAGCCGATACCCACCTCTAATTTTTACGTTAACTGATTTAACTTCTTTGAAGTCCATGCTAATGTGATGTCGTTTCACTGCTCTGCCACAGCAAACGTCTTTCACCCTTTTAAGACTGCACAGGAACCCTTGTGAGTGGCAAAGTACTTCTTATACACCTACATAAATTAAAAGTTATAGTTGGTTTAAATAATAAGAATTCAAATATTTTTAATAAATTATTTTAAATTTAATTAAAATTTTTTGTATAAAAAATTTATTTATTTTAGTGTGTTAATATTTAAAAAATTAATTTTTATTTATCAGAGAATACTTAAAAAAGAAAAAATCAAAGCATTAAGTTTATTATTTTTTTAAATTTACAGAAAATTAAATTTAAATTCTCCCGCTTAATATTTTTGTTTTGACTAAATAAATAAACTCCATCTTGATCAACATTGAGCTGTATCTAAATGGCAGGGTTTCAGTTCATTACGACCTATTATCATGTTCCTGCCACAAAAGTGACCAAATTTTATAAATGCTACATTTTAAATATGTCGTCCATGGGTGTTGACTGTGTGGTAAGTTCACTAAGTTGTATCAAACCAGAGTTAGAGAGCATCACTTCTTAGAACAGCTCTTTAATAAAATAAAAGGAAAAGGATTATATGTAGAAGAAGAATAATCAAATTGATTTTTTTTTTTTCTTGTTTCAATTTCTCCCTAAGTTTGGGAGATGCTTTCTAGTTACTTATTGGTAACATTGACCCATAAAGGAAAAACTTCAAAAATGAAAGCAAAAAAAGACAGCCTTTCGGAAGCCATTAAAAGGAGGTCAAGCTTCAAATCTCAAATACACAGTGCAAGCTGAGTTTCTAAAGCTCCATAGTACATGGTTCTCATATGAAATGGATACGCGTCTTAGTTTTCTTTGATCAATAAGGACAGGCTGGAAGTATCCAAAACGGCAAAACCAAACCCACTCACCATTATTTTTAGAGAAGAAACAACTCTCCCACTCTAATTGATATTTTTTTATACAAAACTATTAGTCAAGTAAACAAAGGAAAAAAATAAAAAAAAAAAAAGTTACAAAAAGCAGAAAAAGTAGGCTTGGTTTTCTTTTCCTTTTCTTTTTCATGCAGCCTCTGATAAGCATCTTTGCTTCCCTTCTCCCGTCTTTTTTCTCCCTCCCACTCCTTCATTCCTCTTGGAAAATTTTTACGGAGTTTTCTTGCTTTTGTTTCTGCCATCATTTTCTTCCAAGTGCTACCTCAAAATTGCTTGCTTCTTTAGGTGAATTCTCCAAGGTTTTCCTATCTGGCATTATTTGCTTGGCCACTAAAGCATAGTTAGTTGCTTTCCTTAATAAATTGATGAATCAGAAAGCAACCAATGTTAATCTCCTCATACCTGAAGAAGGATGAATCAAAGATGCCAAGAATTGATCCAAATAAATCAGGTGTGGGTTTATTAGATTCAATAGTAAAATGATCTTAAAACATAATGAGAGAGAGGAATTAACCAATAGAAATCAATCCCTAAAACGATCTTAAATCGAGTGTGGGTTTATTAGATTCAACAGTACCTGGTGAAAAAGGAGGCGTAAATAGATGAGCCCCAGAATTAATCCACATAAATCAATCCAAACACGCAAAATCAATCCACAGAACATTAAGATGGATAAATAGAAAAAATGAAAATGTAAAATGATGAATCTTCACATACCTCACCAATGATCCGGGCGAGATACTTGGAGAAAAAAGGGGAGAGTTGTGTTATTAAAAAGATGAAACAAAAGAACAGAAGGGAGACGACGGCAGATAATGAAACAGAACAAAGTACTTGATAGAAAAGAAGGCAGGACCGATGAGCCCGATAGCAGAACGGATTGCACGGGATCAAGATTGGCAAGGCATAGAAAGACCCATGAGAGAGGACAAGGGAGTGGACTGGTAAACTCCCTATTTATATGCTATTTTTAGAACCTAAACTCTAAAAGGCAAAAATTCTAAATTGATAAAATTAGGAGTTTTTTTTATGAGTGATTGTAAGAAAAAGAGGAAGTTAGCCAGGAATGTACAAAATTTTGATTCTTTAGGACAGGTATCACATGTAAAGGGATCCGTGGATGAACACTTAGTAGCACTGCATTTTAGCTGTTTTTTAGTATATTACATGATATGATGTTGAAAAAACCTAAACTTTTTTAAATTCATTAAAACATTTTAAACCACTTGATATGAGACTCAATGAATCATAACAATATTTAAGGGCTTTCACCATAAATTCGGGCTTCAGCCAACAAAAGGGAAAATTATACACGCACATTGGGAGAGAGCACATAAGATGCACCATGAGGGAGTGCACATGGCATGCACTCTCCCATACAAAAAAACTTTGGAAGAGAGAAGAATATGAAAGTGTAAAAAAGCTTGCAGAATAACACTATGTAAATATCAATGCTCCAACAAAAGCACCTTCAAGTGCTTCATCTTCTATATTTCCAAGGGAATTAATATTTGTACATGAAGAGAACGTATACTTTCTCACGTTTTAAAACCTAATTATTGAAAAAAGAGAAAGATGAGTGAGAATGTATGAATACACATATTGTGTGCAGAATTTATATGCCTATGTATCATTACTCCTTCCAAACATTCATATATCATAACGTTTCATAAAAATACGAAGCATAAAGCTGAGAAACCAATCTACACTTGATCTTTGCCAAAAGGCCGAGAAACCAATCTAACATCCGCAGATAGGTATTAGTACAATTCAACAAAACCTGTATGTACATCCCAAAATGGTAAGCAGCATTGCATCTAATCAGACACAGAGGAATGAATCCTATAAGACTTAAGCCAAGTCAACCATCATATACAAAATTAGCCAGTGCTATGTTACACAACCTAACTCCTGCAAGAAAAAGAGAGGAAAAAAAAAAAACCCATCAAAACTCCACCAGCCAGGAGGGTACACTGAAGCATCAATCTCACTAAATGATAAGGGTATCCCTCTCCCAGCTCAAAACAACCAAACAGAACTGGAGTTTGGCCACCAATGCAGGGTTAGCAGATAGAGTATAAACCTGCAAAAGAGAACGCCTCATATATACTCTATACGCTGCAGGAGTGAATTTACAGTCAGTGGTTGTCCTTGGTAGAGCGGCGAGACAATTTTGACTTGGACTTTTTTGACTCAATATTCTTAAGCTTGGATGTGAATGCTTCATCATCAGATTCATCACTATCATTGCCAGACTTCCGACCACGCTTCTTCTCAGCTCTTCCACAAATTACAATCTTCCTTTCGTCCTTCTCCTCCAGAGGCTCAGACTTCTCCTTGGGCCTCCAAATGAACAGTGACCTAAATAAGGAAGCTGGGTCAGTCCCAGAACTAGACGAAAACTCAGACGGAGAACACCAAGACTGGTTACAGCTTTGTACATCTATTGCCAAACTCAAGTCCTGAATCTAACTAATAGATTAAAAAATGTCACAGCACTAAATTGATGATCATTACACTGGATAGTTCACATAATTAAGATACATACAAGAACAAACCCCTTACTATATTCAACAAAATTCATTCATAATTGAATATAGCAAAACTATGTCATCTTTCATAATAACAGGATGGAACATTAATTTAATTATTAAATGCTTGTTCAGGAACACTACTAATGTCAACTATGAAGGTTTCTTTATCAGAGAAGGCTTAAAAATATGGACAAGTAAAATCTCATCAGCCTTTGTCATAGAAAAGGGAGAAAAACCGCAAGTGTCATCATCTAGTATGTTAAAAGTAATAAAAAAATATTCAAACCTAGCACTCCCAGATGCCAGGATATCATCACGAGGATGCAACTTGTTCACAGGACTAATGGTTGTAATGTTTGGGTCCATGACCTCAGCTACCAATTGCCCTGTACTGGTATCTATAAAATCAATGGGATGCAGCGCTGTTCCATTATAATTTTCACTTATATAACGACCAACAACAGCAAGGGACTCTGATGGATCCTGCAATTAAACAGACAATTTAGTTCCCAAAACTATTCTAAATAATGTAAAAATAACAAACAACCTGCCCATACTTTCAAGAAAAAAGAATCACCTTTGGATCCCATTCTGCTTTAAAAGGGGTCAAATGCCTATTGAAATCATGACTATGTACAATTTCTCGGCTTGGGGAATCCATGTTGCCAAAGATTGAATCCCATATACGAAGACGGTTGTCCTGTGATGTTGTAAGAATTTTGCTCCCAGATAGTGGAGAGAAATATGCAGAGTTAACAACCCGTCGGTGCTCAAGGACATAAAGGGATGATCCAGCTTCTATTCGACGCAAATCCCATATACGAGCCTGAAAAAACCATTACATGTTCAGAATACTGCTATATACTGTGGGACATTTGTCTTATGGGAATGAATGCAGAACATATTTCATCAGCCCTATCAATATCATTATTCAAAAATTGGTAAAAAGGAGGAAAATAAACATATAACTGAAGTATAAAGAAGGAAGTCCAAATAATAGATGATTGTCCCCCTGACTAACAGTAATTTGGACAGGAAAGAAAGAGAGAGAAAAAGAACTCACAAAATGATCATTTCCACAACTCAAAAGGAGGTCTGGCTGAATTGGATTGCAATGCAGACCAACAACTTTGCTACCTTTCTTATGGATCAAAATCGCATCACCACTCTTGTGGTTGGAGCGAGTGTCTACCCTACAAATGCCATGAGAAATAGCATATATTCATTTAGTTAATTTGTTTCACACATAAAAGCATGATACAGATGAGAGGCTACAGCTTTTAATTCCTTTATCACGTAGAAAACCATAAGTCCACAAATGCTTACATCTTCACTGCATATTTCAATTTTCTTAATAACAACAGAATAAGTAGTTCCTTAATGCAAACATTAAGTTCTCTAGCAGAAACAACTTATTATGACTTCAATAAGTTCACAATTAATAAACAGAGAGCTCTGATTTACAACTCACTAGCAGATGCTGAGGCAGCACATCCCATGTCAAGTGTCAACCACTAAGTTTACACACACAGCCATGCAATCAAAGAAAATCAAGAACAACAAAACGAATTAAAACTTTGTGGCCTGCAAAATATTGATAGAGAGATAAATAATTCAGGTACACATGCACATCTATAAAGGGAGTCAAAACTCAAAAGAGTGTCCCAACTCCCAAGTGTTTGAAGCCCTTATATAATGATTCATTCCATTGCATAAAACATATAGACCGGAGACATGCAAACTAAAGTCTAATTGTGAAAACAAACTAACAATGTAGAAAATAATTAGGTAGCACTTGACTAACAAAACATACTCTTAAAGACTTAAACTACTAACCAATCATATACATTGGGAAAGGTTACCAAGAATGCCATTATTATGTAACAGCATAAACAATTTATAACATGCTAACTAAAATCTAATTGTGTAAACAAACTAACACTACAGAAAAATACTAGGTGGCAAGTCACTGACAAATCCTACTGTTGAACTACTAAAAAATCACGTACATTGGGAAAGCTTTCCAGGAATGCTGTTACTATGTAACACTTTATTTTGTAATACTAATCAGACAAATCAAAGAAAACTATTATCTTTTCAGGGAAAAAAAAGCTGATACAAGTTAAGCACAAGTGAAAGAATAAAACCTAGTGGAAGTTTTATACGAGCAAAGAAATTAAAAGGCTTAAAGATGTTACATAAAAGTGAAGAAAATAAAAAACTTAAAGAAATTACGTACAAGTGAAGGAAACCAAAGTTATCAGCAACAAGCACAAGACCTTTCTCAGAGTTAATATCCATGCCATAGAGCATTTTCCAACTGTTTGGACCCTAATCAAAACAAGATATACAAGTAAGATTTCTATTGTAGAAAGACAAGACACACTTAGACAACTCTTGCAATTTTTCTTTTACGTTTCCCTTATCTACTACCTTTTCATCCCCCAGAGTAAAAGCCAGTGTCCCTGAAGTCTGAACAGTGTAAGCCTTGCTAAAGATCCTTAAGATAAAACTAGAAAATCAACCCTGATGAACTAGCCTTCTCCCTCACTTTTTCTCAAACATAAGCACAGCAAAGCCCACTTTCCCTCCCCCTCCTCCCCTTAAAATAGAACAACCACCACATTCATGGGTAAAAGACAAAAACATATAATCCTACAGCATAACAATTAACAAAAATGAGGGTGAATTGGAGGGGGAGGGCATAGAGAACACATCACCTGCCATCCTTCAGGGTTAAGGTTCATTGGAGAGAATGATATTCCAGTCTCCAAGTCAGTGCAACTAATGGTTCCATCGGAGGATGCAGAATAGACCATACAATCATTTGTAGGATTGAACCTAAGAAATTTTCCAATCGGCAATTAGCTTTCAGAGATAAAAAAGAGATTGGAAAAAAGTAACGATGCAAAAAAAAAAAAAAACAATGGGACATTTAAAAAAACAAAAAAAAAAACCATGGTTTCATGAAAACAACGTACTTCATGTTATTCAATATGCACGAATGTATGTTGCCATAGACTACCCTTTCTTGTACTTTTTCAAAATCCCAGACTCCAAACTGTCCTTTCTATTGTAATCAAAGAAAAAAGAAGCAATCAGTGACTAGTATTAAAAAAAAAAAAAAATCCTTCAACATTATTTCTAAGTAATGCAATGACCAGTAATTTATCATGATAATTACCTTATCTCCAGACAAAAGGATGTTATTCTTTGTGGGATGGAACTCCACGCACGTTACCCGTCTACTATGATATCTGATAACAGCACAATTCACTTGGTCTGGGATCACATATTTGGGCTTGATCTATTTCACAGAAAGAGAATACAAGCAATTTATCATTTAAAAAAAAATGAAAGAAAAACTTTGCAATACTATGCTCTGCAACTAAAATATCACAAAGAGAAGAGATAGGCAATTAGGCATTATAAAGTTGTACTTGAATAAAGGACTAAAAATTCAAGAGTCTCTAAACAAGTAAGAATGTGCAATACCAAATGTTTGCTCTATACCATGATAGATCCTATATGATCCTAAAGATAAACAAAAACCTTGTAAGTGGGTAGAATATTATCAACTGCTGATGATCGTAAAATATAGTTTGCAAATAAGTCCCAATATCAACCTAGTAAGACTAAAATGCTATACTTTCTTGCAGAGGAAGCCCACTATGTTTAAAAATGGGCAAAGGCGCACATGTTAAGGAACAAATCAGGTCCGAATTTCCAACTAGAGAAAAACTAACGCTATATAGAACATCACCATATGAAACTCAGCAGTCAGCATATTAATTGCTTTAGTCAACGTTATTATAATTGCTTTAAGAGATTAGGTAACTTACACCATCAGGCCCAACAGCAACTACTATATACTGTATTACTATGGCATCAATTTTACATGCCAAGTACACAACGTTTGCGAAGTAACAAATAAAAATGTAAAACTAACATACATGACATCCGTTCGATAAACAAAACTTGTGCCAAGACTACACAGGCAATTTCATTTGGTATTGACAAAGAGTAGGACCAAACATCACTAGAATGCCACTCAAACAAAAACACTAGATAATAATATCTTTGAATAGGTAAAGGGGCCCCAACTGCAGAAATATGTCACCAAAAAAAGCAATTGTATTCAGAACCTAAGGTAAGAAAACATTTAAGTTAGGTTAAAGACTTACCGGAGGAATAACTGGTCTTAGCTGGCGTTCAAATACATATTCCAAAGGTTTAGATGCATTTCTGCGAGGTGCTGGAATAACTCCGTACTCAGTAGTCACTCGATGTGGGCAAGTCATTGTAGTGTGTCCTTCAATTTAAAAATCACAGGCGCAGCAAGTGAAGATATTAGAGCCAAAAAGACAATACAAATTCAAAAGCCCAACTATAGAAGACAACCAAAAGTTACACGTACAGTATTCAAAACCAAATAATAAGATATGCATCACAATCAACATCAAGGGAAAAGGAAGCCCCAAAGGAAAAGTCCAAAAGTTATGATGCATTTTGCTATAATCTTAAGACGTCATAAAGTTATATAAGGAAAAATCCCCATATCAGCATGCAACATTTACTCGTGAGAAAAATACCAATAGCAACAGGGGATGGAGGTTCACAGTTACCAGGCATTTTGCACAGAAAGCAAGGTTTCATAGGGCAATCAATATACGTAGCTCCCTTGAACCCCGCTTCGTGTCCAGGCTTTTTACACACCTAAAACACCAACGACAACGAAACCTATAAACAATTTTAAAAAAATAACCTTGGAACAACAATAACAAAACCCCAAATAAAGAAAGGGGGTGAAGGAGTAAAAATGCAACTTTCTAACACTTACTTTGCAAACTTTCTTAAGGCTAATAGTAATGGGTGCTTTTCCTTTCCTCTTCGCGTCCGAACCCACTTCGATTTTCTCGGTGTTCTCACTCCCCTCGACGCCATCTTCTTCTTCTACTGTCTCATGGTTTTCCTCTTCCTCTTCCTCTTCCACCTCTTCCTCATCGGATGAACTCTGTTCAGAGTCATCATCTCTCTCAATGACCACCTTCGGAAACGTCATTCTTCGAGTTATCGGCGCCATTTCCTGGGAAAAAAGCAACTTTGCGAGAACGGAAACAGAAATCCACCCAAGGGTTTAAACAGTAGAAACAGAGGAGCACAAATTGAAATTTGGGAACCAAAATGTATTGGCAACCGGCTTCTGCACCTGAATTGACAGAAATGCCTATGATGTCCAATTGCTATTCTGCCCTTCCCTTTGCCAAAACCGTTGAAAATGGACTTGACGAGGGAGGACAAACAAGGAATCAAAACATTCATTGTCATTTAATATTTAATATACTCTCAATTCGAGGGTATATATGGAACAACATGTACAAGACCTTGGCGGGAGGGCCGACGTGGCTATTCCTGTACCGAAAGTAGCGGCTATAAATAAACTATTCTTTCCCCTTCGTACCAAACTTCAAGTTAGAATGACTTTTCGGTCCCTTAAGTTTGGTCGAACTGTTCAAGTCTTATCTTCGTTCCAAAAACTATATTAAGGAGAATTATTTAGAAGCTTATTTCTATTTTGCTATTCTAAATTTGTAGAATAAGTTTCAGTATTTTTCACAGATGTATGAGATACTATGTTTATTTCCAATTTTGAGTATTTTTATGTTTTTTAATGATTGATTGGTTACTCAATTTATTTCAATAAGCATGCAAATACACTAACAAATCTTAATTATGCTCTTTAAATTTCTGTTTTAGGCTAATGGACTGTGCAGTGACCGAGAAAAATAGGAGCATCTGAACTATTTTTCTTGATGAGCAAATGGCTCTGTAAAAGATAAGATGGAGACTTTGCATTTGGGTGTAACAAATGAAAGAGAAATGATATATTTATATATAAATTTCGTACATAAATTATATATATTTATATATTTTTTATTTTATTTTTTTCATTCTAAAAAATGAGAAGATAGAGATTGTCAATGCGAGCCATCTACTTTATTCATAATTAAGCAAAATATAATAAAAAGTGCCATATTTTTCGTTAATCAAAATAATATATCTATTTATGAATTAATATATTTTTTATATATTATTTTACTCTATTTTCTTATGCTATAATTTACTAATTAAATGAAATATAATAGGTTATACTTTTATAAATTATAAAAATATATTAATTATATTTTATACAAAATAAAATAAGTCAAATTCATTTTAACAACCCAAACAGCGTACCCTAAGATTATACTAAATATAAATAGCCTACAATGAAGTGTGAAAAGTCATACATTTTCTCACACTGCTCATATTTACTAACTTATATCTTTTTGAATCAACAAAATCATGCATTGATGCCAACAACAGTTGGCAGTTGTAATTTTTTATCGCCTCCTCTCGCCTAAGGATACGATCCCTTTTAATGTAATAAAAAAAATCGTACGTAGATAATGGTGAAAGAATATACCCAATTACACCAGAATCAACTTCAATTTCTTGATTCATACTACGTTAGTTGGGGCCAGCTTAGATACAGCAGAAATTACCCCTGGAACACCTACTTCACCTAATCTATATTGCCTTGGTGTTTTCTTGAACCAGACAAATTATTGAAACAAGTGGTGGCTTGGAAGAGTCATTTCCTACAGCAATCTTTCAACTAAGACATTTAAATTACCAATATTAAAGGAACCTATTAACAAATACTGTTTCTTTATTTTTATAAATTAAATGTTATAAAAATATAAATTAAAATAATTTAAATTTATAAAATTATTAAATTTTACAAATAAAACCATAAAATTTAATAAATTTAATATCTTATTTTACGTTTTTTTGCTCATTTTATAGGCATGCTTTTGTAAAACAAACGTTTTCCTAACAAGTATAATATTAGAAAACATACGTTGTGGATAATAGATATATATAGTCATTACTTAAACTCTGACTTCCCTCTTTATTTATGCTATATGTCAAAATATCGAATTTAGAAACACTCATTTGGTTATAATATTCTTTTTAAAAATCTTATTTATCCAATTATTTTCATTATAATTTTAGTTATTAAAAAATAGATAAAAATTTTTCAATAGATTAAATTCTACACCGCAAAACCATTTCCTTTACACTCAATATAGATTTTATTTTTGTTTTCAATTAGAAATTAAAAACTCTTCCGATAACTTTCTCTACAAAATTTGTAACATGTACTCTTTTCATTCTGTTTTTAATATAATATTAATTATTTTATTCATATAAAACTTACAATAAAATTTAATAAATACTAATTTATTATAATTCAAAATATGTTAAAATTTTATAAATTTTATTAAAATTGAAGCTTTACTTTATTTTCACGTTCATTTATAAATTAAACTCTAATTCCAATTTTTTTAAATAATTTGCAACATTTTATTTTTTGTTAGATACCTAATATAAGATCAATTATAGTAACATCTTATAATCTATTATATAATTCCTTATGAATGTAAGTTTTGACTAAAATATGAATCTTTGCTTCGAAGGCTCTTGCAAAAAAAAAAAGTAGAGATAGAGAAGTCATTTCACTAGTAGTATCACCTGATGTAACATTCATTCTAGAAATTCAATAGAAGACAAGGTAGCATCAGTTGATTATAATTTTTATGAAAAATGATCCATTCTATATTTTTGTGTAAGAAGTAAACAAATAATAAAATGATTTGTGTTTTTATTTATTATTTCTAATACATAAAAAAATATATTTTCAAATACGTAAGTCTATCCGTACTCAATTTTTATAATGTCTAATAATAAGCTCCATTTGCAATCAAAAGAGAAAAATCAAGCAAGTAGAAGAAGCATAATAAACTTAAATGAATTCTTTTGAAGTCATATTACAATTTCTATATTCAAAATGCTAAATCTCAGTTACCATATGTATTACATAAACTCATTCTAAATAAGCCTCCGCATTGTTTAATTATCACTTTCAAAATATTCAATTTCAAAGTATTTTAAATTTTGTTAGGTTCTTGTACCAAAAAACAAATTGTTAGTTTCAACTCTTCTATGTAAAAAACTTTTTATACTTTTCACACAGTACAGATGTCTTCCCCACCATGAAAGTAGAATATTGTAATTGGAAGATATCACCGTCATTTAATTTGAAAAAAAAAGAAATCACCATCATTATTTAGTAAGAAGTTGGTCAAAAAGCAAAACAAAAGGTGTCATCAATGACTTCACTTGCATAAAAGAACAAATTTTCATATTTCTCAAAGCCTGCCCACATTCTCTCATTTTGTTTACATTAGGCAAAAGTATTTTGCACATCAATCTACCAAGGATATGCTAAAACATTTTGATTCTTCAAAATAATGATACTTAACAATAAAGTGAGTTGGATGATAGTGAATGTGAATTTTGTGTTTAGCATGGCTTCTGGATGATTTAGTGTGAAAAGTGATAGAACTTTTTTTTTTTTTTTGTCTTTCTAAAATGTCCTTTACTTGATAAGTAAAAATTAATATCTTTAAAATACTAAGAGTATCGAAGCAGGTATATCTCTCCCAATTAAATTTTCTTTATATACAAAACTTAGATCAAACTCATAACAACTTGCTTAAGGTACCTAAACTCTTATTACTTGAGTTAATTCACATGGGTAATAAATCTTATTTAAATTCTAGTGAGATTAGAGTTTGTTGAAATTACTGGCAACTTGTTAAAGGGGTAATCTAAAGCATGTAATTTTATGTTAATTTGTGCATTGAACTCCCAATTCTTCTATATATTGCAAACACCAAGGCAATATAGATTGAGTGAAGTAGGTGTTCCAGGGGTAACTCCATAGTTTGCAATTTTTGCTTGACAATCTGTTTTCAACTTTTTTATTTTCTGCTATGCATATAAGGATTTAAAGCAAAATCTTGTTGCTAGCTTTTTTGCTTGGGAATCATCCCTTTGTGAGGCAACAAGGGAGAGATGTAAAAGGAATTGTTTACTAGAACACATCTGTAGTCTGCAAAGATATTAAAGTTGTAACTCTATGCAGTGATTAGCTACATCTCTTGAGTATTGTCATCTGGTTGGTTTGTAATTTACCAATAGCACTAATCACTTTGCTTGGTCTTTAAGGAAGTAATACTAGTGACTTAATTTTTGTCTTGTCTTGAACTAGAACTGATGAGGTGTGTCTAAAATATTTCTGTTCTTCAATGTTCCTATGTTTGCTTCTTTAGTTATTTATTTCCTTATCTGGATTTGGATACAAATTTTAGGTGGCTCTTTAAATTGGCATTTGAATTATTTAATTTTCATGCCGTAGTATGTAAGCCATGATAGGGTAAAATTCAAAAAGGTTGTTATTGGACAAAAATATAATAAGTTTCTGCTAAATAAATTGGGGGTATCCTCCACTCTTTTGGGTTAAGAGATTAATTCTTCTAATAGTATCATCCGACACCTTAAAGTAAATTTCACTCTTATCAAAAATTTAGACCAAGATTCACTGAATTGAGAGTTAAGCTCCTTACCATTTGACCTAACCCTTATTGTTAAAATATAATAAGTTTTGATTGGTAGGCTATGTGATGTCAGCTAAAAATTGTTTGGTATTTTGGTAATTTGCTTCTCATGCTGTCTTCTTGTTCTTGAAGTCTTGGCTGGCTGGTGGCATTGAAAAGAAAGTTGCATTGGAATTTGCTGCTGAAATGGGGGGCAAATGATGTGTGAGGAGTAAAAATTCAAATGAAAATTGTATAAGAGATTAAAGCATACATCATGTGACTAATTAGACACGGTGAGGGTGAAGAAAGACTCACCACAGAAAGGAACTGACAGACCAACAAGCAGGAAATGCAAACATGGGCGTAACTCCATCTACCAGACAAACCCAGAAATCAGAACAAGCAGAGAACCACCAAAATTGATGCAATAACTCCCCTAGCTAAAACAAACATGGGAATGTTTAGATATGTCTTTTCTAATAAAAATAAAAAAAAACCTTCTTTCATGATTGCGTAATGCAACGATAAGAAGCTCACAAAACAGTTATAGAATGGGTAAGCAACACAAAAGAGAAGAATTAAACCAAAATTGGCAATGGGCAACAAAACCAAAGATAGAAGCATACAAAGTGTTTCCTGTAGAGTTTAGACATGTAAAACAGAAGCAGTTACACTGGGAGTTGTATTGAATCATTACTATACGACAAACTGTGAGTGAAAAGAATTGCAGGGTAACAAAAATGTACAGGGACGTTTCTTCCTACATTGCCAAGATCATCAAGCTGGGATTTACACAAACCATCAGGTAAAACAGCACAGGTTTGGAGATCCAGAGCTTGGCAAGATTTGATCATCCTAAAAATCAGCTTGTCCCCACCCAAACACAAAATTTTGTAAGAATTCTGTGTGTTCTTGAATGCGAAACAAATATTATGGTTCTCCTTAGAGAGTAAGTTTCAAATTATTGGGTCTAAATGTAGTTTGTTATTGGCCATGATGGAAAGGTACAGAGTTGGGCTTATAGTGAGTACTTAATTGGGCAATTTGGTTTGGGCTAAAAGAAGTCGGTAATAGTCAGATAAGATAAAAAAAAAAAAAAGCATTTAGAATAAAAAAATAAAATAAAACAAAATAAATTTGCTAAATTTGTGTTCTGGACACATAATAGACAGACATAAAATACAAACTTTTCATCAATCTACTTAATTGTGAATTAATTTAAAATAATTAATATCAAACAATATTACATATGTGATATATATTAATTTAATAACTTGAATAATTAATTTAACATATATTTTTATATTTTATTTTCTTTATTTCTCTTTCCAACTTAACTCGTATGTCTATGTGATTGTTTTTCACTCTACTCTTTCTAATTTGAAAATAATTTCCAAGTCCTCTAGGAGTATTAAAGATTTGATGGTTTTTTAATTTTAATTTAATTATTTTTAATTATCAACCACTCATTAATTTAAAAGTATTGATAAAATAAATATATTTTTAATAAAAAATACTTACCCAATAAGTATTGACGATTTTTCTTGATTTGACATGTATTGATAAGTCATTTTTGTCCACGGAATTCTCTGTACATATTTTTATACCTTTTTTTTCCTTATTTTCTCTAATTTACATAAATTAACATATAACTAGATTTTTAGTTAGGTAGTTATTATTATGTTTTTTAAATTGAACAATTTAAATTAATTTACAACATTCTTGGTATCAATACATCTATTAAATAGTAAGAGTGCCTTACTTATTACGGGTTGACTTAGCAGTAAATATTTAGGTTGAGTTGATTTAGCAGTAAACGATTAAATTTAAAGTAATTATTTTATGGCTAAAATGTATAGAATTTCTTTGAATTTTAGGTTGATTTTAAAAAAAATTTTTAAACTTTAAAAATTTTTAAATGATCCTTTTAAACTATGAAAAATTTTTAAATAACTCATTCTATCAAATTTTTCATCAAAATTTAAGAAAATAACGAATATGACCTTTATTATAAAGCTGATAAATGAAAAAAGGCCGTGAACAGTAAAATTTTAGAGTTTTAGTATTGAACCTCAACCCTAAATCCTAAATTCTAAACTTTAAATCCTAAATCCTAAATCTTAAATCTTAAATCCTAAAATCCTAAACCCTAAACTCTAAATTCTAAACCCTAAAATCCTAAATCTTAAACTACAAGTCTACACTAGGTTTTTTTCTTTTGCATTTATGGCAGATTTTGAAAATTTATGTGCATTTGAATGGTATTTTTGTCTTTTTATTGGGTCAAATGGGAAGTTGACTAAAAAACATCCAAATCTTAACGGAAAACTTGACAAAAGGGGTTGTTTTAAAAATTTTTAGGTTGTTTTAAAATTTTTTCATAGTTTAAAAATGTCATTTAAAAACTTTTAAAGTTTAGGAAGGTTTTTTAAAATTGACCTAAAGTTCAAAGAAATTTTATACATTTTAACCTTATTGTAATGTCAAAAACAAAAGTTTAAACTCTAGTAAATGCCCTAATGGGAGTATTTTTTTGTAAATGTTTCTCAAAATGATGAGAACCAATTCTCAACATTTTTTACTTTAAAAAAACAATAGAGTACCTTAGTCCTATCCATATTACATAAATATATATTTTTTTATTTCTCTAATATGTTGAATCATCTGAACCCACCGTTATGTTAAATGATTTGTATGAGTTTTTTTTGGTACAGTTGTATGAGTTTATTTTACTAGACATTGATAAAATAGATTGAAATCTTTTTATGCTTTGGTGTTGTTTATTTTTGTATATTTTTGCTGCGTACTTTGGGTGTTGGTCTGTTGACTCCAATGGAAGTTCCTTGATTAAAAGGAGTAAGTGAACGAGAAATGGTAGCCTATATATAATCATCATTGTTAAAATCTAAGCTTTCACTTTCAACTTGAAAAAGAAATGGGATTTGAAGGACCAAATGAATGGCTTCAACATCATTCTTTTTTCTTTTTTTATCCTATTAGGCAAGTGCGTCAAGGTTGAAGGCTAAGATAACTTCTATATTTATATTTATATTTATGCATAATTTTATTAATTACATGGGGCCCAAAAAGTAAAATAAGATTAAAAATGTGTTTAAAATTAAAAAAAATAAATTTTAAATTTTTTCTTTCAAATAAAATTGAGTGTCTACATTAAAGAGACATATAATAAAAAATTTTATCAATTAATTAATTAATAATTAATATGAAACAGCATTAAATATGTATCATGTGATAAAAAAAATTAATGAGAATTTGATTTTAAAAATTCACTTAAGATTAAGAGTTGCTACCTAACTTATATTTATCCTATATTGATGTATGACACATAAAGTGTCGAGTACATGAAAACATGACTTTATACGTTGTAGTCATAGAGTCATAGAGGGAAAGGGAGAACAAAGATCTAACGCTTATTAAAACTAAATTTAAATACATGTGTGGCACTTGGTTAAATTATGATTCTAGACTAACCTATATATTTACTTAAACAAATAGATAGATATTTTACAATATTCGGGTTCCATTTATGAGAATATACTATATGATAACATTTTAAATAATTTATAATTTAACTAAAAATAGTTTGAGGAATAAATTTAAAAAAGGGTTTAAAAAAATTTTGGTTTTTAATGAAGATTTGATAAATTTTTTAAGTAATTAATATTATGATCAGCATATAAAAAATTATGATTAGAAGGCACATTAGTAATAAAAAATTTCAATATATAAATATAGGGAAAGCTAATGATTCTGGTTTATTTTTTTCCCACATAGTGCAGATGGATATAAATACTAGGTGAGTAACACTACAATAAACTTATTTCAATGTTAGGGTATTAGTAGGTAATTATGAAACTAGTTAGTAATATCATGACATATAACATGGGTTAACTTGATAATTTGAATAATCAATTGGACATATTTTTTTTTGTTTTATTATTTTTACTTTTCTTTCTATCCTGACTCACATCTTCATATCTTTTTTTTTTTTTTTAATTCTACTCTCTTTAATTTGAAATTAATTTTTAAGTCCTCTAAAAGTGCTCTCTTAATTTAAAATTCATGTACTTTTAAATTAAAAATTACTTACTAATTTAAAAGTTTTAATAAAATTTATCACTTTTTTTAAGTATAAGAGGTATGGATCCTGAATGCCCAGGATTTCTCCACTTCACTCTTTCTACACGAGCACGCATTCTTATACTTTTTTCTTTCTTTCTTGTTTCTAATTTATATAAACTAATTCAAAATGTGACCAGATTTTTTGTTGGATAGTTATTATCATACTTTTTAAATTAGACAATTCAAAATGTAATTAGTTTTTTTAAAGTGTAAGAATATAATATAAAGAATAAAATATAGTTGAGTGATTATTAATGAATGAATCAATGATGTAAATTATTATAAATTATAAATAAATAAATCATAAATTATAATTTTAAAATAATTTATATTATTAATTTTTTATTAATAATTATCCTTTAAAATATGCTATACCTTTAGAAAATCCTAATTTATTTATAATTATTCATAATATCTTAGGTATCGATACATTTACTAAATAGTGAGGGTACCTGAATCTATCTATATTTAAATAAATATATTTTTCTTTATCTCTATAATATACTGAATCATTTGAATCCACCGTTATGTTAAATGATTTGTATGAGTTTATTTTACTGAGAAATTGATAAAATAGCTAGAAATCTTATATCCTTTTGCGTTATTTATTTTTGTATATTGCTGCGTACTTTGGGTCTATTCTTGACTCTCATGGAAGTCCATTGATTAAAAGGAGAATAAGTGAACGAGAAATATAGCTTTTGTACACAAATGGAAAATTAAGTTTATTTTAAAAAATTCAAGTTTTGACCATTTTTTATGCGTATATTTTAAAAAATATAAAATTTATATATATATTTTTTAATTTAGATATATAATACATAAAATTACATAACATTTTTCACTTTTATACCGTTCCACCCTCTGAAAATCTAAGCTTTCACTTTCAACTTGAGAACGAAAGGGGATTTGAAGGACCAAATGAATGGCTTCAACATCATTCATTATGTTTTGATCCTATTAGGCCCGTGAGTCCAGGTTGAAGGCTAAGATAACTTTTGATATGTATAAATTTTTCAATTATATGGGGCCAAAATGGAAGTACAGACTACCAATTATTTCAACCAGCTATAATTATTCGCATACGTGGCTACATATTATTAGCTACAATAGTTGATGATATTAATAACATTTATACATTTATATATATATAAGCATTATTAATTAAAAAGTGTTGGGATATGATGTGTATGGCAGGATTAAACAAAAGTTATTTTTGAGGATTATTAAATTTTTATAAAATATGTAAAAAATTATTAATTTATTAAATTTATAATTAAATTTGTAAATTTTGATAAATTTAAATTTTTAAATAAAATATAATTAAATTTAATTTATAAAAATAAAGATTAACTGAGGTGTGTTGGAAATTTATAGGACCTGATTTTGTCGTGGGGAGGGAGAGGATCGTGAAGATCGAGCACGTGAATTGAAGGCTTTATGGCTATGGGTTGTCCCCAGAGGAGAGGGCAAATTAAATGGCTTTTAATGGGATAGAGTAATAGTAGGAAGGGCCAAAAATTCCTATAAGTTGTGTTTGGGGTGGCAATCAATTTTGACTCTTCAAAATTGATTTTAATAGCAAATAGTAGTGTTTTGATGAAAAAATAAGATTTTTTTAGTGTATTAAAATTAATTTTGACAGGAGTGAGAGGAGTTTTGCTTTTTAGTGAAAAATTAATTATTGTTCATACAAGATGTGATTTATTATTTTATTTTCATTTATCAACATTAAGTTATTAAATTACTTTTATATGCTTTTTATCATTTTATATTAAAAAATTTTAATCCTTTTATTTAAATTCAAAAAATAGTTTTAAAATAATATATTTAAGAATAAATTAATTCTATCATAATTAATTATTATAATTAATCAGGTAATGCATTAAATTTCTGCTGCTTTAACAAGGATATTTCTTCACTAGGAGGAGATTTTCTCCATGCTTGCTCAATGCTAGGTTGGAGTGACTCGCAGAAAGAGGAAAATATCATTTTACATTCATTTTTAACAAAAGATTCAAACTATTAATAATAAGCATTTTTTGTCTCTTCAGAGTGAGTTTTTAGTTTATTAAATAAAGAGTAATTTTTTTAAAATATTAAAAATTTTGAAGTGGATAAATCTTTTTTAAATAACTTTTTTAATATACAAAATTTGTATTAAATTTAAATAATTTATTTAAAGTATTAAAATTTTTATTGCTTGGGATCAACTCGTATTAATAACAAGTTAACCCAAATCCTCAGATATGCCTAAATTAAAATAATAAGAACAGTGATCACTCTCATCTAATTTGTTAAAACTCCTCATTTACATATCAAGCTGGGAGTAATTTGTTAGACAAAATAAAAGCGGAGACATATACTACTACTTCAGTTACGTCCAAAGGTCAAGTCGGATGTGTGGGGCATTTCGGCTTGCCAACGTTAATACGATTATGCTATTTTTGGACCCTAATATCTCTCTGATATTGCCTAAAAATGTCCAAGTTGGTGGACGCCAGTTATGAGGCCCTCGACTCTCAAATTTCCAATCGGCGGCCCCGCTGCCACACCTATTGCCTTCAACCCCTTTCGGCCGCAGCTTCTCAGCTTCCACAGACTTCGCACCGTCTCTTTCATTACTTCAATCAGAACCGAAATGATAATCTTACAATTTTAAAATTATATTTTGAGGTATATTTGTTAAATAAAATAAATAAAATACTTTAAAATAATATATTTTATGTTTTTATTCATTTTAAAATTTATTTTTTTAAGAGACATATCTCTTCATATAATGCTGATCACGTAAAGTTAACATCACTCCAATAGAACACCCTTCAATTTGATCGCATGCATTCTTTTTTAGTCTTAATATTTGTACTTTCTTATATTTATATTTTACTTATAATAAATAATTTAAAATTAATTTAAAATTATATAAATTTTATATTTATAATAAATCTCAAATAGTATATTGTAAAGAAAACATAACTATCAAAATGTATATATATAACATTTTCTTTCTTTTTTAAAAGCGTTTGGTTTTGTTATCCCCCGCGTACATGTGTCTAATAATAGTGTCGTACAAGAAAATAATAGAAGAAAAGTATTTTCAACGTGAAATCAATTAACTGTACACTATTTCTCTCTGTTTGGTATTTGTGCATGTGGCAACTGCGATTCTGCAACCCCAACTATCCAAACCAACCCTAATTGGAAAAGAAAAACGGTATAGTTTCGTATATTTTTTTAGAATATTATATAATATTTTAAAAATTTATAAGTTTAATATGTTTTAAAGTGCGTAAAAAAATAATAAGACTTTTGAAAGCTACTTGGGAGTACCATATGCCCAACGAGCAAATTGAAAATTTTTTATTAAAGAAAACAAATTATAAAAAAATATAATCAGTATATAAATTTTGTGTATAACTTTTATCATTATTCTCCGTAATTATGGTGAACTGTTGCAGTTCTTCGAAGTAATTGCGATGGCTTTCCAGTCCCACAGGCAACGGAAATAAATACGCTCTTTTTATTGAGAAAGGGAAGAGGGTGGGCGGGGGAATAGTATGAAATTTTGTTGTAAATAATTACTCGTTCCTTAATAACATTTGACATTTCAATTCTTTTTTTTTTTTTAGAAAATATGTTTTTTACACTGAAATAAATGTGACAATATACTTGTATCTACTTGTTAGTCTGTCAAACCGATATTGGTACATTAAATAATTTTTGTTTTCTATCAGCGCTTAAACATCTGTCCCATTCTGGAACACTAGAGGTATTGAGTCTATTGACAGGTGGATTTGGGTTTCTAAAGTGTAATATGTATTTTATTTTATAAAATATAAGTAAAATATTATTGATTAAAATAAATAATTTAAATTATTATAATATAAATAAATAATAATTTATATATTTAAAATAATTTATATTAAAATTTTTTATTAACTCATTATTTATTTATATTTTAAAGAATAACATATATCTTATATTTTAAATCTCAATTCATTAATATATAATTTCCTCTTATGTCTGCCCTCTATAATGGAACATTTTTTGTTTTTTTTTTCTTTGTTTATGGTGTTTAGCTAGTCTCTAGTTTGAAATAATTAAATTATATAAAGAATAAAATATAGGATAAATTGCTTCGAGTTTTTTTATACTTTTTATAAATTTTGTTGATTTATGAAACTTACACTAATTTTTTATTTTATAAATGCATTATATATAAACTTAATTTATTATGATCATAAAAAATATTATTACTTGAGTAATAAAATTTGTCTCTTTATAAACTTTATATTTAGTCTTTTGCAAAGAAATAGTTTGATGTGAATTTTTTTATAATTTATAATTTTTTTAAAAAATTCAAATAATTATTAAAAATGTTTATAATATTATTTCTTGTATTTTATGTAAAATATTTTAACATTTTTTTATATTTTATAAAAATTCATAAATTATAAAAATATTTACGCAAAATTAATTTTATGGAAGAGACCAAATATACATTTTAAGTGAAACAATTTTATTATTTAATTAATAAAAATATTTTAATAAATTATAACAAAATTTATTAAGTAACTAAGAGTATTTTTAATCATTAAAGTTTATGTATAACTCATTTATGAGATATAAGCAAAGTTAATATAAATTTTAAAAATAAAAGAAATTTGTACAAGAAGTACAAGTTTTACATAATACTAACCCATAATTTTAACAATACTATCCTACTCCGAAAAGCAAATACTAACCCTCATCTAAAGGTTGGCTTAATAAATAAATAATATTTTTATATATAAATATATTAATTCATTCAAACCCATGGATTAAATGAGATAAGATTAAGTGTCTCAAAATTTTGGTAAGTAATAATAAACTTTATATTTTTACTTTTGATATTTTATGTGATTTTATTTAATAAAATTAAATTTTTTAAATTTTATAAATTAAATTCATTGATTTAAAAGTTTACAAAATATTTTATAAGTAATAAAATTATAAAAATATTTTTTTCCAAAGAACAGTTTACTTTTCTTCTCATTCCCTGTTCATGTCCGTTTCCAGCTTACAACTCTTCGTTGAAAGTGACACCCATGTACTTCAAAGTTAAGTGACAGCCCCTGTGATGCTCTCCTCTTTTCATTTAAAAAAATTTTACTTATCAAACTATCTCCTAAAAATGAACCACAAAAAATAAAAAATATGTATTCCTCCGAAATAAACATACTCTTAAGATGTTCCTTTCTTCCCTTATTCTAAACCCAAAAAAAAAAAAATCCTTTCCTTTTCCTTTTACCTCTTAAAATGATCCATCCAAAATAATATTATTTTCGTGTCATTTGATACACAAGAATAACACAAAATTAATTAAAGACCACTCTAACAAATACATTATATAATTTATGTATTTCCAGGACACGCAACATTATTCCCCATCCAAACCAAGTGTAGGGTTTGCCACATGTTGGAATGACTTTTCTGGTCATACAAGTTTGGGAATTGCCAAGTCAAGTGGGGTTTCCACGGCGCACCGCAATTGGTGAGAAATGTCATTCTCTGTCTTGGCAGCAGAATTACAGGTGGCTCGTTTTTGAATGTGCGTTGTATTTATTCATCCCTTGTGTCACCGTATAAAGTCGACGCGGGCTTTTCTTGCATTAATTTTTTATTTTTTCAACATCTGTATAATTTGGCTTCTATCGTTGCCACTTGCCATAATTGTGTCCCCAATTTTGTTTTCTTTTGGGAGTTTTCCACAAATAATTGTGCCTTTTTTTGGTACAAAATAATTGTAACTTTGACTTCAATGAGTTAGTTTGTAATTGTTCGACAGATTTATGAGCTGAACTCTAACCTTTTACTTCACATTCTTGAGTCTTGTTATTTTCTTTAAAATAATTTATAAAATTTTTATCATAATAAATAAATAGTCTTAGAAATTATAAATAAAGATAAATTTTTATTTATTATGTATGAAATTTTTATAAATTATTTTAAGTAAAAATATTTTTTTATAAATATTTATGTCTATATAAGTTATTAATTTTAATGTCAGCAAGATGTTGCAAAGTATTACACAACAAACACGTCACAGTTGATGTAAGACTATTTTTTATAAGAGATAATTTTAAGTTTAATTTTTACAATAAATAATTGAATTTTTTTATTCCAACGATGTGTAAATTTATCTCTAGCAAAAGCAAATTATAGCAAATATCATATATTTTTATTTCTTTATTTCAATTCAAAGTTGTACAAGAGTTTAGATGTTACATGATACAATTAATTACTACCAAAGTTGATAACAGTGCATCGTACTATTTATTTTATACCTACCATGTGCCAATTGCATTATTTTGAGTAAAATACTACTTTTATAATTTTAAATCAATAAATATTTATATTTAATGGTATAAAGTTTTAAATTAATTCAATTTTATAATTTAATTTATAAAATTTAATAAATTTTATTATTTTAATAATTAAATAAAAATAATATTATAAAAATAATATGACTATTTTTAATAATATTTTCAATAATATCTGAATTCCCTCGTTAAGAAATTAACTTTGAAACGCCACTCTAGCTATTGGCCATAAAATACCCACCAACAACGATTTAAGAAGGATCATCCACCAATGAAGACAAAATTATTGTGGAAAAAAAAAACTGGGATAATACTAAAAAATTTAATATTTGTGTACGGAAAAAGTTGATAACATGCTTTACATTTAGCGACAAAAAAGTTTATCAGATAATTGGAGCCAAATGTACGCAACAGCGTACGACCACGGATTGCCATATGGCAATTTGCGATTGCCAATAATATCCTATCGGAATCCGGCGATGTTTGAAAGTGCCCTTTCGTGGCACTCCACCTTCCATTCCCTCCTGAACTGTATAAAAGGCATTCCTAATTCTCAAAATGGCTCCAAATTCCAACTGCCATCCGAGCCAATAAATTCGTCTCAATCCAGGAATACCATGTTCTCGCTGAGGTTTCCTATTCCTGTTGAGAATACTCTTAGCCCGCCCCCTAAGCCTACTCCTTCATCGTGTCCCCGTTACCAAACATATCGGTTCCGGTCCCTCCCTCTTCCCAAACGCCGCTCGTCCTCAGCCAGAGCGAATGTAGCCGTTCAGGAAGAGGTCCAGGGCGAGCCGTATGACAAAAATGCACTTGCCGGAATCTCGCCCGAACCCGAGCCAATTCCGCCGGGTCTTCTACCGGAGCTCATGCCGAAGCATGTCGCAGTGATCATGGACGGCAATGGGAGGTGGGCAAAGCTGAGGGGGTTGCCGCCTTCTGCGGGTCACGAAGCTGGTGTACAGTCACTGAAAAGGCTCATTGAGCTCTGCTGCAGTTGGGGAATTAAGGTTCTCACAGTTTTCGCATTTTCTACCGATAACTGGATTCGCCCGAAGGTTAGTTTTGCCTATGATTTTGGCACATGCTATTTTCGAATTATGGTTAACTTTATGCTGTTGGGAGCTTTTCTGGTTCTTTTTCTGCGACTTGGGTGACTTTCTCTGATGCTAAGTTTTGATTGTGCTGCAGGTGGAGGTCGATTTCTTAATGAGCTTGTTTGAAAAAACAATAACATCTGAAATTGAAACTTTTAAGAGGTAGCGACCTCGCCCCGCTCTCAAAGTTCCATAGAAGCATGTTGTCTGCTTAATTCTGATTCTTTATGGTTACTATAAAAATCATATTTTTTCTACTAATATACCGATATAAATAATATTCATATGTGTGTGTGGTGAAGTTTGATGGGGTCACTGGTTTGACTAATTAAATTATGATCGAATAAAAAATACTCAAGTAAAGAAGGTGCAATCTTGGGCTTACCCTCTTGTCCAGTGTAAAATTCTATCTTCTTTCTTCTTTTCAAGTTTCTCTTTGCTTTCTATGTAGCTAGATAGAGACATAGCCTGCTTTCCCTTCTTAAATTTGCTGTCTTTTTTAATGCAATTTATGCTGAAAAGCTTTGCAACCACCAATTTGGGATTGACCCTCCATTCGTTTTCCCAATCAGTGTAATCAGTGCATCTCATATTTTCCGGTTTTTGTTTATCTTGAAGAAACAGTATCTTAACAGCTCCTCACAGGTGCGTTGAGTTGAAACAAACTTCTTTTCCTGTCTTTTATCTTTTGGTCTCCAGTGAGATACTAGTCTTTGGATTGATCACGGTAAAAAGAATTAACATGTCTTATACTAAGTTTTTTGTCCTACAACATCTGTTGCAAGAATAGAATCAGAATCTGTTATGTCATGATTGCTGGTGTGAAAGCTTTTAAAAGGTTGCAGGTGAACGTATAAGGTGATTGATGTTTCTCCCCCTCAGAAATTTGAGTTTAATCAGATTACCCTAGCATTAAATGACAGAAATAACCCGAAAATAAACGATACCACTGGTAATGTAGTGGATCTGATTATTCATTATTAATAAGGATGGCAGATAATGAGGGGAAACAGGATTGACCACAGCCAATCGACTTTTGGACTTTTTTTTGGTTATAAGCTGATATTGGACATAGATCTTCATAATCTAGCAATGTCTGATGAGGAATCAATGCGTTGTGTTTCTGCGTTTTCTCTACTTGGCCATGGACAAACATTAGAGAAAATGGTAATGATTCCCTTTATAGCTGTAAATAATGGAAACTAATCCTCTGCTTGAATCTTGAAACTGCTTGATTCTACATCTTACCTTGCAATCCTCCTTGTTGCTTGGGACAAAATTTTCCTAGGATCAGAGTCTTTTCCACTAAATCACACGAATGCAGTGAATTTGATAATGAGCAAACTTCCATTCAAACCTAAATTTGTGTTACATTATACCTTGGCTGTCATGATCATAACTGGCTTTTTATTTCTTTATATTAAGTTTCAAATGAACTTTTAAGTCACCACTTTTGAGTTCTTCCTTTGGCACAGGGAAGGCATTCGAATATCTATGATCGGAGATTCATCAAAGCTCCCCGTGTCTCTGCAGAGAATGGTGAGTAACGCAGAGGAGAACACTAAGGATAATACCAGACTCCAACTTATTGTGGCCGTTAGCTACAGTGGAAAATATGATGTTATCCAAGCATGCAAAAGTATAGCCAAGAAAGTTAAAGATGGCCTTGCTCAGTTGGAAGACATCGATGAAAACCTTATCGAACAGGAACTGGAAACTAACTGCACTGAGTTTCCTAACCCTGATCTACTTATTCGGACTAGTGGCGAACTTAGAGTCAGTAACTTCTTGTTATGGCAATTGGCCTACACAGAATTATACTTCAACAGAGAACTCTGGCCAGATTTTGGGGAGGAGGAGTTTGTAGAGGCCTTAACTTCATTTCAACAGAGACAGAGGCGCTTTGGTGGGCGAAAATCGTGAGCATGTGCATGCTATTTAGTATATTTATATCATTAATTATTGTGGCCTTTATGTTGGCATATTGCATTAGGCATGAGTACTGCTGTAATGCCAATATAGGAAACTTTGGGAAGAGAAGCTTCAACAGGAGCCCATTTAAAAGCAAGGTGCCGTATATGCATTTAGATAAACAAGCAACTGTTGTTGTATATATCTTTTAGAAACATAACTAATTATTGAGAAAAGCTGTGACCACTTTAGTGTGGTAGTATTTGAATTAATTAAATTTTATAATTTAATTTATGAGATTTAATAAATTTAATAATTTAAATTTTATGAAATAAGAATTATATAAAAATAAAAAATTATAAATTATTATCAAATTTTTAATTGTCAGTGCGGCTTGCCTGAATAGGTTATTGTGTAAAACTTTTGTGTGCACAATTCTACCAGTAACAAGGGAAAAAAAAATTAAAACAAAAGAATTTGGGAGGTAAAATTCTCATATGCATTCAGACAAAAAATAAAATTTAGGAGAATGACTAAGCCAAAAAATCATGAAAAAAATGATAAACTCATAGAAAAATAAATATGAAGAGTGATTATTACCCTATAATAATGAAAATAATTATTTTTAAATGGTTATTTCTCTCGGAGTTTAATATTTTGCATTGACTTTTCAACTTGATATTTTTTCAAAAATTTATTTCTTAGTCTGGATGGTCATGTGTATTGGTTCTACCATGTCTATAACTCTAGTTTCATTAATTTCATATTTTGACTTGTAGGTAAATGAGTGCAGAATTTGGTCTGTGTTTTTTCAGACTTTTCTCTTTCTCGTGTGTTACAGCATGCAACACAGTAGCACGTGCTCTTGCCTCTTTAGGTTTACATCCTGAAGGAATAGTTTGGTCTATGACATATCTCACCAAATTGTACTGCTTGCTCTAAAGGATGTCAATTTGGCTCCTCCTTAACAATATTTCTTTTTCTATTGTTTTAGTAAAAAAAATTTATTAAATTCTTGTTGGGTAAAATTTAAATTATTAAAATTAATCAATTCCCACGTATCAAATCTAAAGATTTATACTATCAAAGTGTGAACTTTCTCTGAATTTGAAATTATGAGAATGATATATATATATATATATATATATATTATAAGAAACACTCTAATGCACCAAAAAATAAAAAAAGAAAACACTCTAAATACAATTATATATAACAATTTTGCACAATCAATTACCAAAAAAAAAAAAAAGAAAGAGTGCAACCGAAGTTATTTATTAACTAACATAAAACCTGACCAACAATATCCACGCACGTATAATGAGATCGGGGCATTTATCTCCTCAGTATATGCTGCACTTGTGTAAATGCATGTTAGACCGTCGTTTAACTCTACATTTTTTCCGACTATTTTCTGTTGGCTTTAGTTGGATGATTTTTTTCCATCCCAGATGTAGTTTCAATCTGTGCTTTGTTGTCTTTAGGCTTGAAGCTGATAAGACTAAGTGGAATATAATAGCTTTCAAAAGAAATGGAAATGCACAATACTTGCTTCAACTAATGAATCTTTCAAGTCGCAGTGCACCATCCTAGGAGAACAAATGAATTGGAGTGCTATTGAATGACCTCTGTTATTATTACATTACTTATAATAATGTTTTAGTCACGTTCAATGATATGGACAAAATTTTAAAAAAAATAAAACGCATTCCAATCAAATTTAAAAAAACAAAAAACATCAAATTATACTAAAAATGTGATTGAAAAGCAAATTTATTGGCGTAAGAATATAATTTCTGCTATTGAACTTGCAGAAAATTTTGAATTTGAAAAATTTCCTATGGTATTGTTAAATATTTAAAATTCCAGGTTATGAAATCATATTATCCTGACTGGATCGTCGATGATTTGCCTCTTGAGGAGCATAGGCATAGCCCCCATGGCTTGAGATATCAAGGCCTGCAAGTTCATCTTCTCTAGAGATTCTCAATATCTTAAGCTTGTGTAGAGCACAGAACAGAGGCCCCATTGTTGCACTAACCCAGCCCAAGATCACCAAGATCTCAATCACCTGGGCGCCGATCAGCCTCCATCCACCTCCTAATAGAAGCCCATAGGGTCTCACTACTCCTTCCTCACCTGAATCATAAGCTTGAATCACAAATTCCTCTTTGGCAAACAACCCTGTAAATATCAAACCCCAAGCTCCACACCCACCATGCAATTGGGCTGCTTCTAAAGGGTCATCATAGTTTAGTCTAATTGCCAAGATGTTGAGACCAATAAGGACCCAAGCAGAGACAAACCCACAAATAATGGCCGCCCATGGCTCAACAACTGAGCATCCAGATGTGATAGCAACAAATCCCCCAAGCAAGCCATTGCATACATCTAATGCATCCCAATGGCCAATTAGCAATCGCCGGCCGAATAGGGTGACAATCCCAGCAGTCGAGCCCGCCAATGTGGTTACAACTGCAGTCCGGCCGATGGAGGTCCAATTACCTTGATTTTTTGTGCTAGGGTAGGGCACAACAACTTTGTCAAATGAGCCTGGATTGAACCCGAACCACCCGAACCACAATAGGAATGTCCCGAGTACCACAAGAGTTGCATTGTGGCCTCGGAGAGGAATGGGCTTACCGAGAGTATCAAATCGGCCAACCCGTGGGCCCTCCATAAGGGCTCCCCAAAGCCCAGCAATTGCACCAACCAAATGCACCACTCCACTCCCAGCAAAATCAATGGCACCTGAACCAAGAAACAAATCACTGGAATTTGGACTCAGCCAACCATCAGATGACCAAACCCAATGAACCACAACTGGGTACACAAACCCACTAAGGAAAAAGGAGAATGCAAGGTAAGCACTGAATTGGGTTCGCTCAGCTATGGACCCACTTGTGATGCCAGATACTGCGATAGCAAAAGCCCATTGGTAAAGAAAGAAACTGTAATCGTAAGTATCATTTGGAATGCTAACAAGAGCAAACAGCTTTGCACCAATGAAAGGGTTAAAATCACCGTAAGCGAATGCAAAGCCGAAGAGGTAGAAGGAGATGCTGCCAACGACGGCGTCCACCACGTTGGTCAGCATTATGTTCATGGCATTCTTGGCACGAACGGAGCCGGCGCACAGCATGGCAAAGCCAATCTGCATTACGAAGACGAGGTATGCAGAGAAGAGAAGGTAGATTGTGTTAATGGAATAGGTGACACTTTCTTCCCAAGACATTTCCATTAGAGGCAAAAGAGAGATAATTGGACGAGATGGGTATATTCTTTTCCGTTCTGTGAAAACAGGAACATATGGGTTTGAAATAGTATGTGTGGAAATGGGACGCTACGGAGTTTGACGGGTAGCTGGTAGCTACTGAAAGTTTGGTGTTGACTGGTCGCACTTGGTACCGACTTACGATTATGGAGTGAGCACATAGGCTTGCCGCTTTTGGCTTTTAGCTAACAATGGGTTAGAACAATTTCCAAGAAGTTGACCCGGTCATCTCCTACCATTGGTCACGACAGTTACCAAGAAAGAAAAAAATAGTGATTGGAGCACGGAAGACTACTCACGTTCTCTCGTAAGGAAATACTCCCTCTCTCTCTCTCTTAAATAAAATTTTATCTTTCCTATTTTTCTGTTTGAGCAACAATAGTAAGTGCTTCAACTGCAAAACTTGAATGATGTAATAGTCCCACCAACATAACTCTTCTTGAATCACCTGTGATCCATTCGACTTTAATTCGCAAAGTTCGCAAAAGATAAAGGCACCTGCCATCTAATCTATTCATGCAAAGATTGCAACATAGTTTTATTTCATTTTTTGATAGAACAAATTAGTTTTTGAAATTATTCTTGGCAAAGAATATTATTTCTTAATTTATTATACAAACAATAAATACAGACATAACAATCTATAATTTATAACTAATCAAGTGGTCTTCCCTAAGAACCAGAACGATATAATATTACAATACGGATTGCTTTGTGTCTCAGGAGGCACTAAGTCTAAGCAACATGATACAGCCATTTTATCTGTTTTTAATTTTTGGGATACTGAACGGTACTAATTTAATATATACACACATGTTATGAGAAAAATTACTGGGTTTTTAAATATTTGCGTGACCTCTCACCGAAACTCTGCTAGTAAGGGAAGGCCTCATTGTGACTATGGCAGACTCATTGGCTCCAGCTTTAAGAGCTGCCTTTCCAGCTTCCAGAAACCTCTTTACTGCATCTTCTGCATATCGGTTCGCTTCCCCCACAGTCATGCCTTCCCCAATATTTGGATAGGATTTAAGTACGTAATCACCATTGAGCTGAGATGCAAGCTGGATTAGTTCCATCTGGAACTCTGAGAGTTTTGCATCTTCTCTAGGTCCCCATGGCCTCAGTGATGTCTTCACCTCTGGAAGAGTTTCTGAAAGAATAATGGTGAAGATTTTGAAACATAATTGCTATAAAATATATAACTACTATCAAAAGACTAGACAATGGCAAGCGACAAGCTTTGTGTTCATACATTGGATTTTTATATGTGCAAGAGTAGCATGACATTGCACTAATACTTACAAACCTAGTTTTAAGATGAAGACAAAAGTGGAAACTCAATTCTTATTGCAGAAAGTGAAAAAGAAACAGGAAGCTTCTAAGATTTAGTATTAATATTACAAATGAATTTAGTAAAAACCCACAGTTGTTCAAGAAGCATCAATATTAATACCATGACAAAGTGCTACGATTGCTCTGATCAGATGTAATAATCAAGGAAGTAAATGCAAACCTGGACAATCATCACGAGGTGTATCACGAAGTAAGAGGTATTTCTCAAAGCTACCAGCCCATGCATCTCTCTTGGTCAAGAAATTTGATTTTAAATTGAACAGCTTCTTAACTGTGGCTGGAACAGAAGAATGTTCGAACTGTGAATTTGGTCTTGGCCCATCTGGTTCATGAATCACTGCAACAAAAACTCATAGTCAACTCCTGCTAAAATTGGCCCTCAAAAGAAGCCAAAGAAAAGGTACAAAAGATTATTCAAGCTCAAATTTGAGCAATATGACATAAGCTATGACTATCCAAGTCCAATTATTGCTCAAGAGATGTTATATATATGTTGGTTGGCTCAAGCATATTGAGACGGAAAATAAATAAGGAGAATAATAATGTATAGAAAATTCAACAAGTTGACAGCCAAGTAAAAGAAGCTCTTATGACATAGAAAATTCAACACATCATAGAAAACATGAGTTAAAAGAGAATACAAAAAGGAAAACTAAATCTGAAGAACCACCATTTTCAATATTGAATAACGGCCTTTTCTTATGGAAAAACTAGCTGGCATTATTCATGGTCTCAAATCATGTAAGGTCTTATCCCAGAAAGTGAAATAACTAATTCTGCAATAACTACAGAGAATATTTCAAGTCTATGGACCAATCGTAGATTCCCTTTTGCATAATACATTCATAGAATGAGACAAGAAGTTTTCTATCCAGATCAGATAATACAAGTTCATTGGGCTCAAATTACAATATTAAGACTAAATTTATATTCCGCTCGTCGGGCTTAAAAAACACAACTTGTTTGATCTGAGCACTGGAAGTTATTGTGTACCTTTTCTGGGAAAAAGAGTGTCAACAAGAGTCTAAGAAGTGAACTTCAAAGCATTGCCAAAGTCTCTTACAATTTTGGTATATAGTCAAATACTAATCAGCGTCATAGACTACTTCCTTTCTGTCTATTTATTACAAAAAATGCAAGAAACAGTTTCTTATGTCTTGCACAAACCTATAGTCACAGACAATTTGATAAGTGAAAACTACAGACAAAGATGACCAAAGCTAATCTCAAACATGCGACACAGCAGTCTTTACAAATTTCTACATCATTTTTAAGTCTAAATACAATAATTTGTACAACAGAAAAGGAAAAGAACTAAACCAAAAGAAAAGGAAAACAGAACTTTGAAACCCCATCAAGTGAAAGAGCGACAAAATGTAATAGTACAAATACATATATGCCAAAACTTCCATATCCACCAAGAGTATACATAAGCCATATTATTAGCCCTAAGTGAAGAACCAAAAGAAAGATACTTCGACAATGATACGTAATGAAGTTATCAAAAGACCTATGTCTGCGATTTTTTCATCATATTCATGCAATGAGATAAGACTAAGCATCGGTACAATTTTGTGCACGAGTGTATTTTTACTCAGTCTAACGGGGTACTATCAGTGCCCAATCAGCACAAGCAACAACACAAAAGCTCTAATTCATATCAAACAGAAACAAATCAAACACCTAAATACGGAAAAGCTATAGTTGGATCAAATAACTCTTTACACAATCATAAAATAGACTACCGTACTCTCACATAAACACAAAACAGAAATTAAGAAGCCAATAGCGGGGGCATACGAACAGGTAAACAAGTAAAAAATACCCGCAGACAAGGAAAAGTACCAACAAAGTCAACAACAGCGCTCACCTGTACCCTTCTCAATCCATGGCGAGATCAGAAATGTTGGGACTCGAACACCCAACCTGTCGAATCGAAAGTAATATGGGTCAGGACCAATTATCCCATCTGGGTTGGGGACACCAGAAACCGGGGTAGGCACATGGTCGTAGAACCCTCCATGTTCATCATAAGTAATCAACAAAGCCATCTCTTTCCACTGAGGACTAGCTCTCAGTGTCTCATACACCTCCTTCACGAACTTTTGCCCTACGGCCACATCGTGGGAAGGGTGGTCGTCATTGGCTGGAAACAGGTTCACATCGAAGTACCGCTGTTCCACAACGACGTAATTAGGAAGTTTACCCAATTTAGCGTGCAATTTGAACTTTAAAGAGTAGCTATGGAACTTGATGATGTGCTTGAGCTTCCTCAAGCTCTTGAAGAACAAGGTAGCGGGGATATTCTGGTAATAGATCCCGAATGTGAGGTCGTTTTCGTCCAGAGAATCGAAGATGGTTTTCTGGGGAAACCCATGTATCAAGTCCTTCCGAACATTGCTCATGGCCCCATGGGAGGTCGCCGAGTGAACGTAGAACCGGTTTGGCTGAGTCGACGCCGGCACTGAGGCGAACCATTTATCAAACACGGCGAACTCGTTTGTCAACTCAGTGTAGACCGGCAACACCTCCGGTTTAAACCCGCTCATGACGGTTTTCGACATTCCCTGATCCATGCTCTCGGCCTGCTGAGCAAACCCATTCATCGGAGCCGGGTTCGCCGAGCTATCATTGGATCCAAATATCTGTTCCCTTATGGCCTGAAACGAGTGCCCCGGGTCAGAATCAACGAAAAGAGCATCATCCGAGACTGGAACCTCCGGCGAGCCCGGGTCAGATACCCAAATCCGGTTCGATTCCTTGCCGGTCAAACCGTCAATATCGGGTCGAATCGATTTGAGCCACCCCAAAATGTGGTCAAAGGATCGGTTTTCCATCATAAGGACGACCACAGTTTTGATGGGTCCTTCAATTTTGTGCTTCTTTCTGCTGAAGCCACCCTTGACATCAATAGCGTTGGAAGAGACCAAGAGGTAGAAGAAGAAGAGAAAGGTGAACCGCGCTCGCCGGAGACTCATCTCCGCTGACCGGAACGCGGCCATTTTTGCAGCCGTTAGAGAGGGATTGGGTAGGAGGATGGTAGTTAGATGGTAAACAGGGCGAAGCAACGAGAAGTAAAATACGGCATATGCTTTCAGAATAAGGACTTTTATTTTGTTTGCGTCACCAACTGCTTTGCCTTGACTCTTTCTCTTCTTTTGCTTTGAATTTTTTTTTTTTTTCTCAGTGAGTGCACTCTGCAATTATTTTTTAATTTAATTTTTAAATTAAATAATTTAATTATTTTATAATTATAATTAAAATAATTTTTTTATTAATTAAAATTTTTTAATATGTTATAATTCATGGATAATAATTTAAATTTTATTTTTTTAATTGTCATAAGATATAATTATAATATAAATTTATTTTTAATTAACAAAATTTATTAAAATATATAAAATTAAAACTTAATATTTAATAAAAATAAATAATTTCATAAAAAAAAGTATGATAAAATTTTTAAAATAAAAATAAAATTTATATTATTATTGATTAATTATATTATGTAAAAAATATAATAAATAAAAAATTAAATTATTTTAATTATATTTATAAAATAATTAAAGTATTTTAATTATATATTTAAAGAAATTAAATAAATTAACGTAAAAAATAAAAAATTAAATTATTTATCTAAAAAATAGATGATAAAAATGCATTTACTCTTTTATGTTTGTTAGAAAAAAATCCAATTGTTATACAAACAATTTAAAGAAATACAGAATGACTGGATAATTATCCACGACAGCTGCCCCTTTGGTTTTTAGAACTCATATACATATAATGTTTAATGTAATTTGTTTTTTGTTTGTAACATTTTTCAACACCGAAGCTATCAATCTTTTTCCTCCCAGAGGTCGCTTTAGGCCTTTTTTAATTGGATTCAATAGTTTGTATTTGAAACGGCTGTGTCTTTATCTTCAGAGCATTTAATATGATCAAATGGCGTATGCATCTTTCTTTTGCCTTTGTGGTTGAAGATATTTGAGACGTGGGTGAAAAGGGCACTCTTCTTTTTCTTTTTTTTAGTAGAAGTGGTGCTGTTTATTTATAATGTTTCCTATGCTTCTATATTCACAAATTAAAAGACTCATTTAAAAATATTAATATAATTACATTTATTAAATCTTATATTTTGAATTAGCAGAATTAACAATCTAAAAGACACAAATCAATTTTGGTGTCACTGGATGATACCTTGTGGTGATATTTCATGATTTTTTAAGTATAAACTTATCAGAGTGATATTATATGTGCAATACTTTTATTTATTTATTTAGTGCTACATCTCAGCTTTTTAACTATGCTTTAATATATTGATTGTGCAAGTTTAAAGTTACTATTGTTAAGAAAAATTTGATGTTAAATAATTTCTGTTCTAAACATAGTAATCTTTTATAAAAAAAAATAAGAATACCATTAAAGAAATAATATATATATATATATATATGTATATTGATTGAGCACAATTTCTCATGAAAAGAGTGTTACTCATCTTCAAAACATGGAACTTTCTGAAAACAGTACAAATTGTTGAAAAACTTCACATATTTATCAGTGTCATTATTCTTTTTTTTTTTCTTCCAAAGTGGTAAGCAACAACTCATTCATGAAAACAAATAGATTAAACTAATTATTTTGGAGGGGTTCTACTGAAGGTTGTTCCACAGGCATCATCGATTCTCATGTTAGCGTTAGAAAAGCACAATCTTCTCTTTCAAAATGAATATCTATTGACAATCATTCCATTGTAGTTTGAGAAATGCTACTAGCACACTCTTTAGCATTGCTTGTTTAGTTTTGGCTTTACTAGCATTGTTTGTCTCCCAAATTTCCTTGAGAAAAACTTGTTCAATTCTTGGTATAAGAAACAATTAACAGCCATCAGACATAGGGAACTCCCAGAATACCAGGGCAAGGAAATTTGAGCAGTTGACTGAAGATACCTTCAAAAATTTATTTCTTGCAAAGAAAATAAAAATCTAAATTCTCCCCCAGACATGCTTCAAAACCATCCTCATAGTACAGTACAAGAAAAAAAATAACAGTAGTTTGGCAGTATTATGCCACACGATCTATGGTTCAGAGGTATAGTTGAGAAAGAACACAAACATTTGGTCCTGATCTTAAGCATACATGCTCTAAAATAGATTAGCCCACATCTTTAGCTTGTTTTGTTTCCACTTTGGAAGCTTGTGGAAGGCAGCTTTTGTCATTTCAAATTTTTCATGCAACCCTTCTTCGGGTAAATAGGCCTAACGCCATCAAAAAGGACAGATTCCAGTCAAAATATGGAGCAAAACAAAGACTAGCTAGCATGACTTCTACTGTATGATATCCCATTGTGAACCATAATACACAAAAAATTACCAGGAATTTGCAAATAGTGAGATAATGGAATGGGATACATGAAGTTTATTATCTAAACTAGGATGGGACTTGTACCTTGTGCGGCTACAATAGTTTTATAAATAAAAAAAGAGAGGAAATTGGTAGAAAAAAATTTATCAGGTTGTGATACCTGGCAACTGTAGCATCCAGCTTTCATATATATGGGCAACAGACAATAAGAGTCAGTAATACTTTAAAAAATTTCATATTCAAGTGTTTGCCGTAATGATAATAGTTGTTTTGAGCAAGAAATTAATTCTTGTAACATCTATGGTCTGTTGCCAATCTTTCAATTCTGTTGTGTGACATGGCATTGAAAAATGTTCCCAATGCATGCTTTCATTTCTTTTCAAGATAGTAAACCATAAAGAGACATTGGAGATGGTTTTTTCTTCAGGTGAAATTTCTTTGAGAAAATTCACATGGCACTATGAGTCTATCCAGATTCAACAAAGAACCAGATTATGTAGATTACTCCAATTTATAGTTAAATAATTAAAAAGAAAATGGGAAACTATTTGAGATATATAAAAAGGTAAAAATCACAATAACTGAAACTTCTTATAGGACCTGCAGCACTTCATTAGAATACCCACATATCAGCCCCTGAGCATAAACGTAGAATTTCAGATTGTTTCAAGAAGAAGATTCAGCTTAGTAGTGTTCTCCAGTGAAGAAAAGCATGTGCAAGAGGCTGGGAAGAAAGGTTGAGTAAAGTCTTAGAAAAACTGATTGATTAGGCTTCTTCATTTCAAGAGGTACCTCTCTTCATGTTCCATCAATTGTATTTACCGACTCACCAGAAACCACCTTCAGCCTGTTCATAAGGGTATGTTAAAAAATGCACACATTTGTCATTTCTGTCCTTCAATTATGATCTTGGTTCTGTTGCAAGAGAACCTGAAAGTGACACTGATTCTTCTGGGAAAAGCGAAAAGAAGGTAAGGAAAGGAAAAAGAACAAGAAAAATTAATGCAGAAAACCACTGGTCATGATCCAAAAATGGAAACAGAAAACTGGGTGATCAAGAGGAAGGCCATCCCATATCTGGTGTGACTAAAATTGTAGAACACAGACAAGGTAGAGAAATAGAATGCTTATGTAGTTTCTTAATACCTCATTTGGTTCCTTTTAGTGGTGTAATTCCACCTCTCAACTTCAGACAAAACAGAATCATTGACTAACCTACAGTGTATACCGCTTTGGTTTTGAACCGAGTCAAATATATGAATTCGGAGATGAGCTTTTTGGCACAAACATTGCACTTTCTAAAACAATTCCATAGAGGAGCTCATATTACCAGTGGCTTGACAAAAAGAATTCATGTTACCAGAAATATTATAGGAAGGAGATTCTTGAAAGAGCTTCTTGATAACCTGTGCACGCAAGCCCATCTTCTCTACTTGTTGTTCATACACCAAAAAGAGTGTTTTATTATATAAAGCCTTTGAAAATTTATGGTCTTCGTAATGTGGGGACTTACCCTATGTTTGATTGGAAGGATTCTTTATTCGGTTTAGAATTTTGGAGGAGAGGGAAGAGAAAATTAGGGGCTTAAAATTCCTTCCCTTCTTATTTTGTCTCTCCTCCAAAATTGAGGAATTTGGAGGGGAAGAATAGTTATTAAAATTTTTAAAGTAAAGTAACTAAATTATTTTCAATTATATTTCTTAATTTTTAACAGTCATCTAAACACACTAAAATAACTTAAGTCTAACTATGCCACACTTCTTATTCTAATTCCTAATGTCTCTTCACAACAGAATGATCATTTAATAAAAACTTATGATTTCAGAATGAATAAAAAAGAAAAAAGATTAGATAAAGATCTATTTTAGTTTAAAAGATAAAAAAAATATGAAAAGATATAATAATAAATTATTTTTTAATTAAAATCTTTTTTTCCCTAACTAAATAAAGAAAGAAAAATATCTTCCGCATATATTAAACCGAATTCCTTTTCTCCTCCCCTCCCCTCCTCTTCCCATCTCTAATTTGAACCAAACAGAGTGTTAAAGTTTTAGTACAGCATTTGAAATATCCATATATACAACAATAACTCTAATCTTACTACACAGGGAACCTACTTGATGCTTGAGCAATGATCGAATTCAAAAATAGGTAGATAAAGTCCTAATCCAACTGGCTTAGGAAATCCCAACAACCGAACAACCAATCTCTTAATCCCTAAATTCCCAAATGAATTAACCCTAGTTCTCAAATTACAAATATATGTTGTAATGAACAGAAATAGCGCAAATATTATGACTGTATCCGCTAATAGAAGATTCCCAAACAACACCAACATTCCTTTCTTTAAAAGGGAAAGAGGTTTTTAGGAGCTGGATATCAACGAAGTTATTCTTCTAACTTATCTGTATTAGGTTTGTTCTTTCCGTTTACCTACATAAGCCACAAACTCTGGCAAGGAACTCTGGAAGAGTATGGTTGTTTGAAATACGCAAACTCAAGTAGGCTTAATTTGATATGGAAAAAATTAGTCAAATAATTGTTTTCTTACCAAAAAAAATTTATATTTTTTATAAGAATTAATAAATTTAATGATATAATATTTAAATTATAAAATAAATAAAAATAAAATTATAAAAATAATGAGACTTAATTTTTATTACAAACATTATCACTTCTTAGTAGGTACTAAATGAAATAAATAAAATAATAATAACAATAAAAATAAAATAAAGAGATAATATCAATATTCAATTACCTTGAGCTCCCAAAACCATAGCACTTCAGCACACCTGTTATGAACAAATGAAAAGAAATTAAAAGAATAAAAAAAGAAACTATCCTACTTCCTCTACTCTACGTTGAAAAAAGATCCCAACAGTTATGTCTTTATTAAAATAAAAAAGTTAATTGCCTACCACACTAATTTGAATAAGTATTCTAAGTTATTTGAAATGGAATGCCTAATTCAATTTTTATTTATAAATAATCACTTTTTAAAATTAATGTTAATATATTTATATACAAATTAAATGTAAAAATTTTAATGCTAATTATTCTCAATTTTATAAAACGATCATAAACACATTTTCAATTGCTTTCATGGAGTTAGACTTCATTTGAATTTATAAATAATTATTAATTAATGTAAATTATGAATAAAAAAAGTAATTATTTTAATTTATAAATTATTTATTTATTTATTTATCTTTTTATAATATATTTTGTAAATTTTGGTATCAAAAAGTGACCCGGCGGACACTCTTAAAATTGCAACAGGGAGTCTCCGTCACTCTTGTTCTGCCGCTTTGCTCTCCTCCGTCTTTCAGATTCGCTCCCTCTCGCTCCTCTTTCCCCTGATTTCTGCGATAAATCGGTTCCAAATTCTCTCGTTCTCTCCCCTAGTTTGCCAAAGTTTCTTAAATCTCCAAGTCGTTGGGTCTGTCCGGAATCTCACCGGCAACAGAAGGCACATGCCTGTAATTTTAACAAAACCAGCACTGGAACCGAGGGGTTTTGAGGCATAGCACTCTCCTATAACCTAGCGACATCGCTTTTAAGGTAAATCTACTAACCCGTGGTTATGTTTGATTTAGATTTTAGTTAGTTTTCTGTTTCGATACCCTTTCATATGCGGCAATTTCGTGCTGTAAAATCTACAAAATTGAGCTATTTTGAGCCAATATTTACTTTACCTAGTCTTAGATTTCGTAACATTTAATGATTGGTTTTTAGATTATTTGACTTTCAATCTTTTTCAATAATTCTAATGTGATTGTTACCATTCAGTTCGTTTATTTCTGGGTCATTGGTGTGTATACTGTTGCATTCTAGTCTTCAGTTTTAAGTATTCCACTCAGGTCATGTATACGTTGTATATATGCACTTTTGTTTCCTAAATTTCCCTTTTGACTACCACAGCCCGCAGATATTTATCTTTTGTTTCTTCTACTCCCTGTCTCTTTGTGTTCTCTTTTCTGCAGCTCTCTCTTCCCTCTGAGTCTGTTACTCTTTTCCCTCTCCCTCTGCCCTTGCTGAATCAGTCTCTTTTTCTAATTTAGTTCGTTACACCTCAGCATAGGGGGAAGCCATTCCTCACAGCTAAGGCCTACTTATGGCTTTCTGACATAAAAATTTGTTTACCTTTATCAGCCCCAAATTCTGACTAGGGAAAAACTAACGTCATGATACTTCAAGGCACATTAAAGAACTAAAAAAAAAAAAAATTTAGGTCCGACATCTCTTTTCTCCCTTAGTTTCTTTACCTATGTCAGTTCCAAAGAAGCACCTGGAAAAAGCTAAAACAAGTTTTAGCAACTAGTTGTTCTTTAAGTCTGAAATCTCAATTATGATGCTCCAAGACTTGTAAAGAAAATCGACACCCATTTTTAACAGAAGTGTATGAAGTAAGAAGCATAAATTTGAAATTAAGCAAGGCTACAAGAATAATAAAATTATTACCATGCAGAAAGTTGTGTTTTGGTGGTAAATTATGGCACTATCATCGCTCTGTGAATATCTTCCTTCCCTGTCCACTAAGAAATTGGCCTTTAATCCAAACATTGCGTTCTTTTTTAGGATTCACTAATAGGAAATGTGGTTTTTTAAAGGTTGTTAATATGTTTCAAGGTTGGACATTTATAAAGACTATCCAGGAGGATTCCAGCCTTCTCATGTGTGCTGTTATTCTCCAACCCCACATGTAAAACCCTGAAATGTGCAAGAAAGCTACTGTCCAGATTATAATTTTTTTATCTGTTATAATATCGAATTGCCTCACTGATTGACGAGTCTTGTCACGGTATCGTAACATTGTTCACAGTTTGTTAAGTTAAATTTTAAAAAATTAGGAATCATATTACTTGACTGGTTGAATGATTTGGTATCTAATATTTAATTAGTCCCTCAGTTTATCCTGGTTTAGCTTCAAGTGGTTTTTCTTTTCTTTTTCTTTAAGGCACTTAATTCTGCTCCAAAATTACTATTATGATCCAGTGTAACATTTTGAAAGATAATAATAAACTCTGGTGTTGCTGATTTCATATCTGAACTTTGATTAAGTTGTAGAAGAAATCCTTTAGACCTGCATTATCGTTCTGTTTTTTTGACCTACTTTTTGATGAGTTGAAAGAATAAAGCCTTATCTGCCTCTCTGGCTAATAGAAGAGATCCATAGTGCGAAAGAGCTTGGTGCAGAAAAGACACTTACGTGCTCATAGCTACGATTGGCTGCCATACCAATTAACAGAAGCAGGTTTCACAACAGCCTGTGCTCAGACGTGGTGGTGAATTATTCACATTAATTTGTGGCAAAGTGTGTGTTGAGAGATATGAATCCGTTAACTCTAGTGAAACGCATTCAGAATATTAATTCGAAAGAAGCAGCATTGGGCATTGGTGAGGAAGCTTCATGGCATGCCAAGTACAAAGATTCGGCTTATGTATTTATTGGTGGCATTCCCTTTGACCTCACTGAGGGTGATCTCCTTGCGGTGTTTGCTCAGTAAGTCTTCTCTTTCCAATTCATTATTTTTTTTATTACATGTAAAGATGTGTTAGTATAAAAAAAAAATGTTCCTATAACATGTAAAGAATATTATATGTCAGCTATCAATTATACGAGAACTTTAAGTATGGCATGTTTTTTAATAGATTGTTCAAACCATGGCCCTGATCAAATATATGAGTTTTTGGTATGTTTCTTGGGATTGTTGACAAGTCTGTAATCTAATTAAAATTTGTAGATTCAGTTTATCTTCCCTCCCAAAAGTGAAAAACCTCAAAAGACTAAAGAAAATTTCAGATGAATTAATTTCTTGCCTGCATCAAAATAATGAAATCTAGACTCTAGAATGTGGTAAGTTATAACGAAGTCACTTATTGTGAACTTCAGGTGATCTGTGTGAAAATTCTGTGAGTGGCTTATCAAAGCTAATATGTTTCAAATTTTGCCCTTCCATTGGTAAGAAATATGCAGTTTGTGTAAAGCTTAACCCTATCTTCTTTTGGATTAGAACAATGCTTATTAAATAAGGAAATATCTATTGCTTATGCATTTTTAGTCTTGACATTTAAAGAAAGATATATGTTTAAGATACTGTTTTAAAATATTGTGTGTATTACATTATCTTTTTTGGAGCCCTTATTTATTTTTTTATATACTACATACTTGTAGACATTTTTTAAACATAAAGTTGTTATCAACAAGTATGCATATACAATCTAGTGGATCTATTGCACATGCAAAAGATTAGCATGAATTACAAAGATATGTAGGAATTTTTAGCTTATATTTGTTAAATCTGTTCCTTTATAGCTCATCTGCATTTTATTATATATGAAATTAGTTTTCTCCCATTTTTGCTAATGGTTTACACAAATCTAGGTATGGGGAGATCGTTGATGTTAATCTTGTTAGGGACAAAGGAACTGGGAAATCAAAAGGTTTTGCATTTCTTGCATATGAAGATCAGAGAAGCACAAATCTTGCCGTAGGTTGGCCTCTGTCCTGTTCTTAGGATGTCAACTCTCTTTAAAGATTTGGAAGCTAAATAACTTTCTAATATTTGGTTTTTCTATTTTACATTTGGGTTTTCCATCAGATAATTTGAACGGGGCTCAGATCTTAGGTAGAATTATTAGGGTTGATCATGTCACTAAGTATAAAAAGAAGGAAGAGGAAGATGAAGAGACGGAGCGGCAAAAGAAGGAGGCACGAGGTGTTTGTCGGGCTTTCCAAAGAGGTGAATGTACTCGTGGAGCTAGCTGCAAATTTTCTCATGATGAGCAAGTAAGATGAACATTCTAGTATAATTCTGTGAAGCACTACCTTTTTCTTTTTGGTGTATCTGTGCACTGTCCCTATATTACGTTCTAATTCTACCCACTTGTGCAATTTCTTTCTGACAATGTAGGTATTTGGATACTTTGACAAGTATGATTTTGTACGACTAAATGAAAGTGTTTGTCTGCAATGATTTTTGGTGTTATCATATATTGATTTTGATTCTTCGTTATCCTAAATTGGAATTATGCTCTTGACTATAGCTCTTCACTGCACCAAAATTGAAATTGTTTCCTGCAACCTCTAAGTTGATTATTTAACTATGTAGATGCTAGAGCCTAAATGAAAAATGTTAACTGAGACTTGAATTTTGAAAAGATTTAGGACTTATTTGACAGTTGGGATGAGCTTGGAAGCATTGTTCAAATGGATTTGGGATATCAATTTTAAATTTGAACTTATTCGTTTATTTGTGTTTTCTGTTTTAATGATAATGAAACAAGAGATTCTTTTTTGGGCCTTTGCTTGTTGGGTTGAATGTTAATTGCTGTCTATTCTCCTATCTTGTTAGCTTACTACACATTAGTACATGCTACTTGTGGGTTGTTGGAGAATATCGATTTCCAAATTTAAGCAAATCTTCCATGCAGAAGGGTGGTTAAAGGGGTTACACATAAGACACAGCAATTTTAATTTAAATCAATTAAAAGTCTTCATATAAAAATAAAATTATTTTCATATTCTATATTTCTGAATCACTCAGTATGCAAAGTTAGTAGATTAAGCATTGGAATATGATTTGGATTCCATATCCTGATTTTTTGGTACTCCTAGTATTACAGTAATACTTTTGAACTACATTTTTTATTTAATTGTATTAGAAGAATTCATATAAAAATAAAGAAAGTATATATTCCAAATAACATTGTATGCAGGAATTGGAATATGATTTTTTAGTTATATCCTATTTTTTGAGTATTCCTAATATTACAGTAGCAATTTTGAACTAATTCTGATTGCTAAATTTGGAATGAAATTGCAATTTTAAATTCGATTATGATTCTATTTTCCAAATTGAGAATTGATGTATTTGCCGAAAATGCTATCTCATCTCATCTGTTTCTGATATCTTTTACTATTAATCTACTTGTTGAACTACTAGTGATTAAGACTGTCAAAGTAGATCTTCTAGTTCATTGCTGGTAGCAGGTCTGTTTTTCCTGGCCAAGGTTTGGTGTCTTTTGATTTTATAGTCCAACCAATTGCGTGTATGACACTTTGATTGGGGCTAAGCTTGTGAGCTTGCTGATATGCACAAGGTCAAACATGCAACATGCCTTTAAGTTTTAACTCCCCCTCCCCCCTGTTTTGTTCTTTTTTCTGTGTTGTTGCTTCTTTTTCTTGGAAGTATTCTTCGGTTTGTGCATATAATTTAACATTTGAAGTTCTTGCGATATAAAACGTGCTGAATTTTGGAATTTACTCTTCATCTAGAGAGCTGCAAACACAGGTTGGGGACCTGAGGATGATAGTTCAAAATGGGATCATGACAAATTTGAGGGTCCCATAAAGGAGAAAAAATCTGGTAGCGGCCAATTAGATTATATTTCAGAAACCATAGACAGAGATTCAAGCTTCAGAGCGCAGGGCCATGAGATGGGATTAGACAGCCAACCCAAGCGAAGAGATAGAAGGCAGAAGATATTGCGGGAACATGCTGATGGTGATAAATTTGAGGGAAGAGAAAATCATGGTAGGAGAGAAGAAAGGAGGTCAAGAAGGCTTGATGATGATGAATTTGAACAAAATCGATCCAGAAGCCATGTCAATGATGACATGGAACCTGAACTAATTGATCGTTATAGGGAAGAAGACAAAAGGTCAAGAGAAGATACTGAGTTCAAAATCAGGAATTCTAATAGAAGGGAAGAAAAGAGATTCAGGAGGCCGGCTGATCATGATTATGGTGGTAGGTCAGTGGAAGATCATACTAATAGGGAAGAAAGGAGATCAAGAAGGCACGAAGACGAAGAATTTGTGCCATCAAGAGTAGAATATGATAGGAAGCAGGAGAAAAGAAATTATAAAAGTGATACTGATAGATCAGAGCCAAAATCAAGATATCATTCTGACAGGAGAGAAGAGAAGAGATCAAGAAAGTAACTGTCAGAATGCCATATAGATTAAGGGTAAGATTAGGGGGTCGTCTAATGGGCATCTTATTCCTCCTTTTGCCGTGGAGACACTGGAGAGAAATGAATATCGAGTTAGTTCAACAATAGATGACTACCTGAATTGTAAGTGTTCTAGCTCTGTACATGGTTATTTTATTTGTGCATCATATGGTATCTATACCATGCTATGTAAGGGCAGTGATTTGTCTTTTTTCCTTTGGAATTTTGTTATTAAGATGTTATTTGGGTTATTTTTCTATAACCACAAATGTTAATTAGCGCAGCATGCAAAAAATACATATCTGTTCTTGTTTGTCAGCGGGGCTATTTTTCCGGTTTCTCTTCTAGGCTTCTAGCCAAGAAGTGGGTACTATGGTATCATGCCCGTCTAATAGAAAAATAACATCAAAAGTACAATTAGAAAAAGTAATTTTATTAGAATTAAAAATTAATTATAATAACAAGAATTAATTCCAATAAAATTAAAACATAACAGTAATGTTAGCAAAGATGAAATTAAAAGTTCAATGAAATTAAGTTCATTACCTTTCAAGGCTACCAACAAAAAGGATATCTGGAAGATCAAAATAAGATTTTACTGACTAATGAATTACGTAGTAACTATTAAGCCGTGTCGAAGTCTTAAATTTACTCAAGAAAATATGGAGCTGCAAATTGGCTCAATAAAATATGGAGATGTTGGTCAAGGAACAAACAAACACAAACGGGAAAGTTAATTGGATGACACAGCCCCTGAATTGAATTGCCAAACAGTGGCAAATAGCATACCACAAATGGTGGCGTCTAGGATACATCCACAGATATCCTTTTCCTGTTCAACTTATTCTCCATCTTTATAATTTAGTTTAAAAAAGCAAGGGTGTGAAAATGAATGAATGTGGATCTACGATTCTGGAGCTAGCTCAGACATAAAAGTCACATGATACCCAGGTGTATACCCAAATCCAGAAGCTGTGTATAGCTACTAGCATTGTTCAAAGCTGAAATCAATGTCCTCATACCAAGAAAAATTCAAAGGAATGACAAATAAAACAAATTATACGAAAAATAGTGTGCTTCAAGAAATAGTCATTACTATACATATGCTGACTATAATTTTCTTTTTTTTTCTTTCCCTCTTTTGGATATATTGTTCAAGGTCTATCAACGTGCTGCATAGATGATTCTGCAAGATTATCATTGTCACCATATATGAGGGAGACTGTTTTCTCTCTAACAGCGCATTTTTGTCCAATATTTACAATAACCTCCACTTCATCACCAGGTTTCAGATCTGACACATTTTGTTGCCATTTTTCATCTTTAAACGAAGTTACTGTATCTCGTTGGTGATGCCGAAATGTAACCTTTGTGTAATTAACGATCCAAATATTCACAAGAAATTGTGATGGTGAGTTGTCCAATGAACAAAAATAAGCAACGCAGAGAGTCATCCCTTTAAAGATACGAGTAGCATCTCGAGACACTTTCAAAGTTACTGACGATCCTTCACCTTTGTAGACAAACCAATCTGGATACTGGTCACGAGGAAGAAAGTAGTGATCAGACCCGCCAGTAGCCCATATCTGTAGCAACAACATTGAATATGAGAATAGGACACCTAATTTTGTTTTATCTATTTTTTAAAATTTTAACATAAATTATAAATTTAAATTTAAACTAAAAAATAACAAAATAAAATAAGATTAAATTCAAAATTAAACTTAATCAAAATCTAAACTAAATAAGCCCAAACCCAAAATGAAAATAAATCCAAGAAAATTTCAAAAAATCAAATAAATTCTAAAAATCAAAAAAATCAAATAAATCCAAGATAATTCAAAAAAATAAAGATAATTTCAAGATAATTCAAAAAAATGAAGATAAATTCAAAGAAAATCAGAAAATGAAGATAAATCTAAAGAAAATCAGAAAAATGAAAGAATTAGGATAAAAGATAAAAGTAAGATAAGAAAAAAAATAAAAAAATCTAAAATTTAAAGGATAAATAAAAAAATATTAGATAAATAAAAAATTAAAAGATAAGAAAATAAATTAAAAGATAAAAAAATAAAAATAATAAGATAAAAAATAAAAAATAAAAAATAAAGATAAAATCTAACTAAAACTAAAAAAATAAAAATTTAATTAAGAAAGAAATTCTAAATCTACACTAATAAAAGTCCATCACATACACATGAAAACGGGGGTTCATGAAAGCCTAGGATGGGAGCCAAAAAAATATTGCAGCCTGTAATCTTTCCTCACTGCACTCTTCCTTTTACATGCGTGACCTACCCATAAAGAAATCACTCCCAAAACTTTCAGCCTTTAACCCACACTCATACGAAAATCAGCCTCCACGAGAAAGCTCCCGTTCCTTGCACCAAACGACTTGAGGTTCAAACGCATGGTGACCTCTTTTCTTAGAGCCGTGACTTCACTAAAGAACTAGAACACTTCCCTCCGTTGCACTCTCTTTTCCTCCATCTTTACCAGAAGCCCACTAACATACGCTCGGATCACTCTTCAGCACCTTCGAAGAAAGCTTCCACGCGTACACACCAAGGCACCCACTGCACCTCAGGACCCGACAACTCCAAGCTTCCTCACCCTCACCCAAACGACATCTTGCAGTTCTCTCCTCTCACGGTTTCAATCCTTCGCACAGCAACTTCACTGAGCTACACACCACGGCACCCACTGCACGGAGCTACACACCACGGCACCCACTGTACCTCAGGACCCGCCAACCTCAAGCACCTTCCTTAGCCGAAAACAGACACGAAGACCCCTCCACTTTTCCACTGCACTTTCTCAGCAACCTGCTCCATCACCCAAAACGGAAACTCCTGCACTTTGAAGAAAACAGAGGCGACAGAGGATCCCCATCACCCAGAACCGGCGCCACTCTCAAAATGTATGGCAATCTTGCTCCCACGGCTTCAGAATCGCAGCTCCTCCCGTTGACATATTGAAACCCCTCAAGATACCAGTGCACACTTGCTTCAGGCTCACAAGACGCTGCTCTGCCGTCATCACTCTGCTGCTCCACTTTCCTCGCCGCTGCAGCTTGTTCCTGTTGCAGCGTAAAAGCTCAGCACCGCTGTCCAAGAACGCAACGTGTGACTCAGACGTTTTGAGAGGATTCTTTCGCCATCGTCAACTAGAAAGCATCGTGCCTCTGTTCTTCGTTCAGCACTCACTGTGTAAGGAAGTCACCGGTCACTCACGAGATCAGCAAAGCCCAACTGCAGTTGCGTCGCTTGCCGTCGCTATAGGAGTTGGAGCAAGCACACTCATCTTAAGTCACCGTCTAGAAGTACCGCTCTCGCCGTGCTCACCGCTGCTGTGGCAGCCCGCTCAAGCCGCAACTTTCCAAGCCGTGCCATTGAGGAATAGTACTGTGCACGACTATTTCCTTTCCACTTTGGACCTGCTGTTCTCTAAGAAACCTAGCCAGGTTGCATATATTGAATTGTCGGTACCAGGTATGATTCAGTTTGAATTTTTGAGTGTATATTGTGTTGAATGATCTCTAATTGGTTTCTAAATATTGGTGTGATTTTAGAATAATTTATGAAATTTGATTGTGTTCTCAATACAAAGTGATTTGAATTTATAAAATTTTACTGGGTTAAATTTCTATCATGGAAGACTTGGGGTAGAATGTTGGTAATTCACAAAGAATCCGTGGGTAATTTTGAACTTGAAAATTTGATTAGGTTATTAATTTAGTTTATGAGAATTTATTTTTGAACAAACACGTTTTGAGAAGAATAGAAGATTTTTTTTAAACCTTGATCTGAAATAGAGATGGAGTTTTTTTAAAATTATTTTTAAAACCCTGTACTGGAACAGTAAGAGAATTTTTCTTAAAATTATTTTATTTTTAAAATCCCAATTCAGAATGAGTAAGGATTATTTTTAAAAAATATTTTTTCTAAATCAATATAAATTAATTAAGATAAATTAATTAGATTATTTTTGGTACTGAAAGGGCATTTAGGGTGCTAACACCTTTCTTAAAACGTAACCAATCCCCGAACTTAATCTCTAAAATATAGATCATTTTTAAATTAGGTGTCCGATCTCACCTTTAAATAATTTAAGTTGGTAGCGATTCCAAAATTAAATTTTAAGGTCAACAGCAATGGACATATGCTTAACTACTTACTCATTGAAAAAAATATTACAAAAGGAAAACAATAAAGAAAGGAAACATCTCATTATCAATGTTATCTTTTAGCATTCTTTCTGTAGACACAGACACCCCAAATTTGCAGAAACCAAAGTTGTCAAGAATCAAATCTGATAGTTCAAACAGACAAACAGTTGAATTAAACACTAATCCCTGTGTACGCAATCCTAAATTGTGAAATTAAATTGTTAGGGTTTGTTTCCATTTTTTCTTGAATTTCTATTGACAATAATCTATCTTCTAAGATTCTAATAATAAAATGGAACTATACAAGGTTAAATGAAGATTGGCCAAGGAAACACTTATTAACAACATTACATATATGAGAACTTGCTTTCAAGTAATATATTACATCTGATTTGATTATCATTCAGAGACAGGAATATGGCTCTATCATCTTTATTATACTAATTATAGCAAAATCCTTTAAGTAAGCATAATATGAATGCATGAATATTAGCTAAGATCTTGAGCATTTAAACAAACTAAGACTAATTATTATGAATGCATGAATATTAGCTGATTAAAGATCAATAATGTGACAAGTTTGGTAGAGATAGTAAAACTAATAAAATATTTTCACACCATTTATGCGTTTTACCGAAAAGATATCTACATGGGATTCTATTATTTTATTGGCTACCCCAAGATATGCAGAAGGAATTACTCAATATCTTCTCTATAGCATCTTGTGCTTTCCTTGATTAACACTGGGAGAAAGAGAGGAACCCGCTTAATTCTCTCTACAAGACGCCGACTACCTTGTTGCATCCTCCCATTTGAATAATGAGAGATCGCAAAGAAACTTCCACCAAAGTTTCCATATTTGAGATTGCCGATGAATTTGTTGCTGTTTCAAATTCCACACAAATCTTGACAACTACTGTATCTTGAGTTTGTTGAACATTTGAGTCACATTTCACCCAAGGCTTTGATGATTAGGAATGCTCCCAAATGCTTGAGTTAGGGACTGAGAAGTATTTGAAGGTGGCATCCAAGATCATATGATGGAAGGAAGCACATCGCGTGCTGTTCCTTCATAGCCACACAGACATAAATATCCAATGCTTTTAGATCTTGCTAGTGAAAAAGGCACTTGCACAATAGCAGTGTTACCCGCAGCTATATGTGTCAAGGATTCCGTTTGCTCTATGTCCTCTTCTAACTTGTCAATCAATGAACAACTAGAAAGAATAAGAGTTTTCAGGGATTTCACCTTATAGATACTTCTTGGGAGATCTTTAAGGCATTTGCAATCCTTCAAATTAACTAAGAAGATTTTGGAGTTGTCTCCTATGCTCTTGTGAACCCTGATCAAACTTGGGCGATGTTTGAGTATTAGTCTTTCAAGGTTCGGTAGTTTTGAAAAGTCAGGAGTTTGGATCACGTAACGAGAATGACTAAGATTGAGTATTTTCAAACTCTCCAACAACTGCAAAAGTAGGGATTGGTTAAAAAAAAAAAAAAACTTAAAAACCAAAAATAATCAAATTAAAAAAAATTAAAGAATACAATGGAAAAGAAAAATCATGCAACAATGACTACTTATTTTTTGTTTCAATAATTTGTTAATATATGCCTTGGCCTTCTTCCGCTCTAATTTAAGATTGCCATATTTTAAGTCAATAGCAACTAAGCTTTCTTGATAAAAGTTGTCAGGCATGTAACTTCAAGGAAATCCATGCCAACATAACATCTAAGGCGTTTGGAAAGATGTTATAATCTCCAGAAGGTTGAACATGATTCAATTGAAGCCACTTGAGTCTCTTCATCTCCTTAAAAGCCTCTGTACTCAAACAGTACTCTCTATTGATTCTTGGCAATTTCAAAAATAGCTATGGTTCCCAATTAATAAAGAGGAGGAAAAAGCAAAAGGAAACATTTGTTATTTGTTTGCGCCAGAACATACATAAACACTGTAGTCTAAATATGCTTCCAGTGCACGTAATTAATATAGTTGTGGCTACAAGGAAGGAGGCAACTAACTTTTTATATAGAAGAAAGAAAAACAAGCAAAAGAAACTTTCCACAGCATCAAAACTAGTACATAAAAATTTTATATGAAAAGGGTCTTACAATATGGTCTCTTGACACTTTAACTACATCTTCATGAAACCATAATCTACTGCACTCCTTTGGTTCATTTGAAAATTTTTCACGAATGATTTTTCTTCCTACATCCTGCAATCATACATACAAAATTTATTATACCTATCAACTTTCACAAGGCGCATTTGGATAATTCGATAGGTTTGATTTTGCGTGACTCAATGAAAGTGTTCGTCTGCAATAATTTTTGGCATTATCATATATATCATAAATTGGAATTATCCTCTTGACTGTTGCTCATCACTGCACCAAAATTAAAATTGTTTTCTGTAACCAGTAAGTTGATTATTTAACTGCGTAGATGCTAGAGCCCTCAATTTATAATTCAAACTTATTCATACATTTTTTTTTTGGTGATTAAGAGTTATACATAAGACATTTTTAAGAGAAAGGGAGATAGACAGTATTAAACCTACCACTAGATTCTAGGAAAAGGGTAAGAATGCCAGGTAAGCTAGAGGCCCACGGGCAAACTTATTCGTACATTTGAGTTTACTATTACAGTGATAATGAACATTGGATTCCTTTGGGCTCTGCTGCTTGTTGGGTCGAGTGTTAATTGCTATCACTTCCCCCATCAGCGATATGAGGTAATATGTTTCGAGGTAAACTTCGAGAAACGGCTTCAACAATATTTGTGATAAGCTCGCTTTCATTCCTGGCAGTAACAATAACAAACTGAGTAATATACAACCATGGCAATAAACAATGTTTTTGATCAACATGCTTTCTGCAACAATAACAAATTGGGTAATATAAAACCACGATAAGGAGTGACAGAAGTGATTAAGAGCATCATTTATAAAAAAAAAAAAATGTGAAATGATTTGAATTAGACCAACAACACTATTTTCCCATACATTTGAAAAAATAGAAATGAAAATACTGTACGAATTTTAGCAACTATCTACATCCATAAATTTAAAAGCGTCTATGATAGACATGAAATCAGTATCAACTATCATAATTTTTTTATATTTATGTTTATTACTTACTATTATTTATTATATTTTGGGGGAGGAAATGAGTCAAGCTTGTTTCAGCTCAATCAAATTTAGCTCAGTTTATGATTCCCGTGTATGAGTTCTGAAAATCTAAATAAGCCAAGTTATAACTTAATAAGAGCTTAACTCATTTATATCAAAATTAACCTAATAAACAAAAAAAAAGTTGCTTTGTCAGATATAATATTTAAAACCTAATAAATTGTCAATTAATATAAAAAATTCTTTATAGTCTTAATTAGTTTAAACTATAAACATTATAAGCCAATGAAAATTCAAAAGTAATATTAACCACTCAGTCAACATCAACAAATATTATATTATTTGTCATTAGAATAAGTTTAATTTTTTATAATTTTTATTTATAACTATAACAATAAATAAGTTTAAGAAAAATATAACTAGAACCTAAATAAGTTTACAGTGGCCCTGCCTAGAATTTTCCTAATCGAAAATTTAAATTATCAGAGCCTTGTATCCCAACCAGCGAAATTTATAGTTATAGTTATAAACAAAAATTATAAAAAATTAAACTTATTCTAATAACAAATAATATGATATTTAATAAATAATTGAAGTAATTTTTTTTTTGTTTTTTGGTAAATAAACGGGGCCTTGCCAAGGCACCAGAAAAAGAAAAACTACAAAATAACTTCCCTCAAAGGAGAAACTCCTAAAGCATCAGCCAGCATCAAATATTCAAGGTCTTTGAGTATGGAGTATAACAAATGAATTCCTTGAGAAGCATTAACACCACGATTAGCTAGTCAATCAGCACATTGGTTCTCCATTGAAGTAACCTTTGTTAGCACAAAAACAAACAAAAATTTCTTCTTCCGTCAGATTCATATGAATACCCATTAAATTGAATGCCCTTTGAATCCTTGTATCTCATTTCCTCATTTCTTCTTTTCAAATCTAAATATGAATACCCTTTGAATTGATGTTGTCAATTTGCTACTTTTGTTTTGATATTGATTCTGTAGATCTGTTCCTTCTTGCTCACAGATCCCCTTTTTTTCTTCTTTTTTTTTTTTTTTAAGTTTTCTTTCATTATGTGTTGGTCAATAAAATATTGGAGCATATTAATTTGAAGCAAGAAGAACCTTCTGCTTGTTTTTTCTGCAGGCAGAATTTGATAAAAGGATAATGTAATATTTATTACATATTACATTATCTGTTATTTTTATTCTTTTAAATGTTTATATTTTTGTTTACAGTCATATGGTTTGAGCAAAAATATGACCATAACAATAAATAAATCTAGAATTTTCCCAATAGAAAATTTAAATTACCGATTGCGTGCATCCCAACCAGTCAAATTTGCAACTGCTGTAAGCGCCTTCCTCCACTCCCGCACATGATCGTGGTCCTGTTGATCACGTTGATGTTGTTCAAATGCTTCTGCGTAAGTACCCCTCTGATTACGGACGTCAGACGGATCCACACCATAGAAAATCGGTGTGACAAGTTGACCGTAAGTATTCTTACAGTCAATGATTTTCACCAGTTCATTAAGACACCATCTAGAAGCAGCGTATTGTGGTGAGAGAACAACAAGGGCACAAAATGAGCCCTCGATAGCGTTGACTAGTGCGGGGGGGATCTCTTCTCCCCTTTGCATCTCATCGTCAACGAAAGTATCGATTCCGGCATTTCTTAAAGCGTTATAGAGATGAGACACGAAAGTTGCGCGAGTATCTTCACCTCTGAAACTCAAAAACACGTCGTGCACCCATGCGTGTTCTGCCATGGATTATGGTATTGGATCTGAAGCAAAGCGTAGCTGTGTGTGTTGTGGAGTACAGCAAAGTCAGAGCAACAAAGGGTAAAGTCGTTGAAGGTAAGGGAATAAGATTGCTGGTGAAAGACTCAGAACCTTGCAGGAATTTAATGGCGATAGAAACCCAGGCCCCCACTAGACAATACGACAATAATAGTTATAATAACAGCTCGATTTTCCAAAGCATCTTTTGAACCAGTTGAAGCCAATGGGGTCGGATTTGAATTATACAAATAAAATACCAACAGAAAGTATACAATGTTACAAATAAAATACCAGAGAGGGAATCTACTCGTGGAATAATTCTGTACAGCACTTTCACTTTATTATATTCTAATTGTACCCACTCATGCAACTTATCTCTGACAAAGTAAATTTTTGGGTACTTAGACAATATAGTTTGATTTGTGCAACCAAATGAAAGTTTGCCTGCAAGAAAATATAGGGGTTGCATTTAGGATTTACGAACAATGAAAGGCAACGAAAACTTTCATACCGAACGACATACAAAATTTTTGGGTTATAAATTTATTAAGTTTTATAATTTAATTTATAAAATTTAATAAATTTAATAGTATATATTATTGTAAATATATATTTAATTTTATTTAACTTATAGTACAACTGAAGATTTATTCTTAGAGCCAAAGTTTTATTCTTGAAAATATATTTTAACAATCAAGAAAAGATATTTTTATTAATACATTTTTATAAAATTCTCATAATAAATTTAATAATTTAAATTTTCTTAAACAAAATTTTTATAACATTCAATAATAAGAACCGTTAATGACTGGAATGCAGGCCTAAACTCAGGACTTAATTAAATTTGTTGTCAAATTGTAATCTGCAGTATTTTGGGATCATTTTAATTAACAGGTTTTTTTTTTTTTTCTAAGCTTCAATTTGTTAAATTGTTCTTGTTTAGAAGACCAATACGCTTTTAAATTTAGTGCTGCGCGCAAATGCAGTTTGTATTGCTGGATAAAGTAAAGTAAAAGCAACAAGGAGTAATTGATGCGAGCTGGTGTGCACAGTTTAACTTGATCACCTATGTTTCCTTGGTATATGTATATATCATTATAGCCTTTAAAAGTCATGCTACTCATAATCACATGAAACCCCGTAAGTTTAGTCCATTCACAACTTTTCAAAAGGGCCCTTTATTTTGTAATTAATAGTAGCTGGTGCCTTCTTTTTTATTATATCTTCCAAGACTTATACATCACCTATTTTTCCTACATATATATATATATATATATATATATATCTTTTGAAAGACATAGTTGCTCATAATCATATGAAATCGCTCGCATCTATTCCGTTCACAACTTTTTTGATGACCCTCTTTTTGGTAATTGATGCTAGCTGTGCCTTCTTTTTTATTATATCTTTCCCATATACATATATATATATATAGAAAGGCATACTTGCTTATAATTGCGTTGGGCCTTTGAAAAAAAGGTTCTGTTATTTTATAAACAAAATTTTATTAAATTATAGTTTAAAAATATATATTATTAAATCTATTAAATTTTAAAATTACAATATAAAATCAATGAATTAAACCATCTATTAATTCTATTCGTGACAATTTAATAAGATTTACTTTCATAAATCTTACTCTTTCTTGAAAGAAAAAAAAAAGAAGCAAATGGCTGCCACTGCTCTGATACTAGAGATTGGAAGAAACAGCAAGACACGCGCTTACTCCTTTTTTTGATTGAATTTTTTATTCAGCAAATTGGCTAAAAACTATAACCAAAATTTGAAAACTTGTATTTCTACTGCCACAATTTTTATTGATTATTTTACTTCAACTCTTAGATCTTACATCAACCACTCCAGTTATTTTTCTCTATGTTTTTAATTATACTAATAAAATACGAGCAAAACGTATACGAAAATTTAAAGTGGTATACTGTCAAGGATTGCAAAATCTTGGGTTGGTAGGGTATTTTCATTAATTTTTTAATTTTAAAATAAAAATAAAATAAAATAAATTAGCTTTGAACATTTTTTAAATTGAATTTTGAATTTTTTAAGTTTTAATTTACTTTACCTAAATAATTAATAATAATTTTTTGGTTTTTTAAATCCTATATATTCACATAATTTGCTTGTGTTCAAGTATCTTAAAATAAAAAAAAAAGTAAATTATACTCCCCTTTCTTATGGTTCTTCCAAGTGACATTAAACTCTAATTTAGTTTAAAATTTACACTCCACCCCAATTGATTATATTGACTAACTCTCAATCAAAAATCTTGATAAAATTTTTTTTAAGTAATTTGACATGTTATTTTATATATTTATAAAAAGTAAACTTCAAAAACTAAGAAAATTATTTATGAGAATTTTACATGCTAACATTTATGCTAAAACACTCTTTAAAATTTTTTTAACAATAGGACCAATTAAATAATCATCCATTTGAGGTCAAAATTCAAATAATCTTAAATCTTAAAAAATAAAACTTTAAATTCTAAATTCTAAAATTTAAAATCCAAATAAAAGATGGACCTAAAATTTAAAACATTGCATCTTAAACCCATACACTAAAATTTTAATACCTTAAACCCTAAAATATTAAATATGAAATCATAAACATAAAAATTATAAACCCTAAAATTCTAAGAGCAATAGTGTATTAAACCCTAAACTCTAAAACAACCATTCTTAAAGTCTACACCTCAAACCCTAAATTCTAAACTTTAAAACTCTAAAACTTTTAACCATAAGCATGACATTGACATTAAATCCTAAATTTTAAAATACTAAACCATAGAAAGTTTAAGTATTTATGATTTATGGTTTTATAGTTTTGAATTTAGGATTTAAATTTTGTTTAAGTTTTTTATTTTTGATTTATAGTTTTGAGTTTGAGATTTGTAAGTAAGAATTTAATATCATATTATATTTAAGATTTAGGGTTTTATATTTTAAGATTTTAAAATTTTATTTTTGAGGTTTAGTATTTAAGATGTTAGAGTTTACTATTTAATACCATATCATATTAAGAGTATAGGCTTAGGATTTAAGATTTTAAGTTTAAGGTTTTAAATTTTAGTTTTTAAAATTTTAGAGTTTATAAACTTTGTCTCTAAATTAATTAATTATTTAATTAATTAAACATATTAAATTCATAATCATTGAATTGTGCTTTATAATAAAAATTTTAAAATCTTTTAGTATAAATATTAGTTACATCATATTTTTATAATTAATTTTCTCATTTTTTAAGTTCAATTTTAAAAAATATGTGTAAAAATTATATCAAATAATTTAAAATAGAATATTCTGTTAAGATTTTTAGGTGGAATTTTATCAGCATAATTAAATTGAGGTGGAGTATAGGTTTTGAGCAAAAATGAATCTTAATATTATTTGAAGAAATCTCAAGGTAGTGAATTGTAATTTTCTCTTAAATTAATAACAAAAGTTTAAGTATAAAATTTTTGGCACATTCACATAGATAGTTTACTAACTAATATTTTCACAAGCTAAATCCGGACGCTCTTATATTTAATATGGTACTTCTAATCTAAGATAAACAAATATTAAGTCATTTACTAATATTGTTTTCATATCCGGAGAGGATCAATTATATACATTTTTTCTTAATTTCTCCATACAGTTACAAAAATAGAGTTGAGAAACACACATCAATAAAACATTTATCCCCAAAAAAAATTTATTCTAATCATCATTATCAATTTACAAAACATTTTAAAACAAAATTTTATGTTTTGCAAGATGGGTGTTATTTAGCTTTGCAGATGACACTAAAATTTTCACTGGGAACAGGTGTTCTTAAACCAATTAGAGTTAATAGAGAGACAGAGAGATTATGTGAAAGAAAATTCTAACAATCTGACAATATTAAATCACACATGAACAGTAAGTATAGAGAAACACAAGAAATTGCAAAACCTACATTCACTCCCCATGGTCTTCGCTTTGGTATTTTCATCTATTTTACAAGTTCTTGATAGCCTTTACAACTGAAATTTCTCCTAGAGGATTTCAGTTCTACCACAATGGAATTCACTCTCTTCTGCAAGCTATACTACTAGATCACTATTCATTTGTTAATTAATTATATATAATTACTAAAATATATTTATATTATATATTATTTAATTATTACAAATATTTAATTTTTGAGGTCTTTTTGAGTGAGGAATGAGATCTCTGCCATGTCCCTAAATTTGTATAGGAAAAATTTTCCCTTCACTCTGTCTCCTTGGAGAGAAAATTCCTCCCATCCCTTAGCTAAGACTGAGGATTTTGTTGGAGTCCACCCCATGAGATGGGTATCCAAAATTCAACAAGAAATAGCAGCCAAAATAGAATAAGAAAAGGAGGCAATGGAGATGCAAATTTTCAACATTGGTTGGCAGTTGAAAAGGCTGAAATTTTGTGCTTCTCTATTCATTTTAGAACTCAAAATTTGCCTATAAATAGAAGGATTCAGCAAGCAACAAATGCATAAACAAGAAGCAAAGAGAGAAAGGTTCAAGTAGATAGAATAAGGTTGAAGCCAAGTTTAAGGGCAAGCCTTGAGAGAAATAAAATATTTCTTTAAAAGTGTGAGATAAAAGAGAGTCTGAATAATTTCTAATAGAGTGTGGGTGTGGGTATACACCAGAAAATATTGGATGTCATCTTTAGAGGATCTCACTGAGTGCCACTATAATTTTAGTATCACTTGAAAGAGAGAAATAAAATATTTCTTTGAAAGTGTGAGATAAAAGAGAGTCTGAATAATTTCTAATAGAGTGTGGGTATGGGTATACACTAGAAAATATTGGGTGTCATCTTTAGAGGATCTCACTGGGTGCCACTATAATTTTAGTATCACTTGAAAGAGGATAAAGTGTGTTGTAAGGATATTTGTATTTATCCTTATTATAGTAGAATACTTTCTCAGAACTTGTCCCGTAGTTTTTTTCTTAATATTGGAGGGTTTTTCATGTTAAAAATTTGTGCCTCTTATATTTATTTTTTTGCTTAAATTTTATTATACATAATTTATTTGCACAATAAAAAAAAAATGATCATGAGGTACTTCCGCTTTTATCAAGAGTCTAATCAATTTTTCCCAACAGATTTTTCATGTATCTCCATTCAATCAGAAAAAATTGCCATCCCTATATATGATTAATTACATAAATCAAATAATGTTGTTAAATTTTATTAATAATCAAATGTTTAGAAATGACATTAATCATAAGATTCCTTTCAACAATCTTTTCAAATATCTTTTTTATTTTTTTCTACTTTTTATTGGACTAAATTAAATGAATTAATGTTTTAATGAATAATTTAAATTAAATTTAAAGAATCATTTATTAATTTACTCAACAATTAAGTGTTTTTATTTTCTTATTGCGGGCCGCATGCTGCCCAAGATTTTGAACTGCCTTTTACTTCACCGTTAGTATTCTTGTAATTCTATTTTTACTTATTTTTATAACATAAAATAAATAATGCATAATTTATTAAACAGTTTAAATTATATGATACAACAAATGCTATGCTAAATTTATTAAACAGTTCAATCGTATGGCACGACAAATGCTAAAGACTTTTCTTGTGTGGTCCTTTCGGGAGTCATCGCCGGAACACACTTCCCATCTATTTCCTTCTTTTCCTCTTTCTCTTTTTCCTTTGTTTTCTTCTCATCGTGGGGCTCACTTGGGACTTGGGAGGATCCTATTTTGAAATTTAGTCAAAACATGTGCGTGGAATATTGAAAAGGCGCTAGATTGGATTAGATATGCATCATGAAATGCAATCAGTTTTTGAGGCTTTAGCCAATAGATTTATGGGAAAACAACTCGCAAAAATCTCCGGTTGCTGGAAAAGTATCTGAAGGATTTCACTAATTTAGTGAACAAAAGTTTTTGTTGAATTTAAAATTCATGATTTCAAGCTCTAAATTTTAGCTTAAGGCTCCAAGGAAACTTTCACCTTGGAGAAAACCATTACTCTTACACCCCAAAAAATCCCACAGAATTCCTATGTTGTTCTAATAAATGAGATTGTAGATTTATAATTCAACAAGAAAATTCAAAAGAAAAATAAGGTAAAAAAAAGAAAGTGTAATAAATATTAAAAAATTATTATTATTTAAATCTAAAATTTAAATTAAATTTTAAATGATTTTATAACATACATCTTTCTATTAATACATTCATTTGTAAATTTTATTTAAATTAAAAATAAAAAATAAAATTATGTACAAAACACATATAATATAGGCATATTTTTTAAATATTTATTTTTAAGATATATAAATTAAATGATAAAATAAAATCACGGATCAAAACCAAAATCATAAAAGTATGTGTAATTAATCAGTTTTCATATTTATAGCGGTCAATTTACTACGTAAGAAATTCTTTTGATAATATTTTGATAATATATTTTTTTGAATTGTTCCAAGATATATTTTCGATTGATAACTAAAAAGTTAATTCCTTAAAGAGCAAAATAGTTAAATCCTCTCCCAAATAAACATTTTTCATATACATGACTTATTATGTCTTCTTTCCCTATTATGGTGTGGATTGATCTATAAAACTCACTTGTATGGTTGAGATAAGAATTGGCTCTGGGGGTTGACGGAGAATGCCTAGTCAGGTCTGGTATTAGTGAGATACAATAATTTTCCAATCAGCCTTTTGTAGGAAGTAGGATCATCAAGTTCCCCTTCACAAGTAGTCAACTTAGTTTTAGGTTCCATAGTGGTCTTGCTCGGCTTAGCTGCTAAATTTCCAGTGTCAGACAGTAGTTGTAATATGTAGTGCCTTTGACACAAGTATATCTCTTTATTTGATCTTGCCACTTCTAAACCAAGAAAATATTTCAGATTACCAAGATCTTGAAGCTTAAACTATGTCAAGGAAGCTCTTGAAGCTGTCAAATTCCTCTGGTTGTTAATGCTACTACAATTTCATCAACATGGATTAGTAGGAATAGAAATGAAGTTGTAGTGGCTTTAACGAAAAAAGAAGAGTCAAAACTTGATTGCTGAAAATCAGAAGCAAGTAATGTTTGAGGTAATTTGGCAAACCACTAACAAGACGCCTGTTTAAGGCCATAAAAAGACTTTTAGAGTTTGTAAACTCTGTTTGAGGGCAGCTATTGTCCATTATAAGTCATGCCTTGTGGTCAGGTCATATACACTTCGTGATCATCATGCAAAATACATTATTGACATCCAACTGTACTAAATGCGAATTATAAATGGCAGTAAGGGAAAGAAAAAAAGAAAAGGTGTGAAAATGAACGAATATGTGGATCTAGGATTCTTGAGCTAGCTTAGACATAAAAGTGACATGATACCCAGGTGTATACCCAAATACAGAAGCTGTGTATAGCATTGATCAGAGCTGAAACTCAGCGCCTTCATACCAAGAAAAATTCAAAGGAATGACAAATAAAACAAATTGTAAGAAAAATAATGTGCTTTAAGAAATTTGGGGACTACAATTTTCCTTTTTTCTTTCCCTCTTCTATGTATGTTGTATTAGGTTTATCAATGTGCCGCTTAGATGATTCTGCAAGGTAATCACTGTCACCATAGATCAGGTAGGCTGTTATCTCCTTGACAGTGTATTCATAACCAATTCTTACTTTAATCTCCACTTCATCACCACGTTCCAGATCTAACACTATTTGCTGCCATTTTTTATTTTCAAAGGAACTTGCTGAATCATGTTGGTGGTGCTGCCATGTATCCTTAGAGTGATTAAGGATCAAAATATTCACAAGAAATTGCGATACTAAGTTGGCCAAGGAACAGGAATAACCAATGCAGAGAGTCATCCCTTTCAACACACAACCAACATTTTGAGGCACTTTCAAAATGATTGACGATCCTTTACCCTTGTAAACAAACCAGTCAGGATACTTGTCATTAGGAAGAAAGCAGTGATCGGACATACCAGAAGCCCATATCTGTATCATCAACATTGAATATAAGAACTAGGCATCAGTGTAACTATTTATTAGAATAAAAATTTTTACAAAAGTAGAAGAAGAAAGAAAGGAAGTAGGCCACACTTATCAATGTTATTTTGTAGAATTTTTTTTTTTTTTTTGTAATTAGACACAGACTCCCCATATTTACTAAAACCAAAGCTGTTATTAAATTGGAATGGGTGCCAATAAAAGATGACAGTTCAAACTGGATCTATCTAGTAGATGAAACTAAACACTAATAACTGTTTATGCAATCCTAATTGTGACTTTGATTTGTTTGAGTTTGTTTCCGTTTTTTCTTGAATCTCTCTTGACAGTAATCCGTTGTCTAAGTTTCTAATATTAAAAAAAAATTATTTATAGGCTATTATGCCTTTTATAAGATTTTAAAATTTCACATTTTCCATTTTATAATTTTAACACAAATGATATATTTTATTTTAGTCTTTTTTAATTGTAATAGAATTAGTTTGTGAATAAAATTAGTTTTAATCCTAACAGATTTAATTTTAAGTTAAAAATTTCAACCAATTATTTTTAGTTACAATAAGTATATATTTATTTTTGAGTTTTCTAATTCTTTTAAAATTAATTTTTTCCGTAATTAATTTTAATTATAATAGAATAACTTTTACTAATTACAAAATTTTTTAATTTCTTATCCTAATAGAATTTTTTTACTAATTTTAATTAGTTTCTTAATTTTTATAAAATTAGCTTACCTGATCATTACATTATATTTTGAAGTTATTGTTTTCTCCCATTAAAAATAGCATGATTAATCATGCTTTAAAACAAAAGGGTCCATAATCACCATGTTAAGTATAATTAATTAATACTTCCTTTTAGGAATATTGTTAGCAAAATATTAAAGAAAAGTTTCAAAATTAATCCATATTTGAAAAAAGCAAAAGAAGAAGCATGGGTTACAAAGAAATACTAATGCAATTAATGCATGTCATTCCTGTTAGAGATTTGTAATTAATATTAATAATAATTCTAATTTTAGATTTTATGATATTTTTCTTATATTTAGCTTTTATTATTTTGTCTAAGCAATGAGTATTTATAATATAAATGAATGGATAAAGAAAATGAAGATGATATAGCAAAAGATGTTAATATACAAAGCTATTTATTTTACCAAATGAGATGAAGATGGAAACTTTTGCAACATTATATAAAATAGAAATAAATAAAACAATCATATATACCTTCATTCTTAATATTATTGTATCAATTTGTAATTTAAATAAATTTTCATTTCATTCTTTTAATTAGTGAATTACTCACACAGATAATAATAATATCTTAAGGCCAATACTTTCAAATATTATTCATATTAGATAGATAGATAGATAGATAGATAGATATAAGGTGAAAAGAAGATTCACCAAAATAATACTTATATATAAACTAGATTACATATGTGAGAACTTTTGAAAGGATATATATGAAAACTTTCTTTCAAGTAACAATTTATATTTGATTTGATTATAGTCTAGAAGCATAAATGTAGCATTGTCATTTTCCATTATTAATTGTAAGTAAAATCCTTTGAGAAAGCATTTATACCTATATGTGTGTGTGTGTGTGTGTGTGTGTGTGTGTGTGTGTGTGTGTGTGTAATAAGAATGCATGAATAATAGCTATGGTCTTTAGCATTTAAACAACCAACACAAATAATTAGTGACTTATGTGTATTTGTGCGCCAGTGTTTTATGGGTTCTTAATGAATGAAAGATAAAATCCAATAATATGATAAGTGTGGTAGAGATAGTAAAAGTAATAAAATAATTTTTACACTATTTAGATTTTTATTTTTTAATATTAATTAACTTGTTTGTGAGTTTGAAATGGCATATAGTTATTTTAAAGAAAATATATCACGATGGAAATCTATGTTATTTTATGGGCAACTCCAATATATCCAAAAGGAATTACCCATCTTCTCTACATCAATCTTACAATAGAGAGAGAGAGAGAGAGAGAGAGGAACCTGTTTAATGCTCTCTACCAGAGCGTTAGTTACTCTGTTGCATTCTCCCATTTGAATCATAAGAGATAAGATTTGCAATGCATTTGGTGCTGTTTCAGATTCCACACAATTCCTGTTGGCTAAGGCATTGAAACTTGCCATTTCTTGAGTCTGTTGAACATTTGGGTTGCATTTTACTCTAAGACTTTGAAAATCTGGAATGCTAGTGACAATTTGGGATAAATCATGAAAATCACAAGCCGGTAAATTCAAGGAAACCAGAGATGAAATGCTCCCATGTGCCCGAGTTAGGGACTGAAAACTATTTGAAGGTGATTGCCAAGACCAGATGATAGAAGGAAGCACATCGCATGCTCTTCCTTCATAGCCACGGAGAGATATATATCCAATGCTCTTAGATCTTGCCAGAGAAAAAGGCACCTGCATAATAGCAGTATTATCTGCAGCTAAATGTGTTAAGGATTCCATCTGCTCCAAGTCCTCTTCTAACTTATCGATCAATGAACAACCAGAAATAGTAAGAACTTTCAGGGATTTCACTTGATAAATACTTCTTGGAAGTTCTTTAAGGCATTTGCAATCCTTCAAATCAACCAGAAGGAGATTTTGGAGTTCCCCTATGCTCTCATGGACCATCGTCAAACTTGGACAATGTTCGAGTATTAGTTGTTCAAGGTTTGGTACTTTAGTAAAGATAGGAGTACGGGTTAAGTCACAGGAGTGGCTAAGATTAAGTATTTTCAATCTCTCTAGTAACTGCAAAAGTAGATATTTTTAGATTATTAAAAACTAAATAAAACAAAAAATTAGAAAAAGAATGGAAAAGAACAAACAAGCAACAATGATTACTTGTTTCTTGTTTCAATAATTTGCTAATATTTACCTTGGGTTCCTTCCACATTAGTTTGAGATTGCTATATTGCAAGTCAATAGCAACTAAACTTTCTGGATAAAAGTTGTCAGGCATATATCTTAAAGGAAATCCATGCCAGCATAGCCATCTAAGGCGTTTGGAAAGATGATTATAATCTCCAGAAAGTTGAACATAATCCAATTGAAGTAACCTAAGTCTCTTCATCTCCTTAAAAGCTGCTGCACTAAAACACTTTCTATTGATTCTTGGCAATTTCAAAGATAGCCCCTCAATAGCTCTGGTTCCCTGTCAACAAAGGAGAGGAAAAAGCAGAAGGAAACGTTCGTTATTTGTTTGTGCAAAAACCTGCATAAGTCCTGCAGTCTAAATATGCTTATAATGCACGTGACTAATACAGTTATAGCTACAAAGAAGGAGGCAAATAATATTTTATATAGAAGAAAGAAAAAAAAACAAGAGAAACTTGTCACAGCATTAGAACTAGTAAATGAAAACTTTATATGAGTAGGGTCGTACAATATGATCCGTTAGCACTTCATCTACATCTTTAGGAAACCATAATCTGCTGCGCTTCTGTGGCTTTTTTAGAAATTCTTCACGAATAATTTCTCTTCCCATATCTCGCAACAAATCATGCATATCAAGCTTATTATACTTGTCAACTTTCAGAAGGCTCCTCTGAATCAGTTCAGTTATTCCAGATTCTGCATCCAGTTCACATCCATCTAATATTTGTGTAACATAGTTTCTGTCCATACCAGTAAAGAAACAACATATGTCCAAGAATATATCCTTAATTTTATCATCGCTTAAACCATCATAGCTTATTTTTAACTTTCTTTGAACTTTATCATTGGGAATCCATTTTAATTTGGACAATACACTTTTCCACGCTGGCATTTTTTTCTCAAACAAATAAGAGCCAAGGACTTGAAGAGCTAGTGGCAGTCCTCCACAATAAGAAACCACTTCTCCAGAGAGTTCAATGAAACCTTCAGCAGGACTTGATTTCTTAAAGGCATGCCAACTAAAAAGCTCAAGAGATTCATTATTTTCCATTTCACTCATTGGATATATGTGGTCCACCCCACGGACCTTAAGCAGATGCTCATCTCTAGTTGTAATGATTATGACACTACCAGGACCGAACCAATCACGATTACACAATGCACTCAGTTGGGCCAACTCATCCACATCATCAAGTATAACAAGTGCCTTTTTATGGGGAAATTTTCTGTTAATGAGATCTTCTCGCTCTTGAATATTGGGTATCTTTCTGTATGGTTTACCAGTTATACCCGAAATAAGCTGTTCTTCTAAATAAACTTGGCCATTGTCTTGCTTCCAAACTTCCCTAATATTTGCAAGCAAAATTCTTGCTTGAAAATCGAGAACAATGGCATTGTAAATGGCTTTAGCAGTGGTTGTTTTTCCACTCCCACCCATTCCCCAGATCCCGACCATGCTAACACCGGATGATTCCCCAATTGACGATTTACTGATTACTTCTTGAGCACGAGATTTTATTCCCACAGGATAATCAGCGGTATGCAGGAATATGTTTCGAGGTAAGCTTCGAGATACATTTTTAACAATAGCTTTGATAACCTTGCCTTCGTCTTTATCCCTGGCAGTAACAATAACAAACTGAGTAATATACAACCATGGCAATAAACAATGTTTTTGATCAACTGGCTTTCAGGCCTGGCAGCGACAATAACAAATTGGGGAATATAAAACCACGATAAGGAGTGACAGAAGTGATTAAGAGCATCATTTTAAAAAAAAAAATTGTGAAATGATTCGAATTAGACCAACAACTCTATTTTCCCATACATTTGAAAAAAATAAAAATGAAAATACTGTACGAATTTTAGCAACTATCTACATCCATAAAATTAAAAGCATTTATAATAGACCTGAAGTCAATATCAACTATCATAATTTTTTTATATTTGTTTATTACTTATTATTTATTTATTATAATTTGGGGAGGTAATGAGCCAAGCTTGTTTCAGCCCAATCAAATTTAGCTCAGTTTATAATTCCCCTGTATGAGTTCTGAAAATCTAAGTAAGCGAAGTTATAACTTAATAAGAGCTTAACTCATTTATGTCAAAATTAACTTAATAAACAAAAGAAAAGTTGCTTTGTCAGATATAATATTTAAAACCTATTAAATAGTCTATTAATATAAAAAATTCTTTATAGTCTTAATTAACGCAAACTATAAACATTATAAGCCAATGAAAATTCAAAAGTAACAGCAACCACTCAGTCAACATCAACAAAAATTCAATAAAAATTAGTCAACTAACATCAATAAATAATTGAATTTATATTTTTATTATTTATATGTTTTTAATTATTAGGAAAAATACACCCATCAACTTTGGTGAAAACTTATTTTATAACTAAAAACTTAATTTTTAAATAGAATTAGAATTTAATTGTGTTAGAAATGTTTTAAATATTAAATTAATTATTTACATATTTTTATAATTGACTTATAATAATATATTTAATACATTGAGAAGGATGAAGAGCTTAATGAGTCAAACACCCATTAATTCAAGCTTAACTCATATTTTAAATGAGTCAAAATATGTGACTTATATATCACTCATGTGGTCCATGAGCTTAATCAGTTCAATGAACCAATTATCAAATTGAATCCTAATTTACTTGTAAACTGGTTCAACTCATTTTCACCAATAATTATATATAAATAAGTATATAAGAAAGATATATTGATTTTGTGTATATTATCTTTTCATAATGGTTTTAATCATTAAATTTTTAATAATAAATCTAAATTATTTTAAAATGTTAAATCTTTTATTATTAAAATTTATTCATTCATATTTAAATTTTTCATTTTTTTTTTCACAAAAAAGCGGCTAAAAGCCAAAAAAACAAAATGGAAACAATTACACAGTGACAGATCTCACAGCCGAGATCTTCATTCTATCAACAAGTAAGAGAATCTCTAGACCGGCAGGGGGCCTTTCCAGCACCATGACCCCTCGAGGATAGCAAAGACCAAAGCTAGCCAAGTAGTCAATATGCTCAAAATGGAATCAGTGATTTAAGATCAATAAAATTCTAGTTTTTTAAGTTAATTTGATTAGCAATCAATTTTCAAACTACGTTATTAATTCTGTCTACTCCTCCTTTTTTAAAACAAAAAGAAATATTATTTTTAATTATGTCTAAATAGCTAGGAAAATTTAGAGAGCAATTAAAATGCGCAACGTAACACTCTTTTTCACATCATGTACTAAAAAAATTAACAACTGCTTATACTTCAAATTATTTAGAAAGATAGTTGCACTACTTAGATTTCAATCAATTTAATGTTCGGCTGTGGCCAGTAGCAATTAAATTTAAACTCAAGAATGGCAGTGTCTGAGTATATTGTGATGAAAAAGAAAGAGGGAGAAAAGTTTTGCTTTTTCCAATAAAAAAATCAATTCCATTTATAAAATATCTAAATTTATTTTTTTATTTAAAAATATTCAACTACTATAATTAAATTTTTATATATTAAATCAATATTAAAATATCATATTCGAACATAAAATAATTTTATTTTAAAATATTCAAGTATAAGTCAGTTGTTTAAAATTATTTACAGTTATAGTTATAAATTGACATTGGAAGAACTGTTGGAGGGTCTGATTCAAGAAGTGGAAGGGCAATTGACATTGGAGTTTGAAGGGAATTAAAATTAAGAAGAAATTGTTGAAAAAGAAGTAAAAAAAAAAAAAGAAGAGATATTGGAGCATATGAATCTGAAGGAAGAAGAAACTTTTGTTTGTTTTTGTGCTAACAAAGGATAATTCAATTATTTAGCAAATATTATATTATTTGTTATTAGAATAAGTTTAATTTTTTATAATTTTTATTTATAACTATAATAATAAATAAGTTTAAGAAAAATATGATTCTGTAGATCTGCTCCTTCTTGCTCACAGATCCCCTTTTTTTCTTTTTCTTTTTTAAGTTTTCTCTCATTATGTGTTGGTCAATAAAATATTGGAGCATATTAATTTGAAGAAAGAAGAACCTTTTGCTTGTTTTTCTGCAGAATTTGATAAAAGGATAATTTGATATTTATTAAACATTACATTATCTGTTATTTTTATTCTTTTATATGTTTATATTTTTGTTTACAATGATAATTTGAGCAAAAATATGGCCATAACAATAAACAAATCTAGAATTTTCCCAATAGAAAATTTAAATTACCTGTAACTGCGTGCATCCCAACCAGCCAAATTTGCAACTGCTGTAAGGGCCTTCCTCCACTTCCGCACATGATCGTGGTCCCGTTGATCACGTTGATGTTGTTCAAATGCTTCTGCGTAAGTACCACTCTGATGACGGACGTGAGACGGATCCACATCATAGAAAATCGGCATGACAAGTTGACCGTAAGTATTCTTACAGTCAATTATTTTCACCAGTTCATTAAGACACCATCTAGAAGCAGCGTATTGTGGTGAAAGAACAACGAGGGCACAAAATGAGCCCTCGATAGCGTTGACTAGTGCGGAGGGGATGTCTTCTCCCCTTTGCATCTCATTGTCAACGAAAGTATCGATTCCGGCATTTCTTAAAGCATCATAGAGATGAAACACGAAAGTTGCGCCAGTGTCTGGACCTCTGAAACTCAAAAACACGTCGTGCACCCATGCGTGTTCTGCCATGGATTATGGTATTGGATCTGAAGCAAAGCGTAGCTGTGTGTGTTGTGGAGTACAGCAAAGTCAGAGCAACAAAGGGTAAAGTCGTTGAAGGTAAGGGAATAAGATTGCTGGTGAAAGACTCAGAACCTTGCAGGAATTTAATGGCGATAGAAACCCAGGCCCCCACTAGACAATACGACAATAATAGTTATAATAACAGCTCGATTTTCCAAAGCATCTTTTGAACCATGTGAAGCCAATGGGGTCGGATTTGAATTATACAAATAAAATACCAACAGAAAGTATACAATATTACAAATAAAATACCAGAGAGGTGAATCTACTCGTGGAATAATTCTGTATAGCACATTCACTTTATTATATTCTAATTGTAACCACTCATTTAACTTCTCTCTGACTAAGTACATTTTTGGGTACTTAGACAACATAGTTAGATTTGTGCAACCAAATGAAAGTTTGCCTGCAAGAAAATATAGGGGTTGCATTTAGGATCTATGAAGAATGAAAGGCAATGAAAACTTTCATACCGAACGACATACAAAATTTTTGGGTTATAAATTTATTAAGTTTTATAATTTAATTTATAAAATTTAATAAATTTAACAATATATATTATTATAAATATATATTTAATTTGATTTAACTTATAGTACAACTGAAGATTTATTCTTAGAGGCAAAGCTTTATTCTTGAAAATATATTTTAATAATCAAGAAAAGATATTTTTATTAATAATTTTTTATAAAATTCTCATAATAAATTTAATAATTTAAATTTTCTTAAACAAAATTTTTATAACATTCAATAATAAGAACCGCTAATGATTGGAATGCAGGCCTCAACTCAGGACTTAATTAAATTTGTTGTCAAATTGTAATCTGCAGTTTTTTGGGATCATTTTAATTAACAGGTTTTTTTTTTTTTTTCCAAGCTTCAGTTTGTTAAATTATTCTTGTAATTGATGCTAGCTGGTGTCCACATTATAACTTGATCACCTATATTTCCTAGGTATATATATATATATATATATATATATATATATATATCATTATAGCTTTTAAAAGTCAAGCCCACTCATAATCATTTGAAACCGGGTAAGTTTAGTCCATTCATAACTGTTCAAATGGGCCCTCTATTTTGTAATTGATGGTAGCTAGTGCCTTCTTTTTTATTATATCTTCCAAGACCTATACATTACCTATTTTTCCTATATATATATATATATATCTTTTGAAAGACATAGTTGCTCATAATCATATGAAATCGCTCACATTTAGTCCGTTCACGACTGTTTTGATGACCCTCTTTTTGGTAATTGATGCTAGCTGTGCCTTCTTTTTTATTCTATCTTTCCCATATACATATATATATATATACATATTTATAGAAAGGCATACTTGCTCATAATTTGCGTTGAGGCCCTTTAAAAAAAGGTTTTGTTATTTTATAAATAATATTTTATTAAATTATTATTTAAAAATATATATTATTAAATTTATTAAATTTTAAAATTAAAATATAAAATCAATAAATTAAAATAAGATTTACTTTCACAAATTTTACACTTTCTTTTTTTTTTTTTAAAAAAAAAAAGCGAATGCCTACCACTGCTCTGGTACTAAAGATTGGAAGAAACGGCAAGCCACGCGCTTATTCCTTTTTTTTATTGAATTTTTTATTCAGCAAATTGGCTAAAAACAATAACCAAAATTTGAAAACTTGCGTTTCTACTGCCACAATTTTTATTGATTATTTTAGTTCAACTCTTGGATCTCACATCAATCACTCCAGTTTTTTTTTTCTCCATTTTTTAATTATACTAATAAAATACGAGCAAAACGTATACGAAAATTTAAAGTAGTATACTGTTAAGGATTGCAAAATATTGGGTCGTTAGGGTCTTTTCATTATTTTTTAATTTTAAAATAAAAACAAAATTAGCTTTGAACAATTTTTAAATTGAATTTTGAATTTTTTTAAGTTTTAATTTACTTACCCTAAATAATTAATAATAATTTTTTGGTTTTCTTAAATCCTATTTATTCACATAACTTTTGATACAAGTTATTTTAAATTTTTGACGAAATATGGTGCTTATGCATATAACCTTTTAACTTAAAAGTGTTTTTCACTTATTATATTTAAACACAACTTTAAATTTTAATAAAAATTATTATAAAAAATTAATATAAAAAACAATTTTGTAAAAGCCAATTCAAAAGGGACTAAACTCTTTTGATATTTAATTGAACTATTGAAGATATGCATGTTAAACAATTATTTATACAAGAACATGGATAAGGATGAACAATGTTATTCCTATATTCTTATGTCTATACTTCACTACTTTTTTCTTATTTTCCTTTTCATCTCATTTTCATATTTTATTGAGCTCTCATTTTTAATTTACCTACATCTTATGATGTAGGTAAAATGTAGGCATAGTAACATAGGAGAAACATTTTTTTATAGCCATTATCTTTTACCACAAAAACCTAGTACAAATAGAAAAATTAATTCTAAAACTGAAGATTGTGTCTGAATGCACTTGTGTTCAAGTATCTTAAAAAAAAAAAAAAAAGAGTAAATTATACTCCACCTCTTTAAGGTTTTTCCAAGTGACATTAAACTTCAATTTTATTTAAAACTTACACTCCATCCAATTGACCATATTGACTAACTCTCATATAAGAATCTTGACAAAATATTTTTTTTAAGTAATTTGACATATTTATTTATAAATTGTAAACTTCAAAACCTAAGAAAATTATTTATGAGAATCTCACATGCTAACATTTATGCTAAGAAAATCTTTAAAAATTTTTTAATAATAGGACGAATTAAATAATCATCCATTTAAGGTTAAAATTCATATAATCTTAAATCTCAAAAAATATAACTTTAAACTTTAAAATTCAAATACAACATGGAATTAAACCCTAAAATTTAAAACAATACATTCTAAATCTACGTACTAAAATCTTAATACCTTAAATTCTAAAATGTTAAATCTAAAATCATAAATATAAAAATTTTAAACCTTAGAATCCTAACAGCAATAATATATTAAATCTTAAACTCTAAAACAACCATTCTTAAAACCTACATCTCAAACCTAAAATTCTAAACTTCAAAACCTAAAATCTTTAACCTTAAACATGACATTAACATTAAATCTTAAAATTTAAAATACTAAACCGTATAAAGTTTCAGTATTTAAAATTTATAGTTTTATAATTTAAAATTTAGGATTTATATTTTATGTTTGGTGTTTAGTATTTAAGATATTAGAGTTTACTATTTAATACCATATCATATTTAGAGTAGAGGTTTGGGATTTAGGATTTTAAGTTTACGGCTTTAGATTTTATGTTTTAAATTTTAGAGTTTATGAACTTTGTCCCTAAATTAATTAATTATTTAATTATTTAAACATATTAAATTCATAATCAATTGGTGTTTTATAATAAAATTTTAAAGATCTTTTAGCATAAATATTAGTTACATCATATTTTTATAATTGATTTTCTCATTTTTGAAGTTCCATATTAACAAGTATATAAAAATTATATCAAATAATTTAAAAAAGAATATTCTATTAAGATTCTTGAATGGAAGTTAGTCAATATGATTAAATTGGGGTGAAGTACAGGTTTTAAACAAAAATAAAGTTTAGTATTATTTGAAGAAATCTCAAGGTAGTGAATTGTAATTTACTCTAAAAAAAAATAACAAAAGTTTAAGTATCAAATTTTTGGTACATTTATATAGATAGTTTACTAATTAATATTTTCACAATCTAAATCTGGATGCTCTTATATTTAATTTGGTACTTCTAATCTAAGATAAACAAATATTAAGTCATTTACTAATATTGTTTTCATATCCCGAGAGGATCGATTATATACATTTTGTTTTAATTTCTCCATACAGTTACAAAAGTAGAGTTGATAAACACACATCAATAAAACATTTATCCCATAAAAAAAATTATTCTAATCATCATTATCAATTTACAAAACATTTTAAAACAAGATTTTATGTTTTGCAGATGGGTGTTATTTAGGTTTGCAGATAACACTAAAATTTTCACTGGGAAAAGGTGTTCTTGAAGCAAGTGAAGTTAACAGAGAGACAGAGAGATTATGTGAACGAAAATTCTAACAATCTGACACTATTAAATCACACATGAAGTGTAAATATAGACAAACACAAGAAATTGCAAAGTCTACATTCACTCCCCATGGTCTTGGCTTTGGTATTTTCATTTATTTTACAAGTTCTTGATAGCCTTAACAACTGAAATTTCTCCTAGAGGATTTCAGTTCTACCACAATGGAATTCACTCTCTTCTGCAAGCTATACTACTAGATCACTATTTATTTGTTAATTAATTATATATAATTATTAAAATATTTTTATATTATATATATTATTTATCTATTACAAAAGGATATTATAATAAATTTTAATTTTTGAAGTCTTTTCGGGTATGAAATGAGATTCCTATCCCGTCTCTAAATTTGTACAAGAAAAATTTTCTTTCTGCTCCGTCTTTTTGGAGAGAAAATTCCTCTCGTCCCTTAGCCAAGACCAAGGATTTTTCTTCTATCCCCATTCAGTTAGAAGAAATTGCCATCCCTAAGTATGAATGGTTAAATAAATTAAATAATGTTACTAAATTTGATTAACAATCAAATGTTTTAAAATAATGTTAATCATAAGATTTTTTTCAACAATCTTTTTAAATATTTATTTGATCTTTCTCTACTTTTTATTAGACTAAATTAAATGAATTAATTTTTTAATAACTAATTTAAGTTAAATTTAAAGAATCATTTATTAATTTACTCAACAAATTAAGTGCTTTTATTTTCTTATTGCGGGCCACAAGCTACCCAAGATTTTCGGTAAACTGCCTTTTACTTCACCGTTAGTATTCTTGTAATTCTATTTTTACTTATTTTTATAACATAAAATAAATAATACATAATTTATTAAACAGTTTAAATTGTAGGATACAACAAATGTTATACTAAATTTATTAAACAGCTCAATCGTATGGTACGACAAATGCTAAAGACTTTTCTTGGGTGGCCCTTTTGGGAGTCTTCGCCGGAACACACTCCCCATCTATTTCCTTCTTTTCCTGTTTCCCTTTTTCCTTTGTTTTCTTCTCATCGTGGGGCTCACTTGGGACTTGGGAGGATACTATTTTGAAATTTAGTCAAGACATGTGCATGGAATAATGAAAAGGCGCTAGATTGGATCAGATTTGCATCATGAAATGCAATCACTGTTTTTGAGCCTTTAGCCAATAGATTTGTGCGAAAACGACTAGCAAAAATCTCCAGTTGCTGGAAAAGTATCTGAAGGATTTCACTAATTTAGTGAACAAAAGTTTTTGTTGAATTTAAAATTCATGATTTCAAGCTCTGAATTTTAGCTTAAGGCTCCATGGAAATTTTCACCTTGGAGAAAACCATTACTCTTACACCCCAAAAAATCCTACAGAATTCCCATGTTGTTCTAATAAATGAGATTATAGATTTATAATTCAACAAGAAAATTCAAAAGAAAAATAAGGTAAAAAAAGAAAGTGTAATAAATAGTAAAAAATTATTATTATTTAAATCTAACACCTAAATTAATTTTTAAATGATTTTATAACATACATCTTTCTATTAATAAATTTATTTGTAAATTTTATTTAAATTAAAAATAAAAAAAAATTACATACAAAACATCTATAATATAGATATATTTTTTAAATATTTATTTTTAAGATATATAAATAAAATGATAAAATAAAATCACGTATCAAAACCAAAATCATAAAAGTATGTGTATGATAAATTAATCAGTTTTCATATTTATAGCAGTCAATTTGCTATTTGAGAAATTCTTTTGATAATATTTTGATAATATATTTTTTTAAATTATTTTAAAATATCTTTTTGATTGACAACCAAAAAGTTAATTTTTTAAAAAGCAAAAATCATTAAAGTAGGCACTCCTCTCTTAAATGAATATTTTTTATACATATTATTTATTATATTTTCTTTTTTTATTATGACATGGATTGATCTATAAAATTCACTTGTATGGTTCTTTTTTTTTCTTTTTTCTATACTATAATTTATAAATAAATCTATAAATATAATTAAATTTGTTAAAAAGAGAGACGATATTAAAAAATTCTCCTAATCTCTTTTCCTTTTAGTGTTTCGAATAAGTCTACGTCATTATATATCATGAACATTTTAACTTATAATTTTTACTATACCCCTTCTGTTAATAGTTTAAGTCCAAGCTTAAATATAAGTTTTTGTTAAGCAAAAGATTGTCTATATATGTAAAGTTTGGCCTGTAAATTAATTCTATAGAATAATTTGTTTTATTTAAATAGTATAAATATTTAATATTATATACGTATATTTAAAATATTATATATAAACGAAATTTGGCCCTTGTAAGTTTAGTGGCCTGTTAAATTTGGAGATCTTCTCATTTTTTAAAATAGAGGTCATAATTAAATTTTGATTACATCAAGCTAGTAACAGGTTGAGCCTATTTAAAACAAAGTCCTTGACCTATTTCTACCTTTATTTATGTCGACATGATTACCAATCTTTTTTTAAAAAATAAAAAACTTAGGACTTAAATTTGAAACTTTGCAATATTTATTAAAATAAATCTTTTTAATTCCCCATTTAGGTTTTAAAGGCAAAGTTTTAGTGCAAATCCATGAACTGCCTTAAGATAGTAAAGTAGCCGTAAAATACTTGAAGAATTCTAAAATTTGGAGCTTTGGTCTGTTGATTGGAAATCCATATATTGATGCCTTTCACATGAATCTATGAAACGTATAAAGCACTGAAGGAAAGTGTTATGGATAAATTGTTAAGAATAACTTATTAGATAGCATCTTTTTGTCTCTAGTTGTCCTTATGCATTCTCGCTTATATTTGTTAGGTCTGTTCTTTTACAGCTTATCTGAAATTTTGTTAACTTGTTGATATTATTCTTGTTAGGGACAAAGGAAATGGGAGATCAAAAGTTTTTGCATTCCTTGCATATGATGATCAAAGAAGCACGAATCTTGCTGCAGGTTGGCCTTTGGCCTGTTCTAAAAGATTGACACTTCGGACATCAGCTTTCTTTAAAGATTTATAAGCTAATTTCTCTCTAATAATTGGTTTTTCTATTAGATTATTAAATTTAAAGATTTAGGAGCTCAGATTTTGGGTAGAATCATTAGGGCTGATCATGTCATTAAGCATAAAAAGAAGGATGATGAAAGAGGACGGCAAAAGAAGGAACCACGTGGTGTTTGTCGGCTTTCTAGAGAAGCGAATGTACTCAAATAATTCTGAAATAAATTTTTAATAATAAGTTTTTATAAAAATATAATGAAGTGTGAGATTTATTAAATTTTTATAATTTAATTTATAAAATTAAATAAATATTTTAATAAAAATTTTATAAGATTTAATGTGCGAAAATATAACAACAGCTAATGATTAATGAATCGCAGGCCTCAACTGGGGCCTTAATTAGAGCTGTTGTCAAATTGTAATCTACAGTATTTTGGGGTCATTTTAATTAACAGGTCATTTTTTCAAAGCTTCAGTTTGTTCAATTATTCCTCTTTAGATGACCAGCACGCTTTTGACATTAATGTGGCATATTCAGTTTGTGTTGCAGGATAAAGCAAAGCAAAAGCAGCAAGGACTAAAGTAGTTGAAGGTAAGGGAGTCAGATTTAGGGTGAGGATATTACTAGACATACCACGAATCTAGCAGGAAATTCGTTTTCATATGAACCCGCCCCCACACAAATTTTCCGAAGCATCTTTTCAACAATGTGAAACCGCGTAGCTTATTCCATTCACAATTTTTCCAATAGGTTCTCTTTTTGTAATTGATGCTAACTAGTAACTTTTCTTTAATTATATCTTTCAAGATTTGTTCACCTATCTTTCCCTTATGTGTGTACAAATATATCTTTTAAAAGGCATGCTTGCTCATAATCGCCTTAGGGCCCTTTTATGTTTAGGCTGTTCACAAATTTTTCAATAAGTGCTCTTTTTGCAATTGATGCAATCTAGTGCTCGTTTTTTAATTGTGGAGATGAGACATGAAATTAATTGTTGCCTAGTGTTTTTACTTCTAAAACTCTATTACATGTTGTGCATGTCAAGAAATTAATTATTTTAAAAATTTAAATTTTTATAAAAATTAATTCCTTCGTATGATATCAAAACTAACAAAAAAAATTTAATTTTTATTGACACTTAAAATTAATAAAATTATTCATACTTTATATTCAAAAAAGATATATATGTGATGTGATGTCTTAGAGAAAAATTATATATTTAAAAAAATTATTCTTAAATCTTCATTCAATAACTTAAGTTTTGGTAGAAGTAAATTTCATCAAAGTGCACACTGGGTAAAGCAGTTAAAGCTAGCTAAGGAAATAACGTATTAGAACCTCCAAATTATGTTGAACTTACTAGTTACCACGAAATTAATTTTGATAGAACCTCCAAATGTGAAACCAAGTTCAGTCTATTCAAAAAATTTCCAATAGGCCATCGACGGGGCGGGATTTGAATTTAGAAAAACTACTTTTTTGTAATTGGCACTTGTGCCCTCTTTTTAATTTTATCTTCCAACGCTTGATTGCATATCTTTCCTTCAATTATACATAAAGCTTTTGAAAGGCATGCTTGTTCATAATCGCGTTTTCCTTGCAAAAAAGCAGATGCCTACCTACCAGTGCTTTGGTGCAACATGGTGGGAACCAGAATATGTTATGTACAGCAAGCAGGACAGGTGCTTTCTCCTGTAGGACTTCAATTCTCCCACAAGGGTGTCCACCCTCTTCTACAAGCTATACCACCATATCACACTACCTAGAAATCACATTCCTAAGCCTTCCACTATTAGGATTAATACAGCAGCAAGAGTATTTCCCAAAAGCTAAAAGTGTACGTGAATGAGATAATGGATCTTTAAGAGACTAAGATTCAAGAGAAACCTGAAATCAAACCACTGAAGGTTAACATAAGAGTAAGAAGTAGCAGGAGAAAGTTGATACATAAACTGATCGGAAGACTGAAGCTATAAATTAATGCTCAAAACTATAACTATTCACTGTTTATTAGTGAAACTCTAGACATTAGAAATACATATGGATTGGAAACAAAATTTATTCATTGTTGCACAAAGTCATGTTTCCTTCTAATTGTCTTTCCCGACTTTGGCATGTTAACTACAGGCATAGACCATTGTACAAAAAATTTGGATCCCTTCACGTGTAATTTTGGTAACTCCTTCTTTTTTTTACTCTTTATTTTTGCAGTGGGACCCACGCTATAAGAAAGAATATAATGCAAAAGTACAAAGATAAATAGAGAAATTCACTAAAATTATACAATAAAAACACAAGATTTAGTTATTAATTGACAAAGTTACAATCACCAACCGGAATGAATTGGGTGTTATTTATTTTTGCATATAACAATTTCAACACATTAAAACGCAAAGATTTTGTGAAATCATCAGTAAGACAAGGTGTTCTTCAACCAAGGCAAGAACAGAGGGACACAGAGATCACTTGAATGCAAATACTAACAATCTAACAGTTTTAATCACACACGAAGAGTAAATATTGAGAAACACAAGAAATTGCAAAGCTTACATTGTGCGAGCTTTCTTCTTTGGAGTCCTTTTTATATGTTCTTATACTATGTGGACATTTTTCTGATTCATTATTTTTTCAATTTTTAATATAAACAAAACTTGGTGAGCCACATTAGAAAGGTGAAACAAACACAATTAAAGTTGATTTAGGTGATTATTTAGTGAGTCTGATATATTGTGTAGCAAAATTGATGTGGTATATTAATTTGAAGAATGAATAATTTATATCCACATCTATTATTTACAAAATTATAATAACAAAATAATACAAATAGTTATTTATTATTAGGTTCATAAACTTTAAGCAGATCTATTGTTGTAATGAGTACGCTGTCAGGACCAAACCAGTACAACATTAGGCCAACTCATCCACATCATCCATTCAACAAGAACCATTTATAGTGAAGTCTTCTATTCATTAGATTTTTTTCTCATTCAACATTAGGTATCTTCATGTTTGGTTCTCGAATTATACCCAAGTAAGTCGTTCTTGTAAATAAACTTGTCCATCATCTCGCTTGCAAACTTTCTTAATATTTACAAGGAAACTTATTGCGTCAAAATTGGCAGTAAAGGCATTTTAAATGGCTTTAGCAATGGTTGTTTAATCAATCTCTCCCATCCCCTAATTTTTTGCCGTTGCAGCAAATTCCATGGTAGCTTAACTAATTTCTTAGTGTCCTCACCATGCAAATCCTTACTTGTTGATGGACCGATCATTTCTTGCACACGAGATTCTATTGCCACTGGGTGATCCACTACATGCAAGTGCAAGTGGTCTAGTTTTATGAGAAAATATTCGACAATTTCTATAAACAAATGGCTTTTCTCCCTGGCAGTAAAAGTAACAAATTGAGTAATATACAACCATGATAAGGAGTGATGAAAATGATTAAGAGCATCTGTTATTAAGTGTCTACAAGATATCATTATTCTTATGAAAGGTAGACTATAGATTTAAATTAAAATTGATAAGAAGATCCCCATGATTAAAATTGGTGTGAAGATCCCTATAATTATGAGAATCCATGTGATCTTCTTCTTATTATGTTTTAAATATTTATTATATTTATATCTAAACCTAAATATGTATAGTATTATTGAAATTACAATCTCGTACATTGTGCTACCCAAAATTATGTTAGTAACTAGGAGGCGTCTTCTCATAATACAACAATCACAAAACTTTATTTAGTTAAATTATTAATTAGACACGCCAAATTTGTAGGGTAAGGAAAGATGAACTCAAACATGCATGTTCCAATTATAAATGCGTACACCATATAATGTATAACCCTTTTTTTCTAACCAACTAATATTTTACCCCACAAATCTCTTTCTCGTTCCCTTTTCCTTCGCCATGGCCATGGATGCGTCAAAGCAGATGACGAAAGCCACAATCAGTGGCCACAAGAAGATTGAGATCAAGGAGCTCGAGAATGCTGCCAACAAGCAAGTCACTTTCTCAAAACAACGTTCTGGTCTGTTCAAGAAAGCCAGCAAACTCTGCATTTTGTGTGACGCTCAACACCTAAGGTTTATGGATACCATTTTTGCTTCTAGAGATCATAAGATGACCATTAGGCACAGGACATAAATTCTAAATCGGAGCATGATTCATGCTGCTGTTATTGACTTGAGGGACAATGTTTTAAGACACAAGACTAGGGGACTAAGCAAGAATAGGAGAAGGTGGAGTTGTCGTGACAGAAACAAGTAGATTGGGAATAATGGGGACAGTACTCAGTAGTGGTGGAGAGGCAGACACATGAGAGTGAGAATCTGGACTTTGAGTGGGAGTAGTGACAGCAATGGAACCTTCAGAAGAAAAAGGGAAGCTTTATCCATCAAATACAACATCTTTAAATTGTGGGAATATGATCACTGTTAAGATTGCCAGCAACATTATTTGAGTTCATATTTTATGTTTTTGAAGTTCAGCTTTTATTTTTAACAAAAGTGGGGATTATCTCACAATACCAATATTTTATATAGAAATGGACATTTAAAGAGGCTTTCCGTATGTACTAGTATGATTAAACCAAGCTGAAAGATTCAACCACCATTAAAAGCACTCAAAAATATCCAAGAATCCACTGAATCCGTTTGTTAATAAAATTACACTACAGTTGGCTTATATGCAAAGATCTCACATTGCTTTCTTATGTGAAAAGAACTGCTGATGACTTGTGTAGGTGAGCTTCTAGTGAGAGTAAATAGTAACCAAACTTTCGAAAAGTGTTTTTTTTAGGTCCTCATACTTAGCTTCGGACAGGCTAGGCTACTACAAACTTTATTGTTCAGACACTTCTCTCGCTCTCATCACTTACAAAGGAGTCGAAGTTGGATGGATGTGAAAGTATTCGTAATTTAGAAGCAATTCTAAGTTGGCATAATCGTGGAAGAGTTGTAATTAATGTTAGGAAACCATACAACAAGAAAACAAACACAAAGTTCATAGTTGATAAGTTTTGAAGAAAATGATGTAAATAGTGTCATGTATTCTTCTAGGTAATAATTATTCTCATTAGTCCTTGTGAGCTTTGAGTTAAACTTTCCATGCTGGGATCATTTGTCTCACATGTGAATAACAGAGAAGGAGACAGATGACAAGTAAGACAAATTATCTCAGCTTGTGCAACATTTTTACGTGTTAATAATTTAATTTGTCAGTTTTTACTTGATTCATTCATTTGATTAATTCAAAGTACACAGAAATTTATTATCCGTAAATTCTAAAAGACTCTTTTAAATTTATAGAAAATGAGAAAATATAAAAGTAAATTACTTACTATTACTAACCATTCTTTACAATCTAAGTATATTCTTATTTATAGTAAACATTTTGGATTAATATAACTCTTAATCACTAGTTATGATAACATCTATTTATTAACAAATTTAAATGATTAAGAGTCACTTTTAATTTAATATTCTTAAATCAAAAATAATATGATTAAAAACAATCTCTATTTTTTTAAACTAATAAAACCTCTAGCAACCAAAACAAGAGAAACAAAAGTTCTTTGACTTCTTTCCCCCTTTTTTATCTATTGTTTCAAGTCTCTCAATGTGCCGCTTAGATGATTCTGCAAGATGATCAGTATCACCATATATTAGGTAGGCTGTTATCTCTTTAATAGCGCATTTATGCCCAATATTTACAATAACCTCCACTTTATCATCAGGTTCCAGATCTGACGCTATTTGCTGCCATTTTTCATCTTCAAAGGAAGTTGTTGAATCTTGCTGGTGGTGCTGAAATGTAACCTTTGTGTGATTCTTGATTGAAATACTCACAAGAAATTGCGATGTTGGGTCATCCAAGGAAGAGGAATAAGCAATGCAAAGAATCATCCCTTTCAAGATATGACCAATATTTTTAGGTACTTTTAAAGTGACCGATGATCCTTTGCCCTTGTAGACAAACCAATCAGGATACTTGTCACCAATAAGAAAGCATTGATCAAACTTGCCAGTAGCCCATATCTGTAACATCGAAATTGAATATAACCACTAGGTACCTGTTTAGCTTCTTATTAATAATGTAAAAAATTTTACAAAAGTAAAAGAAGAAAGAAAGGAAACAGCTCATTATGAATGTTATTTGTGGCATTCTTTCTGCTACTAGACACAGACTTGCCGAATTTGAAGAAACCAATATTGTTAACAATCAGAGATAATAGTTCATACTGAATCTATCAAACAGATGAATTCAAACACTAATAATCACTGGTATGCAATAGTAATTGTGAAATTACAATGTTTTTGGCTTGTTTCCATTTTTTCTTGAATTTCTGTTGACATTGATAATATATCTTTTAAGTTTTTGGCTTGTTTCCATTTTTTCTTGAATTTCTATTGACATTGATAATATGTCTTTTAAGTTTCTAATAATAAAGTAGAAACATATAAAGTGAAGAGAAGATTAGCCAAGATAATACTTATTAACTATATTACATATATGAGAACTTGCTTTCAAGTAATAGTTTACATCTGGCTTGAAATTGCCTAGAAACAGAAATTTAGCTATGTCATGTTTCATTATTAATTATAGTAAAGATCATTGAGAAACCATAACATGAATGCATGAATATTAGCTAAGGTCTAACTTATACAAATAATTAGTGACTAGTATGTTCATTTGTGTGCCAACGTTTAAGTATTTAATGTAACATTTGAGTTCTTAATGAAAGATAAAACCCAATGATATGACTAGTCTGGTAGAGATAGTAAAAATAATTAATAAATTGTTAGTGCAAAGCTAAATGTGCTTTAAGAGATTTTAAAGCAATTTGTTAATATGAGTTAAGTTTAAAATTACATTTGTTGAGAGGGGTTTACCGTTATACAACTATCACTCCAAAAATGATTAATCTCCTACTTAAACAGTAGAGGATACCCTAAAAAAATTCACACAAAAAAATAGTAAAAGTAATAAAACCATTTTCATACTATTTAGATTTTTTTTATAATATTAATTACCTTATTTTTTACCTTTGAAATAGCATATAGGATTTCTAATATTAAGATACCGAAAACCAGAAGGAAATACCCTGTATCTTTTTAACAGTAGTCTTGCAATACTTCATGAACACGCAGAGAAAGAAAAAGAAGAACCTGCTTAATTCTCTCTACAAGAGCCTTAGCTACTTCGTTGCATCCTCCCATTTGAATCATAAGGGATCGCAAAGAAACTCCCACCCAAGTTTCTATACTTGAGATTTGTGATGCATTTGGTGTTGCTTCAACTTCCACCGAATTTCTGGCAGCTAAGGTATTTAAACTTGCAATATCTTGAGTTTGTTGAAGATTTGAGTCGCATTTCAACTCAAGACTTCCAAGTTTTAGAATGCTGGTGACAGTTTGCGGTATACCACAGAGATCACAACCCTGGAAATCCCAGGAAACCAAAGATATTTTTATTTTTTTAGTTATTAATAAAGTAAAAATTTTTACAAAAGTAAAAGAAGAAAGAGAGGAAACAGCTCATTATCAATTTTATTTTGTGGCATTATTTCTGCAAGTAGACATAAACTCGCCGAATTTGGAGAAACGAAAGTTGTTAACAATCAAAGATAATAGTTCATACCGAATCAATCAAACAGATGAATTCAAACACTAATAATCACTGTATATGCAATATTAACCGTGAAATTAAATTGTTTTAGTTTGTTTCCATTTTTTCTTGAATTTCTATTTACATTAATCACATATCTTTTAAGTTTACAGAAATATATAAATTTTTTAAGTTTCTAACAATAAAATAGAAATGTATAAAAAGTGAAAAGATGATTACCCAAGATAATACTTATTAACTATATTTTTTTCCCCTGAAATAGAGGGTCAACTTGGCATTTTAACATGTGAAGTATATTTTTTGGAAGGGGAGAATCGAACCTGGCTTTTACCTTTTGGAAAGCAGGTTTGATTACCTCTTTGAGCTGTGCTATAATAGCATCTTATTTACTATATATAATACATATATGAGAACTTGCTTTCATGTAATAGTTTCTATCTGACTTGAAAATTGTCTAGAAGCAGAAATGTAGCTATGTCATGTTTCAATATTAATTAAAGTTCGTTGAGAAAGCATAATATGAATGCACATGAATATTAGCTAAGGTGTAACTCACAAAAATAACTTGTGATTAGTGTGTGTATTTGTATGCCAGCGTTTAAGTATTTAATGTATCATTTGGGTTCTTAATGACAGATAAAATCCAATGATATGACAAGTTTGGTAGAGATAGTAGAAGTAATAAAATCCTTTTCATACTAGTTTGATTTTTTTTTTTTTATAATGTTAATTAGCTTATTTGTGAGCTTTGAAATAGCATACAGCTTTTCTAATATAAAGATACCCAGAACAAAATGGAATTACTCTGTATGCTTTCCACAACGGTCTTGTAATAATTCATTAACATAGAGAGAAGAAAGAGGAACCTGCTTAATTCTGTTTACAAGAGCGTTAGCTACTTTGCTGCGTCCTCCCATTTGAATCATAGGGGATTGCAAAGAGACTCCCACTGAAGTTTCCATATTTGAGATTTGTGATGTATTCGCTGTTGTTTCAACTTCCACAAAATTCGTGGCAGCTATGGCGTTTAAACTTGCTATATTTGGAGTTTGTTGAATATTTGAGTTGCAATCCAACTCAAGACTTCTAAGAATGGAAAACACAGATAAAATGCTCCCAAGTGTTCGAGTTAGGGACTGAAAAATATTTGAAGGTGATAGCCAAGACCAAATGATAGAAGGAAGCACATTGTGTGATCTTCCTTTATAGCCACAGAGAGATATATATCCAATGCTTTTACATCTTGCCAGTGAAAAAGGCACTTGCACAATAGCAGTGTTATCTGCATCTAAATGTGTCAAGGACTCCATTTGCTCGATGTCCTCTTCTAACTTCTCAATCAATGAACAACCATTAATAATAAGAGTTTGTAGGGATTTCACCCGGTAGATGCTTCTTGGGAGATCTTTAAGGCATTTGCAATCCTTCAAATTGACTAGAAGAAGATTTTGAAGTTCTCCTATACTGTGGTGAACCATAATCAAACTTGGACAATCTTTGAGTATTAGTTTTTCAAGGTTTGGTAGTTTTGTAAAGTCAGGAGTATTGATTAAGTTATGGGAATGGCTGAGATTAAGTATTTTCATCCTCTCAAGCAACTGCAAAAGTAGGGATTTATTAAAAATATAAAAAATCAAATCAAATTAAAACTTAGAAAAGATCAAATCAAATAAAAAAAAATAATCTGTTGATATATACCTGCGTCTCCTTCCAGACTAATTTAAGATTGCTGTATTTCAAGTCAATAGCAACTAAGCTTTGTTTATGAAAGTTGTCAGGCATGTATTTTAAAGGAAATCCATGCCAACACAGCCATCTAAGGTGTTTGGAAAGATGTTTGTAATCTCCAGAAAGTTGAACGTGATCCAATTGAAGCAACCTGAGTCTCTTCATTTCCTTAAAAGCCTCTGTACTCAGACTTTCTCTATTGCTTCTTGGTAACTTCAAAGCCAGCCCCTCAATAGCTTTGGTTCCCTGTCAATAAAGAGGCGGAAAAACAAAAAAGAAGCATTTGTTATTTGCTCACGCAAAGACACACATAAGCCGTGTGATATAAACATGCTTTTAATGCAAATGACTAGAGCAGTCTTAGCTATAAGGAACGAAGCAGAAAATAGTGAATATAGAAGAAAGAAAAATAAAACAAGAGAAAATTCTCACATAAATAGAACTACTATAGCAAAACTGTATAATGGGAAAGTTCTTACTATATGTTCTGTTAAAACATCAAGTACATCTCCATGAAACCATAACCTAGTTCGCTTCTCTGGCTCATTTGGAAATATTTCACGAATAATTTCTCTTCCCATATCTTTCAATAAATCATGCATATCTAGCTTGTTATACCTATCAACTTTTAGAAGGCTCCTCTCTAAAAGAACAGTTATTCCATATTCTGCATAAAGTCCACAGCCACTTAGTATTTGTGTAACATACTCTCTGTCTAGACCAATAAAAAAACAACATATGTCGAGGAATATATCCTTAATTTTATCATCGCTCAAACCATCAAAGCTTATTTTTAGTTTTTCTTGAACTTGATCATTGGGAATCCATTTTAGTTTGGACAATACACTTTTTCACTCTGGCATTTTCCTCTCAAACAAACAAGAGCCAAGGACTTCAAGTGCTAGTGGCAGTCCTCCACAATAATAAATAACATTTCTAGAGAGTTCGATGAAATTTTTAGCCGGACTTGCTTGCTTAAAGGCATGCCAACTAAAAAGCTCCAGAGATTCATTTTCTCCCAATTCACTCATTGAAAATACGTGGTCCACTTGATGCACCTTGAGTAAATGCTCATCTCTAGTGGTAATTATTATCACACTTCCTGGGCCGAACCAGTCACGACAACACAAGGCCCTTAGTTGGGCCAACTTATCCACATCATCGAGTAGAACAAGAGCCTTTTTATGGTGAAGTCTTCTGTCCATCATATTTTTTCCACATTCAACGTTAGGTATTTTCATGTTTAGTTCTTCAATAATACCCGAAGTAAGCTGTTCTTGTAGATAAACTTGGCCATTATCTTGCTTCCAAACTTCCCTAATATTTGCAAGGAAACTTCTCCCATCAAAATTGTAGGCAATGGTGTTGTAAACTGCTTTAGCAATGGTTGTTTTGCCAATCCCTCCCATCCCCCAAATCCCAACCAAGCGAACATCTAGTGATTCACTACTTAGTGATTGACGGATCACTTCTTGCACACAAGATTCTATTCCCACGGGATGCTCAGCAACATGCAACAAAGTATGATCTAGTGTTTTTAGAATCGTATTGACAATGTCTCTGATCATCTCGCTTTCATTACTGGCAATAACAACAACAAAATGGGTAAATATACAACCACCATAAGGAGTGATGAAAGTGATTAAGAGCATCATTTAGTAAAAATTTGAAAAGATTTCAGTTACACCAAACCAACAACACCTTTTCCTTGGTTATTCTACTCTGTCAAAGAAAGGAATACTTGTTTAGTTTACCAATGAACAAATTAAATAAGGAGCTAGATTACCTTTGGTCCATATATATATATATATTTAAAATAGCAATTCAATTTCTCTTTGAGTTGAATAATTTAATTTTTTTACAAGTGTAATTCGGACCATTTAATTGCCCATCTATCAAATTTCTCTTTTCTAATATGACGTATGTAGTTCACCAATAGTAACTTGAATTTCATTTCTTCCTTTGTAATGTAACATGGCTACTACATGGATTTATTTCTTAATTGAAAGAGCCAGACTTAGCAAAAAAGAAGATAACTTTAGACTAGATGAAGCGTGTTGAAAGTTTGAGAGCAAAAATAAAGCTTAGTTCACCACCAATAAGCCATGTTATGTTGAAAAAAGATAATCAATGGGTTAAACGAGAGACTAAATTATTTTAATTATAATTGTAGAGGGACTAATTTATCCTAATTATATTTTTAGAGAGACTAAATTATCTTAATTGTAATTGTAAAGAGATTAAATTACTCCAATCCCATTTATGAAGAGACTAATTTATCCTAATTATATTTGTAAATAGATTAAATTATCCTAATTACATTTATAGATAGACTAAATTATTCAACTCAAAAGTTAAGAGGTTCAATTGCTCTTTTAAAAAAGTAAAAGTACTGTAAAGCTCTCTTATTAAATAAAGTAAAAGAACTTGATATAGGATAAGTATTAATTTCAGCAAATAAGATAAAGATCAAAACTGCATAAGTATCAAAATAGATTAAAAAAAAACAGTTTATACCATAACCTTGTATTGTATTATACTAATTTGTAATCTAAATTTTTTGTTTCATTTGTATTAACTACTTAGAAAATTAATAATAATATCTTTAATGTAATAAGGCCAATAGATCCTTATACTATTTTTTATGATTAAAATACTTAAAACACTTTTATTTATTTTCAAAATATTTCATTAGATAATAAAATAGAATCAAATGCATCACGTGTGCTAAAACTAATGGTAGATAAGAAAGTACAAAGAAAAAGATATTGATATTTCCATATTATCTTTTTATAAAGTTTTGAGCATTAAAATATCTTCTAAAGATGAATTTAAATTATTTTAATTTATTACATATCTTTATATTAGAAATTTAATTTCTTATTTTCAAATTTATTAATTTATTTTTAAATTTTCTTTTATCAAATTAGCAGCTAGGTCAGCTAATTTTGATCTAAAAGGCTTTCAATATGCTCAAAATGGAAGCACTAAGTGATGTTAGATAAATCTTAGTCTTGTAAGATAAACTACTTTATTAATTCTCTCTACTCTCCTTTTTGTTAAACAAAAATATTTTTTTAAAATTTGTCTCAATAGGTAGAAAAAAATCGAGAGTAAAATGCGTAAATTAACATTCTTTTTTTTTTTTATCAAATACTAAAAAAAAATTAACAACCCATAAACTTAAAATTATATAGAAAGGCATTGGCACTACTTAACTTTCAATCACTTAATGTTCCTTTTACAAGGCTGTGGCCAGTAGCAATTAAATTCAAACTCAAGCAACAAGACAGTTTATTTAAATCCATCTTCAGAAGTATGGCATTCAATTTGTGTATTGGTTGTCCATCACTTGTGCCTTTTGGCATTGTATAACTGACATTTTCATGCGAACATACATTTTAAGAAAAAAACGTTTCATAGTTATGTTAGTATCAAAATTCAATTCATTGCCGCCAGCGCTTTCAGTGATATCTGATGTTATTTTGAGTTGTTCCTTTAAAATCTTAAATTTCTGAGATTTTGCTTATATATTTAAACGACTTATCACTCCTCTTAGTTAAAAAAAAATCAATTCTTTGCAAAGTTAGTGGTAAGCAGGTCACTAATTCAAACATAGAAAATTTAAATTACCTCTTGTGCTTTATATGCCACCCGGAAAGATTTGCAGTTTCCTTAAGCGCCGCCCCCCAATCTGTCCCAATATCATAGGCAAAAAATAAGTCCGAATAAGGAGCCCTTAGGTTGCGGATGTGAGACGGCTCCACATGATAAAAGATCGGAAGAACAATCTGACCCAACGTTTTTCGACACTCATTGATTAGTTCCAGTTCAGCAAGACACCAAGTTGAAACAGCGTAATTTGGTGAGAGAATAACGATGGCGCAATTTGAACCCTGGATTGCGTTTTTTAATGCGCCAGAGATCTGTTGTCCCCTTGGCAGCTCATTATCAATAAAAGTATCGATTCCAGCATTTCTTAAAGCAGTATTGAGATGAGAGACGAAATTGTGGCGAGTGTCATCGCCTCTGAAACTCAAAAATACATCGTGCACCCATTTGCGTTGTGAGGAAGACATGGATTATGGGATTCGATGGTAAGCAAGGCGTAACTGTGTTGTGGAGTTTAGCAAAGTGAAATTTGGAAAGAGTAAAGCGGTTGAAGATAAGGTGATAAGATTGAAGTTGAGGGTATTATAACTTCCAAATATAGTTGAACTTACTAGCAACGTTCCAGGAACCTTGCAGGAAGTTCATTTTCATACAAATTTTTCAAAGCGTCTTTCAACAATGTGAAACCGCGTATGTTTAGTCAAGTCACAACTGGTGCAATAGGACAAGGAGGGGGTCCTTACAAAAAAGTAGTGGGTGCTAGGGCCCTCTTTTTAATTATATCTTCTAGATTGCATTTCTTTCCTTCCGATATATTAAATTATATTTTGCTTTTAAAAGGCATGCTAGCTCATGATCATGTGTTCCATGGGGCCCTTAGCAAAATTTAGCCAAGCACATGCCTACCAGTGCTGTAGTCGGTCCAAGAGACCGGAAACTAGAATATGCTATATACGGCAACAGACTTTGAAACAGATGATTTTATAAAATCATTACCAGGAAAAGGTGTTCTTGAGCCAAGGAAATAACAGAGAGACACACAGAGATTATATGTGAATGCAACTACTAACAATCTAACACTATTAATCAGACGTATATGAAATTGCCAATGCTATATTCGCTCCACATCGTCTTCCCTTGGCTATTTTCACCTATTTGATAAGCTCTTGATAGCCTTGGTTTTGATCATTCCAAATATTAGTCAAACATTTTCTATCCTTAATATGGCAAGAAATCAAGAGCTTAATGATCCACTTCTATTGATTGCAGGAAATCAAGGAAAGAATCCAAAAAATCAAAGATATCAAAATCAAAAAGGGAATCAAGGAAAACGGACCGAGATGGGAGGCCATATTGAAGATCTCGGACAAACTCAAAATAAACTTCTTTTTCTCTGCCATCAGGTTTTGTGTTAAGAATAGCAGGAACTTAGCATGCCTTTCAGTTTTGTTGAGATTCAATATTATTTATCTTTTGAATAAATATGATAATAATCTTGTTTAGAGTTAACTTTTGATATAAATATGTATCCGTTTGCAATGTACAGCTTAAAATTATAATGTACATATTTTATTGTAGTTTTAGCACAGTTTCGGATTAGTTAACCTTATTTTTTCTTAATCAAGTGACTTTTTCTTTATTTTTTTCAATTTAAATCTATTAGTACTAATTTTTTCTGTTTTAATTTTATTTGAGTTTAGTGACTTTTTCTTTATCTTTCTTCATATTTAAATCTACCAGAACTAATTTTTTCTGATTCATTATTTTTTCAATTTTTTTATATAAACAAAATCTGTTGAGCCACATTGCAAAGGTGAAACAAACACAAATAAAGTTGATTTAAGAGATTATTCAACGAGTTTAATATACTATGCAGCAAGATTTATGTGGAATATTAATTTAAATAATGAGTCATTTATATTCACATCTATTATTTACAAAATTATATTATTAAAATAATACAAATAATTATTATTATTGGGTTAATGGAACTTAAGCAGATGCTCATCTATAGTTGTAACGATTACGCTTCCACAACCAAACCAGTCACAAGAACATTAGGCCAACTCATCCACACCATTGAGTACAACAAGGGCTGTTTATAGTGAAGTCTTCTATTCATCAGATTTTTTCCCCATTCAACAATAAGTACCTTCATGTTTGGTTCTCGAAATATACTCAAATAAGTCGTTCTTGTAAATAAACTTATCATCTCGCTTGCAAACTTCCTTAATATTTGCAAGGAAATTTATTGCGTCAAAATTGGGAGGCATTGTAAATGGCTTTAGCAATGGTTGTTTTACCCATCTCTCCCATCCCCTAATTTTTTGCCATTGCAGCAAATTCCATAGTAGATTAACTAATTTCTTAGTGTCCTGACCATTGCACACAAGATTCTATTGCCGCTGCGTGATCCACCACATGCAAGTGCAAGCGGTCTAGTTTTATGAGAAAATATTCAATAATTTCTATGATCAAATGGCTTTTCTCCTTGGCAGTAAAAGTAGCAAATTGAGTAATATACAATCATGATAAGGAGTGATGCAAATGATTAAGAGCATCATTTATTAAGTGTCTATGCGACATTATTATTCGTATGAAAGGTAAAGTATTGACTTAAATTAAAATTGGTATGATCCTTATGGTTAAAATCGGTATGAAGATCCCTATGACAATGAGAATCCATGTGATCTTTTTTTTATTATTTTTTAAATATATATTACATTTGGATTTAAACCTAAATATGTATAGTATTATTGAAATTACAAACGCGTACAATGTGTTGCTTGGAATTGTGTTAGTAAATAGAAGGCGTCTTCCTATAATGCAACAATTACAAAACTTTTATTTAATTAAATTATTAATTAGACACGCCAAGTTTGTATGGTTTTACTTAAGGAAAGGAGAACTCAAACATGCAACTTCCAATTATGAATGCATACACCATATAATGTATAACCCTATTTTTCTAACCAACTGATATTTCACCCCCACAAATCTCTTTCTTGTTCCCTTTTCCTTCGCCATGGCCATGCATGCGTCAATGGCCGCAAGAAGAATGAGATCAAGGAGCTCGAGAATGATACTAACAAGAAGTCACTTTCTCAAAATGACGTTTTGGTCTGTTCAAGAAAGCTAGCAAATTCTGCATTTTGTGTGATACTCAACACCTGAGTTTTATGGATACCATTTTTGCTTCTAGTGATCATAAGACGACCATTGGGCACAGGACATAAATTCTAAATAGAAGCATGATTCTGTTAAATAGTTTGTAAATAAAAGAAAAAGATAAAATTTCACATTAGAAAGAATTATAAATATTAAAGGTTATATAAATGGCTAAGGTTAAATTATAATATATGGGTCACAATTTATAATATAACTCAAATTAAATTGCTAAATCAAATATATTTAAATTTTTTGATAAGACACTTGGGGCCTTAAGTTAAAAAAAAAATAAATGAAGTTAACTATTAATTTTATTGTCACTATTTAAAATATATATAACCATATTTATTGAAAACAAATAATCACGTTTGTTAGGACAAATAGTCATGTTTTTTAGAAATTAGTAGTTAAGAATAAATAATTATGTTTGTTGAATAAGAAAATCATATTTGTTATGGATAGACAACCATGTCTATTAAAATTTAATAAATACAACTGTTTAAAAATATTTTTTTATATTTATAAATTGAGAATTTCGAATTACTTTTAAGACATATATTCATTTTCTCTAAGAAGAGTTTAAGCACTTTGTTGTATTTTGGGGTAACTTATTTTTTATACTAAAGTAATATCACACTTAAGACAGTATAACTTCACACTTTAAAGCTAACATTTCTATTATCTTCATATATTTTTCTAACAAATTCATGCTGTTGTTTTTTACTAGAGGGACAATGCTTTAAGACACAAGACTAGGGGACTAAGCAAGAATAGGAGAAGGTGGAATTATCACGACTGAAACAAGTGGATTGGGAATATTTGGGACAGTACTCAGTAGTGGTGGAGAGGCAGACACGAGAGTAAGAATCTGGACTATAAGTGGGAATAGTGACTATTAGAAAGAAAAATATATGAAGACAATAAAATTTTGGCTTTGACTAAAATTTTGCCTTGAGTATAATATTATTTTTGTATAAAAAGTAAGTTACTTTAAGATATAACAAAGTTCTTAAAACTCCTTTTAGAGAAAGTGAATGTCTGTCTTGAAAGTAATTCATAGACATGAAAAAGTACTTTTGAACAGCTATATTTGTCAGAGTTTGATAGATATAAGTGTCTATTCATAATAAATATAATTTTTTACTTTCAACTTATATAATTATCTATTATCAACTATTAATTCTTAAATAACATGATTGTCTATTTTCAACCGACATGATTGTTTGTTATAATAGCTATATATATTTTTTAAAATAATGGCAAAAAAATTAATAATTATATAATTTTTAAAATAATGATAATAAGTATCCAACGCCTATCAAAGACTTTAAATACCTTTAATTTAACAATTTAATTTAGATTATATTATGATTTATGACATATATATTATAATTTAACCTTAGTCACTTATTGTTATTTATATAACCTTTAATATTTATAATTCTTTCTAATATGAAATTTTTTTTCTTTATTTACAAACTATTTAATAGTGACAGCAATGGAACCTTTGGAAGAAAAAGGGAAGCTATATTCATCAAATACAACATCTTTAGATTGTGGGAATATGATCACTGTTAAGATTGCCAAAAACATTATTTGTGTTCATATTTTAATTTTTTGAAGGTCAACTTTTATTTTTAATAAAAGTACGGACTATCTCACAATACCAATATTTTATATAGAAATGGACATTTGAAGAGGCTTCCCGTGTGTACTAGTATGATTAAACCAAGCTAAAAGATCCAACCACCATAAAAAGCATGCAAAGATATCCAAGAATCCATTGAATCCGTTTGTTAATAAAATTACACTACAGTTGGCTTATTTGCAAAGATCTCACATTGCTTTATGTGAAAAGAACTGCTGATGACGTGCGTAGGTGAGCTTCTAGCGAGAGTAAATAGTACCATACTTTTGAAAGGTGTTTTTTTTTTTTCAGGTCCTCATACTTACCTTCACACAGGCTAGGCTAACTGCAAACGTTATTGTTCAGACACTTCTCTCACTCTCATCACTTACAAAGGGGTTGAAGTTGAATGGATGTGATAGTGATTCGTAATTTAGAAGCAATTCAAAGTTAGCATAATCGTGGATAGCTAATGTTAAGGAAACCATACAACAAGAAAATAAATATAAAGTTAATAGTTGCTAAGTTTTGAAACAAATTATGTGAATATTGTCATGTATTCTTTAAGGTAATAATTATTCTCATCAGTCGTTGTGAACTTTGAATTAAGGTTTCCGTGCTGAGACAATTTGTCTCACATGTAAATAACAGAGAAAGAGAGATGGATGATAAGTGAGACAAATTGTTTCAGCCCGTGTAAATAACTTAATTTGTCAGCTTTTACTTAATTCATTCATAAACCACATTTTTGTAATTAATATTAGTTAGTGCCTTCTTTTTTAATTATATCTTTCAAGACTTGACCATCTACTTTTCTTATATATATATATATATATATATATATATATATAAATAAAAATAATAGAGTAAAAAAGCACTTTACATATAATAGCAATTAATTTCAATAAATAACAAACGGATTAAAGATTTGTCAACGTTCTAATTTTAAATTATGTTGTACTAATGTGTAACGTAAATTTCTCACACAATTCTTTTAATTAGTGAACTATACTGATATGTTTGATAATAGTTTCTTTGATATGTCCAGGCTGACATTTTATAAATTATCTATATTTTAATGGTTAACATACTCATAACACTTTTAATTATATATACAATGTATTTTAATAATAGAATAAATTAGATGCAAACCCCGTACTAAAAACTAGTAATATATAAACAATTAGAAGTAAAAATAGTTTGCCTCAAATGCGTTTATCAAAATTTTTATTTAACAACATACCATTTTATCATAAATTTAATAATTTTAAAATTTAAAAAATATTTTATTAAAAATTCAACTTCATAAATGACTGTTTTTATTCTTGTTATAAATGTTATGTTATATTGAAATATAAACTCAATTTTTTATTTTTAACATTTTATTATCTTATTAAGTATTCTATATAATATTAATTATTGTTACTACAAAGAGTTTGTAAAAAATATTTTTATTATAAATTAAACTCTAATCTTTAAAGTATATTTGATTAGCAATCAATTTTCAAACTACTTCAATCAAGAATTAATTTTCTCTGTTCCCCCTTTTTTTTTTTAAACAAAGAATTTTTTTTAATAAAATGTCTCACAGGGTAGGAAAAATTAGAGCAAAACGGATCCCTTGGCCGTCACTTCTGCTTTGGGAATCGTACATATGATTGAGACATTTTCATGCCAAACAGTCATTTTGAGGAAAACAAACTTTCATAGATATTTTGAAATTGGCAAGTTAGGGGTGAACAGTGATTATTTTAAAAATGGAAATTTTAAAATACCTGAAAGCCCCAGAATTCCAACCAGGCAAATTTGCAACGCCTGTAAGTGCCGCCCTCCAACTCTTCACATTATCGCTCTGCCGTAGATCCCGTAGATGTGGTGCAAATGCTTGTGCATACTGCATAAGGACCGGTCTGCTTTCGGACTTGAGATGGACCCACACCAAAGAAAATTGGCACAACAATCAGACTGAAAATGCCTCTGAAGCCTTAGCCAAGTGGTATTGAACTGATATATATATATATATATATCTCTCTCTCTAATTTCTTAGTTCAATTCTCAATTTCTCCGAAACTTATACTTCAAAAAAAATATCCAATCAAACTGAAAATTGGTACATTCGAAGAACCCAGCAGGAAATTCATTTTGATACAAACCTTGCGCACACTAGTCAATACGAAAGAAAATATGCGGTTTGATTTTTCAAAGCATCCTTTCACCCATGTGAAACCATGTTTAGTCCTATCACTAATTTTGCAATACGCCAAGAGTAAAGCTCAAAAACACGCACACCAGTCAACACGATAAGAAAATATCTAAGCAGCTGCATTGCAGAGTCAGGCAAAGTCAGTAGCAAATAGTAGAGCCCTGAAGTGGAGGGAATATGATTGCCGCTGAGAGTAGATAAGAGGAACCTTCCTGGAATTAATTATGATAGAAACTCAAGTGGTCCCTCCGCCCACTAGACAGTATGAAAGAAATTGTGGCATTTTTAGCTACAGCCACATAACGGGGATAAATTGGGTTTTATTTGTTTTTGCAGATGGCATTTTAATTTAGCACTTTCGAACACAAGATTTTATGAAATCATCATTAGGAAAAGGTGTTCCTGAGCCAAGCAGATAACAGACAGATACACACAGATTATGTGAATGCAAAAACTAACAATCTAACACTATCAATCACATATATATGAACAGTAAATATAGAAAAACACAATAAATCACTCGATCCGCATGGTCTTAGATATGATACTATGCACTGCCATTTACATGGTGGCGTCTAGGATACATCCACAGATTCCTTCTCCTGTTCAACATAATCTCTATCTTTATAATTTGGTTTAAAAAAGATAAAGGTGTGGAAAAATGAATGAATATGTAGATCTAGGATTCTTGAGCTAGCTAGCTTTGACATTAAAGTGACATAATATCCAGGTATATACCCAAATCCAGAGGCTGAAACCCAGCGCCCTCATATCGTGAAAAATTCAAAGGACTGACAAATAAAACAAATGATACGAAAAATAGTGTGCTGCAAGAAATAGTCATTACTATACATGAACATAGTGACTACAATTTTCTTTTTCTTTCCCTCTTATGTATATGTATTAGGTCTATCAATGTGTCGCTTAGATGATACTGCAAGATAATCATTGTCACCATAAATCTTTGATAGGGCGTTTATGTCCACATTTACAATAACCTCCACTTTATCACCAGGTTTCAAATCTGACACAATTTGTTCCCATTTTTCATCTTCAAACAAAGTTATTGAATCTTGCTGGTGGTGCTGAAATGTAAACTTTGTGAGAATAATGATCCAAATATTCGCAAGAAATTGCGATATTGGGTTATCCAACGAACAAATATAAGTAACACAGAGTCATTCCTTTTTAGATACTTTGCAACAAATCATGCACGCCAGTTATTCCAGATTCTGCATAATGTTCACAGCCTTTTAGTATTTGTGTAACATACTACCAATAAAGAAACAACATTTGTGAAGGAAAACATCCTTAATTTGATGATCACTTAAACCATCAAAGCTTATTTTTAGCTTTTCCTGAACTTGATCATTGGGAATCCTTTCTAGTTTGGACAATACACTTTTCCATTCTCGAATTTCCCTCTCAAACAAACAAGAGTCAAGGACTTCAAGAGCTAATGGCAGTCCTCCATTGTAAGACACTACATATCTAGAGAGATCTATGAAGTCTTCAGCAGGAGTTGCTTCCTTAAAGGCATGCCAATTGAAAAGCTCAAGAGATTCATTTATTTCCATTTCACTCATTGGATATACATGGTCCACTTGATGGACCCTAAGCAGATGCTCATCTCTAGTTGGATATACATGGTCTACTTCCAGAAACAAACCAGTGACGACTACACAATGTTGTCAATTGGGCTAACTTATCCACATCATCAAGTACAACAAGTGCCTTTTTATGGCGAAGTCTTCTTTTCATCATATCTTCTCGCCATTCAATGTTATGTATCTTCATGTTTGGTTCCCTACTAATCTCTGAAATAAGCTGTTCTCGTAAATAAATTCAGCCATTCTCTTGCTTCCAAACTTCCCTAATATTTGCCAGGAAATTTACGGCGTCAAAATTGCAGGCAATGGTATTGTAAATGGCTTTAGCAGTGGTTGTTTTTCTAATCCCTCCCATTCCTCAGATCTTAACCATGCCAATATCTTGTGATTCCCTACTTAATGATCGATTGATCACTTCTTCCACACAAGATTCTATTCCCACTGGATGATCGGTGACATGCAAGCGACCACGGTCTAGTCTTTTAGCAACCATATTGACAATGTCTGTAATTAACTCGCTTTTGTTACTGGCAATACAATAATAAATTGGGTAAATATACAACCATGGTAAGTAGTGATGCATGCAAATGACTTGGAGCATTCATTAAAAATGTGAAATGATTTCAATTAAACCAACAATAATTTTTCCTATATATTTGCAAAAGCAAAAATATGTTCAAATGGAAGCAGTGATTTGTGAATTATAAAGTTTTTGTCTTTTAAGTTAATTTGATTAGCAATCAATTTTCAAACTACTTCAATCAAGAATTAATTCTCCGTACTCTCCTTTTTATAAAAATATGTCTACAAAATACGCAAATTAACACTATTTTTCACATCAAATACTAAATAAATATCAACAATCCCCTAAACTTTAAATTTTTGGAAAGAAATTGGCACTACTAAACTTTCAATCATTTTAATGTTCCTTTCAGAGGATGTGGGCGGTAGCAATTAAATCGAAACTCAAGCAACAAGACAGTTAATTTAAATCCATCGAACGTTCGGCATATAAGGATATCTTATGAAATTCTAATAATTTGCATAACCAACGTACGTTTAAAGGAAAAACAAAAAAAGTTTCATAGATATGTTCGCATCAAAATTAAATTCATCAACACCTGGAAATTGCCGAGTTAGGTAAAGGGGTCACTGTTTCAAAAATGGAAAATTTTAAATTACCTCCATCCTCTCGCATCCCACCCAGAAGATTCGCAATTTCTGTAAGCACCACCTTCCAATTCCGCACAAAAATACTGTCCCTTCCGAAATCATATTCATGTCGTGCAAATGCGTCTGCATAGGGGACCGTCTGCCTGCGGACGTGAGACGGATCCACACCATAGAAAATCGGTAGAACAATCTGACCGAAAGCTTTACGACACCCCATGATTTCCGTCAGTTCATCAAGACACCAACAAGAATAAGCGTAATTTTCTGACAGAACAACGAGGGTATAGTTTGAGTCCTAGATAGCGTTGACTAGTTCGGAGGAGATCCGTTCTCCCCTTTCCAGCGTGTCGTCGATGAAAGTTTCGATTCCGCCATTTCTTAAAGCACTATTGAGATGAGACACGAAATTACTGCGAGTGTCTTCACCTCTGAAACTCAAAAACACGTCGTACATGCATATGCGTTTTGAGGAAGACATGGATTGTCGGATCCGGTCGTAAGCAAAGCGTAGCAGTGTTTTGGGGTACAGCAAAGTTAGAGTGGCAAAGGGCAAAGCAGTTGAAGATCAGATAAACCCTTAACAAGAACCATTTATAGTGAAGTCTTCTATTCATCAGATCTTTTCCCTATTCAACATTAGGTATCTTCATGTTTGGTTCTCGAATTATACCCAAATAAGTCGTTCTTGTAAATAAACTTGTCCATCGTCTCGCTTGCAAACTTTCTTAATATTTACAAGGAAACTTATTGCGTCAAAATTGGGAGTAACGGCATTGTAAATGGCTTTTCCCATCCCCTAATTTTTTGCCGTTGCAGCAAATTCCATGGTAGATTAACCAATTTCTTATTGTCCTGACCATGCAAATCCGTGCTTGCTGATTGACCGATCATTTCTTGCACACGAGATTCTATTGCCACTGGGTGATCCACTACATGCAAGTGCAAGTGGTCTAGTTTTATGAGAAAATATTCGACAATTTCTATGATCAAATGGCTTTTCTCCCTGGCAGTAAAAGTAACAAATTGAGTAACATACAACCATGATAAGGAGTGATGCAAACGATTAAGAGCATCAGTAAGTGTCTACAAGATATCATTATTCTTATGAAAGGTGAACTATAGATTTAAATTAAAATTCATAAGAAGATCCCCATGATTAAAATTGGTATGAAGATCCCTATAATTATGAGAATCCATACGATCTTCTTATTATTATGTTTGAAATATATATTATATTTATATCTAAACCTAAATATGTATAGTATTATTGAAATTACAATCTCGTGCAATGTGCTACCCAAAATTATGTTAGTCACTAGGAGGCGTCTTCTCATAATACAACAATCACAAAACTTTTATTTAATTAAATCATTAATTAGACACGCCAAATTTGTAGGGTAAGGAAAGGTGAACTCAAACATGCAAACTTCCAATTATAAATGCATACAATATAACCCTATTTTTCTAACCAAATAATATTTCACCCTACAAATCTCTTTGTTCTTCTCTTTTCCTTCGCCATGGCCATGGATGCGTCAAAGCATATGACGAAAGCCACAATCAATGGCCACAAGAAGATTAAGATCAAGGAGCTCGAGAATGCTACCAACAAGCAAGTCACTTTCTCAAACAACGTTCTGGTCTGTTCAAGAAAGCCAGCAAACTCTGCATTTTGTGTGACGCTGAACACCTAAGGTTTATGGATACCATTTTTGCTTCTAGTGATCACAAGATGACCATTAGGCACAGGACATAAATTCTGAATAGGAGCATAATTCATGCTGCTGTTATTGACTTCAGGGACAATGTTTTAAGACACAAGACTAGGGGACTAAGCAAGAATAGGAGAAGGAGGAGTTGTCGTGACAGAAACTAGTGGATTGGGAATAATGGGGAAAGTACTCAGGAGTGGCGGAGAGGCAGACACATGAGAGTAAGAATCTGGACTATGAGTGGGAGTAGTGACAGCAATGGAACCTTTAGAAGAAAAAGGGAAGCTATATTCATCAAATACAGCATCTTTAGATTGGGGAATATGATCACTGTTGAGATTGCCAGCAACATTATTTGAGTTCATATTTTATTTTTTTGAAGTTCAGCTTTTATTTTTAATAAAAGTGGGGATTATCTCACAATACCAATATTTTATATAGAAATGGACATTTAAAGAGGCTTCCCGTATGTACTAATAAGCTTAAAGATTCAACCACCATAAAAAGCACTCAAAGACATCCAAGAATCCACTGAATCCGTTTGTTAATAAAATTACACTACAGTTGACTTATATGCAAAGATCTCACATTGCCTTCTTATGTGAAAAGAACTGCTGATTTCGTGTGTACGTGAGCTTCTAGTGAGAGTAAATAGTAACCATACTTTAGAAAAGTGTTTTTTTTTAGGTCCTGATACTTAGCTTCAGAGGTGCTAGGCTAACTACAAACTTTATTGTTCAGACACTTCTCTCACTCTCATCACTAAAAAAGGGGTTGAAGTTGGATGGATGTGAAAGTATTCGTAATTTAGAAGCAATTTTAAGTTAGTATAATCGTGGAAGAGTTGCAATTAATGTTAGGAAACCATACAACAAGAAAACAAATACGAAGTTAATAGTTGATTAGTTTTGAAGCAAATGATGTAAATAGTGTCATGTATTCGTTGAGGTAATAATTATTCTCATTAGTTGTTGTCAGCTTTGAATTAAGCATTCCATGCCGAGACCATTTGTCTCACATGTGAATAACAGAGAAAGAGAGACAGATGATAAGTAAAACAAATTGTTTCAGCTTATGTAAAGTTTTTACGTGTTAATAACTTACTGTCAGATTTTACTTGATTCATTCATTCAATTAATTCAAAGTATAGAGACTTATTGTCTGTAAATTCTAAAAGACTCTTTTAAATTTATAGAAAATGAGAAAATATAGGAGTAAATTACTTACTATTACTAACCATTCTTTACAATCTAAGTATATATAGTAAACATTTTGGATTAATATAACTCTTAATCACTAGTTGTGATAACATTTATTCATTAACAAATTTAAATGATTAAGAGTCACTTTTAATTTAATATTCTTAAATTAAAAATAATATGATTAAAAACAATATCTATTTTTATAAACTAATAAAACCTCTAGCAACCAAAACAAGAGAAACAAAAGTTCTTTTCCTTCTTTCCCCCTTCTGTATCTTTTGTTTCAAATCTCTCAATGTGCCGCATAGATGATTCTGCTAGATGATCAGTGTCACCATATATTAGGTAGGCTGTTATCTCTTTGATAGCGCATTTATGCCCAATACTTACAATAACCTCCACTTTATCATCAGGTTCCAGATCTGACGCTATTTGCTGCCATTTTTCATCTTCGAAGGAAGTTGTTGAATCTTGCTGGTGGTGCTGAAATTTAACCTTTGTGTGATTCTTGATTGAAATACTCAAAAACAAATTGCGATGTTGGGTCATCCAAGGAAGAGGAATAAGCAACGCAAAGAATCATCCCTTGCAATATATGACCAGTATCTTTAGGCATTTTTAGAGCGACTGATGATCCTTTGCCCTTGTAGACAAACCAGTCAGGATATTTGTCACCAATAAGAAAGCATTGATCAAAATTGCCAGTAGCCCATATCTGTAACATCAAAATTGAATATAACCACTAGGTACCTGTTTAGCTACTTATTGATAAAGTAAACAATTTTACAAAAGTAAAAGAAGAAAGAAAGGAAACAGCTCATTATGAATGTTATTTTGCAGCATTCTTTCTGCTAGTAGACACAGACTTGGCGAATTTGAAGAAACCAATACTGTTAACAATCAGAGATAATAGTTCATACTGAATCTATCAAAGAGATGAATTCAAACACAAATAATCACTGGTATGCAATATTAATTGTGAAATTAAATTGTTTCGGCTTGTTTCTATTTTTTCTTGAATTTCTATTGACATTGATAATATATCTTTTAAGTTTCTAATAATAAAGTAGAAATGTATAAAGTGAAAAGAAGATTAGCCAAGATAATACTTATTAACTATATTATATATATGGGAACTTGCTTTCAAGTAATAGTTTACATCTGGCTTGAAATTGTCTAGAAACAGAAATTTACCTATGTCATGTTTCATTATTAATTATAGTAAAGTTCATTGAGAAACCATACTATGAATGCATGAATATTAGCTAAGGTCACTCTTACACGAATAATTAGTGACTACTATGTGTATTTGTGTGCCAGCGTTTAAGTATTTAATGTAACATTTGGGTTCTTAATGAAAGAAAACCCAATGATATGACTAGTTTGGTAGAGATAGTAAAAATAATTAATAAAGTATTAATGTAAAGCTAATTATCCTTTAAGAGATTTTAAAACAGTTTGTCAATACAGATTTGAACTTAAAGTTACATTTATTAAGAGGGATTTACCATTATATAACTGTCACTCTAAAAAAGATTAATCTCCTACCTAAACGGTAGGAGATACCCTAAAGAAGTCTACACAAGAAAATAGTAAAAATAATAAAACCATTTTCATACTATTTAGATTTTTTTTTATAATATTAGTTAGCTTATTTGTGACCTTTGAAATAGCATATAGGTATTCTAATATTAAGGAAATACCCTCTATCTTTTCTACAATAGTCTTGCAATACTTCATTAACACGCAGAGAAAGAAGAAGAAGAACCTGCTTAATTCTCTCTACAAGAGCCTTAGCTACTTCGTTGCATCCTCCCATTTCAATCATAAGGGATCGCAAAGAAACTCCCACCCAAGTTTCTATTCTTGAGATTTGTGATGCATTTGGTGTTGCTTCAACTTCCACCGAATTTCTGGCAGCTAAGGCATTTAAACTTGCTATGTCTTGAGTTTGTTGAAGATTTGAGTCGCATTTCAACTCAAGACTTCTAAGTTTTGGAATGCAGGTGACAGTTTGCGGTATGCCACAGAGATCATAACCCTGGAAATCCAAGCAAACCAAAGATATTTTTTTTTTGAGTTATTAATAAAGTAAAAAATTTTTACAAAAGTAAAAGAAGAAGAGAGGAAACAGCTCATTATCAATTTTATTTTGTGGCATTATTTCTGCAAGTAGACATAAACTCGCCGAATTTAGAGAAACGAAAGTTGTTAACAATCAAAGATAATAGTTCATACCGAATCAATCAAACATATGAATTCAAACACTAATAACCACTGTGTATGCAATACTAACCGTGAAAATAAATTGTTTTGGTTTGTTTCCATTTTTTCTTGAATTTCTATTTACACTAATCATATATCTTTTAAGTTTACAGAAATATATAAAGTTTTTAACTTTCTAATAATACAATAGAAATATATAACAAGTGAAAAGACAATTAGCCAAGATAATACTTATTAACTATATTTTTTTCTCCTGAAATAGAGAGTCAACTTGGCATTTTATCATGTGAAGTATATTTTTTGGAAGGGGAGAATCGAACCTGGCTTTTACCTTTTGGAAAGCAGGTTTGATTAGCTCTTTGAGCTCTGCCAAAATAGCATCTTATTTACTATATATAATACATATATGAGAACTTGCTTTCATGTAGTAGTTTCTATCTGACTTGAAAATTGTCTAGAAGCAGAAATGTAGCTATGTCATGTTTGAATATTAGTTATAATAAAGTTCGTTGAGAAAGCATAATATGAATGCACATGAATATTAGCTAAGGTTTAACTCACAAAAATAATTTGTGATTAGTGTGTGTATTTGTATGCCAGCGTTTAAGCATTTAATGTATCATTTGGGTTTTTAATGACAGATAAAATCCAGTGATATGACAAGTTTGGTAGAGACAGTAGAAGTGATAAAATCCTTTTCATACTAGTTTGATTTTTTTATTTTAATAATGTTAATTGGCTTATTTGTGAGCTTTGAAATAGCATACAGGTGTTCTAATATAAAGATACCCAGAACCAAATGGAATTACTCTGTATCTTTTCTACAACAGTCTTGTAATATTTCGTTAACATAGAGAGAGAAAGAGGAACCTTCTTAATTCTGTTTACAGGATCGTTAGCTACTTTGTTGCATCCTCCCATTTGAATCATAGGGGATTGCAAAGAGACTCCCAGTGAAGTTTCCGTATTTGAGATTTGTGATGCATTCGCTGTTGTTTCAACTTCCACAAAATTCGTCGCAGCTATGGCATTTAAACTTGCTATATTTGGAGTGGGAGTTGCAATCCAACTCAAGACTTCTAAGAATGGAAACCATAGATGAAATGCTCCCAAGTGTTAGAGTTAGGGACTGGAAAATATTTGAAGGTGATAGCCAAGACCAAACGATAGAAGGAAGCACATTGTGTGATCTTCCTTCATAGCCACAGAGAGATATATATCCAATGATTTTACATCTTGCCAGTGACAAAGGCACTTGCACAATAGCAGTATTATCTTCATCTAAATGTGTCAGGGACTCCATTTGCTGGATGTCCTCTTCTAACTTGCCAATCAATGAACAACCATTAATAATAAGAGTTTGTAGGGATTTCACCTGGTAGATGCTTCTTGGGAGATCTTTAAGGCATTTGCAATCCTTCAAATCGACTAAAAGAAGCTTTTGAAGTTCTCCTATGCTCTGGTGAACCATAATCAAACTTGGACAATCTTTGAGTATTAGTTTTTCAAGGTTTGGTAGTTTTATAAAATCAGGAGTATGGATTAAGTTACGGGAATGGCTGAGGTTAAGTGTTTTCAACCTCTCAAGCAAATCCAAAAGTAGGGATTTATTAAAAATATAAAAAATAAAACAAATTAAAACTTTGAAAAGATCAAATCAAATTTAAAAAAAAATTTGTTCATATATACCTGCGTCTCGTTCCAAACTAGTTTAAGATTACTGTATTTCAAGTCAATAGCAACTAAGTTTTTTTTATGAAAGTTGTCAGACATGTATCTTAAAGGAAATCCATACCAACACAGCCATCTAAGGTGTTTGGAAAGATGTTTATAATCTCCAGAAAGTTGAACGTGATCCAATTGAAGCAACCTGAGTCTCTTCATCTCCTTAAAAGCCTCTGTACTCAGACATTCTCTATTGCTTCTTGGCAACTCCAAAGCTAGCCCCTCAATAGCTTTGGTTCCCTGTCAATAAAGAGGTGAAAAAACAAAAAGAAGCATTTGTTATTTGCTCACGTAAGAACACACATAAGCCCTGTAATATAAACATGCTTTTAATACAAATGACTAAAGCAGTCTTAGCTATAAGGAACGAGGCAGAAAATAGTGAATATAGAAGAAAGAAAAATAAAACAAAAGAAACTTCCCACAGAAATAGAACTACTATAGCAAAACTGTATAAAGAGAAAGTTCTTACTATATGTTCTGTTAATACATCAAGTACATTTTCATGAAACCATAACCTACTTCGCTACTCTGGCTCATTTGAAAATTTTTCACGAATAATTTCTCTCCCCATATCTTTCAATAAATCATGTATATCAAACTTGTTATACTTATCAACTTTTAGAAGGCTCCTCTCTAAAAGAACAGTTATTTTAGATTCTGCATAAAGTCCACAACCACTTAGGATGCGTGTAACATACTCTCTATCTAGACCAATAAAAAAACAACATATGTTGAGGAATATATCCTAAATTTTATCATCGCTCAAACCATCAAGGCTTATTTTTAGTTTTTCTTGAACTTGATCATTGGGAATCCATTTTAGTTTGGACAATACACTTTTCCACTCTGGCATTTTCATCTCAAACAAAAAGAGCCAACGACTTCAAGTGCTAGTGGCAGTCCTCCACAATAATAAACGACATTTCTAGAGAGTTCGATGAAATTTTTAGCCGGACTTGCTTGCTTAAAGGCATGCTAACTGAAAAGCTCAAGAGATTCATTTTCTCCCATTTCACTCATTGAAAATATGTGGTCCACTTGACGCATGTTAAGTAAATTCTCATCTCTAGTGGTAATTATTAGCACACTTCCTGGGCCAAACCAATCACGACAACGCAAGGCCCTTAGTTAGGCCAATTTATTTACATCATCAAGTAGAACAAGAGCCTTTTTATGGTGAAGTATTCTGTCCATCATATTTTTTCCCCATCCAACATTAGGTATTTTCATGTTTAGTTCTTTAGTAATACCCAAAATAAGCTATTCTTGTAGATAAACTTGGCCATTGTCTTGCTTCCAAACTTCCCTAATGCTTGGAAGGAAATTTCTCCCATCAAAATTGTAGGCAATGGTGTTGTAAACTGCTTTAGCGATGGTTGTTTTACCAATTCCTCCAAGTGAACATCTAGTGATTCACTACTTAATGATTGACAGATCACTTCTTGCACACAAGATTCTATTCCCACGGGATGCTCAGCAACATGCAACAAAGTGCGGTCTAGTCTTTTTAGAATTGTATTGACAATGTCTTTGATCATCTTGCTTTCATTACTGGCAATAACTACAGCAAAATGGGTAAATATACAACCAATATAAGGGGTGATGAAAGTGATTAAGAGCATCATTTATTAAAAACTTGAAAAGATTTCAATTACAACAGACCAATAACACCTTTTCCTTGGTTATTCTATTTTGTCAAAGGAAGGAATATTTGTTTAGTATACCAATGAACAAATTAAATAAGTAGCAAGATTACCTTTGGTCCATATATATTTTTTTAAAATAGTAATTCAATTTCTTTTTGAGTTGGACAATTTAATTTTTCTGCAAGTGTAAGTAGGGCAATTTAATTGCTTATTTATTGAATTTTTTTTCTAATATGATGTACATAGTTCATCGGTGGTTACCTCAATTTTATTTCTTTTTTTGTAATGTGACATGGCTACTATATGGATTTATCTTTCAATTGAAAAAGCCAAACTTAGCAAAAAAGAAAATAATTTCACACCGAAGTAAGTGTGTTAAAAGTTTGAGAGCAAAAATGTAGTTTATGTCACCGTCAATAAGTCATATTATGTTAAAAAAAGATAATTAGTAGGTTATATAAGAGACTAAATTGCTTTAATTATATTTATAGAGAAACTAATTTATCCTAATTACAATTGTAGAAGAATTAAATTCATCTAATCTTATTTATGAAGAGAGTAATTTATCCTAATTATATTTGTAAATAGATAAAATTATCCTAATTACATTTATAAATAGACTAAATTATTCAACTTAAAAGTGAAGGGGCCAAAAGCTCCTTGATCCAATTAAATGAAGTAAAAGAACTTGATATATGATAAGTATTAATTTCAACAAATAAGATAAAGATCAAAACTGCATAAGTATCAAAATAGATACAAAAAAAAAATAGTTATACCATAAACTTGCATTGTTTTATACTAATTTGTAATCTAAGTTTTTGGTTTCACTTTATGAACTACTACAAAATTAATAATAATAACTTTAATGTAACAAGGCCAATAGATCCTTATACTATTTTTTTATGATTAGAATACTTAAAACACTTTTATTTATTTTCAAAATATTTAATTAGATAATAAAATAAAATCAAATGCATCACATGTGCTATAACTAATGGCAGATAAGAAAGTACAAAGAGAAAGATATTGATATTTCCATATTATCTTTTTATAAAAGTTTTGAGCATTAAAATATCTTCTAAAAATAAATTTAAATTACTTTAATTTATTAAATATTTTTATATTAGAATTTAATTTCTTGTTTTAAAATTTATTAATTTATTTTTTAAATTTTCTTTTATCAAATTACTAACTAGGTAAGCTAATTTTGATCTAAAAGGCTTTCAATATGCTCGAAATGGAAGCACCAAGTGATGGTAGATAAATCTTAGTCTTGTAAGTTAAGCCACTTTATTAATTCTCTCCACTCTCCTTTTTATTGAACAAAAATATATTTTTTTAAATATGTCTCAATAGCTAGAAAAAATTCGAGGGTAAAATGCGTAAATTAACATTTTTTTTAAATCAAATACTAAAAAAAATTAACAACCCATGAACTAAAAATTATTTAGAAAGGCATTGGCACTAATTAACTTTCAATCATTTAATGTTCCTTTTACAAGGCTGTGGCCAGTAGCAATTAGATTCAAACTCAAGCAACAAGACAGTTTATTTAAATCCATCTTCAGAAGTATGGCATTCAATTTGTGTATTGGTTGTCCATCACTTGTGCTTTTTGGCATTGTATAACTGACATTTTCATGCGAACCTGTATTTTAACAAAAAGAACATTTCATAGTTATGTTTGTATCAAAATTCAATTCATTGCCGCCACCACTTACAGTGATATCTGATGTTAATTTGAGTTGTTCCTTTAATACCTTAAATTTTTGAGATTTTGCTTATATATTTAAATGACTTATCACTCCTCTTGTTAAAAAAAAAGAAAAAGCAATTCATTGCAAATTTAGTGGTAAGTGCAGGTCACTAATTCAAAACTAGAAAATTTAAATTACCTCGCGTGCTTTTTATGCCACCCTGAAAGATTTGCGGTTTCCTTAATCGCCGCCCCCCAATCTGTCCCCCAATTTGTCCCAAGATCATAGGCAAAAAATAAGTCCGCATAACGAGGCCTTAGGTTGCGGATGTGAGACGGATCCACATGATAAAAGATCGGAAGAACAGTCTGACCCAAAGTTTTTCGACACTTATTGATTAGTTCCAGTTCATCAAGACACCAAGTTGATAAAGCGTAGTTTGGTGAGAAAATAACGATGGTGCAATTTGAACCCTGGATTGCATTTTTTAATGCGCCGGAGATCTGTTGCCCCCATGGCGGCTCATTATCAATGAAAGTATCGATTCCAGCATTTCTTACAGCAGTTTTGAGATGAGAGACGAAATTGTGGCGAGTGTCATCACCTCTGAAACTTAAGAATACATCGTGCACCCATTTGCGCTGTGAGGAAGACATGGATTATGAGATTCGATGGTAAGCAAAGCGTAGCTGTGTAGTGGAGTTTAGCAAAGTGAAAGTAGGAAAGAGTAAAGCAGTTGAAAAATATGGGAATAAAATATAGGGTGAGGGTCTTAGAACTACCAAATAAAGTTGATCCTACTGACTACATTCCTGAAACCTTTCAAGAAATTCATTTTTATACAAAACCATGCACACACATTTTCCAAAGCATCTTATCAACAATGTGAAACCGCGTACGTTTTGTCCGTTCACAAATTTTCCAATACGCCGTCTTTGAAAGGCATGCTTAATGTTATTCATACGTTTTGTCTCTTTTTTTAAGTCACATTTTGTACAATAATATTATTTTTATATTTATAATTTCAATTATAATTTTTATCTATATTTTTTATTTTTTAAATTTTTTATTTTTAAAATTTAAAAATTTTATCTTAAACTATGTTTCAAGACATAAAGATATAAATATATCCCTATCATTTTCTTAAAAAATAAATATGAATGAAATATAAAAATAAAAAATAAATATAATATTTCTCTTTACTCTCATTGGGGCACTTAAAATTTTTTTTTTCTATTTTATAAATAAATAACGTAGGCTGGCCTCTGTCCTTTCTAAAAAAATTGACACTTCAGACATCAACATAATTTTTGTAAAAGATTTATAAGCTAAATTACTATCTGATCTTTAGTTTTTTTATGAGATTATTTGAATGAGGCTCAGATTATTTTGAGGTCATTTGGGTTAACAGATATTTTTTTTTTCTTTTTCTGAGCTTCAGTTTGCTCAAATTATTCTTCTTTAGATGACCATCACGCTTTGACGTGAGGCCGGCATATCCAGTTTGTGTTGCAGGGTAAAGTACAGTAAAAGCAGCAGAGGGCACAGCAGTTGATGCCAGCTAGGAACCTCTTTTTAAGAAAAAGTTACACTTACGTTCATATAGAGGCACGTAATTGCTACAATCATAGACAGAGACTAGAATTAAACTGTAACTCTACGCTGTTCGCTCTTTGGTTATCAGAAAAAATATGCTTTTAAGCACCGAGATATATCAACACCCTCATTTTAATTATATTGTCCATAGCATCTTTTTAACAATATGAAACTACGCATGTTTAGTTCGCTGAATATTATTTCAATAAGCCCTCCTTTTTATAATTAATGCTAGTTCGTGTCCTCTTTTTAATTATATCTTCCCACACTTGATCACTTATCTTCGTGTGTGTGTGTGTGTGAATATAATTTTTGAAAGGCATGCTTTGCTCATAATCGCATTGGGACCCTTGAAAAAAAAGGAGTTTTGTTGGTTTACAGGTAAAATTTTATTGAATTATTATTTAAAAAATATATTTTATTAAATTTAATAACTAAAATATAAATTCAACAAATCAAAAGTCTAAAAATCTTATTTGTGGCAGTTTGTTTTCGATGATCTTAGTCTTTCCTTAATAAAACAAAAAAAGCATATACAGATGCTTTTGTCCAAGAGACTGGGAAGAAGAATTCTTTATATAATATATGCACTTAGTCATTTGTGTGGGATTTTTATTGGAATAATGGTATTTTTTATTTTATTATTTTTTTTAAAAAAAATTAGTTCTTTAACTTTAAAGTTAAGTTATTTATTTTTCTTACAATTATAATTAGAATAATTTAATTTTTTTACAAATGTGATTATGATAAATTAATTTTTTTATAAATATAATTAAAGTAATTTAGTTAGTCATTTATTAAATTTTTCTTTTTCAATATGATGTAACTCATCGATAATGATCTAAATTTTATTTTTGTTCTCAAAATTTTAACATGCTTCATATGGTGTGAAGTTATATTTTTTTTTGTTAAACTTGAACCCTAATTTTATTTATCTTAATGACTTTTTAATAAATAGATAAATTCACATAATAATTATATTGCATTATAATAAAAAAATAAAATTAAAATCATAATCGGTGAATTACGTCATATTAAAAAAAGAGAATTCAATAGATAAGAGATTAAATTATCTCAATTATAATTATAAAAAAATTAAATTATTCAACTTAAAAATTGAAAAACTAAATTGTTTTTTTAAAACTGTAATGGGATAAAAAGTGATCATACTTCTTTTATATTCAGTAATTTGGCAGAAAACTATAACGAAATTTGAAAACTTGTATTCCTACAGCTACAATTTTTATTGATTAATTTATTTCAACTCTTAGATCTCATTTCAACAACTCCATTTTTTTTTCCTACTTTTCAAATTATACAAATAAAATATGAACAAAATATACAAGGTCATAAATACAGAGAGCATAATCCCACATCAATAAAACGATTATCCAAAAAGAAACAAGCTTCGAATCATCGTTATCAATTTACAAAGCGCTTTAAAACAAGATTTTATGTTTAGCAGATGGGTGTTATTCAGTTTTGCGGACGACATTATAAAATCATCACTAGGGAAAGGAGCTCTTGAACCAATTGGAGATAACAGAGAGAGAGGCAGAGAGACTATGTAAATGAAAGTACTAACAATCTAACAGTATTAAATCACACAAGAACAGTAAATATAGAGAAACACAAGAAATTCCAACATTTACTTCCCATGGTCTTCCCTTTGGTATTTTCATCTAATTTACAAGTTCTTGATAGCCTTTACAAGAAACAAAGTTGAACTTACTAGGTATATACGATGAACCTTGCAGGAAATTCATTTTGATAGAAACCCACGCGCACACCAGCGACCAGTCAATATGATAAGAAAATATCCAAGTAGCTGTATTGTAGAGTGAAGCAAAGTCAGTAGCAAAGAGTAGAGCCGTGACGCTAAGGGAATACGATTGCCGTTGAGCATAGATAAGAGGAACCTTCCTGGAATTAATTGTGATATAAACTCACTTGGTCCCTCCGTCCACTAGACAGTATGAAAGATATATGCTTCTAATCATAGTTATTCATTGAAAAAACTACAACTACACAACAGGGATGAATTGGGTGTTATTTGTTTTTGCAGATGGCATTTTATTTTAGCACTTCAAAACACAAGATGTTATGAAATCATCATTAGGAAAAGGTGTTCTTGAGCCAAGGAGATAACAGACAGATACACACAGATTATGTGAATGCAAGTATTAACAATCCAACACTATTAATCACAATTGTAAATATAGAGAAACACAAGAAATTGCAAAGCCTGCATTCACTTCCCATGGTCTTAGATATGAATCATATGATAATATGCGCTGTCATTTTCATTGTCGTGGAAAGTCGTTGAATCTTGCTTGCAGTCCTAAAATGTAATCTGTGTGAATAATGATTGAGAAGTTCGTAAGAAATTGTGCTAATTTTGAACTCATTCTGATTGTTAGAATTGAAATGAAATTGCAATTTTAAATTCGATTATGGTTCTATGTTATATAGAAGTAATAATTTTGAACTAATTCTGATTGTTAGAATTGGAATGAAATTGCAATTTTGAACTAATAATGATTCTATATTCCAAATTGAGCATTGATGTATTTGCAGAAAATGCTACGTCATTTCATTTGTTTCGGATATGTTGTACAATTAATCTGCTTTGTTGAACAACTAGTGATTAAGATTGTCACAGTAGATCTTCAAGGTCATTGTTGGTAGCAAGACTGTTTTTCCTGGCCAAGGTTTTTTGATTTTATAGTCCAACCAATTAAGTGTATGACAACGTGATAGGGGCTAGGCTTGTGAGCTTGCTGATTATAATGCACAAGGTTTAATATGCAACATGCCTTTTAACTCCCCCTCCCCCCCGTTTTGTTGTTTTTTCTATGTTGTTGCCTCTTTTTCTTGGAAGTTTTCTTTGGTTTGTGCATATAATTTAACTTTGAAGTTCTTGCCATATAAAACGTGCTGAATTTTGGAATTTACTCTTCATCTAGAGAGCTGCAAACACAGGTTGGGGACCTGAGGATAATAGTTCAAAATGGGGTCATGACAAATTTGAGGGTCCCAAAAAAGAGAGAAAATCTGGCAGCGACCAATTAGACTATATTTCAGAAACTAGAGACAGAGATTCAAGCTCCAGAGTCCAGGGCAATGAGATGGGATTAGACAGCCAACCTAATTATGTGAAGTGATAGAAGATATTGCAGGGACATTCTGACGGTGGTATATTAAGTACTAACCACTAGGCTGTGCTGAAGACTTGAAACACCTCAATAAAATTTAGAGCTATAAATGAGCAAGAGGTCAATTGGTCAAGGAATAAATAAACAAATGCAAACAGGAAAATTATCTGCATTGCACAGTACCTGAATTACATTGCCAAACAAAGGCAACTTCGATATCTGAATACCATACCACGAATGGCGGCGTCTAGGATACGTCCACAGATACCCTTTTCCTGTTCAAGATAATCTCCATCTTTAAAATTTTGTTAAAAAAAATCCTGCGGAAATGAATCTGCGGAGCAAGCATTCTTGAGCTTGCACGCAACTGACATGATACCAGGTATTCTTATACCCAAAAGCAGAAATGTTTATGGCATTGGTCAAAGCAGAAATTCAACACACCGATATCAAGAAAAATTCGGTGGAATGAGAACTAAAACATCATACAAAAAGTAGTATGCTTCAAATAAATAGTAATCATCTATGGTGACTATATTTTTCGTTTTTCTTTCCTTCTTTTGTATATATATCTTTTATCCAGTCTATCAATTTACCATTTAAATGATTTTGTAGGATATGCACCGTCGTCATATATGTTGAATGTTGATTCTGCAATTGTCCAAGTTTGACTTTGTCTTTGATATTTGTTACAGTTGCAGATTTGTCGGTCCGTAATTTTCTAGTTTTCAGTTCGTAGATATTTGTTACAGTTGCAGATTTGTTGGTCTGTAATTTTCTGGTTTTCAGTTCGTAGAATTAGTTAAGATTAGTGACGACAATATCTGATGTTAGTTAAGATTTTTAGCTATTTAGTTTTGCTTGTAAGCCTATAAATAGGCACATTCAGTTCTGGAAATAAAATGTAGCAGAGAGCAATAATTTCTTCTGCAATTCTGTCTCTTATTATCTCTAGAAATTCTTTTCTTTAGTTCTTCATTCTCAAACTTCTCCAACAATTTTGGTATCAGAGCCTGGTTTGAGTGAGTAGAGAGAGATAAACACGTGAGGTAAGTGAAACACCTAGAGAAAATACCATGGCTAGCAACAGCAATGCAATGAGTGTTGCGCAACCACTCATTCCCATTTTCAAAGGAGAAGGTTATGAATTCTAGAGTATTAGAATGAGAACTCTGCTCAAATCTCAAGATCTTTGGGACTTGGTGGAGCATAGCTCTACTGATCCAGATGAAGAAAACAGATAGAAGGATAATAAAAGGAAAGATTCCAAGGCATTAGTGATTATTTAGCAAGCTGTCCATGATAATGTCTTCTCTCGAATTGCAGCAGCAACCATATCAAAGCAAGAATGGTCAATTTTGTAGAAGGAGTTTCAAGGTTATTCAAAAGTGATCATGGTAAGATTGCAATCACTTTGACGTGACTTTGAAACCTTGTTCATGAAAATTGAAGAATCTGTGTAAGAGTTTTTGTCAAGAGCAATGGCAATCGTTAGTCAAATGTGATCCTATGGTGAGCAGACTTCTAATCAGATAGTTGTTGCAAAGGTTTTAAGAAGCTTCACTCTAAAATTTGCTGTAATAGAAGAGTCTAAAGAATTATTAGTTTTTTCATTTGATGAACTAATGGGGTCATTGCAAGCTCATGAGTCCAAAATCAATATATCACTTGAAAAGAATGAAGAACAAGCATTTCAAGTGAAGGAGGCAGCCACCAAAACTAGAGAAGGTGAAATTACAATAAGTAATAGTTGAGGGAAAGGAGGATTTCGTGGTCATGGCCATGGTCATGGTCAAGGAAGAGGCAAAGGTCGATTTGATGGGCAACGAAAGCAGTCCGGAGAGCAAAACAACCACAAGAATGGAGTTTAATGCTATCATTGCAAGAAATATGGTCATATAAAAGCAGATTGTTGGTACAAAGATCAACAAGTGAATTATGCAACAAAGAATGGAGAAGAGTGTAAGCTTTTCATGGCTTATTTTGACACTAACCAGTCAAGTGATGTGTGATTTGTTGACAGTGGCTGTTCGAGTCATATGATAGGCAAAAAATCCATGTTCCAAGAGCTGGATGAGACACAAAAGATGAAGGTACAGCTTGGAAATGGGAAGGAATTATAGGTTGAAGGGAAAGGTACTGTGGCAATTGAAACTAGTCACAATAAAGTAAAACTCTTACACAATGTTCAAATTGTACTTGATTTGGGATATAATTTATTAAGTGTTGGGCAACTAATGATTGGTGGATATTCAATCACATTCGAAGATAATGCTTGTGTTATTAAAGATAAGTAATCAGGCCAATTGATGGTCAATGTCAACATGACTCAAAATAAAATGTTCCTATTGAAAGTTTCAAACATGGGGAATTTTGTTCTTGTTGCTGGTGGAAAAGACAACTCAAAGTTATAACATTTGAGGTACAGGCATCTCAACATCAAGGGCCTAAAATTGTTAAATGAGAAAGGTATGGTTCTTGGCCTACCAAAAATTGATTCTATTGAATTATATGAGGGGTGTATATATGGGAAACAAACCAGAAAATCATTTCCAGTTAGAAAGGTTTGGAGGGCATCAAAATGTCTTGAATTAATACATGTTGATTTGTGTGGGCTATGCATACTAAGTCTTTGGGTGGTAGTCACTATTTCTTTCTCTTTATTGGTGATTGTAGTCGAATGAGTTGGGTTTATTTTTTAGAGAATAAGTCAGAAACATTTGAGAAATTTAAGACAGAGCTTTGGTTGAAAAGTAAAGTGGATCAGCTATCAAAACTCTCTGCACCAATGGAGGTGGTGAATTCTTGTCTAAAGACTTTATTCTCTTTTGCAAAACACATGGCATTCATAGGGAGTTGACAGCTCCTTATACACCAGAGCAAAATGTTGTTGCCAAACAGAAGAATTGTATAGTTGTGGAGATGGTAAGAAGCATGTTACATGCAAAAGGGTTCTCTAATCAATTCTGGGTTGAAGTTGTAGCAATAGTAGTCTATCTATTAAATTTGTCTACCACAAGGGCTGTCAAGAATCAAACTCCATTTGAAGCTTGGCAAGGCACAAAACCATCTGTAAGTCACTTAAGAGTCTTTGGATGTATTTCATATGCTTTGGTAAATTTTCAAGCTCGTAAAAAACTTGATGAAAAATCTGAAAAATGTGTTTTTGTTGGTTATTGTCCACAATCCAAAGCATATCAATTATTTAACCCTTTGAGTGGCGAGATTATAATAAGTAGGAATTTAATATTTGATGAAAATGCAAGGTGGGATTGGCAAGGAAGTGATGAGAAAATGCAACAACAGATTCCAATACCAAATGGATCTCCCCAAATGAAAATCAAGAGCCAACTCCTACAAACTCACTAACTGGTTCCTCTATGGCATCACCAAGTTCTTCAACCACAACTTCAAGTCAAAACTCTTCAACAATTGAAGAATCTTTGGATGAGACTCCACCAAGAAAGTTCAGATCCTTGAGAGATATATATGAATCTTGTCAATTTACTGTTCTTGTTTCAGATCCTATGTCTTATGAAGAAGCAGCTGCAAAAGAAGAATGGCAAAGAGCAATGATGGAAGAATTGATAGCAATTGAAAAGAATGAAACATGGGAGATGGTTGACTTACCAGAAGGCAAAAATGCAATTAACTTGAAGTGGGTGTTCAAGACAAAACTTGCAGCAGATGGAAAGCATACAGAAGCACAAAGCTCGTCTTGTGGTGAAAGGGTATGCACAACAACAAGGTGTTGATTTCGAAGAAACATTTTCTCTAGTAGCTTGCTTTGAAACTGTGAGAATTGTTCTAGCATTAGCAGCTCAATTGCAGTGGCCTATCTATCAATTTGATGTCAAATCAGCATTCTTGAATGGAATTTACAAAAGGAGGTTTATGTAACCCAACCAGAGGGTTTCATAATTGAAAGCCAAGAGAAGAAGGTGTACAAATTAAGAAAGGCATTGTACGGATTAAAACAAGCACCACGAGCACGGTATAGCAAAATTGATATATTTTTTCAACAAAATGGGTTCATGAGAGCGAGAATGAGCCCACTCTTTACTTGAAAAAGGAAGGTAAAAATGATTTCATCAATGTTTGTCTTTATGTTGATGATATCATCTATACAAGCTCCTTTAACTCTCTTGTGGCTGAGTTTAAATCACATGAATAAGTTTGAAATGTCAGATATGGGTTTACTACATTATTTCCCTGGCCTTGAAGTACAGTAAGCAGAAGATGGGATTTTTATCTCACAAAGAAAGTATGCCAAGGATCTTCTCAATAAATTTGGGATGTTTAATTGTAAATCTGAAACAACACCAATGAATATTAATGAAAAGTTGCAACTTAATGATGGCGCAGAGATGGCTAATGCCAAAAGATTTAGAAGCTTAGTTGGAGGTTTAATTTATCTAACCCATAATCGACTCGATATTGCATTTTCTGTTGGTGTAATTTCCAAGTTTATGCAACATCCTTCAAAGCTTCATTTTTGAGCAGCAAAGTGGGTATTGCATAACATTGCTGAAACTATGGATTATGGGATTTAGTACTCAAAAACTTCCAACTTTATATTATGTGGGTTCACAACCAGTGATTGGGCAAGTTCATTGGATGATAATAGATGGAGTGTTTTGGCAAACATTTTTAGTCTTGCGTCAAGAGCAATCACTTGGAGTTCAAAGAAGCAAGCCACCATGACACTGTCCTCCTTAGAAGCAGAGTACATTGCAACCACTTTAGTAGCTTGTCAAGCCATTTGGCTAAAGAGAATATTAGCTAAACTTCATCAAAGACAAGAAGGAGCAACGGAGATATTCTGTGACAATAAGGCAATAATTTCCATGACAAAAAATCTAGTCTTTCATAACTGAACAAAGCATATTGATATTCATTTCCATTTCATTCATGATCTGGTTGCTAAGGAGGAGATAACATTGAAGTATTGTAACACAAATGATCAAGTGGCAGACATATTCACAAAGGCACTTCCATGTCAGAAGCATATTTACTTTAGATCGTTGCTTGGTGTGTCCAATTTTGAATCAAGGGGGAGTGTTGAATGTTGATTCTGTAATTATCCAAGTTTGACTTAGTCTTTGATATTTGTTACAATTATAGATTTGTTGGTTCGTAATTTTCTAGTTTTCAATTCGTAGAATTAGTTAAGATTAATGACGAAAATATCTGATGTTAGTTTGGATTTTTAGCTATTTAGTTTTGCTTGTAAGCCTATAAATAGGTACATTCAGTTCTAGAAATAAAATGTAGTAGAGAGCAATAATTTCTTCTGCAATTCTATATCTTATTATCTCCAGAAATTCTTTTCTTTAGTTCTTCATTCTCAAACTTCTTCAACAATATCAAGTAGGTTGTTATCTCTCTGATAGCGCATTTGTGCCCAATATTTATAATAACGTTTACTTTACCACCAGGTTTTAGATTTGACACAATTTACGGCCATTTTCTATCTTCAAATGAAGTTGTTGAATTTTGCTCATAGTGCTGAAATGTATCCTTTTTGTGATTAATGATCCAAATTCTTAAGAGAAATTGTGACATTAGATCATCCGATGAATAGAAATATGCAACACAGAGAGTCATCCTTTTCAAGATATAACCAATATCTTGAGGCACTCTCAAAGTTACTAATGATCCTTCACCCTTGTAGACAAACCAATCAGGATACTTGTCACCAAGAAAAAGGCACAAATGTGACCCGTTAGTAGCCATATTTGTAGCTTCAACATTGAATATAAGCATTGGGCACATATTTAAGTACTTACTAAAGAAAAATATTTTACAAAAGAAAGGAAACAAATCATTATCAGTGTTGTTTTGTAGCATTCTTTGTGCAAGGAGACAAAGACTTCCCAAATTTGCAAAAACCAAAGTTGTCAAAGATAATAGTTCATACTGGATCTATCAAAAAGATGAATTCAAACACTAATCACTGTATATGCATCTTGAATTGTAAAATTAAATTGTTTGGTTTTGTTTCCATTTTTTCTTGAATTACTATTAACAGTGATGTACCTTCTGAGTTTTTAATAATAAAATGGAAATATATAAGGTGAAAAGAAGATTGCCCAAGATAATACTTATTAACTAGATTACATATATGAGAACTTGCTTTCAAGTAATGGTCTATATCTGACTTGATTATTGTCTAGAACACAAACATAGCTATTATAGTACAATTCATTGAGAAAGCATAATATGAATGCATTAATATTAGCTAAAGTCTTGAGCATTTAGACAAACTAAGACGAATAATTGTGACTTGTGTGTGTATTTGTGTGCTAGTGGTTACGTATTCATCTAAGATACCGGGTTCTTAATGAGAGATAAAAATCAATAATATGACAAGTTTAGTAGAAATAGTGAAAGTAATAGAATCTTTTCTACACTATTTAGAGTTTTATTTTACAACATTAATTAGCTTATTTGGGAGCTTTGAAATAGCATATAGGTGTTTAATTGAAAAGATATTTAGATGGAAGTCTATGTTATTTTATTGGTGACTCCAAGATATCCACCAGATGAAATTATATGTCCTACATCTTTTCTACAACAATTTTGTAGCACTTCATTAGCAAACATAGAAAGAGAGAGGAACCATAATGCTCTCTACAAGAGCATCAACGATTTTGTTGCAGTCTCCCATTTGAATCATAAGAGATTGCAAAGAAACTTTCACCAAAGTTTTCATATTTGAGATTTCCGATCCATTTGTTTCAAATTCAACACAATTCCTGGCGGTTAAGGTATTTAAACTTGCTATAGCTTGTGTTTCTTGAAGATTTGATTTGCATTTTACCCCGAGACTTTGAAGACTTTGTTGCATTTCGTGCTGTTTAAAATTCCACACAATTTGTGAAAAATCATGAAGTCATAACCTAGCAAAATTGAAGGAAAATAAAGATGAAATGCTCCCAAGTGCCTGAGTTACAGACTAGAAATTATTTGAAGGTGACAACCAAGACCAGATGATAGCAGGAAGCACATCACATGCTCTTCCTCTATAGCCACAGAGAGATATGTATACAACCCTTTCACCTCTTACCAGTGAAAAAGGCACTTATACAATAACAATGTTATCTGTAGCTAATGTGTCAAGGACTTCATCTGCTCAAAGTTCTCTTCAGACTTCTCAATCAATGAACAACCAGAAAGAATGAGAGTTTTCAAGGATTTCAACTAATAGATATTTCTTAGGAGATCTTTAAGGCATTTTCAATCCTTTAAACTGACTAGAAGAAAATTTTGGAGTTCCCTATGCTCTAGTGAACCATAATCAAACTTGGACAATTTTTGAGTATTAGTTTTTCAAGGTTTGGTAGTTTTGTAAAGTCAGAAGTATAGATTAAGCTATGGGAATGGCTAAGATTGAGTATTTTCAACCTGTTAAACAACTACAAGAGTAGAGAATTTTTTAAAAAAATAACAAATCAAATCAAATAAAAATTTAAAAAGATTAAATCAAATAAAAAATAATACGTTGATATATACCTAGGTCTCCTTCTAGATTAATTTGAGATTGTTGCATTTCAAGTTAATAGTAACTAAGTTTTTTTGATAAAAGTTGTCAGGCATATATCTTAAAGGAAATTCATGCCAACACAGCCATATAAGGTGTTCGGAAAGATGTTTATAATCTCTAAATAGTTGAACATGATCCAATTGAAGTAACCTGAGTCTCTTCATCTCCTTAAAAGACTCTATACTCAAGCACTGATCTCTATTGATTCTTGGTAAGTTTAAAGCTAGCCCCTAAATAGCTCTAGTTCCTTGTCAACAAAGAGAAGGAAAAAGCAAAAGCATACATTCATTATTTGTTCGCGCAAGAACATACATAAGCCATGTAGTCAAAATATGCTTCTAATGCACGTGACTAATACAGTTGTAGCTACAAGGAAGGAGGCAAATAGCATTTCATATAGAAGAAAGAAAAATAGATGAAAGAAACTTTTATTAGAACTAGTAAATCAAAACTTCATATGAGAAGGGTCTTACTGTATGTTCTGTTAACACTTTAACTATATCTTCATGAAGCCATAATTTGCTTTGCTTCTCTAGCTCATTAGGAAATTTTTGACAAAAAATTTCTTTCCTCATGTCTCGTACAAAATTATGCATATCAAGCTTGTTATACCTATCAACTTTCACAGGGCTCCTCCATAAGAGTTTAGTTATTCCAAATTTTGTATAAAGTCCACACCCATTTAATATTTGTGGAACATATTCTCTATCCATACCAACAAAGAAACAACATATGTCTAGGAATATATCCTTAATTTTATTATCACTTAAATCATCAAAGCTTATTTTTAGCTTTCTTTGAACTTTATCATTAGGAATCCTTTCTAGTTTGGACAATACACTTTTCCACACTAGCATTTTCTTCTCAAACAAATATGAGCCAAGGACTTGAAGAGCTAGTGGTAGTCCTCCACAATAAGAAACTACTTTTCCATTGAGTTCAATGAAACCTTTAGCAGGAATTGGTTCCTTAAAGGCATGCCAACTAAAAAGCTCAAGAGATTCATTATTTTCCATTTCACTCATTGGATATATGTGGTCCACATGATGGACCTTATGTAGATGCTCATCTTTGGTTGTAATGATTATTACGCTCCCAAGACCAAATCAATCATGACAACACAATGTGCTCACTTAGGCCAACTCATCTACATTATCGAGTAGAACAAGAGCCTTTTTATGGTGAAGTCTTTTGTTCATCAGATTTTTTCCCATTCAACATTAGGTATTTTCATGTTTGGTTCTCGAATTACACCCAAAATAAGCTATTTTTGTAAATAAACTTGGCCATTGTCTTGCTTCCAAACTTTCATAATATTCACAAGGAAACTTTTTGAGTCAAAATTGCAAACAATAGCATTGTAAACGGCTTTAGCAATGGTTGTTTTACCAATCCCTCCCATCCCTTAGATCCTAACCATGTGAACATGTAGTGATTTCCTACTAATAATTGGCTGATCACTTCTTGCACACGAGATTCTATTGCAACTAGGTGATCAACTACATGCAAGTACATGCAGTCTAGTTTTATGACAATGTATTCAACAATGTATGTGATCAACTAGCTTTCATTCCTGGCAGTAAGAACAAATTGGGTAATGTACAACCGTGGTAAGGAGTGATGCAAGTGATTAGGAGCATCATTTATTAAACATGTGAAATGATTTAAATTAGACCAAGAACACTATTTCCCTATATATTTGAAAAAATAAAAATGAAAATACTGCACTAATTTTAGCAAACTATCTATATCCATAAAATTAAACGCATCTACAATAAACCTCAAGTCAATACCAACTATCATAATTTTTTAATTATTAATTTATTATATATAGAAACTCTGCCAGTGTTTTACATAGCTGGTTCCAATCTTGGATAAAGGAAGAGGGTTGTGTTAGGTAGTTGATAGCCAATGTAAAACTGCATCGAATCTATATGATACAGATAAATGAAGCTATAGTGTTAATGCTAGGTCATTACCTAGAAATAACGCACTATATGGCTTGAGTACAGTGTCAAATGAGCTAGAGTCACTACATCGGCGCTTGGATGTACTGTTAAATAAGCAAAGGTTCTCATATCTTTCTGAACAGATATGGGTAAAAAAGTTAATCCAGGGGAACAAGATCCATTTTGGCACTTGGAATATTGGAACTTTGATCGGGAAGTCTATGGAGGTAGTGGATATTATGATTAGAAGGAGAATTAACATTATATGTCTTCAAAAAACCAAATGGGTTAAAGAAAAGGCTAAGTAATTGGATACTTTAGGATTCAAGCTTTGGTATACAGAAAAGGCTAGAGGAAAGAATGGAGTTGGTATTATAGTGCATAAGACTTGGAAGGATAATGTGGTGAAGGTTAAAATGATAGGTGATAGGATTTTATTCCTTAAAATGGTAGTGGAACAATAGACTTTTAGTATCATAAGTGCTTATACACCATAAGTGGGGTTGGAAGAAAAAGAAAAGGTGAAGTTTTGGGAAGATTTGGAGGGTTTAGTCCAAGGAACTCCTTAACATGAAAAAATTTGTCTTAGGTAGGGATCTTAATGGTCATGTTGGAAAGGATGGAAGGCAATATGCAGGAGTTCATGGGGGGTTTTGGTATAGGAGAGCTAAATGAAGAAGGAAAATCAATTTTGGACTTCTCAATGGCTTATGACTTTAAGATTGCAAATACTTGTTTTAAGAAGCAGAAGGAGCACCTATCACATACAAGAGTGGGGCCTCAAATTCACAAATAGATTTCTTTTTGATACAAAATATGGATAAAAGGATCTATAAAGATTGTAAAATTATACCAAGTGAGAGTTTGTCCACACAACATAGGGTTTTGGTCCTTGATATGCAAGTAAAGAGTTGGAAACAGCGAAACAGAAGAGTTATAAACCCAAGAATCAAGTGGTGGCAGCTAAAGGGTAAAAAGCAGTTGGTTTTTCAGAGAAAGCTAATGGATGAAAGAGTTTGGGAGACACAAGGGTATGCTAACCTTATGTGAGAAGAGATGGCAAATGGGATTCGAAAGGTTACTAAAGCAATCTTAGGTAATTCAAAAGGATTTGGCCCTAAAGGTAAAGAATCTTAGTGGTGGGAGGAGAATGTTCAAGTGAAGATTAAATATAAGAGGGAGTGTTTCAAAGATTTACATCTTGATAATAAGGAGGAAAATTGGGAGAAGTATCGGTTAGCTAGAAATGAGACAAAGAAAGCAGTTAATGAGACAAGATTTAAAGCATTGGATGGATTTTACCAAGCTTTAGGAACAAAGAATGGAAAACGGCAAATATACAAGCTTGCTAAGGGAAGAGAAAGGAAAACAAGAGATATGGATTAAGTAAAATGCATTAAGGATGAAGAGGAAAAAATCTTGGTAACAGAGAAAGATATCAGAGAAAGGTGGAGAAGTTATTTTCACAAGCTTTTCAATGAGGGGCAAACAACAAGTATAGACATGGGAAGTTTAATTACTCAAGCGGAGGATCAAAACTTTGCTTTTATCATAGAATTCAAGAAGTTGAGGTGAAGGAGGCACTTAAGAAGATGGAAAATGGTAAGGCTTTGGGTCCTGTTAACATATCGATTGAGGTTTAGAGGTATTTGGGAGAGAAAGGTATTTCTTGGCTGACCAAGTTATTAAATGAGATATTGAGATCCAAGAGGATGCCAGATGAATGAAGGAAGAGTATGTTGATACCTATTTACAAGAATAAAGGAGATATTCAGAATTGTGGAAACTACCAGGGGATTAAACTCATGAGCCATACTATGAAACTTTGGGAAAGAGTGATTAAACATAGATTAAGAAAAGAGACTCATATATCAGAGAACCATGTAGATACCTAATTTTGTCCGGATCCTAAAAATTAAAGTGGACCCATGCATAAATTCTAAAATTATCTTACTTTAATATATATTTTTTTTCAGAAATTAATTGAGCAAAAATGAAAATTTAAAGATAACTTTTGAGTCCCAAATTTTTAAAAAATTGTTAAAAAATTAAAAATTAAAAATTAAAAAATTAGAAAAAAAAGGGGAAAAAGAGAATAAAAGGAAAAGGAAGTGTGAAAAGGAAAGTTGAAAAATCAAAGAAGGTGGGATGGTTGTTGGCCGTAGGAGAAAGAAGAAAAAAGTGAAAAAGAAGACAAAACCAAAAAGAAAAGAGGGAAGAGCCATGTGAAGAAGGAGAAAATCAAAGAAAGGAGCCATGAATGAAGAAAAAAGAGGAGAAGAAAAAAAAGAAGGAAGCCGAGCATCTTGACTTCTAAGGGAATAGGTGAGAAAGAAATGGCCGGTACCTTCACTTCTTAAGAAAAAAGAGGAAAAAACATGCGAGTGGGCCATGAGCCCACTTTAAAAAAAGAAAAACGAGCACTCTTACTGGGGGGGTTTTTTTTCCTCACCGAAGCTGAGGGATGAACACAAAAATTCGGTTTTCCCCCTTCTCCAGCAATACCGGGACATGACCAGAAAGCATACTTCTCTTCCACCCAAGTCTCCACCCTTTTCCATCATCTAAGGCTGCAACCAATTCTTGTCACGAAAAATCAGAAGTTCGTGATCCAGCGCTGCTCACTGTTAATCAAGTGTCGTTCGAGATTCCATGCGAGAAAGCATCCCTGTGAAGAACCATTCACGTTGAACCTGAACCCTGTCTCCACTTTTCACCGTCGAAGCCACAGTTCAGTTCCCATGGCGTTGTCTTCGTGAAGAACTAAGCATGTAGTTGAAGTGCAAGATGTTACGCCACCTTCCAGAAGAGCTGTCCACTTTCAGCCACCGAGTAGAAGCAGCTAGTTGAGGCAGCGTCTCCTCGCTACACAAAACTGATCCCTTCTCTAGCTACTTCACCATCGTGCAAGTAAGACCCTACAACTTGGTTAGACTTCACTCATCCATTTTTGGCCGTGCCATGAACACTTCATGCACATCAACACACGCACAAAGAAGAAAACTTGAGCCTATGATGGAGAGGAGCCAACTTTCAACTGGAAAGCACCTTCGTCCGTCTTGAGCGCGCACGAAAGAGGGGGTCTGGAGAAAGTTTTCATCGGGAACAATTCAACTGCATGTTTAGAACCCTTCACTCCAGCGAACAACGTCGCCCAGCGTACCCAGTTTGCAGCGCTCCCGGACTTCCCTCACGTTACAACGTCTTCACCTGTCAGCACCCATCACTTTGGCTGGTTGGTGCACCGAAACATCACGTCCACTTTCACTCACTCAGGACCTTACCCAACACTCCCATAGCACCTGCCACTTTGGCCAACCAGGACACTTCCGCTTACTAAAAAAGCACCGAAACATCCCGTCGTGCCTTGGTGATCGCTGTCAAAGAACCCATTCGTTGCCAGTTGAAGTCGTGCCGGAGATATGGCAACTTGAGGTTATGTTGTCAACGTGCTTTCATGCAACAAGTTTCGGTATGGGAATTGTATCTTATGAGAGTTTTTGTTGGTTGTTGCCATAATATTACTTGAAAGTCATATTTATTTATTATTATAAAAAAAAAAGAAAAAGAAGCTTCCAACGATGGATAAGTATAGTTGTCAGTCAACTGGCCGCTATTAAACTATCCTGAGGGAAATCATATTACGAATCTAGTCAGTCAACTGGCATGATTCTATTGATGCATTAAAAAGAAGCTCCTAATGATGGATAAATATAGTTGTCAGTCAACTGACCGCTATTAAACTATCCTAAGGGAAATCTTGTTACAAACCTAGTCAGTCAACTGGCATGGTTCTATTAATGCATTAAAAATAAACTCCTGACAATAGATAAATATGGTTGTCAGTTAACTGGCCGCTATATAACTATCTTGAGGAAAATTACATCATGAGTTTAGCCAGTCAACTGGCATGACTCTATTGAGTCAGTTATAAATAATCTTAAATCACAATCACATGTAAAAATAAATTTATCTAAACAAAAGACAAAGCATAGTTTTGAAATCAAAAGCAACAAATATCAACGTGGTACCGAAAGGGCGTTGTAGGGTGCTAATACCTTCCCTACACGTAACCAACCCCCGAATCCATTTTTCTGTAATGCAGACCATATTATTCGGTGTCCGACTTCACCATTTCAATCTAAGTCGGTGGCGACTCCATTTTTTTAAATCATTTTCTAAAACCTCACCTAAATCTAAACCATCATTTTTTTTTATCGCCTCGGGATCGCCGCCCCGCGTCGCGTGTCGACAGCTTGGCGACTCCACTGGGGAAACCTAAGAGGGTTAGGCCACATGGGTTGATGTTTGCTGCAATTTGTTCTCTATTTCTATGCTTTGGTTAATTGTTTAGATTATTTGTCTTATAGGCTTTTGATTTTGGCATTTTAAATGGTGATTTGGATTTCTAACTTTGTATATTGCATTCTTTGATTATGCTGGATTAAGCTGTTAGATTAAATTCAAGCAATTTGCTTTTCCATAATATTATCTGCTATATCTATGGAATGGTTTGCTTGATTATTTTACAGGTTGTGAGTGAATGAGTGGATGGCATATTCCCCACACACACGTACACCTACATCATATGGCCCTTTAGAAAAGGGGAGGTCATGACCCCTGAGCTCCATACCCGAGCTCTTAGGAACCTTTAGGCTAGCGAGGGCATAAAGTAAGGTTGACCTTCGTGAGACCCTTGGTCTCCGTGTAGGCACCTGAACACCCTCACTCAAGTTGACCCTTTAAGGCAATTTGGGGACCTGATTTTAGGAATCTAGATCCTACCCCGCACTATTAATAGCCTTAGAACTACCCTTTGAAAGAGAGAATTTTGGTCCAAAACCATGAGAGTGAACAGAAACTTAGGATGTACCTTAATCTAGGCACTGTGAAAAAATGCTATTCACTTCGTATTGCATGTCCAACTTTGACATTTGTGTTCCAAGCATTCTTATGGCACTTATTGTTGTTGCATACAAAACCTTCTCGACTTGAGTTTGCATTACCTAAAGGTTAACAAAGGGCTAAGTAAGGCTAATCTTATAAGATTTTTAGTCTTTGTACATATGCATGAATAGGAAGCAAAGTAAGGTTAACCTTCACAAGACTTTTAGTCTCCAGGCAATGCAAGAATATTAGTGGCCAAGTTCAACACAAAATAAAAATGATGAAGTGCTTTGGCAATAGAAGGAATGCTTGAAAAATACTTTATATGATGGACATTGAACTATATATGCCTGGCATAAAATCCCTTCTTGAATTCATGACTGGTAAAGTGGTTTGGAGCTGTGAAAACTTTTGATTAACATTGAATCATCAAGCGAACATGCATTGTCATTCAATCTTTTGTTTAATGGGTCATTTAAAGTTTGGACCTGAGCATGCGTTACTCAGGTGATATTAAGCATGTTCTTCCCCCTTCCCCGAATTTTTGGCTTTGGGCCCAGTGAATAACCTAAGGCCCATCAGCATGTGTAGACTAGCTGAAGCCCGATCACGCAAAGGAGCCTGGTTACCCTTTTTATGTCTTACTATTCACTTCAGGTTTCAGTCGGTAACCAACCTAACACCCTTCTACCCCAAACTGAAAGATTCATTTGGAAAGCCATACTCAAAGGACTCTGGGAAGCATTATTCGAGTATCCTAATCCATCACCTTACCAGAGAGCCAAAAATGGAGGAAGGCCTTGCTAGGCTTAGAGTCAGATTTCCTTCTCTTCCTCAAGACGCACTTCGGAAGATGTATAAGTGCCGACTTGAAAGAATGAAGACACTCACACGTCTAGGACTCCCTGAAGATGTACGTTGGATCATTGAAGCTAAGGTACGTCTAGCAGATGATTTTCAACATTCATTAGTGAAACATCTGCCTGGGATGGGAAGAAGCTCTTATGCTAAGAAAAGAAGAGCTAAAAGGATGGAGGTTTGTTATAAGTGTGCAAGATGGACTTGTAATACACGATGTAAGGGAAAAGGAATGGTGTCCGCAAACCGGGAAGACAAAATTCAGTTCATAAAGGATGGACTGAGTAAAGAGTCGTTGGATAATATCCTTCAGACTCTTGAGACGCACCTAGTGGACAAGTTCATGGTGTTCTTCTCGCTTTGGCGGACAAATTTTACAAGGAGAAGGAGCGCCACTGTCTTGAGAAGATAACACTAAATGACCCTGTTTGCCAGTTCGTAAGGAAGTTGGATAGCAACCTTGATCCATGAATAGCACACAACAAGGATGAAGGAGTGATGTTCCTAGGCAAGAAGACAAAATCATTAAAGATGGACTGAGTAAAGAATCTTTGGATAATATCCAGTAGACTCTTGAGACGCATCTTAATGGACATCTTCATGTTTCTTGCCTCAGTGGACATATTCTACAAAGCAAAGGAGTGTTTCGTCTTGGGAATCTGACGTTAAACGACCCTGTTCATTAGTTTGTAACCTTGTTCATCAGTTTGATCCCTTATGGTGTTTAGTCTGTTATTGGATGTAGTATCAGAAGAAAGGATAAGCCAGGGTCACTATTCATTAGTCTTGTAATTGCTGGTGAATCCACCACTTTTTTTACTTTCCAATGGTGTATGCATGGTTTTGATTTGTACAGTTGTTGTTAGTGATTTTTCCTGTTAATTGTCAGTACGTCTACCATATTCACTGTTTACTCTCTGACTTCGCATGCCTAATGTTGACAATGTTGGCATAATTGTCTTTTCTCCTTCTTAATCGCTGACATGTCTGTCATATTCACTGTTAGCTTTTTGACCCTGCATGCATGATTTTGATAATATCGGCGTAATTGCCTTTTCTCCCGCTAACATGTCTGTCATATTCGCTGTTAGCTTTTTGACCCTGCATGCATGATTTTGATAATATCAGCGTAATTGCCTTTTCTTCCGCTAATACGTCTGTCATATTCGCTGTTAGCTTTTTGACCCTGCATGCATGATTTTGATAATATCGGCGTAATTGCCTTTTCTTCCGCTGATACGTCTGCCATATTCACTGTTAGCTTTTTGACCCTGCATACATAATGTTGATGATGTCGACGTAATTGCCTTTTCTCTCGCTGACACATCTGCCATATTCACTGTTAGCTTTCTGGCCCTGCATGCATAATGTTGACAATGTTGGTATAATTGTCTTTTCTCCTTCTTAAGCGCTGGCACATCTGTCATGTTTACTGTATGCTTTCTGACTTTGCCTGCATGATTTTGATAATATCGGTGTAATTGTCTTTTCTCCTTCTTAAGCGCTGGCACATCTGTCATGTTTACTGTATGCTTTCTGACTTTGCCTGCATGATTTTGATAATATCGGTGTAATTGCCTTTTCTCCTGCTGACACGTCTGTCATATTCACTGCTTGCTTTTTGACTCTACCTGCATAATTTTGATAATATCGGTGTAATTGTCCTTTCTTTTTGACAATCGCCGATGCATTTATTATCTTTGCTGTTTGCTTTTTGACTCTGCGTACAAAACTTCAAAAAAGCAAGCTAGTTGCTTTTTCATTATCGGTGGCTTTACGACTTTCCTACTCTGAAGGACTGTCGTATATGCAGGCGTGTCTTGTCTTTTGGACTTTCTTACTTCATTGTCTGAAATTATTACGCCTGACCGTTTTCTGTTGTTCATTTCTCCCCTATAAATACACCTTCACATTGGATCATCCATGCATGGCTGGGGTAGAAAAAGAAGGAGAAACATCCTCGGCACGTAGATTCAAATCTATCTGTGTCTTCGGTGCTTCCATTCTAGGGAAGGATAATGAGTTCATAAAGGCAGCCAATGAACTCGGTAGGGTGTTAGCTGCCAGAAAAATAAACCTGGTGTATGGTGGGGGCATCCATGGGATAAGAGGATGTGCAGCTGCAACTGCATTTACAGGGAAGAGCCATGTCTTAGGCATCCTTATAAAAGGGTTGGCCGACAAAAGAGTCAGTGACTACACCTTTGGTACTGAGTTAAGGGTTTCATCTATGCATGAACGCTTCGGGCACATGTTTTGCAATGCTGAGGCCTTTATCGCGTTACCTGGTGGTCTAGAAACTCTAGAAGGAATTTCTAGTGTGTTATTCTGGATCAAATTTAACTATCAGAAAAGGCCGTTAGGATTATTAAATGTTAATGGCTTTTATGATGGCTTGTTATCTTTTATAGATTCAGCTGTGGAACAACGCTTCATATCTCTGGAGGCTCGCCGTGCCATAAAATCAGATTCAGACGTCGATCGATTGATTGATCGACTGCAAGCCTATGTATTTCAACCTTACCCATTGGTAAAACAAGTGGACGAACAGCCTCCCGATGGTAGCAGGAAGCGTAAAATAGATACCATGCTTCGATTGTAACTTGTCATGGCTTTCTTTTTTTTTGTTATTTTTGTTGTTTTTTTGTACAAGCCTAAGAAGGATGGTTCGAGTGGAAGAGTAGCTAAGCGAAGTTATCGAGATCGAAGTATGTGATGGATGGCAGAGTAAAGAGTTATTCTTAACTCTTGATACGCGTCCCATGTGTGTTTTATTAGGAGCATCATATGCATTCTCGTGTATCCCAAAAACAAAAAAAAAAAGTGTGTTGTTTTTCTTATTTGTGCATGTCTTTCATGGATGGCAGAGTAAAGAGTTATTCTTAACTCTTGATACGCATCCCGTGTGTGTTTTTTTTAGAAGCATCATATGCATTCTCGTGTATCCTAAAAAAAAAAAAGTGTGTTAATTTTTCCTTTTTGTGCATGTCTTTCATGGAGTCTTCTGGCAGAGTAAAGAGTTGTCCTTAACTCTTGATACGCATCCCATGCACAACTTATTAGGAGCATCATAGGCGTCTTCTGTTTCAAAAGAAAATGTTGCATTTCTCTTTACGCATGTCTTTTGTGTAGTGTTATTGCATCTTTTAATGGCCCTGTCCAAGGCCTTGGTAGATTGTATGGGAATACCCTTTTGAATTCAATAAGACGTCTTGCATGATGAATGTATTGTATGTAATTTCTTCCCTTTTTTATGTCAGTGATTGATAAATGGCAGACACTTAAGAAGGGTTACCACCACCAGAATGAGCCAACACTGGGGGCAATCAGGGTTATGATACATTTTTCACGTTTTGATGCCTAAGAGCAATTAATTGGTGATCGGATATCTTAAGTTCATCCTAACCCAAATCCATTTTTGCTAATGATAAAATTGGATTACCTGATAAAATACTCAATTCTCTTGGATGATAGAGTATCTCAGATCATAAGTAGTGGTGAGAGAGTGATGTCTTGTAGCTTATGAGAATGCTTGAGAAAGTGAGTTTCCTAGAACTTGTTTGAATGCCCCTTGAAATAATTTGTTGGATGCCACATTAACTAGAGAAGTGATCTAGGCCATCTTTGCACCGTTTGAACCTTTCAAGCCAACCTTAAAGTAAAATATCCTTAGTCACCCATTTGAGCCTTAAAAGATGGCAAGGCCACCATCAAATGTTCTTTCTTTTACCCTCATCTACCTTAACCTCTCAACTAAGGAGACTATGATCCTTATCCTAAAAGAGAGTAAAAGGAGCACTTAAGCTATTAGCCGAGAAAGAATGCTATCAAGAATAACTCGGGAATCCTTTTGCATTCAATTGAAGCCTTAATTATGAAAAGGCAAGAATAAAAAGGAAATGAAAGAACAATGGAATCTGGGAAACTGGAAAAGAAAAGAGCAAGTCCAGATGGGCAAAAGAGAGTTAGTTCCTCCCATGTCTAGTAAGATTCCTAAGTTGTGGAAGATGAAAAGGGAAATACAAGGCTTTATGTGCTCAATCTTGCACTCTCCTTGTTTGCTAAACCCTTATCCATTTCTTTCTAAGCCATTACCTAAACCTTACATTACAAGCTAAAATGAAGACCTAGTGATCCCGGTTAATGTGGTGAAATAACAGATGTGGAAAAGGACATGAACACAAGCTTATGGGATACTTATGAGTGCAAACACTTGTCAAGAGGGCAAATACTTGAGTGCAAACACTTGTATGAGAGCACAAACACTTGAGAGTTTCTTAATGAGAGAGTTGCTTAACAAAGAATCCTTGATTCCAGAGAATTGAGTAGTCTTCATCCAATATATGGATTCCTTTTTGGCATGTTCTTAAAAAGGAAATGATGAACTAAGAAAAACTTTTCAACATTTCTTTGCTCGAAGGTAATCAAGGAAACTAGGGGCAAGGACTGGGAGTGAACCTAGAATTTGAAAAATGTTCAAAAGCACAAACTGGGGGCAATTGTTAGGAAAGCAAGCCCGGGAAAAAAAAATCTTCCATTGTTTAGGGAGTACCAAATCTAAACCAGGGAAAGAATTGGGAGAATGACCCTCGAATCTTAAATATCCCTAAAAAAGCAGAGGGGTCCAAGATGAGGATTTATAGAAAAAAGAGAGAGAGATGAGTTACCCAATATTGATACCAGAAGGTATTGCTTCTATGGGGTCTGACATTCTAATTCACTCATAATTAGGACAATAAACCATAACTCACCCTTTGTATTATGGATTTGGCATCTGCATCAATTTTTCTCATGTCAAAAGCGTTTACATGCAAAGCATGGCATTTTTGGTCAAGTCTTTCATGTATCAAGCATGTTCGCATGTCAAGCATGCCTTTTAAGGAAAACCATTTCACATGTTAAGCATTTCACGTCAAGCATGCCATCTTAGGTTAAGCCTTTAAGCATGCCAGGAATATCCACATCATACATTTCAGTTCAGATCTAAGCACGTTTACATATCAAACATGCCATTTCAGTCAAGTCCATCATGTGTTAAGCATGTTAGCATGGCAAGCATGTCGCATATGCTATTTTAAAGTCAAGCCTTTTTCGTCAAGCATGCCATTTTAAGTCAAACATTTCACATGTCAAGCATGTATTCATCTCAACCATGCCATTTTTAGGTCAAGCCTTTTTTGTCAAACATGTCAAGCATACCATTTAAGGTCAAGCCTTTCACATATCAAGCACATTTGCATGTCAAGCATGCTATTTTAGGTCAAGCTCCTCATGTGCCAAACATTTGCATGTCAAGCATGACAAGCATGCCATTTCAGATCAAGCGATTTTGCATTATCAAGGATGTTATTTTCAGGTCAAGCCTTTTTATATCAAGCATCTCATTTAAGCCCTTCGCATGACAAATGTATTTTCATGCTCAAGTATCTTTATGTCAAGCATCTCAAATACATCATTTTGGAGGTCAAGCCTCCCTACGTGCTAAGCCCTGTCAAGCAGGCCCGCACGCCAAACCCTGTCAAGCAGGTGTGCATGTCAAACATGCAATTCTGAGGTCAAACCTTTTCTTTTGTCAAGCATTAACCCTGTCAAATAGGTCTGCAAGTCAAACATGCAATTCTGAGGTCAAACCTTTTCTTTTGTCAAGCATTAACCCTGTCAAGCAGGTCTGCAAGTCAAGCATGCTATTTTGAGGTCAAGCCTCCCTATGTATCAAGCACATTAACCCTGTCAAGCAGGTTTGCATGCACAATATATAATTTTGAGGTCAAGCCTCTGCTATGCCAGAACTGTCAAGCAGGTTCGCACACCAAACCCTGTCAAGCAGGTCTGCATGTCAAGCATATAATTTTGAGGTCAAGCCTCCCTATGTGTCAAGCACATTAACCCTGTCAAGTAGGTTCGCATGTCAAGCATGCTATTTTGAAGTCAAGTCTCCCTATGTGTCAAGCACATTAACCCTGTCAAGCAGGTTCGCATGTCAAGCATGCTATTTTGAGGTCAAGCCTCTTCATTTGTCAAGTACTCAACCCTGTCAAGCAGGTTTGCATGCTAATCCCTGTCAAGCAGTTCGCATGCCATATATATCACTTCTGAGGTCAAGTCTCTGACTGTGCCAAGCCCTATCTAGTAGATTCGCACACTTAACCCTATCAAGCAGGTTTGCATGCCATATATATCACTTCTAGAGTCAAGCCTCTGACTGTGCCAAGCCTTGTCAAGCAGGTTTGCACATTAAACCCTGTCAAGCAGGTCTGCATGTCAAGCATGCAATTTTGAGGTCAAGCCTCCCTATGTGTCAAGCACATTAACCCTGTCAAGTAGGTTCGCATGTCAAGCATGCAAATTTTGAGGTCAAACCTCCTCCATGTGTCAAGCACATTAGCCTTATATGTCAAATATTAACCCTGTCAAGCAGGTCTGCATGTCAAGCATGCAAATTTGAGGTCAAACCTCTTAGGTTAAACATTAACCATGCCAAGCAGGTTCGCATGTCAAGCATGCAATCTCGAGGTCAAGCCTCTCCATGTGCTAAACACGGCCTCCTGTCTAGTAAGACAAGCCAAAGTCAGGCTTCATCAAGCAAGACAAGCCAGAGTCGGGCTTCGTTTGACTCACCATTATCATTTGCGCCTCGAGTTAGGCCTCGTTTGACTCACCATATTATTTGTGCCTTGAGTTAGGCCTCATTTGACTCACCATTATCATTTGTGCCTCGAGTTAGGCATCGTTTGACTCACCATTACCATTTGTGCCTCGAGTTAGGCCTTGTTTGACTCCCATATCATTTGTGCCTCGAGTTAGGCCTCGTTTGACTCACCATTATAATTTGCGCCTCGAGTTAGGCCTCATTTGACTCACCCATATCATTTGTGCCTCGAGTTAGGCCTCGTTTGACTCACCATTATAATTTGCGCCTCGAGTTAGGCCTCGTTTGACTCACCCATATCATTTGTGCCTCGAGTTGGGCCTCGTTTGACTCACCCATATCATTTGTGCCTCGAGTTAGGCCTCGTTTGACTCACCATTATAATTTGCGCCTCGAGTTAGGCCTCATTTGACTCACCCATATCATTTGCGCCTCGAGTTAGGCCTCGTTTGACTCACCCATATCATTTGCGCCTCGAGTTGGGCCTCGTTTGACTCACCCATATCATTTGCGCCTCGAGTTGGGCCTCGTTTGACTCACCCTTATCTTTTGTGCCTTGAGTTGGGGCTCGTTTGACTCCCATATCATTTGTGCCTCGAGTTAGGCCTCGTTTGACTCACCATTACCATTTGTGCCTCGAGTTAGGCCTCGTTTGACTCACCATTATAATTTGTGCCTCGAGTTAGGCCTCATTTGACTCACCCATATCATTTGCGCCTCGAGTTAGGCCTCGTTTGACTCACCCATATCATTTGCGCCTCGAGTTGGGCCTCGTTTGACTCACCCATATCATTTGCGCCTCGAGTTGGGCCTCGTTTGACTCACCCATATCATTTGCGCCTCGAGTTGGGCCTCGTTTGACTCACCCTTATCTTTTGTGCCTTGAGTTGGGCCTCGTTTGACTCTCATATCATTTGTGCCTCGAGTTAGGCCTCGTTTGACTCACCATTATAATTTGCGCCTCGAGTTAGGCCTCATTTGACTCACCCATATCATTTGCGCCTCGAGTTAGGCCTCGTTTGACTCACCCATATCTTTTGTGCCTCGAGTTGGGCCTCGTTTGACTCACCCATATCATTTGCGCCTCGAGTTGGGCCTCGTTTGACTCACCATTACCATTTGTGCCTCGAGTTAGGCCTCGTTTGACTCCCATATCATTTGTGCCTCGAGTTAGGCCTCGTTTGACTCATCATTATAATTTGCGCCTCGAGTTATGCCTCATTTGACTCACCCATATCATTTGCGTCTCGAGTTGGGCCTCGTTTGACTCACCCATATCATTTGCGCCTCGAGTTGGGTCTCGTTTGACTCACCCTTATCTTTTGTGCCTTGAGTTGGGCCTCGTTTGACTCCCATATCATTTGTGCCTCGAGTTAGGCCTCATTTGACTCACCCTTATCTTTTGTGCCTTGAGTTGGGCCTCGTTTGACTCACCCTTTTCATTTATGCCAGAGTCGGGCCTCGTTTGACTCATCTTTATCATTCAAGCCAGAGTCGAGCATCACTTGACTTAACCACTTTGACCTAGATAAGCAAAGTAATACTAGGTCATAACCTTTCAAATCCTAAGTCTCTCTTAGGTATCCTCATTGGGTGGATGATAACCCTTCAAATCCTAAGTCGCTCTTGGGTATCCCCACTGGGTGGATTAAAACCCTTCCAATCCTGGAACATGATTTTCCAAGGTATTGTAACTTGGGACGTGCTACCCCAAGTTCATTTCTTTAAATCCTGAGATGGGTTACCTCAGGTCATTTTGTTTCAAATCCTAAGTCTCTCTTAGGTATCCTCATTGGGTGGATGATAACCCTTCAAATCCTAAGTCGCTCTTAGGTATCCCCACTGGGTGGATTAAAACCCTTCAAATCCTGGAACATGATTTTCCAAGGTATGGTAACTTGGGACGTGTTACCCCAAGTTCTTTGTTTTAAATCCTGAGACAGGTTACCTCAGGTTATTTTGTTTCAAATCCTGGAACGGGTTTCTCCAGGTAATTCAAAACTTGGGACGGGATACCCCGAGTTCTTTTCTTTAAATCCTGAGACGGGTTACCTCAGGTTATTTTGTTTCAAATCCTGGAACGGGTTTCTCCAGGTAATTCAAAACTTAGGACGAGTTATCCTAAGTTCATCCTGAGACGGGTTACCTCAGGTATGTTTTAAATCCTAAGTCGCTCTTAGGTATCCCCATTGGGTGGATCATAACCCTTCAAATCCTGGAACGGGTTTCTCCAGGTAATTCAAAGCTTGGGACGGGTTACCCCGAGTTCTTTTCTTTAAATCCTGAGACGGGTTACCTCAGGTTATTTTGTTTCAAATCCTGGAACGGGTTTCTCCAGGTAATTCAAAACTTAGGACGAGTTACCCTAAGTTCATCCTGAGACGGGTTACCTCAGGTATGTTTTAAATCCTAAGTCGCTCTTAGGTATCCCCATTGGGTGGATCATAACCATTCAAATCCTGGAACGGGTTTCTCCAGGTAATTCAAAACTTGGGACAAGTTACCCTAAGTTCATCCTGAGACGGGTTACCTCAGGTATGTTTTAAATCCTAAGTCGCTCTTAGGTATCCCCACTGGGTGGATCATAACCCTTCAAATCCTGGAACGGGTTTCTCCAGGTAATTCAAAACTTGGGACGAGTTACCCTAAGTTCATCCTGAGACGGGTTACCTCAGGTATGTTTTAAATCCTAAGTCGCTCTTAGGTATCCCCATTGGGTGGATTATAACCCTTAAAATCCTGGAATGAGTTTCTTCAGGTAATTGTTTCAAAACTTGGGACAAGTTACCCTAAGTTCATCCTGAGACGGGTTACCTCAGGTATGTTTTAAACCCTAAGTCGCTCTTAGGTATCCCCATTGGGTGGATCATAACCCTTAAAATCCTGGAATAAGTTTCTTCAGGTAATTGTTTCAAAACTTGGGACAAGTTACCCTAAGTTCATCATGAGACGGGTTACCTCAGGTGTGTTTTAAATCCTAAGTTGCTCTTAGGTATACCCAAAGTTGGATTTAGTATCCTTCAGTGTCCCCGTTGGGTGGATCATAACTCTTCGCATCCGAACAAAATAGTGTCTCTCAACCTTTGCCCATCTTTTAGTCCCTAAAAGCTGAGCAAAGGGGGGCAATCTGTAGACACCTAATTTTGTCCGGATCCTAAAAATTAAAGTGGACCCATGCATAAATTCTAAAATTATCTTACTTTAATATATATTTTTTTTCAGAAATTAATTGAGCAAAAATGAAAATTTAAAGATAACTTTTGAGTCCCAAATTTTTAAAAAATTGTTAAAAAATTAAAAATTAAAAATTAAAAAATTAGAAAAAAAAGGGGAAAAAGAGAATAAAAGGAAAAGGAAGTGTGAAAAGGAAAGTTGAAAAATCAAAGAAGGTGGGATGGTTGTTGGCCGTAGGAGAAAGAAGAAAAAAGTGAAAAAGAAGACAAAACCAAAAAGAAAAGAGGGAAGAGCCATGTGAAGAAGGAGAAAATCAAAGAAAGGAGCCATGAATGAAGAAAAAAGAGGAGAAGAAAAAAAAGAAGGAAGTCGAGCATCTTGACTTCTAAGGGAATAGGTGAGAAAGAAATGGCCGGTACCTTCACTTCTTAAGAAAAAAGAGGAAAAAACATGCGAGTGGGCCATGAGCCCACTTTAAAAAAAGAAAAACGAGCACTCTTACCGGGGGGTTTTTTTTTCCTCACCGAAGCTGAGGGATGAACACAAAAATTCGGTTTTCCCCCTTCTCCAGCAATACCGGGACATGACCAGAAAGCATACTTCTCTTCCACCCAAGTCTCCACCCTTTTCCATCATCTAAGGCTGCAACCAATTCTTGTCACGAAAAATCAGAAGTTCGTGATCCAGCGCTGCTCACTGTTAATCAAGTGTCGTTCGAGATTCCATGCGAGAAAGCATCCCTGTGAAGAACCATTCACGTTGAACCTGAACCCTGTCTCCACTTTTCACCGTCGAAGCCACAGTTCAGTTCCCATGGCGTTGTCTTCGTGAAGAACTAAGCATGTAGTTGAAGTGCAAGATGTTACGCCACCTTCCAGAAGAGCTGTCCACTTTCAGCCACCGAGTAGAAGCAGCTAGTTGAGGCAGCGTCTCCTCGCTACACAAAACTGATCCCTTCTCTAGCTACTTCACCATCGTGCAAGTAAGACCCTACAACTTGGTTAGACTTCACTCATCCATTTTTGGCCGTGCCATGAACACTTCATGCACATCAACACACGCACAAAGAAGAAAACTTGAGCCTATGATGGAGAGGAGCCAACTTTCAACTGGAAAGCACCTTCGTCCGTCTTGAGCGCGCACGAAAGAGGGGGTCTGGAGAAAGTTTTCATCGGGAACAATTCAACTGCATGTTTAGAACCCTTCACTCCAGCGAACAACGTCGCCCAGCGTACCCAGTTTGCAGCGCTCCCGGACTTCCCTCACGTTACAACGTCTTCACCTGTCAGCACCCATCACTTTGGCTGGTTGGTGCACCGAAACATCACGTCCACTTTCACTCACTCAGGACCTTACCCAACACTCCCATAGCACCTGCCACTTTGGCCAACCAGGACACTTCCGCTTACTAAAAAAGCACCGAAACATCCCGTCGTGCCTTGGTGATCGCTGTCAAAGAACCCATTCGTTGCCAGTTGAAGTCGTGCCGGAGATATGGCAACTTGAGGTTATGTTGTCAACGTGCTTTCATGCAACAAGTTTCGGTATGGGAATTGTATCTTATGAGAGTTTTTGTTGGTTGTTGCCATAATATTACTTGAAAGTCATATTTATTTATTATTATAAAAAAAAAAGAAAAAGAAGCTTCCAACGATGGATAAGTATAGTTGTCAGTCAACTGGCCGCTATTAAACTATCCTGAGGGAAATCATATTACGAATCTAGTCAGTCAACTGGCATGATTCTATTGATGCATTAAAAAGAAGCTCCTAATGATGGATAAATATAGTTGTCAGTCAACTGACCGCTATTAAACTATCCTAAGGGAAATCTTGTTACAAACCTAGTCAGTCAACTGGCATGGTTCTATTAATGCATTAAAAATAAACTCCTGACAATAGATAAATATGGTTGTCAGTTAACTGGCCGCTATATAACTATCTTGAGGAAAATTACATCATGAGTTTAGCCAGTCAACTGGCATGACTCTATTGAGTCAGTTATAAATAATCTTAAATCACAATCACATGTAAAAATAAATTTATCTAAACAAAAGACAAAGCATAGTTTTGAAATCAAAAGCAACAAATATCAACGTGGTACCGAAAGGGCGTTGTAGGGTGCTAATACCTTCCCTACACGTAACCAACCCCCGAATCCATTTTTTCTGTAATGCAGACCATATTATTCGGTGTCCGACTTCACCATTTCAATCTAAGTCGGTGGCGACTCCATTTTTTTAAATCATTTTCTAAAACCTCACCTAAATCTAAACCATCATTTTTTTTATCGCCTCGGGATCGCCGCCCCGCGTCGCATGTCGACAAACCAATTTGGTTTTATACCAAGAAGATCTACCACAGAAGCTATATATCTTTTACAGGGATTAATGGATAGTACCGATGTAGAGAAAAAGACTTGCATATAGTTTTCATTGATTTGGAAAAAACTTATGATAGAGTGCCAAGGAAAGTCTTTTGGAAGGCATTGGAAAAGAAGGGCATTTCTATTACTTATATTCCTGCCATAAAGGATATATATGATGGGGTTACAACATATGTGCGAACTCAAGGAGGAGTAATAGAAGATTTTCCCATAAGGATCGGTCTGCATCCAGGGTCATCTTGAAGTCCATACCTTTTCACTTTAGTGATGGATGTACTTACTAGACACATCCAAGATGTAGTCCCAAAATGTATACTTTTTGTTGATGACATAGTCCTAGTAGGAAAATCAAGAGAGGAGGCTAATTATAAATTGGAAATATGGAGAGAAGCCTTGGAATCAAAGGGTTTTCATTTAAGCTAGAATAAAACAGAGTATATGAAGTGTAAATTTAGCAAGAGGTAAGAAAATAATGATTTAGTGATTAAAATTGGGAGGGGGTTATACCATAGGTGTTTAAGTTTCAGTATTTTAGGTTGATTTTACAAAGTAATGGAGAGATTGATGGGGATGTCACACACAGGATTCAAGCTGGATGGATGAAATGGAGAAATGCATCAAGGGTCATTTGTGATCACAAAATATCTACCAAGCTTAAGGGGAAGTTTTATTGAACTGCCATTAGACTAGCTATGCTTTATGGTAGTAAGTGCAAGGCTTTAAAAGGTTAACAAAAGCCAAAAATGGGGGTAGCAAAGATGAGAATGTTGAGATGAATGAGTGGACATATAAGAAAAGACAAAATTCGAAATGATTGTATTCAAAAAAAAGTTGGGGTGGGGCCTATTAAGGAGAAAATAACGGAAACCTAGTTACGATGGTTTGGCATGTACAAAGAAGATCACAAGAAGTACCAGTGAGAAAAGTTGACCAAATGGTGTTTAGTCCTATGAAGAGACGTAGAGGAAGACCAAAAAGGACACTTGGAGAGGTGATTAAAAGAGACCTTTGGTTAAATGGTATTTCAAAAATTTAATTTCGGATAAAAGTCTACGACGTCATTTAATCCATATAGCCAACCCCACCTAGTGGGAAAAGGTTTGGTTTGTTGTTGTTATAGTTTACTATATATAAGAGTGGAAATGAGCTAAACTGAGCTGTATTAGCTCAATCAAATTTAGTTTAGCTCATGGCTTAGCTCATATTTGATGTTACCCAATTTTCTTAACATACACTCGGCTCATACAAAGTTCATGAGCAGTTCAACTTTGCTCTGTAACTTATATGCACGAGTTATATGAGAAAATCTTAATGAGGGTGGCTATAACTTAATATAAGCTCAAGTCATTTATGTCAAAGTTAACATAACAAACAAACAACCTGCTTAGTTAAATATAACATTTAAAGCATAATAATCAGTCAACTAATATAAAAAATTCGCCATTGTATTAATCAATTTAAACCATAAACAATGCCAATAAAAATCCAAAAGTAAAAGAAAACGTTTAGTCAACATTAACAAAAATTCAACAACAACCAGTCAACTAACATCAATAAACAGTTATAGTAAATGCTGAAATAACTTGTATCTTTTTTTGTTATTTGTAAGTTTTAGTTATTAGGAAAAAAATCATATTTTGATTTTTGAGAAAACTTTATTTAATATGTAAACTTTATTTTAAAATAAAATTACACATTTACTTTTGTAGAAAGTTTAAAATATTAAATTATGTATATATTATAATTAACTTATAATAAGATAATAATATATAAATATATTGAGCCAGCTTCTGAGCTAAATGGATCAAACATTCACTGGCTCAAGCTTAGCTCATATTTTAAATGAGCCAAAAATTCTTGCCCATGTATTGCTCATTTAGCTCATGAGCTTAGTTTAATAAGTCAATTATTAAATCAAAGCCTAAATTACTTATGAGCTCACTCAACTCAACCCCAAATTACCTATAAGAAAGTATATAAGAAAGAGATATTATTTTGTCTATATTATCTTTTCATAATGGTTTTAATCATTAAAATATATTGGCTAAAATGCACAGAACCCCTCCGAACTTTAGGTCGATTTTAAAAAACCCTCCTGAACTTTAAAAAGTTCCAAATGACCCTCTTAAACTATGAAACATTTGCAAGAAACCCCTTCCATCAAGTTTTCCGTCAAAATTTAAGAAAATGACGAAAATGACCTTCATTGTAAAGTTAAGAAATTGAAGGCTGTGAATAGTAAAATTTTGGAGTTTTAACATTGAACCTTAACCCTAAACCCTAAACCCTAAATTCTAAATCTTAACCCTAAAATCCTAAATCCTAAATCCTAAAATCCTAAAACTCTAAACCCTAAACCCTAAAACCCTAAATCCTAAAACTTTAAACCCTAAACTCTAAACCCTAACCCTAAGCCCTAAACCCTGAATCTTAAACCCTAAGCCCTAAATCTTAAATCCTAAACCCTAAACCCTAAACTCATAAATCTTAAACCCTAAACCCTAAACTCTAAACCCTAAACTCTAAACTCTAAACCCTAAACCCTAAATCCCTAAATCCTAAATCCCTAAACCCTAAATTATAAATTTACATTAGATTTTTTTTTTGCATTTATGGCATATTTAAAAATTTATGTGCATTTGAAGGGTATTTTTATCTTTTTATTAGGTCAAAGTGGAAGTTGATCAAAAAACATCCAAAATTTAACGGAAAACTTGACAGAAGAGGGTATTTTGCAAATGTTTCATAGTTTAAGAGGGTCATTTGAAACTTTTTAAAGTTCAGGAAGGTTTTTTAAAATCGACCTAAAGTTTAGGGGAGTTCTGTGTATTTTAGCCAAATATATTTTAATAATAAACTAAATTATTTTAAAATCTTAAATTTCTTCATATTAAAATTTATTTATTCTTATTGATGAAAATTTTCTTTTGTCAAATTACTTACTAGGTCAGCCAATTAAAATGGTTGGGCAATAAGAGAATTTAGATAGCTGAACCTTTGATTGAATCGTGAAAGGCTTTCAATATGCTCAAATTGGAGGCAGTGATTTATGATCAATAAAGTCTTAGTCTTTTAAGTTAATTTGAATAGCAATCAATTTTCAAACTACTTTTATTAATTCTCCCTACTCTACCTTTTTTAAAACAAAAAGAAATATCATTTTTAATTATGTCTAAATCGCTTGGAAGATTTAAAGAGGAAAATGCGCAAACACTCTTTTTCGCATCATAGCTTTCAATCAGTTTCATGTTCGGCTGCGGCCATTAGCAATTGAATTCAAACTCAAGAATCGTGGCAGTGTTTGAGTACATTTTTTAAGAGGAAGAAAAGCTTTGGTTTTCCAATAAAATCAATTCTACTCATATAAAATCTAAATTTATTATTTATCTTTTATTTAATTATATTCAACTATTAAAATCAAAGTTTTATATTATTTAATTTGTTATTTTGTATTTAAAAGTCATTTTATCCAAATATAATTAATTATTGTAAAATCAACACAAAAATAACATATTCAAACATAAATCAATTATAAAATAATCAATTTTTTCAACACAAATTATTTTTAGCTCAATTCTACTAAAATAAACTCTTGTTCCAGCTTTACCAACGATATCCAAGGATATGTTAAGAAATTCTGATAATTTGTATATTGCTTGTCGATCACTTGTGCCTTTTGGCATTGTATGACTGAGATATTTTCATGCCAATAGACATTTTAAGGAAAAGAGATTAAAAGATCGATACGTTTGCACCAAAATTCTATTTATCGACAGATGGAAATTGCCAAGCTAGGTGGTGAACGGTGGATTCTTTCAAAAAAAGAAAAAACTCTAGTTTTTTAACCAGAGGGCATCAGAGAAAAATGATAGTGAAATTCGTAGTTATTCTTATTGAATAGGTGACTTTGCTTATATACACAGAAGATGTGTTAACAGCTTTGTAACTAGCTTGCTAACCAATACAACAGCTAAATAACTAAATGAAACAAAATCCAGCAGTAAAGAATTTTCACAATGAGTTGCTGTCTGATAGGCCCCTCAAGATGGACAGTGAGTATTGTGAATTTCCATCTTGGTCAGTAAGCTGTGGAACTGTGAGGGATGTAGAGGTTTTGTGAGTAGGTCTGCTAGCTGATTATCCGAGGAAACATGTAAGGTTTGCAATCAATTTTAATGTGTTTGGTGCACTCATGCAAGACGGGGTTGGTCCATTATTTAAGTACTGAAGCACTTTCTTAGCTGCCTTCAAATGTATGGTGCAAGGTTGAGATAAGAATTAGCTTTGGGAGTTGACTGAGAATGCCTAGTCAGGTCTGGTATTAGTGAGATACAATAATTTTCCAATCAGGCTTTTGTAGGAAGTAGGATCATCAAGTTCCCCTTCACTAGTAGTCAACTTAGTTTTAGGTTCCATAGTGGTCTTGCTCGGCTTAGCTGCTAAATTTCCAGTGTCAGACAGTAGTTGTAATGTGTAGTGCCTTTGACACAAGTATATCCCTTTATTTGATCTTGCCACTTCTAAACCAAGAAGATATTTCAGATTACCAAGATCTTTGAGCTTAAACTTATTGTCAAGCAAGCTCTTGAAGCTGTCAAATTCCTCTGGGTGTTAATGCTACTACAATTTCATCAACATGGATTAGTAGGAATAGAAATGAAGTTGCAGTGGCTTTAACGAACAAAGAAGAGTCAATACTTGATTGCTGAAAATCAGAAGCAAGTAATGTTTGAGATAATTTGGCAAACCACTAAAAAGACGCCTGTTTAAGGCCATAAAAAGACTTCTAGAGTTTGTAAACTCTGTTTGAGGGCAGCTATTGTCCATTATAAGTCATGCCTTGTGGTCAGGTCATATACACTTCCTGATCTAAGATCATCGTGCAAAAATACATTATTGACATCCAACTGTACTAAATGCGAAATATAAATGGCAATAAGGGAAAGAAAAAAAGGAAAGGTGTGAAAATGAGCGAATATGTGGATCTAGGATTCTTGAGCTAGCTTAGACATAAAAGTGACATGATACCCAGGTGTATACCCAAATACAGAAGCTGTGTATAGCATTGATCAGAGCTGAAACTCAGCGCCATCATACCAAGAAAAATTCAAAGGAACGACAAATAAAACAAATTGTAAGAAAAATAATGTGCTTTAAGAAATTTGGGGACTACAATTTCATTTTTTTCTTTCCCTCTTCTATATATGTTGTATTAGGTTTATCAATGTGCCGCTTAGATGATTCTGCAAGGTAATCACTGTCACCATAGATCAGGTAGGCTGTTATCTCCTTCACAGTGTATTCATATCCAATTTTTACTTTAATCTCCACTTCATCACCACGTTCCAGATCTAACACTATTTGCTGCCATTTTTCATTTTCAAAGGAAGTTGCTGAATCATGTTGGTGGTGCTGCCATGTATTCTTAGAGTGATTAAGGATCAAAATATTCACAAGAAATTGCGATATTAAGTTGGCCAAGGAACAGGAATAACCAATGCAGAGAGTCATCCCTTTCAACACACAACCAGGATTTTGGGGCACTTTCAAAATGACTGACGATCCTTTACCCTTGTAAACAAACCAGTCAGGATACTTATCATTAGGAAGAAAGCAGTGATCAGACACACCAGAAGCCCATATCTGTATCATCAACATTGAATATAAGAACTAGGCACCTGTGTAACTATTTATTAGAATAAATTTTTTTAGAAAAGTAGAAGAAGAAAGAAGGAAGTAGGCCATACTTATCAATGTTACTTTGTAGAATTTTTTTTTTTTTAATGTAATTAGACACAGACTCCCCATATTTACTAAAACCAAAGTTGTTATTAAATTGGAATGGATGCCAATAAAAGATGACAGTTCAAACTGGATCTATCTAGTAGATGAAACTAAACACTAATAACTGTTTATGCAATCCTAATTGTGAAATTGAATTGTTTGAGTTTGTTTCCGTTTTTTCTTGAATCTCTCTTGACAGTGATCCATTGTCTAAAACAAAAGGGTCCATGATCACCATGTTAAGTATAATTAATTAATACTTTCTTTTAGGAATATTTTAGCAAAATATTAAAGAAAAGTTTCAAAATTAACCCATATTTGAAAAAAGCAAAAGAAGAAGCATGGTTTACAAAGAAATACTAATTCAATTAATCCATGTCATTCCTGTTAGAGATTTGTAATTAATGTTAATAACAATTCTATTTTTAGATTTTATGATCTTTTTCTTATATTTAGCTTTTATTATTTTGTCTAAGCAATGAGTATTTATAATATAAATGAATGGATAAAGAAAATAAAGATGATATAGCAAAAGATGCTAATATACAAAGCTATTAATTTTACCAAATGAGATGAAGATGGAAACTTTTGCAACATTATATTAAATAAAAATAAATAAAATGATCATATATACCTTCATTCTTAATATTATTGTATCAATTTGTAATTTAAATAAATTTTCAGTTCATTCTTTTAATTAGTGAATTACTCACACAGTTAATAATAATATCTTAAGGCCAATACTTTCAAATATTATTCATATTGCAATTGTCAAAGCATTTAAAACACTGTATTCACTTATAAAATATTTTTATTAAATAATAAAATGAAGTCACATACAAAGTATACACTAAAATTATATATATATATATATATATATATATATATATAGATAGATAGATAGATATAAGGTGAAAAGAAGATTCGCCAGAATAATACTTATATATTAACTAGATTACATACGTGAGAACTTTTGAAAGGATATATATGAAAACTTTCTTTCAAGTAACAATTTATATTTGATTTGATTATAGTCCAGAAGCATAAATGTAGCATTGTCATTTTCCATTATTAATTGTAAGTAAAATCCTTTGAGAAAGCATTTATACCTATATATATGTGTGTAATATGAATGCATGAATAATAACCATGGTCTTTAGCATTTAAACAAACCAACACAAATAATTAGTGAATTATGTGTATTTGTGTGCCAGTGTTTAATGGGTTCTTAATGAATGAAAGATAAAATCCAATAATATGATAAGTTTGATAGAGATAGTAAAAGTAATAAAATAATTTTTACACTATTTAGATTTTTATTTTTTAATATTAATTAACTTATTTGTGAGTTTGAAATGGCATATAGTTATTTTAAAGAAAAGATATCATGATGGAAATCTATGTTATTTTATGGGCTACTCCAATACATCCAAAAGGAATTACCCATCTTCTCTACATCAATCTTACAATAGAGAGAGAGAGAGAGAGAGAGAGAGAGAGAGAGAGAGAGAGAGAGAGAGAGAGAGAGAGAGAGAGAGAGAGAGAGAGAGGAACCTGATTAATGCTCTCTACCAGAGCGTTAGTTACTTTGTTGCATTCTCCTATTTGAATCATAAGAGATAAGATTTGCAATGCATTTGATGCTGTTTCAGATTCCACACAATTCCTGTCGGCTAAGACATTGAAACTTGCCATTTCTTGAGTTTGTTGAAGATTTGGGTTGCATTTTACTCTAAGACTTTGAAAATCTGGAATGCTAGTGACAATTTGGGATAAATCATGAAAATCACAAGCCGGTAAATTCGAGGAAACCTGAGATGAAATGCTCCCATGTGCCCGAGTTAGGGACTGAAAACTATTTGAAGGTGATTGCCAAGACCAGATGATAGAAGGAAGCACATCGCGTGCTCTTCCTTCATAGCCACAGAGAGATATATATCCAATACTTTTAGATCTTGCCAGAGAAAAAGGCACTTGCATAATAGCAGTATTATCTGCAGCTAAATGTGTTAAGGATTCCATCTGCTCCAAGTCCTCTTCTAACTTATCGATCAATGAACAACCAGAAATAGTAAGAACTTTCAGGGATTTCACTTGATAAATACTTCTTGGAAGTTCTTTAAGGCATTTGCAATCCTTCAAATTAACCAGAAGGAGATTTTGGAGTTCCCCTATGCTCTCATGGACCATAGTCAAACTTGGACAATGTTCGAGTATTAGTTGTTCAAGGTTTGGTACTTTAGTAAAGATAGGAGTATGGGTTAAGTCGCAGGAGTGGCTAAGATTAAGTATTTTCAATCTCTCTAGTAACTGCAAAAGTAGATATTTTTAGATTATTAAAAACTAAATAAAATAAAAAAATTAGAAAAAGAATGGAAAAGAACAAACAAGCAACAATGATTACTTGTTTCTTGTTTCAATAATTTGCTAATATTTACCTGAGGTTCCTTCCACACTAGTTTGAGATTGCTATACTGCAAGTCAATAGCAACTAAACTTTTTTGAAAAAAGTTGTCAGGCATATATCTTAAAGGAAATCCATGCCAGCATAGCCATCTAAGGCGTTTGGAAAGATGTTTATAATTTCCAGAAAGTTGAACATAATCCAATTGAAGTAACCTGAGTCTCTTCATCTCCTTAAAAGCTGCTGCACTAAAACACTCTCTATTGATTCTTGGCAATTTCAAAGATAGCCCCTCAATAGCTCTGGTTCCCTGTCAATAAAGGAGAGGAAAAAGCAGAAGGAAACGTTCGTTATTTGTTTGTGCAAAAACCTACATAAGTCCTGCAGTCTAAATATGCTTATAATGCACGTGACTAATACAGTTATGGCTACAAAGAAGGAGGCAAATAATATTTTATATAGAAGAAAGAAAAATAAACAAGAGAAACTTGTCACAGCATTTGAACTAGTAAATGAAAACTTTATATGAGTAGGGTCGTACAATATCATCCTTTAGCACTTCATCTACATCTTTATGAAACCATAATCTGTTGCGTTTCTCTGGCTCTTTTGGAAATTCTTCACGAATAATTTCTCTTCCCATATCTCGCAACAAATCATGCATATCAAGCTTATTATACTCGTCAACTTTCAGAAGGCTCCTCTGAATCAGTTCAGTTATTCCAGATTCTGCATCCAGTTCACATCCATCTAATATTTGTGTAACATAGTTTCTGTCCATACCAATAAAGAAACAACATATGTCCAAGAATATATCCTTAATTTTATCATCGCTTAAAACATCATAGCTTATTTTTAACTTTCTGTGAACTTTATCATTGGGAATCCATTTTAATTTGGCCAATACACTTCTCCACGCTGGCATTTCGTTCTCAAACAAATAAGAGCCAAGGACTTGAAGAGCTAGTGGCAGTCCTCCACAATAAGAAACCACTTCTCCAGAGAGTTCAATGAAACCTTCAGCAGGACTTGATGTCTTAAAGGCATGCCAACTGAAAAGCTCAAGAGATTCATTATTTTCCATTTCACTCATTGGATATATGTGGTCCACCCCACGGACCTTAAGCAGATGCTCATCTCTAGTTGTAATGATTATGACACTACCAGGACCAAACCAATCACGATTACACAATGCACTCAGTTGGGCCAACTCATCCACATCATCAAGTATAACAAGTGCCTTTTTATGGGGAAATTTTCTGTTAATAAGATCTTCTCGCTCTTGAATATTGGGTATCTTTCTGTATGGTTCACCAGTTATACCCGAAATAAGTTGTTCTTCTAAATAAACTTGGCCATTGTCTTGCTTCCAAACTTCCCTAATATTTGCAAGCAAAATTCTTGCTTGAAAATCGAGAACAATGGCATTGTAAATGGCTTTAGAAATGGTTGTTTTTCCACTCCCACCCATTCCCCAGATCCCGACCATGCGAACATCGGATGATTCCCCAATTGACGATTTACTGATTACTTCTTGAACACGAGATTTTATTCCCACAGGATAATCAGCGATATGCAGGTATATGTTTCGAGGTAATCTTCGAGATACTGTTTCAACAATCTGTTGGATAAGCTTGCCTTCATGCCTGGCAGAAACAATAACAAACTGATTAATATACAACCATGGCAATAAACAATGTTTTTGACCAACTGGCTTTCTGACCTGGCAGCGACAATAACAAATTGGGGACTATAAAACCACGATAAGGAGTGACAGAAGTTCTTAAGAGCATCATTTAAAAATAAAAAAAAAAATTGAAATGATTCGAATTAGACCAACAGCACTATTTTCCCATACATTTGAAAAAATAAAAATGAAAATACTGTACGAATTTTAGCAACTATCTACATCCATAAAATTAAAAGCATCTATAATAGACCTGAAGTCAATATCAACCATCATAATTTTTTTATATTTGTTTATTACTTATTATTATTTATAGTATTTTGGGGAGGAAATGAGCCAAGCTTGTTTCAGCTCAATCAAATTTAGCTCAGTTTATAATTCCCCTGCATGAGTTCTGAAAATCTAAGTAAGCGAAGTTATAACTTTATAAGAGCTTAACTCATTTATGTCAAAATTAACTTAATAAACAAAAGAAAAGTTGCTTTGTCAGATATAATATTTAAAACCTATTAAATAGTCAATTAATATAAAAAATTCTTTATAGTCTTAATTAGTGTAAACTATAAACATTATAAGCCAATGAAAATTCAAAAGTAATAGTAACCACTCAGTCAACATCAACAAAAATTCAAAAATAATTAGTCAACTAACATCAATAAATAATTGAATTTATATTTTTATCATTTATATGTTTTTAATTATTAGGAAAAATACCCCTATCAACTTTGGTGAAAACTTATTTTATAACTAAAAACTTAATTTTTAAATAGAATTAGAATTTAATTGTGTTAGAAATTTTTAAATATTAAATTAATTATTTACATATTTTTATAATTGACTTATAATAATATATTTAATACATTGAGCAGGCTGAAGGGCTTAATGAGTCAAACACCCATTAATTCAAGCTTAACTCATATTTTAAATGAGTCAAAATATCTGACTTATATATAACTCATTTGGCCTATGAGCTTAATTAGTTCAATAAACCAATTATCAAATTGAATCCCAATTTACTTGTAAACTGGTCCAACTCATTTTCACCAATAATTATATATAAATAAGTATATAAGAAAGATATATTGATTTTGTGTATATTATCTTTTCATAATGGTTTTAATCATTAAATTTTTAATAATAAATCTAAATTATTTTAAAATGTTAAATCTCTTATTATTAAAATTTATTCACTCATATTTAAATTTTTCATTTTTTTTACAAAAAAGCGGCTAAAAGCCAAAAAAACAAAAAGGAAACAATTACACAGTGACAGATCTCACAGCCGAGATCTTCATTCTATCAACAAGTAAGAGAATCTCTAGACCGGCAGGGGGCCTTTCCAGCACCATGACCCCTCGAGGATAGCGAAGACCAAAGCTAGCCAAGTAGTCAATATGCTCAAAATGGAATCAGTAATTTATGATCAATAAAATTCTAGTTTTTTAAGTTAATTTGATTAGCAATCAATTTTCAAACTACGTTATTAATTCTGTCTACTCCTCCTTTTTTAAAACAAAAAGAAATATTATTTTTAATTATGTCTAAATAGGTAGGAAAATTTAGAGAGCAATTAAAATGCGCAACGTAACACTCTTTTTCACATCATGTACTAAAAAAATTAACAACTGCTTATACTTCAAATTATTTAGAAAGATAGTTGCACTACTTAGATTTCAATCAATTTAATGTTCGGCTGTGGCCAGTAGCAATTAAATTTAAACTCAAGAATGGCAGTGTCTGAGTATATTGTGATGAAAAAGAAAGAGGGAGAAAAGTTTTTCTTTTTCCAATAAAAAAATCAATTCCATTTATAAAATATCTAAATTTATTTTTTTATTTAATAATATTCAACTACTATAATTAAATTTTTATATATTAAATCAATATTAAAATATCATATTCGAACATAAGATAATTTTATTTTAAAATATTCAAGCATAAGTCAGTTGTTTAAAATTATTTAAAATTACAGTTATAAATAACCATATGAAATATTTGGGATCAAATGATGTTAACTTATTCCAGTTGTAGATACTGTAATATTTAGTAAATTACTAAACTATCCTCTTTCTCGTATATCTTAAATTCTGAAAAAAGAAAAAAAGAAATCTTATCTTTCCAACTTAATCTACTTCGTTCGGAAGAACTGTTGAAGGGTCTGATTCAAGAAGTGGAAGGGCAATTGACATTGGAGTTTGAAGGGAATTAAAATTAAGAAGAAATTGTTGAAAAAGAAGTTAAAAAAAAAAAAAAAGAGATATTGGAGCATATGAATCTGAAAGGAAGAAGAAACTTTTGTTTGTTTTTGTGCTAACAAAGGATAATTCAATTATTTAGCAAATATTATATTATTTGTCATTAGAATAAGTTTAATTTTTTATAATTTTTATTTATAACTATAACAATAAATAAGTTTAAGAAAAATATAACTAGAACCAAAATAAGTTTAAAGTGGCCCTGCCTAGAATTTTTCCAATAGAAAATTTAAATTATCAGATCCTTGTATCCCAACCAGCGAATTTAAACTTATTTAGGTTCTAGTTATATTTTTCTTAAACTTATTTATTGTTATAGTTATAAATAAAAATTATAAAAAATTAAACTTATTCTAATAATAAATAATATAATATTTAATAAATAATTGAAGTATCCTTTGTTAGCACAAAAACAAACAAAATTTCTTCTTCCGTCAGATTCATATGAATACCCTTTGAATTGAAGTTGTCATTTTGCTACTTTTGTTTTGATCTTGATTCTGTAGATCTGCTCCTTCTTGCTCACAGATCCCCTTTTTTTCTTTTTCTTTTTTAAGTTTTCTCTCATTATGTGTTGGTCAATAAAATATTGGAGCATATTAATTTGAAGCAAGAAGAACCTTTTGCTTGTTTTTCTGCAGAATTTGATAAAAGGCTAATTTAATATTTATTAAACATTACATTATCTGTTATTTTTATTCTTTTATATGTTTATATTTTTGTTTACAGTCATATAGTTTCAGCAAAAATATGACCATAACAACAAACAAATCTATAATTTTCCCAATAGAAAATTTAAATTACCTGTAAACGCGTGCATCCCAACCAGCCAAATTTCCAACTGCTGTAAGCGCCTCCCTCCACTTCCGCACGTGATCGGGGTCCCGTTGATCACGTTGATGTTGTTCAAATGCTTCTGCGTAAGTACCCCTCTGTTTACGGACGTCAGACGGATTCACACGATAGAAAATCGGTACGACAAGTTGACCGTAAGTTTTTTGACAGTCAATGATTTTCACCAGTTCATTAAGACACCAACTAGAAGCAGCGTATTGTGGTGAGAGAACAACGAGGGCACAAAATGAGCCCTGGATAGCGTTGACTAGTGCGGAGGGGATCTCTTCTCCCCTTTGCATCTCATCGTCAACGAAAGTATCGATTCTGGCATTTCTTAAAGCGTTCTTGAGATGAGACACGAAACTTCTGCGAGTGTCTGGACCTCTGAAACTCAAAAACACGTCGTGCACCCATTTGTGTTCTGAGGAAGACATGGATTATGGTATTGGATCTGAAGCAAAGCGTAGCTGTGTGTCTTGTAGAGTACAGCAAAGTCAAAGCAACAAAGGGTACAGTCGTTGAAGATAAGGGAATAAGATTGCTGGTGAAACCAAAGAGGGTGTTAGACTTAGAACCTTGCAGGAATTTAATGGCGATAGAAACCCAGGGCCCCACTAGACAATATGATAATAATAGTTAAAATAACAGCTTGATTTTCCAAAGCATCTTTTTAACCATGTGAAGCCGCGTTAAGTCCATTAACAAATTTTCCAATGGGCCAAGGATGGGGTCGGATTTGAATTATACAAATAAAATACCAACAGAAAGTATACAATGCTACAAATAAAATACCAGAGAGGTGAATCTACTCGTGGAATAATTCTGTATAGCACATTCACTTTATTATATTCTAATTGTACCCACTCATTTAACTTCTCTCTGACAAAGTAAATTTTTGGGTACTTAGACAATATAGTTTGATTTGTGCAACCAAATGAAAGTTTGCCTGCAAGAAAATATAGGGGTTGCATTTAGGATTTATGAAGAATGAAAGGCAACGAAAACTTTCATATCAAATGCATACAAAATTTCTGGGTTATAAATTTATTGAATTTTATAATTTAATTTATAAATTTAATAATATATATTATTTTAAATAAATATTTAATTAAATTTAACTTATAGTACAACTGAAGATTTATTATTAGGGCCAAAGTTTTATTCTTGAAAATATATTTTAATAATCAAGAAAAGATATTTTCATTAATAAATTTTTATAAAATTCTCATAATAAATTTAATAATTTAAATTTTCTTAAACAAAATTTTTATAACGTTCAATAATAAGAACCGCTAATGATTGGAATGCTGGCCTCAACTCAGGACTTAATTAAATTTGTTGTCAAATTGTAATCTGCAGTATTTTGGGACCATTTTAATTAACAAGTTTTTTTTTTTTTCTTAAGCTTCAGTTTGTTAAATTATTCTTGTTTAGAAGTAGGGGTGGGCATTGGGTGAGGCAATTTGGGTTGGGACAAAATTTTCTCAACCCAGTTGAACCCAATCTTTTATTAAGTCAGTCCAACTCCAGCCAAAAAATTCTTCAAACTAATATTCTTGGGTTGGAATGGTTCAGTTTCACTTGGGTGGATTAGTATGAGGACGAACGAATGTGAGGCGAGCGATGGAACGAGAATGAGGTTCGATCGACTATTGAGGACTAAAGTGTCGAAGTGTAATGATTAGACAAGAGATGAATCAAAATGAGAAGAGGAGAGTAAAGATAAGATGGGAGAAGGTAAGGGATTAGCGTTGACTGTTGGAAACAACGAAACAACGAACGAGACTTATAGCTCGTGAGAGAGGGAGTCGAGGGACTGAGGGTTTGAGATGAGGGAGGGAAGAGTGGTGTTGGTTTGCTGAAGTTGAGCTGCCGCTTGTCTGCTTGTACTTACAAAAGTTTTAGGGCAAGCTAGAAAATAACATTATTTTACAAAATGACACTATTTTATAATATTAGAATTCAGAAAATATATATATATAGCATAAGAATTAAAAAATATATATATATATATACATGTAAATTTTGTTAGGTACCCACAGTAACTCAATGGAGAGGGAACAAAATTTCAGTCCTACCCAATTTATCCCATCTTAAGCTAAAATATTACATAATATTTATTTTATCCCATTTTAACCCAATTTAAATTTTTTTTTTACGGTTTAAGACGGGTTAAAACGATTTGACCCAATCCAATACCCACCCCTATTTAGAAGACCAATACGCTTTTAAATTTAGCGCGGCACGCATATTCAGTTAGTGTTGCAGGATAAAGTAAAGTAAAAGCAACAAGGAGTAAAGCAGCTGAAAGTAAGGTAGGGGAGTAAGATTGAGGGTGAGGGTATTACGAGGTACATATAGGAAATTCATTTTCATACAAAATTTCCAAAGCATACTTGCTCATAATTGCGTTGAGGCCCTTAAAAAAAGGTTTTGTTATTTTATAAATAAGAATTTATTAAATTATTAGTTAAAAATATATATTATTAAATTTTAAAATTAAAATATAAAATTAATAAATTAAACCATCTATTAATTCTATTCGTGACAATTTAATAAGATTTACTTTCATAAATCTTACTCTTTCTTGAAAAAAAAAAAAAGAAAAAGCAAATGCCTATCACTGCTCTGGTACTAAAGATCGGAAGAAACAGCAAGATACGCGCTTACTCCTTTTTTTGATTGAATTTTTTATTCAGCAAATTGGATAAAAACTATAACCAAAATTTGAAAACTTGTATTTCAAAGGCCACAATTTTTATTGATTATTTTACTTCAACTTTTGGATCTCGCAACAACCACTCCAGTTTTTTTTCTCTATTTTTTAATTATATTAATAAAATACGAGCAAAACGTATACAAAAATTTAAAGAAGTATACTGTCAAGGATTGCAAAATCTTGGGTCGTTGGGGTTTTTCATTATTTTTTAATTTTAAAATAAAAAAATTAAAAAAAATTAGATTTGAACAATTTTTAAATTGAATTTTGAATTTTTTTAAGCTTTAATTTACTTACCCTAAATAATTAATAATAATTTTTTGGTTTTCTTAAATCCTATTTATTCACATAACTTTTGATACAAGTTATTTTAAATTTTGATGAAATATGGTGCTTATGCATATAACCCTTTAACTTAAAAGTGTTTTTCATTTACTATATTTAAGCACAACTTTAACTTTTAATAAAAGTTATTATTAAAAAAATTAATATAAAAAACAATTTTTTAAAAGCCAATTCAATAGGGACTAAATTCTTTCGATATTTAATTCAACTATTGAAGATAAGCATGTTAACTAATTATTTATACGAGAACATGGATAAGGATGAACAATGTTATTCTTATATTCTTGTGTCTACACTTCTCTACTTTTTTCTTATTTTCCTTCTCATTTCACTTTCACATTTTATTGAGCTCTCATTTTCAATCTATTTACATCTTATGACGTGGGTAAAAATGTAGACATAGAAATGTAGGAGAAACATTTTTTGATAATGATAATCTTTTACCGAAAAAACCTAGTACAAATAGAAAAATTAATTCTAAAAATGAAGATTGTGTCTGAATGCACTTGTGTTCAAGTATCGTAAAAAAAAAGAGTAAATTATACTCCACCTTTTTAAGATTTTTCCAAGTGGCATTAAATTTCAATTTTGTTTAAAACCTACATTCCACCCAATTGACCATATTGACTAACTTTCATATAAGAATCTTGATAAAATATTATTTTTAAGTAATTTGACATATTTATTTATAAAAAGTAAACTTCAAAACCTAAGAAAATTATTTATGAGAATCTCACATGCTAACATTTATGCTAAAAAAATCTTTAAAAATTTTTTAATTATAGGACAATTAAACAATCATCCATTTAAGGTTAAAATTCATATGGTCTTAAATCTTAAAAAATACAATTCTAAACTTTAAACTCTAAAATTTAAACACAACATAAAATTAAACCCTAAAATTTAAAACATTACATTCTAAACCTATATACTAAAATCTTAATACCTTAAACTCCCAAATGTTAAATATAAAATCATAAATATAAAAATTATAAACCTTAAAATTCTAAGAACAATAGTATATTAAACCTTAAACTCTAAAACAACCATTCTTAAACCTACACCTCAAGCCCAAAAGTCTAAACTTTAAAATATAAAAATTCTAAACCTTAAAATCCTAAAAGAAATAGTATATTAAACCTTAAAATCTAAAACAACCATTCTTAAAACCTACACCTCAAACCTAAAATTCTAAACTTTAAAATCCTAAAATTTGTAACCTTAATCATGACATTGACATTAAATCTTAAAATCTAAAATACTAAACCATATAAAATTTAAGTATTTGGAATTTATAGTTTTATAATTTAGAATTTAGGATTTAAATTTTATTTAAATTTTTTATTTTTGATTTATAATTTTGAGTTTGAGATTTACAGGTAAAGATTTAATATCATATTGTATTTAAGATTTCGGGTTTTATATTTTAGGATTTTAAAATTTTATATTTGGCGTTTAGTATTTAAGATGTTAGAATTTACTATTTAATGTCATATCATATTTAGAGTAGAGATTTGGAATTTAGGGTTTTAAATTTAAGGTTTTAAATTTTAGAATTTATGAACTTTGTCCCTAAATTAATTAATTATTTAATTAATTAAACATATTAAATTCATAATCATTTAATTGGTGCTTTATAATAAAATTTTTAACATCTTTTAGCATAAATATTAGTTACATCATATTTTTATAATTAATTTTCTCATTTTTCAAGTTCAATATTAAAAAATATATATAAAAATTATATCAAATAATTTAAAAAAAATATTCTATTAAGATTCTTGAATGAAAGTTAGTCAACATGATTAAAGTGGAGTGGAGTATGGATTTTGAACAAAAATAGAGTTTAGTATTATTTGAAGAAATCTCAAGGTAGTGGATTGTAATTTACTGTAAAAAAAAAACAACAAAAGTTCAAGCATCAAATTTTTGGTACATTTATATAGATAGTCTACTAATTAATATTTTCACAATCTAAATCTGGACGCTCTTATATTTAATATGGTACTTCTAATCTAAGATAAATAAATATTAAGTCATTTACTAATATTGTTTTCATATCCGGAGAGGATCAATTATATACATTTTGTTTTAATTTCTCCATACAGTTAAAAAAATGGAGTTGATAAACACAGATCAATAAAACATTTATCCCAAATAAAAAATTATTCTAATCATCATTATCAATTTACAAAACATTTTAAAACAAGATTTTATGTTTTGCAGATGGGTGTTATTTAGTTTTGCAGATGACACTACAATTTTTACTAGGAAATGGTGTTCTTGAACCAAGTGGAGTTAACAGAGAGACAGAGAGATTATGTGAACGAAAATTCTAACAATCTGACACTATTAAATCACACATGAAGAGTAAATATAGAGAAACGCAAGAAATTGCAGAGCCTACATTCACTCCCCATGTTCTTCGCTTTGGTATTTTCATCTATTCTACAAGTTCTTGATAGCCTTTAAAACTGAAATTTCTCCTAGAGGATTTCAGTTCTACCACAATGGAATTCACTCTCTTCTGCAAGCTATACTACTAGATCACTATTTATTTGTTAATTAATTATATATAATTACTAAAATATCTTTTATATTATAGATTATTTAACTATTACAAAAGGGTATTATAATAAGTTTTAATTTTTGAGGCCTTTTCGAAAGGGGAATGAGATTTCTGCTCCGTCCCTGAATTTGTACAAGGAAAATTTTCCCTCCACTCTGTCTCCTTGAGGAGAAAATTCCTCCCATCCTTTAGCCAAGATGGAGGATTTCTCGTGTATCTCTATTTAATCAAAAGAAATTGCCATCTTTATGGATGATTGGTTATATAAATTAAATAATATTATTAAATTTTATTAATAATTAAATATTTAAAAATGACATTAATCACAAGATTCTTTTTGATAATTTTTTTAAATATTTTTTTATTTTTTATTAGATTAAATTAAATGAATTAATCTTTTAATAACTAATTTAAGTTAAATGTAAAGAATCATTTATTAATTTACTCATCAATTAAGTGTTTTTATTTTCTTATTGCGGGCCACATGCTGCCCAAGATTTTCGGTAAACTGCCTTTTACTTCCCCGCTATTATTCTTGTAATTCTATTTTTACTTATTTTGATAACATAAAATAAATAATACATAATTTATTAAACAGTTTAAATTGTATGATACAACAAATGTTATACTAAATTTATTAAACAGTTCAATCGTTTGGTACAACAAATGCTAAAGACTTTTCTTGTGTGGCCCTTTTAGGAGTCTTCGCCGGAACACACTTCCCATCTATTTCCTTCTTTTCCTGTTGCCCTTTTAGGAGTCATTATATATCATGAACATTTTAACTTATAATTTTTGCTATACCCCTTCTGTTAATAGTTTAAGTCCAAGTTTAAATATAAGTTTTTGTTAAGCAAACCATGTCTATATATGTAAAGTTTGGCCTGTAAATTAATTCTATAGAATAATTTGTTTTATTTAAATAATATAAATATTTAATATTATATACGTATATTTAAAATATTATATATAAACGAATTTTGGGCCTTGTAAGTTTAGTGGCCTGTTAAATTTGGAGATCTTCTCATTTTTTAAAATAGAGGTCATAATTAAAATTTGATTACATCAAGCTAGTAACAGGTTTAGCCTATTTAAAACTAAGTCCTTGACCTAATTCTACCTTTATTTATGTCGACATGATTACCAATCTTTTTTTAAAAAATAAAAAACTTAGGACCTAAATTTGAAACTTTGCAATATTTATTAAAATAAATCTTTTTAATTCCCAATTTAGGTTTTAAAGGCAAAGTTTTAGTGCAAATCCATGAACTGCCTTAAGATAGTAAAGTAAGCGTAAACTACTTGAAGAATTCTAAAATTTGGAGCTTTGGTCTGTTGATTGGAAATCCATATATTGATGCCTTTCACATGAATCTATGAAACGTATAAAGCACTGAAGGAAAGTGTTATGGATAAATTGTTAAGAATAACTTATTAGATAGCATCTTTTTGTCTCTAGTTGTTCTTATGCATTCTCGCTTATATTTGTTAGGTCTGTTCTTTCACAGCTTATCTGAAATTTGTTAACTTGTTGATATTATTCTTGTTAGGGACAAAGGAAATGGGAAATCAAAAGTTTTTGCATTCCTTTTTTTGTAATTGATGCTAACTAGTAACTTTCCTTTAATTATATCTTTCAAGATTTGATCACCTATCTTTCCCTTATGTATGTACACATATATCTTTTTAAAAGGCATGCTTGCTCATAATCGCCTTAGGGCCCTTTCAAGTTTAGGCTGTTCACAAATTTTCCAATAAGTGCTCTTTTTGTAATTGATGCAAGCTAGTGCTCGTTTTTTGATTATAAAGACGAGACATGAAATTAATTGTTGTTTACTTCTAAAACTCTGATACATGTTGTGCATGTCAAGAAAATAATTATTTTAAAAAATTAAATTTTAAAAAAAATTGATTCTTTTACATAATATAAGAGTTAATAAAAAAATTTAATCTTTATCATCACTCAAAATTAATAAAATTATTCATATTTTATATCTAAAAAAACATGCATGAGATGATATATATTAAAAAAGAATTTATATTTCAAAAAATTATTCTTAAATCTTTGTTCAATAACTAAAGTTTTTGAAAGAATTAATTTCATCAAAGTGCACACTAAGTACAGCAGTTAGAGCTAGCTAAGGAAATAACGAATTAGAACCTCCAAATTATGTTGAACTTACTAGTTACCACGAAATTAATTTTGGTAGAACCTCCAAATGTGAAACCAAGTTCAGTCTATTCACAAAATTTCCAATAGGCCAACGACGGGGCGGGATTTGAATTAAGAAAAACTACTTTTTTGTAATTGGCACTTGTCCCCTCTTTTTAATTTTATCTTCCAACGCTTGATTGCCTATCTTTCCTTCAATTATATATAAAGCTTTTGAAAGGCATGCTTGCTCATAATCGCATTTTCCTTGTAAAAACGCAGATGCCTACTTACCAGTGCTTTGGTGCAAGATGCGGGGAACCAGAATATGTTACGTACAGCAAGACCGGTGCTTTCGCCGGTAGAACTTCAATTTTCCCACAAGGGTGTCCACCCTCTTCTACAAGCTATACCAGCATATCACACCACCTGGAAATCACATTCCTAAGCCTTTCACTATTAGAATTAATACAGCACAAAAAGTATTTCCTAAAAGGTAAAAGTGTGCGTGAATAAGATAATGGATCTTTAAGAGACTAAGATTCAAGAGAAACCTCAAATCAAACCACTGAAGGTTAACATAAGAGTAAGAAGTAGCAGAAGAGAGTTGATACATAAACTGGTCGTAAGACTGAAGCTACAAATTAATGCCCAAAACTATAACTATTCACTGTCTATTAGTGAAACTCTAGACATTGGAAATACATATGGATTGGAAACAAAATTTATTCATTATTGCACGAAGTCATGTTTCCTTCTGATTGTCTTTCCCGACTTAGGCATGTTAACTACAGGCGTAGACCTTTGTACAAAAAATTTGGATCTCTTAATGTGTAATTTTGGTCACTTTTTCTTTTTTTACTCTTTATTTTTGCAGTGGGACCCACGCTGTAAGAAAGAATATAATGCAAAAGTACAAAGATAAATAGAGAAATTCACAAAAATTATGCAATAAAAACACAAGATTTAGTTATTAATTGACAAGGTTACAATCACCAACCGGAATGAATTGGGTGTTATTTATTTTTGCATATAACAATTTCAACACATTAAAACACAAAGATTTTGTGAAATCATCACTAAGACAAGGTGTTCTTCAACAAAGGAGGAAACAGAGGGACGCAGAGATCATTTGAATGCAAGTACTAACAATCTAACAGTTTTAATCACACACGAAGAGTAAATATTGAGAAACACAAGAAATTGCAAAGCTTACACTCACTCCACATGGTGTTCGCTTGGGTATTTTCAGCTATTTTGCAAGCTCTTGACAGCCTTCCCTTTACAGCTGGAAATTCTCCTAGCGGATTTCAATTCTGCCACATGGGTGTCCACCCCTTCTACAAGCTATATGAGCAGATCACGTTAGCTAGAAATCACATTGACTTTCACTATTATAATACGGCACAAAAAGTATTTACTAAAAGCTAAAAAATTAACCCTATCTTCTTTTGGATTAGAACAATCCTTATCAAATAACGCAAACATTTATTGCTCATGCATTTAGTTTAGCAAAGACGTTTAAAAAAAGATATATGTTTTACATTCTGTAGTAAAGCATTTTGTGCGAGCTTTCTTCTTTGGAGTCCTCTTTATATGTTCTTATACTATGTGGACATTTTTAAACATAAAATTGTTGCCAACAAGTGATGCATATACAATCAAGTAAATCTGTTGTACATGCGAAAGATTAGCATAAATAACAAAGATATGTAAGAATTTTTAGAAGCTTATATTTGTTATATCTGTTCCTTTCTTGCTCATCTGCATTTTTGTTAACATGTGATGAATTTATTTTTTCTCCAGATTCTGCTAATGATTTGCACAAATTCAGATTTGTAGAGGGAGAAAGGAACTGAGAAATGGAAAGCTTTTTGCATATGAGGATCAAAGAAGCACAACTCTTGCTACAGGTTGACCCGTGCCCTATTATTAAAAGATTGTTATTTCGGATGCCAGCTTTGTTTAAACATTTATAAGTTAAATTAGTCTCAAATATTAAATAGAATCATCGATGATTAGGGCTGATGATGTCACTAAGTATAAAAAGAAGGAAGATGAAGGTGATGAGATAGAGCGACAAAAGAGGGAGGCACGTGGTGTTTGTCGGATTAATTTTGTACAGCAATTATTCTTGTTTACATAACAAATACGCCTTTGACCTTTGTGCGGCACGTTCAGTTGGTGTTGCTGGGTAAAGTAAAAGCAGCGAAGAGTGAGGCGGTGAGGGTACAGGGAGTACGATTAAGGGTGAGGATATTACTAGGCACATTCCAAGAGCCTTACAGGAATTTCATTTTGATACAAAACCCAGGCGCACACAAATTTTCCAAAGTACATATACAACAATGTGAAACCGTGTCAGCGTAGTCTGTTCACAACTTTTTCAGTTGGCCACCTTTTTCAAAATTGTTGTTGGCTAGCATCGGCTTTTTTAATTATATCTTTCAAAATTTATCAGTTATCTTTCTTTCATATATATATATATATATATAACTTTTGAAAAATATGTTTTGCTCATAATCAGGGGAAACTGCGTACGCATTCATCTGTTCACAGCTTTTCCAATGGGCCTGCCAGCTAGTGTCCTCTTTTTATTTATTATTATTTTTTCTTTTGGTGCTTAGTGTCCTCTTTTTAACCGGATCGCCTATCTGTCCCTCATATATGTATATATCAATACAGTATTTAAAAGGTATGCTTATTACAAATAATGATTAGATTAAGTGATAAGATGTCAGACTTTTATGTATGGCAAATTTGAATTGAATTTTTATTTAAAGTTAAATTTATTCTCAAACATCTAACGACATAATAAAGAAGATTGCTTGAAAAAAAAATTCTCTGAATTTAAGAAAAAGAAAAAAGGCATGCTTACTCATAACCACGTTAAAGGTGAAACCACGTAAGTTTACTTGGTTCACAACTTTTCCAATGCGCCCTCTTTTTTGTAATTTATGGTAGCTAGTCCCTTCATTTTACTTATATTTTGCTATATATATATATATAATATAGCTTTTGAGAGGTATGCTTACTCATAACAGCGTTGAGGCCCTTTAAAAAAAAAGTTTTACCATTTTATAAATAAAATTTTATAAATTATCACTTAAAAATATGTATTATTAACTTTATTAAATTTTCAAATTAAAATATAAAATCAAGACATCATACTATCTAAAAAAATGTATTTGTCACAATTTAATAAAATCCATTTTTGTAAATCTTACTCTATGTTATTCAGCAGATTGGCAAAAAAAAAAAAAATTTAACCAAAATTTCAAAACTTGTATTCCTACAATTTTTTATTCATTATTTTATTTCAACTCACAGATCTCACTTCAGCTACTCCAGTTCCCTTTTCATCCACTTCATGAATTATACGAATAAAATATGAGCAAAAAGTATACAAGGTTACAAAGACAAAGTTGATGAACCTACATCAATAAAACAATCATCCAAAATGAAAGATGCTTCTAATCAACGTTATCAATTTACAAAGCACTTTAAAATAAGCTTTTATGTTTTGCAGATGGGTGGTATTTAGTTTTGCAAATGACATTATAAAATCATCACTAGGGAAAGGTGTTCTCAAACCAATTCAAGATAATAGAGACAGAGAGAGATAGAGAGATTATGTGAATGAAAATACTTACAATCTAACAGTATTAAATCACACATGAACAGTAAATATAGAGAAACACAAGAAATTACAAAGCCTACATTTACTCTCCATGGTCTTCCCTTTGGTATATTCATCTATTTTACAAGTTCTTGATAGCCTTCACGAGAAATAAAGTTGAACTTACTAGGTACATGCGATGAAACTTGCAGGAAATTCATTTTGATAGAAACCCACGCGCGCTGCGCACGCCAGTGACCAGTCAATATGATAAGAAAATATCTAAGTAGCTGCATTGCAGAGTCAAGCAAAGTCAGTAGCAAAGAGTAGAGCCGTGAAGTGGAGGAATATGATTGCCGCTGAGAGTAGATAAGAGGAACCTTCCTGGAATTAATTATGATAGAAACTCAAGTGGTCCCTCCGTCCACTAGACAGTATGAAAGAAATTGTAGCATTTTTAACTACAGCCACATAACAGGAATGAATTGTGTGTTATTTGTTTTTGCAGATGGCATTTTAATTTAGCACTTTCAAACACTAGATTTTATGAAATCATCATTAGGAAAAGGTGTTCCTGAGCCAAGCAAGTAACAGACAGATACACACAGATTATGTGAATGCAAAAACTAACATTCTAACACACATATATAAACAGTGAATATAGAAAAACACAACAAATCACTCGATCCGCATGGTCTTGGATATGATACTATGCACTGCCATTTACATGGTGACGTCTAGGATACATCCACAGATATCCTTCTCCTGTTCAACATAATCTCTATCTTTATAATTTGGTTTCAAAAAGATAAAGGTGTGGAAATGAATGAATATGTAGATCTAGGATTCTTGAGCTAGCTAGCTTTGACATTAAAGTGACATAATATCCAGGTATATACCCACATCCAGAAGCTGAAACCCAGCGACCTCATACCGTGAAAAATTCAAAGGACTGACAAATAAAACAAATGATTCGAAAAATAATGTGCTGCAAGAAATAGTCATTACTATACATAAACATAGTGACTACAATATTAGGTCTATCAATGTGTTGCTTAGATGATACTGCAAGATAATCATTGTCACCATAAATCTTTGATAGGGCATTTATGTCCAACATTTACAATAACCTCCACTTTATCGCCAGGTTTCAAATCTGACACAATTTGTTCCCATTTTTCATCTTCAAACAAAGTTACTGAATCTAGCTGGTGGTGATGAAATGTAACCTTTGTGAGATTAATGATCCAAATACTCACAAGAAATTGTGATATTGGGTTGTCCAATGAACAAATATAAGTAACACAAAGAGTCATTCCTTTTTAGATACGACCAATACCTCAGGGCACTTTCAAAGTTACTGCGGATCCTTCACCCTTATAGACAAACCAATTTGAATACTTGCCACCAGGAAGAAAGTAGTGATCAGACTTGCTAGTAGCCCATATCTGTAGCATCAACACTGAATATAAGCATTGGGCACCTGTTTAACTACTTATTAAAAGAAAAAAATATTACAAAGCGAAAAGAAGAAAGAAAGGAAACATGTCATTATCAATGCTATCTTTTAGCATTCTTTTTGCAAGTAGACACAGACACTTCAAAGCTGCAGAAACCAAAGTTGTGGGGAATCAAATGTGATAGTTCAAACAAACAGATGAATTCAAACACTAATCACTGTGTATGCAATCTTAAATTGTGAAATTATGGGTTTGTTTCCATTTTTTTTTGAATTTCTACTGACAATTTTCTATCTTCTAAGATTCTAGTAATAAAATGGAACTATATAAGGTGAAAAGAAGATTGGCCAGGGTAACACTTGTTAACAACATTACATATATGAGAACTTGCTTTCAAGTAATATATTATATCTGACTTGTTTATCATCCAGAAACAAGAATATAGTTCTGTCACGTTTCATTACCAATTACAGTAAAATCCTTCGAGGAAGCATAATATGAATGCATGAATATTAGCAAAGGTCGTGGGCATATAAACAAACTAACAAGTTATTAGTGACTAGTGTGTCTATTTGTGTGCCGGTGTTTAACTATTTAGTGTAAGATATGGGTTCCTAATGAGAGGAAAAGATCAATAAAATGACAAGTTTGGTAGAGAGATAGAAAAAGCAATAAAGACGTTTTCACACCATTTAGATATCTAGATGGGAATCTATTATTTTATTTGCTACTCCAAGATATCCAGAAGGATTTACAAGATATCTTCTCTATAGCATCTTGCGCTTCCCTTGATTAACACACAGAGGAACCTGCTTAATTCTCTCTACAAGAGCGTCAGCTACTTTGTTGCATCCTCCCATTTGAATAATAAGAGATCACAAAGAAACTTCCACCGAAGTTCCTACATTTGAGATTTCCAATGAATTTGGTGCTGTTTCAAATTCCACACAATTCTTGACAACTGCTATATCTTGAGTTTGTTCAACATTTGAGTCACATTTCAAGCCGAGGCTTTGAAGTTTTGGAAAGCTCCCAAATGCTTGAGTTAGGGACTGAAAAGTATTTGAAGGTGACATCCAAGACCAAATGATAAAAGGAAAAACGCTGTGTGATCTTCCTTTATAGCCACAGAGAAATATATATCCAATGCTTTTACATCTTGCCAGTGAAAAAGGCACTTGCACAATAGCAGTGTTATCTGCATCTAAATGTGTCAAGGACCCCATCTGCTCAATATCCTCTTTAAACTTCTCAATCAATGAACAACCAGAAATAATAAGAGTTTTCAGGGATTTTCAGCTGATAGATACTTCTTGGGAGATCTTTATTTGCAATCCTTCAAATCAACTAAAAGAAGATTTTGGAGTTGTCCTATGCTCTGGTGAACCATGATCAAACTTGGACAGTGTTTGAGTATTAGTCTTTCAAGGTTTGGTAGTTTTGTAAAGTCAGGAGTTAGGATTAAGTTACGGGAATGGCTGAGATTGGGTATTTTCAAAATCTCCAACGACTGCAAAAGCAGGGATTGGTAAAATACTTAAAAACCAAAAATAATCAAATTGAAAAATTAAATAAGACAACGGAAAAGAAAAATCAAACAATAATGATTACTTATTTTTTGTTTCAATACCTGGGGCTCCTTCCAGACTAGTTTAAGATTGCTGCATTTCATGTCTATAGCAACTAAGCTTTTTTTATAAAAGTTTTTACGCATGTATCTTGAAGGAAATCCATGCCAACATAACCATCTAAGGCATTTGGAAAGATGTATATAATTTCCAGAAAGTTGAACATGATCCAATTGAAGCAACCTGAGTCTCTTCATCTCCTTAAAAGTCTCCGTACTGAAACACTCTCTAATTGATTCTTGGCAATTTCAAAGCTAGCCCATCAATAGCTCTGGTTCCCCGTCAATAAAAGGGAGGAAAAAGCACAAGGATACATCTGTTATTTGTTTGCGCAAGAATAAGCCCTATAGTCTAAATATGCCTCTAATGCACGTGGCTAACACAGTTGTAGCTAAAAGGAAGGAGGCAAATAACATTTTATATGGAAGAAAGAAAAAGATACAAAGAAACTTTCCACAGCATTAGAACCAGTAAATCAAAACTTCATCTGAGAAGGATCTTACAATATGTTCTGTTAATACTTTAACTACATCTTCATGAAACCATAATCTACTGTGCTTCTCTGGATCATTTGGAAATTTTTCACAAATAATATCTCTTGCCGTGTCTCGCAACAAATCATGCATGCCAAGTTTGTTATAACTACCAACTTGTAGAGGCACCACTCTAGGAGCATAGTTATTCCAGATTCTGCTTAATGTTCACAGCCATTTAGTATTTGTGTAACATACTACCAATAAAGAAACAACATTTGTGAAGGAAAACATCCTTAATTTTATCACCACTTAAACCATCAAACCTTATTTTTAGCTTTTCCAGAACTTGATCATTGGGAATCCTTTCTAGTTTGGACAATACACTTTTCCATTCTGGAATTTCCCTCTCAAACAAACAAGAGTCAAGGACTTCAAGAGCTAATGGCCGTCCTCCACAGTAAGAAACTACATTTCTAGAGAGATCTATAAAGTCTTCAGCAGGAGTTGCTTCCTTAAAGGCATGCCAACTGAAAAACTCAAGAGATTCATTTATCTCCGTTTCACTCATTGGATATACATGGTCCACTTGATGGACCCTAAGCAGACACTCATCTCTAGTTGTAATGATTATTACACTTTCAGAAACAAACCAGTGATGACTACACAATGTTGTCAATTGGGCTAACTTATCCACATCATCAAGTACAACAAGTGCCTTTTTATGGCGAAGTCTTCTTTTCATCATATCTTCTCGCCATTCAATGTTATGTATCTTCATGTTTGGTTCCCTACTAATCTCTGAAATAAGCTGTTCTCGTAAATAAACTCGGCCATTGTCTTGCTTCCAAACTTCCCTAATATTTGCAAGGAAATTTCTGGAGTCAAAATTGCAGGCAATGGTATTGTAAATGGCTTCAGCCATGGTTGTTCTTCCAATCACTCCCATTCCCCAGATCTCAACCATGCGAACATCTTGTGATTCCCTACTTAATGATCGATTGATCACTTCTTCCTCACAAGATTCTATTCCCACTGGATATCAGTGACATGCAAGCAGCCACGGTCTAGTCTTTTAACAACCATATTGACAATGTCTATAATTAACTCGCTTTTGTTACTGACAATACAATAATAAATTGGGTAAATATACAACCATGGTAAGTAGTGATGCATGCAAATGACTTGGAGCATCATTCATTAAAAATGTGAAATGATTTCAATTAAACCAAAATAATTTTGCCTATATATTTGCAAAAACAAAAATATGTTCAAATGGAAGCAGTGATTTGTGAATCATAAATTTAGTCTTTTAAGTTAATTTGATTAGCAATCAATTTTCAAACTACTTCAATCAAGAATTAGTTCTCCGTACTCTCCTTTTTATAAAAATATGTCTACAAAATACGCAAATTAACACTATTTTTCACATCAAATACTAAATAAATATCAACAATCCCTTAAACTTTAAATTTTTGGAAAGAAATTGGCACTACTAAACTTTCAATCATTTTAATGGTCCTTTCAGAAGATGTGAGCGGTAGCAATTAAATCGAAACTCAAGCAACAAGACAGTTAAGTTAAATCCATCGGACGTTCGGCATATAATGACTTGTGAGCTTGCTGATATGCAGAAGTTCAAACATGCAACATGCCTTTAAGTTTTAACTCCCCCCTCCCCCTGTTTTGTTCTTTTGTCTGCGTTGTTGCTTCTTTTTCTTGGAAGTATTCTCCGGTTTGTGCATATAATTTAACATTTGAAGTTCTTGCCATATAAAACGTGCTAAATTTTGGAATTTACTCTTCATCTAGAGAGCTGCAAACACAGGTTGGGGACCTGACGATAATAGTTCAAAATGGGATCATGACAAATTTGAGGGTCCCATAAAGGAGAAAAAATCTGGTAGCGGCCAATTAGATTATATTTCAGAAACCAGAGACAGAGATTCAAGCTTCAGAGCGCAGGGCAATGAGATGGGATTAGACAGCCAACCCAAGCGAAGAGATAGAAGGCAGAAGATATTGCGGGAACATGCTGATGGTGGTAAATTTGAGGGAAGAGAAAATCATGGTAGGAGAGAAGAAAGGAGGTCAAGAAGGCTTGATGATGATGAATTTGAACGAAATCGATCCAGAAGCCATGTCGATGATGACATGGAACCTGAACTAATTGATCGTTATCGGGAAGAAGACAAAAGGTCAAGAGAAGATACTGAGATCAAAATCAGGAATTCTAATAGAAGGGAAGAAAAGAGATCCAGGAGGCCGGCTGATCATGATTATGGTGGTAGGTCAGTGGAAGATCATACTAATAGGGAAGAAAGGAGATCAAGAAGGCACAAAGACGAAGAATTTGCGCCATCAAGAGTAGAATATGATAGGAAGCAGGAGAAAAGAAATTATAAAAGTGATACTGATAGATCAGAGCCAAAATCAAAATATCATTCTGACTGGAGAGAAGAGAAGAGATCAAGAAAGTAACTGTCAGAATGCCATATAGATTAAGGGTAAGATTAGGGGGTTGTCTAATGGGCACCTTATTCCTCCTTTTGCCGTGGAGACGCTGGAGAGAAATGAATATCGAGCTAGTTCAACAATACATGACTACCTGAATTGTAAGTGTTCTAGCTCTGTACATGGTTATTTTATTTGTGCATCATATGGTATCTATACCATGCTGTGTAAGGGCAGTGATTTGTCTTTTTTGCTTTGGAATTTTGTTATTAAGATGTTATTTGGGTTATTTTTCTATAACCACAAATGTTAATTAGCGCAGCATGGAAAAAATACATATCTGTTCTTTTTTGTCAGCGAGGCTATTTTTCCGGTTTCTCTTCTAGGCTTCCAGCCAAGAAGTGGGTGCTATGGGATCATGGCCGTCTAATAGAAAAATAACATCAAAAGTTAATTGTAATTAGAAAAAGTAATTTTATTAGAATTAAAAATTAATTATAATAACAAATTAATTCCAATAAAATTAAAACATAACAGTAATGTCAGCAAAGATGAAATTAAAAGTTCAATGAAATTAAGTTCATTACCTTTCAAGGCTACCAACAAAAAGGATACCTGGAAGACCAAAATAAGATTTTACTGACTAATGAATTACGTAGTAACTATTAAGCCGTGTCGAAGTCTTAAATTTACTCAAGAAAATATGGAGCAACAAATTGGCTCAATAAAATATGGAGATGTTGGTCAAGGAACAAACAAACACAAACGGGAAAGTTAATTGGATGACACAGCCCCAGAATTGAATCGCGAAACAGTGGCAAATAGCATACCACAAATGGTGGCGTCTAGGATACATCCACAGATATACGAGGGAGGCTGTTTTCTCTCTAACAGCGCATTTTTGTCCAATATTTACAATAATCTCCACTTCATTACCAGGTTTCAGATCTGACACATTTTGTTGCCATTTTTCATCTTCAAACGAAGTTACTGTATCTTGTTGGTGATGCCGAAATGTAACCTTTGTGTAGTTAACGATTCAAATATTCACAAGAAATTGTGATGGTGAGTTGTCCAATGAACAAAAATAAGCAACGCAGAGAGTCATCCCTTTCAAGATACGAGTAGCATCTCGAGACACTTTCAAAGTTACTGACGATCCTTCATCTTTGTAGACAAACCAATCTGGATACTGGTCACTAGGAAGAAAGTAGTGATCAGACCCGCCAGCAGCCCATATCTGTAGCATCAACATTGAATATGAGCACTGGACATCTGCTGAACTACTTACTCATTGAAAAAAATATTACAAAAGGAAAACAATAAAGAAAGGAAACATGTCATTAACAATGTTATCTTTTAGCATTCTTTCTGTAGACACAGACACCCAAATTTGCAGAAACCAAAGTTGTCAAGAATCAAATCTGATAGTTCAAACAGACAAACAGGTGAATTAAACACTAATCACTGTGTATGCAATCCTAAATTGTGAAATTAAATTGTTAGGGTTTGTTTCCATTTTTTCTTGAATTTCTATTGACAATAATCTATCTTCTAAGATTCTAATAATAAAATGGAAATATACAAGGTTAAATGAAGATTGGCCAAGGAAACACTTATTAACAACATTACATATATGAGAACTTGCTTTCAAGTAATATATTACATCTGATTTGATTATCATTCAGAGACAGGAATATGGCTCTATCATCTTTATTGTACTAATTATAGCAAAATCCTTTGAGTAAGCATAATATGAATGCATGAATATTAGCTAAGATCTTGAGCATTTAAACAAACTAAGACTAATTATTATGAATGCATGAATATTAGCTGATTAAAGATCAATAATGTGACAAGTTTGGTAGAGATAGTAAAACTAATAAAATCATTTTCACACCATTTATGCGTTTTACCGAAAAGATATCTACATGGGATTCTATTATTTTATTGGCTACTCCAAGATATGCAGAAGGAATTACTCAATATCTTCTCTATAGCATCTTGTGCTTTCCTTGATTAATACTGGGAGAAAGAGAGGAACCCGCTGAATTCTCTCTACAAGACGCCGGCTACCTTGTTGCATCCTCCCATTTGAATAATGAGAGATAGCAAAGAAACTGCCACCGAAGTTTCCATATTTGAGATTGCCGATGAATTTTGTTGCTGTTTCAAATTGACAACTACTGTATCTTGAGTTTGTTGAACATTTGAGTCACATTTCACCCAAGGCTTTGATGATTAGGAATGCTCCCAAATGCTTGAGTTAGGAACTGAGAAGTATTTGAAGGTGGCATCCAAGACCATATGATAGAAGGAAGCACATCGCGTGCTCTTCCTTGATAGCCACACACAGATAAATATCCAATGCTTTTAGATCTTGCTAGTGAAAAAGGCACTTGCACAATAGCAGTGTTACCCGCAGCTATATGTGTCAAGGATTCCGTCTGCTCTATGTCCTCTTCTAACTTGTCAATCTATGAACAACTAGAAAGAATAAGAGTTTTCAGGGATTTCACCGTATAGATACTTCTTGGGAGATCTTTAAGGCATTTGCAATCCTTCAAATTAACTAAGAAGATTTTGGAGTCGTCCTATGCTCTTGTGAACCATGATCAAACTTGGACAATGTTTGAGTATTAGTCTTTCAAGGTTCGGTAGTTTTGAAAAGTCAGGAGTTTGGATCAAGTAACGAGAATGACTGAGATTGAGTATTTTCAAACTCTCCAACAACTACAAAAGTAGGGATTGGTTAAAAAAAATAAAAACTTAAAAACCAAAAATAATTAAATTAAAAAAATTAAAGAATACAATGAAAAAGATAAATCATGCAACAATGACTACTTATTTTTTGTTTCAATAATTTGTTAATATATGCCTTGGCCTTCTTTCGCTCTAATTTGAGATTACCGTATTTTAAGTCAATAGTAACTAAATTTTCTTGATAAAAGTTGTCAAGCATGTAATTTCAAGGAAATCAATGCCAACATAACATCTAAGACGTTTGGAAAGATGTTATAATCTCCAGAAAGTTGAACATGATTCAATTGAAGCAACTTGAGTCTCTTCATCTCCTTAAAAGCCTCTGTACTCGAACAGTACTCTCTATTGATTCTTGGCAATTTCAAAGCCAGCCGCTCAATAGCTATGGTTCCCAATTAATAAAGAGGAGGAAAAAGCAAAAGGAAACATTTGTTATTTGTTTGCGCCAGAACATACATAAACACTGTAGTCTAAATATGCTTCCAATGCACGTAATTTATATAGTTGTGGCTACAAGGAAGGAGGCAAATAACATTTTATATAGAAGAAAGAAAAACAAGCAAAAGAAACTTTCCAGAGCATCAAAACTAGTACATAAAAATTTTATATGAGAGGGTCTTACAATATGGTCTCTTGACACTTTAACTACATCTTCATGAAACCATAATCTACTGCACTCCTTTGGTTCATTTGAAAATTTTTCACGAATAATTTTTCTTCCTACATCCTGCAATCATACATATAAAATTTATTATACCTATCAACTTTCACAAGGCGCATTTGGATAATTCGATAGGTTTGATTTTGCGTGACTCAATGAAAGTGTTCGTCTGCAATAATTTTTGGCATTATCATATATATCATAAATTGGAATTATCCTCTTGACTGTTGCTCATCACTGCACCAAAATTGAAATTGTTTTCTGTAACCAGTAAGTTGATTATTTAACTGCGTAGATGCCAGAGCCCTCAATTTAAAATTCAAACTTATTCATACATTTTTTTTTTTGGTGATTAAGAGTTATACATAAGACATTTTTAAGAGAAAGGGGGATAGACAGTATTAAACCTACCACTAGATTCTAGGAAAAGGGCAAGAATGCCAGGTAAGCCAGAGGCTTACGGGCAAACTTACTCGTACATTTGAGTTTACTATTACAGTGATAATGAAACATTGGATTCCTTTTGGGCTCTGCTGCTTGTTGGGTCGACTGTTAATTGCTATCACTTCCCGCATCAGCGATATGAGGTAATATGTTTCGAGGTAAACTTCGAGATACGGCTTCAACAATATTTGTGATAAGCTCGCTTTCATTCCTGGCAGTAACAATAACAAACTGAGTAATATACAACCATGGCAATAAACAATGTTTTTGATCAACATGCTTTCTGCAACAATAACAAATTGGGTAATACAAAACCACGATAAGGAGTGATAGAAGTGATTAAGAGCATCATTTATAAAAAAAAAAAAAATGTGAAATGATTTGAATTAGACCAACAACACTATTTTCCCATACATTTGAAAAAATAGAAATGAAAATACTGTACGAATTTTAGCAACTATCTACATCCATAAATTTAAAAGCATCTATAATAGACATGAAGTCAGTATCAACTATCATAATTTTTTTTATATTTATGTTTATTATTTACTATTATTTATTATATTTTGGGGGAGGAAATGAGTCAAGCTTATTTCAGCTCAATCAAATTTAGCTCAGTTTATGATTCCCGTGTATGAGTTCTGAAAATCTAAATAAGCCAAGTCATAACTTAATATGAGCTTAACTCATTTATATCAAAATTAACCTAATAAACAAAAGAAAAGTTGCTTTGTCAGATATAATATTTAAAACCTATTAAATTGTCAATTAATATAAAAAAAATTCTTTATAGTCTTAATTAGTTTAAACTATAAACATTATAAGTCAATGAAAATTCAAAAGTAATATTAACCATTCAGTCAACATCAACAAATATTATATTATTTGTCATTAGAATAAGTTTAATTTTTTATAATTTTTATTTATAACTATAATAATAAATAAGTTTAAGAAAAATATAACTAGAACCTAAGTAAGTTTACAGTGGCCCTGCCTAGAATTTTTCCTAATCGAAAATTTAAATTATCAGAGCCAGCGAAATTTATTGTTATAGTTATAAACAAAAATTATAAAAAATTAAACTTATTCTAATAACAAATAATATGATATTTAATAAATAATTGAAATAACTTTTTTTTGTTTTTTGATAAATAAACGGGGCCTTGCCAAGGCACCAGAAAAAGAAAAACTACAAAATAACTTCTCTCACAGTAGAAACTCCTAAAGCATCAGCCAACATCAAATACTCAAGGTCTTTGAGTATGAAGTATAACAAATGAATTCCTTGAGAAGCATTAACACCACGATTAGCTAGTCAATCAGCACATTGGTTCTCCATTGAAGTAACCTTTGTTAGCACAAAAACAAACAAAAGTTTCTTCTTCCGTCAGATTCATATGAATACCCATTAAATTGAATGCCCTTTGAATCCTTGTATCTCATTTCCTCATTTCTTCTTTTCAAATCTAAATATGAATACCCTTTGAATTGATGTTGTCAATTTGCTTCTTTTGTTTTGATATTGATTCTGTAGATCTGTTCGTTCTTGCTCACAGATCCCCTTTTTTTCTTTTTTTCTTTTTTTGAAGTTTTCTTTCATTATGTGTTGGTCAATAAAATATTGGAGCATATTAATTTGAAGCAAGAAGAAGCTTTTGCTTGTTTTTATGCAGAATTTGATAAAAGGATAATTTAATATTTATTATATATTACATTATCTGTTATTTTTATTCTTTTAAATGTTTATATTTTTGTTTACAGTCATATGGTTTGAGCAAAAATATGACCATAACAATAAATAAATCTAGAATTTTCCCAATAGAAAATTTAAATTACCCGTGAACGTCTGCTTGCCAACCAGCGATATTTGCAACTGCTGTAAGCGCCTCCCTCCACTTCCGCACATGATCGTGGTACTGTTGATATCATTGATGTTGTTCAAATGCTTCTGCGTAAGTACCCCTCTGATTACGGACGTCACACGGATCCACACCACAGAAAATCGGTGTGACAAGTTGACCGTAAGTATTCTTACAGTCAATGATTTTCACCAGTTCATAAAGACACCATGTAGAAGCAGCGTATTGTGGTGAGAGAACAACAAGGGCACAAAATGAGCCCTCGATAGCGTTGACTAGTGCGGGGGTGATCTCTTCTCCCCTTTGCATCTCATCGTTAAGGAAAGTACGGATTCCGGCATTTGTTAAAGCGTTATAGAGATGAGACACGAAAGTTGCGCGAGTGTCTGGACCTCTGAAACTCAAAAACACGTCCTGCACCCATGCGTGTTCTGCCATGGATTATGGTATTGGATCTGAAGCAAAGCGTAGCTGTGTGTGTTGTAGAGTACAGCAAAGTCAGAGCAACAAAGGGTAAAGTCGTTGAAGGTAAGGGAATAAGATTGCTGGTGAAAGACTCAGAACCTTGCAGGAATTTAATGGTGACTGAAACCCAGGCGACAATACGACAATAATAGTTACAATAACAGCTCGATTTTCCAAAGCATATTTTGAACCATGTGAAGCAGGGTTTAGTCCATTGACAAATCTTCCAATAGGCCAAGGATGGGGTCGGATTTGAATTATAGAAATGAAATACCAACAGAAAGTATACAATGTTACAAATAAAATACTCGAGAGGTGAATCTACTCGTGGAATAATTCTGTATAGCACATTCACTTTATTATATTCTAATTGTACCCACTCATTTAACTTCTCTCTGACAAAGTAAATTTTTGGGAACTTAGACAACATAGTTAGATTTGTGCAACCAAATTAAAGTTTGCCTGCAAGAAAATATAGGGGTTGCACTTAGGATTTATGAAGAATGAAAGGCAACGAAAACTTTCATATCAAATGCATACAAAATTTTCGGGTCATAAATTTATTGAATTTTATAATTTAATTTATAAAATTTAATAATATATATTATTTTAAATAAATATTTAATTAAATTTAACTTATAATACAACTGAAGATTTATTGTTAGAGCCAAAGTTTTATTCTTGAAAATATATTTTAATAATCAAGAAAAGATATTTTTATTAATAAATTTTTATAAAATTCTCATAATAAATTTAATAATTTAAATTTTCTTAAACAAAATTTTTATAACATTCAATAATAAGAACCGCTAATGATTGGAATGCAGGCCTCAATTCAGGACTTAATTAAATTTGTTGTCAAATTGTAATCTGCAGTATTTTGGGATCATTTTAATTAACAGGTTTTTTTTTTTTTTCCCAAGCTTCAGTTTGTTAAATTATTCTTGTAATTGATGCTAGCTGGTGTCCACATTATAACTTGATCACCTATATTTCCTAGGTATATATATATATATATATATATATATATATATATATATATCATTATAGCTTTTAAAAGTCAAGCCCACTCATAATCATTTGAAACCGCGTAAGTTTGGTCCATTCATAACTGTTCAAATGGGCCCTCTATTTTGTAATTGATGGTAGCTAGTGCCTTCTTTTTTATTATATCTTCCAAGACTTATACATTACCTATTTTATATATATCTTTTGAAAGACATAGTTGCTCATAATCATATGAAATCGCTCCAATTTAGTCCATTCACGACTGTTTTGATGACCCTCTTTTTGGTAATTGATGCTAGCTGTGCCTTCTTTTTTATTATATCTTTCCCCCATCTATATATATATATATATATATATATATATAAAGGCATACTTGCTCATAATTTGCGTTGAGGCCCTTGAAAAAAAGGTTTTGTTAGTTTATAAATAAAATTTTATTAAATTATTATTTAAAAATATATATTATTAAATTTTAAAATTAAAATATAAAATCAATAAATTAAAATAAGATTTACTTTCACAAATTTTACTCTTTCTTTTTTTTTTAAAAAAAAAAAAAGCAAATGCCTACCACTGTTTGGTACTAGAGATTGGAAGAAACGGCAAGACACGCGCTTATTACTTTTTTTTATTGAATTTTTTATTCAGCGAATTGGCTAAAAACAATAACCAAAATTTGAAAACTTGTATTTCTACTGCCACAATTTTTATTGATTATTTTACTTCAACTTTTGGATCTCACATCAACCACTCTAGTTTTTTTTTTCTCTATTTTTTAATTATACTAACAAAATACGAGCAAAACGTATACGAAAATTTAAAGTGGTATACTGTCAAGGATTGCAAAATATTGGGTCGTTAGGGTCTTTTCATTATTTTTTAATTTTAAAATAAAAACAAAATTAAAAAAATTAGCTTTGAGCAGTTTTTAAATTGAATTTTGAATTTTTTAAGTTTTAATTTACTTAACCTAAATAATTAATAATAACTTTTTGTTTTTTAAATCCTATTTGTTCACATAACTTTTTATATAAGTTATTTTAAATTTTTGACGAAATATGGTGCTTATGCATATAACCTTTTAACTTGAAAGTGTTTTTCACTTATTATATTTAAACACAACTTTAACTTTTAATAAAAATTATTGTAAAAAATTAATATAAAAAACAATTTTTTAAAACCCAATTCAATGGGGACTAAATTCTTTCGATATTTAATTCAACTATTGAAGATGTGTGTGTTGACCAATTATTTATACGAGAAAATGGATAAGGATAATCTTTTACCAAAAAAACCAAGTACAAATAGAAAAATTAATTCTAAAAATGAAGACTCTGTATGAATGCACTTGTGTTCAAGTGTTTTAAAAAAAAAAAAAATTATACTCTACTTCCCTTCCAAGGGACATTAAATTCTAATTTTGTTTAAAACTTATACTCCATACCAATTGACTATATTGATTAACTCTTATCTAAGAATTTTGATAAAATATTTTTTTTACATAATTTGACATATTATTTTATATATTTATAAAAACTAAACTTAAAACACTAAGAAAATTATTTATGAAAATCTCACATGCTAACATTTATGCTAAAAAAATCTTTAAATTTTTTTTAATAATAGGATTAAATAATCATTCATTTAAGGTCAAAATTCATATAGTTTTAAATCTTAAAAAATAAAATTCTAAATTTTAAACTTTAAAATCCTATCACAAATGAAATTAAACCCTAAAATTCAAAACATTACATCTTAAACCTATATACTAAAATCTTAATACCTTAAACCATGAAATGTTAAATTTGAAACCATAAACATAAAAATTCTAAATCCTAATATCCTATAAGCAATAGTATATTAAACCCTAAACTTTAAAACAATTATTCTTGAAACCCCCACCTCAAACTATAATTCTAAACGTTAAAATCCTAAAATCTTAAACCGTAAACATGACATTGACATTAAATCTTAAAATTTAAAATAGTAAACCTTATGAAGTTTAAGTATTTAGGATTTATAAGTTTACAGTTTAGAATTTATGATTTAAATTTTTTATTTTTGATTTATAGTTTTGAGTTTGAGATTTATAAGTAAGGATTTAATATCATGTTATCTTTAGGGTTTAGAGTTTTATATTTTAGAATTTTATATTTGGAGTTTAGTATTTAAGATGTTTTACTATTTAATGCCATATCATATTTAGAGTATAGGTTTTAGATTTAGGGTTTTAAGTTTAAGGTTTTAGATTTTAGTATCTTAAATTTTAGAGTTTATAAACTTTGTCCCTAAATTAATTAATTATTTAATTAATTAAATATTTTAAATTTATAATCATTTAATTGGCACTTTATAATAAAAATTTTAAGATCTTTTAGCATAAATATTAGTTACATCACATTCTTATAATTAATTTTCTCATTTTTCAAGTTCAATTTTAAAAAATATATGTAAAAATTATATCAAATAAGTTAAAAAAAGTGAGGTGAAGTATAAGTTTTGAACAAAAATGCAGCTTAGTATTATTTGAAGATAAACAAAAGTGGATGCTCTTATATTTAATATGGTACTTCTATCTAAGATAAACAAATATTATGTCATTTACTAATATTGTTTTCATATCCGGAGAGGATCGATTATATACATTTTGTTTTAATTTCTTCGTACAGTTACAAAAATAGAGTTGATAAGCACACATCAGTAAAACATTTATCCCAAAAAATAATTATTCTAATCATCATTATCAATTTACAAAACATTTTAAAACAAGATTTTATGTTTTGCAGATGGGTGTTATTTAGTTTTGCAGATGACACTAAAAAATTTTCGCTGGGAAAAGATGTTCTTGAACCAATTGGAGTTAACAGAGAGACAGAGATTACGTGAACGAAAATTCTAACAATCTGAAACTGTTAATGATACATGAACAGTAAATATAGAGAAACACAAAAAATTGCAAAGTCTACATTCACTCCCCATGGTCTTCGCTTTGGTATTTTCATCTATTTTGCAAGTTCTTGATAGCCTTTATAATTGACATTTCTCCTAGAGGATTTCAGTTCTACCACAATGGAATTCACTCTCTTCTGCAGCTATGCCACGAGGTCACTATTTATTTGTTAATTAATTATATGTAATTACTAAAATATCTTTTATATTATATATTATTTAACTATTATAAAAAGGTATTATAATAAATTTTAATTTTTGAAGCCTTTTTGGATGGGGAATGAGATCCTACCCTGTCCCTGAATTTGACAGAGAAAATTTTCTCTCTGCTTCATCTCCTTAGGCAGAAAATTCCTCCTTTCCCTTGGTCAAGGCTGAGGATTTCTCATGTATCCCCATTTAGTCAAAAGAAATTTTCATTCTTGAGTTTAATTAGTTACATAAATTAAATAGTATTATTAAATTTTATTAATAATCAAGTGTTTAAAAATGACATTAATTATAAGATTTTTTTAATAATCTTTTTTATCTTTCTGTACTTTTTATTGAATTAAATTAAATGGATTAATCTTTTAATAACTAATTTAAGTTAAAAGCTAAAAAATTATTTATTAATTTACTCAACAATTAAGCGGTTTTATTTTCTTATTGCGGGCCACATGCTGCCTAAGATTTTCGGTAAACTGCCTTTTACTTCACCGTTAGTATTCTTGCAATTCTATTTTTACTTATTTTTATAACATAAAATAAATACTACATAATTTATTAAACAGTTTAAATTGTATGATACAACAAATGCTATACTAAATTTATTAAACAGTTCAATCGTATGATACGACAAACGCTAAAGACTTTTCTTGTGTGGCCTTTTTGGAAGTCTTCGCCGGAGTAGACTTCCCATCTATTTCCTTCTTTTCCTCTTTCTCTTTTTCCTTTGTTTTCTTCTCATCGTGGGGCTCACTTGGGACTTGGGAGGATATTATTTTGAAATTTAGTCAAGACATGTGCATGGAATAATGAAAAGGCGCTAGATTGGATTAGATTTGCATCATGAAATGCAATCACTGTTTTTGAGGCTTTAGCCAATAGATTTGTGCGAAAACGACTCGCAAAAATCTCCGGTTGCTGGAAAAGTATATGGAGGATTTCACTAATTTAGTGAACAAAAGTTTTTGTTGAATTTAAAATTCATGATTTCAAGCTCTGAATTTTAGCTTAAGGCTCCATGGAAATTTTCACCTTGGAGAAAACCATTACTCTTACACCCTAAAAAATCTTACAGAATTCCTATGTTGTTCTAATAAATGAGATTATAGATTTATAATTCAACAAGAAAATTCAACAGAAAAGTGAGGTAAAAAGAGAAAGTGTAATAAATATCCAAAAATTATTATTATTTAAATCTAACATTTAAATTAATTTTTAAATGATCTTATAACATGCATCTTTCTATTAATCATTTATCTGTAAATTTTATTTAAATTAAAAATAAAAAATAAAACTACATAGAAAACAAATACAATATACGCATATTTTTTAAATATTTATTTTTAAGATATATAAATTAAATGATAAAATAAAATCACGTATCAAAACCAAAATCATAAAAGTATGTGTATGATAAATTAATCAGTTTTCATATTTATAGCAGTCAATTTGCTATTTGAGAAATTCTTTTGATAAACAGTTTTCTCCTAAATAAACATTTTTCATACATATAACTTATTATATTTTCTTTTTCTATTATAACGTGGATTGATCTATAAAATTCACTTGTATGGTTCTTTTCTTTTTTTTTTTTCTTTCTATGCTATATTTTATAAACAAATCTATAAATACAATTAAATCTGTTAAGAAGAGAGACCATATTAAAAAATTCTCCTCATCTCTTTTTCTTTCAATGTATCGAATAAGTCTACATCATTATATATTATGAAAATTTTAACTTATAATTTTTGCTATACCCCTTCTGTTAATAGTTTAAGTCCAAGCTTAAATATAAGTTTTTGTTAAGTAAACCATGCCTATATATGTAAAGTTTGGCCTGTAAATTAATTCTATAGGATAATTTGTTTTATTTAAATAATATAAATATTTAATATTATATACGTATATTTAAAATATTATATATAAACGAATTTTGGGCCTTGTAAGTTTAGTGGCCTGTTAAATTTGGAGATCTTCTCATTTTTTAAATTTTGATTACATCAAGCTAGTAACAGGTTTAGCCTATTTAAAACAAAGTCCTCGACCTATTTCTACCTTTATTTATGTCGACATGATTACCAATCTTTTTCTTTTTAAAAAAAAAAAACTTAGGACTCAAATTTGAAACTTTGCAATATTTATTAAAATCAATCTTTTTAATTCCCAATCTAGGTTTTAAAGACAAATTTTTAGTGCAAATCCATGAACTGCCTTAAGATAGTAAAGTAAGCGTAAAAGACTTGAAGAATTCTAAAATTTGGAGCTTTGGTCTGTTGATTGGAAATCCATATATTGATGCCTTTCACATGAATCTGTGAAACGTATAAAGCACTGAAGGAAAGTGTTATGGATAAATTGTTAAGAATAACTTATTAGACAGCATCTTTTTGTCTCTAGTTGTTCTTATGCATTCTCGCTTATATTTGTTAGGTCTGTTCTTTTACAGCTTATCTGAAATTTTGTTAACTTGTTGATATTATTCTTGTTAGGGACAAAGGAAATGGGAAATCAAAAGTTTTGCATTCCTTGCATATGATGATCAAAGAAGCACGAGCCTTGTTGCAGGTTGGCCTTTGGCCTGTTCTAAAAGATTGACACTTCGGACATCAGCTTTCTTTAAAGATTTATAAACTAATTTCTCTCTAATAATTGGTTTTTCTATTAGGTTATTAAATTTTAAGATTTAGGAGCTCAGATTTTAGGTAGAATCATTAGGGCTGATCGTGTCACTAAGCATAAAAAGAAGGATGATGAACCAGGCGGCAAGAGAAGGAACCACGTGGTGTTTGTCGGCTTTCTAGAGAAGCGAGTGTACTCAAATCATTCTGAAATAAATTTTTAATAATAAGTTTTTATAAAAATATAATGAAGTGTGAGATTTATTAAATTTTATAATTTAATTTATAAAATTAAATAAATATTTTAATAAAAATGTTATGAGATTTAATATGCAAAAATATAACAACAGTTAATGATTAATGAAACGCAGGCTTCAACTCGGGCCTTAATTAAAGCTGTTGTCAAATTGTAATCTACAGTATTTTGGGGTCATTTTAATTAACAGGTCGTTTTTTCAAAGCTTCAGTTTGTTCAATTATTCCTCTTTAGATGACCAGCACGCTTTTGACCTTACTGTGGCATATTCAGTTTATGTTGCAGGGTAAAGTAAGGGAAAAGTAAAGTAAAAGCAGCAAGGACTAAAGTGGTTGAAGGTACGGGAGTAAGATTTAGGGTGAGGGTATAACTAGACACGCCACGAATCTTGCAGGAAATTCATTTTCATATAAACCCGCCCCCACACAAATTTTCCGAAGCATCTTTTCAACAATGTGAAACCGCGTAGCTTATTCCGTTCACAATTTTTCCAATAGGTTCTCTTTTTGTAATTGATGCTAACTAGTAACTTTTCTTTAATTATGTCTTTCAAGATTTGATCACCTATCTTTCCCTTGTGTATGTACACATATATCTTTTAAAAGGCACGCTTGCTCAAAATCGCCTTTGGGCCCTTTTACGTTTAGGCTGTTCACAAATTTTTCAATAAGTGCTCTTTTTGTAATTGATGCAAGCTAGTGCTCGTATTTTAATTATATAGATGAGACATGAAATTAATTGTTTCCTAGTATTTTTACTTCTAAAACTTCAATACATGTTGTGCATGTTAAGAAATTAATTATTTTAAAAATTTAAATTTTTAAGAGAATTGATTCTTTCATATGGTATGAGAGTAAATGAAAAAAATTTAATCTTTATCGTCTCTCAAAATTAGTAAAATTATTCATATTTCATATCTAAAAAAGATATGCATGTGATGGGACGTATTGGAGAAAAATTATATATTTAAAAAAATTATTCTTAAATTTTCATCTAATAATTTAAATTTTTGAAAAAGTTAATTTCGTCAAAGTGCACACTAAGTAAAGCAGTTAAAGCTAGCTAAGAAAATAACGTATTAGAACCTCCAAATTATGTTGAACTTACTAGTTATGACGAAATTAATTTTGATAGATCCTCCAAATGTGAAATCAAGTTCAGTCTATTCACAAAATTTCTAATAGGGCAACGATGGGGCGGGATTTGAATTAAGAAAAACTACTTTTTTGTAATCGGCACTTGTGCCCTCTTTTTAATTTTATCTTCCAACGCTTGATTGCATATCTTTCCTTCAATTATATATAAAGCTTTTGAAAGGCATGCTTGCTCATAATCGCGTTTTCCTTGCAAAAATGCAGATGCCTACCTACCAGTGCTTTGGTGCAAGATGGTGGGAACCAGAATATGTTATGTACAGGAAGTAGGACAGGTGCTTTCTCCTGTAGGACTTCAATTCTCCCACAAGGGTGTCCACGCTCTTCTACAAGCTATACCACCATATCACACTACCTAGAAATCACATTCCTAAGCCTTCCACTATTAGGATTAATACAGCAGATAGAGTATTTCCTAAAAGCTAAAAGTGTACGTGAATAAGATAATGGATCTTTAAGAGACTAAGATTCAAGAGAAACCTGAAATCAAACCACTGAAGGTTAACATAAGAGTAAGAAGTAGCAGGAGAAAGTTGATACATAAACCGATCGGAAGACTGAAGCTGTAAATTAATGCTCAAAACTATAACCATTCACTGTTTATTAGTGAAACTCTAGAAATTAGAAATACATATGGATTGGAAACAAAATTTAATTATTATTGCTCAAAGTCATGTTTCCTTCTAATTGTCTTTCCCGACTTAGGCATGTTAACTACAGGCATAGACCTTTGTACAAAAAATTTGGATCTCTTAATGTGCAATTGTGGTAACTTTTTCTCTTCTACTCTTTATTTTTGCAGTGGGACCCACGCTATAAGAAAGAATATAATGCAAAAGTACAAAGATAAATAGAGAAATTCACTAAAATTATACAATAAAAGGACAAGATTTAGTTATTAATTGACAAGGTTACAATCGCCAACCGGAATAAATTGGGTGTTATTTATTTTTGCATATAACAATTTCAACACTTTAAAACACAAAGATTTTGTGAAATCATCAGTAAGACAAGGTGTTCTTCAACCAAGGCAAGAACAGAGGGGGCACAGAGATCATTTGAATGCAAATACTAACAATCTAACAGTTTTAATCACACACGAAGAGTAAATATTGAGAAACACAAGAAATTACAAAGTTTACATTCACTCCACATGGTGTTCCCTTGGGTATTTTCAGCTATTTTGCAAGGTCTTGGCAGCCTTCCCTTTACAGCTGGAAATTCTACTAGCGGATTTCAATTCTGCCACATGGGTGTCCACCCCTTCTTCAAGCTATACCAGCAGATCACATTAGCTAGAAATCACATTGCCTTTCACTATTATAATACGGCACAAAAAGTATTTACTAAAAACTAAAAAATTAACCCTATCTTCTTTTGGATTAGAACAATCCTTATCAAATAATGCAAGTGTTTATTGCTCATGCATTTAATTTAGCAAAGACGTTTAAAAAAAGATATGTGTTTAACATTCTGTAGTAAAGTATTTTGTGCGAGCTTTCTTCTTTGGAGTCCTTTCTTTCATATACTATGTGGACATTTTTCTGATTCATTATTTTTTCAATTTTTAATATAAACAAAGCTTGGTGAGCCACATTAGAAAGGTGAAACAAACACAATTAAAGTTGATTTAGGTGATTATTTAGTGAGTCTGATATATTGTGCAGCAAAATTGATGTGGTATATTAATTTGAAGAATGAATAATTTATATCCACATCTATTATTTACAAAATTATAATAATACAAATAGTTATTTATTATTAGGTTAATAAACTTTAAGCAGATGCTCATCTATTGTTGTAATGATTACGCTGTCAGGACCAAACCAGTACAACATTAGGCCAACTCATCCACATCATCCATTCAACAAGAACCATTTATAGTGAAGTCTTCTATTCATTAGATTTTTTTCTCATTCAACATTAGGTATCTTCATGTTTGGTTCTCGAATTATACCCAAATAAGTTAAATAAACTTGTCCATCATCTCGCTTGCAAACTTTCTTAATATTTACAAGGAAACTTATTGCGTCAAAATTGTAAGTAAAGGCATTTTAAATGGCTTTAGCAATGGTTGTTTAACCAATCTCTCCCATTCCCTAATTTTTTGCCGTTGCAGCAAATTCCATGGTAGCTTAACTAATTTCTTAGTGTCCTTACCATGCAAATCCTTACTTGTTGATTGACCGATCATTTCTTGCACACGAGATTCTATTGCCACTGGGTGATCCACTACATGCAAGTGCAAGTGGTCTAGTTTTATGAGAAAATATTCGACAATTTCTATAAACAAATGGCTTTTCTCCCTGGCAGTAAAAGTAACAAATTGAGTAATATACAACCATGATAAGGAGTGATGAAAATGATTAAGAGCATCAGTGATTAAGTGTCTACAAGATATCATTATTCTTATGAAAGGTAGACTATAGATTTAAATTAAAATTGATAAGAAGATCCCCATCATTAAAATTGGTATGAAGATCCCTATAATTATGGGAATCCATGTGATCTTCTTATTATTATGTTTTAAATATATATTATATTTATATCTAAACCTAAATATGTATAGTATTATTGAAATTACAATCTCGTACATTGTGCTACCCAAAAATATGTTAGTAACTAGGAGGCGTCTTCTCATAATACAACAATCACAAAACTTTTATTTAGTTAAATTATTAATTAGACACGCCAAATTTGTAGGGTAAGGAAAGATGAACTCAAACATGCATGTTCCAATTATAAATGCATACACCATATAATGTATAACCCTTTTTTTCTAACCAACTAATATTTTACCCCACAAATCTCTTTCTCGTTCCCTTTTCCTTCGCCATGGCCATGGATGCGTCAAAGCAGATGACGAAAGCCACAATCAATGGCCACAAGAAGATTGAGATCAAGGAGCTCGAGAATGCTGCCAACAAGCAAGTCACTTTCTCAAAACAACGTTCTGGTCTGCTCAAGAAAGCCAGCAAACTCTGCATTTTGTGTGACGCTCAACACCTAAGGTTTATGGATACCATTTTTGCTTCTAGTGATCATAAGACGACCGTTAGGCACAGGACATAAATTCTAAATCGGAGCATGATTCATGCTGCTGTTATTGACTTGAGGGACAATGTTTTAAGATACAAGACTAGGGGACTAAGCAAGAATAGGAGAAGGTGGAGTTGTCGTGACAGAAACAAGTGGATTGGGAATAATGGGGACAGTACTCAGTAGTGGTGGAGAGGCAGACACATGAGAGTGAGAATCTGGACTATGAGTGGGAGTAGTGACAGCGATGGAACCTTCAGAAGAAAAAGGGAAGCTTTATCCATCAAATACAACATCTTTAAATTGTGGGAATATGATCACTGTTAAGATTGCCGGCAACATTATTTGAGTTCATATTTTATTTTTTTGAAGTTCAGCTTTTCTTTTTAATAAAAGTGGGGATTGTCTCACAATACCAATATTTTATATAGAAATGGACATTTAAAGAGGCTTCCCGTATGTACTAGTATGATTAAACCAAGCTTAAAGATTCAACCACCATTAAAAGCACTCAAAGAGATCCAAGAATCCACTGAATCCGTTTGTTAATAAAATTACACTACAATTGGCTTATATGCAAAGATCTCACATTGCTTTCTTATGTGAAAAGAACTGCTGATGCCGTGTGTAGGTGAGCTTCTAGTGAGAGTAAATAGTATCCAAACTTTCGAAAAGTGTTTTTTGTAGGTCCTCATACTTAGCTTCGGACAGGCTAGGCTAACTACAAACTTTATTGTTCAGACACTTTTCCCCTCTCATCACTTACAAAGGAGTCGAAGTTGGATGGATGTGAAAGTATTCGTAATTTAGAAGCAATTCTAAGTTGGCATAATCGTGGAAAAGTTGTAATTAATGTTAGGAAACCATACAACAAGAAAACAAACACAAAGTTAATAGTTGATAAGTTTTGAAGCAAATGATGTAAATAGTGTCATGTATTCTTCAAGGTAATAATTATTCTCATTAGTCCTTGTGAGCTTTGAGTTAAACTTTCCATGCTGGGATCATTTGTCTCACATGTGAATAACAGAGAAGGAGACAGATGATAAGTAAGACAAATTATCTCAGCTTGTGCAAAATTTTTACGTGTTAATAATTTAATTTGTCAGTTTTTACTTGATTCATTCATTTAATTAATTCAAAGTACACAGAAATTTATTATCCGTAAATTCTAAAAGACTCTTTTAAATTTATAGAAAATGAGAAAATATAAAAGTAAATTACTTACTATTGCTAACCATTCTTTACAATCTAAGTATATTCTTATTTATAGTAAACATTTTGAATTATTATAACTCTTAATCACTAGTTATGATAACATCTATTTATTAACAAATTCAAATGATTAAGAGTCACTTTTAATTTAATATTCTTAAATTAAAATAATATGATTAAAAACAATCTCTATTTTTTTAAACTAATAAAACCTCTAGCAACCAAAAGAAGAGAAACAAAAGTTCTTTGACTTCTTTCCCCCTTTTTTATCTATTGTTTCAAGTCTCTCAATGTGCCGCTTAGATGATTCTGCAAGATGATAAGTATCACCATATATTAGGTAGGCTGTTATCTCTTTAATAGCGCATTTATGCCCAATATTTACAATAACCTCCACTTTATCATCTGGTTCCAGATCTGACGCTATTTGCTGCCATTTTTCATCTTCAAAGGAAGTTGTTGAATCTTGCTGGTGGTGCTGAAATGTAACCTTTGTGTGATTCTTGATTGAAATCCTCACAAGAAATTGCGATGTTGGGTCATCCAAGGAAGAGGAATAAGCAATGCAAAGAATCATCCCTTTCAAGATATGACCAATATTTTTAGGTACTTTTAAAGTGAGTGATGATCCTTTGCCCTTGTAGACAAACCAATCAGGATACTTGTCACCAATAAGAAAGCATTGATCGAACTTGCCAGTAGCCCATATCTGTAACATCGAAATTGAATATAACCACTAGGTACTTGTTTAGCTTCTTATTAATAATGTAAAAAATTTTACAAAAGTAAAAAAAGAAAGAAAGTAAACAGCTCATTATGAATGTTATTTTGTGGCATTCTTTCTGCTAGTAGACACAGACTTGCCGAATTTGAAGAAACCAATATTGTTAACAATCAGAGATAATAGTTCATACTGAATCTATCAAACAGATGAATTCAAACACTAATAATCACTGGTATGCAATAGTAATTGTGAAATTAAATTGTTTTTGGCTTGTTTCCATTTTTTCTTGAATTTCTGTTGACATTGATAATATATCTTTTAATTTTTTGGCTTGTTTCCATTTTTTTCTTGAATTTCTATTGACATTGATAATATGTCTTTTAAGTTTCAAATAATAAAGTAGAAACATATAAAGTGAAGAGAAGATTAGCCAAGATAATACTTATTAACTATATTACATATATGAGAACTTGCTTTCAAGTAATAGTTTACATCTGGCTTGAAATTGCCTAGAAACAGAAATTTAGCTATGTCATGTTTCATTATTAATTATAGTAAAGATCATTGAGAAACCATAACATGAATGCATGAATATTAGCTAAGGTCTAACTTATACAAATAATTAGTGACTAGTATGTTCATTTGTGTGCCAGCGTTTAAGTATTTAATGTAACATTTGAGTTCTTAATGAAAGATAAAACCCAATGATATGACTAGTTTGGTAGAGATAGTGAAAATAATTAATAAATTGTTAGTGCAAAGCTAAATGTACTTTAAGAGATTTTAAAGCAATTTGTTAATATGAGTTAAGTTTAAAATTACATTTGTTGAGAGGGGTTTACCGTTATACAACTATCACTCTAAAAATGATCAATCTCCTACTTAACAGTAGAGGATATCTTAAAAAAATTCACACAAAAAATAGTAAAAGTAATAAAACCATTTTCATACTATTTAGATTTTTTTATAATATTAATTAGCTTATTTTTTACCTTTGAAATAGCATATAGGATTTCTAATATTAAGATACCGAAAACCAGAAGGAAATACCCTGTATCTTTTTTACAGTAATCTTCCAATACTTCATTAACACGCAGAGAAAGAAAAAGAAGAACCTGCTTAATTCTCTCTACAAGAGCCTTAGCTACTTCGTTGCATCCTCCCATTTGAATCATAAGGGATCGCAAAGAAACTCCCACCCAAGTTTCTATACTTGAGATTTGTGATGCATTTGGTGTTGCTTCAACTTCCACCGAATTTCTGGCAGCTAAGGTATTTAAACTTGCAATATCTTGAGTTTGTTGAAGATTTGAGTCGCATTTCAACTCAAGACTTCCAAGTTTTAGAATGCTGGTGACAGTTTGCGGTATACCACAGAGATCATAACCCTGGAAATCCCAGGAAACCAAAGATATTTTTATTTTTTTAGTTATTAATAAAGTAAAAATTTTTACAAAAGTAAAAGAAGAAAGAGAGGAAACAGCTCATTATCAATTTTATTTTGTGGCATTCTTTCTGCAAGTAGACATAAACTCGCCGAATTTAGAGAAACGAAAGTTGTTAACAATCAAAGATAATAGTTCATACCGAATCAATCAAACAGATGAATTCAAACACTAATAATCACTGTATATGCAATACTAACCGTGAAATTAAATTGTTTTAGTTTGTTTCCATTTTTTCTTGAATTTCTATTTACATTAATCACATATCTTTTAAGTTTACAGAAATATATAAATTTTTTAAGTTTCTAATAATAAAATAGAAATGTATACAAAGTGAAAAGATGATTACCCAAGATAATACTTATTAACTATATTTTTTTCCCCTGAAATAGAGGGTCAACTTGGCATTTTAACATGTGAAGTATATTTTTTGGAAGGGGAGAATCGAACCTGGCTTTTACCTTTTGGAAAGCAGGTTTGATTACCTCTTTGAGCTGTGCTATAATAGCATCTAATTTACTATATATTATACATATATGAGAACTTGCTTTCATGTAATAGTTTCTATCTGACTTGAAAATTGTCTAGAAGCAGAAATGTAGCTATGTCATGTTTCAATATTAATTAAAGTTCGTTGAGAAAGCATAATATGAATGCACATGAATATTAGCTAAGGTGTAACTCACAAAAATAACTTGTGATTAGTGTGTGTATTTGTATGCCAGCGTTTAAGTATTTAATGTATCATTTGGGTTCTTAATGACAGATAAAATCCAATGATATGACAAGTTTGGTAGAGATAGTAGAAGTAATGAAATCCTTTTCATACTAGTTTGATTTTTTTTTTTTATAATGTTAATTAGCTTATTTGCGAGCTTTGAAATAGCACACAGCTTTTCTAATATAAAGATAACCAGAACAAAATGGAATTACTCTGTATGCTTTCCACAACGGTCTTGTAATAATTCATTAACATAGAGAGAGAAAGAGGAACCTGCTTAATTCTGTTTACAAGAGCGTTAGCTGCTTTGTTGCGTCCTCCCATTTGAATCATAGGGGATTGCAAAGAGACTCCCACTGAAGTTTCCATATTTGAGATTTGTGATGTATTCGCTGTTGTTTCAACTTCCGCAAAATTCGTGGCAGCTATGGCGTTTAAACTTGCTATATTTGGAGTTTGTTGAATATTTGACTTGCAATCCAACTCAAGACTTCTAAGAATGGAAACCACAGATGAAATGCTCCCAAGTGTTCGAGTTAGGGACTGAAAAATATTTGAAGGTAATAGCCAAGACCAAATGATAGAAGGAAGCACATTGTGTGATCTTCCTTTATAGCCACAGAGAGATATATATCCAATGCTTTTACATCTTGCCAGTGAAAAAGGCACTTGCACAATAGCAGTGTTATCTGCATCTAAATGTGTCAAGGACTCCATTTGCTCGATGTCCTCTTCTAACTTCTCAATCAATGAACAACCATTAATAATAAGAGTTTGTAGGGATTTCACCTGGTAGATGCTTCTTGGGAGATCTTTAAGGCATTTGCAATCCTTCAAATTGACTAGAAGAAGATTTTGAAGTTCTCCTATACTGTGGTGAACCATAATCAAACTTGGACAATCTTTGAGTATTAGTTTTTCAAGGTTTGGTAGTTTTGTAAAGTCAGGAGTATTGATTAAGTTATGGGAATGGCTGAGATTAAGTATTTTCATCCTCTCAAGCAACTGCAAAAGTAGGGATTTATTAAAAATATAAAAAATCAAATCAAATTAAAACTTTGAAAAGATCAAATCAAATAAAAAAAATAATCTGTTGATATATACCTGCGTCTCCTTCCAGACTAATTTAAGATTGCTGTATTTCAAGTCAATAGCAACTAAGCTTTGTTTATGAAAGTTGTCAGGCATGTATTTTAAAGGAAATCCATGCCAACACAGCCATCTAAGGTGTTTGGAAAGATGTTTGTAATCTCCAGCAAGTTGAACGTGATTTAATTGAAGCAACCTGAGTCTCTTCATTTCCTTAAAAGCCTATGTACTCAGACTTTCTCTATTGCTTCTTGGTAACTTCAAAGCCAGCCCCTCAATAGCTTTGGTTCCCTGTCAATAAAGAGGCGGAAAAACAAAAAAGAAGCATTTGTTATTTGCTCACGCAAAGACACACATAAGCCGTGTGATATAAACATGCTTTTAATGCAAATGACTAGAGCAGTCTTAGCTATAAGGAACGAAGCAGAAAATAGTGAATATAGAAGAAAGAAAAATAAAACAAGAGAAAATTCTCACATAAATAGAACTACTATAGCAAAACTGTACAATGGGAAAGTTCTTACTATATGTTCTGTTAAAACATCAAGTACATCTCCATGAAACCATAACCTAGTTCGCTTCTCTGGCTCATTTGGAAATTTTTCACGAATAATTTCTCTTCCCATATCTTTCAATAAATCATGCATATCTAGCTTGTTATACCTATCAACTTTTAGAAGGCTCCTCTCTAAAAGAACAGTTATTCCATATTCTGCATAAAGTCCACAGCCACTTAGTATTTGTGTAACATACTCTCTGTCTAGACCAATAAAAAAACCAACATATGTCGAGGAATATAACCTTAATTTTATCATCGCTCAAACCATCAAAGCTTATTTTTAGTTTTTCTTGAACTTGATCATTGGGAATCCATTTTAGTTTGGACAATACACTTTTCCACTCTGGCATTTTCCTCTCAAACAAACAAGAGCCAAGGACTTCAAGTGCTAGTGGCAGTCCTCCACAATAATAAATAACATTTCTAGAGAGTTCGATGAAATTTTTAGCTGGACTTGCTTGCTTAAAGGCATGCCAACTAAAAAGCTCCAGAGATTCATTTTCTCCCAATTCACTCATTGAAAATACGTGGTCCACTTGATGCACCTTAAGTAAATGCTCATCTCTAGTGGTAATTATTATCACACTTCCTGGGCCGAACCAGTCACGACAACACAAGGCCCTTAGTTGGGCCAACTTATCCACATCATCGAGTAGAACAAGAGCCTTTTTATGGTGAAGTCTTCTGTCCATCACATTTTTTCCACATTCAACGTTAGGTATTTTCATGTTTAGTTCTTCAATAATACCCGAAGCAAGCGGTTCTTGTAGATAAACTTGGCCATTATCTTGCTTCCAAACTTCCCTAATATTTGCAAGGAAACTTCTCCCATCAAAATTGTAGGCAATGGTGTTGTAAACTGCTTTAGCAATGGTTGTTTTGCCAATCCCTCCCATCCCCCAAATCCCAACCAAGCGAACATCTAGTGATTCACTACTTAGTGATTGACGGATCACTTCTTGCACACAAGATTCTATTCCCACGGGATGCTCAGCAACATGCAACAAAGTACGATCTAGTGTTTTTAGAATCGTATTGACAATGTCTCTGATCATCTCGCTTTCATTACTGGCAATAACAACAACAAAATGGGTAAATATACAACCACCATAAGGAGTGATGAAAGTGATTAAGAGCATCATTTAGTAAAAATTTGAAAAGATTTCAGTTACACCAAACCAACAACACCTTTTCCTGGGTTATTCTATTCTGTCAAAGAAAGGAATACTTGTTTAGTATACCAATGAACAAATTAAATAAGGAGCTAGATTACCTTTGGTCCATATATATATATATATATATATATATTTAAAATAGCAATTCAATTTCTCTTTGAGTTGGATAATTTAATTTTTTTACAAGTGTAATTAGGACAATTTAATTGCCCATCTGTCAAATTTCTCTTTTCTAATATGACGTATGTAGTTCACCAATAGTAACTTGAATTTCATTTCTTCCTTTGTAATGTAACATGGCTACTATATGGATTTATCTCTTAATTGAAAGAGCTAGACTTAGCAAAATAGAAGATAACTTTACACTAGATGAAGTGTGTTGAAAGTTTAACAGCAAAAATAAAGTTTAGGTCACCACCAATAAGTCATGTTATGTTGAAAAAAGACAATCAATGGGTTAAACGAGAGACTAAATTGCTTTAATTATAATTGTAGAGGGACTAATTTATCCTAATTACATTTTTAGAGAGACTAAATTATCTTAATTGTAATTCTAAAGAGACTAAATTGTTCCAATCCCATTTATGAAGAGACTAATTTATCCTAATTATATTTTTAAATAGATTAAATTATCCTAATTACATTTATAGATGGACTAAATTGCTCAACTCAAAAGTTAAGAGGATCAATTTCTCTTTTAAAAACGTAAAAGTACTGTAAAGCTCTCTTATTAAATAAAGTAAAAGAACTTGATATAGGATAAGTATTAATTTCAGCAAATAAGATAAAGATCAAAACTGCATAAGTATCAAAATAGATTAAAAAAAACAGTTTATACCATAACCTTGTATTGTATTATACTAATTTGTAATCTAAATTTTTTGTTTCATTTGTATGAACTACTTAGAAAATTAATAATAATATCTTTAATGTAATAAGGCCAATAGATCCTTATACTATTTTTTATGATTAAAATACTTAAAACACTTTTATTTATTTTCAAAATATTTCATTAGATAATAAAATAGAATCAAATGCATCACGTGTGCTAAAACTAATGGTAGATAAGAAAGTACAAAGAAAAAGATATTGATATTTCCATATTATCTTTTTATAAAAGTTTTGAGCATTAAAATATCTGCTAAAGATAAAGTTAAATTATTTTAATTTATTAAATATCTTTATATTAGAAATTTAATTTCTTATTTTAAAATTTATTAATTTATTTTAAAATTTTCTTTTATCAAATTAGCAGCTGGGTCAGCTAATTTTGATCTAAAAGGCTTTCAATATGCTCAAAATGGAAGCACTAAGTGATGTTAGATAAATCTTAGTCTTGTAAGATAAACTACTTTATTAATTCTCTCTACTCTCCTTTTTGTTAAACAAAAATATTTTTTTAAAATTTGTCTCAATAGGTAGAAGAAAATCGAGAGTAAAATCCGTAAATTAACATTCTTTTTTTTTTTATCAAATACTAAAAAAAATTAACAACCCATAAACTTAAAATTATTTAGAAAGGCATTGGCACTACTTAACTTTCAATCACTTAATGTTCCTTTTACAAGGCTGTGGCCAGTAGCAATTAAATTCAAACTCAAGCAACAAGACAGTTTATTTAAATCCATCTTCAGAAGTATGGCATTCAATTTGTGTATTGGTTGTCCATCACTTGTGCCTTTTGGCATTGTATAACTGACATTTTCATGTGAACATACATTTTAAGAAAAAAACGTTTCATAGTTATGTTTGTATCAAAATTCAATTCATTGCCGCCAGCGCTTTCAGTGATGTCTGATGTTATTTTGAGTTGTTCCTTTAAAATCTTAAATTTCTGAGATTTTGCTTATATATTTAAACGACTTATCACTCCTCTTAGTTAAAAAAAAATCAATTCTTTGCAAAGTTAGTGGTAAGCAGGTCACTAATTCAAACATAGAAAATTTAAATTACCTCTTGTGCTTTATATGCCACCCGGAAAGATTTGCAGTTTCCTTAAGCGCCGCCCCCCAATCTGTCCCAATATCATAGGCAAAAGATAAGTCCGGATAAAAAGCCCTTAGGTTGCGGATGTGAGACGGGTCCACATGATAAAAGATCGGAAGAACAATCTGACCCAACGTTTTTCGACACTCATTGATTAGTTCCAGTTCAGCAAGACACCAGGTTGAAACAGCGTAATTTGGTGAGAGAATAACGATGGCGCAATTTGAACCCTGGATTGCGTTTTTCAATGCGCCAGAGATCTGTTGTCCCCTTGGCAGCTCATTATCAATAAAAGTATCGATTCCAGCATTTCTTAAAGCAGTATTGAGATGAGAGACGAAATTGTGGCGAGTGTCATCACCTCTGAAACTCAAAAATACATCGTGCACCCATTTGCGTTGTGAGGAAGACATGGATTATGGGATTCGATGGTAAGCAAGGCGTAACTGTGTTGTGGAGTTTAGCAAAGTGAAATTTGGAAAGAGTAAAGCGGTTGAAGATAAGGTGATAAGATTGAAGTTGAGGGTATTATAACTTCCAAATATAGTTGAACTTACTAGCAACGTTCCAGGAACCTTGCAGGAAGTTCGTTTTCATACAATTTTTTCAAAGCGTCTTTCAACAATGTGAAACCGCGTATGTTTAGTCAAGTCACAACTGGTGCAATAGGACAAGGAGGGGGTCCTTACAAAAAAGTAGTGGGTGCTAGGGCTCTCTTTTTAATTATATCTTCTAGATTGTATTTCTTTCCTTCCGATATATTAAATTATATTTAGCTTTTAAAAGGCATGCTAGCTCATGATCATGTGTTCCATGGGGCCCTTAGCAAAATTTAGCCAAGCACATGCCTACCAGTGCTGTAGTCGGTCCAAGAGACCGGAAACTAGAATATGCTATATACGGCAACACAGACTTTTTAAAACAGATGATTTTATAAAATCATTACCAGGAAAAGGTGTTCTTGAGCCAAGGAAATAACAGAGAGACACAGAGAGATTATATGTGAATGCAACTACTAACAATCTAACACTATTAATCAGACGTATACGAAATTGCCAATGCTATATTCGCTCCACATTCTCTTCCCTTGGCTATTTTCACCTATTTGATAAGCTCTTGATAGCCTTGGTTTTGATCATTCCAAATATTAGTCAAACATTTTCTATCCTTAATATGGCAAGAAATCAAGAGCTTAATGATCCACTTCTATTGATTGCAGGAAATCAAGGAAAGAATCCAAAAAATCAAAGATATCAAAATCAAAAAGGCAATCAAGGAAAACGGACCGAGATGGGAGGCCATATTGAAGATCTCAGACAAACTCAAAATAAACTTCTTTTTCTCTGCCATCAGGTTTTGTGTTAAGAATAGCAGGAACTTAGCATACCTTTCAGTTTTCTTGAGATTCAATATTATTTATCTTTTGAATAAATATGATAATAATTTTGTTTAGAGTTAACTTTTGATATAAATATGTATCCGTTTGCAATGTACAGCTTAAAATTATAATGTACATATTTTATTGTAGTTTTAGCACAGTTTCGGATTAGTTAACTTTATTTTTTCTTAATCAAGTGACTTTTTCTTTATTTTTTTCAATTTAAATCTATTAGTACTAATTTTTTCTGTTTTAATTTTATTTGAGTTTAGTGACTTTTTCTTTATCTTTCTTCATATTTAAATCTACCAGAACTAATTTTTTCTGATTCATTATTTTTTCAATTTTTTTATATAAACAAAATCTGTTGAGCCACATTGCAAAGGTGAAACAAACACAAATAAAGTTGATTTAAGAGATTATTCAACGAGTTTAATATACTATGCAGCAAGATTTATGTGGAATATTAATTTAAATAATGAGTCATTTATATTCACGTCTATTATTTACAAAATTATATTATTAAAATAATACAAATAGTTATTATTATTGGGTTAATGGAACTTAAGCAGATGCTCATCTATAGTTGTAACGATTACGCTTCCACAACCAAACCAGTCAGAAGAACATTAGGCCAACTCATCCACACCATTGAGTACAACAAGGGCTATTTATAGTGAAGTCTTCTATTCATCAGATTTTTTCCCCATTCAACAATAAGTACCTTCATGTTTGGTTCTCGAATTATACCCAAATAAGTCGTTCTTGTAAATAAACTTATCTTCTCGCTTGCAAACTTCCTTAATATTTGCAAGGAAATTTATTGCGTCAAAATTGGTATGCATTGTAAATGGCTTTAGCAACGGTTGTTTTACCCATCTCTCCCATCCCCTAATGTTTTGCCATTGCAGCGAATTCCATAGTAGATTAACTAATTTCTTAGTGTCCTGACCATTGCACACAAGATTCTATTGCCGCTGGGTGATCCAACACATGCAAGTGCAAGCGGTCTAGTTTTATGAGAAAATATTCAATAATTTCTATGATCAAATGGCTTTTCTCCTTGGCAGTAAAAGTAGCAAATTGAGTAATATACAATCATGATAAGGAATGATGCAAATGATTAAGAGCATCATTTATTAAGTGTCTATGCGACATTATTATTCGTATGAAAGGTAAAGTATTGACTTAAATTAAAATTGGTATGATCCTTATGGTTAAGATCGGTATGAAGATCCCTATGATAACGAGAATCCATGTGATCTTCTTATTATTATTTTTTAAATATATATTACAGTTGGATTTAAACCTAAATAAGTATAGTATTATTGAAATTACAAGCTCGTACAATGTGTTGCTCGGAATTGTGTTAGTAAATAGGAGGCGTCTTCCTATAATGCAACAATTACAAAACTTTTATTTAATTAAATTATTAATTAGACACGCCAAGTTCGTATGGTTTTTCTTAAGGAAAGGAGAACTCAAACATGCAACTTCCAATTATAAATGCATACACGATATAATGTATAACCCTATTTTTCTAACGAACTGATATTTCACCCCCACAAATCTCTTTCTTGATCCCTTTTCCTTCGCCATGGCCATGGATGAGTCAATGGCCGCAAGAAGATTGAGATCAAGGACCTCGAGAATGATACTAACAAGAAGTCACTTTCCCAAAACAACGTTTTGGTCTGTTCAAGAAAGCTAGCAAATTCTGCATTTTGTGTGACACTCAACACCTGAGTTTTATGGATATCATTTTTGCTTCTAGTGATCATAAGATGACCATTAGGCACAGGACATAAATTCTAAATAGAAGCATGATTCTGTTAAATAGTTTGTAAATAAAAGAAAAAGATGAAATCCCACATTAGAAAGAATTATAGATATTAAAGGTTATATAAATGATAATAAATGGCTAAGGTTAAATTATAATATATAAGTCATAACCTATAATATAACTCAAATTAAATTGCTAAATCAAATATATTTAAATTCTTTGATAAAGCATTTGAGGCCTTGAGTTAAAAGGAAAATAAATGAAATTAACTATTAATTTTATTATCACTATTTAAAATACATATATATATAACCATATCTATTAGAAATAAATAGTCATGTTTGTTAGGATAAACAATCATATCTTTTATGAATTGGTAGTTGAGAACAGATAATTATGTCTATTATGAATAGACAACTATATCTATTAAAATTTAATAAATATAACTATTTAAAAGTATCTTTTTATGTTTATACATTGAGAATTTTGAATTACTTTTAGGACATATATTCACTTTCTCCAAAAAGAGTTTAAGCACTTTGTTGTATCTTGGGGTAGCTTGCTTTTTATACTAAAATAATATTACACTCAAGACAGTATAACTTCACACTTTAAAGCTAAAATTTCTATTATCTTCATATATTTTTCTAACAGATTCATGCTGCTGTTTTTTACTAGAGGGACAATGCTTTAAGACACAAGACTAGGGGACTAAGCAAGAATAGGAGAAGGTGGAATTATCACGACTGAAACAAGTGGATTGGGAATATTTGGGACAGTACTCAGTAGTGGCGGAGAGGCAGACACAAGAGAGTAAGAATTTGGACTACAAGTGGGAGTAGTGACTATTAGAAAGAAAAATATATGAAGACAATAAAATTTTGGCTATGACTAAAATTTTGTTTTGAGTATAATATTATTTTTATATGAAAAGCAAGTTACTCCAAAATATAACAAAGTTCTTAAAATTCTTTTTAGAAAAAATGAATGTCTGTCCTGAAAGTAATTCATAGACATAAAAAAGCACTTTTGAACAGTTGAATTTTTGAAATTTTGATAGATATAAATGTTTATTCATAATAAACATGATTTTTTACTTTCAACTGATATAATTGTCTATTCTCAACTATCAATTCTTAAAAGACATGATTGTCTATTTTCAACAAACATGGCTGTCTATTGTAATAGTTATATATATTTTTTAAAATAATGGCAATAAAATTAATAATTATATATTTTTTAAAATAATGATAAAAAGTGTCCAATGCCCATCAAAGACTTTAAATACATTTAATTTAACAATTTAATTTAGATTATATTATGAGTTATGATCCATATATTATAATTTAACCTTAATCATTTGTTGTTATTTATATAACTTTTAATATTTATAATTCTTTCTAATGTGAACTTTTTTTTTCTTTATTTACAAACTATTTAATAGTCAACAATGGAACCTTTGGAAGAAAAAGGGAAGCTATTTTCATCAAATACAACATCTTTAGATTGTGGGAATATGATCACTGTTAAGATTGCCAAAAACATTATTTGTGTTCATATTTTAATTTTTTGAAGGTCAGCTATTATTTTTAATAAAAGTAGGGATTATCTCACAATACCAATATTTTATATAGAAATGGACATTTGAAGAGGCTTCCCGTGTGTACTAGTATGATTAAACCAAGGTAAAAGATCCAACCACCATAAAAAGCATGCGAAGATATCCAAGAATCCATTGAATCCCTTTGTTAATAAAGGTTATATAAATGACAATAAATGACTAAGGTTAAATTATAATATATGGGTTACAACCTATAATATAACTAAAATTAAATTACTAAATTAAATATATTTAAATTCTTTAATAAGGCACTTGAGACTTTGAGTTAAAAAGAAAATAAATGAAATTAACTATTAATTTTATTGCCACTATTTAAAATATATATATATAACCATATTTATTGGAATAAATAGTCATATTTGTTATGATTAATAGTCATATCTTTTAGGAATTAGTAGTTGAGAACAGATAATTATGTCTGTTATGAATAAATAACTGTGTCTATTAAAATTTGATAAATGTAACTGTTCAAAAGTGTCTTTTTATGTTTATAAATTGAGAATTTTGAATTACTTTTAGGACATATATTCACTTTCTCTAAAAAGAGTTTAAGCACTTTGTTGTCTCCAGGGATAGCTTATTTTTTATACTAAAGTAATATTACACTCAAGACAGTATAACTTCACACTTTAAAGCTAAAATTTCTATTATCTTCATATATTTTTCTAACATATTCATGCTGCTGTTTTTTACTAGAGGGACAATGCTTTAAGACACAAGACTAGGGGACTAAGCAAGAATAGGAGAAGGCGGAATTATCACGACTGAAACAAGTGGATTGGGAATATTTGGTACAGTACTCAGTAGTGGTGGAGAGGCAGATACAAGAGAGTAAGAATTTGGAGTATAAGTGGGAGTAGTGACTATTAGAAAGAAAAATATATGAAGACAATAAAATTTTGGGTTTGACTAAAATTTTGTCTTGAGTATAATATTATTTTTGTATGAAAAGCAAGTTACTCCAAAATATAACAAAATTCTTAAAACATTTTTTAGAGAAAGTGAATGTCTGTCCTGAAAATAATTTATAGACATGAAAAGATAATTTTGAATAGTTGTGTTTTTTAGATTTTGATAAATATAAGTATCTATTCATAATAAACATAATTTTTTACTTTCAATTGATATAATTGTCCATTCTCAACTAACAATTCTTAAAAGATATGATTGTCTATTTTCAACAAATATGATTGTCTATTATAATAGTTATATATATTTTCTAAAATACTGATAATAAAATTAATATTTATATATTTTTTAAAATAATGATAAAAAATGTCCAATGCCCATCAAAGACTTTAAATACATTTAATTTAACAATTTAATTTAGATTATATTATGAGTTATGACCCATATATTATAATTTAACCTTAATCATTTGTTGTTATTTATATAACTTTTAATATTTATAATTCTTTCTAATATAAATTTTTTTTTCTTTATTTACAAACTATGTAATAGTGACAGCAATGGAACCTTTGGAAGAAAAAGGGAAGCTATTTTCATCAAATACAACATCTTTAGATTGTGGGAATATGATCACTGTTAAGATTGCCAAAAACATTATTTGTGTTCATATTTTAATTTTTTGAAGGTCAGCTTTTATTTTTAATAAAAGTAGGGATTATCTCACAATACCAATATTTTATATAGAAATGGACATTTGAAGAGGCTTCCCGTGTGTACTAGTATGATTAAACCAAGCTAAAAGATCCAACCACCATAAAAAGCATGCAAAGATATCCAAGAATCCATTGAATCCGTTTGTTAATAAAATTACACTACAGTTGGCTTTTTTGGAAAGATCTCACATTGCTTTATGTGAAAAGAACTGCTGATGACGTGCGTAGGTGAGCTTCTAGCGAGAGTAAATAGTACCATACTTTTGAAAGGTGTTTTTTTTCTCAGGTCCTCATACTTACCTTCACACAGGCTAGGCTAACTGCAAACGTTATTGTTCAGACACTTCTCTCACTCTCATCACTTACAAAGGGGTTGAAGTTGAATGGATGTGATAGTGATTCGTAATTTAGAAGCAATTCAAAGTTAGCATAATCGTGGATAGCTAATGTTAAGGAAACCATACAACAAGAAAATAAATATAAAGTTAATAGTTGCTAAGTTTTGAAAAAAATTATGTGAATATTGTCATGTATTCTTTAAGGTAATAATTATTCAAATTAGTCGTTGTGAACTTTGAATTAAGGTTTCCGTGCTGAGACAATTTGTCTCACATGTAAATAACAGAGAAAGAGAGATGGATGATAAGTGAGACAAATTGTTTCAGCCCGTGTAAATAACTTAATTTGTCAGCTTTTACTTAATTCATTCGTAAACCACATTTTTGTAATTAATATTAGTTAGTGCCTTCTTTTTTAATTATATCTTTCAAGACTTGACCATCTACTTTTCTTATATATATATATATATATATATATAATAAAAATAATAGAGTAAAAAAGCACTTTACATATAATAGCAATTAATTTCAATAAATAACAAACGGATTAAAGATTTGTCAACGTTCTAATTTTAAATTATGTTGTACTAATGTGTAACGTAAATTTCTCACACAATTCTTTTAATTAGTGAACTATACTCATATGTTTGATAATAGTTTCTTTGATATGTCGAGGCTGACATTTTATAAATTATCTATATTTTAATGGTTAACATACTCATAACACTTTTGATTATATATACAATATATTTTAATAATAGAATAAATTACATGCAAACCCCGTACTAAAAACTAGTAATATATAAACAATTAGAAGTAAAAATAGTTTGTCTCAAATGCCTTTCTCAAAATTTTTATTTAACAACATACCATTTTATCATAAATTTAATAATTTTAAATTTTAAAAAATATTTTATTAAAAATTTAACTTCATAAATGACTGTTTTTATTCTTGTTATAAATGTTATGTTATATTGAAATATAAACTCAATTTTTTATTTTTAACATTTTATTATCTTATTAAGTATTCTATATAATATTAATTATTGTTACTACAAAGAGTTTGTAAAAAATATTTTTTATTATAAATTAAACTCTAGTCTTTAAAGTAGATTTGATTAGCAATCAATTTTCAAACTACTTCAATCAAGAACTAATTTTCTCTGCTCCCCATTTTTTTTCTCTGAGCAAAGAAGTTTTTTCTTTTTTTTTTAATAAAATGTCTCACTGGGTAGGAAAAATTAGAGGGTAAAACGGATCCCTTGGCCATCACTTCTGCTTTGGGAATCGTCTATATGATTGAGACATTTTCATGCCAAACAGACATTTTGAGGAAAACAAACTTTCATAGATATTTTGAAATTGGCAAGTTAGGGGTAAACAGTGATTATTTCAAAAATGGAAATTTTAAAATACCTGAAAGCCCCAGAATTCCAATCAGACGAATTTGCAACGTCCGTAAGTGCCGCCCGCCAACTCTTCACATCATCGCTCTGCCGTAGATCCCGTACATGTCGCGCAAATGCTTGTGCATAAGGACCGGTCTGCTTTCGGACTTGAGATGGACCCACACCAAAGAAAATTGGTACAACAATCAGACTGAAAATGCCTCTGCAGTCTTAGCTAAGTGGTAATGAACTGATGTTTATCTCTCTAATTCTACAGTTCAATTCTCAATTTCTCCAAAACTTGTACTTAAAAAAAAAATCAGACTGAAAATTGGTACATTCGAAGAACCCTGCAGGAAAATCATTTTAATACAAACCCCGCGCACACTAGTCAATACGGAAGAAAATATCTAGCAGCTTGATTTTTCAAAGCATCCTTTCGCCCATGTGAAACCACGTTTAGTCCCATCACTAATTTTGCAATACGCCAAGAGTGAAGCTCAAAAACACGCACACCAGTCAATATGATAAGAAAATATCTAAGTAGCTGCATTGCAGAGTCAAGCAAAGTCAATAGCAAAGAGTAGAGCCGGGAAGTGGAGGGAATATGATTGCCGCTGAGAGTAGGTAAGGGGATGCGTTTTTTTTGAAAAAAAAATCTAGCAGCAATTCTTTGACTTACGATCTAGTCAGGTTAGAAACATAGCTGAAACATGAGCCAAAGGTTATAGAAATATAATTTTTCTTTATTATGATAGAAACCCAAGTGGCCCCTCCCTCCACTAGACAGTATGAAGGAAATTGTGGCACTTTTAGCTACAGCCACATAACAGGGATGAATTGGGTGTTACTTGTTTTTGCAGGTGGCATTTTAATTTAGCACTTTCAAACACAAGATTTTATGAAATCATCATTAGGAAAAGGTGTTCCTGAGCCAAGCAGATAACAGACAGATACACACAGATTATGTGAATGCAAAAACTAACAATCTAACACTTTCAATCACACATATATGAACAGTAAATATAAAAAACACAATAAATCACTCGATCCGCATGGTCTTAGATATGATATTATGCACTGCCATTTACATGGTGGCGTCTAGGATACATCCACAGATATCCTTCTTCTGTTCAACATAATTCTACCTTTATAATTTGGTTTAAAAAAGATAAAGGTGTGGAAATGAATGAATATGTAGATCTAGGATTCCTGAGCTAGCTAACTTTGACATTAAAGTGACAAAATATCCAGGTATATACCCAAATCCAGAAGCTGAAACCCGCGCCCTCATAAGGTGAAAAATTCAAAGGACTGACAAATAAAACAAGTTATAAGAAAAATAGTGTGCTGCAAGAAACAGTCATTACTATACATAAACATAGTGATTAAAATTTTCTTTTTCTTTCCCTCTTATGTATATGTATTAGGTCTATCAATGTGTTGCATAGATGGTACTGCAAGATAATCATTGTCACCATAAACTAGGTAGGTCATTATTTCTTTGATAGCGCATTTATGTCCAACATTTACAATAACCTCCACTTTATCACCAGGTTTCAAATCTGACACAATTTGTTCCCATTTTTCATCTTCAAACAAAGTTGTTGAATCTTGCTGGTGGTGCTGAAATGTAACATTTGTGAGATTAATGATCCAAATACTCACAAGAAATTGCGATATTGGGTTGTCCAATGAACAAATATAAGTAACACAAAGAGTCATTCCTTTTTAGATAGGACCATCTCAAGGCACTTTCAAAGTTACCACCGATCCTTCACCCTTATAGACAAACCAATTTGAATACTTGTCACCAGGAAGAAAGTCGTTATTAGACTTGCTAGTAGTCCATATCTGTAGCATCAACATTGAATATTGGGCACCTGTTTAACTACTTATTAAATGAAAAAAAATATTACAAAACGAAAAGAAGAAAGAAAGGAAACATGTCATTATCAATGCTATCTTTAAGCATTCTTTTTGCAAGTAGACACGGACACGTCAAATTTGCAGAAACCAAAGTTGTTAGGAATCAAATGTGATGGTTCAAACAGACAAATAGATGAATTCAAACACTAATCACTGTGTATGCAATCTTAAATTGTGAAATTATGGGTTTGTTTCCATTTTTTCTTGAATTTCTACTGACAATTATCTTTCTTCTAAGATTCTAGTAATAAAATGGAACTATACATGGTGAAAAGAAGATTGGCCAAGGTAACATTTATTAACAACATTACATATATGAGAACTTGCTTTCAAGTAATAAATTATATCTGACTTGTTTATCACCCAGAAACAAGAATATAACTCTGTCATGTTTCATTACCAATTATAGTAAAATCCTTTGAGGAAGCATAATATGAATGCATGAATATTAGCAAAGATCGGGGGCATTTAAACAAACTAACAAGTTATTAGTGACTAATGTGTCTATTTGTGTGCCGGTGTTTACCTATTTAGTGTAAGATATGGGTTCCTAATATGTTATATACGGCAACATAGACTTTAAAACAGATGACTTTATAAAATCATTGCCAGGAAAAGGTGTTCTTGAATCAAGGAGATAACTGAGACAGATAGAGAGATTATTTGTAAATGCAACTAGCAACAATCTAACGCTATTAATCAGACATATATGAAATTACAAATGCTACATCCACTCCACATCGTCTTCCCTTGGCCATTTTCACCTATTTGATAAGCTGTTGATAGCCTTGGTTTTGATCATTCCGAATATTAGTAAAACGTTTTCTATCCTTAATAGGGCAAGAAATCAAGAGCTTAATGATCCACTTCTATTGATTGGAGGAAATCAAGGATAGAACACAAGGAATCAAAGATATCAAAATCAAAAAGGCCATCAAGGAAAACAGACTGCGATTGAAGGCCATATTAAAGATCTTGGACAAACTCAAAATAAACTTCTTTTTATCTGCCATCAACCAGGTTTTGTGTTACAAATAGCAGGAACTTCTCATACCTTTCAGATTCAATATTATTTATTGTTATGGCAGAATGACAATGGCCAGTAAAAAATAAAATTGCAGAATAAAATTGAAGGAGAAAGAGAAGAGAAAGCACATAAATATTTAACGTGAAAAAATTCAATGAAGGAAAAAAATCACGGGCAGAAGGGAAAATTTTACTGTTCAAAAATTTTGTTATAAGGCTGAAATCAGTACTAAACAATTGACCTCAAAAAATTGCTATTTTATGCAATACCCAAAAGATCTCAAATTGTAGAAATTTTGCAATTCTAAAGGCATCACAACTTCTCTTATGCAGTATCCAATTATAACTACAACTCTTTTTTTTTTGTTTTTAGAATGTGGGTCAAAGCACAACCATCTCCACCTTGACACGGATTCTAAAAGCAAACTTCAACAAAGAAACTCTCTACCTCTTCCACAAAAGCTCTTAAGAGCAAAACTCAACAATGAGTACTAATTAAGTCCAACCAATACTTGAATTTCTTAATAGGCAAAGATTTAGTGAGCATATTAGGTAGATTATCTGCAGTATCAAACTTCTTAATGAAAATTTTATCATTGGCAAAAATATCCTGAACAAAATGATACTTAATGTTAATATGTTTGGCTCTTTCATGATATATTTTATCTTTAGCTAAGTGAATTGCACTCTGACTATCACAATGAATAATAATAGAAATAGATTTAGATATAATTTCACCAACCAAACCTTTTAGCCAAATTGTCTCCTTAACAGCCTTTGCTATTGTCATATACTTTACCTCTATGGTAAATTGAGCAATGGTAGATTGAAGTGTAGCCTTCCAACTAATTGCACAACCTCCCAAAGAAAAAACATATCTTATCAATGATCTCCTCTTATCAAGATCTCCAACATAGTCTAAGTTCACAAAACTTGTCAAATTATCATTACTTTTTCCATACACCAAACAAGCACCTATAATACCTACTAAGTACCTGAGTATCCACTTAATTGCTTCCTAGTGTTGTTTGTCAGGATTAGCTAAATACCTGCTCACAACACTGACAGCTTGTGCTATATCAGATCTAGTGCATACCATCTAATATATAATGCTCCCAATTACATTGGAATAAGGAATGCGTGACATGTGATTTATCTCTTCATCTATTGTTGGACATAAATCTACTAAAAGTCTGAAATGAGCAGCAAGAGGAGTAGATACTAGTTTGCCCTTTTTCATGCCAAACTGACTCAATACCTTTTCAATAAAAGCTTTTGGAGAAAGGTATAATTTTTCATTTGACTTGTCTCTTATAATCTCAATATCAAGAATCTTTTTAGCAGCTCCCAAGTCTTTCATGTTAAATTCAGAACTCAACTGCTGTTTAACTTGCTTTATCTCAGTCATGTTAGATGCTACAACTAACATATCATCAATGTATAATAGCAAATATACAAAAGATTTATCAAGAAGCCTTTTAAAATATACACAATTATCATAATTGGATCTTTGAAATCCAATAATTTTCATACAAGAGTCAAACCTTTTGTACCACTGTCTAGGATATTGCTTAAGACTATACAAGAACTTCTTTAGCAAATAGACATGATCTTCTTTACTAGTAATTACAAACCCCTCGAGTTGATGCATATAAATTTGTTCATCAAGATCACCATGCAGAAATGCAATTTTCACATCCAGTTATTCTAACTCTAAATCATTCATAGCAACCAATGAAAGCAAAATATGAATAGAAGTATGCTTTACAACAGGTGAGAAAACTTCATTAAAATCAATGGCTTGTACTTGGTTGTAGCCTTTAGCTACAATCCTTTCCTTGTATCTAATATCAGAGTCACTTGAGGTATCAAACTTTTTCTTGAATACCCACTTGCAGCTAATGATCTTCTTCTTTTCTGGTGGCTTCACAAGTGTCTAAGTTTGATTTTTTTGAAGAGATTGAATCTCTTCTTGCATAGCAGAGTTCCAATTTGCAGTATTTTCAAAAGATATTACCTCCTTGTAGCTTTTAGGTTCATTGTACTCTACCTTTTCTACTACAACGAGACAATAGGCAAAATCTGAATAACCATACTTTTTAGGTGGTTTAATAGTTCTCCTTGGCCTGTCCCTAGCTATGGTGTAAGGTTGTACTTGTGAAGATTCTGAAGTCTCTTCTGAATTACCATCTACAAAACTAGGAACAGAGAATTGTTTAGGCTGAACAAGAACTTCTAACTCTACTTGTTCTCCACCTTTTTTATTATTCTGAATGACTGATTCTGTAACTTCTTTCTTTGTAAGCATGGCATATTGATCAAAAGTTACATACCTGCTAATAAGAAACTTGGACTGATCTAGACACCATAACCTATATCCTTTCACACCAGATGAATACTCAAGAAATATACATTTCTTTGCTTTAGGCTCAAGCTTTCCTTCATTAACATGTGCATAAGCAGGACAACCAAAAATTTTCAAAATAGAATAATCAATAGGTTGTAGACACCTAATTTTGTCCGGACCTTAAAAATTAAAGTGGACCCATGCATAAGTTCTAAAATTATCCTACTTGAATATATATTTTTCTAAAAGTTAATTGAGCAAAAATAAAAAATTTAAAGATATTTTTGGGTCCCAAATGTAAATAATATTGTTTAAAAATTATTAAAAATAAAAAATAAATAAAAATTAAAAATTAGAAAAAAAGGAAAAAAGAAAACAAAAGAAAAAGAAGTGTGAAAGAAAGAAAATGAAGAGTCAAAGAGAGGGAAGGTGTCGGCTGAGAAAGTAGAAAAATGTAAGAAAGAAGACAAGGCCAAGAGGATATTAGGTGGGCAAAAAGAAGAGGAAGAAAAAAAGGAAGAGGTTAGTCAAAAGAGGTGGCTGCTAGGAGATTAAGAGGAAGAAAATACTAGAGAAAAGGAGGAAGCGGCAACCAAAAAAAAAAAGGAGGGAAGAGCCATGTGAAGGAGGAGAAAATCAGAGAAAGGTGCCGTGAGTGAAGAAAAAAAAAATCAGGACCATGACTTGGCCTACAAACAGTTTTGCAGCTGATCTGAACCAGCATCACATCCACAGCAATGGGCACAGCTGCTGCAGCAGTACCAGCAGCAATGGGTGACCATGCAGTATTCAGCTGCAGCCATGGCCATGATGCAGCAGCATATGATGATGTACCCGCAGCATTACATGCCTTATGTTGCTCTCCGTCCCAGTTCTTTGTCCTGGTTTGGCATAAACGCTAGTTCATCTGTTAGCTGTGCATTTTTATATATTCTGTTGCTGTAAGCTTGCATTCTGTTTCTGTATTCTGCTGTCTCTGTTTCTACTGCTGTAATTCTGCATTCTGTTTCTGTATTCTGCAACTCTATTTCTGTTTTAAAAATTTGCAACTCTACTTCTGCTGTAAAAGAATTTCGCAGCTCTTTGAGCTGTATCATGTTGCTGTAATTCTGTTATTACAGTTTCTGATTCTGCTGTAAAAATTCTGCAACTCTATTTCTGCTGTAAAAGAATTTTGCAGCTCTTTCTGCTGTAAAAGAATTTCGCAGCTCTTTCTGCTGTATCATGTTGCTGTAATTCTGTTATTACAGTTTCTGATTCTGCTGTAAGAATTCTGCAATTCAGTTTCTGCTGTAGGCATGCTGTTGTAAAATTCTGCAGTCCCTATTTCTGCAGTAAAAAGATCTGCAGTTCTGTTTTTGTTTATCTCCTACCTCAATTTATTGTTATCATTGTAAATATTTAATTTTGTCCGATTCTTAAAAAAAATAAAAAACAAGGGCAAGCATCCATGTTTTCATACATTTATTCACATTCCCTTTCCAATTTTGCATTTGTGAGAAAAATAAAAATAAATTTGAGTTATATCCTTTTTAAATAAAAATAAAATAGGAATAGATGATCATGTAAATAATGCAAACATTTTTAAAGAACCCGATCTAGAATAGGAAGGGAATTTTATTCAAATTATTTTTAAAACCCTAATCTAAAATAGAGATGGAATTTTTTAAAAATTATTTTTAAAACCCTGATCTGGAATAGAGATGGGATTTTCTAAAAATTATTTTTTGAATAAACCTTGATTTGGAATAGAGATGAGATTTTTCAGAATTATATTTTTAAAATCCTGATCTGGAATAGAGATGGGATTTTTCTGAAATCATTTTCAAACCCCAAACTGGAATAGAAAGGGGATTTGCATGAAGTGATTAATTAAATATTCTAACCCGGAATGGGTAAGAACTATTTTTCAAAAATATTTATTTAAAACCAATGTTAATTAAATCGAGTAAATTTATTAGATCATTTTGGTACCGAAAGGGCATTTAGGGTGCTAATACCTTCCCTAAAACGTAACAAACCCGTGAACTCAATCTTTTATATGTAGACCATTTTTAATTAGGTGACCGATCTCACCTTAGATAACTTAGATTGGTGGCGACTTCACAAATCACAAAGCATGAAAACTTTCAGGGTCAACACAAGTTTGTCAAACCATACATTTCTAGTGTTTTACATTCAATGGTTGTATGAGGAGATCGGTTCACCAACTAGTAAGCTATGTTAACAGTTTCAGCTCAAAATTCCTTGCGTAAGCCTACATTTGAAAGTATACACCAAGCCTTTTTAAGAAGAGTTCTATTCATCTTCTCTGCAACACTATTCTGTTGAGGTGTATTTACAACGGTTCTATGCCAAGCAATGCCTTCTTTCTTGCAAAACTCATTGAACTCATTATTACAAAATTCAAGACCATTATTTGTCTTGAGTCTTTTAATCTATTTTTTTGTCTTTATGTAAAGTCTTCCATTACTTAAAAGTCACAAGTACTTAATTTTTCTGTTTTAGAAAATAGAACCAAGCTTTCTTTGAATAATTATCAATAAAAATCAACATGTATCTGGATGACTTCCTTTAGAAGGAACTTGAGAAGGCCTCCAAAGGTCTAAATGAATGTAATCAAGAGTTCCTTTTGTCTTGTGAATGGCTGAACTAAAACTCATCCACTTTTGTTTGCCAAAAACACAATGTTCATAGAACTCCATCTTTCTTATAATCTGGCCACCTAACAGACCTCTCTTGCTTACTGCTGTCATGCCTCTCTCACTCATATGCCCCAGTCTCATGTGCCAAATTTTAGTAACATTTGAATTAGAAATAGAAATAACAGCTCTTACAGTTAAACTTGTAATAGTATAACCATGCAAGAAATACAAAGTGTCAATTCTATTTACTTTCATCAATAAAAGTGCACCCTTAGAGACTTTAAGCACACCATCTTTACTTTTATATTTATAGTCATTCTTTTCTAAAGTATCCAAAGAAATTAAATTCTTTTTCAAATCTAGAATGTGTTTCACATTTGATAAAGTTTTGATCATACCATCATACATTTTAATTTGTACAGTACCTATCTCAACAATTTTACAAAGATGATCATCACCTAAAAACACACCTCCATTGAATAGCTCATAAGTGGTAAACCAATCCCAATTAGGAGTCATATGCTGTGTAGCTCCTGAATCCATCACCTAACTAGTTTCAAATATGATTTTAGCATCAATAACACAAAGTAGATCATTTGTCTCATCTTTTGTTATATTAGTTTCTCCTTATTTGACCTTACCTTTATTGTCACCTATTTTTTCCTTTTTTTTTCAGTTTAAAACAGTCAGATTTAATATGTCTCTTTTTTTTGTAGTAATTATAAGTCAAATTATTGTGTTTAGATTTTGATCTAAACTTGTTAGAATTAGGATTTCTCTCCTTACTTCTTCCTCTATCAACAAATAGACCAACGCTTTGATTACCCCCTTCAACAAATGTTAAATTATTATCAATTTTTTCTTTAACTTACAAATTTGACCTAACATTATCAAGAAAATTTTTTTCTTTACCATAGATCATTGTGTCTCTAAAATTTTTATAGGAAGCAAGCAATGAACATAACAGCAAAAACGTTTGATCCTTATCATTAATTTTTATATCTATCTTACTTAAATTAGTAATGATGGAAGTAAACTATGCTATATAAGATTTTAGTGAAGTACCTTCAGATATATGCAAAGTATAGAGGCGTTGCTTTAACCATAACCTATTGGTGAAAGATTTCGTTATGTATAGACTCTCCAATTTCAACCATGCACCTGTTGCTATTTCTCAGTGAGAATTTCTTAAAGAACTTCATTAACCAAGCACAACTGAATGGAAGAAAGAGTTCTGTCATCCATATCATCCCATTCAGTATCTGTCATAGTCTTGGGCTTCTTCGTCTTCCCAAGTAGTGCCTTCTTTTGACGGAATTGCCATAATCCTGACTTGTTAGAGTACAAAATTGGTTGACCCATCAAATTTCTCAATATCTGTCTAGATGTTGTTGCTGAAGTAGAAGCCATTGAGAACCAGGTTCTGATACCCAATTTATTATGGCAGAATGAGGATGGCCATCAAAAAATAAAATTGCAAAATATAATTTAAGGAGAAAAAGAAGAGAAAGTACACAAATATTTAATACAAAAAAGCCCAATGAAGGGAAACAATCATGGGTAAAAGGAAAAATTTCACTATTTAGAAATTTTGTTACAAGGCTAAAATTTATAATAAACAATTGACCCCAAAAATTGTTATTTTATGCAATACCTAAAAGATTCCAAATTGTAGAAATTCTACAATCCTAAAGGCATCATAACTTCTCTTGCGTAGTATCCAATTATAACTACAACTCTTTTTTTTATTTTTAAAATTTGGGTCAAATCACAACATTTATCTTTTGAATAAACATGATAATAATTTTGTTTAGAGTGAACTTTTGATATAAATATGTATGCGTTCGCAATTTCTAACTTAAAAATTATAATGTACATATTTTATTGTAGTTTTAGCACAGTGTTGGATTAGTTAATGTCTATTTTTCTTAATTAAGTGGCTTTTTTATTTTTCTCTATATTTAAATATGTTAGTATTAGTTTTTCCACTCTTAATTTTGTTCTAATTTAGTGACTTTTTCTCTATTTTTTTCTATATTTAAATATATCAATACTAAGAACTTAAGTTTAACTTGAATAGCTGAACTTGACATTGTTGTCTCTCTCCCCTCCCTCAATATTCCAACAAAAAATCTATTGGTATTAATTTTTTCTGATTCATTATTTTTTCAATTTTTAATATAAACAAAACCTGGTAAGCCACATTAGAAAGGTGAAACAAACACAATTAAAGTTGATTTAAGTGATTATTCAATAGTCTGATATACTATGTAGTAAAATTGATGTGGTATATTAATTTAAATAAAAAATAATTTATATCCACATCTATTATTTACAAAATTATGATAACAAAATAATACAAATTGTAATTTATTATTGGGTTACTGAACTTTAAGGAGATGCTCATCTATAGTTGTAATAATTACACTTCCAGGACCAAACCAGTACAACATTAGGCCAACTCATCCACATCATCGATTCAACAAGAACCATTTATAATAAAGTCTTCCAATCATCAGATTTTTTCCCCATTCACCATTACGTATCTTCATGTTTGGTTCTCGAATTATACCCAAATATTTCGTTTTTGTAAATAGACTTGTCCATCGTCTCGCTTGCAAACTTTCTTAATATTTCCAAGGAAACTTATTGCGTCAAAATTGGGAGTAAAAGCATTGTAAATGGCTTTAGCAATGGTTGTTTTACCAATCTCTCCCATCCCCTAATTTTTTGCCGCTGCAGCAAATTCCATAGTAGATTACCTAATTTCTTAGTGTCCTGACCATGCAAATCCTTACTTGCTGATTGACAAATCATTTCTTGCGCACGAGATTCTATTGCCACTGGGTGATCCACTACATGCAAGTGCAACTGTTCTAGTTTTATGAGAAAATACTCGACAATTTCTATGAACAAATGGCTTTTCTTCCTGGCAGTAAAAGTAACAAATTGAGTGATATACAACCATGATAAGAAGTGATGCATATGATTAAGAGCACCAGTTATTAAGTGTCTACATGATATTTATATTCTTATGAAAGGTGAACTATAAATTTAAATGAAAATTGATGAGAAGATCCCCATGATTAAAATTTGTATGAAGATCCCTGTAACTATGAGAATCCATGTGATCTTCTTACTATTATGTTTTAAATATATATTATATTTATATCTAAACCTCAATATGTATAGTATTATTGAAATTACAATCTCGTACAATGTGCTACCCAAAATTATGTTAGTAACTAGGAGGCGTCTTCTCATAATACAACAATCACAAAACTTTTACTTAATTAAATTATTAATTAGACACGCCAAATTTGTAGGGTACGGAAAGGTGAACTCAAACATGCAACTTCCAATTATAAATGCATACACCATATAATGTATAACCCTATTGTTCTAACCAACTAATATTTCACCCCACAAATCTCTTTCTTGTACCCTTTTCCTTCACCATGGCCATGCGCGCGCCAAAGCAGATGACGAAAACCACAATCGATGGCCACAAGAAGATTGAGATCGAGGAGCTCGAGAATGCTGCCAACAAGCAAGTCACTTTCTCAAAACAACGTTCTGGTCCGTTCAAGAAAGCCAGCAAACTCTGCATTTTGTGTGACGCTCAACACCTAAGGTTTATGGATACCATTTTTGCTTCTAGTGATCGTAAGATGACCATTAGGCACAGGACATAAATTCTAAATCGGAGCATGACTCATGCTGCTGTTATTGACTTGAGGGACAATGTTTTAAGACACAAGACTAGGGGCTAAGCAAGAATAGGAGAAGGTGGAGTTGTAGTGACAGAAACAAGTGGATTGGGAATAATGGGGACAGTACTCGGTAGTGGTGGAGAGGTAGACATATGAGAGTGAGAATCTGGACTATAAGTGGGAGTAGTGACAGCAATGGAACCTTCAGAAGAAAAAGGGAAGCTATATCCATGAAATACAACATCTTTAGATTGTGGGAATATGATCACTGTTAAGATTGCCAGCAACATTATTTGAGTTTATATTTTATTTTTTTGAAGTTCAGCTTTTATTTTTAATAAAAGTGGGGATTATCTCACAATACCAATATTTTATATAGAAATGGACATTTAAAGAGGCTTCCCGTAAGTACTAGTATGATTAAACCAAGCTTAAAGATTCAACCACCATTAAAAGCGCTCAAAGATATCCAAGAATCCACTGAATCCGTTTGTTAATAAAATTACACTACAGTTGGCTTATATGCAAAGATCTCACATTGTTTTCTTATGTGAAAAGAACTGCTGATGACGTGTGTAGGTGAGCTTCTAGTGAGAGTAAACAGTAACCATACTTTAGAAAAGTGTGGTTTTTTTAGGTCCTCATACTTAGCTTCGGACGGGCTAGGCTAACTGCATACTTTATTGTTCAGACACTTCTCTCACTCTCATCACTTACAAAGGGGTTGAAGTAGGATGGATGTGAAAGTATTCGTAATTTAGAAGCAATTCTAAGTTAGCATAATCGGGGAAGAGTTGTAATTAATGCTAGGAAATCATATAACAAGAAAACAAACACAAAGTTAATAGTTGATAAGTTTTGAAGCAAATGATGTAAACAGTGTCATTTATTCTTTAAGGTAATAATTATTCTCATTAGTCGTTGTGAGCTTCGAGTTAAACTTTCCATGCTGAGACCATTTGTCTCACATGTGAATAACAGAGAAAGAGACAGATGATAAGTAAGACAAATTGTCTCAGTTTGCGTAAAGATTTTACGTGTTACTAATTTAATTTGTTAGCTTTTACTTGATTCATTCATTCGATTAATTCACAGCACACACAAATTTATTGTCTATAAATTTTAAAAGACTCTTTTAAATTTATAGAAAATGAGAAAATTTAAAAGTAAATTACTTACTATTACTAACCATTCTTTACAATCTAAGTATATTCTTATTTGTAGTAAACATTTTGGATTAATATAACTCTTAATCACTAGTTAAGATAACATCTATTTATTAACAAATTTAAATAATTAAGAGTCACTTTTAATTTAATATTCTTAAATTAAAAATAATATGATTAAAAACAATCTCTATTTTTATAAACTAATAAAACCTCTAGCAACCAAAACAAGAGAAACAAAAGTTCTTGGACTTCTTTCCCCCTTTTGTATCTATTGTTTCAAGTCTTTCAATGTGCCGCTTAGATGATTCTGCAAGATGATCAGTGTCACCATATATTAGGTAGGCTATTATCTCTTTAATAGCGCATTTATGCCCAATATTTACAATAACCTCCACTTTATCATCAGGTTCCAGATCTGACGCTATTTGCTGCCATTTTTCATCTTCAAAGGAAGTTGTTGAAACTTGCCGGTGGTGCTGAAATGTAACCTTTGTGTGATTCTTGATTGAAATACTCACAAGAAATTGCGATGTTGGGTCTTCCAAGGAAGAGGAATAAGCAACGCAAAGAATCATCCCTTTCAAGATATGACCAATATCTTTAGGCACTTTTAAAGTGACTGATGATCCTTTGCCCTTGTAGACAAACCAATCAGGATACTTGTCACCAATAGGAAAGCATTGATCAAACTTGCCAGTAGCCCATATCTGTAACATCAAAGTTGAATATAACCACTAGGTACCTGTTTAGCTACTTATTAATAAAGTGAACAATTTTACAAAAGTAAAAGAAGAAAGAAAGGAAACAGCTCATCATGAGCGTTATTTTGTAGCATTCTTTCTGCTAGTCGACACAGACTTGCCGAATTTGAAGAAACCAATATTGTTAACAATCAGAGATAATAGTTCATACTGAATCTATCAAACAGATGAATTCAAACACTAATAATCACTCCTATGCAATATTAATTGTGAAATTAAAGTGTTTTTGGCTTGTTTCCATTTTTTCTTGAATTGCTATTGACATTGATAATATATCTTTTAAGTTTCTAATAATAATGTACAAATATATGAAGTGAAAAGAAGATTAGCCAAGATAATACTTATTAACTATATTACATATATGAGAACTTGCTGTCAAGTAATAGTTTACATCTGGCTTGAAATTGTCTAGAAACAGAAATTTAGCTATGTCATGTTTCATTATTAATTATAGTAAAGTTCATTGAGAAACCATAATATGAATGCATGAATATTAGCTAAGGTCTAACTTACACAAATAATTAGTGACTAGTATGTGTATTTGTGTGCCAGCGTTTAAGTATTTAATGTAACATTTGGGTTCTTATTGAAGGATAAAACCCAATGATATGACTAGTTTGGTAGAGATAGTAAAAATAATTAATAAAGTGTTGATGTAAAGATAATTGTGCCTCAAAATTTTAAAAAAGTTTGTCAATGCAGGTTTCAGCTTAAAGTTATATTTGTTATGAGGGATTTACCGTTATACAACTGTCATTCCAAAAAGAATTAATCTCCTACTTAAACGGCAGGAGATATCCTAAAGAAATCCACACAAAAAAATAGTAAAAGTAATAAAACCATTTTCATACTATGTAGATTTTTTTATAATACTAATTAGCTTATTTGTGACCTTTGAAATAGCATATAGGTGTTCGAATATTAAGATACCCAAAACCAGAAGGAAATACCCTGTATCTTTTCTACAATGGTCTTGGAATACTTCATGAACACGCAGAGAAAGAAAAAGAAGAACCTGCTTAATTCTCTCTACAAGAGCCTTAGCTACTTCGTTGCATCCTCCCATTTGAATAATAAGGGATCGCAAAGAAACTCCCACCCAAGTTTCTATACTTGAGATTTGCGATGCATTTGGTGTTGCTTCAACTTCCAGCGAATTTCTGGCAGCTAAGGCATTTAAACTTGCTATATCTTGAGTTTGTTGACGATTTGAGTCGCATTTCAACTCAAGACTTCTAAGTTTTGGAATGCTGGTGCCAGTTTGCGGTATACCACAGAGATCACAGCCCTGGCAATCCAAGGAAACCAAAGATATTTTTATTTTTTGAGTTATTAATAAAGTAAAAAAATTTTACAAAAGTAAAAGAGCTCATTATCAATTTTATTTTGTGGCATTCTTTCTGCAAGTAGACATAAACTCGCCGAAATTGGAGAAACGAAAGTTGTTAACAATCAAAGATAATCGTTCATACCGAATCAATCAAACAGATGAATTCAAACACCAATAATCACTGTGTGTGCAATACTAACTGAAATTAAATTGTTTTGGTTGGTTTCCATTTTTTCTTGAATTTCTATTTACATTAATCATATATCTTTTAAGTTTACGGAAATATATAAATTTTTTAGGTATTCTAATAATAAAATAGAAACATATAAAAAGTGAAAAGATGATTAGCCAAGATATTACTTATTAACTATAATTTTTTCTCCTGAGATAGAGGGTCAACTTGGCATTTTATCATGTGAAGTATATTTTTTGGAAGGGAGGAATCGAACCTGGCTTTTGCCTTTGGGAAGGCAGGTTTGATTATCTCTTTGAGCTCTGCTAAAATGGCATCTTATTTACTATATTTAATACATATATGAGAACTTGATTTCATGTAATAGTTTATATCTGACTTGAAAATTGTCTAGAAGCAGAAATGTAGCTATGTCATGTTTCATTATTACAGTAAAGTTCGTTGAGAAAGCACACTATGAATGCATGAATATTATCTGATGAGGTCTAACTCACAAATAATTAGTGACTAGTGTGTGTATTTGTATGCCAGCGCTTAAGTATTTAATGTATCATTTGGGTTCTTAATGACAAATAAAATCCAATGATGTGACAAGTTTGGTAGAGATAGTACAAGTAATAAAATCCTTTTCATACTATTTTTATTTGTTTTTATAATGTTAATTGGCTTATTTGTGAGCTTTGAAATAGCATACAGGTGTTCTAATATAAAGATACCTAGAACCAAATGGAATTACTCTGTATCTTTTCTACAACAGTCGTGTAATATTTCATTAGCATACAGAGAGAAAGAGGAACCTGCTTAATTCTGTCTACAAGAGCGTTAGCTACTTTGTTGCATCTTCCCATTTGAATCATTACATTATCTTTTATAAAATTAGCTTACCTGATCATTGCATTATTTTTTGATGTTATTGTTTTCTTCCATTAAACATAGCAAGGTTAATCATGCTTTAAAACAAAAGGGTCCATGATCACCATGTTAAGTATAATTAATTAACACTTCCGTTTGGGAATATTTTTAGCAAAATATTAAAGAAAAGTTTCAAAATTAATCCATATTTGAAAAAACCAATAGAAGAAGCATGAGTTACAAAGAAATACTAATTGAATTAATGCATGTCATTCCTGTTAGAGACTTGTAATTAATATCAATAACAATTATAATTTTAGATTTTATAATCTTTTTCTTATATTTAGCTTTTATTAGTTTGTCTAAGCAATGAGTATTTATAATGCAGATGAATGGACAAAGAAAATGAAGATGATATTGCAACATTATATAAAATAAAAATAAATAAAATGATCATATATACCATCATTCTTAATATTATTGTATCAATTTGTAATTTAAATAAATTTTCATTTCATTCTTTTAATTAGTGAATTACTCACACAGTTAATAATAATATCTTAAGGCCAATACTTTCAAATATTATTCATATTGCAATTGTTAAAGCATTTAAAATACTGTTTTCACAAATAAAATATTTTGAGTAAATTACATTAACATCTATTGAAATATTTGATTATGATACTCCACCTCATTCTTACTCAAATATTACACTCTACCCCATTTTTACTCAAGTATTACACTCTACTCCATTTACTCAAATATTAATTAAAAGAATATATCTAAATATTAATAGAATATTTATAAAAAGAATATTAAATCAACATTTTATTCTAATTTTACTTAAAAATGATACTTTGACTCAATTAACTATTTTAAATAACTAATATATTGACAAACTATGTATTTTTAATTAAATAATTATATTTATTGAAAGATATAAATTTAACAATGTGTGTGATTATAAGAAAAAAATTTAGTACAAAGAAGCATTTTAAGGGTGAGTTTAGTTAGAAAAAAAATATAGAGTATAATTAGTCTTATTTTTTACTAACTAAACTCATCCTCAAGATATTTTTATTTTTATACTAAATTTTTTTTCTCATAATCACACATATTATTAAATTTATACCTTACAATAAATATAATTATTTGATTAAAAATATATAGTTTGTCAAGATATTAGTTATTTAAGATGGTTAATTGAGTCAAAGTATAATTTTTAAATAAAACTAGAGTAAAATGTTAATTTAATATTCTTTTTATGAATATTCTATTAATATTTAGATATATTCTTTTAATTAATATATGAGTAAATGGGATAGAGTGTAATATTTGATTAAGAATGAAGTGGAGTGTCATATTTAAGTAAGAATGGAATGGAGTGTCATAATCAAATACCTCAAAAGAAGTTAGTGTAATTTACTTAAATATTTTTATTAAATAGTAAAATAAAGTCACATACAAAGTACACACTAAAATTTTATATATATATATATATATATATAGAGAGAGAGAGAGAGAGAGAGAGAGAGAGAGAGAGAGAGAGAGAGAGAAATAGATATATATATATATATATATAAGGTGAAAAGAAGATTCGCCAAAATACTACTTATATATTAACTAGATTACATATATGAGAACTTTGAAAAGGATATATATATGAGAACTTGCTTTGAAGTAACAATTTACATTTGATTTGATTATTGTGTAGAAGCATAAATGTAGCATTGTCATTTTCCATTATTAATTGTAAGTAAAATCCTTTGAGAAAGCATGTATACCTATATATATGTGTGTGTAATATGAATGCATGAATAATAGCTATGGTTTTGAGCATTAAAACAAACCAACACAAATAATTAGTGACTTATGTGTATTTGTGTGTCAGTGTTTAATGTAAGATATGGGTTCTTAATGAATGAAAGATAAAATCCAATAATATGATAAGTTTGGCAGAGATCGTGAAAGTAATAAAATAATTTTTACACTTTTTATATTTTAATATTAATTAACCTATTTGTGAGTTTGAAATGGCACATAGGTATTTTAATGAAAAGATATCACGACGGAAATCTATGTTATTTTATGGGCTACTCCAATATATCCAGAAGGAATTACCCCATCTTCTCTGTATCAATCTTACAATAGAGAGAGAGAGAGAGAGAGAGAGAGAGAGAGAGAGAGAGAGAGAGAGAGAGAGAGAGAGAGGAACCTGATTAATGCTCTCTACCAGAGCGTTAGTTACTTTGTTGCATTCTCCCGTTTGAATCATAAGAGATAAGATTTTGAATGCATTTGGTGCTGTTTCAGATTCCATACAATTCCTGTCGGCTAAGGCATTTAAACTTGCCATTTCTTGAGTTTGTTGAAGATTTGAGTTGCAGTTTACCCTGAGACTTTGAAGATTTGGAATGCTAGTGACAATTTGGGATAAATCATGAAAATCACAAACCGGTAAATTCAAGGAAACTAGAGATGAAAAGCTCCCGTGTGCCAGAGTTGGGAACTGAAAACTATTTGAAGGTGATAGCCAAGACCAGATAATAGAAGGAAACACATCGGGTGCTCTTCCATCATAGCCACAGAGAGATATATATCCAATGCTTTTAGATCTTGCCAGAGAAAAAGGCACTCGCGCAATAGCAGTATTATCTGCAGTTAAATGTGTCAATGATTCCGTCTGCTCGAAGTCCTCTTCTAACTTATCAATCAATGAACAACCGGAAATAGTAAGAGCTTTCAGGGATTTCACTTGATAAATACTTCTTGGAAGTTCTTTAAGGCATTTGCAATCCTTCAAATTAACCAGAAGGAGGTTTTGGAGTTCCCCTATGCTCTCATGGACCATAGTCAAACTTGGACAATGTTCGACTATTAGTTGTTCAAGGTTTGGTACTGTAGTAAAGATAGGAGTATGGGTTAAGTCATAGGAGTGGCTAAGATTAAGTATTTTCAATCTCTCTAGTAACTGCAAAAGTAGATATTTTTGGATTATTAAAAACTAAATAAAATAAAAAATTAGAAAAAAAATGGAAAAGAACTAACAAGCAACAATGATTACTTGTTTCTTGTTTCTAGTTTCAATAATTTGCTAATATTTACCTTGGGCTCCTTCCACACTAGTTTGAGATTGCTATATTGCAAGTCAATAGCAACTAAACTTTTTTGATAAAAGTTGTCAGGCATATATCTTAAAGGAAATCCATGCCAACGTAGCCATCTAAGACGTTTGGAAAGATGTTTATAATCTCCAGAAAGTTGAACATAATCCAACTGAAGCAACCTGAGTCTCTTCATCTCCTTAAAAGCTTCTGCACTGAAACACTCTCTATTGATTCTTGGCAATTTCAAAGCTAGCCCCTCAATAGCTCTGGTTCCCTGTCAATAAAGGAGAGGAAAATTCAGAAGGAAACATTCGTTATTTGTTTGTCCAAAAACATACATAAGTCCTGTAGTCTAAATATGCTTATAATGCGCGCGACTAATACAGTTACAGTTACAAAGAAAAAGCAAATAATTTTTTATATAGAAGAAAGAAAAATAAACAAAAGAAACTTGCCACAACATTAGAACTAGTAAATCAAAACTTTATATGAGCAGGGTCATACAATATGTTCCGTTAGCACTTCATCTACATCTTCATAAGACCATAATCTACTATGCTTCTCTGGCTCTTTTGGAAATTTTTCATGAATAATTTCTCTTCCCATATCTCGCAACAAATCATGTATATCAAGCTTATTATACTCGTCAACTTGCAGAAGGCTCCTCTCAATCAGTTCAGTTATTCCAGATTCTGCTTGAAGTTCACATCCATCTAATATTTGTGTAACATAGTTTCTGTCCATACCAATAAAGAAACAACATATGTCCAAGAATATATCCTTAATTTTATCATCGCTTAAACTATCAAAGCTTATTTTTAACTTTCTTTGAACTTCATCATTGGGAATCCTTTCTAATTTGGACAGTACACTTTTCCACACTGGCATTTCCTTCTCAAACAGACAAGAGCCAAGGACTTCAAGAGCTAGTGGCAGCCCTCCGCAATAAGAAACCACTTGTCGAGAGAGTTCAATGAAACCTGTAGCAGGACTTGATTCCTTAAAGGCATGCCAACTGAAAAGCTCAAGAGATTCATTATTTTCCATTTCACTCATTGGATATATGTGGTCCACCCCATGGACCTTAAGCAGATGCTTATTTCTAGTTGTAATGATTATGACACTACTAGGACCAAACCAATCACGATTACACAATGCACTCAGTTGGGCCAACTCATCCACATCATCAAGTACAACAAGTGCCTTCCAACGGCGAAGTTTTCTGTTAATAAGATCTTCTCGCAATTCAATATTAGGTATCTTCTTGTATGGTTTTCCAGTTATACCCGAAATAAGCTGTTCTTTTAAATAAACTTGACCATTGTCTTGCTTCCAAACTTCCCTAATATTTGCAAGGAAACTTCTTGCTTCAAAATCGAGAACAATGGCATTGTAAATGGCTTTAGCAATGGTTGTTTTTCCACTCCCACCCATTCCCCAGATCCCGACCATGCGAACATGGAATGATTCCCTGATTGACAATTTACTGATCACTTCTTGAACACGGGATTCTATTCTCACAGGATAATCAGCGATATGCCGAAATATGTTTGGAGGTAATTTTTGAGATAAGTATTGAACAATATGTGTGATAAGCTTGCTGTCATCCCTGGCGGTAACAATAACAAACTGAGTCATATACAACCATGGGAAAAACCAATGTTTTTGATCAACATGCTTTGATAACAAATTGCATAATATAAAACTACGATAAGGAGCGACAGAAGTGATTAAGAGCATCATTTATAAAAAAAAATAAAAAAAATAAAAAAAAAAGTGAAATGATTTGAATTAGACCAACAACACTATTTTCCCATACATTTGAAAAAATATAAATGAAAATAGTGTACGAATTTTAGCAACTATCTACATTCATAAATTTAAAAGCATCTAAATAGACCTGAAGTCCATATCAACTATCATAATTTTTTTATATTTATGTTTATTACTTACTATTATTTATTATATTTTGAGGAGGAAATGAGTCAAGCTTGTTTCAGCTCAATCAAATTTAGCTCAGTTTATGATTCCCGTGTATGAGTTCTGAAAATTTAAATAAACCAAGTTATAACTTAATATGATCTTAACTCATTTATATTAAAATTAACTTAATAAACAAAAGAAAAGTTGCTTTGTCAGATATAATATTTAAAACCCAATAAATAGTCAATTAATATAAAAAATTCTTTATCATCTTAATTTGTTTAAACTATAAACTTTATAAGCCAATGAAAATTCAAAAGTAATAGGAACCACCCAGTCAACATCAATAAAAATTCAAAAATAATTAGTCAACTAACATTAATAAATAATTGAATTTATATTTTCATTATTTATATATTTTTAGTTATTAGGAAAAATACACCTATAAACTTTTGTGAAAACTTATTTTCTAACTGAAAACTTAATTTTAAAACAGAATTAAATATTTAATTGTGTTAGAAATTTTTTAAATATTAAATTATTATGTACGCATTTTTATAATTGACTTATAATAATATATTTAATATATTGAGCAAGCTCAAGAGCTAAATGAGTCAAACACCCATTAATTCAAGCTTAACTCATATTTTAAATGAGTCAAAATATCTGACTCATATATCACTCATTTGGCCCATGAGCTTAATTAGTTCAATGAATCAATTATCAAATTAAATCCTAATTTACTTGAAGCTGGTTGAACTCATTTTCACCAATAATTATATATAAAGAAGTATATAAGAAAGAGATATTGATTTTGTGCATGTTATCTTTTCATAATGGTTTTAATCATTAAATTTTTAATAATAAATCTAAATTATTTTTAAATATTAAATCTCTTATTATTAAAATTTATTCACTCATCTTTAAATTTTTTAGTTTTTTTAGAAAAAAGCGGCTAAAAGCCAAAAAAAAAAAAAAGGAAACAATTACACTGACAGATCTCACGGCCAAGATCTTCGTCCTATCAGCAAGAGAATCTTTAGACGCAGGGGGCCTTTCCAGCACCTTGTAGGATAGCGAAGACCCAAGCTAGCCAAGTACTCAATATGCTCAAAATGGAATCAGTGATTTGTGATCAATAAAATTCTAGGTTTTTAAGTTAATTTGATTAGCAATCAATTTTCAAACTACGTTATTAATTCTCTCTACTCCACGATTTTTAAAACAAAAAAAAATTAATTTTAATTATGTCTAAATAGCTAGGAAAATTTAGAGAGCAATTAAAATGCGCAAAGTAACACTCTTTTTCACATCATATACTAAAAAAATTAACAACTGCTTATACTTCAAATTATTTAGAAAGATCGTCGCACTACTTAACTTTCAATCGATTTAATGTTCGGCTGTGGCCAGTAGCAATTAAATTTAAACTCAAGAATGGTAGTGTCTGAGTATATTTTGATGAAAAAGAAAGAGGGAGAAAAGTTTTTCTCTTCCAATAAAAAAATAATTTCATTTATATAATAGCTAAATTTATTTATTTTTTATTTAATAATATTCAACTACTATAATTAAGTTTTTATATATTAAATCAATACTAAAATATCATATTCGAACATAAAATAATTTTAAAATATTCAAGCTTTTCAATATAAATTATTTTCAACCGAATTCTACTAAAATAAATTCATGTCACAGCTTTACCTACCATATCCATCCGAAGAAATCTTAAGAAATTGTGATAATTTATATATTGCTTGTCCATCACTTGTGCTTTTTGGCATTGAATAACTGAGACATTTTCATGTCAACAGACATTTTATGGAAGAAAGATTCATAGATCGATATGTTTGCGTCAAATTTCCAAGTGGTGAACAGCTGATTATTTCAAAAATAGAAAAGGACAAATTCCATTTTAAGTCAGTTCTTTAAAATTATTTACAGTTACAGTTATAAATAAACATATGAATATTTGGGATCAAATGATGTTAACTTATTCCAGTTATAGATACTGTAATATTTATTAAATTACTAAACTATCCTCTTTCTCGTATATCTCAAATTCGAAAAAAAAAAAAAAAGAAATCTTATCTTTCCAAGTTAATCTGCTTCGTTTGGAAGAACTGTTGAAGGGTCTGATTCAAGAAGTGGAAGGGCAATTGGCATTGGAGTTTGAAGGGAATTAAAATTTAGAAGAAATTGTTGAAAAAGAAGTTTAAAAAAAATTATTCATTATGTGTTGGTCAATGAGATATTGGAGCATATGCAGCTGAAGGAAGAAGAAAACTTTGTTTTTGTGCTAACAAAGGATAATTCAATTATTTAGCAAATATTATATTATTTGTCATTAGAATAAGTTTAATTTTTTAATAAATTTTATTTATAACTATAACAATAAATAAGTTTAAGAAAAATATAACTAGAGCCTAAATAAGTTTAAAGTGGCCCTGCCTAGAATTTTCCTAATAGAAAATTTAAATTACCAGATCCTTGTATCCCAACTAGCGAAATTTATTGTTATAGTTATACATAAAAGTTTTAAAAAATTAAACTTATTCTAATAACAAATATTATAATATTTAATAAATAATTTAAGTTAGCACAAAAACAAACAAAAGTTTCTTCTTCCGTTACATTCATATGAATCCCCTTTGAATCCTTGTATCTCATTTCCTCATTTCTTCTTTTCAAATCTAAATATGAATACCCTTTGAATTGAAGTTGTCATTTTGCTGCTTGTTTTGATCTTGATTCTGTAGATCTGCTCCTTCTTGCTCAGAGATCCTTTTTTTTTTTTTTAAGTTTTCTTTCATTATGTGTTGGTCAATAAAATATTGGAGCATATTAATTTGAAGCAAGAAGAAACTTTTGCTTGTTTTTCTGCAGAATTTGATAAAGGATAATTTAATATTTACTAAATATTACATTATCTGTTATTTTTATTCTTTTACATGTTTATATTTTTGTTTACAGTCATATAGTTTGAACAAAAATATGACCATAACAATAAATAAATCTAGAATTTTCCCAATAGAAAGTTTAAATTACCAGTAAAGGTTTGCATCCCAACCAGACAAATTTGCAACTGCTTTAAGCGCCTCCCTCCAATTCCGCACATGATAGCGCTCCCGTTGATGACGTTGATGTTGTGCAAATGCTTTCGCGTAAGAACCCCTCTGGTGACGGACGTCAGACGGATTCACACCATAGAAAATCGGTATGACAAGTTGACCGAAAATTTTTTGACACTTAATCATTTCCACCAGTTCAGTAAGACACCATTTAGAAGCAGCGTAATGTGGTGAGAGAACAACGATGGAACAAGATGAGCCCTGGATAGCGTTGAGTAGTGCGGAGGAGATCTCTTCTCCCTTTTGCAGCTTATCGTCAACGAAAGTATCGATTCCGCGCTCACTTAAAGCGTTATAGAGATGAGACACAAAACTTCTGCGAGTATCTTCACCTCTGAAACTCAAAAACACGTCGTGCACCCATTTGCGTTCTGAGGAAGACATGATTATGGTATTGGATCTGAAGCAAAGTGTAGCTGTGGTTGTGGTAGAGTACAGCAAAGTCAAAGCAACAAAGGGTAAAGTCGTTGAAGGTAAGGGAATAAGATTGCTGGTGAAACCAAAGAGGGTGTTAGACTTAGAACCTTGCAGGAATTTAATGGTGATAGAAGCCCGGGCCCCCACTAGACAATATGACAATAATAGTTATAATAACAGCTCGATTTTCCAAAGCATCTTTTGAACCATGTGAAGCCGATGGGGTCGGATTTGAATTATACAAATAAAATACCAACAGAAAGTATACAATGTTACAAATAAAATACCAGAGAGGGAATCTACTCATGGAATAATTCTGTACAGCACTTTCACTTTATTATATTCTAATTGTACCCACTCATTCAACTTCTCTCTGACAAAGTAAATTTTTGGATACTTAGACAATATAGTTTGATTTGTGCAACCAAATGAAAGTTTGCCCACAAGAAAATATAGGGGTTACATTTAGGATTTATGAAGAATGAAAGGCAAGGAAAACTTTCACACCAAATGCGTACCAAATTTTTGGGATATAAATTTATTAAGTTTTATAATTTAATTTATAAAATTGAATAAATTTAATAATACATATTATTTTAAATAAATATATATTAGAGTTAACTTATAGTACAACTGAAGATTTGTTATTAGAGCCAAAGTTTTATTCTTGAAAATATATTTTAATAATCGAGAAAAGATATTTTTATTAATAAATTTTTATAAAATTCTCATAATTAATTTAATAATTTAAATTTTCTTAAACAAAATTTTCATAACATTGAATAATAAGAACCGTTACTGATTGGAATGCAGGCCTCAACCCAGGACTTAATTAAATTTGTTGTCAAATTGTAATCTGCAGTATTTTGGGATCATTTTAATTAACAGGTTTTTTTATTTTTTCTAAGCTTCAGTTTGTTAAATTATTCTTGTTTACAAGACCAATACGCTTTTAAATTTAGCGCGGCGCGCATATTCAGTTTGTACTGCAGGATAAAGTAAAGTAAAAGCAACCAGGAGTAAAGCAGCTGAAAGTAGGGAAAGAGAGTAAGATTGAGGGTGAGGGTATTACGAGGTACATACAGGAAATTCATTTTCATACAAAATTTCCATAGCATATACTCAACAATGTGAAACCATGTTAGCGTAGTCTGTTTCAACGGCCCACTTTTTTGTAATTGATGCTTGCTGGTATCCACGTTTTAAATTGATCCCCTATATTTCCTCGGTATATGTACATATCATTATAGCTTTTAAAACTCATGCCTGCTCATAATCATGTGAAACCGCGAAAGTTTGGTCCATTCACAACTTTTCAAATGGACCCTCTATTTTGTAATTGATAGTACGGAAATGATACAGTAACATGATTAAATTTATATTTTTTTTATATCTAGAAAAAGAAGAAGAATTAAATATTTGAATTTTTTTGTTGTAAAAAAAGCGTAAATTTAATCATATAAATATATCTTCCAAGACTTATACATCACTTATTTTTCATATATATATATATATATATATATATATCTATATATATAGAGAGAGAGGCATACTTGCTCATAATTGCTTTGAGCCCTTGAAAAAAAAGGTTTTATTATTCTATAAATAAAATTTTATTAAATTATTATTTAAAAATATACATTATTAAATTTATCAAAATTTAAAATTAAAATATAAAATCAATAAATTAAACCATCTATTCATTCTATTGGTAACAATTTAATAAGATTTACTTTCATACATCTTGCTCTTTCTTGAAAAAAGAAAAGGTAAATGCCTACCACTACTCTGGTACTAAAGATTGGAAGAACCAGCAAGACACGCGCTTCTTCCTTTTTTTGGTTGAATTCTTTATTCAGCAAATTGACTAAAAACTATAACCAAAATTTGAAAACTTGTATTTCTACGGCCACAATTTTTGTTGATTCTTTTACTTCAACTCTTGGATCTCACATCAACCACTCCAGTTTTTTTTCTCTATTTTTTAATTATACTAACAAAATACGAGCAAAACGTGTACGAAAATTTAAAGTGGTATACTGTCAAGGATTGCAAAATCTTCGGTCGTGTTTTCATTATTTTTTAATTTTAAATAAAAAAATTAAAAAAAATTAGCTTTTAACATTTTTTAAATTGAATTTTGAATTTTGAATTTTTTAAATTTTAATTTACTTAACCTAAATAATTAATAACAATTTTTTGGTTTTTTTAAATCCTATTTATTCACATAACTTTTGATACAAGTTATTTTAAATTTTTGACGAAATATGGTGCTTATGCATATAACCTTTTAACTTAAAAGTGTTTTTCACTTATTATATTTAAACACGACTTTAACTTTTAATAAAAAGTATTACAAAAAATTAATATAAAAAATAATTTTTTAAAAGCCAATTCAAAAGGGACTAATTTGTTTCAATATTTAATTGAACTAATGAAGATATGCATGTTAACCAATTATTTATACGAGAAGAAGGGTAAAGATGAATAGTATTATTCTTATATTTTTATGTTTACATTTTATTTATATTTTATTTATTTTTTTTCTCACTTTCTTTCTCATTTTACTCTCACATTTTTTTGAGTTCTCATTTCTAATTCACTCACGCCATAAGACGTGAGTGAAATGTGGACGTAGCAATGTGAGAGAAACATTTTTTGATAATGATAATCTTTTACCAAAAAAACCTAGTACAAATAGAAAAATTAATTCTAAAAATGAAGACTTTGTCTGAATGCACTTGTGTTTAAGTATCTTTTAAAAAAAAAGGAATAAATTATATTCCACTTCTTTAAGGTTCTTCAAAGTGACATTAAATTTCAATTTTGTTTAAAACTTACACTCCACCCAATTGACCATATTAACTAATTCTCATCTAAGCATCCTGATAAAATATTTTTTTTAAGTAATATGACATATTTATTTATAAAAAGTAAACTTCAAAAGCTAAGACAATTATTAATGAGAATATCGCATGCTAACATTTATGGTAAGAAAATCTTTAAAAATTTTTTAATAATAGGACCAATTAAATAATCATCCATTTAAGGTTAAAATTATATAGTCTTAAATCTTAAAAAATATAACTATAAACTCTAAACTTTAAAATCCAAACATAACATGAAATTAAACTCTAAAATTTAAAACATTATATTCTAAACCTATAAACTAGAATATTAATACCCTAAACCTTAAAATGTTAAATCTAAAACTATAAACATAAAAAATTCTAAATCTTAAAATCCTAAGAGCCATAGTATATTAAACCTTAAACTTTAAAACAACCATTCTTAAAACCTACACCTCAAACCCTTTGTTCCCTAAAATCTTTAACCTTAAACTTGACATTGACATTAAATCTTAAAATCTAAAAATACTAAATCGTATAAAGTTTAAGTATTTAGAATTTATGATTTTATAGTTTAAAATTTAGGATTTAAATTTTGTTTAAGTTTTTTATTTTCGATTTATAGTTTTGAGTTTGAGATTTATAAGTAAGGATGTAATATCATGTTGTATTTAAGATTTAGGATTTTATATTTTAAGATTTTAAAGTTTTGTGTTTGGGGTTTAGTATCTAAGAAGTTAAAATTTACTATTTAATGCCATATTATATTTAGATATAGGTTTGGGATTTAGAGTATTAAGTTTAAGATTTTAGATTTTAGTGTTTTAAATTTTAGAGTTTATGAACTTTGTCCCTAAATTAATTGATTATTTAATTAATTAAACATATTAAATTCATAATCATTTAATTGGTGCTTTATAATAAAATTTTTAAGATCTTTAGCATAAATATTAGTTACATCATATTTTTATAATTAATTTTTTTCATCTTTCAAGTTCAATTTTAAAAAGTATGTGTAAAAATTATATCAAATATTTAAAAAAGAATATTGTATTAAGATTTTTAGATGAAAGGTAGTTAGTATGATTAAATTGGAGTGGAGTATAGGTTTTGAACTAAAATGAAACTTAGTGTTTTTTGAAAAAATCTCAAGATAGTGGATTGAAATTTACTCTAAAAAAATAACAAAAGTTCAAGTATCAAATTTTTGGTACATTTATATAGATAGTCTACTAATTAATATTTTCACAATCTAAATCTGGACGCTCTTATATTTAATATGGTACTTCTAATCTAAGATGAACAAATATTAAGTCATTTACTAATATTGTTTTCATATCCAGAGAGGATCAATTACATACATTTTTTTTTAATTTCTCCATATAGTTACAAAAATAGAGTTGATAAACACACATCAATAAAACATTTATCCCAAAAAAAATTATTCTAATCATCATTATCAATTTACAAAACATTTTAAAACAAGATTTATGTTTTACAGATGACATTAAAAAATTTTCACTGGGAAAAGATGTTCTTGAACCAATTGGAGTTTACAGAGAGACAAAGAGATTATGTGAACGAAATTTCTAACAATCTGACACTATTAAATCACGCATGAACAGTAAATATAGAGAAACACAAGAAATTGCAAAGCCTACATTCACTCCCTCATGGTCTTCGCTTTGGTATTTTCATCTATTTTACAAGTTCTTGATAGCCTTTATAATTGAAATTTCTCCTAGAGGATTTCAGTTCTACCACAATGGAATTCACTCTCTTCTGCAGCTACGCTACTAGATCACTATTTATTTGTTAATTAATTATATATAATGACTAAAATATTTTCTATATTATATATTATTTAACTATTATAAAAGAGTATTATAATAAATTTTAATTTTTGAGGTCTTTTCAGATGGGGAATGAGATCCTACCCCGTCCTTGAATTTGTACAGGAATTTTCTCTCTGCTTCGTCTCCTTAGGGAGAAAATTCCTCCTGTCCCTTAGCCAAGCCTGAGGATTTCTCATGTATCCCCATTCAGTTAGAAGAAATTGTCATCCCTAAGTTCTATCAAGTTACATAAATTAAATAATGCTATTAAATTTTATTAACAATCAAATGTTTAGAAATGACATTAATTATAAAATCTCTTTTAACAATCTTTTCAAATATCTTGTTTATCTTTCTATACTTTTTGTTGGACTAAATTAAATGAATTAATCTTTTAATAACTAATTTAAGTTAAATTTAAAGAATCATTTATTAATTTACTCAACAATTAAGTGGTTTTATTTTCTTATTGCGGGCCACATGCTGCCTAAGATTTTCGCTAAACTGCCGTTTACTTCCCCGTTATTATTCTTGTAATTCTATTTTTACTTATTTTCATAACATAAAATAAATACTACATAATTTATCAAACAGTTTAAACTGTATGATATCAAATGCTATACTAAATTTATTAAACAGTTCAATCGTATGATACGACAAAAGCTAAAGACTTTTCTTGCGTGACCTTTTTGGAAGTCTTCGCCGGAACAGACTTCCCATCCTTTTCTTTTCCTCTTTCTCTTTTTCCTTTGTTTTCTTTTCATCGTGGGGCTCACTTGGGACTTGGGAGGATTCCATTTTTAAATTTAGTCAAAACAAGTGCATGGAATAATGGAAAGGCGCTAGATTGGATTAGATATGCATCATGAAATGCAATCACTGTTTTTGAGGCTTTAGCCAATAGATTTAAGCGAAAACAACTCGCAAAAAGGTCCAGTTGCTGGAAAAGCATCTGAAGGATTTCACTAATTTAGTGAACAAAAGTTTTTGTTGAATTTAAAATTCATGATTTCAAGCTCTAAATTTAGCTTTAGGCTCTAAGGAAATTTTCACATTGGAGAAAACCATTACTCTTACACCCCAAAAAGTCCTACAGAATTCCAATGTTGTTCTAATGAATGAGATTATAGATTTATAATTCAACAAGAAAATTCAAAAGAAAAATAAGGTAAAAAAAAGAAAGTGCAAAAAATATTAAAAAATTATTATTATTTAAATCTAACATTTAAATTAATTTTTAAATGATTTTATATCATACATCTTTCTATTAATACATTTATTTACAAATTTTATTTAAATTAAAAAATTAAAAAATAAAATTACGTACAAAAACGTATAATATAAGTATATTTTTAAAATACTTATTTTTAAGATATAAAAATAAACTGATAAAATAAAATCACATATCAAAACCAAAATCATAAAAGTATGTGTGTATGATAAATTAAACAGTTTTCATATTTATAGCACTCAATTTGCTACTTGAGAAATTTTTTTGATAATATTTTGATAATATATTTGTTTAAATTGCTCTAAGAGATCTTTTTGATTGACAACCAAAAAGTTAATTTTTTTGAAGAGTAAAAATCATTAAATAAGCGGTCATCTCTCAAACAAATATTTTTTATACACATAATCTATTATATTTTCTTTCTCTATTATGATGTAGATTGATCTATAAAATTCACTAACATGGTTCTTTTCTTATTTTTTTTACGCTATATTTTATAAACAAATCTATAAATATAATTAAATCTATTAAAAAGAGAGACAATATTAAAAAATTCTCTTGATGTCTTTTTCTTTCAATGTTTCGAATAAGTGTACATCATTATATATTATGAACATTTTAACTTATAATTTTTGCTAGATGATATTGACTTTTAAGCAATCAATTATATGAATGGGGTTGGATGCGAAAATTTTATGCGTACGTCCCTGGAGAATATGCTAAGGCTATACTTAGAAATGAAAAATTAGTGAAACGCACCATTTTATGAAATTTTTCTTCCTAAACGTGACTATCGAATACATCGAGAGACATACCACCATCAGCACTCAGTAGGATAAGGGGAATAAGAAAGCCATCCATCCAAGAAAACAAACTTTTCTCTGCTTTACTCGCAGAGACTGATACTTTCTGTGTCTCACTTGCACAAAACACACACATATATACAGATTTACGGATGAAGTAATATCAACTCACTAATGTAGCGTCGAATGTTAAGGCATTAATAGTTATAAGAACCTACAACATTTTTTTTTCAATATCTGTTTCTTGAGAGCAATCAAATCATTCACATTAGACGTCTAGATTAATGCATTCTATATGGGAAGTACCATAAGGCTAGGATCTCGAAGAACACTACTGCAGACACCTGATTGTATTACTTCCAAGCTGTAAGTGACATATCTATCTCCTATGCAGTATTTTAATGATGATTGAAATTAGAATAGGTAAATTAACTTATTACTAAAGTTGCTATATCAAAACTTTTTTTTTAGGGGGACAATCAGTGTATATACTGAATTATAGTGGTAGCTAGTTTTTGATTCTGTGAAACGTATAAAGCACTGAAGGAAAGTGTTGTGGATAAATTGTTAAGAATAACTTATTAGATAGCATCTTTTTGTCTCTAGTTGTTCTTATGCATTCTCGCTTATGTTTGTTACGTCTGTTCTTTACAGCTCATCTGAAATTTTGTTAACTTGTTGATATTATTCTTTTTAGGGACAAAGGAACTAGGAAATCAAAAGTTTTTGCATTCCTTGCATATAATGAGTTGAAACTGAAGAAAGATGAAGAAATTGTAACAGAAGAGGTCGAAACAGAAAGACGATGAAAGATCAGAGAACATTTTCTTATTCAACAAACTTGAAGGATTTTACAGAGCTTAAGCACTTATATAGAACTATATGACAGATGACTAGCCAAAATAACCCGTAACAATGCAACTAACTCTGTAACAGAATTACAGCTGTCATAAGAGTTACAGCTCATAAGAGTTACAGCTGTCAAAACAACTCTTGCAGCAGATTTACTAACAGTATGCAATGCTGATCACGTGCTCTTTTCTTCAATGAAGTCCACATCAGCTTTCTCATCCTCTTCAATGCTGTTCACGTGTTCTTCCAGCTTCAACTTCTTACTCTTATCATAATGATCAAAGAAGCACGAATCTTGTTGTAGGTTGGCCTTTGGCCTGTTCTAAAAGATTGACACGTCGGACATCAGCTTTCTTTAAAGATTTATAAGCTAATTTCTCTCTAATAATTGGTTTTTCTATTAGATTATTAAATTTAAAGACTTAGGAGCTCAGACTTTAGGTAGAATCATTAGGGCTGATCATGTCACTAAACATAAAAAGAAGGATGACGAAGATGATGACAGGGCGGCAAAAGAAGGAACCACATAGTGTTTGTCGACTTTCTAGAGAAGCGAATGTAATCAAATAATTCTGAAATAAAATTTTAATAATAAGTTTTTATAAAAATATAATGAAGAGTAAGATTTATTTAATTTATAAAATTAAATAAAAATTTTAATAAAAATTTTATAAGATTTAATATGCGAAAATACAACAACAGATAATGATTAATGAAACGCAGGCCTCAACTTGGGCCTTAATTAAAGCTGTGGTCAAATTTTAATCTACAGTATTTTGGGGTCATTTTAATTAACAGGTCATTTTTTCAAAGCTTCAGTTTGTTCAATTATTCCTCTTTGGATGACCAGCACCCTTTGGCATATTCAGTTTGTGTTGCAGGGTAAAATAAAGTAAAAGCAGCAAGGACTAAAGTAGTTGAAGGTAAGGGAGTAAGATTTAGGGTGAGGGTATTACTAGACATACCACGAACCTAGCAGGAAATTCGTTTTCATAAGAACCCGCCCAAACACAAATTTTCCGAAGCATCTTTTCAACAATGTGAAACGGCGTAGCTTATTCCATTCACAATTTTTCCAATAGGTCCTCTTTTTGTAATTGATGCTAACTAGTAACTTTTCTTTAATTATATCTTTCAAGATTTGATCACCTATCTTGCCCTCATGTATGTACAAATATATCTTTTAAAAGGCATGCTTGCTCATAATCGCCTTAGGGCCCTTTTATGTTTAGACTGTTCACAAATTTTCCAATAAGTGCTCTTTTTGTAATTCATGCAAGCTAGCTAAGGAAATAACGTATTAGAACCTCCAAATTATGTTGAACTTACTAGTTACCACGAAATTAATTTTGATAGAACCTCCAAATGTGAAACCAAGTTCAGTCTATTCACAAAATTTCCAATAGGCCAACGATGGGGCGGGATTTGAATTAAGAAACACTACTTTTTTGTAGAGGGCACTTGTGCCCTCTTTTAATTTTATCTTCCAACGCTTGATTGCATATCTTTCCTTCAATTATATATAAAGCTTTTGAAAGGCATGCTTGCTCATAATCGCGTTTTCCTTGCAAAAAAACAGATGCCTACCTACCAGTGCTTCGGTGCATGATGCTGGGAACCAGAATATGTTATATACAGCAAGAAAGATGTTTTCTCCTGGAGGACCTCAATTCTCCCACGAGGGTGTCCACCCTCTTCTACAAGCTATACCAGCATATCACACTACCAAGAAATCACATTCCTAAGCCTTTCACTATTAGAATTAATACAGCACAAAGAGTATTTCCTAAAAGCTAAAAGTGTACGTGAATAATATAATGGATCTTTAAGAGACTAAGATTCAAGAGAAATCTCAAATCAAACCACTGAAGGTTAACATAAGAGTAAAGGAGTAGCAGAAGAAAGTTGATACACAAACTGATCGGAAGACTGAAGCTATAAATTAATGCTCAAAACTATAACTATTCACTGTTTATTAGTGAAACTCTAGAAATTAGAAATACATATGGATTGGAAACAAAATTTAATCATTATTGCACAAAGTCATGTTTAACTTCTAATTGTCTTTCCCGACTTAGGCTTGTTAACTACAGGCATAGACCTTTGTACAAAAAATTTGGATCTCTTAATGTGTAATTTTGATAACTTTTACTCTTTATTTTTGCAGTGGGACCCACGCCATAAGAAAGAATATAATGCAAAAGTACAAAGATAAATAGAGAAATTCACTAAAATTATACAATAAAAACACAAGATTTAGTTATTAATTGACAAGGTTACAATCACCAACCGGAATGAATTGGGTGTTATTTATTTTTACATGTAACAATTTCAACACATTAAAACACAGATTTTGTGAAATCATCACTAAGACAAGTTGTTCTTCAACCAAGGAGGAAACACAGGGACACAGAGATCATTTGAATGCAAGTACTAACAATCTAACAGTTTTAATCACACACGAAGAGTAAATATTGAGAAACACAAGAAATTGCAAAGCTTACACTCACTCCACATGGTGTTCCCTTGGGTATTTTCAGCTATTTTGCAAGCTCTTGACAGCCTTCCCTTTAAAGCTGGAAATTATGCTTGGGGATTTCAATTCTAACACATGGGTGTCCACCCCTTCTACAAGATATACCAGTAGATCACATTAGCTAGAAATCACATTGCCTTTCACTATTATAATACGGCACAAAAAGTATTTACTAAAAACTAAAAAATTAACCCTATCTTCTTTTGGATTAGAACAATCCTTATCAAATAACGCAAATATTTATTGCTCATGCATTTAACTTAGCAAAGACGTTTAAAAAAAGATATATGTTTAACGTTCTGTAGAAAAATATTTTGTGCGAGCTTTCTTCTTTGGAGTCCATTTTATATGTTCTTATACTGTGTGGACATTTTTAAACATAAAATTGTTGCCAAGAAGTGATGCATATACAATCAAGTAAATCTGTTGTACATACGAAAGATTAGCATAAATAACAAAGATATGTTAAGAATTTTTAGAAGCTTATATTTGTCGTATCTGTTCCTTTATTGCTCATCTGCATTTTCGTTAACATGTGATGAATTTATTTTTTTTCTCCAGATTCTGCTAATGATTTGCACAAATTCAGATTTGGAGAGGGAGAAAGGAGCTGAGAAATGGAAAGGTTTTTGCATATGACGATCAAAGAAGCACAACTCTTGCTACAGGTTTACCCTTGCCTTATTCTTAAAAAGATTGATATTTCGGATACCAACTTTGTTTAAACATTTATAAGTTAAATTAGTCTCAAATATTAAATAGAATCATCGATCATTAGGGCTGATGATGTCACTAAGTATTAAAAGAAGGAAGATGAAGATGATGAGATAGAGCGACAAAAGAGGGAGGCACGTGGTGTTTGTCGGATTAATTTTGTACAGCAATTATTCTTGTTTAGATGACAAATACGCCTTTGAGCTTTGTGCGGCACATTCAGTTTGTGCTGGTGCTGCTGGCTAAAGCAAAGTAAAAGCAGCGAAGAGTAAGGCGGTGAGGGTAAAGGGGGTAAGATCGAGGATGAGGATATTAGTAGGTACATTCCAAGAACCTTACAGGAATTTCATTTTGATACAAACCCACGCGCACACAAACATATTCAACAATGTGAAACCATGCAAGCGTGGTCTGTTCACAACTTTTTCAAATAGCCCACTTTTTCGAAATTGTTGCTGGCTAGCATCGGCTTTTTAATTATATCTTTCAAAATTTATCACTTATCTTTCTTTCATATATAGATATAGATATATATATATATATAACTTTGGAAAAATATGTTTTCCTCATAATCATGTGAAACTGCATACGCATTCATCTGTTCACAGCTTTTCCAATAGGCCTACCAGCTAGTGTTCTTTTATTATTATTATTATTATTTGTAGTGCTTAGTGTCCTCTTTTTAACTGGATCGCCTAGCTCTCCTTCATATATGTATATATCAATACAGTATTTAAAAGGTATGCTTACCACAAACAATGATTAGATTAAGTGATAAAATGTCAGACTTTTATGTATGACAAATTTGAATTGAATTTTTATTTAAAGTTAAATTTATTCTCAAATATCTAGCAACATTTTAAAGAAGATTGCTTTCATTGTACCCTAAAAAAAAAGATTGTTTTCAAAAAAAATTCTCTGAATTAAAAAAAAAAAGGCATGCTTACTCATAACCACGTGAAACCACGTAAGTTTACTTAGTTCACAACTTCTCCAATGCGCCCTCTATTTTCTAATTTATGGTAGCTAGTCCCTTCATTTTACTTATATTTTGCTATATATATATATATATAATAGCTTTTGAGAGGTATGCTTGCTCATAACAGCGTTGAGACCCTTTAAAAAAAAGTTTCACCATTTTATAAATAAAATTTTATAAATTATCATTTAAAAATATGTATTATTAAGTTTTTCAAATTTTAAAATTAAAATATAAAATCAAGAAATCATACTATCGAAAAAAATTTATTTGTCACAATTTAATAAAATCCATTTTTGTAAATCTTACTCTATGTAATTCAGCAAATTGGCAAAAAAAAACTTTAACCAAAATTTCAAAACTTGTATTCCTACAATTTTTTATTCATTAATTTTTTTTTTTTTTTAGTTACAAGTGGTTATACTTAGGACATATGAAATAAAGGAGAAAGAGTAGGGTCAAACCAAAGATTTGGTTCATGAAAAGCTAAAGTGATGCCACATGAGTTAACGTTCATCGGCATTCATTAATTTATTTCAACTCACAGGTATCACTTCAGCTACTCCAGTTCCCTTTTCATCCACTTCATGAATTATACGAATACAATATGAGCAAAAAGTATACAAGGTTACAAAGGCAAAGTTAATGAACCTACATCAATAAAACGATTATCCAAAAAGAAAGATGCTTCCAATTAACGTTATCAATTTACAAAGCACTTTAAAATAAGCTTTTATGTTTTGCAGATGACATTATAAAATCATCACAAGGGAAAGGTGTTCTTGAACCAAGTCAAGATAACAGAGACATAGAGATTATGACAAAAATACTTACAATCTAACAGTATTAAATCACATATGAACATTACCCGTGAGCCGCTAGCTCGTTTGGCATAAGTGACTCTTTCTCCTGAATTAGTTTACTGATTTGATCCTAAATCCTTTTCCATAAATCTTAAGTATAACCCCTTGTAATTCAAAAAAAAAAAATAACACATGAACAGTAAATATGGAGAAACACAAGAAATTACAAAGCCCACATTTACTCTCCATGATCTTCCCTTTGGTATTTTCATCTATTTTACAAGTTCTTGATAGCCTTCACAAGAAATAAAGTTGAACTTACTAGGTACATGCGATGAACCTTGCAGGAAATTCATTTTGATAGAAGCCCACGCGCGCTGCGCACGCCAGTGACCAGTCAATATGATAAGAAAATATCTAAGTAGCTGCATTGCTGAGTCAAGCAAAGTCAGTAGCTAAGAGTAGAGCCGGGAAGTGGAAGGAATATGATTGCCGCTGAGAGTAGACAAGAGGAACCTTCCTGGAATTTATTATGATAGAAACTCAAGTGGTCCCTCCGTTCACTAGACAGTATGAAAGAAATTGTGGCATTTTTAGCTACAGCCACATAACAGGCATGAATTGGGTGTTATTTGTTTTTGCAGATGGCATTTTAATTTAGCACTTTCAAACACAAGATTTTATGAAATCATCATTAGGAAAAGCTGTTCCTGAGCCAAGCAGATAACAGACAGATACACACGGATTATGTGAATGCAAAAACTAGCAATCTAACACTATCAATCACACATATATGAACAGTAAATATAAAACAACATAATAAATCACTCGATCCTCATGGTCTTAGATATGATACTATGCACTGCCATTTACATGGTGGCGTCTAGGATACATCCACAGATATCCGCGTCTAGGATACATCCACAGATATCCTTCTCCTGTTCAATATAATCTCTATCTTTATAATTTGGTTTAAAAAAGATAAAGGTGTGAAATGAATGAATATGTACATCTAGGATTCTTGAGCTAGCTAGTTGGACATTAAAGTGACATAATATCCGGGAATATACCCCAATCCAGAAGCTGAAACCCAGCGCCCTCATACCGTGAAAAATTCAAAGGACTGACAAATAAAACAAATGATACGAAAAATAGTGTGCTGCAAGAAATAGTCATTACTATACATAAACATAGTGACTAAAATTTTCTTTTTCTTTCCCTCTTATGTATATGTATTAGGTCTATGAATGTGTCGCTTAGATGATACTGCAAGATAATCATTGTCACCATAAATCTTTGATAGGGCGTTTATGTCCAACATTTACGGTAACCTTCACTTTATCACCAGGTTTCAAATCTGACACAATTTGTTCCCATCTTCATCTTCAAACAAAGTTATTGAATCTTGCTGTTGTTGCTGAAATGTAACCTTTGTGAGATTAATGATCCAAAAACTCAAAAGAAATTGTGATATTGGGTTGTCCAATGAACAAATATAAGTAACACAAAGAGTCATTCCTATTTTTGCTAAAATGTAACCTTTGTGAGATTAATGATCCAAATACTCACAAGAAATTGCGATATTGGGTTGTCCAATGAACAAATATAAGTAACACAAAGAGTCATCTCTTTTTAGATACGACCAATATCTCAAGGCACTTTCCAAGTTACCACGAATCCTTCACCCTTATAGACAAACCAATTTCAATACTTATCACCAGGAAGAAAGTAGTGATCAGACTTGCTAGTAGCCCATATCTGTAGCACCAACATTGAATATAAGCATTGGGCACCTGTTTAACTACTTATTAAAGGAAAAAAAAATTACCAAACGAAAAGAAGAAAGAAAGGAAACATGTCATTATCAATGCTATTTTTTAGCATTCTTTTTGCAAGTAGACACAGACACTTCAAAGTTGCAGAAACCAAAGTTGTTAGGAATCAAATGTGATAGTTCAAACAGACAAACAGATGAATTCAAACACTAATCACTGTGTATGCAATCTTAAATTGTGAAATTATGGGTTTGTTTCCATTTTTTCTTGAACTTCTACTGACAATTATCTATCTTTTAAGATTCTAGTAATAAAATGAAACTATATAAGGTGAAAAGAAGATTGGCCAAGGTAACACTTACTAACAACATTACATATGTGAGAACTTGCTTTCAAGTAATAAATTATATCTCAATTGTTTATCATCCAGAAACAAGAATATAGCTCTGTCATGTTTCGTTACCAATTATAGTAAAATCCTTTGAGGAAGCATAATATGAATGCATGAATATTAGCAAAGGTCGTGGGCATTTAAACAAACTAACAAGTTATTAGTGACTAGTGTGTCTGTTTGTGTGCCGGTGTTTAACTATGTAGTGTAAGATATGGGTTCCTAATGCGAGGTAAAGATCAATAAAATGACAAGTTTGGTAGAGAGATAGTAAAAGTAATAAATACATTTTCACACCATTTAGATATCTAGATGGGAATCTATTATTTTATTCGCTACTCCAAGATATCCAGAAGGATTTACTAGATATCTTCTCTATAGCATCTTGCGCTTCCCTTGTTTAACACACAGACACACAGAGGAACCTGCTTAATTCTCTGTACAAGAGCATCAGCTACTTTGTTGCATCCTCCCATTTGAATAATAAGAGATCGCAAAGAAATTTCCACCGAAGTTCCTACATTTGAGATTTCAATGAATTTGGTGCTGTTTCAAATTCCACACAATTCTTGACAACTGCTATATCTTGAGTTTGTTCAACATTTGAGTCATATTTCAAGCCGAGGCTTTGAAGTTTTGGAAAGCTCCCAAATGCTTGAGTTAGGGACTGAAAAGTATTTGAAGGTGACATCCAAGACCAAATGATAGAAGGAAGCACATTGTGTGATCTTCCTTTATAGCCACAGAGAGATATATATCCAATGCTTTTACATCTTGCCAGTGAAAAAGGCACTTGCACAATAGCAGTGTTATCTACATCTACATGTGTCAAGGACTCCATCTGCTCAATATCCTCTTTAAACTTGTCAATCAATGAACAACAAGAAATAACAAGAGTTTTCAGGGATTTCAGCTGATAGATACTTCTTGGGGGATCTTTAAGGCATTTGCAATCTTTCAAATCAACTAAAAGAAGATTTTGGAGTTGTCCTATGCTCTGGTGAACCATGATCAAACTTGGACAGTGTTTGAGTATTAGTTTTTCAAGATTTGGTATAAATAAAATTAAAGTTGATTTAAGTGATTATTCAGTGAGTCTGATGTACTATGCAGTAAGATTGATGTGGTATATTAATTTCAATAATGAATAATTTATATCCCCATCTATTATTTACAAAATTATATTAACAAAATAATACAAATAATTATTTACTATTGGGTTAATGAACTTTAAGCGGACGCTCGTCTGTAGTTGCAATGATTGATTACGCTTCCAGGACCAAACCAATACAACATTAGGCCAACTTATCCTCATCATCGAGTACAACAAGAACCATTTATAGTGGAGTCTTCTATTCATCAGATTTTTTCCCCATTCAACATTAGGTATCTTCATGTTTGGTTCTCGAATTATACCCAGATAAGTTGTTCTTGTAAATAAACTTGACTATCGTCTCGCTTGCAAACTTTCTTAATATTTACAAGGAAACTTATTACGTTAAAATTGGGAGCAAAGGCATTGTAAATGGCTTTAGCAATGGTTGTTTTACCAATCTCTCCCATCCCTTAATTTTTTGCCGTTGCAGCAAATTCCATGGTAGATTAACTAATTTCTTAGTGTCGTGACCATGCAAATCCTTACTTGATGATTGACCGATCATTTCTTGCACACGAGATTCTATTGCCACTGGGTGATCCACTACATGCAAGTGCAAGTGGTCTAGTTTTATGAGAAAATATTCGATCAAATGGCTTTTCTCCCTGGCAGTAAAAGTAACAAATTGAGTAATATACAACCATGATAAGGAGAGATGCAAATGATTAAGAGCATCAGTTATTAAGTATCTACACGATATCATTATTCTTATGAAAGGTGAACTATAGATTTAAATTAAAATTAATAAGAAGATCCCCATGATTAAAATTGGTATGAAGATCCCTATAATTATGAGAATCCATGTGATCTTTTTATTATTATGTTTTAAATATATATTCTATTTATATCTAAACCTAAATATGTCTAGTATTATCGAAATTACAATCTCGTACAATGTTACCCAAAATTATGTTAATAACTAGGAGCCTTCTTCTCATAATAAAACAATCACAAAACTTTAATTTAATTTAATTATTAAGTAGACACGCCAAATTTGTAAGGTAAGGAAAGGTGAAATCAAACATGCAACTTCCAATTATAAATGCATACGCCATAGAATATATAACCCTATTTTTCTAACCAACTAATATTTCACCCCACAAATCTCTTTCTTGTTCCCTTTTCCTTCGCCACGGCCATAGATGCGTCAAAGCAGATGACGAAAGCCACAATCAAAGGCCACAAGAAGATTGAGATCAAGGAGCTCGAGAATGCTGCAACAAGCAAGTCACATTATCAAAACAACGTTCTGGTCTGTTCAAGAAAGCCAGGAAACTCTGCATTTTGTGTGACGCTTAACATCTAAGGTTTATGGATACCATTTTTGCTTCTAGTGATCATAAGATGACCATTAGGCACACGACATAAATTCTAAATCGGAGCATGATTCATGATGCTGTTATTGACTTGAGGGACAATGTTTTAAGACACAAGACTAGGGGACTAAACAAGACTAGGAGAAGGTGGAGTTGTCGTGACAGAAACAAGTGGATTGGGAATTATGGGGACAGCACTCAGTAGTGGTGGAGAGGCAGACACGTGAGAGTAAGAATCTGGACTATGAGTGGGAGTAGTGACAGCAATGGAACCTTCAGAAGAAAAAGGGAACGATATCCAGCAAATATAACATCTTTAGCTTGTGGGAATATGATCACTGTTAAGATTCAAGCAACATTATTTGAATTCATATTTTATTTTTTTGAAGTTCAGCTTTTATTTTTAATAAAAGTGGGGATTATCTCACAATACCAATATTTTATATAGAAATGGACATTTAAAGCGGCTTCCCTTATATACTAGTATGATTAAACCAAGCTTAAATATTCAACCACCATTAAAAGCACTCAAAGATATCCAAGAATCCACTGAATACGTTTGTTAATAAAATTACACTACAGCTGGCTCATATGTAAAGATCTCACATTGCTTTCTTATGTGAAAAGAACTGCTGACAACGTGTGTAGGTGAGCTCCTAGTGAGAGTAAATAGTAACCATACTTGAGAAAAGTGTTTTTTTAAGTACTCATACTTAGCTTCGGACAGGCCAGGCTAACTACAAACTTTATTGCTCAGACACTTCTCTCACTCTCGTCACTTACAAAGGGGTCGAAGTTGGATGTATGTGAAAGTATTCGTAATTTAGAAGCAATTCTAAGTTAGCATAATCGTGGGTCGTGGAAGAGTTGTAATTAATGTTAGGAAACCATACAACAAGAAAACAAACACAAAGTTAATAGTTGATAAGTTTTGAAGCAAATAATGTAAATAGTGTCATGTATTCTTTAAGGTAATAATTATTCTCATTAGTCGTTGTGAGCCTTGAGTTAAACTTTCCGTGCTGAGATCATTTGTCTCACATGTGAATAACAGAGAAAGAGAGACAGATGATAAGTAAGACAAATTGTTTCAGCTTGTATAAAGTTTTTACGTGTTAATAATTTAATTTGTCCACTTTTACTTCATTCATTCATTCGATTAATTTAAAGTATACAAAAATTTGTTGTCCGTAAATTCTAAGAGACTCTTTTAAATTCATAGAAAATGAGAAAATATAAAAGTAAATTACTTACTACTACTAACCATTCTTTACAATCTAAGTAAATTCTTATTTATAGTAAACATTTTGGATTAATATAACTCTTAATCACTGGTTACGATAACATTTATTCATTAATAAATTTAAATGATTAAGAGTCACTTTTAATTTCATATTCTTAAATTAAAAATAATATTAATTAAAAACAATCTCTATTTTTAAAAACTAATAAAACCTCTAGCAACCAAAACAAGATTAACAAAAGTACTTTGACTTCTTTCCCCCTTATGTATCTATTGTTTCAAGTCTCTCAATGTGCCGCTTAGATGATTTTGCAAGATGATCAGTGTCACCATATATTAGGTAGGCTGTTATCTCTTTAATAGCGCATTTATGGCCGATATTTACAATAACCTCCACTTTATCATCAGGTTCCAGATCTGACGCTATTTGCTGCCATTTTTCATCTTCAAAGGAAGTTGTTGAATCTTGCTGGTGGTGCTGAAATGTAACCTTTGTGTGATTCTTGATTAAAACACTCAAAAGAAATTGCGATGTTGGGTCATCTAAGGAAGAGGAATAAGCAACGCAAAGAATCATCCCTTTCAAGATATGACCGATATCTTTAGGCACTTTTAAGGTGACTGATGATCCTTTGCCCTTGTAGACAAACCAATCAGGATACTTGTCACCAATAAGAAAGCATTGATCAAACTTGCCAGTAGCCCATATCTGTAACATCGAAATTGAATATAACTACTAGGTACCTGTTTAGCTACTTATTAATAAAGTAAAAAACTTTACAAAAGTAAAAGAAGAAAGAAAGGAAACAGCTCATTATGAATGTTATTTTGTAGCATTCTTTCTGCAAGTAGACACAAACTTGCCGAATTTGAAGAAAGCAATATTATTAACAATCAGAGATAATAGTTCATACTGAATCTATCAAACAGATGAATTCAAACACTAATAATCACTGGTATGCAATATTAATTGTGAAATTAAATTGTTCTGGCTTGTTCCCATTTTTTCTTGAATTTTTATTGACATTGATAATATATCTTTTAAGTTTCTAATAATAAAGTAGAAATATATAAAGTGAAAAGAAGATTAGCCAAGATAATATATATTACTTATATGAGAACTTGCTTTCAAGTAATAGTTTACATCTGGCTTGAAATTGTCTAGAAACAGAAATTTAGATATGTCATGTTTCATTATTAATTATAGTAAAGTTCATTGAGAAACCATAATATGAAAGCATGAATATTAGCTAAGGTCTAACTTACACAAATAATTAGTGACTAGTATGTGTATTTGTGTGCCAGCGTTTAAGTTTTTAATGTAACATTTGGGTTCTTAATGAAAGATAAAACCCAATGATATGACTAGTTTGGTAGAGATAGTATAAAGCTAATTGTGCTTCAAGAGATTTTAAAGCAATTTGTTAATGTAGGTTTGAGTATAAAGTTATATTTATTAAAAGAGATTTATCATTATACAACTGTCACTCCAAAAAGGATTAATCTCTTACCTAAACGGTAGGGTATCCTAAAGAAATCCACACAAAAAAATAGTGAAAGTAATAAAACCATTTTTGTACTATTTAGATTTTTATATAATATTAATTAGCTTATTTGTGACCTTTGGAATAGCATATAGGTGTTCTAATATTAAGATACCCAAAACCAGAAGGAAATACCCTGTATCTTCTCTACAATAGTCTTGCAATACTTCATTAACACGCAGAGAAAGAAAAAGAAGAACCTGCTTAATTCTCTCTACAAGAGCCTTAGCTACTTCGTTGCATCCTCCCATTTGAATCATAAGAGATCGCAAAGAAACTCCCACCCAAGTTTCTATACTTGAGATTTGTGATGCATTTTGTGTTGCTTCAACTTCCACCGAATTTCTGGCAGCTAAGGCATTTAAACTTGCAATATCTTGAGTTTGTTGAAGATTTGAGTCGCATTTCAACTCAAGACTTCTAAGTTTTGGAATGCTGGTGACAGTTTGCGGTATACCACAGAGATCATAACCCTGTGAATCCAAGGAAACCAAAAATATTTTTATTTTTTGAGTTATTAATAAAGTAAAAAAAATTTACATAAGTAAAAGAAGAGAGGAAACAACTCATTATCAATTTTATTTTGTAGCATCCTTTCTGCATGTAGACATAAACTTGCCGAATTTGGAGAAACGAAAGTTGTTAACAATCAAAGATAAATATTTAATACTGAATCAATCGAACAGATGAATTCAAACACTAATAATCACTGCGTATGCAATACTAGCTGTGAAATTAAATTGTTTAGGTTTGTTCCCATTTTTTCTTGAATTTCTATTTACATGAATCATATATCTTTTAAGTTTACAGAAATAGATAAAGTTTTTCAGTTTCTAATAATAAAATAGAAACATATAAAAAGTGAAAAGATGATTAGCCAAGATAATACCTATTAACTGTATTTTTTTCTCCTGACATAGAGGGTCAACTTGGCATTTTATCATGTGAAGTATATTTTTTGGAAGGGGAGAATCGAACCTGGCTTTTACCTTTGGGAAAGCAGGTTTGATTACCTCTTTGAGCTCTGCTAAAATGGCATCTTATTTACTATATATAGGACATATATGAGAACTTGCTTTCACGTAATAGTTTATATCTGACTTGAAAATTGCCTAGAAGCAGAAATGTAGCTATCTCATGTTTCATTATTATAGTAAAGTTCGTTGAGAAAGCATACCATGAATGCATGAATATTAGCTAAGGTCTAACTCACAAATAATTAGTGACTAGTGTGTGTATTTGTATGCCAGCGTTTAAGTATTTAATGCATCATTTGGGTTCTTAATGAAAAATAAAATCCAATGATATGACAAGTTTGGTAGAGATAGTAGAAGTAATAAAATCCTTTTCATACTATTTTGATTTTTTTATAATGTTAATTAGCTTATTTGTGAACTTTGAAATAGCATACAGGTGTTCTAATATAAAGATACCTAGAACCAAATGGAGTTACTCTGTATCTTTTCTGCAACCGTCTTGTAATATTTCATTAACATAGAGAGAGAGAGAGAGAGAGAGAGAGAGAGAGGAACCTGCTTAATTCTGTCTACAAGAGCGTTAGCTACTTTGTTGCATCCTCCCATTTGAATCATAGGGGATTGCAAAGAGACTCCCACTGAAGTTTCCATATTTGAGATTTGTGATGCATTCGCTGTTGTTTCAACTTCCACGGAATTCGTGGCAGCTATGGCATTTAAACTTGCTATATTTGGAGTTTGTTGAATATTTGAGTTGCAATCTAACTCACGACTTCTAAGAATGGAAACCATAGATGAAATGCTCCCAAATGTTGGTCTTAGGGACTGAAAAATATTTGAGGGTGATAGCCAAGACCAAATGATAGAAGGAAGCACATTGTGTGATCTTCCTTCATAGCCACAGAGAGATATATATCCAATGCTTTTAGATCTTGCCAGTGAAAAAGGCACTTGCACAATAGCAGTTTTATCTGCATCTAAATGTGTCAAGGACTCCATTTGCTCGATGTCCTCTTCTAACTTCTCAATCAATGAACAACCATTTATAATAAGAGTTTGCAGGGATTTCACCTGGTAGATACTTCTTGGGAGATCTTTAAGGCATCTGCAATCCTTCAAATTGACTAGAAGAAGATTTCGAGGTTCTCCTATGCTCTGGTGAACCATAATCAAACTTGGACAATCTTTGAGTATTGGTTTTCAAGGTTTGGTAGTTTTGTAAAGTCAGGAGTATGGATTAAGTTACGGGAATGGCTGAGATTAAGTATTTTCAACCTCTCAAGCAACTGTAAAAGTAGGGATTTATTAAAAATATAAAAAATCAGATCAAGTTAAAACTTTGAAAAGATAAAATCAAATAAAAAAATAATATGTTGATATATACCTGCGTCTCCTTCCAGACTAGTTTAAGATTGCTGTATTTCAAGTCAATAGCGACTAAGTTTTTTTTATGAAAGTTGTCAGGCATGTATCTTAAAGGAAATCCATGCCAACGCAGCCATCGAAGGTGTTTGGAAAGATGTTTATAATCTCCAGAAAGTTGAACGTGATCCAATTGAAGCAACCTGAGTCTCTTCATCTCCTTAAAAGCCTCTGTACTCAAACATTCTCTGTTGCTTCTTGGCAACTTCAAAGCCAGCCCCTCAATAGCTTTGGTTCCCTGTCAACAAAGAGGTGGAAAAACAAAAAAGAAGCATTTGTTATTTGCTCACGCAAGAACACACATAAGCCCTGTAATATAAACATGCTTTCAATGCAAATGACTAAAGCAGTCTTAGCTATAAGGAACGAAGCAGAAAATAGTGAATATAGAAGAAAGTAAAATAAAACAAAAGAAACTTCCCACAGAATTAGAACTACTATAGCAAAACTGTATAATGAGAAAGTTCTTACAATTTGTTCTGTTAACACATCGAGTATATCTTCATGAAACCATAACCTATTTCGCTTCTCTGGCTCATTTGGAAATTTTGCACGAATAATTTCTCTTCCCATATCTCTCAATAAATCATGCATATCAAGCTTGTTATACTTATCAACTTTTAGGAGGCTCCTCTCTAAAAGAATAGTTATTCCAGATTCTGCATAAAGTCCACAACCATCTAATACTTGTGTAACATACTCTCTGTCTGGACCAATAAAAAAACAACATATGTCGAGGAATATATCCTTAATTTTATCATCGCTCAAACCATCAAAGCTTATTTTTAGTTTTTCTTGAACTTGATCATTGGGAATCCATTTTAATTTGGACAATACACTTTTCCACTGTGGCATTTTCCTCCCAAACAAACAAGAGCCAAGGACTTCAAGTGCTAGTGGCAGTCCTCCACAATAATAAACCACATTTTTAGAGAGTTCGATGAAATTTTTTGCCGGACTTGCTTGCTTAAAGGCATGCCAACTGAAAAGCTCAAGAGATTCATTTTCTCCCAATTCGCTCATTGAAATTTTGTGGTCCACTTGATGCACCTTAAGTAAATGCTCATCTCTAGTGGTAATTATTATCACACTTCCTGGGCCGAACCAGTCACGACAACACAAGGCCTTCAGTTGGGCCAACTTATCCACATCATTGAGTACAACAAGAGCCTTTTTATGGTGAAGCCTTCTGTCCATCATATTTTTTCCCCATTCAACGTTAGGAATCTTCATGTTTAGTTCTTGAGTAATACCCGAAATAAGCTGTTCTTGCAGATAAACTTGGCCATTGTCTTGCTTCCAAACTTCCCTAATATTTGCAAGGAAACTTCTCCCATCAAAATTGTAGGCAATGGTGTTGTAAACTGCTTTAGCAATGGTGGTTTTACCAATCCCACCCATCCCCCAAATCCCGACCAAGCGTACATCTAGTGATTCACTACTTAATGATTGACGGATCACTTCTTGAACATAAGATTCTATTCCCACGGGATGCTCAGCAACATGCAACAAATTGCGGTCTAGTATTATTAGAATCGTTTTGACAATGTCTCTGATCATCTCGCTTTCATTACTGGCAGTAACAACAACAAAATGGGTAAATATACAACCACCATAAGGTGTAATGAAAGTGATTAAGAGCATCATTTATTAAAAATTTGAAAAGATTTCAATTACACCTAACCAACAACACCTTTTCCTTCTTTAAATTATTTTAATTATAGTTATAGAGAAACTAAATTATTTAATTTAAAAGTTAAGGAAGTAAATTGTTCTTTTAAAAAAAATAAAGGGACCAAAAAGCTCCTTTATCCAATTAAACAAAGTAAAAGAACTTGATAAATAATAAGTATTAATTTCAGCAAATAAGATAAAGATCAAAACTGCATAAGTATCAAAATAGATAAAAAAAAAAAGAAAAGAAAAAAAATAGTTTATACCATAACCTTGCATGTATTATGCTAATTTGTAATCTAAATTTTTTGTTTCATTTTTATGAAATACTTAGAAAATTAATAATAATATCTTTAATTTAATAAGGCTAATATGTCCATGTTCTATTTTTTATGATTAGAATACTTAAAACACTTTTGTTTATTTTCAAAATAATTAGATAATAAAATCAAATCAAATGCGTCACGTGTGCTAAAACTAATGGTAGATAAGAAAGTACAAAGAAAGAGATATTGATATTTCCATATTATCTTATTATAAAAGTTTTGAGCATTAAAATATCTTCTAAAGATAAATTTAAATTATTTTGATTTATTAAATGTCTTTATATTAGAAATTTAATTTCTTATTTTAAAATTTATTAATTTATTTTTAAATTTTCTTTTATCAAATTACTAACTAGGTCAGCTAATTTTGATCAAATCCTGAAAGGCTTTCAATATGCTAAAAATGGAAGCACTAAGTGATGGTAGACAAATCTTAGTCTTGTAAGTTAAACAACTTTATTAATTCTCTCTACTCTCCTTTTTATTAAACAGAAATATTCTTTTAAAAATATGTCTCAATAGCTAGAAAAAAAAATCTAGAGTAAAATGCGTAAATTAACATTCTTTTTTTTTTATCAAATACTAAAAAAAATTAACAACCCATAAACTTAAAATTATTTAGAAAGGCATTGGCACTACTTAACTTTCAATCACTTAATGTTCCTTTTACAAGGCTGTGGCCAGTAGCAATTAAATTCAAACTCAAGCAACAAGACAGTTTATTTAAGTCCTACTTCAGAAGTATGGCATTCAATTTGTGTATTGGTTGTCCATCACTTGTGCTTTTTGACATTGTATTACAGAGACATTTTCATGCGAACATACAGTTTAAGAAGAAAAGTTTCATGGATATGTTTGTAGCAAAATTTGATTCATTGTCGTTGGCATTTTTAGGGCCCGTTCGATGAGTTTAAGAAAAAAGAACTTTTTTTATAATACTATTGTTTTAAGGATTTTTATCAAAAATTAAAGTTATTTTGTATTTTGATATAATATTTAAGAAGTACTTTTGAGTTAAAAAATTATTTAAATGTTAAAATAAACACTTAATTTGTAATTTACTAAAAAAGACATGCATAACAATTCGTTCTCATCTTCCTTCCCATGATAGAACACAAGCAGCAACTGATATTGATAAGCAATTTAGAAGCCCAATATGCAAAACCCACTAGTTAATTAAGTTCCAATACTCAAACAAATTAGCTTTTTTAAAAGAAGCATAACAAATCATTGGGTTTCCAAGAACCTACTGATGTGCAGTACCCAGATGAGCAAATCCAAGATTTAATTTGGTGCATCCATAGAAGCTGATTGACTCATGAGGAAAAAAAAATTCTAAGAGAAAACAACCAGAGAGAAAGCTTCTTCAAGAATAGGTTATTAGAATAAAAAACCATTCAGCGTAAAACTCAATGAATGGCGTCTATGCATAAAGATTTTTGAGAGATTTTGAGGCCAAATCCCTGCGTTAAAGTTCCCATCAACTGTGAGGGAAAGGGAGAAAGGCTGAAAATTTTTGAGAGAAAACAAAAGAGTCAAGCAAGCTATAAATTGCAATCTAGGAAGAAGAAGAAGAAGAGGGACGAAGAATAGCCGGGAAAAAAGATGAAGATAAAAAGGAGCGAACTAAGTCGTAAAATATTGTGAGGATATTTTTGTCCATAAAAATCGTAATCGAGGACCGGCACTTTTCTCTCCCATCTACCATGTTTTTCTTAAGAAGCCAGAAATTCTGGTTTAAATAAAAAGGCAATTTTTTTTTTTTTTCAAAAGCCTATTCAAACACAAATTAAACTTGGAGAAGCACTTTCATTTCAAAAAAAACAGTTTTTTTTAAGGAAAAATAAGCTCATCCAACTGGACTCTTAATAATACAATGGCATATATTATTATTTTGGGTTGCCTCTCTAGTACTTCGGGTTTCCAAGATTTCGAGTACATATTTAAGTGGCTTATTACTCTTCCGGATAAAAAAATTTTCAGAAATAGAAAATTTAAATTACCTTTCATGCTTGATATGCCACCCGGAAAGATTTGCAGTTTCCTCAAGCACCCTCTCCCGATCCGTCTCCTCACGAACGAAAAAAGCTGAGTCTGTATAACGCCACATGTTGCGGATGTGAGACGGATTCACAAGATAAAAGATCGGTAGAACAATCTGACCCAAAGTTTTTTGACACTCATTGATTAGCATCAGTAAGACACCAAGTTGAAAAAGCGTAATTCGCTGAGAGAACAACGATGGAGCAATTTGAGCCCTGGATTGCGTTTTTTATTGCGCCGGACATCTGTCTTCCCCTTGGCAGCTTATTATCAATGAAAGTATGAATTCCAGCATTTCTTAAAGCAGTATTGAGATGAGAGACGAAATTGTGGCGAGTGTCATCACCTCTGAAACTCAAAAATACATCGTGCACCCATTTGCGTTGTGAGGAAGACATGGATTATGGGATTCGATGGTAAGCAAAGCGTAGCTATGTTGCGGAGTTTAGCAAAGTGAAAGTAGGAAAGAGTAAAGTGGTTGAAGATAAGGGAATAAGATTGAAGTTGAAGGTATTATAACTTCCAAATAAAGTTGAACTTACTAGCAACATTCCAGGAACCTTGCAGGAAATTCATTTTCATACAAACTTGCGCACACAGATTTTTCAAAGCATCTTTCAACAATGTGAAACCGCGTACGTTTAGTCCGTTCACAACTGGTGTAGGCGCTGGTGCCCTCTTTTTAATTATATCTTCTAGATTGCATATCTTTCCTTCCGATATATAATTAAATTATATTTAGCTTTTAAAAGGCATGCTAGCTCATGATCGTATATTCAATGGGGCCCTTACCAAAAGTTAGCTAAGCACATGCCTACCAGTGCTGTAATTGGTCCAAGAGACCGGAAACTAGAATATGTTATATACGGCAACACAGACTTTAAAGCAGATGACTTTATAAAATCATTGCCAGGAAAAGGTGTTCTTGAACCAAGGAAGTAACAGAGAGACACAGAGATTATATGTGAATGCAACTACTAACAACCTAACACTATTAATCAGACGTATAAGAAATTGCAAAGGCTACATTCACTCCACATCGTCTTCCCTTGGCTATTTCACCTATTTGATGAGCTCTTGATAGCCTTGGTTTTGATCATTCCAAATATTAGTCAAACATTTTCTATCCTTAATATGGCAAGAAATCAAGAGCTTTATGATCCACTTCTATTGATTGCAGGAAATCAAGGAAAGAACCCAAGGAATCAAAGATATCCAAATCAAAAAGGCAATCAAGGAAAACGGACCGAGACTGGAGGCCATGTAGAAGATCTCGGACAAACTCAAAATAAACTTCTTTTTCGCTGCCATCACCCAGGTTTTGTGTTAAGAATGGCAGGAAGTTAGCATACGTTTCAATTTTCTTGAGATTCAATATTATTTATCTTTTGAATAAATATGATAATAATTTTGTTTAGAGTGAACTTTTGATCTAAATATGTATCCGTTTGCAATGTATAGCTTAAAATTATAATGTACATATTCTATTGTACTTTTAGCACAATTTCGGATTAGTTAACTTTCATTTTTTTAATTAAATGACTTTTTCTTCATTTTTTTCATATTTAATCTTTTAGTATTAATTTTTTTTCTTTTAATTTTGTCTAAGTTCAACAACTTTTTCTTTATCTTTCTCTATATTTAAATCTACCAACACTAATTAATTTTTTCTGATTCATTATTTTTTCAATTTTTTAAATAAACAAAACCTGTTGAGCCACATTGGAAAGGTGAAACAAACACAATTAAAGTTGATTTAAGAGATTATTCAGTGAGTTTGATATACTATGCAGCAAGATATATGTGGAATATTAATTTAAAAAATGAATCATTTATATCCACATCTATTATTTACAAAATTATATTATCAAAATAATACAAATAGTTATTTATTATTGGCTTAATGAAACTTAAGCAGATGCTCATCTATGGTTGTAATGATTACGCTTCCACAACCAAACCAGTCACAAGAACATTAGGCCAACTCATCCACACCATTAAGTACAACGAGGGCTATTTATAGTGAAGTTTTCTATCCATCAGATTTTTTTCCATTCAACAATAAGTATCTTCATGTTTGGTTCTCAAATTGTACCCATATAAGTCGTTCTTGTAAATAAACTTATCTTCTCGCTTGCAAACTTCCTTAATATTTGCAAGGAAATTTGTTGCGTCAAAATTGGGAGTAAAGGCATCGTAAATGGCTTTAGCAGTGGTTGTTTTACCAACCTCTCCCATCCCCGAATTTTTTGCCGTTGCAGCAAATTCCATGGTAGATTAACTAATTTCTTAGTGTCCCGACCATGCAAATCCTTACTTGATGATTGACTATCACTTCTTGCACACAATATTCTATTGCCGCTAGGTGATCCACCACATGCAAGTGCAAGCGGTCTAGTTCTATGAGAAAATATTCAATAATTTTTATGATCAAATGGCTTTTCTCCTTGGCAGTAAAAGTAACAAATTGAGTAATATACAACCATGATAAGGAGTGATGCAAATGATTAAGAGCATCATTTATTAAGTGTCTATGTGACATCATTATTCTTATGAAAGCTAAAGTATTGACTTCAATTAAAATTGGTATGAAGATCCCTATGATAATGAGAATTCATGTGATCTTATTATTATTTTTGGAAATATATTATATTTGGATTTAAACCTAAATATGTATAGTATTTTTGCAATTACAAACTCATACAATATGCTGCCTCGAATTGTGTTAGTAAATAGGAGGCGTCTTCCCATAATGCAACAATTACAAAACTTTTATTTAATTAAATTATTAATTAGACACGCCAAATTTGTAGGGTTTTTCTTAAGGAAAGGAGAACTCATACATGCAACTTCCAATTATAAATGCATACACCAACTAATATTTCACCCACACAAATCTCTTTCTTGTTCCCTTTTGCTTCGCCATGGCCATAGCCACAAATAAAGTTGAGGGTATTATAACTTCCAAATAAAGTTGAACTTACTAGCAATATTCCAGGAACCTTGCAGGAAATTCATTTTCATACAAACTCGTGCACACAGATTTTTCAAAGCATCTTTCAACAATGTGAAACCGCGTATGTTTAGTCCGTTCACAACTGGTGCAATAGGACAAGAAGGGGACCCTTACAAAAAAGTAGTTGGTGCTAGTGCCCTCTTTTTAATTATATCTTCTAGATTGCATATCTTTCCTTCTGATATATAATTAAATTATATTTAGCTTTTAAAAGGCATGCTAGCTCATGATCGTATGTTCCATAGGGCCCTTACCAGAAGTTAGATAAGCACATGCCTACCAGTGCTGTAATTGGTCCAAGAGACCGGAAACTAGAATATGTTATATACAGCAACACAGACTTTAAAACAGATGATTTTATTTTATAAAATTATTGCCGGGAAAAGGTGTTCTTGAACCAAGGAAATAACAAGAGACACAGAGAGATTATATGTGAATGCAACTACTAACAATCTAACACTATTAATCAGACGTATATGAAATCGCAAAGGCTACTTTCACTTAGACTTGTCAAATCGGGTAACCCGCCCCGACCCGCACAAACCCGCAATTATTGCGGGGCGGGCCGACCCGCAAAACTGGCGGGTTGACAAATGCTAACCCAACCCGCCCCATAATATATTGCGGGTTAGGCGGGTCAACCCGCAAATAATTTTAAAAAATTTTAAAAAAAAGAAAAAATATTTGATAAAAAATTTAGTGCTAAATCTTTGCCAAAACGACGTCGTTTTGAGCCCTAATGGTTAATTGGCTATGCAGCATTTGCGGGTTGTAACCCGCGAGCTGACCCACAATTAACCCGCATTAACCCGCGGGTTATACGGGGCGGGTAAATTTACCCGCAAAATTGCAGGTATATTTTATATCGACCCGCCCCGCCCCGCATAAGAGGCGGGGCGGGTTGACCCAGCGGGTTGAACCCATTTTGACATGTATACTTTCACTCCACATCGTCTTCCCTTGGCTATTTTCAGCTATTTGATAAGCTCTTGATAGCCTTGGTTTTTTTGAAGATTCCAAATATTAGTCAAACATTTTCTATCCTTAACATAGCAAGAAATCAAGAGCTTAATGATCCACTTCGATTGATAGCAGGAAATCAAGGAAAGAACTCAAGGAATCAAAGATATCAAAATCAAGAAGGCAATCAAGGAAAACGGACCGAGATTGAAGGCCATATAAAAGATCTCGGACAGACTCAAAATAAAACAATATCTATTTTTATAAACTAATAAAACCTCTATAGCAACCAAAACAAGAGAAACAAAAGTTCTTTTTCTTCTTTCCCCCTTTTGTATCTATTGTTTCAAACCTGTCAATGTGCTGCTTAGATGATTCTGCAGGATGATCAGTGTCACCATATATTAGGTAGGCTGTTATCTCTTTAATAGCGCATTTATGTCCAATATTTACGATAACCTCCACTTTATCATCAGGTTCCAGATCTGATGCTATTTGCTGCCATTTTTCATCTTCACAAGAAGTTGTGAATCTTGCTGGTGGTGTTGAAATATAACCTTTGTGTGATTCTTGATTGAAATACTCACAAGAAATTGCAATGTTGGGTCATTCAAGGAAGAGGAGTAAGCAACGCAAAGAATCATCCCTTTCAAGATATGACCAATATCTTTAGGCACTTTTAAAGTGACTGATGATCCTTTGCCCTTGTAGACAAACCAATCAGGATACTTGTCACCAATAAGAAAGCATTGATCAAACTTGCCAGTAGCCCACATCTGTAACATCAAAATTGGATATAACCACTAGGTACCTGTTTAGCTACTTATTAATAACGTAAATGATTTTACCACAGTAAAAGAAGAAGTACACAGCTCATTATGAACGTTATTTTGTAGCATTCTTTCCGCAAGTAGACACAGACTTGTCGAATTTGAAGAAACCAAAATTGTTGACAATCAAAGATAATAATTCATACCAAATCTATCAAACAGATGAATTCAAACAGTAATAATCACTGGGTATGCAATATTATTTGTGAAATTAAGTTGTTTGGTTTGTTTCCATTTTTTCTTGAATTTCTCTTGACATTGATATTATATCTTTTAAGTTTCTAATATTAAAATAGAAATATATAAAGTGAAAAGAAGATTAGCCAAGATAATACTTATTAACTATTGTACATGTATGAGAACTTGCTTTCAAGTAATAGTTTACATTTAACTTGAAAATTGTCTAGAAACAGAAATGTAGCTATTTTTAATGTTTCATTATTAATTATAGTAAAATTCATTGAGAAAGCTTAATATGAATGCATGAATATTAGCTAAGGTCTAAGTTACACCAATAATTAGTGACTGGTATGTGTATTTGTAGGCTAGCATTTAAGTATTTAATAAACAATTTGGGTTCTTAATGAAAGGTAAAACCCAATGATACGACAAGTTTGGTAAAAATAGTAAAAGTAACTAACAAGGCGTTGGCATAGTATTTGATTGAGTTTTAAGGAATCTTGAGGCAGCTTGTTAGTACGTCTGGAGTCGACTTTATTAAAAAATGTTTACTATTAAACAACTCCCACCCGAAAGAGAATTAGTCCATTACCCAAATTGTAAAATGATACCCCTAAAAGAATTTTTAAAAAAAGTAACAAAACCATTTTCATACTATTTATATTTTTATTTTATAATATTAATTAGCTTATTGGTTACCTTTGAAATAGCATATAGATGGTCTAATATAAAGATATCCAAAACCAGAAGGAATTACCCTGTATCTTTTCTACAATAGTCTTGCAATATTTCATTAACACACAGAGAAAGAGAAAGAGGAACCTGCTTAATTCTCTCTACAAGAGCATTAGCTACTTCTTTGCATCCTCCCATTTGAATCATAAGGGATCGCAAAGAAACTCCCAACGAAGTTTCCATTCTTGAGATTCTTGATGCATTTGGTATTGTTTCAACTTCCACAGAATTCTTAGCAGCTAAGTCATTTAAACTTGCTATATCTTGAGTTTGTTGAAGATCTGAGTCGCTTTTCAACTAAAGACTTCTAAGTTTTGGAATGCTGGTGACAATTTGCAGTATACCACGAAAATCATAAGCCTGTAAATCCAAGGAAAACCAAAGATATTTTTATTTTTTGGGTTATTAATAAAGTAAAAAATTTTACAAAAGTAAGAGAAGAAAGAGAGGAAATAGCTCATTATCAATGTTATTTTGTAGCATTTTTTTCTGCAACTAGATACAGACTCGCCGAATTTGAAGAAACCAAAGTTGTTAACAATCAAAGATAATACTTAATACCGGTGAGCTCTAGCTCAACTGGTACACTGATCCCCATCCTTCGAACCCTGCATGGGTTCGATCCCCTGTAATGCCTTGCGAGGCTCCTATGTTCACCTAAAAAAAAAAAGATAATACTTAATACCGAATTTATCAAACAGATGAATTAAACACTAATAATCACTGTGTATGCAATACTAATTGTGAAATTAAATTGTTTTGGTTTGTTTCTAATTTTTCTTGAATTTCTATTGACATTAATAATATATCTTTGAAGTTCCTAATAATAAAATAGAAATATATAAAGTTTTTAGGTTTCTAATAATAAAATAGAAATATATAAAGTGACAAAGATGATTACCCAAGATAATACTTATTAATTATATTTTTTTCTGCTGAGACAGTGGGTCAACTTGACATTTTGTCATGTGAAGTATATTTTTTGAGAAGGAGAGAATCGAATTTGCGTAGCTTCTTACCTTTTGAGAGAGATTTAATTACCACTTGAGATTTGCTCAAATGGCAGCTTATTTACTATATATATTACATATATGAGAGCTTGCTTTCATGTAATAGTTTATATCTGACTTGAAAATTGTCTAGAAGCAGAAATGTGGCTTTGTCATGTTTCAATATTAATTATAGTAAAATTGGTTGAGAAAGCATAATATGAATGCACATGAATATTAGCTAAGGTGTAACTCACAAAAATAATTTGTGACTAGTGTGTGTATTTGTATGCCAGCGTTTAAGTATTTGATGTATCATTTGGGTTCTTAATGACAGATAAAATCCAATGATATGACAAGTTTGGTAGAGACAGTAGAAGTAATAAAGTCATTTCATACTGTTTACATTTTTCTTTTAAAATATTAATTAGCTTCTTTGTGAGCTTTGAAATAACATGTAGGTGTTCTAATTTAAAGATATTCAGTCTTGTAATACTTCATTAGCACAGAGAGAGAAAGAGGAACCTGCTTAATTCTGTCTACAAGAGCGTTAGCTACTTCACTACATCCTCCCATTTGAATCATAGGGGATTGCAAAGAGACTCTCACCGAAGTTTCCATATTTGAGATTTGTGATGCATTTGCTGTTGATTCAACTTCCACAGAATTCGTGGCAGCTATGGCATTTAAACTTTGCTATATCTGGAGTTTGCTGAATATTTGAGTCGCATACCAACTCAAGATTTCTAAGATCTGGAATGGAAACCATAGATGGAATGCTCCCAAGTGTTCGACTTAGGGACTGAAAAATACTTGAAGGTGATAGCCAAGACCAGATGATAGAAGGAAGCACACTGTGTGATCTTCTTTCATAGCCACAGAGAGATATATATCCAATGCTTTTAGACCTTGCCAGTGAAAAAGGCACTTGCACAATAGCAGTTTTATCTGCATCTAAATATGTCAAGGACTCCATTTGCTCGATGTGCTCTTCTAACTTCTCAATCAATCAACAACCATTTATAATGAGAGTTTGCAGGGATTTCACCTGGTAGATACTTCTTGGGAGATCTTTAAGGCATTTGCAATCCTTCAAATTGACTAGAAGAAGATTTCGAGGTTCTCCTATGCTCTGGTGAACCATAATAAAACTTGGACAATCTTTGAGTTTGAGTTTTTCAAGATTTGATAGTTTTGTAAAATCAGGAATATGGATTAAGTTACGAGAATGGTTGAGATTGAGTGTTTTCAACCTCTCGAGCAACTGTAAAAGTGGGGATTTTTAATATATATATATATATTTAAATCAAAACCAATAAAAAATTTAAAAAATAAAATCAAATAAAAATAATATGTTGATATATACTTGGGTTTCCTTCTAGACTAGTTTGAGATTGCTGTATTTCAAGTCAATAGCAACTAAATTTTTTTAATGAAAGTTGTCAGGCATGTATCTTAAAGGAAATCCATGTCAACACAGCCATCTAAGGCGTTTGGAAAGACTATTGTAATCTCCAGAAAGCTGAACATGATCCAATTGATGCAAACTAAGTCTCTTCATCTCCTTGAAAGCCTCTGTACTCAGATTTAGACATTCTCGATCGCTTCTTGGCAACTTCAAAGTCAGTTGCTCAGTAGCTTTGGTTCCCTGTCAATAAAGAGGTGGAAAAACAAAAAAGAAACAATTGTTATTTCCTCACGCAAGAACATACATAAGCCCTGAAATATAAATATGCTTTTAATGCACGACTAAAACAATCGTAGCTATAAGAAACGAAGCAGAAAATAGTGAATATAGAAGAAAGAAATAAAACAAAAGAAACTTCCCACAGAAATAGAACTAGCTAGTAAAGCAAAACTGTAAAATGAAATGTTCTTACAGTATGTTCTGTTAACACATCAATTACGTTCTCGTGTAACCATAATCTACTTCGCTTCTCTGGTTCATTTAGAAAATTTTCATGAACAATTTCTCTTCCCATGTCTCTCAATAAATCATGTATATCAAGCTTGTTATGCCTATCAACGTTTAGAAGGCTCCTTTCGATGAGAAGATTTATTCCAGATTCTGCGTGAAGTCCACAACTATTTTGTATTTGTATAACATACTTTCTATCCATGCTAATAAAGAAGCAACATATGTCAAGGAATATATCCTTAATTTTATCATCATTTCAACCATCAAAGTTTAATTTTAGCTTTTCCTGAATTTGATAATTGGGAATCCTCTCTAGTTTGGACAATACACTTTTCCACTCTAGCTTTTCCCTCTCGAACAAATAAGAGCCAAGTACTTCAAGAGCTAGTGGCAATCCTCCACAATAAGAAACTACATTTCCAAGAGTTCAATGAATTACTTTCTCAAAGGCATGTCAACTGAAAAGTTCAAGAGATTCATTTTTTCCCATGTCACTCATTGGATATATATATATGGTCCACTTGATGTACTTTAAGCAAATGCTCATCTCTAGTTGTAATGATTATTATACTTCCAGGACCAAGCCAATCGCAATTACACAATGCTCTTAGTTGGGCCAACTTATCCACATCATCAAGTACAACAAGTGCCTTTCTATGGCGAAGTCTTGTATTCATCAGATGTTCTCTCGATTCAATGTTATGTATCTTCATGTTTGGTTCTCCAATAATACCCAAAATAAGCTGTTCTTGTAAATAAACATGACCATTGTCTTGCTTCCAAACTTCCCTAATATTTGCAAGGAAACTTCTAGCATCAAAAGTGCGTGCAATGGTACTGTAAATGGCTTTAGCAATGGTTGTTTTACCAATCCCTGCCATTCCCCACATCCCAATCATGCGAATGTCCTGTGATTTCTTACATAACGATTTACTAATCACTTCTTGCACACGACATTCTATTCCCACAGGATACTCAGCAACATGCAAGAATGTGCAGTCCAGTCTTGTAGCGACGGTATTGACAATGTCTGTGATTAATGCACTTGCGTTCCTGGCAGTAACAATAGCAAGTTGGGTAAATGTACATTCGTGATGCAAGAGATTAAATATGTGAAACGATTTCAAGAAGCTCAAAATGGTAGCAGCAATTTGCTATCAAAAAGTGTTGGTCTTTTAAAGTTAATTTGATTAGCAATCAATTTTCAAACTACTTCAATCAAGAATTAATGAATTCTCTCTACTCTCCTTATTTTAAAAAAATGTGTCTCACGAGCTAGGAAAAATTAGACGTATAATGGATAATTTGTATATTGATTGATTGTCCATCACTTATGCCTTTTGGCCTTGTATAACTGAGTCTCAGACATTTTTTTTTTTTTTTTTTGGATGGAGAGTCTTAGACATTTTGACGCCAACAGAAAATAGTTTAATAGATATCATGTTAGCATCAAAATTCAATTCGTCAACACTTGCAAATTGCCAAGTCAGTTGGTACACAGCTGACTAATTCAAAAATGGGAAACTTAAATTACCTGAAAGCTCCTGAATCCCAACCAGACAAATTTGCAACTTCTGTAAGCGCCGCCCTCCATCTCCCCATATGTCTCTCGCCTAGAACACGTTGATGTCGAGCAAATGCGTCTGCATAAGGACCTGTCTGCTTGCGGACGTATGACGGATCCATATCATAGAATATCGGTAGAACAATCTGACCCAAAATTCTTCGACACTCCATGATTTCCACCAGTTCAGATAAACACCGTTTAGATTCAGCGTAATCTTTGACAAAACAATGAGGGCACAATTCGAGACCTGGATTTTTCTTCCCAGTGTATATGAGATCCATGTTCCTCTTGCCAGGTCATCATCAATGAAAGTATCGATTCCGGCATTTCTTAAAGCATTATTGAGATGGGACACGAAATTGAAGCGAGTATCTTCCACTCTGAAACTCAAAAACACGTCGTGCACCCATTGGTCTCTTGAGGAAGACATGGATTATTGGAATCAATCGTAAGCAAAACGTAGCTGTGTTTTGGAGTGAAGGTAAGGGAACAAGATTTAAAGGTCCTAATAAAGTTGAACATACGATCAACGTTGCAAGAAATTAATTTTGATAGAAACCCAGGCGCACACCAGTCAATATGAAACGAAATTAAATATCTGGCAGCATTGATTTTCCCAAGCATCTTTCAACCGTCACAGCTCGTGCAATAGGACAAGGAAGGGCCCTTACAAAAATGTCTTTGGTGCTAGTGCCCTCTCTTTAATTATATCTTCCAACACTTGATTGCATATCTTTTCTTCGGATATATAAATTATATTTAGCTTTTAAAAGGCATCCTAGCTCATGATCGTATATTCCTTGGGGCACTTACCAAAAAGGGTGTTAAGCAGATGCCTACCAGTGCTTTAATTTGGTACAAGAGGCAAAAGGTGATTTCAAGGGAAAGGTGTTCTAGAACCAAGGAGATACCAGAGACAGAGAGAGACTATATGTGAATGCAAGTACTAACAATCTAACACTACTAAATCAGACGTACATGAACAGCAAATTTTGAGAAACGCAAGAATGCAAAGGCTACATTCGCTCCACAGAGTCCTACCTTGGTCATTTTCAGCTATTATAAGCTCATAGACTTGGTTTTGATGATTCCTAATAATAGTCAAACATTTTCTATCCTTAATGTGGAAAGAAATCAAGAGCTTAATGATCCACTTGTTTAATACAGGAAATCATGCAAAGGAAGGAATCCAAGGAATCAGAGATATGAAAATCAAAAAGGCAATCAAAGGAAAACGGACCGAGATTGAAGGCCAAATTAAAGGTCTTGGACAAACTCAAAACAAACTTCTTTCTCTCTGCCTTCACCCAGGTTGTGTTAAGAATAGCAGGAACTTAGCATAACTTTCAATTTTCTTGAGATTCAATATCATTTATCTTTTGAATAAATATAATAATTTTGTTTAGAGCGAACTTTTGATATAAATATGTATGAGTTTGCAACTTCTAGCTAAAATTATAGTATACATATTTTATTGTTGTTTTAGCATGGCTCCAAATAAGCTATTTTTTTTTTAATTTTGATAATTTTCTCTCTATTTTTTTATATTTAAATATGAGATCCCAATTTTTTTTACTAATTTTTTATTTTTTAATTTTGTCTCATCTCTCTAACCGCACACTATAACTTTCATGGAGAAAGTCACCCAACCATTTTAGCACCCTGAATCTAATTCATTATTTATTTACAATTTTTTATATAAACAAAACCTGGTGAGCCACATAGGAAAGTTGAAACAACACAAATAAAGTTGAGATTATTTAGTGAGTCCAATGAACCATGCACCAAGATTGATGACAAAAATGGCAACAAGGCGAGGTGGGGGAAAGGATCGAGTGGTCCCCTACTCCCTCGAGAGAAAAAAAATTTCCTGCAAATTTTTTTCCCATCCTCAATCCCTGTAGGAAAGCATGTACTCGCAAGGATTCGAAATTTGAAAACTTTTAAATAAATCTTTTTATGAATAAATTAAAATTTATAATTAATTTATTTATTAATTATATATGTAATTACTAATTTAGATATTATATTTTAACTATCATACAAGGGGTATTAAAGTAAATTTCTATTTTGGTTGTTTCTGCAAGTGGGGAATGAGATTCCCGCATCTTTAAATTGTGACTAGAATAATTTTCTCTTCGCCATCACCGATGGAGAGAAAATTTTCCATTAACAAAATATGATTAATGAACCCTAAGCAGATGCTCACCTCTAGTTATAATGATTATTACGCAAAACAGTCTTCACAACACAACACACTCAAATGGAGCAACTCATCCACATCGTTGAGTACATCAAGTGCCATTTAATTGTGAAGTCTTCTGTTTATCAGATTTTTTTCCCCATTCGACATTAAGTATCTTCATGTATAATTTTTGAATTATACCCAAAATAAACTGTTCTTGTAAAATTAGCCATTAACTTCTTGCATCAAAATTGCGAGCAATGGCATTGTAAGTAGCATTAGCAATGGTTCTCGCCATCCCCCAGACCCCAACCATGCCTACAATCAGTGATTCCCTGCTTAATGATTGACTGGTCTCTTCTTGTACACGAGATTCTATTGCCACGGGGTGATCAGCTACTTGCAAGTACAGGCGGTCTAGTGTTATCAAAAAGTGTCCGGCAATTTCTCTGATAAAATGTCTTCCCTTCCTAGCAGGAACAATAACAAATTGGGTAATATACAACCATGATATACAAGGAGTTATGCAAGTGACTAAGAGCATCATTTATTAAGTGTCAAGGCAGCATCATTATTCTTATGAAATGTGAAGTATTGACAAGATTAAAACTGGTAAGAAGATCCCTGTGATTTAAATTGGTATGAAGATCCTTGGGATTATGAGAATCCCTGTGATCTTATAATTATTATTTTTTAAATATACATTACATTTAAATTTAAATCTAAATATGTATAGTATTATTGAAATTATAAACTTACACAATGTGCTTCCCCGAATTGTGTTAGTAATTAAGAGGTGTCTTCCCATACTTGATTCTGAATACAACAATTACAAAACTTTTATTTAATTAAATTCTTAATTAGACACGCCAGATTTGCAGTGTTTTTCTGAAGGAAAGGAGAACACAAACATGCAACTTCCAATTATAAATACATGCACCATATAATGTATAACCCTATTTTTCTAACCAATTAATATTTCACCCCCACAATTCCTTTCTTGTTCCCTTCCTTCGCCATGGCCATGGATGCGTCAAAGCAGACGAAGAAAGCCACGATCAATGGCCGTAATGGCCGCAAGAAGATTGAGATAAAGGAGCTCGAGAATGATGCCAACAAGCAGGTCACTTTCTCAAAACGAAGATCTGGCCTGTTCAAGAAAGCCAGCGAACTCTGCATTTTGTGTGACGCCCAACTTGCTATGATCGTCTTCTCTCCTGCCAACAAAGCGTTCTGTTTTGGCCATCCCAACTCCGAAACTGTCCTCCATCGCTTCCTCCGAGGATCTGTCCCTTCGGAGTCTACGGCTGCAGACAACTCGTTGGTGTCCTATAAAGAACGCAACAGGCAATATGAGGAGGCGGAGAAGGCGCTTGAATTTGAGAAGAAGCAGTTGGAAGAGATTCAAACTTTGGCTAAGGTTTGGAATAGAGGGAACTGGTGGGATGAGCCCATTGGAGAGATGGATGCCGAACAGCTGGGGCAATTTACTTTGTGCCTGAATGAGTTAAGAAGGAAGGTCGTTACAAGGGCTGATGAGTTGTCGCTGACAGTTGCAATGCTGCCGCCTTCTGCCTTGTTTTACCGGCCAAATTCCTTTGACGATCTGGCTGCTGGGAATTATGGTGGATTTCTAAACTCTTCTAGTGGTGGCGATCTTGGTGAGGGAGATTTCAGGTTTTGATTATGGTTTTAATTACTGATTACTGATAATAGGTATCCTTTTGTGAAAGATGATAAAGCGGGAAAAGAGGTTTTATTTTTGGTTAAAGATAAGGCTGCATTTGAGTTTTAATGTTAGCAAAGATGAAACTTTAGGAATATTGTATCAAAGTCGATTATGGTTTTGGTTGATGTTTAACGCTGCTTTTGACCATTTTTGTTATGTGTTCATCTGATTTCATCTTTTTATTACATTGGGTAAATAATTTTATATATATATATATATATATATATATATATATATATATGCTTTTGGACCCCTTTGCTCCTTAGGGGTTTTTTTTTCTGTTTCTTTTAAGCCAGTTTTAACAATTGTAAATAACGAGTTTCTTTGAATTTTGGACATATATCAAAAATTTCTTTTCATGAAATTATTGCCCAAAAATTAAGGAAATGCTATATACGAAAGAAAATCACATCAAATTTTCATTATATATCAATATATATATAAATATGTAGAAAGTAGAAATAATTATTACTCAAATATTATTTTTTAAATTCTTATTTACAAAAAACTATTTATTATGAATTCACATTATCTTGAGATTTAAAAATAATTTTATGAAAAATAAACTCAAAATTATTGTCTTTAATATTCTATTCATAAATGTTATGTCCTATTAAAAAGTAAACGCATTTTCACAACATTTTTTAACATTTAGTGTTTTATTAAAATATTATAGAACATCAATAATTTTGTTTAAAAATTATAAGAAATATATTTTATTAGAAAAACACTACTTTTTAATGTGCTCTCTTCACTCTCATTCTGAATGATGTCTTATTAAAAATAAAAATTTATGTTCTAATTTTTTTCAATATTTACGTTTTTAGTAACTATTTAATTTATTATCAATTAGGTTTTTTCAAAAAGAAAAAAAAAAAAACAAGTTGTGTTTTTCATGATTAATGTGTAAAAGTCAAAAATATCTAGTGATTTATTACACCTTTTATAAGATTATCTTTGTCATTATATTATTTTACTAAATGAGGTTATAATTTAATAAAAAATTAAAAGGAAAATAAAGTACAATAGAAAGCCTAATAAAAAGTTCCACATATTATTATTAAATTCTAACATTTAAAGTAATTTTAAACTCTATTTATAACAGGTGCATATATCTTTCCAGTAAAATATTTATTTGTAAAATTATTATATTAAATAATGGAAAAAAATGACATACAAAGTATGTCATGTATAATACATCCATCTTTTTTTATATTGTAAAATATATTTAAATTAAATAATAAAATAAAATTATATATAAAGCACACGCTAAAATTGATATCATGAAGATTATATACGTAGATCACATTATTTAGTTTTTCATATTTGTAGCAGTCAACCTATTGCTTGAAGAATTTTGTTTAATTATTTTAATAGCTACATTTTTTCACATCTTAATGGTATATATTTTTAATTTTGTAATATTTATTTTTTCTCCAATCCTTTTTTTTTTCCTAATTTTTCTATTCTATATTTTATAAACAAATCTATTAAAAAGAAAGACAATATCAAACAAAAAAAAAAAACTCGCCACCGCATCAAACCGAATTTCCCACTCTTCCCCCCGACGGTTTGATCCCCTCCTCAATGTGATGTAATCCCCAAACAAGTTTCTCCTACTCTCTTTGATTTTTCACGAGGTTTTTATATCTTCTATGTCAAAATAGCCTGAGATACAGCTAATTGCATCCTCCTCTAATTCCACCATACTCCCTCATTAAATAAGATCGACTTTACAACTGGGACCACACAAAACTGAAGAGGGCAATTATCAATGCCGGATGACAATCCACAAATTTTACACAATTGAAGCTCAGAGTACGGAAATGGGTTCGATATGCAGAACAAGAACAGTTTGGTTGTAAGATTTAAATTTTATTAAATATTTATTTAAAAAATTCTTTAATCTTTTTATTAAATTTTATAAAATAAATTAAATTCTACAAACTTAACTATAATCTTAACATTCCTATTAATCCATTTTAAATTTTGTAAATATTTAATGAGATATTTAGTGAGTATTTCATTCTCGAAATAAGAAGCCATCCATCCGAGAGAACAACTCTGCTTTACACACAAAGACGAGACACATCCGCAACAAAGTTGCAACTGATACTTTTTATGTCTCACTCGCAAGCAAAATATTTATACTAACCACCTTTTCATGACATACAATACAATGATTCTCTGCAACAAAGAATCATTATAAGCAGTAAAATGCCACAGCAAGGGAAGCTCCTAATTGATTTATTCAGCTAATTAACCAAAAGTAAAAACCGAATAATCATAGTCAATTTGTACAATATTTCAACTGTCAAACATCACTGGTCCGTGCATAGAACAGACTTATATACAGATTTATGGATAAAGTAATATCAACTCAGTAATTCGGTGTCTAATGTTAAGGCATTAAAAGTTATAAGAACCTACCACGTTTTCTTCAATATTTGTTTCTTGCAAGCAATCAAACAGAAAAGTTATTCCTGCAAAGGAAAACCAATAAAATGGTCTCACAGTTCAATCTAGATTTAATAAACTGGCAATCAAATCATACACATTAGATGTCTAGCATTAGTGCATAACAGAATCACTGACATAATTAAATTGTTCTTTCAACTAAAAGGAGATGCTTCAGTAGAAACTAAGAAAGAAGTTACCACGTTTGTAGTTAATGGAGAGGGAGCAAATCACATTTTACATAACTATATAACAACCCAAATAAGAAGATCCAGATACATCAATATTAGTTCAACACCACTATATATGAACTAAACATACTTGGAACAAGTCAAAACCTCTGTTATTACACAGCCTTTATTAGCAGGTGATCCTTCATATTCTTACAAGTGGAAACATTCACATTTGAGTTCTCAATGCACCATTTCTTCTTCTCATTAATGTAAACTACATAAAATATGTTAACCTGATAAAACTTCCTGACCATACTGACATTTAATAGAAACAGTAAACTTGTCTCACAATTGCCACAGATCTCAATTTCTTCCAAAACATTTGTCAGTCGTTCACTCCAAATTATGGGCATGTTAAGATATACAATGGTACGGACAATGTGCTTAATGTGTTCAAAGAATTTCTAATTGGGTCCACTGCTAACAAATTTTCACCTTCCTCAACCACAACAGCAGCAATCCAATTACCTCAACATCTCTCATGTATAACAACCAGCAAGCCATACCATGTCAAAAGATGCTGTTAATAAACCTCCCCCTGCACGGACAAGGACATCCACTCATGCAGGAGTATTGCCCTATACATTGAGAACAGTTTTAAAATCCAAGGGGCTACTTGTGCGCAAAAGAAAAATGCAAGGAGTTCAAAGTTTATAAACTTGGATCCCTCAACAAAGCGGATATCAAATTTGACACAGTAATTTAATATAATAATTTGGCACATATAAATTTATCCTCAGGCGGCATACATCACATTCATCGCATATTGGTGACAAAGAACAGATGGAGACGAATGTCAAATTCTGCATAAACAACACCTGTAACTCCAACTCCCAAAGTTATTACTATGACTCCCTCATTGTCCTCAAAACTTTAATGAAGCTCAGCCGCTTCATATAGGCATGGTACCTGTCATTTTAAAATCCAGAGCCAAAGACAATAAACTAAGTAGAAATGAGTACACAACCTGAAACTGGCAGTGCAGAATCAGAGTAAGTAAATTTCAATGCTGATATTGTGAAATGAGCTAGTAATGCCTTTAGTCACATAGGTAAAGACAAGGAAAGAAAGAAGCAGTGCAGCAAGGGAAAAGCTGAATTTCATAACTGATAGATTGAAGTCAACTGCGGCCTCACATTTTATTAGCTATGATAACAAACTTATTTGTTACAGATGATGTACAAAAGTTGTCATAAGATTCCCAACCATCCCAAAAGGAAGACCAAAGGCAAATGGTGTTTTGATATCCCCAGAGGTAGTAGTTATCAAACAAAACCCTGGAAGAAAACATATGACACAAAAGCAACAAATTGGTCCTTGAAACCAACTCATATCTATTTATACAAGAAACAAATCTTATAATTTAAAGAAGAATACATGGCTGGGCAGTAAATTAAGTATCAATTATATATAGAGATGTGGAAACCAAAAATCTTCCAGCTGAAATAGAACTAGTGCTCATTGGAACTTGCTGCAGTGAAACACGAAAAGACTGACTCCAGACTTGCTCGATTAAATATAATGCATGATGAATAGTTGGGTTCATCATAGATCCAGTGAACATCTACATCCAAACCCAGCGGAGAACTCTTCAAAAGAAAGGTCATAGGACTCATATCCTATATGAAACTAATTACAGAAGAATCCTATGTTGCATCAGCAAGATTTGCAATCTATTATCTAACAAGATTCAACCTACGTTGCAAATGATAATAAACGACAGAAGAGAAGAGCTCTTCTTGCATATATCTGCAGTATAATATCTAGTAAAAAGTACTAGCAATAGCACTAATAACAAGCACTACGCCTCCACGCTCAGCTACTCCTCTGTTAAAGGTCCCCTCAGTCCTTAAATGTTATTTTGTATGGTTCTCATCTCCGAGGAAAAAAAAGATAAGATACAAGAATTTTATTACAACCTGTATATCGTTTATCTCTTACTAGAAGAGAAAGAGCAGCAATAACAATGGAATCAGAGTCCAAATGCTATAAGCTCAAAAGTCATAGTTTGCATCTTAGGATGAGATACCGATAAACAAAAATAAATATAAAAATAACAACTCTGATTGCCTATCTCTCCTAGCAAGTAGCAAAAGTAACAATCTAAAACCAAATCCTAAATCTCGGGAAAAAAAAATTCATAAAAGATTGATCCGATTTACTGCAAGATACTATATACCAACCAAGACCAAAATCCACGATACCCAACATGAGACATGTAAAGCGGTAGAATTTCCATAGGATGATATATTAAAATCCAATAGACTATGAGTAATTTTACAAACTTTCGAGATTATAGATGCAGCTGTTGATATGAAAGTTACAACCATGCTCTTGAAAGTCACCGCCTGCTATCATAATCGACGACCTCGGAATCTGTGACGGAGCGTGAATGCTGGACTATGCAGCGGCCAATGGAGTTAATCCAATCCTCCTTCTCCTTCTCGGTGTCGGCGATGAAGTACATGGTGGAGTGGCCGGTGGAGAGCTCGAAGGCGCAGGGCTTGTGGACGACGTCCTCGGCGCCTTTGACAGTGAGACATGTACCGACGGGGATGACGCCGCGTGGGGTGGAGGATCGGTTGACGCCGTAGGAGTCCTTGAACCAGAAGAGCTTGCCTTGCTTGAGAACGAACCAGCGGCGACGCCAGGTTTTGATGTAGTCGCCCTGCTTGGTGAGCCAACCGGCACGCTCCGGGTTGGACCAGAATTCGATCCCCTTGTAGTCCTCGGGGCTTGGGTCCTGACCGGTCGCTGCTCGCCATAGATTCTCCATCAAGATGCTCTGCGACAACCCAAAAAGAGAGGGGAGACAAGTGAAATGATCAGAACGAGGAAGATTAAGCTTTTTGATTTCTGAAGGTCTCCGATTTCTCAAACGGAATCGGTTGGCCCATCACATGGTTAGCAACTTGGGGGCGGACAGGGGGCAAAGGAAGTTACGAGTGACTTAAGGGAAAAGGATTAAGAGAAAGAAAAAATAATTAAAAAATATTTATATATTAAATTATAATAAGTAAAATAAATTAAAGTTAATTAAAAATTTTAAATTTAAATTGGGGCATAATATAGGTAAATTAGTCAGCACAATTAATCTCATATATTTGGTTTATTTATTAGCAATTTTCAATTTTCTTGGTTTAAAACAATGTTGTTTTTACATTAGTATTTAGTTTATTATATAACTTTAAGATAATTTTATAATAATAGTAAAAGTCCGTTATCCATTTGATACTATTATTTAGTCAAAAATAAATTTAAAATAATTAAGAGAACTGAATTATTTAACTAGTTTTGTCATCAATAAAATTGAAATCATGTCCTATGAATAATAAACTTAAAATCAAATGTGTTTTGTGTGGTTGGGTCAATTGATATTATTATTATTAGTGGTTGTCCCATAGAAGCCTTTTTTTTTTTCTTGTTATTCTCTAAACTTGTACGATGTCCTAAGAATAATAAACTTAAAATCAAATGTGTTTGGTGAATAATAAATTACTGTTAGTGGTTGTCCCATAAAAGTTTTTTTTTTTAATTCTCTAAACTTGTATAAGTTGTTAGATTAAATGAATATTATAATTTAATATGTAAGATTTAATAAATTTAATAATTAAAAATATTTTTATAAAATTATAATAAAATTTTATGAATAAAAAAGATAATCTTAATTGTGGTACCATTGATTTCTTCCGTCTCATGTTGATTCAATGTTACTTTGACTAGGCTAATACATATTATGCATAATAGAATTTCACAAAAGTTCAATCAGTATACATTATACGTGATAAAAAAATTTTAAAAGTGTTTGGATTGTAAAGACCAAGGGTAATGCTCTAATTTTTTATTCACTAAAACATTCAAAATTAGAAAAAAAATTGAATTAAACCTAAATTTTGATAGCTTCTTTCATGTTTATGTTGGAAAAATAAAACATTATTTTGAAAAATCTAAAAAGTGATTATAGTAGTCACATAAAACATAAATGACTAAATCCCTATTTTGGTCCCTCAAAGATGAACAAACTTTTATTTTAGTCCCTCACTGTTAAATTTTTCTATTTTAGTCCTCTAGAGATTGAAATTGATATCAATCAAGTCTTTTAATTAGGATGATTGCTAACAAGGTCAAAATTGATGACGTGACAGAATTTGCTGATGTGTCATGCTGACGTGGCAAAATTTGGATGACGTGGCAGTGTATTAGCTGACGTGTCATGATGACGTGGCTGAATTTGGCTGACGTGGCATGCTGATGTCAGCAACCACGTCAGCCAATTTTGCCACGTCAACATGACACATCAGCAATTTTGACCTTGTTAACAATCATCCTAATTGAAGAACTTGATTGATATCAATTTTAATATCTGGAGGACTAAAATAAAAAAATTTAACAGTGAAAGACTAAAATAGAAATTTATTCATCTTTGAGGGATCAAAATAGAGTTTTACTCAACATAAATTTATGAAGAATATATAATTTGACAATAAATAGCAAAAAATTTATTTTAACAAAATTTAATCCTATGTATATTGAATCAATTTAGTTTGGCCGAACAGATATTTTGTCAATCAACCAATTATATCAATTCAATTAAATGAATGGTGGAAACCAATTCAAACTGAAGCGATGAAACACCCTGTCCCTAATTAATGGTGCCTTGCCCAATTGTCAGTTACTCATTGTTGGATTTAGCTTCTGAGTTCATTTGATTAAAAAAACTGCAACAACAACTGAACTAAAAAAAACAGCAACAGCAACAGTAGCAGCACACATTCATGCCCTGTCTCCCTAGTGCACATTTCTTCATGAATTTGGACAATAAAGATTGCTAGATTATGAATAACGAATTAAACAAGTAGCTAACAACTTTTAATAGTGGCTGTAAAGAATCCCTTTTCTGAAATGCCAGCCTTCTTGTAATGAATGATTCTTTTTACTACCTCTGTTTTTCATTCCCCTCTTTGCAACCACTCTATCTTGTAAAAAAATGTACAATTAAAAAGTCATTCTATTTGATATAGATAGAATGACAAGCTCTTCACCGCATGCTGCAGAAAGATCATCTTTTCAGCTTTTTCGTTATACCAGCAATGTATTGGCCCTGGTAAAAGGCCTGCTGCAGTTCTAGCTCCGTAGGTTGTCGGTTTCCATCTCCTGCAAAAGTTCCAGCACCATAAGCAGAGCCTCCCCTTACCTCCTCCATCTCAAACATGCCACCTCCGAATGTGTATCCAAGGGGGACAAACAGCATACCATGATGAGCCAATTGTGTTATAGCTGTCAACCTTTAGCCATCATATCAGCAGGAAAGTATATCAATTGGTCACAATCTAACAATATATGAGTTGCTGATGAAAATAGTAGGGTGCTGCTATTTTCAGTTGTAAAATTGTACTAAATTTTCATTTAAAAAATATATATTAATGGTTTTTTTTTTTCTTTATTTATGTGAGAAGAACCAAAGGAAACATATCCTTAAGAAAATGCATAGGAAGCTTGATACTCACGCAGAAAGTTCCTGGCCTCCTCCATGAAAACCAGTACTCCAGAAGATTCCAGCAGGTTTGCCTGCCAGTGCTTGGGACGCCCATAGCTCAGGGGTGGCATCAAAGAAGGCCTTCAACTGGCTAGGCATCATGCCAAAACGAGAAGGAAAACCGAATATAAAACCATCAGCTTCGGCAAGTTGTTCTGGCTTGATGACTCTCACATCACTTGGCTTATCAGGGGCCTTGACCTTTTGCAATATTTGATCAGAAAGTGTCTCCGGTATCTGTTTAAATCAAAATTTCAGAACTAATTGTCACTGGCTCTAGGGACTCAACAATTTTCTTGACAATCACTCTAACCGGATAAAAGGTTACCTGCCAGAGTGTTGCTTCAACACCATCAACCGTAGCAGCTCCTCTATGTACTTCTCTTGCCATACTGTCTACATGTCCATATAAGGAGTAATATCTGTGAAAAATGACACAGGAGTCATGGAAACATAAGATTCAGAAAACATCTCATCAGCATTTGATGAATGCCCGCCTGGGTTGGAGTGTCTGCTCTTTGCATGGAAGAAGAACAAGTAAAAGGGAGCAATTGAAATGCTTACACAATATAGACCCTGGTGGCAACCATATTTGGATTGGAGCGTTGGTTGAAGCCGAAATTCTCACAACTTTGACTTCCGTTCTTAATGGACCTTGCCCTGGATGAATAGAACACAAAACATCAGCATCAAATTTATTCGTTATGTTCTTAATTATTTTTAAGATATATATCCATATTGAACTAAAATTTTATGAGAAACTAGACATGAAAATATTTCAAATGATAAAGTCTCTGTAGTTAATATTAAGAAGTCAACTACTTCAATCAATAAAGAATACGATTCAGTATATATCTGATATAAATTGCCCAAGTATGCCTCTGGGCAACGTTGTTGCTTTTCTCATCAGCAGAAGAGAAATGGAAGTGCTCTCCACAAGAAATATCAATGAAGAAGAGAAGAGAACCAAATTAACAAATACAAAAGGCATAAACAACCAGAAATTCAAACCTAGTTCAGTCCCAAACCATGAATTTCAAACAGAGAATACAAACCCATATGATCACAGGGTTCAACATGAAACAAACAGGATTTTCAACAGAAGCAGCAATCAAAACGAGTCAGGCATTTCATCAAACACATAAAGCTTCAAATCAAGATAGAAACCAGGAGAGAGAGATACCTTGAATGTAAGCAATGTTATGAGAAGGCAGGAACGATTGTAGGCAGGAAAGAGACTTCTACAAAAGATAAAATGGTGAACATTACGTGCAGAGGCTGTTGACGGCAATATAATCTTTATCAAAGTAATTGTTTATACATGTGGAGGAAATGAAATTTCTGGTCGACAAGATTGGATGTACAGAAATAACATCATATAAACAAATAAAAGATGACGATATCATTTTTGTCTATTTGTCTTCATCTCTATCTTGAACTGTCCATGAGAATACACGTGGTCTGATATCCTTGCAGACACTTCTCCAAGACAAAATATTTGCTATATATGCAAAGTTTTGGGTCTTTTGCTCTTTCCTGTTTGGATTTCAATTCAAAAATAGGAAAAACGTACGTACAATTCTTTAATTATAAGTTATTTTAAAATATATCATTTTAATTATAAAAATTAATAAATATATTTAATTTGAACCAATTTTAAGATAAAAAATTTAAATTTCTTTAGTTAAAAAATTTAAATTTAACTTTAATCTTATAAATTAGATGTTTAAATAAATTATAACTTTAAATTTAATCTTAAATTTAAAATAAATTATATATTTAATTATGAATAAAATATAAATTTATAAATTATAAAATCATATTAAAATATATATTAATTATTTATGTTCTAAATTATTTTTTAAATATAAATAATTTAAAATAATTTAAAAAATAAAAAATATATACAATCTCAAACCAATTCAATTCCAACAAAAAAATTTTAATTTTTTAAGTCAAATTTTTTTAATCAAATTCTTTATTTTTTAAGACAATTTCAAGTGAGTCAAGTAGTCTAAACTAAAATTAACAATTCTACATCAATTATTGTAATAATATAAATATATTTTTTTATTATCAAAACAAAATAAATACTTTATTTTTATTTTTCAATCCGTAAATGTTATGAATGAAGGGTATAAAATTTTGTATAGTTATTACTTTAAAATATTTTAAAATAATATCAAAATATATAAATAAAAGAATATATTTATATTATTTTAATAATTAAAAGATATATTTATTAATTTTTATATTTAAACAATATATTTATAAGTAATTTAAATTGAAAAAAGTATATATATATATATATATTTTTAAAAGATAATCAATCACTCTACATTTGAATTCTGTTCCACGTGGCTTAAAGACAGCAAGGCACTCCCTAAGAAATTTTTAATAAACTCAAAATTTAACTCTTCTAAAAATTTTTAATAATATTATTTAAATAAAATGAAATTAATTTTAAATAATATAAATAAAGTAATTTAATTCTAAATAATTTTTTTTTAAATCATTTTTTCAAAATGATTAGTAAGTACGCATTTTACGTGACGTGCACGTTATGTAATATGGTCCGACTTAAATTTCCAATTTTCTGAGAATTTTGGTACCTAGTGGAGTGGCAGATAGGATCAGAGAGATACATAAGACCCTATTTGCGTTATTATACGGCGACATTGTTGTGTATTTTTCCATAAATACAAAGTTATAAATAATATATAAATTCATGTAAAAAATTGATGTGATATTAGTATAAATCCAGGTTTAATAAGAACTGTGACTTTTTAAATAAGTGGTTTTGTATAAATAGTACGATTCTTATACAAAATCTTTTACATTTTTAATTTCATTTATTTAGAATATTTAAAGGGAGAAAAAGAAACGCATATGCTATTGTGGGAAAAAAAAAAAAAAAAGAACAATGGACTCTCATGTATATCACTTTGTATTTTGCCATTTTGATCCCTTTAATTCTCAATCCACGTTAGTACCAGCATACAGGTTGCGTTTACCAGATAATAATACCACGGAACTTCGGGTTAAAATTAGGTGATTTTTATTTAAAAGTTATAATATGCAATTAAAAAAAGATATAGATAAAATTAAAAAATAGTGATAAAAAAACTAAAACTAACAATTTAAATACAGAGAAATAAAAAAAGATATTAAAATAAAAAATAAATAAAAATTAATTAATCCAAATCTAGCTGTTTATATAGAAGCAGCTTTTCTTTTTTTTTTTAATTTCTCATACGTAACTTCTTACTAGCTAACTACAAAGACTGTTGTCAAACACTTGTCTCGCTCTCATCGCTTACTAAGGGTCGAAGTTGAGTGGATAAGAGAGGGTAAACGATTGTAAGCAAAGCCTATTCATGAAATTGGCTCATCAGCGAACATTCAGATAGAAGCCAATTCTTTAAAAGGCGTGGCATCACAAAAGGCCAAGGATATGGATACATCCATATCCGTAGGCGGCCAATATTTTATTTAGATTGATATGGGATTGCATAAAGATTGCACTTCCTTTACAGCTATATGCTAAAATCCATGATCTGGTATCTGCATATCCTTTCTTTCCTTACTAAAGATTTCATATCAATACGAAGCTGCTCAGCTATAAATTCTTTTGATTGGAATATAAGTGTTCATATACACAGACAGGCCATGCAGATGACCAAATCTGATTCATTTCTCAACAAATGAAGACTCAGCAAGATCAATGGCACGAGCGAGGGCCGCAGCCTTGTTTTCGCACTCTCTATGCTCATCAGCTGGATCACTGTCAGCCACAATTCCTGCTCCAGCTTGCAGATGAGCTACCCATTCTCTACGCTTGCTCACATCCTTGTACGAGTACATCGTATCAAAACGAGTACTAGTAGGGAAAACAATTGTCCTTAGAGCAAGGGCAATGTCCATATCACCAGAAAAAGATATGCCTCCAAATCCACCACTATATGGCCCACGTCTTGTGACTTCCAACTGATCAATTAACTCCATGGCTTTCACCTATTTTAAAGCGGACAATGAAAATCATTCAGGACCAATAACATGAGACCACAAATGAAATCATAACCACTTAAAAACTATATTTGGCAGTAGGCCAGCAGCACACAGATAATTCAACATTAAGTAATCAACTGAAAGGCATCTTGGGGAGGGCGTATAGGACCTCAAAACACTACTAATTGTAAAGGGCCAATCAGTACCCACATGGGAGTGGTCATTAACAATAACAAAATTAGTTTGAGGTCCTCATCTACAATTCCCCCTTTAAAAAATGTAAAATATAAGTAGATAATTACAAAAAAGCACCCATTACCCCGCCCCCTTTCCCAGTCCCTAAAACAATCTCCGTTATGGGGCACTTATCCCCATCATTTACCACAAGGAATACTAGAGTTCAAGTGTCAACTTAAACCAGAAACTGCTTCTGAAAAGAGAATAAGCATGTATCATCTAGGCTGCAGATGAAGGGCACCATAAATTACCTTTGGTGCTCCACTAACTGTGCCAACAGGTAATGCAGCACGCAATGCATCCCAGCTTGTTAAATTTTCAATTAACTCTCCAGTGACCTGCAAAGACATGTACAATTATTTATTGTCTAGCTTATAACTTTCACAAAAGTCACTTGTTCCTGACAGCAAATAAGATGATACTGAAACTGCTTTAAAATTTGGTGCCAAAACAAAAATGTATCAGGCTATAAGGACACCTGTTAATCCATGTCAAGCCAGAATGTCATTACACAATAATATGACCAACATATAAACTATATCAATGTATATCAGTTAAAGCGTTCAAACACCTAATGGCCATTTAGATATTGTAGCCTTGTCGGATAGCATAAAGATAACATAAATAATTCAAAATATAAATATAGAAAACCTTGCATTACAAGCCAAGTCCTCTGGCAAAACCGCTGAATGAAAGTACAGGCTTCCTAATTTACACAAACTTTTATAGTTGTGCCTTTTTTTATCAAGATTTTGACAGTTTTTCAGGTTTCAACTTCCCAATTATAAGGAATTAGATTTTTTTTTTTTTTGGGGGTACCATTGGAGAGATGAATTTACCACATGCACCACTAATTTTATTATCAAAAAGCATTAATCAAACAGGAATAGTATTAATGTAACATGTAACATCACAAACTGAAGGAAACAGTGCTTTCTTCTGCTGTATCAGAAGCACATGTCATAAAATCAATCATTACAGGGAAGTTAGGGAGTTTGCTATTTAATCTTTCAATGAAAATCCCATAAAGATTGGACCTTTAAAAACACAACATAGAAAAATGTTAGCAGTTCCACATGGCAGCATCTGCATTGTTTTTGTAATAAGCCAAACCGAAAGAATCTATAATAAAATTGACATCACTTGTAAAATTTTGATATGCATAGATATGTTGTTTGGAAGGAAAAATCAAATATACAAATTCAAATTCTGAAAATTTGCATTAAAGAACTTACAGTTGAACTGATGTGCATGACATGGGAATAACGCTCAATATTCATCAGCTTTTCAACTTTAACAGAACCGGGTTTAGAGACCTGCATATTGATCATTCATAAAGCATACGATTAAGACTAAAACAGGAAAATTTTAAAATAGTAATCACATCTGAGTAAACCATTAGGTTCACATAATACAAGGTCAAGACACAAGTACGACAATCCATATAAATATATGAGCTTAATAGCAACATAACACGAATGGTTAGCATTATAAAGTGTTGCCTCTTTCAATTAAGTACATGAGACTGAAAGTTGGCTTCGAAGTTCGAACATATCAAAAGGAGAATCCCTCCTTCAGAGTGCCCATAACGATAAGAAAATCATTCATCTCATGATATTGAACCAAACACACATGGAAGTGATATGAGAGCAACACAGAAAGTGGTCAGACAGACACCGACACAACAGCAACTCTGAAAAAGGGCAGGGCGGAGCCAGAAGGCATGAATGGAAAAAAATATCAGCCGTGAACTTCTAATGAAACAATTCACTAAGAGATTGAAAAGAAAAATAGCATTCAAAAGGCGAAGCATGTTTAATGGTATTTTGACAACAAATACCCCCTTTTGAGTCAGTAAGCCAGAGCAGTGGCAGCAATTCGTCATATTAGCAACCAAAAACCAATTCTCTTCGAAACATGGTGCTGTGAATAATTATGACATCAAAACATTACAAACTAAACTCTAAAGTAAGAAGTAGTGAAAACAAGACTAGCTTCAGAATTTCATTTAGAAAGTCATCTGACTGCAGTCAAATATTAAAAGACAATTGCAAGCTGATTCAAGTCAACTCAATCAAGACTCAAGACGCCAGAGCTTGATGGGGAAACACAACTTTATACAGGATAAACACGATCACTTCAACAGGAATATATGGCCTACCATGCAATTTACTATGAACAAACTCGGTATGGTGGTAGCAGGTATTCAGAAAGTAAAACTTTAATCGATAAGGAATGAAAATCTAATAAGCCATAAAAATGAAAACCATATACCTTCCCAACATCATTTCTCCCCAAATCAACTAGCATTATGTGCTCTGCACATTGTTTTTCATCATTCAAAAGATCCTTTTCCAGCATAACATCTTCTTTTGGCGTTTTCCCTCTCCTGACAGTCCCTGCAAGGGGACGATTGGTGATTTTTGTCTGTCCAAAAAAAATGTAAAAGACAAATTAATGCTTGCTAGAACAGAGCTACAGCAAAACTAAAATGTTCAACATAAAGTCCAGTAAAGAAGACAGAAGGCAAAAAAAAACTGGTAACAACGAACAAGAACAGAGTCCACTAGCACCAAATACAAACATTATTGATATTGAAGAAGAAATTGGTTTAAGGATGAATCCAATTGATTTTATGCATAGTGAAATTTACCTTCTTCACTCGTGTAAGAATTTCTGGACTTGAAGCAACAAGAATACACCCTCTGGCCTGCCACCAGTATATACTTGAATAAGTCAACCTTGAATGCAAACTTAATCATAACAAAACATGTCAAACAACATTGGAAAACCTGTAAATAAGTCATATATGGACTTGGATTAACAATCCTTAGTGCTCTGTAAATTTCAAATGGGTCTGCAAATGTTCGCCGTTCAAACCGCTGACTCAATACAATCTGAAATATATCACCAGCCAGGATGTGCTCCTTAGCTTGCAATACTGCCTTCTTGTATTCCTCACTTGTCATGCTTGACATCTCCAGCTTAGGACCAAAAAGACGAGTGAATAACTTTATTGAACCTGCAGGCAGCCTTGGGCTGCAATTGACAATTATATTGTAGGTGTAGATACTGAAATATAACTTAGCAGAAAATAGAATGCAGTCCTCAGTATGAAATATCCAGACAAGAAAAAAGAATGTTGCTCACGTAATTATATCATGCACTCTAGATACTAGAGTTTCCAATCGGTTCATTCCATCATTGAGAGCTTCCTCAGCAGAAGAATATCGATCCAACCGAACCCAATGAATCACATATGCTTTCTGGGTTCAACAAACACATAAAAGAAAACAAAAGCATTCCCTAAGACAGTAATTTCATTTAATACAGTCATACTTTCAGAATTATTACCTCTCAAACCATTCTATCCCATCAGAACTTTCTCATAAGAAGTGATTGGAAGCAGAAGAAACAGTTGAGAGTTAGGTGCTTATAATTAACATAACGAGCATTAGAATCTAATTCTAATTTTGAATATTCTCCTATATTCAATTGAACTGGTAAGCCCCTGTTTGGTGCATTTATAAATCATATATAAAGATGGAACCCTGTTACTTACTTGTGTCTTAGTACACTAAATATTGAGCAACTGTTGATAAAGTATAAACCAAAGCAAAATTCTCGTAACCTCAATATCCACCTCTGGACAACAAATTGTTTATGTTATGGCAGAAAATAGGAGTACCTTCTCAACATGATCAAATACGATCACATTATCATAGAGTCCCAGATGAACATCAGGAAGATTTCTATCATCGACTGGGGCAGTGGAGAAGGGAAGCTTCTTCTTTTCTACATAGCGCACTGTATCATAAGAAAAATAACCCACCCATCCACCTGAAAAAGGTATAAGGTAGATGGGTGAACATATTATAAACAAACTCATGATAAAATTTGCTGATACAATATTATATTTTGTTCACTTGATATACATTCTCCTCCTCAACAGTTACTGTGAGCAAAAAAAAATCCACTAAATGTGGCAGTTTGATTGTTGTTTTGGCTTAAGAGATATACAACCATAAGAGGGCAAACCAAGTATAATTTAGAAACTCTTGCAGAACCACTCCCTACAAACAACATAAAAATAAAAGAAAAGAAAAGAAACATGTGTTTAATGAATCTGGTTGCGTATTCACAAACAACCTTTAAGACTTAACATCAGATATACAAAAAACAAAGCCATCACTTTTATCAAATTGGAAGGACTTATATTTCTTGAATGGTATGTACAGAAACAATGCATTATCAGACCACTTTCCTTACCACAAAATGCTTCTGGAAGTTCATCAATGAGTTGAGGTCTCCACTGCTCCATAATTCTTCTAGGAATCACCATGGGATCCTCCACAATCTCCTCAGTCCTGAGCCCTTCTTCATGGTCCATAATTGTAACCATATTCTCTTTTGCCACAATTTCCATTGCTGGCTGTGCTCCCACTACACTATATCGCCCCTGATATTATTAATACAAATTAAGTGCAGACCAGTCAACTCTTGACAAAACAGGAAAAAAAAAGGAAAAGAAAGAAATTAAGTGCTTACCATGCTGGAAATCTGAAGCCCAGGTTCCACTGCTTCAAACAGAAAACTGGGAGCATCTCTCTCATCCTCCTTAACCAAACACCGGTAAGCAAGAAGAGGGGTGAGGTGATCAGAAAATATGCACCGGTATAGAGGAATAATATTCCCCTTTTTCGAAGCTTCGATAAATTTATCCGCATTGTCAACTGAATGAATGGGATCATAAAAGTCACACATTAAAATGATGAGTGGCCACGATATCGAGCAAGCAGTACATGGTATAGATCTTTTCTATAGCTCCAATCAATACCGAGCCACTGACCACACCAATTTCAAAATCTAATTAAAGAAACACCCCGTTGATCAAAAGTGCAGATTTAATTTAAAAACAAAACTTTATCATATTTTCTTTACAGTTACCTCTCCAAAAGAAGCAGAGCAAATGATCATTCCCATTCTAAAACCCGAGTAATCAAAAAAACACCACACCATTGATCAGAAGTACTGAATTAATGTTCCATGTGTAAACAAATCAACATGTTTCATCTTGTTATCTTGTTTTTTAAAGATTCTGAAACTAAACAAGATGAAATGATACAAAAACGTGGTTCATTTTTAATCCTCTTTTTCTTTGTAGGGAAACAGAAATGTAAAAGAAGCAACATCATCAACATGAAATGTGATAATTACCCACAGAAGGAGATTGAGTTGAGCATCTAACAGCACAAAGACGCAAAGGAGAGCCACGGGAGCTGCAACGTGACCTCGAGCTCCTCCCAAAGAAAGTAACAGAAGCACTGCATTGGCGTCGGAGAATTGGAGGAAGATGTGTGGGTGTGACGGCTAGGGTTTCCATGAGCAGAAGATGTGAGATAGAAAGGGAAATTTTGGTCACCGTCGCTTCAGTTCGAGGGATAGAAGACTTCAGTCACTCAGGTCTTCGGTGGCAGTGGCGACAACCGCTTCACCGCAAATAGGACGGCCGAAATATAGGTCGATCTCATTCCAATCCGAGCATTTATAGCGTTCGATTGAGACACTGGAGTATATTTTATTTTATTTCAAAAAATATAAATAAATAATTATTAAAAAATTAATAATATAAATTATTTTAAATTTATAAATAATTATTTATCAAATTTATTTTATGATAAATTTTTATTTTTTATTAATAATTATTTATTTATATTTTATTTTATAAAATATATTTTTTATTCAAAAAAATTCTAATCTTATAAAGTTCAAACCAAACATACATTACTTGTTTGAATCTGGTCGATACCTTTCTCGGCTAAGATGAAGTGTTTGAATTTAGTTGGATTTGTTTTGTCTTTATGAAATAAATTTAGGGATTTTACGTAAAATTTAGGTTGATTTGTTCATCAACAGGGTAAATTATAATTAGTTATGATATAAAAATAAAAAAATTGTCAATTATCACAATAAATAATAAATTTTATAATAAATATTAATAATTATTAATTTTAAGTTATATATATAAAGATAATATTATGATACTAAAACTAAAACTTATACTATACATTATCGTAAAAAAAACTTGTAGCTTACATTCTCACCAAAAAAATATATAGTACACATGTTTAGGGTGTGTTCAAATAAGATAAATGAAATATAATTTCATAAGTAACCCTCTTCTCAAATAATAAAAAGTGATTATTTATTAGACTAATTTATATAGATATATATTTTAAATTTGTGTCATGATCATTTTTAAATTTAAATTTTTGAAATTTTATTTAAGTCAATAAATCTTTTATCTTTATTTATGTTTATATGTCTACTATATATAAAAATAAAAATCTATATATTTTTTGAAATATATAACAAGTAAAAAATGGATAAAAATATAATATTATCTTTGAAAACCTTATTACTAAAAAATTTATACTAATAAAATAGGTTGTCACTGAAAGTTGCCATTATACCAACCATATGTCAGCATTTCCTTTACTATTTTCCCGCCTATTTCCTTTGACTGTTTTCGCTGCATCTCAGTGTGAGGGGGAGTGGGTTTTGTGGAAGGAAAGGCTTTTTCAATTACTGTGCAAAGGGGAAAGGCTTCTTCAACATGTTCTCTAATTTAAATAAATAAAATTTAATCGAGAGACTAAATAGGGTGTTGTGCATTTATCACTTTCTCTTATTTAAATAAATAAAAATTAATTGTTAATAAACAAAATTAGATTTATGATTTAGTTTTAAATTTTTTGTACATAATTATAAAAATTTTATAACTATGATTGATAAAAGAAAAACAATTTAAGAATTTTTTGTGTAAATTTTCATTTTTTTAATATTTTCTTAAAAAATATAGAGAAGGCCCACTCTCCCATTTAAATTAACTAAAAGAAAAAAATTTTGTAATAAATAAAAGTTGACTTATAGTTAATTTCAGAATTTTTATACATAATTATATAAATCTTTAAATTTGCGTCCACAATAATAAAAAATTAAAAAAAAATTCGTGTGTAAAATTTCTCATTCTTATTAAGTGATTTTAAAAAATAAAACTCTACTTCATGCAAAAGGTCTATGCCACTCATTATCTCTTATTTGCATTTTTTCGCCTATTTCTTCTGCCCCGTTTTCGTTGCATTTCATTGCTATTGTCTACAAGATTTCTTTCACGTTTTTTTAGTAGGAAATGAGGATTGGATGTTTCTTGGCTGTCTGCGGAAGTAGGCAGTCATCACTATCGTAAGGCGTAAGAGAGAGTGATTCTATGTTAGAAGAAGAGTAAATGGATTTGCTTTGTTCTTTTGTACATGGCTTTGCTTTTTCAACACGGACTTAAAGTTTTTCAACTGAGGGAGTGGTTAGATGTCAGAAGGAGTCGTTCTATGCAAGCACGGGAAAGGCTTTTTAAACAATTTATTTGCAGGAATTGAACAATACCGGCGTCTTCAACCTGGGTTTTTTCACCCTCTGCTGGTATGCAAGGTGCAGATGCATTGCTTCTTGAAAATGCCTTATGTGGACCGTGCCCTTAAGGTAATAATTAAAAGAAAACAAGGGGTGCAAATTGTATATTTTATATCATTTTTTGAGTAAAAAAACAAAAGAGATGCGCTGACACAACGGCTGCTAGTAAGTGCAGATATGAAGGTGACATCTTTGTTTGAAAAAAATGTGTGTTGAGAGTCAAGAAGAAAATTAAGACGAATCTGTGCATGTCGAACGTTCTGTATGAGGTGAAGTGTGGGACTTGCTATACTGATATAAGCACCCATGGTAGCAAAGACTGAGTGTCCTCATTCAAAAGGAGTCGGCTAAGAGTCAAGAAACAATAGGACGAAATCATTTTTTTGATATGAAATATAAATAGTGAAAATCAAATCTGCAATCAGTGAGAGAAGAAAATATGAAACAAAACAGATAGAAAAGAGGTATGGAAAGTTTAACAAGAGATATAGAAAGGATGAAATTGTGCTCATATATCGACATAAGAGCGAAGAAAAAAAGGACGAAATCATTTGAAATAAGATAAGAAGTCGCATATGCAATCCGTGATCAAAGTAAAAATGAAACAAGAAAGACTAAATGGGGCGCGGTCCAATCATTCTTTCTGATTTAAAAACTAAAAATTATTTTTTAATAAATAAAATTATATTTATAATTACGTTTTAAATTTTTCTTATAATTATAAAAAATTTCTAAGATAAAAATAAGAAAATTATTTTTTTCATGTGAAGGTTTTATCTTCTCTTTCATTTTTCTTTAAAAAATATAAAAACGGCCGACTCTTCCATTGAAATAAATCAGAAAGAAAAAGTTGTTGCAAGAAATAAAAGTTGACTCATGGTTAAGTTTAGAATTTTTCATACATAATTATAAAAAAATTTAAATCTGAGTTGATTAAAGTAAAAGAATTAAAAGCCTATTTTGTGTGTAAAATTTCTCATTTTTATTATAAAAAAAAAAAAACTTTGCGCAAAAGGTCTCTCAGGTTGACCACTCATTATCTCTCTTCTGCATTTTTTAGATTTATTTTGACACAGTTCAAGATTTGTTCAAAAGACCAAACAAGAAAAAAAGTACAAGCTTTGAAAGAATAGGTTGCGTGTAGAGACATTAGAAAGTATTTATTCGGCTGAAACAAGTCACTTCATTTTTTTTATATAATTTTAAGATCCAAATGGATGAACAATATTGCAAGCAACTTTGGAGAATGTAGCAAACACAATTCTACTGTGTACAGGTTTTGAAAAGAGCAAATAGGTTGCGTTAAAGAAATAATTTAATTTTTATTTAAATAATTAATAATAATTTATAAGGTTAACAATTATATTTAATATTCTGTGCATTATTTAAATTTATTTTAGTACATCTCAAGATTTGTTCGAAAAGAATTGCCGTCTTGCACATGTCACACTGTTATAAGTTGTCCCACTTTTTTCCTTGGCCGAGTTCATTTATTTTTTTAAGGTATTATTATTTTTATACAGAAAATACTTAATAAAGTTATAAATTTTTAAAATATTATATAATATTTTAAAATAAATATAAAAAATACATTAGAGCTATATACATAAAATGTGTAAGTCTATTTTTTTTTTATTACATGTCAGTGCAGAAAATTTTTTTGCCGCCCCTACAACCTTCTCTAATCACAGTTGGTTGCAATTTTTTTAAAAAAGTTGACTCAAATGCCTAATGTGATTTAAGAGTCGTTGTATATGGGGCATTTTTGTCCTCTAATTTGTTTTTATTGAAACTCTCCTTCTTAACAAAGTTTAAATTCTTTAATTTTTTTTTTAATTTTATTAACTTTTTTCTATCTTTTTACAATTTAATAAATTGAACTCATTTTTCACTATATTTTTCTTTCTCTTAATTTTTTTACTCTCTCACTTTTAACATCCTCTGCCTTATGACACAGGATCCTAATCCTTTTTGTTGCAATGAAGCCTTCCAATTATCAAGAAGTCTACTCCTTCTCTCGCACAGATTTAAATTTCAAAATTCAAACAAACTGATTATCCTTAGTCTCTCTTCTCTATTTTTTTTTTTCACTAAATTATGTTTTCTCCGTCTTCTGCTCTTTGTAGATCCTTTTAGAGACTGAGTTTTAAGGTTTTTTCACATTTGTTATGGATCTTGGGTTTGCTGTTGGTGCTGAAATATTTTTATGAACTTTTTATTTTTAATGGAATAAATTTTGTATTAATATTCTAGCTGAAAATACTTTTATTTTGGCCTATATGATGTTTATGTTCAGTTCGTTTTTTTTTTGAGGTTCTAATGGCTTTGGTGCTGGTAGAGGTTTTGGAAGGGGTATAGGTGGACGAGATGAACTCAGGTTTGGTAACTCTATTTTGCGCATTCTAAAAAATTTTATTTAGTCAGTCGCTGCTTTTAACACAAATATTGACAATTTAATGGATTTTGTACCTATTATTAACTTACTGAGGATGGGCAGGGTTGGAGCAGAAAAGACCTCACCAAGGATATGTATGTCACAGATGCAAGGTACCTGGTCTGTTTTCTTAACTTTTGTGCTTAGCATACGTTTTTCTTCTTACTTTTGTTTAGGACATTTTATTCTTCACTGTCCCACAAATGTTGATCCAAATTATGAGATCAAAAGAGTCAAGCCAACTACTGGCATTGGAAATGTTCTTTTTTTCAGTCCATTCTGCTGGTATATCTGTTCCAACATATGGGCGTGTATTATAGCTGTTTTTCTGAATATTTTGAAATTAAATAGAAAATGAATATTAGAATGAAAGATATAGAGAAAACTTTCCTATCATATTATGTGTCTAGATCATGTATTCACTGTTACTATTTTAGTTGGCTTGCACGTGAATTTATCTTTGAATTGGTTTCATCTTAAATTTTTTTTTTTCCTATTAATAGGGTTAACCTTAATATTTGTAGAAGTCTATGCCCCATTTCATCAATTTGTCACTGGAGACTTTATTTAGGTTATTTTTTTTCTTACTATGTGTTTCATTTAAATAAAACAGTGATACTAAATTGAAGTTTCTATTGTTTTACTTCTTGAAAATATATGGACCGTACTATAAGTTTAGGGACAAAAATAATATTAAAAAGGTACCAGACTGATTTTAGATCCAATAGAGGAAGAAGGTGCAATCTTTTAATGGCCCTCAATAATTCGAAGTCTTTGAATATTGAGGAAGTTAGATTAAATTGAAGTATCATTGAAATATATTATTTTGATTTTTATTTTTTTCTTAATTTGTTTGGTTATAATGCTACATGCCAAATTGATACTTTATATTATTAATTTGATTATAATTGTTTTCTATAGCAAGTATTTGAATCTCTTAATCCATTTAAACTTTTCTGTTATTTTAAGCATTCTCCATCTTTTTTTTTTCTTTTTGTATTATGTCTCTCTTAACAGAAAATTGGCACTTTGTAGAATTTTATAACTCTGTAACTCTTTCCTTTTAATATTGAAGCTGTTTATGGTTTTTTTTTCCCCCATTTTTGAATGGAACTTCATTGCAGAAACAGAAAGTAAGCATCAAGTACCAAAGATTATAGCATGCACTTTTCTAAGCATAAGAACCATGACTATAACATTGCCAATGAATAATATGTATCACTTTGAGCGCCCACTTTGAAAGGGTATGTGTTCAATCCATGCACTCAATCCAAATCACACACCTTATCTATTACGTGTCCAAGTTCTTTTGAGTCTTAAGAGGTCATTGCCCCTAATATCAATAAATAGAAATTAAATTTCTTAATACTTGGCGTATATATTCTACTTTCAAAGATAAATTTTTGTATTATTGAAAAGCAGATTATATTATAGATTATTTATACTACTTTCAAATATTATTTTTTTGTGAAAATAACTTCTTTTTTTGGTAGTTGAAAGTAGATTATATTATGTAATTTATATTTTTATAAAGATAATTTTTTTTATGTTACTTGAAAGCAGTTTATATTGTAAATTAATTTATTATTGTTACTAATGTAATCTTTTTACATGTAAGCATACTTTCTTACTTAATGTGTAAATAATATCAAAATAGTTAATTTTGTGGACTTTATTTTTAATTTATCTACAGTACATTAATTTAATTTATCAAAATATTATTTTATTATAAATTTACATTATCTTAAAATTTAAATAATAATTGTATTAAAATTAAACTCAAAATTATTATTTTTATTGTTGTTAGAGATTATGTGTCCTATTAAAAATAAATTTGAGTTTTATAAATTTTTAACATGTAATATTGTTTTAATAATATTAAATATAATATTAATTATTTTAATTAAAATTTATAAGAAATTTTAATAAAATTATTTTCTTAACATATTTTCTTTGCTCTACATTATTTTAAGAATTTATAATATTTATTTGTTTTATGAAATATTAAATATAACAGCAATTTATTTTTAAAAAAATAAATTTATATTATTTTATTATTAATTTTTTAAATTCACATAAAATACGTGTGTAAAAGCTAATATATATATATATATATATATAAGTTAATTCTATCATACTAGTAATGAATATGTAGAAAGTAAAATTATTTATTTTATCTAAAATATTTTTAATAAAAATTTTATTTACTAAAATACTATTTCATATAAATTTAAATTATTTTTTATCTTCAAATTTAAATTATTTTAAGACTAAACAATGTCGAATGGGCTCCACACAATGGGCACTATACTAAGGCCCTGGGTGTAGTCCACCTCTGGTGGTGGTGGGTTTTATACAATATATGTTAAAGTTATAATTTTTAAAATATTAAATAATATTTTAAAAATTATGTAAAAGAATGTATTAAACCTAATAATTTTTTTATACCTCCATTCTTATGTTTAAAATCTTACTTACAATTTTTATATTTTTCATTTAATTTTTATATTTTTAATTTATTTTTTAAAAATTATAATTAAACCACATTAATAAATGTGATTCAATTATATTCCTACTAATATAACAATAGATTTTCCGTAAAGTTATATAGCTACTTATGTAACTCTATCATTTCCCAACTTTTTGTCCTATGTACGGTGCCATAGATATTTTGTTTTCTTCCTTTTGAATGTGACTTGTCCCTGCTCTCCCTCAATTCCTTCCAAAGGGCCCATCCATGGAATAGACCCCTATTTTACTTCAGGGATGCACCTGGGCAAAAATCTTTACTTACAAAACATAGATTTTTCTATTTTAATGACGATTGGCTTTTCATGTAATTACAAAGTACATATATATATATAAATAATAATAGATTTATGTTCTTATATTTTTAGTTTTGATAGAATTATTAATTTAAGATTAATGTTAAATTGATTATAAAATTTTACATAATTTAAAATTAATTTTATATTAACAATTATACAAAATATATATATATATAAAGACTTAAGCCTAATAACGTTCTTTATATAGCCACTCATGAAGTGAGTACTTTGAACAAGTCCGACAGCGACTACTGTGTTTCGGCTATCGAAGCACCTCAGTAATTGCCCTTCAATTAAAAACTTTGCTAGAAGCAGGGAGATTCTGGGCTATAATATAATATACATATATATTTAAAAATTATATTTTTTTACATAATATTTTTTATTTTAAAAATATTAATTATTAAATTTTATATATTAAATTATGAACATAAATAAATTTAACATGATAATTGAGTATTCTTACTTTTGGTGAAAATATTTTTACTCTATACTTAGTTACAAAACACATTTTTTTAAAAATATATATATATTATTTTATTATAAATTTTTTAAATTCACATTTAATACGTGTATAAAAGCTAATATATAAAGTTAATTCTATCAATCTATGACTTACAGAGCAAAAACATTTATTTTGCCTAAATATTCTTTATGAAAATTTATAAATTCAAATTATTTTAAGACTAAGCATTCTCGGGCCCATTTCTAAGGCCCTGGGTGTAGCCCATCTCTGGTGGGGTTAGCCCATTCTCATGAGTATGGCACCATAGATTTGAACATGTTGCTCATCTTATATGTGAAGTTCAATGACAGTACTCTTAAATTAATAATTTTGAATTAATAAATTTATTAGTACAATATAATTATATTTATAAGTGTTTAATATAAAAAATTTAATGAAAATTAAATTTTACAAGTGATTATGATAACAGTTGATGGGGGAGATGCTTTATTGGGAGGACTGCCAGTCTATCACAACAAAAAACAAAAATGGGTAAGCCCATACGTTGGTCCATTGAAGTAGTGCAGTAATTTGTAAATGCTATGTCCAAATTAAAAAAAAAAAGAAAAAACTCGATTTTTATATTTTTATATGCATCATTTTATTAGATATGTAATACCATATTAATTACTTTTACTAAAAACTTGTAAAAATACTTCATTACTCTATTTTATAATTTCATAATTTTTTTATTAAATATTTAATATAATACTAATTATTTTCTAAAAAAAAATATATGTTGTTTGATAATTTTTTTTTCAAAATTAGATGCAAAATATGTGTTTAAAAACTAGTTATATAAGTAACGAAATATCATTCTCATATCAATTAAGTATTGAGCAATTTAACTATAAACATTTACAAATTTTAACAAAATATTCAAATGATGCTATCTCAACATTAAGTATTTTTGCTTGTTTGCACTTATGTTGCAGCATCTACAAGAACAAAAGTCATAAATTAAGCTATTAATCTACCAAAAATTAATTAATTAATTAATTAAGCTATTAGCAAAGATAAATTTATAATTCAAAAGTATCAGGAAGAGATTGATAAATGCCTTCACTAATTAGAAAGTACAATAATCTTTCATTAAGAGAATTATTAATATTTATTATATATTGCTAAATATTTAATTTTAAATCTTAAAAATGTGTTTGTTTAAAAAAAATAAAATCGTATACTTTTAAACCTCAATAAAAATTATTCTCACCTAATAATAATAAAAATACCTAATAATACACTTAAAATTAAAATATTCAAATACCAATATCGTTTGCAAACATGTATTATAATTTCCTTTAAGTAAGCTATAAAAATGTGAATATATTTGTATGATATTTTTTTATATTTATAATTATTAAATTGTAATTTTACTGAAAATTAAACTGTATAAATTAAATTTATTTTATAACTCTTTAACATTTATTTTTACTAAATGTTTGATATAATATTATTATTCTGTAAAAAACTATTATTTTATAATTAATTTTTTTAAATTCACATAAAAAACTGTTTTTTATTAAAAGTCTGATCACGTCGTCAGATCCTAAGCTGGGGCTCACGCAGAATAAAACAAAATCCAAGTCCGAGTTTGGGCCCACACAAGCTAACAGCCCACTAGATGGTGGGCCCCGCACTCATTCCGTACTATACATCCATTATTTGCATGAATCGTTCGCCAGAGCACCCTCAAGGGTTTTCCGTTTTCAGGAACAAAAACCCTCTAGACCCTTTCACTTTCATCTCCATTTTCTTCGCCCCGTTTCTTCGTGTGCTAGCTTTGCCTCACTCAACCATGGCCATCAAGCCTTCAAGGGCGCAGAAGAAGATCCATTACGATCAGAAGCTATGTCGTCTTCTGGGCGGTTACTCTCAGATACTGATTGTTGGTGCTGATAACGTTGGGTCAAAGCAACTCCAGGATATTCGCAGGGGTCTCCGAGGTGACTCGATCATCTTGATGGGCAAGAACACCATGATGAAACGCTCCATCAAGAGGCATGCTGAGGTCTCTGGGAACAAGGCCGTGTTAAGCCTCATTCCTCTTCTAGTGGTATGTAAAAGTTTCTGACTTTACTTTCTATCGTGCTTCTTTCATCTGGTTTGCGAAACAGGGGAAGGTGGAGTGAGTAAAAAATTAAACTCTTGGTGTATATATAATTTTGGGTTTCTGGAGCCTTGCCATTTTCCTTTTGTCTTGTTGGTGTTTTTGCTTCTGGAATTTTTTGAATAGATCATGTATTTTGATCATATATATCGGATTCCTAAGAATATCTGGGTAGATTAAATCTGTAGTCATGAATCATGCCAATGGGTCGTTGATTTTTCTTATTGGTTTGAGTTTTTCTTAAAATTCCTCAATAAAATTTTTTGGTAAATGATTAATTTATTAAATAATGTTGAGTGAATTGTTTGGTTTTATTTTGGTAAAACTTTTTGTTTTTTTTATGATACTTAGAAGGTTCCCCAATTTTCAGTAAAGCAGCAAAGTTGTTTCGTTGTTCGACTTCGATTTCTATTGTGTTTATTTTATTTTTCCATTTTCCTGTCATCTTTCTCTGTATATTGATTAACTCATATGGTTTGCTCCTTGAACAAGGGAAATGTTGGAATGGTTTTCACGAAGGGTGATTTAAAGGAAGTGAGAGACGAGATTGCCAAGTATAAGGTAATATTCTGTGTTGCTCGATATGTGCTTTTTGTGATCTACAGTTATGTACTAGTACCAATTAGCTGTCACCTCCAATTATAAGGAAATGCAGCATGTTTGAGTAACGTATGATTGGTATGCCTGTGTTTTATGAGTGTCGCTGAACTTACAATGCAACCTTGAGCAATGTGTCTCTGTCAGTCTTGTCTGTGCAATTTTAATTCTTTTCACTGTTTGTTATAGTATGCCCTTTTAGGTAAATAATGGTGTCTATTCCACATTTCACTGTTCAAAGATGAGAATTCTTTGATTTGTTATTCACCAATAACCCTTATATGCTTTTTGGCTGTTTATATATCTTCCCTACCATTCGAAAAATTAGAATTTGGATATGACACTATAAACGCTGCATGGCGAGACCTAAATAGTAAACAACTAGGTATACTTGTGTGAATGTTGATGGTTTGGTCCATGTTTTAGTTTCACGAAGATAAAAACTTAGGTCGTTGTATTATAATGGGCATTTTAGATATGTTGATTGATGACATGAGGATTAACTTATATTGAAAATTTTTTGAGTTTGGTTCTGTCATCCCAAAAAAAAATTCGTTCCAGAGTTTTTTGGTTGTATCTATTGATCATTTGCTCTGGTGAATCACTTAATGCAGCATTTGATTTGATGGTTCGAAAGTTATTGATACATAATTATTGACATTTTCAGACAATATAATATAACGCTTGTGTAAAACATGAGGTTCCACATTTCATCGAACTCTGGACAATTGCGACACTGAAGCCATAAGCAATTATTTAACTCATGCATTTTCTTTTTCCTTCCTTTCAACTGAGTGAATCTCGTTCGTTTTCCCTTTATTTTATGAAGGTTGGGGCACCGGCACGCGTCGGACTTGTAGCACCAATTGATGTTGTTGTTCCTCCTGGAAACACTGGACTTGATCCTTCGCAGACTTCCTTCTTTCAGGTTTATTTTGAACTAATGTTCTTCCTGAGTCATAGTTTGATTCTACTACTGCTCTAGTCTTACATAATATTATTTAGGTTCTCAACATCCCAACCAAGATCAACAAAGGAACTGTTGAGATTATTGCATCTGTGGAGCTCATTAAGCAGGGCGAGAAGGTCGGTTCATCTGAGGCTGCCCTCCTCTCTAAACTTGGGATACGACCGTTTTCATATGGCCTTATCATCAGCACCATCTATGAGAGTGGATCAATCTTCAGCCCTCAGGTGCTGGATCTTACCGAGGATGACCTTGTTGCAAAGTTTGCTGCTGGGGTTTCTATGGTCAGCTCACTGTCCCTGGCCATTTCATACCCTTCACTTGCTGCGGCTCCTCACATGTTCATAAATGGATACAAGAATGTTCTGTCTGTCGCAGTGGCTACAGAGTACTCCTTCAAGCAAGCTGAGAAAGTCAAGGAGTACCTTAAGGTTGGTTCTCAATGCATCTTGATATATATCCTTATTCATTGTGTTCTTTTGGTTAAACCAACTCGTCCTTTTGACCCTCCAAAACGCAGGATCCAAGCAAGTTTGCTGCTGCTGTTCCAGATGTTTCTGCTCCTGCTCCTGCTCCTGCTCCTGTTGCGGCAAAGGAAGAGAAGAAGGAAGAACCAGAGGAAGAGTCTGATGATGAGCCTATGATGAATCTGTTTGATGATTAATCTACCAGCTGTTTAGGAAATCTTTACCACTGGCGGCCAGCCGGCCATACGCCCTTATCCTTTCTGTTTCATGTAGTTTTAGGTGCTTGCAGCTGTCAGAATCTTTATCCTTGGATGTCTAGTTAATTACTTACCCAACGCTTTAGTACTAAATATTGTCAGAATTTTTTGGCTCTAGGATTTATATGCTTTACCTCGCATCTGCAGCCAATTTTTTGTTAGTATTTATACCGTTATTCTTATTTGCATGTTAGCTGAAAGGATTCAGTTTATGCCTAATCGATGCGTGTTATATCAGCTACTTCTAAATGCTGCTATATTAAGTTGCATGTGCATAGTATGGCTTGAGGTGCCTTTACGTTACCACGTTGAATTAGCCTTTTTAACAATTTAATTACTGTACTTGTTCAGGTAACAATATAATTATTGGATATTCACATTTTGCTTATCATTTTCTTTTGGGCTTCTTCTGGAGCTGTGGGGAAGTAGGTATGATACTGAGTGAATAGACAATGCCTACCCTCATGTTTGGCTAATCTTTGACATTTGCTGTCTAAATAGTCGTCTACAGTACTGGACAAAAGCTTCCATGTCATTGATCTAATGGTAGATGAAGTAGGAAATTAAATAAGAGTGTTATCATTTTTACATATTAAATTTTGTTACATATTTAATTAAACATTTTAAATTATTAAATTAATGCATTAAATTATGAAATATTACAAATTTAATTGTTCATTTTAAGATTGATGAATATTTAGTAATATTTATTTAATAAAAACATTTATACAAAATTTATATGCACCTATATTATTATTCTTTAATAAAAATGTTTTCCATCACATAATTACATTTGCGAAAGTATCAATGAAGTACAGTCTCTTTCTGCTTTGCTTGAAGCTTGAGTCTGGAACATTTGATACATATATGGCATAAGTTATAGTTTTAGCCAAATACTTAATCTTAGATTATAAGAAATCATTGCTTTTTACTTTTTTTCTTTTATCATCATGGTCTGGCTAAACTTCTCAGCTTTATAGGCTTGGAAATTTATTTCTTTTCTTTAAATTTAAATCTATGAAAATTCAATGGAGGATTTTAGGTGAGGTTGATATCAACATGTAAAACATACTTTACCCAAGTAATAATCATGCTACATTTTATTTGCAGATTCTTTTAGTGTTTCTTTCGTATATGTAATGATTGAGAAGTTGAAAAAAATCTGAAAACCGCTACTGCTTCCTAGGTGAATTTCTGCCGAGTTGTTGAACCTCTATTTTTCATTGTGTAGCCGCAGTAAATACTGGAGAAATCTAGCTGAAAAAACAAAAAATTGGCTTTTCTTCTTCAATGCCAAATGAATAAACCTGCATGTGTACAATGCAACAAAAGTCGTTAGAATTTAGGGAACGTGAAGCAGTGAAAAGTAGGAAAGAGAAGGCTTTATATTTTCTAATTGCAAGTAACATGCAAAAAACATGAACCTTTAAAATTACAAAAATATCTCAAATACATGAACATCAAATGTAACAATATCTCAACATAAAACATGCAGATTTTTACTAACTTCTGTGAGGAGAGGATAGTATATAGCTAACTACAATGAATCAACGAGGGAAAACATTAATAACTTTTTATTTGTTCTCTTTGTCCGGAGGGATGTGCGCTTAATTTAATAGTAAAATCTTTGCAAAAGTAATAGAAAGGTAGGTTAAACGGTAAACAATAGATTAGAGATTTTGCGGAAAGCGTGTAAGCTTGAGTTTCCAACCTTGGTGAATGGCATGGAGAACTGGAAAATAGATTTCCTCTCTCCATCTGAATGGTAACTCTTTCTGAATGATAACTCAGTCTAATACCCCAAGCAGAATCATTGAAGAAAGTTTCGAAAAAACCGAATTCCCTGTCATAGAATGAAATGATGGAAAAGGACATTGCGATGAGCTAACAGTCCATTACCCCAAAAAAAACAGCAAAAAAGGGTAAACTGTACCTGCAATGCGAAAGTAATATCAGCTTCATCTACATTTAGTGTCAACCTTTTTAATTTATCCTCTCTGGATTGTCCTAGTTTGATGAGCCCCTGCAGTTGTCATAAATATATTTCATCATTTCACTTAATACAGCTTTCCCAACTTTCTGTTGGCTTTGATTGAATATTGTCTTAGATACCTGATCACTTAGTACTCTGCACATGTTAGAAAATTCCAAAATTCCAGCTGGTGGAATTAAAGATGATTTGCAGATGTCCAGGTAAGATCCATACAACTGCATTCATATTGAAATTACAGAAATCAAATGAAAATCGAAGCATAAAATGGGCCCAGATTCTTTCAATCATAAATAAGGGCTGTAAAGCACACCTCCCCAAGAATTGTATCTTTCTTTGCTCCCCGAAAATGTTTCATAGAAGAGCAGAGTATAATCTGCAAACAGGTACCAAATCAGAAAGCAGAAAGCAGAAAGAATTAATTGCATGTCACTTAAAAATCAAAGCTGCCATAGGTTTTTCAGTTGATTTCACGTTGAACAAGTTTTTAGTATAATATCATAGCGTATGTTTTCATATATACGATACAAGTTTTATGTATAGCTCCAAAAATTAGTGAAAGCATCTGTTAATTAAAAAGTAATAAAATCTTACCAAAGAGATTGTTGCACAGACTAAAATCACTTGAGCACTGTAAGAATTGAAAGGAATAGAAAGTAGTGATACCCTTGAAGGACTTTCAACTTCTATTACGGTTCAAATGGTAGGTCAATTTTAATCTTTTTAATTTCTGTACCTTACATGTAAATTCATTTGCAAAGTTATAGGGTTCATATGTTTAACACAAAGAAGCAGTTTTCCCTTCACACCTTGTCATCATTCTATTGTAATTCAGATCCATATAAAAATTTCTTTTTTAATTTTTCAACATCAATTTAAATATTTAAACACTTGATGGATACTTTCATACAAAAGAAAAAGGCTTCCCTGGGACATAGTACATCAATTTTCCTATTAACACTTGTCTACCACGGCTTAAAGCTTGAAGTTAAAAGTCTATTTACTTGCAGTAAAAGGATGCCTTGGCTCACAAACAATTCATATTAAAATCTTCATAGTTCAAAGTTACCTGCTGATGGTGTGGTAGAGATTGTATTGTATCCACTACTGGCGATCTGTATGTCTTTGACAAGGCAAGAGCCATATGATCAATTGTTACCTGCAATTAAATTGAGACTTAGCTACAAAGAGAGGAAAACGCAGAAACTTCTCATTCGTTTTGTAATTCAAAGTTACTGTAATTTGGTGCTAAAAGCATAATTCAAAGGAAGAAATCCAAAAAAAGAGTCTTGATAATAATGCTACTAGTGGAAATAAAGGAGAGAAGTTCACTGCATCTATATCATTATATAAAATATTGGTTATGGAACTAGTTGCATATTCTGTGCATTCCCGGAGAATTGATATCTCAGTAAGGATAACACCTGTACACCTACCTAATTGGAGCAAAATAGACTTTGAAACTTAATGCTGTCAAGTCTGAAGATGAAGAAACTTTTGTAGATTGTGTGTTACCAATAGGTGCAAGCCAAATGCATATTTACAGTCATTCTATTCTATCCTTTCCCAAGCTGTCATCAATTTGCCCCTCAAGAATAAAACAATCCATTATCGATTCAAGTATTACCAACACTTGCACTGCAATTGATAATCAAAATTTTGAGCACTTACAATATAAGCTTCTTGTTTTTTCATGTAATCAGGAGTTGTAGCCAGCTTTTGTTCAGGAGATGCTTTCTCATCTGATGAAATTTCTGAAATGCCGGTAAATTTTCCAATTTCTGCTTCTAGAATCTCTATTGCACTCCTGAAAGGAATGTAAGGCAATTTAACCATTGAATGCATTATTTTGTAGGCTTCTACTTTGGTCAACTTGCCGAAGCAGATCTTGCCCCAACAATTATATCACCTCTTGCAAGTAAAGGACATCACAGAAGAAGACTCTAATATTTTCTATATGTAAGTTCAAAAGTTTAGTTACTTGCAGTTCAAGTTCAACAAAGACTGTAGACAAATTTTGTAGATAATAAATCTCCTTCGCAAATTGAATACATTTAAGCAATAAGCAAATGAGTCACAAAAGCATGATCACACCTACTCTTAAGGACTTCAATTTGAAGGGATGAAGTCCAAAGGCCTCATTGGCAAATGAAAGATGTAAAGTTGTTTTTTCAATCCATTTCTATAGACTGCATTTCTAAAATAGTTAAACTGGTGTTGTCAGCAATGACTCATCATGGGCATAAAAGCCATCAACTAATTGTTATCATGAAAGGCTAACCTGCAAATACAAAGAGCTTTCCGCATATCCCCAGAAGCTGCAGCAACTTTCTGCAACATGCAGTGTCAATCAGCCTCTACATGTGCTAAAGAACGATAACATCACTTTCGCACCATCCTACTCTCATTAGTATGTTATGTACACTTGTTTTTCATCCAAAGCAATTTTATGAAGACTACTTGGAAATTCAAACCACCTACAGCATGGACATTTAATGCATTTTTTCCAATTCCCTTGTTCATATATTCTAAAGGACAAAGACAAAGACAAAGGAAGAATAGAAGAAATTTGAAAAAAAAAAAATGTTGTAGCACAGCCTTAAGGAGGATTTTTAAATTTATGTTAATGCAACCAGCTCACTGTATTTCTTTGAATACCACTGTCGCACAGAGTAACTGTTTTAAGTGGCTATGTTTTTAGTTTTAATCAATCAGACAAGGAAAACACAGGCCAGTTTTGAGATCTATTGCATAGGAGACCTCTGGAAGCATGCACATGAAGCTCCATATCAATTAAGACTCAGGTGATCACTTAATTTACAGCACTTATAAATTGAACATAAGTGAGAAAGATCATGGCCGATTAACAGATTTCAAAATTTGCCTCTGATCTGAAAGAATGAACAGGTAGAGGGCAAGTCAGGTAGAGGCCAAAACTATTCATTGCAAAACAAAAGGACATAATGAGAAAATAATTCCTATGAAAGTTGCAGAATTCCTGATTGACAAGAAACTTAACTTTTTATTGGATGTGAAAATGACAGGTGTAAATCTGTGAGGAAAATGATATATGAACTTACCCTGGCACATAGTTCTAGGGCTTGATGTTGGAAGACAGTGTAAGGAAGTTCCTGATAATAAGACAGAGATATTATAGATAATATTTAACAACATGGAGAAGTGTAAAGTTTGCTTGCTCATTGTGAGTCTAAGAAGTTTTTCTGCTCAGCTGAATCATCAGAAAGTGATTCATTGAATAATTTATATTCAGTTTGATCATTTATAACCAGAAAGTAGCTATCATTTAATTTGAAAGCAGGAACAATTAAAGAGCAAAGATAAGATATACATGATCAAAGACCTCTGACTGTTAGGTATTAAATTAATAAATATAGCCTTACAATTAGCCTTTCTTGAAGAATCCTGAGGATCTGATCTTTAGAGTAGGCCCGAAAAGTTACAACTGTAGGCTTGCCTAGTGGAAAAACACAAAAGGTATAATGTCCATTAGTAATTAGAAAGATATAAGACTAATGTTCAATTTATAGCCAACTAGAAGGACCATCAGTAATGAGATAATGGAGACACAAAATTCAAAAACTCAAAACTCAACAAGAATTATATAGGATGAACTTTTCAAATTTACTCACAATTTAGAGTTTTAAGCCTTGGAAGGAAACGATCAGCTAGGTCAATTGCATTTGCTATCCCTGCATAAACAAGCAAAGTAAGTTATCAGTAGCCCAAAATACAGGTTTGAAAGAACTATGACAAAGTCAGAAGAAACAACTTCACTTCACTAAGGAATATACCTATTAGTATGCACCTAGAAAATGGAAAGGTGGTGAGCATGAAAAGATCATGAAGCACGCCCCTGTCTCGGGTAATTAAATAATCTAATTCATCAGCTACTATCAATCTGTTACCATGGAGATATAAAAACCTTTAATGACATTCGAATTGTAGAAACAAGCATTAATCGTATAAATTACCATAATGAAAATCATTTCAATTTGCACATAGCAATGTTTAGGCCAAGGATATGTTTCTTACATCATCTTGCTAGATGACTTTTGAGAATATATATTCTGAAGTTGTTGTAAGGGAGCAATTGAAACACGTTTTCTCCTTGGTTGGTTCAACCCAAGTATCTGTTAGAACAATCAAAAGATCAATGAACGAATAGTTGTGATATTGGTTATATGGGTGCTTTTAATATCCCACCTTGCTGAAAATATCAGATGTATTGGCAAGCAAAGTACAGTTTACAGCTAAAACATCCGGCTGCAGGAAACCTGCCTAAAAGTTAAGAAGGCGATTTTGTTAGTGAAAGGAGAAGAGAAACACATCACAGCCTAGAATTGTTATTTAGTGATAAGGATCTGGAATAGTAATGGTAGAATACACATAGCAGATCAAGGGAAAGGAGGCAATTTTATGTTGCCAAAAATTTCCAACATATATGCAACATGCGCTTGCCACCAATGCATGAATCTAATGCATTACAGCATGTCTAATAAGCCTGGTTGTCAGGTTGTATTGCACCTGTGTCAATTGTGTTACCAAATACTCTCAGGATATTTCATAAACACTTAATTTCAAAAACAATTCGCCGACAAATAACCAGATGAAAACTACAACAAAAACCAGACAGGAAGCAGACAAGGCTTAAATAGAAAGCACGAGGAAATATTTATAACCATATGATCGCCATGTATTGTTTACAATGCCTCAAAGATATACCATCTGAATTCATAATACTATATCAAAGGCAGTGACGAAACAAACAATTATACCTCTCCGGCCCAATCGTGCAGACGCTTTTTCACTTTTTCCATTGATAACGATTTTCCAGTTCCTGGACATCCACACACGTACAAACTCCCAGCCTTCTCTTGCTCTAAGCAGGCCTTGCCGAACTCGAAAATCACATTCTGCTCATCTTCACGGCACACAATTTGAGATGGTACAGTGGACACGTGCAATGCCTCCTTCACCCTCCTTATTTGCTCACCATCTATTTGTCAGTGTGACACAGATAGCGCATAAAACATGAGACAAGAAAAAAAATCAACAATTCAATCCAATAGAACACAACCCATTTGGAATGAAGCACACCTTTGGGATTCCAATCGGGTTTAGTAGCAAAACTATCCAACAATGGCTTCGCTGCGGATTTACGCGACTTAATTTGCAAGTCATTGGTTTTAATTTCGCTCGCCTATAAATAATGAACAAACAAACAACCCAGTTAGTTGCTGATGATAATCGTCCTTCCTGAATTACAACGTCACTTCTCATTATACTCACAGCTACAGAACTATTGGGGCTCGCACTGCTGCATCGACGAGGCGATTTCCATTTGGCCGGCGATTGGATCGGACTCACGGTCATGGACTGTGGTGGCTGAGATCTCAATTTCCGCTTCTGAGGAGTAGAGTCGCCGTCAGATCTAACCTTCTCCGACTTGACGGCCATTGTCTCGCTGACGGCTCCGTTAGTGAACCTACTGCCGGCGATGGTGGGCATGATCAGGTATAACAGATTGAGTACGAAAAGGAAAGGATTTGGATATGGTCGGAGAGATTTGGAGTTTGAAAGCTAGAATTGTGAAGGCGAATGCAGATTACAATATAAGATTGGGAGGAGGAAGCTGCTTGTTGAGCGGGAAAACATGGCCTTGGTGAACTGGTTTCCCGCCAGATGGCGGGTATTTTCGAACAAAACTTTTCCCGCGGACTAGCCAAATAATATAAATTTATATGTAACAGCCTGTGTAGACTCAGTAACGATTTTTGGGTGCTCACATGTCCCGGAAACGGATTTCTACACAAAATTATGAAATATTAAAAGATAAATAAATATAAAATTAAAAATAATAATAAAAAAAAGTAAGATTGTATATTAAAGATTAAATTATTCTATTAATTTTTATAATTTTATTTAATTTTTAATTTTTATAATTTAAAATTATATAAATAAATCTTTATAATTTTTATCATTTATATTTTAAATTTTTATTATTATAAAATATTATAATATCATTATTTATATGTATATATGACACATTAAATATCAGTTAAACTGCCACCTAAATATTAGACTCAGACAAATCTTGTTAACCTGACCCTTCTTTCCCCTTTCTCTCTACACCACTCACCGTCTTTCTCTTTGGTTTCATTCTACCCCAAATCAGAACCATCCTCAATTTTCCTATCCCCACTGTCTTGCTTTTCATAAACTTCTATTTGCGTTGGACCATTCGACCTCTTTGTATTACAAGGCAATATTTCCAAATTTCTCATCAAGGACATTCGATACTTCGTATCCCGTGGAGTGTACCTAGAAATCAAGCTAAACAAAAACACTTATCACCAACAATTCACCGGAATTTCAAATTTAGACAAAAGAAATAGCTAAATTATTGCTTAATTCTAAAAAATGATCCCTACCCCAGTGATAATTAAAGAGACGAGAAGACAATGGAAAGGACATTTATAAATGGTAACAGTAACGGAGAATTGATTAGACAGAAGCAAACCTAGCATGGTGGAAATGGTCTATTTCATGGAATCCTTAGTGGAATCAGAAACGTCTTTGAAGATAATGGAGTCATCAGGAGGTTCAATTCGTTTGAGCATGTTGGCTATGTCGGTGAACCCACAGTCAAAGCTGGATTTTTGAGTCAAAATAAAGTCATCAGATACACCTCCACCATCAATGCTAGAGATTAAGCAGCTGACGACAAATGCTGATGAAGCGAAATGACAACGTCTAAAAGTGGCAGATAAGGAAGGAAACAGAGGAAAAAGGAGATGTGTAAGGAGAGGCTTGGGAGGATGAAAAGGGGGAAGAGGGCTAGGTCAGCAAGATTTGTCCAAGTGTGGTACTTTAGGTGACATTTAAAGTATTACATATGTATATAGATAATAATATTATAATATTTTATGAGATAATATCTTAAGATATGAAAAGTTAAAATTATAAGAATTTATCTATATAGTTTTAAATTGTAAAAATTTATTTAAAAATTAAGTAAAATTATAAGAATTAATAGAATAATTTAACCTAATTAAACTAGCGTGGAGCCAGTGTGGTGCACAAAGATATGAAATAATTTAGATAAAGAGCAATCAAAGTAATATAATAGCTGATCATATTTGTTTATATTAAAATGAGTCTTTAACATAAAATACACAACAAAGCATTGCATTAAATATTAAAATATTTAAACTAATCAATTGATACAGTTTCAACCAAGAGTAACTAATGATGTTAAGATGTATAAAATGTAAAGAATATAAACAAATTAATAGTGGATGATATTTCTTTCAATCTTTGTAGACTTACTTAAACACTATATTACATATTGTGTTTGTTTATAAAATGTAAAGAATATATGTATTTCAATGCTTGACAATATTTATTTCAATCTAGCTATGCCTGAAAGGATTTTAGTTTCAATAACATAAGCCACTAAATATCTTTGATGATTTACCATGAACCCCAAAATATCTCTAAGGATCAACCATGAACTCTGATTTTATGCCACGACTATGGATACAATACAACAAGAGCTTATATAAGGCAAGACTCAATGATTTTATATGAATCAGATCCAAAAGCAAGATGGACATGAAGCTTACACATGGGAACTATAGACCCAAGGAAGGGGCTTTGGATCTATCACAGACCTAAAAATTAAACAAATAAAAAGAGAGGAAAATGAGAAGAATGATAATCAAGAATATACAAAAGCAAATGTTTCCAACAACAATTTGCTCATACCTAGCTAAAACCATCATCGGCATGTAAATCTTAATCAAATCCATTTGAATTTAACCACAAACATCAACAGGAAAACGAAGAGATAATGGAGGAAGGTGAGGTGCTGCAATGGTATTATAGATGAATGAAGGCCTTGGAAGGTGAAGTATTAATGAGTTGTTCAGTTTCTTATGAAGAATTGATGATTCTACTAGCTGTTTGAAACTTAAAAGCAGGCCATGGACAATCCATTCGTTTTGAAAACACGTTTACCTAGGTACTGAAATTTGAAAATGTTGACATATCCTTGAAAAAATGTTTACAAAGGTATTGGGAATGTGAACAGCTAAAACTGTTAATTAGTTTAAATTTGAATTCAAAAAGTGAAGTATAATAGAATAGTGTGAAAATGAATTGCTGAACAAAACGTAAAATACTTGGCTATTGACGGGATAGTGTAAAAATGGATTGAAAAACTTTTAATTTGTAGAAAGTTTTGAGCCGGTTTAGAGTGGGAACTCAAAGAGGATAATGTACAAAAAGTTGGCACAGTCATTTTTTTTTCCCTACTTTAGTTGCTATCTTCTATTAAATATAGATTATAAGAAGAGATAAAGAGAAAGTTACTAAAGTCAAAAAAAAAAAGTTAAATAATCTAAATTTTCTCACATTAACTCTCTCATTAAAAAAGAGAGACAAATTGAAATTAAGAGAATGAGAAGATTCAAAACTGTAAGAGAGGGCATGTGATTTGGATCCTTTAGACTGTAATGTGCATTTTAGAAAGTAAAATATAAGTAAATGATTATTTTTAAGAAAAGTAATAGTGTAAATTGTTATAAAATACAAAATAAATTATAATTCATAAATTTAAGATAATTGACTTTGTTAATTTTTTATTAATAATTATCTATTTATATTTTATTCTTTAAAATATACCATACATTTTAGAGGATTTAAATCTAATGGGCGGGTGGTAACACCTAACACATACAAATATCATTATTAATGTAAACATGTAGCTTTATGTTCTCTTTATTCAAACGAAATATTTTAGGTGAAAATGCTTCATTAGTCTCCATGAAAGATTTAGAAAGAGTTGTTTAAAATGTGAGCCCGGTTCTCCTAGACTTTCATCCTTTCATTGATACAAATCTATTTCTTTTTGGTGTGAAAAAAAAAAGAAGTAAGAGTTGTTTAAAGGCATAAATTGACCAACTTATTATTAGAAATGTTAAAGTAGAATAGGCCTATCAGGTCATATGTGTAAAAATATATTAACCCACCATATCAGCCCACCTTATCCTATTTGATTGTGACTTACCGTGAATTGGTTCACTTTGACGCCTCTTATTACCATTAACTTCTATATAGTTACTGCCAAGTGTTATAAACTTTATATATATTTTTAGTAACAACAAGAGTAGAAAGTCATTTGACACATTTTGAAAGAGGTTTTCCAAAACCTCTCATTAGCAACTAATTTTCAATGTTTGCTTTAATTACATTTTATCTAAACTAATTTCTCATTAACAGTTAGTTTATATGCCTTAATATTTCTTGTCTTCGTGAGGATTCATGAGTCCTTCGTATTTCATCACAACTCTAAAGGAAAATCTGATGACTTTTCACTTCCATAGAAGTTGTAGTGTTTAAAAAATGGTTAAATACATGGACTAAGCTAAAAAAAAAAAACTTAGGAAACATTTTTGGACTAAGCACGGAAGATGAAATATAAATTCTGTAAAATAATTAGTTCAACAAGAACTTAAGTTCTATAGCCAATAAACAACAATTGACTTCTTTGAAGTGCTGAATGTGTACTTAGGAAAATGTTAGTAACTATTGATAAACAAATTTATAATATATATTATTTCAAATTTATGATATGTTATTACCTTATTTGTTTTTTATAATTATCTATAATATTAATTTTTTTCATTAACAATGATATGTTTAATATTTGAGCCAGTACTTACATTGAGAGGCCTCATCCATTTTAGAAAAAGACCTAAAGTGTTACGGAGCAAGGACACTATTAATCCATCTACTTTTTAAAAAGATAATTTAATTTTTTAATTTTTAAATTGGATAATTTAATTATTTCACAATTATAAATGAGGCAATTTAGTCACTCACTCCTTAGATTTTCCTTTTTGATATGACGCGAGTCATAGATAATGAGTTATACTTTATTTTTCTCATTGTAATATGACATAATTATTATACAAATTTATCTCTAGACTAGATGAGTCATTGTGGTACATAAAGTAAAAGCTTAGGGTTTGGCCAAAGATAATATAACTTTACGCTAGTTGAAGGGTGTTGAAAGTTTTTAAGTTAAAATTAAACCTAAGTCATCATTGATAAGCCACATCATGCTAAGAAAAGGAATTATGATGGATAAAGAATTAAATTATCTTAATTATATTTGTTAAGGAATTAAATTATCTTAATTTCACTTGTATAGGTATTAAATTATTTTGATTATATCTGTAAATGAACTAAATTATTTAACTTAAAAGTTAATAGACTATATTTTTTTAAAAAAAAATAAAAAGATTAAAAATACTCTTAATCCAAAGTGTTATTGGTTGAAAAACAAAAATAATATATTGTCACTAGCACTTAGTTATTATTTTGAGACTTTTTTTTAATTTTAAATTTAAACTCAAAACTATATATATATATATATATATATATATTAAGTGATTTATTATTTTTTTTAAAAAAATAATTAAAAAAAACTACTTCAACCAGTTGCTTGGGCATTCAGTCAAGAACCATAATTATAACAAAAAGGCTTCTCATGAATTGCAACTTTTTTAATTATAGCAAAATCTTAATTTCTCACATTAAATTTTTTTCATTTCTCTAAAAGTTAAATTTTTAAAATTAATTTTCAAATCTAAGACTAAAAGTAAGAATTTAAGATTTCAGACATTACATTTTTAAGAATCTCTTAAGATGCCGCCAATCAAATGCACCCACAAAAAAATGGGAAAGAGAGGAAAAATTAAAAGGGATATTCTTTACCAAATTTGAAAATTTATACAACACACAAATTTAGATTTTATTCTATTATAAGAAATGACATAATTTTATTAGGAAGCTACTTGGAATTTTTCATTTCTTCATCACTACTTACAGATGTAAATTACAAACGGACTGCCTGGCTTTTTTTTTCTGAGTAATGTTAAAGTTACTTTTTTTTACTTACAATTTTTACACAAATGCTAATTTAAAACTAGTCTCAAATTAATTATAAAATTTTACACACTAATAAACTAATCTTAAATTGATATTTATATAAAAAATATGAGTATAAAAATGTATCTTTAACATTACTCTTTTCTTTTCCTTCACCAAAAAGAAGTGCATGCATAACGACGAGTAAAAAAAAAAATATAGTACATTTTTTTTAATTAAGTTCAAAAACTATGCCACAGAGTTCAGATTTAATTCTATTAATTTTGGTGGCATTTAATTTTGGTATTTCTTTCTCACAATTCTAAAGTTGAACCCATACCACAAGCAAGATAGAAAAATATAGTACAAAATTAAAAAAAATACTTAAATTTGGGACGACCAATATCAAGGTAGTCTTTTTGAATAAATATATATTTAAAAAAATATAAATTATTAAATTTATTAAAATTTATAGTCTAAACCACAGATCAATATGAATGGGACATCCCACAATTACTTTTATAGGATATTTGTGTACATATTTTAGTGAGATTAACATTTCCCAAATCAAAGGATCCACATTCCACAAAATTCATATATCATTGATAGGGAGAGTGGAATTAAGATCTTTTAACTTTTACTTTTATAAATTATGGGTGACTTAAGATAAAGAAATATTTGTGTGAAATAAAAAATATATAAAAATTATCAAAATAAAAAAAATAAAGAAGTCCAATTCTTGAGAGATTACGGATATATCTACAACTAACGAAGAAAATACATGAGCAAATAACTTCCACAACATACATTTAAATGTGTGTTGTACAATTAACTAGCTAGCCCATATCCTTTTGATGACTGTGTGACGAACAATTATGTACAACTGGATTGGCCAACATTCAAGATTGCCCAAACAACCAAAGTTGGCCCCTCAAAAAATTGAAACAGTCATCGACGCAGGATACTTGCCTGTCTAAAGTGACCAGACCCACCAAGATATTTTTCCTATTCATACTATTAAAATATCTCACGAAAAGACTGTAAAGTAAGATTAAAAAAATATTTAAATAAGTGATTAAAATAAAATTTTAAATAAATAATATTTTTAAAATTTTAATTTCAGATAAAAATTTATAATAATATTTAATTTATATATTCGATTTTATTTAATAAATTTTATTATTATTATTATATATTACCAAAATATCCCCCAGCCCATCTTGAACTATGGCCTGCCTGGTGTGATTGTGCGAAAGAAGGGGACCATGGGTGGCACCATCAGCACCTTTTGGCTTGGGTGGGGGAGAAAGCTAGAGAGAAGATTAGATGAGGAGATAAGGCAGTTGGCGTGGCAGTGCGTTTCCCTTCTGCTCGTCTTTGTCCCATGTCACAGAGCGCATGTGAATTGAAAAATTGAACTACTTTTGTTTGCTCACTGTTTTCCATCACTTGTTTTGGCTACTACTCTTTTATAGCATTACGCTATCTTTTTTTAAGAAAAAATATATTCTCACAATTTTTTTGTTATAAAATTTTATAATTAAATGGTATGATATATTAATTTATTAAATTTTATAATTTAATTTATATAATTTATTAAAATCAATGAATAACTTTTTTTATAATAAATATTAAATAAAAATAAAATTAAGAAACTAGGAAAACCTTGCTTGCAATCATTTCTCAACAAACCCTTTCATGTCCATTTCACTTCAAGCCTTAGCAAGTTACGAGAGTGAGACAAGTCCATAAACATAAATAATTATGGTATTCTATTATTATAAATTAAAATATATAAAAATTTTATTTAAAATAATTATATTTATTAAATTTCATAAATTAAACCAAATCTAACAACTTGAGCATATTTTTGTGGATGACTGTAAAACCCACTTTCTTGGTTCTTTTATTTTCCAATAAATCAGTATATAAATAATCCTGTTGTAATATTTAAATTTAACTGATTTCACTAAAACTAATTTTAAGTAAGCTAAAAATTGATTAAATTTAAATATATACTATCGCATTGTATTTTATGTATAAATTGTATAAAAGATATTTATACATAATTACTTATAATCAGTTGGCCTATATGAAGCTAAGTAGCGATTCTATTATTTTGATAAATTTAATATTACTAAATATTAATTTAAAATAATTTAAATTATCAAATTATTAAATTTTCTTAAATAAATAGTGGATCCAATAAATCCAACCATCTATGTTAGATTTTAATGAACATTTAGTATAAAGCTTTTTATGAGTTTCTTTTTCCAAAAGCAAACATAGTCATTATGCTTACTCTTACTGTCACTGGATGTTGCTAATACAAACAACAAGAAGCTAACAACAGAGTGATCAACAGTTGCTTTCAGGTACAAAAGCAATGTGGGATGTTTTGCCAAAAAGCCAAGTGGGGTGTAATTCTATTACTACACGGATTCAGAGCATTTTTGGATATCGTTGAGTGCGTTGTTTGGTGATTGAATCAGTGAGCTTGGTTATAATTTAGTCATCAGTATGGGCAGGCGGCGTCTACAAATTTGCTAGTCTATAAATGGATGTATTTGGGTGAGAATGCCCACTCCCGCAAATCCCTAGCTCACCTCTAGTACTATCTTTCACAGCCGATTATGGTCAGAAAAAAAGAATGTCCTTAATTGTTGCCAAATAATGGAACTTCATTCATGCTACAAATCAATTATATTGGCAATCTTATAGGTTTCTTTCTGCTTTGATTATCATAGGTGATATGGAGTTAGATCGAAAGCATGACGGAAAAAAATGATTCCGTATCAAAAGGTTAACATCATTCTTACATCTAATTATGTGAGCAGTTAGGTTAATTGGATACATAATTCAGTATGCAGGATTACATAAATTTAATAATTTGAATTATATGAAGTGAAAATTATATAAAAATAAAAACATAAGTATAAAGAGATTGGAGTATGAATACAATACTCACAAGGCCTTTTAAGAAAAAGTGAATAATTTTGTAACAGTTCCTCTATTTCCATGTAATCTGTGCTTTACTAAAAAAATGTAAGCAAACCCTTTCAATTATAGGTAGTTTGTAATTATACTCTTTTAACTATAAAACCTGGCAAGTTCACCCCTTTAATATGAAAATACATTTTTGCTGTTCAATGACTAATAATCATGTGAATTGCAAATGTTTACTTATACATGTGGCATTTTAAGATTGGCTATCCGATTTTTTATAAAAAAGAATTTCATATTGTATAAGTCTAAAAGGGTATACTTGTAAATGACTTAAACTTGAAAGTGCATACTTACAAATTAACCATAAATCCTAAAAATCTTGTAATTTAAAACCCTAAAACCTGAGTTCAAAATTTGAAAATCTTAAAACTCTTTAACTTACAGGGGTGTACTTATAAATGAATTTTAGGGTTTTATGTTTAACTAGTCTTTAAAGATTGTGGGTTAATTAGAGTTTGGAGTTTTAGGGTTTTGGTATTCTAGTATTTTGACCTTAAGTTTCAAGGTTAAATTTTTTTAAATGTTAGGTTTTAGGGTTTATAACTTTGAATCATTTGTAAGTACATTCTTTTAATTTATAAAATAAATTTTTTTAAATTTAAATAATCAATAAAAAAATTACATGTATTAATAATTATATATAAGTCACATAACCTTAACCATTAAACAATAGATAGACAAAAAGAATGTATTAACACTTTTTTAATAGTTGAAGGAGTGTGTTTGTCAAATTTTATAGTTAAAAGAGTGCACTTGTAATTAATTTACAATTAAAAATAATGTATTTATATATTTTTTTAAATTTATTAAATTTTATATATTAAATTATAAAATTTAATTAATCTAATAAAAAAATGTTAGAGAGGTGCAAAAATAGCAATTTGCTTTTTATAATCTAATGACAATAAAAGTCAAAAGTAAAAAGAAATACCCATTTCATGGAGTGTAGAGTTCGATGTATCTTCATCCAATCTTTCACCGCTCGCTAGCTACCAAGTTATCTGGAGACACAAATGTCTCTGCGTGTGTGTATTCTCTTCTTCTTAGTGTAATGTTATTGACACAGAGAGCAGAAATGAACAAAACTCGACATGAATAATTGGGGTCGTCCCGAAAGAACTGCCAATCCATGTCCTCATTTTTCCTTTCTCTTCTGTTTTGTTTCAACTTCTTAGACTCTAGTAGGGCCACATAGCCCTAACGTATACCTCACGTAATGTGTTGGACTCAATCCTATATGTTTACTGAATCAATTTCACGTTTAGTATTTTCATAAATAAAAATTTACAAAATATTATTCTCATATCACTGTCACAGATAATTCGGTGATAAATTCCGTTCGCCTAACCTTCTGTGCAACAAAACATTTAATGAAGTCGAGAAAATGAAAAGGTTGAAGATAACAATGAATGGGGGAAGACGTTATCAGAATTTGGCACGCTTCCTGTAATTATGGGGAGATTCATTGCTTGGTAACGTCTCTGGGACATCATATTTTCTTTTCTTTCGGGGTTGTACAGTTACTTTTGTATCATCCAAAGCCACCCATATGTAATTGTGCGTGACACGCTTTTCTTTTTTTGGACAACGTGACACAAAAGAGAAACATATATTTTATCACATGGCTCATAGCATGGTAGGGCTCTAAACGGATTTAAATCATATATATTATTATTATTCTCTGAATTGTGATAATGCGATTATATTTTTTTAATTTATATTAAAGTATTTTTATGAATATTTTTATTAATTTATTTTTTTAATTTTATATTTATTTTTTTTATTACATACTCTCATTTAAAGATCAAAATAAAAGTAATTTATAAGTTATCTAATTTAATTTTCTTATAAATATATATATAGAATAATTTAATCCTTTGTTAAATTTATCTTTTACAATATAATGTGGTTCATTAATAATGATATAAATTTTATTTTTAATTATTATATAATATGATAGTTATTTGAATATATATTTTGATCAAAAGAATTTTTTTAATATATAAAAAATTAAGATTAAAGACTTAACAAAAATATCGTAACATCATATTATTATAAAAAATAAAATTTAAGTTATTTTTAACCAATTATTTAATATTAAAAAATTTTAATAATTAAATATTTAAATTATCTCAATAGCAACTATAAAAGAATTGACTTTTTATTTCAAAAAAAATAGAGGATGAAAGTTGCCATTGTTCCCTTCCTTTGGGGACTTGGTTCCAAACCCCACTACAATAAAGATCGGGTTAATTTGCTTCAAGTTTCCCTACAATTTTAGGGTGCATCACCCTATGCGCGTACAATGGCTTATGGCTGGACTTGTGCCACCTGAACTTCCGTTTCAACTTTAAATGCTATGAGCCTGTAGCACTCAGTGCAACTAATAATAGAGACTGTGCCTATCATTCGTCCCATGATCTTAGTTTGCAGACCAAAGTTAGGTTTTCACGCCAGGTCCGGGATGGTCCATTACTGAAACGCTTACGGCAATTTTATGGTGTCATTCTTTTCTGATGTCTCCATCTGGCCTAATGTCGTTTGAAGACGCGTTTCCGTCTTTAGAATCAATTTTGAAGAGTCAACATTGATTTTCGCAATATTCAATTTTTTTTATTCCAATTATTTTCAATTTAATTATATTTAAAATAAATTACATTAACTCTCATAAATTATTTAATTATAATATTCATCTTATTTTAACTTAAATATTACACTCCATCCATTTATTTAAATATTAATTAAAAATATACTTAAATATTCATAAAATATTTATAAAAAATATTAAATTGATATTTTACTCTAATTTTATTTAAAAATTATACTTTAATTCAATTAACTATTTTAAATAACTAATATATTAATAAATTATATATTTTTAATCAAATAATTATATTTATTGTAAGGTATAAATTTAATAATGTGTGTGATTATGAAAAAAAAATTTAGTACAAATATAAATACATCTTGAAAGTCAATTTAGTTAGTAAACAAAAAGATCATTTATGCCCTACATTTTTTTCTAACTAAACTCACCTTCAAGATGTTTCTCTATATTTATACTAAATTTTTTTTTTCATAATCACACACATTGTTAAATTTATACCTTACAATACATATTATTTAATTAAAAATATATAGTTTATCAAGATATTCGTTATTTAAAATGGTTAACTGAGTTAAAGTATAATTTTTAAGTAAAATTAGAGTAAAATATTGACTTAATATTTTTTGTGAATATTTTATTAATATTTAGATATATTTTTTTAATTAATATTTGAGTAAATAAGGTGGAGTGTAATATTTGAATAAAAATGAGGTAAAATTTCATAATCAAATACCTCAAATAGTTGATGTAATTTACTCTTATATTAAAATCAATTCAGTTTACAATTATATTTAACGAACACAAATTATTAATTTCTAGAAACAAAATCCATCAAATAATAGTTCAAGGGTTATCATAATTAAGGATAAACAAATGTATCGATCATCCTAAAACATTTTTTAGATAAATGGAGGCCCATTTATTTACGAAGATTTATGTACCATTTAAGAATTAATTATATTATATCAAAATGTTCGCTTGGCGGAAATCTTTATTTAGGTGTTTGATTGTAAATCAAAGATATTAATTTTTGTCTATCAGATAAAATATATTCTGAAAAAATCTAAAAAAAAGTTGAGAAAAAAAAAAGAAATTATTTGAGTTGCTGATATTAAAATACAAGTTCACTTGATTGGCCTAGTATTCCTCTTCATGTATCTGCAGTAGTAAAAGAAAACATAGCGGCCATGGCTTTTGGAAAGAGAAAGAGAAAGATTAATGAAAAAATGATAAATGAGAGATCAAGTAAAAGATTAACTATATATCACAGGTGGCATTCAACCATAATGAGAGAAATTTCTAAGAAGATAAATGCTATTCTTGATGAAGTAAAGGACATAATATCAACTAACCAAAAAAAAAAAAAAGGGATATAATATCAAATATAGTAGGTACATGTCACCTTTCTTTTTTTCATTATTCCATACAGTTTTGGAGTAACAATGCTTTTTTTTACATAATTATTGTCCACAAATTTTACTCAAATAATTGAGTAAATTACTCTTATGTCTTTCGTATTTTATTGTCATTTCATAAAACTCTCATCTATTTTGAAAATTAAACTTTACAGAAACCTCAATTGAAAAGAAAGACTTATAATTGTCTTTGATGTAAGTAATTTAGCATAGGATGAATCATAATATGAAGTTATTAAAGAATGTGGGATACTAATATATAAATACATGTGAATTTTATCTAAATAATAAACAATAATTAAAATTTATGGTATTAAAGTATCAACAAAAAACTTAACTATATACACTATTAAATATGAATGAGAGAAGTTTCATTCAACTTAAAAGATTTGATTTTTTAAATTTAGAGCAAGAAAGATAGATTAAATTTAATAACAACCAATAATTAATTTGCATGCATGAAGGGGGTTTATGAAAGTTATTAAAAAAATTCAATGGAGGTTTGTGTAGTTTTTTATATTTCTTGCAAGAAGTTTGTATAAATTTTCAAAGTAGAGGGGATGTTTATGTAATAGAAAGAAAAATACAAGAGAGATTGAAGTAATTTATTTTAAATAATTTTATTTTTCTAAATTCGTTATCCCCACTTCCATACTTTACTCATTTCAATTTTTTTTTTGTTTTTCATTTTGGATAAGATTATGAACACATTATAAATAAATCATTGTGAAAGTATTATTTTTTAAGTTGATATTGCACATCTGTTAGATTTGCAAAAATAATAGAAAGTAGTAGTGGAGCTAAAATAATATAGTCTTTTTATTTGTACAAATTAAATTTTGTAAAAATTTTATTGATAAGAATTCAAACCAAAAGGTCTAAACTTCACATTGATTATAATTGGTAGTGAAGCTAAAATAATAGTGTCTTTATTTTTGTAAACTAAATCTCATAAATTTTTTTTTTTAAGAATTCAAACCTAAAGATGTATACTTCGCATTGATTATAAATCTAATTTAATAAATTTAGCTTTTTCCAAAATATAAGCTAGCACATTGCCAAATTTACATGTGAAAAGGGTTGTGTGTGTGCTCATAAATGCTACAACGACATAGAGATAAGTCATAGACGTTATCAGTAATATGAACACGGCAAAGTAATTGGCACGCCTTGTGCAAGAGAAAGTAGGTAGTGGGATAATGTATGTTGGCTTCTTGTGTGAAATGGGGCAGAGGAGGGAAAAGGGAAATGATGATTTCACGTCTCAATTCAGTATAAAGAGTGTACTAACACTTAAAGAGATATTAGAGAGAAAAAGAAAGGACTAAAATGAGATAAAGTGTAGGAAAAATATGGAAAAGTTCAACGTGGGAACATCATTGTTCGAAGAGAAAAGATAGGTGGTTAGTGTTCTGCAACAATTCCATTCAATATTGTCCAAAGTGGGTTAGTACGTTTGGTTGGTAAAATCTTAGCACGCCCACATGAAATTTGTCCACTTTTCCCGAAACTTTAACCTTTGAGTTGCAATCAATGGAATGTGCTTTTTAACGATCAATACAAAGTCCTCAATCCAACAAACCTATAGGCCAGAGGGGTCCCTAGAAAATTGAAGCATGCATTATTGCATAAAGGGGTGCTGGTAACTTCTTCTTGCATGCATGGCTTTAGTTGTATGTTTGTTTCTGGGGAAAATCAAGCATTATTGATAATTTGGTTGCTTCCTCTTAATGTTATATCTGATTTAGGCACCCAATTGGCCTTTTCTTTTTATAAGTTCTGTTTGTCCCACTTGTAAATCCTCTGAACCATCCTACTTTCTTGGTGCCCTTTGCTACTAATATATTCCATCCTCGACATAGAATGTGACCATCACTGTTAGTGCCACCTTCTTGCCCTTGGGGCTCTCTTGTCAACAAAAGGAGCTTGAAGCACTCCCTTGGGCACCATCCATTTCTCTGAGGCTATTGCAGATGGGCAATGTCGATTAATTGGTATGAACTTTTCTCCTCTAAAATATTGAATACATTTTATGAAAATTATAAAATATAAATAAATAAATAACAAACCATCAATTTAAGATAATTTATTTTAATTTTATAAAAAATTTATAAATCTCATAATTTTAATTGTGCAATTTAATATTTTTATTAATTTAAATTTTTTAAAGTGAGAATTCAATAAAATTATTTGTGTGAAAATAATAGAGTTGTTCTAATATTCTGCTATTGGAATATTCATTGATAATTTAGTTTTTTAAAAAATTTGTACAAATTTATATTACTAACAGATAATCCAAAGATAATTTATATAATTTGTTCTGCTAAACTTTTGCTAATAATAAGCATGTTAATAAATTTACCAATAAATAATTTATCAAAAAGTATGTCAATATTTTTTATGCTTTTGTATACTAAAATATTAGTAATGAATTTTATTAACTACTTACCTTTATCAATTCATTTCCAATTATTTCATATTTTTAACAGTGTGTTCAAAAACTCCTAAAAATACCAACAGCTAAGGAAAACTCCCCCAATAAATTATTCTTTAGAATCATAATGCTTTTTCCAACGAGAAAGTGGAAAAGGAAATCCAATTTTATGACCAAAAATTGTTGGCAGGAAATTTGGTAGCAAAAAACAGGTCATATGAGCTTATCCTTATTTTGACAAAACCATTATAAAGAGAGAAGAGAAAGATCTACGAAAATGGGTTGACAAACAATTTCCAAAAATGTTATGAACTGTTACATGTGATGGATTTTATAAATTTAATTCTAAAATTTAATAAAATTAATAATTTAAGTATTTTAAAATAAAAAATTTATAAATTTTAATTTATGTAATGAAAGAGAGTGTTATAGAGTCAAAGAAGTTACTGTGTTTGTGTACTTTTAATAAACTGCTTTAAATTTAATTTGAATATTAGTTTTCGTTTATCACATAAAAATACTTAAATTTTTTTTTTTTTTTAAAGAAGGCATTGTGGTGGTGGAACCAATCAATGTAGAGTCCTTGGCGTAAAAGCTAAAAATCTTTACTTTCGTGAGGTGTGACGACTTAGGTTGTGTACTGTGCATTTTCAGCATGGTAGCGACGAGCCATGCCTTTTCAGCTTGCTGGGTCCACTGGCGGGCCCTGCAATGACCTAAGTTCGTTCTTGAGACTGGTTGGGCCCCACAATTTTGACTAGGCAACGGCTCAGAACAAAGCTGCCACATCAAATCACTGCTTTTATGGGCAATTTGATTTGCGTTCGGTTTGATTTTGCACATTTGGGCATGGTGTGCATCACCGTACCTGGAATATTGTGGGTGTCTTTCTTCTGATTTGGTAGGCCATAATTATAGATAAGGAAAAGTAGTCTGATAAAACCTTATTCACAAATGCCTATTACAATTAATTGTAAAATATTAAATTGATTAGACCTATCTTATAAAATTAATTATAAATATTAAATTAATTAAATATTATAGTTTAGATAATAAAATTTAATAAATTTAATAATTAAAATTTTTAAATATAATTTTGATGAATTTATATTTGAGAGAAGAAAATTTGTTATAGATAATTTTCATATATGAAATTTATTTTTAAAAAATTTATATTATTAAATTTATAAAATTTTAAAAATTAAATTATCCACCAACAAAATTAACGGTCCTCATCTTTTTGTAAAGTTTAATAAACCCCACTTTACGAACTGTTTTTCTTACTTTAAGAACTATTATTTTCAGTAGCAGTTTATTATACATCAAACGATTTTAAAATAAATTCCATATTTAAAATTTAATTTTAAAGTTATTGTTTGAATTTTGATAAAAATTAATTTTTCTTAAAAAATTAGAATACCTCATGAAAAAAAAATACCAATCCAAATAACAAATAGTAACCAAAAAAACATTGCCAAATAATATTTAATATTATCATCACACCATTTTCAATTATCTCATCGCATTCCGAAGAGTACGACAATTTACAGACCTCCTGGCTTTTGAATCTCATGCATGAATTGTATTTTTTTAAAGGAAAAAAAAAAAGTGGAAGAAAGTATGAGGTGTTAGAGAATTAATCTAAACCGTCAGAAAGGACCTCGCTATCGCAACTGTAGCCGTTGATTTGATACGGTTGTCACCCTCTTTCTTTTCTTTCTGCCACGATGGAAGCAGCTCGAGCAAGTTGGCTTCCTGACTTCTCAGACCGTTGGTTTCTCACCCTCTGTCTTCCCGTGGACCCCTACCAATTAGAATTGTTTTTTTTTGCCTTATAATTAATATATATTTTTCATGAAATATTCTTATCTTTCAATAAAATTAATCCTCACTTAAATGTAAAATTAAATAATTTTGTCCTAACTTTAAGGTTAAATCTTAGGTGTTTGATATATTGTAAAATGACATAAGATATAATTAATTATCATCACAAATTTGCAAATAATATTTTTTTGATTAGAAAGGAAATAATTGAGAATTTAGAAAGAATCCCATTTATCTAAAGGTAGCAATAATAACAAAATAAAAATGATATTATCTAGAAAAATACAATAGGTAGCAAAGATCTATCCCGAATCCAATTTGGAGGTAGCAATATGCAAAATATGCCTTCAAACAAACTTAAAAACTATAATATAAACAAAAACAAGCATTATTAAATTACACGGCACCTATTATCTTACCCAAAAAAGACAAGAGGTTCTTTTAAATATTGATTTTTGATACCATAATAATAATAAATACATATATAATTAATTGTCAATATAAGTATTGAATACAGATATACATATAGCGATCATAAGAAGAAATAATATGTTTATATTAAGGATAGTATATATTTTTTATGTTATTTTATAAAATATATAATATTTATCTTTAAATTTAAATTAAATTATAAAATTATTAATAAAATTTATTTATTTATTACTGTACATAACTCAATATGTAACTTAAAATGTAGATATAATAAAACTCATTATAAGTAAGTGAAGAAATGCCAATTATCCAACTCCTTTCTTTAAAGAGTAGTATCAAGAGGTTCTTTTAAATATTGATTTTTGATTCGCCCTTGTTAACGCGTGTATAGCTTAATATGGTCATGCACTATGATTAGCTTGCATTAATTAGATTTGATGCATGCATTAACTTAGTAACGCCATATCTTTTAGTGGTTAATTAATAGTTTTTATGATGGAAATGGTACAATTATCTCTCAATGCTTAATTGAATTTCATGAGTCCTTAGCCAACTAAAACCTCAGAACTTCTATGCAATCAAAGTTTACATTTTTTTTTCCCTCTAGAGCAAGTAATACTAAAAGTGTTTATATTTTTCTTTTTAATTTGTCAAAATGAACCCTTATGCTAGATCAATTTATCTACACTTTAATTTTCTTAACCAATGCCCTAAATGACCAAAGCTTTATTTAGAAGAATATAAACACATGAAAAAAATTAAAAGCTTGAAACAGATTAATAAAATATTGTATAATATACATTTGTATGTTATTATTATTTATATAAGTTGATCTGTTAAATTTATAAAACAAGTTTAATATGAATAAACTAAACCTTTTTAAATAAAAAAATTAATGTTTTAATTTGAACATTATTTAATTAAATAAGCAAGTTAAGTTATAATCATCAGTAGCTCATCAATAACTTAATTTATTTTTTTCTATAATTATAAGGGTCCTCTTATTTTTTAGTAAAAATTTTATTAATTTTTTATTTAAAAAATTAAATTATTAATTTTTTATAAATCAAATTATAAAACTCATGTAATTTAACCGTCCGAGAAATTTGTCTCATAATTTTATTGGAGACAAATCTATCTATAATCATAAATGAAACATAAATGATGATGAAATTACAAATGGTTGATAAAACAAAACTTAAATTTTCTTAATATAGGTAAGAATTTGAGATCATGTGATGCATGTAACATCATTTAATGGGTATTTGAGGGAGAAGGATATTCTTTGTTGTCTAACCAAAACTTGGAACACCAAAAGTTTTATCAATAATAATAATATGAAAAAATACAATATAAAATGCTGTTTTAAATGTTAATAATAAGTCCAATTGTCAATCCGTTTGCATATAACAAATAGGAAAATAGCCTTTCACAAAAAAAAAAAGGAAAATAGCCTAAATATTATATTAAGGTGAACTTTTAAGAGATTAATTCTTTAACCAATATATCATATTAATTTTATTAACTATTAGGTTAATTAAAAATTAATTTTGCTTGTTGATATTTTCAATGATAAAACACTCTTTCAAAAGTTTTATTTTATAACATGGGATTAAATCATTTATCACTCATTTGAATATAAAAAATTAATTTCAAGAAACAAATTTTATTAATTAAATTTTTATAAATTAACGTTTTCAAAATTGGACACGTGTCCGTACAGCGACCGAGAGGGTCGGTAGAATATCGCGGCTTTGAACGATGGTTGGCAATTCTCGCAAAAGTGATGATTTTGGACATGTGGCAGTTGACTATCGGCCAGATCGGATCCATCACACCCCATGAAAAATGCCGTGCCGGACTGGAAAGTCTCTCCTGGTTGTCAAACAGCCAAAGTCTTAGAAAAAAAAAAATTAAATAACTAGTAGCATGGGCAGCTGATCCAGGCTCAGTGACCGGTTACCTGATGCACCTGTCTCGTACGTCCCAATCCGTATGCATACCGTACAAGTATTGACCCCGTTCCAACCGGTTGCAAGCTCTGATATTTTCCTCCCTCCGCCGAAGCGTCTTGTATAAATGATCACGCCATGCGCATTTGCTCTTCCTGATAAAGGCGAAACTCCCGTTGTACTTCGCGTGAGGCGTTGTAGCTGGATCATTCGCCGGCTTTGAACTGGAGAAAATTCCCGTCTAACTGCTTTCGGTTCAACTGAATCAGAGTAAGTTTGGTTTGCTTTTCATTTTCTGGATCTCGTTCCCCTCGAGTTTCGTGCTGCCTTGGTGGTCTTTGGGTTGCTTTGCTCCGGATCCGATTTTCCTGGAAAGATTAATGATTAGCCATGGAAGTGGGGTTCTTGTATTTTGAGTTGAATTTGAGGAGGAAGAATTCATGTGGACCATTTTTTCTCTCGCATTTTCTTGTGCTTTCCAGGGAAAATCGGTCACTGGGGTTAGATTTCTTGTGTTGCTGTTTCTTATCTGATTCCGTGTTTTTATTTTAATCGCAGGTTTGAGTGAGTTGAAAGTAAAAATGGCCAAGACTTTAATGTTTATTTGGGTGAAGTTTTGAAAAGGGTAGCAGATTTCCTACTTCTCAAGCCTTAAAGTTCGTCTTTTGGAGCAAGCTTTCAAGGACTCTGATTCTTCCCCAAATCCCACAACCTAGTTTCTTTTTGATTAATCTCTGGCTTTTTCTTCTGTTTATGCTTTCCCTTCCCTTGAATTATACCCTTTGATAGCTGAGAAATGGGAGTGAAGGTAGCTACGACCTCTTTGCAATGGGCGCAGCCAGTCCTTCCTCATTCTCCTCCATCTTCTTCTCAGACTCTAGCGTCTGCTATTTCATCTCCTTCATCCAAACGACGAAAACGTGGCGGCAACGGAGGAGGAGCTCTAGTGTGCCGATTCGTGCACAAATTGGACCGGTCGAGCCTCTTTGGTGCACATGTGACAAGGCTTTACAGGTCTCGATCTTGCCACTACCAATTGTCCACAGCTAGAACAATACGAAGATCCTGCAGTGCGAGCTTAGAATCTTTCTCGGATGAAGAATTCTCCAAGAAGATTGAGGACTTTGCGCTCAGATTCCAGTTTTCCGACCATAATAAGGATACCACTAATGCTGATACGGATTCAGAATCAGAATTTGCTGATTCCAATGATGTTAATGGCATTAACAGTGTAGACAGTTTCAGTGAAGAGTTTTCCAGAGTCAATTTTGTACAGGATCAAACACAAAACCCAGTATCCAAGCCTGACACTATAGAGCCACCGTGGTTGGAAATCCGGCAAGAGCCGCCGGATTGGAGTGGCGTAGCCGAGATTATCCCGGCGAATATTGAGAGGAAAGCCAACAGTGTGGACATTCCGTTTTCTCTTAGAATCATAAAGAAGAAGCTGCAGTTGAAAGAAGGATTCAGAGAGGCAGGGGACTCTGCCTATTGTTCTGTGAAGAAAGCGTTCTCATCTATGGTGTTTATAATACGGGAGCTTCATAGCTATACTCTGCAAATGAGGGAAATTCTATTCTACGAAGATTTGCAGGGGATTCTTGCTCGTGTACAGAAAGAAATGCACGCATCTTTTGTATGGCTGTTTCAGCAAGTTTTCTCTCATACACCGACTCTCATGGTATATGTGATGATACTTCTTGCCAATTTCACCGTGTATTCAATGGGTCACAACACGGCCATTGCAGCCACCGCTCCGCCACCTGCAGCCGCCACGGAGATGGCTTCGGTGAGTGAAATCAAAGACCAGAAGAATCAGAAGTTTGATTCGTCAGCAATCAAGACATTTTCAGTCTCATCTTCAAGTGGAAAAGCAACCTCCATTGGCGGAAACAATGGCGGTGGTGGGAAGGTCCGGCCAGTGGCCAGCGGTACTGACGGCGAGGGTCGCTTCAACCGGCCAGACCACTACCGCACCGTCCTCCCGGATGGTACTTCCCAATTTTCGTCACTAACGAAAACAGGTGAAACAGAGTCGGTGTCAGGGCAGGACGCTAAACAAGAAGAAGAGGAGGCAATCCTATGGAATTCCGTGGTGGAAGAAGCTTCCAACATGCAAGCTGGTTCGGGAGCAGATGCTCTCGACCACGATACCATGAAACGATTCGTTTCACCTATTCCAGCAAAAATTGAATCCGATGACTATGCAGAGTATCTGAGAACAGAGCTTCTCTACCAAACAGGGCTGTCCCAGGAACCCGATAACCCTCTTCTTCTAACCAACTACGCTCAGTTCCTCTACCTCGTTAGTCACGACAACGACAGGTAAGTATTGGTTACTATTTTCCAACATAGCTCACCAAAATGTTATTACCCCAACCTTTTTTGCCCTTTTACCATCTTGTCAAATTTCACTCTTACTTTTACCACTTCCAAATTTGGTAGTTTTTAGTTTTAACCACGCTGCATAATTGGGAATCTTGGTAGTGTTATCCTCTTTTTCGTCTTCATTTTGGCATTTGTTATGGGGATTTCTGCCCAAATTGGTCCAAAAATCGATCTTTCCAAGTGAGAATCTTGATAAAACAGTATGTGGTCTAGTTGCCCCTCACCTCTGGTTCATGTCTATGATCTTTATCATCTTCCTCACGTGAATCCCACGTGCAGGTCAAGGAAGATCTCAGTCTTACACCAAATTTCATTGACTTCAACGTATTTATACGATGGATATTTTAGTTTGCTTCCTTTAAAATTGGTGCATGTGAAAATTAGTTGTTGACTTTGCTATTGATATTTTGAGAACAGAGCGGAGGAGTACTTCAAGAGAGCGACGGCGGCGGAGCCACCGGACGCGGAGGCGTACGATAAGTATGCAAACTTTCTATGGAGAGTGAGGAATGACTTGTGGGGCGCAGAGGAGATGTATTTGGCAGCCATTTCTGCTGATCCCATCAACTCATACTATGCTGCCAATTACGCTCACTTCCTTTGGAACACGGGTGGTGAAGACACGTGCTTCCCTCTCAATTCGCCAGACACCGCCCAAGATTCTTAATCAGCTACAACACATTCAAAAACGGTAGACAGAAAAACAAGATTTTTTTAAAAATTTTTTAGAATTTGTAGCTAATTACTTAGCTTATTTTTTTATTTATTTTCCTTATTAAATTGGATATAAAGAAGAAGAAGAAGAATAGATGGATGTATGGCGGCGTGGGGGTCTGGCGTTTGGGAGAAACGCGGAGTGCAGGTGATGGACGGTTGGACCAAAGAAATGTGGGGTGGTGTTCGGTAAGTTGGCAATAAACGACAATGCGTTTTGGTCAACTATCTTATTGGCCTGTGGATGGGAAAATGGACCAATGAGGATGTGGATGATTGCTTTTGCACAGAGTTTTCTTTCTTTCTTTTCCTGTTTATCGTTTTTGTTAATGACAAAATCACATGGCAAAGTGTAATTAATGTTTTTCTCTTTTTAATATAATGCCGTTTTTGTATAAGTTATGTAGTATGAAAGATGAGTGATGAGATGAGAACTTTGATAATGTATTGGGGGAAGAGCCTCACGGGGCAATGTGTATTATGTATATTTTGGCGAGTATTTTGTATTTTTTACTTTATTAGAATAATCATTTTCCTTTTGACAATTGTTAGTGGGTGTGTTGTGTAATTATTTCTTTGTGTTCAAACAATGAATAATCCAGCAATACAAAAAAGAATCAGACCAACGATCAGAAAGGAAGGGAAGACTGATAAGAATAAAATCCTTTCACAATCTGGCTGCCATTTCTAAATTCTTTTTCCAACTTTGATGCTATCAAGGTAAGTGTTTTCTTTTCTTGTTCTTCTATACTTTCCTTGCTTTTTATACTACTCAAACTAAATATAAGGAGTCCTTTCTTTGTTCCCTCAGGAAAAGAAGGAATGCAAGTGAGTGTACAGAACCAAAGAGAAATATAGATTCTAAACTCTAATAATGATTGGCAATAGTTTATATGTACTATGTATAAAAGAGATTGAGTAGCTATTAAAGATTTGAAACCATGAAATTGGTGTTTAATATGAGATGCAGGTAGGATGGCTACCATCAAAAGTACACAAACCATTTCTGAGCAAAGAGGCTGCAACTGCTATATCTTCTGTGTATGCTTCAAATTCTTTAATGGCATTACAGAATGGGCTTTTGGGACTACATAACAACGGTCGCGGCCCTGGCAGCTGATATCAGAAATATAAGGCCTTTCAGATTAAGGCATCAGTCCCGAGGGAAAGGCAACAAAGTAGGGCTGGAAATCAGCTGAACCCAATTAAACTTAGTTCAGTGTTTTTTTTTTCTTTGGGTGAACTAATTAGTTTAGTTTTGGTTCCATCAAACTTGATTTAATTTATGACTCAGTATATATTTGATGCGAGTTAATTTTTTAACTCAAATTTAGCTCATATAAAATTTACAAGTAATTTGATTTGATTCAATATAACATATGCATACAACAACAACAATAAACTAAGTCTTTTCTCATTAGGTGATATGGCAATATAGCATATACATAAACTGTAAAAAATTAAATGAATTAAGTTATAGCTAAATTCGATATTAGTTTACTTATATTAAAATTAATTTGATAAACTAAAACATGCTTAATCAAATATAACAGTTAATATCGTAATAAACAATCAACTAATATTAAAATTGTCATATTTTTAATTAGTTTAAACTGTAAATGATATAAGCCAATAAAAATTTAAAAACAAAATTAACCAATTAATCAACATTTATAGTGAATATTGAAATCTTCAACGCAAAATTTTAAAATTATATACATATTGTAATTAATTTATAATAATATTATAACATAATGATATATATCACACTAGCTCATGAATGAGTTAAATACCCACAAACTCCATTTAAATGAGCAAAAACTTGGCTTAAGTATGTTCATAAACTTCTATACATGCTCACAAAAGATGTTTTTAAATTTTTGATTCAACAGAAACCTCACATTTATATATGAATTTTTAGAGCAGTAACTATGTAAAAATAAATATATGTAAATAAAGAGACTCATGAATTTGTATGTAATAAAACGCACTTATACTAGTTTGAATAGAGGCATAACCTTTTAACTTTTATCTTTTTATTTAATGTTCACACGTAAAATTTAATGGTTAAATTTTGTAACATACTAATTATATAAAAATAAAATTATAAAAATAATAAGACTAATAAACCTTTTGCTAGTTGCCAACATTGTTTCTGAAACACATTCAACCCTTTTTCTGGACAGGATATCCCACCTGAGAAACGTCAGGTCTTAAAAAATTTTAAAATTATATGGCAATCAGAGTTCCCATTACCATGTCATTAATCGACTTTTAGAAAATAACTGTCATCTGGAAAAGAAAGTAACTAATAATAATAAAAGTTTTGATAAATTGATTTTTTATAAATTAACTCTAATTTTTAATTTGATTTGTGGCATTGCAGTGTCATAAGATTACTTTTTGGTACAAGTTGAGACATTTAGCATTACTTATCTACCCAACCCAACTGTGTACACAGAACATCAGTTTCTACTCCCTAGCGATAACCAGAGTCCCATTTATTGTGAAGAATCCTTCTGCATGCCAAAAAATAAAAATTAGAGTCAAGACTAATAGAAAATAAATAAAAAAAAATAAATATCACAGGCATTAGGTATTAATAAAAAAGCAAAGATACGATACACGCCACTAGTAGCTAACCCATACTCCCCTTGCATGTACCCAAGTTACATGCTGGTAAATCTAATTCAACATAAACATGGGTCAAACTTGATATATTATTATTATTATTATTATAAACTAGCTTTTGAGAATGCTATGTGATAACTCCTCATGGACCAAGTTCTTGCCACATATCTCGCGCTAATTTAATTTGGTACCGAAAAACATTAACCCACCCAACACTTCTCGCGCCACACTATATGTGACCCTACTTCTAACCAATAAATCACCCACATGGCTGAGATATTCCCCTTCACCCACTGATTTCTTTGTCAAAGGAATGCTTGTGAGGCTTACTAATTTCATGCCACGGCATTCTTCTGCTGGGTTACCCGGTAATGAAAGTGCCAATTAAATATAACAGGTCCAAGATCCTTCCCAGCCATTCGGTGAAAGAAGGCTTAAGTTAGATAGAAGCAAAACGCTCATATACTAATTTTATATTTTGAGGGCGCATCCTTCATGAATAGTAAGTTCCAAGGACTTCCCTAATCTTTGCTGTTGTTAGTCAACGTAGGAAGGTAAGATTACATCCACGCGCGCACACACAAATCCAGAGACGTATTCTGATTGAAGGACTACCAACTACTACCTATTTCATTACTTTATTCTAAACCTGTAACACAGTATAGACAAAACTTGGAGCAGGATCTGAAACTACAACAACTTCCACACAGGTTTGCTACTAGTTAAAACTTATAGGTGGATGTAGTGATGTACACTTCTTATACCCAAGAGTGCTACAATATCCCCAACCTAGCCAGTTTGTAAAGGTTGTGCAGTACGTAAATAATTTCCACAATATGTAAACCATATAGGCGAATCCGTGTGGTACCATAAATAATCCTACTATAACTAAAAGTATCCTATCTTCCGCGTAGACAATGCATCAAATCCCTTAAAGGTGTTTTCCACAAATATTAAACCATATCACAAGTTGTAGGATGGAGTCTACCTTTGGGTTCAATATCTTTTGGCTGTCTCTGAAGTATTGATTTGGATGGTTTATCCCCGCATCACATGGCATGTTATGTATAGCTTCAAATGTCAATGTGCAAGCCAGCTGCACATGCAGAAGCCGTATAATCACAGACATTAAATCCCAAGGATAAAACCAACAACTGAGCTTATAAGCAGCTGGTGATGATGAGAACTACCTGAAAGTGTCTATTTCGCACTTTGTCCATTACATCTTCCATTGCTCGACTGTTGACCCCCATTCTGCTTAGAGCAGCTCTAAGATTCTCTTCACTATCAAATTCAAATGGCATTGATTATAACTAGTCATAAGTATCCAGAAGGCGAACATAGAATAGGAGTGGACAGCACAATAAACTTTCCCAATGACATTTGAAAGTCAAAATAGTCCCAGATGTTATATCACTATATCAATAAATTTAGTTTTGACCGCTTGTGATATATTCATCTTGCAGAACAGACGAGTACAGCACAGACTGGGTTTAACCAGGGCATAGAAACGAAGATGAGAGCCAAAATTTATGACGGGCTTAGTATCTGAAATTAAATCCACAATTAAATAGACGAAATTGTTTTTTCCGCTAATAGATTGTAGATATGTTATCTTGCAAGTGATGTACAGAAAATATCTAACATGTTGCAAAATAACTATATAAAACCAGAACCAGACCATCAGTCGAGAGATCGTGTGGCCTGTTAAATGATATAAGGTAACAACGTGTGGCCAGTTTACATGCTACAGTTTATATTAAAACCAGAGCCTGACCATCAGTCAGGAGAAATAGATATTATGATTCCAAGAGAAGCAAATGATTGTATTACTAGATAAAAGCACAAGTTAGAATTTAGTTCAAACATTAATCATATAAAACAATTAACTATATGCAAAAAACAATGTCCATTTCATAAATCTAGTATGAAAAGCTAAAACATCCATGTGATATTTGACATTAAAGATAGAAGAGACCTGAAATGTCGGTAGGGGCAACCATGATGATCTCCAACACCAGGAGTTGATGAAATAATCTTTTGACAAGAAAAGGGAGTATAATCCTGTAAATTTCAACAAAACATTGCATGTCGAACTTGATTGTATACATTTATACAAACAGGAACCAGAAGGAAGTGCATGTTTTAATTGTAACTTTCAACGTGCAAAATGGCAATCACACAATTCTAAAGTCATCAGGAGAAGGAATGATTTCAAAACTAAAAATCAATAGTTAAGTTCATAACTTACAGTTCTCTTCCCTTCCTTTCCATACATATGGCGGACGTTGTATGCATATTCTTTCTCAAACCTCTCCAAACCAACCTTAAACAATAAGATTTAAGTATTTGATTAGTGAAATGAAACAAAAGAAATGTAAAGTATGTGAAAACATATTCGAAGACTACTGAATGATATTTGGAGAGATGACAGATATAGTATAGATAGATAGATTGGCAGTGATTAGTTATAATAATGAAATGCAAAACATAAATGTAGCTAAAACTATTAAGACATTCATTCTGATCTATCGTTCAAATAATAAAGATTGATATAACTTTACATATTGAACTTTCAAAAGCTGAAAATTTTGAATGAATTTGGCTGCTGTAAGAGAGACTTTACTAGCATCATAATTACCTTCTGAGAGAACTCAGCTCTCCAAAATGCAAGTGCATCATCCAGGTTCAAACCAACACCCTACATATAATGTGGATAAATTAGAAAACCAAAAAGAATGATAAAGACAAAATGAAAAAAAAAAAAAATGAGTGGTATTTCAGTGATAAATGGATTAAGAAATGGTTTGGATTTTTCCATCATTAATCCAATTCCTTAAAGAAAAATTCATCTTCTCATAATTTGAAGATGACATACACAAGCATCAACATTTGCAACACATGACCATGATGTCACCATCAACTCTTTTTCTTCGATGGGGAGAAAGGTTACATCATACCCAAATGTCTTCAGTCAAATCGTGGAAGGTCTCAACATATAATTCTCACACTCAAGGCATTTGTCTTGTGCATGTAAAACAATAATTTCTTTTTTTAACAAAAAGGACTGCATTTTATTTTACATACACTTACTAACATGAAAAATAAAATAATATAAGTGCAGCTGTTGGTGTCATTCCTGCCAATCATTTAGTCTGCCTCCAACCAGGTAAGGAAAAGAAGGGAAGAAATAAAGAAATGGATAATTCTGCCAAACTGTAATCAAATAAGCTGCATGTTGACAGTCCAACCATACTAAGGCCAACATCTTTTAGAAAACAGCATGTATAATCTCATGCCTTCTAAAAAAAGCCCCAGCTTCACAGTCTAGAATGTTTTTGTACTCAGATAAGCAACCAATTGCAACCTTGAGAAAGAGACCTAGTTGCATCCTCCCTCCATGCTTTACATGATGGTCCTCTCTCAGCTGCATGAAAGTAGCATAAAATTATGAGAAAGGAGACAAAATAATATATATATATATATATATATATATATATATATATATCATGGCTCAATAAGATAGAAAAGAAAGAAAGAAAGCAAGAATAACAAAATTTTAGATGTATCACAAAGGGAAAAAACAACACATATAGAGCCTGACTTTATGACAAATCACTAACCTTTTCAAATAGGTGACGCATGCACAATGGGAATGAGCTCTTAGCAACTTGATCAATGTCCTTTAATGATATGTCAGCATATTGTCTTGGCTACAGATGCGTTCAACCATACTGATCAATGTCAATCTAACATCAACCTACACTAATAGATGAACTTTCATATTGAAGAATTACCTCAGAATAGTCAGGGCCCAGATAACTTGAGCACAAGGATTCCACAATCTACACATAGAAACCCCGTCAAATTTTATATAGTATATCAAAAGAAAGAATATTCAAAACTACAAAGTACATGACCAGACTTACAGGAGTCAACCTATCTTTCTCTTGTTCTCTAATTGTGGATATCCATTTTCTGCAACAAATAGATACATCTCTAAGAATCTAAACTTTTAAAAGTCCATTTAAAAAGAACAAAAAAATGATCTCAATACATGGAAAAACATTTACTAAGATTCCCATTATTATTTATTTAAAATCTACAAAATTATTCTATCCAGCAACAACTTCCTCAATAGTTGTGACTAAGTTCACATTTCAAACATGGTACAGTACAGTGGAAAAACAATAAAGTTCAAGGTCCAAAGACCAAAATCACGAGTTATGTTATTCTATGGTCATTACAACATCCACCAAATAAAACAAATGATCCTTCCCACTTATTAAAGACAGCATCTAAGATTGGGTTGTGTTAAGTATCAGGATTCAATACAACAATCAGCCAATTCAACACAGAAAACAGAATCAAATAGTACTGCTTTTTTTCAACTGTCAATGGAGTACAACCCAACTGATGATCTGAATCATTGGAGCTGGTGGAAAAATCAAAATAACTCCTACTGCACTACTCACTGACAAACTCACACTCTAGAGGTTTTTCTGGCATTTGAGAGGCCACAATCTCTCCCCACAATTCCCTTCAGAAATCTCTCTTCCCCTCCTCAGTTACAATTCCCCATATTTATATACTCACTTTAACTAGTTGCTAACTGATTCTACCTTCAAACCCCTCTTACACTCCAGCCACATCAGCCCTCTAAGATCCTCTATTCTCCACATCAGCATTTACGGATCCCAATTCTTCCATTCTATTCTTTCCATTTCTTCTTTGATAGATCCCAGTGATAATGGGCCTAGCAGGCCTTGCAAGAGGGTTTCACCAAACAAAACAGACTCTAACAACTTGTGACAACCTGATTAATGGATGTGCAGCAGTAGATGAAGATAACTGACTTATTAAATTTAACTTCTATGCTTATTCTAAGAGCATAGCTGTTAACTAAGCAGTTCACGTTCATAGTTTTGAACCAAAAAAACCTATTTACAACTAATTTCTTTGACTAATCCAATGGCTCCATATCTACTTAGATTGCATGTATTAGCAGTTTTAAAGATGAACTCAAGGCCAAATAAGACAAAAAACCAGTAATAATACAATTACACAGATTAATGAGCTTCAAACAGCCTATAAAACCTGTTTGTCAGGATGAGTGCCTTTGATAGCTGGCTGCGGAATACAGTACCTACCAGTGAAACAACCTGTGCAAAAAGCAGAAGAAACATCAATATTATTTATTATAACCATTTCTCAACAGGTTTAAAACCATAATAAATTGACGGCAATAATTGTAAACCTGATTCATTGCAACATACGCATAGCCTTGATTTATAAATACTTTTCGACCAGCTACAAGCTCTGGAACTTCTTCAAATGGTACCTATATGGGAATAAGGATGCAAGATATAAAAATAAACTATGCCAGAAAATACATAAAAGAAAGAGGGAAAAACCCTAGACGAAACTAACACACGAGGTAACAGATAATGTAAAAAGATGAGAACTAATTTTCAGACATGCTCAGACATTTAATTTTATTCATTTACCCAGAGAAGTACAAATCAGCAGATTATTTGATCTTACATTCACTTGTATGAAAGAAACAAGACAAAATCTTTTCCAGACAGATGCTTCCCATGTTTTTATTAGTTAACAGCTAGCATGGGGGGTTGAATCAGGAAACTCCTCTATATCAGGAAGGAATCTGCAGGGTCCAATAATTTTATAGAACAAGAGAAATTATTCTTCTCCACAGAGCACCATAAGCAAAGTCATTGAGTCGATCTTTGTTGGAGAATCATGGCCATGTTGCCCAGTGCATACAAAATCAAGGAGTGCAACTGCCGTGCTTCTATCCTAGTATAACATTTATTCATTTGTAGGACATGAGTTGGAAACAAAAAGATAAAACATACCTTGTAGAAGATAGCATCAGCTGCAAAGAAAGAAAACAAGTAAAGGAAAATGTAGGCACATTAGATTTAATAAAATAATAATATTCAAGAACAAGAATGAACCATAACTTTCAGGAAACTTAGACTTTTCTTTTACATATAGACTAGCAGCACAATATCCCACTTAAAGACATGATATCTTTAGAGTAATTAACAAGCAACATCTAGCTCAGTAGTGGATTTACATACAGAAAATTTCCAAAATTAAAATTGAAAAAAAAAAAAAAACTGAGGCTTAGATGGCAAAAATAGTTATAGCCTTATACATTCTAAATCCAGCATAGTATATGTCATTTCTGCTGAAAGAGGAATGAAATCACGAAGATGCTATATGGTCAGTGAAAAAAGAAAGCAAGCTGCTCATACCGGTGGGTAAAGACTGGCCAATGGAACGTGCAACTTGTCCCAATTTATCCTTCAGACTCTGTAAATAAATGAATCTTGTGTCATCACATGTACTAGGAGGTATTTGTGCATCCGAACTAAATAATGAGAACATTGCACAAATCCACCTCATAGCAACATTTAAAATACAAACTAAGTTTTTCAAAGTGCCGGACACAAACAATTGGCATGTGGTTACCTCAAATTCCACACTGCTAACAGCCCTGTAAGGAAGGTCAAATTCTGCCATGAGTGCCCTCTGTGAAATCAGATGTGTGTTTATATCAAATTAGTATTGGGCTTTGAAATGCAACCAAAAAAAAGTCTTATAGGCAGATTCTACCTGAGCTTCAGCACTTTGAAAACGAAAACGGTACCGAAATAGTGCGGTTTCCATAGAAAGGAACCATTTCCTCAAGTCCTCCCTAGTTATAAAGGTGAATGTTTTAGACTTTTAGTATAGAAGGACCAGTGTAAGAAGTTCTAACTAGTATGAGAAACAACTCGTTGATTGTTTTAACCCTGACACAATTAATAATTATGAGTTTCCTTTTTGCTTTTTACTGTGTATAATGTGTCCTTAAGGGTTAATGCTACATAGAAAATGTGAGATAAAACGTTCCATCAGTCCATTCCAAACGAGAGTGCTAATAGTCTTCATCTTCCATTATCACCAATTAAATTCAATTGCTGACAGTCTTCAATTACGCCAATCAAATTTTATTAATCAGTCGCTAATGTAATACACTCTTAGACACAGAAAAGTGGTGGCACAATTAAAAATACAAAGCAACAGTAAAATGGAACGTAAGAGAGACAGAGAGAGGAAAAGCATACGTTCTGCAATACACCAGACGTAGAACAAAATGAGATATTATATCCTTGTTCACAAACTCAGGTACCAGTTGATGTCTCATATTTGCTTTCCATAGTTCTTTTACCTGTATAAAGCAGGATGACATGGTAACAAACTATAAGGACAAATTTAATGATCGATCAATCACGAGATTTTACCAATTTCTCCATTTCTTCTGGTTTCTTTCCCCGAGATAATCCATCAGAAATTCCCTTGAGAACTGCAAAACACAATAATAGCTATCAACCACCACAACTTTGGAAATGTGCGTTGCAACACTTCAACTCCTTGTTAGATTCTGATCAAAAAATATGAAGAAGCTTATGCACAAATGTATACGATTTTCCTGGTTCAACATTTTCTTACAACGTTGATAAGAAGGAAATAGAAAATAACTGACTAAATCGCCAGTAGATTTCAATATTGTACTAGGATCAGGCTAAAACACTTGCAGATTTGAGGTCTTCACCTCAACACTATAGTCAAATAACCACAAGCCCAGTAACCAAATTTTAGTTGTCTTTCTTTCGGGCATCCTTTTATTTCTTTTTCTCCTTTTCCATTTCTGACATAGAATAAAGAAATGAACGTTCGCCACCAGAACCCTTCCCAGGCAGACAAAGTTGCAAAGTGTATTAGACTAACAAGGCTACCCAAGTGCAAAACCCTAGAAACATGAATCGCCAACATTTCATTGAATTGCTAAGAAAAAGTATATGAGATCTGTCCGTTTCGAGGAAGTTAAGAAAACAAAGCAAAGGTAGATGAAGAAGACTCACCTCGGAGGCGATCCATCGCAAATGACTCGAAATCCTCGAGCCTGACTTCAAGTGATGGGGCAGAGCGGTATAGTGGAAGGGTCGTAACATCAACATCAGGGGAGGATTTCCAGTGACTCTGAGATCGAACAATTTCCATGGTTTCTCTGACAGAGAAGGAAGGCAACAATACAACCGGCGAATGTTCGATTCAGTTGCCTGCTTGCTTTCTTCTCAGTTCACAAACGTCGCGCCAAATGACGGGATGAGGGAAAAATGACGGGATGAGGGAAAAATGGCGGGAAGACGATTCTATCGTTGCAATGTGTCTGTCTTTGATTGGAACACCTATGGCTCCGAATAAATAAATATATAAAAATAATTTTAAACGATTAAGTGTGATTAAATAATAAGAAATTTAAGTAATATTATAAAAAGATTTAAATTTAAATCTTTTTTTATCATATTTATAAAAAATAAGAAAATAAATTAAAGCAACGAATTACCGTATTTTAATTTGTGGGACTATGTGTTCCGCATTCAATATTAATTTGACCAATATACACCTATGATGAACAAAAAATGATCTCCCAAAAAATAACTTTATAGATTGATTTTAAAATATAGCAGTGAAAAACAAAAACATATAAATAATAAAATGAAATTTCTTTAAATTAATTAAATAATAACATTTTTATTTAATTCAATTAAAATTTAACAATCAACTCCTTGTGCTGTGTAATATAAAACTTACAGTATTAAAATATTTAATTAACAATATTTATTAATCATGAGTTATAATACACACAATATTTTTTTGATAATTTATATATAAATAATCACGACAGTATTCAAATTTAACTAACTCTACTTAAATCAATTTTTGTAGCATTATTTAAGCTTAAATATTGACATATTTTATAGCTGCTCTCAAAATAATAGTGGATGATTATTTAATTACATAAACACAAATTTCTCAGATTTTAGGACATTATATCATATAATTTCTAAAACATGGTCCAACGTTGTGGCACTCAAGTCTGCTACACACAAATGATCCAAAAGAAAGTTGAAACTTTTCAGAAACTCTGTTCAAATTTACCCTAATAACCATGCCACAGATGGCTATAGCAACTGTAAACACCATTAACAGCACACGGTAAAATCAAAAACAATCACGACCGTCGGATTACTCTCATCACACACTATACACAATCACAAAGCATGGGAGCACAGCCCTAGGATTAAAAACCAATAGCTCCTCCTCGTCCAGCCGGTTGTACACTCCACTTCCCCCGCGCGCCATCACTGAATCGAAACCCCCGTCTTCTTTATCTGCCTCATCCAAATCACTCCCGACCCGACCGGCAATTACCCGGCAAACCAGCATGGCGCGCTTCACGTTCATGAACTGGAACTCCTCTTCGATCTCGTCTGGGATGGCCCCGTGTGCCCGCCAGCTGGTCGATAACGTGGAAATCCCGTCCAGCTTGGGTGAGAATCCAGATTTGATGATTCCGCAGATGTTACAATATTCTTGGTTACAAATGCCGGAATCCCCATCAAGTCCCAAGTCGCAAAGGAAAGTGGAGCAGTGAAACCTCATGAGCTCGTTGCCATCAGCTATGCACCTCTCGTCCCGTTTCCTGATGGCGCCGTTTCGAGCGGCTTTGGCCTTCACCGATTCCCTGTACTCTTCGAACTTGGACAGTATCTTCGGGCTGTTATGGATCTTCAGGATCCGACTTATCTTCGGGCACTTTTGTGTATTTGCCCAACCCGACTTGAATATTATCTGGACTATATTGTGACCCGCATCCGACTCGACGAGCTCCGACACCGCGTGCTTGATCGTCTGGTGTTGCTCGAGAACCTGGGGTTTCGGGAAAATCTCGCCGCACACGGTGCAGGGGAAGATATCATTGCGGAGGGGGAAGAAATGGTTATCGGTGGAGATATCGGATTCTGGGCAAGCCCCGGATGGTTTGTTCCGTGGAGGATCCTGTAAATGCGATTCAGGTTGAATGAGAGACACTAAAGACTGCTGGGAGGATCTAGCGGAGGCGAACGACGGTGGGGTGGTGGTGAATTGTGGTGGCGGTGATGTCTGGATGGCGTCGCTGGTTTTGCAAGTCTTAGTGGAGAAAAGGTGTTTGATAAAAGTCCAGGAAGAAGAGAGAGCCTCGTGAGGTTTGAATTTGGGCTGGAAAGGAGAGGATTGAGACACAGGGGAGGCGTTGCGTTTCTTTGATGGTGGCTTGCCGCTGCCAGTGGTTGTGAATATGAAGCAACCAAGGTGGACAAGGAGAATGAGAAGGGAGAGAATCTTGTGGCAGAAAGTGGCAATGGTTGCCATAAGTTGGGCAAGTAAAACCTTAGGCTCTGGCTTTTAGCAAGGCCATTGATGATAAAGCAGAGGAAAATGGTTCATTGGCAGGTTGAGAGTGTGAGGAAGAAGGGGTTGTGAAAAGAATGATGGGAGAAGAAAGAAAGTTACAGGAGAAAAGAAAGGTACAAGGAATGGGAAAGGGGATGTCTATGTTCGAGGATATTGGAAGGAGAATAAAGCTAGAGAAGAGTGGGTGGAACGCAACCTCATAGCATTGATCTCTCTCTAACTTTAGTCTACTATCTGTAAGTGCCCCAGACAGAGAATTTTATAAGAGTGGTTAGCGGGTTCAATAAGCTTTAAGCTTTAACCTATACCGAGCCTCGGTCACTCTCCCCCTTACTTCATCTTCTCTGCAATAGCTTGTTTGTTATACACAGATAAGCAACTTCGAAGCCAGAATTCAACTGAATGCCACGTTAGATTACTATTACTATTCAACTGACTCTCTTTTTGTTCACTGTCTTTCTTTTTTTTTTTCCCCCTACTGTGGATATTCAATTATTGGTTAAAAAATCCTTTAGTTTTAATTTAGAACAAGCCACAAAGAAATATAATCTTTAGAGAAGTCGGATCCAGTGGGTTTAATATCTTTTGAACTAGAATGAAGTGGCAAATTGACTATCTTTTTAAATTGTCTAGAGCTTGTTCTTACAATAAAAAAAGGAAGAGCAATTTCAACAATGACATCTCAAAGGAGGCAACAAATCGTAGTTAGGCATGTGAAGACCATGCTTGGTATCTTTAATTGAGCAAAAGAATTTTCTGATTCATGTAATTTCCAGGATATGACCAAGACGTGCATCTGCCTCTGCCATGTGCGCAGTTCCTCATCAAGCGGTTCATCCGTTTGGGTAACTATTTTTCATAAATCAGGGAATACCATGCAACTGCCCTTCTCTCAAGGAGAATCCAAAGTGGCCCCTCCTGCTTGTCTACTCTCTTATAATTTTCCCAATATTTGGACAGTAGCACATGGCTTTCTGTGATTTTGTGTTTACCTGTCTTCTGTTGTCTTTTTATTTAAAAAAAAAAAATCTTTTTATTATAACAGAAACAGATGATTTTAACCATTACAGTATCCATATACAGGAACTTATGCATGATCCTGATTGAGATTTGTGCTGTGCAGTGTCCTTGGTTCGCAGCAAATGTTCCTGTCCTTTGCGGATGAAGCAGCACATCAAAATGATCATCCATTTTGACATTTATCGAAGAGAACTTCGAGGTGAGTATTTATCTCTCTTTTATTATTTTTTTTAGTGCTTAAATTTGTATAGCTGTATGCCAATGACATATTTATAGTGGGAGAGAGGGGTGAAGAATATACCAATAAAAAAAAAACAAAGAGGGGTGAAGAAATTTTGAGAGTATGCATGAAACCAAGATTAGCATGCTAATCCCATAGATCTATTAAAAGTGTAAGTTGGAACTTTTCAATCCTGACAATGTGCCTATGTTTTTTACGTTGGAAAGTGTAAAATCCTATGAAATAGGTTTGTTGAAATCTTAAAAAATAAATTTAGAATATTAAATTTTATAATTTAAATTATAAAATTTAATAATTTAAATTTTTATAAAATTTAATCAGTAAAAATAAATGTACTGTTGTTCACCACAATATGGCTCAAGATTACTAAAGTACCATTTCATCTGTTTCTGAGGTACATCTTCGTTTGGCTGAACACGCATAATTAGGAGTGAGATTCTCAAATCTCAAGTGCTTAAGAGTTCGGAAAAGATAGAAAACTTACATCTTCAAGCCCTTACAAAAGATTTTAATGGTTTGTAAAAGGTAGCTTAGGAACTGCCAAAAAGAAGACACCACTCGACAATGGTAACGACTTGATAGCTGAGATCTCTTTTTATTTCCTAATCAATAATTGAGGTGACAGAGTAACAGAATAAGATATTAGAAAATACTGTACCAAAAAAAATTAGACAAATAGGGTTCCAAAAGACTAATGTACATTATTTCGAATTGTTTTGTTATTTTTATTAATTATTTATTTAAAAATTTTTAAAAAATAAATTTATTAAATTAAATTATGAGATTGAATAAATTTATAAGTTAAATCTATGTTTCAAGGGTCAATCTTTGTTAAAATTCAAATGCATTAAGATTGTGAAATTTTATAGTTATGAATTTTTTTTGTGATTTTATTATTTTTATAGACTAAATTTGATTAAATATTTATTTTAAAAATTATATTATTAAATTTATAAATTAAATGATCATATCTGATAAATTTATCAAAATTTAAAATAATATATTTATTTATTTTTAACATAAGAAGTAAGATAATATTTAATATATATGTAAGATTTTAAATTTAAATTCATAATTTAAAAGATAAAATTTCCCAAACCGAATACCATCGCACTGTTAGTGCGTCGTCATCATTTTGTTTTAAACGTGGAAAGAGTTTGTGTCGGAAACATGGTAGTGTGTAACCTTTTTTTTTTTAATTCCAAGAAAACCGATGCAATTTACGAACACAACTATGTGATGCAGTGTTTTAAAAATTGGACTTGACCAGATGGTTCAACTGGTTGGATCAATGATCAGCCAATAAATTAGTTTGGTCTATTAGGTAGTGGTTAAAATCGATTTGATTCATTACTCAAAATCGTTTAAAGCTGGTGGATCGATCCGAATGGTCAGATCACTAAAACTTAAATAAAAAAATTATTTATAATTACAAATTATATTATTCTAATCACACATATAGTTTTGAATTAATAAATTATTAAAATAATTATAAAATTTTTTAATAACATATTTTATTAAATTAAGAATTATATTATTTTAATATAAATAAATAAATGAATACTTCTATGATATTTTAAAATTATTTTATTAATAAATAAATATTATTTATATAAAATTATATTTATAAGATTATCTAGTTCAATTGTGATCCATTCTCTAAAATAATTTATCGACTAATCTTGTCATAAATATGGAGGTAGTTGATAGATTTATTAAATTTTATAATTTAGTATATAAAATTTAATAATTTAAATTTTTTATATAAAAATTTAATAAAATACTATTAGTAGAATAACAACCAAAAAATTTGACCAGCAACTGGTTTTCACTGCCTCTTACGGACTTACCTAATGCCATAACCACTTTGAGAGTGACCCATAAAGTTTGTAATAATTATTAAATGTAAGTTTGTTTCACATTATTTTTTTCAAAATGAAGGTGTGCTCCAGACAGACAAGGATTTTAATGTAGGCCACATGATATCATCCAGAATTTGTAGCTTTGTTCTTTTTGTGGGCCCAGTTGATCTTGTTGGGCTTCTAATAGTTCTGTTGACCCTTCATGTCTCCCATCTGATATGCCCTATTCATGGCTCGCATCATTGAGGTTTGGCCATTGTACAATGATGATCATGGTACGTGGAATTTTGAGTGTCTTTTTTGACCTTCGCAGTTGGGGGATTTGACAAGATTGACGGCCATACCTGTGGTGAATTCTTGGGGTTAGTTTGGAGATTCCGGAAACTGATTTTGCGCGGGTATAGGCTTTTCTTTAAGCCTGGTTTGGTCAAAGTGGCGGGAACCAATTTTCTAACCAAATCTTGACATTGCCTGAAATTAAAGTAGAAAATCATGAACTCATATCTTGGTTTAAGTAAAAAATTGTGGAATCATTATGTCTCCAAAGTAATAGTGTTCAAACGGCGCGGACTGCATTCTGCACTAAATGAATTTTGGCATAAACTAAAATTACATGCATTTTGTTATTAATTTGTTCCATCTACACATCAAATTTAAGGTATTTGATTTTCATGTGATTATATATTATTACAATTGTAGTTAAATTACATTTTTTTCATTGTAATTTCAAATTCTTTAGGTTAAGGATGCCTAATTATCTGAACTCAATAATCTGATTGATTTGAAATATTATCTTATTAAATCTTAATTTCTTTGAAATAATTTTATCTAATTATAGAAGGTTGTAGATGCACATTTAGAAAACTGTTCTTTTTTTTTTTTTGTTTCCTTCCACAAGGAAAAGGAAAACGACATTAACTTAATTAAGCTGTTAATCCTTAAGCACAGTTGACTTCGACCGCATTGTTGACTCTTGAGGAAGAAGTTAAAGATCTCTATAGAAAAGTAAGTCCACTAGGTTGCTAGGTTGGCAATTGAAAAAGAAGCTTCAGTTGTTTTTTTTCTTTTTTTACCAAAAAAAAAGAAAAAGAAGCTTCAGTTTTTGATTTTACAAAAAGTTTGCCACATAGAAAGCTGTATCATTCTAACGTAAGAGCATATTTATAAATCATAATAAAACTTTATAGTAATATTTACGATGTGGATTGTCTATCTTTTCATGAAAGAAAGCTAAAGCAAAAGGAAGTAAGTTAGGCAATTATTTTTTCAAATAAATTTTATTTCCTCTCACCTTATTGTGAGAGGATCCTTCGGAAATGAAATATATCATCCATGTCCTATTATTTATATATTGTTTATTATTAAAAAATTAATTATTTTAAAAATTTAAATTATTAAATAGAGATATAAAAAAAATTTATATTATCCCTCTAATGTATTCTCTTACGTAAAAACTTTTTTTATATAAAATATAAATAATTTTTAATTTTATATAACAATAATAATTGAATATTTAATTTTTTGATTATGAAATTTTAATATTATGTAAAAAAATTATTTATTTCAAAATTTTAACTATAAAATAGAAGCTCATAATAATTTTTATATTTATTTTCTAACACCTATAAAAAAAAATTGTTAACAATGAAACTCACAAACTAAATTTTACAAATAAAATATTTGAAACTTAGTTTACTCAATCAATTTCCGTTGGGAAAAGAGGCTTTAGTTGCCCTTAATGCCCTTTAAGGACGGCCCCGAAAAGCTTGAGAATGCTGCCGACAGTGTTTTACAGTGGACGCAATAAGGCGTATGATGCACCCACTTATTTCTTACTGTCACCTATGCGTCCTACTTCTGTTTGTTTTAAGAAAAGAAGTGCAGAGTACTGCCACAAAGTCAACTATATGAATTGGATATATTGGTTATAATTTGTTTAATTTATTTTAATAAGACATTTTTATTTTTCCATTGTATAATTAGATTTATATTATTAATCACAAAGAAAAATATTATAAAAATGTAAAGATATTCACAAAATAAAAATAATGATACTTTTCGAATCATTTATTTATAATTTATATATAAAATTGCTTCAATTAATTTATGTTACTGAATTAACTGCTTATACTTCTTTATTTTATTTTAGATAAATATATGTATTCGTTATGAAAAAATATTACAAAATTATTATTATGTTTAAATAAGTATAACATACGAAGATGGAAGGTGTATAAATATTAATATTTTTTATATTTAATATATGATAAAGGAAAATTATTAAAGAAATCACACAATTGATAATTTATAAAGGTGGTTAAAACTTCTTTTTATTGATATCGTTTGGAGGATCTTCAAATGTTTTGGGAGATACGAAAATGCCTTGCGGTTGGTAGAATTTTATGCTTGGTGATGTGGTGGCATCTTTGATGCTCTATACCAAATACATGCATATCTAATTTAAATATCCAAAATACTAACGAATCATAATCATAAGTGCTGGAATGAAAATAACATATGCCTAACTCTTCTAATGTATGAATTTAGAGTCACTTAGCATTGCATTGACATCTATTTTAATATAACATGAAGCAAGAATGATTCTTCTCAAATTTAAGATAGCTTCATTCTTAGTTTGGGTCCGTAAAAAATGATTGAGAAGCCAATTCAAAGGGCCAGTCACTTTTTTACTTAAAAAAAATCCCATTTTTCTATTAAATTAATGTAATTGCTTTAGACAAAAATAAATAAATTATTAAGAAAATCAAATAAAAGAATATTACAATTCAAGTATAACTATTAAAGTGGTAGCAAAACTAAAATAGCAATCTATACTATGAATAATACTATAAAATACTTGTGGAACATGAAATTAATTGATCATAAAATAATGGCAAACATCCTTCTCCTTGCTAATATCCTTAAGGTTGGCTCTTACCAATCTCTAGTCTCTTTTTACTTTTGCTTGTTTTGGTCGTTTAGCCCCTTGTAATCATAAAAAAAATAAAAAATAAAATTCTTAGTCTATTACAGAAAAGGACCAAAAGTTATATTTTTGGTATCAATGAATCGTCTTTGAATAATTTTAATCTTTAGATTGTCAATCCTTAAAATAAGTGTTTGAATGAAAATAAGATATTCTGAATTCTTCTAATATATGCATTTAGAGTCACTTAAGATTGTAATGACATCAATTTTAATATAATTAACTTGAATGAGGATGACTTTTTTCAAGTTTAGAATTGTTTCATGCTCATTAAAGATAATTGAGGAATCAGTTAAAAGGACCAATTTTTAAATTAAAAAAAATAAATGGTCTACTCTTTTGTTAAATTAATGTAATTGTTTTAATTAAAATAAAGAAATTCTATTCATTTAAAAATTATTAAAAAATAAAATAAGAGAGGATTAAAATTCATATATATAAGTTAAAAACTTTGATCCATGCATAAGCATGAAACAATAAATCATGAATCTGAATACTTCATGTATTTTACATTCATGATAACAAGAAAGAAGATATACTATATGTTATTTAGATTTACAGAATTGTTAAGAGTAGAAAGAATGGTTTCTCTCCCGTTTCCTCTCCTCTTGATGGATGATGAAAATTATGATGCCTTTAAAATTAATAATTGTATCTTTTGACTTTTTTTTTTCTTTCCAGAAAGTAAGTATATGCAAGGTAAAGAGAAGACTCCTTTCATACATTATTGGTAGCCTTCCATAAAAACTTTCCAAAGAATAATGTCTCTTTATATAGCCAATAGGCCCTAAATATTTAAAACATAATGTTAAATCACTTAACATTTTACTAAATATATAAATAAATATATTCAATAAAATATACATGAAATATCATGTAAGTCATAATTAATCTCACAAAGTATAGTTATTTAAAGTGGTAGCAAAACAAAAATAACCATTTTTTAAAAAAATTTTCTACTAGGCATCCACACCCTATGGGTGGAACTAATTCTTATTTATGGCGGGAGCTCAATGATAAATATTTCTTAATAAAAGTAATTTTACGATTGAATCTTAAGCATATACCTTAAGGAAACTTAGGATGCAGTCAATTATTATTGCATTAACCACTTGTTGGTAAAAAATAGCAATCTATGCTATGAATAATACTATATGTAAAATACTTGTGGAACATGAAGTTAATCATTATAAAATATTGACAAACAAAGAAATTTTCAAGATTTTCTAAATCCATTACAAAAAAAGATAAAAAGTTGTATCCTTAGAATTTTATCAATGATCCTTCTTTCTAATCATTTTAATTTTAAATTGTCAATCCTTAAAATCAAAATTATTAAATTTCAAAAAAGATTATAAGATATTATCAAATAACATTAGATTATCCAATCTATAGACATTGTCAACCTCCATCATATCATCACAAGAAAGTTTATGAGAGCCACATAATTTCATGAAAATTACATTTTGTGACTGCCCTACAGATAAAACATGAAATTTATGGAAAATACATGATTATATAGAGCACAATCAAAATATATACTAATGGAGGGAGAGCATCATATAAAAACCCTAATATCATATAATGAATCCTATAATATGTCTCTCATAAATTATTTATATTTTATTATTACTGTTTCCCTAGTTGCATTTCTTCTCTTTTTTTTTTTTTTAGAGGTTAATAATTGTGCATGATTTATAGAGAAAAATAATAATTATACAAGTCATGAAAAAGTTTGTTTATGATTTATAATATTTAAAAAATTTTAAGTAGACTTGATTTCATTGGGAGTAACTAAAAAAACGTATCTAATATTGATGAAAAAGTTTTATTTGTAGAAATATCAGTAAACTGTGACTTGGCTATGTTAATTTGTAAGAGTCAAGTTATAAAAATTATACTTATAAATTCTCTATTTTTTTTGTTAGTTTTAAAAATGAGAGAAAGGAAGTTTTGAACATTTAAAATTAAGAGAAGTTGGGAAGTATAAATAATAATTAGATTGGCTTTAGAGGCTTCGAACTAATAATTGTTGTGTTTTGTAACGTAACTGACCCACAAATGCTTAATTAATTAATTAATTTAAGATAAGGTTCATAATCTTTAAAATCTAAAATATTGTATATTAAAATTTAAAATCTAAAACTCAAAATTTTATATCCAAAACATTGATATAACATTAAATACTAAACTTTAAAATTTTAAATATTAAACCTTAAACATGAAACCTTAAAATATTAAAATATAAAATCCTAAATCTTAAAAAGGACATGACATTGAATTTCACTTATCTATAAATCTTAAATCTTAAATTATATTATAAAACAACAAATCTTAAATGATTAAACTTTCTATAGTTTAGTATTTAATATTTTAAGATTTTAGATTTAGTATCATGTTTACAGTTAAAGATTTTAAGATTTTGAATTTATGATTTTCAAGTTTAGGATTAGGATTTAAAATATTTGTTTTAGAATTTAGGGTTTAAAATACTAATATTGCACTTATGATTTTGAAGTTTTATGTTTATGGTTTCAAATTTAACATTTTAGGGTTTAAGGTATTAATGATTTTGTATATATATAAGTTTAGGATATAGTGTTTTTAATTTTAGAGTTTAATGCCACATTGTATTTAGGGTTTTCAGTTTGAATTTAGATTTTTTAAAGTGTAGGGTATACTTTAGATAGGAAAGTATAAGTGGATAATCATTGATAAAAAAATTAACAATTATAATTATCTCAAATTCAAGAATTATGATTCATTTGCTTATATTCAATAACAATTATGAGTAGTGATTTTTTTATCTACTTATATTTTACATTCTAAGGTGTGATGCACATTAGAGAATTTCAATTCTTTAAGTTTTATGATGTAAAGTTTTATATTTTAAAATTTAAAATTTTATGAATTTTGATCCTAAATAAATAAAATAATTAATTAAATATGTTAAATTGAAGATTATTTAATTCATCCCATATATTAAAAAGTTATTAAAGATCTTTTAATATAAATATCAGTACGAGAGACTTATAATTAATTTTCTTAACTTTTTTAAGTTTGTTTTTATAAATATATATAAAAATAATATGTTAATTACTTAAAATAAAAATTTTTGGATAAAAAATTAGTCAACATAATTAAATTAAAGTGAATTATACTTTGAACAAAAATATATTTTAATATTATTTAAAACAACCCTGAAGTAGAGTATAATTTACTTTTTTAAAAAAAAAAACAGACCGCCTAAACAGATCTAGGTGCTGAAAGCCTTAACAGTAATATAAGAATTAATTAAGTAAATTATACTCTACTTTAGGGTTGTTGTAATTAAGTAAATGTAATTTAATATCGAGGCGGATAGTATAATTAATTACTTTGTCTATATATGACTGATGTTTTCCAAAAATTAATGGTAGGACTAATATAAGAATTAATTAATTATATGTTCTAAAATGTCCAAAATTTTACTGCGAGAGCCTAAACCAAAATGAATAAGGGAAATCCTTATCTTACAAAATGTGAGAGCCAAAACAATAACAATATATGTAGAGGTGTTATATTCGTGGACACCCATAAAATAATATATTAAATTTAATAATTTGAATAATATATGAGTCAAAACTTTTATAATATAAAATTATTAAATTTGTGGACTATTTAATAAATCTAAGAATCTAAATTTTTTAAAGTAAAATTTTATAAAATTTAATTTATGAAAGTAATGGTACTAAATGAATTATACATGTACCCATAAACTCAAATAACTATTATGCAGTGATTTCATATAATGACATCAATACTTGTTATAAAATTAAATTATTTTTCAATTATTTTATTTTCATAATTTTATTTTTGCATAATTTTTATTTCATAAAATTTAAATAATTAAATTTGTTAAATTTGATTTAAAAAATTGTGAGAGTCACAAATTAATGACATGTAGGGGGATATGAGAAAAATGTTGCTCCATGTAGTAGTAGCAACATTTCCTTTATTTTTCATATAGGTTTTGATAGAATTGGTTAACCGTTGTCAAACACTTATGCGCGTAAACCATATCAGTCAAAGCTAAATGATTTTTACAAGCGGCCAGCTGTAAAGGTGCCCCGCCAATTATCCGTTTGATTCGTTTAATCCGTTCGATTCATTTGATTCGTTTGATTCAATGTTTGCTGCGAATGTTCAACCTTGAAACCATAGCAGTCAAGTTGAACACTCTTCAAAAGCTAAACGATTTACAAGGCAAACACGTACAACTCAGGCGTCTTCTCTCTATATATACGTGTCCACCACCATACATCGCAGCACAATATATTAAATAGCAAAGGCCTGGAGAGAGCTCAAAACAAATCCCACAAATAGCACTTATAAGTACTGTTTCTTTCATTTAGTTTGAGGAGATCATTATCAATCGTCATGGCTTGGTCTTGCAGCAAGATCTTGTTCTGGGTTTTATTCATCATCTTCGCTATTTTGGTTGCTTCTGCACAATTTGGAGCAGCGAGGCGCTTGCAAGCAGATGACTGGGCGAGGGAATCGCTCACACGAGGCCCTACTCCACCCTCAGCCCCCGATCCTATTCATGAATGAGCCAGCTTTGCATGGATGCATGCATTGCTGCACTTGCTGTGCTTTCAACTTCGTCATATATGAGCACAATTGAGCATGTCATGGCGTAGATTACTTTCTTTCTGGAAAACAACCCCGGCAGCTTTTGTTTTGGTTCTGATGTTATACTTTCCTATTTCATAGATTCATGTCACTGTAATTGTAATTGTAATTGTAATGATAATAATCTGGCAAAAGTTGTAATTCTTCGAAGTAGTGAATTAGCAATACTCTTTGACTATGAAAACAGGAGGCAACAAAGGTTACGCCATTACTCCCGACACGAAAACATTACGCTGCCTTTTGGTATTTTTCTATTTCATGAGGAGTCTAAGTCTCTTGCTATGGGAACTTCACTTAACCCAATATCAATTGTCTCAGTTTGCTCATTTAGTGAGTTCATTAACTTCATTGGACAACATTTGACCCAAATTCATATAAGATCTTCACCTCTTTCCTTCAATATGACTGACAGGGTTTTGTATTTTTTTTTTGTATACACGAATTTTCGTTGAAGCGAAGCTCTTCTAAGTTGTGATGCTTGTTTTCAAATCAAATGGGTTTAATTTAATTGGTTATGTAATATTCCGTGATTCACTTATTTTGGATTCGGATATCTTGATTTTGGTCACCAAAATTAAAGAGTGCACCAGATAAAAGAAAGAAAAAAAATTGAAAAATTAATAAAAAATAGAATCCATAATTAGAGACTATACTATAATATTTATATTTTGTCTAAAATTAAAAACAAAGAAAAAAGAGAATCCCAACCTCTTGCTTTTGAATGAAATGGGTTTATATGAATAGTTTTGCCGTAACGTGTCTTTCCTCCCTTTTGATTGTCCCCGTTCAATCTTCAAACTAGGTCATATAAAATAAGATAACTGTTTTTTTTTTTTTTTAAATTTCTTCAAAGGTATCCTCTTCTTTTTGGATAGGAAACTAATCTTCTTTAAAGTGAGAGTTGTAAACAAAAAATTCTTTCCAACAAAGGCAATTCCAAACTTAATAACTGCTTTTCAAACACTTGTTACTTGCTTGTATATTTGCTCATTCAATTATTAATCTTCAAAGCATGCGCAGTCAAGCCAAACGATCTTTTAATGCACTAATAGGGAGCAAAACACTGAGATACATGTCATATCAATTTTTAGAGGAAATGTTGCTTTCAGGGACTTTCTCGCATTATCTATGTGGCTTAGGTGTGGAGTTAGAGTTTTTTCTAGGAGAATCGATTGCTGCAAATGTAGTCATATGATGCTAGTTTTATTGGTACACAAAGCAAAAGGTTGAAATCGTTGTCATAATTTAAAATATTTAAATATCACTTAAAAATTTTAAAATAATTTAAGTAAAATGTATGAATAATTATTTAAACGTTCGAAAACTATTACAATTTTGATATAAAATTTAACAAGATAGAGGAGGTTAAATTAAAAAAAAATTTAATGGTGTAAATAAAAATCTTCAAAGTTTAGTTAAGAAAGGCAAAATTAGAAAATTTTAAAATCCTCTATCATATATAGACAATTTCTCAAAGTTGAGAGGCTGAATTCCTTAACACCTCCTTTCTTTGTTTTTGTGTGAGCTGAGGTTTTATAAAATTATGAAATTTAATAATTTAAATTTTATAAAAAGATAATTATGTAAAAACAAATCTAAAAATAGAGGAAGTGTATTTTCAGAGCTCTCTATATTTGCTTGCAACTTTTAGATCTCTTCTAAATATTGTTTGGTTAGAGTGGAATGGAGGGGATGGGAAAGATTTTAATTAAAATTACTCGTTTGGTTTAGATTTTTAGAGAAGAGAGGAAAGAGAATGAGGGATCCAAAATCTCTCCAAGTATCATTTTGCTTTTCCTTTAAAAATGAAAGAATTTGGAAGGGAGAAGAAGTTGATTAAAAATTTTAAAGTGTGATGATTAAATTATTTTTAATTTTAAAAATGTCCTCATATTTATTAAATCTAGCAATCATGTCTTTTTCAAAACTCTCTTCATGCCACTTCCACCTAGAGTACTTTACTCTTCATGGGTCTCTTATTATTTTTTTTTCTTTTTTATGTCTTGGTAATTACTAATTTTTAACTGAATTGAATATAATTTTTTTTTATAAAAAACAAATGAAAGATATATTTAAAATAATATAATAATATATTATTTTTTTAATCAAAATTATTTCCTTGCTAATCAAATAAGGCGAGAGAAAATATCGTTATTTTTCCTTCCCTCTTCTCTCCTCTTTTGAACAAAAAACACAATGCTAGAGACAGCATGCATGAACCAAGAACAATATTGTACCCCGTGAAAACTTGCAGGACGCCAATTCAAAAAACAAGTAAATTAAATTCGAGGTTTTTTCAATTGATATTAAATTTAATTTTTGATTAAAATTTATACTCTACTTTAATTTGATCATATTAATTAATTTGTATATAAAAATTTTCATATAATATTTTTTAAAATGATATGATATAATTTTTACATATATTTTTAAAAATAAAACTTAATAATGAGAAAATTAGTTATAAAAATCTCATGCAACTAATATTTATATTAAAAGATCTTAAGTAATTTTATTATATAATACCAATTAAGTGACTATCAATTTTATATGTTTAATTAATTAATTTATAAAAAAGTTCATAATCTCTAAAACCTAAAATAATAAATACTAAAATCTAAAACTTTATACTCAAAATCTTAAATCCTAAACCTAAATTCTAAATATGATATGACATTAAATTTTAAACTCTAAAATTATAAGTACTAACCCTTAAACATAAATATTTAAAATCCTAAAATATAAAACCCAACCTAAACCCTTAATATAACATGACATTAAATTCTTATTTATATATACTAAATCTAAAATAAAAAATTTAAAATAAAATTTAAATCTTAAATTATAAACTATAAAATCATAAATATTAAATATTTAAACTTTATATGAATGAATTTTTATATTTTAGTATTTGAGGATTTAGATTTTAGTATTTATGATTTATAATTTTAAGGTTTATGATTTACTTTTGAAGTATAGAATTTAAGAGTATTTATTTTAGAGTTTAAAGTTTAACACACTATTGCACTTAAGGTTTTAGAGTTTAAAAATTTTATGTTTATGACTTCAAATTTAAAATTTTAAAGTTTAAAATATTAAAATTTTAGTATATAGATTTAAAGTATAGTATTTTAGATTTTAAAATTTAATGTCATATTATGTTTAGGGTTTTAAGTTTTAGAATTTAAACTTTTATATTTTAGGACTTAAAACTTTATGAATTTTGATTTTAAATAAATTATATAATAATTATATATATTAAGTAGATGATTATTTAATTGACCCTATATATTAAAAAGTTTTTAAAGATCTTTTAGCAAAAATATTGGTATGTGAGATTTTTATGATTAATTTTCTTAATTTTTAAGTTTACTTTTTATAAATATATAAAAAATTTATGTTAAATTACTTCAGATAAGAATATTTCATCAAAATTCTTAAATGAAAGTTAATCAATAGCTCAAATAAAAACAAAATTTAGTATCATTTAAAAAAAATTTAAAAAATAGAGTATAATTTACTAAAAAAAATTGTCCACCTACATAGAGGTGTCGAAAGCCTTAGATTATATTTATTAACTTTGTCTATATATGACTGCTGTTTTCAAAAATTAATAGTAGGACTAAAACAAAAGGTTAATTGTATGTTAGAAATAGTCTAAAAAGATATATTGTGAGAGCCAAAACAAGTGAATCATACATGGAAATCTTTATTCCACAAAATGTGAGAGCCAAAACTCTCAGTATAGAAGTGTTAAATTCGTATTATATCATAAATTGTTATGTTAAATATAATAAATTTAATAATTTAAATTTTATAAATATATTTAATTTATAAAAATAATCAGACTAATTGAATTATACATGGTACCAGAAACTCGAACAAGGATTATGCAATGATTTGATATAATGACATCAATACTTTGAGATAAAATTACATTATTTTTTCAATTCTTTTAATTTTATAATTTATTTTATATAATTTTTATTTTATAAAATTTAAATTATTAAATTTATTAAATTTTAATAATACTGTAAAATCTACAATTATAGGTGGATGTGAGAAAAATGTTGCTCCATGAAGTAGGAGCAACATTTCCTTTATCTTTCGGATAATTGGTTAGTCGTTTTCAAACACATATCCGCGTAAACCACATCAGTCAAGGTAAACGAATTTTAAAAGCAGCAAACGGTTTAAGTGTTCCGTCAATCATTCGTTTGAATCGTTTTCAAAAGCTAAGCCATATCAACGTTGCAGCTTATTTTTCGTGTTGGTGATGATTATGACAGTCAGTATTGGCACTTGCTGACAGAACATGCTGAAAATCTGAAGGCATTGAATAATTTAAGTCTGCTGATCAGCCTATTAATTAGTTGTGCTGGATATGATGCCAGAGACCCACAGACAGAGCTTCTATAGTTGTGCTCATTTAGCACGTAACTAAGCGCGAAATGCAATGGGAAATATGTATGAACGAATATTAAATACAATTAGAAACGTAATAGTAAAAGGAGTGTTGTTAATTTTATGCAATTTTTTATATGTTAGAGTTATGTTTTTTAAATTGTCACGTAGTTTTCTAATATAATTATATAAAAACGTATTTTAGCTATACAATTTTTCTGTATAATTTCATTATTTTCCCAGTAAAAATGAATTTCATAAAAGGCATACTGATAATTAAAACATATATTAAACTATATGAAGAAATAAACAATATATAATATTTATTTTAATATTTAAAAGACTTCCTTAAATATAAAGTAATTCTGCACATTAATTATATATTTTTACATTTTTTTTGCATTTTCTTTCTTTTTAAATTATTTGTGCGCTCTTCCTACATGTGAATAATATTTTCCTTCTTAAAAGTCATGTTCACTGTACTTTTATTCTTTTCTTTTATGAAACTTCTTTTTTTCTGCCTCTTGAATCTAGACTTCTAGCATAATAGATATTAAACCTTAAAATCTAATAGTGACACCTAATTATTTATCATATGAAAGAGCTGTTATTCCCTTATTTTGGGTAAAGATGAACAGTGGTTGTTCGCTGGAGAGCAAATGAAATCAACTACGCTTGCTGTCTTCTTTGATGCTTTGACAGGAAATTGTGTATTTCTCGATTTGAATGTTGTGGGATGCATCTTAATGTTTTTCATCCTTGAATATTTCCACTGGTCAGTTGTGTAATTCAATATACATAATTTATTCTCAGGACCTGCATCTGTATGGTATGTCCCCATGGCACCTCCAAGCTCTGTTAGGGGGCCCCATCCTAGCCTCCTCGGCACTTTGTTCCATATCCAATGAATCAAGGAACTCAATCACTGCCTCCAGAAACTCAAACTTTAAGGGCTACCATTGTTAAACAGATAGACTATTATTTTAGGTAAGTAATTTATCGTTGACATTGGCAGTTATATATCTTTGTTGCTTGTGCTGTTAGCCACAAATAATCCCAAAGCTCAAATTAAAGAGTTTTCTTTGATACATTTTTCTGTTAAAGAGGCTAAGATAGATGGATTCAGTTATTGAATGCTGTTAGTGTGAAATAGATTTAATTTTAATTTAGTTACAAAATTAATGAAAAATGTAATAAAATTCATAATTAATGAGCAATTTCTAATCTCTAAAGTTTAAAATCATTGAAGTTGGAGACACCAACATTAAAGCATTCCTGTCCCATTGCGATGGTGGCTGACCATGTTGCAGCAATATATGCAACTTGTGGTGAATGAAACCATACAAAAACGCTTGGATTCAAAGAATGCCAAAAGAGGCCATTTGAAAAAATGACATTACTAAATAGTTAAACATGCACTCAAGAAAGAGAAAATCAAAATCTTTGCTTGAATGTGATGATAATGGAGAACTTAGATTCAGCAGCCGAGCCAGGCAAGTTCAAAAAATAAGATTTTCCAATCTGCTCCATACGACTTTGGGTTAATCCCATTTGAAGCATGCCAATGTCGAATGCACATGTGGAAAAGGCAAACAAAAATTGACTTCCAACATGGGAAAAGCCTTTCATGCTTCCATGATGTGATCGGCATTAGTTGGGTGCAATCACTTCAGACAACAATCTTCTCTCATTCTCTGTTCCTTTGTTTGAAAGTTAAAAGAAGCAGTAGGTATATTCTTGATGTGTATAGAAAAGGTTTTGTACCTCATCATGTGCATCCTCAGCCTCTCTGCCCATCATTGGGACACACCCAAACAGTCATCAAATCAATTTTCCTCTAACTTCATTACAAACAGTACTGCAACTCCTACAATCCTCTATGCAGTTTTCGACGACCCAAAACTTTCCACTTTGTCTTTGGCCATGTGTTTTGTTTTGGCGAACCTGCCATTTGTTGCGCTAGTTATACCCTGCAGTGTTCATAGACATAAATACAATATCTGTTTCAACACTTTATGCACGAAAATTCAAAAATTAACATTATCTTGAAGGAAAACATATTACCACTTACTTGGGGGCTCTCCTTTATGGACTTAGGGCCAGTTTTTCGTTCTCAGAATGAATGGCAGGGTTTGCAGTCTGACTGCGAGAGGCAGAGCATAATAATCGGCCAAGAGTACGATGATGGGCAGAAAACAAAACCAAACCGATCTGGGACTGTTTTACCCTCTAAAGGAGAATTCGTAGCCATAGCTGTTCAACAATAGAAAACCAAATTTTCCACTACATTACCACCTAAATCCCAAAGCTTCTGCAAATATGCAGGAGAGAAAATCTTCATTTGACACACCGTATGTGAACAATATAATCCATCTATATATATAGATATAGATGTATGTTAAGAACAAAAAAACTAATTTGTTATTTAAAAATTGTTTAACGTCTGGAAATTGGTAATGATGCTTACAGCATACGGGACGGGAAGTTGGAAGGCATAGTGAATCCATGTTAGCTAAGCTACTTGCTGTATATAAGGCATAAGGTTATTCGGGATGCCCCTAGGATCTTCACCAATTTTACCAATTTCATGGGCTCCAACTGGATTGAAGTATCTCAATATGATGATTCTCCAATCTGGCTCAGCCTTATGTATGTCTAGAGCAATTTCCTCAGCCAAAAGCTGTCATGAATTGATCTTTAGGTAGCAAAGAAAGACAATCCAATAGATCCCAGAAACAGTCATTTTTAAAAGGAGGGAGGTGAAAAAGAGTAACTAAACACCCATGAAACATAGAGCATAGTAATGCTTACCTTGGTCCGTCCATAAGGATTCAAGGCCTGAAGCTTGAAATCCTTATCGCAGGGTATCTCATCAGGTTGGCCATAAACGGTTGAAGATGATGAGAAAACCATCTATTTTTGTCCACAAATTCAGATTGTAGATCAATTAGGCGTAGAGAATAAATTGGCAACGGTAATGGACTTCTATACAGAAAGATGAAAACTTTGCCAAATAAAATTCTACAGTATATTAAAAAATTGAAAAGAAACTTATGCCATCTACATTTAAAGAAATCTAAAATAAAACGATATTATATGTAGACACCAAGACAGTGAACACAAGTCCAATGCATATCTGGATGATCCTTGTTTCGGTTATCCTTCTGTTACATGACATGGGCAAAAGTGAGACGCCTTTACCAATATGAACATACCAATCAAGCTTTATCACAGAACTGTAAATTATGCCCAGTGGAAAATGAAAGTATTTGAAACAGCTGTTCTTTCTTGAGTTCCAGGAATCTAATTAAAACTTCAACAGATTATAGCATGGGCTTACCCTTTTACAGTTATATTTTGCCATAACTTCATAGAGATTGATGGTTACGATCAAATTGCTATCATAATATCGGAGGGGATTTTGCAGCACTTTCTCCAATAGCCTTTAGACCAACAAAGTGGATCACGGCATCAAATCCATCTGATAGTTATGTCCAATTAAAATCAGAAAAAAAAACCTTCATCATCATCACTTTATAACTATTTCTTCAATAGAAAACACCAACTAACACTGAAAACGATCAAACCGAAAAGTAATTTTTCATACTTTGTTTTAGAAAACAATTTCTCCAGATCGTCATTATTCCTAAGATACTCCTGAAATCAAAGTATTAAACATAAAGCAACCGAATTAAACCATTGCAAAAACATGAATTCCCCCAATTTCGTTGACGAAAATCCGTTTGAAATCCCACGGAAGATCAAACTCGTGCCAGATTTCTCATTTCATGCCTGGTTGAATTCAAGCATCTGAGAGAGCTGAGTTTTAAGGAACCAGCTATCAAGCTTAAGTTGTTGCGGAAAGCTCAAGAATGGTTTTATATATTTTCTCCTTAATGTGTTTCTTCGCATGAAAGCTTATTTTGGCATGAAGTGTAAACAATTTTTAGTTTTGAATGGCTAGTCATAAAATTCTGATACCATGTTAAGAAATCAATTCACAGCTTCCGTCGTGGAATTATAAAAATTATCGATGATAGAACATAATCGTCAACGAAGAGTAGGACGACGGCAGAGGGCAAAACCAAAACCAATCTAGGACTGTTTTACCGAATCCATAGGCATAGTTGTTCAACAGTAGTAAACCAAGCAAAAATACAAGAAAACGGATGAGGAAGAATAAGATAACCCATAAACAAAAATAGAAGAAAACAGATAGAACCACTACGACACTGAAAAGCAAAAAGGATGCATTCGGATATTACAGAAAACATAAACTGCCACTTGCTACAACCAATACGGATGAAGAATTTTGAATTGATCATAAATGGAAGCCTTGTAAACAACACAATCGAATTCACATGTTAACTCTCACCGAAGTATTTCGGCTGCATTCATCTACGAATGCCTTGTAACTAACAGAAGGCATTAAATTCAACCAATCTCGGCTATGTCTCACAGCAGCAGCAATCCACGCATGCTGAAGCCAACTAATTTTCTTCAGATTCATTAACAACACCTGGTAGAAAAATATATTCAATCGTTAACATCTACCCTCCACCGATAGTGTGAAAACGGATTGCAGACAAAAATGCCCAGAAGTTGAAAGAATGAGCCAGTTCAGAGTGTGAAATGGAAAAGGATTATGAGCCAGAGGAGCATACGGTAGTTTTCTACGCTTGGTATGGTGTCTTACACTGAGCTTTTTGATGGTTCGGTGTGAGAGTGGATAAGCGGTATTGCACAAGAAATTGACACATCAGATTTTTTGTCTTATTTGATTGTTCTCTTCTGGTTATTATAGATGACTCATTATTTTTGTAATTGATCAGTTGGAACGCCGTCCGTTTCAACAGAGTGGGGTAGGACTCTTGGCTCCTGGGCCAGAAAGCTCGAGTGTCAAAATGCTACATGTAAATGGTGCTTCATGTGATGGCTGTTTGATGAGCAAATTTGATATGTGATTTTATGATTTCCATTAGTAAAAGTAGAAGAGTTTTGCATGTAATCTGTGATTTATTGATCAATGTCATGTTCTACGTTCACGGATGAAAATAGGTTAAGTAATTTATTAGGGGTTTAAAATTTGACCTGCATTGGGTTTAAACTAGCCTGTTTAATAATTTAAGTTAAATTTAGGCCAAAAAATAGACCATTTTAAAAAATAGGTTCAAATCTTTTTTTGGTCCACGGTTCAAAACTATTTTGATAATTCTGTCATGCAAACTTGTAAATTGTCTTATGTTTAAATAATATATAAAATTTATATATAATATATATAATTTTGTGGCCTGATAAATTTGATAGGCCTAATAAGTTTGGTAGGCTATTTTAATTATAAGCTTAAATATCCTAAATTAGACTTTTCTACTTTTAAAAATAGGTCAAGCTAAGCCTAAAATTTGGCTTATATTAAATCAAGAAATAATGTCTGATTCAAGAATTAACTATACCAACTTGTCTTGATCTGCCCTATTCATTATTTTGTTTGTTTCATTTTTTTGCATTAATTCAATTGATGCAATTCGGCCTAATTGTTCTCCTTTATTAGGTTCGATTCTAATATTGTAAGTTTTTTAATATTAAAAAAAACTCTTCAATAATTTTTTAGAAAGAATTTCGTCTCTTTTGTTAAGGGAGTGAATCCTTGAGGATGAGTTCATCTCATCTAGTCTTTTCACATTGGATTTTGTTATTTTGGTAATTTTATTTTTATTTAATTTTTATAATATAATTTTAAATAATAAATTTATTCAGTTTGTTTAATAAATTTAATAATTTATATTATTTAAGTAAACTTTATATTATAATTTTAAATAAGAATAACTTTTCTCTTTGACATTTAATCTAGTGCTTGGCAATTTTTCCTTTACCCTCTCCTCCCCCCTTTGGAATTTGTGAATACTCACTACAAGTTTAATAAAATAATATTTTTATTTTCAAATCAGCATCACAAGTTTTTAATTGTTACATCTTTTAACATAACACATCAACTGATATATTTCTCATATTATCCTTTAACTTTCTTTCAATTCAAAACAAAAATGAATTTAATACAAGTAAAAATGTTAACTTGAACTTTTTAGAACGGAACATGCATTGTTGGAGCATTTCAAAATAAAGGTGACACATATAAATTGAAATTTTTTCTAATATGACGGGGGAAAGATTTTCTTGGATAGCTACCTTCTTCTTTCTCTGTTTTTTCCCCATTTTTGGTGGGAAGATCTTATCACTTTCTTTGATTTTGTGAGAATATGTGGCAAAGTAGTTTATGCAAGTATTACTCATCAAGCTTCTCTTGTATCCACTCCAATATAGTCCTATCTGCCGCTTTTGCTTGCTTCCTTTGGTCAAATCAGTTGGTAAGAGTGTTGCAGACTGCGTACCGATGCTTCTCTTTCTTTCCTATTTTTATATATCGTTTTCTAAAGGGCACCGTGGATACCATAACTTAATTTCTATGAAACATGTTGAGTCATGTTGGGGATACAACTCAATCTGCTACCCAAACAATACCCAGTTACATTTCTATCACTTAATTATATTAAATCATTTTCTTTATTTCTATAAATTAAATCTCATAAAAATTTTATTTAAATCATAAAATTTAAACCTAAAATGCTAAAATAAACTTTAAAATAATATTAAGTATCATTAGCATCATTAATGTGCCTGCATAAAATTTTTGTTTTCTTTTTTTAACTACCAAAACATTTAGAACAGAAGTTAAATTTTACCAAAGCCTATAATGTGTATATGTCTAGATAGAAATAGTATAATTAATAAGATATTAATACAGTGGTCATTATTTGTATGCTAAGACGAGAGATTGGAGGCAAAAAATTCAAGTTTAAATTTTATAATCACATTTATTAACAAAAATGATCATAGATCGACTAATACAAAAATACATATGAAGAAAAAAGAGGGAGAGAAACAGTATAACTTCTTATGCTTTTATCATTGATACTTCAATAAGAATAATGAAACCCAATAACTTGTGATGTGGAACAACTTAAACAACAGAAACGACACCGCTCTTTCAGTTTTGTTGAGCTACTGTAACTCAAATTTAACCCACCCAACCAACAATGAACAAACTCATCCCCCAAAGGAAATAGCAAATAAATTTACGAAAAGTATGGTAAAACATAATTGACATATACACCCTTGTGTCTACCTTGCTTAATGACCATATTACCCTTGTAGCCCCACCTTATGCAGAGGTGACAGCCCCAGACTGTTCTTGAAGTTTACGTGGATGCAAGTACACTTGGAGCCCATTCTTCATGAACAGAGTGAGAGACATCTTCTGCTCCACCCGGTGACCGGGAACCAGTGATAACCGGTAACGCAGCAGCACGGCCGCGGCCACAGACTTCATTTGCGAGTAAGCCAAGTCCTTCCCTAAACAGGTTCTCGGTCCAGCATTGAAAGCCACAAACATATATCCATCTTTGGGCGGTTCGAACCGGTCTCCCTTAAGCGAGAGCCACCTTTCCGGTTTAAACTCCATGCAATCCTCTCCCCATATCGTCTTCATCCTCCCAACCGAGTATATAGAATATGTCACCGTAGAACCAGCCGGCACGAACGTTCCGTCTGGCAAGACATCGTCCGACACGGCCTGTTTGAAGTCCTGAGGCACTGATGGGTACAAACGCAGCGTTTCGGTCAATGCAGCTTTCAGATAAACCAACCGGTCTGCTTCATCGAAGTCCAAGGCTTCTTCCACCCATTTCTTCTGATCTCGGCCACGTGTCTCTGTTAAAACTGTTGATATCTCCTTGATGATCTTGTCCTCGACGTGAGGGTGGTTCATGACAAGCCAAAAGAACCAGCTAAGCGCCACCGACGAGGTATCCCGGCCGGCGAGCACGAAGTTCAATGCAATGCGTTGGAGTACGGCCGTCGGAAAAGGGTTCCCGTCGGCGTCGCGTTTCTTCATGAACCTTGAAAGCAAATCATCCGACGGAGCTTCCTTGCGAGCCGCAACCGCATCGTTCATGTAGTTTTCCACAATTTGAAGGCTTTGTTTCAACCTCTTCTCAGCTCCAATTTCTAGAAGATTCTCAAACCTCCAAAGAAGTCCCGGGTACAGAAGTCTATACATGGTTGCCTCAGTGGCAGTGTCAAAAGCTACAGCAAATGGGTTTTCGGGTAGATCCGGCGAGAGGGTTTCCGGGTCTTTACCGAAAGTGAGGCCGCAGATGTTATCAAAGGTTAAGCGAAGCAAAAGCTCTTGCAAGTCCACTGAAACGTTTTCTTTAACGGCTTTGTCTAGAATGCACCACAACCGGTTCTTGATGGTTCGGTTCACCCAACGAGACATGGCTTGCCTTAGGGTTCGGGTTGTGAACTCTAAAGCAGCGGTTTTTCGCTGCATAAGCCACGTTTCCCCGTCACTGTTGAAGATACCTTGACCCAGAAGATCATGGAAAGCGGTTTGCCATTTCGGGCCTTTCGGATAATTATCGAATCGGGTTCGCAAGATGTGTTCCATGTTCTTGGGGTGGCATGTCACAGTGTAGAACCCTTGTTTTCGTGCCAAGAAAGGTAGAGGGATAATGCATGTTTGATAGGTCGCCGAACCGCCGGTTGCACGAAGATTATTCGCGATCCAATCGTGAACCCGGTTCCGGTTTTGTATAAGAACCGGGAGGCTACCCACGAGTGGCCATACTTTTGGACCGGTTAGATTGCGAGCTAAGAGGTAGAACCAAAGGAAATAGGCAGATAAAGCAGCCGCTAGAGTGAAGAGGAAAGGAAGGGTCTCCATAGAGAATGAAGTTTTAGTTGATTGGTTTGAACTAAAAAGAGAAGATTGGTGTTTATATATTTAAAGGATGACATATTGAGAAGGTTTAGGAGAGAGTTGTTGGGAATTTTTTGGCCTTTTAGAGTCACTGTTAGGTTGATAGGAACTCAACTAAGTGAGATACACAAGAAATCCATGTAGTTCTTCCATGGCAGATTTTTTTTCTTCTATTCTTTTCTAAAATTTGTAGTGGCCTGAGATATGAGAAAGAAGGAAATGAAATTGAAGGGGATAATGGTTTATAGATTCCGCAAAGGTTTACTCTATTTCATATTAAAGAGAAATACTTCACATAACAAAAATTATCTTCTTACCAAAATGGGTTATCTGCTATTCAAAATTCTTGACTTCCATGACTTTTGTAATTATTATTTGTGATAGATTTACTTTCTCTTACTTATTATTTAACAACTCAAAATCTCTTCTTCAATTTAAAGCCAGCCCCAAAATCCAAGTCCATACATAAACCATACATTTAATTTTTTTTTTCTATATACTACTGAGAAAAATTTAATTACAAAGAGTTAATTGGCGCATACTCATGTAATATTCATATTTATTTAATACATTGCTAAGACGAAGGGAACCCAAGATGTACACTTCCTTTACCTACTCCACTCTCTTGTATGACCATTAAATTTGAAAACCCTCAATGCCAACCTCCTTTGTTTTCTTCTTGTCATCTTGCACTCACACAATTTAAAGTGCGAGCCAAAGGTTAGTTAGAGACGGTTTACCCGTAGTGAGAAAAATGGGTTTGATCCAAAATTTGGACCAAAAAGACCATTGCAAATGAATGGGCCAGCCATGCTGAGAAAAATAATTAATCTAGACTCAACAGATTACTAACTAGACTCTTCATAGAGTAAGGGAGCAAACGTTGAAAGCAAGCAAACTAGCAAAAGAAAAACAAAAAAAACCTCCTTTAGCCCGTTTCTGAGATAATCACACCAACCCATGATTTTTTGTAACTTTTAAATAATGGTGGGCTTTTCATTTCACATGCAGCAGCAATTTTCCTTCGAGATAGTAAAAAGAAGAGGTTCTTGAGTCGGTGCTGGCGATTGAATAAGGATGTTGCCTCTCTTGTAAAACCAATCTAAGTTCAATACTGGATACAACTAGTCTTTTTTTTTTTTTCCTTTTATTTGTCTTCCTGCATATGCTTTAGAAAATTGTAAATGTTTAGAATAAATGCAGTGACAGTACCAGTAACAAGGTCTTTTATCCTTTTTTTTTTTTTTTTCAAGTTTTACTTATATGAGTATACTCTTATCAATGTTCTACTATTTTACAATCGATTTTTTATTTTTATAAATTAAAATTTATAAAAATATTATTTAAAAATTTAAATTATTTAATTAATTAAAATTTATATATTAAATCATAAAACTCACAAATATAACAACTCACAAAATCATTTATAAGCTTTCAATTGCTTCCACTTACGCGTTAGCAACTTTTCCCTTTTGCAATATAAGGCGAAAGGGCCTAAATTCGTATTGGATAGGATTAGTTTTTTTTTTTTCCTTTTATTTATTAGCCTCCTACATATGCATCAAAAATTGTAAATGTTCAAAATAAATACAGTGATACTAGTAAAAAGTCTTTTATTTTTTCCCAGGTGTAGTTTTAATTAATCATGTGGGTATGATCTTGTCAATGTCTTACTATTAAGGCAGCTACCTAGAGTGGTATTGATTTTTGTGAGTTTTATATTTTAATTTGTTTGGTTTAATAAATTAATAATTAAAATTTTCAGAAGTGTGATTGCATAAAAATAAAAGAAAAAATATTGGAATTACTTCCTATTTTAAAATTATAGGGGAAAAGGCTTCAACTCAATTCTGCTTCTCGATTTTTATAAATTCAAATTATGATTTTTACAAAAGCTAATGTAAAAAATTTAAACTATTACATTTATCAAATATTATATTTTTAATTATAAAATTTAACAAATTTAATAAATTACATTAATTTTATGAAATTTATATAAATTTTTAATAAAAAAATATTTCTTAACTCGATTTGAGTTATGTTATTTTTATAATTTTATTTTTATTTAATTTTTATAATATAAAATTTATATTATTAAATTTATTAAATCTTATAATTTAAATTACAAGACTTATACATCAAATAATTTATTAATAATTATGAGGAACTGGTTGTAAAGATTTGGTCATGGAAGAAAACTTTTTCACCTAGTTTATGTATAGTATAATTATTTTTATAGTTTTATTTTTATATAATTTTAACTTTATAAAATTTAACGAGTATAAATATTAAATAAAAATAAAATAATAGAAATAAAATTTTCCGTTTATGTTTTCTAAAATAGATTCAAAAGTAAAATCTATGACACTTTTCAAAGGGTCCGCAGCCCGAAAGTCATGAGGTGAGGACATCCCAATCAAAGGCCATCCTCAAGTGGCCCAAGTGGCCATAAACAACTAGCAATAAGACCATGGAACACGATGGCTTTAGTGATGCCACACGTCAAATCCACAGCCTCCTCTGCGGAGGACTAAAGACGAACCCTCATATTTCCAGCGTGATGCTTACCAAAAAAATTAGAAATAATAAAGATAAGACACTTGTGGCGGGCTTGTGCTCCTCAGTCCCCCATGTCATCATTCATAACCCAATCCAACGGATCACATTCACTTGAGAGAGGCAGCCACAAGAGATTCTATTACCATTGGCACCTGTCCTTCACACTCCTCCATTGCTCTCCTCACTCCCAGAAAACCAGGTACTGTAGATTAATCCCAAGAGCTCGAAAAAATGGCTTCTGTAATTATGTCATTTGCCCCAGCAACCGGCAGAGTCTTTGCAGCAACTGCAGCAAAGGGCGCAGGTGGCAGCAAAGAAGAGAAAGGCCTTCTGGATTGGATTCTAGGAGGGTTACAGAAGGAAGATCAGCTGCTTGAGACTGATCCAATCCTCAAGAAGGTGGAGGAGAAGAATGGAGGCACCACCAGCGGCGGCAAGAACTCTGTGGCAGTGCCACTAAAGAAGAAGAATGGTTTTGGAGGGCTATTTGCCAAGATTGAAGGAAAATAAAAGGGCACTCCGCAGCTTTCGTTGGCCCTGCAAGTACCTAATTTATCAAATTGCATATCCATTATTGTCCTATCTATTTTGCCGTCAATCTCTTGACTATTATGGAATGTTAAATTAGTTTTTACTCTTCTGGGTCTTTGATTTTGGTTTCTTTTACGTTTTTAAGAAATTAACAAAATTATTACTTGACTCTGCTGATGTTATTAAATTTCACTATGTAATAGAAAAAAAATATGCACTTCTCTAGGGCGAATAAAGAAGATAAACAGTGCCTTAAAAAAAAATAATTTGTTTGTAAGGTGCCCCCGGTGAAGTGGCAACTCCTTATCCCTTTCATTTGCATTTTAAGTATATTGGGAATTTGATACAATTTTTTTAATGTTAAAAAGTGTAAGTATGTTTATCTTCGATCCTCGTCAAGGTCAAAATATCTTTTTAAGTTTAAAAGGTATTTACAGATATTCTTATAAATTACCTATTAATGTGATTTTCACATAAAAATTAAACTTTGACAAACGAAATCATCGTCGGTTCTCCTTTGTCAACTAATCTAACGTATGATGACTTTAATGTAAAATCCTCTTCTCAAGCTTTCTCTCACTCAGAAAGAAAAAAATTTGAGAAATGGACTTAGAATAGTTTAGACTTCTCAAAGTGTAGGGTCCACTTCTTTGTGTGGGGTGAATCGTGAATCCGTCGCACACAATGAATATGACAAAAAATGAAAACACAAAAATAGATCAGTATTTTTATGGAAAAAAGGATATTTTTAATCTTTGATTTTTATTAAAAGAATAATTTAATTTTTTATTTATTAAAATTTTTTTAAATACAATATAATTTATTAATAATAATTTAATTTTAATTTTTTTTATTATAATTATAAAAATATATAAAATTAAGATTTAAAACAAAAAAAAATCAAATAACTTAACATTAGAGAATAAGTATTAAAATTGTTATAACAAAAATAAAGTTTAAGTTATTAGTTAATTATATTATACTAAAAAAAATATTAAAAGTAAAGGATTAAATTAATCTTTTAAAAAAGTTAAAAAATTAAAATTATCCTTTCTTCAGGTTTTTATTATAACTTAGAAGACTGATGTTTTGAAATGTTAAAAGAAAAAAATTAAATTATGCCATGTATTTGAATATTTTGTAATTATATCTACGGAGCAAGTCTCTTATAAATGAAGAGTCTGAAAGTAGAAACTAATGCGTTGCTTCGTATTTTGAATTACTATAGAAAAATGGATATTTTAGTACGTAATTGAGAAGATGTAGGCAATTTTATAGTGCATGAACATGGCAAAAGATGATAAAGCTTTTATTATATTATAAAGTAATATTTAAATAAATATATATTATTAAGTCACTTATTTTTATTATATTCATTATTTTAAATAAATTATATTTATTACGAATAAATAGTTATTAAAATATTAATTTTATATATTATAATTTTGTCGCATAAGAATCCTGAATTATGAAAAAAAAAGGAAAATCGTATTCTATTAAACAGGCTAATCAAATTAGGGGCCTAAAAAAATAGACTTTAAACTAAAAATTAAAAGAAAGTAACTAATGAGCCTCAAATAGAATAAGAAAATTCTAGTCGTCCTCCAATTATTTTTCTTTAATTTTTTGTGGAAGTGATGGTTAAAGTTTTACAACCACTGAGATTAAATTCGAAATGATAAATTGTTTCAAAATTTTTAAAATATAATTAATTATTTTTGTATCAACGGTATATTGATAAATTTAATTTTCTTTCCGTATCATAAATATTTGTTTAATAATTATTTTATTAATTGCTCCTATTTCTTTTTTTGGAAAGAAGATGGGCAGACACCCAAACTGTAAACCAATTAACCTAGGAGAAGTAATCTCCATGAAGTCTCGAATGAGCAGCAAGCCAATTTCATTGGGCGGTGTCAAGAAAACTTTCGTGCCAATCTGTTGATTATGAAATTTCGCAGCAAGCCAGTCAGCTACTTAGTTGGCTGCACGATAAATATGCCGAGTTTGCACTTCCTACTGATACCCAAGAAGCTTCACGACAAATCTGCCGATTAATTGCTCCTATTTCTAAATCTCTAGATGCAACAAAAGTTTGAAACTTAAGAAGCTGCAACTACGATTTTGTATTATTTTCACGTACAACTTGCAAATTAAAAGAGAAAATTTTAATGATAAGCTGATTTATAGAATGTAAAAAATAGAAGTATAAGCTTGACCATAATTAGTTTTTTTTATTTTAATTTAGGGTATTTTTATTAAAAGTAAGAGATTTATTCTTTTTAAGATATTATCAAAATAAATTTTATCTTTTTTAATAAATATTTTTTATATATATAATTTAAACTTAAAACATACTTAACTTTTTGACATAAAATTAAAAATTTTCAAAAAAGTGTTTATCTCTGAAATCTCATCGTAAGTTCGATTTTCAATTTCATACTTCCTTAAAGTCATCCTTAACTTTTATAATTAAAAAAAAAATTATCACATGTTGATATGTCACCGTTAGATTGGGTGATCCATTTCACTTCCTTTTTTTTCACGTTTGTTTGGTTCAATTGACAATGAAATTTCAACCCTCGCAAATTCATCAAGATAGCAGCCCGTTTGTTTCCAGTTTATCATTGAAACCGATTGTGGTAGGATGTCAGTCGGATTGTCAACATTCATGTTCTGCAAACCTCTTTCGCTGGGTGCTACCCATTGGATCTTTCACTTGTGAATAGAAGATGGCAGAAACTGCTGTGAATCTGGTGATTATTAAATTGATCTCATTATTGCGGGACGAAGTAACTGTGCTTAGAGGTGTACATGATGAGATCAACTTCATCAAGGATCACCTATAGCTGATGCAAGCTTACCCAAAGAACGCAGACCTGAAATCTCAGACAGCGAAAATGATTCAGTTTTGATATTTTATTCCAAATGAGACTCTTCCTCCTGCTTGTCGATTGTATTTCTGTTATCTTTGATAATGAGTTAGTTCTCATAGCGGTCTTTTTTTTCCTGGACATCTCCATAGCCATTATATGTATATAATCAAAGGGAAAACAACCATTGTGAAGAGTGTATACAAGAAGCAAAAGGCCAACAGATGCAGATGTTTCGAATGCTATGCTTGTATCACCGGGTCTCACTTGCTCAAGGTGGACATGTCATTACGGAATATGATTCAAATTCTTTACGAGCAGGACATAAATGAATCCAAATCTGCGGCAAAGGGCGTTGAGACAATGAACTATGAATCTTTAATAGACGTTTTGAAAAATTACTTACAAGGCAAGAGATACATGATTGTGTTTGATGATGTATGGGAAGAAAGCTTCTGGCAGTGGGTAGAATTTGCATTACCATGTAAAAACACAAGCAGCAGGATCATAATCATCGCGTGGGATCAACGTGTTGCTGAATATTGTCTACCTTCTGCACCCCTTGAAGTCCACGAGCTGCAACCTCTGAGGCCAAGTGATTCTCTGAAACTCTTCTGTGAGAAAGCGTTTCAGTTTGATGCAGAAGGATGCCCCCAACGGCTTAGGAAATTGTCGAAATAGATTGTGAAGAAGTATGGTGGAGTGCCACTGGCAATTGATGCTATTGCTGGCCGCCCAGTAAGCAAAAAGAATTATTTTTTTTGGTTACCAGGGGCCATATTATAGCTTATAGTGTGGGAAAAGGACAGAATTAAGGATCGAATCTCTGAATTGCTTCGGACAAGGGGTCACCTCTCGGGCACCAAAAAGAAAAATTTGTATGAATGGCAAAAGGTACGTGATAGCCTTGGCTCCAAATCAGCAAGTGAAGCTCAACTTAAACCTCTTAACCAGGTATTATCAGAAAGTTATTGTGATCTTCCTTACCACCTCAGGGCTTGCCTATTATGTTTTGGCCTTTTTCCTGGGGACTATTCCATAAGCTGTGTGAGACTAGTTTGTCTGTGGGTGGCAGAGGGATTTATACAGGAAAAAGAGAATTATGACTCATTGGATGAAATTGCTGAAGAATACTTGGTTGAGCTTATTCGTAGAAGTTTAGTTAAAGTTTCACAGTTCAACTAATTTGGATGGCAAAGTAAGAAGCCGTCGAGTTCATGATCTTATGCAAGAGTTTATTCTCACAAAGTGTGATGAACTCAACGTTTTCCAGTTGATGAGGTATGAAAACTTCAGCTTCAATTCAACCACTCGACGGTTATCCATTGACACATATCACTTGCAAGATATTAATGCTGCTGATCTAGAAAGCGCTCCAGTGCAGTCTATTTTTGTTTTTAACTGTGGAAATTTGCCGATGCCTTTGCTGAATTCGTTGTTCTCCAAGTTCAAGCTCTTAACAGGACTAGACTTTGACGGTGCACCACTTTATTATCTTCCTAAGGAGGTTGGAAATTTATCGCACTTGAAATATTTAAGTTTAAAAAACACATACATTATAGTAATTCCAGAGTCCATCGCTGACATTGAGAACCTACAGACTCAAAACCTAAAACGTACTCGAGTGGGTGAATTACCATTCCAGATTAGTAGGCTCACCAAGCTACGTTATCTTCTGGCATTTTCTTACACTTTGAAAACTGATTCAAGGTTGTCAACTTGGAAAGGAGTGAAGATGAAAAAAGGAATTTGGCTTGGCCGTTTAAAGAACTTGCAGAAGCTAAACTCTGTTGATGCCACTGATGGGGATGACATCATCAAAGAACTAAAAAATTTGAAGCAGTTGAGAAAGTTGGGAGCCACAAACCTAAGAAGACAGAATGGAGAACTGTTATGCAGTGCAATAAAGAGCATGGCCCATCTTCGTGCGTTGCTTGTGAAGCAGCTGAGGAACAAGAAATTCTAGACTTACAATTGCAAAAAACTCATCATTTTCCCCACAACTTGCAACGACTTCGGCTGGAGGGCCGTTTAGAAAGATTGCCGTATTGGATCTCTGGAATTCAAAATCCACGCAAATTGGCCTTGGTTCATTCAGGACTAATAGGAGATCCACTGCCTGCACTCACGAACTTGCCAGAATTGAAAGAGCTCTGGTTTAACAACGCTTATGAAGGTGATGAGCTACATTTTGGAGACGGATGGTTTAGATAGCTGAGAATTTTAAGGCTAGAAGAGATGCAATGTTTGAAAACCATAAAAATAGGAAAAGAAGCCATGGCTCTTCTTGAAAAGCTGTTGATTTTCAAACTCCCTCAAATGGTGAAGGTCCCTGCAGATATCCAAAACCTGGATACTCTCATATATCTTCAACTTCTCAATATGCCTAATGAAGCTATATATAGCATGCTTTCGATACATGGAAAACACTATGGGATAGTTAAGAACATACTGTTCTTGTTTTTCTGTACTCTGAGAACAGACGGGTTCGCTCATTTCATGATTTTGATACCTCGACGAATAACGTTGCCAGTAAGTGAACGCCCAGGAATTTCTTTTTCGTTTTGGAGTAACCAATGCACAGTTTGTAACACCCCAGATGTATTGTAGTACATTTTTTTTTGGTAGAAATTATTGTTGTACATTTATTTGTGTGAATATACATATAACACTCATGAATGGTAAGAATAATAGGTATATTTTATTTTAGGAATGATGAATACCATTTAAGTAACTAATTTGTTTCTTCTTTTTGGAAGATAAATCAAATTTATTGAGCAAAAGAGAGATGCTAGCGAAACAGGTCTACAATCACGGGGATTCTATTAAAATATAAATTTAATATTAAACCTTTACCTAATAACTTCAAGTAAATTTTTATTTAATAACTTAAGTTTTAGAACAATTAACTTTTTAACATGATATTAGAACTTTTATGATCAAATCTGAATATTTCAAATAAAATTAAATTTTAGAGTATATTTGTCTACACTTTAAATTCAAAAAATATTTATATAAGAGAGTGTGTTAAAATATAAAACCTTAGAGTTTCACTTAATAATTTAGTTAGTTTTTTGATAGATTCATCCTCCATCCAAAGGAAATCAAGAAACTCGACTAGTAAATCAGCTTGAGCATGAGCTACTTTATTGTAAGATCTTTGATGCTCTTACTTTTTAAATAAAATTAAATTTCAACATAAATTTTGATAATCTTTATATTTATCTACACTTTAAATTTAAAAAGCCTTTGTGTGAAAGGAAGTGTCAAGATATAAAATTTTAGACTTTTATCTACTAATTTAAATATTTGAGATAATTGGTTTCTTGACAGATTTATCGTCCATCCAAACGTAATCAAGAAACTTGACTGCTAAATCAGTTAGAACACGAGCTTCTTTGTTGCAAGATTTAGGAACATAGGCTAAAGAGCAAGCGTGGAAATTATGGGCAATCATCCGACAATCCTCCATGATTGCACTAAAGTAAGACTTCGTGGAAAAGAGTGCGTGGAAAGCATTTGCCACCTCAAGAGAATCGACCTCCACAACAAGGTTCTGTTGAAGACGGAGGTCGGCCTCTGCTGTCAACCTAAAGGAGAGGGCCAGGGCTTCTGCATGTCTTTTACATTTTATTTGTGTGTTGTTGATTTATAGTCAATTTTAGAAGCAGTGGCTAGGAAAGTTTGGGCTGTTCATGTATTGAATTGTGGTTTGTGAGCAAGTGATCATTTCATTCGGCGCAAAACATTATTTAAATGGATGGCTTGCAATGTGTTGATGAGGCTTGAATTATTAGCCAGGGTGGGCGTTGAGTTCGTGGGTTATGTTGAGAGCCATAACCCACGGCTATTTGATTAGAGTGAATAACTATTGGACGAATTTTCTTTTGACGAAATTAGTCATAAAGCAATTTTAAATTTAAAAGGAGACATCGTTATATTATAGATCTTTTTATCGAAATACCTACTTTATCAGTGTGAGAACATTTTAATGAGGCAGGTAAAAAATTCAGTAAAAACTCAAATATCACAATAATATAAAACAAATATTGAAATTTGATATATATGCCAATCACTAAATAAATGAGTCAAAATGACATTTTTATTATAAGTTTATTTACTTGACTCATTCAAAATAAGTAATTCATAAAAGTGTCAAAACAGATTATGGATTTATCCGGGGTTAACTTACATTGACTTGCTTAAGAAATGAGTTGGTAATGCTTGTCATTGATAATAGATAATAGTTTATTGTAATTGATTGTGCATAAAAATTTTTCAGAAATGTTTGTCACAAAAAGTTGGATATTAAATTTCATAGACTATAATGTAAAGTATTAAATTTATTGTGTTTTACAAACTAAATAGTAAAAATTTAATAATTTAAATTAGTTTTAATAAATTTTTATGAGACTTAATTATGAGGATAAATAACTATCAATGTTTCATAATTCCAATGAAATGTCAACTAATATGAACAAAGAAAAGAGGGAGAATTCTAAATAAAACTACTGCAATGAAAAGATAATCACTTGAAGCGATTATTATATGTGACATATTGATTTAAATTATGCTATTAGGCACCCCAAGAAACTAATGTGTGTGATGAGTAATTAAACTCCCACTAGTTCCATGCTAGTATATGTGCCTGAAGACCTTCAAGAAGATAATCACTTAAACATGGGAGCACACCTTAATGAATCATCCCATAGAGTCCAATCCATGTTTCAAACTGGCTCAAAGGGTATGCATGGAATCTTGCTGTAGTGTTGTGGTTGAGGAATTTGATCTAGAAAAGGAAGAGTGGATGAACTCGATGCAGTCCTCAACTGCAGCAGTCCTATGAGAATCAACAGTAGAGGCCCCATGTGATCTTCCTACTAAAGAAGATGAATCTTTGGGTAAGTCTCTTCTCCTCGCAGAAACAAGGCGTAGAGCTTTCGCCACCCTATCTGCAACTTGCTTCAGAAATTCAAAGTGTGAGAAGACAGGTTGCCCATGAATCCTGAAACTGCAGCTCCTCAAGAACCTGTTTCCAGCTGCTGATCTCCTACTAGAACTGTGTTTCCAAGGCAAGCTTGGGTTTTCATGGAAGTAACCTCTGTGTCTCAATGCCTCAACCATTCTTGTTTGCATAATGATACAGAGAAAAGAGAGGCCATGTATATGCTGGGGTTGAAAAGCAAAAGGAAATGTTGGTGAGAACATGACCAGAGTCGTTAGAGAAGTAGGAACAACGTTATGAGGGTGTGCTGTAATGATTAACTGAGAAAACAGGTATGTATATATATTACATATTGGTATCTTTTTCAAGAAAGAGCTGTGGAAAATTACAAAAGAGTGGAAAGAAAGTGGGTTGAGGCGGTGAGAAAAGAGGCAGAACGGATATAAAGAGCAGATAAAGTTGAGTAAAACTCAATTACTTAGAAGGAGGTTTTCTACTAAAAAATTGGGAAACGAAAAAAATATTTACGTTAAAGGGATTGCCGTAGATATTTCATCATTGCAGTACTTTTTTTTTTGCCTTATGCGGTTTTTTCTTTAAAAATATCCTCTACTTTTTATATAGGAGATTAATATTTTTTTGTAGCCAAAATTGTTAATAGTAAATCTCTCCCACCAAAAATAACACTAAAATGGCTTATACAAAAGTGTACGCATAAATAAAGAGTTGAACTTGCATTTTGTTGAAGATGCATGTATGGTTAGATTTGGTTTAGGCAAAACCCCTCTTTCCAAGAGTTATAGATCCTTTATCTCAATGACTCCCTCCAAGTGCAAACATAACACAGCCCATTTTGATCCTACACAATATTTATGCAGGGGGAATAGAAAGAGGGAGGTTTTCATCATCTTCTGTTCATTTTCTCGGAGGGAAAGGCTCTTGAGACTTTTCAAAACACGAGGCACATTCAAATTGAAAGAAAACGATCCTAATGTGAAATGGTTGACATGCTAGACAACGGATGACTTATTTTAAAATAAAAATTGCGGATAATTGTTATTAAATGCATACATAAAGTCTTTAGGAACTGGAAGCAAATTCAAAAGTAATAAATAAATAAATGGTGGAGATCACTTTGTTTGAAAGAAAGCAAAACCGTGTGATCAGCACCTTGTGAGTCGGAATTTCTGAAGTTGTGCACTCATTGATTGAGTTGGCAAACCCTGACCGGGTGTGTTAAAGACATGTATTGGTGGAGGATAGGAGAAGAACTAAAAGTCAAATTCAAGTGTGAAACTTCAGACCATTGTTTTTTTTTTTTTTGTTAAATATTATCTTTATAAAAGAGATTAATCTTTTTTAAAATGAAACTATAAATGCTGTAGACGAAAAACTCTCCGGCAACCCACATTCAAGTACTTCAAGACCTAAAAGTCACTCTTATCCAATTATTATCCCGTGATAAATGCATCATTTGTCAAGAGATCTAAATGAGTAATTGCTAATGTTCTAAAAATCAGATAGGTTAACAAATCTTTTTGAGAGGGAATCACGGTCGGTTTCATTGATGTCAGCCAATGGGAAGGTGTCCATTGGTCATGTGTAGCAATTGATAACCATGCGGGAAGGAGTTCAAATTCCGAAATCGCCATTCCTTCCTAAAGGGACTAAGATTATGTAATCTCTAAAGGGTTTAGAAAGCTTGATTCACAATGCTGGTTGCCTCCTTCTGTGGTTCTGCAAATCAAATAAGTGATTCCTCGTATTTTTCTGGGTGTGAGTGAGATTTGAGGGAAGATTCAATCTTTAGACTGCGGTGGCATCATTTTCACGATCCTGGCGTTTAGTTTCTGGGTGTAGTCTGGAGGGCCGCTGTGAGTTCGTGACCTCCGGTGGTGTGCTACGGAGGAGTAGGAAGTCGAAGCTCCCTCTAGTTCGTGAGTCATGACTTCCGTTGTGTAGCGCAGCGGCATCCATGGAAATTCATTTGCCAAAGAAGTTGAGGAGAAGCCGATTAGGGAAGACGATGCTGTGTCAGGGGTGATGCACTGTCGTAGCAGGCAGTGCGTTTTGAACGTTATAAGAAGGGAATCAGGCAGATTTTTCTGTAGTTTTTTCAGCTACTTGGGTCAGTCGTGGGCTGAGCCAGGCATTTCACTTGGATCAATACTATGAGCCTTGTAACGAACCTTTCAGAAGAATACCAGTCAATTAGCCATGACCACAATGCGTCTGTCCAGTCAGTACCCAAGAATGCATCTGCTTAATGCTCATATTAAAAATCACTTTTTTCATTTGTAAACATAACAAGTTGTGCATGAACAGCAATCGGTAAACCCATGCCAGTGATGAGCAACACCGTTCAAAACTCAAAACTCATATCAAACCTCACCTTCCCCTCCATTATATGAGCATGCATTAGAACTCTACCCCCTATCTCATTATGAAAGATCTGCCAGAAGATATTGCCTTCACAATGCTTTCCTTTTTATCCGAAAGTCTAAGAATTCACGAGATATGTCATACATATTAGAGGCCCAAAAATGAATATAGCTGTATTTCCAAAACTGTCATCAGTCTAGTTCTGTACACAAACATACATAATTTGAACCAGAGTCTTAAAAAAGTAGTTACAACAGCTTCCCATTCATGACAAGCAAAACCTCCCCGCCATGAGAAATGATAGAATCCAAGTACTCCCTAACTTCATCAGTATCTTTAAAAGGTTCTGGGGCAGCAAGATCACTGTCCAAATTATACCAAACCCCATCAATCCACTTCAAGGTAACCCAATGTCTACTTTTCCATAGCCCAGCAAACCTCCTAACTGAGACATTTAGCACAATCCCCATTAAAGTATCACTTGGTGCATCAAGATCAATAGAAGATGCTCCATTACGACGATCATGCCAGACTACACTCTTCCCTTTCTCTTCTAAGGCCGAAATTAGAACATTTATATCGTAATTTCCAGTCAAAGCATTATGGTGGGGCTTAAAAAGAAAAGAAAATGGTGTCCAAACTTCTGGATTTGGCTCACCTCGCATGAGCTTTTCAGCAATTGCATTCAAGCCTTCCCGAGTAAAGGCATCCTTTTGCTGATTGGAGAGAAACAAACAAATTTAAAGAAAATCAAATTATAAAATTGTTAAAAAGAAAATTCAATTTTCGAAAGGAATCGCAAAAGATAAATAAATAAAAAGATCAACTATGTTATTCAATCCGAAATGATATTAGGGAAACATCAAACAAAGTAGAATTTTATTCTAAGGACAAAAGAGTGAAGGCTTTCTATTTTTGATGCTTCTTATTTATTTAAAATTCAGGGATTCAGGTTTAAAGTTTCATTGCAGCCATATCATAAGTGAAGGGTTTGTATATTTTATGCTGCTTATTCATTTCCTGTGAAACACAAGAAGCATTAAGCAACAAAAGAGGTTATCACAGGCATGAAACAGGAAGAGAGCGAGAGATTCTGAATACCTGAAAGAGACTGTTGAGGCAATGTAAGAGGCAAAACTGCAGGCTTTGCCTTTCATGATAGATTTGGACATTGTCGCTTGCCATCTCCAATATATGCTATGGAAGCCTCAGAAAAAGCATGAAATTTCAAAGAGAGAATCACAAACTTCTATATTGAAGCCTTCAAATTAGCAACCTGAGCATCACATTTTTCGAAGAGAACATTCAAGAATTAATATTTTGCATCAAAGTAAAGCAAAAAATGTTACTAAACAGGTTAGACTAGAGAAAGAGAAAAAATATATATCATATACAAATAGATCACTTCTACTCCACGCAGAAAACCTGGAAGTCTAGATAATACACTCCTAGTGTAAAAACTGAGATTAGAAAATATATATAAAGGCTTTGGTAAAGCACGATTTTTATTTCATATATCAACAAAATAAAAACTGAGATTACAAAAAACATTCTTCGATGACTGCAAAATTCCAGTATAACAAAACAGACAAAAATTCAGACCTCAGCTAAATGCATAGAGATTCAATATTTAGTCTCCAATGGCAAGAAAGCAGACCAACACAATGTTCAGTCACTAATATCATGGAAATTATTAAAGAAAAAAACAATCTATCTCTAAGCGGCAGAATATAGAGCAATCCAGAAAACAGTGTCCAATGAGCTGATTCTGAAAAAATTAAGGAAACCCAAGCCTCCGAACTACACATATTCACAATCACAAAAAATCTCTTATGAGAATTACCCAAATTTGATCATCAATCAATGAAAAAAGTAAGCCAAATTCATGGTACTGCATTAGTTTAACCAAGTAAATTATCATACACTTCTCAATCGATCTACAGAAATATGAAATAAATTACCCAAACACCAAATGAATTAGAGGGACGAAAACTACGGCTCGCCAAAAATCCCCTTTCTAATCGTTAGCATAGCCAACATTGAGACTGACTGGCAGGGGTTCCGCACGTGTAGGGTTACTGGCTTCAAGGTTTGATGTGTTCTGGAGGCCAAGCAGCTGCTCAAGTACTTAATAGTTTCTGCTTCGCGCTAGTGAGAGAGGAGAGATGGGGGAGGGAAAGTAGAGAAACCCGTACAGCGAAAGGAAAACGATGGAAAAGGAAGAGGATTGAGTTGCCTTGTGTAACTCCGTTGTTGGGTTCAATTGTGGCTTGGGAAAAGCCGGAACAACTTGCTGAAATTTTATACCGAATGACCTGGTATATATTTTAGTGGAAAAGTCCAATTCTCATTTCATTTTTCTAATACAATGTTTTGATTCATTAAATTCTACGATTTAATATCTAAAATTTAATAAAATTAAATATTTAAATTTTTTATTATGAGAATAATACTATTATAATAACATTATTCATTTTTTGCATCCAATCCAATAGAATAAAGGCTTTTTGGTCTAAATAATTTTTAAAAGAGTTATTTAGGCTTTTGACAAGTACGGTTAAGATAATTAGATTCTTCACATATGTAATGGAGATAATTTAATTTGTTACATATTAAATTTTTTTTCAACATATCATAACTTCTTATCAATTACTTAAATTTTATTTTACTTTCAACTTAAATAAACTGCCTCTAGCATGAATTTTTTTTTTATCAAATTATAAATCTTAATTTTATGTATTTCATTTACTTTTTTAATTAATAAATAAATTTATATAATAATCACATTATATTATAATAAAAAAATAAAGTCAAGATTATCATTATTAAATTATATCATATTAGAAGAGGTAAATCGGTGAATGATGAACTAAATTATTTTAATTACATTTGTAACAAGATCAAATTGATCAATTCGAAAGTTAAAATAGAGAATTATTATTTTAAAAATTAGAAGGATTAGAGAAAGAACTAATAAATACATATAATGTTATCTGAAAATTTTTCATACTTTATTTTGTTAATTCTGAAATGTTTTGGTTGATTACTAAATGATATTTAGACAATGCTATTCTCACACTTTAACACATTTAATGGCCAACTTATAATTTATGAACATTTTGTAAATCAATATTTAATTAGACTATTTTCATTCTTTAGACTCACGCATATTAAAATTATAATTATTTAGATAGTGCACATCTCATCTATTATAAAGTGGGAAAATATTTATTTTGCATATATATTTTTCACAAAAAATATACAGATGATATTAATTATACACAAAAATCATATATTAGAAACAAATATTTTATGCACTCAAAAAAAAAAAGGAAACACATACCTTTATATAAACACTTTATTTTGCTTGGGACACTTAATGTTTGGATTGATAAAGTTATTGATATTTTTTCATTGTCGCACCAACCAAAACCTTGAATATGCATGAGTAATTCATTCGAAGGGGATGCTCTGCCAATGCTTGTTAAGTGCTGAAAATTTCGACTGCAGACTCTTGTTTAGTTTTCTACTTAGGTTCCCGACCCATGTGATTTGTTAAATTAGTCTGCCATTAATTTTATCAGAGACGAAATTCATTCTTCATTATACTGAACCAATAGTCACTACCATGGGTTGGAGCTTTGAACTCAAAGGCTAGCTGCTCAAGCCATCTTGGTATTTCATTAGGTTCAAAATTAGAGCGAGATTTAATTGGTACTTGGAACAACCAAAGCAGCTTCCAAATGGTTCTTCATCTTATCATAATTTTGAAACTTCATTTGCAACTTTCCAGCCATAGCACAGAAGGAAAAAGATCAAAAGGGGTGAATATTTAATTTAGGTAAAAATAAATATAGATCCCCATAATTAGGCATTACCAAATTGGCACGAAATTAATTTGAATTGTATATCTATTAAATTTTTTCTGTAATCTAATAAAATTAATAATTTAAATTTTTATGTAAATAGTAAATTTTAAAAATAACAAAACTGTTTTAGGAAAACATTATGAACCAAGTTCAATATAACCCTCATTCATCCCCTTCTCCAATTCCTAACGTACAGAGCAAGACAAATTTCAGTGAGTTTAGGATTTGGAAGTTTCTCCCCCTTCCTTTCCTTGTTCAACCCCTTACAAGCATATCTCTATAGAATTCATTTAAATACTTGTTTTTATTTTTTTTATTTTTAGTGCATCTTGTATGTCGATTATACTCCTAAAATCAGACTTCATCCTGATGGGAACTTCTTCGGTGTCCCATCTATATTGCTGAAAATTTATGCACAGTTAAAGGTTTCAAAAGATTTCATTGTGAGTGTCATCATGTTCCTGAGGATTGATATTTTGAGTGCTTAATCTGAACCTGATACCTCAATTGGTGAATGCCATATCTTTCAAAACCGCACATAATCAATTGAGATTTTTAGAAATTAATGAGTTTATGCAGCGTCATTAGATTTTGAACCTCTATCTATAGTAGTACCCTGACTGAGTTTAGTGCCAAGAGACTAACTAATATCTGGTCTTCTTGTTGAATAGTCTGGTTCAGCTACCTTCCAACCCTGTTCTTATGGCATGGACTTCTTGCTGAATCTGCTTCCCAGGAAGTAGCTTGTGCAAACCATGTAAATAACGCATACTCCCTGCACAAGCATATAAAAAGAAGGAACAAGAATAAAAATGCACACTCCCTTCGCAGGCATTACCCTGTTCAGGTTCCAAGGGACTGTCTCAGCCTGATCTGCTAGCCAGAGCTCATACAGATACAGGCACCCCTGGTGCATCTCGTATGTTAATAACGCAGCCCAAACATAAAAATGGAATCAAGCATGTAATTGGAGCAATTTATTTCAGGAAATTGGACACAACAAGAAGGTAAAATAAAGTCTAAACAAATATCAACAAACTGAACTTCGTATTATTCAACAGCTTGAAAATCCTTCTCCATCCTGTTAAGCCAGTTGTGTAGCTACCTCCAAGTTCTCTCAAAAGATTGACTCCACTTATATGATCCTGCAAGAGGAGTTTTGTGAGATTTTTCTATCTCAACTTACAGGCCTATGAGGGCCAATTGATAGGGTGACTTTTCATGTGATAGTGAGGTATTAAATTGTCTCTCGTTATTCACCAAAAAAAAAAAAAAAAAAGTTGACATGGTAAATTGTTAGGAAGTTCCTCAAGTAGCAATATATATAGACTTGCTTAACAGCTTGTTATCGATGACAAGTGAAAAAGGACACTTTTTGGAAAAGGATATCCAAAATTTTCTCCTCACCTCTCCTTGGAACTTAAGTAAGTTGCTGGCAAGTAAATCTCTCCACCAGCTTCACCATGCTGTTCACCACTTACAGTTTTCTTGGCAGCTTGAAATTCAGCACTCATAGCATCCATCCCACGCCGCAAAGCTTCCTCAGCACTCCCATAGCCATGTTTCTCAGCATACTTCCTCACGTCTTCTGTTATCTTCATAGAGCAGAATTTAGGTCCACACATAGAGCAGAAATGGGCCACCTTGGCACCTTCTGATGGCAATGTTTCATCATGGAAGGACATGGCTGTCATTGGATCCAATGACAAAGCAAACTGATCCATCCATCGGAATTCAAATCTTGCCTTGCTTAGTGCATCATCCCAGGCTTGAGCATGAGTATGACCCTTGGCTAAATCAGCAGCATGAGCAGCTATCTTGTAAGCTATAACTCCAGCCTTCACATCATCCCGGTTTGGCAAACCAAGATGTTCTTTTGGTGTCACATAACAAAGAAGAGCAGTTCCCAGTGCCCCAATATTGGCGGCACCAATTGCAGAGGTGATGTGATCATAACCAGGAGCAATATCAGTTGTTAAAGGACCAAGAGTGTAAAATGGTGCTTCATTACACCATTCCAGTTGTTTCTGCATGTTTTCAGGAATCTTGTGCATTGGAATATGTCCAGGACCTTCATTCATCACCTGTAAAGTATGCATTTGCTTTTATAAGTCAAAGTAAACAAAAGCACTTTTTTTCTCAAAGGAAACATTGACGGTAGTTACTTTGCATCAGCTGATGATAGATGAATACCCTATGAATTGGATAGGCTAACCCTATAGCATATTCTATTTGAAATAGAATGCCCTGTCTTTGTTTGACAGGAAGGTGGACCAGTAACTCTACTGCCAATATAGCAATATAAAATTCAAAGGCAGTTGAAATTCTTTTTCCACCTGACTAATGATTTATTCTCACCCAAGTAAGCGATAGTCATGTGTTCTATGTAGAATTTTCATGAGAAAGTTCTGGTCATATTATACTAAATAATCAAAGATTGAAAAGAGATGCAGTCAATAGATGTGTAGATATTGTGGGGTCAGTATGAAATGTAAGCTGAACATTTAAGTTATTTTATCTCGTCATAAATTAACCAGCACAATGTTAACCAATAATCTTTGATGTTTATCACCTGTACATCCTTTTCCCATGCTCTACGGGTCAGTTCTCCCTGCGTCAAGAGCTCAGCAAACTGAGCTGTGTCATTTGCATCATAAATGGACCCAGGTCGCAACCCATCACCAATGGACAGGGCCACATCATACTGGTTACAGATGTCAAGAATTTCGTCCCAGTGCTCATATGCAAAATTCTCCTTGTGATAAGCTAAGCACCACTTTGCATGAATTGATCCTCCTCGGGAGACAATTCCTGTCATGCGCTTTGCTGTCAGTGGAATATATCTCAGAAGCACTCCTGCATGGATAGTGAAGTAATCAACACCCTGCTCAGCTTGTTCAATCAGGGTATCCCTGAAAACCTCCCAGCTAAGATTTTCAGCAATTCCATTTACTTTTTCAAGTGCTTGATAAATGGGTACTGTCCCAACTGGTACGGAAGAGTTGCGTAATATCCACTCTCTAGTTTCATGGATGTGGCGACCTGTTGAGAGATCCATGACTGTATCAGCACCCCACATTGTTGCCCACTGAACCTTGTAAACTTCCTCTTCTATAGAGCTTGCAACAGCAGAATTTCCAATATTTGCATTTACTTTCACCAGAAAGTTTCTTCCAACTATCATGGGCTCCAGTTCCAAGTGCTTCTTGTTGGAAGGGATGATAGCCCGTCCACGGGCAACTTCTGATCTCACAAACTCTGGGTCAAGCTTCTCACGTGTGGCACAATAAAGCATCTCCTCAGTAATGATTCCCTGCTTAGCATAGTACATCTGAGTAAATCTGGGTGCACCAATTTTCTCTCGCCTGTCAACCCAATTTTTTCGCAGTTTTGGGAGCCCTGATTAACAAATCAATTAAAATAAACTCAGCAGAAGTAATCAAAAGAATTAAAAGAATATACGAAATTGAAAACACATATATAACTTACTTTCACATCTTAACATAAGGTTTCAAAACGATACATTTAAGATGTACATTACTGCAGAAGCAGGTCAGTTTTTGAGTTTTTCACAGACATTAGAACCTTGATTATTAACTGTGTACAGTGTACTACTAAAAGAAACAGCTACAACATAATTGAGCGCATCATGATAATGGTAGTGAATTGGAGAAACTCAAAGTGACATAAACTGACACTAGAGAAAAATTAGAGAGGAAAAGAAGATGTGGAACAAGATTGAGTTCACATAAGGCCTGTTAATGAAATTTCATGGGAGGCGATAGAAAAATAGATGAAAATATTGAACGATTGAAGCAGCTGTAGTTTTAAGCTATTGGAGCCCCTTGGAAAGTCAACAAGCTGAGGAAATCACAGAACAATTTATTTGCTGCAATATCGCACATATACAAATAAAGGAATATAATAGCTAATTTTTATGTAAGCTGACGTGGTATTTCAGATAATAAGGTGCATTACAACCTAATGAGTATCAAAAGGAATGGAAATGCTGATAGACAATGATTTAAAGGGGTAAAATTAAAAGTATGGTGACAAAAGGGTAAAGAGTCCTTACAATCCAACCTAGCATTAGTCACAAAAAAAGAAAAAAAAAAATGTGCAACAGACTCAAAGATATAAAGAGAATGAAATAAACTTGATCTGCATACCAATTGCTGGGCTTATATTCTGGGGACCACTAGTGTCATAGGTGTCAAAGTGTGGTTCATCCCCAGCCAGGTGAATTCGGCGAAAAGGAACTTTGAGCAAATGACCTGTTTCTTCATGAACAACTTCCCTGTAAACAAAATAATATATCAACTGCAATGAGCTGCTGAAGACATCTTGTATGCATATAAATCTGAATCCAGTTAGCTAAAAGAATGTGGAAAGACATAACAGCTCCGTTAATTATATAAGAGAATGAGAGAAGAATGTAAGAATCACTCACTTGTATTCTTTTGTGCTCTTTGGGAAGCATTGTTCAAAGGAAGGAAGAGGCAAAAAATCAGGAGAAGCAGGGTCAACAGTGTGTTTCTTGTGTTTGGTTTTATCTGAGTCGGTAGTTGGAGGTTCAAATGTTAATGCGGCTCTAGGACCCAAGGCAACAGAACATGGAATCAATTCCTTCTTCCAGACACTTGAAACAGGCCCAACAACATCAAAACCAGGCAAGAATGTGGTACTCGGGAACTTTGATTGGGAAGCATGGTTGCCGTTCTTACAAACAATTGATGACACATTAGCATGAACAGATGCCATCTTTGACTTTGAACTACAGAATATGAAAGTTTAGAATGGTTATTCATTTTCACTTTCAATACAACAGATATGCATAGAGAATTTATAAACTCATCTTATATATACTGATGGATAGAGACAACACATATGTAAAATGATTAAAAAAAAAAAGAGTGCTTTAGAACTTTAATTTAAAATAAAAATGCTGATCTTAACAAATTAAGTCACTGATTAATCTCATGCTCATGCTTTTTTACTTTAAACTTCAAATTGGCTATCTGCATAGGTATTGAATCTTGACGAGAAATGTAAAAGTCCAAACAAATTTCATATCAAATTCCCTGACAATGGTTTCCATCTTGTATAAACTGTTAAAACATTTGGATCAGAGAATGAAAACATTCTTTTCTACAAGCAAGGAAAAAAAGCAGAAAGAATAGATGATTTTGAAGGCTTAGATTTTTATCTACATATAAGTGTCCTAAGTCTCAGATTAAGAAAAAAATAAAAAATAAAAGCAAAAAAATGACCAAAAGGTAAAATCTGTATGCATCTTGGTACTGTGAAACTAAAAGATAAATAAATGGAATTCTACTGCAAGGCATTTTTTGACATCTGAATTCTACCCCTTAATTCAACCAAACTTCCTTTTAATATGGGTATTTGCTAAAAGACAGCTGTCCTCATAGAATATTTCCTGGGTTTTTCCTCATGTGAGCTTTATCTTGATTAACAAAACAAACACCATGTAAAACTTCGAACATATAGGGGATTTTATAGTTCAAGTAACCAAACAAAATTTAATGATTAGAAAAGAAAAAGTCTGGTCTTCTCTGAAATCACACCACAAAACTATCAACCCATATATCCGAAATGATAAGAAAACAAATAATAAAAGCTTCCTCACCAACACACTGACAGTAATAATGATTTGAATAAAAGCTTTGCTCTTGTTCATTAATCAGAACAAAACACGCTAGCCAGCATAATTTGATCAATAATTAATTTGCACAAATTCAAACAGAATAGATCAAAGGAAAATTTTCAAGAGGAACCCAAATGAGAAGCAGCCCAGCACAAGAAATGCATATGCGTATATTTACATCAGACTATCAGAGCCCAGTACAAGCCTTATAGCAGAGGAAGCTAATTTACACACCAAGAGGCAATTATCTACCAATCTCTACTTAGCCTTATAACATCATTGGAGTGAGTTCTTCACTTATGGAAAGCAAAACACAAAATACACACATCCAAACTATATACATCATGCCCTTTGATTCAAACTCTGGATATTATAGCAATCAAACAAGGTACGATGGTTAAACTTGTTCATGTACATACACACACACACACACACACACACACATGGAATTTGAGAAAAAAATTAAGTTGGGGACTTGATTAGCAAGCAGATAAGGCAGAGAATGACCGGAGAGAAAGAGAGAAGGAAGAGAACCCGAAACAAAGCGCTTGGTCTGATCTGTTTTATCGAACTTTCAGCCACTGGGAGCTCTGGGGCGCTGAGTGGCTCTACGCATACGGTATGCGTGGGCAGGCTATATAAGAAGTTGCAGATACCTCCGAGATACACCCAAAAGGTAACAAAAAGTCACCCATGACGTGGCTCTTGCGATTTCCCTCTGCAGATATTTTCTCTTACAGAAGAAACTTACCAAATGCTTTCCTGTTATACATAGGGACACTTGCTTCCCGGCAGGCCACGAAAATTTTGGAAGACATGTCTCAATTAAAATGATATGAGTTTCAAAATATTTTTCACAGTTGGCACAAATTTCTTATTTATAAATTTTTTATATAAAGTTTGACGTTACTTACTTTATTAATTCTTTATGTATAATTCAAAATTTTTCATAATTATAAATATAAAGTAATTTATTATTCTACTACTTTAATATTACATTAAATAACTCATTAATTATTATTTTAATGTTTTACTACTGTGCATTTATTGTTGAATAATACCTTATTTTGGGCCATCTTTATTTTCTTTTATATTTCTTGACATTCCATTGATTTTCTTATTCACAGAATCACAAATGTTTCAAATGTCTGTCTCGTAAAAGACAAAATTTATATCCACACTCGGTATTCTTTCAAGATTTTGTAAGTTACACAAATTAATGGTTCACAAATAAAATTTTGTAAAAATTCTGTGTATAAACAGGGTAAGAGAGTAGCTGAACTCCTTGCAAAAAGTATTCAAAGTAACAATAATGGTTTTACTATTCTTCAAGAAAGTTGTGAAAGTTATCTTTATTTTCGTATGGAAATCATCCCTCCCACTCAAGTGGGAGATAGTTTACAAACTTTATCAAATTTGTTATTGTAAAATTAAATAAATATAATGATTTAAATTTTTTAAATAAATAATTAATAGAATTTTACTTGTAAAAATAGTAATACTATTTTTATTTACATCATAATAATAGGATTCCCAATTACTTTTGTCTAAAATACTACTAAATTAAAGAATTTTAAATTAAACTCTTCCTTTGGAGGGACAATTATCGTTGTAATAAAACTTGAAATCCTTCAATTCATATATAGTACCACAATAAAACTAATTTCCTATTTAGATTTTGATAATTTTCTCTAATAGTAAGAATTAATACTATAAAAGTCTTGCAAATTTGTTTGAGATGAATCTGATCAATTATAGGTAGAGTGCAAGAGGCTAGATCCAATTCATGTGAGTAAAGAGCAGATGAAGCATTTGAACTCGATTCAAGTGATTAAACTCAATTTTATTCTTACTTTTTTTTTAGATTTATTTTTCATATTGTAACATTTTTAATATTAAACAAAAAAACAAAGAAAACAAAGAATATATAACAATTATAGCAACATCTTATATCTCCCTTTTTTTTATCTCTTTTCCTTCACAGTTTTAAAATATAGTAGGGCTGTGATATGTTAAATATAATATTGTTTATGTTAATATTAATGTACTAAAATTGAATCTTATAATAGGATCCACTGTTATTAATTAATTATAATTTTTTTATTACTTTGTCATACAAATATTATTCTATATAAAATAACAAATCATTTTTGTCTATATGCAAAACACGTGTACTATTTAATTTTAGATTATTAATACATTTTGTAAGTATAAATGTGATAAAGAAAATTTAAATTTAAATCTTTCTATAATATTATTCAAATTTATTCTTACGTATTTAATTTTAGATTATTAAGTATTTGTGATCTCTACAAGTAGATTTGTACTCAACAAATACAAAGAATTTTCCTCTTTTACGTGTTTGAGTTTGAAATTTAAAACTTTATATATGTATTAAGTGACTTTATCACTTCACTTGCCAGACAAAATACAAAGAGCTTGAAGTAAAACAACTCTCAAGCTTAACAAGATATTTGCATTAGGTAAGTTAAGCAACCTTTCTTATTTTCATTTGAACACATACTTTGGTTTCTCTATGGATGATGAAGAGATTTGCAAAATGATGCATAACTTTGTAAGCAGCAGCATATTATATATTTTATGTACATGTGTTTGTTTTCCAAACCATGAAATGCCTTACAAAATCTTTTCTTATCTCAAAATTGTAACAAATTTCTTCAGGATAATATTAGAATGGGACAAATCCATCGACAGGTCTTTAAAAGTTTGAATCTCCCTTTTAATATTTATAATTATTTATTTTCACATTTCATTTTATTTAAAAATAACTTAACATAATTAGTTCAATAAATTAAAAAACAAATTTTGGTATACCCATAAAAATGAGTCATGATATTTTTACACTTTAAAAGCTTACCCTTTCAGTACAACGTACAAGAAGAAATTGGTAAAAGAGTTTTTTCCCACAAAAACAAACACCAGGTTTAATATATATAAATGATATAGGCATAAAGAAAATACTCAAATAAAATATATTAAAGTGTTTTAACGTTATTTTTTGGTTCAATGATATATGAGAATCTAACCCTTTTTTTTTTTTTTGCTAAACTCCCTGCCCGCTTTAGGGAATTATGTAGAATTTAATTTCAGGTGCTTGCAATCGCTACAAAAAAATTTAATTATTATGAACTATCTCTATATATTTCGTACGTCAAAGTGCATATATAACAGAAATCGTTCCATATCATTAAATCTCATTTAGGTATTGGTGCCAAATATATAGAAGTGTTCATTCATATAAATTTAGTAAAGGTCTTGGTATATTTAGAGATATAAATTATGTATATTTTATTATATTTTTAATCTCTTTTTTAAATTTATTTTTGTATTTGTATATATAATTTATAAAATTATGCGTACATATTATTTTTTATTTTTTAAGTAGAAAACATTTTCTATTTAATAATATGAAATCAATCTCAAAAGAAGTGGTTCATTTAGGACTATAGAGGATGCAATGTGCAAACCGTCTAACCACAGGGTAATTAAATTTACTCTATTTGTTTTATTTTTGGGTCAAAAAAGACTTGTACCAATTCAATTTTCTTCACCTATAGTTTTAAAAGGTGACACTTTCCCCACTTAATTTAATCCATTAGCACATAACTGATTAAATATTTTATTTCTCTTTGCGCTTAGAGTAACTGCAGTTGGCACATGTGGTCGAACTTGCCCCAACCCTTTCCCCTTCCCTGGGTTCGATCTCCCAATATACCCAAAAAAAAAGGAAAATTACTTTCATATTTTTTGTATTTTTCTGTTATTATACAAACTTCCCTAATATTTGAAAAACCTACACAAATCTTCATCGAAAAAGAAAGGTTTATATTTATTCTTGGTGTAGGTAATTTCTTTTAGTACAAATTATAATATTAAGTTAGTAGAAATTTTGTGATTCTAATATATGAAGATATATGTAATTTTATCTTCAATTAAAATAATTAAACTTATTATACCAAATTACTAACACAAATTTTAAAATATATATTATTTATGTATATGAATAAAATATGTTTCATTTGATTTAAAAGACTTAATTTTGTTAATTTAGATTAAATATATATTAATTTAATAATAACCAAAAATTAATTTAGATAAGAGGGGTTTATTAAATTTTATAAACAAATCAAATAAAGTTTGTATAGGTTTTTAATATTCCTCAAAAGGGATTTGTGCTAAGTCCCAAAATTAAAACACAAATTTGTGTAATAAAAATAGCAATAGAAATTGAAGTAATTTATTCTTATACTTTATTAATAGTCTCTTTCATTAACAATAAAGGAACTTCTTGTAAAAAATAATAAAAATAAAGGAACACTGCAATGTGGATTGAGGAATTGCATTATAGATTTATCCACGGATTGTATGGGGACGGTACTTTTCATTGAGAAATAATAACAGCAGTGAAGAGATAAACAGCTCCAATCTTTTTACCAATCCGTAAAATTTTTTGGGACAATATGACAAAAAAAAAAAAGAAGCTGAATGTATATAAATAAATTGAATAGAGAAAAAAATACGAAAAAAATATGAGATAGTAAATGAAATATATATAAAGATATTATGTGCGTTTATTATTATTTTTAATTTTAATAATTTATATATTAAATAAATATTTAATAAAATTTAATTTATTAAAAATATCATAACTGACTTTTTTTTAACGTGATTGATCCGTTAGATTCTGCTAACACCTCCGGGCTTGTAAGCAGTGCATAGATATGGGATCGTGACTGACAATGACATGATATGACATTTTTACCTCCCAAAGAAACTCATGCACGTAACACAGGGGTCCACCAAAAGCATACTGCAGATTTGGCATGCTATCGATCTTTCTCCAACAAAAAGACAAAAATGTTGCATTCAGAAGACAGATATTTAGTCTCCGTTTAAAATATCCAACGTCCTACTGGACAATGGACTAGAAACAGTCTCCTCTGGTCACTTCTTACTTTATTGGATTTCAGAAGGAAGACAATTTTAAGTGAATACGATGCCGCAGCCCCGTCATAACTTGCAGGGAACGCACAAACTGAAAACTTTTTCGAGTGTGAGAAGAGATAGAAAGAGATTGAAAACAACTTTATTTTTCCTTTTAACACGGCCCATCATAATACAGGTTCAATTTGCCTTCCCCACTGCTCATTCCCCCACTTTCCATGCCCTTTTCCGAAAAGAAAATTTTCAGAGATTTAGGGAAAATTCTGGGCTCGAGCATTCAAAGACATTCACCTTTCCTCCTACATGCAGCCCCGGCGTCTCGTATGATTCTTCTTCTCATTATTCGACTCTGTTGACAGCAATTTCGAAGGATATAGCCCCCCACTCAACTTGTTAAGACAAAATATTAATAAAATAAAATTATTCCACAAACATAATTTAATACAATTTATAAATAATTAAAATTTTTAAATATATTATTCTAAATTTGATATAAATTATATATATAAAAAAATAATAAAAAATTATATTCATTTTAACAATTTTTTCATCTCAAAAAAAATTAATATTTAATTCTCAATTAAAAAATATCTTAAATTCACAAAGAAAAAAATAGCAACTCCATGTGGCTTTTTTTTATTCATGGTATTTATTTTCAGTAAGAGTTCCTTTTCTGAAATTAAGCCTAAATTATATTGGAGTAACAAATGGCAGAGTACTATATATTTCAAAGAACCATTATGTTTACAAGTGAATAACAAATACATTTGAAGATAGCCAAATACCACGACTGAAATAGTAATCAATATACAACAGATTTCAGGCAGCAACACGTGTGTGAAGCTAAGGTGGTGACAGTTATCTCTCGAAGAGGCCCTGGTCTATACATCCCATCAGTTTTCCTTTTCTCTGGTTTGGTGGAGTGAATTGTGAGTTGACACTAAAAAAAGGCCGGCTAATGTCAAAATTTACCTTACAGGAATATACAAAGTTGTAGGGGTGAGGTCATGCTATTTGGGAGATAAATCACAGGCTTCAGCTACATGGAGGTCAAAAATTGTACTGTGTTCCAAATTGCATAGCAGGCATAACAGGCAGTTCTAATGGATTAGGAACCTGTCTGTAATGGGAGAACAGAGTGTTGCTTGCCTTTGATGAAGACAGCTAGCTCTGTTGGTGCAACCACCCGTCTTAACCACATTTGGAGCTCTTCACCCTCTACTTTCTCCTTTTCTGAAAAAATAAGCAGTGTCAGAATATAAAGGCTAAGCCAAAGTGTTTCAACATCATCAGTATCCATATACACTCAATAGAGGATCACAGTGTTCATATCTCAAGCTCATTAAGATATCATGTAAAAATACTGAAAATTTATTTTTCCCACTACAGTTCTACAAGTAGCAGAAAAAACCAAAGGAAATATTGAGAGTAGAGACCTGCTGAGTAAAATTTATCCGCCAAGGACCTGTGAGGTTAATTTAGTCGATGAGTGGTTAACCAATTACCTACTCTTGAGCTAATGCCTGAAAAGTTCATCACATTCTGCAGTACCCACCCTCGATTTTCCCACAACAGAAACCCGCTATCACCAGTACAGAGCTAGTATGCAAGAATTCATGGTCATCTTCTAGCATTTATACATGTCAAATACAAGCATGCAACTACCTAATCATGTTAAAAGAAAAATGTATAATGATCATAAATATTTTTATAAATAACACTCGAAATAAATATCTAAGTGTCAAGTATATATTGAAAATCTTTTATCATCTAGTAGAGAAACAAATAAGTATAGTTCTTCATACAACATTCCACATAATAATATTATTTAAAATGTGTCCTCTTCCTCTATTCCAATCTTTTCCTGGTTTCCTTACAAGATAGCCAGTCTATGCACTATAACATTTAAGTGCAAGTATAAAACTTATGTCTCTTTTACTTTTTTAAAAATAACAGCTAGTACAAAAGAATTATAAAATACCTTCCAAATGTGTGCCAAGACCCTCTAAAACAATAGGATTAGCTCGCACAATACAAAGTGCTACATCAAGAGCAGACTGCAGCAACGTTTTCACCTCTCTTTGAACAAGATCGACAAGTAGCCCCTGTTATGTTTAGACTAAAATCAGCATATGGAAGAAAATAAATGTTAAATAGAAAGAAGTTCACAATATGTAGGACCTGATCCCTTCCCCAAGGAGCTGCTCCCCCAGACTCATCAATTCCACCACTAGAAAGTGTGGCTATTGAGACAGGGCCTATGGTTTGATTAAGGCCATATTCAGCTACTGCCTTGTATGCCATGTCAGTTGCTCGCCGTATATCATCAAGTGCACCTGTTGACACTCTTCCTGAGTAAACAACTTCTTCTGCTGCACGACCTCCAAGAAGAGTAACAAGGCGCCCACGCAACTCATCAATGAATAGCAAGTATCTATCCTCATTTGTTGGAGGAGTATAAGTAAGACCCAAAGCCCCTCCCGACCTTGGCAATATGCTTAATTTCTGACAAATAAACAAAGATATAAGCAGATAATATTCATAATATAAATTAATTAAATGCAGGCAATATAACATGACTTTCGAGACAAATATTATCTATGGCGAGTCTCCAGATAGGTATCAATTTCTAAAGAGTCCTTTTTAAGTATAGCAAGTGCAAGTATTCATACAGTGATAAAATGGTGATCTACAAACAGAATTAAGCAGAACCCCGATTGCATGTAATTCATACTAAGTGCTATTGGCAGGTATAAGCTAAAGGTATTTCATGAATTAATTCAATGTAATGTACAGGATGTTTCACTTGCAAAGTCACTTAACTTCCACATCTAGTATTATATCTTCTTAACATCAATCATCAAATCTGACTCTAATCACCAACAAAAACAGGAAGTCAAAACAAAACCCATTCCAGAATCACATCCCCCCCCCCCCTTTTTTTTTCTCTCCCTTCTTACCAATATTAAAAAATTGAGAAATTGAAAAAAAAAAAAAATGAGTACTTATGGGCAAGATTACAGCATTAAATTTTGCTTTAATTCCAAAAAAATAAAGTAGACAGTTAAATGTGGTACAAGCACAATCTCCATATCTGTGATGTCACAACTGGGTAGCCAAGAACTCAGCATATTGCAATGGTTTACCTCAACACGTGGCTGTCCGGGAAGTAAATTTGCAACTGCAGTACCTACTACAGCATGACCAGCTTCATGTCTTGCAACTACAGCCTTCTCACTTCCCCGCAACTTGGCAGTCTTCTTCTCTATGCCCTGAAACAATAATTTGGTTCATATCTCCACCAACTGACTTATAAGCTAAAGTCACATTATATATCCAAAATTTCCTATATTGCGATTTAACATCATACCATTTAACAGTAAGAAAAATCTAGCATAACTTAATATACATATATTAATAAGCGTATAAAGAACTTAAAACATGAATAAACACTGACGAGTTTAAAAACAAATAATAAAGATGTGCCTAGATTGTTTATGACATACATTATTTAAAAATCAACAAATTACAATTTTTTAGCCACAAGATCTATGTAACTCCAGTTGTTTGTGCAAGTATGTTAATCAAACTCCACCTAATTTTATTCCATCTGAGCCTTCTGCCATTTTTGGAGTGCCTCATTGTGCCGCACAAATGGTATGAGAATTTAATTTGAAAATGAGATTCACATGCAAATAACTAGCAATAAGAGCTTCTTTTTGGCTTACCATGTAAAGGTTCACAACCAGCATGCTCATTCCACCCATCGATTTTGACCACATAAATTAGAATAGCACAATTCAGAGAGATTACCTAAATGCAGCTTTCAGTTGAATTGGAATGATATACCTCCCAGTTAGGACCTGATAAAAATAAGTTTCGAGTCTCTACCTAAAACTTATGTATAAGAAATTAGAATCAGCAATGCATTTTATACCATTCATCAAACCTTGTTTATAACTATACGTCTATACCATAACCATGTATCTTATGCTTTCAATCTTCTCTGACCAATTCTACTCAACAGATTTGTCAAGTCTTGCATATTTCTATGTCTCTTCTCCTAGTTAACTGCCACCTCCTGATTCACATGTTTCATTAAAAAGCAGGATCTCTGAAGTGACTTCCTCATCTTTTTGGGTCTTCAGAAGTCACCACTACCACCATCCAGGATACCAGCATTTGAACCTGGGCCTTCGAAGTTTAAGGCATAGCCAAGAACCACCAAGACATGTCTCAGCAAGTGAAGCAACTTCCACATTTTATCCTCAGGCGATGTTAATCAAGTTCTAAACAAAGTGGCACAATCTTTGGCTTATGTTACCTTTCACTTGCAATCAGCCACCCTCTTAATTCCTAGTTCTATGCCTTTTGAACAAAAATATAAAGGCAAAGAAGGTTAAAGATTCCTACAAGTTTATGTCACACACACATCTTATAGAGTCTAATCTAGACATGGGAAACTAATGATGCCAGCAACCCAAGACCAATATGTTGCATTGTTTACATGAACAGGAAGAGAAATAACATCAACTTCACAAAAAAGAGAACGAAAGAAAAAGAAGGAAAAAAGAGAGAGCAAGTCCATGCAATAACTACAGATGCACAAATTGCAGTCACGTTAATAAAAGTTAACTTACAGCTATTGACCTCTCCACAGCAAGAATGAAATCGATTTTCTCCACAACAACTTTATTTTGTCTTCCAGCCAGTAAAGCAGCTTCATTTACCAGGTTTGCAAGATCTGCCCTGTAATGATGTGTAATATGTATCAAATCAAAATAAACTTTAATGTATTAAAATAAAATTTTTAGAAATGACGACACAATGGACCCAATTGTGCAATTACCCAGTGAAACCAGTGGTCATAGAAGCAATGTCGCAAAGGTCAACATCTTTGGCCAAAGGAAGTTCTTTCTTGGAAACATGAACTTTCAGGATCGCTTCTCTTCCAATTCTATCAGGTGTTTCCACCTAAATGATGTGTTTTTCATGAATAATATGCATGGTCAAAAGTAGCTTTAATGAGTACTGAAAACAAAAAATAGTGATAAACAAGAAAACAAACCATAACAACACGGTCAAATCTTCCTGGTCGGCGAAGTGCAGGATCTAGGACATCTGATCGATTAGTTGCTCCAAGAACAATCACTGCAGAATTGCTGTCAAAGCCATCCATCTCCTGCAATGTAATTTTCACACATTAGACTTAATGGGACTTATGTTTTCTGGCAATCAAAAGCAAGAACCAATCCCAGGAATACTAACAGTGAGCAGCTGATTCAAGGTTTGCTCTCGCTCATCATTGCTCACAATGCGAAATTTACCATCACGACTTTTAGCCACAGCATCAATCTACATGCCGAAAGAAACTAAAATTTGTCAAAGTTGATATGTAAAAGTTGAACCAATTTATTACATTCAACAAAATAGTGCATATTCTTACCTCATCAATAAATATTATGGATGGTGCTTCCTTCTTTGCCCGTGCAAAGAGATCTCTCACACGAGAGGCACCCATGCCTACATACAACTCTACAAACTCACTAGCAGAACAACTTATAAATGGTACCTCAGCCTCCCCAGCCACTGCCTTCGCTAGTAGAGTCTTACCTGTCCCAGGAAGACCCACCTGTAAAACCAACAAATATTTGTTACCAACATTGGAAACTTAAAAAAATAACAAAACAAAAACCTCAAAAACCTTTTGCTAGAACCATCACATGGTCTAAAAGCAAAAACATGCAATACAGAAGCAAATATGAATTATTCAAGGATTAATCCCGACAAACCAAAAGTTCAATGCACCAATTTAATCAGAAACCAGAGTGGTCCAGTCCATAGAAAATCATTAATTTTGTAAACAATTAAAATGCAGTCAATACATCCCACAGAAAACAAGTCTACTCAATTTTGGCCCATTACATCCCCTAGAGTCATTAGGCATAGTTGACCGCTCACTAGGCAGTTCTCCACAACTAAAAAGTGTTTGCTGATTGACCATTATTTCCTTTAATCTTGGCAGCGTGAGGCCATTATTTTTCAGATATCTATCGGACTCACCAACAGTACACCCCGAGGAGGACGAGCACCAAGTCGAATATATCTGTCAGGATTTCGAAGAAACTCCTGGAAAAAGAACATCAGCATAACCTAAAATCATTTCCCTATATTACCAGAATAACTCATAATTAGAAAAAGAAAAAGAGATTTATCTGTATAATGGAAACCCTCGGTAACACCCTTAAGATCATAGGTGCTGAAAATGAGCTGAAGAGAGTTCAACCTACCACAATCTCTTCTAACTCCTCCTTTGCCTCATCAATGCCAGCAACATCAGCAAAAGTAATCGTTTCTTCTTGTTCAGATGACTTTGCACCAGTAGAAGTGCCTGATTTGCGGTTTCTAATCTGACCAGCTGTATGCTGTAAACAGCATGTAGTTACTGAGACTAAATCAGCATTTAAGAGTGTAGGAAATGGAAATAAGGTAATAACACTAGAGGAAATTAATAAACAAATTAAAAGAGAGAAAGCAAGCAACCTCACACCTGAGAAAAGCTCAAAGGGAATCGGTTGAGAAGCCCAGCAAGAGCAGCAACATAAAACAAGGCTATCTGTGTATATGAGAGTGAAGTCAGCGTGTCATATGATATACAGTATTTTTTTCATTAATTCATCCCACAACCCAGGAAATAGCTAATAACATCAGAGGGATGAGGAAGAAGGGTGAATAGTTTAAATGAGTGATACAACTTATAGAAAATATATAAAATCAGGCTTCTTAATTATTTTTCATTCATAATATGATACAGGCTAAAGAGACAGTAACCAGAACCAGAACATAAACTAAAACAACTCAAATGAGTACTGCAACTTACAGAAAATATACAAAATCAAGTAAATTATAATTTCTTCAAACTGATAATTTTATACAGGCTAAACTGACCATATATACTGCAACTTCCACAAGTAGGATCTAGGGGCACAAAAGATAGTTTACTGTCATTATTCCAATAAGGATCAAGAACAAGTTAGAATGCCCAAAAAAAAAAGCACATAAAAAAAAAAAGAAAGGAGTTAGTATACAAAATGAACTATTATATGTTTCCCAAAAATATTTTTCTTAAATGTCATAATCATAATTTTTTGAAAAGAATAGGAGAATACAACTTCTCTGATCCTTAAAAAATAGAAAACACTGCAGATTGTAGAAAATAGCATTTAGTGCTGAGTGATACCTATTGAACATTCACACAGTCTTCAATTATTGGCACAAAAATTGTAGTAGGAGACAGAACCATAACTCTTACTCTCCTTCTAGGTCTCAAAGTTTTCTCCAAACAAATTTAAACATTGGAATAATTATATTAAACTTCAAACCACCTGCCTCTCCCAAAATGGGGAAAGAGGCAGAGAGCTAGCAATATGGTGAGACTCCCGATATCCATTGCCAGAATCACCCTCTTCATACTCTACGTAAACTCATTGAATATATATGAATTTATGTATACTTTATTTCCCGAGTTTAGGCCAAAACTAGGTAAATTTCTAATTTCTTCAGCACCAAAACAATGATAGTGGCCTGGTCAGCTTTATACGCTAGCAAAAAATCACATGAGTTCAACTTTCTTACCAGCGCAGAGTTGAAGAACCCACCAGAACGCTTATCTGGTGACCCAAACTCCACCTCATTTTCCAACATCTTTTCATATGGAGTTTTTATATCAGTTGGTCTTGTAGTAGTGTAAACTATCCTCTTTGTCGGAGCAACACTCTTAATCAATGACTCTGACTCCTGCAACTTACTATTGACCACAACCTCACTACCCACGCTTGAAACATCAGACTTCAATTTAAACATGATATGGACACCATCAACCTCCACTTTCTGCACTTGATTACTGTTGATTTTGCTCAAGAACTCACTGTACGGAACACTAACAAACGTCGTCGAAGTCCTCGGCTCTGACCCAGGTAACGGGATGCCCGGTCGAAGTAATCGCATAACAAAAATCATAATCCCCAATTGCAAAAGCAGAACCCCAATTTCCTGCGCCTGCACTATGGGCTGCCACCGCCACTTCCCTCCCTTAGAAGCCCGCCACCACCCACCTCTCCCATGCTTCTCCCTCCTCTGGTTGGAACCCGAACTCGCTGAATTTTCATTCACCTCTTGAACCTCACTCGCTTTCGCTTCGCTCTTCTCACCGGAACCCGAACCCGAACCCGCTGCGGAATCGCTTTCTTGACCACTAGCTGCAATCTTGATATACTTTCTCATTCCATAGTTCCTCACAAAACCAACCCACAAATCAAATCTTTCTGAATCTTTTGACAACGTGGCTTGCCAGTGAGCTCTAATGGGCGGATCCGACACAGAATTAAGAACGAAACGACTCGAATTCAGGTAAAGATCCCTAGATTTTCCACGGAAAAAGCTCCATCCTTGCCGATGATAGAAATTGGAGTTCCAATTTAGATAGATTCTGTTGTGCGTCAAGGGACATAGATACTCTACAGATGACATTCCGAAAGAACCACAAGGAAAATTAAAACCCGGAAAAACCTTTGTAGTTACGTGTATATATATACCAGTGAGAGCTTCAGAGAGAGATAATTTGGAGTGCCAGAACGGAGGCTAAGGGTTGAAGAGAGAGAGACAGGGTGATATGACAAGCAATAATAGCCGTCCGATGAGAGGGTTGTTGAGGATCTCAATCGTCAACTTTCCGTTATGGGACCACGACGATGATCTTCCTTCCCACCCAGGGTTTTTTTATTTTTATTTACTATAAATTTAATTTAATAAGATATTTATTTAAATATTTAAATTACTATATTTATCAAATTTTAAATTAAACCTAATTTTGTGAATATTATTCAGTAAAAGTTTGTTATTTCTTTTCTCTATTGGCTGTTTGTTTGGTCCATTTTTATTGATTCTCTCTGTTTAATGGGGTGGATCAGGTGGGTCACTTCCCTGGGATTATTTTTTCTACGTCGGCACAAGTGACACGTGTATGGCAGTGATAGCAGGACGTGATTCTGCAAATGAATATGTGGCGATTTGGCGCGCAAACCAGCGGCCCACACGCTTGGGTGTTGAGTGAGGTGGACCAAATGGTTGGCCCTAAATTAATTCTATTGTGGATTATTTTTATTTTTTTAATTTTAATAATTTCTTATTATTTTTTAATTTATATTAAAATATATATTATAAATCTTATTTTTTTCATTATTTTTTTTAATTTTATATTTATTTTTCTCTTACTTTTCTTAATCATAAGATCCTCTAAAGACAGAAAATTTTTATCTAGTTTATAGGCTCAAATCTTCTCATAATTTTTGAATAATGTTACACATACAAAGTAATCATATCTTCTGGTAGTTTTTGAGTAATGTTACGGATTTGAATTTTTTATTTTTTTAATTGTAATAATTTTTTTTTTAAATTTAATAAATAAGATTTATTTTTTTAATTCTATATATATTAATCTTCAAAATTTCTCGATATTAATTGCAGAGGGACCTCATCCGTAGTGTTACACGTATAAAACAATTTGTATATATTTTATATATTTTTTTATATTATCTTACATCCTCATTCTTTCTTTACTTTTTATCTATGTTTATATATATAAAAAATCTACATACACATACCATTTTTTATAGTTTTAAGGTTATAGTGCTAATTGTCTAATCATTAGGCATGCCATCATGTGTAAGGTAGGTAGAGCAAAACGCTGTGACAAGTTTCTTTTAAAGAGATAAACAAGTTGAGAGAGAATGTAAGAAATTATGCGTTGCTTATATTATTTTAGTTTGTATGAATATTAGTACCCCATATGTAATTACTTCTTAAGGTATAATTAAATTAATATATTTATTGAATAATTTATAAACAAATTTGATTTAACTTAGTTTATATTCATTCAAAAATCATATAAATAAAAATAAAACTTAATTGATAAATAATAGTTTATATTCATTCAAAAATCATATAAATAAAAGTGAAACTTAATTGATAAATAAATAAATACAGACAAAATGCACTTGAGGAGTTATTGGAAAGGATGCAATTTGTGGAAGGGAGGCATTTCATATATATAAAAATATATATTGTTATTTATTTGCAATTTGTAATTTGTAATATTTTTATATTTATATATATATATTTAATTTTTAAAAATGTTAGGTTATTTATATACATATACTCTTTTAATTTTAAATTATTTAATATCCATTCAATTATTAAAATAATATAAACACTTTCTGTATATCTATCGTTAAATATTAGTATTACATTACTTGCACATGAAAGCAAATAGTAAGAACTTGTGCAAAGGAAAGAAAGGAAAATAGAAAGAGGCCGACAAGCCATAAGAAGTTTAATTACTCTAAATGCAAAAATAACTAATATTTTTCTTGATATTATCTTCATAATTTATTAAATTTTTTAATCAATGAATTTTCTTTATATTTCATTTATTTTAATTTTACTTTAATTCTTGTAACGTTAAATTTAGAATATGTTCAATATAAAATTTTATGCAAGAGATAACTTGATTATTTTGTATTTATTATTTTTAATGTCATTCTATTATTTAATTGGACAAATAAATTATTTTTGTTAATTTGATGTAGTAGAGTATAAGTATAAAAGACAATATTTAAATTGTTGATAGTATGTCAAAATTTGGTTCAAAATGGTAACATTTTGTGGCTTCTTGTATAATCTTTTATCCAACCAATTTATATGAACTTTTCATTTTGTTTTATTTATAAACACCCTTTGAATAAGAAAATTTATAATTACTATTGAAATAAGTAATTTATTTTGGTCTATATTATAATATTAAGTTACTAGAGATTTTATCATGCATCCTTTTTGTACGAAGATATAAATAAATTTTATCTAAATAATTAATTGAAATTTATGGTATCAGAATATCATTAAAAATTTAAATATATACATTAGTCATTTATATATGAACAAAACATATATATTTTATTTACTGAGGAGACCTACAAATGTTAGTTTAGAACCAAAAAATATATTAATCAAATAGCAAGTAATTAAGAACTAATTTAAATTAGTAGGCTTTATAATTTTTATTTAAAAAGCAAGAAATATTTGTATATGTTTTTTAAATAAAAAAATTGTGTAATAAAACCCAAACACAATAGAAGTTGTAATAATTTACTCTAATTAAGATTTATGCAAGAGAGAATCACACTATGCATATATGTCAAATTGTAGATGCATGGCGGGCTTTCTTTTGGTTTCATGTAACCTTTGATTCCATCTTTTCCTCGTCAAACACCTCCGTGTGCAGTTTCTCATACAATTTTTGTAAGCAGTTCCTTGATATTGCCAGCACTGTGGCCTACACTCTTTAGCACATTCTTGTCTATCTTCTTCTTCTTGTTGATTATGCATAGACTGAGGAGAAGGCCAAGACAGAGAGCTGCGTAGAGAACATTCAGAAGTGAACCAGACATCCTTAACTTCTGTCATCAAAAGCAAAAGCATATAAATGCTAACCACATATTCTTTTTCGTATATAAATTATATGTTCGCTACAATACACAAATTATATATATATATATATATATATATATATATAGTATACTTTTACTTAAATCACTATAGCTCGCAAAACACGAGTTTTTAAATATTAGTTGAGTTTTTTTATTTTAATTTGTAAGATTTAATAAATATTTTAAATTTTGAAAATAAGATTTATTTGAGTTTTAAATTATGAATATATATATATATATATAGATGTTTAGTCTCTTTCATTTCATATATGTGTGTTCATTGCAACAGAATGTTTGAGCATTTATCCTAATTAAGACATGAACACAAAATTATATATTGGTATACGTTTTGAATTGATGATAAGTTGAAAGTACTATAATTGGTTAATGAAGTCTTGAATAGTTTTGCTGGAATTTTTTTATTCATTTATTTAATTTTATTTTAAAAATATAACTTTTCAAATGCGCAAAATGGCGTCCTTTCAAATGATTAGGAAGTTTGCCAATGAGCCTCAGCTCATGTGGCATCACTGTGACTTTCCATGAATTAAGTCGCTGGTTCAAATTTACCCTTTCTCCTTTACGCCCTATGTTCTAAGTATTATCACTTGTAACCAAAAAAAAATGATTAGAAAGTTTAATTAATTTTTGGTGGCCTAATTAGTAATTAGGCCGAGGGTGGGTTGGATCTCTTATGCCTAGAAAGGGAAAATGTAGTCTTTCTTTTTTTTTTTTTTTGGTAGCAGGAAGGTGTAGTCTTACTTCATGTAAGCTATAAGATCTCTACAAAACGTAAAGTAGTAATTATTATATTTATTAGGTTCTGTAATTGAATTTGTAAAAATTAATAAATGTATTAATATAAATTTTTATAATTTATAAATATCATTTCGTAAAAATAAAGAGGCAGAAAAATGCATGTTTTATGCATACAACTCAAGATGCATGATGTGAGAATGCTCTCATACGTTAATTCTGATCTCCAACATGTATTTGAGTTAAAAAAGGAAATTTATAATATGACATGGGAAAAAGTTGCTTACACGTAAGGGGAGCAATTAAAATTTTACAAATGATTTAATTAGATTTGTAAATTTGTGCCCTGGGGGTTTGGTTTAACGGTCGAAGGAATGTATGGGTCTCGTTTTTAACTGAGGCTTCGAGTCTTCTTTCCACTATAGTCTCCTGTGGACGTGTAAAGGGATGGCATATTTTCATCCTTCGAGTGTCTATCGTAGGAGATTTTTTGTCCTTCCAAGAATGGAAAGTGGGGAAAGATGCCTAATGTTCCATGTTAAAAGTAAAAGTGTAGCCCTAATTATCTCTTATTTTTGTTTTTATAAAAAATTTATAAATATATAAAATTTAATAAATTTAATTATATAAATCTTTTTAAATAATATTTTTCATGAGATTCATGGAGGGATGATATGATTTGCATGCCACTTCCCTTGAAGGTGGCTGACACACAATTAGGTTAACAACATCTACTTAGGTTATGATAAATGGTTCATACTATTTCTTAGATACTTGATGATAATTCGGAAGATTGAACCTAAGATATATTTATTACAAAATTATGTATGATTTATCTTTTTATTCTTAACTTAATTCTCTGAATAAAAAATTATCAAAACTTAAAATTTAAATATTTTGTAAAAATCCTATATATTTTTTGTTTGTTGATTAGAGATATTAATTGGTACGTAGACAATTACAAAGGTCAGGGATGAGAAAAATGAAATAAATTAACTTTTTATTTATATTACTTGCATTTATATAGGTACTCGGATAAATAGGTGGAACATACATTTGCCTATAAATACTTTTTTTTTGGCACATATATAGACCTATGTGTACTCCTTTTTATTTTTCACATATATAAACACACACACACACATATATATTATAAACACACATACATATACATAGCATTGTTATGTTCTTGCACATATATATTGTGCGTACTTTTACTATTTTGCATATGTATTGACCTAGACATATTTTTCTTAATATTTATTTTTTGTAGAGATAATTAGAGAAAAATCATTCAAATACTTTTAGCAAAAATTGAATTAAATATCACTTTTTGTTAAAAAATAAAAGAGTAAATTATACTTCTTACACTTGAGGTTTAATAGAATACCACTCTTTCATTCTTGATAATTAAATGACTTGGGTTTAATCTCAGAATCCCTTTTAATAGGTAATTTATAAATTTATTATAAACCCTTGTTAAAATTGGTGGTCTACCCTAGCCTTAGAATGGAAAGAGTTTCTTCTTATCCTAAATTTTTATTTATTTCAAAAAAAAAAAGAAATAACACTCAACTCAAAACTCATCAAAATATTATACTCCATCCATTTTAGTTGAATAGACCCTTAACTTATTCTAATGCAATATTTCATCTAACAATAGTTAAACGTTTAGCTTACATATTTGTAAATAATTCTTGTTTACATATAATAAATTAGTAGAAATATAAAAAAATAAAATTTTCAATTATTACATATTTTCATTAATTCAACTAGTAAATGAAGTATACACGTTTGTGATAGAGAATGTCGAGTAGAAATTGAGAATAGAAAACATAAATATAAGAAATTGAATTTGATTGTCTAATAAATATAGTATAAATGAAGAAAATCGCAAGTGAGATGCAAACAAAAGAATTGGGATAAGAGAAAAAGCGCAAAGTTGACTTGAATTAAGAAGACTTTAATTTGTTTAAGATAATTATTATAAAATTAAGCCGATTAATTTTCTATATAAAAAACGTGTTAAAATTAATCGTTAAAAATGTGATTTAAAAGAATAGAGTGTAATATTTTAACTAATTTAGAGTTCAATATTATTTCATTATACCTCATTACTCAGAACTAGAACCTTACATTACAATGTGTGCTTATGATATCATGTGGATGTATTTTTCTCACCCACTAGAGAATTCTGCCATCTTTTAATATTTACAATTTTTTATTTTTTCTAATAACAAAATGTGTGACGTACATGCAAAAACTGTTTTTAATATTTTTATATGCTATCCATTTTATCTAGTTACAAAAATGGAAATAGATATTTAAAGTAGACATCCAAAGCTAGAGAATCGCATAACTGTTAACCAAATAAAAGTTGTCTAAAAAAGACAATCTAAATTGCCATTGTTGAGCGGCTACCCATTTGTTGGGGAAAGAACGTACAATTTCTCACTTCTAATCCATAATTTGGGGGCCAGTAGTCGTTTGACCATTTTTCCCTCTTCTTCCTCCTTTAGTTTGTCACATTTCTTTTGGGTATCTTTGAACCCCAGAAAGAAATCACATCAACACTGCATTTTCTTTGCCCATGTTTGATTTCCTGGTTTGTTCTTCAGCTAGAACCCCAGTTACATTTTCTCATTCCACATTCATTAGCTTCCTACCAAAACCCCATCCCAAATCTTTGTTTATGTCCCTCCGTCTTCATGGCAGAAAATCATATTTTCATTGTATGTCTCTTCAGTGGGGCATTGTAACGAAAATGTCAGTCCCATGCAATTACTTTTCTGATGATTACAATTTTTTCTTCTCGAAGGGGTAGCTTGAGTTTCTCATATTGTTGGGTTGTGTCAAACATGCTCCTATTAGCTTGAAAGCATTTCTAATTTGCTCAGTTTGTGTATTCTGAGAAACAAAAAGATGGGTATAAATACAAAAGAGATTCAACTTCATTTATGCAGAGTGGTTCAGGTTCCAATTGACAGTAGTAAAACATTCATTCAAAAGCATCCAGGGCTTTCGGGTGCTTTGTTAGTGCTGTTCGTCCTGTACATCTTCCTTTCTTATATTTACAGCTTCTTGGCTTACTTGTCCCCATTTCTTCTGGCTACTGCCCTGTTTGTTAGGTTTTTTTGGAGTTCTGAACAGGCGCAGCTCAATTATGTCAGAGTAGAGGAGAAAGAAGGAGAGCAAAAGAGGAATGAACCAAAGTGTGCACAGATACCCAAGTATGGAAGTGAACCGGTTGTTGAAAGAAAAATTAAGTATTTACGTCAACATGCAACAAGTAGAAGAAGAAATTTCAAAGAGAAGAAATGGGATGTGCAAGTTGGTTCAGGAGAGGGAGCCAAGGCAGTATCAACAGCTTATAATAATGAAGATACTAGCACAGAGAGCAAAGAGGTCAAATCTTTTGAGAAAGAGGAGAGTTCTTCGGAGTATGGGATGTCGGCTGAGAATCTTCAGAATCCGAAAGGAATATCATTGCCACCTGAGCCTTCAGTGTGTGATTTGCGGGAGGGTTCTGGGTTAGATGGACGAAACAGTAGGTTTGAAAGTGGTAATTGCGAGTTAGAGAATGATAATACGGAAGATGGGGATGATGAGGATGAAGAAGAAGCACAAGAGGATAGGAATAAAGCAGTAGAATGGACAGAGGATGATCAGAAAAATCTCATGGATCTTGGGATTTCAGAGATAGAAAGGAACAGAAGACTGGAGAGTCTCATAGCCAGGAGAAGAGCAAGGAAACTATTGAAGTTGCAGATTGAGAATGGGCTAATTGATATAAAAAATGTTACTCCAAGTCAAATTGCTCCTTTGTTTATCGTAAGGACTAACCCTTTTGATTCTTCAAGGGATTTTGATGACATTTATGGCTTAGAAATGCCTAGTTCTGCCCCATCTGTGCTTCGACCATCACACAACCCATTTGATCTTCCCTATGATCCTTCTGAAGAGAAACCTAATCTTACAGGAGATAGTTTCGATCAAGAATTCACTTTGGCTCCCCAGAAGGATATGCCATTCTGCAGGCATGAGAGCTTCAGTTTAGGCCAGTCTTCCCCCATGGAAAGCATAGATGACCTACAAGAGCTAGGAGTCAGGGAGCCATATCCCATTTTTATTGGTGGAAGAAAGGTTTCAGACAGTCTGGGATACCCAAGATTCAGATGGATTCCAGGTAAAAACCACTTTCTTTTATAATTTTGTTTTTCCTACAGTTCCATTCCATCTCTAATTTTATCTTTTTCTGCAAGAAAAAGTGGAGATTGAGGTTAGATTTGCTTAAGAAACTGAACGTCTATATTGTGCTCTTGTAGATAAGAAAAATCATGACTGGCAAACTGAACAAATGTTCTCTAAACAAGGTGGTAAGAGTGGAGGTACACTTCCTAATTCACAAAAGAATAGAAGGGAAAGAACACTTCAAGTAGATACAAATAGTAAGACAGATATGGTTGACAAGAAAGGGGATCAAGTGGAGAATGTTCATGAAGCAAAATCCATGTCAGATCCTAGTAGTGAGTCACACTTACAGAAAAACAACAATTATGGTTTTGATGTAATTGATTATAAGATTCCAAATGTTCAAAGATCTAAAGTTTCAGAGAAGTCAGAATCAAGGCTTCGCAAACCGCCTCATGAAAAGCCCCTCAATTTTCCAGTATCTAATAGCACTAATATAAATGAAGCTTTGTTTGACCCCTTTCCATCTCCTTTGGGTAAGAACCAGGACGATATTTTCTTTGCTGATAGGCGCATTAATCATACCCCCACATGTTCCATAGCTTCTGACTTACAAGTGGAGGTTTCAGAAATTGGTTCACCAACATTAACAGTTGATGGGACCAATACAACCACGGATGGAGAATCTGTAGTATATGATGATGATATTGAAAAGGACTTTGCTTTCGGAAGTGATGATTTTGGGGGGAATTCATTCCATTCAAGAAAAGCACATAAAATTAGTGAGAAGCATATTGCAGAAAAAGAATTTTCACAGGAAAATGATGTCTCAAAAGACATAGACGTGCAAATTCCTTTACACCAGAAAGATGAAGAAAGTTCAGCTGATGAGAGCTCAATTTCTTCAGGACTTGATCTGCCTGAAGACAGTCCAACTAATGCTATAGATTATGATCATAACATATTTGCTAATGTCAAAGAAGCTGAGGTAGAAATTGAAGCCCACTACCCTTTCAGTTCCTCAGAAGTGTCATCACCTCAAAAGCAGCTAAAAGATAGCTTTGTGGATCATCCACCTAGTATAATACATGAAAAACTAGAGGTGAGTAATTTTGGTGCTATTATGGAATTAAATGGTCAGAAGGCTTTATAATCAGACAACTTAAATGGTGAATGATTCAAATAGACGTTTATTTTCAAGGAAAGGGGACTATTTTGTGAATATGATAAATGTAAATTTTATTGCATTTTCTAAATATTTGCCCACTTGCTTCTAAAGAAAGTAATTAATTAGGGGAGATATGAATTCCCTATTTATTTTTAAAACTTTTTTCTGCTCAACAGGAATGGTGTAATCTGCCAAAGAACTTGACATATGAGGCACAAGCTGCCAATGATGTGAATCATTCAAATAACATTGAAAAAGATGACTCAGAGAACTTAATAAACAATGAAGATGCTGGTCCCTCAACTGTGAGGCAAGGATCAATTGATGAAGCCTCTGTCATCTCAAATTCATACTTTTCACCAAGGTCTGTATTGCCAGTGAAGTCCCCGGTAGATCAAGTTCTGTCATCCGACTTTGATCAACAAATACCTATGGATGTTGCACGATCTAACAGGGAGGATATGGATCAAACAATTTTAAATGCTGAACTTCCGCCTGATCTTATGCCTCAAGATTCACAGCTTTCTTTAGATGATCAACCAGCTGAATCAGATAGTGGTTACTTTAGTAGTTCTCAGGTTCGAATTATCATAGCAAATTCTGATTAATTTTTTAAATTTAAAGTAATCGAAGCTTTGACATATTGGAGCTTAAATTTAATTGTGTCATAAAGAAAGATTGTTATGATATTTCAGTACTATTTCCTTTATTATGCATTTAAGACATGCATAATTCGTTTTCTGCCAGTTATTTTCATTTGTTAAATTCTATATGTATACAAAATAGTGTAGCAGACCTTTTTTTTTTTTTAACTATACTAAGTGCTTTCCTGGTCTTTCTAAATAAAGCATTACATTTGCATATAAGCATCATTATTGCAGACATATAATAACAGTGCCATATGATGGACAGGAAGCATCTTACTCTTCAAACATGGCTGATGATGCCAGCATAACAAACTATTTGAGCAAACCAGTCTTCGATGATGCAGAAGGGGAGCAGAGAACATCTTATGAAGCAATTGCGGGCATAGCAGAAGCATCTACCAGTGATGTTACTACCCCTCTCCTTTCAAAGCCTCTCGAAAATGGCAACAATTCAAACATACCAGAAAACAAGGTATACAAGGCAACATCTTGCTACCTAGTACCATTCTTCCTTAGATATCTCTTTGATTATTTTGAGTTACATTCTATTGCACATCATGAAATGCATCAAAAAATCCTCATAGTGTTGATTTTTTTATTTTTAAAAATTTTTAAACATAGGAGTGGGATAACTACTTGCTAAATGGTTTGTAGCCAGGAGGTGGGGGCTCCCACTCCTTTGAGGCTACATGACCATCAAGCCACAAGGTTGAGGTGTATCTATATTAGTTCACTTCCAATCTATTAAGCCTATAATTGGTATATTAAAAAAAAACTTTCACATCTGCCCAGAATGTGACTTACTTTTTTCCCCCAAAGCAAAAAACAGGAAAGCCTAATCTCTTGCTTGCATATTAATTCTAACATTGACTAGGAACCAGCTGATCCTTCAGAGAATTCCATTGAAGAAAAAAATATCTACAGCGATGTAAATGATGCAGTATTCAGCAACAAGGAAGATGAAGAGAAGATAAAGAATAATGAGAACAGTGAGGACGAACCTACACTCCAACTTAGACAGGATGTAGACTATCCCAGACTAGCCGAGATTAGATCTCCAAAAGCTCTGGATGATAAGTCAAAAGGATCAGCTGATGAGAAGGTAATAACTGGTCCTTTAAACATATCAGAAGAAATTGATAATTGGACCACTACAGAAGATACCAAAGCATCAGCACCAGTAACTGAATATGAAACCACTCTTCACCAGCCAAATTCTGCCAATGATGTTGATGCTGATATTGGAGCCATGGAAAAAGTTCAAGTTGATTCTGCAAATTATGAAGAAATTGCCAATTTAACAGAACCAGCAGCTAACAGAGACAGTATAAACATCCCCAGAACTGTAGAAGAGGTTAGTGATCAATAGATATAATTTGTATAGTGGTCACACAGTAGCGAGTATTGTAAAAAAGTAAGACAGAAAAAAAAGAACTCAAAAGAAAGAAATACTTATTTGCTTTCTAACCATAAGTAATTAAGATATTATTCTTCCTTTTTAACTGTACCTATTGTCTTCTTATTATGCACTCCATTTCTATAGAATTTTTGGCAACTAAATATTAATATTTTAATACGGTAACCATAGTACTGACGGTCTACATCTTTCTTGTAAAACTGAACCTTGAACAGGTACTATCAAATACAATGATGCCAGAATCATCCTCGGAAGTTGTCAAAGAGAATGAATATGAATCCCATAAATCAATGGGACACGAGGCTACTGCAGTACCAATTATTAGTGGTGAAACAACGGATTCAGGCTCTGTTAATGATTTGGAAGTAAAGTATGATGACTTGAAAATGAATGCACCCATGTTTTCATCCGTATCAGCAGTGGAAAGTGACAAGTTGAGCCAAGAGACACATGCCCTGGAGGCAGGAGAATTGGCACAACTTGAGGATGTCAACCCACCAAATGCAGATAACCCACATCACAGCTCAGAAGAAGCGCGTTATTTGCAAAATGTGTCAAGTGGATTATCGGAAGATGATGTGAAGAAGGAATTGCCCCAACCAAATGTCAATGAAGCAAATGATTTAAGATCTGCTGAAGGCATATCTGATGAAGTGAACCAGGGGGAAGCAATTGAACAAGTATTGAACAAGAATGACAACATGGTTTCAATTATATCAGAACAGAAAATTGACAAGTTGGGTGACACAGAACGCATGGAAAAGCTTAAAGAAGTGGTTTTGGTTGATGATGGCAATATGCAAAGGCCCGGTATACCAAATGATGGCTCAGAAGAAGTGAGAAATGGCCCAAAAGAGTCAAACGATTTGGTTGAAGATTACAAGAAGACAAACTAACAAGTAGAAACATCATCAAGGACTTGCCAGAACCAGTGGTCACCGAACCAATGGATCCCAACAAAGAAGCAGGGCCTGTAGAAGATTCATGAAGGGGTGGTGCACCTTGGCAACGTCAAAGTCCACTCAATTGTATACCTTGGAAAGTGGTTATGATTAACACAGAAAATGGAGTTTCACTAATTTTCCATCATCAAATGAAAATGTTGATCAAGTGGCTAAACCCACCAACATGAGAAGACTAACATAGTCCAGTACATACAACATCAGCAGCAACAAACTAAACCTTCCTACTAGGTGGACACAGCTACATAAATTAAATAGTCCATAGCATTGGGTCGAAAACCTCTAGAGATTGTGTTTAAAAGAAAATCTTTTTTAATAGTTTCCCCGATAGCCTTCTTAGATCTTATATTACCCCTTTTAATTAGACCTTCACATACACAAATTAATTTTCACTGAGTGTTTTTATTAGATTCCCTGGCTAGAAGTGCAGAAGATTATCGCACAAGGCTCACACCCAGATGATGGTTGAAATGTCACAATTTTCTTAGGGCTTCCAAATTTTCCATGCTTGTCTTGGATAACAGAATGAGAAGACCATTCTTTATCTTTTTTTTTTTCTCTGTTTTTTGTAACAGATTATTTGAACAAAGTACAGAATCAGGTTGTCTACCTTGTGTTGTGTACTTCCCCCCCTCCTACTTTAATTTTTTTGTTCCATTCGTGCAGGCTGCACACTTTTGCACTCAAAAGCAAATTATTACTAATATTCTCATCTATTATATTAGTATGATACTCATGCTTTGCACGAACTTTTTCTGACCATAGTCACTTAAAATATCAATTTTTACTTATTGTGTATTTGGTTTTTGGAAGATAATACTATAATCATTTAGTTGTTCATAAATCATAATCTAATATATATATATATATATATATATATATATATATGAATTTCTATTAACATTTTATCATTTTTTATTTCATTTTTAACATACAAAATGCAAAAGAAAATACAATAGACGTAACTTATCTATTTAATTGTTGGCCAGACTTTTTGATATTACATATAAATTAAGAGTATGACATACTTTTATGCAAAACAAATGTACCTTATTATCTTGTCGCACCATTTTAATGTTGTTTTAATCTGTAGGAATTACGTAACCAGGCATGAATCGCAACTCATTAATCTTTCTTTGATCCTTTATGTGTCTTTTAATGAGGTAATATCTTTAACAGCAACAAAAGAAAATACCATATCCTACAAACACATAGGAAATTGTTTAGTACAAAATTTTGATAAATTGCTGTTCAAAAGAAATATATAAAAGTTCATAATTTTTTTTTTTTGGCGATGTTAATAAAAGTTTTACATGAAGATAGAGTGAGTCATAACATCAAGGACAAAGCACAATGATAAACTACATACGAAACAAACACAAAACTATTGAAGGAGAGTGTCTCTGCAATAAGACATGTAAAGTAGTCAACCATTCATCATAGTTGAAAACAATTTCTCGTAAAATAAATGTATGTTAGAAACATAGTTAGGACAAAAATAAAAATGAATCTCAAGATCATTAATCTCGCACACAAATTGTTAACATAGATATTCATGCGTAATTGAAGAGTGATATGTGTAATATGGACCTAGTTCCCCTGTCGTGAAGGCAGGGAAAGATAAGAAAAAAAAAGGAAAAAAAATTAAGACTAAAAATTTAGTAAGAATAAAAATAGGTCTCATTTATTAAATTATAAAGAGTAATAAAGAAAAAGTTATCAAAATTATCAAATAAAAAATTAAAGAGTAAATTACACTAACCTCCCTTGAGGTATTTGATTATGACACTCCACCCCATTCTTATTCAAATATGACACTCCACCCCCATTTACTCAAATATTAATTAAAAAATATACTTAATGTTAATAAAATATTCATAAAAAGAATATTAAATTAATATTTTAGTCTAATTTTACTTAAAAATTATACTTTAACTTAGTTAACTATTTTAAATAATTAATATTTTGATAAATTATATTTTTTTAATCAAATAATTATATGTATTACAAGGTATAAATTTAACAATATGTATGATTATGAAAAAAAATTTAATATAAATATAGAGGCATCTTGGGGTGAGTTTAGTTAGCAAAAAATAAGATCAATTATGCTCCACATTTTGTTCTTAACTAAACTCACCTAAGATGCCTCTATATTTGTACAAACTTTTTTTTTTCATAATCACATACATTGTTAAATTTATACTATATAATAAATGTAATTATTTGATTAAAAAAATATAATTTATTAAGATATTAATTATTTAAAATGGTTAACTGAATCAAAATATAATTTTAAGTAAAATTAGAGTAAAATTTGATTTAATATTCTTTTTGTGAATATTCTATTAATATTTAAGTATATTTTTTTAATTAATATTTGAGTAAATGGGGTGAAGTGTCATATTTGAATAAGAATGAGGTGGAGTATCATAATCAAATATCTCAAGGGAGGTTGATGTAATTTACTCAAAATTAAAAGATTTAAATTTGTATAATATAAAAGTTGCACCTTGAAAATGAAAATGGAAAAAACTTGATAAGCATAAACGAAAAATATGGTAAGAGAATATACCTAAAGAGACAAAGCACTTGCATGTTTAATCACCAGAGGATTTGTCAGTTCCACAAAATAAGTTGAATGATTACTTAGCTTGTTTAAGTATTATAACTACTATACCATTTTATTGTTTATGTGTTTCATAGTTTTTGAGATTAAATATATTTAGCTTAAGTTGTAGCTTTTGCGAAAATTTGTAAGTTCTTCATAATTATGTGTTACTTAATTGTTTATTGTGCTATTGATATTGATATAAAGAAAACATTTCTATTGTAAATAAAAGTATAATGGTGCCAAATAAATTTTTGTTGAATTTATAAAATCTATTTAAATTGTGGAAGTGTGCGCCCCTTAATTTTAAAAATTTGAATTATCTGGAATTACTTGAAAATTGCCCAAGCAAAAATAAAATAATACATATCCATCATGAATTTAATAATTTATGACTCCTGAGACTGTTAGTAATAAGACTAAGGGAATAAAAATCTCTTAATAAAATATTTTTTTTAGATATAAAAATAATATTCTCTATATTTTGAAATTGGCAAGTGATAATAATTATTGCAAGAAAAGGGAAAATTTTTTAGGCATTTGCCAAGATCCAACTCATCAGGAAATGGGAAAATTCTTGTGACCTTGTGCAACTTATTTCGAATCATCACTTAAGATGGTTTAACTAAAATTCATTTGATTTAAATAAATTTTTTAAATATTTATTTAATTTTTTTCAATAAATAAATAGAGACTATATCAATAATTATCTCCTAAAAAATAAAAACATTAATTGTAAAGACTTAATGAAGTTAATAATTATACTATAAAATTCTAAGAATACTATAAAATCAAGTTTATTGAATATTTAAGTAATTATTTAATTTATTTAACCATTAAGTACATGAAATTTTAAGTTGTAAAATTTAAAATCTTAAATCTTAAAATTTAAAAGGTTAGATTTTAAATTTTAAAATATAAAATTATAAATATATAAATATATAAATCTTAAATATTAAAATTTAAATATAATATAACATTAAATTTTAAAGTTTTACTTTAGAATTTAAGTTGAACTTTAGAGTTTATAACTTTAGATTTAAACTTTAGTGTTTATGTTTGTAAATGTTATAATGTAAAGTCTCATAAATTTAGTTTTTAAATAAATTAAATAATTATTCATATAAATTAAATGCATTATTGATAGATAATATGTAAAAAAATTTTAACGAACTTATTTACTAATATTCACGTGCAGAACTAATTTGGGGTAGAGGTTTTTTTAGTGTTTTATTTTTCTAATTTCTTAATTTTTAAATTATATAATTTAATTTATTTATAAATATAATTAAAATAATTTAATTTTTTATTATTGAATTTATTCTAGTATAATGTGGTATTGTGCCTCATTAATTATGATTTAAATTTTATATTTCTATTATAATACAATATAATCGTTATATAAATTGATTTTTTAATTAAAAATATAATTAATATGTATGAAATTATAATACAAAAATTAGGAAAATTATCACTATATCACATTAAGTAAATAAATTTAAATTATTATTAATAGGGAGACTAAATTAATATATTTAAAAATTAAAAAAATAAATTATCTTTTAAAAATTGAAGTAATTAAAATACTCCAACTTCAAACTATATTTTTTGAATTTAAATTTTAAATATTTTTTTAAATTTTATTAACTTTCCTTTTATTTTTTTTAAAATTAATAAATAAAACTTAAAATCCTCAACCTTCCTAATACCCCAAAGTCCACTGGCAAAGTGCCCATATGGGGAGATAGCGTTGGAGTGTCAGCGACAACAATTTTCCATTTCTCTCCTCAACGTCAACCATTCTGAGATAACCATGGTAGCCGTTGCACCCCATCAGCTTCAGTCAAATGCTCGACTACAGCCATTGATCTCCTTGGACCTAGAAGGAACGTTCTCAAGCTCTAGCTCTAGCTCAATTCTCAAAGCCCTTCATTGCGGCCCTTCGTTTGTCTCGCTTAAGTGCTCAGCTCGCTCACCTCCATGTTTAGGTAATTTTCTGGCTGTTGGGTACATATAGAAGCTTCAAGGGGAAAGATATCTGAGCGTTGAAAGATTTTAGCTGGGTTCACTGAGAATTGCGATTGAAATCTTGGTTGTTGTTGTTTTTTCCCCCTGAAATTTCCCATTGAAGTGAAAGTTCTATCACGCTCTGTTAAAATGAGGAATATAATTATATATTTAAAGGGTGTTAAGTAAATTTTGAAGTTCCAATCTCTTAAGTTTTTTTATTTGGCTATAATGTAAGTTCGGTAATCGATTGCAACGTATTGGGGCTCTGCTTGTTTATCTTATCATGTAATTTTCCCATGTTTTAACTGTTGCTCTTTTACTCATCCGTCCAGGCCAAAATCCAGAGAGTTGTCTTGAAGCTTCAAACAATGAAAATGTAATTCTCCTTACCGAGCATGTTTAATTAACCAGCTCTTCCTGTTAGTTGCCTACTCGTGTTTGGTTGAAGGGAATGATGGGAAGGCTGCCACCTATCTATATGAAGTGGTCAAGCCTAGAATCTAGGTGTCCAATATTGTAAGTTTTTTAATTGTCTTGGTTGCTTTTATCTGTTCCATATGTCGGATGTATCTGGTTCTGGTCAGTATTTTGGTTTATTACTTATGGAAATTATAGAATGGTTGGAGCTCGGCTGATGATAAAGAAATATGGGTTAAAATTATCGACAATGGATGGGATTGAGCAAGACTCCCTTTTAATGGCTGAAAGAACTTGTTCCTTTCCTGGGACACTGCTTCGATATGTATTATAGTCTATGCTTGAATAAGATTCTCCATAATGATTTTAATGAAATTTGAATGAGTTGTTTGTCCACTTCTCCATGATTAGTTCAAGTATTAACATCTAATCCTCCTTAAACCCTTCTGTCCTATGTAAGCTCTTTATTGTCTATTATTATTTATTATTTTCTTTTTTCCTTTTGCTACAATTTCTTTATCTTAACTCCAACTACACTATTCTCTAGCTTGAATAGTCATACATAAATAGCACACTTAAATTTTTTCGTATATATAGAACAGATCATAGATCTTTGCAAATGAATTGCTTGAAAATTGAAAACTAAATCAGGGAACTAGAACCAAGGTTAGGAGCATCTTAATGATGCTTAAACTGCAGAAAGTGGGAACCAAAATAAGGTTGGTAAAAGCAATTGTATTTAAGAGGGATCATCTCAACCAACGTTCATCTAAATGAGCATATATTCTACGAGTAATGACGGTGCAGCTTAAAGTTCTTGTATAGAGTATTCTTGTACATTTTAGTTAATTTATTTTATGAAATAAAATATTTGACAGAGAAAGTGAAATTCATCTATAGGATTCGTTTCTTTTGTTTTTAGGTTTTAATTTTTTTAATTGATCCCACAAATCATAATTAAAATGTGGATCTTTTTAATTTATGAGGCATGGCACTTCTGCACAGCCCTCTATTTCTATCAGTTAATATTTTAGATATTTGTCCACATAAATGAAAATCTCTGGTGAATATCATGCTCAGAACTCCTTTAGAAATAACATTTTTGTCTTACACTAAAGCTATATGAGAACAAAATGCTGTTTCGAGAAGAAAAGCTTCTTGGAAGAAAGGAGACTTCTGCTCGATAACTTACTCTTTTTCTGGCATATTTTACCCTCTTAGACTTGCTCTCACGTTCTCGTATATGCACAGTTATGTTTATATGTCTGTAATTAGTGGCAGAGCCATGTTCATTGCAATATGGGCAATTACCCATACTGAAGTTTTCATTATCTTTGAGATGTAAAATTGTACATTATTATAAAATACTAATACTTTCTCTCTGTTAGATATTGTGCTCTGTCTATTCTATTGTAGTTTATGCTAATTACTACGGTCCTTTTTTTGACTTTTATAACTAGTAGAAGCTCTCCATTTTCTGCAATTTATAAATTTCAGAATTTGAAAGTCAAAAGCAATAATGCTAACAAACTGCTTATTTCTATTAAAATCTATTCTTTATGAGTGTTTGTAAAAAGAAAATCCTGAAGAGAAACTCTACAAATAGTGATAAATTACATAGAGTACTGAACAACGAAAAAAGAGAATCAGCATTGCTTATTTATTAGTTTATTAACCATTAAAGTTAACACTGCTTTTACTTGTGGTTTAATATCCATATTGTGAAGGATATAGCTGATAATATTTGATAATAAAATGAATATCTAAGTATCTAACTATCTGTGGTTCCTCCGATAATAATAATTTTCATACTTGATATTTAGCCATATGCCATTTCTAGGGTTCCATAATAATGCATGCCTTCATTAAAATCCTAATTTCCATCTTAAATGTTATATTGATCTGCAGTAGAATGCCATGATTTTGGTATTAAGATATAAATAAATGTGAAATTTTACTAGATACACAACTGTCTGTTATTTGGATAAATTGCTGTCTTTAGTTAGCTCATTATCCTTGTGAACACATTTCTCACTGAAATTCTGCCATATCTTTATCGTTGAGAAGTTGGATACATACATCAAGTGTGTTTTAATTTGTGATAAAACCTACATCTTACCTTTCAGGTCACTGGGAAGCTCCTTCATTTGCCTAGGTTGCATGCACAATGTTCGTCTATGCATGTTGATACAGTTACCAGAGCACCAAAGGTTGTATTTGTTTATGATTTTATTATTATTTTTATAAAAAGAAACTTTTGAGCTATCAATGCTGGTGACATTTATTGGTTCTTTTCTTGAGGGGTACAGAAATTAATCACGTAGTTAAATTTCAGAGGCAGGTTGTTCTTGGATGCCAAACATTTATTTCTGCCAGTTTAAGATATTTCAAATGAATTATATGCCACTAAAATGAGCCCTTGTTCTCTCTTGTAGCGGGTATCTGTTTGCTAAGCCATAAGAAGATCTTAAACCATATTGATATCATCATCATTTTCTTGAAATAATGTCCTTGCCACTAAGTAGTTTTCATTGTTTGTTTTACTGCAGGAAAAAGAGGTGGAGTCTACGAATTTCTTGGAATTCTTAGATCAGTGCACAAATAGAATGCAGCTTAAGCAAATACATGCTCACATGCTCCGCACATACCTCTTTTCTGACCTATGTCTTTCCAGCAAACTGCTGACAGCCTATGCTCTGTCATCAATCTCAAGCCTCAGCTATGCTCATAGAGTGTTTGATCAAATGCCACGTCCAAATCTCTACTGTTGGAACACAATGATTCGTGCTTATGCCTCCAGCACGGACCCAACTCAATGTCTCTTAATCTTTTTGCAAATGTTATATTCTTGTTCAGAGTCTCCAAATAAATTTTCTTTTCCTTTTGTCTTGAAGGCAGCCTCAGAGCTCAAAGTTTCACATTTTGGTAGAGTCTTGCATGGAATGGTCATTAAGGCCTCCCTGGCCTCAGATTTGTTCATTCTTAATTCACTTATACACTTTTATGGCTCAATTGGGGATTTGGATATGGCCCATAGAGTTTTCACAAAAATTCCAGGAAAAGACGTTGTTTCTTGGAATTCTATGATAACTGCCTTTGCACAAGGGGGCTCCCCTGAGAAGGCATTGCTTTTGTTTAAGGAAATGGAGATTGAGAATGTGAAACCAAATCATATTACAATGGTGGGTGTCCTTTCAGCTTGTGGGAAGAAGTTGGATTTGGAATTTGGTAGGTGGATCTGTTCATGTATTGCAAGGAAAGATGTTTTTGTGGACTTGACTTTGAATAATGCAATGCTTGATATGTATGTCAAATGTGGGAGTGTTGGTGATGCACAAAAACTGTTTGATATGATGCCTGAGAAAGACATCGTCTCTTGGACTACAATGCTTGATGGTTATGCCAAATTAGGGAATTACGACAGGGCTAAGCTGACTTTTGATGCAATGCCTCAGAAAGAGACTGCTGCTTGGAATGCCCTTATATCTGCTTATGAACGGAGTGGTAGGCCAAATGAGGCATTATCTCTCTTCCACGAAATGCAGCTTCATATGAATGCAAAACCCGATGAGGTTACTATTGTTTGTGTGTTATGTGCTTGTGCTCAATTGGGAGCAATAGATTTAGGTCAATGGATCCGTACTTACATAAAGAAGCATGACATTAATCTAAATTGTCATGTAACCACTGCCCTCATTGACATGTATGCTAAATGTGGAGATTTAGAGATGGCACTAGAGGTATTTTTTTCAGTTGAAAGGAAAGATGTGTATGTTTGGAGTGCCATGATTGCGGGTCTGGCAATGCATGGGCGAGGAAGGGAGGCCTTAGATTTGTTTTCAAGCATGTTGAAAGCTAAGATCAAGCCAAATGGCGTGACATTTACTAACATATTATGTGCTTGTAGCCACACAGGACTGGTCAATGAGGGAAAATATATTTTTGATCAAATGGAACCATCTTATGGTGTTGTGCCTGAAATAAATCACTATGTTTGCATGGTTGATACTTTTGGACGTTCAGGTCTTCTGGAAGAGGCTGTGTCTTTTATAGAGACGATGCCAATGCCACCAACTGCCGCTGTGTGGGGAGCTCTGCTTGGAGCATGCAGTTTTCATGGCAATGTTGAGCTTGCTGAACTAGCTTGTCATCGTCTGCTTGAGTTAGATCCTGGAAATCATGGAGCCTTTGTCCTTTTATCAAATATATATGCTAAAGCAGGGAATTGGGAGAGGGTATCCAATTTGAGGAAGCTTATGAGAGATTCTGGCATAAACAAGGAACGAGGGTGTAGCTCAATTGAGATCAATGGTACTGTTCATGAGTTTCTAACGGGTGATAATAGCCACCCTTTTTCTCAAAAGATCTACGCAAAGTTGGATGAAATTTCAGTAAAATTGAAGTCAATTGGTCACAAGCCAAGAAGGTCTGACCTCTTGCAACTTGTTGAGGAAGATGACTTGATGGAGCAAGCGTTAAACCTACATAGTGAGAAGTTGGCAATGGCCTTCGGACTTATTAGCACTGAATCATCTCAACCAATTCGGATAGTAAAGAATCTTCGTATATGTGGTGACTGTCATATAGTTGCTAAACTCATATCCCAACTTTATGATAGAGAGATATTGTTGAGAGATCGCTACCGTTTCCACCATGTTAGAGGAGGCAAATGCTCGTGCATGGATTATTGGTGAATGCTACAATAAATGGATGTATGTCTCTTTTTTCTAAATCAGCATAGAAGAGGGACAGTTTATCTGCTTTCACGAAGGGCACTGTAACTATACCTAGGCTTTTATGCAAGACTTTCCCTCACATGGAGCGGACTATTCTCCTAATCTAGAGATCATCATTACTCAGCTGTTTTGACGCTTTTCATGACATCAGGTTCCTGTTAAATCCACTCTCATTTGAGTGCTTTCATGTAGAACTCACAAGCATTTAGCTAACATGTGAAATGTGGTTGCAGTTATGCTGTTAACATGATAAGAATCCATGAGGCGAATGACAGACATGTCTAGTCTTTGATCGAAGGCTTGTGTAGGAAGCTAAATTCTGGCAAACTGAGTGTTTTGTACTCCTCTGGACGAATAAAAGGTAAAATTTTCATTGTACCGGTCTCCAACTAAATGTCAGAAATTTTTAGTTGATCCAGAAGCTACAGCTGAGTAGCTTTACAAAAACATACTTAGCTTGTCAGACTTAGAATTCATACAACAGATATGTCAAATATGAAGCTGCTAATCTCAGGTAGCGCCTCTATTACTCATGTCTTTCAGCCTTCCTGATCAATCAACTTCAGAAGAATAGCCTGTCAAATTACATAATTAAGTCAGCAACCTAAACAGAAATAATTGAAAATGTACAAAATATTTATATCAACAATTAAAAGCAGTTCATATGCAAAGAAAACTTAAAAATGAGCATAACTTCTAAATTGTTTTGATGAATGTTTGATTTGCGCATGCACATACAAAACAGACAGGCAGAGTTTGTCAGAAACTTACCGGGCATGAATTATATGTCCCTGATGCAATTTAGCAGATGAGATTAATAGCTCCACAGGATGAAATTCAACAGACAAACTATGTCCTCTATTCTCCGTGAAACATTAATTCACGTTGTATAAGGTGTTCAAACGCCTGCATATACCCAGCAAAAGTACCAGCAGATTAACTTGGAGACACATTATGTGAAAAATTGCCTGAAGTTCCACTTCTTTCATAATATTCTGTGATATGTCAAGAAGTTATTTTTTTTTTTTTTTGGTTACAAAGGGCCATACATTAGGGCTATTACAGGGAAAGGGAAAGTTGGGAATCGAACCAACGAACCTCGTTCGACGTAAGGAGCACTGATGCCACTGAGCCAGTGGCTCACGGGCTGTCAAGAAGTTATTTATCATATGCAGAATATTAAGTACTTTTCATGAGGATGGCGTCAGGATTTTTTTTTTTGAAGGTTCGCTACTACATGTGTGATCATATATTATTTGTTGATTAGTATATATAATAAAAATATGATGCTGTTTTTATAATTTTAAAATATTCAGAGATCACATTAAGATTTTAAACATAATTAAGGTAAAAATATATAAAACTATTTAAAAATTCAAAAATTTTTACAAATTATATACAATTTTACAAAATTCAAAAAACAAAACTAAACATTTTCCATAGTATGAATGAAATTTTTCAAAATTTAAGGCCCAAAACCCGCCTCGCACCCCTCGCTGCCTTTCATCGTGCACGTAAAATAAAACAACAGTTAGAAACCACCTGTTGTCAAGGAAATCAATGACCCACAGGAACACATGAATTTAAGCATGCAAGGAACTGGAAAGGTTTGCAACAAGAGCTCACTACATGGGTCAAAACCTGATAAGCGTATATTGTTTGGGCAAACGTGCAAAACTGTATTGTTTATGATTTGCAAACCAATTGTTAGGCCTTTTTTATTGCAGAATACATCAAGAATACAATATTCCAGTAAATTTTGGAAAATGATAGTTCTACGTGACGAAGAAACGTATTGTAACTACGTTTATTAGATGGCACAGAAAAAATAAAAATGAAATGAGAAAAAATAATTATTTATCATATTAAATTTACGCCATATATTAGATGTAGAAAAGATTGTAAGTATAAATACATATACCTAACACTGCTATAAATTTTTGGCACAAATAACTTTATATATTGGCGATGCTTTTCTTTTCATTTTTTAGGGATATTTTATTTTTTAAATAAAATATTAATCTTCTTTAAGACACAAATGGTTAATAGTTAATATTTTTTAAAAAAAGATAATTATAAACTCAAATTCTTATTAATAAATTATTTTAAAATTTTTTAAAATATAATTAATTTTTATTACATTAATACTTTATTAATAATATTATTATATTCATACTTTTTACTCATAATTTATTTACGTTTATCTCATCTTATCCACGCATCTCTCCGTCTCATTTTTTTCATTTTCATCCTTCTGCTATATCATGAACATAGATAAATTGTGGGCATAAGAATTGTAGATCAATCATTCTGCTTTATTAGTACCTTAGTCGTGATCTTGTTTACCGTAGGACCAGCGTTTATGTAGAGTCATTAATATAAGAAAACCCTTGGTTGGATGGCAAACGACAAGAAAGGAACCAACCATTAATTAAGAACATAGAAAAACCTTACTGTAATGTAATTCAAAGATCAAATCCAGAAAGAAATATACACGAAACGAACAAGAAATTTCTGGACTGAGATATCTTCTTGATGTTGGATGGCATGTGACACTACTGGGTAGTGCAGGTTTCCAATAAGAATAAAATTTCTCAAACGAGATGATAGCTGTGGCATCAGCAATACAAACTATTTTTGAAAAGAAAAAAATTAAAATATTATTCATATTTTTAATAGTGTAATGATATTTAATTATTATTTTAAAATTTTAAAATTTAACTCTATATATGTGTTAGATGATTTAACTCTCTTATTATTAAAAAAAACATTTAATATTAAATTCTTTAAGCCAAAAGTAATAACTGCAATGTTGTTTTGATATATCATGATTTATAGCACTTAATATCTCATCAGCCAGATCATGGGTTCAGATCTCTAATTTTTAAGGAATTCAAAGATAATAGTAAAGTAAGTGAAAGGTAAATATAAAATTAAAAAAAGACAAATATTTTAAGAGAAAGAAAATAATTAATAAAAAATTTATAAAATATATTTTAATATAAATTATAAATAAATAAATAATTATTAAAATTAAAAAAAATAAAAATAGAACATTCAAATTCCCTAATCACATATAATATGTATGTGATTGACAGTGACGTGCAACACATTTGTGTTTCCTAAGCAGATGAGTGTGAGTGATTTGACTATTATAATTCGAAATTACTAATCAATTTTTTCTCTTTCTTAAATCCTTTCATTTTTTTAAAAAAAAACAAAATAGCATTTGAAGGAAATTCAGATTCCTCATTTTTTTTTCTTCTCTCCTTTCCGAAAATCAATCTAAACCAAACAAGGTAATTAAAGTCCCTCGCATCCTCTCCTCTCCCCCTCAATTCCCATAGAACAGTATGTAAAGTAAGAGTCCCACAACTCCATATTGTCTAATTAAAAAAATTCAAATACCTCTCTTTAAGAAAATTAGGCAATTTCACCACTTTAAACAAACTCCCATTATTAGAAATAAATTATATTGCATATAATTATTAAATAATTTTTAATATAAATGTGGTAAAAATATTTAAACCTTAGCACTAGTGTAATATTACCCAAATTTCTTATCACTAACATTTAATGATTTTATTAATTAATGTTTAATTTAGACATTCAAATGTGAAGTGCAATAGATTATAATAAATCAAATGGTCCTATGCTCAATTTATATATAAAAGGGGTGGAGATTGAAATTGGAAAGGAAATGTGCAATTGACAAAGGAAAATATCTAATTTCTTTCTTTGTTATTTTTTTCTGAAGTTTTTTTAAATTAGAGATTGGTACCACCAGTGCACCACCAATCATGTAAAAAATACAATAATTTATAATTAATTAGCACTGATTAAAAGATACAAAATTATATATTCATTAATTTATAAAAATTATTTTGTATACATAAAATATTTATACAAATAATATTATTCTAATAAGTATTCTTCACTGTTGACGTGCACGCGCGCACGGTTGGATGCACACACATGGGAGAATGGGAGCCCTGACGCCCCGATCACATGGTCTGACTTTGGTATTGCCTCTTATGGAAGGCCACGTTATGATGGAATCTTTCCTTCAATGGGAACAAACAAATTGGTGGCGCGGCCAAAACTTATTAATTTATTCGTTCAATTTTCTTATCCCATTTTTCTTTCTTTCCAAACATAACTTAATTAATGCTTATGACGTCCACTATCATTTTCAACGATTCCCCCATCTCCACATCACACAACAGACAGCATAGACGTACGTAACCCGCACCACCCAATATGATTATACATAATTTTTTTTTTCTATTCACATTGAATATTATATATATATAATAATATATACACAAAATAATTTCATATATTTTATATATTTTTATATTTTCTTATATTCTAATTTTTTTATTTTTTTCATCTATTTCTATACATATATTCAATTAGAATTCAATAATTTACAAATACATTTTTTCATATATATATATATATAAACACAACACATTCTCTATAATTAATGTTAATTTTATTAGACAGTTGAGTAATCTCATTTATCAAATATCCTTAAGTCCATCATCAATAGAATAAATCCAGGGCATCTTCTTTTGATCGCTGCATTGTTGGACACCTTGTTTTATATATAATATTAGTGAACTTCAATTGAAATGATTTAAACAAGCATTATAGTTATTAATTATAATAAATGGTTTGGGGAGTGCAGGCTGCTCATTATTATAACCATTAATTGCCGTGTTTTGCTTGTATTCTCCTTTTCTTTGGTTGCAGATTAGACCCTAGCTAGGTGTAAACAATTCAGTGTCAATACAAAACCCAAATGTAATCCAAAGTTCTTTTATTCAAATAATTCCACTTTAAATAAAGAAAAGGGACTCTGGTGAGTGTTTATCATTCACGATTTTTTTGACTTTAAGATATCAAAATCATTCTGATTTTATATATTTTCTTGCTTATCTTATGTATGAGAAGATTATTACAGAAAAGATAGAGATTAATTCATCAATAAATAATTAAAATCGAATAATAATCGTTAATCACTGGTAAATTTTTAAAAGAAAAGCATCTGTCATGAATTCCGTTGTCAAATATAATTAATTACCAACAAAAAATTTGACCAATCAAAAAATTTTGAATTATCATCATCAGAAGTCAACAATAACATTAAATGATAATATTTTATATATCAAAAAATAATTTGTCAAAAATTCAGAACTTAAATTTATGTGAGTAGTACTGACAGAATATCATCGACTTGGATGCGTTAGAGTAAAAAAAAAATAGAAAACAACTAGTTGAAAATAATATTTGATGATCTTAAGTTGTGATTTTGTGTTTGGTGAAACAGATCCATGGAGCATTTTATTACGAAAATGAGACCTGCATGTTTGGTGTGTTTCACGTACATTATATGTTGAAGTATAAAAATTAATAAAAAAAAAGAGAAAGAAAAAAAAAAGCATAAAAAAATGTGTAATTTTTTTTATACATATATTATTATTTTTTATTATCATTGAAGGTAAGGCACCAACGACAGACAGAGAATACCAATTTAATTAGGAATATATTAACTGTTGCAAGCAACAAATGCATTGTTGATGGCTTTTGTTGACCAATAATTGCATGCATTCTATAAAACAATGTGAATTACATTAAACAGTATATGACAAAAGCCAACAGCTCCAAAAAAGAATAATCATTTACCCTTATTTTTTAATGAGGGTGTGAAATGGAGATCCTTTCAACATAAAGATCACACGTGAGAAACATTGCTCTTACTTGTTAATGACAAGCTTACCATAATTCATCTGAAATTGACACTTCCTCCTCATACTAATGATTGTGGGGTAGTGAAGTTTATTTAATGGGTTATCAGTTCTATTAACTAAAACTTTTTTATTTTAATGGAGGCATATGTAGAAGTTTTGCTTAGAATTGTTATGTGAAAGCAATTTATGGAACTGAGAAAATAAAAATCAAGAGGTTATGCTAAAATTAAAAGAAAAATACAAAATTTATAAATAAAGAACACTTTTTGTTCTCTTATTCTTTTTAAAATTACTGAAATCATAAAATTTTTAAAATGAAGCGATCTAAATCTGCTCAGCATTATTATTGAGATGCTTTTATCTACTTTATTTCAAGAAAAGATAAAGGCATGTGAAGACTTCATGTAGTCTTCGCGTGCTTTCTCAATCTCAGGCCCCTCTTTGTTCTCCCAAATTTAACTCTTTGTTTCTGGGGTCTAGATTTTTAAACTTTTTTATTCTCTCATTTAGTTATTATGTTATTTTATTGATTTTTTATCTTACACTTAAATAAATTTAAGTAATATATTTAATTTTTATTTTTCTTTTAATTTTATTTTTATTTATCATCTATTACATCCTACCTTTCAAAAAATAAAAATTAAAAAATATCAACTAATCTATTTTTTACTAAATTTAGATTTTTTGTCTTTATTATTCTTTGGCTCTGATAATTTTTAATTTATTTCTTTTTAATTTATATAAAAATATTTTTTATTAATTTTTTCTCTTAATTTTATATTTATTTTTTTTATATTTTAAAAAATTCATAGGCAAAGGATCATCCCGGTATATGCCTCAATCTTTTTTTTTTTTTTTTAAATTTCTGCTACGTGTGTAAGGTGCAATTAATATGGCTTCCATTTCCATGTCATCTAAATCCATTTGTGGGAACGTGGAAGTCATGCCATTATATCCTTCCCCTTCAATTCTAACAAAGAGAAAGACTTATATAATAAGGTCAATTATTCTTTCAAAAATTATACAAAAATAGCGTATTCAATCTGTTGGGATTTTTGTATAGGAAACTTTCACGTTGTTGATCATCTCAATTAGAAATTGATTTACAAATATGAATATGCAACAATAATTGAGGCTGGTCTGCCTTGTTTTGAACGTGTTGAGTCGGTGTGAAAGAAATTGAGGTTGCAAGACGCCAGCTTCGAGGAAGCCATTACAATCATCACGGTGGCACTACTGCCGGATGGCCGGCCGGCCGCCACCAAACTAAGGAGCGTGTCACATGTGACGCAATTATACAAGGCAGATTTACATTTGGGCCAGGCAACTCGGTTCAACCACACCCACCTCCAGCCCAATTCACATTTTTTCCAAATAGCAGGCAAATTCTATTTTTACGAAAAGAAATTTATATAAATCTATGAAAATAAATTTTAATCATTTAATATAGTTAATCCAACCCCTCATCATATCCAACTGCTAAAAAATAATTTTATTAAAAAAATATTATTTTAATAATAACAATAATGAGCAAATTAACTTTTTACCAATTACATTATAAAAAACATATAAGTGCTATTTTATATTTATATATATATATACACACACATATTCATACAATTTATTTTAAAAATTATTTAATTTTTGTAAGCAGGTATAAAATTTAACAAATTTAATAATTACACTTCTATTATTATTTTCTTAAAGATTTTTGTTTGTAGGTGTTAATGAAAATAGACTTTACAGTAAAAATTGAGGTATTATTATTGGAAGCGAACAGGGTGGTAAGAGTCCAGAAAGAGAAAGGCAAACAAGTTCCCACTAATACAGTGACAAGAGCAATGGGAAAAGTAGTTTTCATTATGTTACTTTTTCTTCAATCACAATTTGGATCCTATGATGCAACAGTAGATGGGGAGTCCCAACACTTAACCCCTAGCTAGTTAGGTGAGAAAAATAGTAGCAATAGAGACTTTAAGAAGCACAACTTAGAAACTACAACCTCCAAATTTGTCTCACATGAGAGTAAGGAAGGAATAGATATTTCACTAAACACATGGCAAATTAAAACATCGTCAAAAGTAATAAAGGGATTAATAGTCAATTAATGATAGGAATCTGCTCTTGCTTATCATAGCCACACTTTTTTTTTTAAATTTTTATAAGATATTTTCATATATTTAAAACTGTATGACTAATTGTCACTTACAAAACTATAGGTTACTGATTTTTGAATATTTAGATTAAAGAAAATTCAAATTTATATTTGTTTTACACTTTTCTCAAAAATTCAAAAGTGATTTGACTAATTAAGTTAATCTTTAACCTTTATCATAACCACACTAGATGTTAAGAGAAATGTTTTTTCTACTTAGCAATTCCCAGGTTTAGAGAGAAAAGTTAAGAAGGTAGAGAAAAGGTAAAGAGAATATAAGAGATTGTACTGTCAGAGTGTAAACTTTATATATACTTATATCATTACTCAATTGTTTAGATATTGAAACTAGTCAATTTCTTTTTAATGAGATTTGAGTCTCAAATTTTTTTTTATTTTTAACTTTTATAATTTTTTTCTTTATTTTTATTTTACACTTTAATCTAAATAATAATTATTTTTTTACTAATTTTTCTCTTCAAATTTTATTTTTATCTTTTAATTATTATTTCACAACTTTTAAAATAAAAATTAAAAAATTTCAATTTCTCTTGAGTGATAGTATTGGCATTTATTTAATCAGCTTTATACATGTACAAATAATAAAAAAGATAAAAAATAAAAAAAGTCAAAATATGATTTATGAGAAATTATGACCTGGCAATTTATGGATCACCTTATATATATATATTTGTATTATTAAATAATTTTAAATACTATTAATAAGTTAACATATTTTATTTAAACTTGTACTTTTTTTAATTATCCAACACAATTATATACTTAAATTAAATACATATTTAAAATATTATTTATAAAATTATTATTATTATTAACATTGCCATCTTAATCTAGCTTCATCCAGTTAAATATAAGAGTAAAAATGTAATCATTCTGATTTAACAATAAAATAATAATTTTATCAAAACTTATATTTTGTGTTACATTATCATAATTAAATTTAAAATTTAAAAAATCACTTTATTATTAAAATCATGTTTTAAAATTTTAACTTTACAATTTAATTTATGTACTTAATAATAACTTAAATTTATAAAATAAAAATAACGTCAAAATAAGAGTTGTGTTTGTAAATAGAATTGTTCTCCAATAATATAGAACGAGAACATGAGAAGAAAACAAAATTCGGATTTTCGAAAATGCCCATGTAAAAATAATTTTGTGCCTAGGTTTTGGGGATTATATTGGTAAATTCAAAGTATAATGCTTTCGTTCATGATCGGAGAAGCCGCTTGTGACATCCAGAATAAAGGCAGTTGCGTTGTGCGGAGCCCCTAGACATGTAGATTTCCAAAGCGGGGGAGACAACCGGTCAAGGGCAGTGCCGCACCGAAGGGGACCACTTTGGTTTCTATTGTTTTGCGGGCTCACACTTTGAGACGGTGCTGCATCTGCGTGGACTGCACGCTCGGGAGGCATAGTTACAGCTCAGACGACGCCACTCTCTCACGCGCTGTAGCGAAGAACGTGGGATCCATCGTTCCCCTCCTCCTTTCCGTTTCCACAAACAACCAAATGCTTTATTATTTTTTTTTTGTGAACAATGCTTTATTATTGAAATCAAAACAAAAAAACCTTTCGTAGTCGCGATGATGTGAGGCAAGCAATCGTGTGCGCTCACGTCCTTGGTTAGGAACCGTAGCCTTACGTGGGTCCGTACATTGGTTCGTTGGAGAAGTTGCCTCCGTCTGTTATGGACAGCGATGTTCAGGCAGTGTCACGCAATGGAAGGTTGGCACGTGTTGCCATGGATACTCTCTCCAGAGCCCAGCTCCTAGAGATCGTAAACCAACAATTACTTCAGAAAAAGATAAACTTATGTTTTAAAATTACACATATTTTACAACATAAAAAAAAAGGAAATTAAATATTTAATTTCCTATTTTTTCTTTCTGATTGTAATTATTTCGGAGGATGCCCGATAAGTTAGCCCCTCAGTACGCTGCAACCGTCCCCGGGTCCCACCGCATCAACTTGCTGCTGCCTTTTACCATTGATCTGAACCGTTACTCTGGCGACTATCGGGAGATGCCTAAAATGGTCTTTAAAAAAGGAAAAATTACATATTAAGTTAATTTATTAAATTTATTTATTTTAATAGTTATAGATAATAAAAGTATCTATTTAATATTAAATATATTTATTTGTTTCACTTAAAATTAATATAATATTAATGATAGATTAAATTATATTCTTTTTTTTTAAATTCTTTCATAAAAATATGTAAAATTATAAATTTTGTTTTATCTTTCTCATTTAACATACATAATAAATTTACATACGAAAAAGATCTAACAAATTATAACTCCGAAACTCTCTCTCAATAAAAAATTTAATTCACCTGTATAAAAGTTTAGTTTACTCACTACTAATTCAATTCTATTAAACTCTTCATATGATAAATTTTTAGTAAAAATTATATTGTTTTCTTAGCTCTTTTATTCTAAGTGTAAAAAAAGGAAATAATTATCTTGAAGGTAATGAATCTCACTCACATGTTTGGCTACATGGAGAAGCTTCAATCTTGAGTTCAACAATGTTCTTAGATCAAGTTAGAAAAATCATCCTCACTTTCAATTCAAATGGGTTGTATTAAAAATTGATCACACTATTAGATAATATAAGTTCATATTTGATTACTTTAATACTTTGACAACAATGTGCCATAATAATTTTGTTGCCCATGCATATTCATTAAGAGAGGCTTTTGGAGTTTTTGTTGTATTTTTCTTTTTACATGAGTTTATTATTAAATAGTAAAGATAAAGTAAAAAATATAATTTTGTATAATTCTATAAAAAAAATTAAAAATAAGAAGAGAGTAATTTAATCCTACTAATGTTATACTGATTTTAAGTGAAATAAATTAATACTTTTAACTTTAAATGTATTTATATTTTATATGACTATTAAAGTAAATAAATTTGACAAGTTAACTCAAACTAAACTTTTTTCTTTAAAAAATGAGTAACGCAGACTTGGGTATGTGTAATTTTGTATGAATTTTATATATGTTTTTTATAATTAGTAAAGTTTATAATCACATCTTATAATTTGTGCAAAAATAATATTTTATAATTTATGTTACCATGGGGGTAATTGTATGTTGTATTAATCTTGTATATTATTTTAATGTCACGTATAAGATTTATATAAAATTACATAGATCTGAGTTCGTATAAATATTACTCTTAGAAAATAAAAAATATATAAATTTTTAATAAAAGAAGCTGTAAATCAATTAAGATATAATTTTTTATTTAAATATTAAAAGAAATCAAACTATAATTTTATATTTTAATAATAAAATTTATTAAATTTATAATTTATTTTATAAAATTTAATAAATTTAACTATTTATTTTAAATTTTAAAATATTTTTTAAGCATGCTTTGGTATTTTTTATAATATTACCCTAGTTATGCTTCATGGTAATAGTCAGGATTGTGTCAACCAAACTTAATCCAATCTATTCTTGCTATTGATCATTGTTTATTATTAAATTATTCATATATAATTAGCCATATTAAAACTCATAAAGTTCATATCAATGAAGCTTGGTATAATTGGTAGGTAATAAAATTTTTTAAATATATTATTTTATATTTAATTCAAATTATGTATATAAAAAATATTAATAAAAAAATTATATTTATTTTAATAATTTTTTGTTTTAAAAGAATTAATTTTTAATTATTAATTAAAAAATATTTTAAGATTTACCCCTAAAATACCTCCAAGTTTATGTAAATAAAAAGTCAAATAGTTTCAATATTAAAAAGGCTTTATATCAAATGCATGATGAATGCATTTTGTTGTGATTCATTGACTAGTGCAGAACAGAACTGGCGAGCCTCCATCATTCATGATGAGTTGCTAATCCCTGGCAACTACTACCCAAAAGACAATTATAAAATTATTAATAATTAAATAAAAACTAATTAATTATTAAATATTAAACCAATATTTGCAAGTATAATGTAAGTAATAACAAAGTATTTAAGAATTATTTTTTTTAGAAAAGTGCATGGGTAGAAGCCTGGGTGTCTATTATAATAGGAGGGAGCTTTTTCTGTAGTTGCAGTACACACAGATACAATAAGACATACCCTCCAATCATAGCTCACCAGCTTCCTTCCCTGCCTTTTTTCTTCTTTCTACTTGGTTCCTCTTTCTAAAGCTTATAGCTAGTTCGTTTAGGTTCATTTCCTTGAAGCTCGGTGGCTTACTTTTCAGCTTCCATAATTCCCCTTTCCAATTGATGGTCTCTCCCCTTTTTCAGTGCTTAGTTTATTTATTTAGTTGTAGAATTGTTTCTTCTCTTCGTTGTAGCTCAGCACCAACAAAAAGAGTGAGAGAGCAGATTTTTTAAATCAATTTTATGTCTTCTTTCGCAGTACCTTATAATTCTGAGTCTTTTTCGGTATTTCCTAATTGCATCTGCATATTCATTGTTTTGGGCTTCTCTCCTTTTCTTTCCTTAGCATTCAATTGCTTTCCAATTGGGTTATGCTCCAGTTGAAAGCCGCGGAAAGTAGTATCTAAAGTTTTGGTTTTTCTTTTTTCCTCTTTAAATTCTTAGCAATTTCTAGTTTTACTCTTTGGGTGTTTGCTCTGTATCTCAATTCCTCTTTAGAATCTGAGACAGAAGTTCATTGGGTTCAGATCTCAGTAGTGGTTCCAGGGTTATCTCTTTAAAGCAATTTGGTAATTGTCTTCAATCTCAAATTTAAAGCATTTTTTTTTTTTGTTTTTTCTGTAGAGTGGGTCTTTCCTAGATTCCTGAGGGGCACGCCTACACATAAAAAGGTATTCTGATTCCTTTCAATATGCTTGTGGATTTATCCTTGATATCGTTGTGGTAAAATCTCCACCTCTGCACATTCTTTCTTGGCTCCCCATCTCTCTCCTCCTCTGCATCTCCTCTGTCTTCTATCAAATTACAATCTTTAAAGGGAAATCCTTGCACCCACCACCATAAATCTCCTCCGAATTCGCTTCTATGCTTCATTAGTTTTGAGCTTGATGAAGTGGGAAATGGAGATCCTTTCACCTGCACCATATATTTCCAACACCAATTGGCTTGTTGAAGAGAGCAAGAGCACAAAATGGACTCCTGCTGAGAACAAGATGTTTGAGAATGCTCTTGCAGTGTATGATAAGGATACCCCAGACCGGTGGCTCAAAGTTGCTGCAATGATACCAGGGAAGACCGTTGGGGATGTGATCAAGCAGTATAAAGAATTAGAAGTAGATGTTAGTAATATAGAAGCTGGGTTGATCCCAATTCCGGGCTATAATTCTGCCTCACCATTCACCTTAGACTGGGGGAACACAGCGGGGCACGACGGGTTTAGAGGATTCAGTGGGAAGAGATCCTCATCAGGGAGACCTGCTGAGCAGGAAAGGAAGAAAGGAGTTCCATGGACTGAAGAGGAGCACAAGTAAGTACTTGCTTTTTTGCCATTTCCTTTTGTTTGATGAATCAACTTGATATTTTTAGTTGAGGATGTAATCTGTTTGGAAATATGGTTTGCGAGAAAAGCAAAACTTGTGGATGCAATTCCAAGTTTAAGCCTAAGAACAATAATTATGTTGAGATCATAAGTAACTTAGATATTTTCTGTTGATGGTAAGATCTTTAACTTTCTTGAGCTAACTATGGGAAGTTAGTTAAGTCCAATTAATTTGTTTGTTATTGATTTTACTTTTTGGGTTTAAACTTGTTGAATTTCTCAACAGATTGTTTCTACTGGGTTTGAATAAGTATGGCAAAGGTGATTGGAGGAACATCTCCCGGAATTTCGTCATAACTCGAACCCCAACTCAGGTGGCTAGTCATGCTCAGAAGTACTTTATCAGGCAACTTTCAGGGGGCAAAGACAAGAGGAGAGCTAGCATTCATGATATAACAACAGTCAATCTCACAGAAACCACCAGAACACCTTCTCCTTCAGAGGACAGCAAGGGATCCACTTCACCACAGCAATCCATGATACTCTCCCAGCAGCAGCAGCAGCAGCATCACCCGCCAAATTCCAGTATTACAACAACACCTAGATCACATTTCCAATGGTGTCAACCAAATGTAGGAGTAGCTATGGCTTTCAGTCCTGCACATGAAAAAATGTTCATGTCTCCTTATGGGGTTAACTCTTATGGGCTTAAAATGCAGGGCCGAAATCTGCACAATGGTGCTCTTCACGAGTCTTCTTACTTAGGATCTCAAACTCAGAACATGGTTTTCCAAATGTAATCCCCCCAACACTATTCCCATGCTTAATATAGCATTTGTATTGAATTATTAATGGTTAGAACCGATATCTTTCTTCAATTAACTAGTAAGGTATTTGTGCTTTCCCCCAAGTTCTATGTGAATATCTTTCATTACATTATTAATTCATGGTACATAACCAACAAGGTAATTCGCTTGTATGCTTATGTTTGAATATTTCTGCCAACAATTTTCCTTGCCGGGCAGCATAGCCTCCTGTTAACCTTGGAACTATGCAGTTCCCCTTGCATGGCGGCGCAGCCTCCTCTTAACCTAAGAATTATGGTTTCTAGCCAAAGTTTAGAATATACTGTCAGATTTTAAGGAAAAAGAAGCATGAAGAGTAGCAAGGCATATGTATGTATGTGGAGTATGCTGTTACTAGAATTGTATTCCAACAAAATAGAAAAGAGATCCATAATCAGATACCTTAGCAATGGTTCTTCAAAGATAAGAATAAGTTGCAAAAGAGATTGTGCATCAGTTGGCCAACCTATTGAGCTCGCTAATTCTGATAGTGATTGACAAAAAAGCAGCACTAAGATTAGTGTCTTCCTGCATAAGTTGAAAAGTATAGCACATAAAATGCAGAGAAGTATCTACAAAGTGACTCATGACAACAAAGGTGAATTAAAGTTCATACTTTATACCAGCAACTTGTAAAGAATTAAATTTTCTTTGAAGCGTGATATCCTCTCTATAACTTTCCAATTTGCATGGAGATCATGTGATTTGTTCTAACAGAACAAGGAGTTAATAAACTAAAACACAATGACTAATACCCATGATTAAAATGACACAAAATTTCAAATTTGATTTGCGGGTATACCTGCAAGCAAAATGTGGACTGGAGATCTGCTCAAAGCTTATCTGGTTCCTAGGGAAGGTCTATGCTACTCGTTTGAACAATTTAGGGTTTTGATTTTCATATCAAATTGGCTGAGTCACAGAGCACTTCATTTTAGGTACATAGTCTCTAGTACCACTATGTACCTTACTTCATGGTCTGTTCTTTTTTAAAGTAATTTCTTTGGGCAATGTTTATTTCATTAAAGTCAAAATATAAAACACTCATAAAATTTAAAATTAACTGTTAAATTTATAAAATTTAATAAATTTAATAAATTAAATTCTTTTAATTGATATTTTTATGAGATTCAATTTATAAAATAAGATGAGAATTTTTTTTTCTAATTTAAATCTAAGTGTTTCTCCACATATACACCCAAAATGATTTAGTTGACTTGTTTAATCAATATAGTACAAAGAAGACCGGGAGAGGCATCAGTGCGAAAGGTTGATCAAATGGTGTTTAATCCTGTAAAGAGATATAGAGGAAGACTAAAAAGAATATTTGGAGAGATGATTAAAAGAGATATTTGGTTAAATGGTATATCCGAAAATTTGATTTTGGATAGAAGTTTATGGCGTCGTTTGATTCATGTAGCCGATCCTACCTAATGGGAAAAGGCTCGGTTTGTTGTTGTTGTTGTTTAACCAATATAATCTGTGCTGACTCTGCATGCACTTATGCAAATATTATGTACCTCAAGTATTATGCAAGTATTATAGGTGGATTTATTAATGGTTTATTAATAATGAATATGTTGTACAAAGCAAGATTCATGTCGGATAAGACGGGTAATATATTCTTTACAAAGATGATCTCTCTCTCTCTCTCTCTCAAGGGTTTGGTCATGAATAGTACTAACTGGATGTACACATAGTCCTAAGTAAGTCCAAAGAAAACATCATAGCCTTTGTGAATCTAAATGTACGGAATCAACCCATTAACCCCAATTTTAAATTATTTCACTATTCTCCATATCTTCGCCCAAATGGTTGATCCCATTTATGGGGACAATCTAAGCCTTTTACATGGCCAAAAGCAAGTCTTTCTTTAGCTTTTCTTAATGAGATTCGATAATGGGTTTGTGTTTCTATTTTATACCTTTAAAGGGGTCTTCAGATCCTCTTTTGGGTAAGAGAATTCATTGACCCCGTATTGCTTTTCTTTCAAAACAAGAATCTCCAATTCTCCCCAAGCAATGGAGTAGTGACATTTACAGAAAGGCTTCTTAAATTTTTACAAATATTGCATGTTGATATTTCCAAAAAAAAAAAAGAAGAGAACTTATATGGGGTTTTTCAGAATAGTGCTTTGAGGAGCTGATTATAAATAAAATCACAATTGTGGTCGACTCTTACTGCCATAAAATTACTTCAAAAGTTGTCAATACTGTGATTTCTATGACTACCTTCCAAGTCTACTCCAAAACTAAGGCAATATATCAATAAATGATTAATACAATAATAATTAATTGTATCTCAAGTTATTTTAAGACAAATTATATATTTAAAATTTAAATTTTAAAATCATAGTTATTAAAAGAAGCATGTTATTCAATTCTCACTTTTAATAAAAATTAATTTTATTTAAAACATAAAAAGTAATGATAAAAAATCCAAAATATAAAAATTAAAGATATATAAAATTTGTATACTAATTATTTTGTTTTCTTAAAATTTAAATAGTTAAATTTATTAAATTTTATTAATTAAATTATATGACCTATAAAATCAAACTGCTCAAAAATTGTTTGTACCACTTACCTAAAGTTACTTTTGCCATATGTTTATATCATGGTCGATTGCCACTTGTTCTAAATGATTAAACCTGTAAAGGCGCAAAGGGTTCTAATAATTGGTGTGCTGCCACTCTCTTTCCTTCTTTGTCTCGTTCACTTGTTCAAAGACACGGTCACAAACTTTCCTTGGAAGGAGAATCTTCAAAAGAATTAATTACAACATTGATTCATCATCAAGAACTTGCAAACCAGCAATAATTGAACTTAGAAGATACTGTGTGAGCACTTGATTAGAGATGCAAATAGTCCCTTGTAAGCTTCAATTTCTTCTTTGCAATGAGGTTAGTTTGACCACATCTTTACCACTTTTCACATACTTGGCATTAAGCATATGGTCTGGTGAGTTTTAAATTCCTTCTGCACATCTGTCGCTCTCTTCCTCTGTTTTGGATACATCTGCAGTACTTTTATTGATTGAATATTTATGTTTAAATTAACCAAACTCAATGCAAATTCCTGCAGGGAATATGCTTTACGGAAAAGATTGTTTAGTCTTTTTTTTTTAATAAAAAAGTGCAAGGTCATTTAACATACACATTTAAAATCTAAATTTAATTCTAAAATTTTGAGAAAAGTTTCAACACAATAACAAGTGTTATTTTATTATTAAAAAAATAATATTTGTTTGAAAAAATTTTCTCTCACCTAACAGAAAAAAGTAAGTATTCACAAAATCTTAAAAAATTCATTAATTTGTTAAGTTTTAATTTAGTGTACAAAATTTAATAAATTTGATTATTTAAAATTTTTAAAATAAATATTTAGCCAGATAGCAAAACTATAATGGTTTAACTTGTTCTTGAAGGTCCGGTTTATAAGAAGTGAATACGGGATATTTTAGCATGGTCATCCTTCCTGCCAATAAAAGGAGTGAGTTCACAGAAAGAGATAAGTAGTTTTCCAATAAAGAAATCTGTTTTTATTATTTTGTTTTTATTTAATAATTATATTTATTAGGTGTCAATTTTTAAATTTATTAGATTTTATAATTTAATAAATTTAACAATTAAATTATATAAATAAAAATTATACAAAAATAAATATATGAAAATGACTCTTCTCAATATGGCATTATTGCTCTTCAATTATAGCATGTTGTTATTTTATTCCATGTTCTCTTTATTTTTTTTACTTTTCTTAAATTTGATGTCTACCATACTTGCCTTTCACGATTTTTTAGGATATGTCAATGCATCCAAGTATCAACCAAGGACTTCAATTTTCTTTTAAAAAGTTCAACCTTTAAAAAAAGTAGTGTAACACTTTTCTCTAACTTTATTTAAAAATCTTAAGGGTGAAAACATGCAAGTTGAATTATGATTTAGATTTTTTTTAATTTTAATTATTTTTATCTATTTTCAAAGTTTATATTAAAATATATTTTATAAATTTTATTTTTTTCTTTATTAATTTTTTCTCACTCTTAAACACTGTCTATCTGGAAAGTAAAAAATTTCAATCCATCTTGGTCATGACTTGGGCCTAGTATAAAAATGACTAGCATAAGCTTAGGTTGTAGCTTATGATGAGCCAAAAACTTAGACTTGGGGTGGTTTGTTTATAACATTAACAAGGCCTAGTTTAGCTTCTTCTCCTTAATAGTCAAATCTATTAAAAATTATGCAAGTTTTTATATATTAATAATATATATGACATGTTATATTTTAAATATGTATTTATATATTATGAATTATATTGACTGGCTTGTTAGGCTCACAATTAAAACTGAATATAAATAGGCCAAATTTATTTAAAAGATTAATATTTTAACTTTACTCTTTTTTATTTTTAAAATATTTTTAATTCAATAAATAAAAATTAATCTCTCAAATAAATCGAATCCAAGTCAAATCAAACTAAAGAAGATCCAGCCGCAAACAACTCACGGCCAATTTAGCTCATTCCCAGCCCTGAAAAATCATCTAACAAAAATTGTCGTAAAGTATGAGGCATACATCAAAGAAAATTTGAGGCACTTTAAAATGGTCCTTGTTTTGTTTAGCAACTTGGCTGGAAAATGCCTAGTAAAACATCCATGTCAATTTCATTTCACATATCAATAGGAAAATTCAGGGCCGTATGAGCTTAAATCAAATGGGCCTCCTGCAAGCTTGCAACAGTACATGACAAGACTACCCACCATCGTTTTTAAAAAGCAAAGCTTTTTTGCAAGTGGAATAAAAAAGCAGTTCAGCCACTTTATTCTTGTTTCCAATCAACGCTTGTGCCTGTTGCAACCACATGCAAATTGTCATCTTAGTTTCACTCTTTCTGGGAGTCTTTTAAGCGCAACTGAAAGCCATATACCTTTGACTCTTCTTAACAAGCTTGTGGTGAATCAGAATAGTCCCCAAAACCGCTTGTAATAATGCATCAAAATTCAAACCAAAGTATGCTGCAGAAGCCAAGTTCCTTACAACTAGAATAATTTATCCAAGGTCCAACAAGGGCTGTGGGAAAGTGGGTGGGCTCTTTCTTTCACTGCCTAGATTCTGAGAATAATGAATTTTAGTGGGGCTGAGTTACACAATAGAAAAGAATGGAGAAGGACAAAAAGGAGGTGCATCATATATCAACATCAATAGGTAATGAAATTGTATCTTAAAAGATTTCATTCCCTGTTTTGGGATTAAACCAGAATATCAGGCAACAGGGTTAACCATAATCAGCTTCTAAATAACACTATAAGATCTGTTAGATTGGTTGAGATATACATTTGAGGTTCCTGTTCTGAAATGTCCATTTAATATTTAACAAATCAGTCAATGTAAGGCATTCATTCAATGATATGCCCATCATCAGCACACAGCCTCTCATATGATGGATTGACTGGTAAAAGTAAAACTCTTCCCTCAAGATAGAGATCTCTAACTTTGGTAATGAATAAATTTTAGAGATTGACAACTGTTCTCTATTTGTAAGTTTCATCATATTTTCTCACTAATTTTTCAGCACCTTCAAAACTGTCCATCTCTCACACTGAGGACATCCCCTAATGTTGGCGGGTTTCAGGATCCCTCCCCTCACTGCCTCTCTTATCTCCTCTCTCTGAATAGGTCATCTCTAAAATTCTTCCATCAGGATAGGGTTTTCTCACTTTAATAACTAGAGCAAATTTTAGAAATTAGCAACTGTTCTCTATTTATAGATCTTACCACTTTTTTTTCACTAATTTTGAAACACCTTCGTAACTGTCCCTCTCTCACACTAATGGCATCCCCTAATGTAAGTCACCAACATTAGGGGTTTTGGATTTCTCCCCTCGGTGCCTCACTTAACTCCTCTCATTGCTTGGGTTTTCTGATGCTGTCACTTTTTCCCTGCTTTCATTAGAAATCCTTATCACATCTCTCAGATCTATTAGCTTCTATAGTAAATCCAAAATGGCGATCACATTGTATTGTCCCTCAAATTGGTTAGGGCTTTGGTGTGATTTGTTTTGCTTTCTAGTCATCCCTCATGTCACTTGCTGAAGTATTTTTTTTTTTGGGTGATTATAAGGGGGCCAAGGGCCTTTTACATTGAGGAAGAAGGTAGGAATCGAATCAGGATATTTGGAGGTGAAGTAAGTCAAAATTATGACGAATCAATAAATATTAACTTAATCCATCTCTTAAATAAGAGGTAGATTTATTTACATATCAATATATTTTTATATGTAAAAATATAGATTAATCAGTTCTCATCCTAAATTAAAGATTTCAAAAACTTTATTTATTATAAAGGATTAACTTCATTTTTAAAAAATAATAAATTTTATTATGACAAAAATAATCCAAAAATTCTCTCTTCAATTTCTTCCTGATTTCTCTTCTCCATTCTTTCTTCTGGATCCACTAAGATAATTAATGGCATTAAAACACTTCGATTCTATCATCTTTAAAAAATTACTCTCTCAATTTTTCTGCTACTCTATCACCTTCTCAGAAATTTTTATTTTCTACCACTCAATTCCATCGCCAAACTAGCATTCTATGTCCAAATAATTGGGTTATTACCACTACCTTCGGTTGAATTTTGCCTAGTGTATTCCAGGTAAGGCCACCAAACTTTCACAGGTTGAAGAATTGTCAGCAAGGATATGTCTATTCCATCAAAATATTCCTCTGCATCATAGCACCCAGATGCAGTGGTTTCAGTTAGAGTCACAGACCAACACGCTTTGTTGATTGAAGGGCTTTGGCAATAGTGTTCGTGTCAGGAGAAATATAGAAATTAGTTGTAGGGTGTTCTTCTTCAGATGGGATTTGCTCTTTCTCTTGTTCTAATGACCACGTTTTAGAGAGAGAAAGAGGTTCTTCTAGTTGCAAGAATATTCTCAAATACAAAAGACAAAATAAAAGAAGAAATTAGAGAATTTTCGTTCAGCAATTTTGTCACAATAAAATTTTATTTATTTTCAAAATTAACTTAATCTTTTAAAATAAATAAATTTTTTTAAATTTTTAAATATAAATATGATCTCAATTAGGTCTTTAACACTAATTTTCTCATATATATATATATATATATATATATATATATATATATATATATATATAAACCTACCTTGCACAAGCAAGTCAGTCTGACAAGCCCAATGTTGGTAGACTAAACTAGCAAATTTGAGGCTCAAAGTGATGAGTCCCAAGCCGCATCCTGATTCAAATCAAGCTTCTCAAATGATGTGTTGCTGACCTTAAGGAAGGGTAGCCAATTTGCTCCAAATGTGTTTTAGGTAATTTTTTTTTTAAATGAGGTATGTCGCCTCTTTTTAGGTAGTTTAGTTTTCTTTCCATGAACTGGTATAAGTTTATAAGTTTAATATTTCTACCTCGTCCTTTGTTTTGATTAGGGTAATTTTGAGAGGAAACAATCTAAAAGAAAGAAAATGAGAAAAATCTAATTTTCTGAGGAATGATCTTGGTGAGAATACTTGTTTCTTCAACTTAAGAAATATTTTCTCTTCAAAACTAGGGTGAAGGTGGAGAGAATGTTTATTAAAAATGAGATTGATGCGGTTATATAAAATGAAATCATATTCTTTTCATTTTTTTCTTTCAATTAAAATTTTTCCAAACAAGAGGTTCGAAAGATTATAGTCTATTTTGTCACTTTCCATTTCTTTCATTTTCATTCTTCAAAATTTATTCCCAAAGAAAGAGTTAAAATCATTATACCCAAAGATAACATGCAATTCCCTGTCCTTCAGTAGCAGGCAAGGAAGCAGCAGCAAGAGCATCCATCTTCGAAAATATCCTTAAGCTCTAAAAGAAAGTCTTGGAAATACCAGAATAACCAATGTAGGGACTTTTTCAGCAACCAATCTTATAATGTCAGCTCCACGGAAGGTGATTTCAAGTTCTGAATCATCACCTCTAAACTCAGTATAGGTACCTTCACCAAACACTAGCATTGCAAAAGACCGGGTCTATGATGTCTTCTGATGGATTCGACCCGTAAATGACTTCTGTTTCAACTCCAACAGCTTCCTTAACAAATCAAAGAGGGCACAATAACATCAGAACATTAGAAAAGAAAAGAACTGAGGTGACCCAAATTAAAATTTTCATAAACAGTGGAATCATCCATTTCTTCTAATTATCCTCAACGAAAAAAACTTTGACGCTCTCAATCAGAAGAATCTCGACTCCTTAGAATTTATCTTGTATTTTTTTTTCTTTATTACTTGTTGTATAAGTCCATCAAATGATAGAGAAAAACAGAGAAGAAAACACCAGTGATTTTCCAATAACGAATCTTGGTTGCATACATATGAACCATACAGTTCAAACAACTCAAACTCATTCTGGGATTCTCATGTAACTAAAGATAAGGTCTAAAATACTATCCATTCTAAAATTCTCTATTTCTAAAATTTTCAATTATTTGGGATAAAAATGTTCTATCACTTCAGAAGAAATGGCTTTCACCCTCTATAGATATAATCTCAGTAAAGCAATTGTCCATCAAAATAAAAAGATTTATATTATTGGAGAAAATTTATGCAGGCAATGATTAATATCAAATCCTGAAAGCCAATCTCAACCATAACGAACAAAGACAAAAAATTCCATTCAATGAAGTATAAGATGCAAAAGAAGGCTCATTGAAGGACATATATTTGTGTTTCGAAATAGAAAGGTCAATCTTCTACAAATAGCCAGTATCCAGAAGGCAACTTTACCAGCATACTTTCTTGAAAATATGAAAGCAAATAGTATCTATAACACATGAATTCCAGCATTAATAGCAGATGAGGAGATGAAGGGGCGATAATCTGACCATAAGATTGGCATAGTTCATCAATTCCAACCCAGTCAGAACTTAGAAAAACCCCACAACAGAGCCAGGTTTAAACAAAATGCTTGATTCAATTTCATGAGATCAAAGAAAATGCAAATGAGTTCCATTCTTTATTGTAACATCATATTACACCTCCCCGTGAAATAAGAAAAGGAAGAGAAGCTTAATCTGTTTCAACAGCAAGTAAGAACAGCAATTACAAAAATGATTTGGCATTTATTCTACTAATATGGCAACGATTTGATAATGTATTGGCAAATAATGAAGAAATATGAACAACATACATATGAGAAAGTGATTCAATCTTCTCACCTAGAAAGTAGAAAATGGTGACCATGGAGCTTCTGTCCATTCCAGCTTGAATAGGACCCGAGAAAGGTTGAAGCTCCCTGTGATATGCAGTCCACAAAAGATGCTATCTGGATCTTGTCTAAATCTTCGTATGATAATATAGTATCTTCCTCGATTACAATCTTTTTCTGTTCCTCCATCTCCAAAAACATGTTTGGCACATGATGTAGCACTGTTCCTGGAGTAAGGAATGGAAGGAGACTACCTGAAGGACAAAGCGAACAAATAGGTGAGCATGCAAATACAATAAATTGAAAGAGAAAAACAATGTTGTAATCTTTCTGTCAATTTATACAATAAAATTGATCTTAAATGCTTGTTGATTTTTTAGTGCAATGGAAGTCATCTTGTCTACCTCCCAGCCACAAAAGGATAGCCTCTTGGATATCCTTGTGGAGGCTTGCCTAGCAAGATTGAAACAGTAGAAGCCATCTTTCCTCATAATTACTATTTTAGTGTCTAGTTTGTAGCACTCTGGCATCTTCCCCATCTAGGATTTTTGCAGACCTGTCCATCAACCCATGCAAATGAGTTGTGATTCATCTGTTGATTGAAAAAAGAATATTATGAGCACAATAGTAATAAACAAAGCCTTATCTCATTAAATGAAATTGGTTATATAGATCAAATGACACCTTTGGATTCTATTAAAAATTAAATTTTTAGCAATACCATTTATCAAAAAACTTCTTTTAATAATTTCTCTAGATATTTTTTTTTGTCTTTATCTATCTCTCTTTATTGGGTTAAAAATCATTTGATTAACTCCTCTCATTAGAGCTTCTAACAATCTTCTTTACACATGCCTAAATCACCATCTTTTATGAAATGGATCAATAACGTTATTCTGAGAACAAGAATGAAAGAAAAAAATCCACAAGATATATCTTTTAGTCATATTTGTTGTTTTTGCTGCTGCAAGTGATGAATTAAGTCCTCGCCTATAAAGTTTTGCTCATAGACATGAAAGAATAAAGATCTACATCTTTACAACATAAAAGACTTCAAACCCCATTCAGTTATGCAATATTTTTTTAAGCCCTATCTTCAAGCCGCTCACAGCAAATCACTCTGTTAGCATACTAGATGGGTCAGGGAACAAGTATGTTTCCACCTCTTAAGCTTTGCCCATCTGTAGGGTCCCATTTGATCTAGGCATAGATGCAAGTTAGAGACTACCTTCTCAATGAATGTTCACATTATATAAACGAACTCATACCTCTTTATAATATTCCAGGTTATGTTGTAGCATCATTTCTGGTAAAATCAAGAACAACATCTTTCACCTTCAAGGATTACTAAATTATAGAACATCAAATTACTGCGGTCTCCAACACCTTAATAGCTCTCACCCCCTTTAAGAAAAGACAACGAAAATAAAACCTCTCGGATTTTGCAATTCTGGCTAATAACCCCTTAGCTTCAGAAAAGTTATTAATGTCTACTTTGTGTTCATGTAAAATGGCTAAATTTTATAATTTCTAAGCACGACGTATTTTACGCAGGGTAAAAGTGATAACTAATAACGTAGACAGACTAACTAAAAAGAAAAAAAAATAAATAGAAGCAACCATTGAGATGTCTGGTTTTCCAAAGCCCCAAGGTTGGGATAAAGGTTCTGTGCATGTTTTTCTTCAAATTTGAAGTCAGAGTACGAAGTGAACACCAATTTGGCAGCTCGAGGGCCAACACTGTGAGGGAATATTATAAGCATCCAGCAATAAATTTCAAATGACAAAAGTTTAACATCGTTATATATAAACTCTCAACAATTCAAGGCCTCATAGGATACGGCAGCAAATTATGTTATTCGAATCATGCTGGAAAAACAATCACAGGTGGAACTTTACAGTTTTCGAGGAAGAAGATCCTCTATGGCAATGCACAAGATAGAAATTGTGGCAAATTAGACTAACAACAATAGAATAAAGAAGCCTGTCTAAGTATTCATGACTATTCCTGGGTCAGAAAACTGAAATTGCTCCAGAAGAATGAGAGCTCTCCCACACTTCAATTCCTTCAACATTTTCTCTACTAACAAATAACCTGTCCCCACCACCTTCAATCTTTGTAATAATCCCTCTCTCTGAATGCTCTCTTTTATCCACAAAATTCCTTCTATATAGAACCTCAGACTCTTTACTTCCTCTCTCAACTTCACTTATCATATCTTCTACTCTGGACCAAACTTCTAAACCTCCCTCTCTCCCAACAAACACTTGCTTCCTGTAACAATGAATTACACTGTTGCCAATTCCACCTTTGCTCACCAAGCTTGGGTTTTTCTCTGTCAAATAAATCCAAGGATCATCCCCTAAATGGCGCATGTCTGCCACTGCCAAATCCCCTGATTTGGAACAGAGCTTGAACAAAAACAACTCTTCCACATCAACATCCACAGACGCAAATGAATCCCCAAACCTACTACTTCGACCTGCACCTGGCTCGTTCGTCTCCCACACCACCTCGTTGGACCTTGGGTCCCACAATCTGATATACCCAGAATACCCAAATGCCCCGCACGTAATTGCACTTCCTACGAGAACACCGGTCTCCGGAACCCACGCCAGCTTGCCCGGTACCATGTGTTTAGCCTGGTTACCGGATTGCCTACCGAGCTGAGACACAATCTGAAGCTTCGTCTTGTCAACTTCGAGAATGCAATTCTCTTTATGCGGACAATCAAACGAAGCAAAGACTGAACTCACTGAGTTGGTGATTGCATTGACTCGGGCCTTGAAGATCCGAGGATCCGATGGATCGGTCCATTGAATCGACCCGACGTGACGGCTGCCAGAGAAATCGTAAAAATGCAGCCCGGCGTCGGATTCGGATCCTACCGCTGCTATATCCGGCCACACTCGGCAGATTGAGTTGATATAGTCAAGGTGAGTGCGAGTGGTTCCGACGTGAACGAGATTCCAGTCGTAGCCCGATACCTGTCCGCCATGGGCGATCCAGACGGAGCCGTCATCGGCAGCAGCGGTGAACGTGGAAGGCAAGCCTTCAGACGCGGGTCGAACTGAAGAAACGATGGAGGCATCGATGCCGGCGAAGGGTGGCGGCGACATGGCCAACTTGAGTTGGGAATCGATGCCATAGTAGAGGGCTTCGTCGGCGAGTTCTTGTTTGGAGAAGCGGCGAGCGGTGGAGGCAAGATGATTGGTGCGAAGGAGAGATAATAGGACGGAGAAGATCTCCGGGTCTCGATCTATGAAAGCCGGGCTCTGGTCCACGTTTTCCCGGTTCGAGAGTGCGGCGAGAAGCGAATCAGGGCCCCCGGATCGGATGGTTGAGACGGTGGTCTCGAAGAGCCTTCCGCCGACGTTGAGCTTGATACGCTCGCTCGGGTGGGTCCCAGCGGTGGTAGACTGGGAAGTTCCTTCCTCCATTATCGAAATACCAACGCCATGAAGCTGCTCCTCACTCAGCTTTTGGCGAACTAGCAAATGTGGCAACTGCAATTATCTTTTTTGTGTTTTTGAAATATAGTGTCTAGACAGTTGACCGTTGACTATTATTTACCACTTGATATTAAACTGATAAAAACAGATACTACACTTGATCTTAGCCAAGGTCGAGAAGGTATTATTATTTAATATTTGTTCTAATACTTTTAAGAAAAAACATGGCCATAATATTAGATTAATATAAACAGTTTAACTATTAAAAAGTGATATGGGCATTTTTTATAAATTTTTTTATTTCTTATTTGAACCAAAGAGTATGGTATGAATATAGTGACAAAAATGAGTAAGAAATAATTATCCAAAAATATGTAAGCCAATTCTACCAACAACCATGTAGGATCACTTACATCCTCCTTCTATCTCCCAAACACACTAAAAACTCTTTTGCAAAAATCCAAAATCTTATAGAATACGCTTTTGTCTCCAAGAATGTTAAAGTTGAAGAAACCATTCCTCTTCTTCTCAATCCATACAATATTTTCAAAAGAAATAAGTTTGACACCCAAAATATTATACGACTTATTTCCTCCCAAAGACCTCAAGTAAAAGAGTATGTTCAATCCTCCAAATTGGATCAATGTACTTTCAAGGCATTAACAATGAATAGCATGTAGACTTGGACTTGGAAATTCCCCAGCCCTTCATCAATCAGTGGAAGCGCGAAGTTTATACCCATCTATGACTTATAATAAAAAAGCTATGGAACCAATAAAGCGTTAATTTAGTAAACATATATTGGTCTTGGGCAAACTTTAAACTATTAATATGCTAAAACTGTGAATTTAGATATTTAAACATCTTTTCTCTTTAATCATATTGGTTGTTTTCTTTTCGTATTTGCAATGCTACCAAACATGCTCTTGTGATAAAAAGATAGAATGGCTAGGTTGTTTATTTGATTGGGTTGATTTACAAACTTTATCAATCTAACTCAAATCAAGTATATTTTGATAGGTTAGGTTGAGTAATCATGTTTGATCAGGTTAAAAAGTCTTAAATCATAAGTGAAGTTATGATTAAAAGATTCTAACCTAATCAATGATAAATAGATCCAATCAACTTGATTAAAAAAAAAAAAAAAAAACTTTGTTGTTTGACCATTTTCTTCTCCTCTTATAATATGTATGCTTAAAGGTTTAAACTTCTGTATTGTAAATTAAGTCAAGGTTTTCTATCATTTACATTCCTTTATCAATCCAAACAATTACTATAATTCTTTTTTTTGGATATACAAGGGATAACAAGAAAACAAACACAATAGAACAACAAGCTCAAATATATCTGGAAAAAGGGACACCCATAAGGTCCCCATCAAGAGATAATTTGAGCCACTGGGAGGTTGCAAGAAAATTTGAGTTCCCAGCTAATAAAGATAACCTCTGTTAACATGGTCAACCACAGAATTGGCTTCTCTATACACATGATTAAGCTTTACCTGCCACGCCCGCTGCAAGCAAGTAGAGACATGCTTAATCAAGCTAGAGCATGGGTGAGAGGAAGGACAATTGTCAGACACAAGCTTCAAGGCCACCTTCGACTCTGTCTCTACTGTAAGCTTCCTACTACCAATATGCCATGCAAGCTCCAGTCCCATAGCAAAACCCCCTAGTGCTGCTACTGGTGTTGTACTAGACCCGATATTGTGACAAAACCTAGCCAGCCATTCACCTGTAGAGCTGCGAATAACACCATCAAAGGTAGATAGTGTAATTCTTCATGGTAAACAAGGGAATAAAATGGTATTAATTGAATACTATCCCACTAATAATTGGATTGGGTTGATTCGAGTTTAAAAAATCTTTCCTCCAAATCCAACTCAACTCAACCGAATTCAACGAAGGGTTAGTTGGGATGAGTTTTAAATAGCCCAAACCAACCATAAACACCCTTAGATTATAGTTTTTGAAAATTACTAGTAATTATTTCACACATAAAGATTAAAGAACTGAGGAGGTGCTCTTCGGGAGTAAAATTTCTTGTAAATATCTGCTAGAATCACACATAACAAATTCGGTTGGTCCCAAAGTAAGCATATTCAAGTTGATGAGTTTTAAACAGAATTTGACTTCTTTGGTTCTTAAAAGAATTTTAAAACGGATTAAAGTTTCAAATTGAAAAATGATGAAAAAAGTCAACTCTCCAATTCTAAATGACTTGACCCCAAAATACTGAAAGGCAAAGCAAAGCTAAAATAACTTGAGTTTTCATGTACCCAAAAAAATCTTGAGCTTTTGAACGCTTAATTCTGGCGTTTATGAAAATCTCACATGCTCTATTAGGAATTTTCTCTAATACTGAATGATAAAATTTTTATGCTTTTAAATTGACTTTTATAATCCTTGAACTATGATATATGAGTGACTGAGTGAATGTATAAGTATTATGGTTTTAATCCGAGCTACACCAAGCATAGCATATGGAGAGTTAAATGGGTTCTTGGTAAGGGTTGCTATTGGGTAGTTGGCAGTGGGGCTAAGATTTATATATGGCAAGATAAATGGTTGCCAAAGCAGAATGGCTTCTTAGTCTGGAGTCCCAAGACAAATTCAAGGTGCTGGAATAATGCCATAGTGGAATCTATTTTCTGCCCATTTGAAGCGGCTCAAATCCTAAATCCATTGCAAGTCGCATTATGCAAGACAGGTTTTCATGGCATTGTATGAGGAATGGTATGTATACAGTGAGGTCAGCTTACCATTACATAATGGTAATGATAGAGATACACCCTTACACTTATGTGTAAAGACTACGTCCCTTAAAACTAAGTGAAACTACTTTAAAATCAAATAAAGAAAAATAGTGTCTTTTATTAATTTTGGAAGAACGTAGAATGTTTGTGGATTTAAAAATGTAATTTTAACACCACTCTTACATAATGAATAACGAGTTTCCTTCTATTGGTGGGAGTTGTAGCACCATGTGGCTAATGACTATGTCATTGTCAGGTCTATAGAGAAGCTCCCCATTCCCTCCAGAATTAAACTTTTCCTTTGGAGGGCTCTCCAAGAATGCCTTCCAACCAACCGTAATCTTTGAAAGAGGGGTGTAGTGGTGCCACTGTTTTGTCCTAGATGCCAAATGCCAAGATTCTGAAGAATCTATTGCACATGTTCCAAGGGACTGTAGTTGGACGAAGCAAGCATAGCTCATATCCCAACTTGGTTTTTGAATCCCAGATTCTGAAAATCGAAATATGAGAGACTGGTGGGATATTTTAGCTGCATCAGTCTTACCACCTGATGCCTGGCTATGGCTGCCTCTGTCATGTGGGCTACATGGTATGTGAGAAACAAGTTCTGTTTTGAAGCAATTGACCTTCCTTTCCATGTGATTCCAACTCATGTGCATAATCAGCAACAAGATCGTGACTTCTCTAACAGATTAATCGATTGACCCACAAATTTGATCTTTCCTCCTTTGGTTTGTTGATTGCAGATTGTAGAGTTTTGGCTCACGCTTTCTCTGTTTTTTCATTTTCTCTCGTCAATAGGCTTGGTGACAAAGTAGCACATGCATTAGCTCAGTGTGCTCTTAGTTTGTCTACTAGGATTTGGATTGAGGATGCTCCTCACCATGTTATTAGCATAGCACATTGATTTTTCTAATTCTTAATGAAACTTTGTTGTTTGGTTTCCAAAAAAAAAAAAAAAAGTATTGTTATCAACAATAAGGTTCTCTTGCTATGGATATTCTTGAAGCATGTCTCTACTGTTCTTTAAGTAAATAATGTAATGGTTTTATTGTTTATGTATCTTAAGCTCCTTTTTTCATGGAAATGTGGGACATAATGATTTATTTTGACATTTAGTCCACGTATTAAAGATGATCTTCAATGTGGGTCATTTCAATGGCATAATCAATGCAGTAACTTAAATGAGTAATGAAAATGAAATTTGACAGAAGTCACGGAACTTCAAATGCAATATGGCAAGGCATTTTATAAAATTTTTAAAAAGAATTTGATTTTGCATTACATGTTTAATTACATGAATCCAAAAATATAAATCAAGAAAAAGGAAAAGATATGATTGCAAACAATGAAAAAATAGAGGAAAAAAATTACAAATGGTAAGTCTTATCAATTGATATTATTGCATCTAAGAGGCTTCTCTATTTCTTGGTCCGAAAATAAGTTGTTATTAGTTTTAATTGTTTCTTCCATTTCTCTTTACATGTTATCTGCCCTTCATTTGGAAATAGAATGTTAACCACCACTCTTCTCAGCACTTGGGAAGATCACTTGGCGGAGGTAGCAAAGATTCATTTGGTCCTTTACCATTGTCCACAACAAATGCCATCTTTAGTCCCCATGTTGTATGAATTTCCAAATGGCAATGCATAAACCAAACACCTAACAAAGCAAAATGCCAAACAACAATTAAACAAAAGGATCTTTTTATTATCATAAATTAAAATTTACAAAAAATTACTTAAAAAACTTATATAATTGATTTATTGAATGTCATAGATTGAACTATAAAATCTATTAAATTTAACAGTTCATAATTATTTTTGTGAGTTATTTGTCATCCCACTTACATGAGAATAGGCTTTCTCTAAACCAAAAACTGGGATAAAATTCCATACCTGTTTATAAACTGTGTGGCCTTAGACTTGTAAATACAGTCAAACTTGTGAATTTACCTGGATTATCAGCCGTGAATCTGATAGCAGTCCACCCACCAGATGGGACTCCAACTGTATTTCTCTCCACAGGATCCACAAGATTGAATTTTTTGGGGTCCTTCGTGGGGTTGAAATTCCCTATTCCCTTACCAACTACGAAGAAATTAAAGCCATGGAGATGAATAGGATGGTTATCAGGTGCTATCATTCCAGTATCTTGCAAAACTATCTGAACTGTGGAATTATAAGCAAGTCTGTAAACTCTTGTCCCTCTCATGGTTCTGAAGTTTGCTGGCTGTGTCCCTGTGAAGTTATAGACTACCAGAGGTTTCCCTGGAAAATCATCAGTGAAAACTCCTTTGATGTTGAAGAAATGTGCTTGAAGAAGAGAAATTTTAGGCATCGCAAAGGTAATATTGTTGAAATCCGCTACCACCCGGCTACCATTCACGCAAGTAGCACAAGGATTCACACCAAGGCTGACAGTGAAGAACAAGGAATGATCAATCTTTAATGGGACTCTAGCAGGGTACTTGTTTGAATTTAAACTTCTGAGGGAGTCAACGAATTTTGTAGCAACTGGGGTAGCATTTTTAGGAGGCAGGGCAGTGAGGGTAGTAATGGCAGAACTAAGGGTGCCTGAGTAATGTAAAGTTCCAGTAGCAGTCATATTGTCAACTGCAATAGGAGCATCCATGAAAGGAGAGGCTGCAACCAAGTATTTGCCACTTGCACGGTTGGTAGTTAGAAGCACATTTGTGGTCTGGCCAGGTGCTATCACAATGGCATCGGTTTTGAAAGGTTTTGTGTAGACTGCATCAACCTCAACCACAGTGAGTTGGTGGCCAGCAATCTTAAAGAAGAGCTCTTCATTCATTGCAGCGTTGATGATTCTTAACAACTGGGTGTTTCCAGGTTGAACTTGTAATGTGAATCCTCCTGCATGCAAGAAAAAATTGACTACTGTGTCAATTTCAAAGGAAATCAACCCAAAATGCCATTTCCTTCATTGTCTCTTTAGTTTCAACTTCTAAGGACAACTTCAAGCTTCTAGTTGAGTACTTGACTCAGGTACATCAAGATTGCCTAGATTTTACCTTGCGAAGGACAACCTTGGACTGGCCCTGGGTGACCATTAATTGTGTGGGCATCAGAGACATTTGGGGCCAATCCAGATTTCAGAGCTTCGTTTATTACAGCCTCAGTATCTGATTTCCACCACTCACCTGAACCAAATTGAACATAGTAAGAATTATGTGTATAAGTTCTATCCTATTGAACTAATCAAGTTTCAGAAGAAAACAACTTAAGAATAATAAGAATTATGTAAGTTCTATCCTAATTAACTAATCAGGTTTCAATAGAAAACAACTTAGAATGATTAATCCTACTTGAAGATATCCTGCAAAAAGAGAAAAGATAGTAGAACTGACCCAATATAATAATTTGTTCCATATGGGGTCTAGGAAAAGGGTAAGGAACCCCAAACTTGGGCATAATGACTAAGGCACCATGGATTGTAGACCTAAGCCAGAGAATATGAGCATGCCACCAGAGTGTCCCTCTCTGGCCTGTGAGAGTGAAGTTATACACATAGACTTGGCCTGGTTGAATTGGGCATTGGGTTATGTAGGCCGGTCCATCGGCCCAACCCGTTCGGAGTTGTCTAACCCCATGCCTGTTTTTAGCCCATGATTAAAAGTAAAAGTTTTAGCCAAATTTTATAAAGAAAAGTAAATAATGGGAAAATTTTGAATGATTGAAGTTGAAACAGTCATTTGAATTCCCACCAGTGGATGCTAACGTTGTATTTGACATGGTTCACCACCTTGACCAGAACAGTATCATCTTCCCTAGCGTAGATGATTGGCCCTGGGAACTTCCCATTTACTGTAACTATGGGCTTGGTTGAACACAATCTTGTGGCGTTCTTCATCACCACCTGCACACCACATTGGCCAATAGCCACCATGCAGGAACAGTTATAAAACGAGGTTTAATTCCATCTCTTGCAGATACTGTCATCATCAAACTTCATTATCCTAGCATGAAAAGGCGAACTTAATGCACTTACGTTGAACTTATAGTGACGAACCCTGGCTTCCGCCGCTAATGGAAGAAGGCAAGCCGCCAGCAAGATGACTTGAATCCACTGTGCTGCCGCCATTGTTATGTCTTCAACTCTGCCTCCCCACAACAGAGATCAATATGCTTCTCCTTGGTGGCCACTCTGGGTAGCAACTGAGCCAAAAGACAGCTTTATAAAGAGCTACACTCTGCTGCCATGTCCTTTTAACCAGTTAGTTGGAGCAATACTTAAGACAGTAGGTCTATATATTATGTAAGTACAAATTTTTAAAAAATAAAAAATAAAAAATAATAAACATAAAAGTTGACCAGAAAGTCTGTTATTTTTTCTTGTGTATCACATAAAGTAGTTATCCTTCAACGAAGATGCCTACGCAACGCGGTGATATCTCAGTTGCTGGGTTTGGTCCAACCATATTGGGTGAAGCACAACTGTCCTAGCTAACACGTACCAATTGGTGGAATGGGCATACACAATTGTTTTAATTCAACCTGACTTCAGTCAAGGAGATGACATTTACTCACATAACAAATTTTGATATAAGAATAAACCCATATGTACTATGAATCTCTAACCTCTTTTTTAATTGGACATTGGGATTTTGGTTGGTTGTTAGAATGTGAAAACCTAATTTCTTGTAAAGTTCCCACTTTCATCGAAAGAATTATATATTCAAATAGACAAAAGATCCTTTGCAATTGAGAAATTTTACTCTCATAAAATTTCTCCCTTAAAACTTACAAAATATTCTAATCACGATTAAATGCAATAAATCTCACATAATCATGAATAAACCCTATTTTATTTAAAGGTCAAAAGTGAGTTTCATGAATTATAAGTGAGAATGGTTTGGTGAAAATAACATTATTGTACATAATTTACTTTGTTTTCACTAAAAATGGCTAAATGATGACAAATAACAAAAAATTCGGTGGCCTGATGAAACACACTAGAATACTATTTGTAGAAATTGATGATGTAATGTAATTCATCATGAGTATCTTTAGTTGTCTGCAATGTTTAAAGATCAAATTTTTTTTGGCTTTCTTATCAATTAGAAAGTTAATTGAAAAAAAGGGAAAGTGGCCATGATTTTCTTTAGAAAGTGATGGAATCCGGATTTAATATTTAAAAAGTTAAAGATATTTGTAATAACTAATTAGTTAATTATAGTTTTAAATATTTGGAGGGTAAATGGGCACAATTTTCAATGGTTTTTTGGTTTAGGCGGAGAATGAGGGGGAAGTGAGTGGATATGGTGGGCGATATGTGAATGTGACAGGTATTTGGGATGTTAGCCCAACCCAACAATATTTTTATTGGTGAAGAATGGTTTTCAAGCATTGTTGAGAGATTAGATTAAAGATAAAGTTTGTAGGAGTGGGTGACAGTTCATCTCATTTAACTAATTATGCCCCATGTTGACGGCTATTTCATCATTTATTAAAATGTCCTACACTCTTTTTTTTTAATCGCTGCGGCCTTTTTTTTAATGTTATTTTGATAGATTTGAATCTTTTAATTTTTATTTTTTTAATTATAATAATTTTTTATTTTTTATAACTTAATCTATGTGTCCTATTTTTTTTTTTTTACTAAATTTTTTTTCTCTCTCACTTACAATTCTCTACTTGAATGATAGAGGATCTATATCCTACTTTGATACCCCTCTCTTCTACCCTTCGTCTACGGTTCTCCCACTTAAATAATAAATGAGTGATTTTGAAATGTATATGAATGTACCATAGTTCCATACAGCTATTGGTGGCAAAGATGGTTTGTTTGGTTTAAGTTGAATTTTTAATTAGTTGCACGTTTGGTTGTGCTAAGTTATTAATTTAAAGCATCAACGTGGTGCTTCCAACTATTTGATAAAAGTCTAATTTTTTTATCATGTTATTTAGATCATTCTCAATAGATGTTAATTTATCTTTTATTTTATATTAGAGATGTGCATGAACCGAGTTTGAATTAGATTAGAAAAATATAATTTAAATTTTTTATCCAAATTAGATTGAAAATATGTGTTAGTTGAATTCGGAGTGGTTGGATTTCACTGAGTTGATAAGTTTTATATATTTTTTTTATCTGTTGATATAAATTTGATAAAAAAATAAAACTTGTTACCAACCAAAATATATGTGTGATTTAGGTGATTTGTACACACCTATTTTATATAATGTACAATTTAATAGTGTAATGACATTTAATTATTAATTTAAATTTTTTTAAAATTTTAGTTTTAAACTTCAAACCTTGCATGTATGTCAATAACTTGCCATTTTTCTTATCATAAAAAAAAGAATATAGCCATATGTCTTTTGTTTGGAGAACAGTATAACCATAAGTTTGATTCTAGCCAAAAGTAATTAAATCACCTTATTCTTCGATTGTTTCCAAATCTATCTTTAGAAAAATAAAATGAAATTAACATCTAGCAAAGGTAAAAACAATCATTTGCAAGAAGTATGGGTTAAATGAATTGAGATCCTTTGTACTTCGGAATTTGGTGGCTTTAATAAATTTTTTAAATGTCACTATTTTCTTTTATCAATTTTATAACTTTTTAAAAAATATTTCTATCTCTTAACTAATTCTATCTCTGCAATGGGGTCACTAACTGCAAACATTCTTGATTTAGGGTCTTTGATTAGTTTTCCCCATAGCGTGAAGAAGGGTCGTTCTTTTCACCATGGCATTACCACGTGCCCTTTGCCTCCACCGCTGGAGATGAGGTGCTTGATATCATGAATTAAGATTCTATATACACTAACAGAACTAAGAAGTAGTCTCACGCACAATTATAATGGAGTAAAGGGAATAAGTTCACCAATAAATAATATCAACGTCTTGACACGCATTATATGTTTCTTTTTTAATTTTTTGCATAGTATCCTTATATTATTATTAAATATGAGATTAGTCTGTATTGAAAATTAATCATTATTAGTTTCTTCCAATAAATGCAACTTTAAAACTCAAATCATTATATGTTCAAACAAATGTGTTTTACTTATTTATGATTAATTCATTAAAACAAGATTTTTGACATATATCACTTGCATTTTGGAACATATCTAGCGATCTAATATCAAATTTCAAAATTAATTTAACAATAGACATAATTTTTGTGTCAAATATTAGTTTACTTTTAGCAAAAAGAATTTATTTTAATCATTTTTCTATTTTTAAACACACTTTCTATAACTAACTAGTAAAAATGAACATTAGTTACATTGGGGTTTATGTTTGAGAATTTCAAGACCCAACCTAATTAGATTTGGATCCTCATGTACTTTAGGTAATACAATAGAAGTTAATGATTATTAATAAAAAAATCAACGATCATAATTATTTTAAATTTATTAATTATAATATACTTACTTATATATAATAATAATTATGATTATTAATTTTTTTATTAATAATTATCTACTTACACTTTAATCTTTAAAATATACTTTACACTTAAAAAAATCTTAATTTAACTAACTAACCTTTTGTTTGATTTGGATTAAGGTTTGAGTTATAGCTTTTAGCTCTTGATTGGCTTTGTAGATCTCAAGTAAATAGTCAATCAAAAGTTAAGAACTATAGAATATAAGATTATTGTGAGAAATGAAAGTAAGAGAGAAGAAGTACAATGTAAAGTTTAGTTTAATTTTAGTACTTGAACTAATCTAACTCAAACCCAACTTGACCATAGGTGAGTTTGATTAGTTTGGGTAATAAAATTACTTAATTAAAAAAAAATTCAAACATAACCATTGGACATTACACTTTGATTCTTATTACTCTGAAAGCATAAAAAAGAACATTATTTCTCAAATTATAGGATAGCCAAAATATCCTGATTAGATTCTGAAGGTCTTTTCTTGGTAGTAAAAGAATATTTTTCTCAATCATATGTATAACTTTCTTACAACCCACTAAGAAAAATATTACATGACAACATCATTATAGTTAAATGTACAAGTTACACATCCAAGGAAAAAAAAAACGAATGAATCTACTAGTTACTAAATTAAACTAACAATTTTTTTCTAAGGCTTTTTCCATAGCAATAAGGGTAGAAAGAGCTACAATGCATCGCGCAGAAGCAAGTTAGTGTGATCAACCTATAGTGACCACAATGCATGATCAAAAAAATTAGAGGTAGACCTAGCCATGACAATGAAACCAAGGCCGTCTTAGTGTGAGGTTGTTCTATAGGCCACTCTATACAGTGTGTAAAGAAACAAGCCTTCAACTTAACCCAATTGAATAAAATATAGCTGTAATCTGTCAATCTATTCATACTCAATTAATACATGCATAAACTTGATTAGATTCGGACCAAAATTTTTAAATTTGATCTAACCTAATTGTCTTTTATTCTTTTTCAAAATTAAACCCGAATCCACCCGTATACACTTCTACCACTCAAACACACAATGAGAGAGAAAGATGCTCTCTTGACACAAGTAATATTACATGCACAAAGTAATGAGTATAACTGGTACACTGAAACACATTTAAATAGGTTTGGGTAAATTTTTATTCATTTATTTACTATTATCTTTCTTTTTGACCTATTTAAGTATACTTTGTGCATAATATCTTGTGCAGAGAGCATTAATCTGTATATATTTTTTAAATCTCTAAAAAGTTTATCTTATTTAATACCAAACTAAAGGCTCAAAAAATTTAAAGTCAAAATTTAAAATTTTGAAATTTTATAGTTAAATTTATGAAATTAATTAATATTTTATTTAATAAAATTTAATTTATAAAAATAATAAAACTCTTTATAAGAATTTAAGACGGAGATAGAGGGCAGCAGTAGGGGTGGACATTGGATGGGGCGATTTGGGTGGGGGCAAAATCCCCTCAACCCAGTTGAACCTAATCTCTTATTAAGTTAGTCCAACCCCAATCAAAAAATTCTTCAAACTAACATTCTTGGGTTGGAATGGTTCGGTTTCACTTGGGTGGGTTAGTCTGGGTTAGGATGAGGACGAACGAACGTGAGGTGAGCGGTGGAACGGGGATGAGGTTCAATCGACTATTGATGACCCAAAGTGTCGAAGTATGATAATTAGATAAGAGATGAGTCAAAATGAGAAGAGGCGAGTCAAGACAAGGTGGGAGGAGGTAAGGGATTAGCGTTGACTGTTGGAAACGACGAGACAACGAACGAGACTTGTAACTCGTGAGAGAGGGAGTCGAAGGACTGAGGGTTCGAGATGAGGGAGGGAGGAGTGGCATTGGTTTACTGAAGTTGAGCTGCCTCTTGCCTGCTTGTGCTTGCAGAAGTTTTAAGTAGGGGTAGGCATTAGGTGAAGCAGTTTGGGTTGGGGCAAAATTTTTTCAATCTGTTTGAATCCAATCCCTCATTTAATTAGTCCAACCCCAGCCAAAATGATCATTTAAACTAAGATTTTTATGCTGAAATAACTCAGTTTTATTTGGGTAGATTAGTTTGGGTTAGGATGGGCCGAAGAGTGAAGGCTTGGGGACGGCCGGACGTGAGGCGAGCAGCGGCGAGTCAGCAAGGTTCAGTCGACTATTGAGGACTCAAAGTCTTGAAGTGTGATGACTAGACAAGAGAGGGACCGAGATGGCTCAAACGAGGTAGGGTGGTCAGCATCGACTGTCAGAGACGATGAGACAACGGACAAAACTCATTGCTCATGAAAGAGGGAGTTGAGGGACAAGAGAGGACTGAGAAGTGGCATTGGCGTCGTAGAGCTACTTGAGAAAGATTTAGGGTAAGCTACGAAACAACATCATTTTGTAGTAGTAGAAAATATATATATGTAATTTTTGTTGGGTTGCCACAGCAATCCAATGGAGAGAGAGCAAAAATTCATCCTCATCCAATTTATCCCATCTTAAACTAAATTATTATATTATATTTATTTTACCCCATCTTAACCTAGTTTAAATTTTCTTTTTTACAGTTTGAAACGAGTTAAAACGATTTAACCTGAACTGATGTTCACCCATAGTTTTAGGGCAAGTTAGAAAATGACATCATTTTGCAAAACGACGCTATTTTATAATATCAGAATTGAGAATATATATATATATATATAGCATAAGAATTGAAAAACATATATATATATGTAAATTTTGTTGGGTACCTGCGGTAACCTAATTGAGAGGGGACTAAAATCCAGCCTCACCCGATTTACTCCATCTTAAGCCAAAATATTACATAATATTTATTTTATCCCATTTTAACCCGGTCTAATTTTTTTTTTTTTTTACGGTTTGGGGCGAGTTGAAACGGTTTGACCCGGTCCAATGCCCACCCCTAGGCGATAGTGGCTATGGAACAATGCTCCTTCAATTGAGGCTTCAATTTCGGGAGTTTGGGGAAGAAAGAGAGGATGATTGAGAGGTGTTGAAGCCTACGTGACTTCGTGCTTTTTTTTTTTTTAGAGGAGATTTTTTTTAAATAAATGTTCCTTAACTTTTTGGTTTTTGCACAAAAACGAATTTAAAAATTTTGATTTAATCGAATCACATCCCATGCTCTTTCGGAAGTCCTCGTCTTTCCGTCTCTCGGTCTTCGCGTGCCGCCGTCACTGCCAGCGAACGAGGGCGTTGTTGCTGTGTGTACGCCGGCAAGGCTTTTAAGACAGGTTAGCTTCCCCGTCCTTCTCTGTCTCTTTTTTTTCGTTGCATCTCACATGAGGGATGCTGTTGGTGTTTATTGGGGCGGCTCTGCCATCCCACGAAACTTTTCTCCACTAATTTGCCGAAACAACAAATACGACCGGTCCCTATTTATTGTGCGTGGCAACTTGCGGGAATATTTACGTGGGACTCCATTTTCCTTATTGGGGTCTTCAGTCTGGGTTATACGGAGGTCTGATGCACCATTTTGTCAAAGAATTGGTTGAATGAAACAGATATTTATTTATTTTTTTCTATAAGAATACGCTATGTTTATTGCCAGATAAATTTGATTAATTCTTTGATCTTGGAGTTGATTTTGATTAGATATTCCGTGTTTAGCAGGTGATTGATCTCATTTGCAATGTGATAGATTCATAGCTGGCTTTTGCTGAGCAGTATGGTTGAGGATAAGTAAATGCATTGGTTTTATAATATAAAAACACGAGTTAAAAGCCCAACGCGGATTTATCTAATGAATGGTATGCAGTTGAATTGGTGGGTGTATCTTTATTGATTTGAATTGGTTTACTTGAATATGCTAATGTTTGCTATGGGACACGGCTTGGGTAAATTATATGGGTTTTCCAAATGTCTTAGACTGAGAGCCGTAGGAAATTTAATAATGATTATGATTATTAATTTTTTTATTAATAATTATCTACTTACATTTTAATATTTAAAATGTACTTTACACTTAAAAAAATCCTAATTTAACTAACTAACCTTTTGTTTGATTTGGATTAAGGTTTGAGTTATAGCTTTTAGCTCTTAATTGGCTTTGTAGATCTCATGTAAATAGTCAATCAAAAGTTAAGAACTGTAGAATATAAGATTATTGTGAGAAATGAAAGTAAGAGAGAAAAAGTACAATGTAAAGTTTAGTTTAATTTTAGTACTTGAACTAATCTAACTCAAACCCAACTTGACCATAGGTGAGTTGGATTAGTTTGGGTAATAAAATTACTTAATTAAAAAAAAATTCAAACATAACCATTGGACATTACACTTTGATTCTTATTACTCTGAAAGCATAAAAAAGAACATTATTTCTCAAAATATAGGATAGCCAAAATATCCTGATTGGATTCTAAAGGTCTTTTCTTGGTAGTAAAAGAATATTTTTCTCAATCATATGTATAACTTTCTTACAACCCACTAAGAAAAATATTACATGACAACATCATTATAGTTAAATGTACAAGTTACACATCCAAGGAAAAAAAAAACGAAAGAATCTACTAGTTACTACATTAAACTAACAATTTTTTTCTAAGGCTTTTTCCATAGCAATAAGGGTAGAAAGAGCTACAATGGATCGCGCAGAAGCAAGTTAGTGTGATCAACCTATAGGGACCACAATGCATGATCAAAAAAATTAGAGGTAGACCTAGCCATGACAATGAAACCAAGGCCTTCTTAGTGTGAGGTTGTTCTATAGGCCACTCTATACAGTGTGTAAAGAAACAAGCCTTCAACTTAACCCAATTGAATACAATAGAGCTGTAATCTGTCAATCTATTCATACTCAATTAAAACATGCATAAACTTGATTAGATTTGGACCAAAATTTTTAAATTTGATCTAACCTAATTGTCTTTTATTCTTTTTCAAAATTAGACCCGAATCCACCCGTATACACTTCTACCACTCAAACACACAATGAGAGAGAAAGATGCTCTCTTGACACAAGTAATATTACATGCACAAAGTAATGTGCATAACTGGTACAATAAAATACATTTAAATAGGTTTGGGTAAATTTTTATTCATTTATTTACTATTATCTTTCTTTTTGACCCATTTAAGTATACTTTGTGCATAATATCTTGTGCAGAGAGCATTAATCTATGTATATTTTTTAAATCTCTAAAAAGTTTATCTTATTTAATACCAAACTAAATGCTCAAAAATTTAAAGTCAGAATTTAGATTTTTAAAATTTTATAGTTAAATTTATAAAATTAATTAATATTTTATTTAATAAATTTAATTTATAAAAATAATAAAACTCTTTATAAGAATTTAAGAGGGAGATAGAGGGCGGCAGTAGCTATGGAACAATGCTCCTTCAATTGAGGCTTCAATTTCGGGAGTTTGAGGAAGAAAGAGAGGATGATTGAGAGGTGTTGAAGCCTACGCGACTTCGTGCTTATTTTTTTTTTTTAGAGGAGGTTTTTTTTTTTTAAATAAATGTTCCTTAACTTTTTGGTTTTTGTACAAAAACGAATTTAAAATTTTTGATTTAATGGAATCACATCTCATGCTCTTTCGGAAGTCCTCGTCTTTCCGTCTCTCGGTCTTCGTGTGCCGCCATCACTGCCAGCGAACGAGGGCGTTGTTGCTGTGCGTACGCCGGCGAAGCTTTTAAGACAGGTTAGCTTCCCCGTCCTTCTCTGTCTCTTTTCTTTCGTTGCATCTCACATGAGGGATGCTGTTGGTGTTTATTGGGACGGCTCTGCTATCCCACGAAACTTTTATCCACTAAGTTGCCGAAACAACAAATACGACCGGTCCCTATTTATTGTGCGTGGCAACTTGGTGGGAATGTTTACGTGGGACTTCATTTTTCCTTATTGGGGTCTTTAGTCTGGGTTATACGGAGGTCTGATGCACCATTTTGTCATAGAATTGGTTGAATGAAACAGATATTTATTTATGTTTTTCTATAAGAATACGCTATGTTTATTGCCAGATAAATTTGATTAATTCTTTGATCTTGGAGTTGATTTTGATTAGATATTCCGTGTTTAGCAGGTGATTGATCTCATTTGCAATGTGATAGATTCATAGCTGGCTTTTGCTGAGCAGTATGGTTGAGGATAAGTAAATGCATTGGTTTTATAATATAAAAACACGAGTTAAAAGCCCAACGCGGATTTATCTAATGAATGGTATGCAGTTGAATTGGTGGGTGTATCTTTATTGATTTGAATTGGTTTACTTGAATATGCTAATGTTTGCTATGGGACAAGGCTTGGGTAAATTATATGGGTTTTCCAAATGTCTTAGACTGAGAGCCGTTGGAAATTTAAACAGAATATTAGTTTATATATGATGCTTAGTGGGTATGCTATCTTGAGTTTATGGATATAGAACCTTTGAAGAAGCTTTACATTCACAGTTGACTATGGCTAGGTTGTTGGGCTTTGATGTATTGCCTGAGCTGTTTGAATTTACCTGCTTCATCAGAACTCTTGGTGGTGCTTGCAGTTGATAAAGTTTTGTTCCTTCCTTTCATTTGAACTGAATCTTACGTTCCGTGTTGTTGGATTAGTTGGAGCTTGCCGTCAGTCTGTCCCTAGACCATTTCTTGAAGTTGGAATCTGATTTAGAATTTAAAGATCAATCGAGTTATGGTGTTTTAATTATGACTTAAATGGTTGTAGATCTTTCTTCTTTCTGATTTTATGGAGCTTTATTCATTTTTTAGTTGATGATTGATGTTAATTTTTTTGTATGAATGCACGAAGTATTATAATTTATATTATTGTTAGTTGCGCTGAAATATATGGTTTATTGGCCTATTCAAATGTTAGGTCAGTTATACGGGGAAGCCTATTGGGGTCAAGTTAGGCAAACAGCATGCTTTTTGTTAAACAGCCTGGTCTGGCCCAATCAAGGCTAGCCCAGAACTGGCCAGGCCAGTCCATTTTGTCAATACTACTTTCATGCTAAAGTTTTTAATGTTGATCTTCTTCACACTATGACCTGAGCCATATTCTTATGCCAGCATTGAACTTGATTCTGGGTCTTCAGCTTGTATGAATTTTTAATCCTTTCGAAAAGGCTGAATTGATTCTAACTGAATGCTGTTGCAGCTTTGGAAGATATGAATTGGGCTCAGCGCAAGATCTATCTCTACGATGTTACTGTTGGGCTTTATATGCTGGATTGGTGGGAGCGTTATCTTTTCGGTATCCTCTATTGTACTATCCTATATATATATATATATATATATATATATATATATATATATATGTATATATAAATTGCACATATAAATTGCAACTTTGATGTGCACTGTCATCTTCTTAACAATAAATGTATGTTTTATCTGGACTATAGAAAATTTCAAGGATTTGTTTTCTGAATATCTCTGTTATATTTAAATCGGTGGAGTTGAAATACACGTAATTTTAAGGATTTGTTTTTTTTTAAAATATTTACGTTATATTTAAGTCAGTTTATCAAATTTAATAATTTACACTGAAAATTATAAAAATTTAAGAATAAAATTGTGAGGGTACATAATATTAAAGATTTGTATAGAATTTTAAAATAAAATGTATGACTTACAAAAACAATAAAAGGGGAAAGTTATTTATAATTAAATAAAATATTTTCTTTTCAAAATATCTTGTCTAGAATCCTTCTCATAACATTTATTCCGCTTAATAATATGAATATGATGACAGTGCACATTACATCCGAGAGCTGCCGACCAGAGCAGTACAGTGTGATCCTAAGAGCAGGACAAGTTGTTGCTTGCAAACAATACCTTCGTTGAATCGATAAGCTGTACCGCACCTATACATGACTTTGTCGTTTCGTGGTGTCGTTTTCAACCTGTGGGAGTGGCCATTTTCTTCAGATTCACACTTCCATGCACCATTTGTCGATGTTCACACTGCCTCTTTTGTCTTAGCTTCTAACTTCTATGCAAAGCCTTGGCGATGGACCGCTCACATGATATGAACGACATGAGGTGTGGACACATCAATTTTCATTAATTCACCAATTACTCTTTTGTCATAAATAATTGTGATTTAGAGTTTTTTACTCTTTTTTATTTGTTACTTTTTTAAAATTAAAGCAACATTAATTATTTCTTTCTAATTTTCCATCATCAGAACCATAATCTTTATTAAATTTAAATACTTAACTAAATTTATTTTTTTCTTCTTTTTTGAATTTTTTTCATTAGAAAGTAATTTAAGAAGAAAAAAAAAAGTATGTAAGTCTATTTGTCGGCTTTCTTAATTTACGTTTATAACCTTAAATGGCAGATAATATGAATTAGAGGAAATATATAGATACTACTATTTTAGAAGTATCATTCTCACTTCACTTTTGTTATATTTTTTCATAAATAGATAATGTGGTTTATTGATTTATTAATATTATTTGTAAAAATTAATAAATTTAATAATATTAATTTTATATTATAAAAAATAAAAATAAAATGAAAAAAATAACATAGTTTATATTACTTTATTGTAAATCACGAATAAATAAAATTATGCAACTGACGGAGCTAGAAAAATAAAATTTTAGTTAATTATAAATTAGTTGAGACCTAATTATTTTTATATAATTATATTAAAAGTAATTTCAATTAATCAATGAATAATCCTGCCACTAATTATAGATTCAAAATTTTCTAGTCAAAATCAAATAAAAACATACAAGCAACAACACTTTAAAGACTGGAATTCTTGTTGAAGGACTTCGAAAATGATTAGAATTAAAAAGTGGTGTTCCATTTGGAAGAACCAACATATGTATCAAATCATTTTCAACAGATATATTATTGATTATTAGTTCTCATTGAGATTCAAAGAGTAAATTAATAATTGTTAGTTGTCGTTTACATTGTTGTATATGTCGCTTTTCCAAGGATGATAGACCCAACGTCACGAAAATGCATGCATGACAAAAACCATAAACGTTATTTTCTAATTTATTGCATTATTGTACAATTTAATATGAAAAATGATGCTTCTACTTACAATTTAATTCAGTTTTATAAATAAAATTTAATAAGTTTAGAAGTTTAAGGATTTTTAAATAAAATTTATATAAATTTTAATTTATGGTAATAAATTATATTGTCTACTACCCAGGCCCCATAACGCACTTTTGATGTTATTTTCAATATTCTTGGTTTGGAATAATTATTATTTTTTAATTATTATTTTCTTAATATTTTTAACTTTATTTTTTTTTATTTCATTCTTTACTAAATATTTAATTAAAGAATATTTTCTTTTATCTCATTTTTTTTTAGTAAGTTCGGAGCCTTTAGAAGGCTGTTGCGGAGTAAAAAAGAAATTGAATTTGAGATTCAATTTAAAGACGTTTACAGTTATGTCAGATGTGTTGACGCTCACTAGCTCTTTTACCTCATTCTTTAATTAAGTAATATGTATCCTATTAACTTTAAATATTTAAGTTTTTCTTATAAAAAATGTATTGTAATAAAAAAATTTAATATCATGACAATTTAACAATTTTATATACATCATAATTATTTAAAAATTAAAAAAATAAATATTTTTATTTTTGTTAAAACATCATAAAACTCATTCATTATTATTAAATATAGTAGAATTCAACTATAAATGTTTGATCACCATATGACATAAATTTTATAAAATCTTAATAAAAAAAGATTTAATGCCGCTAGAAATTTTGTAATTTCTGTTGGCCCACACACGTTTAGCTATGTATAGATATACTGGCTTTGACGAAATCAGGTCCAGATCCTTGATGTCCGTGTCAGTCGTAACTTTCTACGCGTGCGGTTAATTTGGCCACTTGCAGGATAAACCCAATAACCCAACAAATAGGAGATTCTTTACAACTCTCATCACTGTGGGAGGAAACTCAACAATCTCAAGCTGGATTCTTTGGTAATACATTAATTTCCAGATTACCTGAGAGAATATTCACTTGGGTTCCATGCCTTTCTGGATTTTCCCCTTAAACCAAGTATTTAAGCTGCTGACTCCCTACCCTGGGTTCTTGCATTAGTTGCCTGCTCTCAGGTTGGGGATGCATTTTTTTTATTCTATTCCTTGCTTTGTGTATAATCTCTGTTCTGTTCTTGAAATTTTCTGATAGACCATCTTTAAGATTGTGGCAGTGTTTTGGTGTCTGATTTGGAGTCTCATTTCTTTAATTCCATCCTGTGTTTGTGTATGATGTCTGTTTTATCATTTTTTTTTTCTTTTGGAATTTATTTTCTACTTTTTCCAGATACTGGAAGGGATTCTGAGACTGACAGTGTTTTTGCCTTTAAATTTGAAGTCCCATTTGCTTACTGTTGGTTATCGCTAGATTAAAATACTTAAACTCTGAAACAACGTGGTATTAAGAGGAATACCCTCTCATTAATGGAGGAGAATCATTAATGGAGGAGAAGAGATTGATCTAGAGAAATATCTTTCTTGAACTGAGACCAACTGTGTAAATCATTTCTCAAAAACAATGAAAAAGGAAAACTAATTTACAATTCTTTGGTTACTATAGCATGATGTTCTAACTACTTTGTTGCTTAGTTTCTAGTGACTACCACGACTGAACAATTGGCCGGTGTGTGCAAGTTCTAAATTACAATGGCAGAAGATGATGTTTACACTAAAGATGGAACGGTAGATTACAGGGGAAATCCAGCTGATAAAAAGACATCTGGAACCTGGAGAGCATGCCCCTTTATTTTAGGTAATTATGGTGCATCTATCTAATACTATGGTGGATGAAATCCCATGTTTAATTATGAGAGGCTTATCAATTGAGTGATTTTTAATAGGAAATGAATGTTGTGAGAGATTGGCTTACTATGGGATGAGCACCAATCTGGTGCTCTACTTTAAGAAGCGACTGCATCAGCACAGTGCTACTGCTTCCAAGAATGTCTCAAATTGGAGTGGAACATGTTACATCACACCATTGATTGGAGCATTTCTGGCTGATGCCTATCTAGGAAGATATTGGACTATTGCTTCCTTCTCAATAATCTATTTTATTGTGGGTATCCGCTCCTAACATTTTATACTCAATGAGTCTAATGGCGAAGTAGGGACAAAAGTGGCCACCTGAATGTGAGAGTGCTTTCCCTTCATAGCACAAAACTTCAATGTCACATTTAGTATTGATCCCTAATAGATGACTAAGGATGCAGAAAAACTAAATAAGACCCCACTCTGTTGCTTCAATTGTTAGTCTCTTCTGTTGTGAATTCATAAATGGGCACAAAGTAGTCTTAGTTTATATCAGATTATATTTTCTTGCCTGATAAACAAAACCTATGAAAGCTTCCTCTTTGTTCACAGGGAATGACACTCTTGACATTGTCAGCATCAGTCCCTGGCATAAAACCAACCTGTCATGGAGAAGAAAATTGCCATGCAACTGATGCACAGAGTGCAGTGTGCTTTGTAGCTCTCTACTTAATAGCTCTGGGCACTGGTGGGATTAAGCCTTGTGTTTCTTCATATGGAGCGGATCAGTTTGATGATGCTGATGAAGTTGAGAAAGAACACAAGAGTTCTTTCTTCAATTGGTTTTATTTCTCAATTAATATTGGTGCTCTTATTGCTTCTTCTCTGCTGGTTTGGATACAAGATAATGTGGGTTGGGGATGGGGCTTTGGCATTCCGACGGTTGCTATGGCAATCGCCGTGGTGAGTTTCTTTTCAGGCACTGCATTGTATCGGAACCAGAAACCTGGAGGCAGCCCTCTCACACGCATTTGTCAGGTGATAGTGGCATCCATTAGAAAGCACCGGGTTGAAGTACCTACTGACAAGTCTCTTTTGTATGAGACTGCAGATACTGAATCTGCTATTGCAGGAAGCCGCAAGCTTGACCACACGCAAGGATTAAGGTAAACTGAGGGTAGCAAAGCTTGATTTTATAAAATAAAAGAGGTAGTATTTGGGAAACTTAGGCCTTCATTCCATCTCACATGCTGTTTTAATCCAAATAAATCATTAGATTTTCATTTGCTTTGGTGTTTTAACATGTTAGAACTTCGATAATATCCTGTTAAAAAAAAAAAAAAAATCAGTGGCCTGAATTCTTTTGCCTTACAGCTATGGTGTTTCATGTTCAAATTTATTTGTGTCACAGATTTTTTGACAAAGCAGCAGTGGAAGAACAATCAGATAATCTGAAGGACTCAGTAAATCCATGGAGGCTTTGCACTGTAACTCAAGTGGAGGAATTGAAAGCCATCGTAAGATTGCTTCCTATATGGGCTACTGGTATAATCTTTGCTACTGTCTATGGCCAGATGAGCACCTTATTTGTGTTGCAAGGTGCCGCCATGGATACTCATTTTGGCAACTCGAGCTTCAAGATCCCACCAGCCTCTCTTTCTATCTTTGACACCCTTAGTGTCATCTTTTGGGTCCCTGTCTATGATCGGATTATAGTGCCAGTCGCTAGGAAATTCACTGGGCACAAAAATGGCCTAACTCAGCTCCAGAGAATGGGTATTGGCCTATTCATATCCATATTTTCCATGGTATCTGCAGGAATTTTGGAGCTAGTTAGACTTCAAATGGTAAGGAGGCATAATTACTATAAACTTGAGGAGGTGCCCATGTCGATATTCTGGCAAGTTCCACAGTACTTTCTTATTGGGTGTGCAGAAGTCTTCACATTCATTGGACAGTTGGAGTTCTTCTATCAGCAAGCCCCTGATGCCATGAGGAGCCTGTGTTCTGCTCTCTCACTCCTCACTGTTGCACTTGGACAGTACTTGAGCTCTCTGCTTGTAACCATTGTCACAAAGATCAGTACCAGGAATGGGAGTCTTGGATGGATACCTGACAATCTAAATTATGGTCATGTGGATTATTTTTTCTGGCTATTAACAGTGCTAAGTGTTCTGAATTTGGGCGCTTACCTTCTAGTGGCTAAGTTGTATACATACAAAAGAACAGTTGGGACTCTCCGCTGAAAGCTGTGTTGAATTGTACATTTGAAATTTAAAGTTCTGATAGAATGTCTGCTAGAATGTGTGGCATCTGGTGTTTGCAAATAAGCTGGAAATAGAATGCATAAAAGTTTCATTTTCAGTCTTGTTTTCCAGGTTGTGTTACAATATCAAACATTGTCAAAGTCAATATGGACTGCAATGTGTATTAATGGAATCCTTGACCCTTTCCAAATGTAGAAATTACCATTGCTGATCTTTCTCAAAGTATGATTTCATTTGATATCTACTGAGATTACATTGCAGTTCATGGTGTATTGCTGAAATGAATGAGAACAGTCTCTTCTGATGCTTTCCATGATATAACTAGTGTGACTCCTTAACTCCATGAAGAGCCTCTTTGTGTTGCTGAAAGAATGTCTTAAAGCCTTTGGTTGGCATGCGACTCCTGTTAATTCAATAATATCATTGTTGAATTTGATTGCTTGGACCAATTAATCCTTGCACTAGTAATATTACTATTCTGCAAACTCTATGGATTGTGGATCAGGACATGATTCATCTTCCTCAGCTTTACCCTTCAAGGAAATCAACTTGCTGATTTGCTAGCACAAAACAAAAATAAATAAATAAATAAAAGGTACTCCCAAACTAAACATTTCATTCTTTGGGATCACTCCGTTGAAGACTCTTCAAAGTTTGTCTTTTCAAGCTATGGTTACTATCTTTTGGTTATCTTCTTTCCTTTCATTTTTCTTCTTGATTTCTCACTATTCTAAGAAAACAATTCTTGGCCCTCCACACTGATTCTCTTGAATATTTATTTGTTGTTACAAGCATAGTAACAATTTATTAAATAGACTCATTATTTTTATAAATTAAATTTTATTAAATAATTATTTAAAAAAATTTAACTTATAAAATTTATTAAATTTTATAAATTAAACTATGAAATTGAATAGATCTCACAATTTTGTTAATTGAGAAAGTTATCTCGAGGCAACACTAGCAGTTACAATTGTTAGTATATGGATAAGGTTACCTATACAGAATGGAAGGTCGTAATTAGAATGACTTGTGCCTACAACATGGTTATGCTATTTCGATAAACAAATTTCGATTTAATCTTTGTTAAAAAAACTGAATTAATAAATTTATTAAATTTTATAAATTAAATTATAGAATCACAAAATCTTGTGGTTCCTAATTATTAAGTATGGATTTAAGACTCCACTTTCTAAACAACATATATAGTATCTATTTACATATATATTTAAATCTTATTTATATTATTATATGATATACAAAAATATAAATGTCAATAACATTAGCTTTACTTGTAATATGTTATTGAATTTTATTTTAAAAATGCTTTTAAGTATAATCTCAATTTTAAAAAATAATTAGTCTTTTTCTATTATAAAAGTACCACCTATAAGATCGGTTACACTCTATGGTAGTAAGTATTATATTTTTAAAGGTTAACTGAAGTAAAAATTGAAAGTGATAGATATGAGAATGTTAAAATGAATAAGTAAAAATATAAAAAAATAAAAGGTTTGAAATCATTGTATTTAGTAAAAAGTTAGTATTATACTTATTGAAGAGAAAATAATAAAAATTTGATCATAAAAATTTAGACATGTATAAAAAAAATTACTAAAGGCTCAAGCAATAAAATTTAATTCAATTATTTTTAATTTAATAAAAAAATAGAAGAAGATCAAAAGAGTATTTAAAAAGATTATTAAAAAAATATTTAAATAAATTATATTTTTAAAAATTTAATTTCTAATAGATCCTAATAATACTATTTGTTGTTTATAAATATTAAATAATATCTTATTAAGAATCATTCTTTTTAAGAAAATTCTTTTATTAGTTTAAACATTTATATTTCTCTACAATTAAATACATAAAAGATTTTACTAAACAACGCCACACTCTCTGCTTATATACCCTGTATTCTGCGTTAGAATCACCAGCCCAATAAATAGGCCCATCGTGGCAGTGGCCTTCAACCCAACGGTCCTGGAGAAGGTACGAACATTTTCACCGCCGTTCATCCCTTTCCTTCTCCAGAACAGAGACCGAAATCAAGTTGCAGCTTTGCAATGGTTCGTAAGCGCTATCAAGATGCCAAAAGAGGTACTCTCGTATGGAAACGCTTCAGAAACTCTAAATTTAGACCATTCGATGCGTAATTATGAAATCGTTTCTTGCATACCAGATGTTTGAGGAATTGCTTTGAGTCAAAATTTGAGCTTGCTATTTGATTCGCTGTATGTACTGTTAGTTAATGTTTCTGTGCTTGAGGTAGTCATATCAGTATATTTTCATAACGTCTACGAGCCTTTAATCCTTCCCAACTATTCTAACTACTATAACATATATATATGTATGTATTAAGTAGCTACGAAACAGAGAGTCCATGTTTGAAGTCAATTTGTTGCCAATTAACTCATGTTATGTGGTAAACATATTGCTGGTGCCAGTCAGTTAAAGTTGCTCATGCTGGTTCAAAGGAGACCCTTTTCTTTTTGATTAAAAAAAAATGAATAAATAAGGCTTTGTTTGAAAGAGATGGTGTACAAAGAGGGAGGATAGGATTATCTTTGGTTTGCGAAAATTGCTTTTAACACTATATCAAGTTGATAATATCATAATATTGATCTGGGTCTAATTTTATATTTACATTTCTCCTCTGGGTCCTGATGGATTGTGTGACGCAATTTATGCTTGAATGGTGGCAAGGTGTTTGTTTTAATGTCTAAGTACTTTTACTATTAATTCTTTTACATGAGCCATGTATTATTTCATTACTTTTGGATTTTTTACTTTCAAATCCAGCATGCGTACAAGCCTTTTGAGTCTTACCGTCACATCAATTATGACTTTGGTATTCCATAGTGGTAGATTTTCTTGCATGGAACGTAGTCGTCAGATTTTTTCTTTTAGATCATTGTTATGTTCCGCCAGCTCCTGATGAGCATATGACCACAAATAAAAATTGTAATTAGCTTAGAATTAGAAGACCTTTTCTTTTTCTGGCTTGACAATTTCATTGGTAAAGATATCTTAGGTTAATAAGCTGTGTAAACTTGGCTTATGATTGATATTGTTGTGACATTAGTAAGGGATAATATTTGAAAATTTGAATTTAAATGTGAATCTCATTTATCAAAGATTACATGCAAACAATGGGATTCAACTGAAGATCTTAATTCACCAATTATGAGGATTCATTAAGTAATAGAGTATATTATACTGATATTGTTGTCATTCATCTAAATTCTTAATGGATACAATTCCAAACACAAAGTCAAAACTTTCTTTTGATTTGAATCTTTTATAAATTTCCTTTCCAATACAGGTCTTCAGTTGCTGAATTCAAATAATGTTGAAAAGTTTCTGAAGAAAATAGGATTTGGAAAAGAAGATCACTACTTCTGGAAACAAGTTGGGAAGGCTCTACTATGTACCTACGCGCTGTTTGGTGCTGCATGGATTTACAATGAAACATCACCACTGGGTTGGTGGAATCTATTGCCACGGCCGAAGGAAGAGCGGGAGTTAGCTCATCTGTATGAGCGCAGAGAATTCCCTTATCCAGGCGATGAAGAAGCGATGGAAGAGTTCATTGCCAAGGGAGGAATGATTGGAACAACAATTGGTCCAAAAGGGATAATCGAGACTGATAAGGATGCATACAATTACCAAGAGGAGCTGCAGAACAAGAAGCTCGAGCAGGAAGCTCAAAAGCTGTGGTTGAGGATGAGGAATGAGGTTATTGCTGAGCTTCAAGAGAAGGGCTTTGATGTGGAATGAGTGCAGTAAGCACCTATGCTACTTTCATAATAATAAGAACTTACTGTATGACTAAATCAGCATAAATACCTCTGTGAAAACTATTGTGGTATATATTTAGCGTAAACTTTTGTCTGTATAAACTGTCTGATTCCTTAGACAATGAAGAAAGGAGAACAAATTCTCTTTTGCGATTTTGTTTTTATGAAATGTGTATATCTGCTCCTGCACTATAATTCATCCATAAGGCTTTTCGCTTTATCTTACCAGTTACCAGTTCTAATTTCAGTTCAGCATGTTTACACCGCAAACAGAGATCTTCAAATATACATATAGATATGAATTTCGAAGTAACTCTGTAAAAGAAAACATCCATTACCTCACCCTTGCATCAATATTCATTGACCATGCGAATGAAGTTAATTTGAACACTTCATATTGATGAAAACTGTTAACTATGCGAGAGACGATGTATAAATAGCGTGGCATGTACAAAACGTTGCAGGAATAACTAGTCTTGCAAGACATAGTACATATCATTATCGTTATGATTTAATAAAGAAGACTAAATGATTCGAGTCGTAATGTCTCTTCTGCCTTCATTTAAATTTGTTTGATGAAAGGTAAGTAAAGGTCTTTTTCTTCGTTGCAGGATTCAAGCAATTTGGGAGGCAACCAAAAATTGTCAAAAACATACAGTTTGCTCAGCTAATAAATTCAAGTATTGCGAAAGTCAGTCATGCTACAGTGAGTTGTGTCAAAAGTGATAGTTCACGAACAAAATTAGACCCTTTTTTAAAACCAGCACCACAGTTTAATTGGTGGTTAATTTACAGACAATTTGTCACAAGGAAGGATCTTATATTACTGTAAGGGTATACTTGGTATGCATAATGTTGAGAAATTTATGAGAATATGGGGCTGAAATTTTTAATTTTTACGTTGGATAGAAGATTTAAAAATTAATTCTTAAAAATTTAATTTTATAGGAATGGAGGATTTCTATGAAACACAATAATTTAATACTTATATGAGGATGGGGATTCTTAATTCTAACCTGATGAAAATATGAAAATTATTTAAAAAGATTGTAATACTCATATTTAATAAGATAATTGATCATTTTTATAATTATTTAAACATGACGACAGTTATAATAATGAGAGTAACAGTAATAATAATAATAATAATAATAATAATGACAATAATAATAGTTTAACTTTTTTTTTTTTTTTTGATATATTGTACATTATGGGGGAGGGGGGAATCGAGCCTGGGGGTTGGGGGTTGAAATGGTGGCTCGATACCACTGAGCCAACGCTCAAGTGGCAATAGTTTAACTTTTGTATCAATGGCATTAGTAATAATAATAATGGTAGTGCCATTAACAACCATAGTAATAACATGACTAGCATGCTTTATTGCACTGCCTCTGCATTCATGCGAAGGGGCACTACCTATGTGATGTGTACCTACACATCGCAATATCAACGATAATAATAACAATGATAATAGTGATAATAATAGTTTAAACATGGTGACAACGGCGATAATAATGATAACAGTGATAGTGATAATTTGACAATAATAATTATGATAGTAATTATCTAACAATAATAATAATAATAATGATAATAGTATCGATAATAATAATAATTGTGATAAAAATAATAGTGATGGTAGTAATAGGTATGAATTAAGAGTTTTTAATTAAAATTTTATTAAAAATCTAAACTAAATTTTTTATGATTAAAGGTATTTTTGAATAATAGTACAACATTTATGAAAATATTCATGTCCAATCAAATATGATAATACTAAATTCACAAGAATACTCATTGAGATTCTCTTAACAAAATAAACAAAAAAATGTATTCTTAAAAATCTTATTTCTGAGATTCTTAGAATATATTTTAATATGAGAATATTAGATTCTACCTACTAAATGCACCTAAGTGTCTTACAAATCATTCTACATTTCATAACGCAATGGTTAAGAGAAGCTACTGGTTTTGAACACAAATTTGAGTATAACTAGTCAGAGCCGATATATATATATATATATATATATATATATATATATATATATATATATATATATGAAAGGCTGAGTCCCCTTGGAACAAATGGTAATTTATCGCCCTTGCCTTCCGATAATGGATCCTGTAGGTCTACTTTATCCTCAACAATCTTTCTACACTTAGAGTAATGATTTTCGTATGCAGATGTTCGTTATTAGGTTTTATGTAATTCTTGTATAGTATAATTGCGTATATACAGTATTACTCTATGATTTATTTCCAAAATCACACGTGCCTGTTAGCCCACAGTGTTGGTGAATGCACAATCCCTTTTATTTATTATTAGTAATACAGCTATTCAGCTTAGCATGTCTTCGAAAACTCCAGAAGAAACATTAGCAACGTGACCAATTTTTGGATGATCCTGCATTATTTCTAACAATATATGTGAAGCAAGGAAATGCAAAAGCTATCCTATTCCTGTCCCGTTTGGTTAGTGTATATTTCTATTTTATGAAAACTTCAACGTCATACACATTAATCAATATTTCTAAGCCCAATCTGGGAGACAAGACAAGACAAATACTAAAATGCCTATCAAAAGGTATAGCCTAGGACAGAAACAAGAGGCATTCGAAGCAAAAAGACATCTCAGGTGAAAATCTAAACCAGTAACTCAAGTCAAAGGCCACCACATCACTTGAGGACTTCCCATATAGTGGAGGCACATGAAGTTTCAGCTTAACCGTATTTTGTTCCACCGTCATCAAAACCTTCATCATTCACAATAAAATATGGAGCAAATGTGAAAAGGAACTTTGGCAAATCAGGGAACTACATACATACAGAATTTACTTTATACCAAAAGACTAGAATATGGGCTTCGGTGCTAACCACAAGCCAGTGAACCAGATGGCAGTAAGACAAGTTCACCGCCTAGGCTTGACAGAGCTATATACACAGAAACCAAATTTCAAATACTCGTTTTTGACTATGCCAGAAAATGCAGAATGACCTACTTGCTTGACCTTGCTACAAACCAAGAATCACCAAATATTTATGTTTCCATGGACTTTTCAAACAAAATGTAAGCAGCGTATAATCTAAATGAAAAACGGGTGTTTGAACGGAAGACTGCAAAGCACAAACATGGCCTCGTTAGAATCTAACGGGAGAAAACTAAACTCAGACTGCCATTCCTGATTTCAAGCCAATCAATATAAACAAAAAAATTTCACCTCCAATTTATCAACAATAGGATTAAGAGACTGAGATTAAAAATAGCCACAATCAAAAGGCTAACCTAAAATCCGGATACCCATACCTCAAAGTAACCATCGGATGATCAAGACCTCACTGTTACCACACCTATTTAAAATATGTGTGTGTGTCAAATGTAACAAAAATTGCAACATTTAGAGAAGTGGGAATTAAGAAATGTTATAAGTCAAACCTGTCTTGCTGCATTTAGAGAAATACTAGTTCAAGTTGCCAAGAATGAAGTAAAATGCCATTGCAGTAATTGAGGCTGCACAATACCAATTCTATAGAAATTTAATCAACAACAGATAATATTATAATGGTAAAAGTTGTTCAATATCTACTATTCTTGTAAAACAGGGAGAGGCAGGTGATTTCTGGCAATTTTGCAATCAGAAAATTACGATGTCAATAACATAAGGGAAAGAAGAATTTATTTCCAATTAGAAAATTAGTTAATTGTCACCATATAACTCTGATGTAATTTATCTCATGAACAACAACAATTTAGTTAATTGTCACCATATAACTCTGATGTAATTTATCTCATGAACAACAACAATTTAGTTAATTGTCACCATATAACTCTGATGTAATTTATCTCATGAACAACAACAATTATTATATATGCTTTTACAACCAGATATACTTTCAACAGTTAATACAGCTTTACAAGACACCCCTGGCTGTTGGATGCAAATCCTTTGTGCTACTATTTCCAGACTTGCTTCGTCTATAGCTCTTTAATGGAGTCATATAGAACCTTAACGGGCCAGTGTCAAGATTATTTGGTGAATACCTAGCACTCCGGTTCCTTTGGAGCATGAACTCTTGTCTTCCATTCAAAACGTCGCTTCGGGTTTCAGGATTCCCCAGCCTATTGATTAAACCAGCCATTCTACAAGGGTTTCTACAGCTAACACTATAGCTACGGATGAGCTTTTGGCTAACTGACTCACTTGCTTGTCCATTAACTGCCCTTCTAAGCTTTTGCCAAGAATCTGAAAGTGGCTTATTAGCCATATTTCCAGCACCATACTCTTCTACAACTTTACCTTCCCTTCTCCTTTGTCCTAAGCCCATTTTATTCCACACCCTGCGCCACTTGTGGAACTTCCTGGATCCCTTCTGATTAGCCTCAATTGCAACATCAGAAGTATCCATGGAAGCAGATGCCAGGACACAATCAGATTGAACATTCTTTGGAGATTTCGAATTCATATCCCTCAAATCTTTGTCTGTAATCAGAACCTTTGCCCCATAAAATAACTCTGTGGTTGCAGGAGATACCTTGGCATTTGATATCAGTTTCACTTCATCAACCTCTGCTATTGCTGGGTTCCGATGATAGTTTGACCTATCAAAACTCTTCCTACGCCTATGCCAAGACAAAGAATCTGAATAATAATCTTTAGTTTGAGCAGATCCACCAGGACTAGCCTCTCCTGCATATTCCAAATTCACCTTCTCTTCAGCCAAAACCATGTTTTCATTCCCATTAACTGGAATATTAACATCCTCCACGACTGAAACCATTGGAGAATGCCTGGGATGCGCCTTCCCAATTAAGTATCCATCCCAAGAAGCTCGAGGACCATCAAAAGATAACCGCATATCATCCACTGACATTCTACTTGCATCAATTGAAATCCTTGGATCAGTATCACAAGATCTTCTCCCCAACCCATATTCCCCTATCTCAGATTGAGTCTCCCTTAACCTCCGGACTCTTGACTTGTCAACCTCAAGCCCCATCGAAGCAATACGGCCATTGTTACCACTACCACTATGTTTCTTCAACTTCTGCTTCCTTCTCCATTTTCTCAATTTCTTGCTAAATATAGAAGCTGCCTCCAAAAAACTTCCCGCCATTTCTCTAAAATCTCTCCCTGCATTCTTCCTGCTCTGCAATTCAAGATCTATAAATTCCTTCATTGTCTTCGACTCTTCTTCAATCCAATCACTTCCATCGGCAATACCCCCATTACAAACCAAACTATCCCCAAAAACCCTAACTGCTTCATTGTCATTGTCATTGTCATTGTCATTCTCCTCCTCCCTAATTTCAAAACCCACATTCCCAAAGTCGACCTCGAACTTCCGACTCAGACCCTCCTTCTTCTTATCATCCATATCGAAGAGATCCGACAGGCTGTTCCGGGCGCGAACCTCGCAGGACCTGCGACGGGGCTCGGAGACGGAGGCAGAGGTCGCCTCGACAGCGGCGACGCCTCTGCCAGAGTAAGACTTGGAGCGCCGGAGCTCGGCCGCCGAACGAACCTCATGAGCAGGGTATTCGTGGGCGGTTGAGGAGTCAATGCCGGCAAGGCGTTCCCGAAGACAGGAAGCGCAAAATCCGGTAACGGGTTTGGTAGGATGACGGTGACAGCTGGAGAGACGGTGGGGCTTGGAAGTCATGGCTGGAAGAAGCGTATACGCGAGAGCATGTTAAAGTAGAAGGAAGTGAAGGAAGTGGGAGACAGACTGAGTGGCAGCAGCACAACGGGGAAGTGACAAAACGGTGATGAAAATGAATTGCAGCAAAAGGAAACCCTTCATAAACCCCTTGTCTGTTTGCATTTTATTTTTGAAGTAATTGTGAACTACAGTTATCACTAGTTCATTAATTAGAATGCACAGTACACAACATCAATTAGATATTATTGTAGTAATTATTATTATCTTTCAAATTAAAAAATTTAAGATAAAAAAAATTTATATTGATATCTATACTTATTAGGAGAAATATTATTAACATTTAATTTTAAATATCAATTAATTTTATATTTATTAATATTTTAAAAATATTAAAAAAATTAAAAAATTATGCAATATACATAATTTACAATATCCACATTTTTAATATTATAACTATATTTAATTATTATTTTAAAATTTTATGTGTATATAAAATAATTTATTATTTTTTTATTAAAAAAATAAAAAAAAATTAACACTGAACTAAAAGAATTTAGATAAAAAATTATTTCAACCTAAATAGAAAATTATTTTTAAAAATACAAAAAAATATTTTTTAAAGAATTACCTTGTTTGTATTAGGTTGAAAATTAGTTTTAATTTTGCGCAATATTTTGCTTGAAATTATTCTCAATCATTCTTTGGTGATGGTGTGATTATGGTGATATTAAGAATCTTCCCACTTTTTTCACCAAGGGAAAAAGCGTTCAAACTCTGGCCATTTGTATCAACAGCTCTTCGCACTTTATCAATTATCTTTTACTTTTCTAAATTGACCGGACTTTAATCTTGATTAAAACATAAATGGAAGATATATTTAAAGTTGATTAAGGGGGTCAAAATATAACAAAACTGATTGAAAAATATTAGTTTCATCTTAGAAGGGCAATAAAATGTGTGTTATTTTATTAGTTGAATTTTATAATTTAATTGGTAAGATTTAGTAAAAATTTAATTATTAAAATTATTTTAAATAAAATTTTAATAATTTAAATTTATAAAAATAATAGAACTAAAATAGATTAGTTCCAACAAATTTGAAATCCATCAAAATTTGATTAATTGTGTGTTCAAAATATATGCAAACCAAACCAATCAAAATATTAAAAACTTGTTAAAATTTAGTTTTAATAAATTTGTGGTTTCCATGAAATTTTTTTATTCGGTTCCGTTTTTTGTTTGAATTTTTTTAAACCAACTGAATCGGACCAAATCGAAAACATATAATTTGATACAATATTTATGTAAAATATGCCAACTTAATGATCTATTTACTTGTCAATTCAACAAAGTTAAGAATCCTATGTTCAAAGCTAAACACCAAATATTTACTCTATCTTTTCCTTTCCCCTCTTTTTTGTTTTTCTCTCCCTGTACTTATAACAAATGCCCCGCCCCACTTCTCTTTACATCTCTCTGCCTCTTCTCATCCCCTCTTTTCTTTTTCTTTTTTTTATTCCTCCTTCCCTCTTTATTATTATTATTTTTTTTGAGTAAAGCTAATACCAATTTATGCCTGCATATTTTTGTACGACTCAATATATGACGTTATAACAATCTACAAGGTTAATAAAATTTACAATTGTATCTTATATTTTGTGCAAAAATAATATCTCAAATCCACTCCCTTTTTGAAATTGGGCTTCTCATTTTCTCTCGCACACATGTTGCCAGTGATCGATGAAGGTGAAGCCATAAAGGTGGTAAAGGGTATTAGATAGTGCTATGGCAGGGCTTTCTTGTGGAAGTTGAAAAGGTTGCAGGGGAGAGGACATCTGGTTCCATTGGTTTAGGGCCTTTGGGCATGTTACCAGTAAAATTTTTCTAATATTTCATTAGTTCTTCTGTTCTATAACTTCAATTACTGGATATTTCCTTTGAAGTCGAGCTTGTTTAGGGCATTTTGCTTGCTTTGGTTTTCCTAATCTTTCATAAATCATTTTAATGTTCAAATTGGGAACAACAAAAATTAAGGAATGAATTACATCCAATCGATACTTATTTATACCGATAATCTGATAATCAACCATATTTTATCTCAGGTTTTATCTTATAATTACAGTTTCCACTTCTAATAAATTCAATCTTCTTGGCCAATGAAAGTTGGTTTACCTAGTTGATTTTTAATTTGTAATAATTAAATAATTTACGTTTAATTTTAAAAATTTTTGTTAATATATAATTTATAAATTTATTATAAATTTTTACTAAAATAAATAATTTACTTTAATTTTAAAATATAAAAACTTTCCTTCATTATAAACTTTCTCCAACTATAAAAAAAAATTAATCTCTCTAACTTGTCAAAAAAGAGATATATTATATTTACATTATTAAAAATATGCATTGAGTTATATACTATAAGAAATAATAAATTTTATTAATAATTTTATTATTTTATTTAAATTTAAAAATAAATATTATATTTTTTATAAAATAATGTAAAAATATAAATTATTTTCAATATAAATATATTATTTTTTGTCAAAAAAAATACTACGTTATAACTTCTAGGATTCGTTCGGTTTATTCTAATTAAGTGGGCATCACTGGCTCCACCACAACGTTGGGCTTTGGTGTTGATTTTTTGGGACAATAGCTGAATCAACTAAGCCATAACGAAACAAAAGGAAAACAAAAGGGGTACGTCTTTGATATACCAAAAAGGAAAATTGGAAAAACAAAATATACTTGACCGCGGGGGTTGTCCAAATATTAAAGTCAACCCCAACAGGGGCACCCTCTGCTTGGCCCCGGCAACTATTGGCTTTGCTTTTCCCAGAACAGAGCCATGAGCATACAAAATCTTGATATTGGGAAGAGAGGACCGAAAATGGTGATGTACAGCTAACCGCTGTTTGTTTTGGGGAACACACGTGCACCCTTTCTGGAAATTATTGCCTTCTAACGTTGGATACAGAGTTACCTTTTTTTTTTTATGCCAGATACAGAGTCACTTTTGATACCCTCTTCCATGCTCAAAAGGATGTAACTAATTAAGATTTATATTTTTTTAAAATATGATATATTTTAAAAAATAAAATATAAATTATTAATAAAAATTTAATTGCCATAATTGTTATTGGTGATAAGAGCATCCACAAAAGAGGTGAAGTTTAGCATGAGACCCAAAGTTGCAATGAGGAGTCCAGCCAAATGATAGGAGCGTGCACAAAAGGGGTGAACAAGTGCATGACACTTATACTCCTGCAAACATCAAATGGGGCCTCAAGGGTATCTGTCAATCCCACCACTAATCACATCGAGCCATAAAATTAAATAGTACAACAGTACTTTGTCGATTTTTTATTTCTTAACATCAGCAATTTTGACTGTGATAATTTTATAGAGAGAGAAAATAGTGTTTTTATATTACTTTTTATTAACTTTTTTTTTAACTTAATTTATCAACTTGGAATCTCAAAGTGAGAAAATATTATCTGTTAACCACAAAATTAACTATAAAAATTTGTAATCACATAAATGATTGAGTAAATTATATTTACTTTATTTAAGATATTTGAATATGATATTTTATTTTATTTTTATTCAAATATTATATATTTTTTAATAATTTATTTTAATTAATAAAATATATGTGAATGATAACAAAATATTCATAAGAGATTCAGGGAGTATAACATTCTAGTCTAATTTTACTAAAAAATTATATTTTAACTTCTTTAACTATTTTGAATAGCTAAAATATTGATATGGTGTTATATTTTAATTTAATAATTATATTTATTGTAAGTGTAAGCTTAATAAATTGTATCATTATGAATAAATTTTTTATCAAAATGTATTTAACCCCTTTCACTTTTAAATCATGTATAAACAATTTTTATAATATCAATTAAAATAAATCATTTTTTACGATTTAAAAATTATATAAATCATCTCACATACCCTAAATTACTTTAAAATTACCTTCATATATCTTAGATTACAAATTATGTTTAAATTAACTTCAACTTAGAATATATATAATTTTTAAAATATAAAGAATAATTTCTATTAATTGATACGACAAAAAATTTCTTACATATGATCAAAAGTATAAAGAGATTTGGTATATTTTATCTTAAATTATTTTTATTGTGAATATAAAAATATGTTTAAGGGAAATTTAGTAAAGTTTGTGGTTATGAAGATATTCAATGCATAGTTTGTTTTATTTTGTTTCTTTCAGTAATATTATATAAATCTTGCTTACTATGGGTCACATTGGAATCGTTTAAACATACATTAAATTAGGATTTGTTTGTTTATGCGATAAGGATTAGTTTTCTTTTTCTTTTCAAATTGTTTGTATATGAACTTTACTTTTGGTAATTACTGATTTATTTCATTTTTATAAAAATAATTACGATAATCATGATGGAGACTTACATAAAAAACTGCTTCTTTGCATCAATTTTAAGATTCAATCAAGTGCAACTTTGAAACTCTCTCTCCGTACAACACTTGCTAGTTGCTGTAGCAATTATTTTGATATATTAATAAATTTTGAGTAGTTAAAAGTTTAATATAACAAATATATTTATAAATTTAATTATTAATTGAATCTTTTAAAAATTTATAATTCTTAATTTCTATTTCTTTCTAACTGTTAACTCTTGATTAATAATTAATGTGACATAAACTAAATAATAATTATATAAATTTTAATATATCAAATTACATATTTAATAAAAATTTATTAACAAAAAATAAATAAAATATTAATACAGTAAAAATTATTTATGAACTAAATGCTTGAATTTAAATATTAAAAGTTGCTATTATTACAAAAAGAGAAATCATTCAATTCTACTTCTCCGTCAGTCACCAAAGCCTTCATTAACCTAAAAAGATTGAGATTTTAACCTTGTGTATGAAATTTTAAAGTTAATTTATATACTTACAATTTTTAATGACAAGTTACTCAAATTATACTAAATTAAATTATTATTTTTTGAAAAAAATATGTAAATTTTTTTATATTTTTAATTATAATAATAAATACATTCTATTTTTAAATTATTATAATTTTAAAATAGAATATATCTATTATTATAATTAAAAGTATAACAATTTTACAACAAAATAAAATTGTAAGGAGTTCATATATTTTAGTTGTTTTTTTTTATGAATTTTTTGCACCAAGGTCATTTCCGGTAATTTGCAAAGTAGTCCACCTACCGCCCCGTTAGTCGCTCGCCCAAGCGTCAAGAGTCATCGCCCCTACCATCCCAGTGCCAGCTCCGCCGCCACCGCACCATGTCCTCCTCCTTCGCGCTCGACAAAGCAGTCTCTGCAAAACCTCTCTCAGTTTTTGAAAACCAGCGTAGCAAACTCCCCAAACTCCAGTTCCCAAAACCCCAACTCTCCTCGAGCTTTTTCATACCCCAAAGCCCAAACCGCTTTGGCCGTGTCTTCTCGGCCAGTGGGCAGCAGAGAATTCAATATCGGAATGGCTCATCCGCTTCCGTAAGTCTTCGGTCACCCCTAGTTAGGGTATCTTCTAATGATGCCCAGTTCCGTTCAACTCCCGAGGAAAAGGAACTGCAGCAGCCGAATTTCGCAGAATTCATTACTTCGGAGAGAGTCAAGGTCGTGGCGATGCTTGCCTTAGCTCTTGCGCTTTGCAATGCTGATCGTGTTGTCATGTCGGTGGCTATCGTGCCGTTGTCGCTTGCAAACGGATGGAGCCGCTCCTTCTCTGGTATTGTTCAGGTGGGTTCTGCTCCAATGATCTTTCTGAAGGATTTGTGCTAAATTTGGTTGGAACTGCTGCATTTATTTATTCCTTGACACTTACTGCAGTCATCTTTTCTATGGGGATATCTGATTTCGCCCATAGCTGGAGGTGTATTAGTAGATAACTACGGTGGCAAAATAGTCATGGCTTGGGGTGTGGCTTTCTGGTCACTTGCTACTTTTCTCACTCCCTGGGCTGCAGAGACATCCTTGTGGGCCCTACTTGCTATGCGTACTCTGCTTGGCATTGCTGAAGGGGTGGCTCTACCTTCCATGAATAACATGGTGGCTAGGTATTTATATTTAAGAAGTTCATTTTGTGATCACCAGACAGTGGCAATGGTTATGACATGCCTTTTAGGTTATAACTTCATTATTGTAAGAAGTTGCCGAAGGGAGAGGGCTGAATTGTGTCTGATTTTTGTTTTTCTCTTCAGATGGTTTCCTAAAACAGAACGAGCTAGGGCTGTTGGAATTGCAATGGCTGGATTTCAGCTTGGTTGTGCTATAGGGCTTTCACTTTCTCCAATACTTATGTCGCAAGGCGGTATATTTGGACCATTTGTAATTTTTGGGTTGTCTGGTTTTCTTTGGGTTCTGGTATGGTTATCAGCAACATCAAGCACTCCTGATCGAAGTCCTCAGATATCAAAATATGAGTTGGAGTATATATTGAATAAAAAAGAGAAATCCTACTCAGTGGAGACAACAAAACCAGATAAAGTTAAAGTATTGCCTCCATTCAGGCGCCTGCTATCAAAGCTACCAACGTGGTCCCTAATTGTTGCTAATTCCATGCATAGCTGGGTAATGCTTCACATTCCATAGAATCTGTTTAATACCTTTTTATTTAGAGAGTTTAAAATTTGTGCTGATAATCATCTGATTTTATTGCGGTTTTGCCAGCCGTAATACCCCAACGGGATCTACTTCTCTTGTTGCCTGAATTAGTTCTCACTTTCTGTACCCAGTCACTAATCCTCACTTAGCTTTTGCCAAAGAATAATGTAAAAGATGTTCCTTAGATCTTTTGTACTATGATTTAACATGGCAAGAAACTCAATGTGCTAGATCAATGTATAAGTATTGAGAGAAATGGCAGCAAGCCTGCAGGGCACGTCATGCAATGTTTTAATTAATAATTATTGTTCATGTAAACTCATAGACTATCCCTATTTTAACATAATATTTTTCTTTCTCACAGGGGTTTTTTATTGTCCTTTCTTGGATGCCCATATACTTTAACTCAGTAAGTCTTATCATATTTAACTCTGTGATTGTCAAACATGAATAAGCTATTTGAAATGAAAACTTTAGGAACCGTAAATTTTTTATCTTTTGTCACAGGTATATCATGTGGATCTTAGACACGCTGCATGGTTTAGTGCTGTTCCATGGACTGTGATGGCTATCATGAATTACCTAGCTGGTTTGTGGTCAGACATGATGATTAAAAGCGGTACAAGTGTCACTTTGACTCGCAAGATTATGCAGGTATGTAGCATATATAGGATGGAGCAATGAGACTCAAACATTTTCTCTAATATACTTCCTCTGTTTCAAATTGACTGTCGTGTTAGAATTTTTTTTTTTTCTTGCTTCTTTTTAATTGTCACTTTCACAAGATAAAGACTCTATTAATTTTGTTTTCCAATTTACCCTGTTTGTCTTATTATCTCTGTTAAATACTCAGTTGAAAAAGATACTTTTTCTATCTTCTATACAAAAGGTATTTTAGTATGAGAATTAAAATCTTTACAATTCCAAAAATATTTATCGATTCCTTAATTCCTATATATCTTCTTTAAAAGACAGATATCTTGATCTAAAGGGAGTAGTGAATTTATCTGATGATACAAAGGAATTCTTGAAATTTTAATGTTGGATTGATGGATGTTCCTTTTTTACCCTTTACTTTTTTCTTTTCCCCCCTCCATTTTATTTTGATTTTTGGATATTCATGCTGTATATTAGTTTATATGATACTGCTTATTGTGTATTTTCACTGCAGTCCATTGGTTTTGTTGGCCCTGGCATATGTCTCATCGGTTTAGTAACAGCAAAGAATCCATCAGTTGCTTCTGCTTGGCTTACTGTAGCCTTTGGCCTGAAATCTTTCAGTCATTCGGGATTTCTTGTGAACCTTCAGGTTTCTGTTTTCAATAATCTAATGAAGGAGAAAAAAAAATGGGTACAGTTATATACCATGTTTGCTATAATCTAACATTCACTGTTTCTTTTTTTTTTTTTTTTTCAAATACAGGAGATTGCACCACAGTATTCTGGTGTTTTACACGGTAAGATTATGTTTTATCTAGAAATCTGCCCCTGGCTGGTATTTATTATTGTTCCTAAACACAGACTTGATGACATTTCTGATGCACATTGATTAGTAAATACATTTTAACTAGTGAATGCTTTTTCCTTGGTCTATGATTGAGTATACGTTTTAACTACTGAAGGCACTAAATTGAACAGCTTCTCTTTGCTGATGTAAAGGACGGCTAAGCTGTGCTTCAACAAAATGGAGCACTTGAAAATGCCTATTTATATATTAAATATGGATAGATACAGTGCAGGGAAAGTTAGCCGATTGTGTTTGGCCTAAATATTTGCTGACTTTTTCTTATATCGCTTGGGAGTTGAGAGGGGGATGTGTTGGGGGTTAGAGTAAAATAGGAGCAAAACCTGGCGGCAAGACAACAAAATACTTGTATTTGTACTCCTGGACAAGGTATTGTGTGATAAGGACTTCTTGATTTTTTGTTCTAGGAATTTCAAATACTGCTGGAACATTGGCTGCCATACTTGGAACAGTTGGAACTGGCTTTTTTGTTGAGCTAGTTGGTTCTTTCCAAGGATTTCTGTTGCTTACATCACTCCTATATTTTATGGCTGCCCTGTTCTACAATCTCTTTTCTACTGGAGAAAGAGTAGATTTTGATAAACCTGGTGAGTATGATATGTGGTTATATCTATCTCTAAACAAGCAATTTATTCATGATTTTCCCCTTGATGGTTTGTGCAACAGTCTTGCAAGCACCGTACTCAATACTGGATATTAATTGTTAAAATATCTTTCATAATGAATTTTAGTCAGAGCATTCATGTTATGTTTAATTACATTCTTTTATAAAATATGGTAACGTTTTCAAATTCTAGTTATTTTCAATGCTGATGAAATGTGTGTAATCTGTGGACAGTTCCCTGATGAGTATCTGAAAATGCATACTTTACTGTACAGCCCATTGAACTGTATATGGAAGAGATTAGTTGAAGAACGGAGTACAGGTTACCTTGTATAAATTTCATATAAAAAACGACCTTTTTATCTTTTGTAAACTCAGTGCTGTATAGTTTCTGTTTCTGGCTTTCTCTTATGCATTTGGGGATATGTGTTTCAACTACATATGGAGTTTAGGTTTTATCTAATGTGAAGAATATATTCACATCTTCTTATTAAAAGAGATTTATTAATAAGTTTCTATATTTGTTTTCTTTGCTATTCATGATATCTGTTTGGATACTAGAATTTGAGGATTTTTTTCCTTTCTATCCTCGGTAATCATTCTCACTGGAGTCATATCCTTGTTTAAAGAGTGCCAACTGAAGTATGTACTTTAGGGTCATGACAGGCTCAATTAACTACTAACGAAGCCTTCCCTGCCTCTGCTTTCTCTGTTCTCTCCTCTTTGTTTAGGCACTTTATAACAAGTGAAGTATTTTATATAAAAAAATGTCCGTGCCGGTTACAGTTATGTGCTAATTAGTGATTCCTATTGTGATTTTGCAATTATTTCGACAGACAAATGTGTGATGATCAATGATTTATGTCATTGTCATAATTTTGGGCAAATTACCTGTAATCTACTTTTATTAGGGGTGTTCAGCGATTCAGTCCCGTCAATTTTAAACACTGAACCAAACTGAATCTACTTTCAAATGTTTGTTAAAAATAAATAAATAAATAAATCAATTGATCAAGCTATAAGGTTGATGATCAATTGAATCAACCCAAACCATTATTGGTTCAGTTTGGACGATTTGGTTTAGTTTAGTTTTCTTTTTTATTCTTTATTTTATTTACTCTCCACCATTTCAGCCTTGCAAAAAGGAACGGGAACAGTACACACTACACAAAATATGAATCAACATACTTACAGAAAATGTCTATATTCTGAAGTTGCAACCTAATTGGCTAATTCAACATAGTGCAGATTGATTTCTAGGCCATATGTGCTATTTCAATTTTTTTTTTAAACACTTTGTAGCTCGATATGCTGTGAAACTTTTGCTGCATAAAATACTCAGATCGATTTTGCGAGCAGCAAAGACAGAGAAATTAGATGCAACAATCAGAGAAAACCAATTGAAGCTAAAAGAAAAAGGAGGGGGGGGGGGGGGGGGGGGGAACACTAGGAAGAATAGGAAAACTCACTATAATAAGGGGACGAAATGGGAGAAACACTTCTAGAGTAAAACGCTACGCCTCCACGCTTAGCTATGCATCCATGCTTAACTACGCACCCACGCTCAGCCACTACTCGGAGAAAACATATGCAAAGCAAAAGTGAACAAAATGTTGAAAACAGAGAAACTAAAAACAAACCACCAGAGACATCAGTACCTATTACCTACCAGAAGGGGAAGGTTGGAAGGGTCAAGGAGGTAGTGCGGCCTAGGGTTCCAATGATAGAAGAGACTTTGAAAGAGTGAGGGGATAGGAAGGAGCAAGAGTCAAGATGGCGCCAGGACTAGGAGGGGAAAGGGTCAAGACTGACTCAATTGAAAAAAGGAAATTGGGTTGGGGGTGGGCGGATAGGGTTATTAGAAGCTTTAGGGTAAAAGTAAAATGATGTTGATTAGCATAAATAAATATATATATATATATAACAGGTAAAAATATATTCATTTTCTTAAATTTTATGTAGATTTTAAATAATTGTTTGAATTATAAAAAAAATTTTAAAAATTTTTTTTATTAAAATTTCCATTTAAGGCATAGATGAAAATAGTCAAACTCTAAATTTACCAATAAAAAGATGAAAATGACACTAATAAAATTGAAAAAATCTCCCACACCCAAAATAGAACATCCCAATCTTGTACTAGAGTCAAAACGTTGGTCTTTATTCATCATAAGCTCACTCCCGTCACTCTCTTGGAGAGGCCACCATAATCATGGAGACACAGAGGTTCACCCATCGACCTCTGTTTTTTAGCACCTTCACATTGTGCCTAGAATAGAGCCACTGCCACTGAGCAGATACGCCCAAAATTGGAAAGACCCATGGCAATATTGGGAGCGATCTTAGCTCTCTGCATTCTCAGTTTTCAAAATCATTCCCCACCAATAGCACACGTTTGAACTCCAACCTTGAAGAGGACCTGTAGCTATAGTTGCTACAGAAGATCCTGTAACGGAATCGCTAAGGTTGTGCCAACTTCTGACCCATCGCATACTCAAGTTAGCCCACTAATGCACTTTGACAATGACGACGATGACGCATTGGCAAGAGAAGGAGGCCAGCATCAACTATCAGCTAGAGAAACTGTGGTTGCCCCGGAGGTAATGGAGGTGGTTGAGGTGGGAGAAGCATATGGGGTTCTGGAGGAGTTAGGGCCAGAGCCGGTGAGGATGTCGTTGATGGCATTGCTGGAGGAGAATGAGGGGTCAAGGTACAGAATGGATGATGCTCAAGATGAAAGAGGAACCTTGGCCTTAGCGTGAGATTTTTTTATTTCTATTAGAGTCATTTTTGTCTTTTCCTCTTGGTCAACTTAGGATTTGACTAAAAAGAAAGGATTTCTGGCTACATCTTAACGGATATTCTAATGAAAGTGATTTTTTTAAAATTTTTTTATAATTTAATAAGGTTAATTATAAAGTTTTAAAATTTAATAGAGTTATTTAAAATAATTTAAAGTTTAGGAAATTTTATACATTTTAATTTATATAATGATATAGTCATTTTAGTTTAATTGGGTACAATTTTTTTTTTTTTTACAAATTGACAATTGAATCGATTTGACTTCAATACAAACACATTTGTAGACACACGTCATGGAGTAGCGATCACATAGATAAAAACGAGTTTGCAAACAAGTTGTTTGGTGAAAAAAATAAAAATAGATCTACCAGTGGCCTAGATAAAACGGTGAAGTCAAATATCGAAAAGTATGGTCTGTATTACAGAAAAATAAATTTATACATGTAGAAAAGATATTAGTATTCTTATAACGTTCTTTAAGTACCATAATGATGTTTGTTGTTACAAAAATTTGTGCTTTGTGTCTTGTTAAAAAATTTGTTTATTTTTTGATTTTATTTCTCCCATTACTAATTTTGCATGCAATCAGACGCGATTCAGATTATCACTGCTAGTGAGTGGTGTTTAACCATTATTATAGAAAAGGTTAATTTGATGCTTGGTTCATTTAAGATTCACATAAAAAGTAGTTGCCTAACTTAATTAGGATTTGTTGAAAAATAATAATGTACCTAACTTGATTAGGTTTAAAAACATTTGCCTAACTTAATTAGAACTTTTAAAAAATAGGGCTATATCTTTCTAAATATATCAATAGAATCATGCCAGCTAACTAACTAGGCTCATGATACAATTTTTCTCAGGATGATTAAATAATAGTTAGTTAAATGATAACTTCCTTTATCTAATGTCAAGAAGAATTTTAATTTAAAGGAAGAAATAAGAAGATGACGATGAAAGACACAAATAGAATTAAGAGTGTTGAATAGTGTGAGACAAATGAAATTTGTATATGTGAATAGTATAGAATATAAATGAAATAAAAAGTGATAAATAGTATGGAATACAAATAAAATTTGTGTACATAAATAGTGCAAGGCAAATAAAATTTGTGTGGGTGAATAGTATAAAACACAAATAGAATTAAGAGTTGTGAATAGTATAGGACGTAAATAAAATTTGTGTACATAAATAGTGTAAGACATAATAAAATTTATGTACGTGAATAGTATAGGATACAAATAAAATTAAAAGTGATGAATAATGTAGGACATAAATGACATTATTGTACATGAATAGTATAGGATATAAATAAAATTTATTTGCGAGAATAGGGTAGGACACAATTGAAATTTTATATGTGAATAGTGTGAGACATAAATAAAATTTATTTGTGTGAATAAGGTGGGACATAAATAAAATCATTTTTGTAAAAGTGTGGGACACAATTTGAGACACACATAGTTGGCGGTCATCTTTGCTTTTTTTTTTTCTCTTTTTTTTGGACTCTAAAAAATAATACTACTAAATTTTTAATATTTTTCAGTCAGGCTTTAAAATTTTATGAAAAATAATTAAGGTTTTGTTAGATTAAACTGTAAAATTAAAATATTTTTTTATCAATGAAATTTTTTTTATGTTTTTTGGAATTTGCAAAATAATACAATTAAAATTCATAATTTTCACTAAAAAATTTTTATACTAGTACTAAAAATTCTCAAAAAATTTTATGGATTCAATTACATATTTTGATTTATTTTTATGAAATACTTTTTTTTTGAATTATTTTTATGGGGATAGGTGTTGTATACACCACACCCAATAAGGCTTTTTTCTTGTTGTACCCACCCTTTTTAAATTTTAGCCTGTGACATTACAGAGGCATGAGAAAATAAGGCTTCTTTAGTCATAAAGATGGTAGCTCTCCCTTACTTTTTTTATTTTTTCTTATTAAAAACAAAACTTCACAGTATTAACAATCCAATATACATAACAAAGAACTAAATCAAAGCCAAGACAAAAATGGGACACCAACCTGAGCTCTTCTCAAGTGTGAGTGAATGTAAGTTCTACCACTCTCTTTTTTCATTGAGTTCCTTTCTCAATTCTTTGCCCCCTCTATACCCTTTTTAATCTTTCACTCTTTTCGCTTGGTCTCTCTTTCTGTCCCTCTGTCTTTCTCTCTCTTTTTTTTTATTTGGTTTACTCCATCTCCCCTCTAATACCCCTTTTGCTCATGGCCTCTCTTTCTTTTAAAAGCTCTTGCCTTGGTTCTCTCCCTCTTGCTCTCTCTTGGTTTCTCTCTATTGGTTCTCTTTGTTTGTCATTTTTTAATCTCTCCTTTGTATATCTCTTGCTCGCTCTTGCTTTCTTTTGTTTCTTTTTTCATTTTGAACTCTCTCTTGGTCATTCTCTGTGTATCTTTTCTTTATTTAGTTTCCTCTGCGTGTCTCTCTTTTACATCCCATCTCTTGCTTTCTCTTTGTTTTGATTTCTTTCATGCGCTACTCTCTGTGTAACCTCTCTCAAGTGTAGCTTCTCTTATGTAGCCTAGTGTGATGATGCCAAGAAAGAGGTGACACTGACAGTTAAAGTGACAATGCATGTAGGAGCAAGGGCATAAGAGTTCCAAAGTGCACATGAATGTGAGGGTACAAAGATACGACTCTAAATGGATAAGTCTTCATGTGAGTTCATGCATGTAAATAGACGTGATTTTGTTGAGGTATTTAGAAAAATTGTGAAGGAATCTTTTTCTAAGAAGAAATCCATGGAACAAGTATGCTCTTGTTTACATAATGTTGAGGAAGTCTTTTTTTACCAAAATTCCTAACTAATTTTTTTTTATCTTTTGATTTTATTTCTTAATTTTTTTTATTTTTTTAAACTTTCTAAATTTTTAATTTTGATTATTTATTCTGATTCTATTTTAATTACTTTGATTGGATCAAGTTAGATATCAAAAACATTAAACTAGACACACCTAATTACATATTGGTTTGGGTGGATTTTTGTGGATTTAAAGTCAATTTGGTTCAATTTATTTGGATTGAATAAGTTTTTGAACACCCTCAACCTTTTTATCCGTTTCCACTGTTCAGACAGCATCATGGGCATTTTTTTTTATAATCTAATTTCCCAAACACATCTTCTGGTAATTATTTTTATTAAAATTGTGTCTGAAATTATTTGAAATATTTTAGTTCGATTTGGTTTGATTTGCATGTTTTTGTCAAGTATCCTATAAGACAAGCAGTAATTTCGTTCATTTTGCATTCATTTGAAAAGATACTAGACTCTCTGCCTGTCCTTATGTGCCAAAGTGTTTCTTTTTAAGAAAACAATTATTTGAACAAAAACAAAAGAAAACAATTATGTAAATTATATAGGCAGTAAGTGACACAAACATTAAGATAAAAGTAGTTGCCAACGTAACTAGAAATCACCAGGGAAATTGAGAAAATAGGAAAGGCAAGAAGAATGAGAAAATAGGGGTTAAAGTTTTCCAACAGGAATAATGAAAAAATAGAGAAAGAAAAAGGATAATTAAGGAAAACTCTTAAGATTGTGACAACAAAAATATTAAATATAAAAGCCTAACTGAGAAAAATTCAAAGAAAATATGGGATAAGGCAGAGAAGACTTATAAATATATTTATTTTTATGATAGGTCGATAATAATGTAGGTAGTTTGTTAACTTTATTTGAGACATCATTGTTAATAAAAAAATAAAGAAAAACGTGTTTAAAACAAAAGAATTCAACCTCCCTTTTCCTAATTTGTAATAAATCTCTCTTTTATCTTAAAATATTAGTCAAATTATTTTTATGAATTAAACTTTTGTTAAATATTTATTTAAAAATTATAAATAATTAAATTTATTTAACTTTATTAATTAAATGTAAGATTTATTGAATTTTATTATAAATTTATTATTGATAATAATTTAGTAATAACTTGACAGTAGGATTACCCTTTTCGGAAAAATAATTGTGATGGATGCCACTTGAAAAGGACTCCGCAAAAGTTAAAAACATGGGCCAGGAGCGGGTCATGTAACTTTTTACGGAAGCTTTATACTGCTAGTGCTGCAGCTACTACTGCTATTAGTTTAGCTGCTAGCGCTGCTACAATTACCACACTTAATAATAATAATAATAATAAATAATATGTTAATTTAATTAAAAAAATATTAAAAATTTTAAAAGTTCACCAAAAGAGATAGAGTTGCCATGATATGATTGACAATGCTGTAAAATATAATTTCTCTCAATATTATTCAATTACATCTACATTTGTGTCTACATCATTTAATCCCGTTCACATTTAAAATATACACTCTTAACAAAAATTGTATAATATATAATATAAACATAAACGTAAAACCTTTGAGAGATTTTGTTCACGAGGGTGATACATGATGAGTTTTACAGCCTAATATAATTAAATAATGATAATTGCATAAATATTATAAAGATATTGCCTAAATTATTTCTTTTAGAATTGTAGTTAGGTGCGTCTAAATTAATTTACACATGCACCTCAACTAATTCACCCTTCCAATTTGTTTAAAGATGCAGCCCATATTGAAATTAAATGACTTATAAGAATGACCTAAAATACAGATAATCACTTATTGGTTCTATTTCTTTCCTTATGTTAGAAAATTTTTATTTCTAAATCAGTTTAAAAATATAAAATTTTTGAATACAAACCAAATTCTGTCCATGTTAGATAATATTTTGTTAAACATCTTACTTATAAAAATAAATACAAATATTTTAAGACGTCAATTCGATATTACAATTACAAGTTTGTAAAAGATTTATAGAGATTTTTTTTTTTTAAAATAATACTAAAAATTTCTCTCCCCACAAACTGTTGGGGAAGGTGAAGATGGAGAAGGCGAGGGAGTATTTGCAGTTGACCCGACAAGAATCAGACGCTGTGCAACCACTCGCCGTTCCTCCTCTTGCTCCGCCTGGTGTCGATTCTTCGCTCTACGAGCACTTCATTCTCAGGGGAATCCGAGTTGACCGAGTCGAACCTGGTTTCGTCGTTTGTAGTTTCAAAGTCCCTCCTCGCCTCACCGTAACACTGCTCAACCCAATTCTTCGTTTGAATGTTTCATCTTTTGAATGCTTTCTCTCACTCTAAACCTTCTGCCCTTCCAATTTTTTGCTAGTGCATTCAGTTTTCCTTTATTTTTATTTTTAGGATTTCTGTGAAATTTTTGCTTTCACTAGGTTGCAAGAAATTAAAATTAAGTGACTGTTGCTATGATTAGGAATGCTTAGGTCTTGAATTTCGTTCTTTATTGATCCATTCTTACTGGGTAACTAAAATTTCTGGAAGTTAACACTGCTGATGCCGTCTGCGATTTTATTTGTCACTGTTGCAACTTGCAACACAAGTGCGAGAAATTGCTGATATTACTGGGTATTTGGAAATTCATGAAGCTTTCCTTGCTGTTGCTATGTGCAATTTCATTTGCCAGTTGTCACTTGTCACTAACGCACCGTAAGTGTGAGAAATAGCTGATCTGATGTGGCTTCATTGTTCAGAATAATCTTTTGAATTGAAATTTTACATGAATGCAAGTCTATTAGGGGTTAGAAGTGTACTGCTTTGGGGCACCCTTTCTTTCTTTAATTTCCTTGAAATTTTTAAGAAGGGTTTTGAGAATGTGCAGGATGTTGCGTTTGCTTGTGCAGGACAGGACTGGGAAATTGGCCACGGGTACAATTGCAAACCTTGTGGATGAGGTTGGAGGTGCTTTAGTCCATGTTGAGGGTCTGCCTATGAATGTTTCAGTGGACATGTCCATTTCTTATCTTTCAACAGCCCATGTTAATGTAAGTGATTGTTCGTAACTTTTTAGTTTTTACATGTTTACGGTTCAAATTTGCTGTCAAGCTCACGTCTCTGTTGTAGGTTTTGCTTGTTAGGATTTACTGGAGGAGGGGAACTAACAATGTATCAAAGCATTCATTATTTTTAGATACATTATTAGTGTTCAACCTTACTCTTTCTACCCTCTCATCTCCATTCTTACCGAGTTCAACCTTATCATGCTAGTTTCTATAGGATATGGGAAGAGCTTGTGAATTGTTCAAATGTGTTGGTCCTAATGCCTGAAATATCATTAAGATACAAGAAAATTTTCTTTGAAACTGCTCTTACCCTGCCCCCTTAGTGAAAGTATACCAACCCTTTTTTCCAGCAGGTTCTGATCTAGGATGTTGATCTTTTTGCGTGGAAATTGTTTTGTCTCTTAAATATTGCTTGAACACTTTCTATGGAAATCTTACTGTAATCTTGTGCTTAAAATTTCGTTGTATACTTTATTGTAGGATGAACTTGAAATTACTTCTAGGCTTTTAGGACGGAAGGGAGGTTTTTCTGGAACGCTTGTTCTTCTCAGAAATAAAGTAACGGGAGAGTTGATTGCGGAAGGTCGGCATTCACTATTTGGTAGGCATGCAAGCAAAATATAATTCTATGATGGTGTATGTGCATAATTTAGCAAATATATCAAATTATAGATACAGAATTATGTTGGTTTTTGTGATTACTAATGTTCTGAAGTCATGGATTGTGGATTTTGAAGTTAAAATTAAAAGAAAATTTTGTGAGTTGTTGTAAGCATAGAATTTCTAACCATATAATTGTGCCTTTGTTTATGGCTGAGATTTGAAAACCACACACCACGAAAGTTCATGGCAAACAGCAGAGAATATACATATTTTTTGGCCTTATATTGCGTCGTGGATTCTATTTCCATGTGTGACCAATAGCATCAAAGGTAACGATTCTTTGGTTACCACCAGGTGCGTACGGTGTTTGAAAGCTGAATGCAAAAAGTTACCAGGAAATATAATAACATGCTTTTCTTCAAAGTTTGGGAAAATGATGATTAATAATTCTTTTAGCGATAATACGCTGGTGTCAAATTCATTGTCTGCATTCTCAAGTCGTCTATGAAGCACGAGTTACACTTCAGAGAAGAATCCCAAGTAACAAAGCTGCCTGACAAGAAGATGCAATACAAATGCCACCAGAAAGAATATAAAAATAATTAATCTTTCATACTTAACATATGTTTCTCGCCGTTTTTATAAGTCACGTGAAGTTTGATAACTTAAAATTCAGTGGCAACTTGGTGTCAACACTACATGCAGATGAGCACCGCTTAAATGATAGAGCTAGGCACTTCTGGTGCATAATTTTAATACGTTTTTTTACATAATTTTTAAAATGTGAAGTAAAATTTTTAAAAATTATAATTTTAATGTACATTTTTTGCGTAAAATTAATAAGACTCTTGTTAAAAGATGCTGTTCTATGGACGCCCCCAAATAACATTATAAGCTTTTCCCATTTTCGTGAATTTACCAAAAAAAAAAAAAAAACTTTTGGACCATCGATTCATGACACAAACCACAAAATTGACTTATCCTCTTTAGCCCATTCTATTCAGAATTTAGACATTTTCTATGTTTACAATTTTTTTTAATACTAGTATTTATTAATTTAATTGTCATCTATTTCAATTAGATTTATCCATTCACTTTTTTAAATTCAAGCTATAATTGATTTTTACTCACACAAAATTTTTTTTAACAAAGTTAGAATTTCAAAATATTATTTATCATTTGTAATTAAATTTTTATATATTATTTTCACTTTTTTCTTGTGTTTCTTAAAATCTAAATGAAGAAATAATGCAAAGCAATGGTAATACATTAAATTATTTAATTTTTTAATTTTTAAGAATTTTAATAAAATTAAACTTGTATATAATTATTTTTAATCATATTTAATTTTATTTTTATCATATACATATGTATTATGTGAAAATTCAAATTTTTAATTGTCTTATTATCCTAAGTCTGGGCACCTTAAGTAAGATTTCAGGCTCCCTCCTCCTGCCGTTATTAATGATGTCTCAAGCATATCACTCCTGCGGTTTAAGTTGCACACTTCCTCTATAATCATCTGCTTTTACTTCACTTCCCTACTTGATTTTTCTGCGTAATGTCGCCTTCCAGATTTTGCTAGATTGATATTCAGTTTAAACTAATCTTCATTAAATACTAATCAGAACCCTCTTTCTTGCAAAAACTGAAACAATTTGGTGTATTTGCATATCTATGTATAACATACAATCCAATACGTATGCGTGTTTTTATGTGCGTGCGCAGGAATATAAGATTTAAAAATTTAGTTTTAACCAAATTGTCAATCAAATTTGCTTAAAAAATTCTAAATAATGCAACTTTTTCCTTTTTCTTTATCAGAAAGTTGGACTCAAACTCCAGGATCTAAAAAACGTGAATTTAGAGTTTTATTTTTATTTTAATATTTTTTATTTTTTTTAATTTATATTAAAATATATTTTATAAATTTTATTTTTTAATTTATATTTATTTTTTTCTTATTTCTCTTTACCTTTAAATGGCCACAGACAGACAATCCGATTCTCAAAAATGTGGATACGCAGACACTCACCACCAGTGTGATCAATTGGCATTTACATACAGTCCCAAAAAGTAACCAATGTTCCATTTTTAAAAATAAAACTATTAAATAATTAACTAATTTTAAATTAATGTATCGTGCAGGGTTTTGAATTGTGATTGGCGTCCGAACTACACATTGTTAATTATTTTTCTGCAATTTCTCTAGCTTTAAATTTCATCTTTTTTAATTTTAAAAGAGAAAAATATTTAAAAATAATTTTATTATTTTTATAAATTAAATCTTAATAAATAATTTTTAAAAAATTTAAATTATTAAATTTTGTAAAATAAATTTTGCAACCGGAGCTATCTATATCTCAAATTAAATTTTATTTTGAGTTAAATAAATCTGTTTTAGCAAGACTTTAATTTCTCTTTAAATAACGTAGTTGTCAGCGCAATTGTGGTTCCGTTCGATTTTCAGAAGATAACAAAACGAATAAATTACATGGGTATTTGATTATAATATTTTATTTTATTTTTATTTAAATATGAATTAAAAAAATATATTTAAATATTAATAAAATATTTAAAAAATATTAAATTAATATTTTATTTTAATTTTATTTAAAAATTATATTTTAATTTAATTAATTATTTTAAATAAATAATATTTTGATAAATTATATATTTTTAATTAAAAAATTATATTTATTATAAATTATAAATTTAATAATATATATAATTATAAAAAAAATTTAATATAAATATAAAGATATCGTAAGAATGAATTTAATTAATAAAAAATAAGATTATTTATGTTTTATTTTTTAACTAAACTTATATATAAGATACTTATATATTTATATTAAATTTTTATATGTATTGTTAAATTTATATCTTACAATAAATATAATTATTTAATTAAAAATATATAATTTATTAAAATATTAATTATTTAAAATAATTAATTGAATTAAAATATAATTTTTAAATAAAATTAAAATAAAATATTAATTTAATATTTTTTATAAATATTTTATTAATATTTAAATATATTTTTTAATTAATATTTAATTAAATAAGATAAAATATAATATTTAAATAAAAATAATATAGAGTATTATAATTAAATATTTTAAAAAAATTAATATAATTTACTTTAACAAAAAAATTGATCCGAACCAAACCGCCAAGCGTACTGATGTATCCTGCGGGCCGTTGTGTCATTGAAACCAAAGCCGCACCTGTGCGTTCAGCATGATCAGTTCATCCTGAGTCGGAAGCGCTATGGCTCCGGTGGTAGAGTCTTGAACCACGTCAGTTTGATGTGATTTAAATAAAACTTTTAAAAAATATAAAAAAATAAAAAATATAAATATATTATAAATATATTATAAATATAAAAATATAAAAATAATAATACTATCTTAAATAATTTTATAGTCATATATTTAAATATACAATCTATATGTTTTTTTTTTTAAAATAAAAGATACTATTTATCCTTTGATTGTTAAAAAAAAAAAAACCGTAACCGACTATGTATGTTTAAAAACGTAAGTGTAGCGGCACTCGTTCATCCTCCTCCGCTCACTCGGTGCGCCTTCTGCTTCTCTTCGACAGAGAGCCAACCCCTTCACCCTGTCACCGAGCCACGCCTTCCTCTCTTGGCTTCGAGTTGAAATACGCAGCTGTCAGCGCCCTAGGAGTCCAAACTATAGTTAAGGTTAGAGCTTTTGGTTAAATGGATTTGGACTTGTTTGTTTCTTTCCCGTTAATCCTTCTTCTATTTGGTCTGGTTAGTGACATATTTGGTGAACAATGGGTTAGAGAATTTAGAGAAGCTTTCTTTGACCCTTTGACGACGTTACCGAACCCGTCTCTACTTCATCATCATGCAGGCCTCACTTGGCTTAACAGAGTAGCCTTTGCTATCATCCCTGTTTTTAGAAGCCCATAGGTGCAGAAGAATTCCAAATTAATCCCACGCAAGAGGAGAACTCATCAATAATGATATTCTAGTTATAAATCTTTTCTGGTTTCTCAAATGTGTGGCGATTCTGAAAATAAAAATAATGTAATTTTACAGTACCATTTCTGTTATTGGTCTTTCTAAGTCTTTTTTCCCCGTTAGTTTTAACAAGTGGCTTCTATGACTGGAAGGTGTATTTTGTGTTTCAACATGGCGTTTTAATTTTGCAGAATGTTGTATATGCTGTATATGTCAGCCACTCAAAAATTGGAGTGTCTATATTAGTTTTCACTAATTGGTTATAATATTATAGTAATATAAAGGGGGTGGAATTAATGGTCATTAAGTGGATTATGATTTGCAGAAAACCAGAACATTGTGGGGTACTGAGGTTTGCAGTGACCCAGTGGGGCTGGTTGATTGAGGAGTCCATAAGGGTAGAGAGAAATTGGAAAGAGGGCCACCCAGCACCCACATTATTAATAAGGCATTACTTTTTCATTCGATAGACTAGTTTTTCATCTCAAAAAATCTTCATAAAAATAATTAAATAATGTGATGACTGGATGAGAAATCTCAGTTGATATCTACAAACAAATACAACCAATTGCAATATAAACCTAAAATGTGACTTCAATTAGTGCATAGGTGTGCAGCCTGCTGAGTTTGAGGATTCATTCAAGTGTGAATATGTTCTATTTCTTCTGGATATTTATGAGGACAACATTTATTTTATGACAGAGGTCTTAGGAAGTTAATAAAGATAACTCTTCTTCAAGGTTTAGATGCATACATAGATAGTCACACTGATGGCCATGGTCACCTACTCAATTTTATTGAATGAATTTGCATGAAATTTGTGAATTCCTTTTGATTATAATTTTTCTATCTAACCAAGTATGTTATATTCTCAATGTAGTAATTGATCTAGGTTGTCAAATTTGATGTGAGATTATTTTGAATGACTAAATTATATTCTTAAACTTTGATTTATGTCCACACAGGTAATGCTAACTGATTTTGGACTGGCAAAGTAAATTGAAAAATCCGGCAGATCTACTTAATGGTGTGGGATCACTGAATATGTGGCTGCAGAAATTTTACTAGCTAAAGGCCACAACAAGGACAGAACTTGGTGGAGTATTGGTATACTATTGTATGAGATGCTAACGGGGAAGGTAGTACAATTTCTTGAGTCTTTTATTTGTTTTTATGTGCCTATACACAGCTAGATTATTTGCGCAGTTAGAGCCTACTCTTATATCTTTAACAATCAACTCATGAATAGAACATCAGGAGTCTTGGCTAGATAAGTTGTCATGTTCATAGTTACTTATGGCTTCATCATTTAAAATTTTTAACCCCCAATTCTAAGCCATTTAGCACTAGTTTCTGTCCAAATTAGTATGAGCTTTCTGCACTTTTATTAGCTCTCATCTTTTGGTAGCAATCACTGTTTTGACAATAAGTTGATACCATGCATTATATATGTAGGCCTAACACTTTAAGATTTGAACACACGACATGAAACACTACTTTTTGAATGCAAGAACTGATTAAACCGAATTAATTATCAATTGTTTTGGTTTGGTTCAGTTCAATAGGTCCATCTTTCTAAGAAACTGACTTGGTTGTTTTGGCGGAAAATGTGACAAAACTGACCGAACCAACTGCACGAACACCTCTACTGTACCTGCAAGGCTGTAACCATATCTGAATCTTTGTGGTGGCTAATCGCTTGCAATTATAATATGGTCCTAATGCATTCCAGCATTTTTAAGAATTTCGTTCATCTTCGACCTTTCCTTAGTTGCTTTGTCTCTTGCATTCACTGTTCTTGTTTTTTCTTATTGTCAGATATGAGAATTACTGAACTTTCCCCAAATCAATCATCTGTGAGTGTGCGGAGAAATTAAGGACATCCTCCAGAAAGTGTCAGTTTGTTTGTTCTTAGACAATAACATAATCTGATCTAACATTTGTAAGTTTGTGTCTCCTTCTTTGCTTTGTCCTTCACTATACTGATTATGACTTTTGGGATTTATTGTTGAGCTAAATTGATCACCCTAACAGATTATTTGATTAATGAAGTAATTGCGGGAGTTTTAAAAATAAAGGAAATTCTGATTTAGAATAAATACATTTATCAATTAATATATATTAAAATAATGGAATAATAAGCTGTTTCTCATCAGATATTAAACTAAATAACAATGAGAATATAAAAAGAAAGTAAACTGAAAGAAAAAAGAAGATAGAAATAAATTGCTATGTGAGTAGGAAATATTAGGCAAATCACAGAATATAATTACAAACTGTGACAAAACTATAATAATATTTGAAGTGCAATATCAGTAGATTTTATGCAAATCACAAAATGTAATTCATACAGTGACAAAACTATAATAATATTTGAAGTGCGATACCATTATTTTGTCCTTAGGTATTAAAAAATGTGTTATCAATCAAAATTTTGGTTGTGATTGTGAATATTTGTTATTTAGAGAAATTGTAAATCTTCATAAGTATCCAAAGCCACCTACTCGTGGGTAGTGAAAATGCAACGAGATAGATATGTTTATGAAGCTAAGGGCTGCTTGCCACATGACATTTCGATGAGTAGGATTTGGGAAACCTAGAGATAGCTATTAGTTACCACCAAAAAAGAGATAGCTATTAGTTTAGTTGTGACACATATATATTTGCAGGAAAAACATAAGCATGGGTGGACAAGGTGGAAGGAAAAGGGATGACTGCTGGAAACAAGTTATTATATTGGAAAATGGTAAACTTCGGTGCATACATTGTGGACATGAATTTGTTGGAGGTGCTACGAGGATCAAATCACATTTATCAGGAAATAAAAAACAAGGTGTTGAAGTATGCACTAAGAATTTTCATGCTTCCAACAATTCCATCAAATGTGACGAGACAAGAAATCTTGAAGATACCATCAATTTGTGCTCAGGTATGCATCACTCTGCTATTCCAGTATTCTAGGATGGACAGTAGACAATTCAAATGCTACAAGTAATGAGTTTAACCAATTAGTTTATGCCAGTCTTTCCGACATATTGCTTATGTTGATTATTTGTGAATAACAAGGTGTCAAATTAGGTACGAACTTCATAACTTGTTTTGATTTACATTAAAGATGGTTAAATCTGGTTTATTGATCCACTTTTCTGGTGGTGATTCTCAATGTCATCGAAGTTTCATATTGTGTTTTTCTTGTTTATTGTTGTTCCATTTCATTCTTTTAAACAATGCTATTTTCATGTCATTGAAATTATTTGTGAGATTGCTTCCCGTTTCTCCACCTATTTTTGACAACTTTTTAGAATCTTTTGTAAATAGGATCTCCAGTCTTGGGTGTGGTGAGCAATTACAAGAACCATAAAGAAATTACACACTCCTCAGGAATGTTGGAAGGGATGATCCATTCAAAAGTTGGTCCTTTCTTTGTATTGAAAAAGGTGGATATATCTGAAGTTCTGTTAATAAATTACGTGTTTGATTTGTCACTAGACCAAAGGTTAGATTCATATTTTCAACTATATCAATATCTTTAGCAATAATTGGTTATATTTGTTTCTACAAACTTAAATAAGTCTTTTTTTCTTGTGCAGTGAGATAATATTTTCATCCACACATTCTTATTTGAAGCGATCTGAATTCACTACTTTTAAGCCAGAGAGTTTTTTAGATTCATCTGTGAGTATTCTTTTAAAATGCATGAATTCTAGGTTCTTTTTACCAAAAAGAAAATTACTACAATTCTTTTTGAGTTGATTTCTGATGATCTTTGACTATGAATTTGATAGTAAGTGTTTAATTTTGCTCCTCTGTCAGGTAGTTGATATATTTGCTGAGTATTTGACCAATATTGAGCGGAAGAAAAAAAATATGCTTTTAAATTGGTATCTGCCTTTGACATTTTCGGTAATACCTAATTTCTTGTCCAATATTTTCATATATGTCTTTGAATTTGAAATGAAATTATTGACAAGTGTATGATATGGTTCTGTTATGGTCTAAGACTTGGGCCTTGAGTGGTGACATAAGTTCCTTCATAGACTTTGTTAAAAGTCAAAAGATGAGAGAAAAGCACATGTCAAAATTAGAACATTGTAATGAGGTAAAATTCCGTGCACTTTGTTACCATTTTTATTACATAATAACTAATATCACTATTTTTTTTCTCTTTGTCTGTCTTATGCTGCTTAACAGTTAATACTTTTTGTTGTTTCAGATGTTTATACCAGTTTGCATTGAAAAAAGTTCATGTGGACATTATTATTTGTATGCGATCCATTTAAAGAATGCAGAGGTTCAAATATGGGATTCTTTGCCTCACTTTACTCATGCAAATGAACGTGAAGAGATAACAAAAAAATTGGTGAGCCTTATATTTTAAGTAACATCAGCCACATTAGTTCTTCTGCCACGTTGGTGATTAACTTATTATATATGTTGTCTTTGATTTGATTTAATCCATTTTTGTGTAGTTGGTTTCGTTGGATAAATTATTCAAGGATGAGATAAGGGATAACAGAAGGGCTTTTACGAATTTTCATGTGGCAATGGCAAAGGATACTCCTATTCAGCCCAATGGGTGAGTGTACAGTGTTGATGTAAAACATACAAGCTTTCCCAATGAAGATGATAAGTATGAGCTTACATTTGTTACATGTTGAATGCGTAGATATGATTGTGGCATATTTGTTATTAAATTCATGCAGCAGTCAGCTGATGTCATGAGAGATACCTCATTTCGGGTATTCTTACAATTTGGTTACTTATGCAACTCTTTATCACATCTTGTGTCTCTTGACCTTCACATCCATTATATGTGCAATGTAGTTTCATAGTGATCAAGAAAGATTGGATTTGGCTTTGCAATTACTCAAAAGTGACATAAACAAAGAAAGGCTAAATTTAATTCGCAAAGCGGCTGATGCTGAGTGGCTCTGTCAGCGGAATGAAATTGATGGTGGACATTTATCTGGAATCAAAAGAAAGGACCGTAATATGAGTACTGAAGTTTTTGAAGACGTTCAAGGAGCGGCGTCTACACAACTCAATTATTGTAGTTCTAATAAAAGACTAAAGAGCATTGATAGTTTAAGCCTTGCTGAAAAAAATTTGGACAATTTGGATTCCCGAAAAGGTATGCAACTGTTACTACTAATGCAACCAAATATGCGACATTGTGCAATTACTTAATGGTCAATGGCTTTCAAAAGAACACTTAACTCTTTCCACTCCTTTTCATCGCCATTTATTAAGTGCATCTGGTCATGAACCACTATTCTATGCATTTTTAGGCTACCCATTATCAATTTTTTTTTTTACATCCCAGGATATATTTTCTATCATAGGCCATTGGCAATAAAATAATTGAAGCTTGAAGCTTGAAGCTTGTATAGTATAAGTCGAATTGAATTTGAGTTGAAATAGACTGAGAATTAATGTGTTATTTAATACTTTCAGCTTCTACTATAGTTAAACTGCTCATGCTGAAAATTTAAAGGGTATTATGCCAATAAAACACCTCGCCTAGGAGTTTGGATAATTATCATAAAAGGTTTGGAGATAGAATTATGAAATGTATGGGTTGATCCTCTGTTTCAATCATGGGTGACACCCAACTGGCAACATAATTGTGGTTAAATGTGAAATGTTTTACTAACTTTGAGAAAGAACATATGTTTTCAATAGCTTTTGTTAAATGTTTTAAAAGAAGAGTAATATTATTTGTACATAATTTTCTACACACCATTTTATAATAAGTGTATAATTAATTTTAAGACAGATTATATGATTAAGGCTTATAATGTTTTGTTATAGGAATGAATTTTTTTATATTTGAAAATGTTTATATTTTAAGTATATAATACTAAGAACATAATTGCTTTTGGGATTAATGGATAAACATGGTAATCTTACCTTCAAAAAGACTTTTAAAATCCAAAAATGTTTTTACACCTTTAATCTTATTTTTGAAGTGGTATAAAAAAATAACATAATAATGCAGTTAAATTTGATCATAATTTTCTAATTCCCATCTTCTGAAACACAATTCCTGATTGATAGGACATACTAAAGGCCTTCCATTGCCAACAAGCCCAGATTTAATGGTTTGGAAGCTTGAAGAAAACATGGAACAAGTATTGGAATGGTTAATGAAAGATGAGGTGTCAGTGATTGGAGTATGGGGGATGGGAGGAGTAGGGAAAACAACTTTGGCTACACATATTCATAATCAGCTTTTAGAAGGAGATTATGACTTTGATAATGTTATATGGGTCACTGTGTCACAAGATTATAGCATCCCTGAAATGCAAAAGAATATTGCTAAATCAATTGATACAGATATATTAGATGAGATCGGGGAGAAAAGAGTGGCAGCAAGACTATTTCATGCATTCAAGCAAATAAGGAAATGTGTACTCATTTTAGATGATGTGTGGGATTATATTTTTCTGGAGCAAGTGGGAGTTCCGTTTTCAAATAAGTGGATCAAATTGATCTTGACAACTCGTTCATTGGATGTGTGCCAAAGCATGAATTGCAAAGGGAATATAATACAATTACGTCCCCCAATTGATCAGGAAATGGGTTGGGGTTTGTTTAGAAAAACCCTCATTGGGAACCATGGAATACTTCCTTCAGAGATAGAAGAGATAGCGCGGAATGTTTATAGGGAATGTGGAGGTTTGCCCCTTGCAATTGTAAGAGTAGCAACAAGCATGAAGGGAAAGGAAAAGATCAGAGAGTGGAGGCATTTGCTAGAAAATCTAAAAGGCTTTGCAAGCGGGCAAATAGATATGAAAAAGTGGGTATTTCCGGTATTAAGATCTAGCTATGATCACTTGATTGAGAAGAAACTGCAACAGTGTTTCTTGTATTGTGCATTATATCCCTGTGAATTTCTCGACAAAGCTGATTTGATTAGAAATTTTGTGTGTGAGGGATTGATAAATGGAACGAAGAGTTTGGTGGCACAAATTGATGAAGGCTATAGCATACTAAATAAGTTGATGAACTGTACTCTCTTGGAAGAATGTGACACATCCTTCAAAATTAGTGTAAACCGTATTGTTAGGGGCATGGCTGTCAGCATTGCAAAGGAAAATTACTGGCACATGCTAATTCGACATGACCAAGAATGGAGTGAAGACGTGCACAAAGTTTTCTTATTGTTGGATGAGAATATACAAGAAATTCCATTTGGCATATCACCTAGATGTCCTAAACTTTCAACCTTGCTTATGGCGGACAAATATAAGCTCCGTTTGATTGCAGATGATTTTTTCATCAACATGCTTGTTCTTCAGGTACTTGATTTGTCTCACACCGCAATAGAACGTTTGCCGACGTCTGTTTCAAATTTGGAGTGCCTTGTTGCTTTATTGCTTTCAGGTTGTAGGTCACTGAGTTATGTGCCTCCATTAGCAAAACTGCGATGTTTGATGTGGTTGGACCTTCGTTTAAGTGAAGTTACTCAACTACCTCTAGGCTTGGAATTGGCGATCAAACTTAGAACTCTTGATCTACGAGGTACCGATCAATTGAAAGTGTCATCATCAGCGATAGCCAGATTGAGCAATCTTCAGTCACTCTATCTTCCCTCTAATCCAGAATTAGTGGACGTCACAGCAAAAGATCTTCAAGGTTTGAAGAAACTGGAAGTTGTTTCAGCCCACTTTTGTGACATCAAAGAGTACAACAACTATGTGAGAAGCTTGCGTGATAGAGTTCCGCCACTTACAAGTTATTTGCTTACTCTTGGAGCTGAGCCAGATCTAGAATTCTGTTATGATTTTCCTTTCAATGACAATGGGGAAGCAGTAAAATTGGTGAAATTTGTCTCTCTGGAATTAGAAAATTCCGCTGCCCTGCTTCCCGAAGACGTTGATAGAGTTCAAATACGTGGGTGTCACCAACGAAGATGTCTATGTCATGTTTTATCTAGGGAAGAAAACCATGCTCAGCATCTGTTAAAAATTTCCACCTGTGAAATTGGTCGCTGCCATAAGTTGGAGTACTTGTTTTGTTGTCTTCGTTTTTGCTTCTTTTGCACATCTCCCCTACACGTTTATTCACTAATACTTGAAGACGTGGACTGCTTAGGTATACTCTGTGAGGACAATGGAGTGGGAACACCGGTACCATTTTTGAATCCATGTATGCTATTGAATCAGTTAACAGTTCTCGAAATCTACAAATGCAACCGCATCAAGAGAGTTCTAAGTATACCAGAGTCTTCGGCAGAACTCCAATATCTGAAGCGCATTGTGGTTGAAGATTGTGAGTTAGTGGAGGAAATATTTTCAATAAGGAAAAGTGACCAAGGCATGAGTGCTCTTATGGACTCAATCTCTCTCCCCAAATTAGAATATGTGTCATTGGTCCGCCTACCAAAACTCAGCAGCGTATTCAATGGGATCATGATGGCTTGTGATTGTCTTAAAGATTTCTCTATCCAGAGATGTCCAAATCTGAGAGGAGATCCTCAAATCCACCCCCCTGTCGACATAAGAAAATGGTAGCTAGATAATAATCTAGTATAGGCTTGGCATTGTATTTCCTTATGCCAGGTCTGGTTTCGAATGATTGTAAGAAGTACATTAATAGTCATGATTATGATTTTTCATTTAGAGCTATTATTCACTTTCCATATTTATTTTTTAGTTTCTCTTACATTGCTCGCACATCATCGATTGCAACCACCTACTATGCACTTGGTGGTGTGCAAACTGGAATCAATATCATTGATAAAAGATTTAAACAAGCTTTGTGAATCCAAACTTTTTTTCAACCTTATCTTGCCCTTGTTTTTGACAATTAGTTTGCATCCATAATCATACACGCGTGGATCCTCATCATTGGTGTGATCTTCATATCATGTAGTCAAAACTCAAGCAAATTCAAACACTACCATTAGTTTTATAATGGGATAATGATATGGGTACAAATAAACTTTGTCACAATCTGCACATATTCTCTCATTTCCTCTCTTCAAAAGTTTTGTTCGGGGAAAGGTACGCTCCCAGTAGCTTTAACATTTCTGTTTGTAATTTTGTCAACTTTTGTCAACCAAATAGATTGCTAACAATTTCTTTAACTTCTGAAGTAATTTAAAATCATTTTGACACAGCTACACTAATGCACACTATATGAATATTGGAAGCACAATGTGATTCAGTGAAGACTAGGATTTGAGATGTCACAAATGGTTTTAATAATTGAGTAGAGAATATGGCGGAAGAGACGGCTGAATCATTAGATTTGCATTTAAGGAAATTCCTTAAGTAATAAAGAGTGGTTATAGTTAGATTGCAAATTTTCTAGAGTAATAAAGGAAATTCACAAATGGTTTGTGAACTCTTTAATTTTGTGGGTGTCATAATTAGATTGCCAAACTTAATAAATCTAACAATTTAAATTTTTTAAATAAAATTTTATAAATTTTTATTTATAAAAATAAGAGTAATAAAACAACAAATAGGCTAATTGACTATTTCTTATTAGTTGGGTTCAGATTACTATAAGTTTGTTAAACCCAAACTCAATCCGACCATTTATACTCATACTTAACTGTAATTGTCAAAATCTACCTGTATGATCTGATATTTTTTTTTTCGTTTTTTTATTCTTTCTAATTCGCCATGCGGTCACTTAGAGCATGACTTAGAGCATGCCAGAAGGAAGACTGTTATAGCCGTGGACGTGGCTTGTGCTCCGAAGAGGCAAGGAAGGACCTTTTGGCTTTGGGGGCTGAAGCTCTGTTTTGGTTGGTTTTTCTTTTGGGTAACATGTTAATGGAAGAGAAGAGTCGAATATGGTTTTGAATACTGTACTTGGATATTACTTCTCTTAAGTAATATCAACATATTCAAAATTCTAGATTTATTGTTATGTGTTCTTTCCCCCCCCCCCCCCCCCACATTTCACTTATATATATATATATATATGTATATATATATATGTATATATATATATGTATGCTAACATTAATGGCGTTGACGGGTTGAGTTTTATGATAGAGTTGTGATTAAACTTGCGAGTTAGCCATTTCCAATGTCTTTTTCATTATCTCATAAAATATGTTTACCATTTTGCTTGAATTGAATTTGGACTGAGACTCAGAGGAGTTCACTGTTTGTAAGGATACTAGCTAAAACTATCATACAAAGTAAAAAATTCACACAAAATGTTTACAATCACAAAATCAATTGATAATTTTTCTCATTTTATTCCACTTATTTATAGTGAAAAAAATCTGTCACAGAGAATAAAATCCATGCTAAGTAACTATGCTAGCTAAGTAACTATTTAGTCTTACAACTGTGACACTGTTTCAGAGGTTAATGATCCTTGGTGCTATTCACAAGCCAGTGCGAACAATTCTGGCTTCTATAGCATAAATAACTGCAGCTTAATGGAGAGAGCACGAGCAATGCTATTAAACACTTTTAAGTCTTTTTTTTTTTTTTTATTGCTCGATTATAGCAACTTATGCAACATACCAAATGCAATACATAGATAAATTTAGAGCATGACATTTTAAGAAGGAATACGTTTTGATCTTCCAATGTGGTATACGGTGGTAGCCTTGCTCTAAACTAGAACACACAGTGTTCTATCACTTAAAGACAAAATTAGTAGCATCGCGCGTTAGGTGGAATAGATTCGTGTAGCGTGTGGGTTCCAACAACAATCTAGAAAAACAGATCATATGAGACAAGAATAATGTTGATCAAGACAAAATTAGGAGCAGTGCGCATACCATGCGGGGTAGATTCGTGCAAAGTGTAAGTTCCAACGACAATTTAAAAAAACAGGTATATAACAGAAGCATAATGTTGTTCAGAGACTATTACGTGACAATCTTTAAATTAATATCTATATATATACATATAAAATATGAAATATAAATGAAAAACACAGCCTTAGTAGCAGAACATCACTTGTAGTTTTTCCATCAGTTGTGATTGTTAGTAGAAAGAAGCAACAAATGTAGTAATATCAGAGACTTTATAATTACTAGAATAGTTTTCCAATCTAACATTTTAAAAATTGAATATATTAATTATTAGAATAGTTTTTTAATCTAATATTTTAAAATTGATCATATTATGGCTTTCGTTTTAATCAGCTTGATAATTGTAATTAGTATCTTTAATAGTACAATAATACTCGTTATTGTCTTAAAATTTGTTTTTTAAAATTTTAAGTTTGAATTTGAGATCTTATTTGTTCGTTAACTTATCACTTTTTTAATTAAAAAATAATTTGATAATTGCAAAAAAACAAAATTAAAAGCCTAAGTTTTTTTATTTATTAATTTGAATTGTGCACAGTGATATTGATTGTATCCTTGTGATTGATGTCTTCTATTTTGCAATGTGGCTTCCTGCATATATATTTATTGTGGTAGTTATGTATATCTGTGCCCAATAAACATAAATGGAGTAATATATAATATGCTTGTGAATATACTGGTCTTGTATTATCAAAGCGAGCTGGCCTTCTATTACTTGGGGTGGGATAGGTTAGTCTACTTTTTTGCGGGTAAAAGAAATCTCAACCCGCTTTGCTGAGTGGCAGGTTGGAGGAATCTGAAAATCAGCTTGCTAAATTAAAAAAATTATTTAAAATTTATTAAAAATAATCATAAGTATAAATCCTTGTTTCAAATAATAAAATTATCATATTTCAAATAACAATTATAAATATAAGTCTCAAATATCTCATAAATAATATAACTATAAATTATATAAGTCTTAACTAATAAATCAAGTTTATATAACAATAGTAGAAATGGGATTGACTTAATTATTTAATTTTGAAAATAGTGATTAGCTCAACAATAAATAACAATTAGTATATTGATAATTCAAAACTCTTTCAATTGTAACATTCTAGCTAAATCTTATGTTGAATGTAAAAGTTATCAAACATTGTAAAAGATATAAACAATTAGAGCTATCAATTTTGATCCGAACTACTTGATTCTTTAAAAAAAAAATGAAGGTTAGGTTTACAAAATTTTAACTAGAAAAAATTTGGGCCTAAAACCAAATTGGGTTAACCCAATTAGTCTCGAGCCAGCCCAACTATTTTTTTTTCTCTTCTAACCCATTATAGTAACCCACCCATGACTCAACCCAATTCTTTTCTTCTATATGAGATAATCTTCATAATTTAAATATGTTTTATTTACTTAAACTGGTATATTTTATTTACTTAAATATGTTTTATTTATTCAGAGTTGAGTGGTTATTAATTAATAAAAAAAAAGATTTGTAACTCTTAGTATAAACAAATAAATTGAAGTTATTAATAAAAAATTAAAAATATTGAAAATGAAGAATAATAATTATTATACAATATTAGAATCAAAATCAAAATAATATAATAAAAAATTATTCTTAAATAATAAATATTTTATAAGTTTATAATTATTTTAAGAATTTAAAAAATTTAAATATAAAAGCTTATGATAATTTACAATTTAAATTTTAATTTAAATTCAAATTTAAGTTTAGGGTCAACTTGCAGAGCCTGCCCCATTTAATTACCAATCTTGTAAGATTAGAATTAAGTTCAAATTCTTTTTACTCAAAAAAATTTAAACTATTTATGACTTAAACCGAATTAGTCTAAACTCAAGTTGAGTTGACTCGTTTGATAGCTTTATAAACAATTGTACATGACAAAAAAGAACAATAATTTAGTTTCATATATTAAAAGATATTAATAAAATATTAATTAATTAATAAAATAATAATTAAAAATAATAAAATACATAAAAAATTATAAAATTTAAATTTTATTAAGTTTAAAATCATGGTTTAAAACTTGACAAGCCAACCCGCTCCACAGCTGTGGCCTGTGGGTCATAGTGGGCGAGGCCAATTTATCCATCTTTAAAATTTTTCCTGTACCTTACCCATTTTGTCAGCTCTATTAGTGGACTAAACTACCCCAAAAGACCATAATAATTAACAAGATTCTGCCATTATAGAGTTGGCCAAGCCTATAGAAAATTCCACGATCCGCGCCTTTACTATAAAAACAATCTCAACCGTCGAAATTTATACACTGTTCCGAAATCGTCTATCATGACAACTGCGGATCATCATGATTAGAGTCAATCCAGGGACCCGAATCGAATTCCAAAATCCTACCTCATTCAAAACTGTTTGCTTCCCACTTTTATAAATACTTGCTATCCTCATTTTATTCATCTGGAGCAACCAGAAATTTTAAGATTATTGTATTGCACAAAAGGATGTAGTCAGGATTATTTTTAGGAATTGATTGGTTTATATGTTGCTTGTTAACTAGTATATACAATAAAGAAACAATGTTTATAATTTTAATATATTTGAAGATCACTTTACAACTTTAAAAATAATTTAAATATAACACATAGAAAATTATTTAAAAGTTTTAAAATTATCATAAATTATATATAATATTTTATAAAACTCAAGAGATAATACTAAGGATTTTTATGATATAAATTAAAATTTTTCAAATTCAAAGAGTAAATTAAAAATTTTAGAATTTTCTATAGTATATATATAAAGTGTTTCAAAGTTGAGGGGCGCCAATGCTCCCCTAACACCTCCCTCCACCCTTAGTTTCACAGATTCAATGAATTTGTTTTGAATCGTAACACTAATAAAAAAGTGAGTGAATTTAATTTTTTTTTTTATTTTTTTTTATGAAAAGAATGGCCATGGAGGCCAAAGTTAGAGTTAATTGAGATGTCATCAGTAAGGCTATCGTTGGAGTACAATCTTCATGTCAGCACGTTGATGTGGTTGCCGGGAGCCAGCAAATGTGGAAGAACGTAATGTCGCCGAGATATGAGGAGTTTATAGGCTAGCAAGTGCAACACGTACTCGTCTCACTTAGATAAGTCTCTGGACTGCAGCTTGATGTAGATAAGCCTTGTAAATCTGTACAGATAAGAGTTATATAGTGAATAAGAGTTTAGTTGACGTAAACTTTTAGGATGTAGGACGATAACACTTTGCGTTGAGAGAATATACTTGAATTCCTGATTCTCCAATGAATATACTTCCCACACATCACTTCGGTTCCCATGATGACTGAAAATACTCCATCCGAAATTGAGAGAGCAGTGATTAACAAACCAGCTCCAAAACCTGAAAAACCAGTGCATTATCACTTAAGTAGCTCTAACTACTCCACATCGCACTGTTCAATAATGAATGCGTTAGTTTTCAAACACAAGGTGGGATTCATTTATGGCAAATTGGAGAGACTAGTAGAGGGTGATCCTTATAAAGATGACTGGACTACATGTAACTCAATGGTGATGGCATGGATATTGAACTCACTCACTGAAGAATTGCATGACAGTGTCATAATGGAATAGAATCAATTTAGCTCAATAATAAAATAGAATCAATTTTTTTAATACTTAGTACACCATCTTCTAATGTGCCTTTTCTTATCAATGGTTAATAGAGCTTGTCTCATATTTTGTGCTTGATATCTTTTGAGTAATGATGTATGACAAGCAAGCAGGAGCAACCTGCTATTGAGCTCTCAAAGATATCATTGGTATCCAGCTTAATCTTGCAACAATTCCTAAGTTTGGATTAGCCAGTCAGATCTAAGGCTTGGATCCCACTGTGAATGTCTAGTAAACAGTATAATTTGGATTAGTTTTATTAGTGGAATAAAATGTTAGATAGTTTGTAAATATGAAGTCTCACATTGAAAAGAATTATAGATATTAAAGGTTGTATAAATGGTAATAAACAACTAATGTTAAATTATAATATATGGGTCATAACTCATAATATAGCCCAAATTTTATTGCTATTATTTTTACAATAGACAATTGTGTTTGTTGAGAATAGACAGTCACATCTCTTGGAAGTAGACATACATGTCTGTTGGAGAAGAACAGTTATGTCTATTGAAAACAGATAGTCATGTCTGTTGGGGATAAACAATCATATCTTTTGAAAATAGATAGTTATGTTTGTTGGAGATAGATAGTCATGTCTATTCAAAAGCATCTTTTCATGTCTATAAATAGAGAATTTTCAATTGCTTTAGAACACACATTCACTCTCTCCAAAAAAAGTTTTAAAGGCTTTGTTGTATCCTTGGGTAACTTGCTTTTTATACAAAAGCAATATTACACTCAAGACAGTATAATTTCACGCCTCAAAGCCAAAATTTATGTTTGTCTTCATATTTTTTTCTAACAATTTGAGTGTAATATTCCAATATGGAGACTATTGGTTTTTCTGCTATCAAAATGCAAGATTCAGTGAAACTGAATCAATTTGATGGCACAAATTTCACAAGATGGAAGGACAAGATGAAATTCCCACTCACCACCTTGAAGGTCTTTCATGTTCTGGACTCGAATCTACCACCTATTGCTACACCAACTATTGAAGATTCAAATTATGTAAGAAGTCAAAGGCAAAAATGTGAGGAAGATGAATTGGTATGTCATGGTCACATTTTGAATTCACTTACTGATTGTCTCTATGATCTCTACTCAAGTTTGACTTTACCAAGGGATATTTAGAATGCTTTAGAAGTCAAATATCAAACTGAAAAGAAAGATACTGACAAATTCCTTACTTTAAATTATTTTGATTTCAAAATGATTGATAACATGCCAATCATGGATCAAGTCCATGAATTACAAATTTTAGTTTCCAGATTAAGGGATTCGGATATCATCATTCCTGATACTATTCAAATAGGAGCAATTCTATCGAAATTGCCTCTTTCTTGGAATGGGTATAGGAAGAAAATATTGCATTCACTTGAAAACTTTACTCTTGAACAGTTTCAAATCCATTTGCAAATTGAGTTTGAAACTCGAATTAGAGATGAAAGGTTTCAAAAAAAAATTATGACTACAAATGAGAATTCACAAAAGGTGAATGCAATTGGAAAGTCTAAAAACAACAATTTTCAAAGTAAGTCTGCAAGGAAGAATCTAGACACACTTTAAGTCTAAAAAAATAGAGGTTTTAAGAAAAATAAAAAACACAAGGCTTGCTTTCATTGTGGAAAGAAAGGTCACTACATCAAAGAACGTAGATATAAAAAATTCAACCTTGCTGATTTAAAGAAGGGAAATACTTCTGAAAAAGCCAAACTAGCCAACTTATTAGAAGATAAAGAGAAAGAGCTTGTAGCAATGGTTACCAATATGCAAATTGGAATGGTGACTGAATTAAACATGGTTGCTAGATCAAGAAACATGGATTGGTTCCTTGATTCAGGTGCAATTGTCCATATGTGCAATGACATAGCTCATTTCAAAACTTACAATAAGTTGGAAGAACAAAGTGAAGTGCTGATTGGAAATCACAATCGTGCCAAGGTGTTGGAATAGGATCTATTGTGTTAAACTTCACTTCTGGGCAGAAACTTACCCTGCTTAATGTTTATTATATTCCTGATGTTAAAAGGAACTTAGTTTCAACAAGTATGCTTTGCAAGAAGGCTTTAAAATTGTCTTAAAATCAGACAAGGTTGTAATATCCAAGAGAGGATTATTTGTAGGTAAAGGATATTTCCTTGATGGCATGTTTAAGCTAAGTGTGAATGAAATAAATAATGTTTCTGATTATATTGATTCTACTTCTTTATGGCATGCTAGGTTAGGACATTTGAATTATGTAATGCTTAAGTATATGTCAAATAATAATTATATAGATTATAAGCATGGTTATAAAAATAAATGTGAAATCTATGCTAAAGAAAAAAAATATAAAGAAAACCTTTTCCTAAAGTAGAACATAATACACAAATCTTAGATTTGATTCATTCTGATGTCTATGAAATAAGTGGTAAATTAAAAGAAAAAGATATTTTATTACATTTATAAATGATTGTTCTCGATTTTTATATATGTATTTAAGAACAAAAGATGAGGCATTTGATAGATTTAAGGAATTTAAGTCTATAGTAGAGAATCAAAAGTAAAGGTAAATTAAAATACTTTAAAGTAATAGGGGTGGAGAATATTTCTCTACAGAATTTGATAAATTATATGAAGAAAATAGAATAATCCATCAGAAAACTGCCCCTTTTACGCCCCAACAGAATGGATTAACAGAAAGAAAAAATAGAACCTTAGTTGATATAGTAAATGTTATGCTATTAAATGCCAAATTACCATATAACATATGGGGTGAAGCTTTGCTTATTGCTTGTTACATTCATAATAGAATTCCTTCAAAGAAAACTCATAAATCACCATATGAGGTTTGGAATGGAAGGAAACCAAATCTGAATTATTTTAAAGTGTAGGGGTGTGTTACTTTTTATAGATTGCCTAATTCTCAAAGAAATAAACTAGGGCCAAGAGGGATCAAAAGTGTTTTTGTTGGTTATGCACAAAATTCCAAAGCATATAGATTACTTAATTTAGAGACTAATATTATTATAAAATCTATTCATGTTGAATTTTTTCAAAATAAATTCATGTTAGATCAAATAGGGATGAACTTGAAAATAATGAACTTAGAAATTATATGTATGAAATAGAATTTGACATACATCAAAATAATTCTAATTCTTTTGATTTTCTTGCTAATAGTAAAAGAAAATTAGTAAATGAACCATCTTAACTAAGAAGAAGTCAAAGGGCAAGGATAGAAAAATGCCTTGATCCTGATTTTATTACCTTTTTTATAGAAGGAAGTAAAGATAGAATTATTAAAAAATGCAGTTATTATTAAACATTGAAACTGAGCTCAAAACTTATGAAAAAGCAATGGCTTCTAGAGATACAGCTTTCTGGAAGGAAGCTATAAATGATGAAATGGACTTAATAATATCTAATAATACATATATCTTAGTTGATTTACCTCTTGATTCAAAACCTATTGGTAACAAATGGATTTTTAAGAGGAAATATAATTCTGATAGTACATTACTAACCTTTAAAGCAAGACTAGTTGCAAAAAGTTTTACACAAAAGAAGGACTTAGATTATTTTGATACATATGCTCCAATTGCTAGAATAACATCTATTAGAGTACTTTTTGCATTGGCTTCTATATATAATTGCATGTACATCAAATGGATGTCAAAATAGCATTTTTACATGGTGAATTAAAAGAGGAAGTTTAGATGCATCAACCTAAAGGATTTGTTCTTCCTAGAAAATGAACATAAAGAATGCAAACTTGTAAAACCCTTATATGGTCTTAAACAAGCTCCTAAAAATGGCATGAAAAGTTTAATGAGAAAATTTTATCTTTTGGTTTTAGAAACAATACTACTGATAAGTGTGTTTATTCCAAGTTTACTAAAGAATATGGGGTTATAATTAGTCTTTGTGTTGATGATATGCTTATATTTGGTACCAACATGCATGGCATAAATGAAATTAAAAAGTTTCTGACCTCAAAATTTAAAATGAAAGATCTTAATGAGGTAGATACAATCTCGGGTATCAAAGTTACTAAGCATAATCATGAATTTAGTTTAAGTCAAACTCATTACATAGAGAACATTTTGAACAAATTTGAACATATCAAAATAAGAGAGTTTAGTATTCCATATGATACTAGTGTAAAACTTGTGAAAAATACTGGTAGACCAATAGAACAATTAAAGTATGCTAACGCTATAGGAAGCTTAATGTATGAAATGCATTGTATAAGACCAAACATTGCTTTTGCTGTATGTAAGTTGTCAAGATTTATAAATGATCCTAGTACAGAACACTGGGAAGCAATTAGAAGGATATTTGGTTACCTTAAGAGTACTGCAAACTTAAAATTACCTTATTCAAGTTTTCTTGCTATACTAGAGGGTTATTCAGATGCAAGCTGGATAACAAAAGTTGGTGAAAGTATTGCAACTATAGGTTAGATATTTACACTAGTTGGAAGTGCCATATGTTGGCATCAAAGAAACAAAACTGTCATGCTCATTCTACCACAGAGGCAGATTTATTGTTTTGGATGCTGCAGGAAAGGAAGCTGAGTGGTTAAGAAACATGTTATTTAAAATTAAGTAGTGGCCATAACCAATGCCACTTGTTTCCATTCACTGTGATAGTAAGGCTACAATGTCTTATGCTTTTAACAAAATATATAATGAAAAGTCAAGACATATTAGTCTAAGACATAATTATATTACAAAATTGATATCAAGTGGTACCATTTCAATTCTCTATGTGAAATCAAATAATTTGGCTGATCCTCTTACTAAGTCTTTACCAAGAAATATGGTATAGAGGACAACACGTAGTATGGGACTAAATTAAACCCTCAAGACACCAATGATGGAAACCCAACTTTGAATTACTAAACTAATAATTACTAAAGTTTAATGGGTAACAACAAGTCATTGATAAGTATCTGTTTAACACTAATTAAGAGGAGTCTCATATGAAACTTAAGGTTAGTGCTCACTGTTATGTTTGAGAGGATGAGTATAGCTCTTAATGAAGTTGACTATAGATTGTCTATAGTAACAAGGACAATGAAATAAACTCCACCTATGTGAATATGAAGTGGTGCCACTTCAATAAAGGTTTAATGAGTTTTACCTTGAGAAATATTCATAGAAATTGGGATTGCTTAGTACATGGCCATCTAAATAGTGCTAAGGCTGTAAAAACATTTTTGGAGAATCTTAATAAATTTAGTGTATGTGATATCTTCGATCCTATAAGCAAGGAGTTTTAGTTTAATCCTTAGACACTAAGTACTTCAATAACATCCTTAGATATTTAACACTAATTTAAAGGTTTAAACTTGAAAGGTGCCTTCATTTATGCACCATATTTATTGTGAATGAAAGGATTTACAAACTAGTGGAGGAATGTTAGATAGTTTGTAAATATAAAGTCCCACATTGGAAAGAATTATAGATATTAAAGGCTATATAAATAGTAATAAATAGCTAATGTTAAATTATAATATATGACTCATAACCCATAATATAGCCCAAATTTTATTGCAATTATTTTTACAACAGACAGTTATGTTTATTAAGAATAGATAATCATGTCTCTCGAAAACAGAAAGACATGTCTGTTAGAGATGAACATTCATGTTTGTTGGAGAATAATAGTCATGTCTATTGGAGATAAATAGTCATATATGTTGGAGACGGATAGTCATGTCTTTTGAGAATAGATAGTTATATCTATTGGGAATAGATAGTCATGTTTATTCTAAGGTGCTTTCATGTCTATAAATAGAGAATTTTCAATTGCTTTAGAACACACATTCACTCTCTCCAAAGAGAGTTTTAAGAATTTTGTTGTATACTAAGGTAACTTGCTTTTCATACAAAAGCAATATTAAACTCAAGATAATGTAATTTCACACTTCAAAACTAAAATTTTTGTTTGTCTTTATATTCTTTTCTAACATAACAGAGAAGGAAAAGGGAGCAAGACAAAAATTTGACTCTTATTTTGGAATTCTGCAGTAGATTTATTCCAGTTAACCTCAGAAATATGTACATGGGTTTCTAATGTGATAAGAAGCAATTTCTAAACCCTCTTTCCCCTTCCATTAACTTTGAATTTGTGGCTAAGACTTAGTTTTTAAAACACAAAACGTTTGAAAGTTAAACCTTAGAACAACATCTGAGTTTCCTTATAACAAGATTCATACATGATACGGTGACCGAAAGTACTTCACTGAGAATTGGAAAAAAGGTTCAATTACTGACAGATGGAAAGCATCTCTAAGAAAAACATCCTTCGAGACTCATGCCTCCACTTCTTCCACTTTTATGGTGTAGACACCTAATTTTGTCCGGCCCACTTCTCAAAACTTTAACATAAATTAGAAATCCAAACTTAAACTAAAAAATAACAAAATAAAATAAGATTAAGCCCAAAATTAAACCTAACCAAAATCTAAACTAAATGAGCCCAAACCCAAAATTAAAACCCAATCCAAGAAAAATGAAAATAAAACCAAAAATCAAATAAATTGAAAAAAATTAGAAAAATCAAATAAATCCAAGATAATTTAGAAAAATAAAGATAAATTCAAAGAAAATCAAAAAATAGAGATAAAAGAAAATCAGAAAAATGGAAGAAATAAATAAAAGATAGGATAAGATAAAAATCTGAAATTTAAAAAGATAAATAAAAATATTAGATAAAAGGATAAAAGTTAGGATAAAGTTAGGAAAAAGAGTTAAACTTGAGGACAAATTCTGCAAAAACTAAAAACTATAAAAGATGCATCACTTCACGCACAAAAGGGGGGGCTTCACGAAAAAGAGAAGAGGAAAAAACCTACAAACAGAAAAGCCAAACGTAGCACTTTCATTTTGCCAAAAAGTTTCAGCCTTGAACCCGTGCTCACTTCCAGCAAAACGCAATACCTTAGCCTACCAAAACACTCACAGACGGCACTCTCCTTACCTCCCGTAAGCCACACCACACTTCACCTCCTGTAAACCAGCACCTATGATCATTCACACATGCACTTGAAACTCTCCACTGCACCCTTGAGCAACAAAACAGAGAAGCGCCCATCCCTGCAAAGAAGAAAATATAACTCGTCTCCCTCGCCGGCATCCAAACCAACCAGTATCCCTGCGCACAACTTCACGCACAACCAGCCAAGAATAGTAACATCCACCCTTCAGCACTCTCGTCTCAAGAAGAAAGTCTCCGTTGTACTTTCGCGCAAGAAACAGAGCAAGAACTAAGACTCCTCATCTTCCATCGTCATCCTGTTGCTCAGCTTCTCCGTTCAGCAACGTACCCAGCTCGTTCCAGCCGTGCTCCGTTCAAGCTTCATCACGTCGTCGGCACCAACCGCTACCAGCTCGTCCGGAAGCTACTCGTCTTGGTCTGACCTCCATTCTGGCACCGGAGGTCCGTAACCATTGAAGCTTTCAGCCGTGAAAGACCCAACGCCTTACCGCTAGCTGGTCTTGCTCAGAAACGCCATCACCACCTTGAAGAGTCCCGGTTCAGAGACGACCCAGTCCGTTCTTACCACTGCTCTGTCCCGTCTCCAGCCTTCGTTGCCTCCGGAGCACCGAAAGACATCACAAGCTCTGGCACAAGTATGTCATGCAATTTTCATGCGAGGGGCTTTATTGTCTTTGTCATTATATTATTTGGAGTTTGTCTTTGGGGTCCTTTTTTTTAAAAAAAAATTATTATGATGTGTTAAGCATGTAGTAAAAGGGTGATGCGGTTTTGATTTTAAAAAATAATGAATTAGTTAGGTTCTATGCGTTTTGTTTAGGATAAGAAAATAAAATAGATTATGTCCTTTTTTAAATAGAAGTAAATTAGGAATGAGTGATTACATAAGGAGAATTTTTCTTGTAAATATTCTTAAACCCTGGACTGGAATAGGAAGGAGATTTTTCTTGAAAATATTTTAAAGCCCTGGACTGAAATAGGAAGGGGATTTTTCTCAAAATATTTTAAAACCCTGGACTGGAATAGGAAAGGAAATTTTTCATCAAAATAATTTTATTTTTAAAATCCCAATCCGGAATGGGCAGGGATTATTTTCAAAATATTTTTTTTAACCAACATAAATTAATTAAGATAAATTAATAAGATCATTTTTGGTACCGAAAGGGCGTTTAGGGTGCTAACACCTTCCCTAAAACGTAATCAACCCCCGAACCTAATATCTGAAAAGCAGACCATTTTTTAATTAGGTGTCCGATCTCACCTTTAAATAATTTAGATCGGTGGCGACTCCAAAAATTCAAAACTAAATTTTAGGGTCAACATATGGTTAACAGCAAGCAAGAGCAGGTTGTAATTCATAATGATCTCCTTGAAACGTGTCCGTGGTCCACTACAAAACATCTCTGTCATGCAACTTTTTTACAAAGGGATGCTCGGTTACCCTTGGTGCCGATGGTTGTCCTTTAGCAATTCGAAAACATAACTCAGGGAAATGCTTGGCTTCGGAAGATAATATTTCTGGAAGATCAAAAAAAAAAAAGGCTCATCTTAAAAACATCTGAGTTACATACATATTTGCAGAATATCACTTTATTACAAATTTAGAAGTCTTGTTATAATTAGCCTCTTTTTCATTATACAAACAGTAACTCTTTGATCCTTTATGGTTATCAACACAATGGTAAACACAATATGCTGAAAGAGAAGATTCTTTAACGGGAGTGAAAGGCAGAAACAAATTAATGCAGAAATAAGATTATGAAGATTAAAACCAAAATACCATTCCTTGGCTGCATCCAAGTAAATTATGAAACGGCTCCTCAAAAATGAGTGATAATGAAAAATTACAATAGCTCATGTATCCCATCAGATTAGCAGATAACTTGAAGTGTTGATTGACTATTGATTTCCATTATTCATCAATTGTGTGGACAAAGTTGCGACCATTCAGAATATTCTTGTCCCTACTGAAAGTTAAATAATAGACCTTTGAGTTTTGAAAGAAGAACCTGCTTTAATTGCTTTAAAAATTCGGCAGATTTAGGAAAATCAGGGATGAGTTTCACCTCCTTTATTGCACATGACGCTCCCGTCTCCCTGCTGAAAAACAAGAATGCACATGAGTAACTAAAGAAATTGGATAATGTTAACCAGAAGATAGTCAATAAGTAGCCAGGAGGCAAAACTGAGAGACTTGCATACAGGTTGATTGCATGAAAAACTCTTCCATAAGCTCCAATTCCAATAAAATTTGCTTGCTTCCATTGACTTTATAAAAGTGAAATTTGTGTAGTGCAACGCGTGGTGCTTGATTGATGCTGAATAGATAATTGCTTTGATGACGAAACTTCATGAGCGGGCAATAATTGTTCATCAACATGGTTATTTTCAGGCTATTCCTCGGATAAAAGAATCGGACGCTGCAATAGCTCTTGAATTTGAGACTGAGGGATGGGCCGGGGCTCCCCAGGCTAGGAAAAGGGGGTAGACTATGATTGATTTCAGATTGGGTCTTGATTTTGTTGAAGACAACAGGAGCAAGAGTTGTCTTCCTAATTCCACTCACGCCCCATGTGCCAATGAATTGAACATTTATCCATCTCTGACCATAAATGTGAATAAATGTCTGCTACTTTAGAATCGATTCGAGCCCCTCATTATTAGATGGCAATTTAGGTTGTGAAGTTTTCCATACTGTATCAGCAATTTCCTCAACAAGATTTGCTTCACGCCTGTAGACAAGAACAAATAGGGCACTATCTTGTTACCATTTAAAACATCGTCCAAAATCAACCAAAGAAACAAAGAGCATACTAGCAAGTTAAGATGAACATGTATATAAGATCTGGCTTACTGCTGTCATATATATATATAGACATGCACACACTAATTCTTTCATGTAGTTTTTACTTTGTTTTTCATCTCTGAACAAAAAGAAATGGGGCAATGATATGTTAGAAATTAAAAAGTTATTTACAGTCCCGTCAATATATGAATATGGCTCATATATAGTAAAGTTGAAAGGCTAAAATTATTTCTATGAACAGGGTTTGGTGTTTGATGGTCTCCTTATAAATAAACCTTGCACTTCTAAAATTTGAAAATAAAGGATAACAAAATAAGGTCAAACTTGTTATGGCAGGAGACAGTTACTGAAAGCCAAACTTTATATACATTTTGTTAGATTTTTCAAAAATAGCGAATTACAATCCAAATACTGGTAGTATACTTATTAATTTTGTGTTAGTATTCCACTTTATTTACTTTATAACCAACATCTTATTTACAATCCAAATACTTATAGTATACCTATTAATTTTAGGTTTAAAACAACTAACATCGTATAATTTATAAAATATTGTACATTAAAAAAACTTCTACTAAAATACGAAGAAACTAATATAATAAAATTGTATGCAATGTAGTTTTTAAAATACTTATTTTGAACTAACAATAAAAACACTTCCCCAGAATTTAAATATAAAATTACGTTGGCATGATGGCGTTTCTACAAGAATTATTCTATATTAGATGCTCAATTACAAAGATAGTAATGTTAGTGGCACAAAACTTACAAATTTCTGGCGTCCCAGCCACATAAGTTGGCAACTTCTTCTAATGCACATCTCCATTTTTGCAATTTATTTTCTTTCCCTTTGAGGTTTTCTTCATGCTCCTTGAATGCTTTTGCAAAGCTTCCTCTTTGCTTACGAACATCAGATGGATCAACTCCATAGAAAATTGGAAAAATTTGTCTACCCAACTCTTTCTTAGATTCAAGAATCTTGAGGAGCTCATCCAAACACCAAGTAGAAGAAGCATAATTTTGGGAGAAAATTACAATTGCACAAAGAGATTCTTCAATTGCTACAAACAATTCTTGTTTAATAACTTGACCTTTTTTAAGTTTTTCATTATCGATAAATGTTTTTAGCTTCTTTCTGCACAAAGCAGCATATAGGTGATCTGCAAAATTTATGCGAGTATCTTCTCCTCTGAAACTCAAGAAAACATGATAATTCCATCGGGATTTTGAAGAAGAAGATCCTTCCGCATCCATGGAAAAGCTTCCAGGTTCCGTCTATGATCCGCAACAAAAAAAAAATTAAGAAATTAAATTTTACATGGTACTAGAAAACAAATCTTGGTAACCAAGGTCCATTGTGAATACCTACGTGTTGTGTGTGTGCGAGTAAATTGTATTGACAATGTAATTGACTGCAAGAAGAAAAAGTTTTTTACTAGTTAAAAAACAAATTGTATTGATACTAAGGTTCATCTTAAAAAACCCAGGTAAAAGAAAAAGCTTATCTTAAAAGCATCTGAGTTACTATACATATATATACAAACACATATTTACAGAATATGTCACTTCATTGCAAATTTAGCAGTCTTGTTATAATTAGCCTCATTTTCTTTATAAAAACAGTAATGCTTTGATCCTTTATAGTTATCACATAACGATAAGCACAATATGCTGAAAGAGAAGAATCCTTGACACGAGTGGAAGACAGAAACAAATCAATGCAGATACAAGATTGTAAAGATTAATACCAAAATACTATTGCTTAGGCTGCATCCAAGTAAATTAAGATACGGCGACAGATATTGAAAAATTACGATAGCAGATAACTTGAAGTGTTGATTGACTATTGATTTCCATTATTCATCAATTGTGTGGACAAAGTTGGGACCATTCGGAATATTCTTGACCCTGCTAATAGTTTAATAGTAGACTTTTGAGTTTTGAGAGAAGAACCTGCTCTAATTGCTTTAAACATTCGGCAGATCTAGGATAATCAGGGATGAGTTTCACCTCCTTTATTGCACATGAGGCTCCCATCTCCCTATTAGAAAACAAGAATGCACATGAGTAACTAAAGATATAGGATAATGTTCAGCAGAAGATACTCAGTGAGTTGCCAACAGACAAAACTGAGTGATTTGCAAAAAGGCTGATTGCATGAAAAACACTTCCATAAGCACCCCTTCAATAAAATTTACTTGCCTTGATGACGAAGCTTCATGAAGGGGCAATAATTGTTCATCGATGTGGTTATTTTCTGGCCATGCCCCAGATAAAAGATTATGGCAGTCCAATAGCTCTTGAATTTTAGGACTGAGGGAAATGTTATGGCTCCCCAGGCTTGGAAGAGGAGGTAGACTCTGGATAGTTTTAGCACTCACTTTCCAAGAATAACCAACCATGTCGTCATGAGATTCTTGGGCAACAATGTCAGAAGTTTTGGAGAAATATACATTACTTGGTTCACATGAATTCAAGTTGTGATTACCTTCAAAGCCAATAGGACCAGAAACTTTTCTGGTCAATCTAACAACAATATTGCCTGCAACAACATCAATATGAGAAAGGAAAAAGACCTCCAATATAACAAATTTTAGTTCAGAAATTAATCACCTTTTTCACATGCAAAATCCATTGTCAAATCAAATTTGCAAAGTTTGATTGTTGGATTCACATTGCTTATTCCCCTTGAACAAAAGTCAGGAGCACCTACAGAGCACGGGACTTTTTTGAGTCATCCAATCCTAATAGTAACCGCAACAACAGCAACGAAAAAGACCAACCGATACAATACTTTGAGCTGAGAAGTTAATCACCTAGTCCGGTTGTTGGATCCACTCTGTATGATCCATGTGGACTCAAGTTGCGATCATGTTCAGATTCAATATCACCCGAGATTTTTCTGTGAAATCTAATCCTAATAGTGCCTGCAATAACAACAAAAAATGAGAAGGAAAGGACCTCCAATACAAGAAGTTTGAGTGCACAATTTAATTACCTATTCCAGCCGCAAAATCGGCGGCCAAATTAAATTTAAAAAATCCAGTAGTCGGTTGAGAAAAGGAGAAACTGCTTGAGAATTTGACAGCTTGATACCCTAACTTCCGGAACCATCGGCGGATTCTGCATGACCTAATGAAATCATCTTGTTGAAGTGTGTTCGGCCAAATTAAATTTCTGATTACTATAATAAAAGTTCCTGTATTAAAGTTATGCTCTTGGTGAAACGGCGGGTGGCGGTGGAAAATATAATTTATCAGGAAAATCACGTCGCCGAAGGTGATCAACCAAACTACGAAGTTGCAAAGGGCCCAAACAATACGCAGAACGAAACCCCTGATTCCAAACTCAAGCTCTAGTTCTCTTGTATCTTTTATAGTCACAAGTGGATCTGACATAGAACTAAGAAACATGCATCCTATATAAAAAGCATAGTTTGGAATGACAGCAGTTCCGCATGCTGGTAGTATTTGGAGTGTTATAACTACAAGCTTTACCAAAAATCTCCGCTGGTGCACTTTGAAGCGTATGAACTCCAATACTTTGAAGCATATGAACTCCCATAATGACAAGCATTCGAAGGAGATCCAAAACCAAGGCAGTGGGTATATGTTGTCAATTAGGCATATCAATGGACCTGTAAAAATGAAACCGCCAAAAGTTGCGCTTAAAGCGACGCCCGTGCATTTAAGCCCATACACACTGACCAGAAGGTAACTGAAGAGAACATGGAAAAGAATTGATATACCCATGAGAAAAAAGACAGCAGTTTTCAGATCGTGCCTGTATGAAGGGAGGAATGGCAAGGCGAATAGCAAAGGGTATAATATTGATTGAACTATGAGATCAGGAACGGAATAAACAAATTGAGCTAGAAGAAAGAAGTCTTGACGCCCTGAAATTATACAAATGACGAGAATTTTTAAGAAGAATGAAACTAACGACAAAAGAATCGTTGCCCCTGTTCTCAGAATCGGAACCCAAGGGAACTGAGTCTGAAGAAAGGTTGAACCACGTAAAGAAGTACCGATAGCAGCGGACTGAGCACACTTCTTGAAATGAAAGAAAGGGAAGAAGCATTGGCTCATAGCCATCATAAGACCGAAGGGATCGGACATCAAAACTTCATAGTAAAGATAATAAAAGATCAAGGATACGATGCAGCGACAACCAAAATAAAAACTGGCAGACTCCATAAGGATTAGTTAAAATTGCCACAAAAGTAAAGTTGCAGTGAAGATGAGGAAAGCTGAAACCCACCACCACAAGTGTCCCATGAATTTTTCAATCTTCGATAATTCAGTTAAGTAATTTAAAAGGAGCCATAAAAATGGGGTTGGACTGAATTGAATTGGTCAATGTTCAGGTGCAGTAGCTTTTGTTGTTGATGCATAAAAAACAGTTGCTTTAAAGTACATAATTAAGCCGCCATCCAATTTTTATTTAAAAACCCATCTTTGGACCGGTAGGAGTGGAATTTTGGGACACAAGAATGAACATTACTTGAGCAGGTCGGAAGGTGAAAAGTAACTGGTCACGGAGACTATTTTCACTTCTCAAATTTTACATAATATTTTCACCCTTTAAATACGTTGATCTCATATTTTAATTTTTATTTAATAAATTTAAGAGTATAAATTTTACATTATAAGAATAAAATTATAAAAATCGTTAGATTATGTTGCAAGTTGCAATAGTATCCTTTCACAATTTCAAATTTTCAAATGAGCATCTCTAAATTTTTTTTGGCCCATTTTCTCTGAGGTTATGCATGGTGTCCGTTAGTTCTTCTGCCTGAACCTTTTCCAACCGTTGGATTTTGGGCATATTATTCTGCATGTTATCAACGGTCGCATCTTTTTAATAAATATCTGAATTTGTTTCAGCCGTTTGACTTTGGGCATATTCATCAGTTAACTGGTTATGGAAAGTTAGTCAAACATGTGGATGTTTAAACTGCTGGATGAAGAATTGAAATATTAAATTTTTGGTTAAAAGATTTTGATAATAAATTAAAAATTAATGATCCAAAAATTTCAGTTGTTAAGTATAAGTTTACAAATAATTTTATATTTTTAATATTTTATATCTTTAACAAGAACAAGCCTCATTTTATGCTCGATATCTTTTGAGTAGTGATCCATGGCAAGCACATCAGGAGCAACGTTCTATTTTGCTATCAAAGATGCATTGGTATCTAGTTCAATGTTGCATCGATTCCCAGGTCTACTCTGGCCAGTGAGATCTAGGCTTGGACCCCACTGTTAATGTCGAGTAAACTGCATAATTTGGATTAGTTTAATATTGCAATAAAAGATAAGGAAAAGGAATTCCGTTAATACAATGAAAGTTAGCTGTGTTTAAGTTGAAATTTAAGTTAAATGTTTGAATTTAAATCTTAAAAGTTATTCTTGTTAGGAGAAGTGAAATTATTTAGTTCTAAGTGTCAACAAAAATTAAATCTCGTGATACTTTAAAAAAGGAAAAAGATTTATCGCATGTGATGATGATATAGACCTATGGCATAACCTATAACAATAATAAAGATTTAAAGCATATATAGTAAAAATTATAAAATTTTATAATTTTAAATTATAAAAATTTATTTAAAAATTTAATTTAATTATAAAGACTTATAAAATAATTTAATCTAAATATTCCAACCTCTACAGGAATTTCTTGAGATTCCGTGTACCAAATGCATTCTAAGTTTTGCACTTTTATATTTATAAGATTTTCTGCAAGTATCTTTTTCTCTAAAACTAAAAAAAAAATAAAAAATAACGTGATAATTCCATCGTGATTTTGAAGAAAAGCTCCTTCCGCATCCATGCAAAAGCTTCGGGGTTCAGTCTATGTCTCATAGTGGGATCCAGATGTGTCATACGACTTAGGACAACTAATCGCAGAAACTTCCAGTAATTTGCAGAGTCAAAACGACAGGGCTCACAAGTCGGTTTTGAAAGGACATTGGGTGTAACCAGGAAAGAGAGTGATACTTTCCTCCATTCACCCTTTACAAAAAGAGAAAAGATATATGATTGATTAATTGATGCTAGTCATGATATGCTATTTAATTATCTTAGTGAAAGAAGAAATGTCCATTTATGAATTATATAATATTGCACTCACCCACCCATGCGCCCTTTCCTACTGTCTTAGTCTTCTGATCACACACACGGATCATAGAAAAAAATTAACATCTTATGTATTATTAAATATTTAATATAATATCAATATTAACTGAAAAAAATTATGTACCTACTCATCCCAAACGAGTTGTATTCTCCATTGCTACTTACCCCACTGTTGTCCTTTCAGCTCGTATTGTTCGGGTTCATCGTACCCCACACGGTTCACGCTATGTTTTATTGCGGGTCATCATCATCTTTCTTTTGGAAAAGTCATTACACGCAGTGAGCATCTTTTTCAAGGGAAATGCTTCCCCTACGCCTTTACGGCAACGTGATGGGACGTGGCCCATCTTGTTTTCATTAAAATATAATATAAAAGATTAAAAAAAAAATAAATAAAAGAGATGATAATTATAAATAAAAATATAAAAATAAAAATATAAAAATAATATTATTATATAAAAGATGAATAAGTTGAAAAGATGTGTTTATTAATTTTTATAATTAAAAAGATATATTTATAAATAATTTAAAATTAAAAAATATATATATAATTTTTTTTAAATTTTTTATATCATTTTTTTTAATTAATGAGCTACTCATACAAATGATATTAATATGTTTAACATTTTGAAACTAATATTCTCATATATTATTTATATTTTAAATATGTACAGTACTTAAAATATTTTTATTTATTTGTAAAATTTATTTTAATTCAATGTTTAAAAAGTAGATTCATGTACAAAGAACGTGTTAAAAATTAGTAATAAAAGTATGATCATGATCAGTTATGTTTTTATGTAGATATGTATTGATTGTAAGAACGGTTGGAAACTTCCTTATAACTTGGAATAATCAAGGGCCTTATCATCCTTACACCGTATCCAAAGCTAAGATGCGGTCACAAGTTTGAATGTGGTCCAAAAGTTGAATGTAGACAACTAAACGCAGAAATTTTCAGTGATTTGCAGTGTCAAAACAAGAGAGCTCACGAGCTTGTATTAGAATGACCTAAAGAAAATACATATGAAAGTTTATGCTAATCTTGATATGCCATATAATTATATAATGTATTTGCGCAGTCACCCGCTTTTATATTCTTTCCTTAACTAGCTCGTGATATTTTAATTTCTGATCCTACATACTGATCATTGAAAAAAAAAATGATCGAAAGATACAAATTAATATTCTTAATAATTGAACCATTAGAAGATGGATTAAAGCTAAGGTCCTATTATAATGACGTACCATCTGCCATTTATGGCTGACGGAATATTTATTGGATAGCCAGCACTCTAATGACCCATTGCTGTAATTTTTTCAACAAAGGAAAACAGTTCATTAAAACTCATCTACTAAATTTGTTGTTTTAACCTAATTTCATTTATTTTTGTTAGGAGATTTTGTCTACCACACCCATTTCTTGCCCTTCACTTTTTATTATAATATGAACAATATAAATTTATACATAAAATAGTTCAATAAATTATTATAAATATACATATTATCTGATAAAAAAATAAAAAAATATACTTAAAAGATTTAATCTCATATCTAAAAGAATTAGCAGTGATGTAAAGTTGTAAAAAAGATTTTTACTTTTTTTATTTATTACATGTGATGATAAAAATAATATGTTAGTCTCTAACTTTCAAGTAAGAGAATACTCTAAAACAATCCAAAAAAAAAAATATTTATTTTTTTTTATATATTGGTTATCTATCTGTAGTGAATTTTTATTGTTCTATCTTCTAATATTTCAATTTTCCATCTTCTGGATGGATCTGTCCTGGAATGAACTATAAAGACAGTTTATATTCAGCTATGCCTGTGCACCAAAACTGACATCTGCAATATGCATCTTCTAATATTGCAATTTTCCATCTAGTATTGACATCTAATGGAATTTTTTAATTTTTCTCTTAGTTTTGACAATAACTTTTACGGAAACTAAGCGGATGTTTCATAAAATGTGAGCTCATGATTCCAAGTGGTCTTGACTTTTGAGCATAACTCAATTGACATAGCTAACTGCAAGTTTTATGTCCATTGGTTTGCCGCATCTTAGCAATGCCTGGAAGTGTACCATGACAGAACAGGTCATGAGTTATTAAATTCAGGAATAAGAAATGCTCGTTTTCAAATTTTTTATGTCTTATATTTTTTTTGACATCCTTAATGTCTTATATTTTTACAATGTAATTTTTTTGTATCTATATTTCTTTTATTGTAATTATATATATATATCTAAGCCCAAATAAATGTAAGAGTTTTAATATTTTTATAACTTTATTTTTATTTAATTATTATGATATAAAATTTAAATTATTAAATTTATTAATTTTCACAAATTAAACTATAAAATTTGATACATTTAAATGCTTATACAAAAAAAATATAAGAATTATGTGAATATCAAGGAGGTGAAAATAATTTTTTTTCTAAACATAAATGGAGTAGTATATAATAATATAATAATCTACAAGAAATTTTCTACGAAGTTCTATGTTTTATAAGAAAAATAATTTTAGGGAGAGGATGAGTCTTTACAAGCAAGTGTAAAGAAGCTTCCATAAAGCAATATATGAAATAATATATATATATATATATATGTATATATATATGATGCTACTAGGTAAGGTTGTCAAGGCGGAGGACGACTTGGAAGGAAGATGAAAAGGGAATTCAAGGAAGTTGCCTTAAAGAAAACGGGATGGCGAAAAGATACCATATTACTAACTTTTTGTCTGCTTGTCTTTCTTTTCTTCGGTGCCAAGCTAATATGTTATGACGATTTAGCCCTCTTAGCTGGTCTCCTATTATTATTTGTATTCGGTATGTCATGAAATTATTATTTCCAATTATTAAAGAAAATTGAAAATTTTATAACATGGACGTAATCCCACATGCTCTAGTAGCAAAGTAATCTATTTTGAACAGGAATGGGCCTGCAAAAATGGTACCGTCCCTTGAGGCCTAAAGAAAATTTTGTGATCTGTACCTTCCCAACAAAATGCAATCACCACTGTCAAAATTTATTTCTTGAACGCTCCAAAATTGTCTTTGACACAGCCCACGGATCATCAACTTGGGCCGCTGATTCGACTCAATCCAGAGACCCCAATCGGATTCCAAAATCCTTCCACATTTAAAAATTAGAAAATGTTGGATATTACGGAAAATGTTTGGAGTATATGAGTACGTTGAGAGATAAAAAACATAAATTGGGAGAAAAAAAAAATGAAAATGTGTCAAAATTTATCGATAGCTAAAATCGTAACCCTTTAAAAACCATCTCTTCCTGCTTTTATAGACACCCACCGGTTATCCCCTTTGAAATAGCGTCAGTTGGTTCGTTTCTACAGGATCACATAATCGGATCCAACGTTTGTAAGTCGGTGTCTGCTTCTTTGCTCTGTCCTTCCTTTGTTGAGCTTAATTTGATCACCCTAACAGATTATTTGATCAATGAAGTAATCGCAAGAAAAGCAGAAACATGGGTGGACGTGGTGGAAGGAAAAGGGATGACTGCTGGAAACAAGTTATTAGATTGGGAAATGGTAAACTTCAGTGCATACACTGTGGACATGAATTTGTTGGAGGTGCTACCAGGATCAAATCACATTTATCAGGAAATAAGAATCAAGGTGTTCAAGTATGTATTAAGAATCTTCATGCTACCAACAATTCCATCAAATGCGAAGACACCGGAAATGTTGAAGATACTACCAATTTGTGCTAAGGTATGCATCACTCTGCTATTCTAGAAATCTGGTTTATTGATCCGATTTTCTAGCTGTGGCGGTGATTCTCACTGTTATTAAAGTTTCAAATTGTTTTATCTTCGTTTATTTGGTTTTTCCATTTCGTTCTTTTAGACGATGGTGTTTACATGTCATTGAAATAATTTGTGAGACAACTTCCCATATTTGAGAATTTTTAGAAATTTTTTTAAATAGGATCTTCAATCTTGGGCGTGGTGAGCAATTACCAGAACCGTAAAGAAATTACATCTTCCTCTGGAGTATTAGAAGGGAAAATTTATTCAAAAGTTGGCCCTTTCTCAGTATTCAAAAAGATGGATCTATACGATGCTCTGTTAATAAGTTACGTGTTTGATCCATCGCTAGACCAAAGGTTAGATTCATATTATCAACTATTTCAATATATTTAGCAATTATTAGTTGCATTTGTTTCCGCAAACTTAAATAGGTCTTTTTCTTTAATTATGTAGTGAGATAATATTCTCATCCGCACATTCTTATTTGAAGCGACAAGAATTCACTACTCTTGGGCCAAAAAATTTATTGGATTCATTGGTGAGTATTCATGTGTATAACAAGCATGAATTCTAGGTTCTTTCTATAGTTCTATTTAATTTCTGATGATCTTTTACTATGAATTTGACAGTAATTATTTAATTTTGCTTTTCTCTATCAGGTAACAGATATATTTGCTGAGTATTTGACTGATATTGAGCGAAAGAAAAAAAATACGCTTTTAAATTGGTATCTGCCTGTAACATTTTTGGTAAGTCCTAATTTCTTGTCCAATTTTTTGATGTATATTTTTGAATTTATAATAAAATTTTTGACAAGCATATGTTATAGTTCTGTCACGGTCTAAGAATTCGGCCTTGAGGGGTGATATAAGTTCCTTCATAGACTTTGTTAAAAACCAAAAGATGAGAGAAAAGTACATGTCAAATTTAGAACATTGTGATGAGGTAAAAATTTCCTGTACTTTGTTACCATTTTTATCACATAACAACTAATAACACTATTTTGTTTCTCTCGTCAGTCTGATGATGCTGAATACTGTTTGTTTTTTCAGATATTTATACCAGTTCACAATAAAAATTCATGTGGACATTTTTACTTGTATGTGATTCACTTAAAGGATGCAGATGTACAAATATGGGATTCTTTCCCTAGCTGTACGCCCGACAATGAACGTGAAGACAAAAAAATTGGCGAGCTTTAGATTTTTAGTAACATCAGCCACAATAGTGCTTCTGCCACGTTGGTGATTAACTTATTCTATGTTGTTTTTGGTTTGATTTGAACTAATTTTGTGTAGTTGGTTGCATTGGACAAAGTATTTGAGGATGAGATAAGAGACAAGGGCAGGGCATTTACGACTTTTCATGTGACGATGGCAAAGGATGCTCCTAGACAGTCCAATGGGTGAGTGTATAGAGTTGATGTAAAACATACTAGCTTTCCCAACAAAGATGATATGTGTGAGCTAATATATGCTATATATATGTTGAATGCACTGATATGATTGTGGCATATATGTTATTAAATTCATGCAACAGTTAGCTGATGTCAGGAGAGATCCCTCATTTCAGGTATTCTTACAATTTGATTGCTTATGCAACTCTTTATCTCGTCTTGTATTTCTTGACCTTCACATCCATTATATGCGCAATGTAGTTTCATAGTGATCAAGAGAGGTTGGATTTGGCTCTGCAATTACTCAAAAGTGACATAAATAGAGAAAGGCTACTTTTAATTCGCAATGCAGTTGAGGCTAAGCGGCTGCATCAGCAGAATGAGATAGAAGCTAGGCATTTATCTGGAATCAAAAGAAAGAATAGTAATATAAGTACTAGAGTTTTTGAAGATGTTCAAGGAGCAGCATCTACACAATTCAATTATTCTAGTTCTAATAAAAGACTCCAGCACATTGATAGTTTAAGCCATGCGGACAAAAATTTGGATGATTTGAATTCCCCAAAAGGTATGCAACTATTACTACTAATGCAACCAAATATGCTACATTGTGCAATTACTTAATGGTCAATGGCTTTCAAAAGAATACTTTACTTTTTCCTCTGCTTTTCATTGCCATTCAATAAATGCATCAGGTCATGAACCATCATTCTATGCGTTTTTACTCTACCCATTTTCAATAATTTTTTACATCCCAGGATATATTTGCTATCAGAGACCATGGCCAGTAACATAGTTGAAGCTTGTTTAGTGTAAGTCAAATTGAATTTGAGTTGAAAGAAACTGATAGAATAAATGTATTATTTATTAATTTCAGCTTCTACTATAGTTGAGCTACTCAAGCTGAAAATCTAAAGGGTATTATGTCAGTAAAACACCTCACTTAGGAGTTTGGATAATTATCATAAAAGGTTTGAAGAAAGGATTATGAATGTATGGGTTGATCTTCTGTTTCACTCTCATTGGTGACACCCAACTAGCCACATAATTGTGGTTATAAAGTTCTAAATTCCGTTTTATGTAAGAAGTTCTTTAAAGGCACGGATTGTTAACTGCGAAAGGTTTTACTAATTTTGAGAAAGAATATATTATATTTTTTATTCTTTGTCCAATAGTCATTGTTAAAAGTTTTAACAGAGTAACGTTATTAGACATAATCTTTTACACCATTTTTTAATTAGTGAAAAAATAATTTTAAGCCGAAAGTATATGCTTAATGATTAAAATATTTTGTGAAAGAATAAATTAGTTTATATTTGAAAATGTTTTTATTTTAAGTATATAATAGTAAGAGCATAATTGCTTTTGGGCTTATTGGATAAACATGATAATTTCATCCTCAAAAAGACTTTCAAAATCCAAAATGTTTGTACACCTTCAAAATTATTTTGGAAGTGGTTTAAAAAAATCAACGCGGTAATGTAGTTAATTTTTATTAATAATTTTTTGAATCCCATCTCCTAAAATACATAATTCTTGGTGGACAGAACATACTAAAGGTCTTCCATTGCCAACAAATCCAGATTTAATGGTTCAGATGTTTGAATGGGACATGGAACAAGCATTGATATGGTTAAAGGAAGACAAAGTGTCAGTGATTGGAGTGTGGGGGATGGGGGAGCAGGGAAAACAACTTTGGCCACACATATTCATAATAGGCTTTTAGAAGGAGATTATGACTTTGATCATGTCATATGGGTTACTGTGTCACGGGAATATAACATCTCTGAAATGCAAAAGATTATTGCTAAATCAGTTGATGCAAATATATCAGGTGAGATCGGAGAGAAAAGAGTGGCAGCACGACTATTTCATGCATTCAAGCGGATAAAGAAATGTTTACTCATTTTAGATGATGTGTGGGATCATATCTTTCTAGAGCAAGTTGGAGTTCCGATCACAAACAATGGGATCAAATTGATTTTGACAACGCGATCATTGGATGTGTGCCAAAGCATGAATTGCAAAGGGAATATAATACAATTATGTCCTCCAATTGATCATAAAATGTGTTGGGGTTTGTTTAGAAAGAACCTCATTGGGAACCATGGAATGCTTCCTTCAGAGATAGAAGAGATAGCGCAGAATGTTTGCAGGGAATGTGGAGGTTTGCCTCTTGCAATTGTAAGAGTAGCAACAAGCATGAAGGGAAAGGAAAAGATCAGAGAGTGGAGGCATTTGCTAGAAAATCTAAAAGGCTTTGCCAGCGGGCAAATAGATATGAAAAAATGGGTATTTCCGGCATTAAGATCTAGCTATGATCACTTGATTGAGAAGAAACTGCAACAATGTTTCTTGTATTGTGCATTATATCCCAGTGAAATTCTCGACAAAGCTGATTTGATTAGAAATTTTGTGTGTGAGGGTTTGATAAATGGAACGAAGAGTTTGGTGGCACAAATTGATGAAGGCTATAGCATACTAATTAAGTTGATGAACTGTACTCTCTTGGAAGAATGTGACACATCCTTCAAAATTAGTGTAAACCGTATTGTTAGGGGCATGGCTGTCAGCATTGCAAAGGAAAATGACTGGCACATGCTAATTCGACATGACCAAGAATGGAGTGAAGACGTGCACAAAGTTTTCTTATTATTGGATGAGAATATACAAGAAATTCCATTTGGCATATCACCTAGATGTCCTAAACTTTCAACCTTGCTTATGGCGGACAATTATCTCCGTTTGATTGCAGATGATTTTTTCATCAACATGCTTGCTCTTCAGGTACTTGATTTGTCTCACACCGCAATAGAACGTTTGCCGACGTCTGTTTCAAATTTGGAGTGCCTTGTTGCTTTATTGCTTTCAGGTTGTAAGTCACTAAGTTATGTGCCTCCATTAGCAAAAGTGCGATGTTTGATGTGGTTGGACCTTGATTTAAGTAAAGTTACTCAACTACCTCTAGGCTTGGAATTGGCGATCAATCTCAGAAGTCTTGATCTACCAGGTTCTGATCACTTGAAAGTGTCATCATCAGCAATAGCCAGATTGAGCAATCTTCAGTCACTCTATCTTCCCTCTAATCCAGAATTAGTGGACGTCACAGCAAAAGATCTTCAAGGTTTGAAGAAGCTGGTAGTTGTTTCAGCTCACTTTTGTGACATCAAAGAGTACAACAACTATGTGAGAAGCTTTCGTGATAGAGTTCCGCCACTTACATGTTATTTGCTTACTCTTGGAGCTGAGCCAGATCTAGAATTGTGTCATTATTTTCCTTTTAATGAAAATGGGGAAGTAGTAAAATTGGTGAAATTTGTCTCTCTGGATTCCGCTGTCCTGCTTCCCGAAGACGTTGATAGAGTTCAAATACGTGGGTGTCACCAACGAAGATGTCTGTGTCATGTTTTATCTAGGGATGAAAACTATGCTCAGCATCTGTTAAAAATTTCGAACTGTGAAATTGGTCGCTGCCATAAGTTGGAGTACTTGTTTTGTTGTCTTCGTTTTTGCTTCTTTTGCACATCTCTCCTACACGTTTATTCACTAACACTTGAAGACGTGGACTGCTTAGGTATACTCTGTGAGGACAAAGGAGTGGGAACACCGGTACCATTTTTGAATCCATTTATGCCATTGAATCATTTAACAGTTCTCGAAATCTACAAATGCAACCGCATCAAGAGAGTTCTAAGTATACCAGAGTCTTCAGCGCAACTCCAATATCTGAATCGCATTGTGGTTAAAGATTGTGAGTTAGTGGAGGAAATATTTTCAGTAAGGAAAAGTGACCAAGGTATGAGTGCTCTTAAAGACTCAATCTCTCTCCCCAAATTAGAAGATGTGTATTTGGTTGGCCTACCAAAACTGGGCAGCGTATTCAATGGGATCATGATGGCTTGTGATTCTCTTAAAGATTTCTTCATCCAGGAATGTCCAAATCTGAGAGACGACCCTCAAATCCACCCGCCTGTCAAGATAACAAAATGGTCGCTAGATGATAATCTAGCATAGGCTTGGCATTGTATTTCCTTATGGCAGGTCTGGTTTCGAATGATTGTAAGAAGCACATTAATAGTGATGATTATGATTTTTCATTTAGAGCCATTATTCACTTTCCATATTTATTTTTCAGTTTCTCTTACATTGTTTGCACATCATCGAGTGCAACCACCTACTATGCACTCGGTGGTGTACAATCAGGAATCAATATTATTGATAAAAAATTCAAACAAGCTTTGTGAATCCAAACTTTTTTTCAACCTTATCTTGCCCTTTTTTTTGACAATTAGTTTGCATCCATAATCATACACGCGTGGATCCTCATCATGGGTGTGATCTTCATGTCATGTAGTCAAAACTCAAGCAAACTCAAACACTATCATTAGTTTTGTAATTGAATAATGATATGGGTACACATAAACTTTGTCACAATTTGCACATATTCTCACATTCCCTTTCTTCAAAAGTGTTGTTCGAGGAAAGTTACACACGCCCAAGTAGCTTTAACATCTCCGTTTGTTGTCAACTTTTGTCAACCAAATATATTACTAATAATTTCTTGAACTTTTAAAGTAATTTAAAATCATTTTGACACAACTACACTAATGCACACTTTATGAATATTGGAAGCACAATGTGATTCAGTGAACACTAGGGTTTGAGATCCCACAAATGGTTTTAATAAATAAGTAGAGAATATGGCAGAAGAGACGGCTGAATCATTAGATTTGCATTTAAGGAAATTTCGTAAGTAATAAAGAGTGGTCAAAATTAGATTGCAAATTTTCTAGAGTAACAAAGGAAATTCACAAATGGTTTGTGAACTCTTTAATTTTGTGGGTGTCATAATTAGATTGCAAAACTTAATGAATTTAAGAATTTAAATATTTTTAAATAAAAATGAGAGTAATAAAACAATAAATAGGCTAATTGACTATTTCTTATTAGTTGGGTTCAGATTACCATAAGTTTCTTAAACCCAAACTCAATCCGACCATTTATACACATATTTAACTGTAATTGTTATAATCTACCCGTATGATCTGATTTTTTTTTCTTTTTTTTTTTTCCTTCTAATTCGCCATGCGGTGACTTGCACAGACCATGCTAGAAAGGAAGACTGTGATAGCCATGGACGTGGCTTGTGCTTTGAATAGGCAAGGAAGGACCTTGTGGTTTTGGGGGTTGAAGCTCTTTGTTTTGGTTGGTTTTTCTTTTGGGTGACAGGTTAATGGAAGAGAAGAGTCGAACATGGTTTTGAATTCTGTAGTTGGATATTACTTCTCTTAAGTAATATCAACATATTCAAAATTCTAGATTTATTCTTATGTGTTCTTTTTCCTCCCTTTTTACATATATATATGCTAACATTAATGGCGTTGAGGGGTTGAGTTTTATGATAGAGTTGTGATTAAACTTGCAAGTTAGCCATTTCCAATGTCTCTTTCATTATCTCATGACATATGTTTACCATTTTGCTTAAATTGAATTTGGACTGAGACTCAGAGGAGTTCACTGTTTGTAAGGATACTCGCTAAAACTATCATACAAAGTAAAAAAAATCACACAAAATGTTTACAATCACAAAATCAATTGATAATTTTTCTCATTTCATTCCACTTATTTATAGTGAAAAGAATCTATTACAAAGAATACAATCTATGCTAAGTAACTATCCTAGCTGAATAACTATTAAGTCTTAGAACCGTAACATTGTTTCAGAGGTTAATGATCATTGGTTCTCTTCACAAGCCAGTGCGAACAATTCTGGCTTCTATAGCATAAATAACTGCAGCTTAATGGAGAGTGCACCAGCAACGCTGTTAAACACTTTTAAGTCCTTTTTTGATTGGTCGATTACAGCAACTAATGCAACATACCAAATGCAAGACAGATAAATTTAGAGCATGACATTTTAATAAGGAATACGTTTTGATCTTCCAATGTGGTATACGGTGGTAGCCTCGCTCTAAATTAGAACACACAGTGTTCTATCACTTACAAGACAAAATTAGTAGCAGCACGCGTTAGGTGGAATAGATTCGTGTAGCGTGTGGGTTCCAACAACAATCTAGAAAAACAGAGCATATGAGACAAGAATAACGTTGATCTAGACAAGATTAGGAGCAGTGCGCGTACTATGCGGGATAGATTCGTGCAAAGTGTAAGTTCCAACGGCAATTTAAAAAAAAAAACAGGCATATAAGAGAAGCATAATGTTGTTCAGAGACTATTACGTGACAATCTTTAAATTAATATATATATTATATATAATATGAAAATAAATGAAAAACACAGCTTTAGTAGCGGAACATCACTTGTAGTTTTTCCATCAGTTGTGATTGTTGATAGAAAGAAGCAACAAATGGAGTAATATGAGAGACTTTATAATTACTAGAATAGCTTTCCAATCTAATATTTTAAAAATTGAATATATTAACTATTAAAATAGTTTTTTAATTTAATATTCTAAAGTTGATCATATTGTGACTTTCATTTTAATTAGTTTGATAATTATAATTAATATCTTTAATAGTACAATGACACTTGTTGTTGTCTTAAAATTTATTCTTCAAAATCTTAAATTTGAATTTGAGATCTTGTTTGTTAAGTGATTTATTATTTTTTAATTAAAAATTAATTTTATAATTGAAAAAAAAAATTAAAAGGCTAAGTTTTTTTTATTTATTAAATTTGAATTGTGCACAGTGATATTGATTATAACCTTGTGATTGATGTCTTATATTTTGCAATGTAGTTTCCTGTATATATATATATATATATTGTTGTAGTTATATATATTTGTGCCTAATAAACATAAATGGAGTAATATATAATATACTTATGAATATACTGGTCTAGTTGTCAAAGTGAGCTACCTTGCTATTAATTGAGGTGGGATAGGCTAGTTTGCCTTTCTGCAGGCGAAAAAAAATCTCAGCCCGCCCTGTTGAGCAGCAAGTTAGCAGATTTTGAAGGCCATCTTGCCAAACTAAAAAAAAAAAATTATTTAAAATTTATTAAAAATAATCATAAATATAAATCTTAATTTTAAAATAATAAAATTATTATATTATAAATAATAATTATAAATCTAAATCTAAATTTAAATTATAAATATAAATCTTAAATATTTCATAAATAATATAATTATAAATTATATTAATCTTAACTAATAAATCAAATATATATAATAATCAAAAAAATAAGGTTAATTTAATTATATAATTTTGAGAATAATGATTAATTTAATAACAATTAGTACATTGATAATTTAAAATTCTTTCAATTACATCATTCTAATATAAATCTTATTATAGATGTAAAAGTTATCACACACTATAAAAATATAAACAATTACAGCTGTTTGACTCGGATTACTTTGTCCTCCTAAAAAAATATAGATTACGTTTGCAAAATTTTACCAAAAAACATTTGGGCTTTTTGGGCCCTTTACCGAACCGATTTGCCCGGTTAGTCTCTGGCTAGCCTGACTTGTTTTGTTTCGTTTTCTTCCAACCTATTATACTAACCCACCCATGACTTGACCCAATTCTTTTCTTCTGTATGAGGTGATCATCATAACTTAAATATATTTTATTTATTTAAGTATGATATATTTTATTTACTTAAATATGTTTCATTTATTCAAAATTAAGTGGTTATTAACTAATAAAAAAGATTTATAACTTTTAGTATAAACAAATAAATTGAAGTTATTAATGAAAAAATAAAAATATTGAAAATGAAGAATAACAATTATAGAATAATATTGGAATTAAAATCAAAATAATGTAATTAAAAATTATTCTTCAAGAATAAAAATTTTATAAGTTCATAATTATTTTAATAATTTAAAATTTTTAAATATAAAAACTTATTTTAATTTATAATTTAAATTTAAATTTATATTTAAATTTAAGTTTAAAGCTAACCCAAAAAATCAACTAGTAAAATTAGTTTATTTAATTACCAATCTTATAAGGTTAAGGTTAAATTTAAATTCTTTTATAACTTAAACCAAATTGGCCTGGGCTCGAGCTGGACTCGCTCGTTTGATAACTCTATAAACAATTGCATATGACAAAAAAAAATTATATAAGTCTCATACATTGAAAGATATTAATAAAATATTAAATAATAAATAAAATAACAATTAGAAAGAATAATAAAATACATGTAAAAGAAGGAAGAGTAGAAAAAATGATTATAGAATTTGAATTTTATTAATTTTAAGATTCTGCTGTTATAAAGTTGGCCAAGCCCATAGAAAATTCCACGATCCACACCTTTACTATAAAAGCAATTTCAACTGTCGAAATTTTTATCTAACCGTTCCAAAATCGTCTATGATAGGGCATGTGGATCATCTTAATTAGAGTCAATCCAAGGACCCGAATCGAATTCCAAAATCCAACCTCATTCAAAACTATTGCTTCCCACTTTTATAAATACTTGCTATCCTCATTTTGTTCATCTGGAGCAACCGGAAATTTTAAAATTATTGTATTGCACAAAAGGATGTAGTCAGGATTCTTTTTAGGAATTGATTGGTTTATATGTTGCTTGTTAACTAGTATATACAATAAAGAAATAATTTTTATAATTTTAATATATTTAGAGATCACTTTAAAACTTTAAAAATAATTTAAATAAAACACATAGAAAATTATTCAAAAGTTTTGAAATCATCATAAATTATATATAATATTTTATAAAACTCAAGAGATAATACTAAGGGTTTTTATGATATAAATTAAAAATTTTCAAACTCTAAGAGTAAATTAGAAATTTTAGAATTTTCTATAGTATATATATAACGTTTCAAAGTTGAGGGGCGCCAATGCTCCCCTAACACCTCCCTCCACCCTTAGTTTCACAGATTTAATGAATTTGTTTTGAATTGTAACACTAACAAAAAAGTGAGTGAAATTAATTTTTTTTTATAAAAAGAATGGCCATTGAGGCCAAAGCTTGAGTTAATTGAGATGTCATCAGTAAGGGTATTGTTGGAGTACAATCTTCATGTCAGCACGTTGATGTGGTTGCCGGGAGCCAGCAAATGTGGAAGAACGTAATGTCGCCGAGATATGAGGAGTTTATCCGCTAGCAAGTCCAACACGTACGCCTCACTTAGATAAGTCTCTGGACTGCAGCTTTATGCAGATAAGCCTTGTAAATCTGTACAGATTAAGAGTTAGATAGTGAATAACAGTTTAGTTGACGTAAACTTTTAGGATGTAGGACGATAACACTTTGAGTTGAGAGAATATACTTGAATTCCTGATTCTCCAAAGAATATTTTACATGGCATCTGAGCAGGTTTGAATCCATCATAGAATTCCTTCTCTTGCAACCCACGCATACTTCCCACACATATCGCTTCGGTTCCCATGATGACTGAAAATATTCCCTCCGGCTCAATCTTGCAACAATTCCTAAGTCTGGTTTAGCCAGTCAGATCTAGGGCTTGGATCCCACTGTTAATGCTAGTAAACAGTATAATTTGGATTAGTTTTACTAATGGAATAAGAGAGAAGGAAAAGGGAGCAAGACAAAAGTTTGACTCTTATTTTGGAATTCTACGCTAGGTTTATTCCGGTTAATCTCAGAAATATGTACATGGCTTTCTAATGTGATCAGTAGCAATTTCCAAACCCTCTCTCCCCTTCCATTAACTTTAAATATGCGGCTAAGACTTAGTTTTTAAAATACAAAACCTTTGAAAGTTAAACTTTCAAACAACATCTCAGTTTCCATATAACAAGATTCATACATGATACGGTGACCGAAAGTACTTCACTGGGAATTGGAAAAAAGGTTCAATTACTGACAGTTGGAAAGCATCTCTAAGAGAAGCATCCTTCGTGGCTCATGCCCCCACTTTTTCCACTATTATGGATAACAGCAAGCAAGAGTAGGTTATAATTCATAATGATCTCCCTGAAACGTGTCCGTGGTTCACTACAAAACATCTCCGTCATGCAAATTTTTTACAAAGGGATGTTCGGTTACCCTTGCTGCCGAGGGTCGTACTTTAGCACTTCGAAAACATAACCCAGGGAAATGCTTGGCTTTGGAAGATAATATTTCTGGAAGATTAAAAAAAAAAGGCTCATCTTAAAAACATCTGAGTTACATATATATTTGCAGAATATCACTTTATTACAAATTTAGAAGTCTTGTTATAATTAGCCTCTTTTTCATTATACAAACAGTAACTCTTTGATTCTTTATGGTTATCAACACAATGGTAAACACAATATGCTGAAAGAGAAGATTCTTTAACAGGAGTGAAAGACAGAAACAACTTAATGCAGAAATAAGATTATGAAGATTAAAACCAAAATACCATTCCTTGGCCGCATCCAAGTAAATTATGAAACGGCTCCTTAAAAATGACTGATAATGAAAAATTACAATAGCTCAGGCATCCCATCAGATTAGCAGATAACTTGAAGTGTTGATTGACTATTGATTTCCATTATTCATCAATTGTGTGGACAAGTTGGGACCATTCAGAATATTCTTGTCCCTACTGAAAGTTAAATAATAGACCTTTGAGTTTTGAGAGAAGAACCTGCTTTAATTGCTTTAAAAAATCGGCAGATTTAGGATAATCAGGGATGAGTTTCACCTCCTTTATTGCACATGAGGCTCCCGTCTCCCTGCTGAAAAACAAGAATGCATATGAGTAACTAAAGAAATAGGATAATGTTAAGCAGAAGATAGTCAATAAGTAGCCAGGAGGCAAAACTGAGAGACTTGCATACAGGTTGATTGCATGAAAAACTCTTCCATAAGCGCCACTTACAATAAAATTTGCTTGCTTCCATTGACCTTTGAATAAAAGTGAAATTTGGGTAGTGTAATGCGTGGTGCTTTATTGATGCTAAATAGATAACTGCCTTGATGACGAAACTTCATGAGAGGGCAATAATTGTTCATCAACATGGTTATTTTCAGGCTATTCCTCGGATAAAAGAATCGGACGCTGCAATAGCTCTTGAATTTTAGGACTGAAGGCAGGGCCGGGGCTCCCCAGGCTAGGAGAAGGGGGCAGACTATGATTAGTTCCAGATTGGGTCTTGATTTTGTTGAGACAACAGGAGTAAGAGTTGTCTTCCTAATTCCACTCACGCCCCATGTGCTAATGAATTGAACTTATCCATCGCTGACCATAAATGTGAATAAATGTCTGCTACTTTAGGGTCAATTCGAGCCCCTCATTATTAGAAGGCAATGTAGGTTGTAAAGTTTTCCATACTGTACCAGCAATTTCCTCAACAAGATTTGCTTCACGCCTATAGACAAGAACAAATAGGGTACTATCTTGTTACTATTTAAAACATCGTCCAAAATCAACCAAAGAAACAAAGAGCATACTAGCTAGTTAAGATGAACATGTATATAAGATCTGGCTTACTGCTGTCATATATATATATATATATATATATAGACATGCACACACTAAATCTTTCATGTAGTTTTTAGTTTGTTTTTCATCTCTGAACAAAAAGAAAGGGGGCAATGATATGTTAGAAATTAAAAAGTTATTTACAGCCCGGTCAATATATGAATATGGCTCATATGTAGTAAAGTTGAAAGGCTAAAATTATTTCTATGAACAGGGTTTGGTGTTTGGTGATCTCCTTATAAACAAATCATGCACTTCTAAAATTTGAAAATAAAGGATAAAAAAATAAGGTCAAACTTGTTATGGCAGGAGATAGTTACTGAAAACCAAACTTTATATATATTTTGTTAGATTTTTCAGAAAATAGCGAATTACAATCCAAATACTGGTAGTATACTTATAATTTTGTGTTAATATTCTGCTTTATTTACTTTATAACCAACATCTTATTCACAATCCAAATACTGATAGTATACCAATTAATTTTAGGTTTAAAACAAATAATATCGTATAATTTATAAAATATTGTACATTAAAAAAACTTCTACTACAATACAAAGAAACTAATAAAATGAAAATTGTATGCAATGAAATTTTAACATATTTATTTTGAACTTACAATAAAAACACTTCCCCAGAATTTAAATATAAAATTACCTGGGCATGATGGCGTTTCTACAAGAATTATTCTACATTAGTGCTCAATTACAAAGATAGAAATGTTAGTAGCAAAAAACTTACAAATTTCTGGTGTCCCAGCCACATAAGTTGGCAACTTCTTCTAATGCACATCTCCATTTTTGTAATTTATTTTCATTCCCTTTGAGGTTTTCTTCATGCTCCTTGAATGCTTTTGCAAAACTTCCTCTTTGCTTACGAACATCAGATGGATCAACTCCATAGAAAATTGGAAAAATTTGTCTATCCAACTCTTTCTTAGATTCAAGTATCTTGAGGAGCTCATCCAAACACCAAGTAGAAGAAGCATAATTTTGGGAGAAAATTACAATTGCACAAAGAGATTCTTCAATTGCTACAAACAATTCTTGTTTAATAACTTGACCTTTTTTAAGTTTTTCATTATCAATAAATGTTTTTAGCTTCTTTCTGCACAAGGCAGCGTATAGGTGATCTGCAAAATTTATGCGAGTATCTTCTCCTCTGAAACTCAAGAAAACATGATAATTCCATAGGGATTTTGAAGAAGAAGCTGCTTCCGCATCCATGGATAAGCTTTCAGGTTCAGTCTATGATCCGCAACAAAAAAAAATTAAGAAATTAAATTTTACCTGGTACTAGAAAACAGATCTTGGTAAACAAGGCTCATTGTGAAAACCTATGTGTTGTGTGTGTGCGAGTAAATTGTATTGACAGTGTAATTGACTACAAGAAGAAAAAGTTTTTGACAAGTTAAAAAACAAATTGTATTGATACTAAGGTTCATCTTAAAAAACCCAGGTAAAGGAAAAGGCTCATCTTAAAAACATCACTATACATATGTACATACAAACACATATTTACAGAATATGTCACTTAATTACAAATTTGGAAGTCTTGATATAATTAGCCTCATTTTCTTTATAACAACACTAATTCTTTGATCCTTTATAGTTATCAACATAACGATAAGCACAATATGCTGAAAGAGAAGAATCTTTGACACGAGTGGAAGACAGAAACAGATCAATGCAGATACAAGATCGTGAAGATTAATACCAGAATAGTATTGCTTAGGCTGCATCCAAGTAAGTTAAGATACGGCAACAGATATATGAAAAATTACGATAGCAGATAACTTGGAAGTGTTGATTGACTATTGATTTCAATTATTCATCAATTGTGTGGAACAAGTTGGGACCATTCAGAATATTCTTGTCCCTGCTAATAGTTTAATAGTAGACTTTTGAGTTTTGAGAGAAGAACCTGCTCTAATTGCTTTAAACATTTGGCAGGTTTAGCATAATCAGGGATGAGTTTCACCTCCTTTATTGCACATGAGGCTCCCATCTCCCTATTCGAAAACAAAAATGCACATGAGTAACTAAAGAAACAGGATAATGTTAAGCAGAAGATAGTCAATAAGTTGCCAGCAGACAAAACTGAGTGACTTGCATAAAGGCTAATTACATGAAAAACACTTCCATAAGCATCACTTCCAATGAAATTTACTTGCCTTGATGACGAAGCTTCATGAAAGGGTAATAATTGTTCATCGACGTGGTTATTTTCAGGCCATGCCTCAGATGAAAGATTATGGCGCTCCAATAGCTCTTGAATTTTAGGACTGAGGGAAATGTTGTGGCTCCCCAGGCTTGGAAGAGGAGGTAGACTCTGGTTAGTTTTAGCACTCGCTTTCCAAGAATAACCAACCTTGTCGTCATGAGATTCTTGGGCAACAATGACGGAAGTTTCGGGGAAATATACATTACTTGGTTCACATGAACTCAAGCTGTGATTACCTTCGAAGCCATTATGACCAGAGATTTTTCTGGTAAATCTAACAATAATATTGCCTGCAACAACATCAATATGAGAAAGGAAGAAGACCTTCAATATAACAAATTTTAGTTCAGAAATTAATCACCTTTTTCACATGCAAAATCCATTGTCAAATCAAATTTGCAAAGTTTGATTGTTGGATTCACGTTGCTTATTCCACTTGAACTAAAGTCAAGAGCACCTACAGAGCACGGGACTTTTTTGAGTCATCTAATCCTAATAGTAACCGCAACAACAACGAAGAAGACCAACCGATGCAATAATTTGAGCTGAGAAGTTAATCACCTATTCCGGTTGTTGGATCCACTTTGTATGATCCTTGTGGACTCAAGTTGCGATCATCTTTAGATTCAATATCACCAGAGATTTTTTTGTGAAATCTAATCCTAATAGTGCCTGCAATAACAACAAAATGAGAAGGAAAGGACCTCCAATACAAGAAGTTTGAGTGCAGAATTTAATTACCTATTCCAGCCGCAAAATTCGCGGCCAAATTAATTTTCAAAAATCCAATAGTCGGTTGAGAAAAGGAGAAACTGCTTGAGAATTTGGCAGCTTGATACCCTAACTTCCGGAACCATCGGCGGATTCCGCTTGACCTACTGAAAGCATTTTCTTGAAGTGTGTTCGATAAAAATATTCCTTTGTATACATCCCTAATTAAATTTCTGATTGCTAAAATGAAAGTTGCTGTAACAAATCCGTTCAATTCGTGAAACCCCAGGTGGTGGAGGGAAATAAAATTTGAGCACACACAAATACAGATCATCTGGAAAATCAGGTCCTCGAAGGTGATCAACCAAACTACGAAGTTGCAAAGGGCCCAAACAATAAGCAGAACGAAACCCTTGATTCCAAACTCAAGCTCTAGTTCTCTTGTATCTTTTATAGTCACAATTGGATCTGATATAGAACTAAGAAACATGCATCCTATATAAATAGCATAGTTTGGAAAGCCAGCAGTTCCACATGCTGGTAGTATTTGGATTGTTATAACTACAAGCTTTACCAAAAATCTACGCTGGTGCACTTTGAAGCGTATGAACTCCCATACTTTGAACTCCCATACTTTGAACTCCCATAATGACAAGCATTCGAAGGAGATCCAAAACCAAGGCAGTGGGTATATGTTGTCAATTATGCATACCAATGGGCCTATAAAAATGAAACCGCCAAAAGTTGCGCTTAAAATGATGCCCGTGCTTTCAAGCCCAAACACAGAGACCAGAAGGTAACTGAAGAGAACATGGAAAAGAATTGATATACCCATGAGGAAAAAGACAACAATTTTCAGATCGTGCCTGTATGAAGGGAGGAATGGCAAGGCGAATAGCAAAGGGTATAATATTGTTTGAGCTATGAGATCAGGAACGAAATAAACAAATTGAGCTAGAAAAGAGAAGTCTAGACGCCCTGAAAGTATACTAATGACGAGAATTACTACCAACCATAGAAATATTGACACAAGAATCGTTGCCCCTGTTCTCAGAATCGGAACCCAAGGGAACTGAATCTGAAGAAAGGTTGAACCACGTAAAGAAGGAACGATAGCAGCGACCTGAGCACGCGTCTTGAACTCAAGGAAAGGTATTAGAAATTGGCCCACAGCTATCTGAAGACCGAGGGGATCGAACAACAAATCTTCATAGTAAAGAAAATAGAAGATCAAGAATACGATGCAGCGAAAACCAAAATAAAAACTGACAGATTCCATAAGGATTAGTTAAAATTGCCACAAAAATACAGTTGCAATGAAGATGAGGAAAGCTGAAACCCACTACCACAAGTGTCTTATGAATTTGTGAATCTTTGATAATTCAGTTAAGTAATTTAAACGGAGCCATAAAAATGGGGTTGGACTGAAATGAATTGGTCAATGTTCAAAGTGCAGTAGCTTTTGTTGCTGATGCATTAAAAACAGTTGCTTTGCCAGTGAGCCGTAGCTCACATGGCATCAGCGATGCACTCCCACGAATCTCGACTTGAGTTCGATTTTCCTTACCCTATACAAAAGTTTCTGGGCTCCCACTATCACTAAAAAAAAAAAAAAAACTGTTGCTTTAAAGTATATAATTAAGCCGCCATCCAAGCTTTATTTAAAAACCCATCTTTGGACCGTTAGGAGTGGAATTTTGGGGCACAATAATGAACATTACTTGAGCAGGTCGGAAGGTGAAAGTAACTAATCACGGAGACTATTTTCACTTCTCAAATTTTACATAATATTTTCACCTTTTAAATATGTTGATCTCATATTTTAATTTTTATAATTTAATAAATTTAATAATATAAATTTTATATTATAAGAATAAAATTATAAAACTTGTTAGATTATGTTGCAAGTTACAATAGTATCCTTCCACAATTTCAAAATTTCAAATGAGCATCTCTCAATTTTTTTCGACCCATTTTCTCTGAGGTTATGCACGGTGTCTGTTAGTTCTTCTGCCTGAATCTTTTCCAACCGTTGGATTTTGGGCATGTTATTCTGCATGTTATCAACGGTAATATCTTTTCAATAAATATCTGAATTTGCTTCAGCCTTTTGATTTTGGGCATATTCATCATTTAATCGGTTATGGAAAGTCAGTCGAACATGTGGATGTTTAAGCTGTTGGATGTAGGATTGAAATATTAAATTTTTGGTTAAAAGACTTTGATAATAAATTAAATATTAATGATCCAAAATTTTCAGTTGTTAAGTGTAAGTTTACAAATAATTTTATATTTTTAATATTTTATATCTTTAACAAGAACAAGCCTCGCTTTATGCTTGATATCTATTGAGTAATGATCCATGGCAAGCACATCAGGAGCAACCCCTATAGTGCTATCAAAGATGCCCATTGGTATCTGGCTCAATCTTGCAACGATTCCCAAGTCTACTTTGGCCAGTAAGATTTAGGGCTTGGATCCCTCTGTCAATGTCTAATAAACAGCATAATTTGGATGAGTTTTACTATTGGAATGAAGGAGAAGGAACAGGGGGCAAGACAAAAGCTTGATTCTTATCTTGGAACTATGCGGTAGGTTCCTTCCAGTTAATCTCAGAAACATGTAATGGGATAAGTCTGTATTTGTTGAACAAGTCCCTATGTTGCTTTGCAATATATATATATATATATGTAACATCAAGCTGATCTTAACTAATTCAATTTTTATGCAATTTAATTAGTGGAATATTCTGCGGCATGATGCGGAATCCTTACAGATATTCAATATATAATACCTGTCATTTGGATCGGGATTACGGAGTGTGATCGAATTGATTAACAAAATTGACAAAAGAATAACATACTTGAAAATTTTTTTCCCAAAATTTGTGTTTTCTACCTATAATAACATGCCCCTTGTAAATAAGTAGGCTACACTCACGTCTATTTTTGCGTTCATGAGACTCAGCTGCTATATTCCAAAATTTGCTTCTAATACGTGGATAATAAATATTCTAGCTTCTACATTTATAGAAATTTCTCAAGATTCTGTGTAACAAATGCATTCTAAGTCTTGCACTTTTATATTTCCATTGCTACTTGCATAACCTTTGGTTAGATAATTTTCAGGTTACATTTTTGTACTTTTTTTTAATTAAAAAGCATCAAATTTTTTAATTACTCAACTCAACCCCTTCTTATGTGCAGCAATAGAGCTTGTCTCATTTTATGCTTCATATCTTTTGAGTAGTGATCCATGGCAGGCACATCAGGAGCAACCTTCTATTTTGCTGTCAAAGATGCATTGGCATCTAGCTCAATCTTGCATCGATTCCCAGGTCTACTCTGGCCAGTGAGATATAGGGCTTGGACGCTACTGTTAATGTCTGGTAAACTGCATAATTTGGATTAGTTTACTATTGGAAAAAAAAGATAAAGAAAAGGACATATGTTAGTATAGTAAAAATTAGTTGTATTTATGTTGAAATTTAAGTTAAATGTCTGAGTTTGAATTTTGGAAGTTATTCTTGTTGGAAGAAGTAAAATTGTTTAACTCTAAGTTTTAACGGAAATTAAACTTCGTGATACATTAAAAAAGGAAAGAAATTTATAATGTATATGATGATAAAAGACTTAAGATATAAATGACAAAAATTATAAAAATTTATTTAATTATAAAATTTTAAAGTATAAAAATTTACTTAAAAATTTAATTAATTATAGAGGCTTGTGAAATAATTTAACCTAAATATTCCAATCTCTACATTTATAGGAATTTCTCAAGATTCCATGTACCAAATGCATTCTAGGTTTTGCACTTTCATATTTCTATGATTTTGTGCAAGTATCTTTTTCTTTAAAACTAAAAAAAAAAGTGATAATTCCATCGTGATTTTGAAGAAAAGCTCCTTCCGCATCCATGTAAAAGCTTTGGGGTTCAGTCTATGATTCGCAACAACAAAACAATTATATGATTCTCTCATAGTGGGATTCAGATGTGTTATACAACTTGGACAACCAATGGAAGAAAATTCCAGGAATTTGCAGAGTCAAAACGAGAGAGCTCACGAGTCTGTTTTAAAAGGACATTGGGTGTAACCAGGAAAGAGAGTGATACTTTCCTCCAGTCATCCTTTACGGAAAGAGAAAAGATATATGATTGTTTAATTTATGCTAGTCATGATATGCTATTTAATTATCTTAGTGAAAGAAGAAATGTCCGTTTATGAATTATATAATATTGCACTCACCCACCCTATGCGCCCTTTCCCACTGTCTTAGACTTCTGATCACACACGCGGATCATAGAAAAGATTAACATTTTATGTATTATTAAATATTTAATATAATGTCAATATTAACTTAAAAAAATTATGTACCTACTTATCCCAAACGCGTTGTATTCTCCAATTCTTCTTATCCCAAATTTGTCCTTTTAGCCCGTCTTGTTTGGGTTCATCGTAGCCCACACGGTTCACGCGATCTTTTATTGCAGGTCACCATCTTTCTTTTGGAAAAATCATTACACACAGTGATCATCTTCCTTTTTTTTGGAAAAAAGCTAGCTGTGGAGGGGTTATAAGGGATGCGTTTATCTATTTTTTATAATTGACGAGATATATTTATAAATAATTTAAGGTGAAAAAATGTATGTAAAATGTTTTATGTCATTCTTTTAATTAATGAGCTACTTATACGAATGATATTAATATGTTTAATATTTTGAATCTAAAATTTTTATATATTATTTATATTTTAAATATGTACAGTACTTAAAATATTTTTATTTATTTGTAAAATATATTTTAATTCAATGTTTAAAAAGTGGAATCAAGTACAAAGAACGTGTTAAAAATTAGTAATAAAAGTATGATCATGATCAATTATGTTTGTATGTAGATATGTATTGATGGAAAGAACAGTTGGAGACTTCCTTATGACTTGGAACAATCAAGGGCCTTCTCATCCCTACACCGCTTCCAAAGCTAAGATGCGGTCACAGGTTTGAATGTGGCCCAAAAGTTGAATGTGGACAACTAAAGGCGGAAATTTTCAGTGATTTGCAGTGTCAAAACAAGAGAGCTCACGAGCTTGTATTAGAATGACCTAAAAGAAAATCCATATGAAAGTTCATGCTAATCTTGATATGCCATATAATTATGTAATGTATCTGCGCTGTCACCCACTTTTATGTTCTTTCCTTTACTAGCTCGTGGTATTTTAATTTCTGATCCTATATACTGATCATTGAAAAAAAAAAAAAAGATGATCGAAAGATACAAATTAATATTCTTAATAATTGAACCATTAGAAGATGGATTAAAGCTAAGGTCCTATTATAATGACCCACCATCTACCATTTATGGTTGGCGGAATATTTATTGGATACCCAGCACTCTAATGACCCATTGCTGTAGTTTTTTCAGCAAAGGAAAAAAGTTCATTAAAACTCATCTACTTAATTTGTGGTTTTAACCTAATTTCATTTTTTTGGTTAGGTGATTGTGTCTACCACGCCCATTTCATGCCCCTCACTTGTTATTATAATATGAACAATATAAATTTATACACAAAACAGTTTAATAAATTATTATAAGCATACACATTATCTAATAAAAAAATAGAAAAAATATATTTAAAAGATTTAATCTCATGCTTGAAAGAATTAACAATAATGCATAGTTTTAAAAAGAATTTTCGCTCTTTTTATTTATTATGTGTTATGATAAAAATAATGTGTTAATCACAAGTAGGAGGATACCTAAAGTAATCCAAAAAAAAAAGATTTGTCGTGAATCTTTATCATACTGATTATCTATCTATAGTGAATTTTTTTGTTCTATCTTCTAATATTTCAATTTTCCATCTTCTGGATGGATCTTTCCTGGAATGAACTATAAAGATAGTTTATATTCAGCTATGCCTGTACATCAAAACTGACATCTGCAATATGCATATTCTAATATTGCAATTTTCCATCTAGTATTGACATCTAATTGAATTTTTAATTTTTCTCTTAGTTTTGACAATAACTTTCACGGAAACTAAGCGGATGTTTCATAAAATGTGAGCTCATGATCCTAAGTGGTCTTGACTTTTGAGCATAACTCAATTGATATAGCTAACTGCAAGTTTTACGTCTATTGGTTTGTTGCATCTTAGCAATGCCTGGAAGTGTACCATAACAGAACAGGTCATGAGTAATTAAATTCAGTAATAAGAAATGCTTGTTTTCAAATTTTTTATGTCTTATATTTTTTTGACATCCTTAATGTCTTATATTTTTACAATGTAATTTTTTTTATCTATATTTCTTTTATTGTAATTATATATATATATATATATATATCTATGCCCAAATAAATGTAACAGTTTAATATTTTTATAACTTTATTTTTATTTAATTATTATGATATAAAATTTAAATGTTTATACCAACAAAAACATAAGAATTATGTAAATATTAAGGAGGTGAAAATAATTTTTTTTCTAAACATGAATGGAGTAGTATATAATAATATAATAATCTACTAGAAATTTTTTACGAAGTTCTACGTTTTATAAAAAAATAATTTTAGAGAGAGGATGAGTCTTTACAAGCAAGTGTAAAGAAGCTTCCGTAAAGTAATATATGAAATAATAATATAAATATATGATGCTACTAGGTTAGGTTGTCAAGCCAGAGGAGGACTTGGAAGGAAGATGAAAAGGGAATTCAAGGAGGTTGCCTCAAAGAAAACAGGACTTGGAAGGAAGATGAAAAGGGAATTCAAGGAAGTTGCCTTGAAGAAAACAGGACGGCGGAGAGATACCATATTATTATCTTTTTGTCTACTTTTTTTTCTTTCTTTTCTTCGGTACCCAGCTAATAAATACATTACATTTTGGAAACACGTGTCGCCTAACTACATGTAATCATTTATTTAGGTGCTTAGTTTTCATTAATTGTTACTCAAGTTCGGTATAGTCTCGTTAAAAGAGATTTAAAAAAATTTAATATTATAATATTTCTTTTAGTGTATTAATTTTTTTAAAAAATATTAGCTTATTTGGCAATGACACGTCAAGAGTATGGTGCACGCTAGTCGAGACAGACTTCGTAATTATTTATTGGTATGGATTGGGAGCATGTTACCTGAAAAACAGAAAAAGGGCAAAATTTGTTTGTGTGTAGTTGCCTTGATTGGTATCATTATTGATCTTATTAACCCTTGCTTTCTCTTTATTAGCATTTTGTTTGGAAACACTTTTTCTTTTTGAGGAGATTTGTTTGGTATTGTCTTTATTACTACATTCCCTATTTGATTGTCCTTGTATTTGATTTTTAAATTTTTGAGTATCTTTTGTTCATTAAGTAAATATTATTTTTATTAAAATATTAAGAGTATTGAAATGAGAACATGTGTATATTTATGTCACACAAATGATAATTTTTTATAATGTAAAGTATTAAATTCATTAAATTTTATAATTTAAATTATAAAATTTTAATAACTTAAATTTTTAGTAAGAATTTTATAAAAAATAAAAGAAGTGTTATATTATACGAAAAAAAAATTTTACAAGACTAAATAATATTAAGTGAAACCATTGACTTAAAGTCCTTATCTCATAAACAAGTCTTCTCTTTTTTGTAAAAGGAAGAAGGCTAAAACATATTGTGTCTTCTTTAAATTGGATCCTTGTATTTCTTAAATTTCTCATCAGATTTTTTTAGTTATATGTTGTTTAAAAAACAAAACTGCAACCAAAGTTTAAACCATATCTAACTAATAAAAATGACTTAAACGATTAGTCGTTAATTTATATTTAAGTCTAATTTAGATACATAATTAAGTACTTACATCATAAGAATTTTTCAATCAAATTCTATTGATATAAGTTATATATTTGGGTAAGTTATTATACAATAAATATTATTTCCAATTTTATAACATGGATGTAATCCTACATGCTCTAGTATCAAAGTAATCTATTTTGAACAGGAATGGGGCAGCAAATTTTGGTACCGTCCCCTGAAGTCTAAAGAAATTTTTATGATCCATTCCTTTCCAACAAAAAGCAATCACAACTGTGAAATTTTGTTTCTTGAACGTTCCAAATTGTCTTGGACACAGCCCACGGATCATCAACTTGGGACGCTGATTAGACTCAATGCAGGGACCACAATCGGCTTCCAAAGTCCTTCCACATTTAAAATATAGAAAATGTTGGGTGTACGTGGAAAATGTTGGGTGCATGTGGGTAGGTTGGGAGATAGAAGAATTAAACGTGGGAAAAAGAAAGAAAAAAGAATATGAGAATTTGACAAAATTTTTTGATAGCTAAATCCTAACCCTTTAAAAACCATATCTTCCAGCTTTTATAGATACCCCCTGGTTATCCTCTTTCAATCACCTGCGGTGAATTGAAATCCTCTTCTGCGGCCGTGCGCGGGAAGTAAAGGACATCCTCCAGATAGTGTCAGTTGGTTAGTTTCTACTCGATCACATAATCGGATCCAACGTTGGTAAGTCGGTGTCTGCTTCTTTGCACTGTCCTTCTTTTGTTGAGCTTAATTTGGTCACCCTAATGGATTATTTGATCAATGAAGTAATTGCAAGAAAAGCAGAAACATGCGTGGACGTGGTGGAAGGAAAAGGGATGACTGCTGGAAACAAGTTATTAGATTGGGAAATGGTAAACTTCGGTGCATACACTGTGGACATGAATTTGTTGGAGGTGCTACGAGGATCAAATCACATTTATCAGGAAATAATAATCAAGGTGTTGAAGTATGTACCAAGAATCTTCGTGCTACCAACAATTCCATCAAATGCGAAGACACCAGAAATGTTGAAGATACTACCAATTTGTGCTCAGGTATGCATCACTCTGCTATTCTAGAAATCTGGTTTATTGATCCGATTTTCTGGCTATGGCGGTGATTCTCACTGTTATCAAAGTTTCGAACTGTTTTATCTTCGTTTATTTGGTTTTCCATTTCGTTCTTTTAAACGATGGTATTTTCATGTCATTGAAATAATTTGTGGGACAACTTCCCATATTTGAGAATTTTTAGAAAATTTTTTAAATAGGATCTTCAATGTTGGGCGTGGTGAGCAATTACCAGAACTATAAAGAAATTACATCTTCATCTGGAGTATTAGAAGGGAAAATCTATTTAAAAGTTGGCCCTTTCTCAGTATTAAAAAAGGTGGATATATACGATGCTCTATTAATAAATTACGTGTTTGATCCATCGCTAGACCAGAGGTTAGATTCATATTATCAACTATATCAATATATTTAGCAATTATTAGTTACATTTGTTTCCGCAAACTTAAATAGGTCTTTTTCTTTAATCATGTAGTGAGATAATATTCTCATCCACACATTCTTATTAGAAGCGACATGAATTCACTACTCTTGGGCCAAAAAATTCATTGGATTCATTGGTGAGTATTCATGTGCATAACAAGCATGAATTCTAGGTTCTTTCTATAGTTCTATTTAATTTCTGATGATCTTTTACTATGAAGTTGACAGAAAGTATTTAATTTTGCTCTTCTCTATCGGGTAATAGATATATTTGCTGAGCATTTGACTGATGTTGGGCGAAAGAAAAAAAATACGCTTTTAAATTGGTGTCTGCCTCTAAAATTTTCGGTAATTCCTAATTTCTTGTCCAATTTTTTCATGTATATTTTTGAATTTATAATAAGATATTTGACAAGTATATGTTATGGTCCTGTCATGGTCCAAGAATTCGGCCTTGAGGGGTGATATAAGTTCCTACATAGACTTTGTTAAAAGCCAAAAGATCAGAGAAAAGTACATGTCAAATTTAGAACATTGTGATGAGGTAAAAATTTCCTGTACTTTGTTACCATTTTTTATCACATAACAACTAATAACACTATTTTGTTTCTCTTGTAAGTCTGATGATGCTGAATACTGTTTGTTTTTTCAGATATTTATACCAGTTCACAATAAAAATCCATGTGGACATTTTTACTTGTATGTGATTGATTTAAAGAATGCAGAGGTCCAAATATGGGATTCTTTGCCTAGCTGTACGCCCGACAATGAACGTGAAGACATAACAAAAAAATTGGTGAGCTTTAGATTTTCAGTAACATCAGCCACAACAGTGCTTCTGCCACGTTGGTGATTAACTTATTCTATGTTGTTTTTGATTTGATTTGAACTAATTTTGTGTAGTTGGTTGCATTGGATAAATTATTTGAGGATGAGATAAGAGACAGGGGCAGGGCATTTACGAATTTTCACGTGACAATGGCAAAGGATGCTCCTAGACAGTCCAATGGGTGAGTGTATAGAGTTGATGTAAAACATACTAGCTTCCCCAACAAAGATGATAAGTGTCAGCTTATATATGCTATATATATGTTGAATGCGCAGATATGATTGTGGCATATATGTTATTAGATTCATGCAACAGTTAGCTGATGTCAGGAGAGATCTCTCATTTCAGGTATTCTTACAATTTGATTACTTATGCAACTCTTTATCTCGTCTTGCATTTCTTGACCTTCACATCCATTATATGCGCAATGTAGTTTCATAGCGATCAAGAAAGGTTGGATTTGGCTCTGCAATTACTCAAAAGTGACATAAATAGAGAGAGGCTGCTTTTAATTGGCAATGGGGCTGAGTCTGAGCAGCTTCATCAGCAGAATGAGATAGAAGCTGGGCATTTATCTGGAACCAAAAGAAAGAATAGTAATATAAGTACTAGAGCTTTTGAAGATGGTCAAGGAGCAGCATCTCCACAATTCAATTATTCCAGTTCTAATAAAAGACTCCAGGACATTGAAAGTTTAAGCCATGCGGACAAAAATTTGGACGATTTGAATTCCCCAAAAGGTATGCAAATATTACTACTAATGCAACCAAATATGCTACATTGTGCAATTACTTGATGGTCAATGGCTTTTCAAAAGAATACTCTACTTTTTCCTCTGCTTTTCATTGCCATTCAATAAATGCATCAGGTCATAACCATCATTCTATGCGTTTTTACTCTACCCATCTTCAATAATTTTTTTCATCCCAGGATATATTTGCTATCAGAGGCCATGGCCAATAACATAGTTGAAGCTTGTTTAGTGTAAGTCGAATTGAATTTGAGTTGAAAGAAACTGAGAGAATAAATTTATTATTTATTGACTTCAGCTTCTACTATAGTTGAGCTACTCAAGCTGAAAATCTAAAGGGTATTATGTCAGTAAAACACCTCACTTAGGAATTTGGATAATTATCATAAAAGGTTTGAAGAAAGGATTATGAATGTTTGGGTTGATCTTCTGTTTCACTCTCATTGTTGACACCCAACTGGCCACATAATTGGGGTTATAAAGTTTCTAAATTCCGTTTTATGTAAGAAGTTCTTTAAAGGCATGGATTGTTAACTGTGACAGGTTTTAGTAATTTTGAGAAAGAATATATTATATTTTTATTTTTTGTCCAATAGTCATTGTTAAAAGTTATAAAAGAGTAACGTTATTGCACATAATCTTTTACACCATTTTTTAATTAGTGCAAAAATAATTTTAAGCTGAAAGTACATGCTAAATGATTAAATATTTTGTGAAAGAATAAATTAGTTTATATTTGAAAATGTTTTTATTTTAAGTATATAATAGTAAGAACATAATTGCTTTTGGGCTTATCGGATAAACATGATAATTTCACCCTCAAAAAGACTTTCAAAATCCAAAATGTTTTTACACCTTCAAAATTATTTTGGAAGTGGTTTCTATGTCATTAATTTTTATTATAATATTTTGAATCCCATCTCCTAAAATACATAATTCTTGGTGGACAGAACATACTAAAGGTCTTCCATTGCCGACAAATCCAGATTTAATGGTTCAGATGTTTGAATGGGACATGGAACAAGCATTGATATGGTTAAAGAAAGACAAAGTGTCAGTGATTGGAGTGTGGGGGATGGGAGGAGTAGGGAAAACAACTTTGGCCACACATATTCATAATAGGCTTTTAGAAGGAGATTATGACTTTGATCATGTCATATGGGTTACTGTGTCACAGGAATATAACATCTCTGAAATGCAAAAGATTATTGCTAAATCAATTGATGCAAATATATCAGGTGAGATCGGAGAGAAAAGAGTGGCAGCACGACTATTTCATGCATTCAAGCGAAAAAAGAAATGTGTACTCATTTTAGATGATGTGTGGAATCATATCTTTCTAGAGCAAGTGGGAGTTCCGATTACAAACAATGGGATAAAATTGATTTTGACAACGCGATCATTGGATGTGTGCCAAAGCATGAATTGCAAAGGGAATATAATAAAATTACGTCCTCCAATTAATAATGCCATGTGTTGGGGTTTGTTTAGAAAGAACCTCATTGGGAACCATGGAATGCTTCCTTCAGAGATAGAAGAGATAGCGCAGAATGTTTGCAGGAAATGTGGAGGTTTGCCCCTCGCAATTGTAAGAGTAGCAACAAGCATGAAGGGAAAGGAAAAGATCAGAGAGTGGAGGCATTTGCTAGAAAATCTAAAAGGCTTTGCTAGCGGGCAAATAGATATGAAAAAATGGGTATTTCCGGTATTTAGATCTAGCTATGATCACTTGATTGAGAAGAAACTGCAACAATGTTTCTTGTATTGTGCATTATGTCCTAGTGAAATTCTCGACAAAGCTGATTTGATTAGAAATTTTGTGTGTGAGGGTTTAATAAATGGAACGAAGAGTTTGGTGGCACAAATTGATGAAGGCTATAGCATACTAAATAAGTTGATGAACTGTACTCTCTTGGAAGAATGTGACATCTCGTTCAAAATTATGGTAAACCGTATTGTTATAGGCATGGCTATCAGCATTGCAAAGGAAAATTACTGGCACATGCTAATTCGACATGACCAAGAATGGAGTGAAGACGTGCACAAAGTTTTCTTATTATTGGATGAGAATATACAAGAAATTCCATTTGGAATATCACCTAGATGTCCTAAACTTTCAACCTTGCTTATGGCGGACAAATATACCCTCCGTTTGATTGCAGATGATTTTTTCATCAACATGCTTGCTCTTCAGGTACTTGATTTGTCTCGCACAACAATAGAACGTTTGCCGACGTCTGTTTCAAATTTGGAGTGCCTTGTTGCTTTATTGCTTCTAGGTTGTAAGTCACTGAGTTATGTGCCTCCATTAGCAAAACTGCGACGTTTGATGTGGTTGGACCTTAGTTTAAGTGCAGTTACTCAGCTACCTCTAGGCTTGGAATTGGCGACCAATTTTAGAAGTCTTGATCTACGAGGTACTGATCAATTGAAAGTGTCATCATCAGCGATAGCCAGATTGAGCAATCTTCAGTCACTCTATCTTCCCTTTAATCCAGAATTAGTGGACGTCACAGCAGAAGATCTTCAAGATTTGAGGAAGTTGGAAGTTGTTTCAGCCCACTTTTGTGACATCGACGAGTACAACACCTATGTGAGAAGCTTGCGTGATAGAGTTCCGTCGCTTACAAGTTATATGCTTACTCTTGGAGCTAAGCCAGCTCTAGAATTCTGTTCTCGTTTTCCTTTTAATGACAATGGGGAAGTAAAATTGGTGAAATTTGTCTCTCTGGAATTACAATTTTCCACTCCCTTGCTTCCCGAAGACGTTAATAGAGTTGAAATATGCGGGTGTCACCAACGAAGATGTCTATGTCATCTTTTATCTGGGGAAGAAAACTATGCTCATCATCTGTTAAAAATTTCCATCTGTCAAATTGTTTGCTGCCATGAGTTGGAGTACTTGTTTTGTTGTCTTCATTTTTGCTTCTTTTGCACATCTCTCCTACACGTTTATTCGCTAATACTTGAAGACGTGGACTGCTTAGGTATACTCTGTGAGGATAATATAGTGGGAACACCGGTACCATCTTGGAATCCATGTATCCCATTGAATCATTTAACAGTTCTCGAAATCTACAAATGCAACCGCATCAAGAGAGTTCTAAGTGTACCAGAGTATTCACCGGAACTCCAGTATCTGACGCGCAATGTGGTTAAAGATTGTGAGTTAGTGGAGGAAATATTTTCAATAAGGAGAAGTGACCAAGGTATGAGTGCTCTTATAGACTCAATCTCTCTCCCCAAATTAGAATATGTGAATTTGGTCGGCCTACCAAAGCTCAGCATCGTATTCAATGGGACCATGATGGCTTCTGATTCTCTTAAAGATTTCTTTATCTGCCAATGTCCAAATCTGAGAGAAGACCCTCAAATCCACCCCCCTATCGAGATAAAAAAAAATCGCAGCTAGACGATAATCTAGCATAGGCTTGGCATTGTATTTCCTTATGGCAGGTCTGGTTTCGAATGATTGTAAGATGCACATTAATACTCATTATTATGATTTTTCATTTAGAGCCATTATACACTTTCCATATTTATTTTGTAGTTTCTCTTGCATTGTTTGAACATCATCGAGTGCAACCACCTACTATGCACTTGGTGGTGTGCAAACAGGAATCAATTTTATTGATAAAAAATTTAAACAAGCTTTGTGAATCCAAACATTTTTTCAACCTTATCTTGCCCTTGTTTTTGACAATTAGTTTGCATCCACAATCGTACACGCGTGGATCCTCATCATTGGTGTGATCTTCATGACATGTAGTCAAAACTCAAGCAAATTCAAACACTATCATTAGTTTTGTAATTGGGTAGTGATATGGGTACACATAAATTTTGTCACAATTTGCACATATTCTCGCATTCCCTCTCTTCAAAAGCTTTTTTCGAGGAAAGGTACACTCCCAACTAGCTTTAACATTTCCGTTTGTAATTTTGTCAACTTTTGTCAACCAAATAGATTGCTAACAATTTCTTTAACTTTTAAAATAATCTAAAATCATGTTGACACAGCTACACTAGTGCACACTATATGAATATTGGAAGCACAATGGGATTCAGTGAAGACTAGGATTTGAGATCCCACAAATGGTTTTCATAAATAAGTAGAGAATATGGCGGAAGAGACGGCTGACTCATTAGATTTGCATTTAAGAAAATTCCTTGAGTAATAAAGAGTGGTCTTGGTTAGATTGCAAATTTTCTAGAGTAATAAAGGAAATTCACAAATGGTTCGTGAATTCTTTAATTTTTTGGGTGTCATAATTAGATTGCAAAACTTAATAAATTTAAGAATTTAAATTTTTTTATATAAAAATTTATAAATTTTTATTTGTAAAAATAAGAGTAATAAAACAACAAATAGGTTAATTGACTATTTCTTATTAGTTCGGTTCAGATTACCATAAGTTTGTTAAACCCAAACTCAATCCGACCATTTATACACATACAGATTACCATAAGTTTTTTTTTTTCCTTTCTAATTCGCCATGCGGTGACTCACACAGAGCATGCTGGAAGGAAGACTGCGATAGCCATGGACGTGGCTTGTTCTCTGAAGAGGCAAGGAAGAACCTTCTGGATTTTGGGGTTGAAGCTCTTTGTTTTGGTTGGTTTTTCTTTTGGGTAACATGTTAATGGAAGAGAATTTGCGGTGGGAATCGAATATGGTTTTGAATTTTGTACTTGGATATTACTGCTCTTAAGTAATATCAAGATATTCAAAATTCTAGATTTATTCTTATGTGATCTTTTCCCCCCTTTTCACACACACACACACGCACACACACACACACACACACACACACATATATATATATATATATATGCTAACATCAATGGCGTTGAGGGGTTGAGTTTTATGATAGAGTTGTGATTAAACTTGCGAGTTGGCCATTTCCAATGTCTCTTTGGTTATCTCTTAAAATATGTTTGCCATTTTGCTTAAATTGAATTTGGACTGAGACGCGGAGGTGTTCACTGTTTGTAAGGATACTAGCTAAAACTATCATACAAAGTAAAAAAATCACACAAAATGCTTACAATCACAAAATCAATTGATAATTTTTCTCATTTTATTCCACTTATTTATAGTGAAAAAATCTATTACAAAGAATAAAATCTATGCTAAGTAACTATCCTAGCTAAGTAACTATTTAGTCTTAGAACCGTGACACTGTTTCAGAGGTTAATGATCATTGGTGCCATTCACAAGCCAGTGCGAACAATTCTGGCTTCTAGAACATAAATAGCTGCAGCTTAATGGAGAGTAATGGAGAGTGCACCAGCAACGCTATTAAACACTTTTAAGTCTTTTTTTTATTGCTCGATTATAGCAACTAATGCAACATACCAAATGCAAGACATAGATAAATTTGGAGCATGACATTTTAATAAGGAATACGTTTTGATCTTCCAATATAGTATACGGTGGTAGCCTCGGTCTAAACTAGAACACACAGTGTTCTATCACTTAAAAGACAAAATTAGTAGCAGAGCGCGTTAGGTGGAATAGATTCGTGTAGCGCGTGGGTTTCAACAACAATCTAGAAAAACAGAGCATACGAGACAAGAATAATGTTGATCTCGACAAGATTAGGAGCAGTGCGCGTACTATGCGGGATAGATTCGTGCAAAGTGTAAGTTCCAACGACAATTTAAAAAAACAGGTATATAAGAGAAGCATAATGTTCTTCAGAGCCTATTACATGACAACCTTTAAATTAATATACATATATATATATATATATATAATATGAAATATAAATGAAAAACATCACTTGTAGTTTTTCCATCAGTTGTGATTGTTAGTAGAAAGAAGCAACAAATGTACTACTAATATGAGAGGCTTTATAATTACTAGAATAGTTTTCGAATCTAACATTTTAAAAATTGAATATATTAATTATTAGAATAATTTTTTAATCTAATGTTTTAAAATTGATCATATTGTGGTTTTTATTTTAATCAGCTTAATAATTGTAATTAGTATCTTTAATAGTATAATAACATTCATTGTTGCCTTGAAATTTATTCTTCAAGATCTTAAATTTGAATTTAAGATCTTGCTTGTTAAGTGACTTATCACTTTTTTAATTAAAAATTAATTTAATAATTGCAAAAAAAAATTAAAAGCCTAAGTTTTTTTATTTATTAATTTGAATTGTGCACAATGATATTGATTATAGCCTTGTGATTGATGTCTTATATTTTGCAATGTGGTTGCCTATATATATATATACATATATTGTTGTAGTTATATATATATATGTGCCTAATAAACATAAATGGAGAATTATGTAATATGCTTGTGAATATACTGGTCTAGTATTGCTAAAGTAACGCCCCTTGCTATTAATTGGGGTGGGGCATGCTAGTCTGCTCTTTTGCTGGTAAGAGAAATCTTGGTAAGAGAAATCTCAACCCACCCTGCCGAGCGGCAGGTTGGGTGATTGGTTTTGAAGGCTAGTTTGTCAAATTAAAAAAATTGTTTAAAATTTATTAAAAATAATTATAAATATAAATCTTAATTTTAAAATAATAAAATTATCATATTCCAAATAACAATCATAAATATAAGTCTCAAATATCTCATAAATAACATAATCATAAATTATGTATATCTTAGTTAATAAATCAAGTATATATAACAATTATAGAAATGATATTAATTTAATTATCTAATTTTGAAAATAATAATTAGCTTAATAATAAATAATAATTAATACATTGATGATTCAAAACTCTTTCAATTACATTATTTTAGTATAAATCTTATAATAAATGTGAAAGTTATTACACAGTGTAAAGAATATAAACAATTAGAGCTATCAATTTTGATTCAAATTACTTAGTTCTCTTGAAAAAAATAAGGGTTAAATTTGTAAAATTTTAATAAAAAAAATTTAGATATTTTGGGCTCCAGATCAAATTGGATTAGCTTGGTTAGTTCCGGGCCACCCTATCTTTTGTTTTTTTGGTTCGAACCCATTATAGTAACCCACCTATAACGCAACCCAATTCTTCTCTTCTGTATGAGATAATTTTTATAACTTAAATATGTTTTATTTACTTAAATATAATATGTTTTATTTACTTAAAATGGTATGTTTTATTTACTTAAATATGTTTTGTTTACTTAAAGTTAGGTGGTTATTAATTCATAAAAAAAAAAAGATTTGCAACTCTTAGTATAAACAAATAAATTGAAGTTATTAATAAAAAATAAAATTTTAAAAATGAAGAATAATAATTATTATATAATATTAGAATTGAAATCAAAATAATGTAATCAATATTTATTCTTAAAGAATAAAAATTTTATAAGTTTATAATTATTTTAATAATTTAAATTTTTTAAATATAAAAACTTATGTTAATTTTTTAATTCAAATTTAAGTATAGATTTAAATTCAAGTTTAAGATCAATTCGTAGGATCAACTCGCAAAACTAGACTGTTTAATTGTCAATTTCATAAGATTAAGATTAAGTTTAAATTTTTTTTACCCTAAAAAGTTTGAACTTCTCTTGACTTAGATCGAATTGGCTTGGGTTCGAAACGGGTTGATTTATTTGACAACTTTATAAATAATGATACATGACAAAAAAAAATAATTAATTCTTATATATTAAAAGATATTAATAAAATATTAATTAATTAATAAAATATTAATTAAAAAGAATAATAAAGTAATTAAAAAAAAGGAAGAGTAGAAAAAACGATTATAGAATTTGATTTTATTAATCTTTAGGATCGTGAGTTAAAACTTAGCGAGCCAACCTACACCACACTTGCGGATCAAAGCAAGGCAAGGCCAGTTTGCCCATTTTTTAAATTTATCTTATATCTTACCCATTTTGTCAGCTCCGTACTGGACTAAACTACCCCAAAAGACCATAATAATTAACAAGACTCTGCCGTTATAAAGTTGACCAAGCCTATAGGAAATTCCACGATCCGAACCTTTACTATAAAAGCAATCTCAACCATGGAAATTTATATCTGACCGTTCCAAAATCATCTATGATAAGGCCTGCAGATCATCTTGATTAGAGTCAATCCAAGGACCAGAATCGAATTCTCCTACCTCATTCAAAACTATCGCTTCCCACTTTTATAAATACTTTGCTGTTCTCATTTTATTCATCTGGACCGACCGGAAATTTTAAAAGTATTGTACTGCACAAAAGGATGTAGTCAGGATTCTTTATAGGAATTGATTGGTTTGTATGTTGCTTGTTAACTAGTATATACAATAAAGAAATAATGTTTATAATTTTAATATATTTAAAGGTCACTTTAAAACTTTAAACATAATTTAAATAAAACACATAGAAAATTATTTAAAAGTTTTAAAATTATCATAAATTATATATAATATTTTATAAAACTCAAGAGACAATACTAAGGATTTTTATGATATAAATTAAAATTTTTCAAATTCAAAGAGTAAATTAAAAATTTTAGAATTTCCTATAGTATATATATAGTGTTTCAAAGTTGAGGGCGCCAATGCTCTTCCCTCCACCCTTAGTTTCACAGATTTAATGAATTTGTTTTGAATTGTAACACTAACAAAAAAGTAAGTGAAATTAATTTTTTTTATAAAAAGAATGGCCATTGAGGCCAAAGCTCGAGTTAATTGAGATGCCATCGGTAAGGGTATCGTTGGAGTACAATCTTCATGTCAGCAAGTGGATGTGGTTGCTGGGAGCCAGCAAATACGGAAGAACGTAATGTCGCCGAGTATGAGCAGTTAATCCGCTAGCAAGTCCAACACGTACACGTCTCACTTTGATAAGTCTTTGGACTGCAGATTTATGCAGATAAGCCTTGTAAATCTGTACAGATTAAGAGTTAGATAGTGAATAAGAGTTTAGTTGACGTAAACTTTTAGGATGTAGGACGATTACACTTTGCGTTGAGAGAATATACTTGAATTCCTGATTCTCCAAAGAATATTTTACATGGTATCTGAGCAGGTTTGAATCCATCATAGAATTCCTTATCTTGCAACCCACGCATCCTTCCCACACGCATCACTTCGGTTCCCATGATGACTGAAAATACTCCCTCCGAAATTGAGAGAGCAGTGACTAACAAACCAGCTCCAAAACTTGAAAAACCAGTGCATTATCACTTAAGTAGCTCTAACTACTCCACATGGCGCTGTTCAATAATGAATGCGTTAGTTTTCAAACACAAGGTGGGATTTATTTACGGCAAATTTGGAGAGACTAGCAGAGGGTGATCTTTGTAAAGATGACTGGACTACATGTAACTCGATGGCGATGGCATGGATATTGAGCTCACCCATCGAAGAACTGCATGACAGTGTCGTAATGAAATAGAATCAAGTTAGCTCAATTTGTGTAATTTTTTTAATGAAATAGAATCAATTTTTTTAGTACTCAGTACACCCCCTTCTAATGTGCCTTTTCTTATCAATGGGTAATAGAGCTTGTCTCATATTTTGTGCTTGATGTCTTTTCAGTAATGATGTATGACAAGCAAGCAGGAGCAATCTGCTGCTGTGCTCTTAAAGATATCATTGGTATCCGGCTCAATCTTGCAACAATTCCTAAGTCTGGTTTAGCCAGTCAGATCCAGGGCTTGGATCCCACTGTTAATGTCTAGTAGACAGTATAATTTGCATTAGTTTTACTATTGGAATAAAAGAGAAGGAAAAGGGAGCCAGACAAAAGTCTGACTCTTATTTTGGAATTCTGCGGTAGGTTTATTCCAGTTAATCTCAGAAATATGTACATGGCTTTCTAATGTGATAAGTAGCAATCTCTAAACCCTTTCTCCCCTTTCATTAACTTTGAATTTGCGGCTAAGACTTAGTTTTTAAAATACAAAACCTTTGAAAGTTAAACTTTCGAACAACATCTCAGTTTCCATATAATAAGATTCATACAAGATACGGTGATCTAAAGTACTTCACTGAGAATTGGAAAAAAGGTTCAATTACTGACAGTTGGAAACCATCTCTAAGAAAAGCATCCTTCGTGGCTCACGCCTCCACTTCTTCCACTTTTATGGTTAACGGCAAGCAAGAGCAGGTTATAATTCATAATGATCTCCTTGAAACGTGTCCACTACACAACATCTCCATGATGCAAATTGTTTACAAAGGGATGCTCGGTTACCCTGCTGCCGATGGTCGCTCTTTAGCACTTCGAAAACATAACTCAGAGCAATGCTTGGCTTCGGAAGATAATATTTCTGGCATAGGCATGGGTTCACCCAGGGCATACATTGCACATGACCTGATGCTAACAGACAATATAAACCTAACCAGTTATATCAAAAAGGTGCAAAAGATACGCATATGGGATATCAAAGGAATGCAAGGACGACAGTTAAATGCCTTGCTTACACATGAGAAAAAACGGAGTTGGTGTACTAATGTATTACACACTTAATGCAAAAGAATACCAGCAAATCGTTTGATTTAACATTCCAGTTAAGCAAGTCAGAGCATTTGGCATCCATCAAGATCACGAAAATTAATGGAAGAGAGAAAAGACGATATTTTGTTTTATTTCCAAGAAAAATTATTATCTATTAGCGAGATATTTTGCTGTAGCCACTTTTATATTCTCCATTTACTTAGTAAATTTGCTTTTTTGTTTTTCTCTAAGGAAATTGTCATTGAGCTTATGAATGCGAAAATTGCTGTGTTTGATGGTAAATTATATAGACCATGTTCTTGCTGTTAGCTCAAGGTTATTCGAGCTTTTTTGGTTTTGATGATCACAAACGTAACAATTCTACTCATTCCTACACACTAAATCCATTAACAGCTACTTTCCAAGTTTAGTATGTAAAATGGAATCCTTGTCCATTATGCCCAGTATATAATTGATTTCAGGGACATTCAATAAGGTTTGACTTTGGTGGATGATTCAAGAAGGAAACAAATGAAACAAGGCTTGAATTAGAATGGAATCAAGAAGCTCATATTGCCGCATAAATAGGTCAACCATATCAATCAAGCAATCAAACATCTCCAATCACACAATCAAGTACTGAGGAACGTCAGAATCTGACTGCTGCCAAATCAAATACTTCCTCAGCCTATATAAATTGAGGGATCATCAAAGAAAAGACACAAGCTTCATAATATACGACATCTGTTTGAGGGTCTAAGGCCTACTGCACAGAAACACCAAAGCTAAATATAGTGTGAACTATTCTTAGAGAAATCTACTCTTCTAGAGAGTTCATCCAATATTGTAACCAGATCCATTAGTGAGCCTCCTTCTTCTCTGTCAATCTTCTATAACTTGAGTGTAGGGTGAGCTCATTTTCCAGTTTTTTCTTCAGCTTAACGAGTCTTGTTAAAACAATACTGTTGAAACTTCTAAACTGCTAATTGCAAGTTTCTAAGGATACAAGATTAACAACCAACTGTTCCCGTTAAAGCAATGAAGAGAAAATGTCAGGAACCACTTTTCGCTTATTCCTTTGTGCTACAGACAGTGTTGACCCCAATTGGGTTTGATATCCAACTATCTCTCATTCAAGTTTGTAAGAATTTAAGGCATTTTAGTTTAAAGTGGCATGCATTACTTCGACATATATTGAATAATTAGTTTTCTAATACATGAAATCATTCTCATAATCTAAGTTCAAATTTGGTTGTCTTGTACATGTGTAATTTATTGCTAGAAATCATTACTATTTTTATTAGCGATTTGATACATGGACAGACAACCATGATGATAGCGTTCCAATATAAATTCAGATCTCACTAGAAAAAAGAGATCAACAGAGCAGCAACATCAGAAAGAAAGTGATAGTCTTTACCTCACTCTGTTCCTTAGTTACAAAGATGACCCAATCAATCACTTTTGGATTTGCAAGGAATATAAGTAGATTCAGAGCCTTTGAACAAATGGGTGGCTTAAGAGCATAGCAGCAGTTGGACGGGCATTTTCATGGACTTGAAGACACATCAAGAGAAAATCTCGCGCATCATACTGAAACAAAATCAGGAACAGTAGGGTGCTCACCGCTTCCAACAGTGCCTGAATCTGTTATCAGAAGAAGATTTCATCACAGCTCCGAATCAGTAATGCAATTTTATGATTGTACATGTAGTATATATAATGAAAATTCGTTTCTGCATATGACTATAACAATCAAGCTGTTTCTATCCAACACAAGCTGAAATCACAAAAATAAACAAATCAATAAGCTAATGTACTTTATCAATAAGGATACTGAGAATTTGAAACTGAATCCTCACCCAGAACTGTTCAAAAGTAACAAACAATAAAAGTAAACTTTGACAGACAGCAAAAATATGAAAAAAAAAAATTAATTGGCAGTGAAATTAAAATTATAACTGAAAATAAAAATGAAGAACCCTTTGAGACAAAAGGAACCTAAGCTCAGAACAAGAGCACATGACAAAAGAAGAAACGAATTCAGGGATTATTTGATCATCTTTACTACGAGACGTAAATGAAATGGGAGCTGAAGTGAAAGTGGCAATAAATTTGACACATACCCATTCCAAATCAGGGTATGGAATTTGGCCTGTAAACATCTCCAAACAGTGCACCCAAGACTCCATATATCAGCTGAAAGCCCATAACCTTTGATTATTTCCATTCACAACCTGCATATTCCAGCTTAACAATTAATGACTATGCTTTTGAGAAATCAAAAATTGAAAGATCACACGAGGAATTTTTGGCGAGTTTAAGATTTCTCGTTTCAAAGGCATAGAATATATATACAGGCACACGCAAAGGGCAATGAATTCTTAGAAAAAATATGCAACACTGCCCTTGATGAAATATCTAGCATAATGTCAAAAAGTATAGAACCATGCGTAGGGATATCCAGCATAATGCTTATATAATAACTATTAAATTATATAGAAGTTAGGAACCATGAGAACTCTATTGTTGAAATCGAACAATTATCCAATAATTCTGTTCGGAAGAGAAGATTGCTAACCTCAGGGGCCATACAATATAGTGTCCCCTTGCACGATTTAGCATCATTCAATTTTGTTGCCTGAAAGAGAATAGGCATAAAGTTAGCGAAAATTATTCCGAAATCTTATTGAAATCTGAATTATTAAAGAAACAAAAAGAGTAGAAAGAGAAGCACAAATAAAGAAGGGTAGAAACCTTTGCCAATCCAAAATCTGCAAGCTTCACATGTCCATTTGTATACACCAATATATTTGCCCGTATGATATCGCTTAAATTAGGGAGAAAATATTTGTATTACATTTTACCGAATAAAAAAATTAGTATTGCAAAGATTGTGCATGATAATGACATCAATGATACAGATATACAGAAAAGGAGATTTTTAAAAGACATGAGCTTAACCCAAAGAGCTAGCTCTACCCATTACAGTTTCCAAACTGAAAACTCGTGTCCTATATGTTTATGCAAATCTGAGTTCCAAGGCTAACAACTGCAAACGTTCCTAAAACTTCCAAGATTTGGTGTGTCACCTGTGAATAATCTCGGCCTTATGCAAGCAATCCAAACCTGAGAGAATTGTTGAAGTCCAACCCATGTGGGCAGCCAACATTTTCAACAATAAATGGCAGCCAATTTGGAAAAAGAAGCCAGCTGCATAAGAGGTGGAAAGTCTTCAATTTGAACACGTTTTGGTATGCTGAAATTTCTGCCACTCCTGTACATTTTGCAGCTCATAATTCCCTATAAATAGATGCCTTATTCAGCATAAGCAGCACAAGCAAGAGAGGCAAGAGAAGGAGAGCCAAAGAGAAAGGCTCAAGTCTCAAGTAGAGAGAATAAGGCTAACGCCAAGTGTAAGTGGTAAGCCTTTGAGAGAAATTTTATTTCTCTAAGAGTGTGAGATAAAAGAGAGTCTGAGTAATTCCCAATTGAGTGTGGGTGTGGGTATACACCAGAAAATATTGGGTGTCATCTCTAGAGGGTCTCACTGAGTGCCACTATAATTTTAGTATCACTTGAAAGAGAGTAAAGTGTGTTGTAAGGATATTTGTAATTATCCTTATTATAGTGTAATATTTTCTCGGAGCTTGTCCCGTGGTTTTTCCCTCAATATTGGAGGGTTTTCCACGTTAAATATTTGTGCCTCTTGTATTTATTTTTCTGCTTAAATTTTGTTGTGCTTAATTTATTTGCACAGTGGGAAAAAGTGATCTTGAGGTGCTTCCGCTGTTATTAAGCCTCTGATCCATTTTTCCCAACAAGAATTTGGCGTGTAAATTTGCGAACTAGGAGTTCAGTCAGAGGAAGGAATTTTTGAATTGAACCAGGAGGAACATACTTCATATATAGATACAAGCAATCATCAACCTGAGAACAATGATTAGAAATGGTAATACAATTTGCGATCACGGATCCTTAAAGCTTATACTTGTGCTATAACAATATGCATGGAACAAGAACTATAATCCAACAATGGACATCCATAATACCTCACAATATTTGAATGGCTCAGTTGACGTAGAATTTTGATTACCTGAAACTATAAGAAAGCAGCCGAACACCAAATTGTGTGATGCGTTAAGCTGTCATAGTGACATAAGCAAGACAACACTATTTAAAATAAATAAAATACATGAAGATAAAAATCTAGGAAAAACAAAATTAAGAAGCAAAATTCAGAAACCACAACGGTAAGAAGCACTAAGGAAGATGAACAATGGTAAATCTATTGGTCTTGATAACATAACTAGTGAGGTTTGGAAGTATTTAAAAGAGCAATGCATTTTGGCTCTCTAAATTGTTCATTGAGATATTGAAGTCCAAGAGAATATCAAATGAATGGAGAATGAATACTTTGACACCTATATGCAAAAATAAGGGAGATATTTAGAGTTGTACAAACTATCAAAGGAAATAGTGATTGAGCATAGATTATGAAAAGAGACTCACTACAAAGCTATAAATCATTTGCAAGATTTGATGAAAAGGTTCCAATGTAAAGAAAAAAACCTGCACATTATCTTTGTTAATTTAGAAAAAGCCTAAATAAGATGCTGAAAAGTTTCATGAAAGGTATTGGAAAAGAAAGGCATTTATATTGCATACATTTGAACTATAAAGGATATATATAATGAGATTATGACAAGTGTGATAATTAGCGGAAAAAGATTTTTCCATAAAAATAGGTTTTCATCAAGGGTCATACCTTTTAATTTTAGTTTTAGATGTACTTAATTAACACATCCTAAAGACAGTTCCAAAATATATACTCTTTTGCAAATAATATAGTCATGGTAGAAGAATTAAGAGAAGAAATTATGAACTTGAGATGTGAATAGAGGCTTTAGAATCAAAGGGTTTCTGTTTAAGTAAGAGCAAGAGAAAATATATAAAATGCAAGTATAATAAGAGGCGAGTGAGTAATAATTTAAAGGTAAAAATTGGGGAGCACATCATATTAGAAGTGTCAAGGTTTTACTATATTGGATCAATCTCAGATGAGGATGCTACACACAGGAAACAAGCAAAATGTTTGAAATGAACAAATGCCATAGATGTCATTTGTGATTATAAAGTACTTATAAAGCTTAAAAGAAAGTTTTATCCAATTATTAAAAATTAGCTATGCTCTACGATAATTAATATTGGGCATTGAAGGGCCAACAAGAGTAGCAAATGAGAGTAATAGGGAACAAAGTATTGAGATTGATGAATAAATATTAAAAAATAAGATTTGAGATGATTGTATTTAAAAGGAAGTTGGTGTTGTACTTACTGAAAAGAAATTGACATAAACTTAGTTAAAGTAGTTTAGACATGTGCAAAGAGGATTGTTGGGAGCCCCAATGAAAAAAGTAAATCAAATGCTATTTAGTCCAATGAAAAGGATTAAAAGAAGAACAAAGAGGATACTTAAAAATATTATTAAAATATATTTTATACTAAGTGACATTATTAAAAATCTAATTTTTAATATAATTTAATAATATCATTTGATTTATACAGACAACTCTATTTAATAGGATAAAATTTGTTTTTTGTTGTTGTAATAAAAAGAGCACTTGACTACAAAATTGTAACTAGAAAACAAATCTTGGTACCAAGGCTCATTGTAAATACCTTCGTTGTTGTGTGCGTGAGTAAATTGCATTGGCAGTTTAATTGACTACAAAAAAAAAAAAAAAAGTCTTTAACAAGTTAAAAAACAAATTGTATTGATACTAAGGCTCGTCTTACAAGAACTCAGTTATTAAAAAAAAAAAATTCTCATCTTAAAAACATCTGAGTTACATATATATTTACAGAATATCACTTTATTACAAATTTAGAAGTCTTGTTATAATTAGCCTCTTTTTTCTTTATACAAACAGTAATTCTTTAATCCTTTATGGTTATCAACACAATGGTAAACACAATATGCTGAAAGAGAAGATTCTTTAACAGGAGTGAAAGACAGAAACAAATTAATGCGGAAACAAGATTATGAAGATCAAATCCAAACTATCATTCCTTGGCTGCATCCAAGTAAATTATGAAACGGCTCCTCAAAAATGACTGATAATGAAAAATTACAATAGCTCATGCATCCCATTAGATTAGCAGATAACTTGAAGTGTTGATTGACTATTGATTTCCATTATTCATCAATTGTGTGGACAAAGTTGGGACTACTCAGAATATTCTTGTCCCTACTGAAAGTCGAATAATAGACCTTCGAGTTTTGAGAGAAGAACCTGCTTTAATTGCTTTGAAAATTCGGCAGATTTAGGATAATCGGGGATGAGTTTCACCTCCTTTATTGCACATGAAGCTCCCGTCTCCCTGCTGAAACACAAGAATGCACATGAGTAACTTAAGAAATAGGATAATGCTAAGCAGAAGATAGTCAATAAGAAGCTAGGAGGCAAAACTGAGAGACTTGCATACAGGTTGATTGCATGGAAAAACTCTTCCATAAGCGCCACTTCCAACAAATTTCCCTGCCTTGATGACGAAACTTCATGAGAGGGCAATAATTGTTCATCAACATGGTTATTTTCAGCCTATTCCTCGGATAAAAGATTCAGACGCTGCAATAGCTCTTGAATTTTAAGACTGAGGGCAGGGTCAGGGCTTCCCAGGCTAGGAAAAGGGGGCAGACTATGATTAGTTTCAGATTGGGTCTTGATTTTGTTGAAGACAACAGGAGCAAGAGTTGTCTTCCTAAATCCACTTACGCCCCATGTGCCAATGAATTGAACATTATCCATCTCTGACCATAAATGTGAATAAATGTCTGCTACTTTAGAGTCAATTCAAGCCCCTCATTATTAGATGGCAATTTAGGTTGTAAAGTTTTCCATACTGTATCAGCAATTTCCTCAACAAGATTTGCTTCACGCCTATAGACAAGATCAAATAGGGCACTATCTTGTTACTATTTAAAACATCGTCCAAAATCAACCGAAGAAACAAAGAGCATACTAGCTGGTTAAGATGAACATGTATATAAGATCTGGCTTACTGCTCTCATATATATATATATATATATATATAGTAAAGTTGAAAGGCTAAAATTATTTCTATGAACAGGGTTTGGTGTTTGGTGATCTCCTTATAAATAAACCATGCACTTCTAAAATTTGAAAATTAAGGATAACAAAATAAGGCCAAACTTGTTATGGTAGGAGATAGTTACTGAAAACCAAACTTTATATACATTTTGTTAGATTTTTCAAAAAAAGGCGAATTACAATCCAAATACTGGTAGTATACTTATTAATTTTGTGTTAATATTTCACTTTATTTACTTTATAACCAACATCTTATTTACAATCCAAATACTGATAGTATACCTATTAATTTTAGGTTTAAAACAAATAACATCGTACAATTTATAAAATATTGTACATTAAAAAAAACTTCTACTAAAATACAAAGAAACTAATATAATAAAATTGTATGCAACGTGATTTTAACATATTTATTTTGATCTAACAATAAAAACACTTCCCCAGAATTTAAATATAAAATTACCTTGGCATGATGGCGTTTCTACAAGAATTATTGTACATTAGGCGCTCAATTACAAAGATAGTAATGTTAGTGGCACAAAACTTACAAGTTTCTGGTGTCCCAGCCACATAAGTTGCTAACTTCTTCTAATGCACATCTCCATTTTTGTATATTTTCATTCCCTTTGAGGTTTTCTTGATGCTTCTTTAATGCTGTTGCAAAATTTCCTCTTTGCTTACGAAGATCAGATGGATCAACTCCGTGGAAAATTGGAAAAAGATGTCTACCCAACTTTTTATTAGCTTCAAGAATCTTGACGAGCTCATTCAAACACCAAGTAGAAGAAGCAAAATTTGGGGAGATAATTACAATTGCACAAAGAGATTCTTCAATTGCTACTAATAATTCTTGTTTAATAACTTGCCCTTTTTTAAGTTTTTCATTATCCATAAATGTTATTAGTTTCTTTCTACACAAAGCAGCATATAGGTGATCTGCAAAATTTGTACGAGTGTCTTCTCCCCTGAAACTCAAGAAAACATGATAATTCCATCGGGATTTTGAAGAAGAAGTTCCTTCCGCATCCATGGAAAAGCTTCCAGGTTCAGTCTATGATCCACAAAAAAAAAAAAGGGAAATTAAATTTGACATGGTACTAGAAAACAAATCTTGGTAACCAAGGCTCATTGTGAATGCCTATGTGTTGCGTGTGTGCGAGTAAATTGTATTGACAGTGTAATTGATTACAAGAAGAAAAAGTTTTTTACAGGTTAAAAAGCAAATTGCATTGATACTAAGGTTCATCTTAAAAAACACAGGTAAGAGAAAAGGCTCATCTTAAAACCATCCGAGTTACTATACATGTACATATACAAACATATATTTACATAATATGTCACTTCATTACAAATTTAGAAGTCTTGTTATAATTACTTCATTTTCTTTATAAAACCAGTAATTCTTTGATCCTTTAAAGCTATCAACATAACGATAAGCACAATATGCTGGGAGAGAAGAATCTTTGACACGAATGGAAAGTAGAAACAAATCAATGCAGACACAAGATTGTGAAGATTAATACCAAGATACTATTACTTAGGCTGCATCCAAGTAAATTAAGATACGGCGACAGATATTGAAAAATTTCGATAGCAGATAACTTGAAGTGTTGATTGACTATTGATTCCCATTATTCATTAATTGTGTGGACAAAGTTGGGACCATTCAGAATATTCTTGTCCCTGCTAATAGTTTAATAGTAGATTCTTGAGTTTTGAGAGAAAAACCTGCGCTAATTGCTTTAAACATTCGGCATATTTAGGATAATCAGGGACCTCCTTTATTGCACATGAGGCTCCCATCTCCCTATTAGAAAACAAGAATGCACATGAGTAACTAAAGAAATAGGATAATGTTAAGCAGAAGATAGTCAATAAGTTGCCGGCAGACAAAACTGAGTGACTTGCATAAAGGCTGATTGCATCAAAAACACGTCCATAAGGGCCCCTTCCAATAAAATTTACTTGCCTTGATGACGAAGCTTCATGAAAGGGCAATAATTGTTCATCGACGTGGTTACTTTCAGGCCATTCCTCAGATAAAAGATTAAGGCGTTCCAATAGCTCTTGAATTTTAGGACTGAGGAAAATGTTGTGGCTCCCCAGGCTTGGAAGAGGAGGTAGACTCTGGTTAGTTTTAGCACTCACTTTCCAAGAATAACCAACCATGTCGTCATGAGATTCTTGGCCAACAATGACGAAAGTTTCGGAGAAATATACATTACTTGGTTCACGTGAACTCAAGCTGTGATTACCTTCGAAGCCAATATGACCAGAGATTTTTCTGGTAAATCTAACAATAATATTGCCTGCAACAATATCAATATGAGAAAGGAAAAAGACCTCCTATACAACAATTTTTAGTTCAGAAATTCATCACCTTTTTCACATGCAAAATCCATCGTCAAATCAAATTTCCGAAGTTTGATTGTTGGATTCACATTGTTTATTCCACTTGAACTAAAGTCAAGAGCACCTACAGAGCACGGGACCTTTTTGAGTCATCTAATCCTAATAGTAACCGCAACAACAGCAACGAAAAAGACCAACCGATACAATAATTTGAGCTGAGGAGTTAATCACCTAGTCCGGTTGTTGGATCCACTCTGTATGATCCATGTGGACTCAAGTTGCGATCATCTTCAGATTCAATATCACCAGAGATTTTTCTGTGAAGTCTAATCCTAATAGTGCCTGCAATAACAACAAAAAATGAGAAGGAAAGGACCTCCAATACAAGAAGTTTGAGCGCAGAATTTAATTACCTATTCCAGCCGCAAAATCCGCGGCCAAATTAAATTTCAAAAATCCAATAGTCGGTTGAGAAAAGGAGAAACTGCTTGAGAATTTGGCAGCTTGATACACTAACTTCCGGAACCATCGGCGGATTCCGCGTGGCCTACTGAAAGCATCTTGTTGAAGTGTGTTCGATAAACATATTTCTGTGTGTACAACGCTAAAAAAAAATCTGATTGCTATAATAACAGCTACTGTACATAAGTCGTGAATTTCGTCAAACCACGTGTGGTGGTGGAAAATATAATTAGAGCACACACAAATACAGATCATCAGGAAAATCACGTCGCCGAAGGTGATCAACCAAACTACGAAGTTGCAAAGGGCCCCAACAATAAGCAGAACGAAACCCCTGATTCCAAACTCAAGCTCTAGTTCTCTTGTATCTTTTATAGTCACAATTGGATCTGATATAGCACGAAGAAACATGCATCCTATATAAATAGCACAGATTAAAAAGCCAGCAGATCCGCATGCTAGTAGTATTTGGACTGTTATAGCTACAAGCTTTATAGCTACAAGCTTTACCAAAAACCTACGCCGGTGCACTTTGAAGCGTATGAACTCCCATACTTTGAAGCACATGAACTCCCATAATGACAAGCATTCAAAGGAGATCCAAAACCAAGGCAGTGGGTATATGTTGCCAATTATGCATATCAATGGACCTGTAAAAATGAAACTGCCAAAAGTTGCGCTTAAAGCGATGCCCCTGAATTCAAGTTCAAACACACTGACCAGAAGGTAACTGAAGAGAACATGGAAAAGAATTGATATACACATGAGAAAAAAGACAACAGTTTTCAGATCGTGCCTGTATGAAGGGAGGAATGGCAAGGCGAATAGCAAAGGGTATAATATTGATTGAACTATGAGATCAGGAACGGAATAAACAAATTGAGCTAGAAGATAGAAGTCTCGACGCCCTGAAATTATACTAATGACGAGAATTTTTAAGAAGAATGAAACTAACGACCAAAGAATCATTGCCCCTGTTCTCAGAATCGGAACCCAAGGGAACTGAGTCTGAAGAAAGGTTGAGCCACGTAAAGAAGTAACGAAACCAGTGACCTGAGCATACCTCCTGAACTCACAAAGAGGTAACACACAGTGGCTCACAGCCATCATAAGACCGAAGGGATCGACCAACATATCCTCAAAGTAAGGATAATAGAGGATAAAGAATACGATGTAGCGACAACCATAATAAAACCTAACAAACTCCATAAGGATTAGTTAAAATTGCTACAAAAATACAGTTGCAGTGAAGATGATGAAAGCTGAAACCCACTACCACAAGTGTCTTATGAATTTTTGAATCTTTGATAATTCAGTTAAGTAATTTAAGCGTAGCCATAAAAATGGGGTTGGACTGAAATGAATTGGTCAATGTTCAAAGTGCAGTAGCATTCGTTGTTGATGCATTAAAAGCAGCGACTTTAAAATATATAAATAAGCTGCCATCCAATTTTTATTTAAAAACCCATCTTTGGACCGGTAGGAGTGGAATTTTGGGACACAAGAATGAAAGTTACTTGAGCAGGTCGGAAGGTAAAAAGTAACTCATCACGGAGACTATTTTCACTTCTCAAATTTTACATAACATTTTCACCCTTTAAATATGTTGATCTCATATTTTAAATTTTGTGATTTAAATTTAATAGTATAAATTTTATATTATAAGAATAAAATTATACAAATCGTTAGATTATGTTGCAAGTTGCAATAGTATCCTTCCACAATTTCAAAATTTCAAACGAGCATCTCTAAATTGTTTTCGGCCCATTTTCTCTGAGGTTATGCACGGTGTCTGTTAGTTCTTCTACCTGCATCTTTTCCAACCTTTGGATTTTGGGCATATTATTTTGCATGTTACCAACGGTAGTATCTTTTCAATAAATATCTGAATTTGTTTCAGCCGTTTGATTTTGGGCATATTCATCATTTAATGTGTTATGGAAAGTTAGTCAAACATGTTGATGTTTAAGCCGTTGGATGAAGGATTGAAATATTAATTTTTTGGTTAAAAGAGTTTGATACTAAAACTAAAATTAGTGATCCAAAAATTTCAGTTGTTAAGTATAGGTTTAAAAATAATTTTATATTTTTAATATCTTATATCTTTAACATGAACAAGCCTGGTCTTATGCTTGATATCTGTTGAGTAATGATCCATGGCAAGCACATCTATAGTGCTATCAAAGATGCCCATTGGTATCTGGCTCAATCTTGCAACGATTCCCAAGTCTACTTTAGCCGGTAAGACCTGGGGCTTGGATCCCTCTGTCGATGTCTAATAAACAGTACAATTTGGATGAGTTTTACTATTGGAATGAAAGGGAAGGAAAAGGGAGCAAGACAACAGCTTGACTCTTATTTTGGAATTATGCGGTTGGTTTCTTCCAGTTAATCTCAGAAACATGTAATGGGATAAGTCTGTATTTGTTGAACAAGTCTCCATGTTGCTTTGCAATACATAAAATACATCAAGCTGATCTAAACTTATTCAATTGTTATGCAATTTGATTAGTGGAATATTCTGCGGCATGATGCGGAATCCTTACGGATAACCAATATATAGTACCTGTCATTTGGATCGGGATTACGGAGTGTGATCGAATTGATTGACAAAATTGACAAAAAGTATTTAAAATCTACCGGTTGTGCAGGTTTCCCTCACCGGTCACAGACTTACAGCAAATGCTTCAATTTCATAAATGTTAAGTTCTTAAATTTGGCAATGTTTTTGAGTTCCAAATCACAGGGCAAATACAAGTCCAACGTCTGTGTCCTCAATCTCCTCAACTGCCCAAACTTCAGAGATATGTTAAAAACTAGTGGGGAACAGATTCAAGTTCAACATTGCTTCTTGTGTGTCCTCACCTCTACGAGCGACTCCATTCATGAGTTGGATCCTCAAAGGCTAATTGTTCAAAATTTGAATGGTAAAAAAAAATTGTACAAATTAAAATAAAAAGAGGATAAATTAAAATTGAGTCAACGTTTATTAAAACTTTTTTCTTGCATTTTAACATAAAAAGATGTACAACTTATTATAAATCTGGTGAAAAGGGCATTCTTAACAGTAATTTTACAATTTTATTTTTATTATTGTTTGGTCAGTAAATGAAGAAGGCAAATTTTGTTAACTATCTTTCCAAAGGGTAACTTCAATTATTTTATACTTTTGGATCAACATGAAAATAATATGATTTTGTGTATTGCTTAATTTGTCACTCGACTTGGCTAGCTATAGTTGGCTATGTATGACCGTGTAGGTGCTTATATAAACCACTACATGAAGTATATGTGTGTATATATATATTTGGTTGAGCGGTGTGTGAAGTATTTGCAGAAGCTTGTCGTATAGATGCTGCTTAAATCACCTTCTAAACAATTTTTAGGTACACCCAAGTTTTCATTATTGATATAGTTGTAACAGCTTGATCCGATTGGTGAGCTATTTAAAAAGGCAATGGAAAAGATAAGGAAGGTTAATGATAACATAAGACTGATAACTGGTCGGTGTATAACCTAGTTCATGTATGGGTAATTTTTAATTTTTCTCTTAGTTTTGACAATAACTTTCACGGAAACTAAGCGGATGTTTCATAAAATGCGAGCTCATGATCCTAAGTGGCCTTGACTTTTGAGCATAACTCAATTGAGATAGCTAACTGCAAGTTTTATGTCTATTGGTTTGCGGCATCTTAGCAATGCCTGGAAGTGTACCATAACAGAACAGGTCATGAGTTATTAAATTCAGGAATAAGAAATGCTTGTTTTCAAATTGTTGATGTCTTATATTTTTTTGACACCCTTGATGTCTTATATTTTTACGATGTAATTTTTTTGTATCTATATTTCTTTTATTGTAATTATATATATATATATATATCTACGCCCAAATAAATGTAAGAGTTTTAATATTTTTATAATTTTATTTTTATTTAATTATTATGCTATAAAATTTAAATGTTTATACCAACAAAAATATAAGAATTATGTAAATATCAAGAAGGTGAAAATAATTTTTTTTCTAAACATGAATGGAGTAGTATATAATAATATAATAATCTACTAGAAATATTTTACGAAGTTCTACGTTTTATAAAAGAATAATTTTAGAGAGAAGATGAGTCTTTACAAGCAAGTGTAAAGAAGCTTCCATAAAGCAATATATGAAATAATAATAATAATAATAATAATATGATGCTACCAGGTAAGTTTGTCAAGCCAGAGGGGACTTGGAAGTACGATGAAAAGGGGATTCAAGGAAGTTGCCTTAAAGAAAACAGGGCGGCCGAAAGATACCATATCACCAACTTCTTGTCCGCTTTTCTTTCTTTCTTTTCTTCGGTGCCAAGTTGATATGCTACGACCATTTAGTCCTCTTCTTTGGCCTTCTCTGATTCTTTTCCGCGACCGTCCTTTTTCAGTACGTAAAACGCGTCCTCCGCGACCGTCCTTTTTCAGTACGTAAAACGCGTCCACACCGCGTGAATGTCGTCCACGCGGAAACGCGCCCCTTTCCCAACTCCTTCTTAGTTTTAAAATAATATTATTGAAATAAATAAACAAATAAAAATATCCAAAACGGACTGCCTTGTGCACGGATGACCATGCTCATAGATGATGAGCACATGCCTCACGTCGGCTGTCACATTAGGTCCATGATCATGGAGTCAGAAAAAATTTATAATAAAACTGTGATATTTATAATTTTTATTTAATAAAAATGTGTATATTTTTTAAAAATTTATTTTATATTTAAATTAAAAATATTTTCAAATTTTAAATTAAAAATACTTGGTACCTCTATAGCATTATAGTTTTTATTATTAATACTAGTGTATCCGTAACACGTGTTGCCTAACTACATGTAACCATTTATTTAGGTGCTTAGTTTTCTTTAATTGTTTTTGTTTGATACATGGCTTTCTTTCTTGGGTTATGTGGGTCGCGAACAGTGGCCCTGACAGTGTAACCACGAAGAAGCAGGAGCTTGACGATCCATGAAGCAATGTAACCGGAAGCACCAGTGACGCACACGATCTTTCCTGCACTGCTGCTCATGCTCTCCCTGCTTCAGCTCTCACTGCCCTTTGGACCTTTGGGAGATCAACTGTTTCTTTCATACATGGCTTTCTTTAATTGTTACTCAAGTTCGGTATAGTCTTGTGAAAAGAGATTTAAAAAATTTAATATTATTTTATAAAGAAAAATGTATTATAATATTTCTTTTAGTGTATTAATTTTTTTAAAAAAAATTAGCTTATTTGGCAATGACACGTCAAGAGTATGGTGCACGCTAGTCGAGACGGACTTCGTAATTATTTATTGGTATGGATTGGGAGCATGTTACCTGAAATACAGAAAAAGGGCAAAATTTGTTTCTGTATAGATGCGTTGATTAGTATCATTATGGATCTTACTAACCCTTGCTTTGTCTTTATTATCATTTTGTTTGGAAACACTTTTTCTTTTTGAGCAGATTTGTTTGGTATTGTCTTTATTACTACATTCCCTATTTGATTGTCCTTGTATTTAATTTTTAAATTTTTATGAGTATCTTTTGTTCATCAAGTAAATATTAATTTTATTAAAATATTAAGAGTACCCAATTGAGAACATGTGTATATTTATGTCACATAAATGATAATTTTTTATAATGTAAAATATTAAATTTATTAAATTTTATAATTCAAATTATAAAATTTTAATAACTTAAACTTTTAGTAAGAATTTTATAAAAAATATAAGAAGTGTTATATTATACGAACAAAAATTTACAAGACTAAATAATATTAAGTGAAACCATTGACTTAAAGTCCTTATCTCATAAACAAGTCTTTCTCTTTTTTGTAACATGAAAAAAGCTAAAACACATTGTGTCTTCTTTAAATTGGATCCTTGTATTTCTTAAATTTCTCATTAGATTTTTTTTAGGTATATGTTGTTTAAAAAACAAAACTGCAACCAAAGTTTAAACAATATCTAACTCATAAAAATGACTTAAACGATTGATCACTAATTCATATTTAGGTCTAGTTTAGGTGTATAATTTAATTAAGTGCTTATATCATAAAATTTTTTTAATCCAATTCTATTGATATAAGTTATATATTTTGGTAAGTTATTATACAATAAATATTATTTCCAATTTTATAACATGGATGTAATCCTACATGCTCGAGTATCAAAGTAATCTATTTTGAACAGGAATGGGGCTGCGAACTTTGGTGCCGTCCCTTGAAGCCTAAACAAAATTTTATGATCCGTTCCTTCCCTGCAGAAAGCAATAACGACTGTGGATTTGTTTCTTTGAACGTTCCAAAATTGTCTTTGAGACAGCCCACGGATCATCAACTTGGGCCGCTGATTAGACTCAATCCAGGTACCCCAATCGGATTCCAAAGTCCTTCCACATTTAATATAGAAAATGTTGGGTGTATGTGGCTTAGCTGGGAGATAAAAGAATTAAATGTGAAAAAAAGAAAGAAAAAGGAATACGAGAATGTGACAAAATTTTTTGATAGCTAAATCCTAACCCTTTAAAAACCATCTCTTCCAGCTTTTATAATACCCACTAGTTATCCTCTTTCAATCACCTGCAGTGAATTGAAATCCTCTTCTACAAGCGTGCGCGGGAAGCAAAGGACATCCTCCAGATAGTGTCAGTTGGTTCGTTTCTGCTCGATCACATAATCGGATCCAACGTTTGTAAGTCGGTGTCTGCTTCTTTGCTCTGTCCTCCTTTTGCTGAGCTTAATTTTATCACCCAACTGATTATTTGATCAATGAAGCAATTGCAAGAAAAGCAGAAACATGGGTGGACGTGGTGGAAGGAAAAAGGATGCCTGCTGGAAACAAGTTATTAGATTGGGAAATGGTAAACTTCGGTGCATACACTGTGGACATGAATTTGTTGGAGGTGCTACCAGGATCAAATCACATTTATCAAGAAATAAGAATCAAGGCGTTGAAGTATGTACTAAGAATCTTCTTGCTACCAACAATTCAATCAAATGCGAAGACACCAGGAATGTTGAAGATACTACCAATTTGTGCTCAGGTATGCATCACTCTGCTAATTCTAGAAATCTGGTTTATTGATCCGATTTTATGGCTGTGGCGGTGATTCTCACTGTTATCAAAGTTTCAAACTGTTTTATCTTTATTTATTTGGTTTTCCATTTTGTTCTTTTAAACGATGGTATTTTCATGTCATTGAAATAATTTGTGAGACAACTTCCCATATTTGAGAATTTTTAGAAATTTTTTTAAATAGGATCTTCAATCTTGGGCGTGGTGAGCAATTACCAGAACCGTAAAGAAATTACATCTTCCTCTGGAGTATTAGAAGGGAAAATTTATTCAAAAGTTGGCCCTTTCTCAGTATTCAAAAAGGTGGATATATACGATGCTCTGTTAATAAATTACGTGTTTGATCCATCGCTAGACCAGAGGTTAGATTCATATTATCAACTATATCAATATATTTAGCAATTATTAGTTACATTTGTTTCTGCAAACTTAAATGGGTCTTTTTCTTTAATCATGTAGTGAGATAATATTTTCATCCACACGTTCTTATTTGAAGCGATTTGAATTCACTACTCTTGGGCCAAAAAATTCATTGGATTCATTGGTGAGTATTCATGTGTATAACAAGCATGAATTCTAGGTTCTTTCTATAGTTCTATTTAATTTCTGATGATCTTTTACTATGAATTTGACAATAAGTGTTTAATTTTGCTCTTCTCTATCAGGTAATAGATATATTTGCTGAGTATTTGACTGATGTTGAGCGAAAGAAAAAAAATATGCTTTTAAATTGGTATCTGCCTCTAACAATTTCGGTAATTCCTAATTTCTTGTCCAAGTTTTTCATGTATATTTTTGAATTTATAATAAAATTTTTGACAAGTATATGTTATGGTTCTGTCACGATCTAAGAAATCGGCCTTGACGGGTGATATAAGTTCCTTCATAGACTTTGTTAAAAGCCAAAAGATGAGAGAAAAGTACATGTCAAATTTAGAACATTGTGATGAGGTAAGAATTTCTTGTACTTTGTTACCATTTTTATCACATAACAACTAATAACACTGTTTTTGTTTCTCTTGTCAGTCTGATGATGGTGAATACTGTTTGTTTTTTCAGATATTTATACCAGTTCACAATAAAAATTCATGTGGACATTTTTACTTGTATGTGATTCATTTAAAGAATGCAGAGATCCAAATATGGGATTCTTTGCCTAGCTGTACGCCCGACAATGAACGTGAAGTCATAACAAAAAAATTGGTGGGCTTTAAATTTTTAGTAACATCAGCCACAATAGTGCTTTTGCCACGTTCGTGATTAACTTATTCTATGTTGTTTTTGATTTGATTTGAACTAATTTTGTGTAGTTGGTTGCATTGGATAAATTATTTGAGGATGAGATAAGAGACAAGGGAAGGGCATTTACAAATTTTCATGTGACAATGGCAAAGGATGCTCCTAGACAGTCCAATGGGTGAGTGTATAGAGTTGATATAAAACATACTAGCTTTCCCAGCAAAGATGATAAGTATGAGCTTATATATGCTATATATATGTTGAGTGCGCAGATATGATTGTGGCATATATGTTATTAGATTCATGCAACAGTTAGCTGATGTCAGGAGAGATCCCTTATTTCAGGTATTCTTACAATTTGATCATTATGCAACTCTTTATCTCGTCTTGTATTTCTTGACCTTCACATCCATTATATGCGCAATGTAGCTTCATAGCGATCAAGAAAGGTTGGATTTGGCTCTGCAATTACTCAAAAGTGACATAAATAGAGAGAGGCTTCTTTTAATTCGCAATGCAGCTGAGGCTGAGCCGCTTCATCAGCAGAATGAGACAGAAGCTGGGCATTTATCTGGAACCAAAAGAAAGAATAGTAAGTACTAGAGTTTTTGAAGATGGTCAAGGAGCAGCATATCCACAATTCAATTATTCCAGTTCTAATAAAAGACTCCAGGGCATTGAAAGTTTAAGCCATGCGGACAAAAATTTGGACGATTTGAATTCCCCAAAAGGTATGCAACTATTACTACTAATGCAACCAAATATGCTACATTGTGCAATTACTTAATGGTCAATGGCTTTCAAAAGAATACTCTACTTTTTCCTCTGCTTGTCATTGCCATTCAATAAATGCATCAGGTCATCAACCTTCATTCTATGCGTTTTTACTCTACCCATCTTCAATAATTTTTTTCATCCCAGGATATATTTGCTATCAGAGGCCATGGCCAGTAACATAGTTGAAGCTTGTTTAGTGTAAGTCGAATTGAATTTGAGTTGAAAGAAACTGAGAGAATAAATGTATTATTTATCAACTTCAGCTTCTACTATAGTTGAGCTACTCAAGCTGAAAATCTAAAGGGTATTATGTCAGTAAAACACCTCACTTAGGAATTTGGATAATTATCATAAAAGGTTTGAAGAAAGGATTATGAATGTATGGGTGTTTCACTCTCATTGTTGACACCCAACTGGCCACATAATTGGGGTTATAAAGTTTCTAAATTCCGTTTTATGTAAGAAGTTCTTTAAAGGCATGGATTGTTAACTGTGACAGGTTTTACTAATTTTGAGAAAGAATATATTATATTTTTATTTTTTGTCCAATAGTCATTGTTAAAAGTTATAAAAGAGTAACGTTATTGCACATAATCTTTTACACCATTTTTTAATTAGTGCAAAAATAAATTTAAGCTGAAAGTATATGCTAAATGATTAAAATATTTTGTGAAAGAATAAATTAGTTTATATTTGAAAATGTTTTTATTTTAAGTATATAATAGTAAGAACATAATTGCTTTTGGGCTTTTCGGATAAACATGATAATTTCACCCTCAAAAAGACTTTCAAAATCCAAAATGTTTTTACACCTTTAAAATTATTTTGGAAGTGGTTTCTTTGTCATTAATTTTTATTATAATATTTTGAATCCCATCTCCTAAAATACATAATTCTTGGTGGACAGAACATACTAAAGGTCTTCCATTGCCAACAAATCCAGATTTAATGGTTCAGATGTTTGAATGGGACATGGAACAAGTATTGATATGGTTAAAGAAAGACAAAGTGTCAGTGATTGGAGTGTGGGGGATGGGAGGAGTAGGGAAAACGACTTTGGCCACACATATTCATAATAGGCTTTTAGAAGGAGATTATGACTTTGATCATGTCATATGGGTTACTGTGTCACAGGAATATAACATCTCTGAAATGCAAAAGATTATTGCTAAATCAATTGATGCAAATATATCAGGTGAGATCGGAGAGAAAAGAGTGGCAGCACGACTATTTCATGCATTCAAGCGAATAAAGAAATGTTTACTCATTTTAGATGATGTGTGGGATCATATCTTTCTAGAGCAAGTGGGAGTTCCGATTACAAACAATGGGATCAAATTGATTTTGACAACTCGATCATTGGATGTGTGCCTAAGCATGAATTGCAAAGGGAATATAATACAATTACGTCCTTCAATTAATAATGCAATGTGTTGGGGTTTGTTTAGAAAGACCCTCATTGGGAACCATGGAATGCTTCCTTCAGAGATAGAAGAGATAGCGCAGAATGTTTGCAGGGAATGTGGAGGTTTGCCCCTCGCAATTGTAAGAGTAGCAACAAGCATGAAGGGAGGGGAAAAGATCAGAGAGTGGAGGCATTTGCTAGAAAATCTAAAAGGCTTTGCAAGCGGGCAAATAGATATGAAAAAATGGGCAAATAGAAAATCTAGCTAAGATCACTTGATTGAGAAAAAACTGCAACAATGTTTCTTGTATTGTGCATTATGTCCTAGTGGAATTCTCGACAAAACTGATTTGATTAGAAATTTTGTGTGTGAGGGTTTACTAAATGTAACGAAGAGTTTGGTGGCACAAATTGATGAAGGCTATAGCATACTAAATAAGTTGATGAACTGTACTCTCTTGGAAGAATGTGACATCTCGTTCAAAATTATGGTAAACCGTATTGTTAGGGGCATGGCTGTCAGCATTGCAAAGGAAAATTACTGGCACATGCTAATTCGACATGACCAAGAATGGAGTGAAGACGTGCATAAAGTTTTCTTATTATTGGATGAGGATATACAGGAAATTCCATTTGGCATATCACCTAGATGTCCTAAACTTTCAACCTTGCTTATGGCGAACAAATATACGCTCCGTTTGATTGCAGATGATTTTTTAATCAACATGCTTGCTCTTCAGGTACTTGATTTGTCTCGCACCACAATAGAACGTTTGCCGACGTCTGTTTCAAATTTGGAGTGCCTTGTTGCTTTATTGCTTCTAGGTTGTAGGTCACTGAGTTATGTGCCTCCATTAGCAAAACTGCGATGTTTGATGTGGTTGGACCTTAGTTTAAGTGCAGTTACTCGACTACCTCTAGGCTTGGAATTGGCGATCAATCTTAGAAGTCTTGATCTACGAGGTACTGATCAATTGAAAGTGTCATCATCAGCGATAGCCAGATTGAGCAATCTTCAGTCACTCTATCTTCCCTCTAATCCAGAATTAGTGGACGTCACAGCAAAAGATCTTCAAGGTTCGAGGAAGCTGGAAGTTGTTTCAGCCCACTTTTGTGACATCAAAGAGTACAACAGCTATGTGAGAAGCTTGCGTGATAGAGTTCCGCCGCTTACAAGTTATATGCTTACTCTTGGAGCTGAGCCAGATCTAGAATTCTGTTATCGTTTTCCTTTTAATGACAATGGGGAAGTAAAATCGGTGAAATTTGTCTCTCTGGAATTAGAAAATTCCACTGCCCTGCTTCACGAAGACGTTAATAGAGTTGAAATATGTGGGTGTCACCAACGAAGATGTCTATGTCATCTTTTATCTAGGGAAGAAAACTATGCTCATGATATGGTAAAAATTTCCATCTGTCAAATTGGTTGCTGCCATGAGTTGGAGTACTTGTTTTGTTGTCTTCTTTCTTGCTTCTTTTGCACATCTCTCCTACACGTTTATTCACTAATGCTTGAAGACGTGGACTGCTTAGGTATACTCTGTGAGGACAATATAGTGGGAACACCGGAACCATTTTGGAATCCATGTATGCTATTGAATCATTTAACAGTTCTCGAAATCTACGAATGCAACCGCATCAAGAGAGTTCTAAGTATACCAGAGTCTTCAGCGGAACTCCAGTATCTGAAGCGCATTGTGGTTGAAGATTGTGAGTTAGTGGAGGAAATATTTTCACTAAGGAGAAGTGAACAAGGTATGAGTGCTCTTATAGACTCAATCTCTCTCCCCAAATTAGAATATGTGAATTTGGTCGGCCTCCCAAAGCTCAGCATCGTATTCAATGGGACCATGATGGCTTCTGATTCTCTTAAAGATTTCTTTATCTGCCAATGTCCAAATCTGAGAGAAGACCCTCAAATCTACCCTCCTGTCGAGATAAAAAAATCGTACCTAGATGATAATCTAGCATAGGCTTGGCATTGTATTTCCTTATGGCAGGTCTGGTTTCGAATGATTGTAAGATGTACATTAATAGTCATTATTATTATTTTTCATTTAGAGCGATTATACACTTTCCATATTTATTTTGTAGTTTCTCTTACATTGTTTGCACATCATCGAGTGCAACCACCTACTATGCACTTGGTGGTGTGCAAACAGGAATCAATTTTATTGATAAAAAATTTAAACAAGTTTTGTGAATCCAAACTTTTTTTCAACCTTATCTTGCCCTTGTTTTTGACAATTAGTTTTGTAATTGGGTAATGATATGGGTACACTTAAATTTTGTCACAATTTGCACATATTCTCACATTCCCTCTCTTCAAAAGTTTTGTTCGAGGAAAGGTACACTCCCAAGTAGCTTTAACATTTCCGTTTGTAATTTTGTCAACCAAATGGATTGCTAACAATTTCTTTAACTTTTAAAATAATCTAAAATCATGTTGACACAGCTACACTAGTGCACACTATATGAATATTGGAAGCACAATGGGATTCAGTGAAGACTAGGATTTGAGATCCCACAAATGGTTTTCATAAATAAGTAGAGAATATGGCGGAAGAGACGGCTGATTCATTAGATTTGCATTTAAGAAAATTTCTTGAGTAATAAAGAGTGGTCTTGGTTAGATTGCAAATTTTCTAGGGTAATAAAGAAAATTTACAAATGATTTCGTGAACTCTTTAATTTTATGGGTGTTATAATTAGGTTGAAAAACTTAATAAATTTAAGAATTTATATTTTTTTAAATAAAAATTTATAAATTTTTATTTATAAAAATAAGAGTAATAAAACAATAAATAGGCTAATTGACTATTTCTTATTAGTTGGGTTCAGATTATCGTAAGTTTGTTAAACCCAAACTCAATTCGACTATTTATACACATACTCAATTGTAATTGTTATAATCTACTCGTATGATCTGATATTTTCTTTCTTTTTTTCTTTTTTTTTTCTTTCGAGTTCGCCATGCGGTGACTCACACAGAGCATGCTAGAAGGAAGACTGCGATAGTCATGGACGTGGCTTGTGCTCTGAAGAGGCAAGGAAGGGCCTTCTGGTTTTTGGGGTTGAAGCTCTTTGTTTTGGTTGGTTTTTCTTTTGGGTAACATGTTAATGGAAGAGAATTTGCGGTGGGAGTTGGATATGGTTTTGAATTTTGTACTTGGATATTACTGCTCTTAAGTAATATCAAGATATTCAAAATTCTAGATTTATTCTTATGTGATCTTTTCCCCCCTTTTCACACACACACACACACACACACACATATATATATATATGCTAACATTAATGGCGTTGAGGGGTTGAGTTTTATGATAGAGTTGTGATTAAACTTGCGAGTTGGCCATTTCCAATGTCTCTTTCGTTATCTCTTAAAATATGTTTACCATTTTGCTTAAATTGAATTTGGACTGAGACGCAGAGGCGTTCACTGTTTGTAAGGATACTAGCTAAAACTATCATACAAAGTAAAAAAATCACACAAAATGTTTACAATCACAAAATCAATTGATAATTTTTCTCATTTTATTCCACTTATTTATAGTGAAAAAATCTATTACAAAGAATAAAATCTATGCTAAGTAACTATCCTAGCTAAGTAACTATTTAGTCTTAGAACCGTGACACTGTTTCAGAGGTTAATGATCATTGGTGCCATTCACAAGCCAGTGCGAACAATTCTGGCTTCTAGAGCATAAATAACTGCAGCTTAATGGAGAGTGCACCAGCAACGCTATTAAACACTTTTAAGTCTTTTTTTTGATTGCTCGATTATAGCAACTAATGCAACATACCAAATGCAAGACATAGATAAATTTGGAGCATGACATTTTAATAAGGAATACGTTTTGATCTTCCAATGTGGTATACGGTGGTAGCCTCGGTCTAAACTAGAACACAGAGTGTTCTATCACTTAAAAGACAAAATTAGTAGCAGCGCGCGTTAGGTGGAATAGATTCGTGTAGCGTGTGGGTTCCAACAACAATGTAGAAAAACAGAGCATACGAGACAAGAATAATGTTGATCTAGACAAGATTAGGAGCAGTGCGCGTACTATGCGGCATAGATTCGTGCAAAGTGTAAGTTCCAACGACAATTTAAAAAGACAGGTATATAAGAGAAGCATAATGTTGTTCAGAGACTATTACATGACAATCTTTAAATTAATATACATATATATATATATATATATACATAATATGAAATATAAATGAAAAACATCACTTGTAGTTTTTCCATCAGTTGTGATTGTTCGTAGAAAGAAGCAACAAATGTACTACTAATATGAGAGGCTTTATAATTACTAGAATAGTTTTCGAATCTAACATTTTAAAAATTGAATATATTAATTATTAGAATAGTTTTTTAATCTAATGTTTTAAAATTGATCATATTGTGGCTTTTGTTTTAATCAGCTTAATAATTGTAACTAGTATCGTTAATAGTACAATAACATTTACTGTTGCCTTGAAATTTATTCTTCAAAATCTTAAATTTGAATTTAAGTTCTTGTTTGTTAAGTGACTTATCACTTTTTTAATTAAAAATTAATTTAATAATTGCAAAAAAAAAAAAAATAAAAGCCTAAGTTTTTTTATTTATTAATTTGAATTGTGCACAATGATATTGATTATAGCCTTGTGATTGATGTCTTATATTTTGCAATGTGGTTTCCTGTATATATATATATATATTGTTGTAGTTATATATATATATGTGCCTAATAAACATAAATGTAGAATTATGTAATATGCTTGTGAATATACTGGTCTAGTATTGTTAAAGTAATGCCCCTTGCTATTAATTGGTCTAGTATTGTTAAAGTAATGCCCCTGGCCGTTAATTGGGGTGGGGCATGCTAGTCTGCTCTTTTGCAGGTAAGAGAAATCTCAACCCACCCTGCCGAGCGGCAGGTTGGTTGGTTGGTTTTGAAGGCTAGTTTGTCAAATTAAAAAAATTGTTTAAAATTTATTAAAAGTAATCATAAATATAAATTTTAATTTTAAAATAATAAAATTATCATATTTCAAATAACAATCATAAATATAAGTCCCAAATATCTCATAAATAACATAATCATAAATTTTGTATATCTTAGTTAATAAATCAAGCATATATAACAATTGTAGAAATGATATTGATTTAATTATCTAATTTTGAAAATAATAATTAGCTTAATAATAAATAATAATTAATACATTGATGATTCAAAACTCTTTCAACTGTATTATTTTAACATAAATCTTATGATAAATGTGAAAGTTATTACACAGTATAAAGAATATAAACAATTAGAGCTATCAATTTTGATTCAAATTACTTAGTTCTCTTGAAAAAAATAAGGGTTAAGTTTGTAAAATTTTAATAAAAAAAAATTTAGATATTTTGGGCTCGAGATCAAATTGGATTAGCTCGGTTAGTTCCGGGCCACCCTATCTTTTTTTTTTTGGTTCGAACCCATTATAGTAACCCACCTATAACGCAACCCAATTCTTCTCTTCTATATGAGATAATTTTTATAACTTAAATATGTTCTATTTACTTAAATATAATATGTTTTATTTACTTAAAATGGTATGTTTTATTTACTTAAATATGTTTTGTTTACTTAAAGTTAGGTGGTTATTAATTCAAAAAAAAAAAGATTTGTAACTCTTAGTATAAATAAATAAATTGAAGTTATTAATAAAAAATAAAATTTTAAAAATGAAGAATAATAATTATTATATAATATTGGAATTGAAATCAAAATAATGTAATAAAAATTTATTCTTAAAGAATAAAAATTTTATAAGTTTATAATTATTTTAATAATTTAAAATTTTTAAATATAAAAGCTTATGTTAATTTTTAATTTAAATTTAAGTATAAGTTTAAATTCAAGTTTAAGATCAATTCGTAAGGTTAACTCGCAGAACTAGACTATTTAATTGTCAATTTCGTAAGATTAAGATTAAGTTTAAATTTTTTTTACCCTAAAAAGTTTGAACTTTTCTTGACTTAGATCGAATTGGCCTAGGTTCAAAATGGGTTGATTTGTTTGACAACTTCATAAATAATTGCACATGACAAAAAAGAATAATAATTAAGTCTTATATATTAAAAGATATTAATAAAATATTGATTAATTAATACAATAATAATTAAAAAAAATAATAAAGTAATTACAATAAAAAGAAGAGTAAAGAAAACGATTATGGAATTTAAATTTTATTAATCTCAGGATCGTGAGTTAAAACTTAGCGAGCCAACCTACCCCACACTAGCGGATCAAAGCAAGGCAAGGCCAGTTTACCCATTTTTTAAATTTATCTTATGTCTTACCCATTTTGTCAGCTCCATACTGGACTAAACTACCCCAAAAGACCATAATAATTAACAAGACTCTGCCGTTATAAAGTTGACCAAGCCTATAGGAAATTCCACGATCCGCACCTTTACTATAAAAGCAATCTCAACCGTCGAAATTTGTATCTGACCGTTCCAAAATCATCTATGGTAAGGCCTGCAGATCATCTTGATTAGAGTCAATCCAAGGACCAGAATCGAATTCCAAAATCCTACCTCATTCAAAACTATTGCTTCCCACTTTTATAAATACTGCTGTCCTCATTTTATTCATCTGGAGCGACCGGAAATTTTAAAAGTATTGTACTGCACAAAAGGATGTAGTCAGGATTCTTTTTAGGAATTGATTGGTTTAATTGAGATGTCATCAGTAAGGGTATTGTTGGAGTACAATCTTCATGTCAGCACGTTGATGTGGCTGCTGGGAGCCAGCAAATGCGGAAGAACGTAATGTCACCGAGTATGAGCAGTTAATCCGCTAGCAAGTCCAACACGTACACGTCTCACTTTGATAAGTCTTTGGACTGCAGCTTTATGCAGATAAGCCTTGTAAATCTGTACAGATTAAGAGTTAGATAGTGAATAAGAGTTTAGTTGACGTAAACTTTTAGGATGTAGGACGATAACACTTCGAGTTGAGAGAACGTACTTGAATTCCTGATTCTCCAAAGAATATTTTACATGGCATCTGAGCAGGTTTGAATCCATCGTAGAATTCCATCTCTTGCAACCCACGCATCCTTCCCACACACATCACTTCGGTTCCCATGATGACTGAAAATACTTCCTCCGAAATTGAGAGAGCAGTGACTAACAAACCAGCTCCAAGACCTGAAAAACCAGTGCATTATCACTTAAGTAGCTCTAACTACTCCACATGGTGCTGTTCAATAATGAATGCGTTAGTTTTCAAACACAAGGTGGGATTTATTTACGGCAAATTGGAGAGACTAGCAGAGGGTGATCTTTATAAAGATGACTGGACTACATGTAACTCGATGGCGATGGCATGGATATTGAGCTCACCCACCGAAGAACTGCATGACAGTGTCGTAATGAAATAGAATCAAGTTAGCTCAATTTGTGTAATTTTTTTAATGAAATAGAATCAATTTTTTTAGTACTCAGTACACCCCCTTCTAATGTGCCTTTTCTTATCAATGGGTAATAGAGCTTGTCTCATATTTTGTGCTTGATGTCTTTTCAGTAATGATGTATGACAAGCAAGCAGGAGCAATCTGCTGCTGTGCTCTTAAAGATATCATTGGTATCCGGCTCAATCTTGCAACAATTCCTAAGTCTGGTTTAGCCAGTCAGATCCAGGGCTTGGATCCCACTGTTAATGTCTAGTAGACAGTATAATTTGGATTAGTTTTACTATTGGAATAAAAGAGAAGGAAAAGTGAGCAAGACAAAAGTTTGACTCTTATTTTGGAATTCTGCGGTAGGTTTGTTCCAGTTAATCTCAGAAATATGTACATGGCTTTCTAATGTGATAAGTAGCAATCTCTAAACCCTTTCTCCCCTTTCAGTAACTTTGAATTTGCGGCTAAGACTTAGTTTTTAAAATACAAAACCTTTGAAAGTTAAACTTTCGAACAACATCTCAGTTTCCATATAATAAGATTCATACAAGATTCGGTGACCTAAAGTACTTCACTAAGAATTGGAAAAAAGGTTCAATTACTGACAGTTGGAAAGCATCTCTAAGAAAAGCATCCTTCGTGGCTCACGCCTCCACTTCTTCCACTTTTATGGTTAACGGCAAGCAAGAGCAGGTTATAATTCATAATGATCTCCTTGAAACGTGTCCACTACACAACATCTCCATGATGCAAATTGTTTACAAAGGGATGCTCGGTTACCCTTGCTGCCGATGGTCGCTCTTTAGCACTTCGAAAACATAACTCAGGGCAATGCTTGGCTTCGGAAGATAATATTTCTGGCATAGGCATGGGTTCACCCAGGGCATACATTGCACATGACCTGATGCTAACAGACAAACCTAACCAGTTATATCAAAAAGGTGCAAAAGATACGCATATGGGATATCAAAGGAATGCAAGGACGACAGCTAAATGCCTTGCTTACACATGAGAAAAAACGGAGTTGGTGTACTAATGTATTACACAGTTAATGCAAAAGAATACCAGCAAATCGTTTGATTTAACATTCCAGTTAAGCAAATCAGAGCATTTGGCATCCATCAAGATCACGAAAATTAATGGAAGAGAGAAAAGACGATATTTTGTTTTATTTCCAAGAAAAATTATTATCTATTAGCGAGATATTTTGCTGTAGCCACTTTTATATTCTCCATTTACTTAGTAAATTTGCTTTTGTTTTTCTCTAAGGAAATTGTCAATTGAGCTTATGAATGCGAAAATTGATGTGTTTGATGGTAAATTATATAGACCATGTTCTTGCTGTTAGCTCCAGGTTATTCGAGCTTTTTTGGTTTTGATGATCACAAACGAAACAATTCTACTCATTCCTACACACTAAATCCATTAACAGCTACTTTCCAAGTTTAGTATGTAAAATGGAATCCTTGTCCATTATGCCCTGTATATAATTGATTTCAGGGACATTCAATAAGGTTTGACTTTGGTGGATGATTCAAGAAGGAAACAAATGAAATAAGGCTTGAATTAGAATGGAATCAAGAAGCTCATATTGCCGCATAAATAGGTCAACTATATCAATCAAGCAATCAAACATCTCAAATCACACAATCAAGTACTGAGGAACGTCAGAATCTGACTGCTGCCAAATCAAATACTTCCTCAGCCTATATAAATTGAGGGATCATCAAAGAAAAGACACAAGCTTCATAATATACAACATCTGTTTGAGGGTCTAAGGCCTACTGCACAGAAACACCAAAGCTAAATATAGTGTGAGCTATTCTTAGAGAAATCTACTCTTCTAGAGAGTTCATCCAATATTGTAACCAGATCCATTAGTGAGCCTCCTTCTTCTCTGTCAATCTTCTATAACTTGAGTGTAGGGTGAGCTCATTTTCCAGTTTTTTCTTCAGCTTAACGAGTCTTGTTAAAACAATACTGCTGAAACTTCTAAACTGCTAATTGCAAGTTTCTAAGGATACAAGATTAACAACCAACTGTTCCCGAAAAAGCAATGAAGAGAAAATGTCAGGAACCTCTTTTCGCTTATTCCTTTGTGCTACAGACAGTGTTGGCCCCAATTGGGTTTGATATCCAACTATCTCTCATTCAAGTTTGTAAGAATTTAAGGCATTTTAGTTTAAAGTGGCACGCATTACTTCGACATATATTGAATAATTAGTTTTCTAATACATGAAATCATTCTCATAATCTAAGTTCAAATTTGGTTGTCTTGTACATGTGTAATTTATTGCTAGAAATCATTACTATTTTTATTAGCGATGTGATACATGGACAGACAACCATGATGATAGTGTTCCAATATAAATTCAGATCTCACTAGAAAAAAGAGATCAACAGAGCAGCAACATCAGAAAGAAAGTGATAGTCTTTACCTCACTCTGTTCCTTAGTTACAAAGATGACCCAATTAATCACTTTTGGATTTGCAAGGAATATAAGTAGATTCAGAGCCTGTGAACGAATGGGTGGCTTAAGAGCATAGCAGCAGTTGGACGGGCATTTTCATGGACTTGAAGACACTTCAAGAGAAAATCTCGCGCATCATACTGAAACAAAATCAGGAACAGTAGGGTGCTCACCGCTTCCAACAGTGCCTGAATCTGTTATCAGAAGAAGATTTCATCACAGCTCCGAATCAGTAATGCAATTTTATAATTGTAAATCTAGTATATATAATGAAAAATTCGTTTCTTCATATGACTATAACAATCAAGCTGTTTCTATCCAACACAAGCTGAAATCACAAAAATAAACAAATCAATAAGCTAATGTACTTTATCAATAAGGATACTGAGAATTTGAAACTGAATCCTCACCCAGAACTGTTCAATAATGATTGCGTTAGTTTTCAAACACAAGGTGGGATTTATTTACGGCAAATTGGAGAGACTAGCAGAGGGTGATCCTTATAAAGATGACTGGACTACATGTAACTCTAACTACTCCAGTGCATTATCACTTAAGTAGCTCTAACTACTCCACATGGCGCTGTTCAATAATGAATGCGTTAGTTTTCAAACATAAGGTGGGATTTATTTACGGCAAATTGGAGAGACTAGCAGAGGGTGATCCTTATAAAGATGACTGGACTACATGTAACTCGATGGTGATGGCATGGAGATTGAACTCACTCACCGAAGAACTGCATGACAGTGTCGTAATGAAATAGAATCAAGTTAACTCAAGTTGTGTAATTTTTTAATGAAACAAAATCAATTTTTTCAGCGCTCAGTACACCCCCTTCTAATGTGCCTTTTCTTAGCAATGGATAATAGAGCTTGTCTCATATTTTGCGCTTGATATCTTTTGAATAATGATGTATGACAAGCAAGCAGGAGCAACCTGCTACTGTGCTCTCAAAGATCATTGGTATCCGGCTCAATCTTGCAACAATTCCTAAGTCTGGTTTAGCCAGTCAGATCTAGAGCTTGGATCCCACTGTTAATGTCTAGTAAACAGTATAATTTGGAATAGTTTTACTAATAGAATAAGAGAGAAGGAAAAGGGAGCAAGACAAAAGTTTGACTCTTATTTTGGAATTCTGCTGTAGGTTTGTTCCAGTTAATCTCAGAAATATGTACATGGCTTTCTAATGTGATAAGTAGCAATTTCCAAACCCTCTCTCCCCTTCCATTAACTTTGAATATGCGGCCAAGACTTAGTATTTAAAATACAAAACCTTTGAAAGTTAAACTTTCAAACAACATCTCAGTTTCCATATAATAAGATTCATACATGATACGGTGACCGAAAGTACTTCACTGGGAATTGGAAAAAAGGTTCAATTACTGACAGTTGGAAAGCATCTCTAAGAGAAGCATCCTTCGTGGCTCATGCCTCCACTTTTTCCACTATTATGGATAACAGCAAGCAAGAGTAGGTTATAATTCCTAATGATCTCCCTGAAACGTGTCCGTGGTTCACTACAAAACATCTCCGTCATGCAAATTTTTTACAAAGGGATGTTCGGTTAGCCTTGCTGCCGATGGTCGTACTTTAGCACTTCGAAAACATAACTCAGGGAAATGCTTGGCTTTGGAAGATAATATTTCTGGAAGATTAAAAAAAAAAGGCTCATCTTAAAAACATCTGAATTACATATATATTTGCAGAATATCACTTTATTACAAATTTAGAAGTCTTGTTATAATTAGCCTCTTTTTCATTATACAAACAGTAACTCTTTGATTCTTTATGGTTATCAACACAATGGTAAACACAATATGCTGAAAGAGAAGATTCTTTAACAGGAGTGAAAGACAGAAACAAATTAATGCAGAAATAAGATTATGAAGATTAAAACCAAAATACCATTCCTTGGCCGCATCCAAGTAAATTATGAAACGGCTCCTTAAAAATGACTGATAATGAAAAATTACAATAGCTCGGGCATCCCATCAGATTAGCAGATAACTTGAAGTGTTGATTGACTATTGATTTCCATTATTCATCAATTGTGTGGACAAGTTGGGACCATTCAGAATATTCTTGTCCCTACTGAAAGTTAAATAATAGACCTTTGAGTTTTGAGAGAAGAACCTGCTTTAATTGCTTTAAAAAGTCGGCAGATTTAGGATAATCAGGGATGAGTTTCACCTCCTTTATTGCACATGAGGCTCCCGTCTCCCTGCTGAAAAACAAGAATGCATATGAGTAACTAAAGAAATAGGATAATGTTAAGCAGAAGATAGTCAATAAGTAGCCAGGAGGCAAAACTGAGAGACTTGCATACAGGTTGATTGCATGAAAAACTCTTCCATAAGCGCCACTTACAATAAAATTTGCTTGCTTCCATTGACCTTTGAATAAAAGTGAAATTTGGGTAGTGTAATGCGTGGTGCTTGATTGATGCTGAGCAGATAACTGCCTTGATGACGAAACTTCATGAGAGGGCAATAATTGTTCATCAACATGGTTATTTTCAGGCTATTCCTCGGATAAAAGATTCGGACGCTGCAATAGCTCTTGAATTTTAAGACTGAGGGCAGGGTCGGGGCTCTCCAGTCTAGGAAAAGGGGGCAGACTATGATTAGTTTCAGATTGGTTCTTGATTTTGTTGAAGACAACAGGAGCAAGAGTTGTCTTCCTAATTCTACTCACGTCCCATGTGCCAATGAATTGAACATTATCCATCTCTGACCATAAATGTGAATAAATGTCTGCTACTTTAGAATCAATTCGAGCCCCTCATTATTAGATGGCAATGTAGGTTGTAAAGTTTTCCATACTGTATCAGCAATTTCCTCAACAAGATTTGCTTCACGCCTATAGACAAGAACAAATCGGGTACTATCTTGTTACTATTTAAAACATCGTCCAAAATCAACCAAAGAAACCAAGAGCATACTAGCTAGTTAAGATGAACATGTATATAAGGTCTGGCTTACTGCTGTCATATATATATATATATATATATATATATATATATATATATGTATATATATAGACATGCACACACTAAATCTTTCATGTAGTTTTTAGTTTGTTTTTCATCTCTAAACAAAAAGAAAGGGGGTAATGATATGTTAGAAATTAAAAAGTTATTTACAGCCCGGTCAATATATGAATATGGCTCATATGTAGTAAAGTTGAAAGGCTAAAATTATTTCTATGAACAGGGTTTGGTGTTTGGTGACCTCCTTATAAGCAAACCATGCACTTCTAAAATTTGAAAATAAAGGATAAAAAAATAAGGTCAAACTTGTTATGGCAGGAGATAGTTACTGAAAACCAAACTTTATATATATTTTGTTAGATTTTTCAGAAAATAGCGAATTACAATCCAAATACTGGTAGTATACTTATTAATTTTGTGTTAATATTCTGCTTTATTTACTTTATAACCAACATCTTATTCACAATCCAAATACTGATAGTATACCAATTAATTTTAGGTTTAAAACAAATAACATCGTATAATTTATAAAATATTGTACATTAAAAAAACTTCTACTACAATACAAAGAAACTAATAAAATGAAAATTGTATGCAATGTAATTTTAACATATTTATTTTTAACTTACAATAAAAAGACTTCCCCAGAATTTAAATATAAAATTACCTGGGCATGATGGCGTTTCTACAAGAATTATTCTACATTAGTGCTCAATTGCAAAGATAGAAATGTTAGTAGCAAAAAACTTACAAATTTCTGGTGTCCCAGCCACATAAGTTGGCAACTTCTTCTAATGCACATCTCCATTTTTGTAATTTATTTTCATTCCCTTTGAGGTTTTCTTCATGCTCCTTGAATGCTTTTGCAAAACTTCCTCTTTGCTTACGAACATCAGATGGATCAACTCCATAGAAAATTGGAAAAATTTGTCTATCGAACTCTTTCTTAGATTCAAGAATATTGAGGAGCTCATCCAAACACCAAGTAGAAGAAGCATAATTTTGGGAGAAAATTACAATTGCACAAAGAGATTCTTCAATTGCTACAAACAATTCTTGTTTAATAACTTGCCCTTTTTTAAGTTTTTCATTATCAATAAATGTTTTTAGCTTCTTTCTGCACAAGGCAGCATATAGGTGATCTGCAAAATTTATGCGAGTATCTTCTCCTCTGAAACTCAAGAAAACATGATAATTCCATAGGGATTTTGAAGAAGAAGCTGCTTCCGCATCCATGGATAAGCTTTCAGGTTCAGTCTATGATCCGCAACAAAAAAAAAAATTAAGAAATTAAATTTTACATGGTACTAGAAAACAGATCTTGGTAAACAAGGCTCATTGTGAAAACCTATGTGTTGTGTGTGTGCGAGTAAATTGTATTGACAGTGTAATTGACTACAAGAAGAAAAAGTTTTTGACAAGTTAAAAAACAAATTGTATTGATACTAAGGCTCATCTTAAAAAACCCAGGTAAAAGAAAAGGCTCATCTTAAAAACATCTGAGTTACTATACATATGTATATACAAACACATATTTACAGAATATGTCACTTAATTACAAATTTGGAAGTCTTGATACAATTAGCCTCTTTTTCTTTATAACAACACTAATTCTTTGATCCTTTATAGTTATCAACATAACGATAAGCACAATATGCTGAAAGAGAAGAATCTTTGACACGAGTGGAAGACAGAAACAGATCAATGCAGATACAAGATCGTGAAGATTACTACCAGAATAGTATTGCTTAGGCTGCATCCAAGTAAGTTAAGATACGGCAACAGATATATGAAAAATTACAATAGCAGATAACTTGGAAGTGTTGATTGACTATTGATTTCAATTATTCATCAATTGTGTGGAACAAGTTGGGACCATTCAGAATATTCTTGTCCCTGCTAATAGTTTAATAGACTTTTGAGTTTTGAGAGAAGAACCTGCTCTAATTGCTTTAAACATTCGGCAGGTTTAGCATAATCAGGGATGAGTTTCACCTTCTTTATTGCACATGAGGCTTCCATCTCCCTATTCGAAAACAAGAATGCACATGAGTAACTAAAGAAACAGGATAATGTTAAGCAGAAGATAGTCAATAAGTTGCCAGCAGACAAAACTGAGTGACTTGAATAGAGGCTAATTACATGAAAAACACTTCCATAAGCATCACTTCCAATAAAATTTACTTGCCTTGATGACGAAGCTTCATGAAAGGGTAATAATTGTTCATCGACGTGGTTATTTTCAGGCCATGCCTCAGATGAAAGATTATGGCGCTCCAATAGCTCTTGAATTTTAGGACTGAGGGAAATGTTGTGGCTCCCCAGGCTTGGAAGAGGAGGTAGACTCTGGTTAGTTTTAGCACTCGCTTTCCAAGAATAACCAACCTCGTCGTCATGAGATTCTTGGGCAACAATGACGGAAGTTTCGGGGAAACATACATTACTTGGTTCACATGAACTCAAGCTGTGATTACCTTCGAAGCCATTATGACCAGAAATTTTTCTGGTAAATCTAACAATAATATCGCCTGCAACAACATCAATATGAGAAAGGAAGAAGACCTTCAATATAACAAATTTTAGTTCAGAAATTAATCACCTTTTTCACATGCAAAATCCATTGTCAAATCAAATTTGCAAAGTTTGATTGTTGGATTCACGTTGCTTATTCCACTTGAACTAAAGTCAAGAATACCTACAGAGCACGGGACTTTTTTGAGTCATCTAATCCTAATAGTAACCGCAACAACAACGAAAAAGACCAACCGATGCAATAATTTGAGCTGAGAAGTTAATCACCTATTCCGGTTGTTGGATCCACTTTGTATGATCCATGTGGACTCAAGTTGCGATCATCTTTAGATTCAATATCACCAGAGATTTCTTTGTGAAATCTAATCCTAATAGAGCCTGCAATAACAACAAAATGAGAAGGAAAGGACCTCCAATACAAGAACTTTGAGGGCAGAATTTAATTACCTATTCCAGCCGCAAAATCCGCGGCCAAATTAACTTTCAAAAATCCAATAGTCGGTTGAGAAAAGGAGAAACTGCTTGAGAATTTGGCAGCTTGATACCCTAACTTCCGGAACCATCGGCGGATTCCGCATGACGTACTGAAAGCATCTTGTTGAAGTGTGTTCGATAAATATATTTCTTTGTATACATCCCTAATTAAATTCCTGATTGCTATAATAACAAATGCTGTGCTTAAGTTCTGCTCTTGGTGAAACAGAGTGTGGTGGTGGGAAATATAATTTGAGCACACACACATACAGATCATCATGAAAATCACGTCGTCGAAGGTGATCAACCAAACTGCGAAGTTGCAAAGGGCCCAAACAATAAGCAGGACGAAACCCTTGATTCCAAACTCAAGCTCTAGTTCTCTTGTATCTTTCATAGTCACAATTGGATCCGATATAGAACTAAGAAACATGCATCCTATATAAATAGCATAGTTTGGAAAGCCAGCAGTTGCACATGCTGGTAGTATTTGGAGTGTTATAACTACGAGCTTTACCAAAAATCTACGCTGGTGCGCTTTGAAGCGTATGAACTCCCATACTTTGAAGCAGATGATCTTCCATAATGACAAGCATTCGAAGGAGATCCAAAACCAAGGCACTGGGTATATGTTGTCAATTATGCATATCAATGGACCTGTAAAAATGAAACTGGCAAAAGTTGCGCTTAAAGCGATGCCCTTGCATGCAAGCCCAAACACAGAGACCAGAAGGTAACTGAAGAGAACATGGAAAAGAGTTGATATGCCCATGAGAAAAGAGACAACAGTTTTCAGATCGTGCCTGTATGAAGGGAGGAATGGCAAGGTGAGTAGTAAAGGGTACAATATTGATTGAACTATGAGATCAGGAACGGAATAAACAAATTGAGCTAGAAGAGAGAAGTTTTGACACCCTGAAATTATACTAATGACGAGAATTATTGAGAAGACTGAAACTAATGGCAAAAGAATCGTTGCCCCTATTCTCAGAATCGGAACCCAAGGGAACTGAGTCTGAAGAAAGGTTGAACCACGTAAAAAAGTAACAATAGCAGCGACCTGAGGAAACATCTTGAACCCACAGAAAGGAAACAAACATTGGCTGATAACCATCAAAAGACCGAGGGGATCGAACACCAAAACGTCATAGTAAAGATAATAGAAGATCAAGAATACGATGTAGCGACAACCAAAATAAAAATTGACAGACTCCATAAGGATTAGTTAAAATTGCCACAAAAATACAGTTGCATTGAAGATGAGGAAAGCTGAAACCCACTGCCACAAGTGTCTTATGAATTTTTGAATCTTTGATAACACAGTTAAGTAATTTAAACGGAGCCATAAAAATGGGGTTGGACTGACATGAATTGGTCAATGTTCAAAGTGCGGTAGCTTTTGTTGTTAATGCACAGAAAACAGTTGCTTTAAAGTATATAATTAAGCTGCCCTCCAATTTTTATTTAAAAACACATCTCTGGACCGGTAGGAGTGGAATTTTGGGACACAAGAATGAACACTACTTGGGCAGGTCGGAAGGCGAGAAGTAACTGATCATGGAGAGTATTTTCACTTCTCATATTTTACACAATATTTTCACCTTTTAAATATGTTGATCTCATATTTTAATTTTGGTAATTTAATGAATTTAATAGTATAAATTTTATATTATAAGAATAAAATTATAAAAATCGTTAGATTATGTTGCAAGTTGCAATAGTATCCTTCCACAATTTCAAAATTTCCAATGAGCATCTCTAAATTTTTTTCGGCCCATTTTCTTTGAGGTTATGCACGGTGTCTGTTAGTTCCTCTGCCTGAATCTTTTCCAACGGTTGGATTTTGGGCATATTATTCTGCATGTTATCAACGGTAGTGTCTTTTCAATAAATATCTGAATTTGTTTCAGCCGTTTGATTTTGGGCGCATTCATCATATAACTGGTTATGGAAAGTTGGTTAAACATGTGGATGTTTAGGCTGTTGGATGTAGGATTGAAATATTAAATTTTTGGTTAAAAGACTTTGATACTAATTAGTGATCCAAAAATTTCAGTTGCTGAGTATAGGTTTAAAAAAAATTTTATATTTTTAATATGTTATATCTTTAATATGTACTAGCCTTGTTTTATGCTTGATATCTATTGAGTAATGATCCATGGCAAGCACATCAGGGGCAACCTCTATAGTGCTATCAAAGATGCCCATTGGTGTCTGGGTCAGTCTGCCAACGACTCCCAAGTCTACTTTAGCCGGTATTATCTAGGGCTTGGATCCCCCTGTCAATGTCTAATAAACAGCATAATTTGGATGAGTTTTACAATTGGAATGAAAGAGAAGGAAAAGGGAGCAAGACAAAAGCTTGACTCTTATTTTGGAATTATGCGGTAGGTTTCTTCCAGTTAATCTCAAAAACATGTACTTGGCTTTGTAATGTGATAACTGATATGTCAGCATTTGTCGAACAACGTGTTGCTTTGCAATATAAAATTAAGCTGATCATAACTAATTCAATTTTTATTCAATTTTTTTTGGGTGCGGAATTTTCTGCCGCATGATGGAATCCTATACAGCTATCCACTATATAACACTTGTCATTTATTTAACATGCTACATGTAGAAAAAAGGAATGATTTTTATGTGTAAGCTATGTCCCAATAGGACAACTAGCATCACTATTTATATTAGAATAATACATCGAATTTGGACAACAATTCAATCCCAACAATTAATTCTCAAATCAAGCTAATCAGCACTCAAATCATTAATCCTTAAATCAAGCTAATCAGCACTCAAATCAAGCTAATTTTCCTAACACTCTCCCTCAAGCTAGAGCATATATATCAAACATGCCCAGCTTGTTACAAATATCTTTAACCCGTTTTCTCAGGAGAGCTTTAGTGAACAAATCAGCAAGTTGATCCCCCGTTCGGATATATTTGAGATTAATGACTCTTTCTTCTAGTTTTTGTCTAACAAAATGGCAGTCCACTTCAACATGCTTTGTTCTCTCATGAAAAATCGAATTTGAAGCAATATGAATTGCTGCTCGATTATCACACCATAAATGCATATTCTCAGGACATTCCACTCTAAGCTGATCAAGAAGATATGATATCCAAACGAGTTCAGAAGTGACGTGAGCCATTGCTCGATACTCAGATTCAGCACTTGATCGGGATACAACTATCTGCTTCTTGCTTTTCCAAGACACGAGGTTGCCACCTACAAAAACACAATATCCTGAAGTGGACCTCCGATCTATATGATATCCTGCCCAATCTACATCAGAAAATCCTTCAATCCTATGGTGACCATGATTCCGATACAATAGTCCTCGCCCTGGTGACTTCTTGAGATATTTCAAAATATGTAGGATTGCATCCCAATGAGAAGTCCTCGGTGAACTCATGAATTGGCTGACTACACTCATTGGGAAGGCAATATCAGGTTTTGTAATAGTAAGGTAATTGAGTTTACCTACTAGTCGCCTGTAGCGCTCTGGATTTTCTAGTAACTCCCCATCTTCCAATCCAAGTTTCACATTTGGAATCATGGGTGTATCACATGGTTTGGTATTCAGAAGACCTGTTTCAATTAAGAGGTCAAGAACATACTTTCTCTGTGACAAAACGATCCCTTTTTTACTTCTAGCAACCTTAATACCTAAGAATTACCGAAGTGCACCTAACTCCTTTGTTTGGAACCTGGTCTGGAGAAAAATTTTTAGTTTTGCAATGCCTACCTCATTACTTCCTGTTATTACGATATCATCCACATAGACAGCAAGAAGAATACATCCTGACCTTGATCGTTTAAAGAACACCGAATGATCATGATCACTTTTCTGCATCCCAAATTCCATCACGACCATACTAAATCTGCCAAACTAAGCTCGAGGGGATTGTTTTAAGCCATACAAGGATTTTTTTAACGGACAAACCTGCCCACACTCCCCCTGAGCAACATACCCAGGTGGTTGCTCCATATAAACTTCTTCATTCAAATCTCCATGCAGAAAGGCGTTCTTGACATCAAGTTGATGAAGAATCCAATTATTTGTAGCAGCAAGGGAAATGAGCAAACGAACTGAAGTAATTTTAGCCACAGGGGAAAAGGTTTCAGAGTAATTAACACCATAGGTCTGGGCATATCCCTTTGCAACTAGACGAGCTTTGAGGCGAGCAATGGAACCATCAGGATTAACTTTCACAGTGAAGACCCATTTACAACCGATTGCAGTTTTGCTAGATGGCAAAGGAACAATATCCCATATCTGATTCTGTTCAAGGACCATGTAGAAAAAAGGAATGATTTTTATGTGTAGGCTATGTCCCAATAGGACAACTAGCACCACTATTTATATTAGAATAATACATTGAATTTGGACAACAATTCAATTCCAACAATTAATCCTCAAATCAAGCTAATCAGCACTCAAATCAAGCTAATTTTCCTAACACTACACAATGCAAAAAATTCTGTACTTTGATTCTATTTTAATTTACCTTTATATTCTTTCAATTTGTGCAATATCCTTTTAAAAATACTTAGAAAACGCGTAAGCAACAGCAGAAATATTTATTGAGTTAGTTCCAGTTCAGATCATGACATGGTGCAGGCACACACAGGGAAGGAGCACATTGTTGTTATATGTTGTCAATCTGAAAAGTTTAGAAAAAACAAAAAAGTTGTTGAGGCAAATGGTGGATTCTAGAAGACAGTCTCATTAAATATATTATTTCTTTGTATGATTTGGGTGAAGTATTTCTCATTGCGTAGGAAAATAGTGTATGTATGTATCCATAAATAGCTAGTAAAGAAACTTATGAAAGAACAAATTAACACCGCATTTGTGGAAAAGCTTAAAATAAAATAAATGGCAATCACTACAATTAATATATAAAGAAAGTTGATAAATATAAATATCAACAAGTAATTGGTACAGTGATGATTGATTACTTTTCAGATTATTTTGAGATAAGTTATATATTCAGAGTTATATCTTAAAATCTCTCTTATTAGAAAAAATTTATTTGTTTAACTTTTATTTCAAATAAAAATTAGTCACAATTAAAAGATAAAAATATCTCATGAAAATATAATAGTTTGTTTTGAGTGGGGGAAGAGGAGAAGTTAATGTTTGTTTATTCTCATGCTATTGCAAGGACCATGTTTGTCTGCTCCTGTATGTTTGGCCTCTTGCACTGGACATGGTCTATATACATTAATTTAATTTATATATATTTTTTGGTTGAGTACCTCCGTATTGTATTCTGTGTTTTTGGTAACTGACTAATTTAGACTAAGTTGGGAAGAACTACAAGAATAGTAAAATTTTCTCACAGAAAACTGTTGTATTTTCAAAACTCGAATCTAAGTAATTTAATTAAGAAGAAGTTCGTACCACTTTACTAATTTATATTTAATTTCTATGTGAATTGCACGTATAATTAATTAACTATAAACTAATTGGCATTAGGTATTGAATAGGTACGCCTACGTTAAAAAGTAGACATCCATGAGACCACTTTATATGTTGAAGGCTTCCGATTGTTTAAGAAGGAAAATCTCTTACCGTGTTACCGTAATGGATATGATATATTATCGAGATATAAAATTAGTCATGCTTTCACTCTCCAAGTAGGAGTTAATAGAAAATCTAATAATTACATGCATATTTCAACAAACACATAAAACAATAATTTTTTACAATACAGCAATTAATCCTTCTCACTCATTTCTGTCCAAATTATTTAACAAAATTGACAAAAAAAATATTTAAAATCACAAGATATTTTACCAGTTGTGCAGGTTTGCCTCACCGTGAAGGGCAAGCCCAGGCATTGAACTTTGGATTGGGAGTGTGGTCAAATTGATGAACAAAATTTTGGATTTGGACATTGGTTTCCTCTGTATTTTCTTCGAGCGTCCTCGAAGAGTTCGCATGAATTTCGGGCTTCAAGTGGCGGAATAGTTGGAGAGCAAATTCACCGGTGATAAGTAGTCTTTTCCAAGTCCATACTTTACAAGCATGTGTAAAGAAGCTTCCATAAAGCAATATATGAAATAATATATATGTATATATATATATATATATATATAATTGATGCTACTAGGTAAGTTTGTCAAGCCAGAGGATGACTTGGAAGGAAGATGAAAAGGGAGTTCAAGGAAGTTGCCTTAAAGAAAACGGGACGGCGGAAAGATACCATATTACTAACTTTTTGTCTGCCTTTCTTTCTTTCATACCTTCCGTGCCAAGCTAATGAGTTATGACCATGTAGCCCTCTTCTCTGGTCTCCTATTATTATTTGTATTCGGTATGTCATGAAATTATTATTTCATATTATTAAAGAGAATTGAAAATTTTATAACATGGATGTAATCCTACATGCTCTGGTATCAAAGTAATCTATTTTGAACAGGAATGGGCCTGCAAAATTGGTGCCGTCCCGTGAGGCCTGAAGAAAATTTTATTATCCGTACCTTTCCTACAAAAAGCAATCACAACTGTGCAAATTCATTTCTGAACGTTCCAAAATTGCCTTCGACACAGCCCACGGATCATCAACTTGGGCCGTTCATTACACTCAATCCATGGACCCCAATCGGATTTCAAAATCCTTCCACATTTAAAAAATAGAAAATGTTGGGTATACGTGGGTATGATGAGAGATAAAAGAATTAAATGTGAGCAAAAAAATAACAAAAAAATGGGAACGTGACAAAATTTATTGACAGCTAAATCCTAACCGTTTGTAAACCATCTCTTCCAGCTTTGATAAATACCAACGCGTTATCCTATTTCAATCACCTGCGGTGAATTGAAATACTCTTCTGCGAGAGCGGGCGGAAAGTAAAGGACATCCTCCAGATAGTGTCAGTTGGTTCGTTTCTACTCGATCACATAATCGGATCCAACGTTTGTAAGTTGGTCTCTGCTTCTTTGCTCTGTCCTTTTGTTGAGCTTAATTTGATCACCCTAACAGATTATTTGATCAATGAAGTAATTGCAAGAAAAGCAGAAACATGGGTGGACGTGGTGGAAGGAAAAGGGATGACTGCTGGAAACAAATTATTAGATTGGGAAATGGTAAACTTCGGTGCATACACTGTGGACATGAATTTGTTGGAGGTGCTACCAGGATCAAATCACATTTATCAGGAAATAAGAATCAAGGTGTTGAAGTATGTACCAAGAATCTTCATGCCACCAACAATTCCATCAAATGCCAAGACACCAGGAATGTTGAAGATACAACCAATTTGTGCTCAGGTATGCATCACTCTGCTATTCTAGAAATCTGGTTTATTGATCCGATTTTCTGACTGTGGCGGTGATTCTCACCGTTATCAGAGTTTCAAATTGTTTTATCTTCGTTTATTTGGTTTTCCATTTCGTTCTTTTAAACGATGGTATTTTCATGTCATCGAAATAATTTGTGAGACAACTTCCCATATATGAGAATTTTTAGAAATTGTTTTAAATAGGATCTTCAATCTTGGGCGTGATGAGCCGTTACCAGAACCATAAAGAAATTACATCTTCCTCTGGAATATTAGAAAGGAAAATCTATACAAAAGTTGGCCCTTTCTCAGTCTTCAAAAAGGTGGATATATATGATGCTCTGTTAATAAATTACGTATTTGATCCATCGCTAGACCAAAGGTTAGATTCATGTTATCAACTATATCAATATATTTAGCAATTATTAGTTACATTTGTTTCCGCAAACTTAAATAGGTCTTTTTCTTTAATCATGCAGTGAGATAATGTTTTCATCCACACATTCTTATTTGAAGCGATATGAATTCACTACTCTTGGGCCAAAAAATTCATTGGATTCATTGGTGAGTATTCATGTGTATAAGAAGCATGAATTCTAGGTTCTTTCTATAGTTCTATTTAATTTCTAATGATCTTTTATTATGAATTTGACAGTAAGTATTTAATTTTATTCTTCTCTATCAGCTAATATATATATTTGCTGAGTATTTGACTGATATTGAGTCTAAGGAAAAAAACACGCTTTTAAATTGGTATCTCCCTCTTAACATTTTCGGTAATTCCTAATTTCTTGTACAATTTTTTCATGTATATTTTTGAATTTATAATATAATTTTTGACAAGTATATGTTATGGTTCTGTCACGGCCTAAGAATTCGGCCTTGAGGGGTGATATAAGTTCCCTCATAGACTTAGTTAAAAGCCAAAAGATGAGAGAAAAGTACATGTCAAATTTAGAACACTGTGATGAGGTAAAAATTTCCTGCACTTTGTTACCATTTTTATCACATAACAACTAATAACACTATTTTGTTTCTTTTGTCAGCCTGATTTTGCTGAATACTGTTTGTTTTTTCAGATATTTATACCAGTTCACAATGAAATTCATGTGGACATTTTAACTTGTATGTGATTCATTTAAAGAATGCAGAGGTCCAAATATGGGATTCTTTCCCTAGCTGTACGCCCGACAATGAACGTGAAGACATAACAAAAAAATTGGTGAGCTTTAGATTTTTAGTAACATCAGCCACAATAGTGCTTCTGCCACGTTGGTGATTAACTTATTCTATGTTGTTTTTGATTTGATTTGAACTAATTTTGTGTAGTTGGTTGCATTGGATAAATTACTTGAGGATGAGATAAGAGACAAGGGAAGGGCATTTACAAATTTTCATGTGACATTGACAAAGAATGCTCCTAGACAGTCCAATGGGTGTGTGTATAGAGTTGATGTAAAACATACTAGCTTTCCCAACAAAGATGATAAGTATGAGCTTATATATGCTATATATATGCTGAATGCACAGATATGATTGTGGCATTTATGTTATTAAATTCATGCAACAGTTAGCTGATGTCAGGAGAGATCCCTCATTTCTGGTATTCTTACAATTTGATTACTTATGCAACTCTTTATCTCATCTTGTATTTCTTGACCTTCACATCAATTATATGCGCAATGTAGTTTCATAGCGATCAAGAAAGGTTGGATTTGGCTCTGCAATTACTCAAAAGTGACATAAACAAAGAAAGGCTACTTTTAATTCGAAAAGCGGCTGAGGCTGAGTGGCTCTGTCAGCAGAATGAAAGAGAAGGTGGGCGTTTATCTGGAATCAAAAGAAATAATAGTAATATAAGCACTAGAGTTTTTGAAGATGTTCAAGGGGCAGCATCTACGCAATTCAATTATTCTAGTTCTAATAAAAGACTCCAGCACATTGATAGTTTAAGCCATGCGGACAAAAATTTGGATGATTTGAATTCCCCAAAAGGTGTGCAACTATTACTACTAATGCAACCAAATATGCTGCATTGTGCAATTACTTAATGGTCAATGGCTTTCAAAAGAATACTTTACTTTTTCCTCTGCTTTTCATTGCCATTCAATAAATGCATCAGGTCATGAACCATCATTCTATGCGTTTTTACTGTACCCATTTTCAATAATACTTTACATCCCAGGATGTATTTGCTATCAGAGGCCATGGCCAGTAACATAGTCGAAGCTTGTTTAGTGTACGTCGAATTGAATTTGAGTTGAAAATAACTGATAGAATAAATGTATTATTTATTAACTTCAGCTTCTACTATAGTTGAGCTACTCAAGCTGAAAATCTAAAGGGTATTATGTCAGTAAAACACCTTACTTAGGAGTCTGGATAATTATCATAGAAGGTTTGAAGAAAGGATTATGAATGTATGGGCTGATCCTCTGTTTCACTCTCATTGGTGACACCCAACTGGCCAAATAATTGGGGTTATAAAGTTTTCTAAATTCCGTTTCATGTAAGAAGTTCTTTAAAGGAATGGATTGTTAACTGTGAAAGGTTTTACTAATGTCCAGAAAGAATATATTATATTTTTTATTCTTTGTCCAGTAGTCATTGTTAAAAGTTTTAAAAGAGTAACGTTATTGTACATAATCTTTTGCACCATTTTTTAGTTAGTGGAAAAATAATTTTAAGCCGAAAATATATGCTAAATGATTGAAATATTTTGTGCAAGAATAAATTAGCTTATATTTGAAAATGTTTTTATTTTAAGTATGTAATAGTAAGAACAAAATTGCTTTTGGGCTTATCGGATAAACATGATAATTTCACCCTCAAAAAGACTTTCAAAATCCAAAATGTTTTTACACCTTCAAAATTATTTTGGAAGTGGTTTAAAAAATCAACGCAATGATGTAGTTAACTTTTAATATTATTTTTTGAATCCCCTCTCCTAAAATACATAATTCTTGGTTGACAGAACATACTAAAGGTCTTCCATTACCAATAAATCCAGATTTAAGAGTTCAGACGTTTGAAGGGGACATGGAACAAGTTTTGATATGGTTAAAGGAAGACAAAGTGTCAGTTATTGGAGTGTGGGGGGTGGGAGGAGTAGGGAAAACAACTTTGGCCACGCATATTCATAATAGGCTTTTAGAAGGAGATTATGACTTTGATCATGTCATATGGGTTACTGTGTCACAGGAATATAACATCTCTGAAATGCAAAAGATTATTGCTAAATCAATTGATGCAAATATATCAGGTGAGATCGGAGAGAAAAGAGTGGCAGCACGACTATTTCATGCATTCAAGCGAATAAAGAAATGTGTACTCATTTTAGATGATATGTGGAATCATATCTTTCTAGATCAAGTGGGAGTTCCGATCTCAAATAATGGGATCAAATTGATTTTGACAACTCGATCATTGGATGTGTGCCAAAGCATGAATTGCAAAGGGAATATAAGACAATTACGTCCTGCAATTGATCATGAAATGGGTTGGGGTTTGTTTAAAAAGACCCTTATTGGGGACCATGAAATGCTTCCTTTAGGGATGGAAGTGATAGTGCGGAACGTTTGCAGGGAATGTGGAGGTTTCCCCTTGCAATTGTAAGAGTAGCAACAAGCATGAAGGGAAAGAAAAATTTCACAAAGTGGATGTATTTGCTAGAAAATCCAAAAGACTTTGCGCAAATAGAGATGAAAAAATGGGTATTTCCGATATAAAGATTTAGCTATGATCACTTGATTGATAAGAAACTGCAACAGTGTTTCTTGTATTGTGCATTAATTCCTTATCATAGTTTCTTCGCAGCCTCTATGATAGAAAGTTATGTGTATGAGGGATTCATAGATGGAACGAAGAGTTTGGCAGCACAAGTGGTTGAAGTCTATAGCATACTCAATGAGTTGATGGACAATAGTCTCTTGGAAAAATGTGGCAGATATTTCGAATTTAGGGTAAACGGGATTGTTCATAGGATGGCTATCAGCATTGCAGAGGAGAATCACTGGCACATACTATCACAACTTGACCAAGAATGGAGTGAAGACATGCAAAAAGTTTTCTTAGTGGGTGCGGCGGGTATGCAAGAAATTCCATCTGGCATACCACCTAGATGTCCTAAACTTTCAACCTTGCGTGTGTTTATGGGGGACAACCATAAGCTCCGTTCGATCACTGATGATTTTTTCATCAACATGCCGGCTCTGCGGGTACTTCATCTGTCCGGCACTGGTATAAAACGTTTGCCGATGTCTGTTTCAAACTTGGAGTGCCTTGTTGCTTTATTGCTTTCTGGTTGTAGGTCACTGAGTTATTTGCCTCCATTAGCAAAGTTGCAACGGTTGATGTGGTTGGACCTTCGTCATAGCGCAGTTTCTCAACTACCTCTAGACTTGGAAATGGCAATCAATCTTAGAAATCTTGATCTACGAGGCACTGGTGAATTGAAATTTTCAACATGATCATCAATTGCCAAATTGAGTAATCTTCAATCACTCTATCTTCCCATTAATCCAGAATTAGTGTATGTCAAAGCAAAGTATCTACAAGGTTTGAAAACGCTGGAGCTTCTTGTAGCCCACTTCTATGACATCGAAGAGTACAACAACTACGTGAGAAGCTTTCCTCTTAGAGATCGGTCACTCACAAGTCATGTGCTTGCTCTTGGAGCTAAGTCGGATCTAGAAGTCTATTACGGCTTTCCTTTTTATGAGAATATGGTAGGCACAAAATTGGTGATGTTTGTCTCTGTGGGGTTAGAAAATTCTATCGCCCTCCTTTCTGAAGACACTGATGAAGTTCTAATACGTGAGTGTCACCAATGGATATGCTTATGTGACGTTTTATCGTGGGCAGAATGCCCTCGGCTTACGTTAAAACATTTCACATTTGAAATCTCTCGATTTTATAAGCTGGAGCACTTGTTTTGTTGCGCTACTTCTTGTCCCTTCTGCATACTTTACCCACTCGATTATGCATTTGTACGTAAAGACCTGCACTGCTTAAGGGTGCTCTATAAGGACAACACTGTGGGAGCACCAATGCCATTATTGAATCCAGGTGTACTATGGTCTCGTTTAGCAGTCCTTGAAATTTACAGATGCAACCGCATTAAGTGGCTTCTAAGTGCACCAGAGTCGTCATCACTGGAACTCCGCCGTTTGAAGCGCATTTTGGTTAAAGATTGTGAGTCGGTGGAGGAAATATTTTCCAGAAGGAAGAGTGAAGAAGTACAAGGTATTAGTGTTGGCATCCACACAATGATTTTCTCCAGTTTAAAGTGGGTGGAGCTGGCCAATCTACCAAAACTCAATAGCATATATAAGGGTATCATGCTGGGCTGTCATTCCCTTCAACATTTCAGTATCTATAATTGTCCGAATCTAGAAGAATACCCTCAAATCGATCCCCCTTTCGCAATAACAAAAAAATAGAATAAGCTTGGCATTATATTTCTTTATAACAAGTCTCGTTACTGAGACTATTGTAAAAATTACATCAATAGTCATGATTATAATTTTTCATTTACAGTAATTTTTCACCGTCAAAATTTTATTTTGTGTGTGTGTGTTTTTTTGGCCGACCTCCTAGTTAGATATGCCCTTGTTTTTAACAACTATTTTGCACCCATAATGATCATTGGTGTGATCTTCATGCCATGCAATGAAAACTGAAGCAAATTTATACGTTGTCATCAGTTTTGAAATTTTGCCAACTAAATAGATCGTTACAATTTCTTTAAGTTTCAAAGTAATTTAAAATCATTGTCATTCTTACCTGGTATGTAAACTCCAGTACCTTCAAATAAATTACTAATGTCAGGTACCCAAATATATATATATATATATATATAGAGAGAGAGAGAGAGAGAGAGAGAGAGAGAGAGAGAGAGAGAGAGAGAGAGAGAGAGCTACATATTAATTTTAGTTGAGCAAATCTAACTCATTGTTAAAAATAATGGTAGAAAATTGTAATTAGTTGTTATTAGAAATTGACAAGTACAGCCACTACCATAGCTACACTTATACAACACCAAAGAAATATCGGATGCACAATGTAGTTTCAGTGAAGACTTAGATTTGAGTTCCGATGAATGGTTTTGATAAATTTAAATGAGGTTGAGAGTATGGCGGAAGAGATGGCTGAATCTTTAGATTTGCATTTATAGAAATTCCCGAAGTAATAAAGAGTGTCCGTTGCTAGTGAAGAAGGAGAGATTGCCTTCAACATGCATACAAAAACAAGAGCTGCAGATTAGCTGAGTAGGAGGAAGACTGTGACAGCCTGCTCAGAGGTTAATGATCGTTGGCGCTATTCACGAGCCCATGTGAACAATTCTGCTTTCGATTGCATAAACAACAACATCTATGATAGAGCGTGGTTAAATTTATATTTTTATATTTATATATTTTTTTATAAATATTAATTTTATATTAATTTTAAATTGAGTATTTATATAAAGTTTTATAATCCATTTAAAATTAATATCAAATTAATAATGGTATTAAAAATAAAAATGTAAAAATGTATTCTTATTATTATTCAATGCCATACGTCCTTAAATTTTGAAGTCCTCTTTTGAGAGAAAAAGACTATTATTTCTGTCTTTGAGTGACCCTTGGAGCCACAATTAGAGAAAAATAAACAGTGATTTAACAATGAAATTAATGTTTAATTGCCTCCAAACATGGTTCTATGGGCCACCTAAAAACATATACCTATCATTTTTCTAAGAGACTGCGAGTTGTTTTTTTACTGTTGCAACCCATCTCTCTACATGTCCTCTGAACTTTCAGAATGGCTTTACAATCTTGGATTTATCTCTTTTGATCGCTCTACTTTGTGTTGGAGTATTTAGAATTGTTTGGAGAACACGTCACTTTAATTTGTATAGAATTTTGCATTTTGATACACGATAAATTTAAAGACTCATATAACAAAAAATATAAGTATTAAATAAATATTAAAACATGAGAATAATTTTTTTCTAAATATAAATGGAGTATAATATAAAATAATAGTATGATAATATACTAGGCTGTCCAAACAGACCCTATCGATTAACATGACCCTGCCATTACAAAGTTGGCCCAAGCCGAAAGAAAATTCCACACTCCGCACGTGTTCTAGAAAAGGCAATCTCAACTGTTGTAATTTTATCTGGACGTTCCAAAAATGTCTATGACACAGCCCATGGATAATCAAGTTAGGCCGTTGATTAGACTCAATCCAACGACCCAAATCGGATTCCAAAATCCTCCACGATCAAAAACGATCGCTTCCCGCTTTTATAATACCCGCTATCCTCATTTAGTTAGTCTGGAGCAACTTGAAACCCTAAATTTCTCAATTGATTTTTCTCGCTAAAGCTTTGAGTGGCATTAATTTTCCTGGGAAAATATCGGGTCGTGGGAAGGGAGGCAAGGGATTGGGAAAGGGAGGAGCAAGGAGGCACCGCAAGGTCCTTTGCGATAACATTCAGGGGATCACCAAGCCTGCGATTCGGAGACTGGCAAGAAGAGGAGGCTTATACAGAGCATGCTAGGAGGAAGACTGTAACTGCGATGGACGTGGTTTATGCTCTTAAGAGGCAAGGGAGAACTTTATACGGCTTTGGGGGTTGATGCTTATTCTCCAGACTTCTGGTAGGGTTCAGTGTAAAAGGCTTTTGGGGTCTGTTTATGTGATTGGAGGGAATGTATCAAGAAAAGCAAGGTTTAATTTCGAATTGTGTGCTTGGATTTAGCACTTATTAGTAATACAACTATGATGCTCAAATTATAAATGTAAAAATTGTCTTGGGTTGGTTGATTTATTTGATATTAGAGTTTCTTTGATAATTTATTTAGGTTAAAATATATAAATTTTTTTTAAATTTTAAGTTGATTTTAAAAAATATTTTTAAATTTTAAAAATTTTTAAATAATCTTTTTAAATTATAAAAAAATTTTAAATAATTTTTTTTTTAATTTTTTATCAAAATTTAAGAAAATGATAAAAATAATTTTTATTATAAAATTAAGAAATTAAATGCTATGGATAATAAAATTTTGAAATTTTATCATTAAATTTCAATCCTAAACTCTAAAACTTTAAACTCTAAATCTTATATTTTAAAATCTTAAATTATAAATATACATTAGATTTTCTTTTTTTACATTTATGATAGATTTTAAAAATTTATGTGTATTTGAAGGGTATTTTTATCAGGTCAAATTGGAAGTTGACTAAAAAACATCCCAATCTTGACAGAAATGGATGTTTTAAAAATTTTTCATAATTCAAGAGAGTCATTTGAAAATTTTTAAAATTTAGAAAAATTTTTTAAAATCAACCTAAAATTCAAGAAAATTTTATACATTTTAGCTATTTATTTATAATGATTGATCATTTATTTGGTAGTAAAGTTTCTTTGATCATTTGGTTAATTATTTGGCTGCATAAGGAGCAGTTTCTTATGAAAACCTTTGCTCTTTATCTGTAATACATCATATGTCCACTTTTGCACTTTTTCTTTGTGTATGTTGCATCTTAATCCTTGAGATACATGGATTTTCATTCCCATCTTGAGCCCCCCATATTAGAATTGTGTCTTTCTATTTCAGGTGTTAGTTTGTAAAAAATGGTCAATGGAGAGGAATTTAGTTAAGTTTGGGTTTACTGTTATGTTAACAGTTGTCAAAGGTGATGAGTGTCATATACTCCAATCTATGATATTGTGTCTAGAACAAGGTTTCATTTGGTGTGAGTTATGTTTTTAATGTGAAAAGGCACTTTGCTTTCGTGAGCTATTTTGGCTTCTTAGCCTTGTTACTCTACACGCTCAGTACTTGCACACATTCACGGCAGTTGTTGCCTAATAGCACAAGGCTCTCACTGGCTGCAGGCTCTTAAAGCAGTCTGTGCTTATACTAGACCCTACTCTAATTACTTCAGCTATTGTGCATTTTAGAGGTTAAAATTTGTGTCCGAAGTGGAGCTATATGAGTAATGACAGAGTGCACACCAGATTTGGCAAACCTTGGGTCTTGTGTAATTATAGTTGGGAAGGACTAGGTGTTGAATTAGTTGGTGAAGGGGCGAATTAGTTGGTGAAGGGGCCATGTTTGTGTAGAGAATAGTTGTTTTTTTTTCCTTGATGTTTTGGTCATGTCTGAGTTCTCTGGTTGTCTGGGTGATTGTGTCTATTCCTTATGTAAATTGAAGAGTTTATTTGTATGATGCCAATATGTTTTACTTTTGGCCATCTCTTATTTGATAGCAATAATACATGGCAAACATTATCAGTGACATTATAGCTTGCAACAAGGCCTGTGATCTGACTTTTACCAGTATTTTAGTTCTTGCCTTCTTTTGGTTATAGCAAGCCAACATTTACCTACTTCATGGGTCCTTAAAAATCTCGAGTTTTGCTGGAATTCTTGTACACATAATATATCTGGTTTTTGCTGGCCTATGTTGTCCCTTTTTGAAGTGATCTGATTTTGAAGCCACCTTGACATTCTTGCCATATTATAGCTATTCATACCTCTATAGTGACTGCAGAACTTCATCTTAAATTATCGTTGTCTTAAGGTTCCCAAAAAAGATAAAATTTACAAATTTCAGAGAAAAACAGAAAGTATTGACATTTGGTGGGTTTTTAGTTTTCTTAGTTTTGGCAATGACTTCCACTGAAACTAAGCGGATGTTTCATAGAAAGTGAGCTCATGATTCTATATGGTCTTGACTTTTGAGCATAACTCAATTGATATAGCTAACTCCTAACTGCAAGTTTTATGTCTATTGGTTTGTTGCGTCTTGGCAATGCCCGGAAATGTACCATAACAGCAGGTTATATAATTCAGAATATCTGTAAAGTAGTACTTGTTTTTATCAGTTTCCAAACTGCCTGCTCTCAAAATATTAGACTTTTCAGGTAATAGAAAATTAGAAGGAATATCTGCGAAAGTTGGAAAATTGGTTAATTTGCAGTACTTGAATCTATTATATACCAATATAACGAAATTGTCAATTGAGCTCATGAATGAGAAAATTGAAGTGTTTGATGGTAAATTATATATACTACGTTCTTGCTGTTAGCTCAAGGTTATTAGAACTCTTTTGGTTTTGATGATTACAAACAATACCTCTCATTCTTACACACTAAATCCATTAGCATTTATGTTCCAAGTACAGTATGTAAAATGGAATCCTTGAGGATTATGCTGTGTAAAATTGATTTCACGGACATTCAGTAAGGTTTGACTTTGGTGGATGATTGAAAAGGGAAACAAATCAGGAATTAATGCTTGAATTAGAATGGAATCAAGAAGTTCATATTGCTGCATAAATCAGGCAACTATATCAATCAACCAATCAAAGATCTCAAATCACACAATCAAGGACCCAAGAACCTTAGAATCTGACTACTGCCAAATGCATACTTCCTCAGCCTATTTAAATCGAGGGAAAATCAAAGAAAAAACACAAGCTTCATAATATACAACATCTGTTTGATTGTCTAAAGCATATTGCATAGAAACACCTCAGCTAAAATAGTGAGCTATAAATAGAGAAATCTACTTTTTCAGAGTTCATCCAATACTGTAATCTGCTCCATAACTGAGCAACCTTCTTCTCTGACAATCTTCTATAACTCTCTGTAGTGTGTGCTCATTTTTGAGTTTTCTCTTTAGATTGAAGAGGCATGTTAGAACAACATTTGTAACAGGTATGAAGAAGCTTGTCCAAATCTACTCGAAATAATAACATCTCAAGTTTGTGCTTGGGGATTGGACTTAGGCTTGTATCATAGTCGAATTAGGATAAATCTTTTGCCGTCTCTTTCCCTAAACTTAGTTTTGCACTTTTATATTTTTACTGCTACCTGCATAACGTTAGAGTTGCTATAATAATTTTCAAGTTACCTCAATTTTTATACTTTTTTAATTGAAAGGAATAAATTTTTTTACTCAATTCAACCCCTTCGTATGTGTTTTTTTTCTTATGAATTGGTAATAGAGCTTGTCTCATATTTTGTGCTCGATAGCATTTGAGCAATGATCCATGGCAAGCATATCAGAAGCAACCTTCTATTGTGCTCTCAGAGATGCCATTGGTATCTGGCTCTATCTTGCAACGATTCCCAAGTCTGCTTTAGCCTGTGAGATCCAGGGCTTCGATCCCACTGTTAACGTCTTGTAAACTGCATAATTTGGATTAGTTTTACTATTGGAATAAAAGAGAAGGAAAGAGGGACAAAAGTTTGACTCTTATTTTGGAATTCTGCAGTAGGTTTTTTCAAATTAATCTCTGAAACATGTACATGGCTTTCTAACGGGATAAGCAGCAATTTCTATGCCTTCACTCCCCTTCGGTTAACCCCGTATTTGCGGCTAAGACTTAGTTTTTAAAATATAACACCTTTGAAAATTGTACTTTAGAAAAACATCTCACTATCCATATCATAAGCTTCAGTACATGATACAGTAACCGAAAGGACATCACTGAGAATTGGAAAAAGGTTCAATTACTGACAGTTGGAAAGCATCTCAGTGTAAGAAAAGCATCCTTCATGGTTCATGCCACCACTTTTTCCACTTTTCTCGTTAATATCAAGCAAGAGCAGGTTATAATTCATAAGGATCTCCTTGAAACATGTCCGTGGTCCACTATTAAACATCTTCGTCATGTAAAATTTTTTACAAAGGGATGCTCAACATGTCTTGCTGCTAATGGTCATTCTTCAGCACTCCGAAAAACATAAGAAAATGCTTGCCCTCTGAAGATAATATTTCTGCTTTAGGCAAGGGTTCACGAAGGCGTACATTGCACATGGTTATTATATCAAGAAGGTACAAAAGACATGCATATGGGATATCAAAGGAATGCAAGGACAACAGTCGAATGCCTTGCTTACTCATGAGAAAAAACACAGTTGGTTTATTAATGAATTGCACAGAAAATACAAATACGTACCAGCCACTCGTTTGATTTAACATTTCAATTAAGCAACTCAGAACATTTGACATCCATCAACATCATGTAAATCAATGGAAGAGAGAAAAGAAGATATTTTGTCTTATTTCCAAGAAAACTTGTTTGTCATCTTTTCTTCAAGGGAATTGTCAATTGAGCTCATGAATGCAAAAATTGAAGTGTTTAATGGTAAATTGTATATATCATATTCCTGGTGTTAGCTCAAGGTTATTGGAGCTTTTTTGGTTTTGATGATCACAAAAAAAAAATACTACTCATTCCTACACACTACATCCATTAACAGTTATGTTCCAAGTTTTGTATGCAAAATGGAATCCTTAAGCATTATCCTGTGTATAAAATTGATTTCTCGAACATTGAATGAGGTTTTTCTTTGGTGGATGATTGAAGAAGGAAACAAATCAGGAATTAAGGCATGAATTAAAATGGAATCAAGAAGTTCATATTGCTGCATAAATAAGGCAACTATATCGATCACGCAATCAAAGATCTCAAGTCACACAATAAAGGGCTGAGGAACGTCAGAATCTGACTGCTGCCAAATCAAATACTTCCGCAGACTACATAAATTGAGGGAACAACAAAGAAAAGACGGAAGCTTAGTAATATACAACATCTGTTTGAGGTTCTGAAGCCAACTGTACAGAAACATCAAAGTTTAAAATAGTGTGAGCAATTCATAGAGAAATCTACTCTTCTAGAGAGTTCATCCAACACCCTAACCAGATCCATTAGTGAGCCTCATTTTTCTCTGTAATTTTGGAGTTTTCTCTATAGCTTTAAGAGGCTCGTTATAACAAGATTTGTTGAAACTTTAAATCTGCTAATTGCAAGTTTCTAAGGATACAGAATTAACAACTAACTGTTCCCGAAAATACAATGAAGAGAAATGTCAGGAATCTTTTTTGACTTATTCCTTTGTGCTACAGATAGTTCTATATATGTTGCCCCCAATTGGATTTGATATCCAATCATCTCATTCAAGTTTGTAAGAATTTGAGGGATCTTAGTTTAAAGTGACATGCATAACTTCGACATATATTATATAATTCGTATTTTTGCACATTAAATCATTCGCATTATCTAAGTTAAAATTTGGTTGACTTCTACATGTGTAATTTATTGTTAGAAATTATTACAATTTTTATTAGCGATGAGATACATGGACTGACAACCATGATGATAGTGTTCGAATATAAATCCAGGTCTCACTAGAAAAAAGAGAACAATAGAGAAGCAAAATCAGAAAGAAAGTAACAGTCTTTACCTCATTCTGTTCCATAGTTGAAGACGACAAACTCAGTCACTTTTGCTTTTGCAAGGAATATAAATAGATGCCGAGCCAGAGGACATGGAAAGTGGTATTTGAACAAATGGATGGTTTAGGAGCAGAGCAGCAGTTGGACGGTCATTTGGATTGACTTGAAGACACTGCAGGATAAAATCTTGTGCATCTCTTGAAAGAAAATTAGGAACAGGAGGGAGCTCACCTTTTCCAATTTTAAACAGTGCCTGCACCTGTTTAGAAGAAAATTTCACGACAGCTCGGAATTAGTAATGCAATTTTAGATTTGTAAATAGAGTATATAATGAAAAATTTGTTTCTTGATATAAATATAACAATCAAGCTATGTTTCTATCCAACACAAGCTGAAATCAGAAAAGTAAACAAATCAATAAGCTAATGTACTTTATTAATAAGACCATCGAGAATTTGAATCTGAATCCTCAGCCAGAACTGTTCAAACGTTACAAACTGCAAAAGTATACTTTCACAGACAGTAAAAATATGATTGAAAAATTAATTGGAAGTGGAATTAAAATTATATCTGAAAATAAAAAATAAAGAACCTTGGAAACAAAAAGAACCTAAGCTCAAAACAAGAGCTCATGACAAAAGGAGAAACAAATTCAGGGATTCGTTGATCATCTTTCTTACGGGACATAAATGAATTGGGAGCTGGAAGTGAAAGTGGCAATAAATTTCACACACACCCATTCCAAAGTCGGGTATGGATGTCGGCCTGTTAACATCTCCAAAACAGTGCACCCAAGACTCCATATGTCAGCTGAAAGCCCATAACCTTGATTCTTTCCTTTCAGAACCTGCATATTCCAGCTTAATAATTAATGACTATGCTTTTGAGAAATCAAAAATTGAAAAATCCCAAATGAGGAATTTCGGGCAAATCTAAGATTTCTGTATTCAAGGGCAAAGAATATATACACAGACACACACACGAAAGGGCAATGATTTCTTAGAACAAATATGCAATTTTTTTTTTAAATCCATCAGTTAATCTTTTTTTTTCAAAAAAAAAATCCACTCAATTTAGGAGCATCCAGCATAATACTTAAATAATAATATTAAATTATATAGAAGTTAGCGACCATGAGAACTCTATTGATGAACTCGAACAATTAGATCGAATAATTCTGTTAACCTCTGGGGCCATCCAATATATTGTCCCCTTGAACGATTTAACATCAGTCGATTTTGTTGTCTGCAAGAAAAAAGGCATAAAGTAAAGTCTGTGAAAATTATTCCGAAACCTAATTGAAATCTGAATTATTAAAGAAACAAAAGATCAAGTAGAAACCTTTGCCAATCCAAAATCTGCAACCTTCACAGATCCATTTACATCCACTAATAGATTTGCACATTTGATATCCCTTAAATTAGGGAGAAAATGTTAGTATTACAAAGATTGCGCATCATAATGACATGAATGATACAGATATACAGAAAAGAAAATTTTAAAAAAAACATGAGCTTCTCGCAAAGAGTAAGCTCTACCCATTGCAGTTTCCAAACTAAAAACTCATGTGTCCTATATGTTTATGCAAATCTGAGTTCCAAGGCTAACAACTGCAAATGTTTCTAAAACTTCCAAGATTAAATATGATCGATACTATGGAATTAGAGATGATATAACAATCAAATAGCTTTTATTAGAACTAATTTAACAATAGTAATGCACAAAATATTGAGAGAACGAAAAAAGTCTATATGATTTTTTTAATTAAAAATTATGGTTTTACTAGCCAGACTCAACTTCCTCGCCAATTATCGATACATATATAGCTGTCACGAGAAACAATAAAAGAACGTTTGAAGATGATAAATTGAGTACATTAGCTCCATTCATCAGGCACCATTGTCACCTGTGAATGATCTTGGCATCATGCAAGTAAGCCAAACCCATGAGAATTTGACGTGTAAAGTTGCGAACTTCAGGTTCGGTCAGAGTAAGGAGTTTTTTAATTGAACCAGGATGAACATACTCCATATATAGATACAAGCAATCATCAACCTGAGAACAATGAATAGAAATGGTAATATAATTTGCGATCGCAAATCCTTAAATTAAAGCTTTTGCTTGTGCTATGGCAATATGCATGGAACAAGAACTATGAACCAACTCACCAATTTACATCCATAATACTTCACAATATTTGGATGGCTCAGTTGACGTAGAATTTTGATTTCCTGAAACAAGAAGAAAACGGCCAAACACCAAATTGGTAAATATGTTAAGCTGTCATAGTGGACAGAAGTAAAGACAATACTAATAATAATAATAATAATAACTACAAACAAAGCTTTATTGGGTATATGTACTAAAGAGCGTCGTTAAGTTTTATCTGAAATCAAATTTTTGAAAATATTTTTTAACCAAAATATTCCTTTTAATAACATCTTTAAATGTACTTTTTGACCTTCTTTTACCTCTTTTCATTAGGTTAAAAACTATTTTATTGACATTTCTCATTAAAGCCTCTAGTGATCCTTTTTACACATGCCCAAACTATTGTAATAAAGTTTTTGTCATTTTTTCCTTAATAAGTACAACATCAGTTCTCTATCAAATACAATCATTTTAAATTTTATCTCTTTTTATATGTCCACTCTTACATATCAATATTTTTGTTTTGTCACCCCTATTTTTTGTTCTTTTTGACCTTTCAAAGCTCAATACATACCACTATAGAACTTGTTAGACATTTTATGATTACAAATGATTCTCAAGACATTTCTCCATTTTAACGACCTAGCTTGAATCCTATGTTTGACATTCCTATCAATCTCTTTATCACTTTGTAAAATCGATTCAAGATATCAAAACTTTAATACTGTGGTATAATGTACTCTCTAATTTTCATTTCCAAATCAATACTTGCTTGCCTCTTATTGAATTTGTACTACATATACTCTGCGTCTTGCTCCTACTTAAACAAAAACTCTTTTATTGCAAGGCTTCTCTCCACACTAGTTTATAATGTGTTAACTCCTCTAGTGGGACTATATTATCTACAAAAGGCATGCATTTCAGAATTATATCTTGGATATGTCCAATAAGTACACCAATTACTAAAGTGAAAAAGTATGAGCATATGGATGACCCTTGATCCAAATTGATTTTTATGGGGAAGTGTTCTATCATTCCTCCTTGAGTTCTCATGCTTGTTGTTGTCCTATCATACATATCCTTTATAGTTTGAAAATAAGTGACACTAACATCTTTCATTTTCAATGCCTTCTAAAGAACTTCTCTTGGCATTAAAGAAAGATGATAAAAAAAATCTAGGAAAAACAAAAATAAGAAGCAACATTCAAAAATCAAAATAGTAAGAAGGACTATGGAAGATGGACAATGGTAAGGGTATTGGTTTTGATAATATACTTATTAAGGTTTGGATGTGTTTGGAAAGAAAGCTATATTTTGGTTAAATTGTTCAATAAGATACCGAGGTCAAAGAGAATGTCAAATGAATGAAAAATGAGTACTTTGATACCTATCTACAAAAATAACGGAATCATTTAAAGTTGTACAAACTATAGAGGGAAAAAAGAGTGATTAAGCATAGATTAAGACAAGAGACTCTTATATCAAAGAACCATTTGGTTTTATATCAGGAAGATCAACATGAAAGCTATATATCTTTTGTAGGATTTGATAGAAAATTTTTGAAGTAAATAGAAAGACATACATGATCTTTATTGATTTTGAAAAAGCTTACAATAGGATGCTAAGAAAAATTTTATGAAAGGCATTGGAAAAAAAAAGGTGTTTATATGCATATATTCTCACTAAAAAGGATATGTATGATAGGGCCATGACAAGTGTGAGAATTCAAAAGGTAGACAGAAAATTTTTTCATAAAGATAAGTTTATATCAAGGGTTGTCCTTGAGTCCGTACCTTTTTACTGTAGTTTTGAATATACTTATTGGAAACATCTAAAAGATAGTTTGAAAAAGTATACTTTTTGTGGATGATATATCCTAATAGAAGAACTAAGAGAAGAACTTATTATCAACTTGAGGTGTGGAGAAAGGCTTTAAAATCAAAGGGTTTTTGTTGAAGCCAGAGTAAGACAAAATATACAAAATGCAAGTTTAACAAGAGGCAAGTTAGCAATAATTTAGAGGGTAAAATTAGGGAGTAAATCATACTACAAGTGTTAAATTTTTAGTATCTTGGATAAATCTCATAGATGGGATGCCACACATAAGATACAAGCAAGATGGTTGGAATGAAAAAAATGTCTCGGGTGTCATTTATGAATTGTGATCACAAACCAGCTATGAAGCTCAAAAGAAAGTTTTACTGAATTGATGAAATTTAGTTATGCTCTAGGGTAATGATTGTTGGACATTGAAAGGCCTATAAGAATAAAAAATGAGTAGGGAAAACAAGAATGTTGAGATAGATAAATATATATTTAAGAAAAGATATGATTCGAAATAATTATATATGAAAGAAAGTGAGTGTTGCACCTATTGAGAAGAAAAATGATAAATAAAACACGATTAAGATTATTTGGACATGTGTAAAGAAGATTGTTAAAGGCCTCAACAAGAAATGTAGATCAAATGCTATTTAGCCTAATAAAAAGGGATAAAGGAGGATTAAAGAGAACATTTGAAGAGATTATTAAAAGGGATTTTATGCTTTTTGGTATAACCTAGTAATATTATTTGATCTATGTTACTAACCCCATTTAATAAGATAAGACTTGTTTATTATCATTGTTGTAAAGAAAGAACAGTTGACTGCCTTACCACCCCCCAAAAATAAAGAGCATTTGACTGCAAAATTTTAATTTACTTGAAAACAAATCTTGGTACCAAGACTCATTTTGAGTACCTGTGTGTTGTGTGTTTGCATGAGTAAATTGTATTGGCAGTGTAATTGATTAAAAAAGAAAAAGTTTTTTGAAAGTTAAAAGATAAATAATACTGATACCAAGGCTCATCTTAAAACATCTGAGATACTATATATATTTACAGAATATCACTTCGCTACAAATTTAGAAGTCTTGTTACAACTGGCACCTTTTTCTTTATAGAAACAGTAATTTTTTTTATCCTTTATAGTTATCAACACAACGTTAAACACAATATGCTGAAAGAGAAGAATCTGATTTAACAGAGTGGAAGACAGAAACAAATTAATGCGGATACAAGATTGTGAAGATTAATACCAAAATACTATTCCTTAGGCTGCATCCAAGTAAATTATGAAACGGCTCCTTAAAAACTGTACACTGATAATGAAAAATTACAATAGCTCGTGCATCCCATCAAATTAGTAGAAAACTTGAAGTGTTGGTTGGCTATTGATTTCCATTATTCATCATTTTTGTGGACAAACTTGGGACCATTCAGAATATTCTTGTCGGTGCTAAAAGTTTAATAGTAGACCTTCGAGTTTTGAGAGAAAAACCTGATTTAATTGCTTTAAACAGTCGACAGATCTAGGATAATCAGGGTTGAGTTTCACCTTCTTTATTGCACATGAGGCTCCCGTCACCCTGTTACAAAAAAAAAAAAAAAAAAAGAATGCACAAGTAACTAAAGAAATAGGATAACATTAAGCAGATGGTAGTCAGTAAGTAGCGAGCGCACAAAACTGAACGACTTGCATACAGGTTGATTGCATGAAAAACACTTCCATTAGCGCCACTTCCAATAAATTTTACTTGCTTCCATGGACCTTTGATTAAAGGTGGAATTTGTGTAGTGTAATGCATCCTGCGTGATTGATGCTGAGCAGATAATTGCCTTGATGGCAAAGCTTCTTGAGAGGGCAATAATTGTTTGTCAACGTGGTTATATTCGGGCCATGCGTCGGATAAGAGATTATGGCGCTGCAATAGTTCTTGAATTTTAGGACTGAGGGATATGTTGTGGCTCCCCAGGCTTGGAAAAGAAGGTAGACTCTGATTAGTTTTAGCACTCACTTTCCGAGAATAACCAACCATGTTGTCATGAGATTCTTGGGTAACAATGACGGAAGTTGCAGAGAAATACACACTTCTTGGTTCACATGAACTCAAGCTGTGATTAACTTCGAAGCCAATATGACCAGAGATTTTTCTGGTAAATCCAACAATAATAATGCCTGCAACAACATCAATATGAGAAAGGAAAAAGACCTCCAATACAACAATTTTTAGTTAAGAAATTAATCACCTTTTTCACATGCCAAATCCACTGTCAAATCAAATTTGCGAAGTTCGATTGTTGGATTCACATTGCTTATTCTGCTTGAACTAAAGTCAAGAGCACCTACAGAGCACGGGACTTTTTTGAGTCATCTAATCCTAATAGTAACCACAACAACAGCAGCGAAAAAGACCAACCGATACAATAATTTGAGCTGAGAAGTTAATCACCTAGTCCGGTTGTTGGATCCACTCTGCATGATCCATGTGGACTCAAGTTGCGATCATCTTCAGAGTCAATATCACCAGAGATTTTTCTGTGAAATCTAATCCTAATAGTGCCTGCAATAACAACAAAATGAGAAGGAAAGGACCTCCAATACAAGAAGTTTGAATGCAGAAGTTAATTACCTATTCCAGCCACAAAATCCACGCCCAAATTAAATTTCAAAAATCCAATAGTCGGTTGAGAAAAGGAGAAACTGCTTGAGAATTTGGCAGCTTGATTCCGGAACCATCGGCGGATTCTGCATGACCAACTGAAAGCATCTTGTTGAAGTGTGTTCGATAAATATATTTCTCTGTATACAACTCCAATAAAATGTCTGATTGCTACAATAACAGTTGCTGTACTTAAGTTGTCCGCTTCGTGAAACCGCATGTGGTGGTGGGAAATATAATTTGAGCACACACAAATGCAAATCATCATGAAAGTCAGGTCGTCGAAGGTGATCAACCAAACTACGAAGTTGCAAAGGGCCCAAACAATAAGCAGAACGAAACCCTTGATTCCAAAGTCAAGCTCTAGTTCTCTTGTATCTTTTATAGTGACAATTGGATCTGATATAGAAATGAGAAACATGCATCCTATATAAATAGCATTGTTTGGGAAGCCAGCAGTTCCACATGCTGGTACTATTTGGAGTGTTATAACTACAAGCTTTACCAAAAATCTACGCTGGTGCACTTTGAAGCATATGAACTCCCATAACCAAGGCAGTGCGTATATGTTGTCAATTATGCATATCAATGGACCTATAAAAATGAAACCGCCAAAAGTTGCGCTTAAAATGAGGCCCGTGTTTTCAAGCCCAAACACCGAGACCAGAAGGTAACTGAAGAGAGCATGGAAAAGAATTGATATACCCATGAGAAAAAAGACAACAGTTTTCAGATTGTGCCTGTATGAAGGGAGGAATGGCAAGGCGAATAGCAAAGGGTATAATATTGATTGAACTAAGAGATCAGGAACGGAATAAACAAATTGAGCTAGAATAGAGAAGTCTTGACACCCTGAAATTATACCAGTGACGAGAATTATTGAGGAGAGTGAAACGGATGGCAAAAGAATCGTTGCCCCTGTTCTCAGAATCGGACCCCAAGGGAACTGAGTCTGAAGAAAGTTTGAACCACGTAAAGGAGTAACGATAGCAGCGGACTGAGCACACTTCTTGAAATGACAGAAAGGGAAGAAATATTGGCTCATAGCCATCATAAGACCGAGGGGATCGGACAACAAAACTTCATTGTAAAGATTATAGAAGATCATGAATACGATGCAGCGACAGCCAAAATAAAAACTGACAGATTCCATAAGGATTAGTTAAAATTGCCACAAAAATAAAGGTGCAGTGAAGATGAGGAAAGCTGAAACCGACAAACACAAGTGTCTTATGAATTTTTGAATCTTTGATAATTCAGTTAAGTAATTTGAACGGGGCCATAAAAATGAGGTTGGACTGAAATGAATTGGTCAATGTTCAAAGTGCAGTAGTTTTTGTTGTTGATGCATTAAAAACAGTTGCTTTAAAGTATATGATTAAGCCGCCATCCAATTTTTACTTAAAAACCCATCTTTGGACCGGTAGAAGTGGAATTTGGGACACAAGAATGAACACTACATGAGAGGTCGGAAGGTGAAAAGTAGCTGATCACGGAGACTATTTTCACTTCTCAAATTTTACATAATATTTTCACCCTTTAAATATCTCATATTTTAATTTTTGTGATTTAATAAATTTAATAATATACATTTTATATTGTAAGAATAAAATTATAAAAATCCTTAGATTGTGTTGCAAGTTGCAATAGTGTCCTTCCACAATTTCAAATTTTGAAACGATCATCTCTAAATTTTTTTCGGCCCATTTTCTCTGATGTTATGCATGGTGTCTGTTAGTTCTTCTGCCTGAATCTTTTCCAACCGTTGGATTTTGGGCATATTATTCTGCATGTTATCAATGGTAGTATCTTTTCAATAAATATCTGAATTTGTTTCAGCCGTTTGATTTTGGGCATATTCATTATTCAACTGGTTATGGAAAGTTAGTCAAACATGCGGATGTTGAGGATGTTGGATGTAGGATTGAAATATTAAATTTTTGGTTAAAAGACTTTGATACTAAATTAAAAATTAGTGATCCAAAAATTTCACTTGCCAAGTATAGGTTTAAAAATAATTTTATAATTTTTAATATTTTATATCTTTTACAAGAACAAGCCTCGTTTTATGCTTGATATCTATTGAGTAATGATCCATGGCAAGCACATCAGGAACAACCTCTATAGTGCGATCAAAGATGCCCATTGGTATCTGGCTCAATCTTGCAACGATTCCCAAGTCTACTTTAGCCAGTAAGATCTAGGGTTGGATCCCTCTGTCAATGACTAACAAACAGCAAAATTTGGATGAGTTTTACTATTGGAATGAAAGGGAAGGAAAAGGGAGCAGACAAAAGCATGACTCTTATTTGGGAATTATGCAGTAGGTTTCTTCCAGTCAATCTCAAATACATGTGCATGGCTTTGTGAAAATCAAATATGAGGAAAGAGGGTCGAAGGATCAAATCGAAAAGGAAGAAACTTGGAGAAGGTCGTTTTGTTGACCGTAGAAACAGACCAGCCGCCTTTTAATACCTTTCTGGCTACTTTCTTGGCTATATTCTCTCCAATAATGCTATGAGAAATGTTTTGGCTACGTGCAGGTTAGGTGGCTGAGAAACGTAAAAATAAGAGATAAAAAAAAAAAAAGTTGATCTTCCTTTTAAAATACTGTCACGTTATCTAGGTAAATAGTAGCGTGGATCTATGATTGTAAGAATAACACCTCTCTTCTAATATCGATAATATATTAATATCAATAATAATTAAAAAAATAGAGGGCTGATTCACTGAGTTTTGAAATATGCTTTGAAGTATTATTATTTTTATAAATAAAATTTTATTAAATATTTAAAAATATTAAATTTATTAAATTATATAAATTATAATATAAAATTCAATAAATTTTATAGCTGTTAGGCATGCATGCAACTATTATAGTTGATTTTGAATTTTATGGATTGATGCACGTTCCAAACAAATATTTTGAGTAAATTAATATTATGAAGTGAATATAATTTTTCTTAATTGGGGTGCTTCCGGAAGGAGACGACCTTCATAAATGCGTGCGTATAATAATATTTAATCGCTCAACGAAAAGGCGTTCCACTTCCAGTTCAGATCATGACATAGCGCGGGCGCACACGAGGAAGGATATATGTTGTCAATCTGAAAAGTTTAGGAAAAACAAAAAAGTTGTTGGGGCAAATGATGGATTCTAGAAGACAGGTCTCATTAAATATATTATTTCTTTGTATGATTTGGGTGAAGTATTTCTCATTGCGTAGGAAAATAGCGTATGTATGTATACATAATTAGCTAGTGAAGAAACTTATGAAAGAACAGATTAACACCGCATTTGTGGAAAAGCTTAGGATAAAATAAATGGCAATCACTACAGTTAATCTATAAAGAAAGTTAATAAATATAAATATCGATAAGTAGTTGATACAGTGATAATTAGTTGTATCTTGAATTATCTTAAGATAAGTCATATACTCAAAATTAAATCCTAAAAACTCTTTTATTAAAAAAAATTTATCGTTTAGCTTCTATTTCAGATAAAGATTAATTATACTTAAAAGATAGATATATAGCGTAAAAATATAATAGTTTACTTTGAGGGGGGGGAAGAGGAGAAGTTAATGTTTGTTTATTCTGATGCTATCGCAAGGACCATGTTTGTCTATTCCTATATGTTTGGCCTCTTGCACTGGACATGGTCTATATACATTAATTTAATTTATATTTAATTTCTATGTGAATTGCACTTATAATTAATTAACTCTAAACCAATCGGCATTAGCTATTGAATAGGTACGCCGTTATATGTTGAAGGCTTCCGATTGTTTAAGAGGACCCTAATGGATATGATATATCATAGAGATATAAAATTAGTCATGGTAGCACTCTCAAAGTAGGAGTTTATAGAAAATCCAATAATTACATGCATATTTCAACAAACACAGAAAGCAATAACTTTTTACAATCCAGCACTTAACCCTTCTCACTCATTTCTGTCCAAATTATTTAACAAAATTGACAAAAAGTATTTAAAACCACAAGATATTTTACCCATTGTGCAGGTTTCCGTCACCGAGAAAGGCAAGCCCAGGTATTGAACTTTGGATTGGGAATGTGATCGAATTGATGAACAACATTTTGGATTTGGACATTGGTTTCCTTTGTTTTTCCTTCAAGCGTCTGCCAAGAATTCGCATGAATTTCGGGCTTCAAGTGGTGGAATAGTTGGAGAGCAAATTCACCGGGGATAAGTAGTCTTTTTCAATTCAATACTTTAGTTTAACAGGACTATAATATGGTTTTGTATTGCTTAATTTGTCACTTCACCTGGCTAGCTAGTTGGCTATATATGAAGGTGTAGGTGCTTATATAAAGCACTGCATGAAGTATTTGTAGAGGCTTCATGTATAGATGGTGCTTAAATCACCATCTAAACGATTTTAAGATACAACCATGTTTTCATTATTGATAAAGTTGTAAACGAAATGATCAAAATTTTCCAAATTGTTCTAAAGAAATTGGCTATAGATGTTGTCTCATTCTATGGCTTCTTAAATAATGAAAACCACGCAACAAAATAAAAATAATAATTGTTCTTGCAGACATAACCCCATCTCCAAATTACACCACATTCACCGTAGTATCAAAAGAAGGATACTCTATTTTTACAAATTAAATTTTACAAAAATTTCAGATAAAAATTTAAAATATCATATCTATTGAGTCCTACAATTTAAATACAAGACTCAATTGGTTTAACAATTGACACTTATTTTTGTAATTTTGGGTTAACTAATTTGGTGAGTGTAGTTTTTCCTTAAAAAGAATAACATATTCAGAAAAAATCCCAAAATTTGTGTTTCCTACTTAGATAATAACATGCCCTCGTAGATAAGTAGGCCATACTCACGTCTATATTTACGTCTATGGTGATTCAAATGCTATATTCCAAAATATGCATTTTCCACTTAGATAATAAATATTCAATTAAATTATTTTACAAATTTTTATAGTTAGGTAGAATTTTTAAGTGGTTAGCAACAATTTAAAAGCCCTTATACTTTTTGCTATTCATGCCTTAGATCCCTATAGCTACTCCCCATTATAATGTCATACAAAAATGCTTTATGTAAGTAATTATAAGTAAGTTATTATAATTACTATAGAAACTTTGGTATTGTTATATCAAACTATAGATATTTAGTTAAATATTGTTTGAAATTATAAAGATGTACTTGAATTTCAAATAAGTCTTTATAGACATTTTCGTATAGAATCTTAACATAGAGTGATGATAAAGATTTAAAATATAAACGACAAAAATTATAAAAGCTCACTTAATTATATGATTTTAAACTATAAGAACTCATTTAAAAATGTAATCTAATCGTTGAGATCTATAAAATAATTTAACTTAAATATTCCATCCTCTACATTTATAGGAATTTCTCAAGATTCTGTGTAATAAATGCATTCTAGGTTTTGCACTTTTATATTTCTAAGATTTTGTGCAAGTATCTTTTTCATTAAAAATAAGAAAAAAATTATAATTCCATCGTGATTTTGATGAAAAGCTCCTTCCCCATCCATGCAAAAGCTACGAGGTTTAGTCTATGATCCGCAACAACAAAACAATTACATGATTCTCTCATAGTGGAATTCAGATGTGTTATACAACTTGGACAGCCAATGGCAGAAAATTCCAGTAATTTGCAGAGTCAAAACGAGAAAGCTCACGAGTCTGTTTTAAAAGGAATTGGGTGTAACCAGGAAAGAGAGTGATACTTTCCTCCGTTCATCCTTTTCAAAAAGATATATGATTGTTTAATTTATGCTAGTCATGGTATGCTACTTAATTATCTTAGTGAAAGAAGAAATGTCAATTTATTAACCCCATAATATTGCACTCACACACCTTATGCTTCCTTTCCCAGTATCTAAGACTTCTGATCACCCACACGGATCGAAAAAAAAATTAGCATTTTATGTATTATTAAATATTTAATATTATATCAATATTAACTTTAAAAAATTATGTACCAGGTCACCCCAAACGCTTTGTATTCTCCAATTCTACTTACTCGATTTTTGTGCTTTGAGCTCGTCTTGTTTGTGTTTATCGTACCCCACACGGTTCATGCTATCTTTTATTGCGGGTCAGCATCTTTCTTTTTGAAAAGTCATTACACACATTGAGCATCATTTTTTTTTTTTTTTTTGGGAAAAAAGCCAGCTGTGGTGGGATTATAAGGGATGCACAAGGAAGGTTCATCATTGGATTCTCTGAATCATTACCTGATTGTACCATACTGGAAACGGAACTCTGGGCAATGTTGCAAGTATTGGGGCAAGCGTGGAAGATTGGGATCAGACGAGCAATTCTAGGGTCAGACTCAGAAGAAGCGGTGGACGTGGTGCAATGAACAAACTACTGATGCATGCATCCAACAGATCTGGCGGAGAGCATTAAATCATGGCTCAAGAAACAGTGGACAGTAAATGTGGTTCACATTAACCAGGAAACAAATAGGCAGCGGATTGGTAGGCGAAGAAAGCAAAGAATCAGCGTCAGGGATTAATGATTTTGGACGAAGCTCCTCTGGAATTGCAACGTATACTAAGGGATGATAATCAGGGTGATTATTCTGTAGTGTTGTAAATTTTCTTTCTTCGTTTGTTAGACGTACCCAAAAACTTTTTTTTCTTTTCTTGTTTGGGAAAGGCACCAACTTCCAGCAGTATGTAAATATTTGATTCTATCTTTATTGTTTTAGGTTATTTCCATCCAAAGAAACTAATCCTATTTAAGAGGTCTCATACAATCTTCACAATAAGAAGCAATGATCATTAAGTTTATTAAATTTTATAATTTAATTTATGTAATTAAATAAATTTAGTAATATAAATTTTATTAAATAAAAATTATGTATGAATGAAAATATAAGAATACAAGAACGGATCTCCATTTACCCGGATATAACACCTTATGCTAAAACTTTGTCCCATATAAATTAATGATGAGTAAAATTGATTAATGCTTTAAAAAAATAAGAAGAAGCTTGATTCACACATAAATAGCAAATAACATTGCCATAGCTATTGGATAACAATTGTTTCCCATGGATTTTGTGAACTTTTGCTTACGTTTAACATTTATACTTTGTTTACGCAACGACTGTTATATTAATGAACAAATATAATAAAGATCATAGAATAAAAGAATCAACTTGACACACCATAACTATTAGTTTCAATAAATAAAGTAAAAATCAAAACTTTTACGACAATTAATATGTAAAAAAAAATCAAAACAAGCAGAAATAAATGATATCATAGTTCCTACTTATATTATATCAATTTATTATATTAATTTTTGGAAAAAAGTATATATATTTTTTGAATTTTAGATCATTTGCAAGTATATCTTGTCAACTATGAAAGTTAAAAAATATATCCTTTCAACTATCAAAACAATATAAATATATCAAATCTATTTATCTACTATTAATTATTAATGATCACGTAACATTTTTTATTAGCTATTTAGATAAACTTAAATAAAAAGGAAAGCATAAAATTATTGTAATTTGCTAAATTAATAACTTTATGTTTTATTTCTTTTTTCTTTCTTTTAAAATAAACGTTCCAACATTGGTTGTAGTATTTGGTGATTTTTCCATAAACAAGTGATATAAGCATACAATCTCCTACAATTATTGCTTTAGGATCTTTTAAGATAAGATAATATTAAAGTATATGAATAAATGGATGTATTTATATTGTTTTAAAAGTTGAAGAAGTGAGTTTATTAACTTTTATAGTTGACAGGGTGTGTTTGTAAATAACTTAAAGTTAAAGGAGTATTTGCACATTTTTCTCTAAATTTGTTATGTCATTCTTTTAATTAATAAGCTACTCATACAAATGATATTAATATGTTTAACATTTGTAAAATATATTTTAATTCAATGTTTAAAAAGTAGAATCATGTACAAAGAAAGTGTTAAAAATTAGTAATAAAAATACGATCATGATCAATTTTTTTTTTTAGTGATTAAAAGGGCCATATATATTGATTGATAAAGGAAATAAGATAGTGAAAACTTGAATCCATTACTGGATCTAGGGAAAGTGACAGTGTGCTAACTGAGCTGCAGCTTATTGGCCATGATCAATTTTGTTTTCATGTAGATATGCATTGACGGTAAGAACAGTTGGTGACTTCCATATAACTTGGAATAATCAGGGGCCTTTTCATCCTTACACCGCAACCAAAGCTAAGACGCGGTCTCAAGTTTGGATGTGGTCCAAAAGTTGAATGTGGACAATTAAAGGCAGAAATTCTCAGTGATTTGCAGTGTCAAAACAATGAGAGCTCACGAGTTTATATTAGAATGACCTAAAAGAAAATACGTATGAAAGTTTATGCTAATCTTTATATGCCACATAATTATATAGTATATTTGCTCAGTCACCCACTTTTATGTTCTTTACTTAACTAGCTCGTGGTATTTTAATTTCTGATCCTACATTCTGATCATTGATAAAAAAGATGATCGAAAGATACAAATTAATTTTCTTGATAATTGAACCATTAGAAGATGGATTAAAGCTAAGGTCCTATTATAATGACCCACCATTTACCATGTTTGGTTGACAGAATATTTATTGGATAGCCAACTCTAATGACCCATTACTGTAATTTTTTCAACCAAAAAAAAAAAGTTCATTAGAAATCGTCTACTTAATTTGTCGTTTTTAACCTAATTTCATTTATTTTTGTTAGGAGATTGTCTACCACACCGGGTTGCTTGTCGTTCACTCATTATTATAAGAACAATATAAAAATTCACACACAAAATAATTTAATAAATAATTATAAGTATATATATTATTTGATAAAGAAATAAAAGCATTTATTAAAAGATTAAATCTCATCTGAAAGATTTTGAAAAAGATTTTTATTTTTTTTATTTATTATATATGACAATAAAAATAATATATTAAATTAATAAAAAAATTGATATTATATAATAAATAAAGAATAAAAATTTAATTATTATAAAATTTATATTACGTTCATAAATTAAATTATAAAATTTAATAAATTTAAATAATTCTACCAAAAAAATATAAAAATTATGTAAATATCAAAGAAATAAAAATAAATTTTTTTAAACATAAATAGAGTAGTATATAATAATATAATAATTTACTAAAACTTTTTTGCAAAGTTCTACGTTTTATAAAAAAAAATTCTTTTAGAGAGAGGGTGAGTCTTTACAAGCAAGTGTTAAGAAGCCCTCGTAAAGCGATATATGAAATAATATATATATATATATATATATATATATATATATATATATATATATATATATATATATATATATATATATATAATGCTACTAGGTAAGGTTGTCAAGCCAGAGGAGGACTTGGAAGGAAGACGGAAAGGGGATTCAAGGAAGTTGCCTTAAAGAAAACGAGACGGCGAAAGATACCATATTACTAACTTTTTGTCTGCTTTTCTTTCTTTCTTTTCTTCGGTGCCCAGCTATTATGTTATGACCATTTGGCCCTCTTCTCTGGTCTCCGATTATTATTTGTATTCGGTATGTCTGAAATTATTATATCCAATTATGAAAAAAATTGAAAATTTTATAACATGGATGAAATCCTACATGCTCTTATATCAAAATAATCTATTTTGAACAGGAATAGGGCTGCAAATTTTGGTACCGTCCCTTGAAGCCTAAAGAAAATTTTATGATCCCTACAAAAAGCAATCACAACTGTCAAAATTTATTTCTTGAACGTTCCAAAATTGTCTTTGACACAGCCCGCGGATCATGAACTTGGGCCGCTGATTAGACTCAATCCAGGGACCCCAATCGCATTCCAAAATCCTTCCACAATTAAAAATTAGAAAATTTTGAGTATACGTAGAAAATGTTTGGCGTATGTGAGAACGTTGAGAGATAAAACAAATTAATTGTGAGAAAAAAAAATAGGAGAATGTGTCAAAATTTATTGATAGCGAAATCGTAACCCTTTAAAAACCATCTCTTCCAGCATTTATAAATACCCACCGGTTATCCTCTTTCAATCACCTGCAGTGACTTGAAATAGCGTCAGTTAGTTCGTTTCTACTCGATCACATAATCCGATCCAACGTTTGTAAGTCGGTGCCTTCTTCTTTGCTCTGTCTTTCTTTTGTTGAGCTTAATTTGATCACCCTAACAGATTATTTGATCAATGAAGTAATTGCAAGAAAAGCAGAAACATGGGTGGACGTGGTGGAAGGAAAAGGGATGACTGCTAGAAACAAGTTATTAGATTGGGAAATGGTAAACTTCAGTGCATACACTGTGGACATGAATTTGTTGGAGGTGCTACCAGGATCAAATCACATTTATCAGGAAAATAAGAATCAAGGTGTTCAAGTATGTACTAAGAATCTTCGTGCCACCAACAATTCCATCAAATGCGAAGACACCAGAAATGTTGAAGATACTACCAATTTGTGCTCAGGTATGCATCACTCTGCTATTCTAGAAATCTGGTTTATTGATCCGATTTTCTAGCTGCGGCGGTGATTCTCGCTGTTATCAAAGTTTCAAATTGTTTTATCTTCGTTTATTTGGTTTTCCATTTCGTTCTTTTAAACGATGTTATTTTCATGTCATTGAAATAATTTGTGAGACAACTTCCCATATTTGAGAATTCTTAGAATTTTTTTTAAATAGGATCTTCAATCTTGGGCGTGGTGAGCAATTACCAGAACCATAAAGAAATTACATCTTCCTCTGGAATATTAAAAAGGAAAATTTATTCAAAAGTTGGCCCTTTCTCAGTATTCAAAAAGGTGGATATATACGATGCTCTGTTAATAAATTACGTATTTGATCCATCGCTAGATCAAAGGTTAGACTCATATTATCAACTATATCAATATATTTAGCAATTATTTGTTACATTTGTTTCTGCAAACTTAAATAGGTCTTTTTCTTTAATCATGTAGTGAGATAATATTTTCATCCACACATTCTTATTTGAAGCAATATGAATTCACTACTCTTGGGCCAAAAAATTCATTGGATTCATTGGTGAGTATTCATGTGTATAACAAACATGAATTCTAGGTTCTTTCTATAGTTCTATTTAATTTCTAATGATCTTTTACTATGAATTTGAGAGTAAGTATTTTATTTTGTTCTTCTCTAATGGGTAATAGATATATTTGCTGAGTATTTGATTGATATTGAGCGAAAGAAAAAAAATACTCTCTTAAATTGGTATCTGCCTCTAACATTTTCGGTTATTCCTAATTTTTGGTCCAATTTTTTCATGTATATTTTTTGAATTTATAATAAAATTTTTGACAACTATATATTATGGTTCTATCACGGTCTAAGAATTCAGCCTTGAGGGGTGATATAAGTTCCTTCATAGACTTTGTTAAAAGTCAAAAGATCAGAGAAAAGTACATGTCAAATTTCGAACATTGTGATAAGGTAAAAATTTCCTATACTTTGTTACCATTTTTATCACAAAACAACTAATAACACCATTTTGTTTCTCTTGTCAGTCTGATGATGCTGAATACTGTTTGTTTTTTCAGATATTTATACCAGTTCACAATAAAAATTCATGTGGACATTTTTACTTGTATGTGATTCATTTAAACAATGCAGAGGTCCAAATATGGGATTCTTTGCCTAGTTGTAGGCCCGACAATGAACGTGAAGACATAAAAAAATTGGTGAGCTTTAGATTTTTAGTAACATCGCCACAACAGTGCTTCTGCCACGTTGGTGATTAACTTATTCTATGTTGTTTTTGATTTGATTTGAACTAATTTTGTGTAGTTGGTTGCATTGGATAAATTATTTGAGGATGAGATAAGAGACAAGGGCAGGGCATTTACGAATTTTCATGTGACAATGGCAAAGGATGCTCCTAGACAGTCCAATGGGTGAGTGTATAGAGTTGATGTAAAACATACTAGCTTTCCCAACAAAGATGATAAGTGTGAGCTTATATATGCTATATATATGTTGAATGCGCAGATATGATTGTGGCATATATGCTATTAGATTCATGCAACAGTTAGCTGATGTCAGGAGAGATCTCTCATTTCAGGTATTCTTACAATTTGATTACTTATGCAACTCTTTATCTTGTCTTGTATTTCTTGACCTTGACATCCATTATATGTGCAATGTTGTTTCATAGCGATCAAGAAAGGTTGGATTTGCCTCTGCAATTACTCAAAAGTGACATAAATGGAGAAAGGCTACTTTTAATTCACAATGCAGCTGAGGCTGGGAGGCTTCGTCAGCAGAATGAGATTGAAGGCGGGCATTTATCTGGAACCAAAAGAAAGAATGGTAATATAAGTACTATAGTTTTTGAAGATGTTCAAGGAGCAGCATCTACACAATTCAATTATTCCAGTTCTAATAAAAGACTCCAGCGCATTGATAGTTTAAGTCATGCAGACAAAAATTTGGAGGATTTGAATTCCCCAAAAGGCATGCAACTATTGCTACTAATGCAACCAAATATGCTACAGTGTGCAATTACTTAATGGTCAATGGCTTTCAAAACAATACTCTACTTTTTCATCTGCTTTTCATTGCCATTCAATAAATGCATCAGGTCATGAACCATCATTCTATGCGTTTTTACTCTACCCATTTTTAATAATTTTTTACACCCCAGGATATATTTGCTATCAGAGGCCATGGCCAGTAACATAGTTGAAGCTTGTTTAGTGTAAGTCGAATTGAATTAGAGTTGAAAGAAACTGAGAGAATAAATGTATTATTTATTAACTTCAGCTTCTACTATAGTTGAGCTACTCAAGCTGAAAATCTAAAGGGTATTATGTCAGTAAAACACCTTACTTAGGAGTTTGGATAATTATCATAAAAGGTTTGAAGAAAGGATTATGAATGTATGGGTTGATCCTCTGTTTCACTCTCATTGGTGACACCCAACTGGCCTCATAATTGTGATTATAAAGTTTCTAAATTCCGTTTTATGTAAGAAATTCTTTGTATGCATGGATTGTTAACTGTGAAAGGTTTTACTAATTTTGAGAAAGAATATATTATATTTTTTATTCTTTGTCCAATAGTTATTGATAAAAGTTTTAAAAGAGTAATGTTATTTGTATATAATCTTTTACACCATTTTTTAATTAGTGGAGAAATAATTTTAAGCCGAAAGTATATGCTAAATGATTAAAATATTTTGTGAAAGAGTAAATTAGTTTATATTTGAAATTGTTTTTATTTTAAGTATATAATAGTAAGAACATAATTTCTTTTGAGCATAACGGATAAACATGATAATTTCACCCTCAAAAAGACTTTCAAAATCCAAAATGTTTTTACACCTTCAAAATTATTTTTGAAGTAGTTTAAAAAAATCATGACAGAGATGAGAATGTTGAGATGGATGAATGGACATACAAGAAAAGACAAAATTCGAAATGATTGTATTTGAAAGAGAGTTAGGGTGCGCCTATTGAGGAAAAAATGACAGAAACCCGGTTACGGTGGTTTGGGCATGTACAAAAAAGACTGCGAGAGACACCAGTGAGAAAGGTTGACCAAATGGTGTTTAGTCTTGTGAAGAGATGTAGAGGAAGACAAAAAAAAAACACTTGGAGAGGTAGTTAAAAGAGATTTTTGATTAAATGGTATATCTGAAAAGTTGATTTTGGATAGAAGTTTATGGCGTCGTTTGATCCATGTAGCCGATCCCACCTAATGGGAAAAAGTTCGATTTATTGTTGTTGTTGTTGTTTAAAAAAATCATGGCAATAATGTAGTTAATTTTGATTATAATTTTTGAATCACATCTCCTAAAATACATAATTCTTGGTTGACAGAACATACTAAAGGTCTTCCATTGCCAACAAATCCAGATTTAATGGTTCAGATGTTTGAAGGGGACATGGAACAAGTATTGATATGGTTAAAGGAAGACAAAGTGTCAGTGATTGGAGTGTGGGGGATGGGAGGAGTAGGGAAAACAACTTTGGCCACACATATTCAAATAGGCTTTTAGAAGGAGATTATGACTTTGATCATGTCATATGGGTTACTGTGTCACAGGAATATAACATCTCTGAAATGCAAAAGAATATTGCTAAATCAATTGATGCAAATATATCAGGTGAGATTGGAGAGAAAAGAGTGGCAGCATGACTATTTCATGCATTCAAGCGAATAAAGAAATGTGTACTCATTTTAGATGATGTGTGGGATCATATCTTTCTAGAGCAAGTGGGAATTCCAATTACAAATAATGGGATCAAATTGATTTTGACAACTCGATCATTGGATGTGTGTCAAAGCATGAATTGCAAAGGGAATATAAGACAATTACGTCCTACAATTGATCATGAAATGGGTTGGGGTTTGTTTAAAAAGAACCTTATTGGGGACCATGAAGTGCTTCCTTTAGGGATAGAAGTGATAGTGCAGAACGGTTGCAGGGAATGTGGAGGTTTGTCCCTTGCAATTGTAAGGGTAGCAACAATGAGTGAAGACATGCAAAAAGTTTTCTTAGTGGGTGCGGCGGGTATGCAAGAAATTCCATCTGGCATATCACCTAGATGTCCTAAAATTTCAACCTTGTGTTTATGGTGGACAACCATAAGCTCCGTTTGATTGCAGATGATTTTTTCATCAACATGCCTGCTCTTCGGGTACTTGATTTGTCCGGCACTGGTATAAAACGTTTGCCGATGTCTGTTTCAAACTTGGAGTGCCTTGTTGCTTTATTGCTTTCTGGTTGTAGTTCACTGAGTTATTTGCCTCCATTAGCAAAGTTGCAACGGTTGATGTGGTTGGACCTTCGTCATAGCGCAGTTACTCGACTACCTCTAGACTTGGAAATGGCAATTAATCTTAGAATCTTGATCTACGAGGCACTGGTGAATTGAAAATGTCAACATCATCAGCAATTGCCAAATTGAGTAATCTTCAATCACTCTATCGTCCCATTAATCCAGAATTAGTGTACGTCAAAGCAAAGGATCTACAAGGTTTGAAGAAGCTGGAACTTGTTGTAGCCCACTTCTATGACATCCAAGGGTACAACAACTACGTGAGGAGCTTTCCTCTTAGAGATCGGTCGCTTACAAGTCATGTGCTTGCCGTTGCAACCCATCTCTTTACATGTCCTCTGAACTTTCAGATTGGCTTTGCAATTTTTGTTTATCTCTTTTGATCGCTTTACTTTATGTTGGTGTATTTAGAATTGTTTGGGCAACATGTCACTCTAATTTCTATAGTTTTGCATTTTGATACATTATATTAAAAAAATATAAGTATTAAATAAATATTAAAACATGAGAATAATGTTTTTCTAAATATAAATGGAGTAAAATATAAAATAATAGTATGATAATATACTACGGCTGTCCAAAAGACCCTATGACTCTGCCATTATAAAGTTGGCCCAAGCGGAAAGAAAATTCCATAATCCGCACCCGTTCTAGAAAAAGCAATCTCAACTGTTGCTATTTCATCTGGACGTTCCAAACATGTCTATGACACACCCCACGGATAATCAAGCTAGGCCGTTGATTAGACTTAATCCAACGACCCAAATCGGATTCCAAAATCCTACCACGTTCAAAAACCATCGCTTCCCGCTTTTATAAATACCTGCTATCCTCATTTTGTTTATCTGGAGCAACTTGAAACCCTTAATTTCTCAGTTGATTTTTCTCGCTAAAGCTTTGAGTGGCATTAATTTTCCTGGGAAAATGTCGGGTCGCGGGAAGGGAGGCAAGGGACTGGGAAAGGGAGGAGCAAAGAGGCACCGCAAGGTTCTTCGTGATAACATTCAGGGGATCACCAAGCCTGCGATTCGGAGACTGGCAAGAAGAGGAGGCGTCAAGAGAATCAGTGGGTTGATCTACGAGGAGACCAGAGGGGTTCTCAAGATTTTCCTGGAAAATGTCATCCGCGATGCGGTGACTTATACAGAGCATGCTAGGAGGAAGACTGTAACTGCGATGGACGTGGTTTATGCTCTTAAGAGGCAAGGGAGAACTTTATACGGCTTTGGGGGTTGATGTTTATTCTCCAGACTTCTGGTAGGGTTCAGTGTAAAAGGCTTTTGGGGTCTGTTTATGTGATTGGAGGGAATGTGTCCAGAAAAGCAAGGTTTAATTTCGAATTGTGTACCTGGATTTAGCACTTATTAGTAATACAACTATGATGCTCAAATTATAAATGTAAAAATTGTCTTGGGTTGGTTGATTTATTTGGTACTAGAGTTTCCTTGATAATTTATTTATGATGATTGGTTATTTATTTGGTGGTAAAGTTTCTTTGATCATTTGGTTAATTACTTGGCTGCCTAAGGAGCAGTTTCTTATGAAAACCTTTGCTCTTTATCCGTAATACATCATATGTCCACTTTTGCACTTTTTCTTTGTCTATGTTGCATCTTAATCCTTGAAATACATTGATTTTCATTCCCATCTTTAGCCCTTCATATTAGAATTGTCTCTTTCTATTTCAGGTGTTAGTTAGTAAAAAATGGTCAATGGATACAATTGTCTCTTTCTATTTTGGCTTCTTAGCCTTGTTACTCTACGCGCTCAGTACTTGCACACATTCACGGGAGTTGTTGCCTAATAGCACAAGGCTCTCACTGGCTGCAGGCTCTTACAGCAGTCTGTGCTTATACTAGACCCTACTCTAATTACTTCAGCTATTGTGCATTTTAGAGGTTAAAATTTGTGTCCGAAGTGGAGCTATATGATTAATGACAGAGTGCACACCAGATTAGGCAAAACATGGGTCTTGTGTAATTATAGTTGGGAAGGACTAGGTGTTGAATTAGTTGGTGAAGGGGCCATGTTTGTGTAGAGAATAGTTGTTTTTTCCCTTGATGTTTTGGTCATGTCTGAGTTCTCTGGTTGTCTGGGTGATTGTGTTTATTCCTTATGTAAATTGAAAAGTTTATTTGTATGATGCCAATATGTTTTACTTTTGGCCATCTCTTATTTGATAGCAATATTATATGGCAAACATTATCAGTGACATTATAGCTTGCAACAAGGCCTGTGATCTGACTTTTACTAATATTTTAGTTCTTGCCTTCTTTTGCTTGTAGCAAGCCAACATTTACCTACTTCATGGGTCCTTAAAAATCTCAAGTTTTGCTGGAATTCTTGTACACATAATATATCTGGCTTTTGCTGGCCTATGTTGTCGCTTTTTGAAGTGATCTGATTTTGAAGCCACCTTGACATTCTTGCCATATTATAGCTATTCATACCTCTCTAGTGACTGCGAAACTTCATCTTAAATTATCGTTGTCTTAAGGTTCCCAAAAAAGATAAAATTTACACATTTCAGAGGAAAACAAAAAGTATTGTCATTTGGTGGGATTTTTAATTTTCTTAGTTTTGGCAATGACTTTCACTGAAACTAAGCGGATGTTTCATAGAAAGTAAGCTCATGATTCTAAATGGTCTTGACTTTTGAGCATAACTCAATTGACATAGCTAGCTCCTAACTGCAAGTTTCATGTCTATTGGTTAGTTGCGTCTTAGCAATGTCCGGAAATGTACCATAACAGCAGGTAATATAATTCAGAATATCTGTAAAGTAGTACTTGTTTTTATCAGTTTCAAAACTTCCTGCTCTCAAAATATTAAGACTTTTCAGGTAATAGAAAATTAGAAGGAATATCTGCAAAAGTAGGAAGATTGGTTAATTTGCAGTACTTGAATCTATGATATATCAATATAACGAAATTGTCAATTGAGCTCACGAATGAGAAAATTCGAGTGTTTGATGGTAAATTATATATACTACGTTCTTGCTGTTAGCTCAAGGTTATTACAACTCTTGGTTTGGATGATTACAAACAATACTTCTCATTCTTACACACTAGATCCATTAACATTTATGTTTCAAGTATAGTATGTAAAATGGAATCCTTGAGGATCATGCTCTCTGTAAAATTGATTTCAGGGACATTCAGTAAGGTTTGACTTTGTTGGATGATTGAAAAAGGAAACAAATCAGGAATTAATGCTTGAATTAGAATGGAATCAAGAAGTTCATATTGCTGCATAAATCAGGCAACTATATCAATCAAGCAATCAAAGATCTCAAATCACACAATCAAGGTCCGAAGAACCTTAGAATCTGACTACTGCCAAATGCATACTTCCTCAGCCTATTTAAATCGAGGGAAAATCAAAGAAAAAACACGAGCTTCATAATATACAACATCTGTTTGATTGTCTAAAGCCTATTGCATAGAAACACCTCAGCTAAAAATAGTGAGCTATAAATAGAGAAATCTACTTTTTCAGAGTTCATCCAATGCTGTAATCTGCTCCATAACTGAGCAACCTTCTTCTCTGACAATCTTCTATAAATCTCTGTAGCGTGTACTCATTTTTGAGTTTTCTCTTTAGATTGAAGAGGCATGTTAAAACAACATTTGTAACAAGTTTGAAGAAGCTTGTCCAAATCTACTCGAAATAGTAACATCTCAAGTTTGTGCTTGGGGATTGGACTTAGGCTTGTATCATAGTCGAATTAGGATAAATCTTTTGCCGTCTCTTTCCCTAAACTTAGTTTTGCACTTTTATATTTTTATTGCTACCTGCATAACGTTAGAGTTGCTATAATAATTTTCAAGTTACCTCAATTTTTATACTTTTTTAATTGAAAGGAATACATTTTTTTACTCAATTCAACCCCTTCGTATGTGTTTTTTTTCTTATGAATTGGTAACAGAGCTTGTCTCATATTTTGTGCTCGATAGCTTTTGAGCAATGATCCATGGTAAGCATATCAGGAGCAACCTTCTATTGTGCTCTCAGAGATGCCATTGGTATCTGGCTCAATCTTGCAACGATTCCCAAGTCTGCTTTAGCCTGTGAGATCCTGGGCTTCGATCCCACTGTTAACGTCTTGTAAACTGCATAATTTGGATTAGTTTTACTATTGGAATAAAAGATAAGGAAAAGGGAGACAAAAGTTTGACTCTTAATTGGAATTCTGCAGTAGGTTTTGTCAAGTTAATCTCAGAAACATGTACATGGCTTTCTAATGCGATAAGTAGCAACTTCTATGCCTTCACTCCCCTTCGGTTAACCTTAGTTTTTAAAATATAACACCTTTGAAAATTGAACTCTAGGAAAACATCTCAGTATCCATATCATAAGCTTCAGTACATGATACAGTAACCGAAAGAACATCACCGAGAATTGGAAAAAGGTTCAATTACTGACAGTTGGAAAGCATCTCGGTCTAAGAAAAGCATCCTTCGTGGTTCATGCCACCACTTTTTCCACTTTTCTCGTTAACATCAAGCAAGAGCAGGTTATAATTCATAATGATCTCCTTGAAACTTGTCCGTGGTCCACTATAAAACATCTTCATCATGCAAATTTTTTACACAGGGATGCTCAAGATGTCTTGCTGCTAATGGTCATTCTTCAGCACTTCGAAAAACATAAGGAAATGCTTGCCCTCTGAAGATAATATTTCTGGTATAGGCATGGGTTCACGCAGGCGTACATTGCACATGGTTATTATATCAACAAGGTATAAAAGACATGCATATAGGATATCAAAGGAATGCAAGGACGACAGCCAAATGCCTTGCTTACTCATGAGAAAAAACACAGTTGGTTTATTAATGTATTGCACAGAAAATAAAAATACGTACAAGCAAGTCGTTTGATTTAACATTTCAATTAAGCAACTCAGAACATTTGACATCCATCAACATCATGTAAATCAATGGAAGAGAGAAAAGAAGATATTTTGTTTTATTTCCAAGAAAAATTATCTTTTCTTACGGAGGTATTTTGCAGTAAACACTTCTACATTCTTCATTTGCTTAGTAAACTTGTTTGTCATCTTTCTTTAAGGGAATTGTCAATTAAGCTCATGAATGCAAAAATTGAAGTGTTTGATGGTAAATTATATATACCATATTCCTGGTGTTAGCTCAAGGTTATTGGAGCTTTTTTGGCTTTGGTGATCACAAACAAAACATTACTACTCATTCCTACACCCTAAATCCATTAACAGTTATGCTCCAAGTTTTGTATGTAAAATGGAATCCTTAAGCATTATGCTCTGTATAAAATTGATTTCTCGGACATTGAATAAGGTTTTACTTTGGTGGATGATTGAAGAAGGAAACAAATTAGGAATTAAGGCATGAATTAAAATGGAATCAAGAAGTTCATATTGCTGCATAAATAAGGCAACTATATCGATCAAGCAATCAAATATCTCAAATCACACAATCAAGGGCTGAGGAAGGACAGAATTTGACTGCTGCCAAATCAAATACTTCTGCAGACTATATAAATTGAGGGAACATCAAAGAATAGACACAAGCTTCATAATATACAACATCTGTTTGAGGGTCTGAAGCCAACTGTACAGAAACATCGAAGTTAAAAATAGTGTGAGCTATTCATAGAGAAATCTACTCTTCTAGAGAGTTCATCCAATACCGTAACCAGATCCATTAGTGAGCCTCCTTCTTCTCTGTAATTTTGGAGTTTTCTCTTTAGATTTAAGAGGCTTGTTAAAACAAGATTTGTTGAAAGTTTAAATCTGCTAATTGCAAGTTTCTAAGGATACAGAATTAACAACTAACTGTTCCCGAAAATACAATGAAGAGAAATGTCAGGAATCTCTTTTGGCTTATTTTTTTGTGCTACAGACAGTTCTATATATGTTGGCCCCAATTGGATAATTGGATTTGATATCCAATTATCTCTCATTGAAGTTTGTAAGAATTTGAGGCATTTTAGTTTAAAGTGACATGCATGACTTCGACATATATTATATAATTCGTATTGTAGCACATTAAGTCATTCGCATAATCTAAGTTCAAATTTGGTTGCCTTCTACATGTGTAATTTATTGTTAGAAATTGTTGCCATTTTTATTAGCGATATGATACATGGACAGACAACCATGATGATAGTGTTCCAATATAAATTCAAGTCTCACTAGAAAAATGAGATAATAGAGCAGCAAAATCAGATAGAAAGTAACAGTCTTTACCTCATTCTGTTCCATAGTTGAAGATGACAAGCTCAATCACTTTTGCTTTTGCAAGGAATACAAAAAGATGCAGAGCCAGAGGGCATGGAAAGTGGAATTTGAACAAATGGATGGTTTACGAGCAGAGCAGCAGTTGGACGGTCATTTGGATTGACTTGAAGACATTGCAGGACAAAATCTCGTGCATCTCTTGAAAGAAAATTAGGAATAGGAGGGAGCTCACCTTTTCCAATTTTAAACAGTGCCTGCATCTGTTGTTAGAACAAAATTTCACGACAGCTCAGAATTAGTAATGCAATTTTACATTTGTAAATATAGTATATAATGAAAAATTCGTTTCTTGAAATAACTATAACAATCAAGCCATGTTTCTATCCAACACAAGCTGAAATCAGAAAAATAAACAAATCAATAAGCTAATGTACTTTATTAATAAGAACATCGAGAATTTGAATCTGAATCCTCAGCCAGAACTGTTCAAACGTTACAAACCGCAAAAGAATACTTTCACAGACAGTAAAAATATGAAAAGAAAAATTAATTGGAAGCGTAATCAAAATTATATCTGAAAATAAAAAATAAAGAACCTTTGAGACAAAGGGAACCTAAGCTCAAAACAAGTGACAAAAGGAGAAACAAATTCAGGTATTCGTTGATCATCTTTACTACGAGACATAAATGAAATGGAAGCTGGAAGTGAAAGTGGAAATAAATTTGACGCATACCCATTCCAAATCAGGGTATGGAATTTGGCCTGTTAACATCTCCAACACAGTGCACCCAAGACTCCATACGTCAGCTGAAAGCCCATAACCTTGATTCTTTCCTCTCACAAGCTGCATATTCCAGCTTAATAATTACTGACTATGCTTTTGAGAAATCAAAAATTGAAAGATCCCAAATGAGGAATTTCTGGCAAGTCTAAGATTTCAGTATTCAAGGGCAAAGAATATATATACAGACACACACACGAAAGGGCAATGATTTCTTAGAACAAATATGCAACACCGCCACTCAATTCTTTTTTTTTAAAAAATCCACTCAATTTAGGAGTATCCAGCATAATACTTAAATAATTAGTATTCAATTATATAGAAGTTAGGGACCATGAGAACTCTATTGATGAACTCGAACAATTATATCAAATAATTCTGTTAAGAACAGAAGATTGAATGCTAACCTCAGGGGCCATCCAAAATATTGTCCCCTTGAACGATTTAACATCATTCGATTTTGTTGTCTGAAAGAAAAAAGGCATAAAGTAAAGTCAGTGAAAATTATTCCGAAACCTAATTGAAATGTGAATTATTAAAGAAACAAAAGATCAAGTAGAAACCTTTGCCAATCCAAAATCTGCAAGCTTCACAGATCCATTTACATCCACTAATAGATTTGCACATTTGATATCCCTTAAATTAGGGAGAAAATGTTAGTATTACAAAGATTGCGCATGATAATGAGATGAATGATACAGATATACAGAAAAGAAAATTTTTAAAAAAACATGAGCTTCCCCCAAAGAGCAAGCTCTGCCCATTACAGTTTCCAAACTAAAAACTCGTGTCCTATCTGTTTATGCAAATCTGAGTTCCAAGGCTAACAACTGCAAATGTTTCTAAAACTTCCAAGATTAAATATGATCGATACTATGGAATTAGAGATGATATAACAATCAAATAGCTTTTATTAGAACTAATTTAATAATAATAATACAGAAAATATTGAGAGAGAAAAGTCTATATGATTTTTTTTTAATTAAAAATTACGGTTTTACTGGCCAGACTCAACTTCCTCATCACTTATCAATACATATATAGCTGTCATGAGAAACAATAAATGAACGTTTGAGGATGATAAATTGAGTATATTAGCTCCATTCTTCAGGCACCATTGTCACCTGTGAATGATCTTGGCATTATGCAAGTAAGCCAAACCCAAGAGAATTTGATGTGTAAAGTTGCGAACTGCGGGTTCGGTCAGGGTAAGGAGTTTTTTAATCGAACCAGGATGAACATACTCCATATATAGATACATGCAATCATCAACCTGAGAACAATGAACAGAAATGGTAATATAATTTGCAATCGCAAATCCTTAAATTAAAGCTTCTCCTTGTGCTACAGCAATATGCATGGAACAAGAACTATGAACCAACTCACCAATTTACATCCATAATACTTCACAATATTTGGATGGCTCAGTTGACGTAGAATTTTGATTTCCTGAAACAAGAAGAAAACAGCCAAACACCAAATTGGTAAATATGTTAAGCTGTCATAGTGGACAGTAGCAAAGACAACACTAATAATAATAATAACTACAAAAAAAGCTTTATTGGTTACAAAGATCAAATGGCATCATTGAATTCTATCTGAAATCAAGTTTTCGAAAATATTATTTAACCAAATATTCTTTTTAATAATATCTCGAAGCATCCTTTTTAATCTTTTTCTATCTTTTTTTATTGGATTAAAAACCATTTAATCGACGTTCTCACCAAAGCCTCTAGCGGTTATTTTTATATATGACTAAATTATTATAATCAAGTTTATGTTATTTTTTCCTTAATGGGTACTCTTTACTGAATACAATCATTTTAAATCTTATCTTTTCTTATATGTCTACTCATTTATCTCAATATTTTCATCTTTGTTATCCCTATTTTTTACTCTTGTTGACCTTTCAAAACCCAACATATACTATTATAGAGCATAGTTAGTCTTATAACAACTTAGTAAAACTTCCTTTTAACCTTATTAGATATTTTGCGATCACAAATAATTTTCAAGGTATTTTTTTATTTCGATCACTCAGCTTGAATTCTATATATGACATCCCTATCAATCTTTTCATCACTTTATAAAATTGATTCAAGATCTCGAAACCTTGACACTTGTATTATAATGTACTCCCCAATTTTGCCTCTAAATCAATACTTGCTTGCCTCTTATTGAATTTGTCTCCATATACTCTATGAGTCTGTATCTTGCTTCTACTTAAACAAAAACCTTTTTATTCCAGAGCTTCTCTTTACACCTCTAGTTTATAATTAACATTCTCTCTTGATTCCTCTACTAAGACTATATTATCTACAAAAGACATATATTCCAGAATTATATCTTAGATGTATTTAGTAAGCACATTCATCACTCAAGTGAAAAGGTATGAACATAAAGATGACCTTGATGCAAACCAATTTTTATGGGGAAGTGTTTTATCATTCCTTCTTGAGTCCTCATGTTTGTTGTTGTCTTATCATACATATCTTTTATAGCTTGAATATAAGTGATCCGAATACCTTTATTTTCCAATGCCTTTTATAGAATTTCCCTTGGCATTAAAAAAAGATGAAGATAAAAAATCTAGGAAAAATAAAAATAAGAAGCAACATTTAGAAATCAGAACAATAAGAAGCACTAAGGAAGATGGACAATGGTAAGGGTATTGGTCCTGATAACATACTTATTAAGGTTTGGATATGTTTGGGAGAGAAAGGTATATTTTAGCTAAGTTGTTCAATAAGATACTAAGGTCTAAGAGAATGTTAGATGAATGAAGAATGACAATTTTGATACCTATCTACAAAAATAAGGGAATCACTCAAAGTTGTACAAACTATAAAGGGAAAAAAGAGTGATTAAGCATAGATTAAGACAAGAGACTCTTACATCAAAGAACCAATTTGATTTTATATCAGGAAGATCAACATGAAAGCTATATATCTTTTGTAGAATTTGATGAAAAAGTTTTGAAGTAAAGAGAAAGACATACATGGTCTTTATTAATTTTGAAAAAGCCTACAATAGGATGCTACGAAAAATTTTACAAAAGGCATTGGAAAAGAAATGTGTTTATATGCATATATTCGAACTATAAAGGATATATATAATAAGGCCATGACAAGTGTGAGAACTCATGAAGGTGTGACAAAATTTTTTCATAAAAATAAGTTTGCACCAAGGGTGTCCTTAAGTCCATACCTTTTAATTTTAGTTTTGGATATACTTATTGGTTACATCCAAAAGATAGTTTCAAAATGTATACTTTTTGTGAATGATATATCCTCCTAGAAGAATCAAGAGAAGAAGTTATTATCAACTTGAGGTATGGAGAGAGGCTTTAAAATCAAAGGATTTTTGTTTAAGTAGGAGTAAGACAAAATATACAAAATGCAAGTTTAACAAGAGGCGAGTTAACAATAATTTAGAAGTAAAAATTAGGGAGTACCTCATACCACAAATGTTAAAGTTTTAGTATCTTGGATCAATCTCATAGATGGGGATGTCATACACAAAATACAAAAAGATGGTTAAAATGAAAAAATGTCTTAGGTGTCATTTATGAATTGTGATCACAAAGTAGCTGTGAAGCTTAAAAGAAAGTTTTACTAAATTGATAAAAATCAATTATGCTTTACGGTAATGGGTATTGGACATTGAAAGGCCTACAAGAACAAAAAATAAGAGTAGTGAAAATGAAAATGTTAAGATAGATAAGTAGACATTTAAGAAAAGATATAATTCAAAATGAATGTATTAGAATTTTTGAATGTATTAGAAAGAAAGTGTGTGTTGCGCCTATTGAGAAGAAAATGACATATCAAACTTGATTAAGGTTATTTGGGTATGTGTAAAGAAAATCGTTAGAGGCCCCAATAAGAAATGTAGATCAAATGCTATTTAGCCTAATGAAAAGAGGTAAAGGAAGACTAAAGAGGACACTTGAAAAGAATATTAGAAGAGATCTTTTACTAAATGACATTCTTCAAAATTTAATTTTTGATATAATCTAGTGATGTTATTTAATCTATGTTGCTCACACCATATAATAGGATAAGACTTGTTTATTATTATTGTTGTAATGAAAGAGCACTTGACTGCCTTACCCAAAAAAAAGGAAAGAAAGAGCATTTGACTGCAAAATTGTAATTTACATGGCACTTGAAAACAAATCTTGGTACCAAGACTCATTTTGAATACCTGTTTTTTGTGTGTGTGCATGAGTAAATTGTATTGGTAGTGTCATTGACTAAAAAAGAAAAAGTTTTTTAAAAGTTAAAAGACAAATTGTACTGATACTAAGGCTCGTCTTAAAAAAACCCAATAAACAAAAAAGGCTCATCTTAAAACATCTGAGATACTATATATATTTACAGAATATCACTTCACTACAAATTTAGAAGTCTTGTTACAAATGGCATCTTTTTCTTTATGCAAACAGTAATTCTTTGATCCTTTATAGTTATCAACACAACGGTAAACACAATATGCTGACAGAGAAGAATCTAATTTGACAGGAGTGGAAGACAGAAACAAATTAATGCAGATACAAGATTATGAAGATTAATACCCAAATACGGTTCCTTAGGCTGCATCCAAGTAAATTATGAAACGGCTCCTCAAAAACTGTAGACCGATAATGAAAAATTACAATAGCTCGTGCATCCCATCAAATTAGTAGATAACTTGAAGTGTTGATTGACTATTGATTTCCATTATTCATCATTTTTGTGGACAAAATTGGGACCATTCAGAATATTCTTGTCCGTGCTAAAAGTTTAATAGTAGACCTTTGAGTTTTGAGAGAAAAACCTGCTTTAATTGCTTTAAACAGTCGACAGATTTAGGATAATCAGGGTTGAGTTTCACCTTCTTTATTGCACATGAGGCTCCCGTCACCCTGTCAAAAAGCAAGAATGCACGAGTAACTAAAGAAATAGGATAACATTAAGCAGATGGTAGTCAATAAGTAGCCAGCAGACAAAACTGAGTGACTTGCATACAGGTTGATTGCATGAAAAACACTTCCATTAGCGCCACTTCCAATAAAATTTAGTTGCTTCCATTGACCTTTGATTAAAGGTAGAATTTGTGTAGTGTAATGCGTAGTGCTTGATTGATGCTGAACAGATAGTTGCCTTGATGGCGAAGCTTCTTGAGATGGCAATAATTGTTTGTCAACATGTTTACTTTCGGGCCAAGCGTCGGTTAAGAGATTATGGCGCTGCAATAGCTCTTGAATTTTAGGACTGAGGGAAGTGTTGTGGTTCCCCAGGCTGGGAAGAGGAGGTAGACTATGATTAGTTTCGGCAATCACTTTCCAAGAATCACCAACCATGTCGTCATGAGATTCTTGGGGAACAATGACGGAAGTTCCGGAGAAATATACATTGCTTGATTCACATGAACTCAAGCTGTGATCACCTTCAAAGTCAATATGATGACCAGAGATTTTTCTTGTAAATCTAACATTAATATTGCCTGCAACAACATCAACATGAGAAAGGACAAAGACCTCCAATTCATCAATTTTTAGTTCAGAAATTATCACCTTTTTCACATGCAAAATCCACTGTCAAATCAAATTTGCAAGGTTCGATTGTTGGATTCACATTGCTTATTGCACGTGAATTAAAGTCAAGAGAACCTGAAGAGCACGAATTTTTTTGGGTCATCTAATTCAAATAGTAACTGCAACAACAGCAACAAAAAAAGACCACCGATACAATAATTTTAGTTGAGAAGTTCATCACCTAATTCGGTTGTAGGATCCACCCTGTATCCATGTGGACTCAAGTTACGATAATGTTCATACTCAATGTCACTCGAGATTTTTCTGTGAAATATAATCCTAGTAGTGCCTGCAAGAACAACAAGATGAGAAGGAAAGGACCACCAATACAATAAGTTTGAGTGCAAAAATAAATTACCTTTTCCAGCTACAAAATCCGCACCCAAATTAAATTTCCAAAATCCAATTGTTGGTTGCGAAAAGGAGAAACTGCATGAAAATGCTAGTGTGCTGGCGGCATGATACACTAACCTCCAGAACCTCCGGCGGATTCCGGGTGACCTACTGAAAGCATCTTGTTGAAGTGTGTTTGATAAATATATTACTTTGTATACAAATTTGATAAAATATCTTATATTAAAAATCAGAGATACTCTAACTATGTCGTCCACTTCGTGATGCATCGTGTGGTGCATACTATAATTTGAGCACACACGGAAACAGATAATCAGGAAAGTAATGTCGTCCAAGGTGATCAACCAAACTAAGAAGTTGCAAATGGCCCAAACAAGAATCAGAATGAAACCCTTGATTCCAAACCCAAGCTCTAATTCTCTTGTATCGTTTATAGTCACTATTGGATCTGATATAGAACTAAGAAACATGCATCCTATATAAATGGCAGAGTTTGCAATGCCAGCAGTTTTGCATCCTGGTAGTATTTGGAGTGTTACAACTTCAAGCTTTACTAAAATTCGACGCTGCTGCAGTATGAAGCATATGGCCTCCCATACTGACAAGCATTCTATGGAAATCAAAGACCAGGTCAGCGGGTATATGTTGTGAATTATGCATATCAATGGACCTGCAAAAATGAAACTGGCAAAAGAAGCGCTTAAAGCGATGCCCTGGACTCCAAGCTCAAACACAGAGACAAGATAGTAACTGAAGAGAACATGGTAAGGAAATGATATGCCCATGAGAAAATAGACAACAGTTTTCAGATAGTGACTGCGTGAAGGGAGGATTGGCAAGAGGGATAGCAAAGGGTATAATACTGATTGAGCTAAAAGATCAGGAACGGAATAAACAAATTGAACCAGAAGAGGGAAGTTATGACGTCCAGACGTTAGACTACTGACGAGAATCATCAAGTGGAGTGCAACTGATGACAAAAGATAAATTTTCCCTTGACTCAGAATCAGAACCCAAAAGGACTCAAGAAAGTCTGAACCCCGTAAAGAAGTAACGACAGGAGCGATGACCTGCCTGAACAGAATGAAATGGCCGCAACATTGGCAAGCAAGCAAAAAAGTACCGTAGAAATTGTACACCAATTCTTGCTTCCAACGAAAGAAGATCATGAAGACAATGAAGCGAAGACCAGAATATAGACTGACAGAGTCCATAATGATTAGTTAAGATTACCATAAAAATACACTTGCGGTGAAGTTGAGGAAAGCTGAGAGTGGGAAACCCACTACCAGAAGTGTCTTATGGATTAAGTAATTTGAACAGAGCAGTAAAAGATGGGGATCAAGTGAATCGTAAATTGCTCAATGTTCGTGCAGTAGCTTTTGTTGTTGATGCATTAAAAGGGGTAGCTTTCAAAAAGGAAAAGATAGTTGCATATTGTAGATACGCACGAAGTGTGCATGTAGTGTGTAATAAAAAAATTAAAAAAAAAAAGGAGAGAGAGGAGGAAAGAATGGGAGAGAATATAGAATGTTTCCAGAATTAATACGTGCATGTATAATTATTTTCCAGTTTTTAATTCAAAGACCCATCTTTAGACCGGGGAGTAGTGGAATTTTGCGGCATGATGGAATCCAGGGATGAATAGTACTTGACCAGGTCGGACCGTGAAATGTAACTGGTAATGGAGACTCCATTTTCTCCTCTTAAATTTTACATAATGTCCGCAACTTTTAAATTTATTAATTTTATAATTTATTTTTTAAAATTTAATAGCATAAATTTAAATTTTTCATAATATCTGCAACTTTTAAATCTATTAATTTTACAGTTTAAATTTTAAAATTTAATAATATAAATTTAATGTTATAAGATGTAAGTGAAAATAAAATTGTAAAAGTAACTTGAATCAAATGATTATGTTGCAAGTTGCAATAGTATCCTTCCTTAATTTCAAAATTCTAGATGAGCTCTCTAAATTTTTTTTCTGCCAATTTTCTCTGATGTTATGCACGTTGTGTGTTAGTTCTTCTATTATTCTGCTTGTTATCAACGGTACTATCTTTTCAATAAATATCTGAATTTGTTCCAGCCGTTGGATTTTGGGCATATTCATTGTTTAATAGGTTATGAAAAGCCAGTCAAACATGTTAATGTATAACCAACATACCACGAATGCTGATTTATTGTTGGGTTCATATTTGCCCATTTTCTGTTCCCCGTGAAGCAATGGATTTTGCGTCCAACAATGCGTATAATTTTCTTTTTACTTCTTTTTAATAATATAAAATTTAAATTATTAAATTTTATAATTAAAATTATAAAGTTAAACATATTAATACACCATAATACTTAATTATAAAAATTAAGTAACAAAATCAGAATTTTTTTTTTAAAACCTCATTTTGGTCCCTTAAAAAATGAAACAAATTCTATTTTAATTGTTGACTATCAAATTTTTCTAATCGAATCCTCTACACTTAAAAATTATTATCATTAACACCATTAATTAACTCGATGATATGTTAACGCTGATGTATAACCAAACTTAATATATCAATATTTTATCTCTTTACCCTCATGACAATTTTCTTTTATTTTTACTAAAACTCTATTTCTCATATATGAGACAATTCCTATTTTGTTCATCAACCAATCAAATAATTTTTATTTTGATTACTCACTATTAAGTTTTTTTAATCAGGTCATCTAAAGTTAAAAAACACTATTAATTAAGCTCTTCTTTAATCTCTCGTGATTACTATTAGTGAACCTGATGATATGTACCATAAATGTAAACATGGCATGTTAACTTTTTTATGTGTGACCCAAATTGACATGTCAACATTTTCTCTTTCTTTCACTGTAGCAATTTTTGTTTTTTCAAATCTTGTAAGTGGAACGATGCCATTTTGGCCAAAAACCGTTCTCAGCCATCATCCAAAATGGCACTGCTCCAAAAGAGAGAACATGTATGCTTTTATTTTTTACCAAGCTTCCATTCTTTGAAGGAATTAGGAAGCCATTCGCATAAATGAATCAAGAACCTTGGAATGCAATGTGAATTAGGGAAATCCTAATTATCAAAGCCGTCCCTAAATTGAGAGAGTTGTACAGAAAATAGTAGAACTTTGAAATAAAAATTTAAGATATTATTGCAGTTATTAAAATATGTTCTATTGGCTTTATATGATAAATCAGTTTTAGATGATAAAATAAAAGATTGTCATAAATTAAATAATGAAGAGATTTAAAGTTTGTCACAACATTCAATTGATATATCTATTTAAAGAATAGTAAAAATTCTAAATATAAATGTAAGGCATTAATCTAGGTAAAAATTCAATTTATCTAGCAAATTAAAATAATTTTAAATTTTAAAATATGTTCTATTAGTTTTATATGGTAAATTGAATTTAGGAAGTATATTAAAAACAAGTCACAAGATAAATAATTAATAGATTTAAAATCTAGGACATAATATAATTGATAAATATATTTAAAGAATAGTATAAATTCAAAATATGAATTTAAGACATTAATATGAAACATGTCACAGAATTATTAATTAAGAGATTTAAAATGTGTCACACGATATATCTATTTAGATAGTGGTAGAAATTCAAATTATGAATATAACACAACAATATAGTTATTATTTAAATTTAATTCAGCACATTAAAATAATTTTAAATTTCAAGATATGTCCTATTGGGTTTATATGATAAAGCGGTTTTAGATGGTAAATTAAAAAGTTGTCACAAAATATTTAATTAAGAAATTTCAAATGTGTCACAAGGTATAATTGATATATCTATTTAGATAATGGTAGAAATTTAAAATATGGATTTAGTTGTTGATTCAATTTAATTCAACAAATTAAAATAATTTTATAGTATAAAATATATTCAATTGACTTTATATGGTAAATGGTTTTAGGTGGTATATTAAAAACTTGTCAAAAAATATTACATGCAATTCTCCACTTATGTTAAAACTTGGCAATTCCATGCATCATTATGTATGGCAATTTATGCCAATTAAATATCATCAAATATAAATTTGAATAGTACAACATGCTTAATATTGCACAAGTATGACAATACTCAATAACTCATTAGAATTGATTGCACAATTTAATTGCCATATATCTCTCCAGTTTTGTCTTCTTGGAACTTTATACTTTTTAAAAAATCATTCCACTTTTGTTTAGCTGCAGTAATAACTGACATCAAATTTGCCATAATAGGTCAGCAATGAAATTGAATACTTACTACCATTTATATGTTATAGATTTCTCTATTTTGGACTCCATTATTATTTTCAAATTTTTTTATCAACTAATCCCTCAATTAAAATATGATTAATGGACATTTTAAAGATATCATGGATTTGAAGTTTAGATTACAATTTGAACTAGATAATCGTGTAATGTCAAAATTCTATTACCAATCAAATGAACAACATTATTGTGTACGACAAATTTTAAATATCTTCATTAAATAAATTGGGACAAATTTTTAAGTAACTATGTGAATTCTAGTTTCCATTTAAATTAATTTTGCATGTTTCAAAATTACATAAGTCTCTTACTACGCAATTTAGGGCGATAGATTGTAGTACTTTAAATTTTAAATCCAATGTAACATATAAGTCCAATTATTCGTACTTTAAAGTAATAGGTTTTGGTTATTTAAAAAAAAAAAAAAAAAGGGCTATTAGTCTACTAAGTCTTTGTTTTGAAATTTATGATGCAGTATTAAGTTAAGACAAAATTGAAATAGCATGACAAATGTTGAAATTCAAGACTTACTAAAATTTTAATGTTCTATATTTGTCCAATTTGTACTCAATAAGAATTGTCTAATATTATCTTTTATTTCTCAGTCAATCCCTCAATGCTGACTATTCTGCATTTTCAAGATTCATGCATTCGGAAATTACTCACATAATTAGAATTGAAAAACGGTATGATGTCAAATATACGCTGCAGTAAAATGAACTTCAACATTAATTGTTTTTCTAATTGTGGGCGTGTGTTCATCTTTTCTCCATCAGTTGACAATTTCCGCTTGAGAACTTCCCAAAATTTTGGCGATGTATGGTGGTCCTCGCATAAAATACTCCTTAAGATAATATCTCAAAATTGAGTAGTGTTATACTCACAAATTTACATTCACATTTTATCCATGTGAAAAAGAGATGAGAGCGAGAGAGATGAAACCGGGAGAGATGAAAGTAATGATTTTTTTCTCTAAAAACTGAGGTTATGTAATAAATGTTGATAAAACGTCAGTATAAGACAAATATAATATTTTTTTCTCAAAATTACGGCAATTATTAAGATTCAAATCTCAAGGTTATATTATGCCACATTATACCAAATAAATTACCATCAAATTAGTTAAATTGAGCAACTTATGATGAATTGCATGAAAATATTATTACACATTAATATATTATTGGTAAAAGTAAATAGACCACAAAATCATAACTCTACTAGTACAGAATTTATATAGTGACAAGCCAACTAATTTGGTTGTTGATAGAAAAATTGGGAAACTTATAACATTAGTGCATTTGATTAATTTGATCAAGTAGTAATTATAGCATTAATACTTGATTGGTAATATTTATCCTAATTGGTAAAATGTCCAAAACCATTAAATCATGCACTTGCAGTTTTCTCTCCCTTACCATGTCTTCATGCATTATTGTTGCTATGCATACATAAATTAATAGCATTTAGAAAATGGCGATGAATCTAACATGATTAACAGTGCTTGATGGAATCGGAAAAGAAGTCTCTAATTAGCAGTAATACTATTTTTACACTCTTATTTTTACACTTTCATTCACAATTATCATCTCCTCCATCTATTTTCTGTCTTTTAATTTTTTTTAGATTTATTTTTAATAAAAATGAGATGAGTCACATCTCCATCACGTAGCCTTACGGATGTAGGGCTACCATTACCGTTTAGTTAGTCAATTTGACTGCAATTTAACTCATAAATATTTTAAATAAAATATACCAAATGGTTGGTTAAAATTTTATACTTCTATCATTTTTACTTATAAATTTTATTAAATATTTATTCAAAATAATTTAAATTTTTAAAATGATTAATTTTTATAAATTACATTTTAAGACTCAAAATGTTTAACAATCCATACAAGTTTTGAAAGAATTTTTTTTCCCATTAATTTCAAAATAACATTTTCGTAAATTTCTTAGGGAGCAAGTATGTTAAATAAACTGTTATGTTTACCTTGTGAAATCTTTATTCAAATAAAGTTAAATAATTAAATTTTATAAATTATTTAAATAAAATACAAAAATATATTGTCACGCACTCGCTGTTACACAATGACATGTCGTCATAAATATATCAGCAGCGCTCTCTACCATATCCTCAATTCTGCATTTCAAAAAAAAAAAAAAAAAAATTGAGACTAAAATATAATCCAAGTGTACTTATGGACAACATCTAATCAGATCCAATTAAAATAAATAAAATAAATATCAAGCAAGAGCAGGTTATACTTCATAATGATCTCCATGAAACTTGTCTGTGGTCCACTATAAAACATCTTCATCATGCAAATCTGTTACTAAGGGATGCTCAATAAGCCTTGCTGCCGATGGTCGTTCTTTAGCACTTGGAAAGCATAACTTAGGGAAATGCTTGCCCTCTGAACATAATGTTTCTGGAATAGGCATGGGTTCACCCAGGCAGACATTGCACATGACCTGATGCTAACAGACAGTATAAACCTAGGTTATTATATCAAAAGGGTACAAAAGACATGCATATGGGATATCAAAGGAATGCAAAGACAGGCAAAGGCCTTGCTTACACATGAGAAAAAACAGACTTGGTTTACTACTGTATTACACAGTAAATACAAATAAACACCAGCAAATCGTTTGATTTAACATTCCAATCAAGCAAATCAGAACATTGGACATCCATCAAGTTCGTGAAAATCAATGGAAGAGAGAAAAGAAGATATTTTGTTTTATTTCCAAGAAAAATTATCATTTATTAGCGAGATATTTTGTAGTAACTACTTTTATATTCTCCATTTGCTTAATAAATTTCTTTGTCATCTTTCTATAAGGGAATTGTCAACTGAGCTCATGAATGCGAAAATTGAAGTGTTAGATGGTAAATTATACATTCCACATTCCTGCTGTTAGCTCAAGGTTATTCAAGCTTTGTTGGTTTTCATGATTACAAACAATACTATACTCATTCATACACATTAAATCCATTAACAGTTATGTTCCAAGTTTAGCATGTAAAATGGAATTCTTGAGCATTTTCTCTGAATAAAATTGATTTCAGGAACATTCAATAAGGTTTGACTTTGGTGATGATTGAAAAAGGAAACAAAAATCAGCAATTTAAGGCTTGGATCAGAATGGAATCAAGAAGTTCATATTGCAGCATAAATCAGGCAACGATATCAATCAAGCAATCAAAGATCTCAAATTGCACAATCAAGGACTGAGGAACGTCAGAACTGACTGTTGCCAAATGAATACTTTCTCTGCCTATATAAATTGAGGGAACATCAAAGAAAAGACCCAGCTTCATAATATACAACATCGGATTGCGGGTCTAAAGCCTATGGCACAGAAACATCAAAGCTGAAAATAGTGTGAGCTATTCATAGAGAAATCTACTCTTCTGAAGAGTTCATCCAATGCTGTAACCAGATCCATCAGTTAGCATCCTTCTTCTCTGTCAATCTTCTGTAACTTGAGAGTAAGGTGTACTCATTTTGAGTTTCCTCTTTAGCTTTAAGAGGCTTGTTAAAACAACACTTGTTGAAACTTTAAAACTGCTGATTGCAAGTTTCTAAGGATATAGAATTAACAACCAACTGTTCTCCGAAAAAATTAAGAGAAAGTGTCAGGATCCTCTTTTTGCTTATTCCTTTGTGCTATAGACAATGCTATATATGTTGGCCCCCAATTGGATTTGATATCAAACTATCTCTTATTCAAGTTTGTAAGAATTTGAGGTGTTTTAATTTAAAGTGACATGCGTTATTTAGATTATATAATTAGTATTGTAACATATTAAATCATTCTCATACTCTTAACTTCAAATTTGGTTGCCTTGTACATGTGTAATTTATTGTTAGAAATTATTACCATTTTTATTAGGGATGTGATACATGGACAGACAACTATGATGATAATGTTCCAATATAAATTCAGGTCTCATTGGAAAAAAGAGATCAACAGAGCAGCAAAATCAGATAGAAAGTAATAGTCTTCACCTCATTCTGTTCCATAGTTGAAGATGACAAAATCAATCACTTCTGCCAGGAATATAAATAGATGCAAAGCCAGAAGCTATGGAAAGGGGTATTTGAACAAATGGATCGTTTAAAAGCTTAGCAGCAGTTGGACGGTCTTTTGGATTGACTTGAAGACACTGCAGGATAAAACGTTGTGCATCACTTGAAAGAAAGTTAGGAACCAGAGGGCGCTCACCTCTTCCAATTTTAAACACTGCCTGCATCTGTTGTCAGAAGAAGATTTCATCACAGCTCAGAATTAGTAATGCAATTTTAGAATTGTAAACATAGTATATAATGAAAAATTCGTTTCTTAAAATAACTATAACAATCAAACTATGTTTCTATCCAACACAAGCTGAAATCAGAAAAAAAAAAAAAAAATCAATAACCTAATGTACATTATTAATAACAACGCTGAGAATTTGAATCTGAAGCCCCAGCCAGAACTGTTCAAAAGTAACAAACTACAACAGTTAACTTTCATGGGCAGCAAAAATATGAAAAAAAAAAAATTAATTGGAAGGGGAATCAAAATTATAACTGAATATAAAAAAAATGAAGAACCTTTGAGACAAAAGGAGCCTAAGCCCAAAACAAGAGCACATGACAAAAGGAGAAACAAGTTCAGGGATTATTTGATCATCTTTACTACGAGATATAAATGAAATGGGAGCTGGAAGTGAAAGTTGCAATAAATTTGACACATACTGATAGACCCCCGGTAGTGAAAGTATATGGAGGAGGGGAAAGGGATTGATTGAGTAATCAGAGAGGTGAAACACGTGGAGGGGTGGGTAGAATAGGACAAAAGAATGTAGCGGCAAAACAGTTAGGATTGCTGCTGCCATAGTTAGGAAAAGGAATAAAACAGAGAAGAGGGGGAGGGAATTGGGCATGCGCGGATTGAGTGGTGCGAGGGAGGGACTGACATCTCAAATCGCCAGTGGGTGGAGAGGGATTCTCTCGCTAGAGAGTACTCCTCCATTGTAGTCTGAAACCTTTTCCGATAGTGAATGAAACTTTACTTCTCTACTTGTTATCCCTGTTGGTTGGTATTCTGGTGTGATTGTACAGGGTGCTAACACATACCCATTCCAAATCAGGGTATGGAATTTGGCCTGTTAACATCTCCAACACAGTGCACCCAAGACTCCATATGTCAGCTGAAAGCCCATAACCTTGATTCTTTTGATTCACAACCTGCATATTCCAGCTTAATAATTAATGAATATGCTTTTGAGAAATCAAAAATTGAAAGATTCCAAATGAGCAATTTCTGACAAGTTTTAGATTTCTGGTTTGGCAAAGAATATATATACAGACACACACACACAAAAGGGCAATGAATTCTTAGAACAAATATGCAACACTGCCACTCCATTTTTTTTTTATTCCATTAATTAATATAGAAGTCTGGAACTATGCATATGAATATCCAGCATAATGCTTAAATAATAATTATTAAATTATATAGAAGTTAGGAAGTTAGAAACCATGAGAACCCTATCGATAAACTCGAACAATTATATCCAATAATTCTGTTAAGAACAGAAGATTGAAGGCTAACCTCGGGGGCCATCCAAAATACTGGCCCCTTGAATGATTTAACGTCATTCGATTTTATCGTCTGAAAGGAAAAAGGCATGAAGTAAAGTTAGTGAAAATTATTCCGAAACCTAATTGAAACCTGGATTATTAAAGAAACAAGAGTAGAAAGAGGAGCATAAATAAATAAGGATAGAAACCTTTGCCAATCCAAAATCTGCAAGCTTGACAGATTCATTCGCATCCATCAATATATTTTCACATTTGATATCCCTTAAATTAGGGAGAAAATATTAGTATTACAAAGATTGCGCATGATAATGACCTAAATGATAGAGATATACAGAGAAGAATATTTTTAAAAAGCATGAGCTTAACCCAAAGAGGCTCTACCCATTACAGTTTCCAAACTGAAACCTGAGTTCCAAGGCTAACAACTGCATATGTTCCTAAAACTTCCAAGATTAAATATGGTTGATACCATTGAATTATAAAACAATCAAATAGTTTTTATCAAAACTAATTTAATAATTAATAATACAGATAATTATCTCATATGTGGATTAGAGACTATAACCTACAGAGTTTGATATAGGAAATAATATTGTTATTCCTACATATATGATATATAATGTGATGCCCTTTATCAGACCATTGGCAACATATAATGAGAGAACAAAGTCCATACAATTCTTTTTTTCAAAATTACAGTTTTACCGGTCAGACTCAGCTTGCTCATCACATTTCAATATATAGTTGTCATGAGATACAATAGATGGCAATTTGAAGATGATAAATTGAGTATATAGGCTCCATTTAGTAGGCACCATTGTCACCTGTGGATAATCTTGGCATCGTGAAGATAATCCAAACCCAAGAGAACTTGGCATGTAATTTTGCGAACTGCAGGTTCTTTCAAAGGAAGCAATTGCTTAATTGAACCACGATCAACATACTCCATATATACAACCGGTCATCAACCTGAGAACAATGATTAGAAATTGCAATATAATTTGCAACCACTGATCCTTAAATCTTATGCTTGTGCTACAGCAGTATACATGGAACAAGAACCATAGAACAAGTCACCAATCGATTTCCATAATACTTCACAATATTTGGATGGCTCAGTTGACGTAGAATTTTGATTTCCTGAAACAATAAGAAAACAGTCAAACACTAAGTTGGTAAATGTGTTGAGCTGTTACAGTGGACAGAAGCAAAGACAAGACTGATTGAAAAAAAAAATGAAGATAAAAATGTAGGAAAAACAAAATAAGAAGCGGAATCCAGAAATCAGAAATTTTCAGAACTAATGAAAGAGCAATGGACTGCAAAAATGTGTGTTATGTGTGCATGTGTGCATGTGTGAGTAAATTGTATTGGCAGTGTAATTGTCTCCAAAAAGGAAAAGGTTTTTACAAGTTAGAAAACATTGTATTAAGGCTCATCTTAAAAACATCTGAGTTAGCATCTATATATTTGCAGAAAATCACTTCGTTACAAATTTAGAAGTCCTATTATTATTAGCTTATTCTCTTTTTGTTTATATGAACAGTAATTCTTTGATATTTTATAGTTATCAACACAATATACTGAAAGAGAAGAATCTTTGACAGGACTGGAAGACGGAAACAAACTAATACCGATACAAGATCAGGATGATTAATACCCAGATACTATTCCTTAGGCTGCATCCAAGTAGAATATTAAACGGCTCCTCGAACTGTTTGAGTGATAATGGCAAATCATACTAGCTCATACATCCCCATCAGATCAGCAGTTAGGTTGAAGTGTTAATTGACCATAGATTTCCGTTATTCATCAATAGTGTGGACCAAGTTGGGGCCATTCAAATTGTTCTATGTTCTAATCATGGGTTTGCTCATGAGACATCTTTACCATTAAATGAATATTATTGTCCCTCATAATAGTATAAATAGAGACTTTTGAGGAGAAGAACCTGCTTTAAACATTCGGCAGATTTAGGATGATCAAGGATGACATTCACCATCTTTATTGCACATGAGGCTCCAGTCTTTCTGTTAAAAAACAAGCATGCATATGAGTAACTGAAGAAATAAGATAATGTTAAGCAGATGATAGTCAACACGTAGCCAGCAGAATAAGTGAATGACTTGCATACTTGTTGATTGCATGAAAAACACTTCCATAAGCGCCACTTCCAATCAACCTTATTGGCTTCCATCCACCTTCGATTAAAGTTGGAATTTGTGTAGTGTACTGTGTGGCACTTAATTCATGCTGAATAGATGACTGCATTGGTGATGAGGTTCCATGAGAGGGCAATAATTGTGCATCAACATGGTTATTTTCAGGCCATGCCCCGAATAAAAGATTATCTTGAATATTAGGACTGAGGAAAGGGTTGTGGCTCCCTAGGCCCGGAAAAGAAGGTAGACTATGATTAGTTTCAGCAATCACTTCCCAATAATAACCAACCACGCCTTCCTGAGATCTTTGCAAAAAAATGGCAGAAGTTTGGGAGAAATCTACATTTCTTGATCTGTGTGAACTCAAGTTGTGAATACCTTCAGAGTCAATATCATCAGAGATTTTTCTCAGAGATCTAACACTAATACTGCCTTCAACAACATCAACATGAGAAAAGAACAAGACCTTCAATACATTAATTTTCAGTAAAGAAATTAATCACCTTTTTTGGCTGCAGATTCCTCTCTCAAATCAAATTTAAGTCTGATTGTTTGATTCAAAACAGAATTTGTTGGGTTTCCTACACATACAACATCACAGGAGATTTTTCTGGGTCATCTTATCTGATACTAATAGTAATAACAATAGTAGCAAAAAAGACCTCCAATAAAATAATTTGAGTTGAGAAGTTGATCACCTCTTCCAACTTCAAAATCCAATCTTATAATAAGAATCTGAAATCCTATTGTTGGGTCCCCATTGTTTGATCCATGTGCACTCAAGTTGTGATTATCTTCAGATTCAACATCACCAGGGATTTTTCTGTGACATTTGATCATAATAGTGCCTGCAATAACAGCAACATGAGAAGGAAATGACCACCAACACAGTAAAGTTTTAGTACAGAAATCAATTACGTTTTCCACCTGCGAAACCTAAATTAAGTTCCCAATATCCAATTGCCGGTTCAGAAAAGGAGAAACTGCTTGAAAATTCTTGTGTGATGGCAGCATGATACACTGATCTCCAGAACCTCGAGAGGATTCTGTGTGACGTACTGAAACGACCATCTTGTTGGAGTTTATTTGATAAATATGTCACTATGTTGTGCACAATTATAATTAAATGTCTTATAGAAGCAACAATTATTTTTATTTTGCACATTATGTGCAGCAACTTCAGCTCCATAATGGGATTTGAGAAATCAACGAAACAGATCAACGGGTATAGCAGGTCAATTTGGGTGATCAACAAAGCTACGACCTACGAAGTTGCAAGTGGCCCAAACAAATCTCAGAGCTATGCTCTTGATTCCAAACCCAGGGTCTAATTCTGTGTTATCGTTTATAACCAGAATTGGAATTGTTGTAGAAATTAGAAACATGAATCCTATAATATCGACAAACTTTGCGATCTGATCAATTGAACGTAGTATTGGGAATCTTAATAACAGTGTATCGAATGTTACAAGCATCATCAAACTACGAGACTGCAGCACTAGGAACTTCCACTTTGCCAAGCATACTGAGGAAAGAAAAGACCAGGTCAGCGGGTATATGTTGTGAATTATATAGATCAACAGACCTGCAAAAATGAAACCAGCGCAAGCAGAGCTTAAGGCGTTGACCTTAATTCCAAGCCCAGACACAGAGACAAGAATGAAACAGAAGAAAACCTGCCATTACATGCCTTGCAATGCAAGAAATTCTGGACTTTAATCCTATTTTAATTTAATTTTATATACTTTTTTAATTTGTGTAATGTCCCTTTTTACAGTTAAATTATGAGCAACTAACCCTTCTCGCTCATTTCTGTCCAAATTACTTAATAAAATGGGCAAAAATATTTAACATTACAAGATACTTTGCTGGTTGTGCAGGTTTCCCTCACCAAGAAAGGCACGCCCAGGTACTGAACTTTGGATTGGGAGTGTGATGAATTGATGAACAAAATTTCAGATTTTGACACTGTTTTCCTTTGTTTTTTCCTCAAGCGTCCACGAAGAGGTCGCATGAATGTTGGGCTTCAAGTGGGGGAATAGTTGGGGAGCAAATTCACCTGCAAGCTTCAACTTCGCCAGTAAGAACGAGCCTAGCGGCAATGGGGATGGGACATTCTTCGTCCCCGGCGTAGCAAAGCCAACTGTACACAGAGAAGCCATCGAGTGGATTCAGTAAGAGGTTAAGTGTAATTTACAATACTTCTAATTTTGTAGAAGAGATTCTTGTAATTCGTCTAATTTTGTTAGAGGCGAAGTATATTCTATTATGTTTCTAATTTTCGATAGTTTCTCTTCTCCAATCCTCAGTGAGAATGTATATTTTCAATCATCCAAACCCGCCCGTCAGAAATTTCCAGAAACCGGAACAGCAGGAGCAGGGCCGGTGAAGGTCGCAGACTCACAGTAATTAAGTTCGAGTAAATATACAAAATCGTCCCCTCACCACATTTTAGTCCCTTAAATCACTCCATTAGTTTTTCAAAAATAAACGAACATACAATATATTTAAATTAATTATTTATAAATTTAATTTTAACTATTAATATTTTAAATATATAAAATATATTTAATTTAATTTTTCATAAATTTTAAATTTTAAAATTATAAAGTTTAATGTAATTAATTTTTAAAATTTAAAATATATAATTTAAGAATTTAAGATTTAAAATTTATAAAAGATTAAATTATATATAATTTTTATTTTTAAAATATTAAAATTAAATATATAAGATACTAATTTAAATATAATTTTATGTTTGATAAATTATTTTATATATTTATGTATTTATTAAGAATTAATTAAGTAATTCATATATATATATATATCAAAGACTAAAATAATTATTATCTTATTTTTAAAGGATTATTTTATATATTTTATGAATTAACTAGTTGAATCGGGGCAGTGTTTTCGGTTTCTAATTTCTATTTCTCGTGTACTAAATCGAAGCTCAAATACAGGTCTATTAGCTGGGCTCTCAATCACCACAGTTACCCAAACTTCAGAGATGTTGAAAATAGTATGTAGGTTGGGAATGCCCATGAGCATTCGAAGAACAGGAAGAGATATTTCATTTGAAGAACTGATGGGGAACTGATTCAAGTTCAACTTTTCTTCTTGTCTCATCAACTATGCGGCATGGTTTGAGATCTGAGGGAAGAAGTGGGAAAGTTACGGGTAACTTGTTTTGTGTTTCTTTTTAAATTCCATTACAATTTGGACTGTCAAATGAAATTATGATCAGAGGATAATTGCTCAAAATTTAAATTGCAAGGGAAAATATTGCATCAATACCTTTTCTGTCCTTTTGGCTAAGATCAAGTGTAGAAGAAGTGAATAAATGTTAATTGGGTTATGAGAAATTTTTTGCATTTTAACTTAGCAACGTACGACTTATGTAGTCAAAAGGCCATTGCTTAATAATCATTTTATATTCTATTTTTAATATTATTTAGTTGGAGTTAGATCTTTTATTTTTATTATTATTTAATTTTAATAAATTTTTATTTATTTTCATAATTTATATTAACATATGTTTTATAAATCATGTTTTTTTATTATTTTTAATTTTATATCTATTTATATTTTACCTTTTCTCAGTGTTTAGATCCTCAAAACACAAAATATCCATTTCTTTGGCAATGAATGGCAGTTCTTTTTTTTTTGGGTCCATGTATGTGGCATATGCGCAAGCAAAACGGAAGAGCTTGTGCAGTTGTATCGTCACCTTATCAACCAACTAATTAACATGGACCATTGCAGTTGCCATCAGTGATCAGATCTTGCAACTCATACTCATCTGGCAAGCTCCCATATACTAAATGATTAATATTACAATTATATTCTTATATTTATATTTTGATATAAATATCAGTTTGAGACTGATAATAAATTAAGTATAAAATTTTACATAATTTAAACTTAAAATAAGACTTCAATTTAAATGCACAAATATAACAGCACTCATACCATATTATAGACAGTGGTTGCGTACGAGTTTAATATGAACCAAGAGAAAAAACAAATTTTGGCAAGCAAGAGCATATCATATGTAAATGAAGTGGATGTCTGCTATCAATTATGGCAAACCATAGAAATGCCAAAAAGACTATTCTTTTTTCCAAACTTCTGGGAAGAACAGTTGAAGGACCTATTTTAAATTAACACAATAATTTGAGGGAAGAAATTTCAACGGACTGGTTTCCATTTTCTTTTTTTTTTTTGGTAATGACTGGTTTCCAAATTTAATAATTTCACTTTTGTAACAGCATAATCTTCTTAATAAATTTAATCTACCCACTTCATGACACATTATTTTCTAACTGGTCAATTTGTAAATGAGAATTAGATGATTTTTTATCTCAAAATTATAGTGTATATATAAAAGAGAGATAAAAATAAAATTAAAAAAATAAATGAATAAAAAATTTTAATATAGATAAAAATAAAAATATTAAAGAAGTTAAAAAAAAATTAAATAATCCAAATCCTATTCGTAAAAGTCACTTTGAGGTTGTGGAGCAGTTTTCCTTACAAAATGGAGCCAGCTTTCACTTTGTTACTGTACGAGTTAGCATTTTCTAAGAATTAAAACAGATAAATTGTAATTTCGCACAATATTCTTTGACAGAAAGAGTTTCATGCAATTCATGGCAAATCCCTCATCTTATATTCTCTAAAGATATTTATGACCATAATTATTTTATTCAAAACATTTCAGGATTTGAGATACTAAACTTAAGTTGTGGTATACCACTTAATTATATAAAAATTAATACATAACATTCTTGTATAAAATTCAAGGTACTGAACCAGTTAATAAAACAAGAAAAGTAGAACTAAATTGGGTAACCATATAAAGTTGCGACAATCAAATGTGACCACATAAACTTAAGAGAATCATGAAATTGATTAGATGGACATAATCCGCATGTAAGCAGGCAACGCAGGTACTGAAACAAGGAGATGCTGTCATTGCCGTGGACCCAAGGCTGCGAAGAAGTCTGCCCTCAAACATGGCAGTGGACAGTGGAGCAGGTTCTCAAGTTTGCCTATGCCAATGCCTTGCTCCTTTGAGGCAATCAAAGCCTACAATGAAGAATTGCACAGAGGTTCTATGGGGCATCCATAAAGAATTTAGAGATAATGCCGTTTCTCATCCTCCCCTTACTTCTCATCATTCTTTAGTAATTTTTACTGACTTTTATGTAATTTTTATTTAGTAAATTGTATTAGAGCAGTTTTTCTTCAATAGAGTAACATATTCAACGGGAGAGAAGGGAAGAAAAAAAAAATCCCAAAATCTACATTTTCTAGTAGATAATAATAATAAGAGTAAATTATATTAACCTCCTTTGAAGTATTTGATTATGACACTCCACCCCATTCTTACTCAAATATGACACTTTACCCTATTTATTCAAATATTAATTAAAAAATATATTTAATATTAATAAAATATTCACAAAAAGAATATTAAATCAATATTTTAGTCTAATTTTATTTAAAAATTATACTTTAATTCAGTTAATCATTTTAAATAATTAATATTTTGATAAATTATATTTTTTAATCAAATAATTATATTTATTACAAAGTATAAATTTAATAACATGTATGATTATAAAAAAAAATTTAGTATAAATATAAAAGTATATTGGGGATGAGTTTAGTTAAGAAAAAAATGTAAAGCATAATTGATTTTATTTTTTACTAACTAAATTCATCCTAAGATGCTTTTATATTTATACTAAATTTTTTTTATAATCATATATATTGTTAAATTTATATTTTATAATAAATATAATTATTTGATTAAAAGAATATAATTTATCAAAATATTAATTATTTAAAATGATTAACTGAATTAAAATATAATTTTTAAATAAAATTAAATTAAAATATTAATTTAATATTCTTTTTATGAATATTTTATTAATATTAAATATATTTTTTAATTAATATTTAAATAAGTAAGATGGAGTGTCATATTTGAGTAAAAATAAAATAAAATATCATAATCAAATACCTCAAAAAATATTAATATAATTTACTCTAATAATAATATGGCCTAGTAGATAGATACGTAGGCTACACTCGCGTCTATATTAGCGTCCGTGAGATTCAACCGCTATATCAACCCACAACCTTCTCCCGTCGTTCCCGCCTTCAAATGGAGGCATCCACGTGTTCTCCGCCTCGCCGTTCCACAAGCATCTGAGATGAGATCCCATACTTCCCAGGTCCCATCCCAAGGCCAAATTCAAATGGCCCCTTATCTTCTTCCCCACAATCATGTGACTCTTGCTTCACTCTTAACCTTTTTTGTCACTTCAAAAGAAGGAAGAAATAACTATTCTTCTTCTCTGATATTTTCTTCCGATCTTCACAAACTCCAAAAGCTTCTCTTTCTCGCTACGGTTCGTCCGAAAGGGAAAAAAAAAAAAAAGCTTCTCTTTCTCACTCTCTGTCTGTTTGCTCATTATGGGGGCTTATTTAAAAGCATCCTTTTGAATATCTCTTAGATTCTCGTTTATAGCCTACCATCTCCTTAAATATCTTTTGGTTACCATTCTTCCGCTCCCAGATTTTCCCTCAGGATATTAATCACTTCATATCTCTCTTGCCCATTTCTTCAATCTTCGTAGCATTGCTTGAAGTTGAAGTGGTAATACTAATACTCCCACTTGGGTGCTATTTGTTTATCATAATTTTGATTGAAATCATTTTTTTTTTAAAGAATATGGGTGTGTGCTCTTGTGAGCCTCTCTCTCTTGCCCAGTTCAGATAGCATTGCTTAGAGTTGAAATAGTGATACTCTTGCATGCTTGATGATAATTGTGATTGATATATGTGCTGTTTGAATTTGGATTTGAGTTTTTGTAACAATTACGTGGTTCAGATTAATTGGGTAGTGAAATTTTCTTTGACAGATTGGTTTTGAGAAAGATAAGTGATTGGAAATGACGACTAAAGTTGATGCCCATGGTCGTGGTGGTGCTGCTGTTGCTCCCGCCGCTTCTGCCAAAGTGCCAGCGGTGGCGCACCCATTGGCTGAAAAGCCTGAGGAGATAGCGTCTAATATCAATTACCATGCCCAGTTTAGCCCTCATTTTTCCCCTTTCAAATTTGATCTGGAACAAGCTTACTTTGCCACTGCAGAGAGTGTTCGCGATCGTCTCATACGAGTATGTTGCTTCTTTGAATTTGGATGTATATACTAATTTTCTGGGCACTCGGTAGTGATTGTCGACGGGGCATCTTGATGGTAATCGTGGGTCGACTATTACATAAATAACTTGTATCACTGACAAGCCTAAGAGCCAAGACAAGAAAACCATATTATCACAAGGTTAAATAAGTGTATGTAGGGCATCTATATGAGAATCTCGTTAAACTTAGCATTGCGACAGCTCACTTTAGCAACTTTAACTATGTAGCATAAATGCGATTCAAGCTTTCGAAAGTTAATTAGTAAGCTGACATTTGGAGTCATATCTTTTAAGTTAGTTGATATTCTTAATTAAGTAGCAAGTTATGAATCATGTCTTTATAATTTTTTTAATCTAAGAGCCACAGAAACGAATGGAAACTCAATAATGCCAAACAAATTAAATTTGTACAAATTTTGTACTTCAATAAATAGTTTGTTCTTTCCTCAGTTAAGTTCTTTCCTCAGTTAAGTTGTAGGTTTACATACATGTAGTGATTGGACTAATGCTGTTACCATATATTGCTTATAACATTTTCAGCAATGGAATGAAACGTACCTGCTTTTTCACAAAGTTGATCCCAAGCAAACATACTACTTATCAATGGAGTATCTTCAAGGTCGAGCTTTGACTAATGCAATTGGTAACCTGAATATCCAAGATGCATATGCTGATGCTTTGCGCAAATTTGGGCTTGAACTTGAAAATATAGTGGAACAGGTAAATTGCAAATTACAACCTTAACATGTGGAAGAATTCTCCCTGAGCCTCATAAAATTAACCATGTCAAGGTAAGATCATGTGATTGCAAGAAGAAAAAAAACATAATTTATATGAAAGAATGGTTAAACACATTTTCAGTCCAATATGACTCCAAAGTATGTAAAATGATGCAAATATGAAGATAACATTTTCTGTTAAATGAGGGGAGAACAGTTGAATGACATATAGACAGTCTCATCTAAGTAATGAACTTATATATACTATATTGTCCACGTAATGTCATGTGTACTGTGAGTAATTCTTTCTAACCATTTTACATGATTCAAATGATTTCTATTTCTCACCAAGGTCTTAAATCAAACTTTTCTTTCTCCAATATGCTACCTTTTCTGAAAATACAATTGCATATGATATATAGCATATAAAATTGGTTGGCGCTTTCTTTCAACTTTTGGTTTGCCAATATTGATTATATGTGAACCTTTGCAGGAGAAAGACGCAGCACTAGGAAATGGTGGTCTTGGTAGGCTTGCTTCTTGCTTTCTGGATTCCATGGCAACACTAAACTTGCCTGCTTGGGGTTATGGTTTGAGGTATAGATATGGGCTATTTAAGCAGAGAATTACCAGGGAAGGCCAGGAGGAACTTGCAGAGGACTGGCTTGAGGTTTGATTTTGTGTTTTTTTTTTTTCCTTGTAAATCCATGGGAATTGTCATATTTTATGGAATACTGATTATATGTGAATGAAAACCATCCAGAAGTTTAGCCCCTGGGAAGTTGTCAGGCATGACATTTTGTACCCTGTCAGATTCTTTGGTCATGTCGAGGTTAATCCAAATGGAAGGTAAATATTTATCTAATCAATATTATTATGTATTGGATTATTATTTTAGACTCTATTGTATTTAGGCTGCTTTGATGCGTTTAAGGGTCCATGATACTGAAAATTAATAACCTCATTCAATAAATCATTATTCACATGTAACAACTTATGTCACCCTATACATATTAATTGGTCAGAAGTACTTATGGTTTGGTAAATATGCCAGCCGAAAATGGGTTGAAGGAGAGGTTGTTCAAGCACTGGCTTATGATGTGCCCATACCAGGATACCAAACAAAGAACACTATCAGTCTACGCCTCTGGGAGGCAAAAGCTTGTGCCAATGACTTCAATTTATTTTTATTTAATGATGGACAACATGAATCTGCTGCGGTGCATCACTCACGAGCTCAACAGGTTGGTATTAGTGACTTTCTGTTATTGTTCAAGTCTTCAAGAGTAACCAGGCTATTGTTGATGATCAGTGAGCAGGTATTGTTAGTGTATCAAATTAGGAAAATATGATTTTCGACCTGCAAAAATCTTGTTTGATTTACAAAAATTGAAGCCATTACAAATCTAATTACAAATTGTGGTAGACCTTCTTCCCCACCTCAACCCAACCCTGCACTGCCTAGAAAAATAAAATAAAGCCTAAAATTTGCATGAATCAGTTTTATATTAAAATTTGAATTGGTAGATCTGTGCGGTTTTATATCCTGGAGATGCAACAGAAGATGGAAAACTTCTACGGCTAAAGCAGCAGTTCTTTCTCTGCAGTGCATCACTCCAGGTGAGTTAAATTCTTTTCCTCCTACAAATGTCCTTTATCATGTGACTTTTCTTTACATCATCATATTTCTTTCTGCCCCCTTATTTTGGAAGGATTATGACCATATTGTGTTAGACTTTTCACATAAAGTCACATTGAATTAACTCAAGGTTGCCCAATTTATTAGTGTGTATATATTTATACTTTTTCTTTAGTTTGATAGTAATGATCACATTCCATCCTCAACTAACTGCTGCAACGAGCAAAATTTTTTGAGTTCTGTTCATATTTCTTTGACATTATAAAGATTGTAGTCTGATTCTGACGGCATTGATATTTCCCACAGTGATATTAAATTGTGATTAAAGTTACATCTCTTGATGTCACCGACAAGAATGCCATTTTGTTCTGTCATTTTGCGTGCTGTTCTCACTTTTGTCCTCTCCCATCTTTATCAATTACAGGACATTATTTTCCGATTTAAGGAAAGGAGACAAGGCGAAGGATCTTGGAAATGGTCTGAGTTCCCTGGCAAGGTTGCTGTTCAACTGAATGATACTCACCCCACCCTTGCCATCCCAGAGTTGATGCGATTACTTATGGATGATGAAGGGCTGGGATGGGATGAAGCGTGGGATGTGACAACAAGGTGAAGTATATTATAAAAACTTTTTCTTGGCATTTTGCTTGGTGATCTGTTTTCTTCCATGACTGTTTAACATTTGTAGTGCATTTCTCACACTTAAAATATGATGTATGTATAACCAGGACAATAGCTTACACTAATCACACTGTACTCCCTGAAGCTCTGGAAAAATGGTCTCAACCTGTAATGTGGAAGCTTCTCCCGCGCCATATGGAAATCATAACAGAAATAGACAAGAGAGTATGTTGCTTGCTTTCATTCTTCTTTTAATAAGTTCCATCAAAGCTATGCTGATATATTTCAAGCTGGAAATCTTAAAATGCTTGCAGTTTGCTGCAATGATAAATGCAACACGATTGGACCTTGAGAGTAAGCTTCCGAGCATATGCATCTTGGACAACAATCCCCAGAAGCCGGTAGTACGGATGGCAAATTTATGTGTAGTTTCTTCACATGCAGTAAGTGGTCCACTTGTTTGTCTTAAGTTCTTCTTTCTCCAACTTACCAAGCATTCCATTATAGGTACAGGAAGAGCATTAAACTGAATGTTCATTAACAACAGTAAATCAAAGTCCAGTTAGCATGGGCACATGTGCATGTGCATGTGTGTGTGTGTGTGTGTGTGTGCACATTTTGGATAAGGAGGAAAAGAAAGTGAGAGTACAAATGGAATGGAGGATAAGGTATCCTAAGAAAAATGAAAAGAAATGAAATATATTGATGGCAAACAAAGATGCACTAGTAACATAAGGGTCTCTAATTCCTTAGTATACAGAGGCCCTTGAAGTAATTATGAGCCAAACACCAAATATACAATCATTTGGCTCTAGCCAGATACACCGAAGGGCAACATAGATGGCACTTATCTGTAGAGTTTTTCTCTAATGATTCCTTCCAAAGACCCTGCAGCCAATCAAATGGTATTGTTTCAAGTTGAAGGGAAATACCCAGTGTGCATCAGAAACAAAACCTACACCAGATGGTAAAGGTCCTGTTACTGTGTTGCACTAGTCTCAAGCAAGCATATTAACTACTTGTTATGTTAATTTTTGTGAAAGTGGCTTGGGAGCACAAATCTTCAGCTAAGTGAATACTGCAGAGTAATGGTTTTCCTACCATCTTTTCTAGCCATATTATTTGTCTAACAGAGACATAATGGCAAATTAAAAATTGAAATCCTAAAATTAATGATGCTCTTAAAATATCCAATGCAAATGGCTCAGAATTTGAAATACACTCTGTTGTTCTTACATAAGGAAAATGGAACAACCATATGTTTGGTCTGTTTGAAAACTTCTTTCCTTTCTATTCATCCCTTTCTCCCCAATCATTTCTTTGTTGTTATACTTCTTTTTATGTGTAACCTTGTCTCATCTATTTGTGCTTAATGATTTCATCTGAGATTTATTAACTTCTTGGTGTCCATCTCTTTGTAGGTAAATGGTGTGGCCCAGTTACACAGTGACATATTGAAGTCAGAATTATTTGCGGACTATGTTTCAATATGGCCAACAAAGTTCCAGAATAAAACTAATGGCATTACACCTCGGAGATGGCTCCGTTTTTGCAGTCCTGAGCTCAGTAGTATAATCACTAAGTGGCTGAAAAGTGATCAATGGGTAACCAATCTTGACTTACTGACAGGTCTTCGACAGGTGTGTTATTGGATGATTCTACTACTTTAATTGATTCCTATATTTGCAACATTCTCACTTTGAACTTCTGTTGCTTTTTCCTGCAGTTTGCGGACAGTGAAGACCTACAAGCTGAATGGCAGTCTGCCAAGATGGCTAATAAGCAGCGCCTGGCACAATACATTCTGCAGGTGACTGGTGTCAGCATTGACCCGGATAGTCTATTTGACATTCAAGTCAAGCGCATCCATGAATACAAGAGGCAGCTACTAAATATCCTTGGTGTAATTTATAGGTACAAGAAATTGAAGGTATGAGAAATAGTCTATGACCGATGGTTTATGATTGTTCAGTATCCATTGCCTGACACTGAAGCACTGTAAATGTTGTTCTGAATTGCCAAATTTTCTTGTCACCACTGCCATCCTGTGTTCATTATTAATAATGATTACCTGTATCTGTTTTTTTGCATCTCAGCAGCTACTTTGACAATAAATAATAAAAAAAAAAAGATGATATACTTGTAGCAGGTATTTTGCTTTGGCCTTATGTCTCATGCTAATTATACCTTAACATTGTTGTGTGTATTACTTCACCAAAACTTACGTAGAAGATCCTGTCACTGTATTTTCTAAGATCCCATTGTTTTACATAAGCTTTAAACAATATCAAAAATAATTCTTGTAACTAAATTGTAATAGGAGATGAGTGCTGAAGAACGGAAAAATACAACTCCACGCACTGTGATGATTGGAGGAAAGGCTTTTGCAACTTACACAAATGCTAAAAGAATAGTGAGGCTGGTAAATGATGTTGGTGCTGTTGTCAATGATGATCCTGAGGTCAATAGCTACTTGAAGGTAACTTAATTTGGACAACTTTTCAGATAATGTTAGAATCTCTTATTGCTTTTGAAGGTTGGAATGTTTGCTGCAGATAATTTATGGTTCATAATTGCCATGCCTGTCTTCTTATAATGATGACGTGAAAGTTGATTGCTAAAGTTTTGAAAAACTAATGATTTATGCCAATAATAGAAGATTTCTTGTGCAGTTGTATATTTCCTGGTGGTTTATACTTCCTTTAATGCAGTATGATAATTTGCCACTGATCTAGCTCCATTTTTCTATCATGTGCTTGGAGCACATATGGATGAATATATATTTCACTATGCCAGACAGGTTTACAACGCTCCTTCATTTTCAGGCAAGTTCTTGCCACTAAAAGAAATGTATAAAGACAGAATTTGCATAGTTTCAACTAGTTTGTAGAAGAGGATTGGAAACCCTTTGGACCAGTGGAAGGAGACATGGATTATTCATAATTAATGCTGCTTGCTTAGTCAATTCAGACATGCATCATGCACACATTCATACTTGTCTACATGGATACAGATGTTTATACATAGATACAATATTAATTACTATGTTGCTGGAAGTTGGGAATTAGGTAGGTGGTCGAATAAATGCTATTTTGTTTTAAATTGGCCAAACCTTTTCAGGTTGTGTTTGTCCCCAATTACAATGTATCTGTGGCAGAGATACTAATTCCTGGAAGTGAGCTATCCCAGCATATCAGCACTGCAGGAATGGAAGCGAGTGGCACAAGCAACATGAAATTTGCACTAAATGGGTGCCTTATAATTGGTACTTTAGATGGAGCTAATGTAGAAATCAGGGAAGAAATTGGTGAGGATAACTTTTTCCTCTTCGGAGCGACAGCAGATGAGGTACCTCGGCTGCGGAAGGAAAGAGAGAATGGACTGGTATACAATTGTATTCCTCTTTAAGATCTATGAATTTCTTTTTTCATTTTCAGTAAATATAATGCCATAATGCTTCATGATAATCTTACTTGGTATCTTACAATTAAACTGTGTTATGCTATTTAACCGTGGAAAACTTACTGTTGATCAATCAATATAGACTGGAAGAGAGTGGTCGATTGTAGGGCCAGTATCTGGCGATGTTAACATGTACTTCAACTAATGCAGTCCTGGATCACTAAATCCAATTCATTAGGTGATAGAATTGCCATAATGGGTTTCTTTGACATGACACATGGTAGGAAATTGTTGATTTGGTACCTAATTTTAAAGACCAATATTCACGAGGGTCTTGTCCAGTTCCCAATTTCAATAAACTAGTATATGACTTATCGACTATCATGCTGCATGGAGAGGGAGCTGAATCCATTAAGTCATACTTCTCTCAACATTGATCCTCCTATGCTTGACTGCAATTATTTGTTTGAATTTTGATGCATGACTGTTAAATCCCAACTTTTTGATAGTGAACAGCTCTACTTTCTGTAAATTACAGTTCAAACCAGATGCTCGATTTGAAGAGGCAAAGCAGTTTATTAGAAGTGGGGTATTTGGAAACTATGACTATAACCCATTGCTTGAGTCTTTGGAAGGAAACTCCGGTTATGGTCGTGGTGATTATTTCCTTGTTGGTCATGACTTCCCAAGCTACATGGATGCTCAGAAAAGAGTAGATGAAGCTTATAGGTAAGACCATCTCTTCTTCGTCACTTTTGTTTCCTGTACCAGTTTATGGTCAAGAACCATTCCTGTCTCCAGTTAGTTCTTACTTATTATAAGTAAAATCGTGAACACAACTTCATTGATTTCTGGACTATTATTACTTTTAGGAAAAAGAAATGTTCGAACTTACTAAACTTACATCATGCATTTAAAAATTGGTTTATCAGCCTAATTTTGTTATTCTCATAAATTAAATTTTTTTTAATATTCACTTAAAAAAATTTAAATTATTAAATTTACTTAGTCTTAATATTGAACTACGAAACCCAAATATTAAATGGCCCTTTGGCTGTTTGTATCATATTGGTGCTTCCACATTTCTTGAGAGCAATCTTTTTCTATGTGAGGAGCAACCTTATTAACTTTCCCCTCATTCATCTCTGCTAAGCATTGTCAACAAAAATTCACAGGTTAGTTTACGTTCTCCCATTTATTATGAGACTTAAATAGTGACATAGCCAATTTGTCCAAATAACACAAGGTTGCAGCCCTCAACCTTGAGAGGAAAATATGCAGAAAGCGAAGGGATTCTGCTTCAAATGGATATTATACTAGCTGTAATACTTTTTAACTTGTCCTTATACATGAGATTTATGTTATTGTGCATGTTATGCCTGCAGTGATAAGAGGTGGCTAAAAATGTCTATTTTAAGCACCGCTGGGAGTGGAAAATTTAGTAGTGACCGGACAATTGCTCAGTATGCCAAGGAAATTTGGAACATAGAAGAGTGCCGCATTCCATAATTTCAGCGGTGCATCTCTTACTTTATGCCTCTGTAATATAGCACAATGGGTAGCATCAGAAATAATTGAAAATAATACATTATAAAAATAAAATATGATTTTATGATGCACTTGATTCTTTACTGCTGAATGGAGCAGCTCAAATCATATGTAGGTTTAAGCTGTGTATTTTCATTGAAGTGCCCCCAACCCATCCGCTACTGGTGGCTGGGGCTTTGTATTTTCATTTTGCAAATGTATGATTGAATGAAATTTTTGTTTTTCTATTAAAATTAAAATATATAGAACTCTTTTCAACTTAAGATCAATTTTAAAAGATATTCTTTTATTTTCATTTTTTACATAAAATTTTTCTAAATTCTTTAAATTTTGCAATGCACTCCTTCTGTTATACTTTTCATCTAAAACCTAATGGATTCTCCAAAATCATGGTTAAACTCCAAATTAGTCTATGGGAAACCCCTAAACTAAATGAATATTCCGAATCTCACAAATTTCCTCAAACTTTTTTCCAATCGGAGCCTTACACTTAACACAATCCCACACTAAAATATAGAAGCAAAATTGTAAAAGAATGAAAAATGTAAGTATTCAAATCAAAGTAGCCATTTAGATAGCTAATTGCGGAGTTAAAATCTATCACATGATGTCGAACATGTCTTCTCTGAGAATAATATAGGTACGGTTAGTGAAGTGGATTAGTTCTGTATTCCGCTTAGCTTTAGGGAAGAAAGAACTGCTTGAGGCACCTATGGTAGATGTGGGTGGCTGGCGAGCAAAGTGGCTAGGTGATTGGCTTTGGTTATAACTTCAAACCTGAACTATTGCATTATGCCATTATGCTATCATCTCAGTTGTGTGCTATAAGATTAAGAGCCCTTACAATTATGTTATTGCTTGTGGATTAATAAAATCAGTTTGACTCGGTACGGTACATGATGGAGGGCAGAACTTAATGGAGGTTTTGCATCCAGGTCGTGTTTTGGCCTTCAGTGCCCAAAGTCGAAGCTTTATCACCGATATTGATGCTCCGGCCACCACCGCCATCTATCTTTCTGCCTACAAAGTGCGCGAGTCATTCAATTCAAGTCTTTGGGAAGAGCGATTACCGTGGGATTGTGTCAAGTGTTAGGATCCAATTGGGGGAAAAGCTTTGAGTGGATTAGTATGAGATTGGGAGTGTTCATTTAGCTTAGAGACAATTTGGGTATTTTACATACATTAATTTGGGGTTTGATTATGATTTTGGAGATTTTGTTAGGTTTTGAATAGAAAATGTAATAGAAATGGTGCATTACAAAATTTAAAGAGTTTAGAAAGATTTTATGCAAAAATTACAAAGAAAGAAAATTTTTTTGTAACTGACCTTAAGTTAAAAGAAAGTCTTACACATTCTTGCCATGTGCACAAATGAGTATAATATTATGAATATTGATAATCATGTAGGGGTTTATGGTGCAAATGGGGGACATTTTAGCAAATTATATAGTAAACCATATGAGAAGCTGGGCATATGTAACAAATCCAAAGGTACAAGAAAAATATTAGTGTCATAAAACTTTCACAAAACTTATCTTTTATCATCCAATATAGTGCAATTTATTTGTCATTGTTAGACTTACCATTATAATAGCAATGAATGGATTATGTAAAATTTTAATAAAAAATTTTAGTAGGAATAGCATTGTTTAAAGTATTATTGTCATTTAACACAGTCACTATTGAATTTTGATAATCTCTAGGATCTTTAGTCTTACTTTGTGTGATTGAATAATATTTGGTAAGAAAATAAAAACATTATTTTAAATTCATGAGTTTTTATATTTTAACTCATTAATTTTAATGAAAAGTATTAATTTTGTATTTATTTAAAAGTGTTTATTTTACATTTTTTTCCTATTTATGATAATTGGTTGTTTGAGAAACTTTCATCAAGAAATTAAGTATTTAAAAAAGAATCATGTAGCAAAACAAGATTTCGCTTTATCTACACATTGTTAAAAAATGAAGTGTTGATTTTGAAAAAGTAATTCTTCATAGACAAATTAGTAAGGTAAAAAATACACTGTTTTATTGTTTTTATAAATTTAATTTTAAGACATATTTATTTAAAAATTTTAATTTATTATATTTATTAAATTTTATATATTAAATTATAAAATTTAACAAATCAATACACCTTAATTAATTTGTGAGGCTGTAATAATTTTTTGGCAACAAATCATAAAGCCATATGATTGTAATAAGTGACAATAAAAAGCCATTTTTTTCATTAAATATGAATGTGACATTAAAAAAAAAATGGCTCTGAAGACATTGTTACTGGCTGGTACAAAAGAAAGTATTATCCTGAAATATGGAATGACTGAAATACCTTTCATGTATTGCGTAACGTACGTAATTTAAAGGGTAAATTAATAATTTCACGGAGAACCCTAAACTACTTAAACCTCAAGAGTCTTACCTACGGTCTCTCTCGCGTCTACCCCTCCCGGCAACTCTCTCCCTCCCAACCTCACGGTCCCTGCGGTAGCTCCCCCTTACAATCTCACTCTCACTGCGGCAGCTCTCTCTCATAATCTCACTCACACGGCGGACCGTGCTGGTTTTGATTTTCCCTTTCTTTGAATTTAGCCTTCAAGTGAGTATCTGTTTAAAAGATAATATTTTCAGCTACTGTGGATGAGTAATCTCTGTTTGCTGACTTGTGTATACAGTATGATTGGGGTTGCCTGGTGGGTCTGCAAACGACACTGCTGAGCCTGCAGTGCTGGCAAGAGGCGCTTCTCCGGGTGCGCTACCACTGTAGATTTGAAGATTAACCTTTCCTCCAACAACCCAGCAAAGCCTCTCTCCGCTAAGTGAGTTCTATACTACTAATTTCCTCCTTAACTTAATCAGTTCCCTTCCCTTTCTTTTCTTTTTTTGTTAATGAATCAGTGCTTGATTTCATTGGATGATAAGCCCATTTCCATAGGATCTGTGGGACAGTAAATGAGCTGTCTTATGTGAATGAACTTAAGCGACAAAACTTAGGAATTCACTGTCTGCACTGGCAATTAATTGTACACCTTTTATGTTTCCTCTCTGTTTTGTTCAATCTGCACCCGTATATCCCATTTAATGATGTAGATTTTTAGTGACAGAGTGCTGATTACAGGATATATGCTCTTGATCATGTTAAAATATATTGCCAATGATTAAGCGATTTTGTTCAGTCTAAACGAATCAAACAATAATCACATCTCATATTCTAGTCTAGATCTTATACCCTTAGATTCAATTAAACTTTCAACTGAAAAAGAAAAGGCAAGAACAATTACTATCTATCTGCTATCTTGTGGCTGAATTTATGAGTAGTGAGTAACCATGCGTCGTAATTGTTGCCTAAATTCATTATCTCACCACTTGATTTTTCATGTTCAAAATATGAACTTCTTTTCTTTGTTGCAGATGCGCTAGTTATATGTTAATAGCATCCCACGTAAAAATTATTAGGTACAGAAAAAAGCATAATTGAAGGCTAGCTGATGCAGGATATTCTTTTGCCTGTGTCTGTTGTTGTAGCCCCATGCATCCTCATATTGTAATTTTGCTTAGTTTTTCTTTTAACCATCAAATGCTTAGATTCCGCCACAATCACAATATTTACAGGTATCAAAAGCATTTTTATAGTCCAGATTTCAATTACAGTACTTTAATTTTAGTTAGCAAATTTCAGTAAGTTATCGTGCATCAAAATCACTCTTCTCGAGCACCCACTATTTGGTCCTTCTTTATTGCAGTTGGAAACAATGGCAAATCAAACCTCGAAAAAACCCACAGTGGACTTCAATTTGAAGGAAATCTCTCCCAGCATTGGTGCCCTAAACGACACAAGGAATGATGGAATCACTACTGGCACTGACCTTATTGAATTTACTCTCTTCTTATATGTGAAAGTTGTGAGGGCTAGAGTCCTTCCTGGAATTTATGGTCGTATCACTCGTGACCTTTATGTGGAGGTAAAAGTTGGAGAATTTAAAGGAACACCTCTGTGGTTTAGTAGAATGTTGGACCCAAAATGGAACCAAGTCTTCGCTCTTGAGAAGGTTCGAATTCAAGAGCCAACTTTAGAAATTGTAGTGAAAAGTAACTATTACAGGTATGACAAAGTTGTGGGTCAACTTTCATTTGCAATATCTGATATTCCTGTCCGATTTCCAACTGAGAGTTCACTCGCAACACAATGGTATCGGATAGAGGATGACAAGGGGAAAATGCACATAGGAGAGTTGATGCTCTCTCTTTGGGTAGGAACTCAAGCTGATGAGGCTTTTCATGAAGCTTGTCAATTAGATGTAGTAGCATCAATCAACATCTTCAATATTGCCAACACCCGTTCGCAGACATATCTTACACCTAGGATTTGGTGTCTCAGAGGTACTGTGATTGAAGCTCAGGATTTGTTACTTCAAGATAAAACTGAGAATTCTAAAATCTTCGTCATAGCTAATTTGGGAAGTTGGACTTTCAGAACTAAGTTGGCAGAGAGTAAGAATGGAAAACCAAAATGGAATGAGGATTTATTCATTGCTGTGGCAGAACCATTTCATCAAGATTTGATTCTAAGCGTAGAGCTGGGAACATCAAAAAATCACAAAAGCTTAGGGAAGTGTAGAGTTTCTTTAAAGAATGTAAACAAGAGATTGGATGGGGCACCTGCAGCTGTTAAATGGTATAATCTTGAGAGACCCAAAATCATTGAGGATGAACAGGATGAAAAATTTGCTAGTAGACTTAGTATGAGGCTCGCTTTGGATGGTGGGTATCATATATTTGATGAGGACCCAGAACATACCAGTGATCTAAATGCAACATCCAAGAAGTTGTGGGAATCCAGCATTGGGGTTTTTGAAATGGGTATCTTGAATGCTACTGGACTCCCAGCAATGAAGAAAGGAAATCGTACTGATGCCTATTGTGTGGCTAAATATGGCTTAAAATGGGTTCGGACAAGAACAATTGTTGATAGTCTTTCTCCGAAGTGGAATGAGCAGTACTCTTGGGATGTCTATGACCCATGTACATTCATCACAGTTGCTGTGTTTGATAATGGTCAGTTACAGAAAGTACACAAGGCTGAAGGAGAAATAGATACGAGAATCGGGAAGGTGAGAATCAGTCTCTCTGAACTCATACTTGGGAGGATTTACACTTGTTCTTATCCGCTTATTGAACTGCAACCTACAGGGCTGAAGAAGATGGGAGAAATTCAGTTGGCTTTCAGGTTATTTTGCCCAAATGCAATCAATTTTTTGAAAATCTACACACTACCTAAGCTTCCTAGACTGCATTATGCTAGCCCATTATCTTCTGTTCAGTTGAGTGGTTTGAGGAAACAAAAAATAGTGCTAATCTCATCAAGAATGAGTAAGGCTGAACCTGCACTAAGGAGAGAGGTTGTCGAATATATGCTGGATTCTCACCAAAGTGCATGGAGCTTTCGGAGAGTGAGAGCTGATATGGACAGGATAAAAAATGTTGTGAGTGGTTTGGAAGCCATGCGTACTCAATATGATCAGATATGCAAGTGGAAGAATCATATTTCAACACTCATAATTTTTGTGGTTTTCTTTGTTGTGATAATTGAACCTGGATTATTACTGCCTGCAATGTTTTTCTGCCTTTTCCTAGATGTCCTCTTGCAGTATCAGAAGAGGCCAACGCAACTGTCTCATGTGGATGTGCTATTGTCTCATGTCCATACAGCAAGTACGGACGAATTAGAAGAAGAGTTTGATCCAATTCCATCCAAATTTGAAGATAAAACTGTAAATTTCAGATATAATCGATTGAGAGCCATGACTGGGAAGTTTGTAACACAGATGGGTAACTTTGCAACTAATGGAGAGAAACTGCAATCTCTTCTGAGCTGGCAGGATCCAGCAGCTACTTTGCTATTTATGATTTCATGTTTAATAACTGGGTTTGCTACTTTAATTATCCCCTTTCGTGCTGTTATCAGTTTTTGGTTCCTTTACTTGCTAAGGCATCCGAGATTCCGTTCACCTCTCCCTGCATTTTATGAAAACTGGGTATCAAGGATGCCTTCAAAATTAGATAAGATGCTGTAAGAACACAACTGTTTATCATTCTCTTTCTTTGAGTGGAAGCATCTTCTAAAGTAGATACAGCCTGTTTTATATATTATAAGTTATTGGTATATATTGGAGGCTTTCTTTCTTATACGTCTTTAATTTTTATTCCCAATGCCTCTAAAAATCTACTCTGGACTGAATTTGTATATCATGGTTGACATGAGATTTAAGAAATGAAATGCCAAGTGATTCGTATTGTATGGGATACTTCATATATGTTGATGTCAAATTTGCTAGGCTGTAATCAACCCGGGCATTTATGCCCATCTTATCTTTTGATTAATTATTCTACCCAAATGACAGCTTCATTAGAGACATTGAATAATTTGTTCTGAAGAGACTATTTCGAAATTTAAAGCACAATAACTGTACTGTCTATGAGTCCAGCTTCCTTAGCTTAGAATCTTTGTGATGTGCGGGATACTACTAATAATGGTGAGAGTTAGTTGATTGGAAATGGCCTAAATCACTTATATCTTCTGATTAAGGCCACTCCTCTTGAAATTCGCTGCAATAAGAAAAATTACATTCGTGTGAATTGTGGGGAAGGTATACCTTGGATAGAATCTCCACCGGCCCAGTTTAGGAATTGAGGGGTGCAATCATAAAAGAAAACCTTAAAGTTTGCTCTCTGGAAATTATACATTCTTGAAAGACAAACCCTTCTTCTGGATTATGTCAGATAATTTGCCGGTTCCAGATTTTCTTCACAGAAAAGGCTCTAATATTTTATACTGTGACCTATGTTTTATCGCTCCTCCAATTAGCATACATGTTCCATGGGATTCAGTAGCTAAAGCTATCTCAAGGCATTATAAACTTTCTTTAGATAACCATTTTTATATCTTTAAAAAACAATGAACAGTAACTATTATCTTGCAACTTAAAGCACCCTGAATTAGCGAATTTTCCTCATTACCTTGGCTCATTCTTTCTGAAAAAACCTGTTTGGCTCCTGGGCTGGTACTAAAACAGATTTTTCTAAACTGAAGACTAGCGTTCATGAAATCACCGATTCTGAGTTATCTAGCTCCCCAGAATGTTTCCTTGACATATACCGTACGAAATGCATGACACCGGGGCATTAATAGAAATCAACTGGGGGCACGAGATAAGAATGTTATAAGCAAAGCTAGCAATCCGGAAGCTGAAGACAATATTCTTCCTAACTTTTCTGAGGTTTATTTAGTAATTTTGCTAGCTGCACAGATCTCAAGTTCTTGTGCTGGAACGTGAAAAATAAATAAATCCATGCGCAACAAGACTCGTTAAGTACTTTATTCATTTTTCTTCCCCGACTTCTAGTCTTGAGTAAGTATTTGTTACCTCTTACTATTCCTGTGACTCGAGTGCTCTTGCTCACTTGAGTCGTGACTAATGGCATTAGATTGTGATTGTTGCCTCTTTTGCTCTCCCAAGTGCCCCTACCCAATGCTATTCTAAGAAATCAATTACATTGCGAATAGAACCTTCAAAGAGATAAGCAAAAGCGGGAGAATCAATAGGCAAAAGTAGCTCTCGGGCAAGCGAGAATTACTTGATTTATAAAATTTAAAAATTTAATGATTCAAAACTTTTTTCAATAAAGATTAACAAAGTTTTATTTTCAAAAATATCAACCCCAAATCAAACATGGAGTAAGAATTTTCCATGTAGCAGGCAAGTACCTTCACACTGTTTTTTTTTTTTTTTGAGGCCAATCTAACAACTATCCTTGCCCAAATCTGCTGAGTTTCCAGTGCTTCATGAAAGATACCTTTTGCCATAAACTATAGCTACCTCGCTCGCAAAATGTACCAAATCAGATAATCTTCACTAGAGATTGTAATGTAATCTAAGTACTAAAATAGATTACAGAGCATCAGGTGTCACAACGAAAAGTACTGAAAGACAACTAACAACATAATCCTCAATATACAAATATATAGCCGTCCATTTTAATACCCACTTCCAAGTCTAGATGGTGAAGGCTGACCATTCACCTTCAATTATCAAGTTGAACGGGAGGTAGATGTAGGCGTAAGAGACCTCGAAACTGACCTTGAACTTGCACTCACATTCCGACTTCTTGAATAGCTTCTATAACTATCACCCGAATGTGCATGTTTTGCAGAACCGCCATTCCTTTTAGAACTTCTTGGTCTTGGAGAGATGCTTCGCGAGTGACTTATACGTAAACTCCTGCTTGGCCTAGGAGATGGGCTAGGGGAAACACTTATTGAGTAACTCCTATGTGAACTCTTCCTTGGCCTTGGTGAAACACTTCGCGAATAACTCCTATGTAGCTCCTCCTTGGCCTGGGGGAAATACTTCTCGAGCAACTCCTACGCGAGCTCGTCCTTGGCCTAGGTGAAACACTTCGCGAGTAACTCCTATGCAAACTCCTCCTTGGCCTAGGGGAAACACTGGGTGAGTAACCCCTCCTTGACCTTGGTGAAACACGTGGAGAAACTGATCTATATTGGTGCCTTTTGTAGTGGCAATCATCAGGTGAGTCATACCTTGAATCGTGAAAAATTTTATTTCTACATTCTTTAGCTTACGTTTTAGCTACGTCTTTAATGTGACTAAATTTAAAGAAAACAAAAACATCCCCATTGCTCCCGCTCTCGTGACTCTCTTCTCCCACCCTCTCCCCACGTCACTCTCTTCTCTCGCCCTCTCCTCGTGTCACTGTCTCTCTAACTAACCATCAAAAGCTTTCCATGGTAATTTGTCTATATAAATTACTTTGAGTAATTTAAATATAATTAATTTTTTAAAGTAATTTATATATATTATTCATTTCACACTCCCATATATCGAGTAACATCTAGTTATGGCATGACACTTAAACTAGTAAGTTCCAAAAAAAAAGATAAATTAAGTTAAAATGAAATAAAAAATCATATGTCTTCATTAAATGATGCATCTTTTAGTCTTTAATTATATCAAAGGTTGAGATCAATATAATTTTTATGTTACTTTACAAGAGTCTAATCTTAGATAAAATTAGGTTTTAAATTTTGATTCGAGCTCAATTAATTATATGCACAAGTCATATTCAAGTTGGTCAACTTTGATCAAGTAGCAAATTACATATATATTTTGTCCTTAGTTCGAGTAGTTTGACATAACAATATAACCTGTTACAAAACAATATAAGTGGCTGCCAAGTGCTAGGTGCAGGTTCTTTCACACCCCTATAGGTAAAACTTTGCTTTTCCTTTTTTATTGTAATCTTCATTCTAGCATTTTAAAGATATCTTTTTAGCCAAAATATGTTTTGGTCCCTTAAAAATATATTACTTCTTAATCAAATTCATATAATTGTGGGGATCACTCACTCTTTCCAAAATAGTCAGATCTGGCTAAAAAATTTAATCAAGTTTCAGGCAGTATTGCCCGCAATGTTGTGATGGCAATTCCATCCTAATTGTTTCCTCTCCCATATGCGAAAACACAATTTGTTGCAACTCCATCACAAATTCTATGCCAAACTTTTTTTCTACATTATTGTAGGAAAGTCACAACAGATCTGCAACAAAATTTTAGTCGTGACAGGCAAATCCGTCACAATAGAATCGCAAAATTACTCATATATTTCATCTCAATGGTGCGTCACTATTCCATCCCATAGCCATCGTGAAATCAACCTTGTTGCAATTCAGCGTTTTTCTTGCGGTGTTGATATATTTTAAAATAAAAAAATATATTTTTACCTAATAAACAAATAAAAGCATTTGTTCACAAATTTATAGTCATTTAAATTTTATAAAAACTAATATGCCAAATACTTATATTTACATGGTTAAATTATTATCAATTCTATAAGAAATTAAGCAATATAAGCATAATCTAAGCATGTCAAGTATTATATTAAATCCTGTACATATACATTATGAATATTAAGAATAGCCAAAAAAATTATTTTACCTAAAGTAACTTTTAAGAATGGGCATAAAAAAAAATGTCTCAAAATTCAAATTGCCTTATCTCATCAACCCTTTTAGAAATTAATTTACTCCTACAATATAATTTTTCTTGCCTTTTTGAATATTTTAACAAATTAATACAATTGAATCCAAATTTTTATCAAAATTATGTTCTATTAAAATTGAAATCTGTATTTGTAAAACAGCTTTCTATATAACTTATTTTCTCTAAAAATATAAATTACTTCTTTTCAAACATAATAAAAGTATAATTTTTTTTTAAACTTTCGTGTTTGAATTCAAAATTTCTTTTAGAATTCTGAGTTCAAATTTGGAGCAACTTTCATATAACTTACTTTCTCTAACAGTATAAATTACTTCTTTTCAAACATGATAAAAGAAAAGGCAATGCCGATACTTTTAGTAATACAATAACACCTATTATTATCATAGAGTTTTCTTTTAAAATTTTGAGTTTAAATCTGAAATTTTCTTTGAGAATTTTGAGTTTAAATTTGAAAATTTTATGTTAAGTGACTTACACCCCTGCAATTAAGAAAAGGCTATTTTAATTATTCATTACATTTATTTATTTATTGACTGGCTCCATAACGTTTTTTTTTTTTTTTTTTGGTGATTTCCATAACATTTATTTACCCTCACTTATATACTATGCATCTGTCTAAAACTAATTGCCATTGATACAGTCAATCTTGGAGAGTAAAACAGGGGAATAAGTTGTAAAAGAAATACCGTTAAAACTTACCGTTTCAACGAAAACCAAAACTGCGGGTTGGTTGAAAAATTATGCCATATTCTTTGTATGTTGTATTGCATTTTTTCAATCTCAATATAGAACATGACATAGAAAAGTAAATCTGGACCGTCAAGTCAACACTAATGTCAAATCTCAACCGTTGAATTTGTATAGAAGTATTTCTGCGGTTGCTGACCCCGGTGGCCCGTTTCTAGAAGAAATATAAGTTTCTCTTAAAACGGTGCTGGCTGCATGACGCCCTGCACCAACACCTTGCATTCGCTGGTGTACCTAGTTCTCCTTCTCACATCATCTTCAAACCAAAACGCTTCTTTGGAAATACCCATAATTGTATTCTCCTCTTCATCTTCGTCTCTGCTTTTCTCCTTCTTCAAAGCTTTTCCTGGAGCTGCTCGTCTAACATTCATGACGGAAGCCGATCATCGCCAGGCGTATCCAATTCTCATCAAGATTTAATCTTTCTTGATTTTGGTCTTCTGGGTCCGTTGAAAAATAGTTGCTGATCGTCTTTTTCCTCTTTTTTCGTGAATTTTTTGCAGGTTCGAACGCTATCTTCATGATTATCTTGTCAAAAGGAAAATGAATGGCACTGCTGAGATTTTCAAGAATGAGGCTAATCTTGCATCCAGTCTTCAGGTTCCACTCGGTGAGTACATTATATATATATATACTCTTTTTTTTTTCATCTTTGTCTTGAATGTAGGTTGAATCTAATTTTCCAGCTTCAAGATTATATTGATGAGAAAATTATATAAAGATCATTGCATTATCTGGCTTTGATAAATATATATCAAATGTTTCTCGAGCTTGTTTGGATGGAGAGGCCCTAGAATATCTAGTTTAAGTCTAATTGTATCTGTTTGCTACCTCAATGTCCAATTGCAAAATGAATTTCAAAATTCGTTCTCAAGTTTAGATGTGATCATATTTTATTCCTGGCTAAAAAATATTATATCTATGCAACATGTGAGTTGTCTATTTTGTCCTTGCATAGTGACATTCAACGAATATAATTAAAATTAATTTTGTTTATCATTTTTGGTTATCTTTATTGAAAAGTGATTTTAGTCATTTGATTAGAACCCAACCAATTGTTTTAAAATTAATTTGCAAGTAACATATTTAAACGCAAATCAATTTAAAACTATAATCAATTTTTTTAGCCGCAATTGTTGTATTCAAAATCAATTCTAGAAAAAATGCCAAACAAGCCAGTTGGTTTTCTCTAAGAAGAACAAAAAGTGATGTGGTGACCATGAAATGTTTAAATTGGTTATTTTTGTTAATGAAGCTATTCCATCATTCTATAAAAAAAGATGGTCACGAAAGAGAAATATGGTGCTACTGTTTTAATTCTCTTATTGGAAAGATATCATATAAGACCAGTTACTGGATTTGTAAACATGTATTGCAGGGAGACTTTCATTCCCAAATTATTATTTTTGGTTTTTGTTTGCCTAGTTAAGGGAATTTCATTTCCTTTTAATGACATGACTGAGATTATTGAACAGGAGACAGTGTGAGTTCTTAGTGTAAGCCAAAGAAATTAGAGGATTAATTTGGATGATTGAAGTAGTGTAACTCACTTTGACACATGCCAAATGGTTTATTGGATTGTTTCGATAAAGATGGCCCCTTAGAAACTTAGTTTCTTAATAGTAGAAGCTTTAAGAGGATATGAATCATATCAGGCATGCTGAAAATTTAAGTTGCTTATAACCATTGCAAGAAACTTCTCAAAGAAAAAAATATGAAATTAGGCAACTTAGTGTTAAGAGTCCACCAATGCACAGTTTTAGGACTGTATATGACGTTCAAGCAAAAGTTTTTTAGGTAGGGATATATAGAAATATTGGCCACTTTTTATTAAAAAAAATCTCAGCTGATACTTTCTCTGAGACCTACTTCTAACAAACAGTATTTGATCTTTTGATTCCTGCTAAGTGTGAGTTGTCAAATGTCAATATCAAACTGAAGCTTGTAGATATGTTATGCCCAAGATGGAATGACATAAATTCATTTAATGTTATTTTGAGGGATTTGGGTCATTTATGTAACACTAAGTCCTGCCCTCACTACCCCAGGCTTCTTGATCCCCAAAAAGACATGATTTGGCACTGTGATGTCCTACCTTAGCCCTCAACAGTCATGCATTTGAAGTGTTTTGCCCCAGCTGCTAGTAGAGTGTTCAAGCACATTCCACCTCACTAGCTTCTCTTTGGTTTTAAGAGAGGTTGAAGAATACTAGGAGAGATACTTTATGGTAATAGACTGCTGGACAGGTGTGAAAATAAGATTTTCAGTTGAGAGATCTGTTGTTGATGTGGTCTGAGTTTGGGTGGCTCTCATTTAGAACATTGCCTTTTGTTTTTGTCCTTTTCTTTTGTTGGGGGGGGGGGGGGGGGGGCAAGGGTAGGCAAGGAGTCTTAAAACTGAATGTTGAAGTTATAATTGCAAAACAAGTGGGATTTCAAAATTGAAGTTAATGTCAGTCATAAAAGCCTTTTGAATTTTAATTTCCAATGTAAATTTTCATTTTCCCTTTTAGCAAATAGAAAGCTGATGGGGATTCTTAAATTCCTTTTCTACAGGAGTCATACTGAGTAAATAATCCATTTGTTGTCGTCATTCTCTGTCTCTAGTATCTCGCTGGTCTCTAGGGACCCTCCCAACCTTTTTATATAATTTTTCTCATTTTTTGCTTAATATTAATCAGCAGTAGTACAGAAAGAGGAGAATGGGCATTGGATAGCTCTGTTTTGTCATGTTTACAAATCTTTCTGTTTGTACCGAATAAAATCTCTAACAAACATACTTATGCCACTTGCTATTTTCACTATGAATTGCTTTGGTTCCCTCAAGAATTTTGTTTGATCTGTAGTAATCTAAGAATAACATTGGCATCAGATTGCACATTCAGAGGCCTTGGCATTATTTCTTGATGTATGTATGATGAAAACTTCTTAACTTACAAACATGGGTTAACTTGTTCAGCAATAGATGCACCAGAAGGATTTTTGAGCGAGTGGTGGGCAGTTAACTACGAGTTTGACTTCTTCAGAGAATGTTTGTGCCAGCATGTGGGTTAATCTCCTGGCATAGATCTTTTTTTTTTGTTTGTTTAACAAGAAATCTAGAAGTCTTACTCTTCTTGGTTTTAATGACAGGGGAAACAGAGGCCAGAAGAAGCCATACAAGAATTGAATGCTTCTCAATCAGGACAGCATCCCGTGAATGCACAAAAAAATAAGCAGTTGCTAAATAATTTTGCTTCCAGTATGTTTCTTGGTGCACCGCATGAGCTACATTAGAGCATTTTAATTTGGATCAGCTTGAATTATTATCATGGATGTGCTCCCTAGTCATTGAAATGTTGTTTTTTACCTTACCTTTATGCGCTATGTAGTTCATATGCATAGGCTGCTGAACTTAAATTTGGAATTTCTTTTATTTGAAGTGGATTGGGATATTTTGGAAGGGATAATTAAAGGTCTGGATGGTTTCCAATATGAATCTTACATAATTATCTATAGAACTATAATATCTGCCACTAGCAAACAATTTTCAAATAAAAACAATAATAACAAATAAAACCCTATCCCACTAAGTGGGTTCAGCTATATAGATTAAACGTCGTTATAGAATTCTATCCAAAACCAAATTTTTTGAAATACCATTCAACCAAATATCTCTTTTAAAGCAAAAAATTTTCAAATGTTCACAGAAAATTTAATCTGAACTTTCTTTTTTTTTTTTTTTTGTAATCAAATATAGTGGAATTTTAAATGAAGCAGAGCAGAATATGAGACAGTTATAGTCTGCAGGATCATTCTACTGTAGCATTATGAGTTATAATTAGATATCAACTAATTGGATTCCTCTATGTATGCACTATCTCTTTGTTCCCTTGATTGAGTAATTTTTAAATTGTTGCAGAGACTCAGGTCTAACATCAAGTTTTTTCTTTTCTATTTTCTCCAACCAATATATTTCAATCTAATTTCTGCAGACATGCTTAAATGTGATTGACTACAATATTGCAGACAATTTTGATATTATATTAATCTGTGAAAGCTTAATGTGGCACAAAAGAAGCTTCAATTATGTAACCAAATTTGCTTTTGATGTTTACTAGACGAGGAGAAGAAAAGTAGAGTTAATTGTCCAAGGCTAATTGTGTCATGTTACATACTAATTACAATGGTTATATAGACACGAGCCAATGCATAATATCCTTTTACAATTTATATTTGTTTTTGTCTTAATTTGTTTCAATCATGCAGCAAGGAGCAAAGGAAGCAGGTCAATGGTGTGGCATGTAATAATAAGCATTCTCGAGTTTTAACATTTTCTGCAATTCCTGGAAGTTTAAACTTTTGTTCTATTATTTTATTTTATAATCATTTCAGTTTGCTTTTGTACAGGGAGGTGATAAAGTGTCTCAAAATTTTTCTCCATCTTCACATAAAGCGGTGCTGGCATCATCAATGGAAACATGTCTTCCAGTCAATGTCGCCAGTGCAAGTGGTCAAAAAGTAGAATCGTTAACCCATTCTGCATCTAAAACAGCAAGTATTTCATTCAATGAGGTAGTGGTAATGGAAGTTGTTGTGGTGGAGATATATTTGATATCTTTTTTTACTTGTATTAGTCTCATGTCATGAAGAGAAATAGATCTACAAGAATTTTTTTTTCTAACACCCTTGCCAACGGCTGCTTGAATTTTTTTCAAATAAAACTGATCTAAGTAGAATTGCCTCTGCCAATGGCATACCGCATAACCAAGTTGATTTACTTTTTATATCAAATATTGACAGAAAGCAGGTTCAGTATCATTTTTACTTGTATTAGTCTCATGTCATAAAAGAAATAGATCTACAAGAATATATGTTCAAACACACTTGCCAATGACTGCATACATTTTTTCAAATAAAGCTATTCTATGTAAACTTGTCGCTGCCAATGGCATACTGCATAACTAAGTTGATTTACCTTTATATCAAATATTGACAGGAAGCAGATCCAGGGATCCAGAATTTATTGAATTCATTCTGGGCAGTTGACCAAGATCAGAAGGTGCTATGCAGCATATTAACTCTAGGAGAGGTAATATATATCAAAAGTATCCAAATTATTTGTGAGTATTTCTATCTATCTATCTATCTGTCTGTCTGTCTGTCTATCTATCAATCCATCTCTCTGTCCATATGAGGATGCCAACCTCCAATTTGGCAACAGCAAAACAGTAAATGATACTAGAGTTATACTATATTTAAAGTCAAACACCTAAAATACCACACCCTCTCTTATATTTCTAGAATTGATTCTTCAAGAACTCTGATAGAGAAGGTTTTCCTGAAAGGTTCCTAACTTAAAATTCAAATTTGGTTGTTTTCATCTACATTAATGTGCCAAAATGATCTTCGAATAAAGAAGATAGAAGCACAAAATTTAGAACAGAATCTGTGGCTCTAAGTTGAAATCTAAATAAAATGAGAATCATCCTGTGATAAATCTTGTGCAGTAAAGATTGTTTTACATGCGGATCTCTCTAGCAGAATTAGTATTTTTTAGATTTATGCCTTTTAGTGGATTTAAAGCTTCTTTACAGTAGTGAGAGAAAATGCAATTATAAAGATGGACAAGCAAGGAACCAAGGGAGAAATGGAGATCCTGTGATCTTGGTTTTGCCTTTCATCAATTTGTTTTTGAAAATATCTTAAATACCATCCAAGTTTTCAAGTTTTTTTTTTCTTAAAAAAAAAAGATATATGGTTTGTTTGTCCAACAAAAAGTGTGTGATGCTAACCTGCACATGAGGACATGGAGGTTAGCATTCCTGCATCTATATATATATATATATATATATATATATATATATCTTGTAATTGTATAATATCTATTACCTTCTACTCAAATGGTCTTTTCATCATTAGATGTAACTTAGTCTAAGTTTCCATCAATTTCTCTTTCATTTTAAAATCATTTGCGTGTCTAACAGATATAAAATCTGAACATGTTCTTTCTGATCCTCTAGCTGGCCGAAAATACAATAATTAGAATTATGAATAAGATTAGAATCAATATTCTCTTTATACCATAACATATATTATAAATAAATATATATATATATATATATAAATGGGTAAATTAGAGCAGCACAAATATGAAGAAAATTTTGCATATTTGAAGAAGGAAGCACTTGTATGCTTGAATTTCTGGTTTGACTTCACAAGCATTACAGGATGAAGATAACAAAAGCGAAACAAGTGATTGTTCCAGTAGCTTTCATAGACTCTCTTCAGTTTCAGACTTTTCAACAGGTAATTCTTTTTTCTATGTTTGGGGATCTTTTGAGGTTGGGTGGGGCAAGGGGGTTTTATTAATGCATTAGTCTAATAATTTATGTGCAGATTTTGTATTGTAGTTGTATAGCACAAAAAGTGCAGTGAACAACTCGTTTTTAAGTTACACATGGAATTCTCGGTAAACCAAGTTGGAATGGAACATAGATGATGTTTGAATTATGCATGCTAAGTAGACATGCGCAAATGTATGTAAATAAAAATCTATCTAGTAAGGTCGCACATGGAAACAAGGAAATCTGATTTACCAAATTATGAATAGCATTTAAATTATCCTCCAACTATGAATATAAATTCTAAAAAATGGTGGAGTGTTTTTGTCAGGTAGAAAAATATCTTTCTGGTCATTGTTTTACATCTTTCTTATTGCTAATGCTGTCAATAAGAGCATTTTTTTTATGTCATCAATTCTAACCATGTATTTATATGGGCTGGTATGATGTACGAAATGATTTTTATTGAACTTTACCTGTTTCACTTTTTATACCTTTCACATTCTAATTTTAGAAAATTTTTCTTGCAGTCTATCAAAAGAAATCCAATAAAGACAGATAAATCAATATCTTCAAGCATGGAAAGTGTTGATGTCTACATTACCCTTGTGTGAGAATGTTGACCATCATCATGATCTATCATGGTCTAATTAATGTTGAAAGCTACTAATAAGGTTTTACCTCATTAGTATCCTTCTAGTTAAGTTTCTTGTTGTACATGTAGGCCAGGCCTGCAATACCTATTTTACTGTTAAAATTTTTCATTTTCTCCATTTGCGGAAAGGGGCGGGTATGATGATGGATTTTGAGGGAAATGAAATATATTCATCCATGGACTAGATACTTATAATATATGTCCTTGACAGATGTTAAAACATGATATATCTCTGAACACCATTAGAGAGAGGTGAGAGCTTCTACAGAAATATAAGATTACCATTTTTTAAAAATCTTCCTAGTACACTACTGACAGTGAAGGTTTTCATTAGCAACCAAAAATGGTAGCCAAGTTCTGATGTAAAATACATGCTAACAGGTATTTAGATTACATACTATAATAAGTCCTTGATTTCATCAGTAATCAGCTCACGTAAACATTGTAGTATTTACACTTTAAAGGGCATATATTCACCTAGATACATATAATTACATGAATACCCATTGGAGCATAGACACTAGCATGGGACACCGGACATGACATGACATGGACATTGTGATAGAGAAAATTTTCGAATGCCTAATTGTGTCTGAAACGTATCCACTCAAATACAGCTCTTTTTCGAAGTGTCAGTGCTTCACCCTGCTCCAACCAGACTTACAAAGAAAATATTTTTTGCCTACAAAGATACTGACTTAAATTTTTTAGGTTGGAGGATTTCTTGATTTAAACATTACAATGTTGATTTCAAGGCTAAACAGCATGAAACCACTCTGTTGACTCTGTCTATGTTAATGGTTTCAAGTCTCTCACTGCCACTAATTTGTGTTTACATCTGTTAAGTTTATTATGACTACCGTCAACAAACATGGTTTCCTATTAGAAATAAAGCAAGTCAGCACAGGAAAACGTAGTTTTAGGTTCTGTTTATGATGGAAAATAACTTGATTGATCAAAATTGATCAGAAAAATGTCTTTGATTGACAATTATATCCACTTTGATGACAATCACATCAAATGTATTCTTGAAAAACTTTCTGCACCAAAGAGTGGAAAATACAAAAATGTTATATGCATCAAAGACTGATAATTACCATCAGAGCAGCTGTCCATGTGCGTCCTCCTAATCCCACCACTATACCCTTTTGGACATCCTATGGTTGATTAAAATTTTCCTTTCATTAACTGTGCAATGTGCATCTTTGTTAATCTTATCTTTCTTTGGTTTCTCACCAAGGGAACAAATAGACAACCGATCATTTAAAGGGAGAATTACTAAAATGAAATATCTACTCAGGAAAAAAAAAAATTGGGAAATGAAGCCAATGTGTGTACATATTGACTTAATTGTTGTTAGCATATTAATGCCTACTATCATCTCGCTTATTGCTTTTTTAAAACTTATGCTAGCATGCTCTCTCATCAAGCATGCAGTTCACCATTTAAAATTTTTTCTATAATTTGAGCGAGAAACTGAAAACCTATTCAAGTTCTGTGGTGACATATAAGCTGATCTATACCAATTTTAGACACATTTAAAAGGATCTAAATATTTTATTTTAAGCTTTAAAGACAGTGTTTACTTTTGAACTGGCTCTGCACATAACTTATGTAATATTCTTGTTCATAAAGGAATTTTGTCTGCAAAAATTCTAATAGTATACAAAATAGTATGGCACTGACATTGTACTGTGCATTAGTAGAACTGATGTGCGTGTTTTGTGCAAATGTCTTTAATGAGGTGCAGGATAGATTTATGTAGAGCTCATGGTGAAGTTGAATTAGATTTTGGTTCATGGTTTAAGTAAGGATTTTTAAAAAATGAACTGGAGCAAAAGGGAGGGAGGAAGAGAGAGACAAAGAGAAAGATAGATGTATAGCAGAGAACCTATGAATCACGGAAACTTCATAAGAGGAGCTGTATCTTGACATTTGGTAGGGCATGTCACTTGTCAACACATGTTTAGTCACCTAACACGAAACAACACTTGTATTGACACTTTAAGACTCTGAGTAACCTTAGACACAAAATAATAAATAAAAAATTGAAGACACTTCTTATATACTTATTAAGCATGTTTTAATATGTACTATGCATATTTTAGGTATCTTTTATTATACCATGTATTTATTGTTAGAGAATGTATCTGACCAACTATCTGAGGGGAGAATGCATTTGGCCTCTATGGTTCAAAGCCCATGGTGCTTGATAAGATTTGAATTGCAACCTATTTGCATAGCTTTTGTCCTTGTGGAAAGCACTGAATCCAGCTAGTGGTTTCACTTTCACAAACCAGTGCCATGGGATCAAAATGCCTTCACCTCAGTTTCTTTAAGACAGGGGATTGTTGGAGAACAAAACTGGCCAATAGTTTGGGGGAGGAAGTAACTGCACCATTTCGTCCAAAGACCACAGCATTTGATAAAATTTGAGTTGGGCTTTTGATAAGATTTGAGTTTTGCGCTGGCCATCAGCTATTGTTTTAGGCCTAGTGGTAAGCAGTCGATACAACATTTATAATTTCTATTATATATCTATGCCATGTTGTGTCCTGGTATTTTAGATTTTTTTCTGTATCAATGTGATAGTGTACTGACATAACATTAAAAATAAACAAAGCCTAATATCCAAATTTTGCTACATTATATATGTAAACCTCTACAAATAAGGAAATAACATAAACTACAACAGCTAGGCTAGCAAAAAATCTATCACGAGTTGCCTTTTTAACTCCTCATGCATAGTTAATACATTCCCAAATAATGTAGCTCATGCTCTTAAGTGAAGAGTGAACGATTTAGTTTAGATGAAGAAAACTGATTAAAGTCTTTCCCTATTGACTTTGATTGGCCAAGTGGCCAACCGTATGTGTATGACAAGCAATTATAGTATGGATTTTTGAGCTGCCACATGGTCTGGGCACAAAGATATGCTTATGCTGCCACTAGTGAGATGATTCCTCACTAATTTTTAAAATCCTTATGAAATTTTAATTCAAGATACAAACTCTCCGCTGTTTTGTTTTAAAAACACTCAACAGTGAACCAATTTTATAATTGCATTTACTTCATTTTAGTGTGATCGACAGTCAAACAGGTTGATCCCATTTCTTTTTAAATGGGGAGGGAATGGGCTTTTAGGTGTTCCATGGTTCAACTGTTTGAGAGTTTGGTATATGATTCTGGAAATTGTGGCAATTGAATTTTTGTCCCCAAGGTTTAGTTTTTTTCTGTTCCTATGGTGTATGTGTTTTGGCAAATTCCAGTAGTTAAATCTATAATTTAGAAAGTAGATCAGGCAGATGAATATATTTATTTATCCTCCTCAATATTTATCCACTCCATGCCCATTCAGCATGTGCTTTGTGAATCACTAGAGCAGACAGAGTGAGAATGTGGATGGCCTTATCTGGAAAAAGTGCACTGTATGATGTTGGCAAAATTGGTGTGGCTTCCGTTTACGTTGCTCTTTTCCAATTTGGAAAAAGTGCATAGCATGCTATTGAAAGAATATTAATGGTGTTGCTTCCCTTGGCTCTTTACCAGATTGCTTGTCAATTACTTTATTCCATCTTAGCTTCTTTTTGTCTCCATGAAGCAGCAATAGCGGCACAAGTTTGCATTTGGGAGTTTGAGCACAATCCATATAAGCCCATGTAAGTTTTCAGTCACAACGGCAGAAGAAAATGAACAAAGCAGGTCATCATCTTTTATATAGGATGGTTTGTTTTTACTACCTAGCATAGATTTAATATTTTCTGTTCTTTGTTTTAATTTTATTGTTCTGTTTTATGAACTTAGAAGCTATTCATGTGGTAAATTTTTTGCGTTAGGAATTGAATCATTGTCACTATATTCATTGCTAATCTTGGGTAATTTTAGAATTTGCCATCGAGAACTCCTTGGGTTTGCAAATTTGTCTTTAATTTAAGCTGCATACAATTATACAATTATTTCCTTTTACTTCTTTGTGATAGCTCTTTATATAATGTTGGCATCTACTTTGCTATCATATGATATTTGATATCAATATTCTAACTTGCTTGATTGAATGCTGGTGGAGTGTTATAAGCAAAGGCATTGAAGTTAATCAGAATAAACCATCTTTCATGCTGGCATCCATATCATGAATTTGTGTTGCCCTTTAAGCAGTTATTTTTCAATTGAATTATTCATGTTTCTTTGTTTGCAATTGCTTTTGAACACTATAACTTCAATTTAGAAAGTGTTCTGCGTTCACAAAATGAAGGAATGTAAGAAATATTGATTTTGCTATACTTTCTGTGATATTGATACAACAGGAGAGACCTATCTATCCAAAATTATCTAGGAACGCTACCTTTTGGTCCATTTCATTTTTGGTTTAGGCTTTGGTGTTGAATGACATGTTATATCATTCTAGCAACTGTTCTTATGATGTTTCTTAACGTCGGTTTAATCAAGAACAGGGATTTATAGAGGGAGGCTGGAGATGTATCAACAATGGTGCTGGTAGGCAACTCTCCGCTACAGCACTAAGCAGTTGAACATTTCTAGCAGCCAGTGTCTGGTGATGGTCTTGTAGCAGGTTTTGAAGTTGAAGTACTTTGAAGAATGAGTTCCACACTTTAGAAGTTATAATTTTTATTTTTCCAAAATTGTTTTCTGCCAAATAATAGAGAAAGAGAGAGTGAGTGCTGTTTCTCTTTGTTTGACTATCAGAAGTTGTGTATATTCAGCAAAATAGGAGTTGTATATGTGCTGAAGTTTTTTATACTGGGTGGAATAGTAAATATGTGCTATTGATGTTGTCTTATATTCTAATTTATGCTATTGATGCATAATTTATGTTAGTAAAGTGGTCTTCCTCTTCAGAACATAAAAACTAACATTTACCGCCACACCTTTTTAACAACTTACATTCTGCCCAAATTTAATGGATCATTTTGTTCTAGACTCATACAAAAGTGCAGCAGTTAAAATATGTGATTTTATTTATATGAATTAAAGTTTGTGAACATTGTTACGAGCATATTAATAAAAAATAAGCATTACTCTTCCTCTTTCTTAGCGTCTCTTTCTAACACGAAGCTCTGCTGAGTGGAAGTTGGTGTTGGCCTTAAGGCCATCCTCAAAATAACCATAATTTTCCCATGGTCCTAAGTACAATGAGGTTCTGCATCCAATGAGAGATAAGAAGTGGCAAGACATTTAAGTGAGAAATGGCCAAACTTCAATGGGGTATGTTGAAAAGAAGATTTTGGAGGGGAAGGGGACAGAAGGAAAAGCTGAACAAACATAACTTCTCTTTCGGGAGTATTTTATAAAGTAAGGGGTAAATTCTTTCTCTTTACATTTTTTTATCTCCTTAATTTAAGGAATTTGGAAGGAAAAACTAATATGTCCATTTTGCTCTCAATTATATACTGCAAGTAAATATTTGGGTGTGAGCTAATAATGGCCATGGTGAGAAAGTGGTTAGCTGGGTAGGTGTTTGTCAACTTAAGCAAGAAGAGTGAATTTTTTTTCCTTTAAAATTTAAAGTAATTTTACAAGACATATGGTTGTCAAATGATGATAAGAATTCTATCTATTAAGACCAAATAGTAATCACACTAATACGCACTACACGTATTCCCTTCAAAAGCAAATTAACAAAAGAGTGAGCATTTAATGTCATTCCTTTTTGTCTCACAGAATAAAATATATAAAAATCTTATTTAAAAAATTAAAATTATTAATTTTATTAAATTATATAAATTAAAATATAAAATTTAATAAATTTTTCAATTCACATTCATTTTATAAATATTTTATAATTTACTTTTTAATGAAAACATCTTTTTCAATTTAATTTAATCCCTAATTTACTATATTTTTAGCTAGGGAAAAGAAAACTACTATATATCATTAATGTCCTTGAGTAATTTTTCCTTTTACTAAATTTTTTAAAATATAAAATATATTTTAATAATTATTAATAAAAAATAATAATATAAATTATTATAAAATATAAATAAATAAATAAATCATAATTCATAAATTTAAAATAATTTATATTATTAATTTTTTTATTAATAATTAATAAAATATTTACTCTTTTAAAATGCACAGTACAATCACAATTCAATTTTGCTTAGCCAATCTATACACACAAAAATAAAATATATTTTAGTAATTATTAATATAAAATAATAATATAAATTATTATAAAATATAAATAAATAAATCATAATTCATAAATTTAAAATAATTTATATTATTAATTTTTTATTAATAATTAATAAAATATTTACTCTTTTAAAATGCACATTACAATCACAATTCAATTTTACTTGGCCAATCTATACACACAGTAACAAAATATTCCCAAGAATTGCACTGATAATGCCCACTAAATTTATTGTATTTGGTATTGAATTGAAACTTCGTTTATATTCAAATGTCCAATCTTACCCAAAACCCATAATGAAGAACTGTATGGGCAGCACTAAAATAACATAATTTTACAATTGTGCCATGCTGCAGCATAATTCCATATGAAATTATCTTTCGAGCTTAAAGAAAAACTACATTGTAAACTTTCAAGAAATGAAAAAGGAATTCTTTAACAGAGACGAGCTATGGTCTCTCCGGCATAGTGCCTTACAGGAGACAGCGCGCCAGAGATGGTGCTGCCGCCGGTGCCGGAAACCTCTGACGGGCCTGTCTCTGTTACTTCCTTCCCCAAATCTATATGAACAAACTTCACACTTGCAGTCGTCAGAAAGATGACAGTGCCAGGCGAACAAATTAGCTGCACAACAGATTGAAGTTGACAGCAACTCACAAATAAATTACCCAAACATAAAACACATAACAGTGCTCAGTTCATACAAAATCAGCCTGCACAAGAAACAGAGCATACAGCATTTTCTCACAGAAAAGTTGAAGGAGAATATATATATGATATGATAAATTATTCATGGATCACAACATTTATTTGCTGAATAGAAGAAACAGACATTCTAAGAAACCCACACCATGACTTCAAACAAACATCTCTTTTAACCCTAGCATTGAACCCCAAATACCAGTTTTTTTTTTTTATCTTTTAAATGTAATTATTTTGCTACACTAATAAGACTGCTGGAAATTCCCACAATGGGAAATGAAGCTTAGACATCCTTCTCCTTATTTAAAACAAGCAATAGCACTGCTTCCACCATTATCAATTGTCACTCCTGGTAGGCTTGTCTGAATTGAAACCCACCTGAGACAGATTCAGCCATGAAATTCAAGTGAGTGTGTAAAAATTGTATAAATGTGCCTGATGCCTGTACAAGAAAAGTTCAATCAAATTGACAGTTCAACTGTGGTAAATCACCTCAGTGGAAGCAGCTGGAACCCAGTCATTTGTTGCTGGATTGCCCTTGCAAGAGTGATGGCTCCCAGTGGCATTATCCGGCTCTATATGGAAGAATTTGCCACTTTTTTCCACTTTGATGAACCCCGTTCCAGTCTGTGGGAGAAGCACAAATATTCAAGTGATTCTAAGGTTGCTAATTTATATGCTAAATTCAAATCTATGTGATCTGTCACAAAAATGGGTTTTTAAAACAAGTTCTGACTCCATCAAAAGGCAACTGGAACAATTTGCAGCTAAAATAACCTAATTTAGCTAGTAAAAAAAATAGTAAAATGGGTAAATTATTATCTAAAAGATTTTGAGAAATTTTTCTTCTGTGTTTTGGTAAAGAATACAAGTAGGATTAGACTAATTACCGTATGGTGTTGTTTGTCAACACTATTGAGATCCGTATAATACTCTGTTTCCACAAATTCTTCTGTCACTTCGTTTCCATTGTAAACCAATTTCTGTATACAATAATGACCAATATTGTGAAAAGAATTAATGTATAATTAGTAATACCTGACTCGAGGGATCTAGATCCCTAAATCATAGGGAGAAATTATTAAAAGAAAAAACAAGCAGAGACAATAACAGCGCTATCCAAGAAGATAAAAGTATATTAATTACAAAGTAAAGCAACAGCATAGGCAGAGTGTAGAACCTGAGATTTAGGATCATTTTCCAGATGTTCGAATTGGAGCATTTCTGGAATAGAGTCGTCAGTACTGCTGGAGAGAGTATCAACGTATTGAGAAGAATAGTCACTGCGTTGAGGCTTGGTGTGGCGCTTTGGAGCCACCCCATCAAAGTACTGCCTTGTCTTTGCCTCCATTTTGGCCTCTTCCTCCGCAGACAAATGCATGTCGCTCCTGTTAGGCCTACTGCTACCTCTGCAGCACTCCATCTTTGATTCAAGAGCTTGCCAAATGACGATTATTGTGGACTTGTAGGGGATGGGTGTGCCAGATATTTATGGGTGGTGATAACAACGTTGCCAAGTTCGGGACCCACAAGTATCATTCAAGATAGCTTTATGCAGCTAAATATCTTGGAAATCTTATCCATTTGGTCTTCTCCCAAGGCATGCGCTGGTATACTGGTAGGTAAGATTGGTTATTTCCGCGGGCAAAATTAGGTATTCATTTTAGGATTTGTAAGAAGGGGATAGAAGAGCCTCACAAGAGTAGAAAAAGATATGAGCCTAAGAAACTCATATTATCATGAGTTTTATAGGGCACCACCACATAAAATACTCTTTAGTTATCTTATTAGATATTGGTTAAATTATTCTTTGACTTCCTATAGTTAGACCCAATTTTTAGGTGAATTTTTACAGTTTAAAATTATATTGATGGTGTAAATACTTAATTTTATCTGAATTTTAAAAAAAATTAAAAATCAAAAATCAGAAATAAAATCAAGAATACAAAAAATAAATAAACCTAACCAAAAGGCCCAAAGCAAACTAAAACTAAAACAAAAAGCCTAAAATAAAATAAACTCAATCAAAATAAATCAAAACTAAAATAAGCTCAAAAGTGAAAATAAAAATAAAAAAATAAAACAAAAATCAGAAAAATAAAAGATGAATGAATGATTGAAGGATAAAGAAAATAATGAACAAAGGACAAAGAAAACAAGAAATTGTGAATAAAAGATAAAGAAGGAAGGAAAATAATGAATGAATGTCAAAAAAATTATATGAAGATGATGAAGAAAGTAGAAAAATGGTGAAAGAAGAGAAGAAAATAATGAAGAAGAGAAGAAAATAATGAAAGAAGAGAAGAAAATGATGAAGAAAAAAGAAGATGATGAATAAAGGTAAAAAAAAATTAGGTAAGAAGATGAAAATTAAGAGTAAGAATTTATCAAAAAAAAGAAAAAAACCTACAACTAAACCACTATAAATAACCGATCTAAATCTCCCAAAAAAAGCACAGAAGAAGCATCCATCAGACACAGCAAGCATTCATAGTCATTCCCTTTCATTTCCCACAAACCTCGTCCTTTTCCAAAACACCAAACTGAAAAACTCTCTTGACCTCCTCCAAAGAATCACTTTCGTGATCACATACCAACACTGGCTCCTCTCCATTTTCCCAAGCAACCCATCACCAAAGGTAAGTGCCACCGTTCTATTACACCCTAAAAAAAAAAAACAAACACAAAGACCCTTTGCTATTCCACTTTTCCACTGCACTTTCTCAGCAACCTCATCACAAGCCTCCATCACCCAAAACGGAAACTCCTACACCTTGAAGAAAATAGAGGCAATAGAGGACTCCATCACCCAAAACCTACACCACCCATCAAAACGCAAATCCTGTCCAACCTTCGACTAAGTTCAAAACCCCCCACTAACCCCATCGAAGCACCACGCCACTGTGCAAGGAATAGCCATGGTTCCTCATAGCACCTAGGACACTTTGAAGAGGCAATTCCACTACTTGAAGGACCAATTGCGTCGGCCTTCGAGATTCAGCTGCAGGAGAATCACACTGCCATTGTTAGACCAGAATTCACGATAGTTTTCCTTCATATCGTCGAGCAGCTGCAGCCACGTTCTCACTCACTCACGGCTCTACCCAAAATGCATCGCAGTCCTTTATGCCAGGATCGTCGCTGTTAAAGCCATCGGTTCCAGTTTGTCTCCATCCAGTTCGTGTAACTACGTTTAAACGACATCACCACGCCGGAAAACTTGAATCCAATCTCATCATTACTGTCAGACCAAAGTCCATCTATATTTTGCAACTGTGTTCGACTACGTCGTCGAGTAGTCACGGTACCCTACTTCACACCCAAAACACGTCTGTTGCAGAGTTCCACTATCCATTGGGCCATTGCTAAGGTCTCGCCGTTGCTTATCCCTGCGGAGCGACTGACCAGAAACACTGCCATCGTTGCAAACTTTCACCTCAGACCCACTTGCGATCCATTGCCAACCGCGTTGCTTCTAAGTTCTGCTGTTCAAGCGACATTACCATTGCTACAGAGAACATTCATGCTACGGCTACGCCATCAGAAGACCCAGCTGTTACCCCACGGCCCTCTCCGTTCGTGACTGTCCGACGTTGCACCTATGTAGCCGTTGAGTCGTCGACCACTTCGAGTCTGCCCATTCCTGTTTGCGTTTGCGGTCGAGAGGTATACCGGCTCCTTTTCTTTTTTGCTGTCAAGTTTAGGTCCTTATAGTGAATATAGTAAAAATGGGGTAGTGTGTTGATAAAATAAATTATAATGATTTAATAATGAAAGTTTCAATTTGCATATTTTCTTTTTTCGATAAATTTTATATGTAAAAATTTAAAAATAAAATAAATTATATCTTTGTAAATAAAAATAAATAGATGTTCATCTAAATGTCATAAAACTTTCTCCTTCATTTTATATTATTATTTTAGAAAATCCTAGCTTGAATAAAATGAGAACATTTCTTTAAAGTTACTTTCATGATCTTGAACTGAGATGAGAAAAAGAAATTTTTGGTTATCATTTTAGAAACTTATAATTCGGAATAGAAAGAAAATTTTATTTAAATTATTAAAAAGATCAAATTGGAAGAGAAAAGGAAATTTTTCAAAATTATTTTTTTAAAAAAAACTCTAATCTAGAATAGAGATAAAATTTTTTAGAATTATTTTCAAAATCCTGATCTGGAATAGAGATGAGATTTTTTTTTAAAATTATATTTTTTAAACCCTGATTTGGAATAGAGATAGAATTTTTCAGAATTATATTTTTAAAACCTTCATCTAGAATAGAGATGAGATTTTCCTAAAAATTTTTTAAAAATTTTTCAGAATTATATTTTTCAGAAAGGGGATTTGCATAAAGTGATTAATTAAATATTCTAACCCATAATAGGTAAGAACTATTTTTCAAAAATATTTATTTAAAACTAACGTTAATTAAATCAAGTAAATTAATTAGATAATTTTGGTACCGAAAGGGCGTTTAGGGTGCTAACACCTTCCCTAAAACGTAACTAACCCCCGAACTTAATCTTTTAAATGTAGACAATTTTTAATTAGGTGTCTGATCTCATCTTAGATAACTTAGGTCAGTAGCGACTTCACAAATCAATACAAAGAAAAATTTTCAGGGTCAATAGGCGAATCCTTATAATTTCTAATGTTTTTGTCTTAAATTTCTACTAGCTAGACTCATTGTGACATCATCCTAAAGTGCCTTATGTGACTAATGGTTGTCCGATGTGGCTAGCCACAATAGCAATGAACATGCCCCATTGAAGGATGACTTGTCACGCTAGTGGACAGGAGTGGGTTACCATGCTTAAAGTACAAATTAGGACACGAATTAGGGCTTGATTTTTCTTTGATTTAATGAATCTCTCAAATTAGGGTTCAATGACGAAATTCTCATGCTCAATCTTGAGGTAAACAAGGACCAAGGAGATGTTAGGGTCAAGCGTTAAGGTGAGGATGAGTTAAGCCACCCATTGCGACCGTGGATCGAAGTTAATGGTGTTCACATCCCACATAGCTGTAAACATAGGGAGGGCATTTTTGTGATGCTCAAATTTTAGGTTAATTTCGTGACTTTCAGTCCAATTGTGCTTGATAGGGTCTTGGAACGAAAGTTTGCTGGTTTCAATAGTTTTTCTTCTATTCTTTGTTATGCAATATCCTTCGTTCAATGGGTGCTATGAGTGGGTTGATGAACTTAGTAATGGAGGAGCTAAAGAATAGCAACTAGTGGAACTTAGTGATGTGAAATTAACCTTAAGGATGTATAAGATTCTCATGGTAGTTTCATGAGGTGTGACATTTGCAACTAGTGCTTTGGTATTTGTGAAGTGTTGTGGGTAGAAAATTTGTTTCCAACATGTATTGTAAGAGATGGGAGGGGAGAATTTTTTAAATGTGTATACTCCATTCCTCTTAATTTTGGCATTGCGTAGGCTATAAGGTAAGCAATGCCAAAGTGGAATATAATGAACCAATTGTACTTGAATTGATAGTTATTACAATAAAAGTTTGTTTTGGCACAATCTTATTTATTGTCATGTGCAGTTTCTTCTTTATGGGAGAATGTAAAATACAGATGAAGAAACATTTAATTAATAAAGTTTTTAAACTGAAATCCAAGTTGACATCACATGGCCACAATTAATAAAGTGTTTCAACATAAACTGAAAGAAACTAAAGCTACCATCACATAGCTATCTACACTAAGCTTGAATAAAGCCAAAAAAAAAAAAAAAAAAGCACAGCAACAAAAGCCTTGGACTATGTCAAATCTAGGACCACCATTACTATAGAAAACTGTGATTGTAGCTTGGATTGTCACATATCTTGCAAACATCATGATTGAGTGTTAGGAACGCATACTGTGTGAGATGCACCATCACTTGACTTGGTTGGTTGAGATGAGCTAGCCAGCTCTGTCACAGTTTGTTCCTTTTTCTTCACTAGTAATTTAGCCCATTAAGTAGCTGGTGGTGCACTTGATCGAGCCTCTAGTAGCCCCTGCTACTCCTCCTCTACCTCTTACCCTTCATGTTTCTTTACTTCTTCCTCTTTCAACTCTTCCTTCAAAGTGGACCCTCCTTGAGTGATAGTTGATGCACTACTACTACTAGCTCCACCATCTCTTCTACTTCCTCTACCTCTTACTCTTATAACTCTTTCTTATTGTTTGACTCTTCTTAAGTGTTAATTCTACCCTACTACTACTACCTTGGTTGGATCTACCTCTCCCAGTCCTTATCTTAAATCTTTTACTGTTAACTTCTTCTAAATTGTTGGAGTCATCACCATGGTCATAAGGAGAAGATGTGGTAAGCTGTGTTCAATCTTGGTTGCTTACAAGTCCTATTGTTATGGCCATAAATATTGCATGTAACACACCTAAGGCTTTAGTATCTTTTCTTTAGCTTGTTTAAAGGGATAGGTTCATCAAATTCTCTCTTCCTTAACATTTTTGGCCTGCCAAGGACTTTTCTAACTCTAAGAGTAGGATTTTGTTAAGCCCTTATGGTTGCCATAGATTTTCTCCATTGATAGGTTGATAACTAGGTTGTAACATGCCCTAAAAGTTATTAGTATGTAATAATGATTGATATAGTCTTTTAGTTGGTCACCTTTAAAGAGTATGTGGATTATGGCATGGCTACAAGGCATGCTAGTTAACCTCCACCACCTACAACTATAACTACCTTCTTGTAAGTCTCCTATAAACTTTTTAGGATCACTGAGTATACATGTTTAACCTCAAACTTCATGCCCTCTACCCATTTGCAAGTTCATTTCCCATTCTCCTCCACTTCTTTATCAATCCTCCTCCTTAGCTTTGGTAGGATTTTGTCCTTAAATTTCTTAATCTATACTCTCTTGGTAGAAAATCTTGTCATCCACTATAGCCTAATCCACTCTATCATTGTTAAGATTGCCTTATCTTTAACCTTTATCAATTTGTCATTAAATGCCTCTAATATATTGTTCATCATGTCAGATTTAGGATGAAAAGAGAATGCATGCTTACACCACATCTTAGGATCCAAACCCATTAACTTTTCATAAGCATCCAAATTCAACCTCTTCAGCTCTTCCATCTTGTTCTTTCATTGTTAATAGTATGTTGCTTTTGTAGCCCTTAGCACTAGTTCACTTGTCTTTGTGTCTCTACCATATTTCTTCTTTAGATTTATATAGAGGTGTGTCACATAGTATCTAGCTTCCACACTTGGCAATATATCTTTAAAGGTAGGGACTAAGCCCTATAAGTCATGTAAACATACACCACATTAGAGGGGTTGAACTAAAATACTATATCAATACCTCTAATACTTCTAGTTTGAGTTATCAATAATTAATTCAAAAGGTATTTCATGCTTAAACTTATAGTTTCAATCTAAAATGGCATTTAAAATTGTAATTATGTTTGCAATCAACATCATTGAGGTTAACATATATGATTGAAACTTGTTCAACTAGTAATTAGGATAAATGCAACAAGCCCGTATAGTTTTAACTAAAATTCAAATAAATCCCTATAATTTGAAATAGTAATATGTCAATCCCTACAGTATGAGTTACTAATACCAAAGCCCTCATAGTTATATACTTTTTTAACTAGGTCCTTATATCTTAACACACATATTAGAAAATCATAGTTGTCTTCTATGGCTAAACCAAAGTAGCAAAACACCTATGATCTATGACCAAAACTCAAATTCAGAAACAATGTGTTACATACCTTCTACTGGTTAGAAATGAAACCCATCTTCTTTGCCTAGTTGGATCAAGATCTACGAAAATCCTAGTCATGAACCATGTGCAGGAGTCCTTTATCTCATTCTCAATTACTATAATAACCAAGGGAAAATAATTGTTATTTGGTTCCCTTGCAACTGTTATAAGTAGTTAGCATCCATATTGTCCTTTCAGGTGACTACCATATAGACCTATAATAGGTTTACAAGTAGTAAGGAATCCTTTCTTCACTACATTGATGCACATGTACAACTTTAGAAATAGTGGCTTAAAAGCAAGCACTAGTCTTTCAGTTAGCAAATAGAGTGTGAAGCCATGATTAGTTCTAAACACTTCATGAATGTAGTCCTAAATCCTCTCATACTGTTGATCAGCCTTCCTAGCCAATATTTCAACTACTTTCCTCCCTTACCTAATAGGCTTTAGTCACTAACACATTACTCATATAGTTTTCCCTCATAATTTCAATAACATCAAACAACTTCATTTTTTGGTCCACCCTCATTATCATCTTCTCTATGGGCTTATTGGCTACCCACTTAGAAGATGCATACCATCCTATAATAGTTTTGCCACAACTGTGTTTTGGGATATAGGTCTTCAACTTATATGTGGAACAAGTCCCAACCCTACTCATAAACATTAACCAATTACATAGTTCCCTATTGCATATAATCATACATCTCACCTTATCAATTTTCACAAATTTAATGTTTTTACAATTCAACAAAGCCTATTTCTTAACTGCCTCCCTAAATTGTTTTATGGAACTAAATTCCAACTTAAGTACCCACTTATAGTCTACACATATATTAGCTAGCTTAAACATAGGATACCAACTCACTAGCATGGACAAAGTCAACATCACAAACCTCATGAGTAACTCTAGTAGATGGCTCAATTGTGGTGCTTGGACAATAGGTGCCAATGCTGCATTTTGTTCACCATGTACCTAGCCCTTCTTACCTCCATGCCTTTCCTCACCTACCAAAGATTCATCAAAGTAATCATTTACATTCCTCTCATCAGCATTATCATCAAAATGGATATTTTTCACACTTCATTCTCACTGTTATCCTCTCCCTTCTTTTCATTCCTTGCATCCTCTCGTTCACTGTCTTTTACATCCTCTTTTTTACCTTTTTTAAGCTCTATCACTGGAGATAATAGTGGCTATATAAGTGGAAATGATGATGTTAATTCGACCCCATCCTTAGCGGCATAACCATCCAATACTCAAACATGCCTATGCTTAATGAGGAGAGTGTGACAAAGCCTACTCATCAATCATCAACTCTTTTAACCCATAACTAAAGTCATAATTATCAATTGGTTGTATATCATTTTAACAGTTTCTCTATAACCTAACTTCTTTAACTTTGATGCAAGTTCTTGCAATGATCATCCATCAATGTTAATTTCTCACTTCCTTACTCTCCTACCAACATATCTCACAACCTTATCCTTCAAAAACTGCCCATCGTGATGATTTGTGATATCAAATGTATTAGTTGGTGACATATCTACATTAAACATAATGCGATCAACAACATTGTGGGAAGAGAAGAATAAACTAACATAGAAGCATGTAATAACTTACTTAGCTATAAATGGACTTATTTGAAAACTCCCAAATCCCATAACAATTTCTATTCTTCCCTAACCCAAAATATCCACAAAGCATTACAATAAAATGCAGAGTAGGAGCATACCTTTTAATGATCAATGAATTTTGACTTCAATGATCAAAGCCCTCTGTGAATCATTTGAGTATAGCTCTTTAATTTAGGGATTATAGTTACTTGATTTTAAGGAAACTTTAGTAGCAATTATGGAGGAAATGGAGGGAAATTTGAATAGCACAAATTAGGGCAAAATCAAGCCTTAATGTACTCCTATCCTTTAGCAAGGCATAACCATTGTCACAAAGGCTAACCACATTGAATAACTGTCAGTCATGTAAGGCAATTTAGGATGATGTCATAATGGGTTTAGACGACAGAGACCTAAAGCTTAAACAATAGAACTATAAGGTTCTACTATAATAATTTTAAATTATAAAGGCCTGCTTGAAAACTAGGCTAACTATAGAGACCTGTAGAATAATTTAACCTTTGATATTTGAAGTAGACAAGATAAGGTTATGATATGATATAAATTATAAACAAAACTATATTTATGACAAAATTACATATAACATTTGTTGAAAGAATTTAATCTGAGGCATGTGTCAACACTCTATTTAAGGATATTTCCTTCTTCTTAATGAAGAGATTATGTTGGCAACATTTACTAAAATTTATTAGACTCTTTTAATAATGTGCAATTTTGGACCAAGTAGCAAAAGGTAGCAAAACTATATCAAATCAAGCAGAGGACAAGTAAAGAAGTGAGGAAAGAGCTCTAATGTCTCCCATAACAACCCTCTAAACTCATTTATATATAAAAAATATAGTCATTTGAAACTAGCTATTTAAAAATAAAACGCAATAAAAATATGGTTGTAGGAGAGGCTATAAATATAATTGTGGTTCATAAATATGGGGTTCATGATACTAAATGGCAATTGATGAAGGGATGTTATAAAAAGATATTAGCTCCGCATAAATAATTATGGCAAAATATAATGAAGCTTAATAATAATGTGATTAAATCAACATAATGAGTTTATTAATTCTAGTAATTATAGCAATATAATGATGTCATAATTTATGGTTTAAATGAGAGGTTACAAAGAATGTATTCTATCAACAATGAGGTCACAAAGTATGTAATGGTTTCAATTATTGAAATACTTCAAATATACAATAATTATAACATTTTTTGACAAAGCATGGCATGACAATCACAAGTGAACTTCTTGCCAAGCATGTAGGACATGCCATAATAGTCATTGGTGACATGATGGGCACATGGGTAGCACGTCCCATAAGTGTACTAGGCACATGAGTAGCATGTCACATGCACATGTGAGTAACATGTCACATGTGCACACATGGCAAGTAGGCAGCACATTGTGTACGGCATGTTGGGTACACAAGCAACAAGTTGTGTGCACACGCTAGGCAAGCAGGTGGCATGTCGCATGTAAACTCTGGGCAAGTAGGCAATACTTCATGTGCACAGGTAGCACATCTTTGAGCAAGCATGCAATTTCGGGTATGTCATGGTATCTAGAGTTGTCAAAATAGGCTTAACCCATAAGTCAGGCTCCCCCGGCCCCACATAAGGTGTGGGGCATGGTCATATATACACACACACACATATATATATATATGTATAACCCTATAAAACGTAGATAAATTGGCCTATCCCATCTAACCCACTAGTCATGACAGGGGAGGGCAAGAGTTGGCTAACCTATATTTTTATTATAAAAATACATTGATAGTGGACTAGCCCACCTTTCCTTGTCTAAGGGACAAGTTGGGTTAATATTTTCTTGATCCAACGAAATTGCATCCCGTCACATTTAATTGTGAGCCGTTGCAGGGTAGAATGGGCCGCTTGCTTTGACGTCTCTTATGGTTCAAATGAATCTTTTCTGAGGCATAGAATGCGTGCCATGATAGTCACTAGTAAGATGCTAGGCATGCAACACATCACACGAATGCCAAAGAAGTATGAGTGAAATATTATATATTGATTTATAACTTGAACCCATAGGCTTAGTTATTTGATTGAGGGAAAGATAAAATTAGTTAACTGGATAAGCTCATCGTATCCATTGACTCATCAAACACTGGGTTAAGTTGTGTAATGATTATATCTATTATAAGTTTTGAATATAATTTGTATCAAGGAATAAATGAATATGAAAATAATATATTAATTGTCATCTAATTCTATAAATTTTAAATAGGAAAATATGAGAAAATTTTATTAACTTAATTAATTTTTTTCTTTTTTTTGGCAAGGGGTATAAAACTAATTTTCTCTAATTTTCTTTTAATTATATCTTTGCCTCAAACCAAAACAAAATTTTAGTTTTTTTTTTCTCTTCCTTTCTTTTATTCATAAGTAATTTTTGATAAAATTAACCTAATCTAAACAAAACAAAACATAAATTATACTATTTTATTGTAAGGTAACGCATCTAGAATAACTCTAGAGTTAATGCACCACTATTTTTTCCTCAAGGCAAAGTTCTTTGCTAAGATAATATATTAGAAAGATAAAATTTTTTATGAATAATTAAAATAATTTTATTATAAATTAATAAAATTATGTATCTTAAATACTATAAGATATATTTCAGTAATATATAATAAATATTATTTTATTAATATATTTTTAATTATCTTAACACAATAAATTTTAAATTTTATATATAAAATTTATTTATTTTTATGTAAATATTTAAAAAAGTTTTTGATAAATTAATTTTATTAATTTAAAATAAATATATTAAAAAACTTGAATAAATTTTTCACCAAATGAAGTTTGTACAAAAAAAATGTAGGGAGGTTGAAATAATTTATTATTTTATATTTTATATTCTTTTTCCGAGGACGGGCCGCATTGAGTGTAGGGCGTGCCCAAATACGTGTATATCCTTACCGGATTTGACTTGGGTCGGGTGGATACCCGATTTCTCCATCGAGGGGTAGCGGGCGTTTGGAAATTTCTCGAACAAACAAAATAAAAGGCCCTTGCCCGTGAGTCGGGATCCTTTTCCCCGCTCTGATCGACGACCCTGGCTGTTTAGGGATCAAACCAAGGTAAGCTTTCTCTGATTATCTTTCCCAATCGGTGATTCTTCTTTCTTTCAATTTTCAGTTCGAAACCATTCGTTGATTTCATCTGCAGTTATCTTTTTAGCTGTTATTTTTTTTTTTCTTTGGAGTTTTGATTTCCCCCAAATCTCAGTCGATGCGGCTGCCTACGATGAATCTGAGGCGGTGGGTTATACTTTTCCGCGAATCATTGAATTTCGATTGCAGATCTTCGAGTGAATGGCAATCCGGGGAATAAGCAAGCATAGAATTTTGATTTTGAAATGCTAGCGAAATTGTTAACCCTAAATCCAATTTTGAAGCTTTATATTGAAATAATGCAACTTTTTTGAAAAGGGTATTGAGTTCTTCTTGTTTCCCATCTTTTTTTATACACACTGTCAGTTGCAGTGGGGGAGAAACTCATCTTGGTTTCTAATTTTGATTTGCATTTCTCTGTTGGTACCAATAGCAGGCTGTCGTCCAACTTTTGTATATTTGTGGTTGTGGGCTTCAAATACCTGTGTATTGGTGATTCTTAGGTTCGACTGGAAAGGGCAATGAGGGGCTATGATAGAGATGTAAGCAGGGTGACCTTTTTTCTCCTGTTGTACTTCTTTGGGTTCATGCTTTACTTCCCACAACATCTGCGTAGTAATGCATCATTCGTTTTTTTCTATTTTAATATGTATCTGTAGGAGTTAGATGATTATGAGGATTATTATGAGGATGAGGGACAAGAGCAAGAAGATGAATATGAAGGGGAGGAAGAGCAGGAATATGAAGTGGAAGAAGAGCCTCGTAAGCCAACGAAGGAAGAACTGGAGTACCTTGAATTGAGGCAGAAGTTGAAAGAAACGATTAGAAAGCAAATGAAGAAGGAAAACAGCACCTCCCATGCAGATTCCAGTGAAAGAAGGAAGAAACTTCCCTACGATAAGTGAGTGTTGCAACTATATACAGACGATAGAGCTCCTATTTACTGGTTTTTATTTTTCCTTTTCTTTTGAGACTGGTTATTTAACTGCATTCTTTACGGTGTGATAAGCCTTTGCATGGACAAATTTTAATTTCAATCCTGATTGTTTCTTGAATGATTTAATAGAGTTTTATGTTTTGATAGGCATGATGTTTGCAAGTTTGCATTGAAGATTGTTAGGCATCTTAAGGAATAAATATTTTACACAAAAGTGGTGTTATATCGCACACAAACCCCATTATATTGTCTATTGGCCTTTAAGCTTAGCCTTTGGACTTTCCTTCTACTGTTTGGAATTGCACGAAGCATTCAATGTTGATGGGTTGCTTCTATGAAGATTGTTAACCAGATTGCTTACCTTTTTCATCATATTGATCAGAAAAGCATTCAAAATTAAATAAGCTAGTTCCTAGAATGTAGCTTTGTTTGATATTTTTTATATGTAGAGTGGATGTTATTTATGTGTATAGTAGTTCTAAATATGCTTTTCTGTTCAATCTTTATGGGTGCAGATTTTGTACATTTTCTTTCTTATCTTGTGTAGGCTGAAAATTTGATATTTATTATACATTTTATACCTTATCATTGGCATTGCGGTGTTAAGTAATCTATGTAGCATTGTATTCATTGATTGTTGCAGTTATGGATCCTTTTTTGGCCCTTCTCAACCTGTTATTGCACAAAGAGTAATCCAAGAGAGCAAGTCATTGTTAGAAAACCAGCAATTGGCATCTAGGTTTTCTAACCCACTTCATATTGTAAGTTTTCTGATTCTTGTTTTGGCATTTCTTTATAATTGATTTCATAAATTTGGATTTGTATATGATAACTTAACTCTTTATTTCAATCTGCCAAGATTACATTTTGATTCTTTTGGCTTCTTTCTGTTGGGCATAGCATACTGAGGGAAGTTTTTTCTTGAAATGGTCTCATTTGTGTTATATGGTATCATTTGGGTGGGTGGGAACTGACACTCTTTCCCTTTAGTGATGTGTCAAAAAAATGTAAATGAATAGAAGGAAGGAAAGTTATGTAGCCTTCCAGTTCCAACTATATTAAGTGTTTTTCGTCCTTTGTCTGCCATTAGTAGAGAAATACTTGAATAAGGTTTCACAGTGTATATTTGATGGATGTTTTCTATGTCTTCCTTTTAATATTTAAATTATTATTAATTTTTTTCCTTTGGTGCCAAGACCCTTTACTTCTTGTGGCGTGGAAAGTTTACTTGAGCTTGAGGAAAATGAGTTGAAGCTCATGAAATTACATCTTTTCATAAGCATGAAGATCATTTTTTGTATCTTGAGGCTAATCAGTTCTTCTTCTTTTTTTTTTGTTGTTTAATTTCCTTACTGCTGCCTAGAAATTTTTCATCATATTTTAGGTGATCTTGCTGTTGCTTAATTATTACTTTTTTTATGCTTTACACCTGCACACTAAGAGCCAAGCTTTTTAGATTGGTTTTGAATTTTTTGCTAAGTTTTCTTTTGCAATGTTGGGTTTCCAAATTGTAGTTGTTGTCTATAGTGGAACAATGCCTTGTGCTATTGCTTTTCTCACTAGTGGGAAGATATACAGGAAAAAGATGTTGTTTATGTATTTTTTGTCTGTAGTACTTCTGAGATGAGGCTTTCTCATAATATGTTTGCCTACAGAACAAGAATAAGAATAAAGTAACCAGTGGATCATCCAAATCTTCAATTCGTCATCAGCCACCCAAAGTCAGCCAGGTATTGAGTTATTCATCTGAAATTGCTCTTTTACTTTTTAATGTAGCATCTATGCCCTTAATGATTCTGATGAGTTGCTTTATTCATGCAGACGAAAATTAAAGCCCAGAAACTCAAGGATACAAGAGATTACTCCTTTCTTTTAGATGATGCCGAGCCTCCAGCTCCAACAAAAGAGCCTCCACCTCGAAGTATGTCTGTCCGGAATTCTGGTATGTTGATGCTTTGCTATGTGATTATGTGGTGTTGGATTGTGGGATTTAAGACATATTATTGTAATTGAGAAAACTCATACAGGATTTTTGCTGATGTTGAAGATGCACGACCAGCTCAAGTACATGGGAAGAGCAAACAAACTTTGAGCAATGGTGGCAAGCTTCTACATGTAGGTCGTGAGGACAGGAGGACAGTTTCTTTGGCAGGCCAATTACCTCCTAAATCAGGGTCCAATAATAAGTTTAGTTTAGCCAGTAAGCCAAGTACAATGTTAACAGATTCTAGAAAACAGCTTGGTAACAGCACTGGGAATGGACCAGGCCGGCCAGTGGGGCCAAAAGTTTTGCCTTTAAAGACACCAGCTGCTACCACTGGGAATAAGTCTTTGATGCCTGGCATAAAAAATCCAGTAAATGGTGTGCAGAAACCACTCCCTTCAAAGGTGCATCCATCTATTTCAAAGCAAAGTGTGGAACAAAGAAGAGAGCCACAACAAAGAAGAGAGCCACAGCAACTCAATAAGCCCAAATTGATTCCAAAACATCCAGTGGCATCATCCAAAGCTCAGGTTTTTGTCATTGTGATGCTACTAATATATGCACATATATAAATATTGTTATGGGTTATGATATATGATTGAAGATATATGTTCAATTCCCTGTTTTTCTTATAGATAAATAAGCCACTTAAACAGAACCCATCGCATACTGCTTCGCATGATTACCGCCCCAAGAAGAAACCTGTACGGAGTTACTCAGATGATGAAGAGGATGGTGAAAGGGCTCTTAGCATGATCAGAAGAATGTTCAAGTAAGCTAATAAGTCGGATTACTAATTAGTTTTCAATTATGTTAAATTATTCCTTTTGTTGATGGTGCACGCCCCGCCCCCCCCGGGGGGGGGGAAGCATAAAAGGGGAGGGGCAGAAATGGTCACTGAAATTATGTTTTAACTTGTACCACTTGGTGGGTTCAGTTTAATTTGTTTGGTGGCCGATGATTGGGGAGTAGTTGGGTAGGTCTTAGCTTTTACAAAATTGTGTAGTGAAGTTTAAGGAAATTTACTTAGGTTGAGTCCTCTTTTAAAATGCTAACGACTTTTTGTTACCATGCTAGTCTAGCTCTTTAACGCATTTTCGTTATTTCATTTTGAAGCCCAAGTGTTTCTTTTTTAATAATATATTGCAATGCCCGTGATACTATAAGAAATCTGTTTTGAAATGCACTATTTCTGAATGAGAACAGTAATTTTTGAATGAGCGATGCATTCTTAATCACTGAGTGTGAATTTCTCCACTCTCTCTTCCTCTTACTGGCAAGTGTAGAACTGTCGATAATCATTTAGTTTCATCTTGGGCAGTTACAACCCAAGCAAGTATGTTGATGATGATGATGATATCAATATGGAGGCTGGCTTTGATGAAATCATGAGGGAGGAAAAGAGGAGGTTTGTTTCTTTAATCTTAATTTGAATTATGGTATTCATTACGGTTAATCTGTGGAACTTTATTCTCGTTGCTCTTCCAAAAACTTGCTTCATCAGAAATTTTGTTTATAAATTATAATGTTGTACTCATAATTTTTATTATTTTCACCAATTTTTCCCCACTTTGTCTTCTTTTTAAACCTGATGCAACACAGACTTCCACTTTCATGTTCCTGTTTACATTATGCCGTGCAAATTCTGTTATTTTTCTGCATCAGACTTCTCTTTCCCTTTCATGTTCCTGCATTCATGATTACCTTGCAAATTCTATTGATTTCATTTAATTATCTGAATTTGTGCCTTATTTTGGAAGATTTTCTGGTTATTGACCTTTTTTTTTTTTCAATAATAATACAGTGCAAAAATTGCCAAAAAGGAGGATGAAGAGCAACTTCGGTTAATAGAGGAGGAGGAGGAAAGGGAGCGGCAAAAGCGATTGGCTAAGTTAAAGAAGCGTAAGCTAGCTGGGTAGTGCTCAATTTCCAACTCTATCTCCTTGGCTTCCATATTATTTGGTTCACGTGGAAATTCCCTTGTTCTTAACGCTGTTTGATCATGGGATTTAATCAATTCATCAATTGGATAAAAATTTGTTGCCTGCGTTCTAATGAGTGTCCAGTTTGAGTTTTGTGGAGAAATATAGGTGGATTCTCCGGTACCCTTACTCTTATTTTGTAGCGAAATTGCTGCTTAAGCCCTGCAAAATGACTATTACATCTTTGCCCTTCTTCCTCCATTCACCAGAGCCACCACCATACCTGCTTACTCTACCGTCTCTTGTGCATGGAGAGGTCGATTTGGTGGCAAGCATGTCCCAGAAAGGGCCGAAACTAAAGTGTATGCAATTGAAACTTAGTCAGCTAACCGAAGCTAATTATTTCTTTCTGAGATATTTCCTATAATGCTGCTCTTTCTTTTAGCAAGCTAAGAAGCTAAGCAAGATTTGTAAACCCATCACAGGTACTAATTTCACCACTACAATTGGAATTCCTCTTTCTAGATACCATGTTGGACCCATGGAGATTTATTTCTCCAATCAAAACAAGCGAGATGACAATCAAAACTCCATTTGAAGTTCTGACGCTGGTATATGTTAGAGAAGTACTTATTTGAGAAAAATAGTTACACATTATTGAATTTTATTATTCTCACAAAGTTCTATTTTTATTTAATTTTTATAAAATAATTTAGTTTATTAAATTTATAAAATTTTATAAATTAAATAGTAAAACTAAACAAATTGAAAAGTTAGTTATGCTAAAAAGTGTGGACATTAAATAAAAATTAAAAATGAAAGCGAAGGTGTGGACATCAAGTAAGAATGAAAGTGTAAAAGGAAAGTTTTCCCACATTATTTACTTGAGGGCATTGGTTCATGATAGCCTGGTGCCCCCTTACGTAGATTAAGATCCTCTTAATGTTTGATGTTCAGGTCACAAATTAGGCTCTCAACGTCAAAACCCAATACACTAAAGTCTATATAAGCTTAAATTTTTTGTTTAATCCTAAATCGTTGAACCTTAAATCCTTATTAACCTTTTCATTGACGACGATTTGCATTGATAATGAATTCTCTTTGTAGCACGATTGACTTTGTTATTGAAGCCTCTACGTCAAACACCCTACTTAGGCACGCTAAGCAATGGAGCACTGGATCCAACCCCAAAAAGAAAAGGTTTTGCTAACAACTAAATATTCAAATAAGAAATACGCCTACGTGACTATACATCTTATAATTTAAATCACTCAAATACCACATATATCCTCCTCTCTCTATATAAGAAAAGCCAAAAAAGTAGAAGTCTACATATTGGAACACTTGCGGCCTCTTCACTCAACTTGTCATGCCGGACTCAACCTGGTAAATTCAACTTTCATCACACTTCAGTGGCCCCTATCACATTAATGGTAATTGGTGAGGTGGAAGATCGGTACTTTTCTGTACGTCACCGGAGCATAAGAGAAAATTTTAAAAATATATATATAAAAAACAATATGAGAAATTATAAATTGTTTATGTTATTTTAATTTTACTGTTATCCATGATACCCTCCATTAATTATTCTTCTATTTCCTCACAAAAAAAGTTAGTTTCACCATCTTAAAATTATATTTTTGACTATATTTATTATATAAAATAAATTTTATTTTATAAAATGAAGCATTTTATACTTCAATTATTTTTAAAATTTTGTTGACTTAGTAAGTATAGCAAAAAACGTAATTCCAAGAGCTTGGAGCTCTTTCCTCACAAATTGTCTTCTCTTGTTACCTTCTTATCCTCTCTTGTTCAGTCCTGCAAGAATCCGGATCCTTACTGTCTAGGAATAACTTTAGAAACAAATTAGAATAACTTAAATGAATGAGAAAAAATGAGACCTTAGCACCATTATTATTTGAGAATGTTATGTTTTAAAAAATGTAAAAAATTATAAAAGTCACAAATTTAGATTATAAACTATTTGACTTTATTTTGTTATTTTTATAATTTTATTTTTATTTAATTCTCATAATATAAAGTTGTGATTATTAAATTATTAAATTTCACATAAATTAAACCATTAAATTTATTAAATCAACATATTATATCATTTAATTACAATGAAGGTATGAAAAAAATGAAGTGAACATATTTTTTCTCTTATTTCAATCACTGTTGTAAATTCTGTTAGCCAACCATCAGGCTTCCCATCCCATTTTCATTATCTAATTCACATTATTTGAGAAGAAAAAGTTTGGCCAACTTATAACAACTTATGAAACTGGCAAAATAAAGTTTATGTGTTATAATTTGTAAGAATAGAAAAAATGATTTGTGAACAGTCAATTTTATAAACTTCTCACAATTATGTAATTAATTGATATTTTTCAATTGCAAATATAAATACATAAATACTTATAAAATTTTGTAGTTTAACTAAAGATTATAAATAAGATGTGTAATGCTATTTTAACTAAATTTAAAATAATCTTACCACAATTTATTGTGTTAATGCATTTAATAATATTGCTATTTTCTCTCTTTTTCAAATATTATTAAATGAAATGTATTTTATTTGTAAAGTTTAATTTTAAATTTTTTTGTCGATAATTTTTTTAATAAATATCAATAACTATCAATATAGATTTTAAATATAATCTACAACATAATCTTATCTTAAAATAGAATAATTTGTTTCTATCATAAACTTTTCTTTAAAAGAATTGCATATAATGACATATTATAATAATTAGAAGCTTTAAAAAAATTATATATTATTATTTTATATAAAAAAAATTCTTGTTAAAATTTATTTAAAAAGAAAATTATACGTTATAACTTTAACAATTTGTTACTACTATTTATTTAACAAAATATCACTAAACAATAAACTTCACAGGTGGCCACCATATATCACATTAACATCAAATTAACAACTCTCTACATCTATCTTGCAAGTGACTCAGGCATAGCACATGCCACATGCTGGAATTGCGTTTGGCGTTGTAGCTCACTGAGCGAGTCACTGGTCCTCTGCCGCCATTTCTCTGATCTTGTCCTCTTCCCCTTCTCTGCGTCTTTTTCTCAAACAGCTTGCAATTGAAGAGGGTGAAAACTGGCACCGATGACCAGAAAGGTGTCGAATTTCTCGGATCTGATCCAAAGGGTCACTGCCTCTTGCTTGCTGCACCCACTCGCCGACGGAAGGTATGACGACGCCGACAGGGAGAAGTACCAATACGAATCGGAAGCGAATAGAGATGATGCAGACGACGAAGATGAAGATGAGGATGAAGATGCTGATTACGGTGAAGAAAAAACTGTGGGGCTCAAGATTTTGGGGGAGGGGAAGATGAAGAAGAAGGTGAAGGAGATGGAGGCGTTGATGGAGGAAGTGTTTGAATCTGTGTCGGCAATGAAGAGAGCGTATGTCAATTTGCAGGAAGCACATTGCCCGTGGGACCAAGAGAAGATGAGAGTGGCTGACGTGGCAGTGGTGGCGGGGCTGAGGAAGCTTGGGGTGCTGAGGGACAGTTTCAGGAGGAGCGTTGACGGCAAAGGTAGGAGGAGAGGAAGGAATGCAGGGGCGGCGTCGCTGAGAGAGGTGGTGGCGCCTTACGAGGCGGTGGTGGAAGAGCTGAAGAAGGAAGTACAGACCAAGGATTTGGAGATTCAGAATCTAAAAGAAAAGCTTGAGAATGCTATTACTCTCTCAAGTAATGGTAATGGTAATGGAAAAAGGGTTGGGAGGTCTCTGTCAAGGACAAAACTCAGTTTCAGTCAAATTCAAGGTAAACCAAATAAGCCCTATGATAATTTCAGAAGGTATTTTTAGAGATTTTGTTCGTTAGTGAGAAAATTTCATAAAGAGTGAACTTTCCTTTGCTCTTTTCCTTTTGGCTATTAAAGTTTCTTTCATTCAAAGTGAAGAACATTTTAAGTGAGATATTCTATTGTGTCTTTTGCCATGTTTGCAAAAGCCAATAATTTGCTGATAATTTTTTTGTAAAAAACTGTCAGTTGCTTTGCATTGATTAGATTTAATTCAGTACTAAAGCAAGAGGTGTGAATTCTTTCCAAGAAAGTAATCGTGTCATTTGCATGGCTCTTTCAAGTTATAGGATATCTAGTTATCTAATTGCCAGGTTGAAACTTGAAATTGCTGCTTGATAATTGAAACAGTTACACAATTTCGACAGGCAGATTTTTACTAAATCATTATTTAAAAGGATCTGAACTAATAAAAACATCAACGCAAGGATTTGCAGCTCCCACGAAATTTGGTAATTGAAATCTCAGCTTCTTGCGCTTTTCTTGCAGCAATTGCAGCAGCTCCAACCCCAGAACTTTTTGAGGCGACAATGTTGCAAGTAAGAGAAGCGTCAAAGTCCTTCACATCTATGCTCCTCTCTCTCATGCACAATGCACATTGGGACATTACAGCTGCTGCTCGTTCTATTGAAGCAGCTGCTGGCACTGCCACCTCTGACCAATGCAACACTTCCGCGACCACCATTGCCACCTCCATTGTCTCGGCCCACCACGCCAAGTATGCTCTAGAATCCTACATATCCCGGAAAATCTTCCAAGGGTTCGACCATGAGACATTCTACATGGATGGCAGCCTCTCCTCCCTACTCAACCCTGACCAATTTCGCCGTGATTGCTTCACCCAGTACCGTGACATGAAGTCCATGGATCCGGCTGAGCTCCTTGGAATCTTGCCAACATGTCACTTTGGCAAATTGTGCTCCAAGAAGTACCTTGCCATTGTACATCCCAAGATGGAGGAGTCTTTGTTCGGAAATTTGGAGCAGCGCGGGCAAGTTTCAGCAGGAAACCATCCTAGGACTCAGTTTTACAATGAATTCTTAGGAATTGCCAAGGCAGTATGGCTGCTTCATCTGCTAGCATTCTCACTCAACCCTGCACCAAGTCAATTCGAGGCAGGCCGTGGAGCTGAGTTCCACCCACAATATATGGAGAGTGTAGTGAAATTTTCTTGTGGGCGGGTGCCGGCTGGTCAGGTTGTGGGATTTCCAGTAAGCCCTGGATTCAAGCTCGGGAATGGGTCTGTCATCAAGGCTAGAGTTTATTTGATAGCCAGAACTAGAACATAAGGTTATGCTCTTTATGTGGTTCAAGTGTTTGAGAGGAGCTGATAGAACTGACCAACTATGGGCTTATTAGGATTACCAAGCTACTGATGTAATATGAAGATCATTAGGGTAAAGTTATTGGTATCAAGATGAGTTCAGCTTGATTGAAGTCTAACCCTCAGAGTTATGATACAGTTCTTTTTCATATCTCATTCTGAGTAAATACATTTTTCTCTGAATTTTGGGGCATACGAATTAGTAATGAAGAAAGAGAGATAAATTGCTTGTGCGTCTCTTTAGATTGACCTTTTAAAAAGATATTTTTTGAGTATAGTTCTTTTTATAAGTTTTTATATCCAAAATAAAAGTTATTTTGTGTTCGGGTAGAGTATTTTTAAATTAAAAATATTTTAAATGCAGAAATAAAAATTTAATCGATAAAATTATTGAAAACTACATAAAATACAATTTTTTATGTTGTGTTTACGTAAACTCACTTATTAAAATTTTAAATTATTTTTCATTATTAAATTTAAAACTTTTAAGAAATTGTTATTATAAATTTTAAAATTTGTTTTCAAAAATTTCAATTCTTTAATTTAAAATAAAAATTTTGAAATATATCGTAATTTAAAAAATAATACTATTGAGCATACTAATACATCATCTATAACTTTCAATTAAATAATAAGTTGCCACGTGATAAAAATTTTTTAAAATGTCTAAATAAAAAAATTATTGTAGCACATTGAAATAAGATATGAATGGTTTCCATAGAATCATGAAAGATGCATCTGCATAGGGATGCGAGCTCTCACTTTTTTGCCTTAATTTTATTGCTTTTGCTATTTTCTAAATAATTTTTTATTAAACATTTAATTTATTAAATTTTATAAATTAAAATAAGAACCGCAAAGTCTCATAATCTCTAATTGTTAAGAGCCACTTTTCCAGAATTGTATAAGCACCACCTTCCCTCTTTTTTTTTAATTTAGAATAATAATATATTTATAAATATTTTCTTAATAATATATACATATTTTTCCTCAAATAAATTATTTGGTTTGAGCAGCCAATACTCTCTTTTACTTTGTTAAATTAGTTATTCTTTCTTTTTTTTTAAATAAGGTTATATACAAATTATAAATAATTATTTGTTTTTTTCTAATAGTAAACCAAATTAATAGATTGGGATTCTCTACATCTAAAGGTAAAAAATGTAATAAAAGAGAGATAAATATAAAATTAAAAAAAATTAATAAAAAACTATGAGACTCACAAAATATATTTTAATATAAACTAGAGTAAAAAATAAAAATAACTAAAATTAAAAAATAAAAGTAAGAGATACAAATCACCAAATCAATATACTTATTAAACAATTCATGATTAAGTTTAGCTTAAGCTCATTTATGTTCATTCAAGAATTACACAAACAAATTTGTATAAAAATTTAATAACTCAATCAATAAATGAACAAGTTTAAGCAATGCAACTTGTTAATTTATGTTTGGGAAATTGTTTATTAATTAATTCTAAAAGTAGTTAGTTATTTGTCTTTTTATAACATCTTATTCTTTTGACCATTTTAATAAATATTTAAAAATGAAAAAACTAAACTTGTATAAAAGTACCTTGATACTCATAAAATAAGTAATGCTGAAAAGTCTACATAATCAACTGAAAATATGTAGAGTGGAGCTACATGTAATGCTACTATTGAATTTGGGAAAGACAAGTCTATCATATTTAAAAGATTAAAATTTGACACTTTCATTGAAAATGTTGACACTGTCTGATAAATAAATTCCAAGTTAGATGTTTACTTAGAAGAGGGTGTTTATATTTGTGAGAAAAACTTAGAAACTAAATCTGATTATACATGAATAGGTTTGAAACACAAGTACAAATTAGTAAGAATAGCTAATGCTGAGATAGCTAGCATTCCACAAATATTTGTTAAATTTTTAAATAATTTATAATTAGATTGTCTAAGTACTTTTATTATTAAATACTAAAATTGTTTGATATGGAAAATATTTTAATATTTATATAATTTGACAATGATTAGTATTTATCATCAAATTTAATTTATTGCAATGGCTAATAACTTTTTTCATAATTTAATTATGATAGTGACATATTTATATTATATAAGAGCTCATAAACTAATCAAACCAGGTTCAACCGTTCAAATTCTCCCAATCAATGTTTGATTTAAATTTAATAAATACTCAAACTTAAATAGAATTAAATAAGTAATTTACAAACTTATAATACTTAATTAAACTAGACTTAATTACACTCCTAATTTTTCCTAGGCAACTGTCCCAATTTGGAATCTCATATAAAGAAGCATGTTCAAGTTGTTCTTTTTTTTTAATTTTTTTTTTAAAGCTAAATGGTTCATGAACTATAGCCCGCCTATCTTGGATTTGGGTTCAAGTAAAGAGCCTACCTTTATTTTAATTTCTCCAAATGACGTAATTTCTTTTATTAAAATAATATAATAGCAAAGATGAAATTTAAAAGCTTTAAAAGAATATAATAATTCAATAAATATTTTTAATTTTGATATATTTATATAGTATAAATTTACATTTTAAATGTCTAATAGTATAAATTTCTATTATTTGATGGGTACACAATAATTAATATTAACAAATCAGATTTTCCAAGCCATGATAAGTGTATAAAAATTTCAGTCTCAACTCCCAAGTCCCAACTCATAATGGGCAACTCTTTAATGTTGGGAAAGTTGAAAAAGAATTTCTCATATGTACTCATTATACTTATTGAGGGAAGCAAAGTCCTTTATGCCTAAGATATTAGAGCTTTGTTATAAATTCACTAAATCTGTGAAAGGCTATCTGCCTATTGAGGAGGCAAAATCTGCATATCACCACATTTATGAGATGATAATTAAGGAGGCAAAACAATAATTAGATTTGAAAAAATCCCACTTAATTAAAAACATAATAATTTACAAAAGAAAATGTAAATTATTAGATTTATTAAACCTTATAATATGTAAAATTTAATAAATTAAAATATGTATTATACAAATTAAATAAAAATAAAATTATAAAAATAGTAACACAGATTATAATTTTCAAAATAAAAAAATTTAATAAACTGACACTATGACACCCGCCATCTTGCTCTTTTAATATCCAAAGCTGGAATCAAGAACTTTCATTCAGAATAGTTTAGTCATCTCAGATATGAGGTTTGGTTGACTTGCTTCCCCGGTTCCCCAAACTCTTCTACATAGGAGTAACTTGGACTAGCACCGCAGCGAATCCCTCCCATATTATTGCAAAAGCTCTGGCGGGAACTCAGCAATAAACCAATCCCGCCAATAGGGTCTAGAACTTTCCATGATATAAACCCTTCCCCCTGCTATTCAACTTCTCATTTTCCCACCCGTTTTCTTCCCACAAAATAAAAAATCTCAAGCCCTAACCGTAAGCGCGAAACTCCAAACGATGCTGGAACTCCGTCTCGTTCAAGGTTCCCTTCTGAAGAAGGTGTTGGAGGCCATCAGGGAGCTCGTCAACGATGCTAACTTCGATTGCTCGGCTACTGGGTTCTCGCTCCAGGCCATGGATTCCAGCCATGTCGCCCTGGTGGCGCTGCTCCTCAGATCGGAGGGCTTCGAGCACTATCGCTGTGACCGGAATATCTCCATGGGCATGAACCTCAACAACATGTCCAAGATGCTGAGATGCGCTGGTAATGATGACATCATCACCCTTAAGGCTGACGATGGCAGCGATACGGTCACCTTTATGTTCGAAAGCCCAAGTATGTTCAATTTTCCTAAGAATCTTTCGGAATTCCTGTCTATATTCGGTGTTTTTTGGTTGAATATACAGTGGGTCTCTTCTATGTGCGCCCCTTCATTTTTATTCGCAATCATTCTTAATCATCTTTCGAAATTCCCAACTCATTCATATGACTCACTGTATATAAAAGTGGGTTTCTGTGTTGAATTGCGTTTGTGGGTCTTGATTGAAGATGGCACTTTTATTTTCTTTGGTGGAGATTTAATTTAAAGTTGGAATTTATATCTGCTACCATTTGGGTTTGGGAGGATAAGGCTTCTGCTCTGGCTTTTCTTTCTTTTATTTAGCTCAGTTTGGTGAAGAACCGTTTTTCTGGGTTGGTAGTTTCGTTAATGGTGATAGGTTTCTGTCCCTTTGATGACTATGAGTAAGTTCTGATTATGAGGAGAATGAGTTTCTGATCTGTCTCTTTTTCTTTTCCCGTTTTTATGTTTGTAGTTGTGTCCTGAGTCTTGATTAAGGGGTATAGGGCTTTTCTCTGGTGGGTTATTTTCTTCAATTGTAATTTGTTGTAACTATCATGTTTCTTGCTATTAGAAGACAGAGTTCTCACTGTTTGGATAACGGGCCTTTTTGTATATGGATAACCTGGAATTGTTTTTATTGTAAGATTTGTGATGGTCTACCAAACCAGGGTCTTCTTGGAAGTTCTGTGAGTAATAATGTTTATAATTAGACATTTGGTGTACCACACCAAAGTGATCTGCAGCACCCTAAATTTGTAATGCAGTATTAGTGAAATTGTAGTGTATTATTTCATACCGGAAGATGATTGATTTGTATCCAATTTATTATGCTGCAACATTATATTCCTCATGGATTCTTATGATCGTGGGTTAACTGTGTTCTTTTTCTCTGAATTTTGTTTATTTAGTTTTATGGTTTTGAATTAAATATCAGCTGTTTCTATGTTCTCCTCTGACCTCTTTTTATGGTTTTGGATTCTAGCACAAGACAAGATTTCTGATTTTGAGATGAAGTTGATGGACATCGATAGTGAACACCTTGGAATTCCTGAGGCAGAATACCATGCCATTGTTAGGATGCCTTCGGCTGAATTTGCTAGGATTTGCAAAGATCTCAGCAGTATCGGTGATACTGGTAGTTTGCTTGGTTAATAAGTTTAATCGTTCTCCAACTTTTGTTTGTTCTCACAGGTTATACTGAGAAATGTTTGTGTCGTGCTGTAGTTGTGATTTCGGTTACTAAGGAAGGGGTAAAGTTCTCCACCAGGGGAGACATTGGAACGGCAAATATAGTCTGCAGGCAGAATACTACTGTGGACAAGGTTAGACGATGAACTTTATTTTGGGTTTTATATATAATCTTGTTGTTTTGTCTCTAACTGTGACAGTCTGCTCCTTGTTTATGATTCAAATTGCATATTAATGAACAGCTTTACATGGATTGATTTTTGGGTTAATGATGCAGCCTGAAGAAGCCACCATCATAGAACTAAATGAGCCTGTGAGTTTGACGTTTGCACTGAGATACATGAACTCCTTTACAAAGGCAACCCCTTTGTCTAATACAGTTACCATCAGTCTCTCAAATGATCTGCCTGTTGTGGTTGAGTACAAGATTGCCGAGATGGGTTATGTCCGCTTCTATTTGGCTCCAAAGATTGAAGAAGATGAGGATGAGACTAAACCTCAAGCGTAGATGTTGACTTGGTCTATCAGATTTTTAATTCAGTTGTAGGATGCTTTAGATATCTTTTAAAGATATATTTTGCTTGTGGGCAAACAATTGCCAATATTAAGAAATTTTCACTTGAGGGTGTTTCTTACATGACCCTTACATTTCTCCACTTCTTTTTGTCATTTAGATCTTTGAAAACAGTGGATAGATATTTTTCAAGCTAACGTGGTGTAAGTTGGTCCAATTTTGCGAATTTGTACAACATGCTGCGATAGTCTTTAGTATTGTCTTCTATAAAATCTACCATGTTTTTCTGATAAATTTTTCCTGAACTAAGGCTCATACAGTATATCAGTACAATACAATTGCCTGTGATCACGATGGAAACTTGATTGAATCTCGATGTGTAGGTGCTATTTTTTATTTATGAAAAGGGGATTTGCGTTAGGATAAGGAATTATGCAATTTAATATTGTTGCGACCATCCCAGCCACGCACTATTTAGTAACACCTTTTTCAATGGTTTCTGAATCTAATTTTTCTTAAGTTGGATGTCTTCCTTCACTACTTTCAGTTCATTGTAGCAAAGAAAATGAACCGGGCCCCTCGTCCACTGCCCACTGGTTTAATATCACAAAGAAGACCTTCTACAAACTTCTAATTTAATTTTTGCTTAAACGGTTCAAATTATAATTTCTACACAATTTGATATGCCATTATCCTTGTCGTAGCTTTCAGATGATGTATTGTAAGGACAAAATTTACAGCCTTCCATTAATTAAATAGATCAAACTATTACACAAAAGTTTAAGTCATGACAAGGAATGCTACAAAAATGTAATCAAAATATTTGGCCAGTCCTCCCATTTCCAATCTAATTCCTAAAAGAGTTGATAACTGAGGATGATTCTCATCCCCGCTGATTTTCTAATTCCCAAGATAAGGAACTCCACTTCCAACATCATCTAAAAATCTTTTGTAAGGTTGAAACTTCCAAAAGTGGTATAAGCGGTTTACATCGTGGGCAGATGCACCCTGGCCATAAAATAAGATTAATGTACAAAGTTTAAGCTTAAAGAACCAAAAAAATCTCATTTACTCCGTTTTTTGGCTTCACTATATAGGATAACTCCAGCAACTGTGAGACTATAACCAAGCATTCCAGTAACTGTTACAGGATTTCTAAATATCAAAACGGAGATTACAACAGCCACAGCTCCTTTTGCATTTCCTAGGACCTGGAAGAACATGATCATATCTTCATTTCAATTAAAGATACAGTATCATAAAGACTTGAGTTAACATGCATGACTATCCCATCTTCTAACATGTAAAATAAACCATCTTAATAATTTGTTCCACTATCTCTATCTGAGGTTGAGTAGGATTATGAAATTGAAAAGACTCCTCATGCAAAAGCTTAATGACCAGAAATCCAAAGGATTCAGAATTTTTAGGAAGTACGGCCTATACTAATAGCAAGTCTTAAGAGTTTTACTAGTGTCCTCGAAAGATTCATTTGCTCCAAATACAATATGAATGCAATGGCAAATTGTCTTATGCAGCAGCAGTATGTGGGAATTCATACAGAAAATTGTTACTTTACTAAGTCAAAAGCAATAACTGGCGGACAATTTTATTTTGAATAAAAGTAGTCCCACTAAATGTTTATAAAATGTGAGCTGATCCTTAAATTTGTTAGGTCTAGCAATTTAATCTGTAGGATGAGTATATTTAATGGTTCAGATTTCTTTAAGTAAAAATTTAGTAAAATTTTATTAGTGAGAATAGCAAAACTCTTTTATTTTAACCAAATAATCTTTCAAGTGTGTAAAATTTTAGATAGGTGCATCAAATAGACGTGCTGCAGAGCACTAAGAATGTGTCATATGAGCTAACATATATTCATTTATGTTAATGCATCATATTTCACACCACAAAAAAGCTTGTGAAAATTGTTCTACTAGCAATTCATTCATTGTTCAATTCAATCAGAATAATGATCTCCACTAAAGAAAATGAAAAAAAAATTGTAAACGACAGGACGGAAAAGAGAAACAGAATAAAATCATGAATATAGGATCATGTTTCACATCTCAATGGTTCAAGAAATTCCTAAAAGTATGGAGGATTACCTGAAGAGTTAGGGCACTGGTATGCTTTGTGACCAAGAAATTCGTCAAATTGACCAGATATGCTAATGCAGAATTGAAAATAATATACCACAAAATCCTTGAATCATCTCTAGCAAGTGCAATTGTTATTCCAATTACATCTTCTTCCATTACAAGTGCTGCCGGAAGAAGGAAAATTACAGCCACCGGTGCCATGTACATAAGAAGGTTCATCGAATTAAGCTTTTCCCTGAGAAATCAATGAAACTATTTCAGTAGCGGCCCAGCAGATGTTTAGATTCAGATGATGCTCATTCAGTACTCAGTACATGATGATAAATCACAAATGTTCAAATTCTATGGCAGGAAAGTTTGAGTGCATTACGCTTCAGAAGACAGCAAGACCCCTTGGAGCACAGTTTTTAGAGCCCTTGCTGCGGTAGCACCAATGCACATTATAAATCCAAAAAGATGAAAACCTGGTTCTCCCTTCATCCATGTAAGAAAAGATAATAAGTACTAAAAAGAAACTATTGCATGTCAACGTACTTCAAGCAGAAATCCATCTTAACAATTTTATCAGTAAGAATGACAACTAAAAAAGAATTGTTAATCAATATTAAAAAAATCCCAACAAAGTAAAGACTTCTGTCCGTCCCCAAAATTCATAGGCCAAACTTAAATGGATTCAGAAAAGTCAGAGGGTATAAATGTCTTAACATATATATATATATTTTTTAGAATAAGAAGAATAAAACTAGTGCCAATAAGTTTCTATGCAAGGTATGGTCTTAACAGAGGCAACATGATTAGCATCACAGCACGTAGAGGTTAACTCATGTTAAAATAAAAAATTAAAAAGAATAAAAAAAGTACAAACATTATTCTCAATATTTTCCCTAGCCTATAAAGTGTATGTCCTAAACTTACAACAACTCAAAATAAAGGAACCAGAATTCCAAGCCTCACCCTCCAAAAATTTCCTCAATTACTCAATTTTAAGAGAATGAGACAAGGTCTTTAAAAAAAATTAAAATAAAAAAGATAATGTGACAGAGTCTTGCTAGGTTTCCTTCTTTTTCAACTACCCCCATATATATTCCGTCACATTTCAAAAAAATGATTCATTTTTACAAGAAAAATACAGGTGGATAAATAGAAAGGGGTTGAAGGTCAATGAACCCCAAAAGTGAGGAAAGGGTAAGAGAAAATAGATACCCCACTGGCAATCATGACGCCGGTTACAACAGGCATGAGAGTGATGTATGTGAGCCAACCCTCCCTCTTGCGAGTCATGAGATAAGCGAACACTGCGGTGAAAAACGGTGTCGTAGCACCGACGGCCTGATTAAACGACACGGCGAGATAGCGAAGGGAGATGTTCCCTCCCACCACCGACAAGCAGAAGATGAGACCCAGAGTGGAAATCTTCACAAATTGCACCCGCGACCGCACCGTCTGCATCGGCACCACCTTGAGCCACGAAATGACAATGTAGCTGAGAATGGAGCACGCCATCATGTGGCAAAGCGTGAGGAATATTGGGTACCTGAACCCATAATTGCTCAGCAAATACTTGTTCAAAAGCAGCACCCCAATGTTGGAAGCATACCAAGATGCTATCAACCCAACAGTGAAGAACCTGCCCGAGTCTGAGACTAGCATCGTTGGAAGCAATTAGAATTTCGAATTGTGGGGCGGGGGGTCAACTCGGGATGGATCCGAGTTAATTGGTTGATTTAGTTGGATTGGGTTTTCCTGGGAGAGGTGAATCATATGCCAGATTCGGAGAGAAGAAAGCAATGTGAGCGGTGAAGAGAGAAAATTATGGGGAAATATTCGGAGAAGCCAGAAAGGGAAGAAAAAAAATCAGTATTGGTCTATCATTGGCTTTAAAAGGAGCAAATTTTATAGTGTGGTAGAAAAATGGATTCAGGAATTGAGTTTGGAGGGATGATGGAGGACTTGTCTGAGAATGGACGATGCAGAGCGAGAAGCTCTTGCGAGCCAGGTAAGGAGGAGGAGGATTTTCAGGGTTACGCTATATCCAGGGGAGATTGTTATTTATATACACCTATTATTTGAAATATTCTAATAACAATTTTATATTTTTCTAATTTAATTTTCTGTTGCTTTGGTATTTTGGTGAGTTTTAAATTGCCATTTCTGACTTAAGAACTATAATTTGTGGAAGAATTATTTTATTACTGTCAAAACTGTAAAAGACTTATAATTTTATCATTATTTAAAAGATAGCATTTTTTAAGGCTGCCCTTTAAATAATTATAAATTATAACTAAATAACTACAAAATTATAGTTTTCATGTTGTGAAATAATCACATCTTTCATATAAATAAAAAAAAGGAATGACATTTAGTTTCTTATCTATTAGATTTTTTTTTCTTAAATATAACTCATGGATAACAACTTAAATTTAATTTTTTTATTATAATGTGATATGATTATTATGTAAATTTTTTTCTTGATTAAAAGAATTATAGAGATGTATAAAATTAAAGCTTAAGACTTAACAAAAAAATAAATAACTTCATACAAGAGGATTAGTGTTTATATTTTTATAGCATAAATAAAATTTAAGTCACCACCAACTACTCTTATTATACTAAAAAAAAGAAATCTTACGAATGAAAGATTAAATTACTTTAATTATATTTATAAAATAATTAAATTTTTTTAATTGTATTTGTAAAGAGACTAAATTACTTTAATTATAATTATAAAATGACTAAATTTGTCTAACTTAAAAATTAAAAGATTAAATTACTCTTTTAAAAAATTAAAAGATTAAAAGTATCCTCCCTTGAAAAAAAAATATTTTTTGTTGTGATTATTTTATTAGTCTTGTGTGATTATTTCATAAAAATTTTGGAATGAAAAAAGGATCTTTTTTGTTAACCTGCCAAGATTTGGCACAAAAATTAATCCTTCCTAAATTTGTCAAGCTACTTAATTGTATTAATTAATATGATAAGTCATGGATTTATTTGAATCTTTATTTTTTTGGTCAAATTGTAAGGAATTTTTTTTGGTAAGCAAATTGTAAGGAATTTTCATTCAATTTGGATAGCTTTTGCAGTAGCTAATTTTCCCTAATACCTTTTTATAATCAACTTTTTCTATCCCACTTGTAATTTCGTTACTATTTTTACTGACTCGTCGGCTTACGACTAGTATTATAAATGATAAGGTAATCATTCTTTTCTTGAAAATGTATAATTGTATTGATTAATATGATAATAATATATTTATTTGAATCTATTATAATTTTTTGGACAACTTTTTTTTTGTCAAAACTATAAAGAAGTTTCATTCAATTGCTTTCATTTGATGCTTTTGCAAAGGTTTTGTTTGTTGGAATTTTTTTGTGGATTTACATATATTAGTGAATGATTTTAATAAAATTCAGATTAATAATAAAATTAATGTGAGACTTAATTCATGGCTTAGTTATGTAATTATTAAGATATTGGCTAATTAATTATCATGGACCCTTAATTATTGAGCCTTGTATAGGTTAACCTATAATAAGTTAGGTTGACCAAATGCTATTGGTACAAGAAGAGGTTCTTACCCTCTGTTTTGTATAGTAGATCAAGAGACGAATTATCTCTCCTGACTAACTAACGATTTTTCTAATCATATTATTCAATTTATTTTTGTTTTACACGGATGAATCATGCATTATTGATGGATTACAAGAGATTATAAAATGACACAAGTTAATCTTAAATCTCTAAATATATCTGAAAACATAGTATGCATATTTTAGGATGATCTACACACCTTAGATTAAATAACTTTTCTTTTTTGGTAAACAAGATGAAATGACTTTATATACTTTGTGTGAACAATTTATTGATTAATTTATTTTTATACTTCATCATTTTCAAAATGGTCATTTATATAACCATAAGGTTATATCTAAATAAGTGTAAGCAAATTTTAGTTTTCATGTTGTAAGAAGAATTGTTATCTATTGTATGAAATTAATAATCATATTATATAAGAAGATAATTATACTTTTCTTTTAAAAAAATGATAATTGTGCTTTTTGTTGTTATTTTTATATCATTAATATTGTGATTATTTGAACGCCAGTTTTGAGAAAAAGCATATTTTCTAAACCTACTAACATTAATTTTGGTATTCTTCCATATCCATATATGGTCCATCATGTTCTCTAAAGACTTACAAGGAACTAGTTACCTTATACTAGAAATATTGAGAGGGGTGTAACATGCAGTTAATTTTTGAGCTGTACATGTTACTGGATGCTAGTGCTTTGTTCTCAACCATGACAGATATCGGATGAGATCCTCTGGTGGAGTATCATGAGAAAAAAAAAAAAAAAATTGCACTTAGACCTGCCTTTCTATCACAAAGAGGGGAAGGTCCTCAGAGGATCTTGATTCAACAGAGACAATCAGCAAGTTTGATGCTAATGCAAACTTATCACCTTGGAAATAACCTATCATGATATTGCATATATATATATATTTATGGGATTTGTATCCCTTAATTTTAATGTTCAAAGTCACAAGCTATGATCAGAGAGAGAGATGAAAATAAATTTAAGAAAGTTAAAAATTTAATAAAAAATAAGATCTATAAATAAAGACCGCTTTTATCTCTTTGGTTTTTCTTAAAATCATCAAAGATAAGAGACAGCCACATGTCTCGACACTATCACCAATTTTCCAAAAGGCACACAATATCTCTTTTGAATTGTATTACTTCAGAATATTATTGTTCCAAAAATAAAGGTCCATCTTATGCCATGGGCTTGTGGTACCAAATTCTTTGGTGTGGTAGACGTTGGCAATGACCAAGTAGAATCCACAAACCTTGCTTTTCCCTAGGTGTTACATCACACGAGAGTTAGGGCGAGGGCCCCATCTGCAGCAACCAACATCTTACTAGTATTCTTAGAAGTTTAGACATCTTTTTTTATTCTTACTATTTCTATTAATTTTATTAAACCTCTCATACTAAGCTATAAAACCCACCAAATTTTACAATCCATACTTATTTTTATTGTTTGGTCATAATCCCACTTTAGTGAGACTAGTTACGTGTGCTCTCCATTGTAGTGCATGCTGCCCTCTCCCTTTGGATTGCACAGCAACAAATAATAGTGCGCTTTAAGCTGGTACTTCGTGACGAAAAAAATTTTAAAAAATGATCACCTTAGATCCATAAATTATCATTCAATTGCTTATACTTTATATAACCATCATCCACTTCTACTTTCTCAAGCGGATCCATCACTAATGATAATCTTCCTGAGGTGAAGTACAAATATCAGGATCTTTTTCCTCTGGTATGTATAAATAATAAGTTTACAGAGAACTAACACTAAACAATACCCTCAGAAGTACTAATACGAGTAAATGTAACCAAGCGCATTGCCCAAAACAATCTGGACTTCGATCAAATGATCCACAATCTTCAGTGTTCTGTCTACTATTCCAATAGCTAACAGTCCGCGATATCTCACACACATTTTGAACACTCATTCAAATACTCATAAGAACCAAAAAGAACAGTAGAAGGAACCAATGATGGCACTGGAACAATATACATCCGAGGTAGCTAATTATGGTGCCTCATGTATCAAGTTTAGTAGTAGAAAATCATATCTCAAAAATTAATGGAACCAAAGGAACATTGATTTTTGTTATCTCCAATCTTCACCAGCATAGATGGCTTGATCTCCAAGCTCCTCCTCAATGCGGAGCAACTGCATCAGAATTCAGATTATTACTCAATGCTTTTCTTGCCTTTCATTTATCAGGACAAAATAGATCATCTCCCAAGTACATACAATGAGATCATGTATGAGACATGAATACTATTACGTTCAGTCAACTGCTTCAACTCTATGTCAGAATTAGTATACAATACGGTCCACATAAAATGTTTTAACAAGGATTTAATTACATTTGTCAAATGTCTCTGTGCAATCAAAATTTCTGATATTAAACATAACACATAAAATAAGGAGCCAAGAAAAAGTCAGATGCAAGAAATGAATACGAATACCCCCTCCAGTCCCTTTTAAGAGAGACAACCCATCATGACCAAAACCAATCCAAACGTCTAATTTTTCATCACAAAACTGTAATATGTCATTTAGGTTTAATAACGGTGTGCTGAAATATTGGTAGTCTAAGGTGATTCAATAGTTTGTCATGCAATGGGACATAAGTGTGCAAGGTGAAGCCAAGCAAACCAGGTGCTGACATAAGGATACTACCACAGAGCATGTGTAACAATCAAAAGGCCAACACAATGTAACTTGTTTAGTCGCATTTTCTCAGAATGACTCATCAATCAGTATGATGAAACTCAATATGAATCATATGATAATAAGCTTAGTTGGATATGTTATATATGGTTTATCTTTAGCATATATGTTCTTAAAATCTTTCTCTATGCAAAAGAAATTTCAAGAAAAATAAAACAAATCTCAACAATTCTGAAATCTCAAGGTTCACATAAACTTGAACAGTTAAATAATGAAGAGTTGAAAAAATGGCATTTGAAATATAATTCAAGATAACAAGCTTCCCATCAAAGAAAGTTAAAACAATCATTCTGTTGAGCCAGATAGCATAGTATAAAGGAATAACAGAAAATCTTCCATTTGGGAAAAAGTAAACGATTAATGGATATTAGTTTATAAACAGTTACCACAAAGTGGCATATCCGCCACCAAAGATGAACAAAAGTAAAGGTTGACAAGGTCATCACTTAAAATTCATTGACATTGGAAAGTTATTACTTTCACAAAAAGCTGCGATTCTTTTCTAAGAAGAGGGATCCATGGATTAAAGAAAGCTAGCTAACAGGTAAATATATTTGAATTAGCCATAACAATCCGGTAAAATCATCCGTGTAAGAATCAGAAGGAGACCTGGTTGTACTTTTCTAGCCGCTCTCCTCTGCAAGGAGCACCTGCTTTGATCTGACCAGCAGCAAGGCCAACAGATAAATCAGCTATAAAAGAATCTATGATTTCTCCACTTCTATGAGAAGTCACCACCCCCCAATGCACTTCCTTTGCCTGCTTCACCACTTCAATGACCTCCGTAACAGTTCCAACTTGATTGACCTAGATTACCATAGAAATTCATCACAGTTTGGAGTCTAAGTATTTAAATAAAATAGAAGGAAAGAGTAGAAAGAGCAGGATCATAATATCCTCAGAAATGACTTAAGACTGAACTAGAGTACACAGCAAAAACACTTGAGACTGAACTAGAGGGAAGCAAATTTTATATACTTGGTCCTTTTCAAGAGGCTCGCACTGTGCATTCTGCATGTGTAATCTTTACCAAAACTGATGAAAATCCGATGCCCCACCTTCATTGTGGAACAGGATTGCTTCCAAGAATGACAAAAAGGAAGTGTTCAGTTAGATGAATGGAATGGATAGGAAAGGGAATGAAAATCAATCATTCCCTCTGTTTGATTTGGCCAATGGAATGGGAAAGCTCATTTTCAAGAGAATGGTGGTCATTCCATTATATGAGGGAATACATATTCTTTCAATGTTGAAGGAATAAGCCTTTCCTTTTCAACATAAATTATGAAAGGTACCATAATATCCTCATTTCTTTTATTTAAAATTTTGAAAATACCACCACCTCCATGGTGCCACTGCCACCATCAGTTACCAGCCCAGCCTCACTGGTCAACTGTAACAGCTGTCACTACCAGCCAACCGCCATCACCACCACCATCTCCCTGCCATCACCGCCACTGCCACCTACAGCCTGCTGCCTCCACTACTGACCCTCTGCCACCACTCCACTTGCTGACCCATAGCCAACATCGCCAACACCCCCCTGCAGCGGGCAGCCTACAACCACCATCAATATTCTTTACTTCAAATATATAGCTATTATTTTCTATTTTCATTTCAATTTTAGGTCCGGCATACAAAACATAATGGAATGGAATGACCAATCCATTCTGGACCAGACCAAACATAATAATGGAATAAGCATTCATTTCCATTCCCTTTCCCATTCCCATTCACGTAGAGATCATTCCATCCAACCCATACAGGCAAACATATAGGAAAGCTGATTTGAGATTACTTTCTCGATTTAAAGAAATTAGCATTTCCAGAAGTGAGGAAAACCCAATACCCCAACTTAGTTATGAAACAGGATTGCTTCCATAAATTACAATAATTTGATGAAATCCAATATAGGATAAAACTCTAAATAAAAAAAAAAAAGAAAAAAGAAATCAGAGATAAGGTTACATCAAAGAAACTACTGAAATTTCTTTTTGCTTTTCTTAAAGAAAAAAGTCAGTTACCTTGAGAAGAAGAGCATTACAAGCAGACTCGCTTATTGCTCTCTCAATGCGTTTTGCATTTGACATCAACAAATCATCCCCAATTACCTGCAGAACCATTTAAATACAAAGGTAAAGCGTATGAGAGAAGTTCCTCTCAGCAGCCACTGGACCAACTAAACATCTAACTGGTAACACATGCTAAACCAGAAAGAGGTGTCAAACAAGTGATGCCATTTTCATTCACACAACATTGTTGTTGACATATTAATCATCAGTAAGTAGATAATTTTCACCATAAATATTCAGTAATTTCCAATTGTTAAAGTCCTATTCAATAGAATTTATCCTTTGGCTGCGCAGCATAAGATGGAAAGAGATTAACTGCACATCAGCTTAAGGAAAACATCTGCATGAAAATCACACCTGACAAATTCCAAGACTTGAGAAATATTTGATATGTTCCCAATCTTCCCTGTCAAACGGATCTTCTATTGATACAATTGGGTATTCTACGAATTAAAAAGAAAAAAGGACTGAGATAAACATAAAGAACAGCTGAAATAAGTTATAACAGCAAATATTAGGGGAAGGCCAATAGCAACTGATTTACCAGAACATAGCTCCTTGTACAACTCAATCATATCCTCCGCTGACTTAAAATTCTGTCCTGACTTATGAGGAGATTTAATGTCCAGATCGTACCTTGTACCTATATCAAGAACAACACAAACACAAAATGCCACAAACTAGTTAATGATCAAGAATTATACTTGCTAAGTTTTGAAAATATTCTTTAACAGTTAAGCCAACTTGGATAAGTTTAAACAGCTAAAGACAATGAAGGATTTTTAACTCTTTACAATTGCCTGTTTTCCCAAAATTGGAGGATTTTGAGGGAGAAACGAGTTAATCCTTCATTCTCACCCCCTCCCCCCCTCTTTCTTTTGTTTCTTTAAACCATCCAAACAAGTACGAGGAAAATAATTAACTGTCCATATTCTTCCCTTCCCTTCCCCTCCCAACACCAGAACAAACCCTTAAGGAAGACTTAACAGTTCAATTGTTATTTTATGTTTAGTACTTTCATTTATGCAATTGAACATTAGTATTAGCTTTAGATGATTTAACAATTTGACAGCTCAAGAAGTGAGAAGTAAAATGACTCTTTTGGGTTGAAAATACTCTAGGTTTAAAATTAACACCAGCTTAACTCCATTTATCAAGTTTCATTTGCAGTAATATTCCTCCATATGCTTGCTTCTGAATAGAAATCTCTCTCGCTCCTGCTTGATTCTATCGATTTCTCATTCCGATCAGACAACAGGATTTGGACCCTCAACTCCTCTACAGTTATTCTGGTAAAATTTGCTTCCATTTTTTAATCCAATCTTTAATTTAAGAAAAATATGTGTCTTGATAAACCAATTTGCAAATCCCATGACCCTCAAAAAGTCAAATCTATTGTTTGGAGAGAGGTAATCAACAGATTCAACACCAATGACATGTTGCAAATTCACAGACCTAATAAAGCTCAGTCTCCAGATACGGGTATGATATCTAGCACTAACTGTAATAAAGCTATAGCTTTTGTGGCTTGTTTGCTTAGTCATGAGTGTGGCACCAGAGTTTCAGAGGTTTTGGTAGGACTAAAAGAAAGCAAAAGATTTATTTATTACAATGCTCTATGTACGTAGTTCTCTGGTGGAATTCATTGGAACAAAATGCTCTAAGTTTTATTGAAGATATAGCTCTCCTTAGGCTTATCATGCATAAGATTGTGTTTATGGCCTCTCTTAAGTGCTGTGCTCAAGGTTTCTTCAAAAAAATTTCTTTCAAAGATATGCAGGAAGATGGAAAGCTCTCTCGCCTTTTTATTTTTTATCTTTTTTCCTCTTCTGTTTGAGATACTTCCCTCTCCTTTTCTTTAGTGAAAGAGGAAATTCTATAAGAAAAAAGGAAGAAATAAAAAGGAGTAGAAGAATATGGAATCCTCCGTCGACACTGCTAGAAGGAAAACCAGCAACCAACAGAAACCATAGCAGACACCACTCACGAAAACCATTTCTACAAAAGTGGCTCTCCAATCCCTATGCAAACTACCAAGGACAATCCTGCAAACAAACCATGTGATGAATACCACTAACAGCACTTCTTTCTTTTTTGTTTCCTTTCATCGTGGAGGATTGTTTATCCTCCTAACTTTGTATACTTTCTCTTCCAACATGCAATCATAGTTAAAAGGGGAGAAAAAGCAGAGACGAGATATAGTATTATTAAAGTACATATCCCCAATATCAAACAAGATTAAAATACATGGAATTTTCAACAAGATTAAAGTACAGTCTGCAATGTGAGCAACATAAAAGAAACTCCACTTATTTATGCAGATTATGCTTCAAAAGTTAACAAAGCACAGATCCAACCTGGTTACTGATTGTAATAGCAATTTAATGTTAAAGTCAACAAATAGAAGAAGTTTCCTTCCTCTCCAGGAATTAAAAGTAAATCAGAGACAGAAAATTTTAATTACCTATGCAAAAGTTAGTAGCAGAAACATCAAGTGCTATCTTTATCTTCTCACTATAACCAGTTCTGCTAATAGCCTCCTTTACAAGATCCAGAGCTTCTTTAAAGCTGATAAAAATATTTAAACAGAGTCAGCAGAAAGGTAATAAAAAGATAATGACACCACTGCAATGAACCATCTTACATAGTCTGTAGAAATAAAAATACTGTAGTAGTAATAAATACTAACACATTGCCTAGAGTAAGAGATTTTTCTTATTATAAACTATTTATAAATAGCATGCTATAGAGCTGACTATAAAGCACAGCGCATTGCCATGAAGAGTTGTGCACTGCTACAAATGTAGCAGAGCAACTTTCAAAGAGCACACCTGTGGCGCATGCTATCTGCACTATTGGCACTAAAATGTATAGCATAGTGCAGCATATGTGCCACTTGGAAAATATTCCAGGCTTCAAACTTTTAGCTTAGAAGTAGAATTTGCCCTAAGTCAAATTGTGAAGTATTATACTCCCGTCAAACCAAGAGAATGCACACTTTAACTTCACCAACAAGATTGGCCAATGGTGATATCAACCTTCGTAAAAAGAAGGATTTGTCTACAGAGATAAAATGCACTCAACAAATCAGAAAGTCATAAATCATGCGCACCATGTTTTTCTGTAATAACAGCCATAAAACAATATAATAATAACCAATAACTAAATAATATTAAAAAAAAAAGAACATGCCTGGAGACATTGGGAGCAAAGCCACCATCTTCACCAACATTACAACCATGCGCACCATATTTTTCTGTAATAACAGCCTGCCCTTTTATTATACATAATCAAAATCAATGTATCAGTCTAAACACGACATGTCAAATGAAAATTAGAATTCTTTGTTCCTAAAAAGTGAAAAATTCACATATGTTGCTGAGATACAACCAAATGAAACTCATTATAAAGACAGAAGTAGGTGACTAAATGCATATGCAGCAACAGAGGACAATGGATGGAAGTCAATAAGCTGGCCAGTAAGTGCACAATATACATTTAGAGTTCTAAAAGTATGAAGTAACAAATGTAACTAATCCTAGAAGTAGAGAGGCGGGTACATATATCATATTATTTGAGGCAGCAAGGGGAAGCACTTTCCCCATGTTCATCACCAAACATGTATTATGATAATAGAGGGATTTGAAATCCTTTTCACAATTCAAGTAGCATTGTTGCAAATAAAAGTTCCTATAAGCAACTTGGGTGACAAACTCCAAAGCCCAGTGCTACTAAAAAAGGGGAAATAGCTAAATACCTGGTTAATAAAATTTTTTTAAAAGATTTGAAAAAAAGGCTAATGCTTTATATGGCAAATGCTTTCAGCAACAAAACAATATGATCAAAATCAAGAGTATATATACATTCCAAATTGACAAATATAGATTATGTCATTCCAGGCTGAATAGCTGCCTAGAATCTGCACATCTCAACTTTATGGTTCTTAAAGAGCATATTTACACAATTTTAAAGATAATAGCAACTAGTGAATGAACAGTCTTACACTGAATATAATTTCTGCTATGGAACTAATCATAAAAAGTCATGTCCACTACTATCTCAAAAAATAGTGGTAACAGACAATTTAAATCTTTGTTAGACCGCAGGATAACCATGCTATCTTTTTAAGGGCAACTTCAACTAGAAATTGATATGTGTCTATCTTGGTAACATTACTAACATATCAATGGGTGGTTCCTTTAGAGGGAGGGGGAAGGGTGGACCCTTGGAATTGAATTAGAAAAGGAAAAAAGAAAAGACAAGATAGCACAGTTTGAAATAATTTAGAAAACCACCTTTAAGTGCTGATAAGTCTCTGAACCCATTTGCAATGCTTCCTCAAATCTGCTGGCTCCAATAGGGAGAATCATGATTTCCTAATAGTAATTATATAAGAAAGCCTTCAAATTTGAAATAATGTAAATGACTATGAAGCAGCAAAGGAAATAAACATATTAAATAATTCAAGGAAAAGTGAATCTCTATTCATGTCTGTTAAGGTTTATAGGTTCAGCAAAGAACAAAATCCAAGTTATCCAACACAAAAACTCAATTGCCAATATAAAAGAACAAATATTTCACATGTTACTTAGAAATCAGAATATATACGTTTGTGAGTACCAATTCATTTCAATACTGAATAGACGCCATAGTTTTACCAAAAAGGAAGTTTAAATGAGAAATCAACCATAAAATATTAATTTAAAAGGTTTTGGCAGAACTAAGGATAGGATATTTGCCACTCCACTCAGATTTTAAAGAACAAATGTTTACCCTATATATGACAAAGAGTTGTTTTCATGGCCTATTCTGCACATGGTTTCATTGGACTATCCTTTGACAAATATGCAAAGAGATTCGAGAGCTCTTTTGTTTGAATGAGCTTCTCTTCTTGTTTTTTTTGTTGGCCAACTTATGCAAGGAGAATACCTTATCCTCCTCTTTTGGCGTCCCTTCTTTCCATCTCATGATATTTATTCTTTTATGAAACAATAAAATGAACTTTTTAATGTTACATTTCATATTTCATGGTGAATTTTTAGTAGATAAACATAAGCTTAGCCTTTTTAAGAGTCCCATGCAGGTATACATAATTATTTTTTCCCTTCAGATTTCTAGATTCTGAAATATTTTGTGGGATTTCTGGATAAGGCTGTACGGCTTTAATTTTAAAAACTCTTCCAAATAATTTCCCTGTAACAAGCTTAAAATCAATAGAAGTTTGCTTTAAATTAAACAGACTAGCTCCAATAAATGTACTAAGCTCATCTAGCCTGACTCAAAGTTTCCTTTCTTTTGCACTCTTTTTAAAGGAGACATCCAATTATCTTTAAGGTTACAGAATCACAACCAAAAACTCCACGCCAAAAGATTGATTTTAATTAACACAAATGATTTGTATTAAGGATAAACATTAATATAGAGCATTTTTCTTGTGAACTCATGGTTCCTTTCCTTATGCCAGTTAACACATCTTAAGATACTCTTAAAGAGAAGTGAGGAGGAGAGGATAATAAAGTAAGTTTTAGCACAACATAGAGTTCCAATATATTTTACTTTTGTTTAGTACTTTATGGATTTGTTTGTAGTGCTGGAAAAGTTGTACTTTACAAACTTGTTACTAAAAAAGTTTACAAGACATTACGTAAAGAAGCAAGTATGTATAACAAAATATTATACTTTCTGAACTAGCATTTTGGCAAATAATTAAACAAATCCCGTAATAATTTGGGAAAAAAATAAATGCAAATTTATATGTCACTTTCTCATCCATGTGTCTCAGTTCTTTTGATAAAAAGGGTAGGGATTTGGAGGCAAAATTATCAAAATATAATGAGCATGTCCAACAAATCAAACAGTAAAATAATATACCTGGATGGCCAGATTGTTCCCAGCATGTTTTCCACCACTTATAACAGTAAAGGCAGGAACAGGAAGCATTGGATTGGTTTTTCCGGAAAGGTCTGCAATGTGCTTGTAAAGTGGAACCTGATATTTGTTTATAATTTTATTTCCATAATTATGTTGAAGATACAAATGCTTATTTTCCAGTAAAAGCTAGATTAAGTAATCAAAAAGTCAAATCAACAGAAAGCCATGCCTCCTTTTCAGCAGCCCCAGCTTTACACGCAGCAATGGACACAGCTAATATAGCATTGGCTCCAAGTTCACTCTGCAAACAGAATCACAACACAAGTACTTAAAAAGTTACAAAACATTAGACTCCACAGAAATTGAGAGAGTTATCTTCAAGAATATGATATAGCTAAACATGAACACCACAACATATGAAATGTAAGAAAAGTCGACCATGTAATCTTCATTAAGATCTTAAAAAACAATGACATAGCAAGGATACCAGTGTATTTTAAGCTTTATAACTTAATACACACTTTTAGGCTCTTCTTAAATAGGCTTAAGAACATTGAATAGTCAGTAATGTAATGTGATTCCTCTTTGTTATCCAACCTACAGAACACCTCAGGGATTGGTAATTTGTGTGCCTTTCCTTCAAGTAGTAAAGTTGAAGGGTCACTTTGTACATCCATGTTTCATTCTCATGAGTCATGAATATAAATAAGGAATGCAGAAACATATATACGGTTAGAAAGTAGTATCATGGCACTTTCAGCCTCTCAAACAGCACATGTGCCAAATCAGCAACCAGAAGTCATCTAAATACCTAAATAAGAACAGAAGCATACAAATACTAACAAGTCAAAAAAATTAGTAAGCCATTACTTGTGATTACATTGGAATAAAGAGAGGATACCTTCTTCTCTGTTTTGTCCAGGTCTATCATAACCTGATCAATCTGGGACTGAAGTGTTGGGTCCATACCAATCAGTGCTTCAGATATTTTCTCATTAATATTTTTAACAGCTTTAGTCACACTGTTCCCAAGATATACACTCTTGTCTCCGTCACGTAACTCAACAGCCTCGTACCTGGAATCATTAAGCCAAACTGTCAATCTTCAATTTTGTTTTTTGCATGAGAAGGACCAGTACAAGAGAAACGAAGAAACAGTCAAATTTTAAGCAAATCGTCACGATGCCCACAAACACACACTTAAAGAAGACTGCAGAGCCAAACCAAATCACAAGTTCACTTCCACCACTGGCCAGAAGTTCTTGAATATTGATAAAATATTCAATAAAATTAACTGTATCCCACATTTTTAGGACAGGGAAAGCATGTGATGAAAATGATCCTCTATACTGAAATCCATCAGAATTCGCATCAGAATTCGCCCAGCAGAAGTCTAAGAGGTAAACCACTAAAGCATTGATGCCACATTATTTTAGTCACTACCAACAGAGCCTCCCCAAAAGCTTCTGTACATTTAAAATTCCCAACTCTCAAAGCAGATATCAATCCAGAAAAGCAAAAACAAGACTTACATCCCAGTAGAGTTGCCGCTAGGAACTGAAGCACGGAACATGCCTTTATTAGTGTACAAGTCAACTTCGACAGTGGGAATGCCTCTGCTATCAAGAATCTGCCTCGCCTTAATTTTCGTGATTACAGATTGAACAGATTTTCTCATATGATTGGACTGAAATAACAACAACGAAAGCAAAAGAAAAAACGGAAATCGTAAGAATTCGAAAAATTTTAAAGCGACCAAATTTTAGCTGCTACAATGCCAAGATCGTTAATTTCTTCCAATCCATCTTGTCGGGGGAAAGAAAATTGAAGGTGGGAAGAGAGAAAATTACAATGAAGAGGACGGGATCGGGAGTCTTGGCCCTAACAGCAGCATTGACAGCATCTTCGATTTTGCGGGAAAGCATGTGCTTATCGAGATATTCTTGCACTGACATTTCTGCAAACAGTTGGTAGAAGCTGCCGAAGCTACTATTTCCTGTTCTTCCTGCTCTCACTCTCTTGCTCTATGACTCTCTGAGTGAAATTTTGGCTGGGCTCCGTGAGCTGATCGCTAATTTAATTACTGCTGGGCTTTTCCGAGTTGCAAAGTTGGCTTCCGGCTTCTGTGTCTTCCCTCAGTGCCTGGGTTAAGAGTCGACGGCAGTCGAAGGAAAGGGCCAATGGCAAAGATATTAAACGACGTCGTAGCACTTGGTTTTGCTTATGATTTTTTTACCCTTTTATGCTTGTTAATGTTATTGAGATAAAATATAATAAAATGTAAGTTAAATAGATATTAAATTTTATTTAATATTATCATAAAAATATAAATAAAAAAAGATTTTTATTTCACTTAAGGGTGCTTTGTCATTGTTATATTTTGTAATACTTTTCTTATAAACAATATTGTGTAATATAAATATGGGAGCGGCAATTCTCATGTAAGAGGGTCATTGAAAACTCAAGTAAAAATTTTAACATCATTACCATCAGATGGTGATAAAATTTAGAATCACATGTGGATTCCAGCATCAACTAACCATAGTAGAGAAATTTTTATTAAGAGAGTTTCCATATAAGTATAGTATATGATTCTATCTTTCCATACAAGCATAGTATATGATTCTATCTTTTGTCTTTATATATACTATTATACTAAATCTAATTATAATTACAATATTATATAAAAAATTGAAATTGTACACATTAATACCTTGACTCGTTTCATTTATCATTTTAATTTTTTATGACATAAAATTTAGTATATATTTTTATTGAACAAATTAATAAATAATGAAATGTGTTAGCTCTAGCATTTGTTGGTAAGAGTAAAAGACATTGAACTGCAGTATTCCCAAGATATTGCCACTTACCAATCTATATTTATTAGTTTTTCACGAAAACAAATATAAATATATATCTATTTATTATACGTAACAAGGTTAAGAGAATAATTGAGTGCCACTACTTTCTGAAGAATGTTAGAGAAGATATTACTGACACGAATTTATTCTAGTTGAATCATTCTTCTTTAGGACTAAATGGATTTTGCTATTGAGTTCAACATAACAAATGACAAATTTAATACAAGCCAATAGACTCCAACCTCCACAAAACGTGTAGTATAAAAAGGATGTCTCCGGTTATGCTGCTACTAAAAATGCACTGGAAGAACCTGTAAAGTGACGAATTGATCCAAATAAGCCCTTTGCAGCACCAAAATGTCTAATTCTGTACACGCCAGGAGTGGCATCCTCTGGGATTCTCCATTCTATGGTTGCTGTACTCCGAGTACTGAGTTTGAAAGGTCTTGACCACTTAAAGCGAAGGCAAAGATCATCATCATCATATACAGAAACCCAAGTATCTTTTCCTTGGAGAAGTTCCACCAGAGAGAATGTACCTTCAGTCATAAGGTCATTACGAGGACAAGCAGACCAGAAAGATGCTGTCACCATGTCACCTTTCTTAAAGGTTGAGTTCTTGGGCACATCAGAGCTAACATCCCCAAAATTTACACCGGGAGGGGTTGCATCCATCACAACTGGTGTGAGGAAGCTTATTTGCTTATCCAGAAGATCCGGGGGTTGTGGCCCGGGTTCCACAGGTTGACCACTGATAAGAGAGCTTGCTAGCTTCTTGAACTCCTGAATGTATGCACTCAGTGTATGCGGACCATATAGAGTAGAAGCACCCTGACCACATGAAAAGTTATATGTAACATTTATTTTATTCAGAATTTTAACCACGTAACAATCACCATGTGCCTGTGTAAAGGTTCATGCATATACATACATGATTATCAGTATAGCATGAAGAGCTATGCAAGATAGATGAATAAATACATAGGCAAAGGAACAAATTGAGAATCAAACTAGAAAAGGCTGTTTGCCATTCTGTCTCTCCTTCTCTCTCTTGCCAACAAAAAATTATATGATTTGATTATGTAAATTTGCACCACTAGAAAACTTTCAAAATTGTTGTATTTGCTGTTACTATAGCAATCTAAATATGGTTTAGTACCAATTTCATGTTATTTTTTACAGGAAGGACAACTGACCTCATATCTTTGCACTTGGTACTCTTCGTATGTAGTCACATACTGCGAGTAAGTGTTTGTCAACCCTGCTATAACAACATGAATGTTGCTGCCAAATTCTTTATTAACACTTAAAACTGTCTTCACTGCATCGCGGAGTCGTCTACCAGCCATTGTTGTGAATTCTGTCATAACAAAAACAATTAAAATCAAGCACAATACATGTGATAAGAAAAAATAGTTGTTACAAAAACACATATATACATGTGATAACTACAGATTTACAAGGAAACTAATAATTATGATAAAATGTAATAAGGCTGCAACATATTGAGGCACTTGAATACGTGAGTGATACCTTAAGATGCTTTGACACATAAATGAAAATGCAAGATTGAAGTAACTATGGTCCAGCAAGGCTTTAGTTGCACATGGTAGTGGCAAAACCCAACTCATCAACATATCAACAAAAATTGATCAGACAATTTTTATTTTATTTTATTTTTTTGGTTTCCTTAAGCTCCAAGATTGTTCAGCAAAATGATTTAGATATGCAAGTTTAATTTTTCATTAATATGGATTTAGATTAGGTTTTACAGTTTTTCATTCCCGGAGTTGATTGATACTTTTAAATTTACAAGACGGATGATGATGAAAAAGATGAATATTCCAACAGTGTCGTCATTATGGAAACGAGAGAAAGACAAGCTCATACCTCCAGGTACACTAAGAATGACAAACTGTCCAATTTGGATGATCTGGATCGGAAGTATTGAAGGCTGCAAAATGCACATGAATAAGGAAAGCTTCATATAAGTAAAAATTACCATTTATTAGCAATTTTTTTTTTAAAAAAAAAGAAAAAGATGCAGAGAGACTTCAATATGGAGCTTCCTATACCAATATATATGGTCAGGAGAAAACTGAAACACATTAGACCAATATATGTAACTTTCAGATGAAATTAAAATTAAAATGATAGACCTTCCTGAATCACATATATCAAATGCCCACAAAACTCTAATTCAGTTAAGCATATGACTAACGTCAATCTTTGGGTTATGCAGGCAGTAACCAATTCAGCAATGAACTATGTCTCAATACTAATATAATTTATCCCAGTGTTAAATGCCACTTTCAAAGAAAAAGTCTTTTCCCATAATAGAATTTAGCTCAAAAGGCACAGAAGACCCAGAGACTATTAAATCAGAGATAACAAGGCATTTACCAGAAAAAAAACAACATCAGTCGTATTACACAATCATTGAGCAAGCTACATTAGTCCAATGCAAGGGGTGAAACACCACAGTTTTAAACTCCATCTAGAAATTTGAACATACATATCCATATAATTGCTTTCACAATTGCTCAGACAGAGAAAAAGAAAAGAAAAGGAAGAAACTACCTATTCTGGAATATGTCTGCAGAAAATAATTATCATAAAAGGAAAAAATAGCGCAAGGAATACAAAGACAAGACTGTACAATGTAATACAATTACTACAATCATTGAACTTTTTTCCATCATTCAATAGATCATTTGATTTTTGTTAGACATTCTAAAGCGCACATGCCGAGAGCAATCATCCTGCTAAGCAAATGTTCTAAGGGGATAAAACATTTGCAGTAGAGTCTCTATGCCATCAACCTTCCACTTTTTCCACATCAGCAGACAAAAACTGAACTGATGCAAGGGACGGCAAAGCCAAAATAATCAGAACATTTTAGATAAATACAAATGGTAACTTACAGCCCAATCATATGGTTGTTTCATTTCGCCAGTATCAAGCAAAATTGGCTTTGGATGCTGACAGTCTATTTGTTCCTTGTCAGGCTTTTTAAGTAAGTTGCGGACCAGCTTCCAAAAAGGATTTCCCTGACAAACAATCAAAACAAACAATAAGCATACATTATGACAGATATTTAAGAGTATGACAACCTAGGTTGGTGGGAAAGTCTAAAGGTATGGTCATCACTAATTACCTGATCATCACCTTGCTTGAAATCAAAGGCTCCAGGTCCATCTGTTGTGCCAGCAGCAAATGCAAACCCCATTGCAGCTGGACAAGTCTTTACAACGGTGGAAGTTCCTCCTTCAGAAATGGTTACCTCAAGCTGGGAAAAATTTATATAGGCATGTCGAAAATCAACCTTTCCTTTAATTTGTTCAGATGCTCCATTGAAAAGATCCACAGCCTTCCTAAATTGTCTCTCCCCTATAATATGTGTACTTTCAAATTCATCTGGGTACCTGCCACATAATTGAGACAAAATTTAGTAAATATACAGCTTAGATGGCATCTGCATGACAAAGAGAAAAAGTTGAGAATGTACAAAATAATTACCCAGGTCCTCGGCCATAGCATAATTCGTTCTTTCCACCACATGTACTATGATTGAAGTCACAAGGTAGTCCAGTGTCTATACAGAAAGTTCCAAGTACATTTGGACTAACATCACCACAATTTGTTTGACAAAATGCAGATACAAAGCTAGGCTTGTCAACCTGCTGCAGAGCACCTCTCACACGCCGAGCAATACTTGAAGTTCTGGTTGCTGGTCTACCACGAGAAGATTGGAAGGAGGCAGCAAGTTCCAGTAATTCATGGTCTGTATCAATAAATTTTAAATGAGGTTGTAAACAGAATTTATTTATTTAATATCAACCTTAATGATGACCTAGCTACATCACTGATTTAAAACAAGGTGTCATTAATGTATAATCCATTAGATTACACAACACTGCTAGCATATTTACATCTTCCTAAGTCTTGTATGCAGACAATTCTGTTTAAACCCGATTATATTAGGACTTCCACCAGAAAAAATTGTAATTATATTAGGACTTTCACCAGAAAAAATTAGAAGATCTAATTGTACCTGATCTTCCTTATCAGAACATATCACTGAAGTACAAAGAAACATGGCAGCTAGTTACTCGGTCTACACATCCAATGCAACAAGACAGATAGATGGTTTTAAACATCAAACCAAAACAGGGGAATTAATGTTCAAACTACACCACCACATAAATATAAATTTTACTACACTGCTCTGCTGACCTAAACATATTATCACTATTAACATGCAATAACTTCATCAGTTATCAGCAACTTGCTACTTTCCAAATACTGTATTGCAAGTGAAAAAATACCTTAATCAGAAAAACATGAAAATAGACTTGAGTAATTAGTAAGAAAGACATCCACAGTAAAAATTTCTTTTTGGTCTTCTTACCCGAAAAAACCATTTATCATATTAATTTTACCTCTCATTCAGGTGCAAAAAATAGGACACAGTTTATACATCAAACAAAATCATTAAGGATTTCAGATTGCATCAGCATCTCAAATTATGGATCCACATGACATATAGACCTACAAATTCTTATGCTATCTAATAAAATACATCAATTGGGTCTCTTAGATCTACATTGGGAAAAAAGTAATGATTTCATCAATGGATGCAATACAAGCAGAAGCAAAGCACAAGTAACTTACGATTGTCATGAGGGCTGGGAACTATGTTTGAGATTCTTCGAGGGATTCCTTCATCTTCATATCCAACAGAATCCAGTTTTCCAGTCTCTTTTCGCTTAAACCAGTCTTCCATAAGCCTTGCAGCAGTGCCTTTATTATCTCCACTTACAAACGAGTTATTTCGACTCATTGAAGTCCCATGAGTAGCAAACCAATTAAAACTGCCAACCGGACCCCATTCATCATCAACAAACTTTAAAAGAGTCATTTCTTTGTCAACATCATACTTATATTTGCTTTGCTCAGCAGCAGGATTATTGAGATAGGCACTGGGACTGCGATTTACACCAGCATTTAAAAGCTCTCCTGCAAGTTGCAGATAATTTTCTTAAAACCATGTAATGTCACCAAAAGGGAGACAGAAAATAGACGTAAGTTTATGGAAACTTGCAATGGTGGCCCCTGAATTTACATATGAGTAAGGGAAAAGGAAAGAGAATCCAAGTTCATTTCCTTACCCTTATTGACAAATATTGATCCTGGGCGGAGATTTTCATGAGCCTGAATAATGCTTTTCTCAATGCCATCAACAATAACATCAAATGACTGGCGCACAAATCCAAGAGATGTCACAATATACACAACATATTGAAGATAACCCCCCGGGCCAGCATGTGTATGAATTCCACTAATGGCTACGTTCTTTTCGGTATAGAGGTCACCATATCTGTCAAATGGAACAGATCATTAGAAATTAGATGGGAACATCAGCGGTCACAAGCAGAAATTAAATTATAAAAAAGAAAACTTTCCCTAATGTTCTAGCAACCATAACTCCGACAAGTATTATAGTAAGCTCTAAAAGTATAAGAGAACAACTATCTTCAGAGTTGAGACTAGTCATCACTGGTACCTTGCTTTCAACCTCTCCAATAGTTTGATTGTCACAAGTTGCGAAGCCATGCAAGCATCAAGGTTCACAAATACTACCCGGTTACCCTTCGATTCTGCAACAATAAAAGTACGAGCCCGCAGTCTGAAGTGAATCCCAGAAGCAATTTGGTCCATGTTAGCATAACCCATCATATTAACATCAGCTGCAGGACCCGTAATGTCATAGCTTCCAAGGCCAACCAAGTAATCCGAATCAGAATATGCAATATCATTCTTCAATACCAGAAGCACAAAAAGGGTCCAGACCCACAAAGTTGCAGTTGTCCACCGAACATTCACACGAAAAAGGGAAGGGAACTCCATCATACCCAAGTTAAAAAGAGCAGAAAAGCCGATTACAAGCTTACCCAGTTCTTCTCATTTCCCTTCACCAAACAAATTCACAGAATTTCAGCCATTAAGAAAGAACGATAACTAGAATGTAAGAGCTACTTATGCAGATATGCATGGTCAACTAAGTAACCCACAATTCAATTTCATTACTTGACAACAGAATTTACCAATTAATCATCGTAAATAATGGGAGTTGCAAGACAAACAAAACATATATTCATTAACAAATAATTCAGAGACCAAGAGAGGGAAAATGGATTCCTCACCAAAGAACAAAGTTGCGATCTTACACGAACATGACCATGTCGTAGTAGTATAAGCTATATTTAGTCCACTTTCGGACGTGAAAATCAACGAGACAGTAACCCAGAAGGAGAAGGAAGAAGGAGAGGAAGAGAGACAACACCCAAGTTCAAGTTGAGTCAGAGTGAAGAAAAGGACTGGCTGGGGCCTGGAAGCGAGAACGGGAAGGCACAGATGGTGCGGCCGTGTGGGAGAGGGACTGGGATGCCCCCTCGGGTATTTGTAGTTTCAGAATTTGGCTTTACTTCCCAGAATTCCAATAAATTAAGCCAACAATTATTAAGAAAGAGACGGCATTAAGTAGTTAAGGTAGGGTCTTGACAATTTATTTTGAAAATTTTTAAACAGAATTAATTAAAATACCCATGTTAAAACATAAATTATTTTACTAGAATAACTTTTTATTAATTTTTTCGAGTAATGTTTTATTGTTCTTTTATTATTAGCGTTTCTTATTGTGAAATTCTACTATAATAATTAAAAACAAAAACATTAAAATTCAAAATAATAAACATGTATATAATAAAAACATGAATATTGAATATATAAATTTTCTAACTTTTTTTGACATCTTACTTTTTTTTCAAATGAACGTAATTGCATTTAATTTTATAATACCATGTAAATAAATTTTGTAATCCCAACGGTATTACAAACTTTGTCCTTAGCGCTGTAAAACAGGCTTGGCAAAGCTCGCCAAACCAATTTGTTCTGCCTTTCATTAATGGCGGGTTAAATTTATACATGTGTAACTCATTTAAATGAAAATAAATTGGTCTATCTCATTTAATCTTTCGTTGCTGTGAGCCAACTTGTCAAATTTTAACCCATCACACTTAATTTAAAATTACATTGTTTTACTTTAACTAAGAATAAATTAGGACTTATATAATTTATATGCATGTTATTTTTAGAATTTTGGGACATATTTATGTTTAGATCAAAACTTATATTTATGATTGTTATTTAAAATATTATATTTTAGTTGTTTTTAGAATTAAAACTTATGAATTTTAGGCATATTTTGAATTTTCTAATATTTTTATTAGTTTCGCTTATGACCTGCTTAAAATGCCAACCCATTATAATGTGGGGCAAGTTAAAATTTCTCTTATCAGCAAAAAATGACAACTTGCTTTAATAGTATTATTGGTCCTCACATTATATTTGCCTTTAACAATAATTATATTTAAGACTTTTTATAAGGAAAATGATTTAACTTATTTTGCTATAGATACATGGCAAGCTAGTTGGGAAATGATAATCTAATTGCCTTCAATAAAAATCAAAATTCAAACTTTTTATATGGAAAATGAATCTTACAATAAGTGTATTGTAATAAAATGAAAATTCATGTGATAATTTTAATGAGCTGTGGTTTTAATTTGGTAATGGTGACTCACTTTCCAAAATTGTATGCTTAAATGAAGCATTACAACTCTGTTTGTAGATTAATAAAAAAAAATTAAAGAATGTGAATTAAAATCTTACTCATAATAAATTTGTAAGTTTGATTTTTTCACAATAATAAAATTGGATAATACTCTTGAAAATCTTCTTTAATTAGGGTCATTTCTCATGAAAAATGGTCCAATAATAATTATATTGTGTACGTTGTTTAATTATCCACCATTAATTAGGCATGTGAATGATGTATATATAGGAACTTTGAACCATAAAAATTTTTGGATTTAATGCTTTAAAATTAAGCAAATAATAAACTGAAAATAATGGTCAAAGATTATTTTTTTATATAATATTTTATATAAAGATTGATTTTAATAATTCTCCAACGTGTACGCTTGTTAATCCGTGTTAAAGACTACCAATGATGCTTTCTTTTATATACATACAAATAAAATAATGAATCTTAATATAAAAGCAAAGAGCAAAAAAAAAAAAAAACTTCAATGATTGATGATGGAAATATAATATATTGCAAATAACGTGTGTTCCCATCTGGTCTGATTAGAAAGATAAACTTTTTTATGCACAACTACGTTTGGGTTGAGATTAGGTAATTTTTTTTTATGAAAATTATAGTATACAATAAAAAAGACGGAAGTTATTACAAAATTGAATGAATAAAAATAAATTTTATAATTTAATATAAAAATTATTAAAACAAAAAATAAAAATTTATTGATCTAAATCCTACGTTACCACATTATGTTTTGCCTTGACATTCACACATTCATTTTTTGTCTTACAACCAACCAACAAGAGATGCAATACACACACAAAGCCGGACTAATATGAATGTAGCTATGCTAATCCCTCCAAAATGATTAAATCCAAGTATGCTTTGTCAAGAGGAAATATCAATGAAATTGTTGTGGGCCCTTTTTTTTTTTGAAAAAGTGTCACTTATTTTTCTCAATTTACTTAAATCTAGGTATAGAATTGATTCCCAATATAATTAAAAAAAAAATTATTCATATTTGGTTCAGGTAAAAAGAGTGAAAAACATAAAGAAGAAATTGTTTTTTTATGAAAAAGTAGAAACAGGTAAAATAATAAATGTTTTTATAAACTGTTTGAAGTGTTTTCTTGAGTCATTAGATTTTGAGTCCTACTAAAGTTTTTAGAATATTCCAAATTAGTCATAACTTTAACAATAATTATTTGTATAACATTTCTATTGGGTTTATTTCTCACAATTTTATTGTAATTTAAGCAAAGTTGTAGATGGTTTGATTAATAGGGCAAAATTGACAAACAATCTGTTTTATGACAAAAATATATCACTTTTTATTTTCATTTTTCACAAATAAAATTGTGTATTCTTTAATAATAACAATAATGGGATTTAAATAATAAAATTTATACAAATTCCTTAAAGCTCTCCGATTATAAATTAGCATGCTTGATCTTATATTGGTTTAGCATTAACATTTTCAATGCATTGAAACAAATTTTTCGAAAAAAAAAATGATATTCTAAAAATGGAACTATGGGGGATAGAAACACCAACTTTTTTTTGTTTAAGAATTTCAAAAATTTTAAACTCCTAAAGGAGTAGCTCATTATTCAAAATTAAGATATATTATTTTAATAAATTCAAGATATTCTTTTTCAGAAATAATCTTTTTTATTGCGTTGTTGGGTATCTTAGAGTAGGTTTAACTTCTAAAAAGAATTCAAACTAAATTTGTCACATGATGAATCAAACTCATTGTCACTTAACTCAATTTTTATTATAAATCCATATATATTTGATTAACATTTATGAAAACTTTCATCCAAGATATGTATTATTTAGTATATTTGGAAATTCTTCTTTGAGAGGATTTACATTGGTAAAAATTAAGAGCAATATTTTATATATAACTAAGGCAAAACACAGAATTTTTATCGAATATCGTGTTTGTCCTTAAATTAAGTAGAAACTACATTATAAATTTCGTATCTGATTAATATAAACATGATGATGGAATCCCACCTCATATAAAAATATATACCAAATTAAATTAAAATTTCGTATTTACCTTGAGTGTGTGAGGAGATTTCTCAAACTAATACAGCCTATGACATCATGAGCTTCGGCTTGTCGGTTATTTGTATAGAGAAAAATAGTTTGAGAAGAAGGGAGTAAGAAATGAGGCAAAAGAACAAAACTTATGATTTATATAAAGAAATCAAGCTTATTGGGCTCTTACGCAACGGCAAATATAACGAAAGGGTTTGTCCTTTTCGAGTGTGGCTGTAACTATGGTCTTACCGCGTGGATTCTTACGATTAAGTAAGGTCAATTTTAGGTTTAATAGCATGGTGCCGTGGTGGTTAAGGTTTTTTAGCATCAATCTCTGTTTCGGAAAAACATACAATTACTAAAATTCTGTACTGTTTTAGTTTTCAATTTATTTACTTATAAATTAATGATCAGTCATAAATTTAAAAATATCGATAAATTAAGTAGATATTTTTATTTAAATAAAAAGAATATCTGTGCTAAAAGAATTGAAAAGTTTTTCTATAGAAAAAATAGACTTCATATTTATTTTCTATATACACTATTTTAATGTTAAATTTAAGGTTCGACTTAAAATTCTTAATTTCTTTTTATTATACAAGCTTTAATTAAACATTAGTAAATTATGATTGATTGATTGTTACTCTTTCGAATTATAGTTAGGGGATGATTATAAAAATTCTTTAGTTTTAACTTTTTCGAATTAAAGATAAAATTAAGAAGGGAATTGATAAGCTCAAGATTGGATGATGTAAGCTGTAATTACTCTTTTGAATTATAGTTAGGGGGTGATTATTAAATTTTTTAGTTTCAGCATTTTCATATTAAAGATAAAATTAAGAAGGGAATTGATAGGATCAAGAATGGATAATGTAAGCTGTAGATGATGTAATTAATGGTTACTCTTTTGAATTATGGTTACAGGTAAAGTTGTCATTTTTGGCCTAAATCATAAGGTCAACTCAAAATTGAACTGAAATATAAGGGTTAAATTTTAAAAAAATTTAGTCTAAAAAAATTCAAGATTCTTTTTGCCTTGGGACCAAACTATGTTATCCTAAAACCACATTTTTTTTTCTTAAATTATTCTCAATTATTTACATAACTTTTTTTTTAAGTATATACATGATTAATATGCATCATAATGTAACTTTATATCTTATAAATTTATACTTTATTAATATTTAAATATATAATTTACTTTAGATTTAATGTTCAATTCAAAGACAACTTAAGAAAGACATAATCCGTTTGGACCTCTGACATATAGGGTTAGAGTTAAGTTTATATATATTTTTAAAAAAGTTTTGTGCTTTTTTTGGCTCAAATTGTATTAGCCTAAGACCGAAATAGACTACCTCAGTCGATTTAGGTTAACTCGTTTCACAATTCTAGTAAGGGGATGATTATTAAAACTTTTTAATTTTAACCTTTTTAAATTTAAGATAAGATAACTTTAGAGGATTGACATAATAGAAGTTATCAAGTCATATTATGATAGACCATATGTTTAAGGTTTATTCTTGAATTCACTTCTTAGGATTAGAGGCTAGACTATTCACAACTTTCGGTCTCGATAAAAATTTATCTCATCCAAAATATGAAGATATCTCATTTTTAAAAAAAAAAAAGATAATATAAGCTTAAGATGGGAATCGATAGGCTCAAGATTGGATGATGTATACTGAGGTTGATGTATTATCTTATGCTTTTAAGACAACCCTGCGAGGATGAAACTTCCCAAAACGAGCATAACACGTAAGAGTGAACCTCACTTCTATTGAGAATCTTGGTCACGAAGCAATTGCATTAAATTTCAATTTTACTATTTTCACTCATTTTTCTTTAAATATCTCGCCGCATTTGAGAATAACAAACTTGGATTATGGTTGGTTTGATCTCGTAACCAGCTTCTGAATGGTCAAAGATATTGTTTGAGATATAAAATAATTTTTTTAAAAATTTTATTTAATAATTTAAAATTTTAAAATAATTAATTTTTTATTATATTTTAATTTCTACGAATAAACAATTAAGATTTTAATCCCGTTGTTTCCATAATAAAAATTTATCACACTTCAAGCGAAAAACCATTCCTCGTACGATGGCCATGACTCATGACACTTACGTGCTACCGGGCATCTTTTATTTCAAGCAAAACGCATGTGAGCACTTTGATTTTTCTTGGAATGTGTCTGGGTCTGATTGAGCCATGGGGATGGATGAGCAACCAATTATGATGTCTTCTTCAAGTGCCGTCTGCCAGGTGCCAAATTAGAACTTTGCCAAATATGGGCCAACGAGGTTTTTTTTTTTTTTTTGGTTTTTTTTTTGTTGTTTTTTTGGTTTGCCTCTTCGATCTTGAAGTCCTTGGGCAGCCAACCGTGGTGAGTGAGCTCACCGGCGTCGTGATCGTGTGGGGGTGATCTTCCTCGATTTTGTTTCGTAGGCAAGCACAGCCTAACCACGCCAACCCGCGAACATCATATGATGACTAGTTCTCACGTAGGGATTCAAGGGCTTAAAGTTTTTTTTTTTTTTAAAATGTCTTCTGTCCAATAAGTAAATATTAAATTTTTTAATGTCTGATCAGGAATTTAAATGTTAATTTTTTTAATAAATTTTATTATATATGAAACTTAATATAATTTTAAAATAATTTATTTAAAATATCTAAAGCTCTTCCATTCAGACCAACTTGTATTGATTCAAAGACCTCAACTTATACTTGTATTAATTAAGTATTAAATTTAAATAAGTATCATATGGATGAAGTATGCTAAATTTTATGAAATTCAAATAATAAATCCATGATCAAATCATGCATTTATAATTTGTATCATGTTGTAAAAGCATATATCATTCATTTAAAATAACTTGATGGGCTGGCAAAATGATCTAAGATCAATGTAAAAATTTAGAACAATGAAATGCATGATGTAAAACTGCAAATCTAATGATGAATTTTGAACAATTTTATTCTACAAACGTTATTCATTGGTGTAAATCTAATTTTGGTTTCCACATTGTCCACAAATTCTAACAATCAAATATAAATATATAAAGCAAATGTTTTAATGAGAAAATTATGTCCTCAAAATTTCTACCAATTTGATAAATGTCTTTTCAAACTCCTTTGGGACTTTCATTTTATCGCTATATATAAAAAATTCTAAATCCTAAATAAACATTCAAATAAAATATTAAAATATTAGCTCTATATTATCATCCATTATTTTCACATTTCAACACCCTTTAAAGGTTTTATTCCCCGTATTAATAGCAAGACCAACACTAAACGACGCTAATATCATAATTTTTAAAATATTTTTTTTATAAACATTATCTTTTTCTATAAACATATTTCTTTTAATAATTTACCATGCACTGTATGGACAAAAGTAATTTAAATATATATAAAAATATGAAAATTTAAAACGTTGTCTTTTCTTTTAATAATTATTTACACTTTTATTGATCAAAATACTTTTTTTGTTTCATATTCTTTCAAGAAATAGCCTCATTGACCATAATAGAAACATAACCTTTTGTGGATTTTAAATAAATGGACAACTAGCAAAATTTGAACTAATATAACCAACCACCACTAAGGTATCAATCTTCCTCCAGAAAGCGTATAGTCTTTTGTCTTTTACAAATTCTTAATTTTTCTTTAATAGCAATCCAATATCTATGAAAGATACTCATAACAAAAAGACAAACCAAGTTTGATGCAAACTTGCACATTCATGAATACTTCTGACAGTATTGATAGAGTATTCTTTCATTGACATTTTTTTAATCTCATTCTTGAAACATTGTTTCTTACTATATGTATTATTTTTAATAATTAAAGATTACCAAATTTATAATTCGCCATGCCAAATCTTTCTAAAACATAATGAAAATTTTGAAAAAAATAAAAAAATTAAAATTTTTATGTTTAAATATTATTAATTAACTTTTAAAAAATTACTGATGAATTTATTAATAAATTATTAATTTTTTATGGATCATTTATATACTGTTATGTAGAGAAAAAAGAACATAACATATCAAAATGTTGAAGAACTTGAAAGAGACTAAGTTAATAATCAAGAACTACTTGCAGCAATTGAAAATTCTCTACGTGCCAATGTCATTCTCTATCAAAATTATTTTTCTTTCTCTTGGTATTTAAATGAGTCCCTCAAGATTCTTCAATTTAGGAAACAGTTATGCACATAAGTTTTACCAATATTTCATAAAGTAGATCAGTTTGATGTTCAAAATCAAAGAGCAAGTTTTGCAGAAATATTTAGAAAATGTAAAGAAAAACAAATTTCAGAGGAAACAAAGACAAGGTATAAAAATGTAGACAAGCCTTATTTAATTTTAAATAATGTATAATCACATATACTCTCCCTACATACTATGCCAAATTGACAACAAAATTTCTGTGGCATAAGTATCAGTATTTAGATTGTGAATGCTATTCTTAATGCTGTAATTTAAAATAGTATTGAGTCTTCAATACCATAGGAGGATCCTAAGTTTTTCCTTTTTTAAGGATTAAATCGATAAGATTGTATCTTTCAAAGATTAAAATGAAGGTTTTTTTTTTTCTTTTAACTATTAATATATCATGCCATGTCAACAAGAAAAATAAATTATGTCATAGTAACACATATTGGTGATATATCAAACACATGTTAGAGCCATATTAGCATATAACAGTATACGCTTAACATTATGTCAGTACATACTATATCAGTACATAGTAGTATACGTCAATGTTATATCAATACTTAATAATATACGTTAGTACTTAATTAATTTTTTCAAGAACTAAATTGATATAAAAATCTTTAGAGGAACAAGTTGATAGAGACTACATCCTTCAAGGATCAAAATCATAGTTTCTTTTTAACTTCTTCTAAAATGTAATTCTATCATTTATCTTTTAATTTGAGTAGATTTATCTCTTTAAAATTTTAATTGAGAGATAATTGTGCATCTTCGTTGGAGTTCTTATTTTTCCGTTCAATTAAAAATAAATGTAAACAAACTATGCTATATGAAGAAAATTTATATTCCTTATTCACCACATGATAGGTGTGGGTTTATTTTTATTTTCTTTGCTATGTTCACTTTTTTACAAGACATTAGAAAAAATTAATCCACATGTTTATCATGCAATCAATAATGCGGAGAAACTTCTCTTCACATAAAGGATTTGACCACATCAACATTTAATTAAATAAAAATGGAAAAATTGATGAGATGGGGGTGTTATCTCGTAATTAAACTTTAAGTAAATTATTTTAACTTTTTCTATTTTGCACTTCTTATATAAGCCTTTTTTTTTTTTTAAATATAAAGTATCTTCATTTATATTTTATAAACACACTACATATAAACTAAATTTGTAATAATTGTTAGAAATATTCTTAGTTGGATAGTAAATTTGTTATTATTTATAAAAAAATACCTTTATTAATTAATTAGTAAAATTTTTTCTTAAAATTCACCTTTGATCCATATACAAAAATAATTTTATATGGATCTTTTTATGACTTATAAACTTTTTTAAAAAATAAAAATACTAAAAATATGTTTATAATAATTTTTTGTATTTTGTGCAAAATGTTCAAAAAGGAAACATGTTTTTAGTTTTTTTGTACTTTTGTAAAAATTTTTACAAGATCATTTGGGAGATCAAATATAAATTTTAAAAAGAAAAAATTTTACTACTTAATTAATAAGAATTTTTTTAAAAGAAACAATTAATGAGGAGTTTTTAATAAGCCATACCTAATTTATTTCTTAATTAAGGATATTTTTGACATTTTAACATATTTATAAAATTTGAAAAAAGTTATTATTAATTTTAAAAATAGATAAATTTGCGTAAAGAATACAAAAGAAAAGAAAATTTGGATTGATTTACTATTGAACTTTTAAAGAATAAATTTGTCGAAATTTAAAGATAAAAGACTAGAGACCAAATTGCAAGTGCGAGCTCCATTCTACAACGGGGAACGAACACTCGGTTACTCAAGAAGCGTCAAAGTCATCCAAACCCTAAAACCCTTCCCTGTAGCCCTCGTTCAAAAACCTCGTTGCGCCCACCACATCACTCGCCCCGGTCATCGCCATGGCGGAGCTTAAGCTCTCTGAAAGCCGTGACCTCACCCGAATAGAGCGCATAGGTGCTCACTCCCACATCCGTGGGCTTGGCCTGGACTCCTCCCTGGAACCCCGCTCCGTCTCCGAAGGCATGGTAGGTCAGACGGCGGCTCGCAAAGCCGCCGGCGTCATATGCCAGATGATCAAAGAGGGAAAAATTGCAGGCAGGGCTGTTCTCCTCGCTGGCCAGCCTGGCACTGGCAAGACCGCCATTGCCATGGGTATGGCCATGTCTTTGGGCCTCGAAACCCCATTTGCCATGCTCGCTGGTAGCGAGGTCTTTTCCCTTGAAATGTCGAAAACCGAAGCATTAATGCAGGCTTTTCGCAAAGCAATCGGCGTCCGAATTAAGGAAGAGACTGAGGTGATTGAAGGCGAGGTTGTGGAGGTCCAAATTGATCGGCCAGCGGTGGCAGGTGCCGCTTCGAAGACTGGGAAGTTGACGTTAAAGACGACGGAGATGGAGACGGTGTATGACCTGGGAGCAAAGATGATTGAAGCTTTGGGGAAGGAGAAGGTGAGTAGTGGCGATGTGATTGCTATAGACAAGGCTTCTGGCAAGATAACAAAGCTAGGGAGGTCGTTTTCCAGGTCGAGAGATTTCGACGCCACGGGACCACAGGTCAAGTTCGTGCAATGCCCTGATGGGGAGTTGCAGAAACGGAAGGAGGTGGTGCATTGTGTTACCCTTCATGAGATTGATGTTATCAACAGCAGGTAGTAATTAATACCGTCTATGTGAAATTTTACATTGGTCATTGATGTTATTGGATTCACGTAAGTCCATGCGTGTTGTAGATCAAAGTATTGGCTTGTTTTGCCATAATTTAACTAGCTATAACTTAGGCATCAGATCAATGTGGGAGTCTTTGCTTTCATTGTGCCGGCAAAACAAAATGGATATATACCTAATTATGAACCTTTCTGAGCTAAAAGTTTCTAAATTATTTTTATTTTACATCTAATTTGCTCCCAGAATAGGATTTCAGCACTTTCTTAACATCTATGAGGAATTACAGTGATCTTTTTACTCATACGAAATGATCAACTGCAGTGGAGTAGTAATTGTTTAAATGTCTTCTACCTTATAGAATGGGGAAGGGAGGAGGAAAGGAGTGAAATGCAGTATCTTTTGTATCACCAGCTGTCCATTTTTCTTCTGTGTTGACCCCAAATTTGGTAGTCCATAAGGAGAACCACTCATTTCTTGCGTACAAACACAATGGAGATTAGATCATTCAACGTGAAAATGTAATTAAGGAGTGTGGTAAGTTTCGAAAGTGATGATACTTAGATCTAATTAGAACGCAGGAGAACAGAATAGGGTCAACTTATATGTTTTTACTGTTGTTTCTAGCCGTTGAATTCTTTTTAACTTAGTATTCCATGAATATATACTTTGTACTCTTGTTGCCTAAACATTAGGACTTGGTCAGTTGTAGATTCCTTTGGCAAGGCTGATTATGGTTTAAGCTTCATCTGTAAAGCCTGAAATACTCAATAGACTAGGAATTAGAATCTATTGGAGTCTCATTAAGCTTTTTAAGTTTAACTCAAAAGTAAATTTTATGGATTCTTATCACTCTAATTGTGTAAAGAGGCATTTGTAGTAAACCCTATTAGTTGTTTTACTTTTGCTTGGCCTGCTTTATGTATAACTTTAACAGACTTATAGTAATATAAGAAAATTGGAAAATTCTTTATTGGTGGGGCAGAAAGACTTTCTAAAGCTTGGTAGCATATAAGCCATCTGGATAGCAAACAAGTTATGATATATAATTACATGAAATCTGGACTAGTTTGAATTTTTCATTGGTGCAATTCTTTGTGGAACTAGAATAATAAACTTAACCATTTTTCATACTTTGGTTCTTTTTAAAACTAAAAGGTGTTCCACTTTCTCTACTGTTACGGGCAACTTAGGAGCTATTGCAGAGTAATACAGTTAAAATACCTCATATCTTTTAAGTTAGGCCATGATTACGACTTCATCCTATAATGGAACAAGGGTCAACTGTCAATGGGAGTTTGGGTGAGACATGGCGCAGTGGCCATGGTTGAAAATGGTGTGAAAATGGAATATAGTCTTCCTGAGGGACATCTTGAGGTTGCATGGTGGGCAATTATTGTGGAAGGTATTTTGGTCACCAGACTCATCACTACCCTTTTGATTGAGATTCCCATTTAGCTAATTCATTAACTAAAGCTTTGATATATAAATCACTGTGTCCTTTGCAATTAATGGTTTATGCATTGATAAAGTCCATTTTATGAAGGTGTCCAAAATCTCTGTATGACACACATTGACTGTTTGACTCCTTTGGCACAATTTTTATATGGACTAGACTTGGCATTGAAAGAGGTTTCCTTTTAACTTGTTAAGGTGTATCATTGCCGTACACATCACTTCTTCCTATCATTTGATTATGTTATCTCAATTTCAGAACACAGGGATTTCTGGCTCTCTTCACTGGTGATACAGGTGAAATTCGTGCAGAAGTCAGAGAACAAATTGACACAAAAGTAGCAGAGTGGAGGGAGGAAGGGAAGGCAGAGATTGTGCCTGGTGTCCTTTTCATTGATGAGGTGCACATGCTTGACATTGAGTGCTTTTCCTTCCTTAATCGAGCTCTTGAGAATGAGATGGCTCCTATATTAGTTGTTGCTACCAACAGAGGCATCACAACTATTAGAGGGACAAATTACAAATCCCCACATGGGATTCCAATAGATCTACTTGATCGCCTTCTCATTATCTCTACTCAACCTTATACAGAGGATGATATTCGCAAGATTCTTGACATTAGGTGCCAAGAGGAAGATGTAGAAATGTCTGAAGGTGCAAAGGGTTTGTTAACCAAAATAGGTGTAGAGACATCCTTGAGATATGCTATCCATCTCATCACAGCAGCTGCTTTGGCATGCCAAAAGAGGAAGGGAAAGGTAGTGGAGTTGGAGGATATAAATCGGGTTTACCATCTGTTTTTGGATGTCAAAAGATCAACACAGTATTTGATGGAGTATCAAAATCAGTACATGTTCAATGAAGCAGGAGAAGGCGACGAAGATGATGCCAATGCTATGGTCTCCTGAAATTCATAAACTTAACGTTTTGGAATCTGTAATTATCAAGTTGGTTTTCATATGTTTAGGCTGACCAACTTGCTCCATGATCTGGTGTATCAGTACGCTTGATGTATGTTTGATGTGAATTACCTGCGATTTAGCATGGTTGAACACAGATACCTCTACCATGCATGTGAGGTGCACTATATTTTAGTTATCACTGAACATTTTTTAGGTAGTTCTTTCTTTTATCTACCGTGTCGTGTGCGTTTTCTAGCTAGGGTCAACAGTTCGTGTTGTGTATTACATCTCCTAACCCCAGTCTTTCTGGCCCCTCTTTTCTCCCATCTTTCATCGACTGTTATTATGACCCACGATGGCACAAATCTCAGCTGATCTTTTTAAGAGAATCTACAGTCACTTTTGCTTGGAGGAGCAAGTAAATTGGAGTTGTTAGCGGTCTGCTGATGTTTGTGTCATATGATTTTGGAGCTAAGAGACAAGGCGTCATCTTTTTTGGGTCATGACTTATGAGGTGGGTTGGCAACTTTGGAAGAAGCTATCATTTTCTTATGAGTAGTGGGTTTGTCCAACCAATTAGATCAGTTATAATCTGTCTCTCTTAGAGGGTTATTTTTTGTAGCCGTGGCCGGTGTGTTCGTCCTGTTGGGAACTCTTTATAATATACGTGTTACATAGACTTCAGGGGGAAAGAGGGTAAAGATCCTTTTAAAGTTTTCTTTATGTTTTTATACATGACATGGAGTAGGGATTTGGATTTTTTTTTATTTTTGATTATTTTTCTCTATTATATAATTAAATTTAATTTATAAATTTAATTTTTTGTATGTATCTTATTTTACTCCCTGAATATTTTGTTAAAAATCATGTGATCCCAATCTATAGAGTAGTTTTTAGGCTTCATCAGGCGGGCCATGGTATAAGGAGAAAAGTTGTTTCACATCATGTTTGAAATATAACATTTATATTCAGTAAAAAATGGTTAGATTAGTTAAATTTTATAATTTAATTTATAAAATTAAATAAATTTAATAATTTAAATCATATAAAAAATTATATATAAGTAAAGATACCATAATAAAGTGACTTTTTTTGAAGGTGTTATTTTGGTGGATTTACCGATGAAGTGGAAAGTTGGCTGTCTGTTGTATGCTTTTGGAGGATTTAATATGCTCCATCTTTGTGCATCTCCTCTTTCTATTAATTTTGTTATTTTTTTGGATGATGTAATTATTAGGTATACAAATATGGATCGGTCTAAGTTAACAATCTGGGTAGGGTTTTACCCTCTTGTCGCAACCAGCCAGTATTTCGCGCAATTTGGAGACATTGGCTGTGGCGTGTAAAAGGTGAGATGTAAAATGGGTATTCCAATTTCCAAGTTATATTAATGGTCAAACACTTCTTGGTCGTTGTTAGATTTTATTGGGAGAAAATTGACAAAAAAAAATCTACTTACAACTAAGGATGGCAATTTTTTTCTGATCGTCTAGAGATTTGCGGAAAATTTTTAATTTCGACCAAGGAACAAGAAGAATTTTCTCGATGGGGACAGGGAGAAAATTTTCCCAAAAACAAGGGCAAAAATTCCCAAAAGTATAAATATACTATAATAATCATATATAATAGTTATATAATAAATAATATAACGAGTAAATTAGTAATTATATATATAATAAAAAAATAAATAATATAAATTTATTTACATTATAAAAATTTTATTTTAAAAATTTTAAAATTTTGAATCCCCAAATTGTGGATGGAAAATTTTTTTTTCCATCCTCAAGAATAAGACAAGGATGAGGGAAAATTTTTTCTTGAAGTCGAGGAGTAGGAAACTATTCCGTGTCTCACCCCATTGTCATTTCTAGTTACTACCAATCATAATAAGTTAAGAATATCCGTCACATTGCAAAGTTCCTTTATAATGAATGCATAGGGGTAGAGACTGAAAATTTTTTTCATGTGTGGCTAGAATTTAGATTTTTGAATTTTTTTTATTAATTTTGGTGACTTTTTTAATTTTTCTTTATAATTTAATATATAAATTTTATTTTATTCTTTTATTACTTTTTTTTTAAAATTTTATGTATGTTTCTTATTTATATTTTCAAAAAGATTAATCTCTTATAGAAAAGTATCTTAAAAAAATTTAAAGAAATAATAAAATTCAATGTATGTGAATTCAATACACACTAAATTCATATGATGTTTTTGGTTAACATATTTTATACAGAGTCTTACAAATTTTATTATTGCGTGCAAAACGTGCAGATCTTGTATAATGCTAAAATGTATATTTAGCATCACTCAAATTTTTTCCAACATATGTAAACATTTATGTGGCTGTCTTCAAATTACAAAGAGATGTAGGCCTTTTAACACAGATGATTAACGTGTTAAATTAGTGAGACTGTAGTATTATAATTGTATTTTTTTTCCTTGATAAATAAACAAAGCCCTTATACATAAATTGATGCTATTCATTCAAAGAAAGGTTTCACAAATCTTTCATAGTCTTAGCAAGTTAACAACTTACATATACGTAAATTCGATATTATAAAAATTAAATAAAAATAATAAAAATTTAAAACTTAATGTATCAATAATTTTCTTAAAATTTGTGAGACTTATTAAAGTTTTATTTTCTATGAGAAAACTTTTCTAAAATGTAAGGGTGTTCTCCGTGGCTATCATAGATGCTAAGAAAACAAAATTATCATAATGTCATATAAAAAAGAATTATAATTATAATAATTTTATTAAATTATTTACTCTTAGAGTTATAAATAAAAACTACTCATTTTTTTGTTAATAATTAATTTAAAATATTTTTATTTTCTATTTTCCTCATAAAACAGAAATTAGAACTGAAGATAGTTTGGAAGAGACAATGAGGTTGGCAGATTGTATTTGCCATAATTTTGCCACTCTGTAGTGACAATGGCATTAAAACAAATCTCTAGTTGCTATGCCAGTGGACTATAGTTCATATGGCGCTTGCTCCTTAACTTTCGGACCCTGCGGTGGGTTCGACTTCCAACTATCTCACTTTCCCATATCAGTTAATACATAGCTCCCATCTTATCAAAAAACAAAATCTCTAGTGGCTATGGGGCAAACCTTGTTGAACTATCGAAGACCCATTTTTTGAGATTATGTCTTAGATGAAGAGTCTCATAGAATAAAATTAGAAGAGAATTTTAGATTTTTGTTAGGCCTTTTTCTTGTGTGATGAAGATTTAAGATAATTATTATTAAAAATATTTCATTTTATTTGAATATTAATTTGAGAATTTATTTTATAATTTAAAAATTTTATCTTTATCTTAGATAAAATTATTTTTTAAATTTATTTATTATTTATTATTATATTTATTTTTTTTATTTTCATATTTATTATTTATTTAATGACAAGTTATATATAAAACTTTAATTTTACAATATTATTTAAAATTATTATAATATTGATATTATTTAAATAATATATTTTTGTATGTCTTATTTTTTATAATCTATATAATTATGTGAGTTATATAGAAGTATGTTAAATAAGAAGATAAGAAAAAAGACACAACTTGGCATACTTTTTTAAAAAACTTAAAAAAATAATTTAATTTATTATTAAAGTATTAAAACTAACGATAATTCATTTAAAATATGTAAGGCAGTATTACTTGAGACAAGTAATATTATATTAATTTTAAATGAAATAAATTTATATTTTTTATTTTTTGAAAAAGTAATATTTTTTACTTTTAAATAATTTATATTTATTTATAAGTATTAAAATAAATAAATTTAATAAAATAAGTGAATAGTAATTTAAAAAAAACTTCACTGAGAATAAACACGCAATAACACAAATTATAAGAGAACAAAGGCGGCCATCTCTCCTCCCTCTAATCCCATCTGGCACACTGGTTGTGGAACGTGGAGCTTCCTTCCCCTTCTCCGATTTGCATGAGCTTCTTCCACCGCCACCGGCGACGACGACCATCACCATGCCCACCACCTCTGCCTCTTCCATCAACCGCCTCTCGTCTGGTTTAATTCTTGACCGCCTCGCTTCTGCTGATTGCGAAATCAAGCTCAAAGCTATCAGAGAGGTCAAGAACCAGATCATCGGCAACCGAACCAAGAAGCTTTCTTTCATCAAGCTTGGTGCAGTCCCTGCCGTCGCTACTGTACTCGCGGAATCTGACGCCCATTCCGATTGTGGCTCCAACCTCATTGTCCAATCCGCTGCGGCACTCGGCAGCTTTGCCTGTGGCGTCGACGCTGGTGTCCGTGCTGTTCTAGATGCCGGCGCTTTCTCTCATTTGATCAGGCTCCTTTCTTCGTCTGATGAGAAGGTAAATTCGATTAAATAGACAGGTTTCTTTCTGTTTAAAATGTCAAGAATTGGTGGTTAGAGATAAAATTGCAACGCTTAGATTCCTAGGTTGTGATCATTGCTAATTATTACATTATACGTTCATGGCGAAACGTGAATTATGCGATCATCAATATGTTGGGCTTTCGTTATCCCGTAGTATTTTCTTTTTGTTTCTATCCAAAATAGTTTAGTATTCATCACAGCTGACTAGGGGCTGATACTGCTTTCTTTTCCAATTTCTTGTATTAATTTTAACTACATTTACCTTATGGTTCCTCACTTCCTCTTTACTGCCATAACTATAAATTTTCATTTTTTCTTCTCTTCTTTTCTTTCAGTTGATTTGTGTTTTTAAATTGGCAAACGCGACTCAAGTCTTTCAAATTGTGATTACTTCTTTTTTGTTAGATGAAGAGATTTAATACTTGTTCTCTCCAGTTTTTGGTAAGAACGCTTCTAGGCACAACTTACTACATTTGCAACAGAAAGGGAGTATTTATAGCCCTTGATTAATCACAAATTAGAGATATAGGAAATGTGAGGCAGTAGGGTAAACTGAAAATGGAAATGATGAAAAGTGAAAATTGAAGGAGTTAATGATTCATATTTCACCGTAGGTGCTCAGAAAGGAAGATAGTTATAGAAAGTAGGACTAAGTTGATTTCATCCCCTTTGCTTACTAATTGTGAAAACAAAAAGTACCATAATTGTTTGCAGCCCATTAATTGAAGACTAAGCTGCACAGGTGTGATATGAGTATGGGTATGTCTTTGATATGGGCATGGGTGCATCGGTAAAGTCAATTTTGTAATGAAACTTTTATGTAACTCTCATGCGAGTTTTGTATTCGATATGGTAAGAGTATGTTGTCCAAATTGAAGTTTCAATGCTTCATAGATTAGAGATTAACCGGTTTGTGTAAAATTTCTTAATAAGATATATGTTTCATATAGTAACTAAACAATCATGGTTGAAGGCCACTGAGCACTTGTGCTCAACTATAAATTCTTTTTCTGAATTTTACCCCATTTCGTTTCATTTGTTTGAGGAATAAGGATAGTGAAAACTTTAGCAACTCCAGTTGTTTCCCTTCCTCACTATCTGCCTTCAAGCACATATATATTGATAGTCGCTTCTCGCTCTAACTCCTCTAGTTTTTGTTCCTGTTAAACTCATCCTTTATTTGGAGAAACTATGCCTTCTAATTGCCAGAGTTCGCAGAATTCACATGCATTTTAGCCAATAAAGTCTTAATGAAATCTCAAAACCTATTAAATTATAATGAATGGCAGTTACTGAGCTGGGCAAATATGTGTGTTATACTCTGGTTTATCTTATATTTTCTATCTTTAGATGTGTATCTCCTATTTACTGGCAATATGTTCCGTAACTTGGCTCTGCAGGTGTGAAAGCAGTTGTCTGAGTTCAATGCAGTCTGTGGGCATAATCTACTAATTGTAGTTCTCTTATAGTTCTATTTTAATTCTGAGCCACATCCTCTATCTATCTTAAACTTCTACTGATTTTATTTTCGTGCCACAGTGAATGGACATTGGGGACAGGAAATGAATTTTATCATTCTTTCTACATCACTTAATTATCTGTAATTTTCAAGTCTTCTTCTGTAGGATTTTTCTTCTAGTATGGTGTATATTAGGTAGAACATGACAAATCTATCAATTCTACCCTATCTTAAATACTCTGATATGATCTTCTACGTGTTCCCTATCTATTTTTGTCTCCATTATTTCAATGCTGTATCTATAATTATAATGAATGCTATTTGACAAGCCTTCTTCCTGGATTTCAGGTTGTAGATGCTGCTGCACGTTCTCTAAGAATGATTTATCAATCCAAGCTTTCTCCAAAGTATGATTTTTTCCACGAGGAAAATATGGGATTTCTTCTTTCCCTATTAAAAAGTAAGAATGAGAATCTTACTGAACTAGGTGCAAGCATTGTTATTCATTCTTGTGAGACAGGTGCTGAGCAAAAGATATTATGCCATTCTGGTGCTTTGGAGAAACTTATTAACCTTCTCGATGGTTCTCTAAGCCAGAGAGATGCTAGTTTAGAGTCACTATCAGCAATTCTTAAAAACAATCCAGAAGCTGTCTCTAAATTTATGGACCTTCGAAGTGGAAGAGCTTTAAGTTCTGTAATCGAATTAACTAAGGAGAGATATTCTCGAACAAGGTTACTAGCATGCATATGCTTGATTAGTGTGAAGAGTTCTTCTTCCTGCTATCTGCAAGATGTGGGAATTAAAACCAAATTGGTATACATTTTGCTCGATCTCCTTGATGATCCTGGTCAAGTTGGAGATGAAGCTTCTTTTGCTTTCTCTAGTTTAATTGCAGGGAAGGAAGATTTACAGAAGCTAGCTTTTGAGGCTAATGCTATTGAAAAGTTTTATAATCACTTGCAAAATTGTCCTTTACACCCCAAGCGTCTTGAAGGGATATTTCTGGCTTTAGCTGATCTTTGCTCAAAATTGGAGTGCTGCAGGTCTAGGTTTCTCTCATTGCAGGTTTGTTGTTTTATGTACAGTGTTGATCTGTCTATTGCTAAATCATATATATTTATTGCTAGCAGTCACTAATGTTGATATTCATATATATAATTATTTTAGTGGTGCAAAAATAACAGATGAAAATTGTAAAGAGAAAACTCCATTCAGTTAGTTTAGTTCGATAGCAATTCTAGCAGCACTGTATTAGAGGGTGCACAAAAGAATATTGGAGAAAGAAAGAAAATGGGATACATGATCAAAGATAATGTGATGGATAATTGGGCAAGATACAAACTAGGAAACCTGGAACCACAGATTTGGAAGTGGCCTTTCTATTCTGTAGCACAAGTGACTAACATTTCTCCTTCTCTTGCTGTCTATGGGTGCCTGCAATTGTTTTCCAAAACAACTTTTGTTTAACTGTGAGTCACTAAGTTCTAGGGTATCTTAGATCCTGTCTTTGGATTAGCATCGTGGGTTTTAATTTTGTGAAATGTTTTATAAAAGAGAAGATTAAATATAAAAGAAAGTGTTTCAAAGCTTTACATCTTGGCAACGATGCAAAAAATTAGGAGAAATATTAGTTAGCTAGAATTGACACAAAGAAAGTAGTTAATGAGATGAAATCTAAAGCATTTGAGGGATTTTACCTAGCTTTAGGAACAAAGAATGGAGAACAAAAAATATACAAACTTGCTAAGAGAAGGGAAAGAAAAACAAGAGATTCAGATCAAGTGAAATGCATTAAGGATGAAAAGGGAAAAGTTTTGGTAGTAGAAAGATGGAGGAGTTATTTTTACAAATTTTTCAATTAGGAGCAGAAACAAGTATAGACATGGAAGGTTTAATTACTCAAGAGAAGGATCAAAACTTTACTTTTTATCGTAGAATTTGGGAAATTGAGATGAATGAGGCACTTAAGAAGATGGACAATAGTAAGGTTATAGGTCCTAATAACATACGTATTGAGGTTTGGAGATGTTTGGGAGAGAAAGGTATTTTTGGCTTACCAAGTTGTTCAATGAGATATTGACGTTCAAGAGGATGTCAGATGAATAGAGGAGGAGTACATTGATACTTATTTACAAGAATAAGGGAGATATTTAGAATTATAGAAACTACTGAGAGAGTAAACTCATGAGCCATACTATGAAATTTTGGAAAAGAGTAATTGATCACAAATTAAGAAAAGAGACTCATATATCAAAGAACCAATTTGGTTTTATGTCAGGAAGATCAACTACAGAGGTTATATATCTTTTATGAGATTTGATGGAACGGCACCAAAGTAGAGAGAAAGACTTGCATATGGTGTCATTGACTTGGAAAAAGCTTATGATAGAGTGTCAAGGGAAGTCCTATGGAAGGCATTGGAAAAGAAAGGTGTTTGTATTGTTTATATTCTTGCTATAAAGGATATGTATGAAGGGGTTATAACAAGCATGAGAACTCAAGGAGGGGCGACAAAAGACTTGTCCATAAAGATTAGTTTGCATCAAGGATCATCTTTAAGTCTATACCTTTTCACTTTAGTAATGGATGTATTTATCGGACACATCCAATATGCATTCCTAAAATATATGCTTTTTGCATATGATATAGTCCTAGTAAAGGAGTCAAGAGAGAATGTTCATTATAAATTGAAGATATGAAGAGAAGCCTTGGAATTAAAGGATTTTCGTTTAAGTAAGAGTAAGACAGAGTATATGGAATATAAATTTAGCAAGAGGTGAGCAAATAATGATTTGGAGATAAAAATTGAGGAGTATAGTATACTACAAGTGTCTAGGTTTTAGTATCTTAGACCAATTTTACAAAGTAATGGAGATATTGATGGGAATGTCACATATAGGATCCAAGTTGGGTGGATGAAATGGAGACACGCATCAGAGGTCATTTGTGATCGCAAAATATTTAGCAAGTATAAAAAGAAGTTTTACTGAACTGCTGTTAGACTAGTTATGCTATATGGTAGTGAGTGCTGAGTTTTAAAAGGTCAACACGAGTAAAAAATGGGGGTGGCAGAGATGAGAATGTTGAGATGGATGAGTGGACATATAAGAAAAGATAAAATTCAAAATAATTGTATTTGAGAGAGAGTTGATGTGGCACCTATTGAGGAAAAAATGATAAAAATTTGGTTATAGTGGTTTGGGCACGTGCAAAGAAGACCGCAAGAGATTCCAGTGAGAAAAGTTGATCAAATAGTTTTTAGTCTAATAAAGAGACATAAAGGAAGACCAAAATGACATTTGGAGAGGTTATTAAAAGAGACCTTTAGTTGAATAGTATTTCTGAAAATTTGATTTCAGATAGAATTCTACGGCGTTATTTAATTCATCTAGCCAACCCAACCTAGTGGGATAAGACTTTGTTTATTATTGTTGTTGTTGTTTTATAATTCAATAATAATGTTTTTTGAGATTTGTGTATTTTCTCTCTGGTTTGCTTTAAATGCAATCCTATGAAATAAATATTTGAATTGGTGTCATTGTGCTCATATATACTATCTTTTTAGTAAGAACACTTTTTTGGATTGTCTATATGGGAGTTTATATATAATATGTAATAGTAGCCTTTCTTGATAGTTTCTGCTGTAAAAGTATTTGAGCAGAAACAACTTATATGGGATATCACTTTTGTTTAGCACTGAGCTCTTTACCTTGCAACTATTAGTTTGTTCTCACCCAAACCATATCATAAACTTTCTAATTTCGCCACCACTTTAATTGGATTGTTGAGGTGGTATCGTGGTACTAAATTTTATTTATTTAGAGGTGGTAATGAACTTGGCTGTTTATTGGTACAAGTTTTGGGCACATGTCTGGACATGGGGTTTAATGTCAATTGTATAATAAGACAATTTTTTTGTTATGTAATGGAAAATTTGTTGACTACTTAAAACAATAAAGAAATTACTGTAAAATGTATGAGAAGAGGTTTTACAGAAACAGAATTTAACTGCTCAGAGTTTGGAATTCAATAAATTTTAAGTAAATTTAAATTCCATATAAAATTATTTTATTAACTTAAAATTCCAGAAAGGGGAGCATTCTAGAAAAATAGAGATCAGTTTCTAATAAGACAATTTTGTGATAAGATGAAAGCAATCTAATTTTTATAAAAAGGTACTGTAGCATATGAAATTTTTAAGAGGTTATATTAGGCAAAGCAAATATGAATGCTTTTTTATACAGATGTTGATGATACTGTTGTATAACATCCTAACTGTGAGGATGTTTGATTTCAATGCTAATATAATATGTGTTTCATCCTGATAGATAACTGGAGCTTAGTTTTGAGCTTTTTTTTTTTCTTAATCTCATAATGGCATGAAGTTGTTCTATTTTGTCTTGCATTAGTAAACTTCTATGTCTTCAGATACTAAGTTCAATTTCAAATTCATGTATACTTTTGTGAGTGCAGGTCTTGAATTTAGTAGTTGATGCTCTAGCTCATGACAATGCTAATGTACGTATTGCAGCTTGCATCTGCCTAAAAAGTGTCTCTCGCTCGATCAAGGTCTGCAACAAGATAACACTTATGGAACTTTTTTTTTTTGGGGTATAGTTTTAGTTCTCATAAAATGTCTTTCAGAATTTGAGTGCAGGTTGTTTCATGAAAGAAAGGATTGTTGTTCCTTTGTTTCAGCTTCTATCTGATCCTTCTACTTCTGTCCAGGTATGTCTTTCCTGTATTTATGAAGCTTTTTTTACGTGTCTTTAAGGTGAAAATGTTAGTTGCTAGTTTTCATGTTCTATGATGTGTCAAAAGTAATATGCCAATCTTATTATTGGATAGAAATCTAGATTTCAGAGCCTTAGCAGTACATGGTGGAAAATATGTACCTGGTACATATTTAATTTTATATGTTACTTTATGTTTATTGTCTTGTTGATAATTCAAATGCTTTTCTCTTACCTGCTCCTGTTACCTGTCGATGATGCTCTGAGTAATGCTAGAATAGGTGATTTAAATGAATTATTGATTGATCCACCTGTCTTTGTCAATAACCCAATAATTAGGATGGTGTAACAGATAGCTTTTTCTCATAACTTGTGATTGAAAGAATGTATTGATAAGGACCTTTGCCATTTCTTTATTATTAATAACTATTCTGTGAATCAGTGTTTGTACCACTGGAATAGAATATAATTTTGAAAAATTTTGATCTTGAGTTTTGAAGTTTTCATCATTTATCCATTGTTTGGTACTTGTCTGTGGTCTATTCAAGGCTGTACATGCTCCTTTTAGTTCTTGTTTTCAGCCATTAAACAACTTCGAAACTGAAAGTATAGCATTGAAAATGTATTATTTTTTACACTGAGTAGGTACAGCTGAATTTAAGTGCTCAATCATATAAAAATGTCAGGCAATATGATATTTAGAATCATCTGTAGAACTTGTGTAAATCTTGTTAAAATTAGTAGGGCACTCCTTACTCTGCTATTTTCCAGGTTGCTGCTCTTGGTGCTATAAGCAACATAGTAGTTGACTTTACACTGCGTAAGTCAAAATTCATACTATGTGGAGGCATTAACGTGGTTGTCCAGTTGACGAAGTCTATGGATTCCTCTTTAAGGTTGAATGCTGTATGGGCCTTGAGGAACATGGTATTCCTTGGAGAAAAGATGTTTAAACAAGGTATTTTTAAGGAGTTGACAGCATCTTCAGTGGCTAGCCTTATTTGTGGTAATGATTTTCATTGACAGTTCAGATTTTATCTGGTTAAGTAGTGCCTAGTAAAATGAAATCATCGTGACTTGTATGCACTCTGCAGATCCAGAGCCTTCCGTTCAAGAACAAGCTCTTGCCCTTGTTCGCAATTTTGTCGATGGGTGTATAGACTCTGTTGAATATGCTTTTGTTGATGATGGCATCATATTAGATGCTGTTGGAAGGCAGCTACAGCAGGCTTCGAAAACTGAAATTGGGATACAGGTTGGAGATAACTTTGGAAACTAATTATTTCTATATAGAGTGTAGATTTCCTTATTCTACCATTATCATTGTACTGTTTTGTCATTTCTGATCCACATTATGGGTGCCATTCCAAATTTTCTGTTCCTTGTCAGATAACTTGCAGAACTTGCACAATATATGTCTTCTAACTGATTGTCAACGTCTAGTCTTGTTGGTGTGGTGTACCTGGCCTGTTGGTGCCAACCTTTAAAAGTCTCCTTGCTGGTCTTCTCTCTTTCAGTTGTTATGCATTGTTCTAAAACTGAATGAAATGTGTGGCATCAAAGGAATATAAATAATCTAGTTTGGGATGTTTTATAGTTGTAGTGGGTGAGCTTGAATTTCAAAACAACTTTGTGGTGCTTGCCTAATTCTTATCACCTGGATTACAATATTTGTGATGAAATTTCTGAATTTGGATTCCAAGAATAATTTCTCAAGTTTTATTTGGTGGACTAGGTCTTAAATTCTTAATCATAAAACACAAAGTTCTTACCTGAGTCTTAGATTTTATAAATTAACTAACAGGTGACATTAGACTTCATCTTTGTGAATGTTTCTAGTGTATGGAAAGCAGAATTTATCAACCTTTGGGCACTGATAATGATGATGAACAAAAGATTTCTTCTGAAAGGATAGAAATAACATATGAATACCATCAATATATGTTGGAAAAGTTCTTCCTATGTTGGTGTGTTGTTCTTCATGCTCATTATTACATCTTTGGTTTTGTTTATATTCAGGGGATGTATGTTCTCAGCAATATTGCAAGTGGAAATGAATTTCATAAGGAAGCAGTAATGCAGCTACTCTTTCCTCAAGCAGAGAATGGATCTCACTCCTTTTTCAACCAGTTCTTGCAGAGTAATGACAATCACTTACGTGCAGCTGCTATTTGGGTTGTAGTAAATCTCTGTTTTCCAGCAAGTCCTGGTGCAGATGCTCGGATTGTGAAACTGCGTAATTTTGGAATAGTTTCTCAAATAAAGAGGATGGTCAATGATCCCTGCATGGATGTGAAGGTCCTTTATCTTCATCCCCAACTGATTTTGTTCTATATTTGTTTTCAAATGGTTTTGTAAATTTTCTTGTTCCCATGCAGCTTCGGGCAGGACTTGCACTTGGGTATATTAACTTTTGGTGATAGTTAAATGTGATCAAATTTCTCCATTTCATGCCCCTTGGACTGCAGACAAGAAAGAGAAATATTGATAAAATTTGATTTCTCTTGTATTAATACTGTATCACGAACGTATCAGCCTTCTGCATCAGCTTCCAAAATGGTAAATTTTAATGAATTTTCTTGAATGACTTCTTGTTGTCATAGAAATTCATTTTTAACAATTCTACTTTTATGAAGGTCACAAGTGAAAACATCTGCGTTTAAATAATAAAAATTGTCAGTTACTTGATTGATAGCCGTTAGTGTTTAATATGGTAAAATATGATGGAAAATCTACAATGAAGTTGGTTGTAGTTGAATGTTTTGAAGGTGGCCAAGCAAGTGAAAATTTTGAGCCAAGGGTTCTTCTTTTGGAATCAGTTTGATATTATAAGTTCAATCTTTTGGTCTCAACCATTCATTTTCCTGAATAATCAATTTCTTATCTCTACCCTGCTTTGCTAGGATTATACATTGTACTTAATGCCAGTAGTATGTTACCTTTGAAGCTTCTTCACAAGATAACATTGCTGTACTAATGTGTCAACTTTCTGCCCGATTTGTATGTTTCCCTTTGCAGGCGTAACAAATCACTTTTAATTGTTTTTAACCAGTCAGAGCAGTTTTGAGAGCTTTTTAATGTAAGCACTCCTGACCAGGTTACCCTCAATACCTCATTTTCTTGTTACATATATTCTGTACTATTTTAGTGGGTTAGATGATCAAAGTAGATTTACAGGCTCTAGCATTGTAAATTTGTAGTATATGAGTGGTGAATGTCAAACTTGAAACATACTTTCATGTTCATTCTGGTAAATAGACAAATAGTTAAATTGTCTATGTAAGTAATGTGTCAACGGATAGTGATTGAGGATGTTTCTGACATTCATACATACCTTGTAAGCTTTCTTTTCTGGTTCATAGATTACTTGATCTCCTTTTGGAAAGCTCATAGATGACTTGTCTCTTGTTGCCCACTTTATGAGCTTCAACAATGCTAATTAGTTATTATGTAGCGGAGGTCATGAAATTTTCCATCCCATTGCTCATAACATCCTTGAATAACTCCTTATTATGATGCATTTTGGGATGTCATACAGTCTATTATAGCTGGCAAGAGTCTTTAAACAACGTGTTTGCCCGTGTCAGTATGTGGTGAGCCTCTTATTTGATTGAAGATATGTCAAAATATCTTTTCTGAATTTGAATGCCTGAAGAATATAGGGGGTGCTGGAAGAGAGTATATTATTAGTCCGGACAAACTTTACTGAACATGTGACGTTTTGTTAAAAAATTTACATAAACAAGGTAAAGCTCAAGAACACAAAATGACAAAACTCAAATCCACAAAATAGCATTGTAGAAGAGCTAAACCACATTGTAAAATACCAAATTCTTGCATAGGAGTAGCATCTAATCCTAATTTACAATCTTAAGGATTAGTACTAAAAGGTGCAATTTGAATATATATATATATATATATAAAATACATGTCATCATTTTATTTTTTTGAAAAAATCTATTTGCCAATTATTTTAAATTCTTTGAAGTGAGAAATGTATTTTAAAAAGTAAATTACAAATAAATACTTATTTATGAAAAAATTAATAGTATAAATTATTTCATATTAATAAATTATTATTCATTAGATTATATTTTATAATAATTTTTATTATTAATTTTTTTGTTAATATTAACTTATTTATGTTTTATTTTATAAAATACATTCTTTATTTGAAAGAATTTCAATCCGCATAAACATTATCTATACAAGAACTTGGCTTATTTTTAAGTTTGATTGACACTCTGAATCTTGAGAATCCCACATGATGTTATTTTCATTGAAAAGACTGCAAGTTGTTAATATGCAAGGACATTTTTTTTCGTGAAACAGAATTGAGCATTGGTGGCGCATGATTTGGATTGGCATATGTAGCTGCCCCAACAAAAACTTATAATTTCTAATATATATGTACTCTTATTTTTTTAAATTAAAATTTACAAAAATTTTATGTAAAACATTTAAATTATTAAATTTACTAAAATTTTTTATTTTTATAAATTAAAACTCATAAAAATTTATTATTAAATCCACTAAAAATACCCAATAAATATAAAAAGTATCCTTATTTTTTGTAAACCTTTTGTCACCACTTTACGTTTATCTATAATCCCATAATCCTATCACACTCAAATAGTTTGGCAGCTAATATGCTTCATTGGTTGACGCTAACCCGCTTGTAAAATCTTCATTTCAAACTATCTAAATAATAATAACGTATATAAAAAGGGTATAAATATTTACACAATTGACTGGATGTAAAACTGATAATCCTATATAATTAAGGCAAAATTATATAAATGTCACACTTGGAATTGGCATTAAAACAAAGATTATATGTAGACTAGGAAGAGGTAAAAGGATAAGAAGGAGGAAGGTGTAAATAAGCAGTCTTCACTTCTTAGCCGATCTTCTCTGTGTTTGTGTCGTCTGAGGGCCATATTACAGTCTCCATTAGCCGTTCCCTCATCAACTCCAAGTTTTCATCAGAGATCTCTTGATATATTTCGGCATGATTACATTTCTGCATGACAGTGATGAAGGGAAAAGATTTTAAACTGTTGACACCTTCTCCTTTCCAAACGTTTACATGCCTTGGATGCTAAAGAAAAGATAAATAAAGAGAGCGAGAGAGAGAACCATTGAATTTCAATACCTTGACCCATTTACCATAAAGGTGAAGCCGTGTTATCATCACTCTCTCAGCAAGGTCTTGCTTCTCCTATCAGTTGGGCGAAAAGATATAAGAAATCATTTGTCATGTCATCTCATGTTGTATTAAGCGAAATATATTGCCATGTAAATGATATTAATAACTGAAAAATATTTGAATTAAAAAAAAGCTCTAGAATGCATGGCATTAGACAATTTGATGATAGATAAGCTGCTCCATTAAAATTATAATGTTCTATCTGCAGAAGATCATCATCAGAAGGATGAAAAATGCTAACAAAGGTGCAGAACTGGAGAAAATCAGAGATCAGATTAATCCAACAGAGCAGTTGCTTCAGTTGAAGAAAAGATCATTTAACAAACATGCATATAACAGAGAAATCCTCAAAGAAAAGAACATTGAACTATCGGAGTGGATGTCTGTCATGAAAATTGGGACTTGTTGGAAGAATTGGAGAACTCTGCATTAAATTCACACATTTAAATTTACCATTGAGGTTGAATTAAGGATGATTGTATTTCATATATGCTTTAAGGCATGGCTTGCCAAGCTATCAAGAGATTGCATATGGAAAAGATGAATATATGGGACATGAAATTTCTGAAGCAAATGTGTCATATATAAAGTCAGGTTAGACGAACACAACTTATCAAGTGAGAGTTGCTTTGGTAATTAAACAAGGGAGAATTATTAAGATTCTTTCAGTACTTTCAACATATATAAATATGCAACCGTCCAAGTGAAGAAGATTGTAAAACTGAAGTAGGGAATATTAAAAAATCTTCATACTGTTCCCTATATACTTTCAAGTCAAATTACTTATAATCCTTAGCAATGTAATTTTCGACTATGGAACCATAAATTAAAAGATAAAAGCCAAAACCATAAATTAAAAGATAAAAGCCAAAACAACTCTCTTTTATGAAAATTCAAATAAGAACAGAGAGAGTTCTACTACGGACTACCTTCCCAAGGGATCGGATAAAACGTTTCCCATCTCCTGGATTGTTTGTTGCAACAAAACTGCCAACACGGAAGACATAACGTTAAGCTTGAGTAATTACCTTCACAATGAAATAGTAAAATTCCAGGCAAATCTAAATATATAATGTGTAAAACACCAAATGAAATCATGCGTGATTATTTGCAAATTGGTACCATATATAACAGTGGTAATTTCCAAAGAAGTTCATAACATAAGCAGATTTTGTAACATCTTATATAGGATAGATATCAAATCACCCAGTTCTTGATTGAACTTGATATTATGCTGGTCCTGGTTGAATTTTTCAGGCAACATCAGCAGCCATTGATTGCTTGCCAGTTTCGACAGTCATCATGATTATTTTCTCAAAAAAAAATACAATTTAATTAATTTAAGTAGCATATAATTAAGGAAAGTCATGAACTTTCTCTATAGTGTCCACAATCTTCTCTTCTCCATCAGTTCCTATCAAAATGAACAAGCTGCTAAAATTGACTCAAGTCAGCAATTTGAAACTTAACCATGTGACCCAATAGAAACATAATCTTCAAACCAAAATTACTGAAAGGCCAGATATTTTGCTGGAGGCACTCTTGCTACAACAAGGATTTCACTTACTCATAAAACCATCTATATTGGGTTGGATTCATCTCATACAATTGCTGGAGAACGGTCCTCACTGCCTTGTATGTGAAATAATTAAGTATTTGCTGTATCCACAGATAGGAGCTCGGTTAGATAGCAAATAGCGACTGTTAGTATATTCTTATAAACTATAGCAGCAGATGGATTAGCAAAGGTTCATACAAGATAAGTGAAAGTCCATATTTTGATTAAATATAACTCCAACGTTCTCAATGATCCTATTCTTATTTGGGAAGGCAGCCAGACCTTGTACATCCCGCACGAGTTGCTAATTGCGAACTGATCTATTATTAAAGTCTCAAACCAACTACGGGAAGAAAAGAGCATTTATTGACCCTTATATCAAGCACTGAAGTTCACGGTACCATATCTTTCTATTTAAGAAACAATCATACTATTTTCACAAACTAAATATTATTAAATAATTACTTAAAAAAAAAATTGAACTATTAAATTTATAATTAAATAGTATTGAAATAATAAGCACACAAATTTCATACTAGTCTCTATAAAGATTATATTTTGAAGATACAAGGATTGATAGGGACAGAAACCTAAGAAACTATGTAACTAATCACATGTTTCAGGCCCTATATTTTATATGTAATACTCTCTTAAGTTGTTCCCTTCTTAACATATGCATTGTTCAGGTAAATAACTTTCGGTCTTTAATTGTTGTCCTCTCTTTTCTTCCAAAAATTGTCAGCAAGGTGAAGTATTTCTGATGGAACCAGATGGCTAATATTTTCACAAAAGTACTAATAATTTTAATCTTCTATATATGGAAACTTATAGCAAACTATAACTTATTACTACCTATAGATATCATTTTTCACAAACATGCACCATCAAAATGCTCTAGCTAAGTACAAACCCTTTGAATGACAAATTGAAACATCGACAAAATTTGTGTATGTCCAAAGAGTAACACAAAGTAAAGCTAAAGAGTAAAATGACCATACAAGAAGAAAAGACTGCAATGGCATCTTTCAATCATTGTGTCTCAATTTCTATCACATTTTTCTTACTTAAACGCCTAATCACAATTATCAACAAAGACAGATTATGTTACCTTTTTAACATCACCAAAGGTGTCTTCATATTGCCCACCGAGCTCATTGACAATTGCCATTTTCCGATCCTTGCGCTGCTTCTTAGAATTTCTATGAACACAAAGCCGCCACTCCCGTCCTGGATCAATGAAGGAAGTGCTCAATTCCACCGCTACTCGCCTTATCAAAGGCTTCCTTCCCATTGAATTCTTCCACAAAAGAACATCTCCACTATTCTTGAGATTCATACTAGTCGTAGGCAGAGCATCCACGCACAAACAAGGGCCAGTGTGCGAGTCCACCACTGGTGAACCCACAACAGATAAAGCACCTACCATCCTTACAATACAAGCTCAAAGCCAAAGTTTCCCAAACACACCCAGATGAAAATTATGTCCAATAATGAAGAAACTCAAAAAATTAAGAGATACCCACCAAATAACTCCAAGAAAATAATAGTAGGTATCCAAGAAAATTGGGGAATTAGCAATTACAGTCAAAGACGCATACAGTGTTTGAGAGAAGCCTGAAGACGGTAGAAAGCATTTGGGTACAAGGAAAAACTGCAGGGTGAAGATGGGGGGATTACGAAGGTGTGTGTGAACCTAAACCAGACAAAATTTTAAGGTCCAAAATTTTTCCACCAAAAAAGCATAGTGATTCAAATCGACGTTGGCTTCCTTTAGTTTCCAAATTCGTTGGACAGCCCGGCCTACTAACCTGGACGGTTTCTTCACTTTTAAATCTCTTGCCACGTGGTTGAATCTTGTCATCCTCAAACAAACGTGTTCAATGTGCACCGCATAGACATTCGCAAGGGCACGCCCGTCACGCTCTGTCGTGCTTGAAGAAAAATGAAACTCAAATTGGCAATGATACAATAGGAAATGTCCACACTAATCAAAACAAGTTTTAGAAAAATTCTAATTAAAGTTTAGATTGTATAAATTAAATTCAATAATATTTTGTATGAAATAACTATTTTTGAATTTTTTGAATGATTATTTATTCTTATCAATATACAAGTTGTACAAACTAATTTAAACTAGAATTTTAAAAAATTTTAACTATTTGAAGAAAACGTAGAAAGTAATTCCAAAACTGGAAGACTTACTCTTTAAATATATTATTATAAAGTTGTCACGTGTAATAAAATTTAATTATTTTTTATTTTTTTAAAATTTTTGACCAAATTGTGTTAAGTAACTTATTTTTTAATTAAAAAATATTATTATAATGCTAAAACTAGGTTTTAGTCTCTTAATCTCTCATTACACTATAAATGCATCACAACATTTAAAAAATAAATAGATGCCTCCAAAAAAATAAAGAAATTAATAAATGAATTGACACGTGAGGGCCTCTTAAGATACTAATCCATACAATTATTACAAAGAGAACTTCTATCCAAAATCCCCCACCGTAATATAATTGAAAAATTAAAAGCATAAAATAATATTCCACTTTGTTAAGATTACACAACCACCCACACCCCTTGATTGGATAATTTACGAGAACTATTTATTATAAGTTGAAAAGATCTGAGAGTACATCTTAGTCATCCACATAATTTAGTGATGTAAAATGTATAACTATTTTGCATAAAATAATCATTTCTACTCAACTATTTTTTGTCAATAAATCAATTGTATAAATTGACTTAATCTAAAACTGTCCCAAAGTTTTTAACGTCTAGGAAAAGATGCAGGAATGAGTTCCAATCCTTGCCAAAGCACTTGGTTAGATTAAACCTAGGCACCACTCGGCATGGCATGAGATTGCTCTAATTATTCTTAAACCTAGCAAATTATTTATCAAAAATTAAAAAGATCTAGCTTGCAACTAAAGTGCATGCACAAAATTTAGCCATAATGTGAAAAACACTTGCACTTCAAAATTTTGAGAGTTTACGCACTTTTGTATCGTTAAATAAAGAAGTCTTACCAGGCACTATTACCCTTAGGAAAAATCTGAATATTGGGGAGAAAGAAGGAATAGATGAACCATGTTGACCACGGTGCTTTCAGAAAATTATTGACGGCCATATTCTAGCAAACTTCTTTGACCAGGACTTGCTCATTAGAAGACTGGCGGCTCGTGAAACAAGCACAATTACTAACCTAAACTTGTCAAAGATTTGTACATCTACTTGCTATTATACATCGATGACTTGCTGATAGCAACAAAAAACAATTGGTTTGAGATTAGGATATTGAGAACTCAATTGCTTTGATAGGAGGGATCTTAGTGTAGCGAAAAATGTTAGCTCCAAGATTTTTGAGTATTTTATAGTGATAAATGCCGAACTTGTGAGAAGGCCACTTCTCATCCATTTGAGGGGCATTAGCAGCTTTATCAATCACATATGATGCAGATGAGCAGTTCATTTTCAGAGATGTCTTGAAAGTATCATGTATCTTAAGGTGCGTACCTTTCCAAACATCAGTCCTGCAATCAATGTGATTAGTTACTGTATACCATGGCAAATTCAAACAAGACGAATTGGCTGGCAGTGAAGTGGATTATGAGGCATCTAAAAGGTGTTGAGAATTTGGGTTTTCAATTTGTTTAGGGATCCAGGAAACTAGAAGCTTTTATTGATTCAAACTATGCCAATGTTGTCTAGTACAGATCTTTCACGAGTCATGTATTTGAAGTTGCAAGTTAAAACACTCATTTTCAATCACAGTAATGCCATCAATATATAGAGAGAATATATGCGATGACAGAAAGCCTGAAGAAAGCCATTCGGCTCAAGAGCTCATATGGAGAGCTCTATATGGATTAGAAAGTGAATGTCATCAACTGTAACAGTCAAAAGTACTCTTTACTATACAAAGAACCAGATGCATCATTATAGTTTATGAAAAGGTGGAGTAAGTTATTATTTAGCTTCTGAAATTTAAGGTAGAGATTTGTTGAGTATGTTCTGAATTCCACCATATACAACTCGTATACCTAACATCTACATCCGAGGAAAATCATGGTAGATAGAGCTGGAAGATGATAGGAACTGAAATACAGATCTGGTGGTGAAGTTACCAACGCACCGTCTGCCAAAAGTTGCATTCTCCATTCGTCATTGACTAGCTCGAAGAAGAGAAACCAAAAGGCAAAACAAATCACACCAAAACCACAACAAACCTGGAGGAGATATAATATCACATCCAAAATTATCATAGCACACTACTAGATCCAAGAGATGTCATGCAGATTGCTAAAGATAACAAAGCAAAGCAAGGTAAAAGAAACAACGGGGACAACCACTGGTAAGAGAAAACCCTAGCACTTCCCATTGGAGCCTGTTATTTCCAAATTGAACTTCAAGTCTATGGATACTGCATATAAAGCTCATATGAAAGTAAGTGTCCAATAACATTCTAAGGTTTCAGAAGGTGTATCAAACCTGTTGTACAGACATTATAACTAGGCACAAGCAGCTTGCAGAGCGGAGAGAAATTAATAAAACTAGTCTAAAATGACTGGTCTTTGCGACTCACAATACATTATCACAGCAGAGGTAAACCACACATTCATTTAATTTCAATAGTATTGAGGATTACTAGAGCAGAGGTAAACCACACATTCATTTAATTTCAATAGTATTGAGGATTACTAGAGCAGAGGTAAACCACACATTCATTTAATTTCAATAGTATTGAGGATTACTAGACTTGAAGGTCAGGATCAACAAATATACCCCAAATATTCTCCTCTCATGTGTAAAAGCGGCAAACCAAACCCATACCCTGCCCATTTGCAGGTGGATGATGGAAGAAGTGGACCCTTTCATCCTAGATACACAAGCAATAGCAAAAAAAACTAATGCAAATACTAATACAACAACCAAATATCTTCATTACTTGAAAACTAATCAAGCAAAAATCTCATATGTAAAAATAATCAGATTCATAGCGACCATAAAATAGCATATAATAGACAGGCCAACTAAAGTAAGGAATCACCGTCCTCTTGAAATTGCCTCATCCATCTCACTGTGGGAGGACGGAAATAGCTCTATGTACCGACTCCCAAGTGTCATTCTGTCCTTTGCCATTGCTGTTTTTGAATCTTCAGCGCTTCCAAATTCGACATATGCCTCCCCCGAAGGTCTACCCTCTGAATTCATTATAATATGAATAGAATCCTCTGACAGCACAAAATCCTTAAAGAAATCAATTATGTCATCCTTACTAGCAGAAAATGGCAATCCCCTCAATCGCAATACCCCTGTATGCTCAGCCAAATCTTTTCCTTCATCATATGATTTAGCCCTAGAACTATTGCGACGCGGTGAACCACCACGGGAATCTGAAACCTCATTTGCAATTGCCTTGTAGTATTCCTGCCTCTTACTTCTGAAAACCTCGACATATCTCCTACCCATGTTCTGTCGGTTTCTTTGAAGAGCATAGTCAACTTGAAGAGGATACCCCAGAACACAGAAGGCTTCCCCAGTGAACTTGCCACCTTTGCGGACAAAAAGAACATCAACTATGTCTAGACCATGGAAGAACTCAGCAACATCAGTTTCAGTACAATCAAAGGGAAGGCCACGCAATCGAACAACAGGAAAGGGGGGAGGCTGGCTGACATATCCATATGGAGATGGATTATACATGAAACTGGAACCAGGGGATGTCCCATAGAATGAAGATCCTGGATCAACAATTCGCTGACGTTTAGCAGCCATTTCACGTCCGTCACCACCATCAGCAAATTTACTGCATATTTCACCAACCATAACAGACATTGAAGAATTTTGTACTAGTCCACAAATTTAAAAAAAGAAAAAAGAAAAATCTAAACTTTTTAGTAGGATAAGGCTTTGTTTGTCATTGTTGTTGTTGTCTAGGTTCGTTTAAATTTTCCTTTAATCACTACTGTCTAGACATCAATGATAAACAAAGTTTGTACTAATTCTGATTGAGGAAAATAAATCTATCACCAATTTAATGAGCTTGAAAATATCAGGCTCAATATTGTAAGTACATCAACTGGTTTTGTCAGATATATACGACCTGAAATTGGAACTAAAGTGAAGCTAGAAATTCATTGCATCAAAGGCAATGAAGTCCCTAACATTTATAATCATTAATATACTGAAAAAGATACAAGCTTGGGCAAAAAGCACTCTAATAAAATCAAAGCTGACGAGAGTAACAGTCAAAAGTTCAAAAAAAATGAGTAACCATATGAGTAGAATTACACATTCTTTTATTTCCCCACTCCCTAATTAGATGTAACAACTATACTAAAGAAACACAACCCCCAATGTAATCATATTATTAAGGGAAAATTATTAAATGACTAAAAATGATCAACAGCTCAAACTGGTAATTATTAAAAGACCCAACTTACTTATGCTGAAGGAACATGTTCTGGCCATTCTATTACAAAAGTAGCCAATAAAATAAATATATATACAAGCATCCGAAAATTTGGTTTTGGATAGAAGTTTATGGCGTCGTTTGATCCATGTAGCCGACCCCACCTAGTGGGAAAAGGCTTGGTTTGTTGTTGTTGTTGTATATAACTATATTTTGAACCTAATTGTTCAATTCAATAATTTCAATTACAAATAAATAATTTGATTCTTTTAATAAAATATTTAGATATTGAATTTTTTTTTTTAAGGGTTCTATAGCAATTATTGTTTTTAGAGTGAGAATGACCCAATTTTTTATGGGAAGAAAAAAAAAAAACTCCTTTAAAGAGCATAATACTTCAAATCAGAAGAGGATCAGTTTAACACACCCTATTCTACTAAATACTTCAATTAATCATAAGGCTCTATTTATTGTTATTGTAAGTATGGTAAAACATGAACAACCTTATAAACTTGAAAAACATCAAGGTCTTGCAACACATTGGCCCGCATTCATAAATAGTAGAGATTTTTTACCCATAGCACATTGCCTACTAATTCTGCAAAATTTGATTCTATAAAAGAAACATGTTGTCACATCGCTATTAACTTCCTAGCATCCTTCTTCCAAAAAATTGGGTACAAATCTGGGTTTACATGGCCACTATACCATCACCATAGGATAGGAGTACTAACATCTACAAATAATTTAACATAAGACAAAGGGAGAATTCAATTATTTTATTCTATACACATGGAAAAGCTTGGATATAAAAAAACTCCCACGTTTGGCTTTACAAATGGAAGCAATGTAAAGCAAAGCTAACTAGCTAAGTGCAGGCAAAACTTGCCATAAACAGAAAGACAAAATGAGGAAGAAAACCATGAAGATATCAAGCAAAATAGCTTCGGACAAATTCTGCTTGGCACTGAGCAAAATTGAATCCCTAAAATTCAAAAGAAATAAATGAAAAATTCAATTTGGACATTTGGGACAGGTGGTAAGAAATCTAAAATAGAAATTTAAAAGAAATACTTTTAGGAAATTTTGTCACATTAAATATGGTGCTGCACTCTAAAGCCACATTAAAATAATCAGAAAATAAATAAGGACAGTATATTCTAAGTAGAGGTCCTAATAATTACACCAAAAAGAAAAAGTAAGAAAGCATGAGGGAATACCAAATGCGATAGATTTGGAACCTACTCTATCCGCAAGCTACTATTAATAAGCCTTCCTTAACCACCTTTAGCTTATATCTTAAGAACACAGGTGATGGCCCTTAAGTTCATCCCATGATAACCACAAATCAAATGCAAATTCATCAAAGTGGGAAAGGATCACATCCTAAGAAATTGATATGTAAAAACAGAAGGTGTCGTCCATTCCAGTATCCCCTTTTACAAAGTAACAGAAAAGGCTATAACATCAGCTGTATGTACCATATTTGCATGCATTACTTCTAATTCTATTGTCAAAGTATCTCTTAGTGAACTAATCATGCTCAACCTATCACTAATTAGTCATCATTAACAAGGTACTTTAATTGACTAAAAGAGAAACCTTTAAACGTTCTAATCTTCGTTTGCGAGATTTTATTTCAGTAGTTAAATCCTTTAGCTCATTACAAGGCTAAGTAGTAAACAAACTTCCAGGGATTCTAATTTTATCCAATAAATAACAATTTGATAGCATTTTCGTACACAAATTTTTCCAAAAAATAAATTTTAAAAAATCCCTAAAAAGTAAGGAAACGAGGTTGGCTGAGGGAGTCAGCCACTAAAAGCAAAACCAATCACACGAACTAATGAAAAAATCCTAAGATTAGCATTAAAGGAGTGAAATACGAACGTATCAATCTGAAATGGAATCAAAACTAACAACAAGAAACGAGAAGAAAAATGTTCAAACAAGTCAGAAAATTGGAGATTGAAGGACAAGCTCCATACCCTCTGTAGAACATGCTAGAAACTAGTGCTGAGCAAGAACCGCTTGAAGTTTTCTGAAACGCCTTACGTCGGGCAGCTGGTGTCCCGTCTTCGAATTCGAAGATGATGATGGAATCTGGCGAGTTCTGCACGAATGCGCACGATGACAATTTGTTCGGTTTCAAATTTGAGTCGGGTTAATACGGCATCGAGTCCGTGGTGATTAACACCGACCCGGGAGGTATCCGGTATCCTTACGTCTTTGGGTCCTGTTAGCGTCACACCCGGTTTACAGATCGAATTCCTAATTCCGTGCGGGGAAATGATAGGTTTTCGCCGATATTTAATACGTTTGTTATGTTTTGATTTTTTTTTATTAATCTTTTTTTAAAGTAGAGGATGAACAGTAATTTTTATTGTACATTTTTATATTTTAAAATAAATAATAATAAACATATAAGGTGTATAAAAAATAATGCGTAGAAATAACAGTATTTATATTTATTAATTATTTTTATAAAAATTATTAAATATTTATTTTAAAATTTTAATTATTAAATTTATGTAATTTATAAATTAAATAAAAAATATTTTTGATCCACTATATTTTTAAATGAATAATTCAACTCTTAATTTTTAATTAAAAAATTTAATCTTTCAATAAATAAAATTAAACCATTTAATTTTTTCTTTATTATATTTTTTTATTATAACTTAATTTATTGATAATAACTTAATTTTTTTTATTATAATATAATATAATTATTATATAAATTTATTTTTAATTAAAAAATTATTAAAATACATAAAATTAGAATTTTTAACTTAAAAAAAAACTAATAACTTTATACCAAAGAAAGTATGCTATAGTTTTTAAAATAAAAATGAAATTTAAGCCATTAACGATACATAATGTGAAAAAAGAAAAATTTAGTATAAAGGGTTCTCAATTATATTTGTAAAGGAATTAATTAGCCTTATCAATACTTATAAATAAATTAAATTATTTTAATTATAATTATAAAAAATTAAATTATTTAATTTAAAAATTAAGAAATAAATTACTCTTTTTTAAAAAAATATAAAAACTCACATTATTTTTATTTTTAAATTAAATTATGAGACCTAACAAACTTAAAAACACATTTAAAAATTGATGAAAATTTAGTATTGGCTATTTTGATAGAACATGTTTTCCAAGAGTGTTTGTGGGTTTGGATTTAAGGTATTTAAAACCCAATTTAACTAATCATTGGTGAGATTGAGTTAGTTCAAGTTTGAGAAATTTCTTTTTTTTATTAAAAAAAAGAAAAACCAACCCAAACCCAACCATTAGTGGGTTGGATGTCAGGTAGCTCGATTAAATTTTTAAAATAAATTTATCAATTTAAATGCACATAATTATTTATAAATTATATAAAGACAAAATTTAAACCATAAATCAACAAAGTTCAAATTATAAACCATAAATTAAATACTCAATAATGAAGTTAAAATCATATAAACTGATTTGTATTAAATTAAAGGACACACCAAATTGATTGCTTAATAAGCATAATGTAGAAATGACTTTGATGAAAAAAAAAATGGCTTAAATGATAAATAAAGTAGTGGATTTTGTTTAACTAATGTAGTTTCATCCCCTTTCATTTTCCAAAGAATTACATTTTTTGTTTAGCTTTTCAAAAAAATGTAAATGATAAAAAAAAATATTCAACACAAAATTTATCTTACCATGCAAAGGAATTAAGACAAAAAAAATCAAAGATTCAGAAATGAAACAAGGCATTTCAATTTGACAGCATATCTATCAAAGCAACACCAAGAAAATGACCAAGAGTACGAAACCATAATAAAGCTATAAACACAATTGAATCCTACAAATACTTAAAGACAGAAAAGTGACTTTAAATGCATTCAGCTCCAACGAATGCAATGACATTGAAAATTCAGTTTTAGGCATTAACAAATTTTTCTTTTGAAGTTTCTAGTAAAATAACTTAACCCACATTGCCTGCCCTATATTATGACTTGTCCAAAAACACAAAACAAGGTAGTTGAAGCCAACTGAATAAAATTTAGATAATTATTAAGTTTCATAAATTAACTGTAAATTTTAACCAATTGTAAGAATTAATTATATGAAAGCTGTGGGAATAACTTTTTTTTCAAAATATAAATGGACCTAAATGTTAAACATTCTGCGTTAAATATTGAAAAGAAAATAAACTAAAGTACCTTTTTGTGTTCTTGTAACTTCGCTTGTGTTAAATATATAATAAAATATTATTGTTATAATCAGTTTTTTAGTTTTAGTAGAATAATTTCATTAAATATCTCATACTGCATTTTTAGTTTCAATCTTAATACAATTAATTTTTATTTCCTTTTTGTTTTAATTTATTAAATTTTATTAGAATTAATTTTGTTACTATAGGTAGTTTTTATTTATAATATAATTACTTCTTTTCTAAGTACAATTGGTTTTTTAAGTTATTTTTTCTTCTATTAAATACAATAAGATTAATCATCTTTGACATGTTGATTCTAATTAATCCTATTGCTTCTTTTTTATAAGTATTTTTAACAAAATGTTAAACTTCACTTTCAAAATAAATTCATGTTTGTGCATTGCGAAGAAATATTAAATTATAACATATGATATTGCTACCAGATATTTATAATCAATACTGGACAATTGAATTTCCTGAACTTTTTGTTAAGTAAGAAGTAGTTCTTTATTATATGAATGGAAAAATAAAATAAAAACAATAAAAAAACTTAATATATGATAGTTATTAGTTTCAAAAAATAAGATGAGTATCAAAACTTTTGCAATAATAAATAAAGATTAAAATAGACAAACATAAATCATATTATAATTCTTAATTATATTATACCAATTTATATTATAAATTTCTTGTGTCACAATTTTTTAAGTTTTAATTAGTTAATTATTCGTACAATTGATAATGATATCTTTTATATCTTAATGCCAATATTTTCATATATTATTTATATTTTAATAAATGGAAACTTAAAATAGTTTTATTCATTTATACAATATATTTTAGTTAAATATTGAAATAAAATTACTTGAAAAGCACAAGCTAAAAATAAATTTATTTAACTAAAAGATGTTTTATAATTTTCTTATTTATAATTTTGATTTGACTCTCTTATTGTATCCATGTGTCATTTTAAATTATTCAATAAAAATAAATTTTCTTATAAAAAATTTTTACTAATAAATTTATAATTTTTATATAAGAATTTATTTTTCAATAATATCCAAATATCTTGTAGTGAAAACACATATTAAGAAAGATAAAAAAGAAATTTAAGGTCAGCAAAAGCTCCTAACCTTAAAATCAATGATAAAGTTAAAGTTATTAATGTCAAAATAAATTAAATTTTTCGAGTTAATTTGACCTACCTTACTTTATTTAGAAGGTAAAATAGATTTATATTTTTGTAACTTACTAAATAATGCAGGACAAATTTACATGTTTTTGTGTAGAAATATTCAAGCCCATCAAGTTACCTTTCATTTAACTTAAAAAGGTTATGTAAATTTATATTTTATTGATCTACCTAAATTATGAGGTGAGGTGGGTCTGAGGAAGGCCACCCGCAGACCTCCCAAATTGACATCCAACAACGATGATATAAAGTTCCTCCCTTTTACAAATCACATCCCTATTGCTGCTACCACACAAAGGAGAGGAAGTGTGGGAGAACATGGCTTCATGGAAACTTTAGAAGCCACTTGCCACTATTATATTTATATTATATATAACCACTTAGAAGGTAAAAACATATTTTATATAAAATACTTTTTTCAAAAGATTTATTTATTAAATATTATTTTACTATAAATTTAAGTTATCTTAAAATTTAAAAATACTTTTATTAAAAATTATTAAAATTAATGTCACATATGAAGGTTTTTATTCTCATTATAAATATTATGTCTTATTAACTACTAAATTCAATTTAAGTATTTTAAATTTTTATTATTTTATTATATATCTAGTATTTAATTAATTATTTTTACTAAAAAAGAATTCACAAAAATAATTTTATTAGAGAATGTCATTGTAGGCAACCCTGATCTCTCATTGGCTAAGAATGTCAAACCCAATTACTATTATTTTTAAAAATGTAATAAATATTTGTACTAACTAATAAGTTGAATTGAAAAAATTAAATAAATTACTTATTTATTTATAAAAATAAAGAATCACCTTATTAGTTATATTAAGTGTCATATAATTCATGATAAATACGGTGATTAAATGTTAAATGAAAAATAAATTTTATTTTTCTTTATTTTAATTTCCTCCAATCTCTCATGATTTTGTTTGTTTATTGAAGACTGCTCTTTTAACATAAAAATTATCGTGTCTTTTTCAACGTTACTATCACATCCTCATAAGTTTATAAAAACATATAACTCATAATGAACTGATGACTGATGAGACTACCTCTCATGTTTTTTATGGTGTATACATGGTCACACGAATAACATTATTAACAGAAATTAAATTCATCCAAATATAATATCAAGAGAAACTAAAACAGCAGTATAAGTGTGTGTGTATATATATATTAATTTTAAGTTGTGTTCCTCTTGACCAATTCGTTATTTTTTATAAAAGAATGATAAGTTATTTAATATATACATAAAATCATAAAGATAATTAAAAAATATAAATAATAATAATTTGTTTTAAAAACTTTTTCATATAATAATCTCATATTACTATTAGATGTAAAATTAATTTAAATTTAATATCCTTAAACTTTAAATCTCTTTCAACAAATACAATTTTAAGATTCGAACGCGAATGTTTAATTTTAAATTGAATGTAAGCCAACTAATCCAAAATAATAATAAATGCTTGCAGTAATAGGTACCAGCAGCAATTTATTATTATTGGATTTAGACTGGTTTTGAAAAAAATATAGAAGTATTAAAATTAAGATTGAGCTCCATGTACACAAGCAGTACTATATATATATATATATAAATGATAATTCATATATATTTTACAGTACATATATATATATATATATATATATATATATATATATATACACATTATAGCATAGAAGTTCACCAAATCAATTTGAAAAACATAAAAGACATGAACTTTGTACAGTATTAAGCATCTGGCCATGTGATGTCCAACCACCCAATTCATCGTGAGGCACTTCCAAGGCTTTCCACACTGCCTTTGAGGATAACGATTTGCGCAGAGAGGTTGATAGTCATGGACTCCGTCACCCCTATATGTATATATATCAAATCCTAACAAATAAGACAATGAAATTAATGCAAAATGTGTCAGATACGCTCCCCGCATGCAGATACATGTTTTTAAAAATAAAAAAACAATATAATATAAAAATATAAAAAATATGTGTAATTTATATATTATTATCCAAAAATAAAAGATATTCATGAGTAATGTTGCTCTTACGTCGCAGGGCAACACTTTGCTCACGTTTATTTATTAAAATTAAAATTAAAAAATTAAAAAAATAAATAAAAATAATAATAATTATAAAAAAAATTATAAATATAAAAATATAAATATAAGTATTCATCGTCTTTGGAGGAGTGAGAAACCAAGTCCAATAGCACCTTAACGCTGACAAAGACGACAAAGCTGGATTCCGATGGTGGTAGCGACGGAGAACGACTGAGAGAGAGAGAGAGGAGTGAACCCCTGGTGAAATGGGAAGCGGAGAGTGAAGAGGATCACAATAGGAATTATGATTTGAAATTACGAACAAATAATTTGAGAATAAATATATTACTGACAGATTGTTGATGTAAAAATTATTGATAGCCAGTAATTTAAACTGCTTCATTAATTGAACTTTAAATTATGATGAATTATCTATAGTTAATCTGTTGATAACTTTAATTGCAGCGAATTTAAAAAATATATAAGTTAGAATTATCATAAATAATAATTATTATAAAAAATAGTAAAATATTTAAAACTATTAACTTTGATTTTTATTATATTTATAATATTACATTTATAACTAAAAATAACCACAATTACATTAACAAGAATATAAATCTACCACATGAGATATATAATACAACCTTAACAACAATATAATATTAAAAATGTGAGATTTATATTAATAAATATCTAATTCTAAAAAAGCATATAATACAAATACAAACATAACATGCACACAAAAATGATGGCATTTAACAAATTTTAAAAATTGTTGCAAATTTCAAATTAATTATTTTGTCAATAAGAATATTTCCTATTAAATGTATGAGGTGAGGATCGTTGCATAAATAAGTTTTAGTAGGCTCTGGTTATGTTATCTCTCTTTTTGATTATCTCATTTTGGAATTTTTTTTTATGTTTACCATCGTAGATTATTCACATTATAAGAGAATGTGTTTAGCCACATAATTTGCTTGTCCACTTTTATAAAAAAATAAATAAAATGTGACTGAATATAGAATTGATAATTGAAAAGAGGAAAAATAACATAGCATTCTCCTTAGTTCATAGTCATTAAACTCTATTTTCATGCAATAAAATAATAATTAAAATAACATCTTTTGAAAATTTTTTTCCTGTAAATATTATTCTTATTTGTATTTTACCGAGCATCGCACGGCAAAACTTATTAAGTGTGCATAACTTCAACTGTTCAGAAAAATTTAAGTGGAACCCAAGATTAAATTTAATCATTCACAAATGAGAGCTGTCGAATGTTTATGAAAATATATCGTTACTAAACTAGAACCAACTTTAAATTTGCACATAATATACGAGTACTCGTTCTATGAATAACATTTTTTAGAGATATATTGGAAGGACTTTAAAAAATATAGTAAGAGAGAGAAACATATATAAAATTCAAAAATATAAAATTTATAAATTAAATTTAAGTATAAAATATAAAAATAAAGAAAAAAATAATCTAAATCATAAAACTAAGAAATCGACATATCTTGATCCATTGTATTTGTATAAACAATATCAAGAAAACAGGGCAAATTTGTCAACCGTGGCCAAAACGTACAGATCTGAGACTTAAAATCCAACACTTGTTTGAAACTGAAATGCTTCTAAGAATCGGCTCTGCTATTCTTAATAATAAAATTTTATTAAATTCTCTCTTAAAATAATTTAATTTATTAAATTATTAAATTTTACATATAAAATTATAATATTAAATTAGATGATTCTGACTCTATTCTATCAAGAGAATGCAGTTTTCCTTAACAAATGATGGCCTTTTCGTACCGTGCAGCATTTTCATTTGTGTCCTAGCTGAATGAATTTAGATCAATTAATTTACATTTATTTTTTATTTTGATGATTTATTTTTTTCTATATTTGAATTTGTAAATTTTATTTTTTTATTAATTCTTTTCTTTATTTTATTATTGACCTTTTCTTAATACTCATTGTAATTTGTAAGTTTTAATTTTTTATTAATTTTATTATTGACTTTTTCTTAATACACATTGTAACTTTTAAAAGAGAAAATCACCGAATCCCAATCCGTAGCTAAATAGTTAATGCGATGCTTTTGAAAGAGAAAGCAAAAACGAGGAGTTCAGCTACAAAGATTGGGTTGAAATTTTTGTTTTTCCATTTGTTTATTCCATGGAATAACAAGGAAAGTTAAACTAATAAAAGTCTTTTATTATTAAAATTTTAATTTTGAATTGTTCGTTGCTAATCAGTATAAGAAGGTACACACAAGTGCAATCATCAAAGGCCAATTTTCAGCCCTTGCAAAACTTAAGGTTTTCAATACCTTAAATTTTACCAGTGAAGCACATCTATGAAAAGGGCTGTCCAGGGGATAAAGTACCTCTGTGGAGTGTTTTGTTTTCATTTCTCATTTTCAATCCATCCAATGTTGATGTGGATAAAATTTACACGATCATAAAACTGTACAACTTAAGAATAGGCAGCTCGACACATCTTCATTTATAGCTCAGCATTTCTTTCTATTAGTTACATATGCAGCACTCACTAGTGGTGATATAACAAACTTTAATTTCTGAAACTAGTCAGTTTTAAAAGCCTCCATGTCAAAGCAGCTGGTGCACAGAATTCCACTTTTTCTGTCCTACATCTTCGCACCTAGGTCTGCACTGTAATATTACAAACCAAATGTGATGCAAGAGAATCGTAAAGATGATCGAATAACTTCAAATTACATATTCCCAGGAGAATGACATATCAGCCAAGCAAGATGTTTGAATCAGACAAAGGATGTGATGAAAAAGAGTAGGTCAATATTGGAGGATAAACAATTGACAAGGTATCTTTCGACAGAGTAGTAGTTTATACATTCCTCATTTCTTTCCTCCATTTCCTACCTTCCCATTTTCACTCCTACCAATCATACTTTAAAATTTGTGATACACATATAGGAAAAAAACTAGCCAGAATCAACTTCACTAAATTCTTTCAAAGAACAAAGGAAATGAAACTAGCCAAATTACTGCATTGAACAATAATAAAGGCTTAGATACCACTCTAAGATATGCTAGATGACATAAAAGAGAATCCATGAAATTTCAGAAACTACTCGAATCTACTTACATATTGGAGTAATCCCTTGATAGATAGTCTGTATAGGAGCATTTAAAAGCTGTATTGAGAAAAAAAAAAAAAAGATGTGACATTTACACCTAATTTTAAGGTTCAGCACAGATAAAAGTAAAGAAGAAAATAGATTATTTATTACGAAGAAAGCTAGTTACATAAAAAAATAGAAAGAAAAATAAATCCTTTATAAAGTACAATATAAACTAGACACATCAGTATACAACCATAACTAATTAAAGAGAGAACAATTAAGAATGCATTCAACACTTCTGTGCCCTATACTCCACTTCCCGTAACTGGAAAGTACCTGAGCACCCCAGCTTAGTTGCAAATAATGGTGGAAATGCATCATCCATCAACGATAAATTGATCTTCTTGGTTGTCTCCATCAACCCTGGTGTCGCCATGAACTATACCATTTACATCATGCAAGTTTTGCATCATCTGTGAAAGAAAATGGTTGCTAGCACTAGTATGATCAGATAGGCCAGCAGGGTGGGCAGTCCACTGTGAGAAAATACCAAGTAATTGGCTAGTAAGGTTTTGTTGCTCATGAAGAATACGAGTTTGAATCTGGCCCATTTCTGCTCGGTGATGATCTAGCATCTCATCAACCCTCTTCTTCCATTCTAACCTTTTGCTATCCATTTTCTCCTCCCAGTCCCTCTGATGAATTAATTCTTCCTCTCTTCTTTTCCTTTCTATCTCTTCATTCTCCTTCTCCATAGCTTCCCAGTCACACACTCTCTGCCTCCTCAGCCTCTCTATGTCATTTTCCCTCTCTTCGCTCTCTTTTTCTCTTTCTTCGTGTTTCCTTTCCCATTGCTTCTCGAGCTCCTTTTGGAAGATTTCCCTCCTCTGTCTCTCCCGCTCCCGATCTATCTCGCGTTGCTCAAACTGAGCCTCCATTTCCCTCAACCGTCCTAGCTGATTTGCAAGAATTCTCCATGCTTTCTTTTCGAATCCCTTCACCAACTTCCTCTTCTTCTTCAAGCTAGACCCAGTCAGTTCTGCTTCTTCATATACATAACCATTTTCTGCATCTTCCTTAATTCGATCACTTCCATTATAATTTACTTCACCTTCTTCAGGTTCAGGGTCAAACTCAAACCCCAAACCCATGACCTCATTGTCAACCCCATCAATACCGGCTGCAAAATCCCCATCCCCCGAATTACCAATTTGGCCAAACTCAACCATATCAATAGCCCCGGTTGTGCCCAGAAATGCAGGTCCATTTGCCATCAAATCGTTGTTGTTATTAGTAGAACTATTACCAAGTGGAACATCTCCAAAGACCTCCTTATACCTTAGAAAATTAGACCAATGGGAAAGACCCTCTACCCAGTCAAATTCATTGGCGTTAGAATCGTCGTTGTCCATAGAAGAAAAGGCGGGCCCCTTAACTTTTTGTTTAACAAGTAAATACTGATGCCTCATGTTCTGGACCTTGGTAGAAACATCCTTCCAAGTCCACTTCCAAGGGTATGCAACGGGATCACGATCATGGTGATGGGAATTGACATAACAAGCAAGGGGTATGAATTTCTTCTCGCGGGTTTTCATTTTGGCGAGTGTCCCATCAGCGACCATCCCGCCATACTTGTCAATTAGGGTTTTTTCCTCAGCCTCAGTCCATTTCTTTCTTCTAGGATGCATCATTGGGAACCAAGCCAGCTATTGGATTTTGATTTTGAATTTGATTGAATCGAAGACATGCATCCCTCGCTCACTCTCACTCTCACTACTACAATTAATCAAAGCTGTTCCCAAATAATAACGCCAAATGCTTGGAAGCAGTAGCGCTTACCTTGTTTAGATGAAGCTCGAATAAATCACAGGGCAAGAGAAAACTGTGGCAGTGCACTGTTCCAGGCTGATTTTCTCGGGAAAATCGCAACAGAAAAACCTGAGAGAAAGTAATCTGGCTCAGGCAGGGGGAAATGAGCCGTAATCCTTCAGCGAATTTTAGAAGAATTTTTCACCATATTTTTTAATGGTTCCAATATTTGAATAATATTGTCGAGAAAAACGACCGTCCCGTGCCGCTGCCACTGTGGTTAGTTGTTGTTACTGCCGCCCTTGTCGTGAAGGTTCGAACCACCCTTCTGCACCTGCATTTTTTCTTTTAAAATTGGGTTAGATAGATGATGGTAATTTTTAACAATTAAATAATAAAACAGTACCATTTCCTGAGGTTCTTTTAAATAATATTGAATTTTAATTTTTTTAAATTTTTATTTTATTTTAATTTTTTTAAAATTTGTATTTTATTTTAATTTAATCATATTAACTAACTTTCATTTAAAATTTTAATAAATATTCTGATCTTTAATAATTTTATTTTATTTTTAGATGTTTTAAAAAATAAACTTAAAAAACTATGAAAACTAGTTATAACCTCCTAACATACCAATATTTATGTTAAAAGATCTTTGAACACTTTCTTATTATAAAAGACCAATTAAATTTTTATCAATTTGATATATTTAATTAATTATTTAATTTATTTAAAGTCAAAATTTATAAAATATTAAATCTTAAAATTATACTTGAATTCTAAACATATCATGATATTAAACTCTAAAATATTAAACATTATATGCTAAGCCCTAAATACTAAAACACCAAAACATCCCTAGAACATATATAAAATCTAAAATCATAATCACAAAAATTTTGAACTTTAAAATCCTAACCTAAAATTCTGAAAACCTCATTTGTAGGTTAAAAATGTATGTTAAACCTAAAGCTCTAAATAGTAAATCACAAAAACCTCCTAACATACCAATATTTATGTTAAAAGATCTTTGAACACTTTCTTATTATAGAGGACCAATTAAATTTTTATCAATTTGGTATATTTAATTAATTATTTAATTTATTTAAAGTTAAAATTTATAAAATATTAAATCTTAAAATTATACTTGAATTCTAAACATATCACGATATTAAACTCTAAAATATAAAACATTATATGCTAAGCCCTAAATACTAAAATACCAAAATCTTAATACATTGATCCATGAAACATATATAAAATCTAAAATCATAATCACAAAAATCCTAAATTAAAACCCTAACCAAAACTCTGAAAGCCTCATTTGTAAGTTAAAAATGTATGTTAAACCTAAAGCTCTAAATAGTAAATCTAAAATTAATTCAAAATCTTAAAATTTAAAACACTAGACCCTAATTTAGCATTTGAGGGTTTTTAATCTTGGGTTTAGAGTTTAAGTTTTTAAATTTTAGGATTTTGAATTTATGCATTAGGATTTTGAATTTTATGTTATGTTTATGTTTATAATTAATGTTCCTATTTTTTAAGTTTTTTTAAAAATTTTGTAAAAATTATATAAAATTTCTTAAGAAATAATATTTTGTTAAGACTCTTAAATGAAAGTTAATTAATATGATTAAATTGGGGTAGAGTGCACCATTTAAGTAAAAATAGAATTTAGTGTTACTTAGAAGAATCTCAAGAGAATAGAGTATATTTCACTCATAATGAAAACCATCGAAATTTGATTAAAATAATTTTTAGATTGGGTGATAAATTACATTTCCCAATCTTACAAATCATTAAAATTAAAATGACAATAAATAAACTCTAAAGTTATACAAGTATTACATTTACCCATTTGACTTTCCTTAGGTAGCTAACAATTTTTTATTTAAACTATATGGCTAAGGTTCTTCCTCTTTCTACAAATGCAGAAACTAATGTGGGATAACTAACATTGAGTTTGTATTAGATTATTTCGTTAACCTGATTTCCCAAGAAGAAAAGATATTAAAATTGGACTTTAATATTGATGTTGGGTGGTGTAAAGTCTCCTAAATCCTAAAAATTGACTTGTAAGGTGAAATTTTTCCTCCAACTTCAATATCAATACCATATGCATTCCAAAATCAACATAGGATAATCTATTACTTACATTAATATCTCGAGATAAAATTGCTCAAGTGTAGAAAAAGTATAATCATTCCTACCAGAAGTAAGAGGTGCCTAGCTCACTGAATATTAATAGAGACTTTGAAAGCCATCTATGACGGAAGAGAATTTGTTTATTCTTGAAATTTTCTAGTACAATTATATTATATGACTCTGTATTATTATAATTTTTTTACTTAATTCTTATAATATATAATATAAATTATTAAATTTATAGAATCAATACACAATGCCATTACATTATAAGCATGATGTAACAAATTGATTATAGGAGTATCGTTTTTTTATATTTAATATAAACTAACTTTTATTTTCATTTTTACATAGGGAGAATGGGAAGCCATTGTCGTATTTTATTTTTTTTTTGCCAAGATACATTTTTAATATCTAAAAAATAATTCATGTTTTAAACGATTTTGTATAAACTTGATTTATTGAATTGGGTCTTCAGCATTGCCAATCGTTATTAATGGAGTTTAAATCTATACAAAACCATTTAAATTAAACAAAAAAATTTAATATTAAAAAATAAATATTTTTTTTATGTAATATCTGACTTTGCATCCAAAACTCTCTATCCCGTGCCCCTTTCTATGGTGTTCGTTCCTTCTCCATTGCCTGTAGTGTTACCCATTTGGCTGCTATTGACTGCTGGCCCTTGTTTGGAATTTCACCGTTAAACAATTCCTTATTTGCTCGTCCGGGTTATTCTTTGGAAATCTTGTCAATGGCACTTGCAAGGTATACATGCTTTGTTCTGTGTCAGGTTTCTTCTTTGTCTTCTTTGGTTCCTCCTTGCTATAAATTTAGATCACAATTTATAAATTTAATTAATTGTTAATTTTTTTATTAATAATTATTATTTATATTTTATATTTTAAAATACACCTTATATTTTAAAAAATTCAAATATGTTCCTGAGAAAAAAAAAAAAGTTAATAGTTAGCTCAATTGAATAGAAGAAAAAAGAGGCCTGGAACTCATAAGGACCTAACTCAATTCAACTGCTCCAGTTTTAATTAGAACTAACGGGAAGAAAGTTTAAACCAAGCAACTAAGGCTTCCAAAATATATATACCTGGTTCTGTAGCAAGATCCCACACTTCCTTAACAGGATGAATGATTCTCTCGTGTGGTGCATGTAAAACAATTGTTGTGGATTCCACCACACAGAGAGCACATCCAAGCACACCGAAAACGTGCAATTTCTCTTCTAAGATAAAATGAGCTGCTAGCACTGCACTGCATCATGATATTTTGTAACAGTTTCTTGAATGCAAACATGATAGCATCCTGGTAAAAGGATGTTGCTTGAGTAAGTGCAATCACACTTGGGCTAAAGATTGTAAAAGTATCCTTAAAATTTATGTTATGGTGTGAAGAATAAATCTCTTTTTCTTTACCTGAAAGTTATGCTTAGAGCTCCCAAAGGAGTTACAAGAATAGCTGGAGCAAATGCATAAGCTGCAAAATTGGCTGCTTCCCCAATGATCACTGCAAAAATGCATATAATTTAGGATCATTTTAAAGAATTCCCGCCTCAGCAGGTTGGTTCAACTGTTTTTGGGGGCACTTATTTATAACCAAAGACAAGTTTGAATCCCACTTTGCAACCATCAGTCTTGTTTCAGTAGCCAACCCTTCTAAGGGAAATTCCCTGGCGCTTAGGAGTTAATTAAGTAGTCTTCCTTGTAAGTGTACTACTGCGGTGGGTCCTAAAGGTTAATTCTCTAGTTAAGCTTCTGTCTGCTCCTTCTTGGGATCCTATACATGGGAGTAACCTATCCTTTCATTTATTCCTGGACCGGCTATATACGGAAATTTATCACTATGAAAGGTTAGGGAGTTATGAAATATAGCCTCGTGGGATAATGACACAGCATTCGTAAGAAGAAAAATAAAGGAATACAAAATTACAAATCCTCCCAAAAGTAGAAGGAACTTAAGAAAGGTAATGAAGAAATCTAAGTAACCCAGATGAAAGCAGATAGCAGAAAGAAGGTAATGAAGAAGCCAAACCTGCTCTGTTCCCTGTATTCCGAGCCTTTTTAAGACCCTGGTTTTTTATGATAAAGCTAGACCCAATGAAAATACACGAAGAGCCACGCCCTTTTACGTTGTCAGACGATAACCCCATATAATCACAACAGAAAAAGAAACACCCAAATGCTCTAAAATGAACCAAAGCCCGCAGGGCCAATCCAAGATGTTCAATCCAGTTCTTTCGATCATTAATCCATATGTATAAGGAAATTAAGTTGACAAGCATACACTTGCGAGCTTACCGTTTTGAGTACAAATTTTGCAACAAATAAAAATTTAGTTTTTAATAGAATTCAATGACATTCTTTTATCCACATAGGCAATCGATCAATGCAGACAACCCTATCAAGTGGAATAAAACTTGTTTATTTGTAGTTGATGGCAGAGCCACGTTGATGGTTTAGGTGGCTGTTTAGGAAACGCTGATCAAAGGGTTTTGGAGATACGATAGAAAAAAAGGTAAATGCTATGAGCGAATTGAGGATGCAGGGAAAGATGAAGAGAAGAGTATATGGATTATTGAATAAGTAACTGGAGGAACGTGGGCGCAAAAGGCAACGGTACGTATCACAAACGAATAGGAAAACCAACCACATATCCTCGGCATCCCTCATTCTCTCTTTAAAATGAGAAAATATAGTCGGACGACATGGGACTTACGTAAAACTCATGAAGAGGGAGTCAGACCCAGTTTCTTCTACTTAAAACGTATGAAGAGCAAGTCAGACACAATTTTTCTTTCCACTTATATGACTTCCGTGAGGCTTCACAGTCTTGATGTAGATGTCATATCCACATTTCATGGCCGTTTCGTGAAACCATCTAAAAAGACTAGAAAATTTGCTTTAAAATAGCTTTACATGCCTTGCATTTTTTTTTTAAATAAGAAATTTTAAACCCTTTCATGTCCACATATTTCAAAAAAACGCCCACTCAAATGCTTGTTTCTTTTTTTTTGTTTTTTCATGTATTGTCTTGGACTAAGCCTATTATTTTGGATTAGTCCCTTCTTTTCATCTAAGAGATAAGTTGAGTTAAAAGTTATACAATCTAATTAATATTAACTATTTTAGCTTGTCCTGTTTAATTAAAATTATCAAAAGATGATTTGGATTGGTCAGACCTAATCTAATTAAATTCTTAGTTGAGTGGAAATAAAAGTTTGAACATAGTAAAATTTAGATGATTGGAACTAAACCATACAAATAGGATAGATTTAGAACTAGAACCTTGACAGAATCGCAAGGCAATACAGGAAAGGCCTGTGACATCAACTCAAATGTATAATTCAATGTAATTAATGGGTACAAAATAAATCTAGGCCATCATGATTCAAGGTTTATGTTCTGTTATGTCTGTTATTGCTCCAGATGAAAGATCTTTTATAAGTCCGAATCCCAGGGAATCTGGAGTCAATATTGTTTCACAAAACTTCTGCAACAAGGTCATGTTATCTCAAAAGCCAATAACTAAAGTAATTATGCATTCAGGAAATTTGCAAAATGTACCATTGGCATTAAAAACATAACCCAAAAGTATATAACATTAAAATAAAATTTTATCAACAGTCAATTTCATGAAACATCATAATTAAAATATTGAATGTACAAAATAAATTAATAAACAAAATACTGAGTCAATTTGCATGCTAATACATCAGTGAATTACTTTATTTGCAACTGAGACTTTGTACTTCTACAAATACCCAATCCTAAGAACCAAGATGCTACACAAGTCCTAGCACCGTAGCAAAACCTAGAAATTTTTGTAGCCAGCATCCCAACTAAATGAAAGGAATATTTGGTTGAGGCAGAAAAAGTGAAAAAAGGGTCCTATCTGATTTTAAGAATATAAACTATGAAGCCCATATGCACTATCAGATTGGGGAATAACATGGTCTTAAAATGTTACAACACATATTTAACATTTTTTGTATTTTATGATTAAAAAATCAGGTGGTCAAAACAAAATGATGGAATTTCAAAAGTCATCAACTTAAAATCTTTAAGTAATTTAAAAGACATGAAAGATGTGAACTTATTAAAAAAAAATGAACACTATTGATTTTGTAGATACCGGAGTATTTTTCCTGCTTCAACTATTTTGCTATATTTTCATATTTCAAATCAGTGTTATGATTGAACAATTCAAGGTGCCTGCCGTTAACTGTATGTAGATATTTTCCTAACAATATTGTTCTTTCCAACATAAATCTAAATTAAAACTAATAACTTCGGATGTAGCAAGAAAAAGGATGAAAATCCCACTACATGGGCAAATAGCATTGTAATAAGTAGATATGAGGCTTTCAAGAACTGATTCACATGATTCTTACCATTAGAAGCATTTATACAACTTAATGTTACTTTATGATGATTTTTTTTTTAAATTTATATACAAGGCTTAGAAGCATTTATACAACTTAATGTTACTTTATGATGATTTTTTTTTTTAAATTTATATACAAGGCATGTTTTATTTTCTTCATTTTAATACCCTCCAATTTCTCATGATTTTGTTTGTCTAAAGACCTGAAGAGTGCTCTTTTAACATAAAAATTATCATATCTATGTCAACATTAACATCCTACCAAGTTTATAAAAACATGTAACTCATGATGAATTGATAACTGATGAGACTACCTCTCATGTTTTATGGTGTTATGGTCTATACATGGTCACACGAATAACATTATTAACGAAAATTAAATTCATCCAAATATAAAACAGCTATAAAAGTGTGTGTGTGTATATATATATATATATATATATATATATATATATATTATGTTTTACATATTCCTCATCATCAATTTTCTATTTTTTTATGTAAATGAGTGACAAGACATTTATCATGTACGCAAGATTTTAAATTCAAACTTAGAATTATAGAGAAAAAAAGTACAAAATTACAGTAGATGGTATTGCACTGTTATGGGTACCAACAGCAATTTGCTACAGTGGATGTATGATACAAAGAAAATAATTTCTAGAAAGAAAACATGAGAAGTAACAGAACTACCGAAAAAAAGTTAACCAAATCAATTTGAAAAACTAAAAGACATGAGCATTTTACGATATCAAGGATCTGACCATGTGAGCTGCAACCCACCCCATTCATTGTGAGGCACTCCCAAGGCTCTCCACACCGCCTATGAGGCATCAACGATGTTGTTTGCGCAGGGAGGTTACTAGCCATGGTCTTTGTCACACACCATGGTACAATCGCACTCATCGACCACCATGGCTACCGCATTACGGCCATTGGCGCTTATGGTGATTTTGTTGAGGCATCTGCTCTTGTTATCGAACCATCCAGTGGAAAGAGCAACGACAGGAGTATCATCGAAGTGGTGCTAGTTGTCACCTTCCAATAGGCCACCACCATCTCCGCCCTTCCAGAAACTGTTTAGAGTGAGATATGCCTTTGTGCGAGCAGTCACCGGCGTGAGGATACATTTTGCCTTCTTGACAGCAATTGAAATCATTCTCTTCGTGACACTGAACAGGAGGGCCTTCTTTCCTTTGATTCTTCCACTGGGGCGATATTTCTGGGCTTCAGAGTATAAGCAATTTGCCAAGAGCAGAAAAAGTCGGAAAAGAACAGATGGCTTAGAGTAAAGCTCTTCATTCTTCAATCCCAAGGGGTTGGCGAAGTGGGGAAGCCTTCGCCCCAAGTTTCCCAGTAATCAGCTAGATATAGGATGGATTCTTGGAGACGCTTCTGAGGCCAGGGCCTTATGCTTCCACCCGGTTCATAGAGATTAGTTTCCGTTGAATTTAGGGACCCGAAGGATTGTATTTTGGCCGGAGACACCTCCTGGTATACTGTCCAAAAAAAAAAAGCTCTTCATTCTTCCTATATATGCACTCTATATTTCTCCTTTGTGTTTGATTATTTTTCTGGGTGCTTAATTGCTGCATTTATGGAGATCTGAATTTGGGTATATACTTAAGTTTCTTGATCAAGTAAAGAAGATTGTTAATATGGCAATGACAATCCAAGCACACCGAGCTACAATTAAAACTATTAGTTTTGTTTTAGTGGTGAAGCATTGAATTCTGCACATCACAATGCATTTTTATTTAATGCACCTACCTAAAATTTTCCGGTGTTGAGCTAAAACGTTGGCTAGAATTTTATTGGAGTTACTCTTCTTGTTAGAAAAGGTTCACCGTTTATAGGTTTTAGTTTTAAAGAAAATTAATTTCTTACTAAAAACTGGATATTCTTAACAAAATTCAAAACAAAGACTATAATTTCATCTCTATTTGTTAATTTGTATAAATTTAAAGTTTAATTAATATATCATATTGGTTAAATCTTTATATTTTATTCAATGGAATGTTAGGTGTGGCCTCGAAGCCATCTTATATTATACTGTTTTTTTATTAAGAGGATAACTTAGCTTTGCAGCGGTTACTAATACAATATGACAGCTACATAAAGCACCCAAAAAGGTAGGATCCTATTCTTTAATTTCATTGGTGGAAAGAACAATTAAAAATACATGCTGTCTACATCAAATGGTAATGTATAGTAACGTTGAGAACTGAAATTTCATCTTCTGCTGCAAAATTGACACTGGAATTTTAACACAAAGTGCATGTATGTAACTACAAGGTGAAAATTGGTCATATTTCTACACTCATTAATTTCGAGTAAGTTCAAAATTAAACTAATAAAGATCCAGAAATTGTGAGTTCAAATAAAGCTGTGATAATATGTTGCTTTGCATGCCTGAACTTGAACTGCAGTGCTCTTTGGGATAGGAAAAATAGCTCTTATTAAGTTTATTAATATCTTATAAGTTGTTTTGTGGGTTATTAACAGTTAAATAAGCAAAATTCATTAAATTTAATTATTTAAATTATTTAAATGAATATTTAATAACATACAATTTATAAATAAATATTAATAAAATGTAATTTGTAAATATCTACATGTATGGATCTTTCTTCTCTCAACACTACTTTTCCACTACTGTATCCATCTCCCCATTTTCAAGGTCATAATCCTTCTCTTTTTGTTGGCTCGATTCTTAGCAGAAATTCTCAGCTTCCGTTTGGCATTTCTCATTGGATTGATAACAGCCATGAGTTTTTCTTCTTGTTTTTTCTTATCTCTTTTTGCCTTCAGATTCTTCCTGATATGGTTGCAAACTTGCATATAGTTCTGGATACCCAAACTATTCTCTAGTTTATCAAGCGTGTCTTTTGCCAACTGCTTCAGATTATCTATTAGAGGACAAACATTCAAGTAAGGTCTCAAGTAGGATTGTAAGAAAGAGAGAAGAGGTAAAGATACACAAATAGACACAAAAAGGAGCACATGGTGAAGATGAATTAGCGAACAAGTTAAGCAGAGGAAGAGAGAAGTGAAAATCAACATTTTTATCAGAACATCAAGCCTGTCCAGATACATTGTTCAATTTCAATACACCGCCGTCAAATCCCATTTTCAATTAGAAAAAGGTAGTAAACAGAAAATAGGGAAGAATGTGGGGAAAGAAAATCTTCAATTAAAAGATAGAAAAAGGGAGTGGACTAAACAATTTCTAGCACCAATACTGGTCAAAATCAGTTCAGTAAAATGACTACATATCACAGATTTGATGTTCATCGACAGGAAAGAAGAAAATAAGCAAATATAAAATAGGCAACAGGCAAAACATAGTTACTCTTCAACTTTTTCTAGCTATAAAATATTTTTTAAGAAAACATTACCAGAGATAACTTTTCCCGCAAATCCTTCACAAACTTTATATAGAGGTAGCAACACCTCATATGCATAGTGCAGGCAATCATTCTGATTCATCCGAGAGATAATATTCCCAAAACTGTCGAAGACGATAGACATCTGCATTCAAAAATTCAAGTATTAATACTAATAAGCACCATATAATATATAAAGAGATATTCATACACAGAGGGAACATATATCTAGTGAGAGCACTAAATGAGAGTTGAGACGAGCCATTGATAGCCCTTAGATAAAAATAAGTGGATAAGTTTAAAACATTTAAGAAAATAGCTCTCGTGACTCCCCTTTCTTAGATACGTGCCCCTCTCCTTCCTCACACTGCACTCTCTTCTCTTCTTGCACCTTTCTTACATATAGATCGACAACAAGATGACCATTGATTAACTTGAAAATAATGAGCACATTATGCATAATGCAAACTTCTAATCCAGCAACGGAACTTGTGAGAAATGCATCTCACTGAGTTTTCCACTTATGTAAGGTTGATTACGATTTACAACTATGTCAACAGATCCTGACCCATATATATATGTGTTTGTGTGTGTGGGTGTGTGGGTGTGGGTGTGTGTGTGTGTAGAGAGAGAGAGATAGACAAAGAGAACAAACCTGAATATCCTCCATTTGAAGGGCAATCTTCCCCATTTTCTCAAGCAATAATGAGACAAGTAAATGTTGAATATTATCAGCATTGTTCTGCTCATGTTGTTCATATGCACAAGAGGTAAGAGATAATAACACGCTTCTCCCTTTTCTTGAATCAAGTAAGTCAAAAGCTTTAAGAAAATGGTCTTTCTCACGTTGATCAAGAGTAGACCAGAATGCTGGAGGATCTACAGATGCAATTTTCCCCAACAAAGAATGGACACCACAAATAACAAAAACAATATTTTGAATCATCAGTTTGCCGTTAGCATTATTATTTAGAGGTGATTTCAATTGCCAGCAAAGGGATGCAGCTATGAGAAACAGTCTACTAGGAATCATGAGAAAACAACTTCCCAACGGCTTCTGATGATATTCTTTGCCATTATCTGCCATATATGCGAAGTATAGGGCTATCAAGCGGAGTGATCGGTTGCGTATCCATGAATGCGGGTGCAAAAGCATTTCACATATAGCTTCCCATATATCCTGAAATTTGTGTAACAGAATTACAAATACAGGCACTGTAATATTTTGAGTGTTTATCCAAACTCCGAAAACAAGAAAACCAGGTAGTTTGCCATTAAAATCTTGTTTGTTTAGCAATCACTCATTTTGGAAAATCAGCTCTTATCTGATCAGTTTTTGTCAAAACCAGTTCTAAAAGGAAAAACAAAAAAAATGTTCATAGAAATTTCCTCATTTCACTCCTGCTACCTCCCTAACCTCCGAAAGTAATAAAGGAAAAAAAACAAGCTTTACTTCCTTATTTGATATTAGACTAGTTCAAAACCAAAATTAAACAAATTAAGTAGAATTTGGAACCTCAGAAACAGAGACTCTGACATGGACACTTTGACACAGCAGAATTTAAAATGTCCACATCTAATTACCGTGTCTAACACAAGTGTCTGGAAGGTGTCTAACATGTGCACAGCCCCTTTTCTATAGTGTTCATGCTTCATGTTTTGGAACAAATTCTAATTTTCCAAATTCCACTTTTGAGTTATTTAGTAGGCCATGAACCCCTGACAGTTCAAAAAGTATGCCTAAACATTGCTGATGCATATTAATATCTGCATCCACATATATCAAATAGAAAGTAGATAGAGATTTACCTCAAAATCCCTTGCAAAGCATATATCATGAAATTGATGAATCATCTTCTCTAACATAACTAGAGAATAATATGCCTCCTTCCAAAGGGGAATGATAGATTCAGCAGAGAAGTTCACTTGCCTCCCTGTGACTGCATCTATGGCTGACTGCAAGATTTGATGAGTAACTGGCAAGATACAATTAATGTTTTTGTGAAATCCTTTCTTCATTTCCTCAATCAGCAGCCCCAGCACCTGTATCAGCATATGTGGAAGTCAATATACAAGATGCACCACGAGAAAAATAGACAGCTAAATAACAAAATTCTACAATTAAAGCCATACTAGAGGATTGTAAGACCTCATATATGAAATTATAAGTTTCTGTTCTCTATCCTCTCTCTGCTCCCCTCTTTGTATCCTCTCTCAAATTCCAACACGAAGGTTTTTTGTTACTTTGCTTTGCTCATCATTTATTATTAGGCAATGCAATTGCCTTGGATCGTTTAAATAGGTCCTCCCCCCACCCCCCTCCCCCAAAAAAAAAAAAAAAATCTTTGGTAGTTTTCTTTAGGTAGAAGTCAATTTAAAGTAGAAAAATATTTGGTAACAATGTGTTATGGTTCATTGAGTCCCACACCGGCTAGCATAGGATTATTAGGTGGGCTTATAAAGCTTTGGGCTCTTCCCCCTTTACATCTAGTTTTTTGAGGGTGAGTTCTCCCGAAAGTTTGTAACACAATGAAAGTTGCCATTAACCATATCTATGTCGTCCGTATTTTGCCTACTGTATTGCACTTGGCACACCCAGTGCATCTAATGCTTCTAAACATATATGAAAAGCAGAAGATGCAATAACACCCAAAATAGAGAAAAATTCTATTTTACTTAATCACTGATAATTGAATTCAGTTAATATTACCTGAGCAGCCGCACCCCACAGTTGCTGCTTCCCACCCAAATACCAAGTTAGAGCATACTCAAGTATGGAATGAAGAGAATTTGGGCTAATAGAACTGATGAGCTTCTTTATAGCAGCCCCGCTCATAGAACGGACAGTATTATCACTATCATTGGCCAAGCAAGCCACTAAATGGACAAATAATGTCTGCGATTGCTCATCCAAAACACTTCTTGGAAATTTCACCATAATAGCATGAATCATTTCAAGAACAGACTCCCGTCCAGTTGAATGTTCATACCTGCATGGATTAATATATTGGTGATTATTAAAACCATAGAAAATAACCAAAATACATGAAGGAAACTCTCAAAAACTTGCCTCAGATTTGAGAGAAGGAAATCCAGATGTTGTTGCAAGCGCTTTGCCGAAAGCCGATAGTCAAGCAAAAATTGCAAGAAAATCTTACTGCATTTCTTGCGAATTGGTCCCAATTGACTTGTCACCATTACTTCTGCAACCCTTGTTACAAGATCATATATCTCAGGAACAACCAAACGGCGGTTTACAATACCCTTTAGAAGTGAAAGGGCAACTGGAGATGGATTATTCTCAAGATCAAGAAATAGTGGAAGCTGAATTAGAAGCTGTATCTGATCTGATGTAAGAGTAATTTTGGTGATCCGCAAAAGCACAGTTAGCAAGGTCAAACACGACTGCATTAAAGGACTGCTAGAGTTCACCAACCCCTGTGCAATATCCAACAGGGCAGCCTTTACCCTCTCAGCTTGGGATTCAAAAGATGGTAAGGGTAGCCTTACCAGCAAAGTAAGGCATACAACGGAATCAGACAAGATATCCTCATACTTAGAATGCAAACAATCACTGAGTAGCATGACAAATGGATCCAGTAAAGATAAAATGTGCTCATTGTTTATATCCTGTTTCATACCTTTTAAACGTTTATTCAATATTCTGAGAGCAAATACTGTAATAAGGGGTGAACACAATAAGCCGCCTCCAACAACATGGCCCACAGAAATTCTTTTAGCATCTATATGACAATGCTTATTTGTCCCTGTCATCAACTTATTTTCATGCTGACCAATTTCTTCTTTAATGCCATCTTCAATGAGGCTATATATAAAGATAAACAGATCAATTTGATCAACAGATGGATTGCATTCAATACCCGCAGCTATATGACTTAGCATATTTTCCAGTTTCGCTTTTACTTTTGGTGTGACTTGCTTCTGCAAATGAGTTGTCACTGGTGCAAGGAGCTTCAATGCATAGCTTTTGAATGTTATGTTTTGAGCTACCAATTTCAAGGTTTCAAACGACTTCTTCCTTCTTGTTTCTTTCATCTTGGCAGCTATCTTTTCCACCTCCTTTTCCTCAGCAACATCCCCAAGAATGTCATTCTCTATTACAGAAAGCAGATCCTGCAGACAGTAATCTAACTTTCCACATGCTGGATTCGAAAGACATTTACTCAAAATAAAATTGAGTGTGTATCCTAACACATGAAGCTCAAATCCTCGCTTTAAAGTAGCTCGCAAAACCTGGACAATGTATTGCAAGTATTCCAATCCAAGCTCCTTCAAACAGGCAGCCAATGCAGACCTAGCCTCATCACGAGTGCTTTCTAGATAACTCTTTAAAAGGTTCACAATTCGATGTACAGTACTTGGCAGATGCAAGTCCATTATATCCCCTGGAAGCAACTTCAGTAATTTTAGTGTAGCAAGACTGATATTGACATTGACCCTCTCAGAATCAGAAGTTAACAGCTTCTGTATCTTTGGAAGCACATTTTTGAAAAGGCAACTCTGTATCTCCGTGTCCACAACAGAAGTACCACTGTTGCCTAAGGTAGCTGAGTTAACAGTGACAGATGTCCCTGGATTAGCAACACCACCCAATGACACCTTGGGTTCGCCAGTGTAAGGAAGTTTTGAAAAATGAAATTTGTCCAAAATAGAGCAAATTAGGCGTATGAAGATTTTCTGCTTCTCTGGACAAGCATATATTCCCTGAAAGCATCTGTTCAACAATGCATAATATGACTTCCATTCCATCTGACCTGCTATAGAAGCAATGGTCTCCATGCATGCATTTTTCATGTGTTCTGCCTTTCCTTCTTGTTCATCAAATAACATTTTGAAGATGAGTGGCACAAACACCTTCTCGACGATCCTCTAAAAGTAAGCAAATTGAATATTACAATTTTGTAAACATACAAAAAAAAATAATATGACAGGATAAAGTCATTACCTCTGACATTTTGTGCATACTAATAGCATTTCTAAAGCATGACAGTGCCCTCACTCTTTTTCGTATCTGCAGCACAAAGTAATCACGTGAGATGAAAGTGATGCATTCTAATTGAAGAACTTCACCAAAATTCGGTAAATGATAACTGAACTGAATTACAAATCCAACAGTTTGATAGAGTGTAACCATAAAGAAGAAACAGGCAATAGAGGAAGTAGTTCTAATTATGCGGAGCAGAGATGATTATAGGAAATTTAACCTTAGGTTAAATCAGGAATATACCTCTGGGGCATTTATATCATTGAAAACATCTACTTCAGCATCTTCACTACAGAGGACCTTAAGTGACATAAGGTTTGACACTTCTGGAAGTTTTAGCACCATTTCGCGTAACAGTTTCATCCATTCCTGCAACCATATCAACCAGTACAGACACATAGATGATAAAATAGTCACTTAACTTCAATTTATAATTACCATAATGATGGAATTTCAGAATTTAAACATATTCGGGTATGAGTTTACTCTTCTCATCATACTTGCCATGTGAAGGAGACAATAGATCCATCTAAATGCCATAGAATACAAAAACAAATCCATCTGAATGCTATAGAATACAAAAACAAAAGAAGAAGGGCGCTGGAGGACGGTCAACTGACATACACCTAGATGTCTAACTTTAAACAATTAAGAATACGAGTACCATTTAACACTGTTATGATTGACAATCAAAGTTACAGACTACCTGTCTAACAGAAAGTACTCCATCCATTGCTTCTTCCATATGCTTCAAAAGAAATTTGTTTGTTATCCGCTGGATGCATGGTTTTGTCCAAAACCCAGTGGTATTTCCCGTCATAGATTGGTCACTGTTTCCTTCTTGGCAAAAGACCAGGGAAGATAAATCAACAAAGGACAGCAACGAATTATATGCACCTTTTCTGAAGGTCAATTCCTTAGATGACATGTCATGCACACAGTGAGCTAACACCAGCAATGCATGATCTGCTTCAACATTTTTGAAGAAATCAATATTAATGCTTTGGTAAGCATTCAAAATAGCATCATGATTAAGCCAACCCATGTCAGATGTTGCATTTAACTGACGAAGAAGTTTTGCCTGTGACTCATCAAAATTCACAGAAAAATTAATGAAACAAAGAATGGAGTCAAATTCTGTTACAAGAAATGCACAAAGAGCAAAGGGGAAAAAGTTAAAAGAATTACCACTGAGAGCACAGATCCATCAGATGCCTTCAGAGTATCAAGAAGATCACAGACCCTCAACCGCATATCCAGCTCAGCCGAAATATATAAAGTAGAAACAGCCCTCAGAATTTTGGTTGTACTTCCATCCCCTAATAGAGGTATTAAATTTTGAATGACTTGCAAAACTTCAAGGCAGACATCTGCAACATAAAGAGAATTTCAATATCAAGGCAAAGATCTAATCTGTAAAAGATAAAGAACAAAATAATGAAACTGCAAAATCCTCTGTGATTTTCTCACCAGAACTTTGGAATTTCTTTTCCATGAACAGAAGCAAGATATTTACAAATTGCTTTGCTAACTCTGTATCCTTGATGTACTTGGGTAAAAATTTGAAAATTCTTATTAGTGTCTCACCAGGATATTTGACCAACTTTCTGGGAAAAAAACAACAAGAAGAAGAAGAACGAAATGTTGAGTGCCCATGTCTCTTTATGTGTATATAGTTACATACAAAATAATTGCACATTTTTTCTCTCTAACATATGCCATTAGCATAATCAGAAAACCAGGTATACATCTATGCATATGAAAAAATTTTATTCATACATACTAACCAATGTGAAACTCACAGCAACTTATTGTTATTCTACAGCAGCCTTTTCACACTTACAGCACAACACCCACATTAATGCATAACTGTTAAATATGTCCCAGTTTAATCATCAAATTGGACTTTGAAAAGAATAACCTTCTATATATTGAGAAAATGAGAGAAACTCAGTTGATAGAAATCATATAACTAAACCGGTTATTTATTCCAAGTTTCACATGTTTTGCACATAGCAAAAACATAATGGCCCTAATGATTATGATACCTAAATCAAATCCCATTAAAATTCATTTTTCACAAAATAGCAGCAGTATCGGCTCACTATTCTGCTCAACTTATAGCCATATTACAATGCAGCAAACCATAACAACTGACTGTCATCCACAAGTTGCTGTATCACTAATCAGTGAGACCCCTTTACCGCAAACATAATCTCAGCAACAAAGAGATGATATAAATACTACGCTATTCTAGAACAGTTCTCAAGACTAAACGAGTTCCTGAGGATATGAGCTAAATTATACCAAAGAACATTACACCACCATAAGACTTCCCTCCCTGCCCCCCTTCCCTAACAATTCCTGCCAAAGCCACAGAAGGCAACAACAACAACAACAACAACAAACCAAGCCTTTTCCCACTAGGTGGGGTCGGCTACATGGATCAAACGACGCCATAAACTTCTATCCAAAACCAAGTTTTCGGATATACCATTTAACCAAAGATCTCTTTTAATCACCTCTCCAAGTGTCCTTTTTGGTCTTCCTCTACATCTCCTCACAGGACTAAACACCATTTGATCAACCTTTCTCACTGGTGCCTCTCGCGGTCTTCTTTGTACATGCCCAAACCACCGTAACCGGGTTTCTGTCATTTTCTCCTCAATAGGTGCCACCCCAACTCTCTCCCGAATATAATCATTTCGAATTTTGTCTTTTCTTGTATGTCCACTCATCCATCTCAACATTCTCATTTCTGCCACCCCCATTTTTTGCTCTTGTTGCCCTTTCAAAGCCCAACACTCACTTCCATAAAGCATAGCTGGTCTAATAGCAGTTCGATAAAACTTCCCTTTAAGCTTGGTAGATATTTTGCGATCACAAATAACCCCCGATGCGCTTCTCCATTTCATCCATCCAGCTTGGATCCTGTGGGAGACATCCCCATCAATCTCTCCATTACTTTGTAAAATACACCCAAGGTACCGAAACTTGGACACCTGCGGTATTCTCTGCTCCCCAATTTTTATCTCCAAATCTCTGTTTTTTTCATAGCCGGTCCCAAGCCCGGATAAAGGAGGAGGGTTGTGTTAGGTAGTCGACAGCCAACGTAAAACTACGTCGAATCTTTATGACAAAGCCACAGAAGGCAATCAGAAGAAATTCTTCTGACTTGAAAAAGCACACCGAGGATTCACCAAAAACCAACTAAGCTACTCCAAAAATGAACCACTTCCACTGGACAATATAAAAACAGGGGAGCAGTCCTTTCAGACATCCAACTACACAGACACACACATCATTAGAGTTTTTCAAGGTATAAATCTGACATATCACTGGTATTGATCTTCTTGAGTACTGCTGTTCAAATAAAAAACTTGTTCATAGAGGAAGCTTTGGTTTTAAGAAGTGGTTTATCAAGGATAAGTTTCTCTCTGATATAGTAATAGGCAACAACATGTAATACACATCCATAATTAAGAAGGCAAAGTACAATTTCATGCAGGGACACACTTCAAGAAAACTACAGTAACAAATACTAAAATGAAACAGGCCCTAAAATTTCTGCTCCACTTGAAAAGAAATATACGAATGTTGACAGTCAAACATCTACATATGATCAGTAAACCAGCATGTTTCTCAGTGTAGTACTGCAAGTAGAATATTTAGCTCCGCACAATATATAACTAGTGTAACCAACAACATCTTGATCCTCCAAATGTAACACATTTTTCGAAGTCACTATTCTATATAGCATGAATACTAAACAAATTATCCTTGTTTATGTCCATTGTCAAGAGTTAAGACTTGTATTGGAGACTTGACAATCATATATTTTTTTCATAAATTTTAGGTAAATTTTCATATGTTTCTTCATGCTATATATAATTCTGAGTCACAAAATGTTCATTGTTAATGCCAAGCCATGTCTCACATTTATGCCTCCTAGATAACTACGAAGATTTTCTAAAAGTGTATGACTGACTCTGCAAATTATTTCTTGTGTTAGCAAATACCGAGGGAAAAAAATGCATGACAGATCACTAAACAAAAACCCAACTCTAATTTAAGATTTCAGAATTTTCAGCTGTGTGCAGTTCAGAAAAGAAATTGGTGACATGTACATACTCAAAAGTAATATATTTAAACTTCTGAAGACATTAGAAATTAAACATAAACATCATCATCATCCAAGCATATTAGTAAAATAAGCTCGTACCTCTTGGCTGCATTACCACTCTCTAACAAACAACACAAGCTGTACATAAGTGTCTCAATATTTAGAGTTAAAACTCTTCCAACTGAATTGCCTTCATCATCCAACTCATAGTCAAGGCTCAACAAGTTCTCAACAAACTTCAGAACACAGGATATAACAGCTTTGGAAGCTGATTTGACATGAAGAATTGAGAACATATCAGGTACAAGACTCTCTTCCTTAAACAAAAGTGCTGCAAGTTTATAGTTTCTACTCATGGCCACAAAGCTTGAGAGGAGCGAACTTGGTTTCTCACTACTAGCAGCCTCCTGTTTGAATCTACCAATCAAAAGCTTTACTGAGGCGAAGAATATGTCCCAAAAATCAGAACCAAACTCATGACCTTCGTACTTATTAAGGACACTAGAAACAATTTTGAGGCACAAAGATCTCATATCCTTGAGCTGCTTTGAAGTCATGCTGGTCTGCAAATACAAATTCATAATAAGAAAGAAATAAAAACAAACATGGCAGGAGGGGAAGTAATTTTTTTAATTCCCAACAAAATTTCAGCTTATCATCATGTGCTTCCCATCGAGCAACAAGATTACAGGCTCTCGATCACCAACAGATGCATCAGGAAAGATGTCTTAAAGTTTATCTCATCCAAATTGAAAGTTTAAAATTTTGAATAGCTTGTGGTATTGCACTATTACAAATGTCAAATACAGACTAACATATACGATCAAAATTCATAAGTCAATAGTGAAAGCTACACAGTTAAACATTATCAATAATAAATTAGGAGGGAGGGAGTAAGAATGATAAGTTGGCCCAGCAGACACCTTTGCAGTTATTTCATAAGAAGACCTGTAATTATTCAATAAAGAAGATAGTACAGTTTCTATCCTTCATAAGCTTTAAATGTTTACTAGCAATCATCAGAGGTCAATTTCGTTTCAGACATTCTCCGTAAAAGTGTTTGCCCAAAGCATTAGAAAAGCTGATATTCAACAGTCAAGTAAGAAAGACGAATAAAATAATGAAAACATAATGCGCTCATCAAAAAGAGCTTAGTCAACTCCTTTCAACATGTTAGGAAATTAGCATGATTAATGGGATTGGATTGTCAATAATTATCTTGATTAGTAGGAATTGATTGTCAGTGACTCAGCACTGAGTCAGTACTGTCTAGATTCAATGTACCTTTTTTAATATAAATAGAGATGCTGGTCGTCCTATTAGGACGCAGCTTACACAAATATTTCTTTTATTTTCTACATGGTATCAGAGCCTCAATTTTTCAATTCTTAAAATTCCCAATTTTTGAAACCCTAATTCCCAAATTTTTTCCTTAACCCCAAATTTCGTGCCAATAATCACATATTCTGACCACCCATCGTGATTCTTCTTCCTTAGGTGGCTGAATCAGCCACAAAAATAGTGAAAATCTGAGAAAATCGCGACTGAGGTCGCGTATGAACAATGCGCGTTATCGCGCATGAAGGAGAAGCGCAATTTCGCGCTATAGCTGGCGTCGGGGTGGCGTGACCCACCCCCACTAGGAAGCGTCGGCCTGGTCTGAGGCCGGAGGAGCACCAGTCGGCGGCGGTGGAGCTGTTTCTTTGCGTTGCACAAGAGAAGGGGCTACCGGGTGCGACTTGAGGTCGCAACTCAGCTTGGTTCGGTGACAGTGGTGTGCGATTCAGTGGTGGGAAGGCGACGACGCGTGATTTTGGGACGATTTGTGGTTTTCCGGTGTGATTTCGCGCTCCTTGCTTGGGTTGCACAGTTTGACCGGCGTCCTGAGCGCGATTTGTGGTGATTTTTGCGTTCCTTTGCTTGGGTTACATAATTTGGACTCCGTACAACGTGGGTTGTGTAATTTGGAGGCCTTGCTGTATGTTTTGACGCCTTGGCTAGTGTGGGTTGTCCAATTTCAAGCATCCTCCGTCTTGCTTGGGCACTTGGGAGTATTTTAGAAAGTGTGCTTCTGTTACTGGTGAGATTGTTCTTATTCTTGGCATTTGTCTCCTTATCAGCTATTTTGTAGGTGTGATTTTGTATCATGGCAGAAAGCAATCTTCGTCTAGGAGGCATTGAAGATGTTGAACTAAAGTCCAATGATCAAACCTTATTCTCAGAGGTCATTCCTGCTACTGCTAAAATTATTGATCGCAAATTAGATCCTGATGGGCATCAATATATACCATGGAAAAAGGCCATTCAATTCTTTTGTGATGGCATCAGAAAAGGGGATCATCTTACTTCTGACCCACCCACTGATATCACTAAGACCAAATGGATCATGGAGGATCGGCGTTTATTTGGTCTTATTTTCAATACACTAGATGGTGCAGTACAAGATAATACCATTCACTGCAATACAGTGAAAGAACTTTGGAATTTTCTTGAATCAATTTATTCTGGTAAAGACAAATTATATGATTTGTGTCCGTCTCTCTTTCATCTTGATGGGAAAGGAAAGACTTTGTCTCAGATATACACAGAATTCATTCGCATTTTTGAACAGTGGAAGAGCCTCCTTCCAATCACCAATGATATTGCAGCTATGCATGCACAACGAGAACAACTAGGGGCTTTATGTTTTCTTTCTGCCTTACCTCCTGAATTAAGCACTGCTCGTCAGCAGATTTTATCAAGTTCAGAAACTCTTACATGTAGAAGTACTTTTTCCCTACTCCTTTGAGTTGCTAAAGACTTACCATCTCACTCTACTACTCACACAGAGTCATCTGCTTTAATTGGATCTGGTTCTAGGGGGGGACGTGGTCGTACCCGAGGTGGTAGAGGACGAGGACGTGGTGCTAGTCCTTTGGAATGTCACTATTGCCATGAGGAAGGACATTTTAAAAGAAATTGTCCCAAGCTACTAGCCAAGAATGCCCAAACATCCCAGTCTGCACATGTTGCCACTGCCGCCGCTGAGCAAGAATCTGGAAATACTCGCACTGTAGTGATGACTGATGATGAATTTACTCAGTATAGCCAGTTTCAGGCCTCTCGATTACCATCTTCTACTGCTACTGTGGTCCAGACAGGTAATTCTGTTGCGTACCTTTCCAATTCTAAATCCAACTGGGCTATTGACTCCGGGGCTACTGATCATATGACGGGAAATACAGGTATTTTGTCTTCCTTCACATCCTCTTGTAGTTCATCTCGTGTTACCTTAGCTAATGGGTCTGCAACTCCAGTTATTGGGAGTGGCTCTGCAACTATCTCTGATCAGCTCTCCTTATCTAATGTTTTATGTCTTCCTCGATTCCCCTTTAATCTGCTATCTGTTAGTCAGATAACTCGTACTTATAATTGTGGTGTTTTCTTCTTCCCTGATCATTGTGTTTTTCAGGATTTTTTGACGAAGAAGATTTTTGGTAGAGGCTATGAGTCTGGCGGTTTGTACGTGCTTGGTGACAAGATTCCTCGGCCGGTTGCCACTGCTGCCTTGACTCCTTCACAACTTCATTGTCGCCTTGGTCACCCATCCTTAGAGTCTTTAAAAAAGTTATGTCCTAGTTTAAATTCTGTTTCTAGTTTACGTTGTGAGTCATGTCAGTTTGCCAAACAGCATCGTAGTTCTTATGTGTCTCGTGTCAATAAGAGGGTTGCATCCCCGTTTGATTTAGTTCATTCTGATATTTGGGGTCCTTGTCCTGTTACTTCCAAGACTGGTTATCGATATTTTGTTACTTTCGTGGATGATTATTCTAGAGTTACCTGGCTTTATCTTATGAAAAATCGTTCTGAAGTGTTCTCTATTTTTTATGCCTTTCATGCTGAAATTCAAAACCACTTTCATACATCTATTAAATACTTGCGCAGTGATAATGCAAAAGAATTTTTCTCTACCCAATTCTCTTCTTATTTGATACAACAGGGAATACTTCACCAGTCTTCTTGCCCCGCTACTCCTCAACAAAATGGGGTAGCAGAAAGGAAAAATCGCCACTTGATGGAAGTGGCTCGTGCTCTCCTTTTTGAAATGAAAGTGCCAAAATTATTCTGGGCTGATGCTGTTTCTATGGCTTGCTTTCTTATTAACCGCATGCCGTCCTCTATTCTTGGTGGTCAGATTCCTTACTCTTTATTATTCCCCTCTTCTTCTTTGTTTCCTTTACCACCACGTATTTTTGGTTGTACCTGTTTTGTTCAGGATCATCGGCCTAGAGTTACTAAACTTGACCCACGGTCATTGAAGTGTGTCTTCCTTGGGTATCCTCGTAACCAAAAAGGCTATCGTTGTTACTCTCCTGACTTGGATCGTTATCTTGTCTCCTCTGATGTCACCTTCTTCGAGTTTACTCCTTTTTTTAGTACTTCTAATCCTATTTCTTCAGCATCTGAATCTATTCCTGATGATTATTTTCTTGTGTACTCTACTACTAAGGATTCTCTAGACCACTCTCCTCCTCCTCCTCCTGTTCATCCTCCCCTTAAACATGAGTAGTCTCGCAGGAACAAAGTGTTGGCACCTTTCGATGATGTCTTAGCACCGAGCACGTTACCAGCTTCAGACTCTCCTTCGCCAGCTACTTCGTCATAGGATCCGAGTCCTCCTTCCATTCCCTCTGATTTGGACCTTCCTATTGCCCATAGAAAAGGAACTCGTACTTGCACCACCAAAGGTAATTGTGTTCCTCCTTATCCTATTGCATCTTATGTATCTTATGGCTCCTTACCCATTTCCTCTCAAGCATTTATTGCTTCTTTGGACTCTATTACTGTCCTCATTCCCTTTCAGAGGCACTGGCTCATTCTGGGTGGCGTGCTGCTATGGATGAAGAGATGGTGGCCCTTGAACAGAATCAGACATGGGATGTTGTTCCCTTGCCATCTGGCAAAACAGCTATTGGTTGCAAATGGGTCTTTACTGTGAAAGTCAATCCTGATGGTTCTGTTGCTCGCCTCAAAGCTCGTCTAGTTGCAAAGGGTTATGCTCAGATTTATGGTGTTGATTACTCTAAAACCTTTTCCCCTGTGGCTAAAATTACTTCAGTTCGCTTGATCATTTCACTTGCTGCTACTTATAAATGGACTCTTCATCAACTTGATGTCAAAAATGCCTTTTTGCATGGGGATTTGGATGAAGAAGTCTATATGGAGCAACCACTTGGGTATGTTGCTCAGGGGGAGTGCGGACAAGTTTGTCGTTTAAAAAAATCTTTGTATGGCTTAAAGCAATCCCCTCGAGCTTGGTTTGGCAGATTTAGTACTGTAGTAATGGAATTTGGGATGCATAAAAGTGATCATGATCATTCTGTGTTCTTCAAACAGTCAAAGTCAGGATGCATTCTTCTTGCTGTCTATGTGGATGACATCGTTATTACAGGCAGTGATGAGGTAGGCATAGCAAAATTAAAGACTTTTCTCCAGACCAGATTCCAGACAAAAGAGTTAGGGGCACTTCGGTACTTCTTAGGTATCGAGGTTGCTAGAAGTCGAAAAGGGATTGTTCTGTCACAGAGAAAGTATGTCCTTAATCTTTTAACTGAAACAGGTCTTCTGAGTGCCAAACCTTGTGATACCCCCATAGTTCCAAATGCAAAACTTGGATTAGAAGATGGAGAGTTACTAGAAAATCCAGAGCGCTATAGGCGACTAGTGGGTAAGCTTAATTATCTTACTATTACAAGACCTGATATTGCCTTTCCAGTGAGTGTAGTCAGCCAGTTCATGAATTCACCGAGAACTTCTCATTGGGATGCAATCTTACACATTTTGAAATATCTCAAGAAGTCACCAGGGCGGGGATTATTGTATCGAAATCATGGTCACCACAGGATTGAGGGATTTTCTGATGCAGATTGGGCAGGATGTCCTATAGATCGAAGATCCACTTCAGGGTATTGTGTTTTCGTAGGTGGCAACCTTGTGTCCTGGAAGAGTAAGAAGCAAGCAGTTGTATCTCGATGCAGTGCTGAGTCTGAGTACCGAGCAATGGCTCATGCCACATCTGAACTTGTTTGGATTTCATATCTTCTTTGTCAGCTCGGAGTAGAATGTCCTGAGAATATAGATTTATGGTGTGATAATCGAGTAGCAACTCATATTGCTTCAAATCCAGTCTTTCATGAGAGAACAAAGCATGTTGAAGCGGACTGCCATTTTGTTAGACAAAAGCTGGAAGAAGGTGTCATTAGTCTTAAGCATATCCGCACAAGGGATCAACTTGCTGATTTGTTCACTAAAGCTCTCCCAGGAAAACGGACTGAAGATATTTGTAACAAGCTGGGCATGATTGATATATATGCTCCAGCTTGAGGGGGAGTGTTAGGAAATTAGCATGATTAATGGGATTGGATTGTCAATAATTATCTTGATTAGTAGGAATTGATTGTCAGTGACTCAGCACTGAGTCAGTACTGTCTAGATTCAATGTACCTTTTTTAATATAAATAGAGATGCTGGTCATCCTATTAGGACACAGCTTACACAAATATTTCTTTTATTTTCTACACAACACAACTTACATGAATCAAGATAAGTTCATTACACTAAAAATGGTTTACAATAACATAACAGGACTTTTTGATGCACACTGTCATTTCTTAATATTCTAGACAGAATATAAGCAAGTAACTGTCACATTAAAATGAAGGTCCCATATAAGGATTCAAGCTTTATCAATGACTTGAACCATCACAGCATGGCACCATAAAGAATGGGCCAGACAATTAGAACAAGAAAACCAGGAAAGCAGCTATATGTATCACAGCTACCAAAACATCCGCAAAATACTGGTAAAAAATAATATGATTATTAAATTTATTTATATATGTGAATGCCTATCACTACAGATTCAACACTGTCACCAAAACATCTGGAAAATATTGGTGAAGAAAAATATAAAAAATGTAATTTATTGGTAAACATCAATGCATACCCCTATTGACACCAACATCTGCCATCCAACATCCATATATTTATCAAGTTCAATAAGTTTACAACATATAAATCTGTGTTTAGCATGATCAGAATATTACCAGGATTTCATTTGCTGCAGCACTGTCTTCTTCAAGGGAATTTGAACTGGTCCTAACATTGTTGTGATCCGATGGTAATCCATTCAATGTTGCATTGTCAAGACTTGATGCACAGCTTCCCAATACCCGAACAGCACACCCCATCAATAGATCAAGAAAAGGTCCAACATGCAATTCATCAAATACTCCAAGGACATCTTTAATGACATGCAGAAAACTATATTTCTTTTTCCAGGAAAGAGTGGCAATATTGTCCAAGGTAAAATACTCTAACAAAGACAATACTTGAATTTCACTAACAGAACCCCTAGGTAGAGTCCAAAACAAATCAGCTGGCCTATCTACTTCCATTGCTATTTGCAATGGCTTTATCAGTAATGCAAAAAAAAGTGGCAGCTCATTGACATCAAGTTCAGCTATGAAATTCAGAATAGCCTTCCGATGACAGATGCTTGCATTCTGACAATATGAAAAGGAGAAAACAGATTATCAGTTTTGAATGAAAAGACAAATAAAAAGCATATATAAACAATAGCACAGATTCAGGATGAAATAGATTTACTGAAATGGAGAACTTGATCAAAGATATCCAAGCCTCCCTCTATATATACTGATCACAGAACTATTATTATAATTACAAAGAGAGTAGTAATCTGCATAGTTATTAATAGTGCAAAACAATGCTCGTTATAACGCATAGCGCATCGCTATGGCCCATAGCGCTACGCTATGGGTCATAGCGAGTGCAATCGCAATAGCGCACGCTATGCTGCACTATAGCGCACTATAACACGCACTATAGCGCAACCATGGAATTTTTTTTTTTTTGGCAGTCATGGGACTTTTTTTTTTGGCAGCCATGGGACTTTATGGTAAAATATGAAATATTTTAAGGCCTAACCTAGTTACAACATATTTTTACTTTTCTATTTAGTGCTCCTATTTCATTATATTTTTGAATGACAATTTCTACCAATGATTTCTTCTTTTCAAATACTATTTAGTAACAATTCTAACTCTAACTATATTTGTTAAGAGTTAAGAGTGTATACAATATAAAGAAGGGAATTTATTTAAAATTCAATGAGAGCTATACCAAAAAATAGAGGATCAAAAATTAGAGAACTCCACAGGACTATTGCCCCTTGCTAAGAAAACTCCAACCCCAAGCCTCAAATCTCATTCCCTCAGTACCCAATACCCAATTCCCAACATCTTAACCTTCCCTTTCCTAATGCATCTCCCCACTGTCAATTACTAACATTCTCTTTTCCCCACTAACCATCACCCCACTAATTGTCACCTTGTTCTTCTCATAACACACACATTCCTATCAGCTACTAACATTCCCTTCTCCCCACTAACTGTCCCACCACTAGCTTTCACTTTGTCCTTCTCATATCCCTGTCAGCTTCTGCTAATATTCCTTTCTTCCCACTAACTGTCTCCCAACTAGTTGTTATTCTGTTCCTCCATGATGATGCTCCATATTGTGATAACAATGTTATTTTTTATGATGAAGATGAATTTTAAACTTGTTATGCTTAGTATTTTTTTTTTAATGTTTGTCATATTTTTAAGGCTTTTTTTTTATATATTCTTGTCATTTGGGATTATATTATATATATAAATATATATTTATAAATGTAATATAAATACGCTATAGTTCAAATAGCAATGCGCAATGCGTAATGCTATGCGCTATGTCGTTATAACCTCAAGCGCTATAAATGTGCTATTCGCTATTAACAAATAGCAATGCGCTATGCGTAATGCTATGCGCTATGTCGTTATAACCTCAAGCACTATAAATGTGTTATTCGCTATTAACAATTATGATAATCTGATAATTAACTGGTGACCTAATTAAGACAGATTTCCGATTAAACTAACGCTACTATCTACAAGCTGTATATTCCAATAGATTAGCTGATAAGCTCTGGACTCTGGACAGAACCTGATGACACAGATAAGATAACTATAGCAGCTGTACATTACCAGTTGTACACAAATACAGATAAACTCTATGTATCTCGTAACAACAATCAAAACCAGGTAGACAGATGTGAAAAACCTTACACTTAAAAGGTCATTCAAACAACCAATACAGACGATCTAATTGCACATACCTTTCGAGATGCAAGTCCCTTCAGCTTTCTGACTTTAGGCATTAAAAGATGGATAACTATTGGCACAAGAGAAGCCCTGTGACTTTCTACTATGGTATCAGCTTCTCTGGATAAACTCCATGTTGTTAGCTCCTCTCTTAAATTTTTGGAACTAATCAAGTTTCTGAGATGCTGATCATATGGTAAAAGGTAATCATCTTTCCAGGTGAACAGGCAATCCAGAACATCCATCTGTATGTCAGGATCATTTTCTTCTAAAAGCCTACTCAAAACACCCAAAAAAATAATGATTTTGTCTAACTAGGAAACCAACATTATGAAATATGTACGTAACTGGAAAGTGGATAACATTGCAGTGATGTATGTGCCTTAAATAAGAGTCAAATTGAGTATCAACCTGTTCTGCAAAACTTCCTTGAGGAATTGACTCCAGTAAATCGACTTAGGATTTTTCATCAGCTTCAACAAGTTTAACCATTCTTTCAGGATAGCCTTCCACTCTTTGCCTTTACAAGAATGAGAATCAAACAATCCCACACTGCAATTTCATAATGCAAAAGAAAACAGCCTGAGACCGGACAATTTAAATAAACTCTCAAAAGTTTTAGAAGTTCAAAAACATGCGCAAATAGAGGGGCAAATTCCAGCAGATTTTTACCTCACGAGATCTTCAGTGTTGTATCCTAAAAATTTAAAGAATAAAGGTATAAACTGACGTGATCGAGATTCAATAACAGTTGGAATCTTTTGTAAGGTTTGCAGCAACAATGCCAAGATTGTTGCACTTGGCGTGCTCTCAGATGCACCATTGACAAAGACTTTGAAACTCTCAAGAAGACCTGAAAAACAAAATGGCCCTAGTTACTGAACTTCAGGAGTAGCAGATCAATAACTTAAACTGAAACTCACTAATCAAATCTTTCTTTATATCATATCTCGGTTCAACCTGTATGTAATTTATTACTTATGTGCACTAAGATGCTCAATTTTCTTTTTTTCTTTCTTTTAAATTTTGAATTTAAGATTTATATAAAAATATATTATAAAATGCATAGATATAAATAATTTTATAATAGCTTCATTACATATAACTAATTAAAAGATGTAAGTTATTGCTAATTATTTGTTTTAAAATATATTAAGTCAAATTCACTGATCAGCCAACAATCTTACAAAAATTTAAAACATAGACTTTCAATATAAATAAGCCTAAAAGAAAGAAGCAAGAAAATAGAACATATTACATCCTGCGCTCTTCACAAGATTAAAAACCAACAGCTTAGATTAAGAGGGACCATACCTGTTGGCTTGTCAGGAAATGCACCATTCACGCTAACATGTAGGTTCCAAGAGGTCAGCAATATTGATTGACAACTTTCCAGATAACACACAAAGTTATCCCATACAATCACGAAATATTGGCTAATCAAAACTGCAAGACATTCTAAAGTAGGACTCCAGAGATAGCTAAACCGATTATTTAAAATGCCAAGTAGTCCATTCAAAACAAGAGGCATATAAATTTCAGATATTCTTCCAGCAGACAAAGCCATCTGTATCTTCGAAATCAATCGCTGAATGCTCCTACTGGTTGAAACTGAAATAGGACTGGTTTCAATTAAGAGGAGGAGCTGAAGAACCTGTTATTTTACCAAAATTAGCACACTGTTTTTTTCATTTATAAAGCTAAAGTATATAGAATATAATGCATACATACATTATTTTCCCTGATAACAACATTAGACGTTTGGGAAGCTTCAGTTTTTCTTCTTTTATCAGCCGGCTCATCTGCTGAAGAATTTTCCCAACACAAAGGTTTATAGTGACACAGTATTCTAAGAGTAGAAATGCGAATTTCTTTGTCTTGATGGTACAAATTTTCACCAAATATGGTCACTACATATGCCATTCTTTCTTGTTCAAGTTCTGGATGATATATTCTACCACCAGTGTCTTCTAGAGGAGAACTATAGTACAATGGCAAGGGTTGTATAAGTACAAAGCCATTATTATTGGCAGCATCAATGATAAGAATTGATTGCTGAACTATAACAGACGAGAAGAAACTTGTCCATCAATAATCAATGATTAACACCATGCCACTTACCCATATTTGGATTCCAAATAATCAGCAACAGCCGACAACACCCGTGAAGAAGATCTATATTTTATTGCAAGATTTAAAAACCTGCCTGTTTCATCAGCTCCGGTGATACCATTGCTATACAGTCTGTTATAAGAACTTATTGCAGAACCTATAATGCTTTTGCAGGCCAATTTAGAATTCTCTGCAATGTAGCCTGAGGAAACACCATTTACTATATAGAATACACAAAGAAAAATGGGAAAAAGGAGCAAGAGAAGCAAAAGAGGAACAATAGCTTTTTTTTTTCTTTAAGATAACAAAAAAATTTCAAGGAATTTTGTCTCACATTTTTACTGTCTTCAATGTCAAATGGCAAAACATATGAACCAAAAAAGAAAATGATCATAGCAACATTGAATGCACCAGTCCTAATATATGACCATGCCGGAAATCATCCATTTCACAAATATATAGCAAAACCCAATATCAAGGCCTTCAGATCAATATAACCTAGACAAAAGATTTTTCAAGTTTGTTCAGTAAAAAAAAAAAAAACTGTTAAATAATAAAGGAAAAATGCAATACCTGCTTTAACTGTTAGAAGCTGATCTAACGCATCCATGAGATCAACGAACAAGGATAGATTGGGCTTGACAATTAACATATGAGAATAGCAGCTAACAACTCCCCATAGCAGTGCCAACTTCCCTTCATCAATTTGAGAAGATACATCATAATTTCCAATATGATTTATTGCACCAATCCAATAACAGATGGTCCCTTGCAAATGACTGCAAAGCCTTGATAGGGCTTCTGAACTTGTTTCATCCACAAAGTTCCAGTTTCGGACATCTAATTGCATTTTCTCAAATAAGGACTGTAACAAATGTATGACCTCTTCCTCTCTAATCTCCATTAAATCAATCATTGCACTAGAAATCAATTTGTACAAGTTAGCATTATATTTAGAGAAAGCCAAACTATAACATTCATACACACACACACACACACACAAAACTTAGATGATACCTTAAAACATTACTTCTAAAAGCAATTACACAATATTCCTTCCCGAGCAGTTCTCTAATAAAACTCAACAAACTGGAACAAAACCTCAAACGTGTCAAAAAGGTACAGAAACAAACTAAAGAAAGCACCAATGTAAGAAATGCTTAATTGTAGTCAATACCTTGAGCTTCGTAATTTGAAAATAGGTGCCCACTGTAAAGCACACTCAGATATCATAGATTTATCATTGTAACTACAGAGCCCATTCAGAATAGCCAGCATTAATTTCAAAATTTTGTCAACAACTGAAGATATATCATCTTGTGACTTAATAGTGCCAGGTGTTATATATGTCCGCAATAGCTGACAGACAAGCTTTAGCATAGGCTTATAATCTGCAAAAGGTTATTGCAATTATAACTACCACAAATGCACACAAACAAATCCGCAAACAAACAAAGCAACCCTTCAGAGAGAGAGAGAAAAAACTCCAGAACAGAACACAAAGCAACCACACAGTAACCAAAGATAAAACAGTATATATTATTTGACACTTGAAAAAAAAATTCCAAAAAAAAAAAATAACAACATCTTACACCTAATCTCATCCCACTATTTCTTTTTAATGAGCTATATATATAATTCAATATAAAGATTTACACATAATACTCTTCATAATAACAAAGTTGATCTCAAAAGTACCAAGAAGTAAGCCATATAATTACAACAAGATCACCAAAAGAAGCAAAATTACAAAGCATAAGAGATTATTTAAAATATAAAAAATGAAGATAATACTGAAAACTCAATCTTGTCATCCAATATAAGCTTGTGATTGGCTTCTCATTAAAGAGCCCTATTTTATTCTTATTTTCACCTGGCTCAACTTAACTGAATGGACAAAAATGAACAATACAGTAACCAAAAAAAAAAAGATTTGTCACTTACCAGGTACCGTTTGCCCATTATGCATCTTTACAGTGCACACGAGCACCGATAAGAGGCATTTTAAATGCAAAATGCTTCCAGTATTAACACATAGACTTACTTCCTCATACAAACATTTCCATACCAAATTCAACTCCTTGGGCTCCATCTTCTCACATAACATTTTCAAGACGGATTTTACGATTTTCAGAATGGTGCTCACCTCTGAAAAAGAGATAAAGAAAGAGAGAAAAGAATAAGAGTAATGAACCAATATATTACAAATCAGTCACAGATTCATTTGTAATTACAGACAATCACATCAGGCAATACTAAAGGAAACATAAAAAACCTAAGAGATAATAGCATTTACAACATAAAATTTGCAGGTCACTATCAATTGCTTGTTAACTTTGACAAATAAAGAATAATTGAGTTTCAACTTCACAGAAATTATCTTGGTGGAGGATCTATCATCAAAAATGTGACTGATACTCATATGAGGAGATTCAATGTAAAATTAGTCATGCATACAAAACATACCTCCAAAATTTTTAAACTTCTCCTGACTGACATGGAATTAAATTAACCTGAGAAAGGGTATCTAGAAAAGCAAGTGCAGGAAAGCTCTTGAACTTTACCACCAATATGTACCCTTATCATCAAAATCCATTTCTAAACAAAATAAGCATCTTACATGTTAGATTAGTTGTTGTTTTATTATTTAACATGTGTGTGTATAATGTGTAGTCAACTAGCTTAAAATTAGGAGTTAATTAGGGGCTTATAATTGGAGTTCATTAGGCCTATATTTATTGTTCAGCTCCTATAAATAATATAGTTGAGAGGCCAATTCCCTCGCAAGGTTTTCTCTCCATTTTTTTCCTCACATGATATCAGAACTTCTATGACCAAGTAATCAAAAGTTCAATCCTTACCGTTCCCAATTTTCAAAAATTAAATTGAATTTCGGACAAGGTTTTATGGACTAATACATTTGTCCACATTTCAAACCTAAGGGACTTTCATGTGAGAGGTATGTTAAAGATATAAAACCATTCTTGAACCTTCATCTAACAGCTTAAACTTTTAGGATAATTGACTATTGGCATAGTATCAAAGCTTGGTGAGAAAAAAACCTAGTGAGCTAAAGAAAACCCTTACCAGCGGTGCCTAAATTTACCACCTCTGTCTTTTTTCTACTACATCTTACTCCTAGCTCAAAATTGCCCTTTTCACTCTCTTCCCTTAAGGCCCTTAGTTAGGTTGACACAATCACAAAAATAACACCACCGTTCAACTCAAATGCAGCCAATCTGTCTTGATTGCTGTTGCTGAATCCTTGCGCCTTCACATGCCAGAGTAAATTTTCTAGCACTGCCACCATGCGCCAATGAGTGCCAGCACATTATCAGAGCTTCGCCACCATTCTTCCAATGCTGTCCAAGCCTCCCTGTGGTGTCATATTCTCCATATCCCACCTTGAACTAAATTTTTTTGCTTGCCAAACTCCTTTCCCTCTCCATTTGAGCCTATTCTCATTAGTCTATCCCCAATCCGATGTCCCACCCTCCAGTCTAATACTCTCAGCATCCAATCTGATATTCTTTGCTTCTAATTTGATACTCATGGCCTCCTATCTAACATTTGTAGTGTCTCTACTTAGCCTCAGATATGTTAGTTATGTCCGAACTCAAATATAAATTCTCAAACTCAGATTGCATTCCAAACTCGGATTTGGTATGTCCAAACTCAAATTTGATATTACCGATTGTTGTTTTTAGAAGCCAAGGATCTGCATTCTATTCCAAGAAGATTGTAGATGCATGCACCATCTATTATCTCTGCTATCCATGTGCTGCATTTTCATTATAGACTGTCTATGTCTTTTTCAATCATTTTCACTTTAATTTTAATTGTAACAAGCTTGGTGCATATATATCAAATATACTCCAGCTTAAGGGAGAGTGTTAGATTAGTTGTTGTTTTCTTGTTTAACATGTGTGTAAACACATTATACATGTATATAATGTAGAGTCAACTAGCTTATAATTAGGAGTTAATTAGGCCTATATTTATTGTTTAGCTCCTATAAATAATATAATTGAGGCCTAATCTCTCATTCTCACATTATGAAAGCCTCAACATCTTACTAACTTCATTTGTTATGAATACATTGCCAATGATTGACCCAACATGCCACGGTGGTTTGGAAACATTATAAAATAAAGGGCTTATATCATAACTTGGCACAATAAGGAAGCTGAACTTGCCTAAACAGATGAAAAGTGGGAGCCTTTAGCCAAAGAGAGAAAAAAATAGAAGCATTAATAAGAACAAAAGCTTGCAAGCCGAGAAATAGAATCAAGCAAAAAGATCACCCTAACCACAAATCCTCCCATAAACATACAAAAGCCATTCCCCACTCACAAAGCAAAGAGACAAAAGACCTATTATTCATATGAACACCAGCCAGCCCACCTTTAGCCAGATCACCTTCAAACCAAAATGCACTTTCAATTTGGAGCACCTCAATAAACCCGTAAATGCTTCCTCCTGACAAGTGTCACATGCATGTTTCTAGTTCAGAACCACCTGTCCTTAATTTCTTCATTGTCCAGCAACCACTTCTATTTGGAACAAGACATATTTTGGAGCTTTTGGAAAAAAGTTTCTTAGGTCTTCAGTTTGAGCAGCTCTTGAGATTTTGAAATGGATATGACTGGCAAATATTTATGCAATGCACACTTCAAGTCATTCTTTGGTGCATTTGGTTGGAGCAAGCAAATGCTCAAATTTTAAATATCTTTCATTGCCTTAAAATATACTTTCGGATCCAATAAGTTATTTTGGCTTCTGTAAAATACACTTCAAGTGGGACCCATGATTTCTTGTTAAATACGCAGAGGGATTAAAGAGCTATTTTCCACTGATACCTTTTTTGTTTTTTATCTAATCTTTGATATATACTCGAGTAAATTGCACTCACCCCCTTGAGGCTTACCAACTTGAAGAAGAAAAAAAAAAAAAAACAAAACCAAAACTTAACCAAAATTAACACACCAACCCATTGTTGTGTATTGACTAACAGTCAATCAACAGATCTATCAAAATAGTAATAAGAAGTCAATGAATTCTACATTTAAAATTTGAACTTAACCAGAGTCATGCTTCTCTTCCTGTGTTTCCCTCCAGTCCGATACATATCCTATTCTCATTTTGCTGAGGTGTAACCCCATATATTCATGCTAAGAACAGTTACTATAAGGCATCTCTCTCCTGACTTTGTTATTTTTCCTATGCCCCTCATTCGCATTTTAACCCACCAAAGACACATATTGCAGAAAATATGATGAACTTGTAAAATTCTCTAAGCTGCTAAGAAAATTTTTAATCTTATTTTATTGATCTTGATAAAAGCAGAAAGGGACAAAGGCTAATGCCGGACACTAGATACAATGATATCTTGCATAGATCTGAATGACTGGAGAAACAAAAGAACTATGGTGGGTCAACACACCTCACCTGAGGGAAAAAGAAGTAAGGCAAGCTCTCCAAGCAAATCATTCCAGATCTGCAATGGTTCTTGAAGGCTGCAAAACTTCGTACTAGAGTACCACTACCTCTGTAGGTTTGGGATCAGCCATAGATCTTTCATGACATCATGTGTGAGGAACCTTTGAGCCTTTTCTTCCAAAATAGCAGTGAACTTTGACCATTGACCACTGTCTCCCATTTAAAACCACAAAGAAGATCGAATTGCTTGTCAAAAGATATCAAATTACACTGACAAACACAGTATTACAGTGAAAAATGATGGAAAGAGAAAAGGAATAGATAAGGTGGCGTTTGGTTTGTAAAAATATTTTCGGTTTTCATTTGAATTTGTTTCCATTGAAAATAATTTTCTTTCAAAAATTTTCAGATTATAGAAGTACATTTGGTTTGGATCAAATTCTGTTTTCAAAAAATGAAAATAATGATAATGCGTTTGGTTTAAGATTTGGGGTTTAAAGTTTAGGATTTTAGAGTGCAGGGTTTTGGAGTTTTGGAGTTTTGGTATCAGAATTTTTGATATTAGGATATAAGGTTTAGGGTTTGTGGTTCGGTAATAACAAAGTTTTGGGGTTGTAATTAGGTTTAAGGTTTAGAATTTAGTAATGACAAAGCTTTTGGGTGGTGTAGGTTTCTGGCTAGCTCATGATAATTTCAAAATTGCCACCCTGTTTTCATTATACATTTCCTGATTTCGAAACTTTGTACAGCAAACAGTGAAAATGTGTTTTAACCATTTTCAAAAATTGGCTTACTTTCAAAAATATTTTCTATATTTTCATATTTTTTCAAGCAAACACATTTTCCCTGTACAAAGCAAACAGGCCCCAAGACTTTGAAAACAAGGAAAAAAAAACCAAACACAAAGGAACAAAACCAAAGAACAAAGGGAAAGAGGAAGGAAAGAAAACTCCCATGAAGGAAGGAGCAACCATTGCAAAAGGGAGGAAAGGGAGAGAGATGTGGCTGGACAACCTAGCATGAGCACTCCCCGATTCCAAAAAATATTCTGCCCCAATGCTTGGATTTTCAGTCCTAGGAAACTTTAATTCAAAAGATTAAACACTAAATGGAGGAAGACCTAAGTCTTAGAAGTTTCAAGTTCCCTTTCTCTCAAAGTCACAAAGAAAAATTCTGCCTCATAATTCCTTACAATATTAACCCATCAAACACAAGGCACACAGCTTTGGTCATAGACTCATTGGTGACTAATACAGCAATGGATCAACTGACTATTGGTCACCACTCTTACAGCCAATGCACAAAGCACACTCTAAAACAGCTTCTGCAACGTCAATCCCATCCCAAATCACATTACACACATCAAAAGATGAAGAAGGGCTTCATCTTTACTTTAAAAATATATATATAATAATCAAGAAGAGCCTCAACAATCTGCAACAAAGATAACATCATCCAAAACTATCCAGATCGTCAGACAAGAACAAACCAGTGTCATCCACAAGCTATAGGTGACAGTTCCCTTTTGTTCCTTCTCCTTCTTCATGAGTTCATCTTTAATTTACTTGATTCAGTTTCCTTGGTATTTTTCCCCATCCAGATCTATTTATTGACTGGAAAACTGAAAGTAATCCATCTAAAAAAATCTCAATCATTTTACAATCTTACTCCAAAACCTGTCAAACTATTAAGTTGCTGTTCACAACCCTAGAACAGCACGATCCTTTGTTCGCAGAAGTAAAACTACAAGGATCCTACATCGATAACATCCCTCCACTTCTATACAAATAGCATTTTTATATTGTATTTGACACAATTTTCATCAATACCTCTGAGACAAATGATGTAAACAAACCCAAATGATAATCCCAACCATAATCATATAACTGGCTACATAATATCTGACTTCAAATATGTAATTCTAAGCTATATTCCTGCTAACAGTTTTCTTTAGCAATGCTTTTCCCATTTTGAAACCTCCAACATATTAAAACAGTCTTTACAATTTTCCAATGCTGTCTTTATTGTATTATCTACTAACAAACTCACAAGATATAGGCTTTAAAACAGTGGGTTTCATATCATGATCTTACCATTCACTGTTAGGGCCAAATGGGGCAAGCAAGTAGTCTAGTCACTTAAGTAATAATTACATATTTTTATTCGTAAACTACTTTACCAAGTACCCTAGTTTTTTGAGCATATTACTTAATAAACAAATCAACCTAGAATCAAAATCTGGTGAAATGATCCCACAGAAGTAGCCGAATCAAAAAGAATTATCCATATACTCAAATTTCAGTAATATGAACAACAATATCGTTGACAGGGGAAACATATATCAATTGCTTTAAACGAGAGAACAAGCTTGCCTTGGTTCCCTTTGTCACCAACACAAAAGATTTCATTGCTTATCAATAACTGCAACACTCTCTCTGCTTTTGAATGGAACCTTGACGAGGAACCTCTCATAATATGATAAAGCAAAGCTTCAACACCCAATTCTCTGCAAGGAGACGGCTTCTTCACTGCTTGAAGCATGACACTCCTAATTCCTATACCATCCAGCAATAGTAAAATTTTTGCAGTCACCCAAATGCGTATGGTTATTAAGAAAGAACCAACAAATATATCAAACCAGGAAGAATATCTACTGACCCTAGGAATACAAGTACAAAAATGTTTGTTCCATTTGGCTCATAAAGGAAATAGGATATGCATCATACCTTGTCTTAACTGCTCATCAGGTGCATTTCTCAAAACAAATGACATTGCCTCAGCCATAAATTGTTGGATATATTCCTTTGGATAATATCTCAATTTTGCCGTGACCCTTTAAGTACCAAAGTCAACATAAACAACCCCAAAGTTCAATGAATCAAATTTGTGTAGAATGTGAGTTTACTATTTAGATTGACATATACTTTGTATCAGTGCTATATTGTTGGCTAGTAAAAAAAATATGATCCAAAGCATAAGAGTGCACCAATCACTTCATCAAGTCCAAGCCTTTGTCTTAAAAAATATAATATGCGGTTTCAAATACATGTTGACATGATAATTGAAATGTTATCTTCATGACTTTTTTCATGTCGTGATGTAGAGGTATAAATATTATTGAAACAAGTAAAAATCCAAAGTTTGTCAAGGGAAGGGAAGGCATCATCTTCAATATGCCCCATCAATTAAGTTAATGCACCCTTCAAATGGGAGTGTTAAGTGGTCAGTTTTAGTCCATATCTCAGTAGTAAGTGAACTAATCAGATTGGCATGTAGCAAAGAAGTGCAAGTAAACGCATATAAATTCAGGAGTACTTCAGGGTTTGCCGGATAGTTAACAATCATATGAAGAAGGTAAAAAGAAACGACACTGAAATCAAAGTCCACCACTCACTTGAGCACGTGTGAAGGCTTGTTTATCAGATATTTCTGTAGATACATCATAATATATGACCATGACGTGAAGATCTGCAGAACAAATATATCTTCAATGTTCAAACTAAATATAATAAAACTACAAAATAAGAAATGGAAAGCAATATAATTATCCTTATCAGAACAAAGACAAGATGAGCTTATACCTGCTCAATAATCTCTGGCTCCCTATCAGCACCACTTTCTAGGAGAGATACTAAAGAATCAACTATTCTTGGCAATAGCCTAGCAAAAGGAACAAAATTTGACAAGCGACATTCATGGCAACTAAAGAGACAACATCTAAATATTAAAATATTTAAAAGATCAAACATTCTATGATTTATCTCTACTTCAAGGGAGAAACAACTCACGGAACAAACTCCTCCAGCAGGTCTCTAGACAATGCTGAGATTAACCTGTACAAACAAAACTTTGTGATTCACAAATGTTAAAGATATAAAATTATTTATGCACCTTCACCTAACAGCTTAAGCTTTTAGGAAAATTGTTTCTTCACATGGTATCAAAACTTATGGTAAGGAGTTTGATTCTTATCTCCCCCATTCTTAAAAAAATTAAGTTGAATTTCAGCACAAGATTTGATGGACCTATAAGTTGTCCACATTTCAAACTCAAAGGACTTTCATGTGAGGGGGAGTGTTCAAGATATAAAATCATTCATGAGTCTTCACCTAACAGCTTAAACTTTTAAGAGAGTTGGTTCTTGACAATGGACAACACCCACAATGTAATAGAACACCAACAATAAACAATGAGAGAGAGAGAGACATAAATTTAATCTAGCTTTCCATTAAACATACTTGATTATTGAAGAATCAGTTAAATCAGGAAATAACAAAATATTTAACTAATAACTAATCCCTAAAGTTACTAGCACTTACTTGACAGTATAATGATGTGGCTAGTTTTGATAGTTCTTGACTCTGACAGACTGTTATTATGTTTCTGCTTAAATTAGCCCAACTCCTATACTTGAACAAAATTCCATCCAACAAAACGAGCTCCCAATTCCCAGTCACTTGGTCCCCATAAAAACTCCAAAACAGTAAATTGGCAAACAGAAGAGACAGTGATATGCCGAAATTGTTGTTTTTCCCACAGAGACAATATCTCTGTTGTGCTAACATCAAATGCTACCATTTCTAAATTCCTCAAGAATTAAGTTTAAAATCTACAGTCACCATTAAATCACTATACACATCAATAAATAAGTTTGATATCTACTGTCACCATTCAATTATAAAACACATCAGCATCTTAACTGTGCAAAAGAAAGCAGCCTTCAAAAAGGCTAGTATACCTCAGAACCGGTTCAAGGGATAGCCTCGCTTTTATATGCAACCTTGAAAGAAGTTTTGAAATCAAAATTTCCTTGTGCAATAGCACTAAGGGAAATGTTTGTGTAAAGGGCATAATTTCTTCATATAATGAAATGAAATCCTCCGCAGTATTCAATTCCTGTGTTGTGAAAATTAAAGCAAATAATTAAATCCAAGCATAATTCATATTAAGCAGAAGACCACTCAACCATTTCAATGGCAAAGAAAAGAAAAGAAAAGACAATGACTGAATTATCTCTTCCCTTTCCTTTGAAAAATGTAATATGAACAAGTCAGAGCATATGGCCTTGGTTTAACAGAAAAGAGTAACGGTGCTTACACATTAGTGTATTATACAATGACTGCACAATATATAAATAAAGACCAGTCCCTATTAGTGTAGTATAGCAAACCTACTCAACAATTGTTCTCTATTTATATATTGTGCAGTCACTGTGTAATGCACTCACGTGCAAGTAACATTAGAATAAACCTCATGCATCTTGACAAAATAATGATAAATAAACAGGATTCATATATTATAAATAATGATGCTTACTTGAGGCACACTCATACATTTCTAGTTTGTTAAAGTATATATAAGAAAGGATTCACATGGCTACTCAATTATCTATGTATGAAAATGAAAACAAGCCAGTGAAAAATCTTTAAATATAAAATAGGAGGAGCAAGATTAAAATATAAGATAAGCATATTAGATTAATTGACAATTGTAAGAATATAAGACCCAATCTAAGAGTTCCACTCCATGTTTGAAAACTGGAGGTAAGACCAATCCAATTACAAGTATACTAACTCAGAAATGTCATTTATGTTTTGTTTTTTGCTTTTTCAGATAAAAAGAATGTCTATAAGCATTTTCTCACAAATAGTTCGGTCAAATTTACTCAATAGACGGGTTGTCAATTTTCTGATTTGTGTTGAGGAAAATCACTTTTTGAATGTCAACTGCAAAATTATAAAAGATAAAAAGAAAAAAGATATTGCAGTGATTTTGATTGTACTCTTTGGATATTGTTAGAGACAATTTAGTAACCTCACAAGTAGGGACATTACAAAACTATATTGCAACTTCAAGGATTATACTGAAGTAGCTTCCACTAAAATAGATGTTGGACCCTCTCTCTAAAATTGATGTTGCTCAAAATCAATTATATGTGGAACCATAGTTGTTAGTATACAAAACTATTCTTCAACTTCAAAGGCTATACTGAAGTAACTTCCGCCAATATAGAGGTTGGGCCCTCACTCCAAATTGCTGTTGCTCAAAATCAATTATATGGGGCGCCATGGTTGTTAGTATCAATGATAGTATGCAGCTAATGAAGCCAAGAACCATTCATTCATAATCATAGAGATGGAAAAATATAACCATCTTAACATTGAATAGTAAGCCATACCCTCCATTCAATAAGGCAGTCTCTGAAAAAAGAAGAACCCTCGGATGGCTCAGGCTTGACCTTTTCAAGACTTCGATAGACGTTGATGTCTATATCATCTACTCTCTCGGAGAATTTCTTAAACTATAACAAATTTGCAAGCAATTAATACAAAGGAGACATGCAGCTATAAACAAAAGAAGATATAGAGTTAAAGCATCTGACATAAGATTTTTGTCAGAATGGATTAGTAGCTCTTAATACAACTAAGAAGATTAGCCACAATCTCCTCAGAACTAGAACATGTTATGAGCTGTTAAGTTACAAAAATAACGAGGGGATTCAGTGTCATTATTATAATAATCGACTTAAGTTCAAATTAAAAAATTACAACCAAAATCGAAAATTAAAGCCAAAACCTCCAATCGTCCCTTAATTGGAAACCCATTGGAGTAATAAAAATACGTCTTCCATTGACTGCCCAACTTTCCCTCATACCAAAAACAGGGTTTAGGGTTTTAGCACGTATTGCCGACTCCATATGAATAAAAAAAAAAAAAAAAACTTCAAAATAATTATAAAAACTGTTCTTATATATTTACAGCTTTCAGCAGAAAGGAAAAAAGTATCGGTGGCGGTGTAAGTGCGCGCAAGTGTGAAAGAAAGCTTACAACAAAGCGCCGGCGGCCAGGCGATTTGTTCAGAGACTTGACTGCCTGAGCATGTGAGGGCGTCGCCATGTTTGAAGAAGGAAGAGGTCGCAGCAACAGAGGATGCGTAGGGTTTCTGTGACTGTGGGTGCAGCTTTAAGATTCAGAGCAGGCAGCTGAACTGAATTCAGCTGTGAGTTGGTGGCGGCTTTGTGAGAATGGTGCTAACCGACTAATTCAATTTAAGCAGAACACAAAATCATAAAAGAAAGCAAATTGACCTATTTTTTACGTTTTGGCGTCTCATCAATTTTCGTTAGTTTACCGATTTTAAGTACAGCAATGCACTTATTTGCTGCATTACTGGCTTGGTCACCGTTCGTTTTTTAAAACATAGAGTAAAAAAACGTTTTCTTTTATTGCAGTGAAATATAAATTTTATGTAAATTTTGTATTTTGCTTCATTTTAAAAAAAGGAGTAGATATTTTTTTGAATTTTTCAAAATATCTTTCACCTAAAGAGTGAATTATTTAATTCATAAAAAAAATTTCTGCAATATATGAGTCAAGTTTATTTTTTGTATAATAATAAGTACTTCAATTCATTAATTTTAGAGTTATTATATTGGCTTATATAATACATTATTAATATTAAATTATTAATAATGCACACAATAATTATTAATAACTAAATTATTAATGGTGGACAAATATCTAATTATCTTGAAAAGAGCAAGCAATTTATTCAACTTTTCTTAATCCAGAGAAAAATTAATCAGCTAAATATAAAAAAGAATATAGTGATAAAATCCTGATTGAAGGACAAGCATCATATAAATATATAACTTTCTAAACATAGTGACAATATTCCATTAAAATTCATTATAAAATAGATTACCCATAAGTTTGAGTTCTCATGATAGTTACAGGAGCATGCCCCCTTTCAAAGCACAAGAAAGAAAAAAGAAATCAAATGTTTTCAGTTCATCCAAAAAAACCCTTTTCTTTTCTATTCTTTATCTTATGTTATTGTGTGTGTTGGTGGGGAATCACTTAAACATATTAAGGCTTTCCAGCTACAGGATTAAAACTTTGTTTTTGAATTTTTTGTAAAGATATTTTTTGATTTTTTAGATAAAAAATTAATTTTTTTAAAATAAAAATTATTCAATAATATATCCTTTTTAATAATAAAAGATTTTATATTCAAACTCATATTAGCAAACTATCTTAAAATCTTTTATAATGTAACTAATTTCTACTGCATTAATACCTTATTAATTGGCATACTTGTGGATATTATAAAATAAAAAATCCCATTTTATACAAATTAATTGCTCTAAAGAAACTTTTGGTAAATTTAATAATGAAAATACTTAAGGTCCCATCAATTATAATTATTCATGCCTGTATTAAGATCATTAGAATCATTGCCGTCTAGCAATGAACATCAATTCACATCATATGTATAGACTATAGATAATTGATTAATAAAGCAAGAGACCACTTAACTAGCATGAGTTTAGTTAACTCAAAAAATCAATAATGCATTAATTAGGTATTAGTATAGTAAAAGTTATTTATATCTTAAAAAATTTTAATATAATTTGTCTATATAGATTTAAATTTAGAGTTACTCTTATTAAAAGCAACTTATTGTTAAGAAATTCATATTTTGAAAAGAATTAATTTTCTATTCAAAAGGATACCTTTGAAAAAAATTAAAAAAATAACAATTTGAATTGAATATTTTAATTAAAATTTTAGTAGATTAAAATTAAATTGTAATACGGTTTTTTGTCAATTTTAATCATCCAAGTGCTGGATTAAGAATCAGGGATTTTTACTGGTAAAAAAAATAAAGGATATAACTTCGGGGATTTTGCCCAATACGGACAACTATTGGGCCTTATAAAAATTGAGTGAGCACTCAGATCAGAAATTCAAGTTTGAAGCCCAATACGAAAAACTATCACTGTGTATTGTAGATAGGTCAAGTTTCTTTTATACTCTACTAACATTCGAACGTATATCAGTTTAAAATATAAATCTTAAAGTAATATAAATTCTTTAAAAAAATAATTTATGTTACGTCAAATATTTAATAAATAGAAGAAATACTAAAATTTATAAAAAATTAATTTGTAAAGTTTTATTTTTAATAAATATTTTTATAAATTCTTTTTTAGTGAAAATGTACATTTTGACTTGCAAATTCCTTATGTTCTCTGAAGAAGTAGTAAGAAAATCATGAAAAGAATGATCTTATATATCTAAGTTCAATAAATTGATTTTTTGAAATTATTAGCTTTAAGCATCATATTATCCAGAATATTTGAATTATAAAGACTCCAATTTATCAAGAATTAATTTTAGCATCAGAAAAAGTAACACAGAAAGCAAACCATATATGATATAACTTAGTTGTACAATTATCCTATTAAAAATAGTAATCAATGCATGCTCATTAACACATTACTAAAATTAAAAATCTGTTTGAGGATTCCTTATTTTTGACACTTGTACCAATATTTTAGATAGCATTACTTTTTTTAATAAAATCTTTAGTTGTTGCAATTATATTCTTGCACTCCAAAAATGCAAACCTATTGCTAACGAAAATCTTTTTATAAAAACGTACTTTGTTTCAAAAAATAAATCCAAAAATCTATTTTTTTAGCACATGAGTTGATATGACTTACTTTTTGTCATTGAGGATGTATATGGGGTTTGCCTAACTTAATATATAGCAAATAGTGGATTGTTTTTATCTAAAAATTAGCATTTGGTCGGGTTTGAACAAAATTCAAAATGCCTTTCATGTTAGTTCATATATTAATTAAAAAAATTTTAACGTTTTAGAATGGTATACCAATCCAAAAAATCTATCCAAGTTAAGATAGTCCAAAAAAGTTTATACTTTCCTCACTTTTATATATAATATAGATATAAATGTACAAATTTAGGATAATTTCAATAATACAATGAGCTTTGTTTTTTCACCCATTATATGTATATATGAAAATTGTTATTATCTAATATTAAATTTTCTCCAATATCTCTATTTATTAAAATGTTTCAAAATTGAAAAAGTATGACAAAGCTGGAAGGAAAATACCAATGACTAATAAAAGAAAGAAACTAATACTTCTAATTATAAAATATCATCATGCAGATATTGTTTAAAATATAAACATGCAAGTTCATTTAAAAACCATTCCCAGCACAAACATTACGTGATAATGTAAAATGATCCTAAATTCTAATGATAATGGAATATTAGTGAAGAACATTGTAGTTTGAGCATGTGGTCAAACAGCAAAAAAAATTAAAAAACTAAAGTAAATGAGTTGTCTCAATGTTTTCTCGATCAAGTATTAAATGCGATAATATTATAGATGTAATTATGTAAGAGTATATTTTATGATTCATTTGAAAGAGATAAATAATTGCTTGATAATTTTATTGTGCAAGACAAAGTTCTCTTGGAGAGAGATATTTGAAAGTGATTTAGTTGTCTGGGTTTTGAATTTGTGAGGAAAATTTAAAATTAGTGAGTGTAACTGATTAATGAATTAGTGGTTAATTAATTTGAAGTTCTCTTCCATTCTTTTTCTTATGTTTTTGTGTGTGTATTGGTGGGGAATCAGGTAGGGAACTTAAGCTTAGTAAAGCACTATGTTACGTGGTAGCTTGCAAGGCAATCTGCAAAAACAAAAGAGAAGGCAGACTACTAGATGTTATAAAATAAAGAATATCATTTTAAGTTGTAGAGCAATTTAATTAGAATACTTAGGTTTCGAGTTCAATCATAGAGAGAATTATTATTATTAGAAGAGATTTATCATTTAATTCTCACTTCAAATAAAGATTAATCTCATTCAAAAAATAAAACTCCTTGTAAAAATCCAAAACAAAAAACTTAGGCTCTAGTTAACTATAATTGTTGATGCCTTTATTAAGTTCATTGCCATCTAGCAATGAACATCAATTCACATCATGTATGTGTGTATAGACTATAAACAATTGATTGAGAAAGCATGATGTGAACATCAATTCACATCGCGTATGCATGAACTGAACATTTTAATTAAAATTTTAGTTGATTAAAAATAAATTTTAATACGGTTTTTTGTCAATTTTAATCATCCCGTGCTGGATTAAGTATAAGGAACTTTACTGGTAAAAAAAAAAAGGATTTTTATTTTGTGAAATGATAAAAGTAGAATCGACCCAATCATTCAGGTTTTTGCCTAATACGGAAAACTATTGGGCCTTATAAAATTGAGTCCGCGCTACGAATTGAAGTTTTTATAGCTATGGATAGTAGGCAATTCAAAAGTTGAGCAAGCACACAGTAGAAATTCAAGTTTGAAGCCCAATACGAAAACCTATCACTGTAATAGGGTAGACAGACTTAATTTCTTGAGTAAATTATACTAATATTTTTTGAAATATTTAATTATGATATTTTACTTTATTTTTATTTAAATATAACACTTTAATTTATTTATTTAAATATTAATTAAAAAATATACTTAATGTTAATAAAATATTCATAAAAAGAATATTAAATTAATATTTTAATTTAATTTTATTTAAAAATTATCCTTTAATTATTTTAAATAATTAATATTTTGATAAATTATATTTTTTTAATTAAATAATTATATTTATTACAAAGTATAAATTTAACAATGTATATGATTATAAAAAAAAATTTAGTACAAATATAGAGATATTTTGAGATGAATTTAGTTAACAAAAAATAAGATCAATTATGCTCTACATTTTTTTCTTAACTAAACTCATCTCCAAAATATCTTATGTTTATACTAAATTTTTTTCTCATAATCACACACATTGTTAAATTTATACTTTACAATAAATGTAATTATTTGATTAAAAAATATAATTTATTAAGATATTAGTTATTTAAAATAGTTAACTAAATCAAAATATAATTTTAAATAAAATTAGAGTAAAATTTAATTTAATATTCTTTTTATAAATATTCTATTAATATTTAAGTATATTCTTCTAATTAATATTTGAGTAAATGGGGTGAAGTGTCATATTTGAGTAAGAATAGGGTAGAATGTCATAATTAAATACCTTAAGGAAGATTAATGTAATTTATTCTAGTTTCTTTTATACTCATACTAGTCATTGAAGCGTCACGATAGTTTAAAAACTTAATCGTAAAATAATATAAATTTTTAAAAAATAAATTATGTTGTATCAAATATTCAATAAATAAAATAAATACTAAAAAGTTATAAAAAATTTAATTTGTAAAGTTTATTTTTTAATAAATATTTTTTACAAATTTTTTTGTTAGTGAAAATTTACATTTTCATATGCAAATTCTTTATGTTCTCTGAAGAAATAGTGGAAAAATCACAACAAGAATGATCTTATATATCTAAGTTTGACAAATTAAAATTTTCAAATCTTTAGGTTTAAGCATCATATTATATGGAAGAATTGAATTATAAAGACTCCAACTTATCAAGAATTGATTTTGGCGCCAGAAAAAGTAACAAAAAGTAAACTATATATGATATAACTTAGTTGTGCAATTATCCCATTAAATGTAGTAATCAATACATGCTCATTAACACATATTTACTAAACTAAAGATCTGCTTAAGGATTCCTCCTCTGCACCATTTGCGCTGGTATTTGTTTTAGCATTACCTTTCTCAATGAAATCCCTAGTCGTTGCAACTGTATTCTTGCATGTCAAGAATGCAAGCCTGTTGTTCATAACTTTGTTTAGGAAACTAAACCCAAAAACCTGATATTTGTTAACGCTCAAGTTAATATTACTTACTTTCGATCATTGAGGATATATATATGTGTGTGTGTGTGTATCAACTAGACTTTACTTATAATGAAATTTCACAGATATATTGCAAATTAAACAAATAAGAGATTGTATCTTTATATGATTATCATGAATAAAATATTACTTATTAAACTTGTTTTTTTGTACAGAATGGAAAAGAAATGACTAGAATCTAATATTCTTAGGGTCCCTATGACCATAGCTCCACAACCATCAGAAGGTTGATAAGATTTGAGTTCCATCCAATGATTGAGCCCAGTTAGCAATGCAGTCAGTTACTTTATTATCCTCCCATTAAGTGTGCATGATCTAAGCATCCCAATTGCTAGTCCCCCTTTACAACAACTCGTTAGCATAGTTCACAAATAGGGCACAACCCTCAGGTCAACTGCAAGGAGGAAATCCCCATTTGGATTCCTAATTAGATTTTGTTGTTGTTAATTTCAATTGGTTTGCAACTGTCTAGAAGAAATCAACATTGCATTCGGTATTTGCCTGTCTTAATATATAGCAAATAGTGGATTATTTCTATCTAAAAATTAGCATATACTTGAGTTTGAACACGAAAATATTTCTCCTTTTATCTCATATATTAATTAAAAATTTGTAATATTTTAAAAAGATAAATTAGTCCAAAATTTTATTCAAGAAGGGTAACATGCTCCAAAAAAGTTTGTACTTTTCACACTTTTATACATATTATAGCTATAAATGTATATATTTAGGATCATTTCAATAATAACATGAGCTTTGTTTTTTTACCCATTGCATGTATATTTGAACATTGTTATTATCTAATATTAAATTTCCTCCAATATCTCTATTTAATTTATTGAAATGTTTCAAAATAGAAAATGCAAAAAGACAACATATGAAATAGCTAGAAGGAAAATACAGAATGGCTACAAAGAATGAAACTAATACTTCTAATTATAAAATACCGTCATGCAGATATTGTTTAAAATATAAACATGCAAGTTCATTTAAAAACCATTCCCGGCACAAACATTACGTGATAATGTAAAATGATTTTAAATTTTAATAATAAATTAATAAAGGAAGATTACTGAAGAACATTGTATTTTGGGCATGAGGTCAAATAGCAAAAAATAAAAAAAAAAATTAAAGTAAACGGGTTGTCTTAATGTTTTCTCAATGTAAGTATGAAATGCTAATGTTGCCTAGTTTGGGCTTATGCCCCTTTTCATCAAAGAAAAAAAAAAGATATACATAATGATCGAGTTTTATTTATAGCGCATGGCAATGTTATGAATGTATTTATACGAGTATACTTTCTGATTTGTATGAGAGAGATAATTACTATATAATTTTATTGAGACATGAAGTTTTCTTAGAGAAAAATTATCACTACAAGAAATTAATTTGAGTATTACTGAGAAATAATTTTTATATAAAAATTAAAAATTTGTCAATAAAAATTTTTTACAAAGGGTTTACTGAAGAGTTTTATTTTTTTTTTAAAGTATAAATCTCTTGATAATATTAAAATTTCTTGTAGTGTATTTGAAAGTGATTTGGTTGTATGAGTTTTGAATTTGTATGGAAAATGTAAAATTGAGTGTATGATTAATTAATTGATATTGAATTAAAAGTTTTGCTATTTCTATAACCCTATTTTTTACATAAAATTCACATCTCATACCCTATACTTGTGTAAGTCTTACTTACATAATTAATCAAAGGTCGTAAAATATAGAATGTGAATTTTTTGTAAAAAAAAAAAGTGTGGGAGAAGAACTATTCTTTTTACTAACACTTATCATCATGTACATCACCTATGTAGTGATAACATGTTAGGTGGTTACACGTTGGAGATAGTATGCCATTCTTTATTTATCTATCTTTTTTGAGATAGAGTGCCATTCTTAATTGCGCATTAAAACCCCATGAACGTAGAATGCATGGAACTTGACAAATTGCATGAATCATTGTCTCATTATTTATTCACAATGTGCTTGCAGCAATGCTTAATTTGAAGCTTTGATCCATGTCTTTATAGGGATGTGGTTATATTCATAATTTGTGGGTCATGCTTTCATGTCTATAATTTATATTCACCACCTAAGAGAAAGTTTGGGACTAAATTAAGAGATTGTTATCTAGTCTAACAGAATTGTTGTCTTGGCTACAGATATTGTTGGTATTTATGAAATACAGTAAATTCAGTTATCCATGATGCCACAATTGTCCATGAATTTTTAACATTGGTTAAAAACAAATCCCACAATTATTTCCTTTTACAAAAACCTCACATCTAATTATACAAATCTTTATATTTATTAAATTTCATAGTTCATTATATAAAATTTAATAAATTTAATAATTTAAATTTTGTATAATAAAAACTAGAGAAAAATATATATACACCCCAATCAACTTTATGCAGTTGTAACTACACCCTTGAATTATAAAAATTAGAAGTATACATCTTTAACTATTAAAATAGTGCAAACAAACCCCTTCTATCCATGTACTGTTAATTTAATAATCATGTGGCTTGCACATGACTATAATTACATATGGTATCTTTTTATTAAATTTTAATTTTGTAAATTGAAGGGGTGTACTTATAAATAACTTAAAATTAAATAAGTGTATTTGTAAATGAATTAAAGTTAAATAGATATACTTTATAAAAGATTAAAAATTAAAGGGGTGTGTTATATTTTTTCTTTAAAGAAAAGATTATGAAAAATGTTAAATTTCACATTAGAATTTTTTTACTAATATTTCATCATTCATCATTACTCTAAATTAAATATGATACCTATATATTTATGAAAAGAAGCATATAAGTAAAGCTAAAATACATACTATAACCCAAAAAAAGAGAACTTATATGTTGTTTATCAGTCATCAATAATAAAATTTATACTAGAATAAAAATTTTCTTTGGTGAGTAGTTAAAAAGAAGGAATATATTTTGAAATCATATGCTCTTGATTATAGGGCTCATATATGTGCATCAAAGTTAAATTTCCTATTTTCAAGATTTAAAATGAAGCTAAAGCCAAAATGTAAAGAAATGGCACCTCATTCATATACGTAAGCAACAAGAAAGTGCTAATAGACATAAACAATATAAGCATCTAAAATCTTTCTAATTAGCTATATAAGAAAAGCCTTTGACAATTATTTGTAATTGCATTGGTATTTCACTAAAAATGGAAAAGAAAAGAGAAAGCAAACTTAAAAATAAAAGTAGTAACAAGTTAAACTAACCAATAATAGAATGCTATGTATATTAGTAGTCACATACAAGTCATGTGGCAGATGAATGAAAGGAGTGTGCTTATATTATTTTAATAATTGAATGAATATACTTGCTAACTTTTATAGTTGAGGGTGTAATTGCAACTGATCTAAAGTTGAAGGGATGTGTATGAATTTTTCTCTTTTTTGAGTTATTTAACTAACCAATAACAAAATGCCATGTATATTAGTAGTCACGTACAAATTCTATGATTGTTAAATTTAATGGCAAATGAATAGAAGGGATATGCTTACTTGTATTGTTTTGATAGTCGAAGTGGTGTACTAGTTGACTTTTATAGTTGAGGGATTTAGTTGCAACTGATCTAAAGTTGAAAGGGTGTATATGCATTTTTCTCTGAAAATTAAGACTAAACTTGTGAAAAGTAGATATATTACATAACCCCAATTTGGTACACAACTTAAAAGTGCTTATACTATAAGATCTTTTTAATCAAGCTCTACCAGTATAAATGTAGTGTAAAAGAAGTTAATTTTCATTTGAGTGTACATTTTGGTAAGTTCTTATATAATAAATGTAGTTTTTGAATGTAGAATTACATAAGTGCTTATAACTATAAAAATGATCAAATTAGCCCTGAACTCCCCTTTGTCAAACATTTTCTATCTTTTTTTTTAAACAAAAAATATGATAATAAGAATTTGAGATAATAAATTTGTCTCTGTTATAAATATGTGTACCCTTGTATAGCATACTGCCCATGTCTTGGCATGACACTAGTGGTTGTCATGATGTGCTTTGGCAACAATAAGGGAGGTTCACTTAGGATTGCCATAGCACACCTTAGTTGCCTTAAGGGAGGTCTACTTAGGCCTACCATGATATATTGTGCATACTTATGCGGGTGCTATGGCATGGCTTGCGTGCCAACACGATGCGACATGCTACTCCCGTGCCAATCGTGGCACAAATGTTTGTTATAATGTACTTTGGTTACCTTAAGGGAAGTTTACTTGGGCCTTTCATGGCATATCTTGGCTATCTTAAAGGAGGTTCATGTGGGGATGCCATGGTATGTCGTGCTTGCCCACGTGAATAGTATAACACGGCTTGCTTGCTAACAAGCAACATTGCACCACCACAGGTGCCATGGCTTGGCCTACCCACCAATTTACATTACTTTATGCAAGCCCGTTTTCGTCTCTGTAACAAAAACAAACTTTATTTTTGTAATAGAAATGAATTTCATCTCTCTTACTTTGTAATAGAGATGCAACACATGGTAAGAGTCTATAATTATTAACAAAATTTCATTAAAGAAATTCCATGTAAATGGTTATCCACCTCCACAAGAGTTTATTTTTATAAACTTCAATTTTTAACTTATGATTATAAGTCTAGAATAAATTGTTTGAGTACTTGCACAATTTTTATAACTGCATTCAAACACTCACACAATAGCTTACAAGGCAATTAGTAAAAACAAAAGAGAGGGCATGTTTTTAGATATTGTATAATGAAAATGTCATTTCGTAGAACAATTCAATTACTCTAAAGAAAGTTTTGGTAAATTTAATAAGTAAAACACTTAGGCTCCCGTTAATTATAATTATTGATGCGTTCGTTGCCATCTAGCCATGAATATCAATTCACATCATGTATACTATAGATAATTAACTGAGAAAGCAAGAGACCACTTATCTAACATGAGTTCATCAGTTAACTTAAAAAATCAACAATGTGAACTGAATATTGTAATAAAAATTCAAGTCGATTAAAATCAAATTTTAATATTTTCTTTTGTTAATTTTAATTATCCAGTTGCTGGATTAAGAATCTGGGGTTTACACTGATTAAAAAAAATAAAGGATTTTTATTTTTGGAAATAAATAGCAAGATTGACACAATTATTCATAATTTAGAGGTTTTGCCTAATAAGAAAAATTATTGGGCCTTACAAAATTGAGCTAGTGCCATGAATTAAAGTTTTTTTTAACATTCAAAATTTTTTCATATTATTATTAGGTATGAAATTAATCTTTATTTAAAGTATGAAGGTCTCTTAATTTGATATGTAACTAATTCATCACTACGCTAATACCTTTTTAATTCCACAAATTAAAGTTTTATGCCTATGGATAATAGGCAATTCAAAAGTTGAGTAAGGACTCACAGCAGGAATTCAAGTTTGATGCCCAATACCAAATAATAGTGTAGATAGGCTTAGTTCTTTTTATATTTTATTAGTCTTTAAACAAATGTGTTATATGTGAGTTTGAAAAATTAATTTTAAAATAATATAATTTTTTAAAAAAATTAATTGATATTATATCAAATATTTAATAGACAGAATGGATGCTATAAAGTAAAAAAAAAAAAAAAGACTTTAATTTGTAAAGTTTAATTTTTTATAAATATTTTTTACTAAGTTATTTTTTTGAGTGAAAATGCACATTTTGATATGCAGATTTCTTATGTTCTAGTAGGAAAATCATAAAAAGAGTGATCTTGTGTGTCTAAGTTCAATAATTGAATTTTGTTTTTAGTTATCATCTTTAAGCATCATAATATATACAGAAGAATTAAATGATAAAGACTCCAATTTATCAATAATTGATTTTAACACCAAAAAAAGTAACACAAAAAGCAAAATATATATGATATAACTTAGATGTACAATTATCCCATTAAAAGTAGTAGTCAATACAGGCTCATTAAAATATATTTCCTAAAATCAAATATTCCTCATTTGCAGTATTTGTGCATTACTTTTCTCAATAAAATCCTTAGTTGTCTCAATATTAGATAATTTTTTACATGCCAAATGTAAAAACCTGCTGTTCATGCAAAGTTTTTGCAAAAGCATAATTCATTTAGGAAAATAAAGCCAAAAGTCTGACCTTTTTTAGTGCACAAGTTGATATATGTTTACCAACTAAATTTTAGTTATAACAAAACTTCTCTTAAGGGATATATTGTAAATTAAACAAATAAGAGAGTGTATCTTTATATGCTTACTGTGAATAAAATACTACTTCTTAAACTTTTCATTTTTTTTTATTTTTGGATAGAATGGAAGACTAAAATCTAATACTCCTAGGGTCTCTATGACTACAACACCGCAACCACTTGAAGATTGATATGATTTGAATTTCATTCAATGAATAAGCCTGGCTAGCAATTCAATCAACTACTTTATTATCCTCCCTAGATGTGCATGATCTGAACATGTAATGAGTAGTCCCTACACAACTCTTCTGCAACTCTTCACAATTAGGGCATAACCCTCAGATTAACTGTAAGGAGGAAATAATTAATTGGATTCCTAATTGGATATTAGTGATGTTGATTTTAGTTGGTCTTTGTCTAGAATAACACAATAATACATTCGCTTATTTGCCTAGTTTAATATATAGCCAATAGTGAATCATTTTTACTCAAAAATTAGTCCCTAGTTGAGGTTGAATAAAACTCGAAATGGTCTCCTTATTATCTCACATATTAATTAAAAAAATTTTAACATCATAGAAGGACAAATTAGTTCAAATATTTATTCTAAAAGGGTGATATAGTCTAAAAATTTTTTGCCTTTCTAGCTTTTGTATATAGATATAGTATAGATATAGATATATAAATTCAGGATCATTTCAATAATAAATTGAGTTTTGTTTGTTTACCCATTGAATGTGTACTTGAATATTATTATCTAACATTAAATTTCCTCCAATATCTCTATTTATTGAAATGTTTTAAAATTGACAATGAGAAAAGGAGAGAGTATGAAACAGCTAGAAGGAAAATACAGAATGACTACGAAGAATGAAACTAATACTTCTAATTATATAATATCATCATGCAGATATTCCTTAAAATACAAACATGCAAATTCATTTAAAAACCGTTCCCGGCACAAACATTGCGTGATAATGGAAAATGATCCTAAATGCTAATAATGATTTAATATTAATGAAAAACATTGTATTTTGGGCATGAGATCAAATAGCGAAAAAATAGAAAAAATTAAAGTAAATGGGCTAACTCAATGTTTTCTCAATCTAGGTATGAAACGCCAATGTAGGTCTTCTTGTTTTGTTTGGGCTTATGTCCTTTTGTATCACAAAAAAAGTATTATTAAAGATTAATTTTTATTTACTGTACATGATAAAATATAATAAATATAATTATGTGAGAGTATGTTTTTTGATTTGTTTAAAAGAGATAATTACTTGATAATTTTATTGTGAGAGACAAAGTTCTCTTAGAGAGAAATGATTGAAAGTGATTTGGTTGTATAAGTTTTGAATTTGTTAGGAAAATTTAAAATTAGTAAGCGTAATTGATTAATTAATTGATAGTGAATATGATTTGAAGTTCTCTTCCATTATTTTTCTTATGTTTGTGTGTGTCTTGATGGGGAATCAAGTGAGGAACTTAAATATATTATTAATCAAAAACAGAGAAATGATATATAAATTATGTGAAAGCAGTAAAAAATTAGAATCCAAAAAATATTAATCCATGACGATAATTGTATTCAAATTAGAAGATTGAGAGCGAAAACAATTTATCTAACAAATTAAGGAAAAAGGTTAAAAAAAAAAAAAAAACTTGCTTCTATTCTGTTACTGACCCTTTCATAAATATTTAGTTACAAGACATACACGCATGAGGAATAAATTATAAAAACAATGACCCTAAAGAACAAATTGAAATTAAACTAAAGTAAACCACTACATGTTATAGAGTAGTTTGCAAGGCAATTTGCAAAAACAAAAGAGAAATCCTACTTCTAGATATTATAAAATGAAGGATGTCCTTTTGTAGAACAATTTTATGGCTCTGAAAACACTTTTGTAAATTTAATAATTATAATACTTAGCCTGTCTTTAACTGTAAGGCAAATTGCTTGAAATCTTGCCCACACTTGTTGGTCTAATAAAACGCAAATTCATTATTTATTCATAAATGTCCTTGCAGCCATGCTTAATTTGGAACTTTGATTCATGTCTTTATAGGCATCGGGCTATATATTCATAATTTGTGGATCATGCTTTCTTGTCTATAAATTATCTTCGCCACCTAAGAGAAAGTTTGGGACTAATTTAAGAAATTACTATCTAGTCTAGCAGATTTGTTGGCTTGGCTAGAGATTTTGTTGGTATTTATGAAATAAATTCGGTTATCCACGGTGCCAGAGCGGTCCATGAGTTTTAGCATTGAGATATTTCACAACCAATTTTGTTAACAAAAAGCTTACATTGATGGTATGACTTTTTATATTTGACTGAATTTCAATGTTTAATATATAAAATTTAATAAATTTAATAATTTAAATTTTATAATATAAAATTTAAATAAGAATAAAATTATAAAGATATGAAACTATTTTGCATTCCAATAAGCATTTTGGGCAAGGTGCATTTTATACCCACGTAAGTAGGCTTATTAACGGCGTACAAAATTTAGTATGATAATTAATGTATATAATTTAATAAATTTAATTTTTTATATAGAATTTTTGTAAATTTTAATTTATGAAAATAAAAAATATTATTTCAGACAAATTTTTACACACACAAACTTCACGTCCAAACAAGGTGCCACAACAGATTAACAATGACAAGAGTGCACAAGATTGTTGGTATCCACCTTTCTCAATGCTTAAATTGAAATAAATTTATCAACTATTTAAATGGTAAAACTAAATAAATTTACCTTCATTTCGCGTCAAATGCTGTGTATTTTTTGGATTACTTTAAGAATATTTTTTATTGGGTTAAAGCCAAAGTATCATTTAACTGATAATTAAAAATTAATTCTTTTCAAAACAAAAAAATAATTGAAAAAAATATAATTTTTTAAAATTTTTTTATACATATAATTTAAATTAAATTTAAAATAACATATTTAAAAAATTTCAATCCAATTATCTATGAATTGTATTTATGTTTATTGATTAAAAATATCCTTTTATTCTTTAAATAGAAAATTAATTTCTTTTGTGACAAAATTTGTAAATGAAATTTTTTTTAATAAAAACACTTTAAATTTAAACTTATATTGACAAATTGCCTCAAGTCACCTGAAAAATGTTTATTTTGAGGTATATAATACATTTTCTTGGGCATTTCAGTAGGATAACACATGAGCAGACGAATGGCTTACACTCCACAAACCTTTAAGTTTGATGTCAGGATAAGCTATTAAGATTTTTATGATGAATCTCGAATTACAGCAACCAGATACTTTTTTTTGCCCCATATCTCATGGTTCAGTACAGATACGGTGGCAGATCACAAACTACAATGTGAATTCTCAGAATGTGAAAACCTTATCTATTGCTCACCATCCCCCCTCAAATTTACAAGGTTTGTCCTTTCATGTCAGAACTGATCAGCCCAACAGTTTAGTGAAGTTAGCAAGTCACTTATATTTTCTCAACATTTGAAGAAATATGACAACGCAAAGGGAAAACTGCTTTGCCATTCTGCCTCATCAACAATGATGAGTTCCCAATATCTCTGAATGGTGATCGTTTTGGGATCTTAAATCCACCACCATCGCCAGCGGCTTGTGTTCTTTCCCCATCCCTAATGACCTCATTCTGCTTGCTGTTGGCCATAGCAAGACTATTTTCCTTAGAGCAACAAACCACTATTCGCTTCTCCAAATCAATATGTGTGTCCAACGAAACTGGTGAGCACTTGTTCCTCTGCACTTCTGCAGTTTGTTCCTTTCTCAACCTTTCAAGGTCACCACAGAGCACAGACAATTTAGCTTCCAGCCCTTTTGTTTTACTTTCAGATGAAAGCGCTCTTTCTCTCCACTCTTGCACCTATGACAAGAAACAGCAGACAACTGACATCAATTTTTATGTGGCTAAATGCATGCAAAGGAAAACTTTAAGGCCTTGTCGTGGTGTTCTGCCTGATGTAATCAAACAAAATAAGCAAAAATTTGCTACCACGTAAAAATGCCACAAACAGTTCCGTGGGCTATTAGGTAGGCAGGTTTTATAGTTTAGTTTTCAATAAGATTAATAGTTTAAATTCTTTTAAGTAAGGTTTCTGAGAATAGAGGAAAAGAAATAAGAAAGCTCAGTTGAGTTAAATATATGATTAGTTCAGACTTTTACACAGCAAAAAAAATTATTTCATGCTTTAAAAGGTAGTTTATGGTCCCATAGACTGCAGTCATTTTCTTTTAAAACAAATTTCGCCTTCTATTTTAGAATTATGCTAGCGAGCCATAGAAACAAGGAAAAAAATATATAACAATTAGAAATAGTGAACTGTATCTTACAGCCTTGTGTAGGGATTGAATATGAAAATCAGAATCCAGGGCACGATCTTCCCAGAAATTACGAGAGGCCTGCAATTCCTCCATCTCCTCCCTTACCTGACCGAGCATCTCCTGCATTTGGGACCATTGCTCAGTCTCGGCTCTTACTTGCTCAACAACTCTTCGTACAATAGCCTTGCAATGTCCTGAGCACCGGTTCCCTTCAAGAGACACATTTTCCTGCAGAAAATGACAACCCCATATTTAGTTTGGATCCCTTCAGACCTTCTGTCAACTCAGTTATTCAAGAAATCTCCATAGTTTGAATGGAAAGAGCTGACCTCTGTACAATTCTCAGGACATGGTAAGACACAAAAAAGAAGTTTCAGGGTTTCTGTTCATTTTTTTAATTCCACACTGGGGCCCTTTTTTTATTCAATGCATAAAAAGGTTACTGTTTCATCCCAACAATAAATTAAGAAGTCCACCTGTTAACAGAAGGGTCACATGAAATGCTATCATCATGACCAGGTTAGCTATAGTGCCGTGTTTTCTGGATAGGTATCCTTTTTCTTGGGTATCACTACTACGCAGAAGTTTCAAAAATATATCCAGTCATTTTAAATTTGAATCAGTTGAAAGCAGATCATGACTATGGAGCATAAACTAAAACGTTATCGTTTTTTTAACATGTCTGTCTCAAATGTGTTAAATATATATATAAAGACTGCACTGAATAATGTTTATATCCAACGACTGCTCATTAAATTAAAATGTATTCTGCTTTTCTTAGTGATAGAGTTAGTGGCATTTTAAGTTCAGTCATGGTATCTCCACAAATTGAATTTAACTAAATACTTACTTCAAAAAATTTGAGCATTAAATTTATAGCCTCCACATACTAAACTGTAAGATTCAATATATAAAAATATCACAATCAACTTTGTGAGTGTTCAGTATAAAAAATTAGTGAGAGTTACTTTCCTAGATCAGTCTCAGCCTCACTACAGCCAATATCAGATACTGGTTACATAAAACAAATAATTTTTCAAAGGTTGAGGCTTGAATTTTATAACCGACTTCGGTTTCAATTTTTTATAACCAACTATCATACAGTGCTGAGTACAAAAGCAAGGATTTACCTGATGAGGCACTCGTGTTGTAGAAAATGAATTGTGAGGTTCAACTCTCTTGGAGGTTGAGGCAGAAGTGGCGAGAGAACTACTGACTGTGGAGAGCATTGAATTATACTCTTCTTCCATCCTCTGTAATAATATCCCCTTTGACAATCCCTCCATTTTTCTTTTCAAAATCTCCACCTGTAAAATTTAATAAAAGCACTAAGAATCAGGCACCAAAAAACAGAAGAGAAAGCAAGAAGAAAATGAATAGTAAAAAATCCTTGGCATGTTATGCTATGAGAAAGAGTGAACAGAGTAGTGACTAAATTTGAACATCATTACAGCCTTTCGTTAAAACAATAGAGCTCATTTGATATGGGATTTTCACTTTAAAAAAAATATAGCATAAGAATGCTGGATTAATTACATAGCCTTGGCATTCAAACAGAATATAGAAATTTTAAGGGAAGAAGAGTGATCAGAAGATGAAGGTGCTAACCAGCAAGGCATATAATTGTGGTTAGTTTCTTACTTACGTTCAATTTTCCACTTGAGACAAAGCTATCATGAGTTCTGCTACATTTTTTAATTGACAAGCTTGCCTCTGCCATCTCTTGAATCTCCCTCACATGTATCTCATCTGAAGATCCTTCAATCTTCTCTAGCCGCCTCCTAAGAACAGAAACTTGTCTGTCAAAATTACTGTTATTCCTCGCTTCTAAATCCTTAACTCCGGATCCCCTTTGCAATTTTTGAAGTTTCTCTGTCAACTCTAGGATCTCTTCCTCCAAAACCACATTAACATTCTTTCCTTCATAAATCTTTGTTCTTCCCTGCATTGCAATTGCAGATCAGAAGATGTTAATGAGCACGTAAAGCAATAAGAGATAAACGACAGGGCCATGCAAAAAGACAAGTAAAATTACTGAAAATTCAAAAACAAGAAGTACTTAACTTCATGCAAGATTGGCTACTTGAAACAGAAGTAAGCCGAGTCAATTATGATAGTAACTATTTCATTGCTAAGAAAAAGTACAGATATGCAGATCAAATTTCTAGTCTACTGTTCTACTTAAAAAATTTTAGACAATTAATCTAATCAGTTGTATGTACCACAATGTATATTAGCCGATGTAATCATTAGCCACAATTAACAAAGAAATGCTTTGGAGCAAAAGCCTAAAAACCTTCCAAATGCCATTTTTTTCCGACTAACCGGTCGGCAGGTAAAAGAAATAAGATCATACTAATGAACTTCTTAGTATTAAACTTTTAAATATCAAAATTTCGACTTTTCTACTCTCCCTTGTCTCCCACTTCCCCCCCAACACTTCAGTAGCAGCAAAATTCAAAGTTGAAAAAGAGGTACTAACAGAAACAAGAGTCTGAACTGCGGATCTTAGAGTCCGCTCCATCTTAGCCTGAGCTCTCTTCAACTTCTTGAGTGCAATCTCCTTCTCCATTCTCAACAAATTACACTCTGCCCTCAACATCTCCGCCTGAAACCTCCATTTCTCCTCCGCCAACTCCGACCCAACAAGACCATCACTTTCTCTGCTTTCAACTCTGTCCCTTCTCCTTTCACTCTCCTCGCCGTGATCAAATACCACTATTGGAACATTCCGAGCAAATGTGCGCTCTTGATCAAATAAAGTTTCCAACTTGCCTTTATGGTCCCTCAGGACCTGGCTGGAAATGGGTTTCCCAGGAGGGGTCTTGGTGGGTCTCCGGCGAGGCCGACGAGGCAAGTAAAGGATTCTGGGTGTTGGGGGAGGAGGAGGGTAATGCCATTTGGGTCTTCTCGATGCCGTTGCTGTTGACATTTTCAAGTGTGAACCAACTTCCCCTTATCGGGTAGGAAATAGAAAGCTTGAAAAGACGATTTTTTGAGTAGCTATCATGAATAATGGGTTGGTGGGAACGAAGACTTATGGAGAATCTAGGGGTGGGAGAGAGCTGGAGCTGTAACGCCTATAGGCGTGCAACCTCGTGAACTGCAACAACAGGGATTTCAAATGAAAGCTGTTTAGGTGTGTGTTCTTTTTGCTTGGGTATTTATTGGCCAACGTTGGACGCTGTTAGTTTATGGGAATTTGAAAAAGATTTGTACTTTGTAGTTAATGTTTGTTCCCTTGTTGTGGCCAAAATGTCCCGCTCCCGTCTCTCAGTATTTTTCTTCTTTTCACCCAAAATCTTATTTTTCACTTTATATGTAAGGTCTCTCCCTCCAATTTAGAGAATTTTTGTAATTATAAATAATTAAGAAATTTTTATTAGGCCCAAATAAACAATATTTAAATAATTTAATATATTATATAGCATTTATGAATGTTGCATTAGTAACATCACTCAATCAAGCCAATGGCTTACTAATTTTGTGGCATTTTATTAGTTTTAAGTACTAAAAAAATTTGGTCATTTGAAATTTAATTTATATTTTTATATTCACTAAAAATATCATTAAAATTTCAATTTGAATTTTTTAAAGTCACTGAAAATAGAGTTGCTTTTAAGTTATTCAAACGCAATTTCATTTGGTAGCTTCAAAATATTGACCAAATTTATCATTAATTAACTAACACAATAGCCTTAAGCATCATTCAAATTTTTTTCCTAAAAAAGCAAACAAGAGATTCTCTCTATTTTAATGCACCAAATTTGGTTCACATTAAATAAGCTTGAGTCCTTGTTGCATAGGATAATAGTAGAGTTATATATTAATATTTATATTTTTAATATAATATATGATTTGAAATTAATTTTTTAATATGTAAAATTTTATAATTTATTTAAAAGTAATTTTAAATTACATATTATACCAAAATATTAATATAAGTACCTAATTTTGTAATTAATATGGTACTAACATACTATTCCATAAAATTCAAATTTTGGGGGCTTGGAAGGCACAAAACGACAAGGTTTTGTGACTTATAAGGGGGAGTTTTATAAATTTTGAAATAAAAAAGAAAATATGATCAGTTTATGTTCTGAAGAATGGCACACATAACAAGGTGTTCGGTGATGGCTTTTGGGGTGTTGTCATTCACTCATTGAGCGGATGATTGAAAATGAGAGTGCTAAACGTGGAAGTGGCGCGTGCGGTTTGAGGTGTTTTTCTTTTTGATTCTTCGCTCCAATTTTTCAATTTGTTTATTTATTCATACGGTTTTTCCTCCGTGTCATAAGCATGAATTAATTGAATTGTGTAAATCACGTGAAATCAAGTTCATTTTTTTACATAAATTAAATTTTAAAAAAATATTTAAATTATTAAATTCATTAATAGTATAATTAATTTTTCACTCAAATTTTAATTTATTCATAATGTTTTTCCTTTGTTTTAAATTTAAAAACCTAACGTCAACTATGTACATTACATAAAATTGAGTTATTCTATTTTTTTAAATTAAAATTTATAAAAATTTATTTAAAATAGTTAAATAATAAATACATTAAATTTTATAAAATTTAATGTTTATATAAACTACGCCCTGATCACATTTTATTTTTTTTGTTTCTCTTTTACAATCTGTGGCTGTAGGTGAGATTATCGTCTTTGGCGTAACGTAGTCTTTGAAATACATTGGCTGTAAGTCAGCTCCAATGATTTTTTTTTTCTTTTTTTATTTAACATAGATAAACAGGGGACAGCGCGGGCAGCGCATGGACCGTTTACCCAAAATGGTACTGTTTAACTTCAATTTGAGTATCATGTAGTGCCTGTCTTTTCTCGTCTATCCCAATGTCTTAACCTTTCTTTGAATTTAGCGTTGGAATGCATAGCTTGTATTATTTAACTAATAGAGTTTTGGGGGATCACTTTCAAACATAAATATATATTAAAAAAAAATTATTTGATCACAATATAATAATAATAATAAAATATACGTAAAATAAATAAAAATTAAATTTTATTTAAATTTATAAAAAAAATAATTTCTATTAGATTTACGTTCATTTAACATCTATTATTATTCGATTAACATTTTTCATATATATGCACAATGAGAAGACTGATTTAGAACTTGAAAGAAGGTTAGGTAGGTTTTAGAGGAATTCAAACTTTGTGATAGTAACGACAGTTTTACAAATAAAAGAGCATCTTTAAGTAATGCATGTTTCGCAAAAGCAATGGACTTCAAAGATCACTAAATAAATAAGCATAGCATTTTATAAAGTAAAATATAATAAATAAAAAATTATTAATAAAAAATTAACAATATAAATTATTATCTATTTATTTATATTTTATAATAATTTTTATAATTAATGTTTTAATCAATAATTATCTACTTTAAAATATCTCATAAAACATCATTTTTTTTTGGTGATTGAACACTATAAAACATTTAATTGAATACTAAAATGTATGCATGGTCTTGTTTAAGTATTGGAACAAATTTTTGAATAATCAACTATATCGTATGTATGCCTTAAAGGGAGGAAAAAACCATCATCTATGCATTATGTCTTAATATTTTCCTAAAATAATTACATTTTTAAATAGAATCTAATTGTTACCTTTTAAATCAACCAAAAAAAATAATGTCGATTAAGAGATAAGCATTATGAGGAATTTTATTTTAGTAAAAAAATTAGAAGGAACTTAACATATACTTAGGAGTCATCTATTTTATCAAATAAGCACCATTAATTTGAATAATTATTGAAACCAGTGATGCCCTTGCTTTCATTTAATAAACTTCCCTTTTGAAAAAGAAAAATTAATTGAAATCTATTTGAAAAAAAATGAATATAGCATTTATATTATTAGTTGCATTGGCACAGTCCCATATGATGTTACCGTTGCAAAATACCCTAGCAATTTATGTGTAATTCTTTCAACAAGTTGTAAGATATATATGGCAAGTGGTTTCAGTGGCCTAAGAAGTTCATTGTCCTAGAAATTTCAATTTGTTATAGTAATTAATTGATTAAGATATCGATATGAAAATTTATTTTACCAAAAGAAGTTTTACATGTCAGTAAATTAATTTACTTTGTCCAATGACAACTTCAGACGGAAACATCAGACTTCCAATAAATTAAATAAATATTTATTTTTATTTATTATTATAAAAAGTACCAGCGTGTTTAGTTTATAATATGAATTTTTGTGATAATGTAGAATTATATTAGTTAGTTGTTTAATAACCTTTAGCTTTGGTTTTGTTAATAACCTTTAGTTTATCTCTTGTAAAATGTCCTTGTGTAATATTATAAAATATTGTACGATATAACACACATTTATTCACTTGTTTATGGTATTAAGGCCTTTGGTTCAAATCCATTTCAATGGCATCTAACTTGTCTCCACCAACGACTTCACCCTCTTCTCCAAACGCAATCACCATGCCTTCATCAATGTCGTCCACTAGGACCACTACAGAACACCCTTCCCAAAATGTAACTAATATCAAAAATTATGTAAGCATAGTTCTTGATTTCACCGATGACCTCTTTTTGCATTCTCTCTTCCTTTTTGTTCTCAAGGCCTTTGATGTTTACAACCATTTAGATGGCTCTCCTCCTCCCTCCCAAACCATACAAGGTGAAAACAATACTACCTCTTCTAAGCTTGATTATGTTTCTTAGCAAAAGGTTGACTTCATTATCATCTCTTAGATTTATGCCACCATATTTATTGAAATACTTCATAATATCCTTAAACCAGACATTGGTCCATTTACTGTTAATGCATTGCAATCCATTGAACAACTCTTCAAAGACCAAGCACATGCCCACCTTCTTCAATTAAAGTTAGAATTTAATGACTTTAAAAAGGGTTACAAATCTATTCTATTTTACTTTTAACATGCCAAAATGATAAATGACTCTCTAAATTCTATTGGTCATAATGTCTTTAAAGATGACTTTGTTATCAAATTCCTCATGGCTTACCTTCCACCTATGAAAGTCTCGTTATCAACCTTTTAACTCGCTCCCCTCTCCCTTCCTATGTTTAGTTACGAACAGCCTTTATTTACCATGAAAATAAACTAAATTGCATCACCAAAACCAACAAACCTTACATAAACAAACCCACCTTCATTCCTCTTAATACAAACCCTAATACAAACACTTGTTGCTCAAGGGACTTCTTAACTCTACACGTGGGAGGGGACGTAGCAATGGATATGGGACGGTCGTTCTCTACAATACTCCAATTGAACCAAGCCTCACACATCTTCTTATACACCACACTCCAACCTTTTATATTCATCTAGCCATCCCAATCATCATTCAATTCTAACCCAAGACCATTCCTCAAGTTGTGAAACGGGTTAGCCTGGTTTGCTCCTGAGCTTATTTGGTTGAAGTAAAAAAAGTTCAAATTTGTTTAAGCTAAAAAAATCTAAACCTAACCTTAATCCTATATAGGGTTGACAGTTAAATAGATTAGTCCTATGAGCTAATCTACAAGGTCAATTCTAAATCTGAACCTAAATTTGAATCAAACAGGTTGGCCTTATAAACCTAGCCCTAAACTTGAACTTAAACTTAAACATAAATTTAAATTATAAATTAATATAAATTTTTATATTTTAAAATTTTAAATTAATAAAATAATTATAAATTTATAAACCTTTTTTATATTTTAAATTTCTTGTATTTTAAATTTTATATGTTCATAATTTTCTTATTAAAAGAAGAAAGAAAGAGTTCAAATGAAAAATGTAAAAAAGTAACAAAATTTTGTGGGTCAACCAGGCCAAAAAGATGTAAGTTTTTCGGTGTTAAATTTTTTTTAACTTAACCCTTAATTTTTTAGAGCAATTTTGGGCAATTTAAGTGGTTTAGGCTGAAATTGATAGCTCTAACCATCCTTCCCCACTCAGATCATCACCTTTCTACCCATCCTTATATGTGATGTCAATGTCCCTTTGCCAATTATGATATATATGAACTAACAAACATGGCACGTGCATTTCCTCACCTCAAATCTTTCTCCTCCAATACTCAACCTCATTCTTTCATTGTTACCCAAAATCTTGACCAAATTGATGCATTTTGGTATACTGTTCTCAAGCAGATAACTTGTCCTCTACAAAGCCTACACTGGTAATAAATCTATACTTATGGGTAATGGCTCTCTCATCCCTATTCCTTATATTGGCTCTCTTATTCTTCCCACTACTTCTACCTCCTTCTCATTAAATAATGTTTTGATAGTTCCTTCTATAGCTAAAAGTCTAGTGTTCGTTAAACAATTTGCTCACGACATTAATGTTGGAATTGAATTCTTTTCCCTTTCTTTTGTCATCAAAGACCCCAATACATGTCAAATACTTCTTCGTTGCAGTCATACGAGTCAGTCTACACATTTCTTGCATATTCAGCATTACCTTCCTCAAATCTTGTTGTTGCTTTCTGCTCAAACTAGCTTATCAGATTTGGGGCGTCAACGACTTAGACATCCTAATCTTTCTCTTTTACGTACTTTAGTTCATCAGCAAAATTTGTTTTGTTCTATTAATAAGCAATTTTATTGTAACTCTTGCCATATGGCCAAGAACAACCGTTAAGCTTTTTCTATTTCTAATAAAAGATGTGCGCATCCTTTTGAGTTTATTTATCTAGATTTTGGTTCTCTCCTATGTTATCATTATTATTTGTTATTTATAGACAACTTTTTGTGTTTTGTATGGGTCTTTCCATTTTTTTAAAAATAAAAAACTTTCTCTTATTTTCTCCAATTTAATAAATTAATTTTTACTGAATTTAATCATACAATCAAATTCAATGTAACCATAGTAGAGAGCATGGCAATTATCAATTTCATCAATAGTTCTACTCCAATGACATCATTTCTTGTTTCTCATGTTTTCATACTTCTTAACAAAATCAGAGAGGCGAACGCACTCATAGGACATATTTACTAAACATTATTCACTCTTTATTATTTCAAGCTTCTCTTTTCCCTTCCTTTGGATGGAAGCCTTACTCTACAGCTTATCTTCACAACCTTTTACCAGCAACACGTATACTTTCTCATTCTTCTCCCTACTATATATATATTTTTTTTAACAAAACACCGTCCTATGCTCATTTAAGAGTCTTTGGTTGTCTTTATTATCCAAACCTCACTTCTACTTAGCCAAACAAACTACTCCCTCAGTCTACTGTCTCTATTTTTCTTGGTTATACTTTGCAACATGAGGGATATTGATGTCTTTGTCTCCACACAAACGGAATCATAATTTCTAGGCATGTGCATTTTGTTGAGTATATTTTTCCACACCCCATCAGGACTCTCGATTCTAAGTCTTCTTCTTTACAAAACGTACCACATTTTCCACAATCCTATCCCCGTTACTATCTCCCTTTTCTCCAAATTCAACTTTCACTCTATCTCAGTTAAAGACTATGTCAATTCCCACCTTATCTGAAACACACACATCACATCCTTCTTTACACATATCTTCACCTGGTAATGCCACCCACACTTCAACCGTCCCATCTCATCCGTCTCCTTCTTTTTTGGTTAGCCCATCTCATCCCTCTTCATCCATATCTCACGATGATAATTCCAATTCTCCTATTTCTAACGTACCTTCCCAACCCCACCCATGCCTCCGCATGATCGCTATAAAGCTTAAAGGATACTCTCAATAATATAGAATGGATTACGATCCAACATCTTTTCCAATCACCAACAGTAATCCGCACCGTCCTTGTCTCCTTGATGTGGACTATACGGTCAGAATTTTGGGAATGATTTTAAAGAAACTTAAGATAAGGATTATGTAATAAAGTTATAAGGAAAAGCATACTTTATGTAACGTCATTGATACAACTCTTATCCAAACTCTGTTTCTGTTTATTACTATAAAAAATATAAATAAAAACATTTTTATTAAGTTTGTATGAGAATTTTGTGAAAAAATGTACCCAAGAATAGCACGATTGAATTTATAGTTGTATTGACAAAAGGATTTTTTGTGGTATAGAGTTGTACTCGAGAAAAATGATATTCTTACTTTATTTTGTTAATTTTTTTATAATTAATAATGTAATATATTAATTTGTTAAATTTTATAATTTAATTTTTAAAATTTAATATGTGAAATTTAATAATTTAAATTGTATTATGAAAATTAAGTAAGAATTAACAGTGCTTTTACAAAGATTAAACGTGATTTAACAGAATTATTTTTACAGTTTTATATTTGTATGACTTTCACTGTATTCGAATGCGATTTTGGCAGGCCAAGTTTTTTCGCAAGTGCAGCAAGAGTGCAGACAAAAACGGCTGAGAAATAATCACAACAACAACCAAGCTGACAACAGCTTTATTTATCAACAGTCTTCCAGGTCACAAAAGTGACCCAAATAAACGACAAAGCAACAAACTCATCCACAATGAGATACAAGACTCTGCTGTCTCACCAGCAGACCTATACACATCCCAAATCCATCATCATTGTTCTACTCTTCCATGCGAATGCAGCACCTGATGGCCTCCCCTTTCAGCATGTACTCAAATGCTTTGTTTATCTCCGAGAATGGGATTGAGTGAGTGATGAACTTCTCCAGTTCCAGCTCCTGCAATATCAACATGACATTGCACATTAACAAGTTTTAATATAGGCAATATTTATTATGACACACCTATTCTTAGCAACTAAAATTTATAAAAAAATTAATTTAAAAAATTTAAATTATTAAATTTATTAATTTTCAAATATTAATTTATAAGACACAACTCATCTAACAGTTCAAATTATATTTTATGAACCCTTTATTGGTGCCTTTTAGTGGGAAAAGCATATCCCTATTACTTGTAATCCCAAATATGGATCCCCTGATTTTGGGGGTCAAAAATTAAGGGATACTATACAAAAGAAATAGAAACAAAATTAAAAAAGAAAAAATTTAATAAAAAAATTAAAATTCATAAGTTATCTTTAAATATAAAATAAAAAATTACTAAAGTCTAAAATAAAACAATTAGAGAATCTAAATCCATGTAATGCCTCCGTGAAATTCACATGGTATTTACATTGCACCATCAATCACTGCAAGGTTTTTTGGGAGACTTCAAATCTCCTTTGAATTTCAAGTTTTAATGATCAGGAATGTGGAACTTTTTAATGTATAAGCTTACCTTATTCATGTACCTCTCCACAACAACAGGAAGATCAGTGCGGGGTCTGTATTTGCCAAAGAAGGCACCAGTTAGGGTCCTCTCTTGCAGGAAATTGAGAGGACTAGTTTTGAATTGATAATCTTTTTGTGGCACTCCACAAAGTACAGCAACACCCCAACCCTGAGAAGAGGCATTAAATTGATAATTAATATGCAGGTTTAGCTTATTAACTGGCCTTAATTAATAAAATGATCTGTAAATTATGGTCAGATCAGCTAAGTTGGGTTTTGAGTGAGTACATCATGGACACTTTCGAATGCTGAAATCATGGCTTGGTCGCTTCCAGTACATTCAACAGCACGATCAACTCCTCCATCAGTAATTTCAGCAATCACCTTTTTCAACAAATTAATGTAAACTTCAATTGAACAGACATTAATTATAATGAAACATCATGAAACTAGAACAGTCCAACTCTTTGTAGACAACTTCATTGTATGTTTTTGCCTGATATGAACTAACCTGTTGTATAGGTTTATCATAATCTTTGGGGTTCAAAAAGTCAGTCACCCCAAACTTTTTAGCTGCCAAGATCAAGGAAAATAGTTTGCAAAAAAAAATTATCAAATTAAGTGAATACAGAAATATAAATAGCAGCCCTGAAATTTTCCACAATTAATGCATTATATATGAATACCTTCTTCAGATCGGCTGGAAAATAAATCAACCCCAATGATTCTCGAAGCACCCGAAAGCCTTGCCCCTTCACAAGCCTAAAATGCAGATTAAAAGAAGAAGAGCATGAGTTAACATAGTCCATTATAACTATCAGTTGGGAACAAGGAGATAAGATATATACAGCAAGGCCAACAGCTCCCAGTCCAAAGACAGCAACAGTAGCACCACGCTTTGGTTTTGCAACATTTACCATAGCTCCAAAACCTACAAGCATGAATGAAATTGGTTCATATTCAACATTAAACATCATCTTCTTTAATTCTCCGAATTCTTTTACCACTAGATCATTTCTAATGGCTTGCTGACACAAGGGATGTTCAAACCTGTGCAAAATCCACAACTGAGAACACAAACTTTGTCAAGTGGGGCAGCAGGGTTGATCTTTGCAACACATCCAGCGTGGAGAACAGTGTATTCACTGAAGGTAGAGGTTCCCACAAAGTGATATATGGGCTCTCCATTTTTGCTGAACCTTGTTTTGCCATCACTGATCATAACACCCCGATCAGTGTCAATCCTGAGTAGCTCACACAGGTTGCTCTCCTCTGACTTGCAATGCGCGCAATCCCCACACTCCCCAGTGAATATAGGGAGAGCTTTGTCTCCTGGTTTGACATGAGTCACACCCTCACCCACACTCTCAACAATCCTGAATCATCACATCACCCAAACCATCAAGAACTTATTTAATTAGCTATGGCTTTAATCAAATAAGAGGTCTTTTTTGGGAAGTGGATCACAGAAATTAGCTTGTCATGATTTGTTGAGAATATTTACAAAAGAAACATATATATACCCTGCAGCTTCATGACCCAATATACGGGGAAACAATGGAGTCTGGCCCTGAAATGGGGAAAAAAAAATTTAGAATACATAGAGATTAAGAGTGCACGAATGACAATGGATAACAATATAAAGCAAAATAAAATGAAAAGGATACAAATATATTAGTTTCCCACATTTCAAAAATTTCAGTTAAACTGGATTTTAAACTACAACAGACAATGCATGTGATAAATAAGCTATGGCCCTGAAATCAAGCAAACCATAATTGAAAATGCATAAATATAGATGTTACCTTCGCTTCCCAGAAGTAAACATCCGTACGGCAAAGTGCGTTGAAGAGGATCTTGAGCCGCACTTCTCCAGCCTGCGGTGGTGCTACCTCCACTTCTTCAATCACCAGTGGTTTGCCTGCCTCCCATGCCACCGCCGCTGCAATTTTTGATTTCCAAAAAAAAAATGAGGAAGATGGTAATTGAGCATGCATGATTAATCAGAATTTAGAAATTTCAGGAACTCGAAGAAGATGATAGTGCTTGCTCACCTCTGCACTTGATGACCTTCCCAGCAGTTGCAGACATGGCTACACAAGCACTTAATGATGGAACTGCACTTGATGAGTGAGTGTTTTGGTTGTGGAAACTCTCTGCGTTACTCGACTTATTTATAGAGGTGGCAAAACCAGCTAGCGGTTTTGTGATTTACCAAAAAACCACTTGATTGTTCTGCTTTGTGGTCACACAAGATGAAACAGCTCTCAGAGCTCTCTTTACCAGCGGCGCCTTGGACTCATTCGGGGTGGTGTTCCACTCGTTTTAGTAAAGAGCTTGGGCTTCAATCAGTCTTTTTCTCTTGCTAGTGGACAAAAATGATCTACATGACCAGACTTACAGCATAGGAAGCAAAAATACGAGAGATGATAATATGATACTGATATTGCAAAATATAAAAAGCAAAGGATATCGATACAGACGGTGTGTATATATACATAAATACATATATATATACATATATATATAAAGAAAATAGTGTAAGAAATCTAGTTTAATTTAAAATAAAGTATGACAGAGTTAGATCATGTGTATAATAAAATCATTTGAGAGTTGCTCAAAAATTTTTTATTAAGAGATATATCATTATGCAAGTATCATAAAATATTGTTGGAACATCGAAATCTGATAGATATCCAACACAATACGAAAAGTATATATGAAGTGTGGTGCTTGGCACTTGACGAGTGTGTTTTGGCTGTGGAAACTCTCTGCGACACTCGACCTATTTATAGAGGTGGCAAAACCAGCTAGAGGTTTTGTAATTTACCAGAAGACCACCTGTTCGTTCTGCTTTGTTGCCACCTTGGGTCATGCAAGATGAAACAGCTCGCCTTGGACACATTAGGCGCTTGCAACGTACTCGAGTGGTTTCGGGGTGGTGTTTAATCGGTTTTAGTAAAAAGCTTGGCCTTCAAGTGGTTTGGTCTTTTTCTTGACCTACTGTATAAAAATTACACAATATAAAACATAATGAGTGAATGCTTGTTATGTAGTTTTGCGCATTCTTTATGAATTGTATTTGCATGCATTCACCCTCCAGAAATGTACAATGGGAATAGTATTTTTTTAATTTATTTATTAATATTCTTCAAAACGTTTTGATCAATTTAATATTTAATATTTATTTTATTTAAATTTTAATAATCAAATTATAATAAGTTAAAAATTATAAAATTAAAGCAGTAAAATTAAAATTTAAAAAATAAATTGTGAATCGGTATTTTTTTGAGAAATGTTAGTTTCTTAAAATTTGAGATTAAAAAAAAGAAAATAAAAGTGTATACAATTTGTGTACAAAATGAATGTACATGTATATCATTATTCTATTTTTTAATAAAAATATCAATTTTATTGTAATGAGGTGTATGTTGAGCCAAAATTTTGAAGCTGTATGCAACTATGTTGGGTTGCAATCAAGCTGTACTTTTGTTTTTAGGGGAAAATGATAGTCATGAATGTATACTCTTCCTGAGAGAAATAATTTGAGGGAAGAGAAAAAAATAAAAATATGTAAAATTTATATGTGTATATATCATCACCATTTTTTTGTTTTGAATTGTCCTCGTGGCTATGGTTTGTTGTGTTTGCAGTCATGCTTGGCACCAAGCATCATTATATGTTGAAAAATGATAATTGCACTTAAAAAATATTAATAGATCACAAAAATATATATGAGATGTTAGAATAGTTAAGTTTCATAATTTAGTGTGAAGGATCAATGCAAATTCATTTAAATAGAAAGAATTTAGTTATTTTAAACAAGTTGTTTAAAGTTTATTTCAAATTTTATATATAAAACAAATTTATATTTAAATATCTAATCATATATCAAAAAAATTAATTTTTGCTTGTCAATACTTTAAATCACATCGAAAAAATAATTTGGTGTGAAAATTTTAATAAAATTTAAGTATATGTATTTTATTAAATAAAATTTTTGTGGATTAGTTTGTGAAGCGTTTTGGTCTTGAAATATTACATCATTTTTTGGTTTGTCTTGGTGGTGCGCTCCGCCGTATAAAATAGCAAGCTCATGTTTTGGCTGCAGATGGGCCTATTTTTTATGGGCTCAAGTTATAAAACCCAATCTGGCCCTTGCATTTATCCTGGGTTAGCATTCTAGTTGTTTAAAAATATTGAAAAGAGTAAATGTAGTTTGAGTCTATTAAATATTTATAAATTATGAATTAATCGTTAAATCTGTTCAATATTATTCATTTAATTTTTAAATTTTAAAAAATTTAATAGTTTAAATTTTTTAAATAAATTTTTTTTTATAAAATTGTATTTGTTAAAATAATAGAAACATAAAAAAATAATTGAAAAGAAAAAACAAAATAGATTACACAGCCAAAAACAATACAAATTTTTAAGTGAAAATATAATTATTTTTTACTTGTAAAAATAACAAAATAGGCAACATGAACTATTACCGAGTCTCAATTTGGTATTGAAATTTTTTAAAATACATGATGTACTTTAAAAAATAAAATATAAATAAATAACTATTAATAATTATCTAAATTATCTTAAATTTATAAATTATTTTTATTTATTTATGTTTTATAATAATTTAAATTAATAATTTTTTATTAATCATATTTAACTATAGTTTAAAAATAAAATACACTTTACATTTAAGCCTATATCTATCATTATTCACGTGAATTTGTTATGATTGTATCTTATTTGTTGGTCCAAGAACCAAGGGTTTGGATTTGGACAAGTCATACCCAACATTATTCATATTATATCATTTTAACTTTACATGTTGTTATAAATAATTTTAAGCCATTAATCATGTCTCTAAAAGCATCATTTTCTTGATCTAGCTTGCTTTTACATTCATTTTGCTGAAGGGAACAATAGCTAGTTTTGCTAAACTCGCCCTCACTTCTATTTCTACTCGTGCTATGCAATTTTAATGTTTTCCACAGCAAGCAGCTCTAGTGGGAAATTTTTATCCAGTCTTCTTCACGCTAACAATAAGTTGAGGGTGAATATTTTGTTTCCGTCTTCTTATTTCTATAATTTTTTTTATTTAATTTTCATAACATAAATTTTAAATTATTAAATTTATTAAATAATTAATTCTTCAAAGACTGGCACGCAATATACAAACTTTTTGTAAAAATAAAAAATGTGAAAACATATTTATTTATTTTGCTCACAGGTAAATTAGTTCTTAGAATGCCATAGACTAAATATTTTTATTGTAACCTAGCAAACCTCATTTATTGCTATTAGATATAGTAGAGGAGTAATTCTCTTCTCATACCTTGTTTCTCACATAAAGTTCACACCTTAGATTTTACAACCTTGATTAAATGTATGAGTTCCATTCACACATTTAATGAAGGATTGTAGAATGTGATGTGGACTTTATGTGACAAAAAAAAAATAGAATATGGGAGTTGCAAAGCTCAAAAAATATTTAATGAGTAGTATGGTTTCAAGTACATAAATCAGGTGTGATTGTGAAATGGCTGACTCTACTTGCACTAGGTGCCATGCATCCACTCATAGCCTCCAAATCTTACATGACTATTTGGTCTTCAATTTAAATTCTTTCATTCTTATGTTTCAAGAATACAATTTCTTTTCTTATTCCTGTTTAGAGAAAATAGTCATTTTAATTAATTCTTAGATGATATAAGATTTCACAATTTATTCCATTAAAAATCCACCACATCAAATACATTCAACATTTCATAATTTTACCTACAGTGTCGTTTGAATTGACGGAAGTGCACATGTGGCAATAAGAAGCTGCAGTGGCATGCTAGTGTGAATGCTCATATACACGCAACTGTCACACGTACACTTCCACTTAGAGATGTAGTCTACCTCACCTTAAACCCTAACATTTTGCCCCAAACCTCAAACCTCGAATTCTCAAATCTCAAACCCTAAAGTTGAAACCCTAATTTCAAATTTTCAAATTCTAAATTCTAAAAACATAAAACCTTACAATCTTTAAACCCCAAACCCTAAACTTTAATTAAAAACTAAAACCATAAATCTTAAATCAATATCGTAAACCTTAAAACTCTAAAATCTTAAAATTTTAAAACCCTAAATCCTAAACATTAAACTTCGAAGACCTTAAATCTTAACCCAAAATCCAAAAATCTTAAAATCCTAAAAACTAATTTCAAAATCTTAAACCTTAAAATCTTAAAGTTTAGGGTTAAGATTTAAGATATTAAATTTTAAGGTTCAAGATTTAAGATTTTAAAATATATGATTTTAGGGTTCGGGCTCAGAGTTTTAAAGTTTAGGGTTTAGATTTAAGATTTAGGATTTTAATATTTTAAGGTTTAGGATTTGTTGTTTTAGGGCTTAACATTTAACATTTCAGAGTGATAGGATTTTAAGGTTTAGGATTTAAGGATTTAAGATTTTAGGGTTTTAAGTTTTGAATTTTAAAGTTTAGGGTTTAAAGTTTTAAATTTAAAATTTTAAAATTTTAGAGTTTAAGATTGTAGCTTTAAAATTTTAGGGTTTAACATATTAAAGTTTTAAATTTTAGGTTAAGAACTTTAATATTTTAAACTTTAGGGTTTAAGTTTAAGATTTAAGCTTTTGCATTTTAAAATTTCAGAGTTTAAATTTAAGAATTAAGATTTTAAAATTTTATGATTTATGGTTTTAGAGTTTATGTTTAAAGTTGTAAAGTCTACAATTTAGGTTTAAAATTTAGGAATTTAGTTTGTTAAGGTTTAAAATTTTTGAGTTGTAAAATTTTTACATTTAAGATTTAGAGATTAAAGATTTTAAAATTTTAAATTTTAAAGTTTATAATTTAAAAGTTAAATCAAAATGTCAAGATATAAGATGAGGTAGACTATATCACTTAGTGAAAGTGTAGAAGAGGCAGTTAATTGTACACAAGCATCCACGTCTACATGCCAGCACAGCCTCTTAATTGCCACGTGCACTTTCGTCAATTTAACAAATTTGAGTTCACAGCGAGATGAAATTGTGAGTGAAAATTATAAAATGTTGAATTTATTTAATGTGGTCGATTTTTATAAGAGCAAATTGTAAGGTTTATGTCATAGTAGGACTCAAATGATTAGATTTTGTACATAGCAAAATAAATTTTATTATTTTTATAATTTTATTTTTATTTAATTTTTATAACACAATCTAAATAATTAAATTTATTGAAACCTAACAAATTTAACAACCAATATTATTAGATGTGAGAATTAAACAAAAACTAAGTTATGAGAATAATTTTTCCCATAGAAAGCTACACTCAATTTAAAATTTGACATTTCAACACGTATAATGATGTCAGCACCAAAAAATTCAAGCCTCTAAATTTTTTTTTTAAAAAAAAGGTCAAAGATAACCAATGTTTAAGTAAATCCTGCTAGTGCTATCCTAAGTAAATTATCTCACACTCTAAATGCATCTCACATCATTGCCAACAGGAAATCTTAGGAAGAAGAGATCGCACTAATTGGGTTTGGCTTTTAAGATTTCTGATTGCATGTTATACATAAATATACATATATATATATATATATATATGAAAGAAAAAGATGATTGACCATACAAGATTAATTTATGCACTTAAGGGATGAGTTTCAGCACTTGATGACAAAAGCATCTGGCAAACCAGTAAACGAAAAATATGCATTTGAGGAGCTGATACGTTTCTCAAGCTCTAAAACTGGAAGGGGATTTTAGTTTCAACAGTATATCAAGGTCATTCAGGTATTATGCTAATCTGTAAAGGCGGGTGAATTTCTCTTTCATGCAATACAAATGTTGAAGCAGAATATAAATAAATATTATTGATGAGAAGCCGGAGAGGTGGATGTAGAGTTATAAGAGTTGAAAAAGCATATCCACCTTCTTACTCTGATAAAACAAAAATGCACAACACAAACTCTTAATACAACTAAAAGCAACAGCAATGTAACGATAAACTTTCTTACATCTTACTCCTTAATCATATGGGATTTGGATATATGCTGCGTCACAGACAAAAGGGACATCAGCGTACATACCAGCAAGAGCACATCGTATGCACTCCAAGACTGTAAAGAGATAAGCAAAACACACTGCTGTCCAGAAATGCATTCCCAGTTTACCCCAGTAGACTGCTCGTGGCATCCAACGGCTCACAGTGCCCACCACTTGTAAGGAAATCTCCAATAACATTCCCATCACAACATGAAATCTGAAGAAATGAGGCCATTCCTTTCTCCTCACAATCCCAAGATATGCAACAAAAAAGTATGCCATGAGGAACCAGATTGGCAGTTTCCCAATTGCAGCAAGGAATGGGTATGTCAAGAATTCAAAGTCTTCCAAAAATGGGTGAAGATTATATGCTGTCTCAGCATACATCCATGTCTCATGGAGAGGCATGAGATAAGGGAGGCATGCTAATGTCCTCCACCACCACCTTGGTTTTTTGGTCATTGCTGGGTAACGGAAACTGTATGGGACATCCTTGGATGCTTTAGGGACCATGAAAGACCTCCGCCGACTGGGTAACACAGGGATTGCATGAAACAAAAGACGACCCCCACTAAAAAGTTGGCTTGATGCAGCAGAAACGTTTGAGAATGGCATTCCTACAATGGAAATTTCGAATGAACAATTAGCAAATAAATAATCTCAGAAATGTTTGTTTCACAAACTGGGAAGACACTAGATAGACGACTGCTTTAAGAACATACTGAATATCATAATTTGCACTCCGATCACAAATTCCTTGGTTGGTGTCTATGTAAATATAGTGAATCTTGCACCAAAGTAGAGGGACTTTTTATAAACACCATTTGGATAAATCCTTAATGTAGAAAGTCTACTTCAATTTTCCATATTCTTACCAGTTGCCAAGCAAAGAGAAAAGGGGCAAGATAAAAATAATAGTCTTGTAAGCTAAATACATTACATCAGTAAAAATGCTGCAATTAATTATTCAAAAAGAAATAATTCCACATTATGCTAAAATAAACGAGTTAAAGAATTAAGAAATAACTGAAACATGCAGTGTACCTCTTGGCAACCAGGATTTACACTCTAAATTAGGTCCCCAAGAACTCTGGATGCTTGAGAAAGCAACCTTAGCAGGCATAGGAGAACTGCAAGATAAGACAGAGCTGCAAGGTCTGCTGGCATTGCAAGTCCTATAATTTAAAGCAGCATACCCTTGAGACACAGTGCAGCCACTTAGAATCATGATTGGTGATCTGGTTGAAGAAAATCATCACAAGAATAAGTAATATGGACGCAAAATAAAAGGGTAAAAACTGATTAAGCATTGATAAATGACCACATAAAAGAAAACATGTTATCACTCATAAATGAATAAAAAAAATAATAGTGCTTGTATTTGGTGACACACGCCATTTTCTAAAAAATGTTTTATTATATCATATTATTTTCCTAATAAAAGGGGAAAAAATCCAATATATAATAACCCCTCTGTCACATATTGCAGCCAGCCAATAAGAATGTCAGGAAGATCAATCAAGAACAATCTCAGCAAATAATATATTCTCTAACCTAACGTGCACTACTAGCCAAAGCGTGCATGACATTAACTTGCTATTCCCAAAAGATTCAACATTTATGATTCAATGTGGGGTATTAGAAGCTTCAAATTAATGAAGGGCATACGAATAGCATATAACAGAAATTTTAAACACAGAAAATTGGTCTCACCTTACACTCAAAACTGCATTAATTGGCAAGGAATTAGGAGCTGAATATTTAATGGAATCAAGCCCTATGTATCTATTTTCTAATGCCACTGACAGCGGCTAATGCTGAAACCTATAGCTCAACTGTGTTTAAAACAGTGACTACTGCCAGAGCTGACAGCATGTGTGAAAATAAACATTTTCAAGCTAACCACTGGTCAATCTTATACATTACATGACAAAAGCAACCAGCAATCTAAATCCAATGGAGCATGTGAGGGCACCAAAGTGGTAGACCTCTCTCAAGCGAGTTTTCTCCATTCGTAAGGAGCGAGTTTTCTCCATACGTAAGGCCGGGATTGGTGCCCAATCCCCTACCACTCGAGCTACGTTGGTTAGCCAACTCCCCTATTTTAAACCAGCCCCTATATTCATTCAAATCGCAGATGCAAAATCACTAACAAATGCAAAACAACCCAATCCAAAGGTTATATGAAGCAATTCTAACGGGGCTAACTTCACCCATTCGAAATCGGAACCACAAAGGACTAATTCAAGACACATTATCCACAATCAACCAACCATCCCACAAATGTGTAAAAACACCTGAGATTACAGGAGCTAAAATTCAAATCGATTCACCTGGCTGGATCTAACTTGTTCTCTTCAAGTTTGGGCTCGCTTCAATACAGCAACATATTTGGGAAAGAATACCTGGTTAAATCATTAAGACTGGAAAATTTTCCCTGTGTCTGCGGGAACGAAAGCTACACTCTTCCTTCTTCTCTGTTGCCGCCGCTGGATGTGTAGAAGATAACGAGGTTTCTACCCCTTTGTGCGGGTGCTGCGACATGCAACCCTTTTAACTTTGGTAAAATTACCGTTTTTGTCGGATCCATGATTTTATTTACTCTAATGGTCATAGAAAATATGTATGTCCATTTAAAATCAAAACGTAATGAGTTATTTTAATTACCGTTAATTCGTTACTTATTAATTTATTTTAGGTTATTTAGGTTAAAATATATAAAATCTTTCTGAATTTTAGGTTGATTTTAAAAAAAAAATTTAAATTTTAAAAATTTTTAAATAACCTTCTTCAACTATAAAAAATATATAAAAAAAATCTCTTCCATCAAATTTTAGATATTTATTAATTTGACCAAATAAAATGACTAAAACACCCTTGAAATATACTTAAATTTTCATAATCTACCACAATCCATTAAAAGGCAAAATTTTTAAAATAAATAGTTTATAAATTAAATTGGTTGAACCCATGATCAAGCCCATGTTGGATTTTTTGCATCAAATTGGGTCTACCTCATGGTAAGGTGTGTTACCTATAAATTTTGTCTTTTGACAAATTGTGGTGGATTATGAAAATTTAAGTGTATTTCAAAGGTATTTTAGTCTTTTTATTTGATCGAATTGACAGAATATTCAAAATTTGATGAAAAATTTAATGGAAGGAATTTTTTGCACGTTTTTCATAGTTGATGAGAGTTATTTAAAAATTTTTAAAGTTCAAGAAGATTTTTTAAAATTGACTTATAATTCAGGGAGATTCTGTACATTTTAACCTTTAATTTATTATCCTCATTTATATATGATACTAGTGTGTGGGCCCATATGTTGCATGGTGAATACATATAATGTGGATAATAGTGACTTATATGTATCAGAGTTAAAAAATTCAGTAATATTGAACTAGATAACTATAGTAATATTATGTGGCATACATATAATAAAGTTTAGTATTCATATTTACTGATGAATATGTGCTAAAAGAATTTCATTTAAACCAAAGTCTATTTTCTATTTACAGTTTTCAAACATAAGAATGTCATTAACAAGTGAATATATTGACACTTCATGATCATTGCCAACGCACTTAGCAAATTAATTAATAAACTTATTGAAAAAAAAAATATTAGAGGAAAGTATTAAGTATAAATTGCAATTGTCAATATATGATGGATAATATAAACATGCTGAAAGTAATTCATTCATTACCTATATTTTGATAGTCTTTGAAAGATTTTCTTAAAGACAACATTAGTCATTTTATTTGATACTGTTCTATCATCATCTAGACTTAATATTTTTAGACAATGCTTGAATCTTACTCTAGGAATAGCCACAAAGAGTTGTCCATGACTGAACACTACTTAGGCAAATATAGTTCAACACAAGAAAGTGTTTGATCTTAACTCTTGTTGATGGTCATTGAAAAGTAAACTATAAGTAAGAACTGTCTTTGCTACTATTTGACAAGAATCCTGTGATTAGATGGGATCAATGTCATCCGAGTGATTAATACAACTTCTCTAACATTGCTACTTGATAGCACCTTTGACTCAATCACATGACTACCAACCCTTGTAGATTGTAATAAAAAGCATAATATCTGACAATTTGTTTTAAAATGATTGGTTACATATGCTCATTTTATATTTTATAAAAGGATGTATCCATAATCCTTCTCTCTCTCTCTCTCTCTCTCTCTCACACACACACACACACACACACACACACTCTCACTCTTTATTCATTAGATATTAATATAACCAACATACCCATGTTAATTATGAACAATTTGGTCATACCTAATGTACTATGTTGATTGAAGACTATCATTCATGATGTTCATCTCATGTGTTGCACAATGAATACATGTAATGGTGACAACAGTATGTTATACATACTGGAAACAAAAAATTATGTGATTTTAAACTGCAAAAAGAAAAAACTATTATAGGTTATATGTAATAAATTTATATTGATAATAATCTATATGCATCTTCATGAATGAATATGTACATAAAGGTTTTCAAATTAACAAAAGTGTGTATTCTATGTACAACATTCAAATGTAACAATATGATCAATAATTGATTCTATGGAAATGTCATTTTCATTGCCAATGAACTTGCCAACATATTGCTTCTACCTGAAGTAATAATGTAAGTATCAAAGGAAGTTATTAAGTATGAAATGCAGTTGTTCATATAGGATGTTTAATATGCAAAAGTTAAAAGAAATTTAATTTTTAACTATATTTTTATAGTCTTTGAAAATTTTTCTTGAAGACAACATTAGTCATTTCATTTGAAACTATTCCATCATCATTGAGACTCAATACTTTTAGACCATGCCTAGATCTTACTCTAGAAACAACCACATAAAGTTGCTTGTGACTGAACATTGGCATGGGTAGGTATAGTCCAACACAAAAAAATGTTTAACCTTAGCTCGTATTGATAATCATTGCAAAGTAAACTGTAAGAGGGAATTATCGTTGTGGCCACTTGAAAGGGATCTTGTGATTAGATGGGATCATTTTTATGTGAGGGATCAATATAACTTGTCGACATTGCTACTTGAAAGCACATTTGCCTCAATCACATAGCTATCAAGCCTTGTAATTTTCAATCTAGTTCCATTGCACAATCCAAAGAACTTATTGATGTTTCAAAGCAGCATAATAGGAACTCCTAAGTTAACTTATGATTCGGAAGTCCAGAACACATGAATGTATTTAATATCTCAAGGGAATAAGTTTTGAGCTCATTGTCCACAATAAAAGTTCTTTCTTTAAAATTTTCTTATCTTGTTCTCTCTCTAAAACTTCTCTAGCTTTTTCTCTTTCTAAAATTTCTCTCTCTTAACATTTTTATCTCTCTATAAAATTTTTCTCTCTCTCACAAATTTCTCCCTCTATCTTTCTCTCTCAAAAAGTCATCTCTCTCTATAATATTTTGATCTCTTTCTCTCTCTAAAATTTTTATTTCTTTCCTTTGTCTCACTTTTTCTTTCACTCTCTAAAACTTTCCCCTCTCCCTCTTTCTCTCTCTCCTCCTTTCTGTCTCTCTCTTTCTCTCTCTCTCTCTCAAAATTTCTCCCTATCTTTCTCTATCTAAAATTTCAATGTCTTTCTCACTCTAAGACTACCCTCTCTCTAAAATTTCTCTCTCTAAAACTTCTCTCTCTTCAAAATATCTCTTTATCTCTCTCTCCATTTATCTTTCTCTCTCTAGAATTTCACTATAAAAATTCTCTCTCCCTTTCTCTCACTAAAATTTTCCTCTCTCTCTCAAATTTCTCCCTCTAAAAATTTCAATCTCTTTCTCCCTCTAAAACTATTCTGTCTCTTTAAAATTTCTTCCTCTTTCTCCCTTTAAAACTTCTCTCTTTCTCTTTCTCTGAAATCATTTATCACTTTCCCTCTCTAAAATTTTTCTTTCTCTTTCTCTTTCTGAAATTTCTCCCTCCATCTTTCTCACTCTATCTCTTTCTCTATCTAATATTTATCTATGACTCTCTTTATAAAATTTCTTTCTCTTTGTCTAATATTTCTATCTCTATTTCTCTTTACAAAATTTCTCTCTCTCTCTCTCTCTCTCTCTCAAATTTTTCTTTCTCTTTAGAAAATTTATCTCTATCTCTAAAATTTCAATCTTGTTCTCTCTCTAAAAGTTCTTCCTTCTCAAAATTTCTTCCTCTAAAACTTCGCCCTCTCTCTCTCCAAAATCTCTCTCTCTCTCTCTCTCTAAAATTCCTCTCTCTTTAGTATCATGTGTCCAGCAAAATGGAATCATAATAACACAAAAGAAGAACAATCAATACATTTCAGTTCAATGGATGCTAATACGCTCTCTTAGTATATAATCCTCATGCAACTCACATAACCCATATGAGATGCCACTCTAAAGAGATAGAAGTGCAATAATTTAATAGATTAAATATGGGAATATAAAATAAAAGAACTAATTCGTATGATTATTTGCGTTATAATTGTCAAATAATTCACCAATCCCACTAAATCTGAATCTTTTGTCTTGTTTCTTTTTTTTTTTTCCTTACTAAAAGTGGCTTCATCAAGTCTTGAATGGTAAACATGGGAAAAGTATTATTAATTAGTTAAATTAATGATGAAACATTAGAGTGAGGAAGATTTGTGAGTTGTGGTCACAGGAAGCTCTTCAGTGGCATAATGCAGCAGTCAATAGTTTATGATACACTACCACTATCCACTACTAATTACCCTCACACACCCACTTTCACCACATTGCACACTCAACTCACTCTACTCACTACAATGCACTATCAAAAATTCCATTCCTTAAACCCTCCACCCATTCTTCTTCTTCTTCTTCTTCTTCTTCTTACTTGTTTGATATATACCGAACTTCTGAAGACATGGTGCAGAAGAAAATGGGAAGAACCTTATGTCAGCATAGTTATTCTCAACATTTTTAGAACAATTATATATATTTTCTAAAATTACGACCAAATCAAACAAATGCAGTTGATGTTAATATGATCAAATTCAAAATTTATCATATTAAAATTTCTCAAATTCAAAATTTATGCCAAATTTTCAAATTTGAATTCTAGAACCAACCAATTTTAAAATTTAATTATGGTTAAATGCCTATTAATTTAATTCTACTTATTATCAACTTTAATGTATTGCCAAAATAAGGTTTCAAGCATTCTATTTCAAAGATTCCATAAATTTCCAAAATTAACCAATAGTTACACTCATAAGTCTATAGTAGGTCAACTTTGAAATTTGAGACTTACCAACCATACAATCATAAGTCTATCTAATTGAAAAGTTTCTAGTTTTATGGTCTTCTAATATTATCTAATTAAAAAGTTTCAAATATCATATTCCCTATATTAGTCCATCTCTCAACCGTATATAGTTTTAAAATCCTTGTTTAATATCTTTCAAATCGTTTGTCAAATAGGTATATAGCCAAGTTTTCAAATAATTGGGTCAAGTGTTCAAATTCCTTGTTGATGTTGGATATGGCTATCATTTGTGTTGAGTGCAAATTTTCATTATTCGAGGCAATTGTCACTTAAAACTGTCATAAATTTGAAAACATGGTAATTAATATACATGATAAAACATGTTAATATTCCATGTGTGGGTTTTATGACAAACTTCAAACCTTCGTAATTAATGATTTGTGACAAGATTTTAATTGATAATTTGTGAGTAATTTATAATGGACAATACAATTTTAGTTTATCATTTAAGGTTGAAGTTGCATGTAATTTAAGATCTAATTGTTCTTTAAGTAGAAATTTAGGAAGAGTTAATTAAAAATGTTATTGTTTAGAATTGAAACTAAGTATTAATATCTTAAATAAGAAATATAAGTACCATTTAAATAGGATTTAAAAAATTGTAAATTTGAATTTAGGGGCATATAATTTAAATGTCAATTTAAATTATACATTATTGTAATTGGATAATTGACAATCATTGTGATTTCGTATGGCAAGTTATGCTAATTGGCAATTGGAAAGTTTGATAAGTCAATTGGGTTTTATGTCAATTAATCACATACATTCTAACATATGTTAATTCCTTAATTTGCCAATTAATCATTAATTAATCTAATTATTTTCATGCATCATTATGTATGCCAGTTAAATTTCAAATAAAATAATATAATTAAATTAAATGGTTGATCTTGTTTAAAGTTTGCACAAATCAATCATTAAATACACATTTTGTATAATTAGAAATGTAAGACGTGAATGTAAGTTGACTCCAAGCTCCCGAGTTATTATTTTTGTGCAATAGTATTTAACGCCATATAAGCATGAATTATCTGTTACGCCATTTACTTTTAACTACTTCAATCTTTCAGTTTTTATAGCCATCCCATGTTTTTATAAAAGTATTTGTAGCACTTTTACATGGCATATCTCAGTTTCTTCATAATTATTTATGTAATTAAAAATGAATTTTTATAATTGACAATTTTCAAATTGTCAAAATAAATTTTAGTAAATGAAAATCCTTGAGAATGATTTCCTAAGATGTATATTTAATCAATGAAAATAAGTATGTCATATGACCTGAAATTAAGCAAGCAATTCATAAGGTCCAACTGATGTTAAGCAAGCAATTATTAAGTCCTAAAATTATTAATTTTCTGTATATAATTAAAAATAAATTTTATAACTTGTTTGAATACCAAAATCACCTTGTTAATGGGACTAATTCTAATTATCACTCTCATGTTTCTATAGAATTTTTTTTTTAAAGAACGTTTTCTTGGCACAATTTATAATTTTTTACGTAATTATTAATGCATTTTTAATTTAAAACTTTAAAATAGTTAAAATAAATTTTAATAAATAAAAATAATTATTTTAAGGTGCACAATTAAACAATGAAAATAGGTATATCATAAAGACTAAACTTAATTTACACAACTTTAAACGTAAAAGATGTTTTTACAATTATTATGTATACATCCATGTCTTATAAAGTACTTTAAAACAAATTAATTAAATATTAAACACATTCAAATATTTTTTTTGCATTTTCATCAAACCTCATTATTCTTGGGCAGATAAGATGCCAAAGAGGTCAAACCTTGCTAGCTAGTTCTTGACAATTTCTCGTGTGTTAAGGTTTTTTCGTCTTCATAAATTTAAAAATTTTCAAATAATTCAGACATTTTTAACATTTCCAAATACAAACATGTTATAAATTAATTGATTTAAAGTAATATTATTTCATTTAATATGTAGTTCCTACGCAATTATTGCCACTACCCAAAATAATGCATAGGAGCCACTCTCCAACGAAATATAGCCTATACTCAACCTAATAGCAAGCATATTTAGGGAATAATCATAAATTAGATTATTGCTATTATTTACATTTCTTTGAGAAGATACAATACAAAATTTCCCATCAAACTCAGCGAATTGGCATTCTATATGTGGAGAATAATATGCATCAATTTTTGCAGTGTACATGAAATAATTAATTGACAACATTTTAAAAGCCAATTCCCCACTGATTTATTGCCTATACCCAAAATAATGGAAATAAAATTGAACAATAATCAAGGGAAAATAGACATCATCTCCATTACCATTCATCTCGTCCCTCCCACTATCTCTGGTCTGTTATTACTTTTAGGAGCTGAATTCGGGATTTAAAAGAACCATGTGTTCAATTTCTTTGGTCCAAACTGGATTGATCAAAGAAAACCCAAAAAAATAAAAATAAAAATAAAACTAAGGATAAAAAAGAGAGAGAAAAATAAATTTGCACAAATACAAAGAAAAGCCAATCATCGGCTCCAACCACCTTTTGCTTTCTTCATCAACCTAACAGCACCATTCTTTCTTTCAAAATCTGTACACAAGCCACTATACAAAACCAATTAAGCAACACAACACAAACAGAAAACAGAGGAAAAGAAATTTGTTTTTCGGCACTGGGTTTGGATTGGCAATTTGATTACTTTTATTGTTTTCCCCTTCTGGGTTTGCTGGATAAATGGTTTATGCAACTTCACTTTTGAAACACGTTGCACATTGATATAGAAGATAATATTTTCTTTCCATGTGAGCATTTGATGGATGAAGGTGGCGAGGGGCTGTGAGGAAGGGTCTAATTGTAAGAGCACTTTTCCACGGCACTACCAAAAGGAAGACACTTGGAGAGCTTAAAAAAGAGAAAAAAAAAAAAATTGTAGCATTGCTACATACCTTTTTGTCCAGGTGGAAGGCCATGAACTTGTAGCCTTGTATTGATCACATCAAATAGGCACACAAATGTAGCCACTATCGTCCCTGCCATGCAAGCAACTTATACCACCCAGAACTATTAAACATTGGGGGAAGAATGTACAAAGAGAGATCATTCATTTTTATACATAGCAGTAGAACAAAAGTATTAGGAAATTCACTGGTACCGAACTCAGCAGCAACTTTCCGCAATTTTCCTCGACCCTTTTTCGCAGATCGCACGCCCTCGGTCCTATCACAAGCCTCATCGGTAAGCGCACCCCTGCGGAGTTTCAAATCCACCATAACCACTATAATTTTTTTTATATAATTTAATTATTAAATTTTTTAAATCTTATATATTAAATTATAAAATTTAATAAATATAAAAATTTACGTTCATTAAATTTGAACTTTACATGAAAATATATTTTCTTACCTTAACTAGATTGATTTTATAGGTGAAATAGCCTCTTATTACTTAATACAGTAATGTTATTCTTAGAAAAATTTTTCAAAACTCACGTATCATTATAGAGTATGACAAGGGTCCATCCATAAATTCATGGAACCAACCACATTAAGAGGTGAAAAGTACATTTTGTATTTTAAGTGATAAATTTTTGATAAATGAAAGTATAAATAGATTATAAAAGTGTAAACAGAAAATATATGAATTTGGTATATCAACTTGAGTAAATTAGTAAACATACTTATAAATATTGATGAGAAGATATTGTGAATAAGTAGATAGGAGTTGCTAATAGCTCCACTCAAAACATAAGTGGTGGTCTATTTAGTTATTTAAAATTTTATTGTTATTGATCATTGTAAGAACAAAAACATTGGATTTTCAGATAAGTCAAGAACTGGATACAAAGTTGAGAAATTCCCATTGGTGGAATTCATGTCCACCGTTCATATATGGGAGGGGACTGCTCAAAGTTGAGATGGAATATGCTTTAGCTACATGACATACCCCCTTTAAACACACATAGCCAAGCCCACTAGTGTTTTCTAGATATAGGACAATGCATTAAAGAACAGGGATGAAAACGAAGCCATAAGTTCTGGTTAAGATAAACCAACACGTGGCCAATACCCATTTGTGGAAACTTTTGTTGAGATAAGGAAATGGATGATGGCCTTAAAGCATGCATGCATAGGCTATGTAACTACCAACATTTTTATTAAGCTCTCTTCCTTTAGACATTCACCTACAAGAGCAGAATCAATTCAACAGAATATTGCTGTGGGGGAGAGAGAGAGAGAGAGAGAGAGAGAGAGAGAGATGGCTTCCATAACCATGACAGCCTCATTCTTTGGGGGTGCAACCTCAACCGTGACCAGAGACCCTTCTTCAACCACCCGCAGAAGCCTCATTGTGGCCAAGGCTTCAAGAGCCTCAGCGGGTGAAAAGGGCAACTTGGAGTGTAAAACCAGCAAGGAAGAGAGCAGCAGTGGGAGGAGGAATTTGGTGCTTGTTGCCGCAGCTGCGGCTGCGTGCTCAATTTCCAAGGTTACCATGGCCGAAGAGCCCAAGCCGGGGACCCCAGAAGCCAAGAAGAAGTATGCTCCTGTTTGTGTGACAATGCCTACTGCTCGTATATGTCACAAGTGAGGAGTTAGACCCTTTTGATTATGTTCGGTAACTGACTGGCATGAGCTTCATGTACAAGACGCAACCTCTATGGAAAACTGTATCTTCATTAAAAATAATCATCTCGCTTATCTATAAGCTTTTGCATTTTCAAAAATAATCTCCTAGAAGAGGAAAGGCCAAGTGTGTGTTTAAATATATTATGCCAAAAAGATGGCCCGCAACTGTAAAGATTGCAGACATATACTTAAACTTCGAACAATGCTGTTTGCATAAAGATTTCACACATAAATATCACATAACTGGTAATCTTTATAAAATAGATGAGTAATTTTATATTTTTAATTTTAAAACTAATTTTAATACTAATTAATTATAAATTTCATAAAAATCATTCATTAATTTTATAAAAATTAAAGTTATATATAACCTTTATACACAAAACCTTTCCGAAACATGATCTACATCATAGAATTATTAAGTAAAAGTTATTGTTTTGGATTTAAATCTGCCTACGTGTAAATTTATGCTTGGAGACCGTTACAACAGATGATCAACTCGAAATCTTGGATTTTGTGGCCCATTTTCACATGGCTGTGGATCAGACCACAGCAAGAAATAGGCACCATAATATATAACACCCTAAGTCTGAAAGAATCCTTGAAATAAACAGCACCCCATCCGGTAAAAGAAATTTGACATGTAGCCAGATCCTCCATAATCCGAGGCCCATTAGCTCTAATTCAATTACAAGCATACTACAATTAGCAAATACTGAATACTTTATTGGAGCAATAACAAAACTGAAAATCACTCGTACCTAACTAGACATATGGGAGCAAAACCGAGGTCCAAAATTTTTGATACAAAGTGATAGACTTCGTCCATCCCAGTTACCCCAAAGTAACAGCTCACAAGATGGAATGTCTTCTACTATCCAGCATTTCAGCTAATCATAAAGCATCAGTGCATCTATTCCTTTGCGAACTTATTCACTTTTTCCATTTTGCTGGGAAGCAACAAAATTGCGGATTACTTCCATGGCCAACTGATGTGCATTCTTGTTCTGAAGCTTTGCTAATTCATCCATGGCTTCATATGTCTCCCTGTCAGCAAAAAGCTTGAGGTTGTGACGTGCTGGCGCAACCACTGGACCCTCCCACTTCTCAACCAATTCTTTAAGCTTTTCAAATCCCTAAAAAACAGAAAATGGTATTACTTTTGGCCCTGCTCTTGCTTTAATGGCCATTTTAATTCTAAGAGGCAAAGAAAATCTAAACAAAAGCAATCACTAGTAGAAACAAAAAATAATAGACAAGAGACAAAAACAATTTCAAGTTGCTTTAGAAATAACAAATAAAAACTAGACTAAAACGCCATTTTAGTCTCTCACAAATGGAAATTCTCCTATTTTAGTCCCTTACTCTTCAAAGTTCCTAATTTAGTCCTCCACATATTAAAATCACTCTTAATCAAATCCTTCCATTATATTGCCATTAACGGTGTTAAGTTTTTTTTACTGACATGGCATCCATGTATAAAAATTTTTTCCACATCAGCATATTACAAAGCGTCCATGTGTCATCCAACTAGTTGATGTGGCTAAAAATGCTGATGTCATATCCACATCAACATTTAACATGTTATATTAGCAAAAAACTTAACACCGTTAATCGTAATATAACGGAAAGACTTGATTAAGAGTGATTTTAATCTGTAGAATATCAAATTAGAAACTTTGGAGAATGAGGGATCAAAATAAGAGAACCTCCATCTGTGAAAGATCAAAATGGAGTTTTAATCTAAAAATTATAACCTCAGCTCACCATGCGGTTGGTGAAGTCACCAAATGATTCTTTAGATTGGCGCTTACGCTTCCAATAATAAAACAAAGGTTCTAGAACTTTTTCAAGTTCTTGAACTTTCACCTTGTCCATGAAACTTTGAGCTAATGATGTTTGATTAGGAGTCCCTCCAAGCCAAATCTGTGTCAAGAAAACAAGTCAAGCCCTACTATTTTGGAATTGTTTATTTACTGTATGCAGGTTGCATCACCAGTTAACATACCTGATAGCTATTGGGACCATCACCAACCAGTCCAAGTTCAGCCATGTATGGTCTAGCACAGCCATTTGGGCAGCCAGTTACCCTTACAACTACAGATTCGTTATACTTCAGGCCAACCTGAACCACACATATAAAGCTTAGCATATAGCATCCTGATCTTATCAAAACTAGGATCATTAACTCAACTTTGCAGTAATACCTTCTCAAAAACAGCACGAATTCGCTTAAGAATGTTTGGTATCCCACGTTCAGCTTCTGTGATTGCCAGAGGACAAAGTGGTAAAGCAGGGCATGCCATTGCTGTTATATTGAGGGGATCCACATATCTAGGTTGCTGTTCAGAGAAATACAGATCAACATAGGTCTATAATGCCACAATCTATGAACAAAAACTAAATTTGATCCATATCTCTGTCCTTATTGGGAGGGAAAAAAGAGAAAAGAAACAATTGAAATTGATTCTAGCATTTTTCTTATAGAGATCTAAGATTGATGTCAAGTAATTTTAGAATAAAAGACATTAACCTCTGTGCCAACAGATACCAGCAATATGGATCTCAATTTTATATGCAAATGACGCATCAAACATCCATCTCAAATATATAGGGAATGGAATGCAGAATGATGATGATGATGATGATGATGATGATGATGATGATGATGATGTTTCATGTATTATTTAAGCATTTTATATTTGGGGATTTAGGTTTGATCTGCAACAATTAAGGCTATAATATGGGGTGGTTTCTATTATTAAAATTAGGGATTTATAGTTTATCCATTTTAATTAGGAATATATCATTCATCTTATTTATCTTATCAGTCTAGGATTGCCATTTTTAGTTACTTATCGGTCTAGAATTTTCATTTAGTTGTCCTACAATTCTAGTAGTATTAAAGATTTTTGCCTATATAAGACATGTTATCAGCCTTCAATAGCCAGCTTATTGACTTTGAGTTCATGACTTTCAGTTCAGAAATTATATTGAGTGTTATTCAATATTTGAGTGTTTCCCTTATGCTCTTCCCTATTTGTTCTATACCAGAATGATAACAAAGTTTCAAAATGTTACACCATGAAAAGAAGGTCCATCACATATGAAGCAACTAATCAGATTAGTAAAAGCTAAGAAGTTCTAAACTTTTCCCGTAAAGCTGGGGATTGTGTAAGTAGTTGATACAGTACTACAAGCACCCCCAAATTGTTCAATATACTCTATGGTGACCCTTACTTGTAAGTCAAATTGTATAATTATCAAGAAATGTCAACAGAATATGACCAGTGAATTAGGTGATTACTCAGTCACAAAAATAAATCAAAGTAAAAGTCGTTAGGCTAGAATCCAAATTTACAGGAGACCATCAAGCTGTAAACATCTCACCAGCAGGCCAGCCTGAGCAAGAACAGTAGTGATCGGACGCTTCCATGCAGCACGAATATCAGTCAAGATGATGCTCTGGTTTGGAGTTATCCGAACATTTAAACCATACTTCTCAATAACCTCCCTCAATGTCTTTTTCATTTTGCCACCAATACGACCGTTGTCAACGTGAAGCCCACAAAACAAACTGCCATCACCCTGGATAACAAGAAGTCAGCAAATGAGCGTAAAAGCCTAAAGGAGATCAAACAATAGCTTAGATAGAGTAGTATCATTAAAGATTAAGTCAACGTAAGAATGCTTGACCACATAAAGAGAGATAATGCTTTAGTTCTCTCACACAGCATGCTTGTACATACATCTCTATAATTACATGAGGTAAGTAAAATATACAAAGTACCAAAAGGCAAATTTTCAAAATTTAAATTTAATCTACACTCACCTAATCAACTAGATATATTGCAAGTTATCTATTATTATATCAAACATAACAAACAAGCAAAACAAAATTGAAACAACTAGGAGCTTGTCATGTATGATAACCACCAAAACAAAAAAAAATGAGATGAAACATTCTTTGTCATCTTATCAGCTTATTAATCCACAATAAACGTGAAACATGTCATAGTTTCCACAAACCTTCTCTCATAAGTGGATGTTCTATCTTAATACGTATGGAAAGTATCAACAAACCACAAGATAGTAGGAATATCCAAGCCTAGGACAAGAAATAACGACATCAGATCTTGTCATCCAGAGAACCAACCTGCTGATGCCATCCCATATGGCTTTTGAATTCCCACTCAGGCAACTCTCGGAAAGGCTCAAATTTCTTGCCATAATATTGCTCTACTACACTTCGGAACTTATCAATTCCCCAGGAGCTGATCAAATACTTCATTCTACTATACTTACGGTCATCTCTTCTCCCATTTTCTCGTTGTGTAACAACAATTGCTTTCACTGCATACAAAATATCATCTTTTGGTACATAACCTAGTGGCTCAGCCAAACGAGGAAAAGTGGTTTCCAACCTATGTGTTCTTCCCATTCCACCACCAACCTGCAAGAACAATTACAAGAAACTAGTTAGAACAAAAGCAAAAAACAAAAAAATTAATTGAGCTTCGGCTTTAATCCAGCTTACATATATGTTGAACCCCTGAGGTTCCCCGTTGTCATCAGTAACAACAACAATACCAATATCATTTGTTAGAATATCCACTGAGTTATCAGTTGGCACAGTAACTGCAATTTTGAATTTCCTTGGCAGGAACTGAGTTCCATAAATAGGTTCAGGTGAATCCGGGAAATTTGTGCCATGAGAATTATCGTTACGTGCCCTCACTACTTCAGGAGGTTCTGCTGACATGATCCTCTCCCCATCCACCCACATGTCATAATAGAAACCAGACTGAGGAGCCAGAAGTGCGGCAATGTTTTCTGCAGTTTGTTGTGCAAATAGGTAATCCTTTCTCACAAGCGGAGCAGCAGGAGCAAGTACATTTCTGTTTAGGTCACCACATGCACCAAGAGTTGAACCCATATTCCTGATGATGGTGCTCATAACTGTTTTAAGATCCTTCTTGAGAACACCATGGAGCTGAAATGTTTGTCTAGTGGTCAACCGAAGTGTTCCAATTCCAAACTGGTCAGCAAGATCATCCATGGTCAGGTAAAGTTGGTTTGAAACTTTCCCACAAGGGTTTTTAGTACGTAGCATAAATGAGTAGGACCTTGTGCCACGTTCATCTCGGTTATACTGTTGATAGCTACCATGAAATTTAATCAATTGTGTGGCAGCCTCATTTATATTAGGAGCATCTGTCAATAACTCCTCATTAAGAGGATACCTTATGTAATTACTATGTTCTTTGAATATTTCAACTTTACTACGCTTCTCAGTGGCAGTTTCAGGCTTTGCTGGCTGCAAAGAAATTATAAACACAACAAATTATTAGAACAAGGCACGAAAACTGACCACAATAGAACTCCACACTTGATGGTATAGCAGAATTTAATGTCATTAACTCATTTCTAATGACAATATTCATTCTGATCTTCAGATGGGCGTCTTTTAAATTTTCAAACTTCCTAATATTAAGGCATCCGAACATTGGATAAAATGACTTCAGCTTCTTGGCTATAATCTTCATAAAATCTAAAGAGCAGTGAGAAAAAGGCAATCTTAAGCATCCTTCCACGAACTCTCCTAAATCGGTTCTCTTCAACATCAGAGAAAACGAGCAAGTATATTTCATTTTAGAATGAACACGCTCAATAATCCAAAAGGGACCAAATTGGAGAAAAAAAAAAAAGATTCCTTATCCCGAACTAGACTTCTATGGGGCAAAAAAAATAACAACAAAAAATCTTCAACAAATTGAGTAAAAACGACCGTTCTCTCAAGTGTATTGCGCTACTTCCCCCCAACAACACTAAAGTTCCAAACTACGTTTCTTTATTTTAAGTTTAAGATCAAGTGTCTTTATCATCAAAATCGAACACTTTCTCAGGTTCCAAACAAGACATGAGAAGAGCAACAAATATAGATATACAGCGTAAATGAAACTTCAAACACAGAGTAAGTAGCAGCCAGGATTGGAATCGCACCGTGGACACAGCCCGAATAAGGGAACGACTAGACGAAGGGAGCGAGAGAGCGTGGAAGTTGCGAGCCAGAGCAATGGAATGAGCAGACCTCAAGCCATGGAAGGTGGGAATCTGAGCCTTGGGGTTCTTCAACACAGCCGGGTTGGCAGCTCCAAACGACGTCGTCATCCCCCAGGACCTAGCGCCGAGCAGTGAAGACTGAAGAAGAAACCCCAGGAAATGAACGGGGTTTGGTGAGAGAACAAAAGCACCGCGATTGGGTGGCAGCGGCAGTGATTCCTCGAAGGGAAAGTGGGTGCGCCCCCCACAGTGATCTGTCACGTGCTGGACACGAGAACAATTCGAAGTTAGGGAAGATGGGAGATATACCACGCGCACCCACTCACCAGCCATCACCGCTCACCATCATTACTGCTTTTTCATTTTAATAAGAGAAAAATTTATTGTTATTTTTATAATTTAATTTAATAAAATAAAATGTAAATTATTATATTAATTAATTTTATAAATTAAAGAATAAAATTTAATAATATTACATCATTCTTTATAAGGATTATACAGTAAATATGTTGTGAATTGATTGGTTTATTAAATGTCATTATAACCAATAGAAATTCGCTAGCATGAGTCATGGCACATGTTTTAAAAAAGTTTACACTTATTTTAAAAACAATTTTGCACAAATATGATAAAAATAAGTATAATCTTTAATATGATTTTTTTACTAATAAATAACGATCAATTAAAATGATTAAGAAAAATAATGAATAAACTAAGACTATTTTATTCAAATCATATAAAATTTTTGGCGGTTTTATTTATTATATTCAATATTAAAATAATTATTTTTCTTGTTTTTATTATTTATGAAACATAAAAATTAATTTTTATTTGAAATATAAAATAAGATAATTTTATCTTTAAACTTAAGTAAATAATTCTAAAATTAAATTTTAAATATTTAATATGCCCCAAAATGATCACGTAACCCGATTTTAATGTGCCAACTCTCAGATTTAATTACTCTTACTTTAACTAAGATGAACATGCTTAAAATAAGAAATTATTGGAAACATACGCGCTTAAGCATAGGAAAAGGCGCGTGGAAAGTACCTCTGACAGACGTTCAAAACCAAATTGAACTCCTTTTTCAAGTTACAAAGACAAAACTAGGGCAACAAATGTACCTAGACGGAAGCCGCCACAAACAGTGAAAAGTAGTCAAGGGAGGGAGGCTGGTGGGGCTGCGGTAATCAATTAGGAATTGGGGATCATGAGCGCTAGGTTTAAGCGGGGATTTTCATACTTTAATTTTTTTTTTATTTTGATCATTTTTTATTTTTATTTTATAATATGTAAGTATTAATTTTTTTATTTATATGTTTTTCTCATTTTATCTTTTATGTCTGTCTCTCTGTTATGACATATCTTAATTTTATTTAAAATAGTTAAGAGATCCATTTGTAAGCAAAGATAAATTCTTGCAAAATTATTTTTTATAAGGTTTTTTCATAAGATTTAAATAAGGAATTACTTTTTTAATATAAATATTCTGTGTTGATCTTTTGAAAAAAAAATGTTATTTTTTAAGTGAGCCTTACAAAATTTATAAATATTAATTTTTTCTCTTAATTCTCTCCTTTAATTAAGGAATTTAAATCTATTCAAATAAAGATAAATTCTTTCCTTAAAACAGGATTATCATTTAATGTGTATAGTTATAAATAAATGTCACTTTATTTAATGATAATAAATGAATTTTTGTAAAGTTTAAATGAAATTTTTTTTTTAATCTTTTTCACCTAAAAATTTAAGATGAGCTAGGTCTTCCTCTTTAAAAATAAAGCAGACTATTAATTTTAACAAAGATTATCACTTACTAATGAGGAATTTCTGAAATCAAATCTAAGTTATGCAATTGTCATAAGTAAAAGGTGGAACAGGTAAGCCAAATCATGTTGGTTAATTTTTTTAATCTTATTATTATATTGAGTTGGTATTTTTAAAAGAAAAAAAATATTTTCTCTTATTTTAAGAGAAATTGCTAAATCTATTCCATGATATGTAAAAGTATGAAGTTATGCAATTGAAAGTAAGGACATAGAATTTCAACAATTTAAAAATTTGTGGATAAAAAATTTAACTGAGCCTAAATATTCTTAGGTTTGCCCTTTTATTTCTGGTGAAGCATATATATGGTTACAAATGACATAGAATGGGATAAGGATTATATGACTTTTTGTTTAAAAGGTATAATATGAAAAGATAGAATTAAGAGAAAGAAAAATTAATAACAGAAAAAATTAGAACTTACAGATTTAAATATAAAAAAATAAAAAAATTATGAAAATAAAAAAAAGAGAAATTAAATAATCCAAAACTAATAGAATGGCAAACCATTTTTTATAACTTTGAGACTAAACAAGTGGCACTATTTTTTTTTTTGTTAAGTAATTGGCACTCATATTTGTTTTGGTACAATGGCAATAATATTTTATTGTTGTGGAAAATGATTAGAATATTCATATTTATTAAATTGAGGGTCCTTTAAATTGTGTATTTCTTTCCAGATGTACATAATTTGAATAAGTTATTTTTATTGTTGATGATTGTGAGTTGATTGAATTTCAAACATGCATGAAGCAAAGTAAACTTAGAAAATTAATTCATTGTCTTCAGCTTGATTTAGATTTGCCTTATCGCTAAATTACCCATTTTCTAAACATTGATTAGAGGTGCACAAAATGGATTTAGTAAAATTGTCCCATACCAATCCAACTTAAACCAATTAAAACCGACTTCAATTTGAATAGAATCGGCTTGAAATTTACTCTTTATACCTCGATTGGTTTGGTTGGCGGGTTTAAAAATAATCCAACACTCCAACCAAATTAATATATAAAATACACTTTTTTTGCAATAGTGTGTGGTTTAATTCCACCCCATCCTTCTCAATCAGCCTCATTAACTCAAGTAAGAAGGCCTAAAGTCCAAACCCTTTTCCAGCCCAAACCCTCCTCACTTCAAGCCACCCACTTTTAATTTTCTAATTCTAGAACTTGGGACTCCTAAATCCAATCCTTTTGAAATTGAATACCCTGGTTTCTTAGCTAAGTTCTGTTGATGACAAGAAATTTATGTCACAAAATAGGCATAGAATTTTACCCCACATCATTAGATTGTGTAAGTCCTACATCATATAGTGTGAGATCCATACCATTTAATGGTAGAGTCTTTCCTCTCTTAGCTTCCATTTCACCCTAATTTTCTACATTTTTGCCTTAACCACCCGGCTTTGTTATAGGGTCTTCTATAGAGCTGCTCAATTCTCGTTATCTGGGTATCTCTTTGGCTCTCTCCCTCTCTTCCTCTCTCGAATCTTGGCCTCTCCCCCAATTATGCCGTCATGTTCAAGTCTGAGGTATCTTTTTTTATGGGTTAGACAATGGTTTGTTTCTATCCATCTTCTTCACAAAGTACCCTTAGTCCACAGAGCTCATACAGTTGCTCTAGTCCTTGCAAACCTGAACAGCTACAATGAATGAATGAAGGCATGCAGAAGCTTGGAAGATTGTAGTCTTGCTAAAGCTCTAGAGTTATTGGAACCGATGAACCTGAAACGAGCTAAACGATATGATTATTAAGTGCATCTCAAACAATTAATTAATAATTAATATTTTTTAGACATACTACGCATACTTATATTTATCTTCGAATAAAAATTTCTCATAGACAAATACAGTAACATGAAAATGCAATAATCATAATTCAAATTCATGTCAAGTAAATAAATGAAACGAAAAAAAGAAAAGAAAATTAAATAGTGGGTTTCACTCGAATTAATGATCATAAATTCTTTTAATATATTTTGGGTCTAAAAAATTTATATTTAAATAAAATTTTGTCAAAGATAAATAATAAAAAATAAATAAGGTTTGATATAGTTAATAAATAATTAAATCGTTTAAATAAGTTAATAAAAAAGATAAAAAATAAAGTAACTTAAAAAATACAATAATTATGATTTCAAGCATCACAAAGACAACAAATAATTTTTCACATGGTGCAATAAAAAGCAGATTTCAAGAAATGGGAACTTTGGATAGTAATATTCTAAATATTAACTAATTTTAGAAAAATGAATTAGGTGATAAAAATTTGAGTAGAAATAAAGAGACATAAGTTTTTAAATTGGTGAAAAGCACCCAAAGTTATCTATTATTACTATAATTGGTGATAAGAAAAACCCTAATTTATTAACATAAAATCAAAGCATACCATAAAATGCTATATTAGGTTCTATTTAGATTTATGTATAAAAAAAATTGTTTGCAAAAAATTTATTATTTGGGTACCTTCAACATTTCAAAACAATTTAATCTTTATCTATCAACCAAAAGACACTTCTGAAAAATTAAAACAAGGCATACCATAAAGGGAAGAGGGAGAGGGAGTGCATAAAAATAAAATAAAATACTGAAATTAAATTGCACAAAGTAGATTGCAAAATTTAAATTGGCAAGGAAATTAATTGCATAAAATTAAATGAAGTAAATGGCTATAAAAATATATAGTGCATGAAATTAATATAAATGACTGAAAGTAAATAAAACATATACAAGAGACATTTTCGTGTTTTATTTTTCTTCTCACAAACCCTAATTATTATTTTTTATTTAAACACTTTTTGAATATTCAAGAGCATATATTTTTTATTCGATATTTTACAATTATTTTTTATTAAATGAATTTAATTATTTATTATCTAACTATGTGATTTACTTATTTATTATCTATGTCCATCTTTTTTTCAAAAATTTCTAATTTCTTGTTGTCTAAATTTTGTATTTTTTTTTGTTTTTCAATTTTTTTTACAACTTCGCATTTTTTGATATTTTTTGAATTCCCTTCAGCTGTTTATTAACTTCAGAGCCTTTAATCTCTTTTGTTCTCAGCTCCAATTTTTAATTTCTTCTATTTGAATATTCTATATATTTTTGTTATCTTTGATTTTTTTGATAATAAAATTTCTTTATATTTTATATACAAAATAGCTCGGTAAAAAAATACAGACCAGATATATTCACAGTTCTAATGCTCTAAAACCTTCGCTACTTTCTTCCAGCTTCCCTACATCGGAACCTTGCCGTTGTTGTCACTCGTCAGAAGGTCCCGCAGACTCAGATCCAGCCGCCGCCGTCGCCGGTTAAAACTGAGCCCAAGAAAGTGAGTCTATCTACCTTTCTTTCCTTTTTGGTTTCTTATATTCTCTTTATCGGCCTCCTCTCTTGGTTGCCTTGCTTCTGCAGACTGGTTAAAATTTTCTTTTCGTTCCTCTTTGCTTCTCATTCTTCTTTCAAATTTACAAAATTTATGTATTCTCGTATAATTCTCGGTATTTGTATTCTCAGTTCTCAGTTTCCGACTAAGCGCACTGTTCAAGGGCCTGGCCAACCAATAGCACAAACCTAGAAAGAGAAGGAAGAAGAAGAGAAGAGACGATGAAGCTTGATGTAGACGTTTTGAGATATCTTTCCAAATATGATTTTAGGGTTCTCACTGCTGTTGAATTGGGAATGAGGAATGTACGCATCCCTCTTGTGTTACTCTGTTATGTTTCCAATTGGGCATGGAGTCATAGTTTACACACATTCCAGGATAGAAATTGAAATAAGCAATATGTTTGTATATGTTACTTGCTTTGCATGCTTTAATGACCTATGAGTTGATCTAACTGCAATTCTTTTTTGTAGCATGAAATTGTGCCTACTGAGCTCATTGACCGCATAGCTAATCTCAAGTATGTTTTGATACTTTCTGAATAACTTCTTCTCTCATTATCATCTCAACTTCACTTTTTGGGGATTTTTAATGTTTGGCACATGAATGTGTAGGCATGGGGGCACTTATAAGATTTTAAAAAATTTGCTGAAGCATAAGTTGTTACACCATGACGCATCTAAATGTTGGTAGCTTCTTATCTGTAATTCATTATAAATTGATGTTCATCTCCATGACTCTATTAAATAAATTAAAACTTACTGTGCATGTAGATGATGGATTCCGCCTGACCTATCTTGGTTACGATTTTCTCGCTATTAAAACTATGGTGAACAAAGGCGTGTTTGTGGCTGTTGGTCGCCAGATTGGTGTTGGGAAAGAGTCTGGTATTTTTTCTTTCTGCTTATGATGTATCCCACCCAAAAGGAAAAAAAATGTTGCCTGTGTTTTACTGTGCTTTAAGAAATTCTTTCTTACTCACTGCATTTGTGCTCTCCAAGATATCTTTGAGGTTGCATGTGAAGATGGAACAGTCCTAGCTATGAAGTTGCATAGGCTAGGTAGAGTTTCTTTCAGAGCGGTCAAATCTAAGCGTGACTACCTGAAGCATCGAAGTAGTTATAATTGGCTATATTTGTCTCGGCTTGCTGCTCTTAAAGAATATGCTTTCATGGAGGTTTTCCCCTATTACACTTTATTTGTTATTTCTTCATTAATTAAAGCTATCTATCGTAGGCTTTTTTATTTTATTTTTTTCTCCTTTTCTCTTAAGCAGGCTTTGGAAAAACACGGCTTTCCTGTTCCAAATGCCATTGCACATAATAGACATTGTGTAGTGATGTCACTTGTCCAAGGTTACCCTCTGTAAGTGTCGCTCTTTCATGTACTAAACATAAATCAATTTTATATATCAACATCATGACTGCTTATTGTGTAATCTGAATTATTCTTTTAATCAGTTTGTCAATAAGTGCTTCCTATTGGAGTATTAAGAATTGTAATACGAGTGCTTCATAAGGAGAAAGTAAAATTAGGGCAGATACTTCATAATAATTATAACCATGAAACTTTGGAATACAACAGGTCAAATCTGGACCGCTTGGTTGTTTAGTAGCTGTTTTACTTCCACACTAGTTTTTAATTTTTAGGTAGGAGGCCTGGTATGTTTGTTTTATGACTTTTTGGAGTGTATACATTGGATTCATTGGCATTAGATATTTATGACAATGGTGTAAGATATTTATGACAATGGTGTATTTGATGAGTTTAAAATTGATCCACTGTCAGTGTAAAACTTTTTCTACTGTTGGTATGCTCAAACTTTGGATTTGTGCATCTCTTTCTTTTCTTCCTTTTAGCTGGTACCAGGCAGCATCTATTGATGCCCATAAACATATTAAGAATGTGGTGGATTTCTAAATCAATGCGTTTGTCACTAATTTATATTATCAATGTTACTGCCCTTTGCACATTTGTTTTATACTAGATTATCAACGGCTGCTTCTTTTTAATTTTTCTCTTCTGGTTATACCCTGTCCACAGCAATAACAGTTAGTCTATGAAATAATAAAATCTCTTTTAACAATGCAACAGTCAGAAGAAAAGCTTATGATGACTCTGAAATGAAAAATAGTTAACAGATAATATGGAAGTCAGTCATCCATGGCAGTTTGGTCCTTCTGTGCCAAGCCATAGTACAGCATTGCACTCATTATTTTATAAACACAAAATTACTGTACATTTGTAAAATTTGGGGCTGTTGTGTATTTTGTCTTTGTCCAGTAGCCTTTGCTGTATAAAATATAATTTGTGATTCTGTGCCCATTTGGTCTTCCTTTTGGCTCTTCTAAATTTTTGTTTACCTTTTTTTTATTTGCCTCTTGTTCTTAAGCTGTCTTGCTTCAATGTTCCTTTTCTCCTTTTTTGCTGTTCTGTTTATCTTAAACATATCATTTTATATTGCAGTGTTCAGGTGAAGCACTTGCAAAATCCTGATATAGTTTTTGAGACAATTATTGGTCAAGTTGTTCGGTTGGCAGAGCATGGTCTCATTCACTGTGATTTTAATGAATTTAATATCATGGTATAATTGACTCACTTGTGCTGCTTTATTTTTTAATATGTTTATGCTGACTTTCAAATAGACTACTGTATGTTTAATCATGAGATCTAATTTTTTTTTAGTTTATTTCTTTAATTTACACTCTGGTATCTATTTATTTGTAGATTGATGATGATGAAAAAGTTACCATGATTGATTTTCCACAAATGGTATCTGTATCACACCATAATGCACAGATGTAAGAGTCTTTGCCTCATACAATACTTTGCCTTTCCAATCATTCATTGTTGAATTTTTTTCTTTTATATATATATTATACATATGCACGACTTATTGTGACCGTCAAAAGTCTGAGCAAAAGCTGCCACTTTGTCTGGTTATGAACATAATAAATAGATCACTTATTTTGTTGCTTGTTATGAAGTGTATATGATCTGCAGGTCATGATGTTCCTAGCACAAGCCATTGGAAATATAATTGCTTCAATGATTTGTACGCATAATGAATAATGTTTTGTAGTGAATATATTAAAATGTTCTTTTAAATAGATACTTACATCCTTACATTCGTGAGATGTTGAAATTGCGTGCTTTTCTATTTACATTATGCATTAAGGATTCAACACAAAAGTATAATTTTGGTTGAACAATGTATATATCATGAACTAACTATCCCAAAAGTTGAAATTATGAGATAAAGATTCAAGAATGATTTTATATTTCTAACAATTCCTCTCACACGAAAGCCTTTTAGATTTGAAGTGTAGATAAATGTATAAATTTACTAAATCTTGTTCTGAAATTCAACTTAATTTTTCAATAATGGAGCGGCAATGATCAAATTCTTGATCACTTGGTTGTAAAGGACCATGTCAAGAACTAACTATTCTAAAAGCTTAAATTGTTAGGTGAAGATGTAAGAATGGTTTATATCTCTCTAACAATATACATTTGAAGTTTTTAACAAAAGTTATTTTAATTCTACTTAAGTTTTTTGTAATGATGTGTTTTGTATGAAACAAATATTTTTGTTTTGATTTAGGAATTTTAAAGTAATTTATGTGTCTGTGTTTTTACCATCCATGAAAATAGAGAAATCTCTCAGGTTGACTTCTGTTTGTTAAGATGTAATTAATGCTGCCTAAGACATACTTATTATTTAGATAATCATAAAGATATCTATGCTTAGAGCCTTAAGTTTAATTTGTTTTTGTGATTGCATTGCATGTGATCAAATTTGAGTTCAATTAGAAATTCTAATTCAATCGCCTCTCTTCCTCAGTGAAGTTATTTAATTATTAAAACTTTTCTGTACAACTGATCACTTGTTTAATTTATATAGTAAATATGAAAAAACCCATAATTTGGTTTCATCTTCATTTCCAAGCTGAGCACCATATATTTGTTGTTTGTAACTTAACTGAATATTTGTCCACCTTTCAGGTACTTTGACCGTGATGTAGGGTCTATCTTCAAGTTTTTTAGAAAAAGGTTTGTAGTTAATTTGGTATCACTCATATGTGAACTTGAACTTATTGTATCGTGGACAGCTTTTGTGTAGAGTGTATTGCATCTTATTGTTGTCTTGATAATTTAAGGGATGTTATTTCTCTGACCACAAGTGTTAGTGGCTGCTGCATTTTTTATTTTCAAATGTTTGCATGATTGCTATAAATAGTAATTAATTAAAGCATAACTGTAAATCTTGCTCTAAATTAAATTGTGCTTCACTGCAAGACATCAAGGACATTAAACAAGTATGTTGTACAGATGTGCAGTTACAGATTAGTGTGTAAAAAGATGATAATGATGTCAAGGTTATGATAACATTTGAAAGTTTCTTCTAAGCAACGAGTTTCAAGGTTCGTAGAGAAGAAGGAAGGCAGTGAGAAACGTAATTTTACTGAAATGATTGGTTTCTTTTGTAAGTGAACTGGATTGGTACCCAGGTAGCTTTCTATAAGTCTTGCCTGCTTGTATAAACTGCTCTTCAAATTTTACCGATACTGTAGTCTAATCCAATAATTAATAGCATCATAGTTTTGTGATTTGTAAGTTTGATGAGTACAATTATGTTGATTGTTAGTTCACATTATAGTTATATGAGCAGCTATGGCTAGAAATTCTGAAATCAATTCTAGCTATAATATATAAATAATGCTTTGTTTATCTGTTGATTAGCTGAGGATTTTACTTTTAAATTATTAATAAGTAGCCTATCTTAAGCGTTACCTCAGTAATAAATCCCCTCCCAGGAAGTGGGAAATCCATTATTAAGAGGCACTTCAGAGTTCGGACTGTAGAAATGCTAAACTACTAGAAACAGTAATAGTATGGGATGGGATATACCAGTAGGTGAACCTGCAAGAGTCCATGGATTGCTAGATCTGGCTAGGACATACACAAACTCACCAATTCATTCTTTAGCTCTGTTCAAGCACTTCTGAACAGGGCATGATTGTCTTTGACTTGTGTGCTTACTAGGAGGTCTTAAATCTAAGTTGTGGCTGGTCAATCAGTTGTCCTTATAGTTTAGTTCCCATTTTTTTGTTTCAGATTCGATCTTTCTTTTCAAGAAAGAACAGATGAGATTGATGGTTCTGATCAAGAGGGTGATGATGAGGGAAGACCCTGCTTTTCTGCAATAGACAAAAGTGCTGGTTTTCTAGATGAGGAACTTGCTGCCAGTGGATTTACTAGAAAAGAACAAGAAGACATGCAGAGGGTAGAATGATGTTAATTTTTCAATGTGCACAGAAATATTTCCTTTTTCCTCTCCCTTCTTTGCAAGAGATAGGAAATACTTGGTATCAAATTGCAAGATAATTTTGCTTTTAATATTTTCTCCGTCTGTACTTTTCTGCCAGCATGACATAGTATTAGGTTTGTCTGTCTTTAAACATTGATCTTGATTTAACATTTATCTTAAAAGCTTCTGAATTTTATATGCAGTTTATTGAAGGCAGGGATGAGGGGGACACAAATTCAGAGGGTGAGGAAATCGAGCTGCAGGAAGACATGAATGAAGCAAACATTACTGATGGTGATTCTTTGCAGGTGTTGAAGCAGGTAAAATATCCACTAGATTTTGAGTTCCTAAACGAGACTTAGGTTATGCACTTCATATTCTGAGGTTTGTAAGTCAAAATCTTTTTGTTACAATGAGGGTGCTTGTTTGATTTTCTCTTTTCTGTTGGATTGGAAATATATTTTTGGTTTAAAAAATGGAAGGCATTGTTGATGCATATTGCAGCAGGTTGTGTCTCTAACGTTTCAGGATGTTTCCCCACATGATATGGAGAGAGCTTGGGTAGTTTGTTGCATTTTTTAGCCTCATAGGCTCGCTTTTTTATTTTTAAATTTTAAATTTTTTATGTTTCTCTGTTTAGGAAGATACCTTAATGTCCTCCCTCATTGTATTTGTTATTTTCTATCTGATAGTATTTTTCTTTGATTGGAAAAGAAAAAAGGCGCCTTGGTTGAATGATACTTAATCTGATCTTTGTTTACTGTTAACCCATCTACAAGTACACATTAAATTTGTTATTCTGGACTGCCTAATAGTTTCATTAATGTCATGAGTAGTGAAGTTCTGTTTTCTGGAAGCTTGCATAAGGTATTGTTCTTTTGCTTACACAAAACAAAACTGTTTTTAATAGGATGAGGAACATGAAAACAAGGACAAAGAACAAAACTCTGAAGTTGGCAAGAGCTGTGAATATGAAGCGCAACTTGCGGGTGACAAGGTATGCTTCTTGTTTTTACTTTTTATTTAAATTTTTATATTTTATTCTTTGGCTATGATTGCTGTTTTGTGTAGACATCTATTGGGTGTACATCTAATTGTTTCATTAATGTCATAAGCTGTGAAGTTATGTTTTCTGGAAGCTTGCATGAGGTATTGGTCTTTTGCTTTACACAAACAAACCTGTTTTTACCAGGATGAGGAACATGAAAAGGAGGACAAATCCCAAAACTCTGAAGTAGGCAAGAGCTGTGAATACGAAGAGCAACTCGTGAGTGACAAAGTATGCTTCTTGTTCTACTTTTTATTTAATTTTTTTAATATTTTATTCTTTGACTGTGATTACTGTTTTGTGTAGACATCTATTGGCTGTGTATCTAAATTTTATTTATGTTGCTACCTTTGCCTGTGTGTGATATTTTACCCATAGAGAAGTTTCAAGTGTTTAGATTGCGTAACGCCTTTGGGAATATATTGTTTTGTATGGTTTATTTACATGGGAATGTAGTGTCCGCTCATCCACTGCTTTCATATAAATTTCTTTACAAATCACAAGCACGATATCGGGGAGCACTTTTTTCGGAGTTACTCAAATAAGGATTACTTGGGTGTAACAATGGGAGCATATCAGCATAGTGAATCACTTAGTCAATATTTAGAAATATGGTGATTGACTAAAGTTTTGATTTGATTCATAATGTGGCATTCCATATTTGAAAGGAAATTGCTAAATTAACTGAATGCAAAATCAGCATCAAGTTGGTTGGCATTGTTGGAACCATTGACATCTAATCAAAATAGTTTTAGCCTTTAGTTTAAATGGGAATGGAAGGGGATGATTTTCTTGAATATCCAGTTTGGTTTATACTGTTAGTTCAAATAGCAGTACTCAATTTAGAATTTTTTTCAATTTTCTCACAACTTAGTTGACTTTAGAAACGTTATTCTCTGTATTGCCACTTGAAAAGTCAATGAGAAGTGTTAAAATAAGACATTTTTTAATAAAAAAGTTTGGTAAAACAGGCTTCATTCCTGGACTATCAGTGTGTTTGACATGCTTTCGACATTGATATTGCCACAACCATACATGCATTTGTATGCTATACATTAAAAAAATATCTGGGCTTGCAAACTTCAGAATTTTCTTTCTTTGTTTTGTTCATTCAATTGAATGAAAGATAAGTAAAAGACCAAGGAATCAGTTGAAGTTGAAAGAGGTAAGTAGCACTCTTATTTTGAGGATCTTTATTGAAAATAACTAATTGCTTACAATTCAGAATGATGTCCCTTTTTATTTCTTGGGTCGGGCTTAATATTTTAATGGTCAATGTAAAGGTTGAATTAATTTGAGAACAATGTAGATGTAAATCTTCAACCTAATATATAATATAGATCTTTTGTTCAGTATATGACATGAAAGTCATTCTAAACTTCATCACACACTCATTACTTAATATTTTTCATCATACACTCATTACTTAATATTATTTACATATACACATGTGTGCATATACATACATATATATATATATATATATATATATATGAATGTATCTTTCCTATGCTTGAGTTTTGCTGTGTCTTCAATGCTAAGGGCATCTTGCCTGGTCTATTAATTTTGTTTCATAAAGGTTGTAAATTTATAGTAGGTCATTATGATCAATTTGAATTTGATGTTGATATTTTATCAAAATCTAAATCGTGACTACTATTGTTAGTGTTGTTGTTTGTCATTATTAAATAATTTATTAGTCTAATTAGTATGTGCTGTCTTTTGCGTCACAAGCCACAATGTTCATTTTGATTTTACAGGAGGAAAACAATGAAAATGCTATGGAAAATGATGCTGAACTCATGAAGCGCTTGAACAAGCAGAGACAACGGGCCATAGCAGCAGCTCGTAGGGGACAGAAGTCTCTTGCATCCAGGAATTCCTACAAGGACAAGGGTGGTAGGTCATCTTACAATTCTAAAATCCAGAAACAATTGAGCAGCTGGTAAAATTTGCCATGTTTAACAGCGTGATTGATCACATAGCTGTTAATTGTTTGAAACTGGAAAGATGCCGTCAATCAGAAAGTATAGTGCAAACTCCAATGAAGTTTGGCGACTATCATTGGTTTGTGTTATCTGTATATGAAACAGAAGTTTGTAGGTAGTATAGCCAATAGGTTCTTGCTGAGTCTGAGTTTTTTTTTTTTTTTTTTTTGAATATTTTTTAATTTTTTATAGAGGGTCATCATATTCCCTTTGTGGCTATTATATTCCATTTATATGAAAATTGACTTTTTTTTAAATAGAAAGTGTTTATCTTTCTTTACCTTTTCTTTCTTCTTTGTCTTTGTCTTTGTTTTGTTTTCTTATTCTTTTTGTTTTCATTTTTAAAATTTTTTAAGTTTATAATTTTTTTTTTTAAGTTTTTAATTTTTATAAAAGGTTGACTCACTAAGGACCCCTGTGTGTCTAGATCTTTTTGAACTTGAATTGGCGATGATCAAATATCTCAGCTATGTCTGTGGTCTTCTGATACAAATTTCAATGGGAGATATTCTTGTGTGGATTAGTCCGCTAAGTTATGTGAACTAAGCTAATAGAAAACTGCCCCTTCAATTGGCTTTTTTCTGAATTTGGCAGAAAAATTTCATAACTTTTATGACCACTTATACAGTTATACCAGAACTTTAAAATAGAAGCAAAATTTATCTACATCTGGATTCAATTGTTCTGGCTTAAATATTTTTCTGTCAGTTTGAAAACAAGGTGGCAAATTCTTGTTGGTCTAACCTAAACAAGTTTGTGTATTCATCAGGAATGTAATTCGTACATTGATAAGATAGGAATGGAATTCACATATGATGTGATGATAAGATAGCTACGAAAGGTAGACGTGGTGACAATCTTTCACAAATTTATTGGAAGCAAATTAGTTATAGGATGGATAGCAGTTGCCTAATGTTTGAACTTTGGATTCTTCACAATCATCGCTGTGCAATGAGCATGATGAGCACAATAGTCACTCACACCGCGCGGGACCGATCTGCAGTAAAACATTGATTAACATTATGGATTGTTTCCTGATAATCAAATAATGTTTACTTTTCCATATTGTTTTAGACACAAACAATAAGCAAATTCATCAATGTTTGAATAGGCTAAGTAACTTTAAATACAGTCACATAATCAGTTTCTTTATCACTATAAATTAAATTTTATAAAAATTTTATTTAAAAAGCTTATATCATTAAAATTAAATTTCATAATGTATCAAATATAATAGCTATGTTCTTGTTTTTGGGTTCTGTGTATATGGGCCTTAACGGGAAGAGACTTTGCCTATTAATAATTTATGTTGAATATGTGCCAAAGAATTTGTTTAGAACATAAAATCCATTGATTGTCACTTTATTCTACTATGCATTAGTTTAAAACTACCTAAAATCATTTTTGAAATGTATTTTATGGAAGAATAAGAATTTTTCATAGCCCACTTCTTGAATCAAACGCAATGACATGTTTAATTTATGTAATTAATTTTATATAATAAAAAAATTTTAATTTATTATCATTGTTATATTATATAGCCTACAAAGGCATTAATTGGATACCTTTCTATAACACCATAGCCGTGGCTACCCACAACCAGTGTGGAAGCATGTTGCCTCTCTACAGCCTCACATCACATTTCTAGCATCACCTTCAACCGCTTCAACTAGAACATCATGAACCCGCAAATGCACATACCGAAATATTCAGAACAACGAAAAACATGTTCAAACAATGTAACATTGTATTATATAATCGTTTTGATGTAGAATGCCTAAACAGAGAAACTAACCGACTTATTGGCAGAGATTTCCTTTGCCTTTTCAGTAATTTGGTGAGCAAGAACATTCAGCTGCAACTCTAGAGCAGGAAAAACTTCTGACCCAAGGGCTCCTACATCTCAATTAAATTGTTTTATATATTTAGTTTGTTCACTCACTTACTACAAATAAATAATCCATTGGACAAGTATTATATGTTGAGATGAAGGTAAGTTATGATCGATAGTCTGATTGGTTGGACAAGTAAACAAATTAAATGATGTCATAAATATAATTTTATATAAATAATATTTACTTAATTATTAAAAATCTTAAAAATATTATCAAAGTATTCATTTATTTATTTTTTATTAAACTGGATTAGATTTTAATTCAATCAAGTATGTGTTTAATAAAAATTATAAATTTTATAGTTATTCTTATAATTACTTTTGCTTTTTTCTTATTTTTCACTCATTTAAAGGATTTCTGTGACTAAGATGATGAAATCTATAATATTATAAAATTTTGGCTAAAATGCAAATAGCCTTTCTATACCTAAGTGCTTTTAAAAACTTTTTGTGCTTCTAATTTTTGTTATGCATCTTTCTTTGTTTATAAAATCATGCAATGTACCCGTTCTGTTACTGGTGTTATCACCCCATCACCCCATTAGACGGTATCATAATGTAAGGGATACGTTGCATGATTTTATGAGTAGATAAGGGTAAATTGTAAAAATTATAAGTTTAAGAAAATTCTTTTAAAAAAATTTAAGTATAAGAGAGTTATTTATATTTTAATCAGTTAAAAATATGAAATCAACTTTCAATTATCATTCTAATAAATATATATACATAGTTATGTAGATAGAGTAATATTACTTACACAAAAAAACACATACGACTAGTAATTTTTATAAAATTAATGAGTAATTTTATATTTTTAGTTTTATAACTTATATTAATAATAATAAATCATAAATTTTATGAATGTTACTTATCAATTGTATAAAAGTATAAACCACGTATAATCTTTATACATTAAAATTTTGTATAAATAACATTATGTAAATAGATTTTCTCTCTATGTGAACATGTGGAGGCAAAGAAGAGAGGAGTATATTTCCTTTTAGTGGGGCAATAATTTACCACGTCCTGCCACAGGAGAAGTTGTTTTGGCACAGACAATATCAAGCGTGAAAGGAGAATTTGAGGTAAAAGGGGTGAAATAGTTGCCTAACGTCCAATCCAAGGGATATGTGCTATGCTCACGCTCATCCATGGCCACTACCATCACTTTCTTCTCCGAAGAACTACCCATTTTGCAAAAGATTGTGCAGTTAAGACTGCAGATAATTAGGCAAAAATATGTGGGGTGTGTAGCTGTATATAGATACTATGGGTTAAAGAGATGCAATTTTAGTTTTTCTGTGGCCAGAAATAAAATGAAGAGTACCAAAGAGTTTACGAATTTTTTAATTTACAATCCAATGTGGTAGAACAATGCATGTGAGAAGGCTTGTCTTGGTTATCTGAGTTGCATCTGGGCCTTTTATTTGGACTGGCCAGATATGAAACTTTCTTTTTCTTCTTGCCCTTTGGCACATTCTTTTTTGCATCAATTGCCTTTCAAACTAACACTTTTCTACCAAAAGGAAAAGGCATAGCTTTTGGTGTTACTTGAAGAACTTAATTAGACTATTGGTAGTTAAGGAATATTAATATGCTAATTGAATTTCCTTTTCTATTTATGATAGAGCAAAAATAATCAATTGTCATTATGTTTAGTAGATCTCATTTTAAATATGAATAAAAGTCCCACAAATGTTTCCATACTAAATGCAAACAAAATTTAATCTTAATTATAAATTTATTAAATTTCACAGTTTAATTTATAAAATTTAATAATTTAACATATTACATTTTTAATAAATATTTAATATAATTTAATTTATAAAAATAACATACCTTCATTTTAAATGTGGCCTCCATCTTTTATAATTTAACTCATCTATGGTGTAGGTGTATTTTATATAATAAAATATATGTAAATAATTATTGATAATAATATTATATAAGTCACTTATTTCAAACTCAAATCATTATTTACTTCCTTATTTCTAATAATTTAAGCCATTGATCTTTTGTTAACAATAATCCACCGTATACTTAACTTTGTAAAGTATATATAGTATTTTCAAAAAAAAAAAATTGTCTCATCTAATACGTGGGACAAACATATAACATAATTTAGAAAAATCGTGGGTTATGGGTCCCATAGTTTAGTTTGTGTCTCTCAACAAATTTAATTATTTAGATTTTTTTAAATGAATATTTTATAAGTTTTAATTTATAAAAATAATAAAATTATAATATTTTAAAGGAGAGTTCAATCATTTGAGTCAAAGTACTACTGCTTAATTTGAAAGTGCTAAATCCTCATTTAACGAAGGATTGCTTCAAATTTTTTATTTCTTACAGTTTAATTTGTGAAGTTTAAAAAATTTAAGAGTTTAAATTCTTTTAGGTGGGGATTAAGTAAAATTTTATTTATAAAAATATCTGGACCCATTATTCTAATTAGTAACAATGGTGATAAAGCTGCCTATGGTGGAGAGATGAGAGACTATGGAGTTGCTTCGATGTTGAATTAGAATTTGATTAAAGTTTGATGGGTGTGAAAGTTAGTAAAAAATAGAAATATTTTTTAGAAAGTTATAAGTTTAGTGAGAGAAAAAAGTGAGATTTATTTATAAAAAATAAATAATAAATAAAATCATTAAAGTCAAAGAATATAAAATGTAAGACATATGAATCATTAAATGTTTAGGTTTACTAGAAAATACAGGTAATGGTAGCACTATGCTTTGCCGGGTGTTGAGACTTTGCTACTGATTTAAGATTAGATTGGAACCATGATATTAAGAAACTTTGGGTGGAAGGAGACTCAATGCTTTTGCTGTAAACTTTCTAATGAAAGGATGCCTGGATAGCAATCCTTATGTTACTCTTATTGAGTATGCTTGTGATATTATTCAAAGGCCTTGGGATATCAGACTGTTTCATACGAACAGGGAGGAAATTTAGTAGCAGACTAGCTAGAAAACTTTGCCCTTTCTATTAATGACTGTGAGATGATCTTATTTCAACATGTGTTAGACTCCACGCTGGGTCTTAGTCCCCTTTGATTTCCTAAAAAATAAAAAAGAATGAAACTTAGATATGCACAATTTGCAGCTATTGTCTTCTTTTATGACTTTGAGATCTACCCAGTTCCATACCCAAACCCATATAAAAAATTTCGCAAAAGGGGAAGATTGGCAGAAGTAAAGAACCAAAGGGAAGGGGAAAGGAATGCACAGGGACCATGAGGGCTTGTGTTTGTACATAGAGTGTATGAAAAAAAGAAAATGATAATAGACTTAAAAAAGTTATTCTTATTATGTTATTCTCATAAAATATTTGTATTTAATAAATATAAATTTTTAGATTAATTAAGTTTCATAATTCAATATATACAGTAATTATATTCTTAGGTTAGAATAAGTTTGAATTCAAATAAACAAATCTGAATGAATCCAAACATGTTGATTATCAACCAGAACACGACAAGTTCCACCACTAAAATTGAGTTATTCTAGTTGAAGCAGTATTAGGTTGAATCGGGTTGGTAAAAGCACAAAAAAGACAAAAAATGTTATGTTTAATTGGGTTATCGCACACTGGGTTATCATGGGTGAGAATTTTCTCAACCTACATTTGACCAGCTCTACTTGTTTATAACAAACTATTGACTCAATATTAGTCGTTTGGATCGAGTTAGACAAATTATGATCACTTTTAATTTGTAAAATTAAATAAATTTTATTTAGTAAAAATTATTTGATAATAAAAATATGAGAACACATGGACAATAAAAATTATGAGTAAAGGAAAGGGAACATCAAGACAAAATGAAGGCTACAATGATTGGATTGAATAATTTATTTCTTATTTTATATATTTTTAATAAAATATATTATATAAAATTATTTTATATTAGTTAAATTAAAAAAATTCACAAACATACTTTGATTAATTTTATGTATATCAGTTTATTTATTAAGACAAAATTGAGCAGAATAATTTGGACTAAAATATTCATTTCAAAAGTATTATTTACTAAAGTATCATTTTATTATAAATTCATATAATCTTAAAATTTAAATAATATTTTTATTGAAAATAAATTCAAAATTAATGTTGTTTTCCTTATTATAAATAATATGTCTTATTAAAAAAATATAAATTTTACAAATTTTTTAACATTTAATGTTTTCTTATAAGTATTAAAGATAATATCAATTAAAAAATTATAATAAGTATTTTTACAATTTTTTTTTACTTTCTTAATATGTACTCTTCACTCTCACTATATTTTATAAAATTTAAGTATATATTTATTTTATTAAATATTTGATATAACAATAATTAATATTTTACAAGAATATATTATTTTACTATTAATTTTTTAAATTTTCATTTATAAAACGCCCCAAGGCAATATTTGACACGTCTCCGCGTTAAACTCCTTCTGCATTTCAAGTCATCTTCCGCAACTGACATCACCATTGAAAATGAAACTCATTCTATAAGCAAGCCAGCAAACATTACCCTAACCTTAATAGTTTGCGTGACTCCCACTTCTCTCTCTCTCTCTGGTTGTAAGCTCGCTCAATAATGCGCATGCTTTCAAACCGGAACTGATCCTTTCATGTTTTTAATATATATTAAAATGGACAAGAAATTAGAATGGCAAACTGGCAAAGAAAAATTGTAGACCGTGACTACTAGGTGTGGAAGTTTACATGTTGATTCTGGTAATTTCACTCTTATGATCCTGAGAACTTGCACAATATTTCTAGTTTGCGTGACTTCTTATCTCACTCAAATTACTGCATGCCTACTACTGCATTATACCAAAATTTCCCAAATGGATTCAAGTCGTATGGTACATCAACAAACGAGAACCGTCGTACTTAATTTCTTTTTCTTTAATTTTCTCTCAAGCTTCTCGGAATTTCACGTTCAATTTATTGTACACGGCTAGCTTGAGTTACGAAGAATGAAGAGAACACAGACCTGAAGTGGTCCTCTATAAATAAGGCTGCCCCAGACCCTTGTATGTACGTATCCAAGGCATATCTATCTACCAAAACCAGATTGTGTCCTAAACAAATTCTTTATCCCGTTTCTGTTATTGGTGTAGCAGGATGAGTGAAAATCCGCAGCCTGGCTATCCTAGGAAGGCCTCTTCCAACAGTGGCTCACAAGGTTCAACATCTGGGGCGCAGAGTCAGTCCTCTCTTGGGTATCCCCGAAACAATTCCAGCAGTGGAAGACCTTCATCCCCTCCCCCGCCCCCGCCCCAAAACTCCCTTCCCGGCTATCCGAGACAACATGTCAAGAAGTCCAACACCTAAAATATATGATCCATTCGCATCAGGTAAACTTAATCAATTAAACTTTTTTTTTTTTTTCAATGCAACATTGATTCAACTTATTTTGGTCGTGTGACAATTTTTACTTACCTTAATATGTTATGGTTTCTACGTTGCTCACTGTCGGGTTTGATTTTCATGCAGGATATTTAAGTATGGAGATATTATTGCTTAAAGAATATTCACTGTGGCTGGTTTTGTTATATTTGTGTCAGTTTCTTGTGTCCTCACTTCCAAATAAAGATTACAGTTCGAGCTTGTATACAAAAGTATCCATACATTTATTTGCAATTAGCTAGCTTGCTTGTTTCTGTTATTTTGTTTCCATATGTAATATTGTGAAAGGGATGACAATAAAGTGAATTGAAGTACAACAGATCTCTTTTATCCTAGAGGGGAGATAGACCGAAACGTTTCTACCCATGTTATTACTATGTTTAGTAATAAAACAAATGAAACGATTCGTTTAATTAATTATTTTTTTATTAAATATAAAAGTTGTATTGCTCCAAAGACTCGTATGCCTATCTATGGCTTTTATATATTTATCCTATATGTGATCCTTTTCTTGTTCCTTGTAAATCCAATTAATTATTGTCATGTACTATTAATTTGTATATTTTTTTTGAAACTACGTATCTTAATTTCTCAAGAGAAGGACAAGGGAATTGGCCAAGTCAGCCTAATCCACAAGAGCAGTATGTCATGGCCAGTAGCAAAAAGTCGGCGGGTTGTCCGTTTATCCTTTTTTGATTTTGATTTTTTTATTGGAGCATTATTCATTTAGTTTGAAAATTTTAACTTCTGTCCTTTAAGGGCAAATGAAAACCAAAATTGTAAGACCTGCTCAAATTACACATATGAAATCTATGCTTAGTTTTGCGGGTCTGAGACGTATAGCTCAAGAAAATATGGTTAACCAAAGGGTCGACGCCGTTTGAACCCAGAGCTTTGCGTGGCAAAACGCGTATGGTAGTTTTTGGGCAGCGACATACAACTCATTTTTTTCTCGTTAACATAGGAATTTATATATGATTAAAATAGAGATACGAGATAATAGAGATTAAATTAAATACGCAATACAGAAGTGAGAGTATCAGCGCAAGGTGAGCTAGCAGCTCTTGACGGCATACAACTCATTTTATTTCTTGATTGCTTCAACAAATTTTTAATAATTTAGCCACCCAAAACAGAAGGATCCCCCAACTCAAGTAATATTATATGTCTGTCAGTTATGTTATTTTTATATTATATATTTATAATTTATTTATAATATATTATTTAAAATTAATCTTAAATTATGTAAAATTTTATATTCAACTTAAAATCAATTTTAAATAGTATGTTGTAAATAAAATATAAATATAAGAATGTAATTATAATATTTTAAAAAATTTTTAATATTTTTCTTTTTAAATTGTTTAATAAAATAAATAAAATAACAATTCAAGCCTAATTCTTTACCATGGAACGTATGATTTAGAGTCTCTCACTTGTTTTCCTTAATTTTTATCAAGTAAAAATTTTATAAAAATATGAAGACTAAATGGAGTCTCCAGTGATTGAATTGAATAATTTATTTCTTAATAAAATTTATATATTTTTAATTAAATATATTTAAATAAAATTATTTGTATATTATTTAAATTAAAAAAGTTTGCAAATATACTGATTACTCATACGTATATCAGTTTATTTAGTAATATAAATTTATTTTTAAACTTAATTTATTTAACTTAAATTATTAAATAGATGAATTCTAATGTAAATAAAGTTGCAAACTATTAACTCTTAAGAGGGCGTGTGGCCTAATTTTAGCCTCATGCACATTGTCATTGTGTTAACAAGGATTTCTCAACAAGAGTAAACTTCTTTGCAGTTTCACAACGCATATAGATCAACCGGACAAGTCACAAACCCGGTCTGGTCCCTCAACGCCTCAACCGGAGCCGGTCCACTTCCTGCTTCTCAAGACTCTCAAGTCTGTAATTTTTCCATATTGCTTCAGTCCCCTTTACCCTTTCAAAAATGTATCATTCAATAGCCATCGGAGCGGCGGGGTTTCGGTTGGGTTTTGGCAGCGCCTTTCTCTGTTTTGTGATCCTAATCAAATTTTCATGTTTTTGATATTGCTTCTTGTTGTTGTTGCTGCTGCTGCTCATTGTAAACAGAAAATGGCATGAAACTGCCATGCCCACCAGACCCAGATGCATCGACGCCTCACCATCTTCACCCACCAACTTCTCACAAATTCCAGTCGTTTTCGGGCACTTAAATGTTATTAAGTGAAAATTATTTAATAATAAAAAAATTAGAATATAGAGATAATAAAAAAATGTGAGTAAAGGAAAGGGAACATCAAGACAAAATGAAGGATAAATGATAGGATTGAATAATTTATTTCTTATTTTATATATTTTTAATAAAAATATATTATATAAAATTATTTTTATATTAGATAAATTAAAAAAATTCACAAACATACTTTGATTAATTTTATGTATATCAGTTTATTTATTAAGACAAAATTGAGCAGAATAATTTGGACTAAAATATTCATTTCAAAAGTATTATTTACTAAAATATAATTTTATTATAAATTCATATAATCTCAAAATTTAAATAATATTTTTATTAAAAATAAACTCAAAATTAATGTTTTTATCCATATTATAAATAATATGTCTTATTAAAAAAAATTTTACAAATTTTTTAACATTTATTGTTTTCTTATAAGTATTAAATATAATATCAATTAAAAAATTATAATTTTTTTACTTTCTTAATATGTACTCTTCACTCTCACTATATTTTATTAAATATTTGATATAACAATAATTAATATTTTACAAGAACATATTATTTTACTATTAATTTTTTAAATTTTCTTCTATAAAACGCCCCAAATCACTATTTGACACGTCTCCGCATTAAACTCCTTCTGCATTTCAAGTCATCTTCCGCAAACTGACATCACCGTTGAATATGAAACTTATTCTATAAGCAAGCCAGCAAACAGTACCGTAACCTTAACAGTTTGCTCAATAATGCGCACTCCTTTCATGATTTTAATATATATTAAAATGGACAAGAAATTAGAATGTGCAAACTGGCAAAGCAAAAATTGTGGACCGTCACTACTAGGTGTGGTAGTTTACATGTTAGATTCTGGTAATTTCACTGTTATGCTCCTGAGAGCTTACACAATATTTCTAGTTTGCGTGACTTCTTATCTCACTTAAATTACCGCATGCCTACTACTGCATTATACCAAAATTTCTCAAACTGGATTCAAGTTGTATGGCACTTGAACAAACGAGAACCATCGTCCTTAATTTCTTTTTCTTTAATGTTCTCTCCAGCTTCTCGGAATTTCACATTCAATTTATTGTAACATGCACACGGCTAGCTTGAGTTACGAAGAATGAAGAGGACACAGACCTGATGTGGTCTTCTATAAATATGGCTGCCCCAAACCCTTGTATGTACCTATCCAAGGCACATCTATCTATCAAAACCAGATTGTGTCCTAAACAAATTCTTTATCCCGTTTCTGTTATTGGTGCAGCAGGATGAGTGGTAAACAGCTGCCTGGCTATCCTAGGGAGGGAACTTCCAACAGTGGCTCACAACGTTCAACATCTGGGGCGCAGAGTCAGCCCTCTCCTGGGTATCCCCGAAGCAATTCCAGCAGTGGATCTTCATCCTCTACCCCGCCACCCCAAAACTCCACTCCCGGCTATGGGAGACAACATGGAAAGAGCTAGCTCATTCCAACATGATTCATTCGCATCAGGTAAACTTAATCAATTAAACCCTTTTTTTTTTCAATGCAACCTTGATTCAACTTGTTTTAGTGGTGTGAAAATTTTTACTTACCTTAATATGTTATGATTTCTACGTTGCTCACTGTCGGGTTTGATTTTCATGCAGGATATTTAAGTATGGAGATATCATTGCCTAAAGAAAATTCACTGTAGCTGGTTTTCTTATATTTGTGCCAGTTTCTTGTGTCCTCACTTCTAAATAAAGATTACAGTTCGAGCTTGTATACAAAAATATCCATACGTTTATTTTGCAACTAGCTAGCTCGCTAGTTTCTGTTGTTTTGTTTTCATTTGTAATATTTTGAAAGGATTGATAATAAAGTGAATTGAAGCACAACAGATCTCTTTTGTCCTATATGTGATCCTTTTCTTGTTCTTTGTAAATCCAATTATTGTCATGTACCATTAATTTGTATATTTTTTTTCAAACTACATATCGTAATTTCTCAAGAGAAGGACAAGGAAAAATTTCCCTTTATCCTTACTTTGATTTTGATTTTGATTTTTTTATTGGAGCATTATTCATTAAGTTTGAAAATTTTATCTTCTGTCCTTTAACAGCAAATGAAAACCAAAATTATAAGACCTGCTCAAATTACTTATATGAAATCTATGCTTAGTTTTGCGGGTCTGAGACGTGTAGGTCAATAAAATATAGTTAGCCAACCGGACGACGCCGTTTGAACCCAAAGCTTTGCGTGGCAAAACGCGTATGGTAATTTTTTGGCAGCGGCATACAGCTCATATTGTTCCTTGAATGCTTCAATAAATTTTTAACCAAACCAGAAGAATCCCCCAACTCAAGCAATATTATATGTCTGTCTGTTATGTTATTTTTATATTTTTAATTTATTTATAATATATTATTTAAAATTAATTTTAAATTATATAAAATTTTATATTTAATTTAATTTTAAATAATATATTATAAACAAAACATAAATATAAGAATATAATTATAATATTTTTAAATTTTTTAATATTTTTCTACTTAGACTGCTTCATAAAATAAATTAAATAACAATTCAAGCCTAATTTCTTACCATGTAACGTATGATTTAGAGTCTCTCACTTGTTTTTTCTAATTTTATCAAGTAAAAATTTTATAAAAATATCAAGACCAAATGGAGTCTCCAGTGATTGAATTGAATAATTTATTTTTTAATGAAATTTATATGTTTTTAATTAAATATATTTATATAAAAGTATTTGTATATTATTTAAATTAAAAAATTTTGCAAACATACTGATTACTTATATATATATATATATATAAGTTTATTTATTAAGATAAATTTATTTAACTTAAATTATTAAATAGATGAAATCTAATATGAATGAAGTTGCAAACTATTAACTCTTAGGAGGGCGTGTGGCCTAATTTTAGCCTCATACACATTGTCTTTGTGTTAACAAGGATTTCTCAACAAGAGTAAACTTCTTTGCAGTTTCACAACGCATATAGATCAACCGGACAAATCACAAACCCGGTCTGGTCCCTCAACGCCTCAACCGGAGCCGGTCCACTTCCTGCGTCTCAAGACTCTTAAGTCTGTAATTTTCCGTATTGCTTCAGTCCCTTTTACCCTTTCAAAAATATATCATTCAATAGCCATCGGAGCGGCAGGGTTTTGGTTTGGGTTTTGGCAGCGCCTTTCTCTGTTTTGTGATCCTAATCAAATTTTCATGTTCTTGATATTGCTTGTCGTTGTTGCTGCTGCTGCTCATTGTAAACAGAAAATGGCATGAAACTGCCATGCCCACCAGAGCCAGATGCATCGACGCCTCACCATCTTCACCCACCAACTTCTCACAAATTCCAGTCGTTTTCGGGCACTCACCACCGCTACTCTGGTATGTTCCCGACCCAGTTGTAGAAGTTCTACACCCAATGATTCTGCGAGCTATAGGTGGTTTTCCTTTACTCCGCTGCACCGGCGGGCACCGGATCCTGATGACCCGTCCACCCAGATGAAGGAGGATGGAGTTTCGGTTTGTTGCCAAATGTGGATTGAGAATTTCCGTGAACCCGATAGAGTTGTGACCAATTTGACCTCGTATCTTCGTCGTCTTGAGTTGTGGGTATTGGCCTACCAGAAGGTTTGTGCCGATGAGACGGGTGCTTATATGCCCCGAAGTGCTATTCAGAGGTCTGCTCTTGAAGACTTGTTGGCACTTCGAAACGCTGTTCTGGATAATAGGTTCAAATGGGGAGCTCGTTTGGACTTCTTTATAAAGTCTCCTAAGGATAGGACTGATTATCAGTCCTTGTCAAAGAGAAAGATTAAGGCGATTTTAACTACTACGCAACCTTCCCCATTTCAAGATAAAATTGTTCAGGAGGTTTTGTTGATGATTTTGGAGCCAATTTATGAATCTCGATTTTCGCAGAAATCGTTTGCATTCAGGCCAGGAAGGACTGCACACACAGTGTTGAGGGTAATTAGGAGGAATTTCGCTGGCTACTTGTGGTATATAAAGGGTGATTTAAGTACAATTTTGGATGGGATGAATGTAGGGATGGTGTTAAACGCTTTAATGAGAGATGTGAGGGATAAAAAGATTGTTGATCTAGTGAAAGCAGCATTGGTAACGCCAGTTATTACAAGTAAAGTTGACGATGGGGAGAAGAAGAAAAAGAAGAAGAGGAAGTATCAGAAAAAAAGGGTGCTGGCAGAGGACGAGCCCAAGCCTGATCCTTATTGGTTAGATACATTTTTTGGATTTGCTCCAGAGGAGGCAGAGAAAATTCCAAATTGGGGACATTGTGGAATTCTTAGTCCTCTTTTGGCCAATATATGCCTGGACGAGTTGGACCGCTGGATGGAAGGGAAAATTAAGGAGTTTTATCGTCCGTCAAAGAGTGATGTCATATGGAATAGTCCAGAAGGGGAATCAGAGCAGGGAAACACATCTTGGCCAGAATTCGTGCCTACAAGTGGGCCGGATAAGACTCGGAAGATAGATTATATAAGATATGGTGGTCATATCTTAATTGGTGTTCGGGGTCCCAGGGCAGATGCAGCAACACTGAGGAAGCAGTTGGTTGAGTTTTGTGATCAGAAGTATATGCTCAAGCTTGACAATGAGAGCCTTCCTATAGAACATATAACTAAAGGTATAATGTTTCTTGATCATGTACTATGTAGGAGGGTTGTTTATCCAACGCTTAGATACACTGCAACAGGTGGTAAGATCATTAGTGAAAAGGGTGTGGGGACCCTTTTGTCAGTCACTGCAAGCTTAAAACAATGCATTAAGCAATTCAGAAAGTTGAACTTTATAAAGGGCGATAGAGATCCAGATCCACAGCCTTGTTTCAGAATGTTTCATGCTACTCAAGCTCATACCAATGCTCAAATGAATAAGTTTTTGTCAACGATGGTTGAGTGGTACAGGTATGCAGACAATAGGAAAAAAATTGTCAACTTTTGCTCTTACATTATAAGAGGTTCACTTGCAAAGCTATATGCTGCAAAATACAAGCTCCGCTCACGTGCAAAGGTGTACAAGATTGGATCTCGAAATCTGAGCCGTCCGCTGAAGGAGAAAAAAGGGCAGTCTCCTGAATACCATAATTTGCTGAGGATGGGTCTTGTTGAATCAATTGATGGGCTCCAATATACAAGGATGTCTCTTGTACCCGAAACGGACTACGCCCCCTTCCCAAGTAATTGGAGACCTGAACATGAAAAGTCATTGCTAGAATATATAAGACTTGAGGATCCAAAGACTTACGAGGAGCAAAAGAGTTGCATAATGGAACATGGTCTTGTTTCACCTCAAGATTATATTTCCATGCTTGTTTGGAATTACAAAAGGAATTCTCTCTCGGTGGATCAGCTGTCTTCAGTACAAAGTGAAGGAGGTATTGTAGGAAGCAGTCAGCAATTACTAGTTGGCTCAAACCATGGCAACCAGGATCACGAAAGCAAACAAGGGGAAGAAAATGATGACAGGCTTAATGTGGCACAAATGTAACAAAAGGTTTTGTAATCTGTACTCAGAAGTAATGGCTTATTTTTATATGTTATTTCAATAGAATGTTTCAATAAGTTTTTTAGAAACAGAGATATGAATTTTCTATATTATTCCCATACCTGGACCGGTGGTTTCCTCCTGTCGTACTTCTAGTCTAGGCAGTAACACCACTATTTCTTTTTCTTTTTCTTTCCCTTCCTTATTACAACAACAACAAAGTAAATTTTATTCCTTTAGATGGAGTTAGTTATATGAATTAAATGATGTCATTACGTGTGATTAAAAATCAAACCTTTAGAAATTTGTTTGAAAAGTATTTTTTAAAAGTTACCCACAATGTCTTTACAGGTATTCCTCTACATCTTATAATAGGACTATTCTTTATTTGATCAACTTTTTTAACTAGATCTTATATTGATGTTATATTCACATGACTGTTTACTTTGGACATTTTCTCTTCAATAAGTGTTATGCTAACTTTCTTCTAAATGCATTCATTCCTAATCTCATTTTTCCTTGCATATTCACTCATTTATCTCAGCATTCTCACCTCTATTACTCTCGTTTTTTGCTCTTGTTGGCATTTCACTACCCAACAATCACTACCATATAATATATCTGGTTTTATAGCAATTTAGTAAAATTTTCCTTTAAGTTTGTTAGATATTTTGCAATCACAAATTAATCCTGAGGCATTTCTTTATTTTATTCATTCAGCTTGAATTCTATGTGTAACATCCCTGAATAAGCTGGAAAATAGGAATGTCCTGGTGACATGCATATTAAGATTTTTAACCCCAAATTTAAGATCTTCATTTAACAAACTTACATCTAGTAAGAATGTTGTGGTGATCTTTTCAAGCTATCGTTCCACTGAGATAGACAGAAGGAGATGAATGTGTTCCTGTTAGTCTTGCCTTATAATTTCTCCTTAGTCTTGACTAGACTTAAATTTTACTGGCATTGCGTGCTTGGTATCAGTTTTATAATATGCACTATCATCTTGTAATCTATTTTCATTGATTTAAAATCATAGAAAAGATTTGAATAGAGTCAATTAATTGAGTTTCTGTTTTCAATAAATTAGATAATTTGCTAAAAGTGCTTAGTTGTGATGTCCATTTCCTGTTTTTGTTCTATAATTTTTAACCCAATGAAAATTATGCTTTTTCTTTTTCCTACTCTCAAACAAACCTGAAGTATGGTAGGCTTACTTTAATCAATTCATTGTGTAATAATTACTAAGAGTACTTGGCAATTTTTTTATTATCAGATATTATCTTTATCTATGTAATTATACTTTATTTGATGAAATTAATGGGGACTACTATTGATCCACAGCCCAAAAAAGCTGAATGAGGTTTTTAATGTCTGCCCCTTCTCTTGAAGCATCTTACCCTCCCCTTGACCAAAATTTCAGTTTCCATAAGTAAGGTTCTAATAAACTTGGAGTTTCGATGTAATTTTCTAGGCTGTAATTATGACAACTTAAAATTTCTTAACTTCTTTTTAGTTGATCATGCTTTCTTACTTTCTCCTCCGGTTTCTTGTGTCCCTTGATTGTGTTGTCTTAACCATTATAGTTCTTCATATGTAGGCCATAAAGTGATTTCATTTTTAAGAATCCTTCTATGAAACAAAAATTATAAGGGGAAAACCTTCTTTGGAACTTTTTATTTCACTCCCAGCTCGTAAATCTTGCTTTATTAGTGCCACACAGCCCCCTTGGCTGCTGGAATTCTACTATTTTGTAATTCTTCCCATAAATGCCTATTAATGCAGTTGGCATATAGTTTATTATAGAAATTTCTTATATCGGACTTTGAGATACAACTATTGTAGGGAGTGCCTCTTTTTTGGTCTATTAGACACAATTTCTTAAACATTTGTTTTATCCTGTCTATTTTTCTCATTCTGCAGGGGATCAAAAGTATAGTTTGTACTGAAGTTGTGTGTCGCTTTACTATTTCATATGTGGTGTCTGTGATTGTTATTTCCATTTTCAAATAATTTTTCTGTAACATATCAGGACTTTCAAATCATGGCTGTTGGTAGAGAGGTTCCGTATGTTATGGTGTTTATCTACTGGGATGACAGTGGGTTGTTGATTGCCAGCAATTCAGACAAAAACTTTCAAGAACTATTGAAATTTGTTCAAACTCAGAATTTGGCTGTTGCATCTGTTTTGAATTTGATTCTCATTTTTCATTTCACTGCAGTTTTTATTTTATCATTAAAAACTTACATTTGTATGAACAGTTCTATTAAGCTTGTATCTGTCTTACAATATTTTAAAGAATTCATTGTTTTGTCCCATTTCTGTATCATTGGTGAGTGTTTTTAGGGATGCATGGTAGCTACTAGGACTGTAAACTTGAAGTTTGATATCTCTGCTCTGTAAAGATGGCTGTTTGAAACTTTCACAAAAAGACTAGTATACATAATATCCAAAATTTGCAACTCCTGAGTACTATTCTAAATGCTGATTTAAGCAAATATTGGAAGCCTCTTTGATGATGACCTTAGATTAGTGCCTCAGCTTCCTGTGAGTACAGAGAATGGAAGCTTTAAAGGACAAAATTATCGGGATGGGTGCTGGTCGAAAGTGGGAAGAAAAATATTCTGGGCATGGGATAAGATGTTTTTCTGATGGAAATTGTTGCAGAGAGAACTGTTGTCAAAAAGGAGAATCAAGAAACTCAAGTTTGTGAAGTTTGACTGCACGTGGGGTATACAATTTAGTACTAATTTTCTTGTTATCAATAGAGAATTTGTTAGTCATGGCCTGGGAGAAGGGGCTAATCTGTACGTTGTGGAAAGTAAACACTTTGATGAACTAAAGTTGAAATATTTTTGTTAACTTGCACCTAATTGGAATTCTCTCTTACTAAAAGCCTGAATTTTCACGCTGATGTTTTCATTTCTGTTTTGAGAACCAAAAGAAAAATTATTTGGGAGTGAATAGAGGAGGCACTTATAGATGTTGAATGTTGAAATAAATGAACAAAATAAATTTAGTACCAAAAATCAAATCGTCTTCAGATGATATCAAATGATTGCAATTTAAATCATGGAGATAATGGTTGTGACTGAGCTTTAATTTAGGAACAAAATAGAAAGCAAGAAGCGCAAAATGATGCTGCTAATGATTTCATAGTAGTCTAAATCATTGAAGTCTAACTTTCAATGCGGCTGCTTTGAAGTGAAATAGTTGCTTTGAACAGGTTTGGGAGCCCAAGTCTGGACGGTGGCATTGACATAAATCTGCAGGCAAAATAGTCTGGCTGTCATCTTTACAGCTGTGGCCAACTTGTCTGAATGCTGTTTTCAAAATCTTCAACCGCAAATCATATTTTGGAACAGGTTTCCCAGTTATTAACTCTGATTGAATTTTCAAAAAACATTTCTGAATCTATTTGGAAATCGGGTTGTTAACATTCAATTCCTAATTTCCTATTGATATTCTGCCATGTATTCTTTACTTCATTGAGTTAGTTTGTCTTCACTGATTGCATGCTATGATAATTTCTTTTATATTTTTCGTGTAACGATGCTAAAAAGTTTTGAAATATTAAGAAATTTTTATTGGTATTGTTATGAAGTAGAAAATAGTAATATAAATGATTCGGCAGATGTGAGTTTAGAGGATTGTAGGGAGGGTCTGTCTACATTTCAAATATCAGTAAGAAGTCCTAAAATATTCAAAGGTAAGAATGTATTTCTTAACTTTTCCCCTCAAATTGGATTCAGATGGGTTGTCATAAATGCAATGCTAGATTCTAAGTGAGCAGCTAGAACATATGCTGATCCTTCCCCTTTGTGGAAGATTTAGAAGTAATGCATTTGAAAATGAGTAATGCAAGTTGTGTAAAGTTTAATAGATAATTTGATCATGATGAAAGCCTACTTTTTTCGTTGGGCCAAATATCATTTGGTGGACTTTTCTTATTGGGGTCTTTAGCGACCTTCTTTATATATGCACAAACTATCTTAACCGAATTTCTATCACTTTTTACTTTATAGTTGCAACATCAATTTTTTTCTGGATACTATTATTTCAAATCTTATTTTTTTTCTATGTCTATTTGTTTATCTCAACATTTTTATATCTATTACTCTCAGTTTTTACTTTTGTTGGATTAAATATGAATGAGTTGTTTTTTTTAAAATGGAGTATCTTTATCGAGAAATATTCCTTTAACCATCTTTCTAGCTCTTTTTTGGCCATTACCTGACTCTGGTGATAAATGACTGTTGAACGTGTATCGAGCAGTAATATCATAAAGTAGCCAAGAATGTTGATAAGAATGGTATTGGGGATAGAGATTCAGGTGGGAAAGAAGGCCAAGCCTGGAAGAATTTAGTAAGAGATAAGAATAGATTGGATGAGTATAGATTTGGGAATAGGATTTTATTAGTTTATGGGAAATGTTCATGGGGTGCGTGAATTTTAGAAAGATAGTTGCAAAAACAGTACTATCTTTATTTTTTAAAAAAATATTTTTGGAAAGGATTTTTTTGTTGTGAAATATTGCTTTTATTTTGTTTAAAGATTTCTTTTTTTGGCTATTACCTGACCCCATTTTTCTGATATTGCTTTTTATCCCACAGGCTAGATATATGACCAGTGATAGAAAGCCTGGGCTTTTGAAATTCTGGCATGCCGTGATAAATAAACCTAGGTTGGCAAACCTATGTCGGGTTATTTTGTTTAAGCAATAAATGCTTAAGAACTTAAGGTGTTTTGTGTGCAAGAAGATTGTTGGTGGAATAAAAATAAATCTATCAAATGTTTCAGGACCTTCTACCAGAAAGAATTTCTTTTGTACAATTGATTTTTGCCTTTTTGTAATGGTTCTAATCATACAAAACCAACATTGTTTGTTTAGCTTGCATTATTTACTTCCATCATTCTTTGGCTTGACTTACATTTTTTCTTCATAGACGCTTGGTGTATTTATGTTCTTGCTTTTTTTTTTTCTTCTTTTCATTGCTCATAGATATAATTTTAATGATATTTATTCTGTCTTTCTTAACCCAGACCTATCAATGGTGATTAAAGGCATAGAGGCCTTTGACAGTAACACCACTGCCACAGGTTCAAATCTCCTTTCTGTTTTCAATTAACTTCAGTATGATTAAGAAAGGATTATACTGATGAGGTCTAAGGTTGGAGGAGCTGTTTTTAATTTTTCTTTTCTACTCTCGAGAGCTTATGAGAACTTGAAAATGGATATACAACAGTTTGTGATGGAACATGTTCTCTGCCTTCTCACTTTATGTCGTGTATATCACGAAGAATCATGCTAAAGTTACAAAAATTAAGAAAATCCAAGTTACAATAAGTTGCTGTTACTTTGAGAATGACATAAGCTTCTATGTAGAAAGGCTACACTTTCAATTAGAATCAGCAATACTTTACTAATTATATAGATTTTATCTACTAATAATTAAGGTTAACAAAATAGTACCTGTAAGTATAGATTAAAAAAGATGCTTAGTTGTGTATTCAGTAAGTATCTGCTGTTTGGCTGACTGTGAATACCCCCTAGTTGTTGATAGGTTGGTTTCTTTAAACTACCTGTACGACTTCTTAAAACAAGATTTTTATTTGTGATATGGTTTAGGTTGCCAAACTAGAAGCTGGAAAAATGCATACTATAATGTTTGAAATTTCATTGAAAATAAGGCATGAGGCTGACAGGTTTGATGGGTAGTTCAAGGGTGGTCTTCTTTGGTGGCGTTCATTGATTAAATTGGCTTAAACAATTTTTGTTCTATGAAGATTGCCGCATTAGACCTTTGCTGAAGCAGCTGAATTGGTTCATTTGCTAGAGATTGCCCTCGACGAGATAGTTATCACCGCATAGAAATTTAATTATTTAAATTTTTGAGTATTAAATAAAATTTAATTTATAAAAATAACATAACCTTACAGGAAAGCACTCATCAGAATTTCACATTTTGATCGTCCAGTCGTAGTACGTGGCATGTTGTTTGAGTGAACAGGTTTTGTTACTGGGCCCTTCTAAAGAATAATAAGTGGATGCATATGGCTTATTGGTGTCACTAGAGATGGGGAAGATTCCAAAAATTTGCATCTCAACCTGGACATAATCAGAAAGTTGAGCTCTCTGAAATGTTTCCTATTTGTAGTTTTTTCTTGGTTGTTAGGTTGGATACATCATATATGTATCTATACCGACATTTAATAAAAAGAACATGGCATCCATATATTCTATTACACGTGTAGAGAAGTTTTTACATTTTTTTAAATAATAATCTTATACGAGCTTGCAACTTCCTTTGACATTGTGGCTGTTAGATTTGTGAATATGTGTTCACTTTTCATATCAACGAAGACACCCTTCGTTTTTATAGGTTGAGAACTTTAGCCATGATATCACATTTCATACACGAGAAAATGTTGAATTATTACTTTCTATTCATTATAGTATATAAATGAAAATTAGAAACAATAATTTGCTGAATAAACTTTTTTTTTATATTGCTAGCGGCTCACTGTAATTAATGGTTAAAAGTAAATATTAAATTAAAATGTTACAAGCATTACATGAATTCATGTTATCTATATATTAAACATGAAATAATGATAAGTATACGTGGAGGGAGCTTACTCTTCCCTCACGTATGGAGAAGAAAAAATTGTGAGAATATAAAAGATTGTATAGAGTTTGTATGAAGTTGTTTTGTATCAATATTAGCATTCTTAAAAATGTGCTTACCTTAGACACTAATGCAATCAAAGGGTTTTGTGCTCTGCAACTAAGCAATTGCATCTAATCTTGGATCCTTTCTTGATTTTTGTTGAGTTAATTGAACTGGAGCTCAGCAATCCTGCTTTATCTCCAGAAGCACTGGCTATGCAGATTTGAAAGGTTTCTTTCATCAAATTGTAGATTCTTAGTTGAGTTCTATTTTCATGTAAGGGGATCACCAGATCTGCAAGTTGCTGATTACTTTGGAAGCCTATAATTCAACATGTACTTGAATTGGGCTTGCTCTAGTACTGTTTGTGTCATTAAAGTTCGCGAGGCTTTTGCTTGTGCAACGTTATATGGTCAATAACTTTTGGTAGCATACTGAGAAAAGGGAAAATAAAGTGTAGAAAATGCATTTTGCTAGCATGCTGTGAGTGAGTTAGGGGTGGGCATTGGGTGGGACGGTTTAGATTAGGACAAAATTCTCTCAACCCAATTGAACTTAATCCCTTATTAAGTTAGTCTAACCCCAGCCAAAAAATTCTTTAAACAAACATTCTTGGGTTGGAATGGTTCGGTTTCACTTAGGTGGATTAGTTTGGGTTAAGATAGGGACGAACGAACGTGAGGCAAGCGGTGGAGTGAGGATGAAGTTCGATCGACTATTGAAGACTCAAAGTGTCGAAGCGTGACGATTAGGCGAGAGAGGAGCCAAAACGAGGAAAGGCGAGTCGAGACAAGGTGGGAGGAGGTAAGGGGTTAGCGTTGACTGTTGGAAATGACGAGATAATGAACGAGACTTGTAACTCGTGAGAGAGGGAGTCGAGGGACCAAGGGTTCGAGATGAGGGAGGGAGGAGTAGTGTTAGTTCGCTAAAGTTGAGTTGCCTCTTGCCTGCTTGTGCTTGCAAAAGTTTTAGGGCAAGTTAAAAAATGACATCATTTTGTAAAACGACGTTATTTTATAATATCAAAATTCAGAAAATATATATATATATAGCATAAGAATTTAAAATATATATATAAATTTTGTTGGGTTGCCTCAGCCTCATCTAATTTATCTCATCTTAAGTCAAAATATTATATAATATTTATTTTATTCCATTTTAACCTAGTTTAAATTTTTTTTTTTTACAGTTTGAGACGGGTTGAAACGGTTTGACCCGGTCTACTGCCCACCCCTAAAGTGAGTGCATAAGGAAGAAATGGGTACTTAGTTACATTCAATTTAAGAGCTAAGGTTAGCAATAGATCACTGAGCCTTACACAGTCTAACTTCCCACAAAGTCAGAAAGCATAATACAAGCAGTGACCATACAGCCTAGTCAAAACTACATAGAAAATGGTTTTTGGACGCTCAAGGTACAAAATTATTTGGGTAAAATTGATCAGTAGGCATACTTTGCTATTCTCATAGATATATTATATTTAATTTTTTGTTTAAAAATAATTTAAATTATTAATTTTACAAATTAGTTGTGAAATTAAATTTATTAGAAAATTTTAAATAATTATTTTATTACATTTTAATATAAACTATGAAATTTAATATATTTATAATCATATGTATTTAGTGGGATTTTTATTCACAAATTTTTAGTGAGAGAATCCTTTTCTAATGTCAAATCTTCTAATTGTTTATTGCTGTTTTTCAAGATTATAAGAGGTCAGGCTTCCTGACCATGTCTTCAAGAAACTATGCCTGTAGCAAAATATTGTGTTATATATTTATATATACACATATGATGATCATTAGCGGTGTCAATTAGTATTTATGGGTCCATTTTGACTCCAATCAACTTTACCTTTCTACTAAGAATGTCATATTTTTTTCAATATCTTTTATTAAAAGATAATTCTTGACACTATTTATTATAAAAAATTATTTTCTATGTCCATTGGTAATTTTTCACAATAAAAGAAAACACTTACTTAAAGATTATTAAAAAAAAAAATGTGTGCTTATTTTAGAAAAAATGTTTGGGTAAAATAAAGTAATTTACCTGTGTTTTTAGCCACAAAACATTTACTCATAATTTTGCTATCTACATTATATATATAGTATGTGACATTGAGTTTTTAAATAATAAAAGCGAATAACGTGTAAGAATATAAAAAATAAGAATACATATATTTTTATACAATTTTACTTAAAATTATATTAGGCCTAATTAGTCAAAATATTCACATATATTTTGTAAAAATAGAATTACAAAAACAACTTCTCTTAATAAAAATATAAAAAATAATAAAAGTTGAAAGTTTGATTACCAAACCTTCAACTCTTTTTCTTGTAATAGAATATAGGAAAAAATAATTTTTACAATTGCCTTTTTGATCAGAGATTCAAATTTAATTGAGTATATTTTTATTTATTAAATTTTATATTTTAATTTTAAATTTAAATTTTATATTAAAAATTAAATAAAAATAAGTTTAAAGTTACCGTTGATCAACTTGATCTCACAAATACCACTTTGAATCCAGACTCACGAGTGTTCATTGTCACGCCCCAAACAGGGAGAAGATCCACGCGTGGAGACAAAAGCAAGCATAAGTCCAGGATCTGCACCTGGCCCCATGAAAACAATCGGAACCATTGAAACTTCTTTATCAACGTTCCAAAATGGTCTATAACATAACCCACGGATCGTAAATATAATCCGTCGATTAACATGAATCTAACGACTTCAAACGATTTTAAAGACCCTCTTACATTCAAGTTCCACCCCTTTTCGCTCCGATAAATACCCCCATTTCCGTTTCCGCAATTTGTCATTGAAGCCCCTTGTGCCCAATTTGTTTTCCATTTGATCTTCAAATTGCAGAGTGATTTCCTGGGAATATGTCGGGTCGTGGAAAGGGAGGCAAGGGATTGGGAAAGGGAGGAGCCAAGAGGCATAGGAAGGTCCTTCGCGATAACATTCAGGGCATCACGAAGCCTGCGATTCGGAGGTTGGCAAGGAGAGGAGGGGTCAAGAGGATCAGTGGCTTGATCTACGAGGAAACCAGAGGGGTGCTTAAGATTTTCCTGGAGAATGTGATTCGCGATGCGGTGACTTATACGGAGCATGCTAGGAGGAAGACTGTCACTGCCATGGATGTGGTTTATGCTCTCAAGAGGCAAGGGAGGACTTTGTATGGGTTTGGGGGTTGATGCTCTTTGTGTTAGCATTTGGCGGTTGGGTTTTCTTTTTTGTTGATATGTTAATGGATAAAAGCTGTGTTAGGAGCAGATTATCATATTGATATTTGTACTTGGATTGTTTCTCCCTTGGGAAGAATGCAAGTATTTCCTTTGTTTCTCTTCTCTTTTCTCTTATAAATTCTCCCTACGTTGGGCTGACTAAATTGGTGTTCAGAAAGCAATTTCAGTATTTGAAGGTAATGATTTGGTTATTTTGAAACATAAGTTGGATAAATGATGAAATTTTGTAGCTTGGGAGGGTAATCGGTTTCTTTTCTGACATTTTCCTTTTAGTCACTAAATATGCTTATTTGGAGCTTTAACGGAGTTGTTGGATTCTATAGATGCGTGTCCTAAAAGTTCTAAGCTTTAATGTTAAAAAGTATAAAATCTAAACTCCTGGGGATGACGATACTCCGGTACCGTTTAATCATGAAATATATATAAAAATATGGTCTGTTATAGTTTTAAGTTGAAAATGGGTAGGCACCAGCGAGAAATTCATTGCTCGTTTTATGCGTTTCAGAAAGTAATATGATAGGAATGCCATATCTGTTTGCTGCAAAGATTTGAGTAGAGGGTGAAACATCTAGCTGTGACTTCTATGTTCACTGAGCTTTATTTTATTTATTTAGTTTGGTTTTTCTGTTGAAGTAATACGTACAGAATCGAATTTAGCATTGGCTTTTTGATTAATGACAGAGATAATAGAATTGCTAGCTCTTATTGTTACCATAGTTCAGTAATCGACAGCTATGATTGGAGGTTTATGCTTTGTTTTGGGTATTCAAATTCATCAACCATGCTAAGACTGAGACTGCCTTGTGGCAGAAAAACATGAAAAGAAATTTTTGATCCCATAGACCCCATGTGTTTATTTTGAGAAATTGCCTGAGCAATGAGAGGCCAGTTGCAATTGCACGTAGTACTAAGGATTGTCTCTGATCAGCAATCCATGAAGAGACTACAGTTTTAGAGTGATAACAAGGTGGGGTGGATCAAAGAACTAGATGATCAAGCGCTTCTCTGCATAGTTTTATGCTGGTCCTGCTTTGATTACCTGTCCAAATTCAATGGTTTAAGGCCCGATTGTTTACCTGTAATTTGTGAGATGAAGTGATTCTCACCTAGTGAAAAAAAGCTTGAGAAAAGGTTCGATTTATTGATATTATTGTTACAATGCCCGATTAAAATCATTATCCTTTATTGAACTATAATCTGAACTTGGTGTTTCATGAATTCAAAAGAGACGCCTACAGATGGTGATGCCATCACCTACTGGGCTGTGTGAAATTTGGACTCGAGGATCAGCTGCAAGTAATTTGTTGAACTCAATTGTCAGCTGCCTGCCTTGTTTTTGAAATTCTGGAGTCACCTGGTCACTCATTGCTACTGTTCCAAACCAAAGTGTGTTATCGTAGACCGCAATCCCACCTAACTTCAACAATTTCATTAGCCTCTCATGGTAATTCCAATAATTAACTTTGTCAGCATCAACATATGCAAAGTCAAAACTCCCTTCATTGCCATGCTGCAATAACATAATTCCCACACAAAACCAGGAAATGAATTATAACAGCACAAGGCAGAACATAGAAATTAGTCTTAATAGACAGAAGGCAGAATAAGTAAGGAATTACGATCTTTTTAAAGGGTAAGATATATTTTAAAAAATAAAATATAAATAAATAATTATTAATTAAAAAATTAAAATTTAATAATAGTTATTAAATATAAATAAATAAATTATAATGTACAGATTTAAAATAATTATAATTATTTATTTTTTATTTAATAATCATATATTTATATTTTATTTTTTAAAATACACATACACTTTAAAGAATTCAAATCCAAAGAAGAAGATATGAAGTACACCAAGGTTTCATACAGGAAAATACAGGAAAAAATGCAGTAAAACTGAATTCTCACATCTTCCAATAGCCGATCTAGTACTGGCAAAGCCTGTGACTCAACGAATTCAATCTTGTGTTCAACACCAGCTTTTCTAATTATTGGTAATCCAATCTCATACGCCTCACGATTTAAGTCTATTGCCGTTATCTGCAGTTAATATATTATGTCAATCTATAGAATCGATGTAGTTCAATAATTCTTAAAATTGTAGAAATGAACGATGGGGTTCTACACAACCTTCCCATCCTCAGGAATTGAAAGAGCAGTGAGTAACAGGGAGTATCCAGTAAAGACTCCAACTTCAATAGTCTTTTTTGCATTTACTAGCTGCAGAAGCAAGGCAATCATCTGACCCGCATCCGGTGCAGTAGCCATTAATGCCCTGGAAAAAGGGAGAGTGAGATATGCTTCCCTAATCAATCAGTATGCAGAGATGTAGGGTAAAAACATTTGATGGCCATCACCTGCTCATGTTCCAAGCACTGATATATTGGTAAACCAACTAGCCCGGGTCAATACAGTACACATTAAGGGGTTATTATTATATGGATAGCAACTGAAATTTCTAGGGAAATTTCATTATAAGATTATTAGCTAGATCCAAATAGTTAGTTCTTGGACTACAACAAATTTGCAATTCCATCATCACGTTTTTATTTTTGAGTTTTGCTGTTTGCCCACCCTTTTCTACTGCCTCACTTTGGAATATTCATTTAACAAGGGAACGTGATCAGCCACGTCATCTACTGTTACGAAGAAATATGAATAAATACACATGAATAAGGGGAAAAGGGGGTAACATAGCAATCCTTTTTATTTTTCTGTTGATTTTTACATTTCCTGAAAGTGTTAATGGAATATACTGATCTCAAATGACTGAATAGAGAAAAAGGGGTCAAGAACAACAATACCATGTGAAATAAGAAAGAATAGTAACCTTGGGTGATTAGCTGTAATTTCCCTTAGCTCCTTGAGAGGTTCTGGCTCACGTGGGTACACACTAGTCTCCAGAATATACTACAGATATACAAAATTACGATACTGAAAACTTAGACAGCTTATAACAGAGTAAATAGTATTAGACAGCTTATAATAGAGTAAATAGTAGAGCGTAAGGGGGATCATACCTCATACAAGTCTTCACTTTGCAGTAAACCCTTAGGAAGGCTTGGAATTTTTTGTTCTTGCTCCATTAGTCTTTAACTTTCCTTGGATAGGAAGCAGCTGTTTCCGCAATTCCACAGATGCAATCAAAGCAAGGAAAAAATTAACAGCAACAAGTTTCGCGAAATGCTAAATCATAATTGTAGAGCCAATTAGCAATAGCTATCCTAACTGTACAAGGAACAGACTTTTCTTCGTCACAAATAAGAACTTCAAAGTGTCAATCAATAAACAATAATGAGAAACAATACTAATGAATACTGCATCCTTCACTAAAAGGGTGGAGCGGTAGTGATGCACTGCAGTGACAAAATCAAACAATTAACACCACACAATTTCTATTCCAGTATGGCATAAAAGTATCTGAAAATAAAGATTCAAGCTCGAGCATCTCAATCCAAGTGCACAAAACAACCATCTTGTTAGAAACCCTTGTGATTCTAGAACACAACCATGAACCATCGCCTAAATTTTTCTTTGGTAAAGTCTTGAAAATTGCTGAACCCTTCAAAAGTCAAACCCAAAACAAGATTTTGTTTTTGCCCAGAGAAAAAATGAAATGCTAAGGTAGAAGGTGATCGGTGAAGCCCAGAAAGTCGAAGAATAAATAAAGAAAAAGCAGAGATAGGAAAAGACTTAACCAGCAGAGTGGAGGTGGGAGGGATTTTGTTGAGCTTCCAGCAGGGTACCCCAAGAGATGGTCGGCTAGAAGAAGAATGTCGAATTTGTAATTTATTGGCAAAAAATTAAAGAAAAAGTGGGGACCACCACTCTGTCGTCGTGATAGAAGTACGCATGCCAGGATGTTCGGTAAAATAAATGAGGGAATTGAATCTCCAAATTTTTTATTTGTTATTTTGATAATTTTTTATTTTTTATAAATATTTATATTATAAATTTTATTTTTTATCTTAATCTTATTTTTATTTTCACTTAAATTAATCTAATTTTTAAATTTTAAAAATTTAAAGATGCAGCAAGCACAGATAAGGCGGTGCAACAGATAAAATTTTCAAATAATATGATTAAATAAAATAATTAAATATAAAAATATTATTTATATTATTATATGTAACATACATATTGGTGTGCTTTCATTTATTTTTACAAATTTTTCAGCACAAAGTCTATATTCGCTATCCTATGTATTTGTATCTAAATTTAATAGCTCCATCTAATTTCATTTTGATAGAATGTACCCAAAAATTATATTATTTTTGAAAAATTCCGTGTTGAAAGGTTTGTATAACTTTTAGTATTTAGAATAAAGTTAAAAGGAAAATAATTGAATAAGATTCTTCGGAAGGAATTAAAAAAATCTGGAAACAACTCACAAAATTAGGAATGAAATTGTTTACATTACTGTTGCATCTGGTGGGTTAAGAAATTGAACAAAAAAATAGACATAAAAGACTTCAAAGTTACAATTGAGAAAAATGAGTCCCATAAAAAAATATTTTAATAATTTTAAATCTTTTAAATAAAATTTTCTGAGATTTATTTTGTAAAAGAAAGGAATTGTAAAAAAAATAAATGTTTTTGTTATTTGAAGTGAGCATCACTTAAAAGTTAAAAATCAATGAAAAGATTGTCACATACGCGCGCGCACATATATATATATATATATATATATATATATATATATATATATGTATGTTACTGCATAAAACCAAAAAAATGTTCAAGTATGGGGGCTAAAGCCTTTATTGGCCTGCCCAAATTTTTTCTCCTGAACAAAAAGACATTGTGGGATAATCCTAAAATATAAAAGAAAAGCTCTCCATGTATATGTATATGTATGTATATATATATTCCTATATGTATATTTTATTAAAATAATTATTTGCATTAATAAATTGCAAATAACAACAGAATCAAATTGTATGTAACAGTTACCCTGATTACCCTTTTGGTCAAGATTTTGATGTTATCATTCTCCTTCTAATTAGTTTATCATCACTAATCAAATTTCATCAAAGTGGCTAGGAAGAGATAAATGAAGTGAAAATCTGGCTGAATTCTGCAGACAGGAAGAAGTTGCATAAAGTAAATTCACCAATGTATATTGCCACATTATTTGGTTAAGTTGCTCTTTGTTGCTATCTCTGTGGTAACCAGGCAAGGAATATTTCAATTTACGTTTGGTGATCATGATTTGATTATGTTGGAGAAGTTAATACATTGTAGCAAGTGCATAAAGTCATTCAATTGTCTATCATATTATGTAAAATAAATTTTGGCGTAAAAGATAGGAAATAATGTATCCTTAACTTACTACATTTAAACAAATATTTTATAACAATGCCATACCCATTTTGTCAATTTAGTGTAAAAAAGTGGCAAAATGTTAATAAGTGATTTTGCTCAATATTGGTCCAAGCAAACTCAGGTTTGCAAAGTATTTTTAGATTAACATTTCTAGACAGATATGCCATCTCTCAAAGTAACCTTTCAAGTTTAAATCTTACAATAATTTCTGTTGAAAGTAATCCCCTTTAATTTAAAATTGCTTTTCTGCATCAGTACTACCAATAATCCACATACAAGTATACTTTTTTAATATGTACGTCACTGTGGGAGGATTTAAAACTTTGGCCAGAGAAACTCAAGTTTAACCCTTCTTAACCATAACACAGACAACAGCATAAGCAAAAAAAAATGAAGATTAAAAACGTCAGCCCAAGCACAGTTGTCAAATTGCGCTTAATAGAGCCCTAATTATGTTGCAAGGTTTGGATTGCACAGCATTGTATTGCACTCGCAATTTTGTACAATGAGGACCTAAAGGTAAAACCGTGTCCTTTAAATAGTTTACCCAATTTTAGCCCTTGATTTCCATGCCAACTTTCTCTGCACTTACGCTTTGTTGTTTCTATTCTGGTTAGGTCCTTTGATTGATTCTATTCTGGTTTGATGTGATTGCTTATATTCTGATTAGCTCCAAGCCTCCGACAATGGTTGCTAGCTCCGACAGCGCTTCTATTTTGGTTGGCTCTTCCAATTGCTTCTGTTCTGGTTAACTCCTCCTTAGATTGCTTCTAAGGGTGGGTATCGACTCGGGTCAAACCATTTCAACCTGTCTCAAACCGTAAAAAAAAAAAAATTGGACTAGATTAAGATGGGGTCAAACAAATATAATATAATGTTTTGGTTTAAGATGAAGTAAATTGGGTGGGACTGAATTTGTACCCCTTCTCCATTGGGTTGCTGCAGTAACCCAATAAAAATTTCATATATATATATATATATATATATATTTTGCTGCTATAAAATGTCATTTTATAGATAATATATATTTTTTTGGTGATGCTACAAAACAATGCTATTTCGTAGTTTACTCTAAATCTTTCTAAGGCAGCTCAACGACTCCAGTGTCACTCCTCCGTCCTTCCTTGTCCCTCGACTCCTTCTTTCACAAGCAACGAGTGTTGTCTGTTGTCTCATCGTCTTCGACAATCGACGCCGACCCCCCCTTCCCTCCACCTCATTTGAGCCGTCTCGATCATTTTCTCATCTAGTCGTCACACTTCGAGGTTTTAAGTTTCCAATAGTTGATTGAACCTTGTTGACTTGCCCTCGCTCACCTTATGTCTAGCCGTCCCCAAACCTTCGCTGTTCGACCCATCCTAACCTGAACTAACCCACCCAAATAAAAACACATTTCAACCCAAAAATCTTAGTTTGAAAGATTATTTTGCCTGAGATTGAACTAACTAAATGAGGAATTAAGTTTCACTATATTGAAAAAATTTTACCCCAATTCAAACCAATCCACCCAATGCCCACTCCTAATTGCTTCTATTTTACTTCAACTTTGACGATTTTGGGTGACTTTCTGCTCTCTCCAATTGCTTCTAATGTTGTTCAGTATTTGTTATTTAAAAATTGAAATAAAGTGATTATATTTTTTTAAAGTTATTTTTTTGTATATTATTATTATTTAAAATCATATTACATATATAAAGATATATTTTTGTATATATTACATAATTGTGCAATTATTCAAATTTTAGTGTGTAATGACCCTAGACATAATGGGTGCGCAATTCGCAATCAGAGTCCAAGTGGCCCTGGTTTGCTAACCCACTAACGCATGGACAGGTTCCCCTTGATCTTATTTAATTTGCTGCAACAACGCACTAATCCACTGATCACAATGATACCATAATTGAAATCTTGAGATTACATCATAAGTCCTAGGTGTACCAAGAACCAAAATCTATTCAATGTTATGGCAGGAAACTGGCTCTTTCACTTACCCTTTTCAACAAACGCAATTCTCTGGCAAACACTTCACTTCTACCTTGAGCTACAGTGCTAAAATCCCCCTTAGATGACAAAGCCAACTCCCTTCCGAATTGACAAACAAATCTGAAACTCATTTGGGTAACAATTCATTTCATGCCCTCGGAATGTTCTCATTTTGTCCGCCTCCTCCTGTCCCTATCCCTGCCTCTCTCCCTATCATGATCATCTCTCTCTCTGCTTCCACTCATCTCCCGGTCCCGGTCCCTCCCTCTGTCACTGTCAAAATCATGAACTCTATCTCTGTGTCTGTCTCGCTCCCTCTCTGCATCATGTCCCCTCTCTCTGTCCCTGCCTGTTAATTTTCGCTGTGGACTATCACTTCGACTACGGCTTCGGTGCCGTTTCCTTGAGACATCAAATGAATCATCACGCCTATCCCTCCTTTCTGAAGATGTTCTTCCTGCGATTGTAAGATAAAACAACACCACCTTAAATTTTCACAAACACGTACACACTTGAATACTAGTACAGCAAGCATTACACATTTCTTAGAACTATGCAAAATAGAAATAAATCAAGGCATGAATCATGAGGACAATTACTCAATCCCCCTCCCCTCAGGAAAAAAAAAAAAAAAAAAAACTTTCCATCATTGATCCTACCAGGCACACCTTGACCCAAAGACTGGAGTTCTACCACAAAGTGACATTTAAGTGCCACATCCATAAAAGGAAACAATGGCCAAGATTGCATGATTGCACAATTTATTATCTTGCTTAATTACTATCTATTAGTTACAACTTCTAACCCAGAGGGGCGGGAATTCAAAAATCAGCCATGAACCACATATATAACTATAAAACACCATGACAGACGCCATACAACAGAACAATTATTGCCTACGACCATTTCTCAAAAATTAGTCATATAGTTCCTCATTCCTTGAACGTAAAAATTCCATTAAGATAACATCATAGCGTGAAGCTGCAGTTAAGCCACATAGGCAAAAACGACCTATGAATGTGTTTTTTTTTTCTAACAGAATTTTAAAAGGTTAAGCATCTGTAATGTGTGAAAAAATTACTCTTGTCGAAGCTGTTTGCTACCTAATTTGTCTGAATTGAGTAAACAACATATTTCAACCAAGATATGAAAGAAACATTTCAGACAATGCATTAGCCCACCTAATGCTAATTAAGATACACAATAGCTAACAGCTTAGGTACGACTTCCAAAAAATATTGAGAGAAAACTTACTACTGCCTTGAACATCTTCCCCAGAGTCTGATAACCCATACTCTGTTTGCAGCCGTTTCCGGTGCATTGCAACTTTTCTCTCAATTTCTTCCAAATTTTTAATTCCCCTCTCTTCAAGAGACTCACGATATTCAATTAAAGCAACCTCCAGGCGTCTCAGCTTCTGCCTGTATAAGCAGACATGGTAGTTTACGTGAACATCAGATAATAAATAATAAAAGCAAATTTGGGGAAAGAAAAATATCTATGCGATCAGAAACATAGCATCACTTATTCTCAGAAAATACAGAAATCTTAAGAATCGTCAATCAATATTATGACACAAAGATTGATAGTCAGCCCAGGAATAAGCTACTCTAAGCAGCTCACCTGCATTTATGCACCCCTCCCCCCATAAGGAAAAAAATAAAAACTTCTGCCCACCAAAAGGCCTTTAATTTGTTGATGAAAAAACTTCATTATTGTGTAGAAAGGTCTAGAAAGGAAAATGAACAATCTAAGTTCATAGTATGCTAGCCGTTCAATACTGATAATCAGTTCCAGAAACAACTTAATTAAGGATGAGGAATAAACCTTTGCTCTTCATTTATCCCACTGTCAGGTTGTACTGAAATGCTAGTATCAGCAGCAGACTCCAACTCATCAGCCTTCATAAGACCATCATTTGCATTCTCACTACCAGAAGACGAGTAGCTTAAACCCAGACCTTTTCCACTTCTTTTTTGTTCATCGTCACTCTCATCATCCTCCCGAGCCCATTTAGAAGCAGGCAAAACTGGGTCATTCTTCTCCTTCTTTGGAAAGGCTTTCAGTTCAGGCTGTGGAATGGGAAGGGTAGGCTCCAAAGGGGTAGACCCTTTGTCCTTTGACTGCAAATCATCCTCCCCATAGTGGTTCCATCCAGACAGTCCCACTGGTTCAGGCTCAATGCTTGACTCTCTCTGACTACTAGAATATCTTGCCGAATTCGCTTGATTTTGAGCATATTTCAATTCATCATCCAGTTCATAGCCCCTTTGCTTCTCTGCCTCTTCCAGACTTAGCAACCGTGCAACCATCATTTCTCTACCACCAACAAGTGATAATCCATTGTGTCTGCACCGTCTTTCCAGCTCAGCAAGAGGAAGAGACATTAGCTCTTTCATTGCAGCTCCTCGACCCATTGCCAACGCAGCATCTTGGTTGGCCTTGACACCATCAACTGCATCTTCAGAGGTGATCGTTTTCTCCATTTCAGGTGCATCACCACAGATGGAATGAAACGGTATCACACCAGAGTTCCCAGCTCGAAGAAAAGTGGCTCGTAATCCATTCACATAAGCATCTGAGAAGAGAAACCAGTCGGCCCACACTTGCAGAACTTTCAGCACTCGTTCCTAGAATATGCCAAGGATCACAACAGAATTCAAAAGGATAATCAGAAATTAATTCAAACAAATATGCACTTGTCCAGCGTACCTTTAGGGCCTCAGCAGTAATACGTCCTGTTATGCTACGATACAAATCATTAAAACTCTCCATAATGTCAGGTAATGCTGCTTCAAACTTGGTGCGATATGCAGATGCATTTCTGACAGGGGCACTGCTATTATGAAGAATATCAGAAACGAGCATAAGCCTTGCAACTTTGGTTGGAATAGGGGTTTCTTTAAGAGTCAAGGATTCTGTTAGAACTTCAACTATCTGCAGTAAAAAACAAATTAAAGAAATATATTTCAGGATGCAGTAAATATTAAATTATGGCATAGAAACAACAGCAGAACTAGAGCATTCTTGCGCATATGTTTTGCAATTCTAATTTTCTTTTTTTCTTCATAAAGCTTTGCTTTATTTGCATGGCAAACCATGTATCTTTTTATTCCATAATTAAAAGTATGTGTTTTCACCAAGTCAACCACCATGAAGAATAACATAATCCAAACATATAATAAGTAGGAGCCAGGTCAAGCAACATCAGCTACAGCACAAACATACAGCAATAATATCATACATCAAGAGATATGCTGAACATAGTTATTGAGTGCACCCACATTGTCAAGTACCAGAATAACAGTTTTACCTCACCAGCTGCATCAGCATTATCCAAAGCAAACCCCATAGCCTCTTTTATCTGGCTCCTCTCTAATGTTAAAGCACGCAGCATATCCTCAAACTCATCCCTCTGTGCATCAGTCAGTGTTCTTTCTGGCTCTACACGCTGTAAAATTCCATTCAAAGAGAAAAGTTATAATAATATGAGTAGATGAAGGCAGACAATGTTAAACTATATTTATTCCTCGTGCAAATACAACAAAAAAAAGAGTACCCTGCTTCTTCCTGCAGCATGTGTGGACCCAGACTCCTTTTCATGTTCTGGACTTTTTGCAGTTGGCAAAGATGGAGGAATCCATCTGCAAGGAACACAATATATTCGATAGTTGCCAACCTTATCCATTATCAAGAATTTACAAAACAGCAAAAAGTCAACCAGATCCATTTCTAGCTACATCTTGGCGATAATCAAGTTAAATCAACAAAGAACCAAATTCTCTGAAAAAAAAAAAAAGGGAAAAGAGGAATAGTGTACCTTCCACTACCAGTTATCATGATAAAAGGTTCTGTCCGCCATCTTTGAAGAGTATCGCCCTGCATTGTGCATAATACAAACAAATTTATATAAGAAATTCACAGACATTTTTGTCTTTCCACTATCTCAATTCCACCACCAGTTTTCTCTAGGATTCCTTAATGCTAGAAAGTTCACACAGCAGGGAAGGATTGTCATTTTAGTCAATGCACTCCTGGAAAGCAGATTGCATTTATACTAACAAAAGTGACATACCTGAGCAAATGAATAAAGTCTCCAAACATAATAAGTATGCTCTGTGGAGCCAAGCTCAAACAAGAAATTGAAGAGAGGATTGCCACGACCCCTCTCCATAATAGCTTGTTCAAAAGCACATCCTCCATCCAGAACATACAAAGCCATGGTATCAACCACATGCCTTAAATGGTCATCGTCAGGAGGTGTAACCATTATGTCAGGAACATTAGGAGTGAGAACCTGGCAACATATTAAACATTAACAAAACAAACATGTAGATAGCAAAAATAAATAATATTTAGTCCAGAACTATACACGGCAGTAAGACCTGCAGAAACTTTATCCATTTGGTAGTGAATGACAATCCAGTCATGACACTACAAGTTATTTGCTTTAAGAAATAATGATAATAGGAAACAGAGAACTTACCAGTTCAGAGTTTTGATTTGGCACAGTAGTTACCGGTGGACCTGATGGACCAGACAAGATCACAGTGGCACCCTGCCAATCAAGAAGTGTAAAATAATCTTTTACAGGCAATATGATGATAGAATGTAAGATAAAAATCATCTGTGCTAATGTTCTATAATCATGTTTTGGGCAAAAAGTGGGCAATAGACAGCACATGTATGTTAAAATTTTGGTTTTCTATTATTTAAAAAGCCTGTCGGGCAGAGGACAAAGATAACAATAATACCTCCTTACTCCGAATGGCCATATGCCCAGGCGGCGGTGCAGGTAGAGCTTGTGATGGAAGGGCAACAGATTTGCCCCATCCAATTTTCAGTTCATACTCATAAACCACAACTCCTACACAAAAATTCGTCCTCAGTCTTGCTTTTCCTAGCATACATTCAATGTGCTTCCAAAGGCAAGCCGCATATAGTAGCATACATATCAAAATTGATCATTTATTTATAACTCAGTAACAAAATCAATGCAATCACTAATGTTATATCTGTTTTCAAAAACAGAGTAAAAGAAATGAAACTGAAATGCCTTAAGTAAATACTAAAAAAATTCTGTAAAGAAAAAATTGTAAAATGCAGATTGCAGACCAAATCAGGTAGGGGAGTGCACCAGGCTCCCCACACTTTGGGCCAGAAACTTACCTAGGAGCACCTGACCGAAAGGAAGGCACAGGGCCTTGTCCCACCTTGTGTAGGACGCTTTTAACAACACTGAAAGAAACCCATCTTCATTGACCCAAAACTCTGATGGTCTAAAATATCCCCCAATTAAAGTCAAAGTAATCACATGATCTCACCCTAAATTGCATCAAATGTAATTCCCATGGTACATTTTATACTCCAAAGGTTCAATTCCTGGCATTGACAGAAAAATGAACTCACAACTCTAAAAGAGTGGCATCAACCACTCAGCTCTTTCATTATAACCTAAAACAATGACTGAAAATTATGAAACCTCTATCCTTTTCCAAAACACCCAGCTTGGCATTGACAGAAAAATGAACTAACAACTCTTAAAGCCACTGCTCCCTTAAATTGGCATTGACCACTCAGCTCTTTCATTACAACCTCAAACTATGACTGGGAATTATGAAACCTCTATCCGTTTCCAAAACACTCAGCTTATATGGCTCCCCCTCCCCCTCTTCAAAGAGTGAATATAACTTTCATTCTTCCATTAACAATTACAAAGCCAGCTGTTAGTTGTATGCTATACTACTACTACCTAATATAAACTACAGAGAATAATGCTACAAAGCATGTCTATGTTAATGTCTGAAAAAATAATGGAATATATCATTTGCTTAAGAGGTTTTAATTTCAATTTGATATTCATGGTAGAAGTAACTTACATACAGATTATAGCAGTGTGGAATAAGACCCCCAATATTCTACTACAAAGAAAGCAAGTTATTCCAGTTTTATCTTTTTCTCTCAATTTCATCATGAAAGGACCAAACCTTGCATTTCATCTTTAGCAGCCTGTCCATCAGCTCTGTTCATGAAAGCTACAAAGCCACAATTTCTTTGCCGCCTTCGTTCTTCCTCTGTCCTAGGCCACATTATCTTCACACTAGCAATTGGTCCAAATCTTCCAAATGTCCGGAGAAGAAAATTTTCATCAACCTAGAATTATAAAAAATGCCAAGATAAGATTTGACTTCTTGTTAATTTCCAAAGAACAACAAAGTCCATTTATGAAAAGAAACATCAAACCTTTGGTGAGAGATTTCCAACATAGAGATTAGTAGTTTGTGGATCACCATCATCAAATGATCCTGGAAGTTTTCCGCTTGGATCAAAGTCATCAGGCAGTTCGTCGAAGCGACTTGACTGCTATGGAGGGAACGAAAAAATGATCACTTCAAAAGAATTTTAAATTTATATTTTACTGGCCATATACAAGATAAAATAAAATCCACAGAATAAACCAGAAAAAGGGTATATTCATGTGCATAATTTAGATTATACAGTCAGTCAGGCTATAAATTTTATATTGCACAGAACATCCAAAGAGGCAAAAGAAATCAAACTACAAATTAGCAGATAAAAAATGAGATATGCATCATAATACATCTATCATATGCTTATTTAAGGGTAGTCTTACTAATGGCCTTGCACTTCACAATGAAGATAATTTACAGACAATAAACAAATCTAATGCATGCAAACTCAAAAACACACACCAAAAAAAAAAGAGGGAAAAAAAAAACATTAGCATCTTGATACAAACAAAATACATGTATTAATTGCTAAGAGTATCACTTACAGTAGAATGTTCCCCATGGCGCCCATTACGCCAATGTTCACGATCTTGATTTCGCCTTTCCCTCATCTCTTGCTCATGCTTTAACTCCTCCATAAAATTATCAATGTTCCGTGACTTCCCTTTCTCTTTCTCCTTTGGCTTCTCCTCCTCTTTCTGCAAAGTACAGCATAAACATTAGATTTGGGTACAAGTCCAAATCGACAGAAACAAAGGTCATAACTTCAATTGAGATACTAACTTTCTTTTCAGATTCTTTCCCCTTGGTTGCCAAAGGAGGTGGTATAAAAGATGGGACATACCTGCAACAAAATATCAAGGATGAAGTGCTGTACCAAAATTACTCAAACAATAATAGAATAAGAAAAATTAGATTGACCATTTACAAAAAGTTCCTTCCAACTTTTGTCTCCAAAGACAGCTAATTTGTTGCTTCTGATATTTCCAATTGGTAATCCAGCAAACTCCTCCACAAGACACAAAATTCTCATCTCAACTAATAAATTCAGTCTATGATATTTATTCCCTTCATAAATTCAGACTACTGACATTAAAATTATTCTTGATTCACAAGAGGATAGCTATTCTTTTTGTTTTCCAAGCCAGGCCGAGTCAGGACAACCTTCACAGGACCTACAGACAAGGAACCACAGGCAATTCCACCCTAAATGGGGAAAGAAACAGCCCACAACCAGCCACACAAGTAATGGGAACTCCTGACTTGTGTGAAAGGATGAAGCCAGAATTTATTATTCTTAACATTTTACTCATACAATTGATGAAATCTGACAATCTGTTAAAAATATAATGAATAACTTTTCTTTCTATGAAAAGACAGTCTTTATCTTCTAATTCTAGAAAATTGAATTTGGATCCAAAGAAACAGGTCTTCTAGCTATTTTCTGATAAGGAACGAATTGCCACGTGCACAACACACCAACCCCTAAAACACTATTCTAACTAGCCTCGTTAAGCAAGGTATACAGTCAAAAGTTGACAGTCAAACCACATAATTATACAAAATGAAAAATTTATCAACTTTAAGCTACACTGCACCAAAGCAAAACCTAGATACCCATGCAAATCTATTGGCTTCCTTTTTATATCATCTTTAGAACTTAAAAAAAAATAATAATAATAAGCATTAGTCTCTCCTCCATGCAACACTTACGAAAAAATGTCTTTTCATTGCTACAAGGGATAATCAAATTGTACGATCAAAACCACCATTCTAATTGAGAAGCACCCTAATAATTCAGATATTCAATCAGTCTTATACTCATATTCAGCCAGTCATGATTTGATTGCAAGTTAAGTTACCACCATAAAGGTGTCGGTGCAAGGCACCTTCAGCAGGACACTTGCTCTCAGTGACTAGGCACATGCATCAACAAATTCAACACAGAACAGAACTTGTTCAGAAGAATGCATTTCACAGTTTTGAATATTTAGTAAACCAGTAACAACAAAGCAAAAAGCCTGTAGAAAGGTCCCACTCATCACTAAAAGAGGGACCAAAATTCAACACCAGATAAGAAGTGGAACTGGGTGTTTCTTCCTCTTCTATCCACTGTTAATGGGGCCTATGGTTTTATGGACTTTTGAGACAAGAAATTACACATATATGAATCCCTTTCTTCTTTCTTTTCAATCATGTCCAATTCTCTATGCCTATTCTTCCTTGTATCCAAACCTTTGTTGTTTCTTTTCTTTTTATTTTGATTTCCTATTTCACTCACTGTTTCAAGTCCCAACTTTCAGAATCGATGCTTTCTGTCCCCACACACAATTAATTTTCACTCCCAAAAGCCACTGCCTTTTTTTTTTCTTTTTCATTCCCCCCCCCCCCCCCAAAAACCAAAAATTCCAGTTCAGTTCATCTATATCTACCTTTTCCTACTTGTTTTTCATGATTTTAACAAACATACCATATCACTTGCAGCCTTCCATTGCTATTTTGGCACTCACATTTACTTTGTAATTTTGTGACACTTTTAAATTATCTTCGATTGCTAAGGCAATGTTTCCTCACTGTCTCCATAAATTTTAGCATGGCTTATACATTTAATGAATAGAACAATAGATATATGTGGGTGAAGCATGGAAATCTATCACGATAAAGAGATAGACAATATCAGTTTAGTAATGTACTAGTCAAATGCCATGCCTGTACCAAATGTCTATAAAACCAAATGATGCACCTAATGTTTAATGACAACTGGTAAGACATTTGGCTACTTAATGACTAATGAGTTAACAGTAATGTTTCTAATTTTGAATGTGGTAGCAAGATATTCGAAGAAAAACAGAGACCTTCCTTATACCACACCACGTGCAACACATTGCTCAAATCTCATACAAAAAAATACTGGAAAACTACCTTGAGTTTTAAAAAATTGATGTATAGAGCAATTGAAAAGACAAGTTTCATCTATTACAACATTGGTGTTTAAATATAATGAGAGAACTTACAAAGCAAGACAGCTGCTTTGCCAAGAAAAATTCATTTAAGGCTATGAACACGTGGTGAAGATCGTGGGCCTTAGATGACTTTTAAGACTAAGAAAGATGGTAGAGATTTGAGAGGAGGAGATTGTTGAGGCCGCAATTCTTACATTGGATGTATGAAGGGCTGGATGGCTGCACACAAGCACCAAGAGACAAATACTAACAAATTTTTTGTGCTATTTTGGGATATATTGCCAGAAGGAAGGCATTAGGACTGCTTATATAACATGTTATCCCTTAACCTCTCTTCTCATTCACTATCACCTTGATATGCCTTTATAAAGAAAAATTCATTGAAGGCTATGCTCATTTCATTGGAATCAGTTTCTAGTGTGTGAGAAAGGAGGTTAAAGGATAACATGTTATATAAACAGTCCTAGAGCCTTACTTTCTCAAAAGATATCTTAAGACCCATGACCTTTACCAAATGTTGTGGGACATACAAACTCTATTCCGCAAAAAAATCCCCAATGCAAAACCCCAGAAAGTTACGTGCTTGCCTCAAAATTGGTCAACAAAAGCCCCATGCTTTTGACCATACAAGGCTTTAATACCATTTGAAAGTCAAAAATGCCTTCCGGCAACTCAACAGATAAGCCAGTCTGCATGGGCCACCAAATGGACAAGCCAAGTTCTAATAATTGGCTCTTACGAGTATATAACAATCTCCAATTCCCTAAACCTCCAAGCAGGAATTTGGGTGCCACAAAAAGAGCTCCAAGTACTATAATTATTGCATTATTACTAAAATGTTGTTGGTCATATTTCATGAATTTACACAGGACACACATTTAACAGAAATATTTCATGAATTTGTACATGCTAGTCATCACCTTGATGAAGAACTGTGCAGCTTTTTGGCATGTCAAAAAGAAACCTCTATTAAATTTTACAGCAATTAGCAGCCAAAATTCTTAACTTAAGATGCAAAACATCAGGCTTAAATGTAAATTAAGAGGCTAGTATAAATGCTCCATGGCTTAAGAGAAACAAAAACAGGAGCAATTGGTTGGCTTCCGCCAGACTCATGCACATCACTTCTGTTGTAGAAGTTCTAAAGATAATATTGCATTAAATAATGACAAACAAGAGCAAACACGAGATGCCAAGCCAAAACCGGTAAAAGCAAGCTAAAAAGGTTAAACTTTACTGCCTCAGCCAAACCTTTAAATTGATTTAAGCTGATATGGATGAGACAAGAAAAGATATAATAATATAAATTTGATGGAGATGAAATTAATGAGAATGCCGGCTGCAATAACTCAAATGATGCATCTTAGGGCTGTTATGTATAAGAATTTAAGGGCTGCCGCCCTGTTTTTGATTGCAAATATATCAAGATGTCAATGCATCTTCCTTGAAAGCTTTATTTTAATCTCTGCAAAAGTTGAAGTTGGGATTATTTTTATTTGCATTGCTCATTTTGTTGAACATTTACTCTCCACCAAATTTGTTTCTTTATCGGCTAAAGTCTGTTATATGAATGTTTTGCTACAATTTGTAATACATAAGTGGTTTTCACTTCACGTGGCTTGAGTTCCTATATAATGCCCTGCACCTGAAGCTACTAAAGGAAACTAGCAATGGAAGGCATTTTTGACTTAAGAGTCTTAGACAACCTTAACTTTAGCACACTACTATATTAAAGAAAGTACATCCAAAAAGGAGACCTTGTAATTCATCTAGACATGCATGGACCATAGTATAGACAAAAACTAGAATCTCGACAAGACTAACAATGACATAAGTTTCTAATCCTAGAGGACAGCAAGTTAGATGACATATTGATCCATAAGAAAGATAAGTGATGCTGAAGGAGGCTTGTCGCTTTTAGGTCCCTCAACAATACCAAGACCTAGTTCCCAAGCATGGTATCAGTTCTGAACCACAGATAAATGGGTGCGCATACAATGTGTGTAAAAGTATATAAGCACACAAACATACAGAAAGAATGATAGGTACAGTCCATCATCATATTGTCAACATAAGCTGTGTTCCACATGGAAAAAAATAATAAGAAGAAGAAAAAGAAGTATGACATATGGACCTTTGAATAATGATTATCAGGCTTAAAAATTTAGAATGCATGTGAGAAAAAGCTTCATAAATTGTGTAGCACAATGAAGTTTACCAGTCTTACAATAGCTTAAATGCAACCTTCGATTGAGACACATCTTTAAGTATTCAACATATTTTCACAAACTTCATCACACATGGTATAATATTATGAAGAATCAGAGACAAAATCACCAAATGTGAATTATGATATAGAAACATTCACATTTTTATATGGATATTGATCAAATCCTTTCATTTATTATAGCCTTATTAATCATAGAATATTAATTTAGATAACCATTGCACACATTAAAGATGAATTTCTCAATTTCTGAACACTATTGCAGTTGCTTTTGGAACTTAATAAAGGAAGTTGACTGAAATGGACTGAAATTGCCACCAGTAATAGAACTCTCAACAGGCATGAAGACCTAAAAAGATCATCCATATGGCATTCGCTCATCAGGAAGGTTAAAAAAAAATGAATATAGTAGTATGATATAATTATGTGGTGGAAAGATTAAAGACAACCATAACAAGACAATATGATTGATGCACATGAGAAAGGACCTTGACCTGCAAACTTAAAACAGGAAGGTACCAAGATTTAAAATTTGAGGTTTCACAGCTCATACAATGCTTTGTGCAACAGATTCCATTTTTTCATCTATTTCTTTTATTTATCATCAAATATACCACAATAGGCCCGCAAACAAACAAACATGGAAGGCAAAAAGTGTTTTTAATATTGTAATTATTTACCAATAAAAAATTGTAAAAGTGAGGTAAGTATTAGCTCATCAAGAAAAATAACAAATGATGGAGGAAAATTGGAAGAATTTTCAACTGAAAATTCACAAACAAAATTCACCTTTGCTCTAAGTCACTTCATTGTTTAGCAATTACAAGTTTATAATTGTGAAGTTCTATAAAGGTCTGCAATCAAATCATTTGATCAATTCACAAGCATAATAAGCCGGTATCATTCCTATTTTATAGGATTTCCACAGAGTTACACATGCAAAATAATTTGTATGCCTTGATATGTGATCAACCCAAGTAGTTAACCTTGCTCAAATAAACAAGAATACTGTTCACATTCACTCAAAGTCTGGGACGATTTTCCTTGGCCAATCAAGAAGAAGACTTCAATACAAAAGACACATCTCTATATTTCTCATGAACAGTCCTTTTTAAAATTAAAAGATAAACATCCATTTTATGTTTTTGTTTTCAATGCATATAATAATATGACCTTCAAGAGCATGAGAACTTTCATCTAGAACCCAGATTTCTAAAATACGCTTCCAATTTGTGCAAGCAGAACATATCACATGTTAACAAAAAGCTATATAGTATTGGAATGAATTCCAAACCCTGAAGAAAACATGCCAGTGAAACTAGGGTTCTATAAAAATTGCTTAGATGAGGTTAACTACATATTCATACATTTCATAATTTATTTGAAGCATATCAAAGTATGCATTTTATTATGTCTAAAAGTACAAACCTAATGAATTACGGGTACACCTAGCAGACATGAGTTTTTCCTACTTATGATGCCTGATTAAAAGAGTATAGCAACATGGTTAATCAAAAGCATTTATTTACCTACTTCCCTTCTTTGGACCAGATATCCCATCTTTGGACTTTTCACCTGCCATCCGCGAATGAATAAAAAAGGTCCATACTTTTATTAATGTTATCCAAGATAATAGTAAAAACTATGTATTTATCCACAACGTAAAGACTATATATAATAAATATTTCAAGAGACAAGAAAGAAACATAAATAGCAGGGAAAACAGCACAGAGTTCATCAGTCATACTAACCCTCAGAATCAGTTTTCAATTTTTCATTTGGATTGATAGTTCCTCCTCGAACAAAAGCCTTTGACCCAGGAGTGGTATCTCCTTGAAATGACTCAACAAACTCAGCATATAAGCGAGCAGTCTCATCTTCTGCTCTCTGAAGAAGTAAAATCCTATTAAGATTACTAGAATCGTCTTTCACTAGCAAGCAGTAACTTAGAAGGTTAAATGACCCTTACCTTCTTCTTTGCCTCTTCCTCTTCTCTATGCTTCTGGAATGGTGTCTTTTTCCGTGTAATAGAGAAGGAACTCATCTCTGTATAAGCACTGAAAGCCTGCACACAGATAAAATAAAATTTTGCCCTCATATCAGAAGTTATTCAGAAGCTAGGCTGCATTTGGTTTGGAAAAGTTAATAGATTTCTCATTATCATTTTTATCTTCCAGAAGTAATTTCCATTATGAAAAAAGTTGTGTTGCCAAAAAAATGAATGCAGTGATTACTCATATGATATGGTTTTTCAATGACTTGAACTCTACCATAGTTAATGTAGACATTCCCCAAACATGAGGAGCAATACAGATACAAAAAGACAAGTAGCAAATATTCACAACTACATACAATTCAGGAAAGAAGAGAATAAAAAGAAAAAGAACAAGCAGAAATACAAAATCAATAAGAAATAAAGGAGCTCCCAGTTCGCATTCCATAAAACATGTAGATTGAAAACTACATGACCTTTCCACAAACTTCCTAAAATGCAGTACCCACCACCTCAACTCTGCCACCCAAACTAACAATACCCAACGAAAAAAAATTGCTCATCAAACCAGCTATTAGAAGCCAACACAACAAGGTTAACCAATATTCTCTCACTTAAGAAAATAAAAAATATTCAACCCACGATTACAGAGGCTAATCATTGTGTTCACTTCAATCAAAAGTCTCAAGATGAGGATTGATCCAAATAACAACCTGATACTATTATCCGATTTCCCAAGAAACACAACAAAGAAGTGAAATAACAAAGGTTAAATTTAAAAAATAATGGGTATCTAATATTTAGCCGAATAATGATTTGAAATTCTAACCTCACCAAAAACTTGACCCAGTAGCAAATTAGAATCCAAGGGAGCGCACGAATCAGTTTAATTGAAGTAGGGTCCAACCAGAGTGAAAAGTGAGCACTCGCGTGAAAGGTCTGCGAAAGCAGCAGCAACTTCAACCTCCGAAGAAAAAAATTAAGGCGTCAATGTAATACACAGAAACTTTTAGGTAATGGAAACCATTCATTTCGTGAGATGAAATCAAGGAAATAAAGTATTTGCAGACCCATTAGATACAAAATCGGGACAAAAGTTCGCCCCTTTCGCATCATGGAAGGTAGAAAGAGATTTGAAGGACGAGAAAAGCCGAGAATAGAGAAAGGGAAACAGAGATGGGGGAGCTCACCTGGGCTTTGCCCTTCGTCGGGTCGGAAAGTAAGTGCAGCAGTATCACAGGCGGAGAGGTTTTATATTGCTCCTTTTGTTTACTGGAGACGTGCCATGCTTGATTTTTTGCCCTCAAAACAAAAATAACCTTCAAAGTGAAATACCAAGATTTTAGACATTTTAAAGGTAATTATGACTTTATGACCAAAAAAACCCTTAAGTAGGAAAATAAATAGTTTATAAAAATAAAAAATTGTTAGATTGAGAAGAGAGAAAGTGATGAGTAAGAACGTAAGAGTGTATAACATTTATATATATATATATATATATATATTATTATCTTAAAAATAATTATTAATGTATTTATAATTTAATTTGTGAAAATGAATAAAATTAAAATTTTAAATTTTTTAAGTAAATGTTCATAAATTTTAATTTATAAAATAAAGAGACCCATGAAACTATTCCATATAAAAAGATGAATACATTAACCTAAGAAAGTATGCATAAAATAAACAATTTTACTTTTTAATTAAGTTTTTAAAGTTTTAATTTCTTTTAATTGAATCCTAATCAACTATTATTATGTTCATTAAATTTATATTTTGGTAGGATTATGTCTTAGTAATGTTTAACACATCATTAATTAATGGATAGAGGATTATAATTCTATAAAAATGTGATTTTAATTAATGTAAAAATATTTAATAAAGACTTATTGAAAAAATTAAAATTTTAAAGACACAATTTAAAATGCAAGCATTATTTAAGGACCTAAAGTATATATTAATAAAAAAAATTATGTATAATTACCTCTTATTGTTAGTTTCATACGAACAAAACAAAAAGTCTCTTGTTGCTAGTGAAATTAAAAACCTTTTTAATGAAGTATTTTATATAGTCTACTATGAATTAGACTAAATAATTGAAAATCATGCGAGTTTAAAATTTGGATTTACAATCAAAGTAAACTCTTTAGTTATAAGGGGGTGTTTGGTAGAGTTTTCCTAAAATTCTAGCATTGCAAAATAACTTTCTCATCACAAAATTTTTGACATAATTTTTCAAATAATTAAATTTTTTTAATGTTTAATCAATAAAATTTAATAAATTTAAAGATTTAAGTTTATTTAAATAAAATTTTCATAAAATTTAATTTATAAGAATAAAAAAAATTTAATAATTACTCATAAAACCTTTACAACTCTAGAATGTGTTTCAAAATGATACTTACTTTCTCAAACGCAATAACCACGGCCCCAATTTCACCTTTTAGAACTCCATCGTGGCCAACATTTTCCATGAAGCCCCAAGCCAAGCACTTGAGCTATCCCTCAGAACACCGCCTCAACCCCACCTTACTTCCACAAGCTTTGCACCATTCATCTCATCAGTAGTAACTCAGTCTTTGCTAGGAAAATGCCAACCTAACCAAGGAGTTTTCTCATTTGAGTCAAGTCTAGCCAAGTCGGAGGGCTGTCATGGACTTCGTGAGGAATCTGTGACAAATTTTTCGGTAGAGGAATGGAACCCTAAATGATTTAGCATTGCAAACCTGCTTCACCCAATGCAAGACTACAAACAGAAAAGTTAATCTTCCTTGTAGCAATAATTCCCAAATACTTTTCTATTCCTGTTTGTCCAAAGTATCCAGCAAGTAACCCTAAAAATTAAACTCTAATATCCCAAATGCTTGTATCCAATATTGTCATTAACACATAAAGGGCATTCAGTCTTCTATTTCAAGAACAAAAGACAAATCCCAAAAACAAGGATTTACCAACATGCACTATATATGTGTGCAGCTTTGGCACGATTACTAACCACATGTATGCAAGTTTTTGTGGAAAAAATGTGAAAATTTTAAGTTTATAGTTTTGAAGTGTGTTATAAAAATATTTGTTTTAAAGAATTATTTTGTCTCCCTTGTTTTTAGCACAACAATTTTTAAGATTTAACACTATTTTGATTTTGTATGCTCACTGTTAATAAGTCCAACAAAAATAGTATATTATATATAAATAATAATGTAATAAGTAAGAAAAAAATAATTTAACATAATATGACTTTTTTCATTCAAAAGTATCACTCAATAGAATTTGCTCTTCACAAAACAGGATTTTTGTCTATATCTAACACTTCTATATAAAAGGTATTTGTAAGAAGAAAATCATAGTTGATGAGAAAAAGACAAGAGTTGCTGTTAATCTTATTGGAAACATAAATGGCTGTGAACAAAAATAAAGAAAGAGCCGTTATGAATGACTGAAATAAGGAGCCATAAAAATTAATGGAAAACGCTATAACCATGTCTTTGTGGATTTATTAAAAAAAATTAAAAATAAAAAAAATTTAAATAAAAAAATAAGAGATATAAATAAAATTATAAGTATAAAAATGTAGAAATAAAAGTATTAAAATTAATAATGAGAAAATTATTTAAATAATAATAAAAAACCAATGAGTTAATGGCTATCATAAAAATAAACATATGGCATCATTAAGTTTTAGTATAATTAATAAATAATTAAGTCATTTTAATATATTGCCTTGAGTGTAATTTAAGTTATATACTTAAAAAAAATCTTATTAAAAGAAGTAAAATATATTTTAATGGTTTTTTATATTTTAAAAAGAATAAAATTTTAACTACCAATTAAAAATATATTGAAATAAAAAAAAATAAACATATGACAAATGGCAGAAACTTTAAATGATTTTAACAGTAAAAAAGCTTCTCCATTTTTTTTTTTTTTGGAAAGGAAGGCTTCTCCATTTTCACACCCAAAAACTGAACACCTTGTGAAGAAGAAACGTTGGCTATTAAGGTTGTTAAATGTGATATATAAAAGTCAATTAAAGCCTTTTAAAAATAATACGACAGTTTCAACCTATGTTTGAGAACACAAAGGACAAAGCTTATTTTTAGCAAGATTTCCAGCACAACGATTCACTATTTAATTAGTCACAAGCTTGCCTTAGGACCCTTCACAACCCTAAAATTAATTTTTATAGTAAAATATGGGTGGGTATAGGTTTCACTATTTCTTTCAAGAATATCTCTACCATTTCTTTTATTTAATGAATTCGCATATTTTACATACACACTTTTTGATAAATCTATTCAAAATCAATTTTATTCAATCAATCTAGCATATAATCATGAACCAAAAACAAGATTTCAATCTCTAGGCTTTTTACAAAATTTTCTCTAAAAATCCATGCTTTTTTTTGGGAACTAAAAAAAAAAATTCATACTTGTTGAAACAAGGATTTAAAAGAGAAACATAGATTGATTTAACAACGAAAATGTCATCACTAATATATTTTCATAAAACGTAATTAGCACTCAATATAGGTGAGGAAGTTGCCGGGGCGAGCCAGAATCTTATAGCATGTATTGCTATAGAGATCTAAACGCGGCTCCCACAAACTATGGGAGTATAATACTTGCCAACAGCTTGTGAATAATTTAATATCTAAGTTTTATAAAATATTTTTGATAATATTATTTTTAAGTAAGGTTTTTATAAAAACCTATTTATAAAAATAAAAAGAAGAGGGAAGGGAAGATTCACACTCGTTAAATGCTACATGCATTATAAATAATCATGTTGGAGCCATGGGCGTTGAAAATGAGTTGCTAATGTATCTAGTAAGTAAAGATATATAAAATATCTTTTCAAATGTGAACTAAATATGTAATATTTTATATTTTAAAATTATTTATAGGATATGCATCATACTTGATGCAAAACCATTCTTTATAAATATAAAGAAAAACTCTAAATTATTTTTTTGTCACAAACAATTGAATTAAATTATCCTTTTTTTTTAACCATTAAGCAACATTCAATGTGACATGTCAAAAAATAAAATTTTTATATGAAAATCAAAGCTCCACTCTTATTTTTATTTATCTATACTAGTATATAAGGGGAACACCTCTTGAATAATTTTCTTTTAGTGTTACTTTAGATGAATAAAGTATTAAAGAAGTAATACAAATTTTAAATTATAACTATGTACTTACTTTTTCATTAACTACATAACAAATCATTTTTGGCAATATAAAAAACTTACTCCCTTATACATGATCACATTCTAAAGAAATTGATATTTACTTTTTTAATATTTTATATGTAGTTAATTAAATATATTAAAAAAATGACATGGGCATAAGAACATGCATGAATTCTAATTAATTTTTAAAATCATTGTAATAGTAAAATAAAATAATGAATTTAGATCATTCACTATTTTTTAAAAAGAATTCAATAAATTGTCCAAGTTAAAGATGGATATTTCCAAATAATTGCTAAAATTAAGATCTTGTCCTTGCGCAAGTTTTCACCTCAGCATTCGGACTTCTATTATGACTTGGGAGTACATGGCAGTGTATATTGGAAAATGTTAGTGATATCTGAGGGAGTGCAGGTTCCTCTACGTCTACATACAAATTTTTTCAAAATGAGAGATAGATTAAAGTAAAAATGTAAGAATATGTAATTTATATATAAAATAAATATGTAAATATAATATTATTTTATATATTTTCTTTTATTAATATTTTTATAAATAAATTTTTAAAAATTTTTTAATTAAAATATTTTAAATCATTTAATTATTAAATACTAAGCTGTGGCTAAACAAATTTAATAAGTTTACGTTAGGTTTGTAAATGTTAGTAAAAAATGTGATCTGATTAAATTTTTAAATAATTTTAGAAAATATTAACACATTTTTCTAAAAAATGTGTATATATTTTTTCTGGTCGTTTCATGTGAGTGTAATGTAATCCTTAAAAAAATGGTAACAATTTAACGTTGTTGTAACTTGGATTTGCACAAATGGCGTTCATGCCCTTCTGGGAAGAGAGAAAAGGAAAGAAAGCAAGAAAGACAGAAAACCAAAAGAGAGAGAGAGAAAAGAGAAGGGACAGTCACAGAGGGACGTGCGCGTGACAAATTGAGAAAAACGGAAATGAAGAAACCAGGAGGAACAGAGAAAAAGAGGGTGCGACGGTCCTCAGCAGCCACCCTAAATGGCGGCAGGGATCCCAGCTCCGACACTCCTCCTAGGGTTACCTCTCTCTTTCTTTGATCTAGGGTTTTTTTTTTTTTTTTTGCGCAATCAATAGATTAGAAATGCCATTTTCGATTTCAAATTTTTCATTTTGTTTTGATTATAGGAATGTTAAGTAGGGAAAAAAGATCATGGTACAGTTACTGTCCGTTTTGTTTGCTTTTCTTTGACAAAGCTGATTGTAGTGGAGATTAGGCAATTATACCATGGGGTGTGAACCATAGGCTTCCCATTTGAAGATTATAATATATATAGTTATTTGTGTATATGCATCAAAATTCATTTTTATTTTTAATAATTGAGATGTATAGAAGCATTAGTGTGCTTTAACTACCCTGCTTAAATTTATTCTGTAGCCCATTTGGTTGTTAGAGAATGTTGGGATAGGAAGGATGACCAGAGTCCAAGGTCATGGATCAATTTGTTTCGCCCCTGATGGTTTGAGAGTAGGAATTTTGAGGGTATACTGATTGATCTTATTATAATTTTTCAGGTCAGTTGGTTATTGATTGATCGAAGTCATGGTCCTACAGAAATACATAATAAATTGAATCATGGTCCTACAGAAATACAAACTCTAACTTTGTACACCACTATATCTTCTAAGACTTATCTAAAATACATAATAAATTGAATCTAATTCCTATTGGGTCATATGACTGACCCGGCCCATATTTCCACACTCCCCCTCAAACTGGCTTGAAGATGTCTTCCATGGCTAGCTTGCTAACTACAATAACAACAATAACAAGTAGAGCCTTATCTCATTAGATGGGGTTGGCTATATAGATTAAACGCCATCATAAAATTATATTTGAAATCAAGTTTTTGGAATATAAAATATAAGCTACTTGACCACTTGTAGGAATATAAGGCATACAAATAACTCCACTATCAATCTTCTCTTATTGAAGTGTTTATCAATTTCAACATGTTTTGTTTTATCATGAAGCACGGGATTATGTGAAATAGCAATGGCAGACTTGTCACAATAGACCTTCATAGGCTCGGGTGACCCTCCTCTTAGTTCGTCTAACAGCCTTCTTAACCACATCACTTCACAAGTGCCAAGGGCAATGGCCCTAAATTCTGCTTCAGCAGTACTCCTTGCTACCACATTTTGTTTTTTACTTCTCCAAGTAATCAGATTCTCCCCATCAAAGGTGTAGTATCCTGACATTGATCATCTATCCATGACATTTCTAGCCCAATCTGCAGCAGTATAAGCTTCAATCGGGTATGCCCCTGATTTTAAAAAGTAATCCTTTCCCCGGGGTACTCTTCAAGTACCTTAGGATTCAGCACACAGGTTTAAAGTGCACTTTTTACAGGGCATGCATGAATTAGCTTACACAGCAAATACTATATCAGGTTGAGTGTCTGATAAGTGTATTAATTTGCTAACTAGTTTTTGATACTGCTCCTTCCTTATAATATCTTTCTCCTTAGCTAGTTGAAGTTTTAAGTTTGACTTTATCGGGGCTTTGGCTATTTTTCATCCAAGCATCCTAGTTTCATCAAGCAACTCTAGAACATACTTGTGTTGGTTTACAAATATCCCTTCTTTGGACCTTGCGAACTCCATTCCAAGGAAATATTTTAAAGCTTCTAGGTCTTTGATTTCAAACTTCTCAGCTAGTTTCCTCTTTAGATCCTCTATTCCATTGACATCATTTCCTGTTAAGACAATATCATCAACATAGAGTCATAGGCTATCAAAACAGTAAGCTTTTCAGAATGAGATTGTCTATAAAACAGTGTATGATCTGCCTAACTTTGGGTATTACCATGCCCTCTTATGACGCTTCCAGATATTTCAAACTAGACCCTAGGTGATTGTTTATGGCCATACAAAGATTTTTTAAGTTTGCATACTTTCCCAACTCCAATCTTCTCTTCAAAACCCGGTGGGGAATTCATAAACACTTCCTCCTCCAAGTCTCCATGTAGGAAGTCATTCTTTACTTCTAATTAATGTAGAGGCCAACCATAAGTGACAACCAATGAAAGGAGAACCTTGATTGAGTTAATTTTTGCTACAGGAGCAAAAGTTTCCTGATAATCCAGACCATGGGTTTGTGTAAACCCTCGGGCCATTAATGAGGGCTTGTAACTCTCAACACTCCCTTTTGCCTTATGTTTTATGGTAGAAATTTACCTGCAACCCACTGTATTATTACCTCTTGGTAGTTCAACCATCTCCCCAAGTCCCCTTTTTTGGAAGAGCACTCATTTCTTCTAGTACAGCTAAACGCCAATCTGGATCCTCAAGTGCCTCCTGTACGTTCCTTGGCACAAACTGATTAGATATCCTTGACAAAAAAATTTTATGATTGCTGGACAGATTGTCATGTGAAATAAATTTAGCAATGAAATGCTGAGTACGTGACGTTGTACCTTTCCTAGTAGCAATAGGAAGGTCCAAATTTGAAGACTTAATTTTTGGAAGATCAGTAGAAATAATGGGAGTTTCAGAAATAAAAGTAATAATGTTTGGATTAGAATCAACCTGTACATTGTCAGACAAAGTCCTCAGGTTCAGTTGTTGATCAAGTACTAGAGAAGTAACTTGATAGTATTTTGTTTTTTTTGTCTTCTCCTAGTGCATGCCAACATATTGTTTTTCTGTTTGCATTTCTCCCCCTGTATTGGAACTGTCTTGTTGACTAAAAACACTTTCCCTTACATTAATTTCTGGATTTAAGTCCAGAATGAGGTGTGGTAAAGGATCAGGTTCAGTGAGTTTTTGTTGCCAAAAATTGCCTTCATTTTCCCCATAAATACCCCCCTGAAGATGATTTTTGGAAAAATAGGGAGTATTCTCAAGAAAGGACACATCCATGCTGACGGACATTCGTTTTGTGATGGGTTTTAAAACACTTGTATCCCCTCTTATTAGGTGTATAACCCAAGAAAATGCTTTTGTCAGACCTAGGGTCTAATTTAGTTCTGAAAAACGGAGGTACAAACACAAAACAAGTGCAGCCAAAAATTTTTGAAGGAACATCAGCAGTCGTTGTAACATGGGGAAAAAATTTCTTGAGACTATTTAAAGGTGTTTCAAATTTTAAAACCCTTATTGGCATGCGGTTAATCAAATAGGTTGCAGTTAAAACAGCATCTCCCTACAAGTATTTTGGAACATTCATAGAAAACATAATTGATTGTGCAACCTCTAAAAGGTATCTATTCTTACGTTTTGCAATGCCATCTTGTTGGGGAGTTTCTTTAGAAGTTGATTGATGCACTATCACCTTTTCTTTTAAAAATGTCCTAAACATTCATTAGAATACTCAGTTCCATTGTCTAAACGTAAGATGCAAATTTTGGTTTGAAATTGAGTTTCTCTCATTTGGTAAAAATAGAACTCCTACCTCAGATTTCTTATTCATCAAACAAACCCAGCACAATCTAGTATGATCATCTATGAATGTAACAAACCATTTTTTTCCACTTGAAGTCTCAATTTTAGAGGGTCCCCACACATCACTATGAATGAGATAAAATGGTTTTGATGGACTATATGGTTTTGAAACAAACATAACACGATGTTCTTTTGACAAATGACAAACTTCACACTGAATTAAAGAAAGATCTACATTTGTAAATAAACTAGGAAATAAATGTTTTAAATACACAAAACTTGGATGTCCTAATCTAAGATGCCATTGCATAATTTCAGCCAACATAGGAGGTGAGTTGATACCACCATAGCCGTGTACCATACTAGGAGATTCATCCAAGTAGTTTAGTCCATCTACTTCTCTAGCACTACCAATCATCTTCCTGGATTTCTTATCCTAAAATATACATGAAGATTCATCAAAAACAACTAAACAACTTGCAAGTCTACTCACAGATAACAGGTTACAAGCTAGTTTAGGAACATGAAGAATATTTTGAAGTACAATGGTTGGAGATATTTGGTACATCCTTTATAAGCAATAGGAGCAAGACTTGCATCAACAATCTTGATTTTATTATTTCCAGGACAAGTATTTAAGTAGAAAAGAAGTTGGAAAGGCTAGTCATATGTTCTGAAGCTCCTGAATCTATAATCCAAGTAGCAAAGTTCAAAGTAGAAGAGAGTGCCAAAGGATTGCTACTTGTATGTGCCAAAGTGCTTGTAGGAGTACTAGAGGATGAATTGACCTTCAGAAGTTTTAGAAGGTGCTCCAATTGTTCCTTACTAAATGGCCCACTGTCAGCTTCATGAGCAACTAGTTGATTTCTTTTCCTTTTGGTTTCCAATTGGCTGGCTATCCATGAAGTTGCCAGCAAGTCTCCTGGGTATGACATGGCTTATTGCAGTGATTACACCATACTCGGGGTTTCTCCTCAGGTTTCTTGGCAACAACATTAACATTGGCGGCAGTCAATGCTGAGTTCACAGGTGCAAGACCTAGATTCCCTACACTCTTTCCCAACAAAACATGTCTACAGCTCTCTTCTCTCCTTACCTCCTAAAAAACTGCATTAATAGATGGTTGTGGTGTCCTGCTGATAATTCTCCCCCTAACCTCCTCATATTCCACATTAAGACCTGCTAAGAAAGTGAATACACGGATAGTCTCAACTATGGTTTTATATGTATTACTATCAGCCGGACACTTACATTCATTTTCATTAAAAAGGTCTAAATCTTGTTAAATCCTCTTTAGAGAATTGAAATACTTGGATACAAAGTCATTGCCTTATCTAAAATACATAATAAATTAAATCTAATACCTATCTGGTCATATGACTGACCTGGCCCATATTTCCACAAGCTTATTATATTTGTATGCTTGTATTGGTTTTATACATTGTTCTAGGCTTCATGACAATGCCTTATTTTGTATATTTTAGGACCTCTTTTCTTTTTAGTGCTTGCTAGATCATTTCCTTGCCATGTTCAAAATTTTAAATGCGCACATTTTTTTTAGTTTCTTTTTCTTTGTCACTTTTATTTGACAAGTGAATTTTTTTTTTGTCACCCAATTTGCCTCAGATTTTTGTTTTTTTCAGAAACAAGCTGCCAAGAAAGATGTATTTCAGTTGTTTGCTGAGAAGGTGAGGGACCATAAGGATTTAGTCTCTAGATGGGCTGTTCTACAGGAAACACGTGTTGAATATTTTAGAGGAAAGGATTTTGTGAGCTTCCTGAAAAATCACCCAGAGCTCAAAGATATTCTAGACTCAGATAGGAATCTAGAAACAGAAGATATTGCCAATACTCTACTGAGAAAAAATCTTTTAGTGCGTTGTGATCGTGTGGTAAAAACTCTTCGTCCTGGAAAGAAAAAGTTGTCTACCTGGCCGGCACATTTGGAAATCTTCCCTGTAAGTTGTTTCATTTATGGTATCAGTTTTCTTGACGCAATTATTGAGTTGCAATAATATAAGAAGCTTTTACATGCATGTGTTTGCATGTGGACAAGTTAAAATTTAGAATCCAGATGGCACTGCAATATTGAACTGTTTGACATTATATTCTCTTTAGTTCATCATCACCTGCTAACAGAATCTTTTTATTTCTTCTTTCTTGGTGAAAGTTGCATTCTTACTCATACTTGAGTCATGACTGCTATGTGGCATTTTGGAATAAGATTTATGTTTGAATTATATGGAGGGGCCACAAAAGAAGATTGAAGGGTTTTGAGCTGAGATATTGTGGGGCCCATAATAATATAACTAAAATCTTGGAAATTTTCTGGTGTTGAAACTTATGGCTGCTTTCTATGGACATTGTAGGTCCACCTCTGCCCAAGATGGTTACTGGTGTTATATGGGGGGAAACAGATAACTTGATGATTGGAGTGGCCAATTTGTGGGCCTCTCTCTTGGATTGTCTTGTATGTGTATTTTTTTGCATTAAAGGTTGTCTGTTTCCAGTTCATCAAGACCTTATGCATTGATAAACAGTTCTATTTTGTTCATATGTTGTGCTACTTTATTTGCATAATGTGTCATTTAGTATACAAATGAAAACGATCTTAACCTTCTATTACTTTGTAGTCTTGGATTTTTGAATCTTGAAAAAGTGAAGAAGACAAGGAAAACAGAATGTTTTGAGCTTTATGAAAGTTATGCATGAGCATTTTGACCCATACATTGAATTTAAATGCATATTGATAGCTGTACTCTATGTAGTAGGTTAAGAAAGTGGTTAGATTTCCATATGTTACATCTTAACAATATCAGACTGTTATTTGCAGGAGCAAGTATTTTCTGAAAATGATGCTTTTTTTGCATGGACATTTGTAAAACGCCGACCACTTTGGCAGACGCTCCTCTCATTTTTCTGGCCTGTGTTAACATTGGCGATTTGCTTATTTCCGGTGTATCCCCATCGTTGCAAATTATTAATACTTTACTCATGTGCTGGGATCCTTCTGCTTATCCTCTCACTACTTTTGAGTAAGTATTGCTTTTATTTTTGTTAGGAGGCTCATGGGTACTTAATGTATTAGTTATAATATATAGTCTTATGTAACTAGAAGTGAAGAAATAATAGGAACTTAGTTCCTACAATTGTTTTCTCTCTCTAAAATCCCTTTTCTCTCCCTTCTCTCTACAAATTACATGGTATCAGAGCCTATCCCCAGTTTTGAAACCTTAACCCTAATTTAGAAACCCAAATTTCCAAATTCTTAAAATCCTAATCCTAATCCCCAAATCCCACCTTCTAACCTTTTGATCGGACCTTAAATCTTCCATCTTCCTCCCCTTTCTTTACATCGGGGCTTGGAGAGCGATGAACCGCTAATGGGAATCGCAAGCTAAGGGAAAGTCATCACTCGCACTCCCTTCACGACCAAGAAGAGTTGCAGCGTTAGGCCAGTGATAGTCTAAGGAAGGGCGAACGGTGGCCAACTAGGAGGTTGGGTCCTTGGCTGACAATTCTTGGTGCTGAGTCCTTGAATAACATGTTTGGTGCTTGTAGAAGCTTGGTGGTGTGCGAAAATAGGTGTGCAGGTTGAAGAAGCCCCTGAATCCAATCCTGAAGGTGGTGATTTTGGTGCCCTCTAGTGAAGGGAAGGTCAAAACATAGCTATTGGGTGTGTTGGGAATCTAATTAGGTGGCTTGAGGATATTACAGACCTCTGTTAACTGTTGGAGACCTTTGGAGGGGAGTGTGATGGTTGTGGTTGATGAAACTACTATTTTGAAGGTTGCTACTGTTGTATTCTCTTGGTGTAATATTTGGTCTAATTTGGCATAAGTTGGTTAAAATTGACTCAATATAATTGTAAAAGAGTATTAAAAAAAAACAAGGGAATGTTTGGTGGTACTAGTGTTGTGTTTGGAGAAGAAGCATTAGTGAGTAAAGAACCCAATTGATGAAAGTAATGAGACAAAGATGATAACTGAGATAACTTCTGATGTGAAAATTATTGAGAGGCCTCTGGATGGTGAGATGAGTGAAGGATGAGATGGGGAGGTCTTCCAAGTATGCTATCACGATACAAAGTTAGGACATCTAGAGAGGAATTGTTGGAATTTGTGACAGTCTCACAATCCCAAATTTGGATGTGTAGCTACTCAAAACGGAATTTTACCTACTTCTTCACCACCTGTGATGGATTTGAGAACTATATCAGTGACTATGATGTTGAATTTTATAACTGTATCATTAACTATGACTGAAAATGAATTTTATAGATATAATCAGTTTCTAGCATCACAAGGTATTGAAAAATCTTCCATAGTCTCCCTTGCCAAATCAGGTAGTTCAACGGATTGCCTCACTTCCACTACACGCAATTGGGTCATTGACTCAAGGGCCACAAATCATATGACAGGTAATACAGATATTCTCACATCATTTCATCCATCTTTGAAATTGTCTAATGTTACCTTGGCAAATGGCTCAACTACTCCAGTCAGCGAAAGTGGTATAGGTCTCCCTTCACTTGCCTTATCATTGTCATTTGTATTATGTCTCCCTCAGTTCCCATTTAATTTATTGTCAGTTAGTAAAATCACACAATCTCTTAACTTTAGTGTTTATTTCTTTCTTGGATATTGTTATTTTTAGGATCTTGGGACAAAGAAGATTATTGGTAAAAGTCGTAAGTCCAATGGCCTATACATTTTGGAGGACAATCCTACACCTTAATCTTTTGCTTGCTCAAGTGGAACTTTCCCAATGGAAGTTAATTGTTGCCTTGGACATCCATCTTTAGATGCCCTTAAGAAGTTGTGTCCTGACTTTTGTTCAATGTTTGTGTTAAATTGTGTGAAGCCTGTCAGTTGGCCAAGCATCATAGAGGGGCTTATCATCCAAGAATAGATAAGCGGGCTGCATCTCCTTTTGAATTAGTCCACTCTGATGTGTGGGGTCCTTGTCCTGTTGAGTCCAAACCTGGGTTTAGGTATTTTGCAACCTTCGTAGATCACTATTCTCATGTCACTTGGCTTTATCTAATGAAAAACCGTTCAAAGTTGTTTTCAGTTTTTGTACTTTCTATGCTGAGATCCAAAGCCAATTTAATATTTCTCTTCACTGTTAAAGAACCACCCTCTTCCTCTCCTTCCATAGGCTCCCCTACCCTTCCTTTTGAGCCACCATCTTGGCCTAGTTTTTTTACCTTCATTTCAATATACCTAGTCTCGGTAAAAAAGACTTGTGGATAATACATCCTCTCCTCCAAAAGATAGAGCTATGGACTCACCACTTGCATCAACTTCATCATCCTCAGATCCTCAGCAATCAAATCCTTCTCTTGACCTCCCCATCGGTCTTCGGAAAGGTAAACGTGAATGTACCTGTCCTATTACTCAATATGTGTCTTACAATAATCTATCTCCTTCTTCTAAGTCTTTTGCAGTGGCCTTAGACTCCTTAACTATTCCTAAAACTCTCTCTGAAGCTCTTTCTCATAGTGGATGGCATGCAGCCATGTTTGAAGGAATTTTTGCTCTTGACCAAAACCAAACTTGGGAGTTAGTGCATCTCCCTAAAAGAAAATAGGCAATTGGATGCAAATGGGTGTTTTCTATTACAGTTAATCCATATGGATCTATTTCTCGGCTCAAAGGTCATCTAGTAGCCAAAGGTTATACTCAAACATATGGCATTGACTATTCAAAAACCTTCTCCTTAGTGGCTAAGATGACCCCAGTCAAACTTCTCATTTCTCTGGCAGCCTCACACCATTGGCCCTTGCTTCAATTGGATGTGAAAAATGTTTTCTTACATGGGGATTCACAAGAAGAGGTATATATGGAGCAATCCCTGGGTTTATTACTCTAGGGGAGAATGGAAAGGTATGTAGACTTCAGAAGTCTCTATATGGCTTGAAGCAATCTCCACGAGCGTCATTTGGAAGGGAATTCACAAGAAGAGGTATATATGGAGCAATCCCAGGGTTTATTACTCTAGGGGAGAATGGAAAGGTATGTAGACTTCAGAAGTCTTTGTATGGCTTGAAGCAATCTCCACGGGCGTCGTTTGGAAGGTTTAGCCAGGCTGTTTTACAATTTGGTCTTAAACCGAGCAACTATGATCACTTTATCTTCTATCTAAACTCCAATACTAGGTGTATCTTCTTGGTAGTTTATGTCAATAATATTGTTATCACGGGCAGTAATATGGTCGGTATTAATGCTCTTAAGTCCTTCCTCCAATCTCAAATTCATACAAAGGATCTAGGTAACTTGAAGTACTTCCTAGGTATTGAAGTGACCCATAGTAGAAAGCAGATATTTTTGTCACAAAGGAAGTATGTTTTGGATATGCTAAAGGAAACTGGCTTATTAGGTGCAAAACCTTGTGATTCACAAATGGTTCCTAATGTGAAATTTATGGCAGATGATGGAGACAAATTTCCAGAGCCCAAGAGATACCCAAGGTTAGTTGGCAAACTGAATTACCTAACACTGACTAGACTAGACATTGTCTTCGCAATGAGTGTTATGAGTCAATTCATGTACTCTCCATATATTTCTCATTGGGTTGCAATTTTACACATTGTGAGGTATCTAAAAGGATCCCCAATTCAAGGCATACTTTATAGTGATCATGGACATTGTGAGGTAGAGGGATTCTCGAATGTAGATTGGGCTGGCTGCCCAAATGATAGAAGATCCACATCTGAATACTGTGTTTGTTGGAGGTAATCTAGTATCTTGGAAGAACAAGAAACAAATAGTGGTGGCTAGGTCTAGTGCAGAATCAGAATATAGAGCTATGGCACATACAACATGTGAGTTAGTGTGAATTCATCAGCTGCTGGATGAATTGGGTTTCCAGGGTAAACAACCTATAAACGTATGGTGTGACAACCAAGTAGCACTTCATATTACTTCAAATCCTGTCTTTCATGAGAGAACCAAGCATATTGAAGCAGATTGTCATTTTGTTCATGAAAAGCTTTGACAAAAAATTATCACCACTTGTTATGTGAGAACAGGGGAGCAATTGGCTGATATTTTTATTAAGGCACTTAATTGTGCTTGGGTTAATTATATTTGTAACAAGTTGGACAGGCATGATTAACATCTATGCTCCAACTTGAAGGGGAGTGTTAGGAGGCTCATGGGTACTTAATGTATTAGTTATAATATATAGTCTATGTAACTAGAAGTGAAGAAATAATAAGAACTCAGTTCCTACAATTGCTTTCTCTCATTAAAATCCCTTTTCTCTCCCTTCTCTCTAAAAATTACAATTTTATACTATTTGACCATATTTATTTAGGTTCTTGTTCACACTATAATTCCTTTTTAAGATATTGTTTCCAATTTTCATCTATCAAGGCAATTTGATAATATGTTGCAGCAGTACACTGCATGTACAGCCTTGGTTCATTTGCTGACAAATATGTATAGTCTATTTATTTCATAATTGCTATGCAAACTATTCAAATGTTAACTTGTATCACATGTTTTTTAATTGTTATAAATGTGCATTTCTCTTTTACCCCTCTGAACATGGATAACTTTTTTGCTGGAAAAAAAGTCATAGAATGATTTGAACAATGAATTGATAGCTTCAAGCTGCAAGGAGCTTTGAGACGTATGTGAATGTTGTAGTTCAAAATATTTGTAGATATGGTTGTTGACTTTTGTTAGTACTCAAATACTTTAGTGCTCTTGAATGCGTGGAGTTTGAGTTAGCTGTAGGGTTTGTTCGGTGATAGTTTTTGGGCAGAACACTATTTAAAAATTTTCAATTTATCATCCTACTTGTTCTTATCCTTTATTTCAGCAATATTGTGTTGTAAGGTTTTCATTAGAAGTCATGCTCTGGGTAACTGTGGCCCTCTCCTCTGAGACTGATTACCACCTTGTCTGAAAGAGGGTGGAGTATGATATCTCACCGTTTGTGCATGTGCGCTTTTTGTTTGTGTCATTATCCACTCCACAGTCTTCACTCAATTATTGACATGGTTTTATTGATCATATCTTTGCTCGACTTTATTTATTTCAGAAGATACTTTTTTTTTTTTTGGTCTAAGGGCAAGAAATATTGGATTGCAATGTATTTATCCATTCCACAGTCTCTAAGTTGATTGCTGTTTCCTCTGCCTGAGGTATTTGTGATTTGATGCAACACAGTCTCCATGGGCAGGCTCAGGATGTTTCAAATGGTTTGTATGTGGGATGATTGTGATCAAAGAGTTAAAAGGGCTTTTGTTATGGTAAAAACTGCAGAGACAGTGGGTTGCTTGAGCCTGGAAAGAACGGTGTTGCAGTTAAATGATTGGATTGCAGAGGTGATGGGTATTTAGATAGGATGGTTGCATTCAAATTATTGTTTTCTTTTGTTTACAGGAGGTCACATTCATGGATCTACTTTATTTTTAAATGGTTGTATGGGGCAGGATAGGATGTGACCGAAACTTCAATATACACCAAAGGTTAAAAGATGTGGATCTATTAATCATGCCAACCCAGAGCCTTTTTTTCCCCTTGCAGGTCTTCCTTAACTTGTTAGTTCTTTAGTCAGTGGGGGCTGGGATGAAAACCAAAACACTGGTCCAAAGTCTTGCTCAAATTATGTGTTACAGTCCAAAACTACTTTCCCTTCATTTTTGTGCCCTTGAATTCAATCGTTGAAGACTGATAATGAGAAACAGACCATCATAGTCTGAGACTCTGATGTGTAAGGAGCACCCTAGCTGTAGCAAGAGGCATTTGGGAAAAAAAGGAATCTTCGAAGCTAAGATTAAGTGGGATTGAAGCCCACAGTATAGGCTTCTTAAGTGTTTTTGCCCTAGATTTTATCTTCATGTTGGGGTTAATTTTGATGGTATGATTTATTAAAAAATTTGATGGTATTATTCCTTTTTTTTGGACTTGATACATATTAGTTTTATTTCCAAATATCATTTTTCATTGGAGGTAGGAGTTTTACAGTTCTCTATCTGGTGCCCACAATCTGATCTGTGTGTGTTGTTTGATCCTTGTAAGGATCTCTATTTTGATAATCCTTCATCACTGCTACCATAATTATTATATAAACAGTAATTCCATTATTGATTGAAATGTGGGTTATAAGTTATTCTCAGTGACGTTTATGTACCATTAACAATGCTTATTGCTGCTACTCAGTAGTGGTGACTGTTATTGGCTGCTAATGCCATCCCAAACCATTACTCGTAATTTTAAAATTAGATTTGACGTTTAAACAATTTAAATATTAGATTATAATTCTAACCCTATGCAAGTTTTGGTAGAACTGGAATTGCAAATGCAAATTTCGGTTCTGATTGCAATTTATTAATCTAGGTGGAATCCTGCAAAATACAGATATGCATGTAAAAGGTCATTATGCTAGCTAAAACATCAAGACCATCATCGTTATTGTGTGCATGAATGTTTGACACACTTGCCTTGATGAGTATGCATGCTAAGAAGAGAGAATGTAGACTACCGGTAAAATCCAAGGTGATTTTTTTTTTTCTTGGGTAAGGACATCCAATATTTTTTTATTTAAGGTGTTGGTTTGCACATAATAGTTTGAGGTAGAAGGGCCTATTATGACCAAAACAATAATAATAAGAACACACAGAGTCTTATTTCACTGGTGAGGTCAACTACATGGATCAAATGGCGCGATTGGGTTCTATTAGAAGCACAGTTTTCAGAAATACTATCTATCCAAAGATTCCTTTTAATAAGCTTTCTAAGTGTCTTTTTTAGTCTTCCTCTACCCCTAGTTATTGGACTAAAAACCATTTGGGTGATTTTTCTCACTAAAGCCTCTAGCAGTTTTTTTTACACATGTCCAAATTACCATAATCGAATTTTTGTCATTTTTTCTTTATAGGTGCAACACTAACTTTTTTTTGATAGAATCATTCCAAATCTTCTCCTTTTTTGTATGTTCACTTACTCATTTCAACATTTTCATTTTTGCTATCCTTATTTTTTTGCTCTTGTTAGCCTTTCAAAGCTCAACACTTATAGTTGATTTTATAGTAGTTTAGTAAATTTTTTCTTTAAACTTACTTGATATTTTATGATCACAAAATGACTCTCAATAAGTTTCTCCATTTCAATCACCCAGCTTGAATCCTATGTATAATATCCCTATTAATCTCTCCATCACTTTGTAAAATCTATCCAAAATACCAAATTCTTGACACCTGTAGTATAATGTGTTCCTCAATTTTTTACCTCTAAATCATTATTTGCTTGCCTCTTATTGACCTTGCACTCCATATACTTAGTCTTGTTCCTACATAAATGGAAACCTTTTGATTCCAGGGCTTCTCTCCACACTTCTAGTTTTGAACTAACATTCTCTCTTGACTCTTCTATTTGGACTATATCATCCATAAAAAGCATACATTTCGAAACTAAATTGAAAAAGAATGGACTTAAGGATGATCCTTGATACAAGCTGATCTTTATGAGAAAGTCTTCTATCACACCTCTGAGTCCTCACACTTGGCATTGTCTTATCATACATATCCTTTATTGCTTGAATATGAGCAATACAGACACCTTTCTTTTCCAACACCTTCTATAGAACTTCTCTTGATACTTTATCATAAGCTTTTTCTAAGTTAATGAAAACCATGTGCAAGTTTCTCTCTTTATTTTGGTACCTTTCCATCAAACCCTGTAGAAGACATATAGTTTCCATGGTTGATTTTCATGGCATAAAACCAAAATGGCTTTTTGATATTTGAGTCTCTTTTTTAATTTGTGTTCAATCATTCTTTTCCAAAGTTTTATATTATGGCTCATGAGTTTGATCCCCTAGTAGTTGCCACAACTTTGAAGCACTCTGCCTCCATTAATCCATTATGACCAGAACAATTTGACAAAAGAAGTTCAATTTTTTAACTGCATTTGCTTAATATTTGGGCCAAATCTTGAACTTTAGGATTTATCAGCCCAAGCAAGAAGATGGCTTGGTTATTGATGGCCAATGTCGCGATAAATTTTTAATTATTTTATGCAGAGGGGAAAGCAAGTTCATAGTTTTGAGACAGAATAGGGTTGTGGGGTGGGGGTTATTAAAGTGAAAACAACAGAATAAGGGTTATATATCCCAGAACCTGTCAGATCAGCAATCACCAGATTACATGAAGAAATAAGGAATAATATGAGTGATGAATATGAGTTCTTGTTTTACACATTGCAGGCTCTTTTATAGGCACAAAACTTGATTGACAAATAAACTATCTTCTAGGACTTTTCAAATACATATGGTATCCTAATATGACTTTAATTCTACTATAAATGCCTGATAACTTCCTAAGATAACCCAATAAAATCTCTAGAAATAGTCTCTATGAAATTACATAGGATTGATAGACAATCAGTATATAATTATGGTTGACCCCCTTTTGTATTGCATCATTGTCTAAAACACTTTGAATCCTGATTTCAAGAATATGGGTTGGTCTCTAGCTTTAAACGTGCCATATTATAGGGGCTCTTTGAACGGAAATAGAATTGGCTCCTTGCTTTTGAAGTGTAGATCTTAACAATTCTATTATCTACCATGTGATTCATGTCGGTCATATGTGTTGTATGGCTTTTCTGAGTACTTGCTTTATAGTGTCCTTGCATCTTGCTTTTATGGGGAAATTGTTTTCTTGGATTTTTAGGCGTTAAAATTTAAAACTGTTCTGTTTTATTTGGATTCCCAACTTTTTCTCATGTAGAATGCCTTTCATACTTGATATAAATGTTTTCCCTTCTCACCCTTGTGGCTTTGCTTTTGATTTAATTATCAACAAAGTAAAAGTGGGTGTAAGATTGGAAAATTTACCATGGCAATAGTTTTAGGTTTCAGTTTTGGATTAGGAAAAGGGAACTGAAGCTTAAAGTTTAGCCCTGATAAGTTCGGACAGTTTATCCATGTGGAAAATATGTTTTGGTCATGAAAGAGGAAAGGAATAAAAAATTTTCATGTTTATTGATGATAAAAGAGGAGGTTGTTATTGAAGAATAATAGAGAGTTTATGGTGAAAGAGATGGCTGCTACGGGGAATTTTCAGCAATTGAATATCTTTAATCTCTTAGGAAAGAAACACTATATGTCTCCATTAGTTCAATGCTTGAGAATTGGTTTTTGGACCCATGAAATACATAAGAAAGCTATAAGTGTCACTCCAAGCTATTCTCAATGGTTTTGATAGGACCCGAATAAGATGCAACCAGAAAAGTCTATTAATCCACTCAAACAAAGATCTGACAGCAAGCCTCCAATGTAGGATGCTTCAGTCTTACAAAATACAGAACAAGAAAAAATAGTAACAGAAAGAGGATAGATAGCCGAGCACAAGGTGGTTTTGGCTCCTCGGGACTAAGTCCCATGCAAGAAGAGGGAACTCTTCTGACCAGAGCAATTGCTCTACCCAAAAGAAGATGACTAACCAATTAATCCTTTTGCGTTCAGTCTTTCCCCATATACATTATTCCACTACTACCCACGTGTCCCACTAACAATATTTCCTTATTTCTTTCTAACAGAATTTCTTTCTCAATTCCCTCCTGGACCCCACCAGCTCCCTGCCTCTGTAAACCCTCAAGTGATGATATATGGCCCTGGTTTGTTTGTGATAGGCTTAAATTGCCTCCTATCCTTAGCTAAGGTCCTAACAGGTTTAAAGTATCATCTTCATCTGGATAAAGATTTAGCCAAATATGCTGTTTTCTTATGACGAGTGATGTGGCATCTTAGTCCTAGCATATCAATGGCTGATATTGGTATCCTTGTGATCCCATCTGGATCTCCTTGCTGGGCTCTATATTCTTGTTGAACGCACAAATTGTCAGCGATCAACTTGCCATGATAACTCTTAGTTAGATCATGGTTGATTGTCTGAAACTTTGCTTGACTGTGAACTGGATTCTGCTTAATTGATACCTGGTCTCAGGGGGATATATGTTTTTATTCTTGCAGTAAGAGCTACAATATTTGGTGCTTTATATATTATTATCGGAAGGCGGGTCTGGTTCTTTCCCAACATCCTTGCTGAGGAAGCAACGCTGGGAGAGTTATTCAGATTTTGGCCCAAGAAAGATGAGGAGGAGCGACCGAAGTGGACAACAAGGCTTTTCTATGCAATAGTAGCTGTGCTGGTTATATTATTGCTGAGGCACCATGCCCCTGATGAAGCTGCCAGAGCAAGGTGAGTTGTAATGGATAAATGAGAGCCTTCCACCTTTTTTGCATAGATTAATATAGAATCCTCTAGAGTGTAAGTTTCAGTCAAAGTTGAAAATTGACTGTGACCCACATGAAGAAAAAAGTGGAGTGAATCCATTCAATCTTACAACCTGCTACTCTGTTTATTTTCTGGTTTCATTTTTGTCTTTGCCTGGATCTGACATTGATATTGGCTTTCTGCAGGTACCAGAAGAGAGTATCAAACATAATTGATGATGTTCTTGAATGGTCTCCAAGATTAGCTTTGTCTGGAATGATGGAGAAGCAACACAATGTGGTCAATGCCACAGGGTCCAGTGACACTTCCTCACAAGCGAACAAAACGAGTCCAGAGCATGCAGCTTCCCCTGGTAATGATGATGCAAAAAATTTTACTGAACTGTATAATGAAGAAGTTATTGGAAACATGGAGGATGCAGGTGAAAATAAACAGAATGACTAGATGGTAATCATATACCTAAACTAGATATGTCTAGTGACTAAATCACAGTTTTCTTCTCTTGTATAAACCGTGTATGAAGTAACAAGAGTAAATGCTGTTCATTGTCAAATTTAGTTTTAAATGATTGTGTTTTTATACCCCTGAAATGCATCTCGATGTGGCATCTTATCCGTTATGGAAGTATAAATAAATCAGAAAGGTTTTGCTTAGGATATGTTGCATTTGAATTTCAAAAAGGCGAGGCGCAATAGGGCAATTGCCTTTGTTTCCTGGTTTAGGATATGCTTGGTGTGCATTGATGATTTACATAAAATCTGATACCATTTTTTCCTAAAAGAAGCAAGCGATTATTCAGATTAGAATATCTGGAAATGAACCCTTTATGAGCTACTGTACTAGCCTACTAGAGAGGGGGGTTTACAACGTCGCTTTTCATACGTTCATATCAGATACAGGTGTAAGAAAAAAGAATGATGGCATAACAAATGATCATGAATGTGAATTTGTGGAAACTTCTAACTTTTGAGTCTGGAGATCCTATGTCAGTTTCTGATCCTCTATACGAACGGAAAACGTCCCTCCTATGTAAAATGGGAGGGACGAATTCTTACAAGCTGTCCTACTTATTCTGTATTGCAAGAATGATTGTATACCACGTCATTCATTTTAATTGAGGAATATGACCTATTACATGGAAGGAAATTTTGATCCTCTAAAATGAGAGATGTGGATGTATTTTATATAGTAAAATATAAGTAGATAATTGTTGATTAAAAAATTAATAGTAATAATTATTATATAATATAAATAAATAAATTATAATTTTTAAATTTAAAATAATTTATATTATTAATTTTTTATTAATAATTATTTTTATTTTACACTATAAAGTGCCCTCTTCATTTTAGTGAATCTCAATCTCACATAAGGATAGTAAAATAGAAAAAAATAGAGGCAAAAAAATATTTTTTCAAGAGAGAGGGAATGAGATATAAAGATTAGGATAGAAAACCCCTTCTCACAAAGCCTAGATACTCAATCTGGTTGTTAAAATTTTTGATTTTATAATTTAGTTTATAAGTTTAATAAATTTAATAATTTAAATTATCTTAAATAAATATTTAATAATATTTAGTTTATAAAATGAACAAAATTACAATTCGTATACAGGGATAGGTTGAGTCTACTTCCTCCAAAGTAATAAGAGATTGGTTGACCTCGAATTATGGATTCCGTACGAAATGGATAAAGGATCCTCACATGTAATTAATCCATCAATAAAAAGAGTTTAATCAATGATCGTATAAATTAAGGGAAACCCATTTCCCATGGAATAACAAACTTACTAAACCTGAGGTACAAATGAGTTGAGTTAATTTATGAGTAGTTCACAATTTAATTTGACAATCAATCCATTGAGCTGAGCTAAATGAGTAATACATAAGCTAAAATTTTTTGCTTATTTAAAATATGAGTTGAGCTTGAATTAGTAAATGCCTGACTTATTTGGCCTACGAATTACTTTTATATTATTATAAGTTAATTATAATACATATATAATTTAATATTTTAAAAAATTTCTAATACAACTAAATATGTAATTCTATGGTGAAATTAAGCTTACACATAAGATTTCATAGAAGTTAATTTTTTTTCCCTAATAACTCAGTATAGTTCAGTACTCACTATAATTATTTATTGATGTTGCTTGACTCGTTTCTTATGGATTTTGTTGATGTTGGCTGAATGGTTACTCTTACTTTTGGACGTTTTTATTGACTTATATTGTTTATAGTTTAAATTAATTAAGGCTATGACAAATTTTGTATATTAGTTGTCTGCTTATTGAAGTTTTAAATGTTATATTAATGCGACTAATTAGGCTTTTAAGTTTACTTGGTTAATTTTGATAAGATGAATTGAGCTCATACTAAGTTATAGCTTAGCTCATTTGGATTTCATAACTGGGATATGTGAACTGTTGAGCTAAACGGAGCTGCTTGTAAGCTTTGCATGAGTTGAGTTTAAATTAAGAAAATTAACTCATATTAAATATAAACTTAACCAGATTTGATTGAGTCAAATTTGATTTAGCCTTAGCTCAACTCAACATGATTTAGCTCAACTCACTTTTATCCCAATCCACACTTAACAAATTTCAGTTACTAAATTAGTTAAGTTTGATAATTTATTTTAAAAATTTAATAAATTTAACGATTCAAATTTTTTAAGTAAGATTTAATTTATAAATATAACATAAGTAATGAATTTAAGACCAAATAATAAATAGTTTATACAGTAATAACTAGTTGTATCTCAGATCACTTTGAAATAAATTATATATTTAAGTAGGCTTTCGACTCAAATGAGGAATAGTTTCATCTGATAGATAAAAATATTTTATGAAAATAAAAAAATTAGAAACCAACTTGTAACAGGCATTCATCAAAAGCTGTAACGTATAGTGTTACAATTTATTCATATCTCCATATTTATATCCAAGAATTTATAAAACTTGTAATAAACGTACATTAAACTTTTTACAATATTTTTATTCAACCAAATGATTAAGTGTTCAACCTCTGAACAGAGACTAGAAAATTCAAAGTTTTGTGTAGAACCACCGATGTTCAGTCTGAATCGTAGACCGGCGGATGGCCGTGGCGGTTGCTGTATTCCATACATCTTGAGACACACTTCTGGAAGGATCTGGGATATGCGCGATGGACCCAACAGAAGTCAGCCCATTCTGCAACAAAGGCTGGTTTTGGTGGACGAGGAACATGAGAAGGGGCATTTGCTTGTGCTGCCAGGGCCACAAGCACAAGCTCAAGCTCAAGCAAAATCCACCATTAACACCCCTTGCTTTCTCATAATCTAATTCTCTCCTGCAAGTGATTTTGGTGGCAGATGAGAGTTCCACAAGCAAGTTTAACACACGAATATCTGCTGACCTTTTAACTATTTCTTCAAGTTATGTATAGGAAAAAGTTAATCCCACAAAAATGGATTCGGATCTTTTAAGTATGGGATGCACTTTATAAGATAAAGTGTAGATAGATAATTATTAATAAAAAAATTAATAGTCATAATTGTAATTAAATACAAGTAAATGAATTATAATTCATAGACTTGAATAATCATGATTATTAATTTTTTTACTTATAATTATTTACTTACATTTTATTTTTTAAAGTGTATTTTATACTTTAGAAGATCCAAATCTCACAAAAATATATTTACAAGAATTTTCACATAATTTAAATTATGAAACTAAATAAATTTAATAATATAAATTCTTTTATATGAGATTTTTATGAAATTCAATTTGTAAGAAAAGAGAGACTATTTGCATTATAAAGATATCATTAATCTTGATTAAAATATTACCCTTTTCAAATGATTCTTGGCCAGATGCAATTCAACAAAGGAAGAGTCACATTAGTACAAATTTAAACTATTAGGTATTTAATAAAATTAATACAAAACATTAATTTGCCCCCTAACAAATTCATTGGGGCACCATGGAGGATACAAAAGTTAACTTCATTGAAACAACTTTCCTATGTAGGAACTAAAAGAAATATGTAGGAGTTAATTTGTTTTGGCACAATCTAAGAGTTAATTTATTGACATAACTTCTCCATATAGAAACTAAGAAATATGCCACTTATGTTCGTTTATAATGGTCAATTTGTTCGTTTATGGAGAGCGGCGTGTGGAGTTTCTAAGATTGGGCATTTCTAGCACAGCCAATCACGAAGAAAGATGGAGCAATACTCCTTGTTCGAATTTGCTTATTATCCATGGCGATTTGATGGCTGCGACAATTGAAGGCCAAATCAGGGTTGGGGCAGTAACTAAAATTCTAGAGAAAGTAGCAGGTAAGTGGCAATCTCACCTTGCATTGTGATTGACTTTGTATCCACAAACAAACTCAACAAGAGTGGTCTTACTCCCACAAATTTTTTTTGTTACATAATTCAAACGCCTATACTTATAGTCATTGATATTTTTTTTTGTGATTAAAAGTTTAAAAAAAAGAAAGGTTACTTTATTTTAAAATTAAGATATATCTTAAACTTCAATAAAATCTTATGATAATACTTATAGATTATCTACGACTGTTAATAAAGAGATTCAAACCTAAATTTTATAAACAACGTAATTCAAATTTTATTAGTTGAACCAACACTATTATTGATATATTTATATACTTTCGTATACACCATTGAATCAAACTTTTACATGCATATGATAAATGGTCCGTGAGATGGCGCATACAAAATTGTTACCTACGATATCAAAAGAAAGAAAATAGCAATACCCATTATACATACATATTGCAAACACTGCCTCAAAAGATTATCTAGCTGCGTTCAATTAAGTGAACTTCAGAAAAAATTGTCACCGGCAGGGAAAATTTCTTGGAAAAGAAAGCAACACATAACATACGTGCCTTTCCAGCTTCCGTCTGGTATTGGCATTTCAAACTATCCTCTTGATTCGGTAGTGGCATAAAATGATAAGCCAAAAAGATAAAGAATAACGCAACACCACTTTAAATGTATCCGTAATGGGTAGCTTTGTTATCTTTGGTGTCCGTCCACACAAATTGGGCGACTAAATCAGCATAACTTTAGATAAAAAGGGTCAGCCTGTCGACAGAAATCTCCCATTTAAAGCACGAGTTTTTCACTCGACCACCTCTCCATAAAAGTTTATATTTTATGAAACCCAAAAAAGCAGAAGACGTGGGTGGTACAGGAAAGAGGGAAAGAGCTTGGTACTTAAATCTTGAACCACATCATACTATATAATTTGCAATCAACTTCTTCTAAATTCGACTATTAAGGCTCTGACATAATGTGAGTGAACTTCTGCAGTCATTATCCATTGATGTGTCATGTAACATTAACAGCCCAAATACACCCGTCAAACGAGAGTTAATACATTAAGAGTTCTTTTCTAACTCTTCTGAAACCATCTATCTCGGCTTGAGTTCACTAATCAACTATGTACAAAAAGCAAAAATGAGAACAGAATGAGGGCATTGATCGACTTCGACAGAACTCAAATAACCCAACCATCATTCTTCTCCTCACATCATTCACACCATAGACACAGAACAAAGCCAAGAATGATTTGCCGCTTGGCATACAATGCCAAGAATGTTTACAGATAACCAAGGTATTCACCCAATAATACACTTGGACACAAACCCCTACCTCGGCATCTATCCCCCAAGAAAGGAACTACTGAATGGCAAGACGCCTCTGTGATGACTGCTCAGAAGAGATGCTTCCCCGTTGCTGAACCGAACAGTCCCCTTCTTCCATTCTTTCACCTGAGTGCAAACCAAATGTTGAAGATTGCAAGCCGCCACGATTATGATAGGAGCCACTTCCATTTGAATAATTGTGTGCTTCATATCTGTCATGTACTTTAGATCCTCTTACATCTTGTTGCATATTGGGAGAGTTCCAGGTTTCAGCAGAATCAGAGGGTAAAGGTTCAGAACCAGATGAACTAAATGATTGTGATGATGGAACAGGACCAGAGCCTATATCCTTTTCCTTGCTCGAGTGATTCGAGGCATCAACATCAGGTTTTTTGGCAAAACGTCCTCCGGTACCCCTTGCCCTTCTCATAGCATGCTGGTGCCGAGATTCATGAAGATAAGGCTGTGCAGAACAGATGTTAATCTAACCAAGATGATACCAGGGCAGCATGTTCAAAATATTATACATGACAGTAGTTCCACTAAATCCTGCATTTTCTCATTCAAAACATATTATTCTGACACACGGATATGTAATATCCCTTTGTGGAAATCAGCTTCTTAGTATCTTTGATATTCTTTTCTAATTTTGAATTAAATTACTTTTTGCATGAATCCAGAAGCACAGACAGACAAAATTAGAGTTGATTCCACTGAAATTGATAGGGAAAATCATTGCCCAACTTCTAAGTTTACAAGTTCCTTGACAATTATGTGACAATATAATTTCCGTTGCCTGCATCCGCATGCTTATCTCTTATTTATATAATCAAATAGACTAATATATTTAATGCTACGATCCTCACTTCATTGAATTTCCCATAGCGCATCTTTAAAACAAAATATTACTTCTATCTCGTTAACTGGCAAGGTAGTCAACAAGTCATGAAAACAGAAAAAATTGTTGTTCCTCGCTGATCTTCCTGCCAAAGTTCAAGAGTACTGTACTTAAAGCTTCTGCACTCAATATAGACCTTGCAGGTTTTATTTCCTCTCAATCTCTATTTACCTATATAACTAAATCAGTGTGTTAAAAAAATCCAATTGTCAAAAGCTGAAAAACAATGCATGTAAGCAAGAAAATAGACCAATAAATACATCTGAAAAACTAATTGAACCAATATATGAAATCAAACTTGATTACATGTCAAGTTGAATGTGTATACAGTAATTTGATTGTTTGGACGTGTATACAGTAATTCAAGGGTTCAGTTGGGCTCTTCATTGTCAGTCTAATACATGTTAAGACTATGACTACATTGCCTGCAATTTAAAATTTCCCCATACTTAATGTTTAATAGTAAAATAAAATAAACGTAATGCTTATTGTTTTGTACATAATGTTCTCCATTAGTTAAGCTGTCCATGAAGGTTATTTCAGGGTTTAATTATACTGCGGAGGACCAATCTTTTCCATTCTTAATCATCGTAAGTAAAAATGAGTATGAAGGCAAAATAGCTAAAATTCAAAGAATTTTTCACATATAAGGAATCAACTCGTAATGCACAAACAAAGACATGCACATTGATTCTAAAGCTTTTCAGTGTGTGGGGAAAGAAGAGAAAAAAGGAGGGGGGGGGGGGGGGGGGAGGCTGGCAGACATTTGTGATTCCAAAGACAAGTAGAACTGACAGTATCAATATTTGAAGCATGTAGAATAATACTGCAAAGTTGTTCATTGTAGGGAGCAATGGAATGGGATATTAATTAATCAGGAGGTCAGCCCATTCTCTTATAAAGAGTTCATCATCTTTTAGGATCCAAATAATGAATAAGCCCTCCATGTTCACAAGCATCTCAGTAAGCTTTTTTCAGTATTTTAACATGTTCTAAGGTCCAGACATCACAAACTACTCTTTTGTCTTACATTGTGTCCTTGGTATGCAACCTCATGCACATAAACTATTTTTCATTTAGGTACTTATGAAAAGTTTAGTACAGTGGATAAAAAAATATTAGCTAAATAGTAGCAGTAGAACTGGAAAAGGCCACATTAGGTAGCAAATATCTCACACCACAAACATGGTCAAGTGTCACTCACCAGATAAGATGAAGCAACACACAAATACAGTAGTAACAAGTTAATGGGCATAAATAAGCAATCATTGCTTGTGTTTGTACCTTTCTAACTTTTATTAGCTTCTTTTCAAGCTCTGCCTTGGCACGAGCCTGTCTCCGCCTAAGAATCCCTTGGTATTGTTTGGCATTCACATAAACAGGCTCTTGAGCCATCTCAAGGGGCAAAGGCATTCTGGCATGAGGTATTCCTATAAATGGATATCCCTGATAATGAAAAATTCATGTAGTTATTCACCTCATAGTCAACCAAAAATATTCATCAAATAGTAGTTTAAACCTGACAGTAGGATAAATAGCATGAAAAAATATAGCATGGTAGAAAGAACCTATCCTCAGGGTTATCCATCAACTAAATTTCTTGTTAAATCACAACAAAATGATTTATGAGAAATGCATATCAGGGAAAGTGTCAAAAAATTCAAATGCAGTAATCATATGCCATGTATGAACACGAATAATATCACATACCAACTGCTGGTGTCCATATGCTGCCATCATCTCCCCATAATATGGATCTTCATAAGGATTTGAAGCACATGCCTGCAGCCAAAAAATTGGAATAATAATAGGAATCTCATCCAATAGAAAAAGCATGCAACAATAAGTTCTCTAATAATATTAATTTGGGAAAAATGTAAACACACCCCGTCAACTATAAATCAATTGAAAAGTACATCCCTTTGGCTATAAAACTTGACAAGCACACCCCTTCAACCATTAGAAAAATGTAGATACACCCCTTCCATCCATCCATCTACCATTAAATGGTTAACACTCATGTGACTTGTACATAATTAGTTACACGCGATGCATTTTTTGTTTGGTTATTTAAATTTCTTAAAAATATTCTCACATTTTGTAAATTGAAAAAGTGTATTTGCAAGAGTCAAAGTTCAAGGGGTGTACTCACAAACAAACCATTAATGCTAAAACCTAACATTTTAAATTCTAAAACTTAGTGTCAAAATCACAAAACCCTAAGCCCATAAATTTCCAAATACTAAACATAAGACTATAAAATCATAAATACTATGCCCTAAATTCTAAATCCTTAAACTCTGCACATTAAAACCATAAAACCCTAAATCTATAAATTCCTAAATCCCACCCTAAATCTCAAATCCCTAAACCTAAAACTTACAAATCTTAAACCATAAACCTTAAAATCTAAACACAAAATTCCACCACTCTAGATCTATAAATTCCTACACCCTAAATCCATAGAACCTAAAACTTAAAAATCCTAAACCATAAACTCTAAAACCTAAACTCAAAACCATAAAACCCTAAAATCTAAACCCAAACCCTCAACTCATACATCCCTAATTACCAAACACTAAACCCTAAATCTTAAAATCATAAAAATCTAAAATCCTAATACACACGTTTAGGGTTTTTGGTTTTTATGATTTTAGGGATTAGGATTTAGGGTTTATTATTTAATATTTAAGGATTTTGGGGTTTATTATGGTTCATTTGTAAGTACACTCTTTTAAGTTTTGAGTCATTTGCAAGTACATCCTTTCAACTTATAAAAGGTGAGAATTTTTTTTTTTTTTTTTAATTCAAACAGCCAATCAAAAAACCACCACATGTATAAGTATCATGTGTAGGCCACATAACTGTTAGTCATTCAACAGCAAATGGATGGCTGGAGTGTATTGGTGAGTTTACATTTTTCCTTATTTAATTTTTTATAAAAACTATGCACAAATCAGTATTAAAAGTCATAAAGCTATGATCTGTGCACCAAGTCTCTGCTTTATAAACAAAAAAAAGGGGGGGGGGGGGGGGGGGGAAGAAAGACTTACAATTGAATGACCAACAAGTTCAAGTTGTGGAGTCTGTGTAAGGCATTTATCATGCATTGAAGGTGCAGTTGATGAAGCATGCTGCATTACTTGGTGTTCTTGTCCATAATTTCCTACCAAGGAAAGAATATGGTAGTTCAGTGACACCATAAGCTTGTAACAATTGGAATAATTAAAACATTACATAAACAGAATTTAAGGTGCCATACATAAGCATCAGTTCTTGTTTTCTCATTTTACCCTTTGTAAATATTTTATAATCTAATGCACCTGATTGATTAGGAACAGTGGCTTGTGATTCTTTAGTTGCATCATCATCTTCCTCATTCAAGCCACTATTGGACAAAGATTGGCCATCGTTTGATTCTGAATCTCCATTAGGACATTCCAGTGAGGAAGAATTGGATGCATTAGCCCCAGCCACAGATTGGGAGATGGGATTGTACCCAATACCACGCCACCAAGGCTCAGAATAAACACTGCTACGGGGAAAGGAGTGTGGATCAGACCTCAGTCGCTTAGCAGTTTCAGACTTGGACTGCATATCTTCAAAACCCTACAAAATGTTGAAATAAAATTGAACATTTATTATTAGAAGAATAGGTAAATCAAGTATTCCTACAACCAAAGTTGTCAGTATCATATGATAGAGGACTGCAGTGTCTAAAAATATGAATTTCTGTATGCAGTACACTAACTTTTTTAGCTAGGCACTGAAGTATAAAATTTGTGTTTAAAGAACACCTTGTGTATCACATGATACGTAGGCTATCAAACAATATATGAAAGCAGAGGAAAACTCCTAAATATCAAAACACAGTTTTTACATTTCTCAACTGTTTCACTAGAGATCAAAACACAGTTTTTGCATTTCTCTTCCTTGCTCTGTGTCATCCAGAGCTAAATTGCAACTCTCTGGGGATTGTTTGTCCCCATTCCCATGACAAAATAAACATGTAACTTCATGGAATGAAGGGTTATTTAGTTATATCTTTCTTAATCTTACACTCAAAATATTCTATATAATGATGATACATATATCTTCATGTAAATCATTTTTATTTGTTTGAGTATCTTAAGATACACAATCCGATAAGATGCATGAAAATTTAAGAAAAAAATACACCTAGATACAAGATACTTACAACTATGCCTACAACATATCATGTGTCTACAAACTGCTTGCTCAAGTCAATGCTTGTGGAAGTCATGGTGGCTGAGAAGAACGACATTACTTACTAGAAGGTCTTTCAACGTAATACCAAATCTTCAGTTGCAAGGATATTATACTAATAGACTAACTACAATATGACTCTTTCTGGCTGAAACAGCTGGAAGCTTCAAATACTTTTTTATTCAGAGGCAGTGAAAATGCAAAGCAGACCTAGTTTCCCATGGTGTCATCCCTCACTCACACAAGTCTAATAAACCCCAAATCAACTGAGTGACTGACCCACACAAAAGCTAAGTTTGTGAGACTATTCTCAAAATAACATTCAAATAACTGTTTTGCTACAGTAGATATAACCATACTTTATTTAATCTTTTTTGCTGAAAATATAATGAACATAAAACTTAGAATGTAGGAACATCTGCATGCATAATCCTTTTGAAATTTAGAAACAAATGCAAGAATCAACTCAAAATCTTTATGAGCAACGTACAACACTGATAGCTCTGTAGAACAAGCAAATCAGAGATTCTAATTTGTTACCTAGACAAAAGATACTTACATGAAAATGCAACTAAAGGAGATGGAAGAACAAACGAGAAATAATGAATCATAACACTTATACTTTCACCTAAGCCAAATGAAAGGAAGAAATCACAACTAAAATTTTCATAACTTAAAAATATTATAATAAATGGAAGATTTACTGAAGTTGGAGTAACACAATCAAGTGCACTGGATGCGTTCAAATAAGTGTCAGTTCAAGGAGCAGAAAATGACTGCTCACTCTACAAAAAAAATCAAATCGTTATATTTAGCTGTGTCAATATGTGTTACAAAGCAGGGATAAGTTAGAAAACAACTCCTCTGAGGTCTCACTGTCATTTCCCCTTTTCGCAGGACCAACTGAAGGGTCTTAGTTCAAAGCTTACCCAAGCTGATCAACATACCAAATTGCCTCATAATTAGATATTAAAACAATAGAGGAGAACAGAAAATGACCTGACAATGGTGAACAAGAGCTATGCATCGGCAACTCCTCATACATGGCAATTTACAAGTATGCATCATAAATTAGAAAACAGGGCAGCTTTTGAGGATGGAAAAAGCACATATTTTCCTTGGGAGTTCATATTCTTGAATGTATGTAAATGTAGAAACAGTATCTATAGATGCATAAAGCCAGGTGATGATAAAAAAACACTGAAACAATTCATATTGAATAAAGATCAATTTTCAATGCATATTCATAATATAGTTACAGTTGAAAAGTTTCCAAGGAAAAGGGTACTTACAAAGGAAATCCAATAAAAAACCATGTTCAACTCAATTATTCAACAAAAAGAAAGCCCGGAATTTCAAAGAAAAAAGATTCGATTTCATTTGTTCTTAGTCTTACTTGATCTTCTGCTACACTAATTGAATATTCAATGATCTTGGTTGACAGAAACATCTTTCTACTCATAGATGATCTAGAACAAATTCAAACCCTCAGCAACATTTTTGTCATATCTAGTCTTACTATCAAACACATGCAACCTAGAGTGCCAGTGAGACAGTACGATAAACAACCAAACACTAGACTCGTTACTTAACTCAATTTGATACAACACATAACCAAATTTCCGAGTCTATCCCATCCTAATACTAGCTTCAACTACACAAGTCGCCCTCTGTCCCACATTTGCAGCCAAATCCAACCCAGAAAGAATTCCACACATGACACCAACAGATTACCTTCGTGATTACACGTCAGAATTCACCCAGTACAACCATGCAGTCATAGAATTAATCGAACCAGAAAAAAAAAAAAAAAAGAACAGCCCCATAAAGTAAAACAAACCACAGAATCCCCCACCCAACAAACCCAAAAACCCTAATCCTAGAAAGCCCCACAAAGGAATCAATCACGAAAACAAAGAGCCAATTAAGCAAAATCAAGGAACAAAACTTACCCGCGAGAAAGCAAATCAAGAAACCCTAGATTTTGGGTCCTCAGAATCTGATGGGAATTCAAGGGTCAATCCGATTTCTCTCCCACTTCTCTCACTCTCCCACCAACAAAATAATCACAAAAATAAAATAAAGACTTCCGCGTCCTCTCCCTCTCTACACTGATTTTGTCTATTTAAATTCCAGAGGGCGAAGCTTAAGCTGACGCCCCAACCTGTGGGCCCACCCACTTTAAAATCATGGACACTGGATCTTTCTGAGAGGGCAACGGGCTCACCCGGTACTCAACTGGGGGAGTGAGAACTAGGAGGGCAGGCACTGGCCACCGGGCAAAACAGGTTTCAAGTGGAATAGTGACTGCGCGGAAACAAAAAAGGCGGGGTCGGGTGAGGTTATCAGGGCCGTGGACGAAGGAAAAGTCCAAAGAAAGGAAACAAAATTTCTGGCCCACGTGACACGCACTTGACGAGCAGAATCCCGGAAACGCGTGGCTTTGAGGTGGGGACCACACCATCGGAGCATTGACAGCAACGTGAGCCACGTGTCGTGCTGTAACTTCAAAGATTTTATTTTAGGTTTCCTGGGAGCAATTATTGATTCTCGACCATAAACAATCCAAAAACTCAAACTTTGTTGTTTGAGTAGAAACGTGAGTCTCACCTGCCGGTGAGAAGGTGAGAAGACCATTGTCACAGGCGACAACCAAAGGTGAGACTTTAATTTTTTATTTATTTTTCAACATCTTATTTTATGATGAAAACCTGTCACAAGATTTAGATTATTTTATTAATTTTATTTTTTTATTTTTATAATTTAATATATAAATTTTAATTTTAATTTTTTTCTCTCTTTATCCCATACATATCTTACTTACTCTCTTTTATTTTTATGATAAAATATCCTAATTTTACCAAATTTTGATTAGAACATACAATAATATTTATAACTTATGGATATCAAATAAAACTATTAGTGAATGTTTTAAATCTAAATATTATTTATAAAATATTTTAATTTATTGAACACTTATTCTTATAAATAATGGATTTGTAATTTGAATTTTGTTATTTGATTTTATTTAAAATGAAAAAAAAAAGTTTAAGGATTGCAAAACGTGGGAGCACTTTTTAGGATATTGTTTAGTATAATGTCGGTCGGCGATCCATGCTCTCATGCTACCACTTTCTGCTCAAAGAATGGGAATGGATTCGTCTGAACAAAAAAAATATATTAAGTTAGGATTTGATTAAAGAACAGAAAAAAAATTGTAATATGAGAAAAGAACTTTCATAAAAAGGAAATTATTAACGTGTCATAAATATTTTTGTAAATTGTTATATTTTTAAATTTTAGAATTTAACTAAAATTTAATAATTTAAATTTTATAAATAAATATTTAATAAATTTTAATTTATAAAATAGTTGAACTGGTTGCAGCAAGTAGTATAAAATTAAAGCCAAGTTGAAGGATAGTTAACTATCTATTTGAGAATATGAAAAATAAAATTAATGTATTAATTTTTTCAATTTAAAATATGAGAATAAAATAAAATATATATATTCTCGAGAGAATATATGCTTTTTTAACTAAAATATTTAGCGGAATAACTTAATAATAATAACAATAGTTCACAAAATTGATATTTTAGTGTAGTGATATTTAATCATTGTTTTGAGACTTTTTTTTAAAATTTTAGATTTAAATTTAAAATTTTGTGTATATATTAAATAATTTATCAGTGATAAAAATAAAAAAATTACAAAATAATTAAAATTTAATATTTAGACTCCAAAATCTAAGTTTAAGATAGTTGATTAATATTAATTTATATTTTATCAAGAAAATGAGTGATAAATGTTGATCCACGTGGAGTTAATCATGCACCATGAAGAAAGATTAGGGGAGCTTATGGACTAAAATTATTCAATAAAATTCTTATAGATTTCAACATGACACGGCGTTCAGCTGTACGTGGCCGACAGCCCAAAGGTCTTACACCTGTGACTAAACGCCAAGCGATCAATCCCACTCTCCTCGTTGCAGCACCATGGAGACGACCGAAGATATTCAGAGTTCACAAAGTTTTGTCACAAAATTTAAGTGTGGCCATAGATTTGTTAGAAAGTACTATTTAGATATAAGATTTAATATATTTAATAAATTATATTTTTAAATAAATATTAAATAAAATTTAATACATGAGAATATTAAAATTGTTTAAAGTTAGATTTAATTTTAAAATTATTTTTATTAATAGAAATATATCGTTAAACTTTAATTTTAAATAAAAATTTAATTTAATTTAAAGATAAAGACATCTTATAAAAAAGTCTGAGAAAAACAAGAGTTTAAGAATTCCTCTTTTGACTTTTCTACTCTTATAGAAGGCACCACCTGAGGACCTTAGGACTAAAACAGGAATATGTAATTTTCCTCTCTTATCCTTTTTCTCATTGAAAGCTTATAATCACAGATCTTAGTTTTGCATCAATTATTTAGGTGAGATTCACATAATTAATCAAAAGTTAAAGGCTACAAAATATAAATTTTTTTGTGAAAAATGAGACGTGAAAATAGTGAATAGGTGATCACTGAAACTTGTTAAATATTTAAATAAAAATATAATTTTATTATTTTTATAAATAAAATTTTTTAAATATTTATTTAAAAATATTTAAATTATTAAATTATTAAATTTTATAAATTAAACTATAAAAAATATATAATCTTATAATTGAGGGAGAAACGTGCCCCACGTTTTTACTTGGGACAAACTTCTCTCTAAGAAGTATGCTGTCCTATATTATTTGATTTAATGGTTCTTGATTGCTGGTCAATTTTGGTAAGGCCTCTTGACTCTCCTCTTAAGTGCAGTCCAGCACGTGAACCCCGAAGCTGCAGAGCTAACAAGAAGTCAAAAAGGAAAAAAGGGAAAGGGACAATATCTTTCTTCCTTATCCGGTAGCTATCGTTTTGGGTGACTTCTATGAGATGATTGACTACATCAGAAAGCATAGTAAAATCTGTTAGGCCGACCTCTTTGCAGGATTTTGATTCGTTTAGACAAATTTCAGAACAAGTTTTAGCTATGGGAAATGAGTTGGCATGTGCTGATTTTATCTATCAATGTATAACTGGGCTTTAATTTCTTTACTACACTATCATGGTTTTGCAGTTGAGGAGGCAATATCAGTTTTGTTGATATACCAGTTGAGTTCTTTTCTGTCTAATAGAGTTCTAAAAAAGACTATCCTGCTTGACATATTTTGTTGGAATATTTTCCAGAATACCAACCATCACTGAACTTGTGAATGAAAGGCGTTCTACTTCTAGCTACCTGCAAATTGGGTTAGTGTAGGGGATTGCAAAGCTGCAACAAAGAGGTAGTAACAGCAAATAGTGATGCCCTGACTAGAAATTTTTAACGAATGTGCTTTTACTGAGCCTCTAACTATCCTCTCACGAAAATGATAAGATTGTCTTATTTTTATCCCATATAATCTTAGTTTTAGTCCCAAAGAAGAGAATGATCATTTTGCATAATTTCATTAGATGAAAGCTTACTAGAGATGCTGAAGAATGACCACTATAACTAGAAGATGCAGAATTACTCATATTGTAAAGCTGGTAGAAAATCTTACAACGAGGTGCAACAAATATGATTGGAGAAAATGATCAAGATTAAGAATGTGTAATTAGGTAAGCCATGGACCAATTAGACATAATCAAGTTTTTAATATTTAAATTTTAATATCTGTCGTGTTGTGTGTGTAGAAATGTCTTGTCTGTAAGAATGTGATTGTTTCTTTCTTGACGCATGTTCAATTCCCATTTACATGTCAAATAAAGAGTAATGGGTGACATTGCTCTGCATGTCAATTTTATAAATATATATAATATAATGAAAATGTACATGCAAAGACCTAAATCTTTCTTCGTAACTTTAATTTGTAAAATGAGAAAAAACAATTCAAGCTTGTAAAATATTGCTTTAAAAATTGGATTGCATCCTATGCGTAGAACACGCAAAAACGTCTGGCGAACGTTTCCAACAGCGTCATAGATGTATGGATATTGAATTTGTGTCCAGTACCAAAATGGTAAGATAGTTGCTGTGTTTGCTTCATAGGTCTTATCCCTGTTAGATCTCAACTCTCTTTCCTAATATCATAAGCATAATATGGCTCAATAACAAATAACAAAAAGTTTTGACCCCTATTTCATCCAAGTTATCTATGATAGAAGGGGACTTGGACAAGTCCAAAGACTCCATTCTACTTCCCAAGGAGGTTATGAGCACGTAGATGTGTCAAACTACAAGCAAAGATCACCTTGTTAACGGAGGCCATTCCATCATCTTCTATAAAAAATGTAAATTTCTCAAATGCAAGAACTCCAATTGAATATGATTTGTCTATGTAATTCTTTTCATAGGTGCATGTATTGTTGGTAACTTGGTAGCACAAAATATTTCTGATGCTCTAATGCATTTAGAGCTTCTACATGTAATTGGCTTGTAAGTGGATGAGTTCCCTAGGTTATAAGGTAGTGGACGTTTGATTACATTTCACCCACACCGAGCTGCAGCCAGTATCCATGTAAGCGTACTGTAGAGTTGGGGCTGACCGATTATCAGAAACAAAGTATCCCTATTTGAGATTGACGGGGTCACACCTATGATTGTTCAACTTATTATTCATTTATCTCTAATATAACTACCCAATAATTCAAAAGGAGAAGTCCTTAAACTTGTTCACCAATTATAGAGATAATGATACATCTTTTCAATAAATTTGAATTTGAATAATACATCATTGATACATGTCAATTTCAACAACCCACTATCAGAGGGGCAGAGTAGAAAATAAATAACTCATTCTCCGGGTGATGACACATGACAACTTCAGCAACCCATTCTTCAGGTGTGACACATGTCAGTATATAGCTTCAGGAATCTAATTTTAATATATAGAGAGAGTATAGAGATAATGGCAATAACAATAATAATACCAAAAACAACCTTTGCATATTATAACAATAGTAGTAATAATAATTATTATAATCAAAACTATTATAAATAGACATTAAGTGATAAGTGCACAATTATGCTCTCTATTATCCAGCCATTTCTCATCCATAGAAATAAGAAGCAACTTTTTTACTGTGGTCATAGCTTCTTTCTTGAGGTACGAAAATAGAGTGGGGTTTTAGAAAGCAATTCTCCTTAGGTACGCACTAAGCAATACGCTTCAAAACTTGAATTAACGTACTAAATATATGGGAAACTAGTCAGCTTAAAGACATCAGTAAAGAGTCCCTAACTGAAACCCATTCTAATGTTGATGAGCAAAGCAATCAGGAATGTAACCTTTGGCTGACTCTAACAAAATTTAGTCACATACTCTGTCAGACGAACACATACACTGGAGCAATCACATCATTAACTCCTAAAGCTCCAAAAGAAAGAGATTGTTTGTGGAACATATAATCCACCAATCGAAGCTCTGGCACAGTTCTTATAATGTCCACTAGTCTCCGCAGTCCACCATCCTCTTGCATAGCCCTAATTGAATCCCTGATGAAGAATTGGATATGACCTTTCCAGAGACACTAAAACTAGCTTGTTGAGAGTGCCATTATCAGGAATCGGTAAGGTCAAACCAGAAAGCCCACTGGCCAAGAAAAGTTGATAGAAGTAATGCGTTACATCAACCCACTTGATAAAATTTACAATTAAAAGCAACAATATTACATATTCAGAAAGTTCATAGAAGAACTATATATTGGTTGAAATATTAAATGGGTAAAGCTACTTAACACAAGGTTTTTAATACAATCCATAACCTAGTCTACAAGGGAGTAAGAAGGTACCAGTAAGAATACATTACTGGCAGATTTATCATCAATCAATGGTGCATCTGCTATCCATAGAAGTTTCAACTGGTGAGTTCTCCAGGAAAAACAATATGCTATCTAGTAAGTTTTGTGAACTATCAGTGGTCCATACAATTGTTCATTGAAAAGGGATTCTTAATCTTTCCTTTCATTATACATAATATAATTTTCATGTAGGTTACAGGCAGAAACATAAAGTCTTATAGTCTTTCCTGGATGTACAATCCTCCACAAAGTTCTCATAAACAACTTAAGAAATTAAAATCTTTTTATATAGGAAAAGATAATAAATTAGAGAAACTAAAAGAGTTAAGAGGTGGAAAACAAGATTCTCCTTAACAGAGACAATAAAGGAAAAGAAAGTATAAACCAACAAGGCCATCAATGCAATATGGCTCTCCAATCCCTCTGTACTTGAATAACTGTAAGAAAACTATTTTTGATAGTACTATGAGCAGAGCACCAGAGGAAGGCCATAAAGACAACCTATACCACAAAAATTTAAATATAGGAAAAAATCCTTGAAAATACGAGCAAACTTTTCCAAATAAAAGCACCAATGAACAGCACCTTCACAAAACCTTTATCTTCAGTCTTAACAAAGCCTCAAAGCTAACCAGGTTCTACAGAGGGGTTTTTCAGTGAAAAGTCAGATTATAAGGCTTGTTAGATCTCTCTTCATTGTCTGGCAATGTGTCTGTGTATTGTCTTCCCACTCTCCTGTCAGAAATTACTTGATATAATAAACAGCACATAAGATCACTACATTATATCAAACATGAGATTGCTAATCATAAGATCAAGTTCGAAGTGTTCAGCAAACTTAACTGCATTCAGACAATAGATAGAAAAATTATAAATTTGAACATCTGATTGTTGATACTTGAGCTAAGTTACTAAATAAAAGAAAAAAACTTTATGAAAAGGCTATTGATAATCCAAATTTCAAAGAACCAATTGAATAGGAACTTCCAAAATTGCCCATTCCATTATTTACCTCAAGCCAAAATTTTCCAGTCACCTTGCAAGATCCAATTGAGATTGATAAATCTTCATTAGCTCACCAGCTTCCTTCTCATGACAAAGGATAAACTTCTCCAAAAAAATCTTCTCAGGACGCTCAAAAATTGAAGACAAGGTCAGCTTCGTCACAAGACCCTTTGCCAGCAAAACTTGAATGACAGAACCACGTGGAATAATCCGCTTATTCAAGCTTAAAAGCAGCAATTCTGGGCGCCTAGTAATAGTGTTAGATTCGCATCCCATTTTGTGCACATAGTACCCCATTTTGGCTTCAATGCTTTCCTCAGAAATCGACATACAAAATGGATGCCTTATGAAGGCTGCAATAATGTCATCATCAGTCCAACCCCACCTTCTATAAAGGTCAGCCTTCCTTGCCCACGTGACTTTGCTTAAGGACGCCAAGACATGAACAGCAAAAACAAAAGTAATCCTCAAAGGATTAAAACCCATTTCTTTCACTTCCTCCACTAGCTTCTTAAATATATCAGGATTCCTTGATAATGATCTAGGGTACAGTTCTAATAATTTAATTATATGCGAATCAGGAACACCTTCTTCCCCTAATTGTTTGATATTAGGCAGTAAACAGGAGTCCATTCGATTAACCATGTCCGGGAATCGGGAGAAAGCTTTTATGGAGTAGTCGCCAGATGGAAACAGATTTTTCAAGCAATCGAAAGAAGGTTTGATTTGTTTCTCTAAGCTTCTTCTCAGGACGTCAGGGCAATAAGTTAAGATTTTTGGGATGTCAGAGCTCAAAACGCCTCTGGACTTTAAAAACTCAATTTTGGGAAGAAATGTTTTCTGGGGATCATATCGAAGCAATTCCGGAATTCGTTTGACGATTCTTACCGTCTGGGTTTGTGAGAAACCGTGTTTCCTGAAGAAAGCAATCACCAAGTCGGGTTTTTCCGCAGTTTCAAAACTCACGCGCTTGGAAGCAAATGCAGCTGCTTCCGGCGAGAACCCACAGGTGTTGATGAGATACGAGACTGTGAAAGACTGCCCCTTTGACTCTGAACTTGAAGTGCTTGTGCTTGTGCTTGAGATGAACTTCACATTCATCAAAAGCCATTGGTTTCGCAGAGAAAGCGGACCAAGTGTTGTTGAAGATACGGCAGTTAGATGCCTTTGGAAAGGAGCGGTCTTGCAGAGAAATTTCAACATGGATTCGAAAAATCAGGGACACCAAAGGGGAACTCACTGAGATTGTCTCTCCTTTCGACAAGTTCACCGAGATAACGACGAGTCGTGCGGTAAGAACGTTGCGCAGCCGAAAGCTTGAACCCTTGTTAACGTTTGGGCCACGGCGACTACTGACGTGGCCTAATTTAAATATTTAAAATATAAAAAATTAAAAAAATTTAAATAAAAAATAAAGACTATAAGTAACTTTATAAATATAAAAATATAAAAATAATAATATTAATTATAAAAACTGTTAACAATGCCAACCAAAACGTCATACCGAATGCTTTAAAAGAAAATGAGATAATAAATTTAAATAAAATAAATTAATAAATTAGTCCTATAAATCAACTCAATTTGATACTTAAAAAATTAATTTGCTGAATTTAAACTCAACCAGTTAGTGCGCATGTGTTAGAGTAACATTTTTTTTTTCTTTGGTCATGAAAGTTTTAACAATAAATAATTTAATTTTATAAATTTAAATAACATTATTTAAATTTAAACATTATTTCTTCTTTTATGTATTATTTATTTTAAAGTGTTAAAAAATTATATTTTTATTTCTTTTTATTTAATATATGTTTTAGTTATTTAATTTATAATTTTTATTGTAATTTTTGTAATAATTTTATTATTAGTATTTATTATAGTAATTAATACTTTTTAACAATCAATGAATGATTTTGCTTGATTATTGAGTCTAATCTAATAAATTTAGCTCACAAAGTAGTGACTTCCTTTTTATTATTCTATCACTTATAGCACATTTTGCAATTTTGATTTACAAATTTAGCAAACAATACTTAGTTTTTTATTTATTTTAATATATTCATTAATAAATTTTTTATTTTTATTTATTTTAATTGTAAATATATTCTATTGATTGTGTTGACTACCATTGACAGACGGTTAACTACCATTAGCCATTTTAGGATTACTTCTCATAGATTTTCAGACTTTTTGATTACATTTTTTACCTTTATTTTGTCATTTGAACACTTCAAATACAAGTTTTTAGTTCAAAATTTATTTCAAGCTTACTCCTTGCCATCTTTAAGTTTAAATTTCTCCTATATTAATCTTATGGCATATCGTTCTTCCAATTATAAAGATCATGACTATTGTGATTGTTTAGGATAAATAACTTACAATTATTATGACAGTATTTTATACTCTTATGATCCACATGTAATTAAACAAAGTCTAGACACTATAGTGAAAAAACTTGATGAATATAAACTTGAAAGATGTCATGAAAGAAATTGTCAAGTGCATGAAGAGAAAAGACTCAAATGGAGCACAACAATTAATGTGTTTTATGAGAATAAGATTGACCACTTGAACGTCTCGCTTGTGAAAAATGAAGATTATTGGGAGCATGAAACTCACTTATATAATGAATGGATCGCACCCAAAGAAGCTAAAGAAACTGGTAAGGTCGAAATCGTATACTCTTGTGAGCTCATTTTGACTTAAATGATGAAGATGAGTTGGAAGATAAAATCTATAAACTTTATGATAATTTGTCTAGTTTTGATGAAGATGACGATGATTGCACTCAAGAATATAAAAATGAGTCTAAGGAAGATGACTAGAATGAGGATGAAAATATCGCAACTCTCAACAATACTAAAGTTGTTAATGATGTTCCATATGAAATTATTGAGGGACAATCTAAAGAGATTAACAATATTGATGTTGTTAATCCTATTAAAGAAATTAAAGATGACGTGATAATTTGCAAAAGTTGCACCATCATTAGGTCCCATATTAATTTTGATCTTCTTGGCATTCTTGAGAATCTAGAGTTGATAGTGTTACTTGTCCTTCCACCGATAGTGTTGTTGCTGCTAGTGTAATCGCTTGTTTATGGGACTTGTCATCCACTTTTCTTCCTGTTGTCACACTCCAAAACTCGATGACGAGTCTTTTCTAATCAAAGAAAAATAATATAGAATAAGAAAATAATAATTATATTATTATTTAGGTTTTATGGTAGTATTTATGATGTATTAATTATGTGAAAATCAATATTATAATTGGTAACTTAGGGTTTACTTATTAATTTAGATTTAGGTGTTTGGTTACTAATTTTATATTATTTTTTATTGGGATAGGCATTCTAATTTAATATTTATTAAATATTAAGTTATCTTTAATTATTATTAATAATTTTAAAATTTGTGTCACCTATTTAAGAATTAGTTATTATTTTCAATATTCAGAATTGTTATGATATTATCATTAAGAGAATAGAAACTATTATATATCTTGTTTTCTATTCCACATTTTACATCATAAGTTGTTTCAAAAAATGCTCTATTCAAATTTGATGGTGTTCCTTAATATTCAATGATCAAATGATAATTTTTGGATTTAGTTATACTATCCTTCATACACATGTATGTGAATTTGTCAAAATTAATTATAAAATAATATAAATTCTTTTTCATAAATATTAATTGATGTTATATCATGTATTTAATAAAAAATAAATGCTAAAAAGTTAAATAAATAGTTTTATTTATAGAGATTAATTTTTAATAATAATAATAATCAATATTATATTGAATACCAAGCAAATAGTAAAGATTAAAATATAAAAATTATGCTTATTTCCTAACAGGACATAACATTTGTAATGACAATTAAAGCAGCCATTTATGAAATTTGAACATAATTTTTAGTAATTTTTTAAAATTGAAGATAATATGAATTTATAAGAAAATAGTATTTTGAGAAATAAAACATTAAAAATTATATTTAGTGTAAAAGAATTGATTTTGCCTTCTACACTTTTTGTATAGTAATATAATATATATATATATATATCAATTTTTTTATTTATTATCTATTTTTTTGTCATTTTTTTAGTATTTATTCTCTTTTTTGTCCATATAATTTTAAGAATTAAGATCTTTTAAAGTGTAAGATTTACTTTAAAAAATAAAATATAAATTTAATAAAAAATTAATAATTATAATTATTAATAAATACAAACAAATAAATCACAATTCATAAATTTAAAATAATTATAACCATTAAATTTTTTATTAATTATCATCTATTTATACTTTGGATTCAAATCCTAATTTTAAATAATTTTACCCCACTATATTTAACTCTCTTATTCTTCCTTCTCATCTTTTTAATTTTGGTTTTATATCTATTTTTCATATTTAAAGACATGTATAAAATATTATTTTATCTCTTTATTTTTCTGCAAATTTTATTTTTATTGTGACTTATTTTTCTGTTATTTTTTCCCACAAATTCTTATTTTGAAAAATTTCCCAAAACAAAAGTATTGTGTTCACAACCAGAATGACTCAAAAAATTACCAGAACTAGAAAAAAGAGGCAGGACAATGCAGCTGATGTACAGTTGAAACTAGACTTATCCATCGTACATCAATCATATACAAGAAATGGAAAGATAATTCTTGAGCCGCTTCTCAAATGTACAAGCTTGTATTTATATCCTACAGATATACAGTCAACTGGCAAGCTTGAAGGCATCAATGAAGAGTCCATAAGTGAATCCCATTTTAAAGTTGTTGAGCAGAGCAATTGGGAACGTAACCTTCGGCCGACTGTAATAAAACTTGGTCACATATTCTGTCAGAAGAACACATAGCACTGCAGCAATTACATCATTGACTCCTAGAGCTCCAAAAGACAGAGAGATTGTTTGTGCAACATAAAATCCACCCAACAAGGAGATTCCACCAAACAGAGCCCTCCGAGAAGGACTCCTGAAGTAATTCCTTGAGAGCTCCGGCACGATTCTTATAATGTCCACTAGTCTCCTTGGTCCTCCATTCTCTTGCACAGCTTGAATGCGAAGCCTTGCTGAAGATTTGGATATGGACTTTTCAGAGATGCCAACTTTGGTTTTAGGAGTTATGCCAAATCTGAGGCCTATAGAGATCAAGCTTGTTGAATGTGCCATCCAGCTTTCTTCCAACAAGAATAAGCAAATTCAAACCAGAAAGACTGCGGGCCTAGAAAAGTCGTTAGAAGTAAAAGATTAGATGTCAGGCCACCAAATAAATTCAAACTTACAAGCAATATAAAGGAAAACTATCCACTGGTTGATATATAAAATAAGTAGTGCTATATAACACTCACAATCCATAATCAAAAGCGCTTCAGTTATTCATATACATTTTAATTGCTAGGTCTTCCAGGTAAAACATCTGCTATCTAGTAGTCTTGCATAAGTACTACAGGGAATTAAATATGGCTCAGTTCTCCAAACAAGTTTCCAATGACAAGTGGTTATCAGACTTTCCTTCTATTATACATACCATAATTTGCATGAAATTAGAATGCAGGTTAAACGGGCCATACAAAATATCCTATGGCCTTTAGTTGATGCACAATTCCACCACAATGTTTTAAGTAACATGTTAGTAATTAATTCTCTATTTATAGGAAAAGAAAATATATGAGAGAACCTAAAAGATTAGAAAAGTGATGGAAAACAAGATAGCCCCCTTAATAGAGGCACAAAGAAACATGTCAGAAACAAACAATAAGTAAATCCTTATACTTTTTACTATTTAGACTTTAGGTTCTTGCCGTCACTACCAATTATGACGCTTGTGCAAAAATATCTATGGTGGTGAATGTAAGATCCTATTTGAAATGTAAATAGATCCCTAAAATTTTAAATAATATTCAACTAAGTCTCGATAGTAACAATAAAGACCTATTTATAGTTAGTTACATAAAATATTTTTACACAGCATTATAATAGGTAGTAACGACAGAAACTTAAAATATAAATGATAACAATTATAAAACCTTATATGATTTCAAATTATAAAAACTTATTTAAAAAGTTTTCCTTACTAAAGGGACCTGTGAAATAAGTTAACTAATTTTTTAATTTAGAAAATAATTAAGTATATCTTCAAACTTAATTTAATGTGTTTTAATATTTAATGTATATTACACAATATATACCTTATAAGCTTCCACCTTGTCAATTACATGAGGCCCATAATGTAATGACATTTGGGCTTGGAAGTTCGGACGCAGCCATTGTGGAGCCCAAATAAGATAGCAGAGGAGAGTGAATCTGCTGAGCTTTGCTTCCTCTCATTATGGCCTTCCCTCCACAGCTCTGTCTTTTTCGCATTTGAGGCAGCTAAACAAAGCGACTTACCCTTATCAGAATCCTTTTCATGCTCTCTCTCTCATCTTCATTCTATTATTGTTTTCTCTTTCTCTATCTAAGTCGGATCCAAACGTTGCTTTATTTTTCTACCAACAACAGAGTACTTGCTATGTGACGCTTCAACAAGAAGAAACACTCGAGAGGTTTAAATTCTGGATAATCAGGTAATTAATGATAAAATTTAATAATTTTTTATGCTTGTGATTGAAAAATATATATTGCTTTCTCTTACTGGCTTAGCTGATTCTAATCTTCAAATAAATAAAGATTAGAAAGCAGGTTAGGACATCTTTATTTAAATAAATTGCCCATAAATAGCACGAACTTTCATAGTGGCATCTTGGAGGTCTATTCATGTGCTCATTTTAGGGGAGAAAATCACTAAGCACAACCTCTATGCCCCCTCTCCTAGGTGCATGAAAGAATAGTGAGTGGAATGGCTGCCACTGCATCACACAAACTAGTTGGTAACCTTTCAAACGATGAAACATACCCATGCCAATATGTGAACAAAGTAAACTTGTTATCAAACAGAATTGCAGATAACTCATCTGGGAAAATTGGGAAAAATTGAAGAGGCCATCAGAGTTTTCTAAAGAATGATCCAAAAGAACATTGTAACATACAATTCCATGTCTGTGTTTGCTAAAAATGGTAGAACAAGTGATGCCAGAGAACTGTTTGATGCAATGTGCCAAAGAAACCTTGTTTCTTGTAACAACATTATTTCTGGGTTTCTTCCCAACAATGGTTGAAGAGGCCAACAAACTCTTTAACTTAATGTCTGAAAGAGAATTTTTCAGGGGCTTAAATGATAACTTACTATACACATATGGGGCAGTTTGAAAAGGCCACAGAACGTTTGTTCTGGTTCCTGATAAGTTGGAATCCCACATCAACTGAGTGACTGACCCATACAAAAGCTAATTTTGTGAGACTATTCTCAAAATAACATTCAAATAACTGTTTTGCTACAGCAGATATAACCATACTTTATATATTTTTTTGCTGAAAATATAATGATCATAAAATTTAGAATGTAGGAACATCTGAATGCATAATCTTTTTGAAATTTAGAGGCAAATACAAGAATCCAACTCAAAATCTTTATCAGCAACATACAACACTGATAGATCTGTAGAACAAGCAAATCAGAGATTCTAATTTGTCACCACCAAATCTTCAGTTGCAAGGATATTATACTAATAGACTAACTACAATATGGCTCTTTCTGGCTGGAAGAGCTGGAAGATTCAAATACTTTTTTATTCAGAGGCAGTGAAAATGCAAAGCAGGCCTAGTTTCCCATCATGTCATCGCTCACTCACACAAGTCTAATAAACCCCACATCAACTGAGTGACTGACCCATACAAAAGCTAAGTTTGTGAGACTATTCTCAAAATAACATTCAAATAACTGTTTTGCTACAGCAGATATAATCATACTTTATTTATTCATTTATTTTGCTGAAAATATAATGATCATAAAATTTAGAATGTAGGAACATCTGAATGCATAATCTTTTTGAAATTTAGAGGCAAATGCAAGAATTCAACTCAAAATCTTTATCAGCAACGTACAACACTGACAGCTCTGTAGAACAAGCAAATCAGAGATTCTAATTTGTCACCTAGACAAAAGATACTTACATGAAAATGAAACTAAAGTAGATGGAAGAACAAACGAGAAATAATGATCATAATACTTACACTTTCACCTAAACCAAATGAAAGGAAGAAATCACAACTAATATTTGCATAACTTAAAAATATTATAATAAATGGAAGATTTACTGAAGTCAGAGTAACACAATCGAGTGCACTGGATGCGTTCAAATAACTGTCAGTTCAAGGAGCAGAAAATGACTGCTCACTCTACAAAAATATCATATCGTTATATTTATCTGTGTCAATATGTGTTACAAAGCAGGGATAAGTTAGAAAAGAACTCCTTTGAGGTCCCACTGTCATTTCCCCTTTCCGCAGGACCAACTGAAGGGTCTTAGTTCAAAGCTTACCCAAACTGATCAACAAACAAAATTGCCTCATAATTAGATATTGAAACAATAGAGGAGAACAAAGAATAACCTGACAATGGTGAACAAGAGCTATGCATCGGCAACTCCTCATACATGGCAATTTACAAGTATGCATCATAAATTAGAAGACACGGCAGCTTTTGAGGATGAAAAAAGCACATATTTTCCTTGGGAGTTCATATTCTTGAATGTATATAAATGTAGAAAACAGTATCTATACATGCATAAAGCCAGGTGATGGTAAAACAACACTGAAACAATTCATATTGAATAAAGATCAATTTTAAATGCATATTCATAATATAGTTACAGTTGAAAAGTTTCTAAGGAAAAGGGTACTTACAAAGGAAATCCAATAAAAAACCAGGTTCAACTCTATTGTTCAACAAATAGAAAGCCGGGAATTTCAAAGAAAAAAAAATTCGATTTCATTTGTTCTTAGTCTTACTTGATCTTCTGCTATACTAACCTGAATATTGAATGATCTAGGTTGACAGAAACATCTTTCTACTCATAGATAATCTAGAACAAATTCAAACCCTCGGCAACATTTTTGTCATATCTAGTCTTACTATCAAACACATGCAACCTAGAGTGCCAGTGAGACAGTACGATAGACAACCAAACACTAGACTCGTCACTTAACTCAATTTGATACAACACAACCAAATTTCCGAGTCTATCCCGTCCTAATACTAGCTTCAACAACACAAGTCGCCCTCTTTCCCACATTTGCAGCCAAACCCAGCCCAGAAAGAATTCCAGACATGACACCAACAGATTACCTTCGTGATTACACGTCAGAATTCACCCAGTACAACCATGCAGTCATAGAATTAATCGAACCAAAAAAAAAAAAAAAGAACAGCCCCATAAATTAAGACACAAAGAAACCACAGAATCCCCCACCCAACAAACCCAAAAACCCTAATCCTAGAAAGCCCCACAAAGGAATCAATCACGAAATCAAAGACCCAATTAAGCAAAATCAAGAAACAAAACTTACCTGCGAGAAAGCAAAACAAGAAAACCTAGATTTTAGGTCCTCAGAATCTGATGAGAATTCAAGGGTCAATCCGATTTCTCTCCCAGCTCTCTCACTCTTCACCAACAAAATAATCACAACAATAAAATAAAAACTTCCGAGTCCTCTCCCTCACTACACTGATTTTGTCTATTTAAATTCCAGAGGGCGAAGGTTAAGATGACGTCCCCAACCTGTGGGCCCACCACCCATCTTAAAATCACGGACACTGGATCTTTCTGAAAGGGCAACGGGCTAGGTGGGCACTGGCCACCGGACAAAGCAGGTTTCAAGTGGAATGGTGACTGCGCGGAAACGAAAAGGCGGGTTCGGAGTATTGACAGCAACGTGAGCCACGTGTCGTGCTGTAACTTCTGAACATTTTATTTTAAGTTTCCTGGGAGTAATTATTGATTCTCGACCATAAACAATCCAAAAATTTAAACTTTTTTGTTGAGTAGAAAAGTGCGTCTCACCTGCGGGTGAGAAGACCATTGTCACAGGCGACACCAAAGGTGAGACTTTATTTTTTATTCATTTTTTAACATCTTTTTTTATGATGAAAACATGTCATAAGATTTAGATTATTTATTTTTATTAATTTTAGCATCTTTTTATAATTTAATATATAAATCTTATTTTTATTATTTTTTCTTTATTTTAATTCTATATCTATCTTACTTATTTTCTTTTATTTTTACGTTAAAATATCCTAATTTTACCAAATTTTAATTAGAATATACAATAATATTTACAATTTATGGATATCAAAGGAATCTATTAGCGAATGTTTTTAATCTAAATATTATATGTAAAATATTTTAAATTTTATCAAACACTTATTCTTATAAATAATGAATGTGGAATTTGAATTTTGTTATTTGATTATGATTTAAAATGGAAAAGGTTTAAGGCTTGCCAAACGTGGGAGCACTTTTAGGATGTTGTTTAGCATAATGTCGGTCGGCGATCCGTGCTCTTATGCTGCCACTTTCTGCCCAAAGAATGGGAATGGATTCGCCTGAAAAAAAATATGTCAAGTTAGGCTTTAATTAAAGAACGGAAAAATAAACTGTAATATGAGAAAAGAACTTTTGTCATAAATATTTTTGTAAATTGTTATATTTTTAAATTTTAGAATTTAACCACATTTTAATAATTTAAATTTTGTAAATAAACATTTAATTAATTTTAATTTATAAAATAGTTGAACTGGTTGTAATAAGTAATATAAAATTAAAGCCAAGTTGAAGTATAGTTAACCATCTATTTGAGAATATGGAAAAGAAAATTAAGGTATTAATTTTTTCACTTTCAAAGAGAATAAAATAAAAAATATATATTCTTGAGAGAATATATGCTTTTTTAACTAAAATATTTAGAGGAATAACTTAATAATAAAAATAGTTCACAAAACTGATATTTTAGTGTAATGATATTTAACCATTGCCTTGGGACCTTTTTCTAAAATTTTAGTTTTAAATTTAAAATTTTATGTATATATATTAAGTGATTTATCAATGATAGAAATAAAAAATTATAAAATAATTAAAACTTAGAACATGATGATTATATATTTAGACTCCAAAATCTAAGCTTAAGATAATTGATTAGTATTACACAACGATCAGCTGTACGTGGCTGACAGCCCAAAGGGGTTATACCTCAACTAAAGGCTAAAAGATTAATCTTTTACTACCAGTTGGTCGAAAGATACCTTGGATTTACCCAAAAAAAAGGCCAAGAGATCAATCCCACTCTCCTCATTGCAACACCTTGGAGACGCCTGAAGAAGAAATTCAGAGTTCACAAAGTTTTGTCACAAAGTTTAAGTGTGGCCATAGATTTGTCAGAAAGTGCTATTTAATACATAAGATTTAATATATTTAATAAATTAAATTTTTAAATAACTATTAAATAAAATTTAACATATAAAAATATTAAAAATATTTAAAACTAAGTTTAATTTTAAAATCATTCTTATCGACAAAAATACATGTTTAACTCTAATTTTAAATAAAAATTTAATTTAATTTAAAGAGTAAGAAAATCTCATAAATAAATCTAATAAAATAAAGAGTTTGAGAATTCCTCATCAAACTCTTCTACTCTTGTAGTAGGCACCACCTGAGGGCCTTAGCACTAAAGCAGGAATATGTAATTTTCCTTTCTTACCCTGTTTCTCATTAAAAGCTTACAATCATAGCTCTTAGTTTTTGATTAATTGTTTGGTGAGACTCATACAATTAATCAAAAGCCAAAGGCTATAAAGTATCAATTTTTTGTGAAGAATGGGACGTAAAAATAGTAAATAAGTGAGTATTGAAATTTATTAAATATTTGAATAAAAAGTATAGTTTTATTATTTTTATAAATAAATAATTATTAAATATTTATTTAAAAAAATTTAAATTATTAAATTTTATAAATTAAATTACAAAGAGATATAATCTTATAATTGAGGGAGAAATGTGTCCCACGTTTTTACGGGGGCACAAACTTTTCTCTAAGAAGTATGCTTTCCCATATTATTTGATTTAATGGTTCTTGATTGCTGGTCAATTTTGGTAAGGCCTCTTGACTGCTCTTAAGTGCAGTCCAGCACGTGAACCTTGAAGCTGCGCAGCTAACAAAAAGCAAAAAAAAGGGAAAGGGGCAATATCTTTCTACCTTATCTGGTAGCTATCGGTTTGGGTGACTTCTATGAGATGATTGACTACATCAGAACGCATAGTCAAATCTTTTGGGCCTACCTTTTTGCAGGACTTTGATTCGTTTAGACAAATTTTGGAACAAGATTTAGCTAAAGGAAATGAGATGGCATGTGCTGATTTTATCTATCAATGTATAACTGTGTTTTAATTTCTTTACTACACTATCACGGTTTTGTAGTTGAGGAGGCAATATCGGTTTTGTTTATATACCAGTTGCGTTCTTTTCTGCCTAATAGAGTTCCAAAAAAGACTATCCTGCTTGACATATTTCGTTGGAATATTTTCCATAATACCAACCATCACTGAACATGTGAATGAATGGCGTTCTACTTCTAGCTACCTGCAAATTGAGTTGGTGTAGGGGATTGCATAGCTGCAACAAAGAGGTGGCAACAGCAAATAGTGATGCCCTGACTAGAAATTTTTAACGAATGCGCTTTTACTGAGCTTCTAACTATCCTCTCGCAAAAATGATAAGACCGTCTTATTTTTATCCCCACGTCATCTTAGTTTTAGTCCCGAAGAAGAGAATGATCATTTTGCATAATTTCATTAGATGAAAGCTTACTAGAGGTGCTGAAGAATGACCACTATAACTAGAAGATGCAGAATTACTCATATTGTAAAGCTGGTAGAAAATCTTACAACGAGGTGCAACAAATATGATTGGAGAAAATGATCAAGATTAAGAATGTGTAATTAGGTATGCCATGGACCAATTAGACATAATCAAGTTTTTAATATTTAAATTTTAATATCTGTCGTGTTGTGTGCGTAGAAATGTCTTGTCTGTAAGAGTGTGATTGCTTCTTTCTTGACGCATGTTCAATTCCCATTTACATGTCAAATAAAGAGTAATAGGTGACATTGCTCTGCATGTAAATTTTATGAATATATATAATATAATGACAATGTACATGCAAAGACCTAAATCTTTCTTTGTAATTTTAATTTGTAAAATGAGAAAAAAACAATTCAAGCTTGTAAAATATTGCTTTAAAAATTGGATTCGTCCTATGCGTAGAACACGCAAAAAAGTCTGGCGAACGTTTCCAACAGCATCATAGATGTATGGATATTGAATTTGTATCCGGTACCAAAATGGTATGATAGTTGCTGTGTTTGCTTCATAGGTCTTATCCCTGTTAGATCTCAGCTCTCTCTCCTAATACCATAAGCATAATATGGCTCATTAACAAATAACAAAAATGTTTGACCCCTATTTCATCCAAGTTATCTATGATAGAAGGGGACGTGGACAAGTCCAAAAACTCCATTCTACTTCCCATGGAGGTTATGAGCACGTAGATATGTCCAACCACAACCAAAGATCACCTTGTTATGGAGGCCATTCCATCATCTTCTATAAAAAAATGTAAATTTCTCAAATGCAAGAACTCCAATTGAATATGATTTGTCTATGTAATTCTTTTCATAGGTGCATGTATTATTGGTAACTTGGTAGCACAAAATATTTCTGATGTTCTAATGCATTTAGAGCTTCTACATGTAATTGGCTTGTAAGTGGATGAGTTGCCCGGGTTATAAGGTTGTGGACTTCTGATTACATTTCACCCACACCGAGCTGCAGCCAGTATCCACGTAAGCATACTGTAGAGTTGGGGTTGACCGATTATCAGAAACAAAGTATCCCTATTTGAGATTGACGGGGTCACACCTATGGTTGTTCAACTTATTATTCATTTATCTCTAATATAACTACCCAATAATCCAAAAGGAGAAGTCCTTAAACTTGTTCACCAATTATAGAGATAATGATACATCTTTTCAACAAATTTGAATTTGAATAATATATCATTGATACACGTCAATTTCAATAACCCACTCAGAGGGGCAGAGTAGAAAATAAATAACTCATTCTCAGGGTGATGACACATGACAACTTCAGCAATCCATTCTTCAGGTGTGACACATGTCAGTATACGGCTTCAGAAATTTAATTTTAATATATATAGAGAGTATAGAGATAATGACAATAACAATAATAATATCTAAATTAATTTTTATATATTATAACAATAGTAGTAATAATAATTATTATAATCAAAACTATTATAAATAAAAATTAAGTGATAAGTGCACGATTATGCTCTCTTTTATCCAGCCATTTCTCATCCATAGAGATAAAAAGCAACTTTTGTACTGTGGTCATAGCTTCTTTCTTGAGGTACGAAAATAGAGCGGGGTTTTAGAAAGCAATTGTCCTTAGGTACGCACTAAGCACTCCACTTCAAAACTTGAATTAACGTACTAAAAATATGGGAAACTAGTCAGCTTAAAGCCATCAGTGAAGAGTCCATAACTGAAAACCCATTTTAATGTTTGATGAGTAAAGCAATCAGGAATGTAACCTTCGGCTGACTCTAACAAAACTTAGTCACATACTCTGTCAGACGAACACATAACACTGGAGCAATCACATCATTAACTCCTAAAGCTCCAAAAGAGAGAGATTGTTTGTGGAACATATAATCCACCAATCAAAGCTCCGGCACGGTTCTCATAATGCCCACTAGTTTCCGCAGTCCACCATCCTCTTGCATAGCCCTAATTGAATCCCTGATGAAGAATTGGATATGAACTTTCCAGAGATACTAAAACTAGCTTGTTGAAAGTTCCATTATCAGGAATCAGTAAGGTCAAACCAGAAAGCCCACTGGCCAAGAAAAGTTGATAGAAGTAATGCGTTACATCAACCTACTTAATAAAATTCACAATTAAAAGCAACAATATCACATATTCAGAAAGTTCATAGAAGAACTATATATTCGTTGAAATATTAAATGAGTAAAGCCACTTAACACAAGGTTTTTTATACAGTCCATAACCTAGTCTACAAGGGAGCAAGATGGTACCAGTAAGAATACATTACTGGCAGATTTATCATCAATCAATGGTGCATCTGCTATCCATAGAAGTTTCAATTGGTGAGTTCTCCAGGAAAAACAATATGCTATCTAGTATGTTTCGTAAACTATCAGTGGTCCATACAATTGTTCATTGAAAAGGGGTTCTTAATCTTTCCTTTCAGTATGCATAATATAATTTTCATGTAGGTTACAGGCAGAAACATAAAATGACTTATGGTCTTTCCTGGATGTACAATCCTCCACAAATTTCTCCTAAACAACTTAAGAAATTAAAATCTTTTTATATAGGAAAAGATAATATATTAAGGAAACTAAAAGAGTTAAGAGGTGGAAAACAAGATTCTCCTTAACAGAGACAATAAAAGAAAAGAAAGTATAAACCAACAAGGCCATCAATGCAATATGGCTCTCCAATCCCTCTGCACATGAGTAACTGTAAGAAAAATATTTTTAATAGTACTATGTGCAGAGCACCAGAGGAAGGCCATAAAGACAACCTATACCACAAAAAATCTAAATATAGGAGAAAACCCTTGAAAATACGAGCACACTTTTCCAAACAAAAACACCAATGAACAGCACCATCACAAAACCTTTATCTTCAGTCTTAACAAAGCCTCAAAGCTAACCAGGTTCTACAGAGGGGTTTTTCAGTGAAAAGTCAGATTATAAGGTTTGTTAAATCTCTCTTCATTGTCTGGCAATGTGTCTGTGTATTGTCTTCCCACTCTCCTATCAGATATTACTTGATATAGTAAACAGCACATAAAATCACTACATTATATCAAACATGAGATTGTTAATCATAAGATCAAGTTCGAAGTGTTCAGCAAACTTAACTGCATTCACACAATAGATAGAGAAATTATAAATTTGAACATCTGATTGTTGATACTTGAGCTAAATTACTAAATGAAAGAAAAAAACTTAACAAAATGAAAAGGCTATTGATAATCCAAATTTCAAAGAACCAATTGAATAGGAACTTCCCAAATTGCCCATTCCATTCTTTACCTCAAGCCAAAATTTTCCGCAGTCACCTTGCAAGATCCAATTGAGATTGATAAATCTTCATTAGCTCACCAGCTTCCTTATCATGACAAAGGATAAACTTCTGCAAAAAAATCTTCTCAGGACACTCAAAAATTGAAGACAAGGTCAGCCTCGTCACAAGACCCTTTGACAGCAAAACTTGAATGACAGAACCACGTGGAATAATCCGCTTATTCAAGCTTAAAAGCAGCAATTCTGGGCGCCTAGTAATAGTGTTAGATTTGCATCCCATTTTGTGCACATAGTACCCCATTTTGGCTTCAATGCTTTCCTCAGAAATCGACATACAAAATGGATGCCTCATGAAGGCTGCAATAATGTCATCATTAGTCCAACCCCACCTTTTATAAAGGTCAGCCTTCCTTGCCCACGTGACTTTGCTTAAGGACGCCAAGACATGAACAGCTAAAACAAAAGTAATCCTCAAAGGATTAAAACCCATTTCTTTCACTTCCTCCACAAACTTCTTAAATATATCAGGATTCCTTGATAATGATCTAGGGTACAGTTCTAATAATTTAATTATACGCGAACCAGGAACACCTTCTTCCCCTAATTGTTTCATATTAGGCAGGAAACAGGAGTCCATTCGATTAACAATGTCCGGGAATCGGGAGAAAGCTTTCATGGACTTGTCGCCAGATGGAAACAGATTTTTCAAGCAATCGAAAGAAGGTTTGATTTGTTTCTCTAAGCTTCTTCTCAGGACGTCAGGGCAATAAGTAAAGATTTTTGGGATGTCAGAGCTCAAAACGCCTCTGGATTTTAAAAACTCAATTTTAGGTAGAAACGTTTTCTGGGGATCATATCGAAGCAATTCTGGAATTCGTTTGATGATTCTTACCGTCTGGGTTTGTGAGAAACCGTGTTTCCTGAAGAAAGCAATCACCAAGTCGGGTTTTTCCTCAGTTTCAAAACTGACGCGCTTGGAAGCAAATGCAGCTGCTTCCGGTGAGAACCCACAGGTGTTGATGAGATACGAGACTGTAAAAGACTGCCCCTCTGACTCTGAACTTGAAGTGCTTGTGCTTGTGCTTGTGCTTGTGCTTGAGATGAACTTCACATTCACCAAAAGCCATTGGTTTCGTAGAGAAAGCCGTCCAAGTGTTGTTGAGGATACGGCAGTCAGATGCCTTTGGAAAGGAGCGGTCTTGCCGAGAAATTTCAACATGGATTCGAAAACTCAGAGACACCAAAGGGGAACTCACTGAGACTGTCTCTCCTATCGACAAGTTCACCGAGATAACGACGAGTCGCTGCGGAAAGAACGTTGCGCAGCCGAAAACTTAAGCCCTTGTTATAAAAACTGTCAACGGTGCCAACCAAAACGTCGTACCGTATGTTTTAAAAAAGAATAAGATAATAAATTCAAATAAAGTAAATTAACAACTTAGTCCTTTCAATCAACTCAATTTGATACTCAAACCTCAACTTGTTAGTGCACATGTGTTAGAGTAACTTTTTTTTTTCCTTTGGTCATGAAAGTTTTAACAATAAATAATTTAATTTTTAAATTTAAATAACATTATTTAAATTTAAACATTATTTCTTCTTTTATTTATTATTTATTTTAAATTATCTGATGTCAATAAATTATATTTTTATTTCTTTTTATTTAATATATGTTTTAATTATTTAATCTATAATTTTTAATTATAATTTTTGTAATAATTTTATTTATTAGTATTTATTATAGTAATTAATACTTTTTAACAATCAATGAATGATTTTGCTTGATTATTAATTTTGATCTAATAAATTTAGCTTACAAAATTATTGACTTCCTTTTTATTATTCTATCGCTTATAGCACATTTAGCAATTTTGATTTTCAAATTTAGGTAACAATACTCAGTTTTTTATTTATTTTAATATATTCAATAATAAAATTTTTATTTTTATTTATTTTAATTTTAAATGTATTCTATTGATTGTAATTTTCTTCTAATTATAATTTTTGTGATAATTACATATATCAGTATTTATTACAATCATAAATGCTTTAAAAAGGCTTAAAATTTCCCTTTTCAATATATATAGATATCCAAAATTTTGTTTTACTTTAGGCCAAAACCTCTAAATTTATTATTTGATTATGGTATGCACCACAAAAAGAAACAATAATTACTAAATCTATAAGTCCAACAATGAATGATGAATCTTTAAGTCATCATGCAATTATTGAGATCATAATATAATGCATAAATATAATTGTTATTGAGATCATCTTTACATGCCTCTAGGAAAAAAATTAAGTTGATTACTAAATTGAGTTATAATATGTCTTTTAAGACTAATTTATTAATTTACTCAATTAAAATATTTCTTATCTTCTAAATTTTTACTTTATTTCAATTTCATCTTATAAGTAGATAATAATTGTATTACTATTTAGGTTTTATGTTAATATTTATGATGTATTAATTGAGTGAGAATTATAATTGGAGACTTAGGATTTAATTATTAATTTAGGTTTAGGTGTTTGGTTGCTAATTTTGTGTTATTTTTCATTGGAATAGGTCTTATAGTTTAGCATTTCTAAACATTAAGTTATCTTTAATTATTATTAATAGTTTTAGTGTTTGTATTGTCTATGTAAGGCTTAGTTATTGTCCCCAATATTCATATTTGTTATGTTATTGATCTTTTAGATAATATAGACTATTGTGTGTCTTGTTTTCTATTCCTATTCTACATTAATTTGGTATCAGAGTTTAGGTAAGATTTTGTACACAAATTACATGCCTGATCCTTGCCTACCCACACACCACCTTCGTTAGAATTTTCAAATTTTAGTCGAAATCTTGCTAGAATTTGTCACTTCCCACAACTCTCACCATCTACATGTTTTCCTAAAATCCAGCCTATTAACAAGTCCAAAGAGGTTCGATCTATCCCTTGCAATGTCATCAGTTTCAAAACAGTGCCAAAAAATTGCTAGTCTCACCAAAAAATTCAAAAAGGAGGTCAATTTTAGGTTGCTTCAAAACTTGCACTTCCATATGTCATCTTAGAACATGTGCCCCACCATTGTACTCAGAGGGTGCCAAACCCTGGAGATTCGAAAGATCGTAGCAAAAATTATCCTATGCACCACTCTTGTGTGGTAGTGCGTGATCGCCATGCACCCAAGAGGCTAAAGAAACTTAACTTGCCACATCAGCTACTTGCACAATTAACGAACCACATCATTAAGTGCCACATCATTGACAGAGTTGAATATTGACCAACTATTGACCATTGTTGATTTGTGTTGAGTAGTACTGACTAACTGTTAACTACCATTAACCATCATTAGGATCACTTCTCATAGATTTTTGGACCTTATGATCACATTTTTAACCTTTATTTTTCCATTTGAGCATTCCAAACAAAGTTTTTAGTTCAAAATTTATTTCAAACTTACTCCTTGCATCTTTATGAAATTTTGAAATTTTAAACTTCTCTTGTATTAATCTTATGGCATATCGTCCTTCCAATTATGAAGATCATGACTATTGTGATCATCTAGGATAAATAGCTTACAATTACTATGATAGTATTTTATACTCTTATGATTCACATGTGATTAAACAAAGTCTAGACACTATAGTGAGAAAACTTGATGAGTGTAAACTTGAAGATGTCATGAAAGAAATTGTCAAGTGCATGAAGAGAAAAGTCTCAAATGGAGCAAACAATTGATGTATTTTATGAGGATGAGATCGATCACTTGAATGTCTCACTTATGGAAAATAAAGATTATTGGGAGCGTAAAACTCACTTATATGATGAATCGATTGCATAAAAGAAGTTGAAGAAACTAATGAGGTCGAAATTGTATACTCTTCTGAGCTCATTCTGACTTAAAAGATGAAGATGAGTTGGAAGATGAAATCTATAAACTTTATGTTCCTTTGTCTAGTTTTGATGATGATAATGATGATGATTGCACTCAGGAATATAAAAATGAGTCTAAGGAAGACGAGGATGAAAATATCGCAATTCTCAACAATATTGAAGTTGTTGATGATGTTCTATTTAAAATTATTGAGAGGCAATCTAAAGAGATTAGCAATATTGATATTGTAAATCCTATTAAAGATATTAAAGATGATGTGATAATTTGCAAAAGCTACACCATTGTTAGGTCCCTATAATAAATTTGATTTTCCTGGCATTCTTAAGAATCCAAAGTTGGTAGTGCTACTTGTCCTTCCACCTATATTGTTGTTGCCGCTAGCATCATTGCTTGTTTATGAGACTTGTCATCCACTTTTCTTCCTATTGCCACACTTCAAAACTCGATGGAGTTTTTTCTAATTAAAGGAGAATGATGTAAAATAAGAAGATAATAATTATGTTATTATTTAGGTTTTATGATAGTATTTATGATGTATTAATTATGTGAGAATTAATGTTATAATTGGTGACTTAGGGTTTACTTATTAATTTAGGTTTAGGTGTTTAATTACTAGTTTTATATTATTTTTCATTGGGATAGGTATTCTAATTTAGAGTTTCTTAAGTATTAAGTTATTTTTTATTATCATTAATAATTTTAATATTTGTGTCGCTTATTTAAGGCTTAGTTATTATATCCAATACTCAGACTTGTTATGATATTATCATTAAAAGAATATAAACTATTGTGTATCTTGCTTTCTATTCCACATTTTACATCATAATTTGTGTCAATAAATGCTTTATTCAAATTTTATGGTGTTCCTTAATATTCAATGATCAAATGATAATTTATGGATTTAGTTATACTAGCCTTCATACACATGTATGTGAATTTGTCAAAATAAATTATAAAATAATATAAATTCTTTTTCATAAATATTAATTGATGTTATATCATGTATTTAATAAAAAATAAATGCTAAAAAGTTAAATAAATAGTTTTATTTATAGAGATTAATTTTTAATAATAATAATCAATAGTATATTGAATACCAAGCAAATAGTAAAGATTAAAATATAAAAATTATGCTTATTTCTTAATAGGACATAACATTTATAATGACAATTAAAGCAGCCATTTATGAAATTTGAATATAATTTTTAGTAAATTTTTTTAAAAAATTGAAGATAATATGAATTTATAATAAAATAGCATTTTGAGAAATAACATTAAAAATGATATTTAGTGTAAAAGAATTGGATTTGCCTTCTACACTTTTTGTATAGTAATATAATATAATATATATATCATTTTTCTTTTATTTATTATCTATTTTTTTGTCACTTTTTTAGTATTTATTCTCTTTTTCTTCCATGTAATCTTAAGAATTAAAATCCTTTAAAGTATAAGATATACTTTAAAAAGTAAAATATAAATAAATAATTATTAATAAAAAATTAATAATCATAATTAATATTAAATATAAACAAGTAAATCACAATTTATTAATTGAAATAATTATAACTATTAATTTTTTTATTAATTATTATCTATTTGTACTTTATTCTTTAAATATGTCCCACACTTTAAAGGATTCAAATCCTAATTTTAAATGATTTCACCCTACTATATTTAACTCTCTTATTCTTCCTTCTCATCTTTTTAATTTTGGTTTTATATCTATTTTTCATATTTAAAGACATCTATATAATATTATTTTATCTCATCATTTTTGTAAAAATTTTATTTTTATTGTTACTTAATTTTCTGCCATTTTTTCCCCACAAACTCTTATTTTGAAAAATTTCCTAAAACAAAGTATGGTGTTCACAACCAGAATGACTCAAAAAATTACCAGAACTAGAAAAAAGAGGTAGGACAACGTAGCTGATGTACAGTTGAAACTAGATTTATCCATCATACATCAATCATATACAAGAAATGGAAAGATAATTCTTGAGCCGTTTCTGAAATGTACAAGCTTGTATTTATATCCTACAAATATACAGTCAACTGGCAAGCTTGAAGGCATCAATGAAGAGTCCGTAAGTGAATCCCATTTTAAAGTTGTTGAGCAGAGCAATTGGGAACGTAACCTTCGGCCGACTGTAATAAAACTTGGTCACATATTCTGTCAGAAGAACACATACCACTGCAGCAATTACATCATTGACTCCTAGAGCTCCAAAAGACAGAGAGATTGTTTGTGCAACATAAAATCCACCCAACAAGGAGATTCCACCAAACAGAGCCCTCCGAGAAGGACTCCTGAAGTAATTCCTTGAGAGCTCCGGCACGATTCTTATAATGTCCACTAGTCTCCTTGGTCCTCCATTCTCTTGCACAGCTTGAATGCGAAGCCCTGCTGAAGATTTGGATATGAACTTCTCAGAGATGCCAACTTTGGTTTTAGGAGTTATGCCAAATCTGAGGCCTATAGAGATCAAGCTTGTTGAATATGCCATCCAGCTTTCTTCTAACAAGAATAAGCAAGATCAAACCAGAAAGACTGCTGGCCTAAAAAAGTCGTTAGAAGTAAACGATTACATGTCAGGCCACCAAATAAATTCAAACTTACAAGCAATATATAGGAAAACTATCCACTGGTTGATATATAAAATAAGTAATGCTATTTAACACTCAATCCATCATCAAAAGTGCTTCAGTTATTCATATACATTTGAATTGCTAGGTTTTCCAGGTAAAACACTCCGCTATCTAGTAGTTTTGCATTAAGTACTACAGGGAATTAAATATGGCTCAGTTCTCCAAACAAGTTTTCCATGACAAGTGGTTATCAGACTTTCCTTCTACTATACATACCATAATTTGCATGAAATTAGAATGCAGGTTACACAGGCAATACAAAATGTCCTATGGCCTTTAGTTGAGGTACAATTCCACCACAATGTTTTAAGTAACATGTTAGTAAATTAATTCTTTATTTATAGGATAAGAAAATATATCAGAGAACCTAAAAGATTAAAAAAGTTATGGAAAACAAGATAGCCCCTTAATAGAGGCACAAAAAGAAACATGTTAGAACAAACAAGGCCATCAATACCATATGGCTCTCCAATCCCTCTGCATATGTCTCACTCTAACTGTGAGAGAAACTCTCTTCCAAAAACTATGGGCAGAGCACCAGATAAGGGCCATAAAGACAAATCTATCCCACAATAAGTTCAATTGGGAAGAACCTTTAGAAATACAAGTGAACGTTTCCAACTGAATACACCAAAGAACAGCATAAGTAGTGCACCGCTATAAAGGCTTTCTCTTAGTCCTGCAAAGTCTCAAAAGCTAACCAACATAAAAGACTGTTAAATTTATTTAATAAATTTAACTTAATAGGTACTGAAAAAGTATCTGTCTATCTTTTTTTCAAACTTTTGGTTCTAATTGGAGGAAAATTTAATTAAAAACCTCATAAGACTTGTACCAAGTCAAGTTGAAATACAACTTTCCAAAAAAGACCAAACTCATCAGCCATTTGATTTATTTACACAAAGATGTGGACATAAACACAGGAAAAATGTATCAAATAGGTACAATGACCTCTCTTCTATCCTTCTTAAAGATGCAGGAGCCAGCCACGATGGTAATTGACCTTAGATGATTCAGTTGTATTTAATATTGTTGAGTGACCGTGGTAATTTGGTAGTGTATAAGTGAGTGTCTTTTCTTTCTGCTTAAAGGGCAATATTGTCATTTGGTTTCTAAATGAACAAGATTGTGTGTGGAGTGCTGGATGCAACGCACGCTTCGGCTACTCTCTCCTTCCTTTCCCAATCTCTCTCGCTCTCTCTCTCTCTCTCTCTCTCTCTCTCTCTCTTCATCCCTTCATCTCTTCATCTCTCCTCCGCGTACCTTATTTTCCTGAACACTCAATTTCAACTAATATTAATGATCAAACACAGTATCTGAGATGTAATTATAGATAAATACTGAAATCAAACTAAAAAAAATATATAATAAATACTGAAATCAAAACTAAAAGAAATATATAAAGTTTGAAGAAGACACTGTTTTCATTGCTAATTGGCTATGCCTATATGCAAAATTGGGTATGAAAGTATAGCAAACACAACCTGAAAAATGTACTAGCTGCCCTTATTATGACACTTGTAATCTTACAACTATGTCATTCTAGCAGTTATCAAAATTTTCAAACTCATATTGAGAAAATAAAGAAGTAACTTCACAGCTACAAAGGGAAAGCAAATGGTAAATAATAGAAGTCATAAATGTCTGAATACTTTTAAGTTAAAGCAAACACATACAGACATGAATGTGCAAAATTCAAAAAAAATAAATAAAATCTACGATTAAATTCATGGCTAAAAACATGAGGACAGGAAAAGTGTTCAAAGAACCATAAAAGCTTAACTTTTGTCCCACATCAACTACAATCCAATAAGCCAAGCCATCCAAAGTCAGTGTGTGGACCTTGAATGAATCCCAAGTACTAAAAAAAGAAAAATTGTAAGATGTATTTGGTTAATAATTGGGACATCAAAAGTGCAACTTTGAAGACTTAATGGCATTGCTTGCCTTTTGTTACAAGCATAGATAAAGAGAAAGACGCAGATAAGCTAGAGAGAGATTCAGAAAGGAAGAAACTAGAAAGGTCACCCTTTTGGGTGATTCTGCCTAGCTTCTTACTTGCTGCTTCCCAAGTTAACAGTAAACAAGTAACTGTTCATCAGTAAAGGAAAAAGCATGCAAGTCAGCGTAACTAGTTTGAGGAAGTAAGTCCTAGTTGCTGCCAAAGACAAAACAAGTAGAAAGCTTAAGAGGGTAGTCAACTAAATGAAAAAACCAATTTAAGAAGAGTAGGGAGAGAGAACAACAACTAAGATCTTCATTACTTTCAAACTGAAGTAGCAGAGGGGCAGGGAAGAATGAGGAATATGTGCAACTAATTAACTTAGGCAGCTTGTGTTATGTGCAGTATATATACAAGATGACTATAACACTCCTTACACTCCACATTAACACCAAACACTATCTATATGTGTGGACCAATTGATGACAAAGTAAAATTATGTTAGCAAATGAATGATTTGGTTTATTTCAAAAATATTTGAAACTAAATCGAAATCATTGCATTTATATGAAAAACCTCACAGCTTCATCGATCTGCAAGTCTTCGACATAGGCTACAATTATTGCATTCCAAGAAACCACATTCTTACTAGGCAACATGTAAAAGAGATTCCTAGCCTCCGAAAGTTTACCATGTCTTGAAAACCCACACAACATAATAACCCAAGAAACAACATTAGGATTTGGAGTATTGTCAACTTCCAAACAGAATTCAAGACACCAACATTAACAAACCTAGCCATCATCAAATTCCATGAAACCACATTTCTCATGAACACCCTCTTAAAAAACTGCAATGCTCAATGTGTTTCCCCATTTTGGGTTTCACAGAATCACAAGCTAACCTGAGTAATAAGAAACCAAATCCTTTGCTGGCATTTGTTCAAACATTTCCTTAGCTACTGGTATAGAAATCTTCCCCAAAACTACCAAGCACTACCTGCTTCAGCATTGCATTCCAAGATGCTACGTCCAACTTATCAGGAACCAGAACAAACAATTCTCTGGCCTTTTCAAACTGCCCCATATGTGTATAGTAAGTTATCATTTAAGCCCATGAAAAATTGTCTCTTTCAGACATTACATTAAAGAGTTTTTTGGCCTCTTCAACCATTGTTAGGAAGATACACAGAAATAATGTTGTTACAAGAAACAAGGTTTCTTTGGCACATTGCATCAAACAGTTCTCTGGCATCACTTATTCTACCATTTTTAGCAAACACAGACCTGGAATTGTATGTTACAATGTTTTTTTGGATCATTCTTTCGAAAACTCTGATGGCCTCTTCAATTTTTCCCAACTTTCCCATATGAGTCATCTGCAATTCTGTTTGATAACATGTTTACTTTGTTCACATATTCGCATAAGTATATGTTTCATTGTTTGAAAGGTTACCAACTAGTTTGTGTGATCCAGCGGTAGCCATTCCACTCACTATTCTTTCATGCACCTAGGAGAGGTGGCGTAAAGGTTGTGCTTAGTGATTTTCTCCCCCAAAATGAGCACATGAATAGACCTCCAAGATGCCACTATGAAAGTTCGTGCTATTTATGGGCAATTTATTTAAATAAAGATGTTTTAACCTGCTTTCTAATATTTATTTATTTGAAGATTAAAATCAACTAAGCCAGTAAGAGAAAGCAATATATATTTTTCAATCACAAGCACAAAAAGTTATTAAATTTTATCATTAATTACCTGATTATCCAGAATTTAAACCTCTTGAGTGTGTCTTCTCATTGAAGCGTCACATAGCAAATACTCTGTTGTGGGTAGAGAAATAAAGCAACGTTTGGATCCGACTTAGATAGAGAAAGAGAAAACAATAAGAGAATGAAGATGAAAGAGAGAGCGTGAAAAGGATTCTGATAAGAGTAAGTCACTTTGCTTTAGCTGCCTCAAATGCAAAGTAGACGCAGCTATGCAGCGAAGGCCACAATGGGAGGAAGCAAAGCTTAGTAGATTCACTCTCCTCTGTTTTCTTATTTGGGCTCCATAATGGCTGTGTCCAAACTCCCAAGCCCAAATGTCATTACATTATGGACCTCATGTAATTGACAAGGTTGAAACTTATAAGCTATATATTATGTAATATACATTAAATATTAAAACAAATGAAATTAAGTTTGAAGATATACTTAATTATTTTCTAAATAAAAAATTAGTTAAATTATTTCACAAATTTCTTTGGTTAGGTCAAATTTTTAAATAAATCTTTATAATTTGAAACCATATAAGTAGAGTCTTATAATTTCTACCATTTATATTTTAAGTCTCTACCATTGATCCCTATTATAATGCAGTATAAAAATATTTTATGTAGCTAAGTACAAGTAGGTCTTTATTGTTATTATTGAGACTTAATTGAATATTGTTTAAAATTATATAGATCTACTTACATTTCAAATAGGGCCTTACGATAACCACATTAGATATTTTCACACGGTGTTATAATGGATAGTGATAATAAAGACCTAAGACTTAAATAGTAAAAATTATAAGAATTTATTTATATAATTTTAAATTATAAGAATTAACTTGAAAATTTAACTTAAATGTAAAAATTTGTAAAATAATTTAACTTTAAAATGTCAAATTTTAAATACTTACAATTTTTATTCATTTTAATTTTATTAGATATGTTTATATATTTCATCATTTGCTATTTATTTAGTAGTTATATGCCATACCATTAATATTTTATGTGGCATATTATAATATTTTAAAAGTGTATATTATTTTTTTTTATCCAATTTAATTGCAATCTAACTCCAATTGAATTCAAATTCAGTAAATCTTTACTTCTACCACTTTAATAACCAATCCATTTCTCAAAATATTGCATAACATGGAAATATCTTAAAGTGCTTTTTTGAACTCGAATAGTAAGAAAAGTAATTTTATGTGATTTAGAAAAAGTTAATAATAAAGTGTGACCAAAGCTTTATAGAATACTTTGGAAAAGAAAAAAGTTTGTACCACATATATTTAAGATATAAAAGATATATACAATGGGGGCAATGGTAGGTATGAAAACTAAAATCATATTTTATGTACATTAAACGTTATGTTGGATTGCATTATATATGAAATATGAATTAAAATTCTAATTTAATTTAATTTTTTGCTGTTTGATGGTTAAAATACAAACGATGGTAAGTGTTGCTCCATTAGTAACTGCAATGATGGTTTCATGGAGGTAGCAATGGTGATGGTTACAATCCAACAAAGACGGCAATGGTGATGGTTCAACATCAACAACACAAGTAGTAGTGGTAGTGTTTGTGGGCTGCAATGGTAGTGTAGGAGATGGGGTGGTGAATGATCATAGGTTATGAAGAAGTTTCTTAATTCTTACCTCTTTATAGTTGAAATTCTTACGGTCTATAGGTTAAGAATTGAAAATACTATAAGAAATTGTTTTATAATTGCTTAGCACTAAAATATAAAATCAGGCCTTGTACACAAATCTAAGTTCTTAGGTCAAATTATATTTTCATGAATCTTATAATTAGGAATAAAATTTTTATGAATGTATATGTTTATGTTTGTTGTCATAAAAATATCAATAAATATTTATGAGAGTTTTTAGAATTTCTATGTTTGGTTGAACATTTATATTTCTAAGAATCTTATGCATAAAATATTCCATAATACCCTTAAACATAAAAAATTCAATTTGGGTTTGGAGTTTGGGTTTAGGGTCTAGGGTTTTGGATTTAGGGGTTTAGAAATGAGATTTATGATTTAGGGTTTTGAGCTTTGGAATTTAAGATTTAGAGTTTTATAATTTTTGGTTTAGGATTTAAGGTTTAAGATTTAGGAGTCTTGAGTTTAGAATTTTAGAGTTAAGAGTTTAAAGTTCACAGTTTAGGGTTTTAGGGTATAGAGTTTGGAGTTTAAAATTCTGAAGTTTAAAATTTTGGATTTGGTGTTTGAATTTTAGGGTTAGGAATTTAGGGTGTTTAGTGTTTTTAGATTTGAGATTTATGGTTTAGGAGAAGGTCTATAAAGCACATTATTAAATGAAGATGGTATAATTTTTTTAAAATAATTTTTACATTCTCATGAGGTGGAAGTCAAGGATTCTTACCCATCATAGGTACCCAATTCTCATATTTTACGAGAATCCTTTATTTTAGAAAAGTTAAATTTATGAGAATTAATCTTTAAATTTCATGCAAAACGTGAAAATTAAGTACTTCATCCTCAATAATTCTAGAAATCTCTCAAGATTCCATATGCTAAACACACTCTTAAGCTCAAAATACATTAAAATTAGAATTCTAATTATAATAGATATAACGAATAAAAAAATTTGGAGTTAGAATATATAATTTTAATTCTAAAAGTCCAATTTGAAGCTCAATTCTAAGAACTAAATGCAATCTTCAAAATTTCGAAAATTTTCTAATATGTGTAATAAAAATATTTGAAGGTAAATTGCAATTCAACCCTCTAAAAAGATTTCATGAAATTCAGCATCATCATATTAAGCTTATTATCTTACGCTTCATCATAAAATTGCAAAAACCAAATATAGTAATATTAAACATCAACCAATTCACTAACAAGGTGTTGGTATAGTGTAAGTTGATTGTGCCTTATGTAGGGACCTAGGCTAAATGCCTAGACTTGAATCTTGAAATTTGCTCTTGTTAAAAGAGGCAAAACCGTTCAACTCAATAAGCCTTGTGGTGTTTTTTTTTTTTTTTTTTAAAAAAAACTAATTCAAAAATATTGAAACCACTTTGTGATTCAAAAGTTACATACTTATTTATTGGGGTTTGTTGTATTTTGTAGATGAAATATTTTTCAAACTGATTTATTGAATTGTGTGTAATACAAGCCCCACATTAATTGCATGGTGGCCCTTACATAAATATGATTTATTAAGCATAATATAAGGAGTCCTAATTTTTTTTACAATTTAAACTTTATTAAATATTCACTTAAAAATATTTAAATTATTAAATTTATTAAGTATACAATTTAAGTTAGGAGATTGAATGGATTAAAGTCTATTTTAAAGTTAATAAACATTTAGTATTGATAATTTAATACGAGCATATTTTTCCTAATACAATAGGATTTATTTTTCATGTGAATTATGCCTTATTGGACCCTAGTTGGGTTTCACCTCTCACGTTTGAGGTTTAGCTTTGGATTGGGCCAACTTTATTTACCAGGCGGTTTCCTTCCTAGTCCTTTGGCATTTGAAAATCCTTGCCCATGGTCAAAAACTTGATTGGATTTTTCCCATGATATTAGTCTTGTCAAATTACTTCATCTCAGACCCAGCAAGCTTCCCTAGATTTAGATTATTCAACTTTTAAATTTTTAATATTTATAATTTTTTTTCTAATTTGTTATATTTAAATTTATAAATTTTAATTATTTTATTAATTCTTTTATCTTAGTTTTATCTTTACTTCACTTTTACTATATATTATAACTTTTATATAAAAAATTTATTCAATCTACTCTCAAACTCAGATAGATATATGTCCTTCAACGTACCCTGAGCATTCGTTTAGGACGACGCATTTCATCAATTTTTCTTTAACAACAAACACTAAGTATAACATCAAAAAAAAAAACGTAGCTGAAGAACTTTTGGGGCTGCTCTTGTATATTCTTTTCTAAGCTCGTTTGTAGTTGCCCAAGTGAACTGCTTCTTTTTTATTTCATTACCATTTTCGAGCTGTAATTCATGATTTGTGTTTAAGATTTCTCAATCATTTCCTACATAATCATCTTAAAGCTCGTATACTAATACAAGAAGGTTACTTTATTTTCTCAGATTCTGAAGTATTTTACAAGTTTTTCCTGATTATATTATACAATATATATAGTATCTTTTGACCATAATTATAATTAGCCCAAAAATAAATAAATAATTAGCCTGAGTCCAGTTGCAAACTTCTCCTTACGAAAGTATTCTTTTTTTTTTTTTTCTTTCTTTAGGAATATGTTAATGTCATTTACAGTTAAGTTAGACAAAATGATTAACATTGTCATGAACACAAACAAAAAAAATAAATTCTAAAAAATAGGGAAATAAGAGCCTTGACAGACGCAACAAATGAAAAAAAAAGGTCAAATTTATGAAAATACTTTGAGTCGTACTATTTGCACTTTTTAATGAATAAAGATATAGTCTCACGAAAACCAAATTGTCATAAAATGGACAATAAATAAATGAATTTTTTAATTTTATAGTTTAATCTATAATATTTATTAAATTTAATAATTTAAAATTTTAATAAATATTTAATAACATTTAGTTTATAAGAATAATAAAATTATTTTTTAACACTAATTACACACATTGCAATCTCTAAGTTTAATTCGATTGACTTAAACTTAATATTTAAGGTCCATAATTTTTGCAGAGTTGTAATACACTCACGTTGTTAAATTTGGGTGCTTTATAAGCAAAAATAAATAATGGGCGAAACGATGCGTTTCACACATTATTTTTTTTAATTGCACAGAATCAGCAGCTGTAGTAATATAATTTCTTTTTTTTTTTTGCATACCACAGTATGTCAACCATCGTGTACAAATAGTATTTTCTGAAAATTTTCAATATTCTGGTGTAGAATCAATTGAGCAAATCATGTTATAAAACTTGTTAGAGCTAAAGCTATTCTGAATTTGAGTCGGTGTGTAGTGGGATTCGGTTGTTTTTGTAGCTTTTTATTTTCATATTCTTGAGTTTAAATTTAAGAATTTGTGTGTATGTATTGAGTAGGGTTTGTCACTCCTTTTATTTAAAAAAGATAGCTATTCTTTGGCTCTATATATAATAGTATAAGATTTTTTTTTTTTTCTAAAACCTGATTTTTCATAATCAAATAAAAAAGAAAGTGAAGAAATAAAGTAATTAAAGTTTTTGACATTAGCCTCAATGACAAACTGATCATCAAGAATTCTATACTTATATCTCCATTCTTTAAAAATAAAATTTCTAAGGCTACATAACAAGTTTTTAAATTATCTTAGTTGTTTCTTTTCACAAAATTACTAACCTAAAAAAGGATGAAAATTTTAAAATATGTATGGATTTTTTCTTTAATAATGTTAATTTCTTGGTAATCTTGTGAGAGTTTTATATATATATATATATATATATATATATATATATAAATAGATAGATAGATATAGATATATTATTTAATGAAAGAGATCTATGCAATCTTGACAAAGCCACGTTCTGAGATACTTTATATTTCTATGTCTCCTTTTCATTCCCTAATTTTTAATTTCTTAGCCTACATTAATTCTGTCATGAAGCCTCTAGCTATGGTGGTATAAAAACAAAGTCTTTATGGCCGAATTAAAAAGTGTAATAAGGGAAAACAATAATAGGAAAATGGGTCGAAGGTCCTTATTGATTTGAATCTCCAACATTTGGTATAGTTTATTGCCATGAAATTTAAGCTTAAAATGCGATGAGAATCTTCAAGAAACTAAAGCTAAACAATGCATGGGTACTACATGCTCATATTGTCTAAAAAGATACGGTCTTTCTTTACAAAAATATATATGGTAACAAGGAGGGAATGAGGATCCATTTGACCGCCTTGCTTTGCTTTAGAACTACATGCACATCTGGCTTAAGCATAGTTAATCTAAAGCAGTTGGCACTTATTTCTACGTACAATATTGATCTCTTTTGGCTCATATGAATTCGTGCATGCATTCTTTTTACTCTCAATCATAAAAGCAAAAAAGACAATTGATTGCATAATATATTCTCATGATTGAATCCATGTTTCCAATGTAAAAGAAGTTAGTTGATGGACTCATCAAAATTAGTTTTAATCCATTTCATTCTAATACAGCAATCAAAATTTTATCAAAAAAATTGGGTTTTACCAATATAGTATTGGCACAATGGAAGTAGCTAGCTATACTTTAAGTAGAAGGATTTAAAGTCAAAGGTTTAAATTTTAACTTTGGAATTGCCTTTAGTGAGAGAGGCAAATCCATTCTAATAAATAACAATTAATTTTATTGTTAAAATTATAATTTTTACCCAACAGTTTAAACTTTTAAGATAATTAATTTATTGACATAATATCAAAGCCTTTATGATTAAGTAATCAAGAGTTAGATCCTTGTCACTCTTAATTTTTTAAATTAAAAAATTAAATTTCAACACAAAATTTAATAAATTTATTCATTTATTTACACTTTGAGTCCAAAGGATTTTCGTATCAAGGAACATATTATAACTATAAAATTAATATTGAACTTTTATCTAATAACTTAATTAAGCTTTTTAATAAGTATGATATTGAGTTTTTTTCTTTTTATTATTAATAAGAGGATTGATAACTAGTGAGTTAATTAATACATACATGTACTATTTTATATTTAAACTCAAAACTATAAAAGGAAAAAGTCAGAGACAAGAGACAATAAACAGGTGCCATTGCTCTATTAAAAATTCAAGATTAATTCATGTCTTCAGTCCGATTAAAAATTTAGGAATTAATTATATATCTTCCTAACATATTAATTAGAGTTTAATAGCTTGAAACATTTGTGTTTGGCACAAATTACATGGGTTATCAAAATTAAAACCTTATTGATTTAATTAAACCCATCATCATATAGAGTTTAATATGAACACTTTAAAGCTTCTTCTTTCCTAAAGAAGAAGCATTTGGTTATGGGGTGGGGTTAATACATTGGAATAAGATAGATTCTTTCTATGATTTGAAGGTAGCAGTTAGAGTCAAGTAAAGTTATGAGCTCTAAATTTAATGCTGCTCCAGTCTTAAAGTGCATTAGTTATATCACTACTTTTTTGGCCGTAGATTAGTGGTTTTCCTACCCATCTAGCTTTGCTTTTCCATTGCATTATATCCAAAGAAAAGTTTATATAAAAGTTGGCACAATCTTTCGAGTGATCCTTTATTAGGTCTAAAATAAGTCCTACACGATGCCTTCTTAATCTTTTAATTTTTCTTTTTCTCTTTTTTAATATATTTTTATCTTTCTTTTGGTTTTCTGAACGAAAAAGCATCGAGATCCTATCTTTGTTACTTGTACAAGGTGAAGGAACCCTAGAATATACATACAAATATCCCATCCACGTGAACAATTGAACCAGTCATAACATTAATTACAATTATCTTAGAAGTGGGTAAGTTGAAATAATGAGTATTTATCAGTAGTTATCCATTCTTTATTTCTATTTTCGTAATATAATTTTGTATATTTTATGCTTAAAGTTCCGATAGATATGGGATATATTAGGCAAACCTATACATTATTTAAGTGAAAATCTTGGAAATGGTAATCAAAGGCGTCCCAATAGTGTTTTCTGTCAGTATTATATATTGAGTGCTGCTATGTTATTGTTAATTTTTTTCTTAATTCTTATAATATAGAATTTAAATTACTAAATTCTTTAAGAATCAATATTTCAATATATTGCACCGTTCAATTATAAAAAATATAAAGTGTGAATAGCATTTTATAATAAACTAGCTAGTTATGTGTATCCAGATCTGAATCCTTAATTACACCAAAAGGGGTGAAAGTGACAAAATGTTCCACAATTGTTGGGTTTGAAGCATACAATGAACGGCACTTGAGTTTGTTCAAATAGTAGAATCTGATTTTGTTGTCCATCTCTTTCTGAGTTCAATTTTCATATTATGATTTTTTTAATAATTCAAAAAAAATACACTAAACAAAAATTTCCATAAATTATTGTAGTCTAAATTATTTACACATCACTTGATGTAGATCGTTTAATGTGTAAACAATATTTTCTAACTTTGTTTAATCAGTAATTAACAACACACATTTAATTACCTTTTGTTTAATCTCCAATAATTACTACATATGTTTCACATACTAACAAGATATTAGTACATTAAAAACTAACTACATATCAAAGAATTTTAAGACAATTTGCTAATACAAATTTAAATTTAAAATTATCTTTATTAGGAAAAATTTACCATTAATAACAGTTACAGTGAAGGAGATTTATCTCTTACTTAAAGAATATATAAAATGATACCCTTAAAAGAAATTTAAAAAAAAAGCATTGTTACAAAAAAATAAAAACTAAAAGCATATTCCGCCTAGGATTCTACTTTGATTCCGTTGTTTTTACAATTAGAGGATTACTTGAATAGATAATTTTTTTGATGTAATATTCAAATAAATAATTAATTAGTTTCGTTACAATTGTTTTGCTTCGCGAATTAAAATGTTTCTAATTATTCAGCACATGGTTATAGTGACATATCTCTACCGTTTTGTATTAAATTAAATTTAAAATGAAAAAGAGTTTGGTAAATTCAACCACAAAAGAAACCTTATTTTTAGAAAATAAAAATTGGGTTGAATTATAAATTAATATATTACGTACTGAGTTTTGCATGCAACCCAAATTTCTTTCTCCTCGCTCTGCTAAATTACGCAAAATTTGGTGATAATTGTTATATCAATTAGTTAATGACCCATGGGAAACGTACCAGATTTTGTACCATAATTTGGGTAATTAGAAAAGTTGTTATTTGACTCAAAATAATGATTATATATATATATATATATGTTCATCCATCGCCTTTGTGAAAGTAACAAGTTGAGCCTCCTAGGATTCTAGAAAAGCTGTCATCTAATCAATCTGAATAAAGCCTAACTCTGATTAGATATTTGCATCATTGCAAGAAAAGAAACAAACCTCTTCACCCTCCACTTTAGGAGAGGCATCAATTCATATACCGTTTTCACTGTTCACTGCTATTACAACCATACCTTGTACTTGAATCATTGATGCAAATCAATATTAGTGGACTGAATTTCTTTTTGTTAATTTCCCTCTAATCCTCCCCATTTAAGGAAAGAAAAGCATGTACCAAAAAAAAAAGGAAAGGAAAGGAAAGAAAAGCTTTTTCTTTCTCTTTTTCTTTGTTACAAATTATTTAGGGGTGAGGAGGTTTACTCTATTTCAAAGTCTGAGTAGGCCACTAAAGAAAGGTTTACAGTGATACTTATATATAGCTAATCTCTAAGAGATAGTGGTTATAAGAATAAAATTGAAGCTTTGCTTTTGTCAGAGTCGAAGCCCGTCTCAACCACTTAGCCAACTTTTGAAACAGAAAGAAAAGCTTTGAACAACTTAGCCTTCCAGAAATATTTGTTTTTTCTTGTAAAATTCAATATTATAGATAACAGCTCAAGTTGTGCATTTATTTATGAGTTATATATGTTCTATGTTCCATGAAAAAAAGTACCTGTAACTACTCTTTCCCTCTTTCTTAGGCTATATGTTTACCTTATACATAGAAAATAATAATCATAATAAACAAATGTCCCAATTTAGGGATCAACAAATCGTTCTTGCCTTAAGGATTGAAACAACTAAGCCTTGTCTCCCATTTATATTATCACAAATAAAACCTACATAACAGTGGGCAAGACTAATTTCATATCACTTTCTTTATTTTTATAAATTAAATATTAAAAATTTTCATGTAAAAATATTTAAATTATTAATTTTTTTAAGAGATTATAAGACTTAATAGATTTAATATTTCGTACTATTTTTTATTATAATTTTGTAAACCAAATTTAATGAGTTTAGCATAGCATATACCCTCAAAAGAATCCAAATAATTAGATGTTGGGCATGACTTTGGTAGGGTAAAATATAGTTAGGTACTAATATTCTAATGAGGTGTCTAAATTTATAATATCACAATGTTGGAAAGATATTTGAGTATAACAAAATTTGACTATATGAATATGAACACCTCATCAAAATACCAGTATATGATTATGTTTTAAATTATAATAATTATGCGTTAATGACCATATAATAAAATCAGTCTAAAATAATGCATGGCTGCCATTAAGCAACAAAAAAATTTTACAGCATGAATTGGAATAATAAACGAGTACAGTTTGTGTTACTTTTGAAGAGTGCACGTGTAGGTGAAGTGGAAATGGAATTCATTTTGCATGGAATTGCACATTAAATTAGATAAGCATGGAATTAATCATAATGATGCCCAACAAATAAGGGACCACCACCGTCTAAGAAAAAGGAGCTCTGAAAAGAAAGCAGACACGAATATTTAACAGGATTCGATTTGGGTCTGTAATAAAAAAAAAAAAGAAAAAAATCACACAATAAATTATAAAATAGATAAAAATTATTAAAATAATAAAAATGAAGATTAAGATATTCAAATATTATATATTCAACAAGAGCTTCTGAATTATGAGTGTGAAATATCCTCGACATAAATTTTCCCTTTTTTTTGTGAATAACATAATATTTTCATTGATATTATATACTCTAAACTATGTAAAATATTTTAAAATTAATTTGAGAAAAAAAATAAATTTATGAAATTGGGTTTATAATATCTCACAAATTAAATTTAATATGAGATACTAAATTTGTTAAATTTTATAATTTAAATTGTAAAATTTGATAATTTATTTATTTAAATTATTAAAATTTTTTTTTAAGGATAAAAAGACTGATCATATTTATATGCCTTAGTGACTACTTTATCTTTATGTCATCTCTTCCTCATATGTTATATATTATGAGTGTGTGACACTTGCACTGTCAATGGGACATGTAGGGCACCTATGGAAGCTGGTCTTGCTTTTGTGCAAAAAGCTTTTATTTGGCAGTGACCTTTGCCACTATCTCTATCAAGACTCTTTATTAGGGAATGTCACTAACAATATTCTAATGTTCTTCAGCCTAATGTACTTGAAAGTAAAGGGAAAGAGAATATTAATCTTTTTATTTTGTGGAATAATCATTTTCTTGATATATGGCATGTTATAGAATAGTTAGTGCATATTTATTACTCATACACACCATAAAGAATAATTAACCATTTTTTTTGTAAAAAAAAGCTTAGAAAGCATCTATATTGCTTTACCACTAAAATAAGAATCAAACTGAAAATTCTTGTGTTGAGGTGTTTTCATTTTGCCAATTAAATTAATTTTTGTTAGCAAAATATGGGAAAATTTATTTTCATACAGCAATATGTATGCTGCACATACAATAAAAAATAACTATTAAATGAAACAATATGTTTTACTTAGTTATTATTTAGTTATACATATTGATGGGTGCTAATATCAACATTCGCAAAGTATTAGCCATCTCAGGCAGACTTGCCTAATTGAAACCTAATTTGCTCGTAGGCCAAGAAAATTAAAGCGATTAAAGTGAGACTTTTCACTAAGTGAGTGAAATTGATGTTAAGGGAACCAAAATAACCATTGAAAAGAAAAAGATCAAAATAGCAAAAAGAAAAAAGAAAAACAAGCATATAAACAAAGTGGTGCATGCCACAGGAATCATGCAGTAGAGAATAACAAAAACTGCTCTACATCTTTTAGATTTGACTGATGCATTTGAGGGGAATGAGAATATGCAAAAAGAAAAAAAATAAAAAAAAATTTCCTTCAAAATACAACTTTTTCATGCATATTCGTTTCTTTGTCCTAAGAATTTTTCAAGATCCAAATGGAACATTCAATTTTGGGACTCTCTTTTAGGACAGAGTTCAAGTCCAAAGTTTTTTCAAATGATTATTTGATTTATTCATTAATTTAATTGAGAGTGGGAAAAATAGTCATACCAAAATCATGATTTATAAGTGAGAAAATTATTAATTAATCTAGAAAATGAATAAATTAAATTATGTTTGATTTCAATGTTAATTAATAGTTTGAAAGATATCATTTCAAACAAATATTGCTGCCATCTTAATGGGTTCTATTGTAGACTACAGTTTGTATATAAGCCAACAAAGAAGGGCATATATGCTATCTTGGTTGAATATTTTTTAGCACAAAAGCATAGTACTTAAGTGGGGTCAATTACACTCAAAAGTAAAACAAATGTGATGGAATTAGACTCCAACTCTTTAAGAAAAGAGGCTTAAGGTATTATTAATTCTTGTCAAAATCACCCACTCTCTCTTTCCCCATTAGCTTTCTATAATTAATGGCAAGGGAGGAAGGGTGAAGAGCAACCTAAGTCATAAATACAAAAGTTTGCAAAAGGATTATTATTATTATTATGATGAATTTTGGTCAACATACACGTGCATCAACTAATTCATCTCTTTAATTTTTTTTTAAAACCCAATAATCTGTTCAATCATATATCATTTTTTATCCAGAATTAGATTAACATTTAAAATTTTGCATTGTTATGTACATTGAAAACTAAATTCAATATTGTTTTTAAAAACTAAAAAGAACACTAAAGCTGCTAGGTGTGGTATAATCTTAAGGGCTTTAATAATATTGTAAAAATTTAAATTTAAATTCTCTATCATATTTATTAAAAAAAACTAAAGGGACACCTGAATTTATATTAAATCAACTCGGAAGTAATTAATGGTACTCACTCAAAAATCAAAATAGATATATATTAAGAACCCAGACATAGGTGTGTTGCCCTTTTTTTTTTTTTTTTTTTTGCGTTGAGCTTGAAAGAAATAAGCAGCATTTTTAATGTATAATATGCAAAAATGATAAATGCACATATCAGAAATATATTTTCTAATATAAAAAAATAGTTAAATTAAGAGAAAAAAAGAAGAAGAGAAAGATTGTGAAAAATTATATAATTAATATCTAAAATTTATATATACATATATTATTATTCTATAAATTGTGTCAGTTGCATAATTATTTGGATATAGAAATTGTAACCATCAACTGATATGGCATGCATTTGAAAAATGCTGGCAAGCCAACGTGTCATTCAAACTTTCCATAAGCAACATCCCACGTCTCCATAGGGATACCCTCCTATCCAGCATTGATAAGAAATGGGTCTGCAATGCATTCTGCAAATTGGCGCCCGCCAGGGAATGCGAAGTGACAGAATTAATAACACGTAAGAGCAATAATATTTGTATAATAAATTAAATTTTTAATAAAAAACTTAACAACTTTTTTAGTAAATTATTGAATAATAACAATTAACTTTTATTAAAAGTTTTCTTGAGTGTAAATCACATAATATTGAGATGATAAGTGAGTATATAAAAAATGAAAAAATTTGAAATGATTATATTTAAAAAAATATTAGTATTGTATTTATTAAGAAGAAAATTATAAAAATTTAATTATGATAATTTAAGTATATGTAAAAAAAAAATTGCTAGATTGATGCTTTAATAAGAAAATTTAATTAAATAATCTTTTATTTAATAATAAAGATAAAAAATTTATTAAAAATTTATTAAAAAATTTTTAAATAAATAATATTTTTAAAAATTTAACTATTAATAAAATTAAATAATATCATTTAATTCATATAACTAATTATAATCATAAAATTTTATTTCTTACTCAATATTAAGGAGTTCTTTTTTTTCTTAACATTTCTAATTATGTTTACTTATTAATTTTTTTTAGGTGAATATTAATTTTTCTTTAAAACAAGTGAAACTGTGCACACATTGATAACAAAAAGCTATCAAACAGAAAGTTAACCACAGTATATAAAAGAAAAAGAAAGAAAGACAGAAAGGAAAAGATAAACAATTTCTTGAGATTCTCTAATGAGACAGTGATCAGAGCCGCACGAGAGTCCCCTCATTGGATTCTCTTGCAGATGCCGGGCCGAGGTCAAACACACAGACAGCAACACATCTGACAAAATCATTTCACTCCCTTAATGCCGTGAAAAACCAAATTCGCCCATCACCTCTTTACTGTTCCCACCTGGGCAGAAAAGGTTAAAACTGTTTTAACTGCTGCTCTGCCTTTGCTGCTCCCATTACAATCCTTGTCTTGAGGCCTAATACCAAAACATCAAATTGAAATATAATTTTTTTATTTTTATATCCTTTAAAAAAATTTATACTATCAAATTATTACATTATAAAATTTAATAATTATATTTTTTATTATAAAATTTTTTTATATGTCTTTTTTTGAATTTTTTTGTAAAATTATCTTATTATTGTTGGATGAAAAATTAATCTTATTTTGAGTTAAAAATTGTACAGTTAGATCTTTTTTAATAAGTATAATTTCAAACTCAAACTTGCTAAGTCAATTTATTATTATATCAATAGCTTATTGGTGCATATATATATATATATATATATATATCTATTCGTGATAACAAGCTTTGATTGAAATATATGCACATTTATGATTAGATGCAGATTTGAGACATGAGTACTGAAGGCCCTCTTGTTGAGGTCTTTAGGCATATAATATGGGGCTATTATTAGACTGCATCATTTCACATATATGGCAGAGCAATGGTGGACCCTAACTTTGACAATAGTAGACGTTGATTGAGCCTAATTTAATGTTTTAGACAGTCAATTAATTGTGCCATAGTATGATTAGTGGGGTTTTAGTCAAACCAACTACGTATCTTATTGGCACAAAATCAAACTCTTAATGAAAGCCTTGACTTATCATGTAAAACTGAACGCGGCAATTTGAATTGAGTAATATAATAAATGTATAAAACTAAATAGTGGCCATTTATTATTTATATTTTATAATAAAATTGTGTAATCTTTTTGTAATGTTGTTATTGCGACAATCATTACTCTTTGCATTTATTATATAAATTTGATTATGTGAAATTGCATAATACTGCTGTAATAAATCTTTCTAATGCTCACCCATGAGCTCCTTTGTATATACAAAAGGTCACTGAAAGTGTCAAAACTTAAATCATCATCACTAGGTGGTATATCTCAAATAAATGGAGCAGAAGAAGAGAGAATTTGCACACAAGAAGGAAGTATATATGACTTTGCTTTCTCAATCAATTGACCAGTTAACAAACTGAAGGTTATTGTAACCTTGGAAGCTCAACACTTGCAAACCTCAAAGAAAACCCACTGCATTTGCACTCAGCACACTATAATTTAAAGGTCAGAACATATATATCTCCTGTAGGAACCAGAAAATAGAGACAGAGGAAAAGAAAGTAAGGTTAAAATCTGAACTTAGTTGAAGAGCTACCTCAACTAGAGATAGACAACCCCCAAAAGTTGTTCCCCAGCTAAAATTAACTGACACAGCATGCATGATTTCTAAGAGCAACAACTCCAAAACATGGAAAATTCTCCAGGCATACCTCTCAGTTGCTAGAGGTGATTCAGAGAAGAGAGTATAGAGACCATAAGAGCACTTCAAAAGTCCATCTTCTTAAGTGTCGTGATCATCTTACATGAGTGTGTGTGTGTATAACACAGAAATAAATCAAACTGAAATATCTCGAAGTGCGGAGAAGAAGAAGAGCTCCAAGTCTGGAGGTGCAAAGAATGCAATGGGAGATCTGTGCAAGGAGCAATTTGGAAGTGCTCTTGGCTTCTTTGGTGCTGGTGGGCAAGTTGAAATTTCTGGTATCCGAAATCGTTGAGCTTTTGGAGTGGAGCAGGCGCTGCTGGAGACTTCATTAACCTCAGAATCTATGTCTGCCATCTTGGAGGAGCGTTTGGAGGTTATAGAGGAGCAGCTAGGAGGCAAAGCAGTAGATGATTCTTGATCATTCCTGCTTATTTGTTCATGCTGCATCTTCTTCAGAAGGTTGGTAATTCTTCCAGGCTGTCTTCTTCTTCTTCTTCTTCTAGTTTTTGTGCTTCTTGTTGTTGATCTTCCAGAAGGGGCCATTTGAGATAAGGAGGGAAAAGTTTCTGCAGGCATTTTAAAAAAATGGTAAAGGTGCAAAACTGGCTAGTACTAAAGCTGGCACAAATGGGCAACAGCGAGCTGAAACCTTTACTATAGAAGGGAAAATTAAGCGGTACTTTAGTGACACAGACTGATATCCTATTGGACTGAAAAAGTGGTTTAGTGGAGAAGTGTGGTCAGGATACCTCTGCAACCAATCCCTTTCTGTATAACTATGACATCCCAAAGTTACTCTCCATTAAGATACTGGACTACCCAGACACTACACCGAGAGAGAAAGAGTGAGACGAAAACTCCAGAGCAAAGATTTCAGAAAAAATGAGATATAATCAAGCACAAATAGAACCCTTAAAAACCCATTAGAACAACCCAACGAAAGCACAGACTTAGCAACCAACAAGAGAGATTAACCCTAAAGGAGAGGAAAAGAAAGACGGAAGGAGGCAGGCAAGTGGCAGTCGTGTGCTTCTTGATTAGGGGTTATATATTGGTTGTTACTATTCATCACGGGCAGCGGGCAGTCACCGAGTGGGAGAAAGCTCATTCAAATATTTGGGGACTTCTGTTAAAAAAAATAAATAAATTGAGGACACTTTTTAACTTTTTGTTTATAATATAATTGCTTTGTATTTTAGGCTATTACTAACAGTCCGTCCATTTGGGAGAGTATAATTATCCTAGGGTCCTCTATTATTATAATTTTATTTTTGTAATAAAAATTTAATTACGTAAATTAAAATATAAAATTTACAGAATTCAACCGTTATTGTATTGTTATTATAAGAGCAGTATTTTTTATTATGTAATTAAAAAATAATTATGCCCCTTAACCCTTTTTCATCTACTAATAACATCAGGGTAATTAAATTGCAGTTGATTTTAGTAGTTATCTATGTAGATAGAGAATAACATGGAGATGGCTATCCTCATCCCAAGGAACGGTTAATAGTTAAAATTCTCATTATATCTTTGATATCTCGTGATAATATTTTAACTATTAAACTATGTTGCCACTTATTGATAAGCTTGTTTAGTAATATTTAATCAATTTAGATAGTTGAAAAGAAAGGGTTCACTTCACACAATATTGTCTGCTAGCTCCCCCGCTGTTTTGTCTTTTAGCCCTACATCTTAGCTTCATCTGGTCAGACGTTAAATCGTTATTCTATTGTTTCCTCATGGGATCCTAGAAGATGGAGTCTGCTAGATATGCCTCACCCATTTATTTGCTCTGTTTTTCTCATTTATTATTCATGCATCGACAAATTTCATGAAACATTTAAGTTGAGGAATTTTTCGAAGTTTGAATTAGATTGGATAAACACAAGTCCAAGGACTATTATAAGAGCTACTGATAGCAGTTAGGGTTGCAGCAAAATATTATGGTATTGATATTTTTTATAATTTTATGACTAACATCCTATTTTTATCTCTTATATATGGAGGTTTTTTTTTTAATTTTGATCTTTTACTCTCAAAAATTTTTAGTTATGTCTTCTATATATTTAAATAATTATCAATCAAGTCTTTTTGTCAATAAACTGCTAATAGTATTAGGTTTCATTTTGACATGACATATTATCACTGGCATGGTACATTGACTTGGCTAAGTTTCAATGAAGTTGCCATGCCAGTGTTATGATGTGGTAGCCACATCACAATGTTTTTTTTATTTAGTATGTATGCTCAAAATGACACTATTTTGAGTGAAATCTAACACAATATGTAAGGGATTAACATAAAAGAAACCCCATTTGTGAGGAATCACAAATTAAAGTAACACCATTTGTGAGGTACCAAAATAAAGTAACTACATTGAAAGGAACTAAAGTAGAAGTAATCCCATATGTGAGGGATTAAACTAAAAATAACTTTAAAATCTTATATTTTAAACCCTAAATATTAAATCTTAAATCCTAAACACTAAATTGCAATACCCCAATCTTAAATTGCAAAATCTTAAATCTTATACTATAAAACTTTAAATTGAAAATCCCCAACCCCTAAATCCTAAACCTTAAAATTCCAAATTCTAAGCCTTAAAATTGAAAAGCCCTAAATTCCTAACCCTAGTTATGAAATCTTAAATCCCAACACCTAAATTGTAAAACCTAAAACCCTAAATTGTAAAACCTTGGATCCTAAATTCTAAACTATGAAACTCTAAATCCTAAACTACAAAATCATAAATTTCAAACCTTAAATTGTAAAACCCTAATACCAAATCCTAAGTTGCAAATTCATGAACCCTAAACTCAAACTAAAAATCTCAAAACCATAAACTATGAAATCCAAACATTTAAACCCTAAATTATGAAACTCAAAACCTTATGGCCAAATTGTGAAACCCAAATCCTAAATTGGGCTAGTGATAGTCAAAAGTGAGGTTTAGGGGTTTCATAATTTAGGGTTTGTATTTGGAGTTTTGCATTTTAAGATTTGTGATTTGGGGTTTTAAAATTTAAAGTTTAGGATTTAGGGTTTGGGATATAGGATTTTGTAATTTAGGGTTTTGAGTTTAGTGTTTCATGATTAAGGGTTTGAGATTGAGGATTTCACAATTTAAGGTTTAGGGTTTGCAACTTAGGGTTTAGGGTCTCATTAAGAATTTAGGATTTTATAGTTTAGGGTTTGGAGTTTTGTGATTTAGGAATTAAGGTTTGGCATTTTACAATTTAAAGTTTTAGGTTTCATGATTTATGGTTTGGGGTTTTGCAATTTCTATTTTAGGTTTACGGGTTTTATAATTCAAGGTTTAGGGTTTCATAATTTAGGAATTGGGATTTAAGGTTTCACAATTTGTAGTTTTCTTTTAGTTTGCTTTTATGATTACAAAGTAATTTCTATTTTGATTCACTACAAATGGGGTTAATTACTTTTATTTTGGTTCCTAAAAAATGGAGTTACTTTTATTTTAATTCCTTACAAATTGGTTACTTTTACTTTGATCTTGACAAATAGGATTACTTATATTTTGATCTCTCTCAGCTAGTATTAAGTTTTACCTACAATAGTGTCATTTTAACTACCATGCCATAATGCTAATATGGTAATTTTATTAACACATTAGTCAAGTCAATGTATCACGTTAGTAATAGTGTGTCACGTTAATATGCAACTTAATATTGTTGATGATTCACTGATGTAAGGATTTGATTAATAGCCATTTGAATTAGTATAGGATTTGATTAAAAATTTTTGATAATGATAAACTAAAATAGAAGAAGTTTCATTTGGGTTTTAGTCTAATTTTATTTATACTTAATTTTCACAATACAACATTTAAATTATTAAATTTTATGAGACTTAATAAAATAAAATATTATATTACTTAATTGTAATAAATATATAAAACAAGAGAAATGAGACTGATATTTTTTATTCTATTATATATAAAGCAATAACGATCATGCTTATTTTTACAATCTTAATTTTATTTAATTTTTATAATATAATTTAAATTATTAATTTATTAAATATCATAAAATAAATTATGAAACTTAATTGATTCAAAAACTTATACATTTATAAAAATAAAAGATGTCAAAATATTTTTATTAAAACGGAAATAATTGTAGAACACAGTGATAGAACATCTTATTAAATGTGGGACTTAATTGTAATATTGGTTTCCTATAATTTTCAAATTTAATATTATTAGTCCCCTACTTGTTTTTGCAAATATTACGCTAAAAATAATGAAGTAATATCATTGCAAGAATATTATTCTTGCAGCAATTTTTTTCTTTAGATTTTTGAAAGAATTATATTGGTTGAGTCAACTGACAAACTTATTCTTGTGATAACATTGTCTATGGGTAGCCATGTCTAATATAAATCCAGTGGTATCTCTTTAAAGTTTGATTCCCCGCCCCCCCCCCCCCCCCCCCCTCTAATTCCAGGGCCAATTTAATTAGATAGCAACTCTATTTATGTTCAAAATCTTAAGACGCGATTTTTGGGTTGTAAATTTTTTTTTTTTCTCAAACTCAGATCATACAATTTACCAATAGCTGGACGGGTTGGATGCTAAATACTCTAATACCTGAACTAACCCAATCTATGAACATCCATTGTAAACTAGAGTTTTTTTTTTCTTTTCTTCAATTACTTCAAGGTACACTTCCAGCTGGTAGTCAAGAGATTAATAATTGGGTTGGGTTGGATTTATTTGGGATGAGAAATTTTTTCTTGTCAAACAATACAACAATGGTTGGATGGGTAGGATACTAAACACTCCTAAATCCGAATGATCTCATTCTATGAACACCACTTGTGAACTAGAGATGTTTATGTACTCAAGTTGATTACCTACTTGAAGTATTAAATTTTATAATTAAAATATTTATGATAACGTAAAGTGTAAGAGAAGATTTTTGTTCTTTTTATTTATTATATGTGACGATAAAAATAATATATTATATTAATAAAGAGTTAATACCATATAAATAGATAAAGAACAAAAATTGAATTCTTATCAAATTAGAATTTTATTAACTTACCCATTAACATTAATATTAACAATGCTCACTAACAAAAGATCCAATAATACTTGATTAATCAATAAAATATATTTAATATTATTAACTAATATTAATTTAAATTTTATTAAAAATTAAATTTATTGATATATGTAAGTTCATATAGGATCTAAAATTCTAACACTACTAACCCAGCTTTCTTTTGGTGGATTGAATTGGGTAGCCCAATTTAATAGGGGTTCAAATTCTCTAATCCAACCAATAATTGGATTGAGAAATTTTTTCAAACTGATCTAATCCACCAATACTTTAATTTTTTTTAATTTTTATAAATTATATTTCATTAAAATTTTATTTAAAAAATTTAATTTATTAAATTTACTAAATTTTATATATTAAACTGTGATACAGATTAGAACCCATAGTTATTATTGATTACATACGAGAGTATTGTCCTGCGTTACAAAGCTTTCCGCTACCGGTTGGACAGGTTGGGTGTTAGATATCCCTAAACATGAATCCACCCAACCCACCAACACTTCTGCACATGAGGAGGGTGATGAATCCGTGGGACAAAGTCGGCTAATTGCTCAAATCTGTTAAGAGGGGTAAGAATGTTCACCTGGAGTGGAGTGGTAGATTGTGCTTCAAATCACCGTGGGCATGTGCATGATAAGGAGAGTAACTATTCAATATAGAACACCGTTTTACGCGACTTGAATTTGATGGGTCTCAACTTGATAAAGAGAACTCAGGGATTCTTGATTGTTTGAATCGCACATAGAAGCTCTATAAATATGTTTTTAAGCCATTGGTCTGGCTTTCTTACTTGAGAGATATACTTGACATTATATATAAATGGTTAACATTATAAACTGAACGACTTTTGTATGAGCTGAGATTGACATAAAATGAAAAAAGATGTTTCCAGCTGCTTACACTTGTTATGAAAACCATTGTATCAATTAGATCCCATGAAATCTGTTATCTTTGCAAGATAGATTTCAGAGTAATTGGTGCTTGAAGGAATATCGAAAAATTGCCCTACTATTCTTTATGCGGGAAACAACGAAACAATCAACCAAGGATAGTTTTGGAAATGAGCTACTTGTCATGGCCCAAGTAAAATCCTTTAAAAAATATTCAAAAAAAGTTAAAAAAAAATAAAGAATGAAGATAAATGTTATAAATAAATTATAGACATAAGAATATGAAAATAACAATACTAAGATAGTTTAGGGAACATTATGTACAGTAAAAGTACACTCAGTGTAGCTCTAGCTAGATCTGCAACTTTGCAGTATACTCCCAGAAGTTACAGACATAATTGACTATTGAAAGAGATGCACGCGTCAATAATCTTAAATTCCAAAGAGCACTGAAATTTGCATACAGATTCTCCACATACTTTCTCACACTCTCATCTCCTTTTTTCTCTCTCTCGCTTCTAAAACTTCATTCCTGTACGTGCAAGCAGAGTACACATCATTTCCGAATTCATACACTCCTGTTCCTAACGTATTCACCACAATAGGCAAACTCCAGAAAATTCATATAACCGGCCAAAAATAAGATCTGAACTTCACAGGAGTCTTCACGGAATAAAAATGGAAGACATTAGCTTAACAAACTAGGCTAACTGGCAAGTGCGTAATTGAATATATTGTATAATATGAATTCTGATTACAATCCGCATGAACACCTTCCACAAGCAGAACATGCTTGCGCCATGATGAAACAGTTACCTCAGTATTCAAGAGCAATCACAAACATACTACGGTATAAATAGCTATTCTCCATTGATAGGGTCCAATGCAATTGAAAGAAGCAGAATTTTGCACTTAATTGTTCCACATCTAATTCATCGAGACTCCCAATCCTTCAATTTTCTGCTTCCTTTCGGTTTTGATATAGGTGCATTCATTGCTGCCATTTTCTCGTTGTATTTTGCCCGAAGTGGATCATTGTATGTCCAACTGCAACACAAACCAAAATCAACAAGAAAATTAAAGCACATTACCACAAGACTTATCTTAAAAAAAAAATACCCTAATTGGTCTTTCAAATCATGAAATAAACTTGCATTTATGAATGCTTGATGATTTACTTCAATGTGAATAAAATATATCACTTGACTATTTTTACCTGTACAATATTTTTTGATGCTTTGATAAGTTTTTTTACAAGGTTAAAAGTAAAAGTAAATCCAAAAAATATCATTTTGTGAATGTTTAAACCTCTGCCAGAATGGAACAAACCTGTCACCATTGCAGTAGATAAAAATGGCAACACCAGCTCACATTTGAACCTTGTGTTTCTAAAAGCAACCAGCATATAATCTGTAACCTTCATGGTCCTATTCTTTTATTTCATTTATTGTTTCTTTAGAGGCAAAAAAATTTCAAGGCGCGAAAGTATAATACTATAAGATTTATTAGACACATGATAAGATCTTTGGGGGAGGGGGTTTGTTCTTGAGGCACAATATTTTGTGCGTTAATGTTGCCAAGGCCATATCAGCATGTGAGTGAATGCACTTTGCTCAAGAGTTAAGACAAGAAGAATCTAGCACTCGGAATAATAATTTCTTTTTCTCATTTATCATAATTAGATAAGATTAGTAAGTAATTTCAGTCTCCAAGTAACTAATTCTGTTTTTAACCTCTAATTCATTATATGAATATCAACAGAACAGATCACATATAACAGAATTCAGGCCGTCTGTAACAAAGTCCAAACATATTGAGTAATGCATAACGAGCAATTTAATGATAAGGTCATACTACAAGGTAAAACATGTAAGTGCAACACAAGCGCTTGCATATAAAGATGCCAGGAGGATATACAAAATTGCTGGAGCACAGAAGAACTGCATGCACAAACAGGAAAGGCAAGGAAGTTAATGACAAAAACATTTAAAATAAATTCAAGAGCGGCTGATAGTCAACTAATTGAATTATGACATAACATAACCTATCCTTCCTTCTCATCTGCACCAAGTACACATTAGTTAAGTATCAACCACCAACCAGATGCAACACAGAGAGAAGAACGGAGAGGTCCGTTTGACACAAGTCAAGAAACTAGATAAGCTAGTGACTCCAATAGGGTACTTCATAATTTTCTGAAAGATTCCAAACAAAAAGAAAAACATGGGAACTGTATGAAGGCGTGTTTCTGCTTCGTCACTATAGAATAATGCTTCATATGAATGAACAGACATTTAGCCAAATAAAATTTTTCATATTATCTTAGTCTCACAAATATTCAAATTCCCAAATGAACCAGATCATCCTTTATTATTAGTACAATTTAGACATAGATAAAACAAGGGAAAAAAGACAAAAAAATCTTAAATGAACATATAAGTTTTGATCCACATTTACTCAGTTTCATATATTATCTATAATTTATACACAGGACTAATCAGTGTCATGGCAAATTAAAAGCAGTAATTAATAGATAGGCACTGCCAGGAAAACAAGATAGTCTGGCATTATTTGTGAACAAATAGAAAATGATTGAAGGAAACTTACGGGTTGTTCCAATCAGTAGTGTCCTCATTGACAAGATGGGTCCACTTAGTTCTTCCACTGCGACCAAAGTGCTTCACTTGCATCACCTTAGGTAGAATTGTCTTGTCCATTTTATCTTCCCCAGTTGGGGCAGAGAAATCACGACCGTAAATATTATCAGATCCAATGGTTGCTGCTCGATCATCAGGATTAGACTGGAAGAAGGCACCCTTGTGGTAGTACTTCTGCATAAATCTCCACTTCTGCTTTGATTTTGCAGCTGGTTTTGGATTCTTTCTTTCCCACTCTCTCCTCTCTTCCTCCGTCATGTTTCTCACCTTCTCAATCTCTTCCTTCTCCTTCAACATTGCCTCACGATCTTCCCTATCCCTCTTGATCCTGCCGATCTCTCTAACTTTCCAAGCTTCATACTCCTCTGCTTCATTCACCTCATCATCAGTATCTATATCAGCAACATTTGCTTCCACTTCCAAATTCTTCTGGATTTCTTCATCCTTCCGAATCTCCTCAACAACAATTTGTTTTGTCTCAATTTTCCTTTCCTCCAGCCTTCTTTTCCTTGCTTCCTCAAGGGCCCGCTCTTCAGCTTCAATACGTTCACGCTCAGCGATGGTATCTCTCTCTGACTTGGGAACAAAAACAGGCTTCACCATTGCTATTCCTGTAAGTTCTTCCTCTGAGTCAGTTTCGTACTCAGATTCCTCTTCTTCCTCTTCTTCTTCTTCCTCCTCCTCCTCCTCCTCCTCTTGAGGAAGTGCTTCTTCCTGCTCTCTTTTAAGCAGCTTCTCCCTAATTTTTCTTCTTCTTTCCTCCAACGCATTCTCATCTTCTTCTTCTAATTCAAGTCCTTCCTGCCTCCTGGCTTCCTCTTCAATTGTAGAAACAATTTCAGCCTGTCGAATGCGCCGATGATCAGCTCTCACTTCCTCACGATTATCTATTCTGCTTTCAGCCAAACGACGGAGCCTACGATCATCCTTCTGAATGATATCTGAATCTTCATGACTAGGAAACGCCTCCTCCAAGGCAGCTGCCCTGGCTAGCCTAATATCTCCTTCTTCATTGTCATCATCAGCCCATTCAGGCACTTTACCAGGCCAATACCGCTTAACTTTTGTCTGCCCAATTTTACCTCTGAGCTTATCCCTTATAGCTATCACTGTATCACTAACACCTGCTGTCACTGACATGGTTCTGCTGTTAAATAACACTGACAAAACCTTTGCCTTTCCTTTCTTGAAAGTTCAAAGCCTGATTCAAAAACCATTAAAACATAATAAGTAAACATTTAAGCTGAACCTTGTGAAAGTGTGAGGAAACAACTGTGAAAATCATAGTTGCTAATAGTGAATAGCGCACTTATAGTGTTTGAGGTCATAGCGATATAGCACATTGCTATTTGAACTATAACGCATTTATATTACATACATATATATATATATATTTATATATGTAATATAATATCAAATAACAAGAATATATAAAAAATCGTCTTAAAAATATGACAAACATTAAAAAAAAAAAAAAAAAACTAAGCATAACAAGTTTAAAATTCATCCTCACATCAAAAACAACATTGTCATCACAATATGGAGTATCATCATGGAGGAATAGAATGACAGCTAATTGGGAGATAGTCAATGTGGAGAAAGGAATATCAATAGAAGCTGACAGAGGTATGGGAAGGACAAAGTAATAGCTAATGAGGGGACAGTGAGTGGGGAAAAGGAAATGTTAATAGTTGACAGGGGTGTGTACGTTATGGGAAGGACAAAGTAGCAATTAGTGGGGTGACAGTTAGTGGAGAAAAGGAAATGTTAGCAATTGACAGTGAGGGGGTGTATTAGGAAGGGGAAGGTCAAGATGTTGGGCATTGGGTATTGGGTACTAAGGGAATGAGAGTTGAGGCTTGGCTGGGATTTTCTCAGCAAGGGGCGGTAGTCTTGGGGAGTTCTAATTTCTAATCCTCTATTTTTTGGTGTAGCTCTCATTGAATCTTAAATAAATTCCCTTCTTTATACTATGTGCACTCTTAAACTCTAATAAATATAGTTAAAGTTAGATTTATAACTAAACAATATTTAAAAAGAAGAAATTATTGGTAGAAGCTGTCATCGAAAAATATAATAAAATAGGAGCATTGAATAGAAAATTAAAAACATATTGTAAATAAGTTAGGCCTTATAATACCTTCACATTTTACCATAAAGTCCCATGGCTGCCAAAAATAATGTCCTAGGGCTTCCCAAAAAACAAGTTTCATGGTTGTGCTATAGCGTGCACTATAGAGCGATATAGTGCGCTATTGGGACTGTGCTACGTTATGATCCATAGCAATGTGCTATTCACTATAGCGAGTGCTGCATAGCGCATTGCTATTTTGTACTATTAATAACTATGGTGAAAACCATTGCTAAAGGGGCCAAAAAGAAAAAGGAGAGATAGATAATCAAAAAACTAAACATCAGACTCATTAAAAATAAAACAAAACACTTGTAATTAGGGGTTGCAGTGTGATGACTCAAATCCTAGTTGTAATGCATCAATTCATGGAACAGTTGTAAGAGCAAACAGAAACTGTAACAACAATGGAGATCCAAGACAAGTTTGCCATGCATAACAATGAGTAACATATTTTTGGGAACCCCTTAAAAATACCAATTCAAAAAGGTATACTTAGCATTGGGCACCATGATTTCCATTGTGATGTAATGTTTAATGTTGGAGTTATATAAAATCATTCAAATGCCTTCGCTTAACAGTTAAAACTTTTAAGAAAATTGGTCCTTGACATGATATCAAAACTTCTATGATGAAGTGGTGAAGGGTTCAATCGTTGGCACGCCCCCATTTATCAACAATTAAGTGGACTTTTGATACAAGGTTTGATAGGTCTATGCATTTATTCATAATTTAAGTCCAAAGGGCTTTTGTGTGAGGGGGCCAGTTAGAGTTATATAAAACTATTCTTGTACTTTCATTTAACAGCTTAAACTTTTAGGAGAATTGATCATTGACATTTACTTTAAATAGACAAAGCTGACAAGAGAATGTATGCTCCTCATGCCCAACATATATAAAATTATTCATTACTCTAAGTAAAAGTTTGAAGATTATACAAGTTGCTGTATTGAGTGTTGATATTCCACTCTGTTTAGGTAGGTATCATGTCATATTTATTGAAAGACAATGACATGAAAGTTTACAGCACACATCACTCAGGTTGATGACGTTCCAGTAGCTTTCCAAAATTTAACATTATTGTCTTGATTATGAAAATCCAAGGTGTCATACTAATCCCAATTTCATTTTTACGTAGTCTTTAATTATGTCATTCAGGGACCTTATCAGTTGTGTTCTTTAATTTGTTTTTGCAGAAACAAATCATTGAGAACCATAGAAATGTCAATAATTTAAGACATTACCAGTACTACTATATGCTAAGCTACAGACCTAAACAAGTAAAACTACTGACAGGTCAAAAGAAGATGGTGAATTTTATTACAAAACTAACATAAGTGCATATTTCATTTTGATCTCTATTTATTCGTTTGGTATTGATAGTTACAGTCTGGTTTTGTAGGCAACAGATTAATAGACAAAGGAACACAACTAACACATTTAGTCCATTCTTTCTTGGAAGAAGGTGACAACTGACAGCTATTAGAATGGAAGACCTTTGCCCTTTAGTGCCGACCACGAGAGCAGCAAGGACAATTCTTCAAGAACAACTAATCTTCAAATTTTTAAAAGTTATGGTTTTGTCTTGACTCGTTTTTGCCAATTACAAAAAAATTTTAGGTATTATAACTGCTGGCTCACTTGGAAAAAGTGACCTGAATATATTTAAGGCCTCATTTATCAACGACTACTAGCCTTGTGGATTACTGGAACACATTAGTTTTAGCATACCAGAGAAAAACAGTGGTACAAAATTCATCATATAAAATGATATGACAGGCAAAAGAAGGAAAGAAAAAGAGACTATTGTTAGACGTCATGTTAGAGCATAGTTACTTTACTATAGTTGTAATCAGTCTCCTTACTTGCTGAGTTAGTTTCCTAGTTGTAATCAGCCCCATTACTTGCTAAGTTAGTTTCCTAGCTGTAATTAGTCTCCTAGTTGTAACTTCTAATTGAGTTGGTTCCCTAGTTGGACCTAAAAACTGGGGAGTACAACTAGCTGAGTCCTATTGTGATATCAGTTGTTTTAGCATATATAAAAGTGTGGGCTGCCTAACTATAACTAAAATCTAGAGTACCCTGGTTTCAAAATTCTCTCTATGACAGCTTCTCTCTCTTAAATAATTTACAACTATCAACAAAATGCAGAGGTCTGAATCATGATAAACCAAATCAGTCTAGACTTATACGAATATTTGTCTGTTGGATAAAACAATTCCACAATAAATGATTTGCATATCCATAAAAAATTTGTGCAGCTTACAAGCAAACATAGCATTCATCCCGCTTGACCTCATGTAAATTATAAATCACAACCACAAAAAAAAAAAAAAATGATCATAGCACCTTCACATATACCAAATTCTTAAAACAACTTACCTCCTTATTTTAAGTAAGTCTCCCTATATCAATTGTAAAGTTCAACTAATAATCAAATTACAGTTTCTTTCATACCCTTTTAAGTAGTGTTAGAGTCACCATATACTGTAAATTCCAAATAGGGCCTATTTATCAGGGGAAAAAAAACATGCTGAAGGATTTTCAGAGGCTCTCCCCCCTCAAAGTGGCCGTATCAGATGCAATCATCACTACTCCAAAAACAAAAAATAATTTTAGAAACCATCATAATTTGCTTGCAACAGCTTCCACTGTCTATGCATGTCACACAAGTAATAACAAATATCGGAATTTCAAGGAGAATCAAGAAGACAGGAGTAGAACCGTAGAAATAAAGCATAGAAACCACAATCGAAAAGTCTGGATCTTTCAGGGACTCACACACCCAAATACACCATAATCAGCGAAGGAATATGCAGCAGAAAGTCTATGCCAATTTGGACTTTCTAACCACCCATTCTACCGATAAGATGCAACCATAATTTCAGAACGCAATAGAAGAGATGGGTTAGGTTATACCTCCGGGATAGGAGCTGATGAGTCGCAGAAAGATTAGGAAATCGACCCAGGGACAGAGAAGACGCAAAGAGGGAGCAGAACCGAACTGCAATCTCGCTGCTACTACTAATCGACGAGTAATGTACCCGAGCAATCAAAGAGTAATATCCAGCGAATGATCGAGCTAGCTTTTAATTGTACGAATCTCAAACGGAAGGGATCTGCTCAACCCTCTTCACAGTTCGCCTTTTTGAGAAATTGAGGTTTTCTCTTAGGAAGCGTTTCGTCAGATGTATTTTCAAATTAACTTGTAAAATTTGTTTCAAGTAATCTTAATTTTGATATTTAACATTTTTTAATATCTGAGAAAGTAAATGATATATATATATGTAATGTAAAATAAGTGATATATGTTTGATAAGTTATAGTAAATTTAATTAAAATTTTTTATTTTTTAATTAATTAAAAATTAAAAATTAAAAATTTAAATTTTAAGTCATATAACTTAAGATCGAAGGTTTAGTATATTAAAATTTAAAGTTTTAAATTTAAAATTTTAAAATTAAATATTGAGAATTTTATAATTTTTAATTTAAAATTTTAAAATTTAATAAAATATTTTATTAAAAATAAATATTAAATTATCATAAAATATAATAAATTATTAAATTTTATAATTTAATTTATAAGATTTATAAAATAGTATAACAGATTTTAAAGATACACAATTTTAAAATAATAATAAATTTCGTAATAATACCAATTTTTCAATTAATTTAAAGATTAAATTTATAATTTTTATATTCTAAGAGTTCATTTGCGTTGCCATGTCTAACAGTGAAAGTTGTCATTCCTTTTAAAAAAGAAAAAAAAATTGTCATTCCTTGTTACCTTTTAGTTTGTAATTAAAGATGTCTAAAATATCCTTCATTTTTTTCTTAAAATAAAAACAAATTAGAATGTAAATTGGTAGACATTTAATGCTAGTCAAAACACAATTATATATTAAATTTTAAGAAACAATTTCAACTTGATAGGATGGTATCTAATATATATTTTCAAAAAGTCTAATATATCATTTCTCCATAACTAAAAATGCATAAAAAATATTTTTTGTGAGGATTAAAAAATAGTCCTTTTATTTTAATAAAAAAAGGGTCCTTTTAGGTGCTCACTTTCTCTTTCATAAAATTCATATCTTTTTAAACACGTTTAATAAAATTTGTTAATTTTGATCAATTTTTAAAATTTAAAAATAATCATCATATTATCATCATTTGGGGTAAAAAAAATTAAGTAGGGAGTACCATCATGTCATGCATACGAAAGCTTTCAATTTAGATTTTTTGATTTTATTATCTTCTAATTTTAGTAATTTTTATTTTTTTAATTTATATTAAAATATATTTTATGAATCCTATATCTTTTTAAGTTCATATCTATTTTTTCCTTACTTTTTCTGCTCTCAAAGAGTCCATATCTAAAAGCTTTAGAATTAGCATCTCAATAATGTAATGTAACAATACTAGGGTGTCGCTTTGAAACTTTTTCCTTTTAATATTTTGGGTTCAAAGCCAAAACTTTGAATGTGTATGATTAAATGATCTGTCAATTTGACCAACATGTGGGCACAGAACCTTGGGCTATTTAGCCCAATTTATCAAGACGGGCCAAACGGGGCCATACTAAAAAGTTAAAAAAAAGGAAAAATGCAATATTATCATCCCCTTTGTCTATTTTTCATCCTTTATCTCTCTCTATCTCTCTCTCTCTCTCATTTTACAGTTAACATAAATTTTAAAACTTAAAATCATAAATTGTAAAATCGTAGATACTAAAATCATGTATTTAAAATTTTTAAATCATAAATTCCATAATTTGATTGTTTGCTAAAATTTTCATAATTTGAACTACATAGAGATCAAACTTTTGTCGTGTTTACAAATATTAAACATAAGCTACAATGTATTAAACGCTCTCTATGTTTTATTGATATGCGCATAATTTTTTATATTTTAAAAAGTAATAATATATTTTTAAATCTTTATTTTTATATAACTAATTAACTTTTATCCTTTTAATTTTACTAAGCTATAGAAAGCCCGAATTATTGTATTGGTCGAACCAGAACCTTCTCATGCCCTTGAAAAAGATTGCGCCCTACTTTTTGACGACGAAGAGAGTAGAGAATACGCAAAAAGAAAGAGAATGGTGAAGTATGTGTATTTGTTTCTTTGTTGCCCACTCCAACTTCACATTCCTACTATTTTGTGGCTGCCCACCCCAACATAATAATGGTCAAAGAAAGCTAAGAGTAGCGATAGAATTATGATCATATTTTTATGTTTTTGTTACAAGTAAGATTTGACATTATATCTTATTGTAAAAATTTTATAGTTCATTTGAGATTGATTTCAAATTGCATGTTATATAAACAATATAAAAATAAAAATGTAACTCCATTTTTATTCGAATACTAAATGCACGTTTAACATTAAATTGAACATTAAGCTTTTAAACACTTAATATAAAAAATACATTTTTTACATGATCATTTAATATATTAAAAGTTATTTGGGTTATGTTTAGACACTTGGAATATCTAGAATCTGGTTAGACCCTCCTTAATTTATCATGAGCAGAAGAGGTGAGTGCTATGATTCTCATGAACTTGAATGATAAAGTTGATTTTGAAAAAAGCAAAGGAGAAAATTGTTTTCACTATTCCCAAACCAATAATTATCATACATTTCAATGTCATGTAAAATTTTAAAATTTTATATATTCTACTTATGCACTTTTGGAACTTGAAATTTTAGAAAATTCTCACAACATTTAAACAAGTTTGCACTTTTAAGATGATTATTCACTGCTAACTTAATTTTTAGAATCAATTCTTTACAAAATCAGCTACTTAAAATCTAAATCAAATGGAACTTGTGTTATGACAATATTATTTATTGCATTAGAATCAAATAAACATTACGAAAGAAAATTATAATTCAGGCAAATCTTCTCTCATTTAAAGAAAAAAAAAATGAGCATTTGAAAAACCAAATATTATAATTTCACTTGAAAAATTTAGACCTTTTTGATAAATGAAAGAAAAGTAATATTATTAGATAGATACTGATTTTTGATGGATAATTTAGTTCTAAAATTTTGACTTGAGTTATCACTTAAAATTAAAAAAGCTATTTGAATTCCCTAGTTAAGGTTAAAGTTATGGCTAATTCAGAAAAGATTATCAACATTTAAACCAGCTTGAGATTGATAACTTGAGATGTACTAACACTGATTAGTTCAAAGATTGCTCTTTTCTTAATTATCCACCAAAAACACACAATAATGGTCAACTAAAATTTATGTTATCTCTTGATAACTTTTAAATCAATGACAACAATAAGGGTAAAACTTAAGAAAAAGAAGGAGTAAAAAAGAAAGCAAAGAAAATGGCTTTCACACAAGTTTGGACCGAGATTAAAGATAAGGATAAATAATAATTAAATAAAATAATAATATATTTCTTACTAGATATGAAAGTCAGTTAATTTATAAAAGATTGAGGACAATTGAAAAGTCCTCCTTCAAAAGCTATTATTTTAAAACACATTAGAAAAGCAATTATTTCAAAGGCAAAAGGAAAAAAATAACTATACAAATAAGTCACAAACATACGATTATATTTGTCTTTATATTCTCCAAACGACATGCGTCTAGCTCAGAAAAATAGAATTATATCTATATAGTTCATTCATATATATATATCAATCTTAAAATATATATAACTCCAATAATAATAATAATAATAATATTGTATAACTTTTTTGGGAGATATGAAGTTTAGAGAGAGCAAAGAGGTTATCTAATTTTAAAACGAGGACATGACAATGACCTTAATAAAGAGAAATCATATTTATCCGGTCGCTTATTGAAAGACATTGTTGATAGAATAATAATAATAATAACTTTTATATATAAAAGCATTAATTAATGACTGAGAAAATAAAAAACCAACCATAAAAATCTGTATTTCCTAGAAATCTGTAATGCCTATAATACTAATAATAATAATAATAATAATAATTGTAATTTGAGATATAAATTAGAGCAGTACTTAATAACAAAGGGAACCAAAACCAACCATAAAAACCTACAGGCAAGGAATATTAGACATGTTTATGACTGTTCGTAGGAAAATATGTGAAACTATTGCTAGACTCTTTTTTTTCTTTTTTTTTTTAATAAGGAATCGCTAGATTCTATTTTTTTTAAAAGGAATTGCTAGATTTTTTTTTTTTTTAAGGAATTGCTAGGTTCTATTAATTAATACTATTGCATCCTAAGAATCCCTACTGCTAAGAAGGCTTATTTGGAGGGTCACTAGGCGAAGTATTATAAGGCAAATTACTGTTCCATGGCATTACTTGCCCACCGTGTGAGAAATCCAGTGATTGGGGAGGCCTGTCGTTGTACCCCAAATTGAGAATATTCATCCAGACTTCCATGTCCTCGTCGGTGTAACTGTAGCTTGGAGGTGCCGCGTCCACCATATTATACACTTGAGGAGGCAGCTTGCAGCGATTTGGTTCCACCAGTTCAGGACCCGCACCGCCATGGTAGGCTGCAGATGAGAAGCAGGTCTGGTTCACATAATGATGATATGATGCATAATCTGGTTCAGGTCCCCCTGAGAAGTTCGGGTTCACATAATTATCTGACCCATAATCTGACCCATGGGAGTCAACATAAACTGTGCAGCTTGGATCAATGAGAGTAGCACCACTGGATCTAGATTCCAAATCCATATGCTCATTTCCACCATCATCACCATCATCATGATCATGATCATTATCCTCCTCTTCCCGACTTTCATCAAAATCCTCATTGTCTTTTGCCTTGTCTGGTTTCTTGTAAATTCTACACAGAACCCAGTCGTCTAACTGCAACCAGATTAACAAAAAGAGTAGCCATAGCCCTTCAAGAGTGAGGTGCAGCACTATATATAATAAATATTACAGGGTTTTGCAGCAATGAATAAAATCAAATACGAACCCTCATGTCGTCAGGACTCGTTTTGGTTCGAGTTGAAGCTTCACTGACTCTAAATTCATGCATAATCCAGTTAGTCTTGTCACCCTTTGGAGGCTTCCCTTTATAAAAAACTAATGCCTTCCTATAACCTATCAGAATTTTGTTATGGAGAATGTGCTTATCAGCCCCAGTGGCCTTCCAGTAGCCATCGCCAGCTGATCTTTTTGGCCGGGTTCCATTCCTGTATTTCCGATCCCTCGGCGTGAAAAAGTACCATTGATCTTCTCCAAAAGCCTTATATCTTTCTGCAAATCAACCAAACATAAACATGTCCTTGCAGCAAATATACATTAAAACAACAAAATATTTTCGTTGTGACTTTTCAGCCATGCATTCTCACTCTCAAATAGAATATTTCAAATTACTGCGTACCATTCAGATCAATAACAATCTTTCTCAAAATCAGCAGAAAAATAATAATGAAAGCAGCATCTACAGAAGACAAAAATGAACAAACAGCAGCACTTTTCATTCTTCACTTTCTTGCAGATTCTTTAATTTCCCCCTGCAAGAAAGTAAAGAATAAAAAGTTTTCGTACTTATCATATGAAATCAGGATTAGAAATCGAACCAAACCTGCAAGAAACTCAGGATTGTGCTTATATAGATCAACTTCCACCATCTGATTGGGGGGCAACTTTTCATTCTTGACTTTCTTCCTCAGATAGTGCAGAACAAGTTCTTCATCGCGGGGATTAAACCGAAACCCAGGAGGGAAAGACTTGAAGTAATCCTGCTCATCAGATTGAATGCTTTCTTCTCTATAGCCATTGTTGACCTCTATTAAACGTCTCTTACAGGCTACTGGGGTTGAAGCAGATAGCGAGGTGTTGAGTACATTAGTAGTATTAAGTGGTGTCTGAGTCATTGATGTGAGAGAACCAGAAGGCTTGATATGCGGAAGGTTCTGGTTCTGGTTCTTGGGCTCCATCTTTGGAGTTTGCGGTGGAAACGACATTGACTCAAAAACCAAAACTTCAAAATATAAAACTATGTATGATACAAGTGGTCTGCCCTGGCAAGGCCAGAGCCTCCCTCACTCTAAACTTCTAATGTTATTCAAACTATGATACCATAGATACGGATATCTGATACACAGGATTTTATCTGAAACAGAAGTCAATTTGAATTCGGAAACAGATGTCTATCTCTTTTGTTTTCAATTTTTTTCAAATATTATTATATTTTTTTATACAGACGTCTATATCTCTGTCATCTTACAGTTTGATAAAATTAGATAGACTGATTTTAGTTGGATTAGGATATGTATCTTATATATTCTCTTTTTTTTTTTTGAATAACTGAATAAAATGAAAACTGATTGAGTTATCAATGTTATCTATCTATTACTACATAAAAAATTGAAGATGAGTCAAACGTTTTTGGACTAAAAATATCTTTTTCAAAAGTTTCATATACTAAAACATCATTATATTATAAATTCTTATTATCTTAAAATTTAATTAATATTGTTATTAAAAATAAATTCAAATGATTGTCTTAATCCTTATTATGGATGATGTATCGTATTAGAAGACAAATTCTATTTACAAATTTTTTAAGATTTAATGTGTTCTTATAAGTACTAAAAATACTATTTTATTATAATGAAATTCAAATTATCTTTAGATTTATGAATATTTTCATTAAAACTTAAACTCAATTTCCATGAAATCTCATTATAAATGTTAAACTTGATTTTTATATACTCTTTAATATTGAGAAAGCTGAATCTCTTTTAACTAGGAAGAAGTGAAATCATTTGATTTTTGCTTTTATTTTATTGATAAATTTGAATTAACTTTGTATTTTTGTTACTCTATTAATTGTTATTTGACTTTTTTGTTACTTTTGATCAAATTGTAGATTATTGAGATAGACAACAATGGAAGCGATTATATCCCATATTACTTATCCGCCGCAACACTAGAAGTTGATATGTTAGTTTCAAGAACTTGATACATGATAGAATTGCCATTTATCTTTTGTAATTTAATATTGGTTAATTTGCTTTGATCATATTTTGCTTTATAACAAAAGATATGTATTCATTACCTTTCTGCCCAATGAAATTTAAAGAAAATAAAAATTAGACTATTTTAATTTATTGGGGAGGACCACAACTAACCCGTCATACAAGTTTAGGGAAGAAATAATCTCATTATTAGTTCTCAAAATTCAAAAAATAAAGATCAGTATCAAACTTATGGATTAATATTGCATCATACAATTTTCACATTTTATATTTGATATTGTTAGCAATTAGATACAGGCTTGGGTAAGAGATTTATATGTAGATAATTATTAATGATTATTTGTATCATTATTATAAACACTATAATTTACAGATAGACAACGAGGGGATATGTGTAGGAGCCTGGGATATCTATGAACCTCAAAATTAGAATCAATTACTCTATTTTAAGGTAAATTAAGTTATCTTTATTACAGGATAAGTTTGATTATTCTTATCATAATTTTAGGATAAATTATATTCTATTATGTAATTAGTATATGCTCTGTGTTAAATTACGTTGTATTAAGAAAAGAAATCCTATTAGATACATTGCTATCTGACATGTATGGTATTGTAACATGGAGTACATATACTTCACAAACTTTGTTGGAGGTCAACGAAAGTTTATATATTTCAAGTAAGTCAATGAAATACAATTTCCTTGTATACTTCATTTCTTATTTAACATTATGCATATTTTATATTGCAATATTGTTGAAATATTGTTCTTTTCTCAACTTTTTTGTGCAGAACAGTCCTGCACATTTGACATTGCTCTACATTGACAAATGCCTCTCTTGCATCCTTTTTAGACACATAATTATTATATAAATTAATATCAATCATTTAATAGTTAAAATTGATTTATGCGACAAATATGTATTCAAGAGGATGTGGAAATACCACAACTCTATATTTGGACCAGCAACCTACACCATCAGTTTTGCGGACCAGTTGTGCAGCTCTCCCATTAGACTTGGCCGTTTCAATAATTCCCTTTTTCAATACAACAAACTATTTTCACATTATTCTTTCTCAAGCATGACTGAGCCTATCACAAAGGAGGTTTATTATTAAATTTATTAAATTTTAAAAATTAAACCACAACATTAACATATGTAAAAGTTGTGGATATTATGTAAATATTCTTTTTTATTTTTTACATAATATTCTTACATCACTATTAAATATAAGATTAATTTTTATTTAAAGTTAATTTTTGATTATCCCTTTTAACAAGTATGATCTCACATCCCTCAAGTTAAAATACAACCAGTAATTGCTACATCAATTGGTAATTAGTATTATGTAAGAGGTGAAAATACAGTCTCCATAATCAGTTACTTTGCACAGGCCGACCTGGTCACGCACTGTTTATCCTTGGGTTCCATTCCACTCCTCACTGGTCAAAAGATGGGATTTTGGATAAAAATTGGACCGTGGCTTAATTATATATTTTATAAAAATAATGATATATATACATAATATTTTTGTACACATTCTATATACTATGTGCACATTTACAACGTGTAACTATCTTTTTCCTCTTAAAGCTACTGCACGAACATTGAGCAATTCACAATTCACTCGAACCCCATCTTCTACTGGTCTGTTCAAATTATTTTATCCATAAGACACTTCTGGTAGTTGGTTTCCCTCTCTCAGCTTTCCTCAACTTCACTGCAAGTGTATTTTTGTGGTGATTTTAACTAATCCTTATGGAGTCTGTCAGTTTATGTTTTGGTCTTCGCTTCATTGTCTTCATGATCTTATTTCGTTGGAAGCAAGATTAGGTGTACGATTTCTTCGGTTCTTTCATGGCTGTTAGCCAATGTTACTGCCATTTCATTCTGTTCAGGCAGTGCGTCGCTCCTGTCGTCACTTCCTTACGGGGTTCAGACTTTCTTGAGTTCTCTTGGGTTCCGATTCTGATTAGAGGGAAAATTTATCTTTTGTCATCAGTTTCATTCCTCTTGATAATTCTCGTCAGTAGTATGATTTCAGGACGTCATAACTTCCCTCTTCTAGCACAGTTTGTTTATTCCGTTCCTGATCTTATAGCTCAATCAGTATTATACCCTTTGCTATCTCTCTTGCCATGCTTCCCTTCATGCAGTCACTATGCGAAAACTGTTGCCTATTTTATCATGGGTACATCATTTCCTTACCATGTTCTCTTCAGTTACTATCTTGTCTCTGTGTTTGAGCTTGGAGTCAAGGGCATCCCTTTAAGCGCTTCTTTTGCCAGTTTCATTTTTGCAGGTCCATTGATATGCATAATTCACAAAATATAGCCACTGATCTGGTCTTTAATTTCCTTAGAATGCTTGTCAGTACGGGAGTTCATATGCTTCAAGTGCCAATTCTACAAGGATGCAAAACTGCTGGCCTTGCAAACTCTGCTATTTATATAGGATGTATGTTTCGTTGTTCTACATCAGATCCAATTGTGACTATAAACAATAAAAAAGAGAATTAGAGCTTGGGTTTGGAATCAAGGGTTTCATTCTGATTCTTGTTTGGGCCATTTGCAACTTCTTAGTTTGGTTGATCACCTTGGACGACATGATTTTCCTGATGATCTGTTTCCGTGTGTGCTCAAATTATATTATGCACCACACGATGCATCACGAAGATTTACAATAAGATGTTTTATCAAAGTTTTATACAAAGTAATATATTTATCAAACACACTTCAACAAGATGCATGCTTTCAGTAGGTCACGTGGAATCCGCCAGAGGTTCTGGAGGTTAGTGTATCATGCTGCTAACACACCAGAATTTTCAAGCAGCTTCTCCTTTTCTAAACCAACGATTGGATTTTGGAAATTTGATTTGGGTGTGGGTTTTGCTGCAGAAAAGGGTAATCCATTTCTGCGCTCAAACTTCCTGTGTTGGAGGTCCTTTTCCTTCTCATGTTGTTATTCTTGCAGGCATTATTAGGATTACATTTCACAGAAAAATCTCCAGTGATATTGAATCTGATAATAACAATGTTGACGAACAACTATTGCCCTCTGATGAAGCTTCGTCATCAAGGCAGTTATCTATCCAGCATCAATCAAGCACCACGCATTGCACTACACAAATTACACCTCTAATCTAAGGTCAATGGAAGGGAGTAAATTTTATTGGAAGTGGTGCTTATGGAAGTGTGTTTAATGCAATCAACCTGTATGCAAGTCACTCAGTTTTGTCTGCTGACTACTCATTGACTATCTTCTGCTTAACATTATCCCATTTTATTATAATTAAATTCAAATTATCTTAGGATTTATAAATATTTTCTTTAAAGATTAAACTCAAAATCCATAAAATTAATCTCATTGTAAATGTTATATCCTATTAAATAAACTTGATTTTTATACACTCTTTAATATTGAGAAAGCTGAATTTCTTTCAACTACTGAGAAGTGGAATAATTTAAATTTTTACTTTTATTTTATTGATAATTAAATTTGTATCTTTGTTATTCTATTGTTATTTGATTTTTTTTTTCCACTTTTGATCAAATTGTAGAATATTGAGATAAGGAATTAGATACCAAACTAATTATGCAAAATATAGTGGCAATATTATATGAAGCCACAATACTAGAAGTTGATCTTTTAGTTTTAAGTACTTGATACATGATAGTTCTAATCTAATATTGGTTAATTTGCTTTAACCATATTTTGCTTTATAACTATTTTATTGACAAATAATGATCCTATTTCATAAACACTTCTGAGGACAAAATCATTCATAAATATAGTTCTAACGTAAATTTAATTGATGAAAATGTTGATAACTGTAGGCTTCCCAATACCTCTCTGTCCTTTGAAGTCTGAAGAAAGCAAAAAAAATTAGAATATTTTAATTTGTTTGGGAAGACCCAGGTAAGAGCTGGCTTATTTTTCTAACTAATAAAAAAATACATAAAAAGAAAATTTGTACATTTTAGGAGGTCCTCAATTGATCAATGCTGCTCCAATCTTAGGTAGATATATATTATGGGGCAGTTGCTCATTGACTTTAAGTGATATGGATTATGGGGACAAATGCTCATTGACTTTGTAAACTTTTAACTATACGTATTTATGTTTCTTCTACCCTTTTGCCTTACTACATATCTCTGTCCTACTTGTTATTATGGGGCAATATGCTCGTAAACTCCCTTAGCCAGTAACAATAAACCCATCATAAAGACAAAGGGATTAGTTTATCTGATCGAATCTTTTACTTATGATAATTATATGACATAAATTTCATGCTAAAATTTTTTTATTGATAAGCGATATATAAATATAATATAAATTCTTATTAAGACTAGTAGTTTGCCATTACCTTAAAATGGAAAGAGCCTCTTGTTACTCATAACTTTTCTTTTATCAAAATTAATTCATCATAGAAGTTTGAAGAAGAAATAATCTCATTATTAATTCTCAAAATTTAAAAATAGATTAGTATCAAACTTATGGATTAATATTGCATCATACAATTGTCATATTTTATATTTGATATTGTTAGGTAATTAGATATATGTGACAGTACATGTCAAGGCTTACATGTCAGGCTAAAGTGACAGATTTACACAGACAATTATTAGTGATTATTTATATTGTTATTATACATACTATAATTTAAGGATAGATAGTGGGAAAAATCATACAAAAATTTAGGAGGTTTTTGACCCTTGAAACCAGAATAGACTACCCTTATTTCAAGATAGATTGAGCTATCATGTATGCATGATAAATTAGACATTCTAATTATAAGATAAATTGTGTATTTTATTATGTAATTAGGGTATAAATATTTACTATAATTCTATTTAATTTGTACTATTGTGTTATATTAACATAAGAGATAGTCTATTGTATAAATTACCATATGACATGTATGATGGAACAGAGTATACATACTTCCCAACCTTTGGTTGAACTCAACGAAACTCAACTGCATACATTTTACAACTTCATATATTTTACGGAGAGTGCAGATGACCCAACACTCAGTTGAAACCCATTAGTCTTCGTAATGTGTAATGGCACTCCTATGAGCTACATATAATACAATTTCCTTATATACTTCATTTTTTATATAACATTATGCGTATATTATATTGCAACATGGTTGAAATGTTGCAGTTTTCTCAACTTTTTTGCGCAGAACAGTTCAGCACATTTAACATTGCTCTACATTGAGAAATGCTTCTTCCGCATTTTTTCACACATAATTATTTCATAAATCAATCTCAATTGTCTCACGGTTGAAATTGATTTATATGACAAATATTTCTCCAGAGAGATGCAAGAATATCATAACTCTATATTTGAACCAGCAGCCCACACCATCAGTTTTGTAGACCAACTCGACAGCTCTCTCACTAGTCTTGGCCGTTTCAGTATTTCCCTTTGTAATGACAACAAACTATTTCCACATTATTCCTTCTCAAGCATGATTGAGCCTCTCACAAAGGAGGTTTATACAACCAAAGGCTCGCTCATTTGAAGCGTGGTTAGGTTATCAATATTAAGTCATCAACTATTGCAGAGAGATATTAAAAGCTGACAAACTTCTTCTCCTTCAAGGATTCCACAGTCTCCTTCAGGCTCACGTCCAAAGGAATAAATTCTATCCCCAAGCTCTTTGCCTTTTCTTTGGAAACCTGATATGCTGGCATAAACGGCTTATCATCCGCACACCTAACATGGTCATTGAGAAAAGTGAGACATGAAAGTGGCAAAATCAGAAACTAAGACTAAAAATTTTCTAAAATTTATAAGAAAAGTGGATTTGGATAAGGTGTCTTCCAGTTTGGAAGTCACAATATCTAATAAAAACGAGACCAAAAAAGGATTAAGAGAAAGAAAGATTCGTGAGAAAAAAATTTGAGAATCACAAATTTAAATATAAAAAGAGATAAAGAGAAAGTTATAAAAGTTAAGAAGAATGGAAGTTAGCTAATCCAAATCCCACGGGTGTAAGGGGCCCTCGGTCATTTACAATGATTACTAGCCTATAGGCTATAATCAAAGGCTATGTTCTAGTCTCGGCAACGGGTTATCCAGCAACTCAAACCAATGTGAGGGTAAATACCAGAACGGTTGAATGGGAAGCAGCAAACATGGTAAATTTGAGAGATGATAATATTACAGATTGTTTTATGAATATAATAACAACAACAACAAAGTCTTATCCCGTTAAGTGTTTTATGAATATTAGATGCTTTTTTTTAATTTATTAAATTAAATTGTTATAGCCATCTATTTTTAATAAATTAAATAAAAAATAAATAATTATAATATTTTTGAAAAGGTGAATGAATGAGTAGTGGATAATTAATTCTATTGGAGGAGTGAATTCATATGCTTGAAAGATGAAGAAAAGAGTAGGGGGTGGTATTATTACTTTTTCTATTATATTTATGATGACACCAAGGTAATTTTTTATTTATCATATCAAAGACCTTCAGTATGATGACTTGATCTATAAAAAAAAAAAAAGGAATTTCTGTATGAAACAAAATATAGACTATATGGCATCTTAAAATTCACATCCAGATTTTTTATTTCATATTTTTTTATGACACATCCAGAATTCTTATGACCTACAAACTATAGTGATACTTACAATTTCCATTTTACGAAGAATCTAGATAACAGAATTTGTGAACTAGAATCTCCGGACTTTGGTTGGTTTTGCTCAGACTTCTTTTCCTGTTAAGAGAATTAAACATTGGATTCCTCTAATGTGCTTTCCTGCAATTCATTTTTTATATTTTTTCCCCACTTTCCTGATACATTTTGCTTCCAAAGATACCTTCGTTCTTGCCAAACACATTTGGAAATACAAAGCCCCTTCCAAGCTAAAGTATCTCGTTTGGAAAGTGATACTTCATGGGATAAGGAAATATACTAATGATCTGTCGCAAATTCATAAACAAAGCGATACACATTCTCTGGATATATCCACAATGTGTTGCATAATTTCTCAAATTTCTACCCATTTATTTTACATTGTTCTGAAGTCAGTAATTTATGGAATATGCTTATTGGGGTTTCCAGTGGATACTGAGTTTCTCCATAAAACCTCAAGCAATTCTAGTTGATTAATTTCAGGGTCGTTAGGAGCAAGGTGGAGAGGGTCTTCTAGAGTTTGCTGTTCTGTAAGTTCTGTGGTGTCTTTGGCAGGAGTCTTCATGGGATAGGTTGTCTTCTTGGTCTCTCTTTGGAGTTCAGCTCATAGGTACTTTTAGGGGATTCTTTCTTCAATGCGCAGAGGTATTGGTGTACTCCCTTTGCTTCTGTACTGTTTATAAGTTCTTCTATTTCATGAGGAGAAAATCCTTATTTCTATATTTGCAATCTCTCTTTCTCAGTAATATAAAATTATTTTTGTATCCACATAAGAGAAAAAACCCTACAAATTTTAGATTGAGCTGTTATTTAATGTGATTATTGCACCTAAATGACCAAGTGGTCAACAACTGATTCTTGCTATCCTCAGTCTTATAAATTCAAAATTTCAGTAACACGTGGAATTTAGTTTCAGAGTGAGGCAGTCTTTTACCAAGTTTCAAGAACAGTAGAATTTAACATGAGGGGTGTATCAGAACTATAAAAGAGATTCTTCAACAATTGCCCAGCACATTCAGCTCTAATTGAGAGTGGAAAAGATTATAGCACAAGGTGCTGCAGTATGCAAGGATTTATAGCAACATGTTAATTTAAGTTACTGTAGAATGACAAATATCCTACATTCCTACTTCCACTAAACAACACTACCATAGACATCCTTCGTCTCACTGGCAATATAATGCAAGATTGAGATCATAATCAAAGATGACGATTGACAAAATTTGTGCTTCAAATTCCCAAAAAGATGCATAAAAATAATAACTTAACTCCTGAATAGCTTAGATTCAAACAATAACATTTATAAAAAAAAAATCAGGGAAAATGCATGAGCTGGATACATAGCTTTGCCAATATGTAGGGCTCGTTTAGTCAAATTAAAAATATTTCTAAAAAAGAAAGAAAAGAAGACGTAGGACCAGTAAGGGTTTTTCCAACACAGATATAAATTAAAGAAGGGATGGAGCTTCAGCAAATGCAAATAATTATATGCATTATTAAAATAAAAAGAAATTTAACTTACTTCTCTGGAAGCTGTAACGATGGATAAAGCTCATGTAAAATCTTCACGACTTCGGAGTAGTGTGCCACTTTCTCAACCAAACAATATCGTCCACTAGCTGAAGGAATCTCAAATGCCTGAATATGAGCATTTGCAACATCTTTCACATTGATCCATCCTAAAGTCAAATTTGGAAAAGTTTGTGCACCTGCATCAAACAAGCAAGTGACCCAGGGTCCCATTTTTTTGAAACATAATTCTTGTCCAAGGGTTAAAACTAAATTATATATAACAAACATGGCAGATCCACTCATAAGTGTCAAAGAAAAAACTAAACTGAACCACTGATCAATCAGTCATTCAGGTTATTCTGGAAAAATAGAAATCTATAAAATACCAAAAACGAAAATATGTACACAATAACTTCATTTTGCTGAAAGACTAAAAAGCCAATGTTTTCAACAAGCACTTTAAGTCTTCAAGTCTTGAATTTCCAAAATGGGAATGCAAAGTAGTAGTCTGCATTATATTTTCTCTGGGATGACATTGTATTCTTATTCGACTAGCTTCATTTTAGAGCTTTTCTTTGATGAATGTAGAGAGTGATAGCACTTTTGAGCCAATGTTGCTCTCCGATTCTGTTTGTTAACTAGTATTTTGGTTATCTAGGACTTTTCCTAATCCTGCTTTTTTGTAGTGTCTTTTTTCCATTTGTAAAGTATTCTTCTTCAATTAAATAATTCAATTGACTGATGTTTAAGAATAAAGACTAATTCAAATATGTAACAATGTATTAGTATAGAAAATCATAATTTTCATCTAGGCATTGTAATAGTTCAATACTTTAATTCTTCATCTCAATTTTAAAATTTAAAGTACTAGACTTTAAATTTTAAAACTCTAACCCTGAAACCTCAAATTCTAAAACCTAAAGCCTTAAACATGATGAGGCACTAAGCCCTAAACCCTAAATAGTAAAATCCTAAACCCTAAAACTTAACATCTAAAACCATAAACTAAAAATTCCCAAACCTAAAATCCTAAACTGTAAAACCTTAAACCTTAATAAAATTTTAGGATTTAAAGTTTTTTAATTTTGGTTGTAGATTTTAAGTTTCAAGGTTTGTGGTTTAGAGTTTAGAGTTTAGGGCTTCAAATTTTAGGGTTTAAGATTTTAAGGATAAGGATTTAATGCTATGTTGCGTTTAAAGTTTAGAATTTATGGTTTTAAGGTTTTATGTTTAGGTTTAGGGTTTCAAGTATTTGGATTTAGGATATAAGGTTTTAGAGTTTAGGATTTAATGTCATGTTGTGGATAGAGTTTAGGGTGTAGGGTTTTAGGGTTATAGAATTTAAAGTTTAGGATAAATATTTTACAAGTGCATAGAACAACCTTATTGAAGAAAGAAACAAAAAGAAAAAGATCTGATCCGGCATAGTGATAAGGATTGCTACTTCAATGTACACACCTAAAAAGTCAACTTACCAATAACAGTTATTAATTGTAAGTTTGTAACTCTTCTTTCATACTATTTCCTTTTCTATTTCTGTATTAATCTCTGCCCCTTTTTCATTCGTTAAAGCTAGAAAAGTAGTTGAATTTAAAATGTGACGTAAAAGAGATGCAGATTAAGCAGTTAAATAAAATCTCCAGAAGACAAGAACTTTGAGAGTAAATAAAAATTACCATTTATTAGGTTCAATACTGCAGCAGCACTTGTGTTAAGCGTTGGTTGTAAGAGAGGCCCTATCACCAATGATGGGTTAATAGCTACCATGTCAATGTTGTTTTCTTTCACAAATTTCCAGGCAGCATCTTCAGCCAGAGTCTTTGAAAGTACATACCACAGCTGAAATCACAAAATATGAGATAGCAAGAAACTTGAAGAGAGCATTGTAACATACTATACATGACATATCATTACATTTGCACATTAGAACAAATACATTAGCAAAATTTCTCAAAAGCAACAGCCTAAATGATACTAGGTAATACCAGGTTGTTCTCAAATGATATTAATAAGAAGGAAAACTATTGAAAAGTTTAATGTCCATCTCTGCATTTTAGTTACAAGTGAATATCTCAAAATTACAAGAAAATAACTTCAATGATATAACAGAAACAATATGTAGTCTTCACACAGAATGAAAACACAAGGAAGCATTGACCTGATTTTTACAAATTTAAGTTAACTGATACACATTGAAGCATATCTAAGTTACAGTCCTTCCAGAGTGTCTTCAAATTATAGACTCAGACAGAAAAAGAAGTATTTGCTCAAATCATAACTGTGTTCTATGGTAGTAAGAAACATATAGCTGAACTTCCTAGGAATCCTGACTTGAAGAAAATCAAATAAAAGCAAAGGCTCACCTCATTTTAATGAGTGACACGAGACAGAAGCACAAAACCAAGGGCAACATCTTGTTCTACGGGGCAAACTAGAATGAGCTAAGTAGATTCTCTGGAATTTACTAGGATATATGGAAAATCCTTGTAATAGTACAGTAAGAACATAAGCTGTCCTCGTAATACACATTGCATAGCATAACCTTTTGAAACAACAATGTTAAACCTTCCTAATCCATATAATATCCTAATGGCTAATAGACTCTAATTCTATCATAATCATCTTACAAAAAACTTCAAAAACTAATATATATTTATTATTGATTCCCAATAGCCATGAATTAATGCGCTACATGAATATCAAGTATGCAGAAGGAAGAAAAAAGGATACAGAAGCATTGCTCTGAAAGAGACTATTTCAAACAAAGTTTGAGTTCACAAGGGTGATTGGCATTTGGCTAACATTGTAGCAGAATTAGAACAACTGGTGGCAAGTAAAAACAGAAAATGTCTCAATAAAACTCTATCAGTGGATCAGATATCCAATTCTTGGTTATAGAAATTTACAAGTAGGCTACGTGGGGCTAGGATATTCTCTAAACATATAAGTGTAGGTACTGGCAGATCCAACCAGCCAAAATAACAGATACACAACTGCCTCTTTTGTTCCCCTTGGCATTTGGCCACTATGAATAAAATGTGTTGCCATGTCATCTGTCCAAATGATATGCTGATATTATTTGATCCCATAGAGAAGCATCTTAAATAACTTCATTTCTTGAATGTAGTTAAAAGGGCAGGCTAGGCAGTTTCAGTCAAGAAGATAAAATCCTCTGGATAAACATCATACTTCTGGCACATAATATATGCTGGGGACCACAAATTCTCATTAACAGAGTAATTCAATTTGATGAAAAAGTTCCTGACGAAAGCAAGGAAAAAATCAATTATAAAAGAAAGTAAGGAAGTTTGCAAAATTCCTCTCTGACCTCTGCCTTTCTTTCAATCTAATTTTTTTTATTGCTGCTGTTATTGCATGCATTTTCTTCAATTCATTGTATAGCTTCGGCAGCATCAGCAATGAGTTATCAATTCCACCAGGTTGACAATTACCTTGCTGGCAGCAATAAGTTTAAACAAGTGTGTCAGCCTGTCTCTCCCTCCCAACATACTGTCTAACTTCTGTTTCTTCTGTGAAATTACTGTATTAAAATGCTTCCTTATCATTTAAGGGGCAGATGAAATTACCACCCATGGAATCCAACATCCATGACTAAGCAAATCTACTATCATGCACTCATCATTTGCCAATAAAGTGGCAAGGCATAGGATTAACATTTAGATAGAAAAGGTGCTACTCCAACTCTAAAAAAATATCACCACAATCACACATCCAACATGCTTTGGCTTAAATTTTCCTTTCTTTGTGTATTAAAAAATCATAAGCACATACCTTTGATTCCCTACAGAAATCTGGATTTGAAAACCATGTTTCATCAACTACTACTTCAGGCGTTCGAGGCTTCCCACTGTGTTGAACGGCAGCAATTGATGATGTTAATACAACTCGTTTCACAGATGGCGATTTTGCACATGATTTAAGGACATTAAGAGTCCCCTTCACTGCTGGATCAATTAATTCAGGCTAAAATAAGAAAAGAAACACTTAAAAGTTAGTAAATAAACCATCCATTATTTTTTGAAAAGGCAAGAAAAGGCTTGTGCAATATTAATTCTCTTTGATTATCTCCCTGTTAATGACATACACACACATAGAGAGTAACACACACAACACAGACACACACATAATCAATGATAACAAGGACCTAAGGCCTAGTACTCTTTTCTTTCTAGTCTAATTCTCATGAATCTCTCAGAATTTTCACAATAGCAAGTTAGAAACTTAAAACAGTGTTCCCAGACTGGAAGTCTAAGATCACTTGTCTCCTCGTCAGATAGGCAGAGGGTTTTGAATGCTCTACTGCATTTATGTCCTTTTCCTTTTAAGATGAGTCATGAGTGATAACCCATTTGACTAAGGGCTAGAAACGAGGCATCTGGAGTGCACATATATTCATTTTTCTGATTCTTAAACAGGCATACATTTTATTTTTGCTTCTGGAAATGCATAGCGGAGTACCTCATCATTATGGTGCTTCTCCCACCCAACAACCGCACCCCCCCTCCCCCAAAAAAAAAACCCCCTTCCCAAAAGGAAAAGGATTAGAAAAAATAAATCGTCAAACAGATTGAAGCATTAAAAATGGAACGCTTTGCTCCATGCAGACCACATTTAGTTATCTATCAACAAACGTACAATGAGACGAACCTGTGGGTCTTTGGCATCAAGATAGAAGGGAGATGCAGTATGAAAGACACCTTCACAGCCCTCAATAACAGGGTCAAAGGAACCTTCATCAAGGAGATTTGCCTTAACAATGTGCAATCTATCCTTTGCACCATCAAGTTTAAGCAAGTGGTCCACCTTTCTTGGATCATCTGCAGGAAGTTATAATACCGAACAATTGATCATTCATAATGACATGAATTACTAATCACCATTTCTTAATTATACTTACTGAACATACAATCCAATTAAATAAAAAAGAAGTAGAGAATCATGAGAAATACTTAGAATGTTAAACCACAGATATACAGAGTTCAGTTTAACATAAAGAATCATGTTAGAAGCAGTAGAATACTACTTATTTATCTCCCAAAGTAGAGAAATTGATATAGCACAATGAAATGAAACCTTTGCAAATCTAAATAAGCTTCAAATCTACATCCCTGCATGCAATACTTATTTACTTGCATTTATAGAAAAGTTTGAGTATTTCCTTCGAAAGTGCACATACAATCACTATTATCATAAATTTACCATTTTTGTGAGAAGCCACGAGGATAATGACCATCCTTCAGTAATTATTAATAGCCACAACGTCCACAGAAAAAGACAAAATCAGACCAAAGGACTTCCTTTACAGAAGTTTTTTTTTTATTTTTTATTTTTTTGGTACAATTCCTTTGCAGAAGTTGTTTAGTCATTTCTTTGTAATTTGGTGTTGCTAACATAAGCAGAACAGCATATGCTTGGTAGGAGATAGAACAGAAGAAACGAGGAAAAAGAGAGTAATATATCTACAGATGTACTTATATCTTGATGCCTCATCAACTTTTGCCCATTTGCCCCCATTATTCTCCTCCTCATATCCATCCAGCGCGCATTTCAGTGTATATAATACATATAAACACAGGCACAGTGTTGGTCCATATTTTGAATTTTTTTTACTATAATATTATACTAAATTCAAAATTAAAATTTTGTGGGGTTCTTATATATATGATTGTCCATTCGAAGCACTACTTTTTACACGAGAAACTACAGAATTTGATATCTATTAGCCTGATCATGACAAGAAATCAAAATCTGGTAAAAGGGTTTGGGCAAATGTTCAATTACAGAAAATCTAAACCAAAAATACTGACAGAATAAGCAATAGTGATGCATAAATTTGGTAAATTCAAGGAAAGAGAGGTGTAAGAATAAGGAGCACTTTCTTGGGTCACTAACAGTGGCCTTGACCGTGTAGCCACGATGAAGCAGCAGCTTCACGAGCCATGAAGCAATATAACCAGAAGCACCAGTGACGCACACTAGCTTTTCCCCGCTGCTGCTCATTCTCTCTCTTTCTGCACCCGAATTGGCAATTCTAACTGTTTCTCTCTCCTGGCAATGTCTTAAACATCGATGTCAGTGTTTTTATGTCAGTGGCTGATTGTTGCTCCACGTAGATGTGACTATTGTGGCAGCTTTTTAAATCTAAAACTACATTATAGTGACATATTTTAAAGATATGTGTTAAAAAAACTTTTATTATTTTAATTTTTTTTACTTTCCATCCTAAAACACGTCTTAATCTGCACTTTCTGCATTGACATATAAGAAAGATAAAAATATAAAAATAATATTGTTAAATATATAATATATTGACGTTAAAGTCAGGTACTTTAAAATATTAGTTTATTATATATTAAAATTATTTAAAATTTAAAAAATATTTTGTTAAAAGTCAAATTTAATTTTATAAATGGTTATTGTTATTTTCATTATAAATATTATGTTCTATTAAAAATTCAACTCAATTTTTATTTTTATTATTTTATCAAGTATCTAATATAATATTAATTATTTTTATTAAAAATAATTTGTGAAAATAATTTTAAAAGTGACACTTTACAAATTTAATCCTATTTTATAATTTTTTAGCATATATTATTTTTGTCAAATATTTGATATAATTACATCAATTAGTTTTTTTTAAATTTATTTTAATTTATGGTTATTTTTTAAATTCACATACAACACATTTATTAAAAAGCTAGTAACATAAAAAAATATGATTAGAGGGTTTTTTTTTTAAATAAATTGATCTTAGATTATTATAAAATTATTTAGAAGGATTTAATTAGAAAATATTTTTTGGAGGCAATTTGTAACTATCTATCATTTTTTTATATATATATAGAGTTGTACAAACTTTACATTTTAAGTATTAGTTAATTGCATGCATTAGGTTTATTTAGTTTTACATCCTAACAGTATATTGGTATTCTAAAATTTGATAAAATCACCATTTTAGTAGTGAGTAAGTATTAATATATTTTTTTGTATTTTTTTTTAAATTTTGATACTAGATGATGTAGAATGAAAAAAAAAAAATAGCTAGTTACAGTTTTAAGAATATATTGATAGTAATTTTGTTGTAGCATATAGATTGCCATTGTCATGTACATTATTATTTGGATTTTTTTCATTATAATTATTTTTATAATAATCATTATTGTTTCAATATCTTATTCAATTTTATTATGTATCTAACATGATACGTATTCGACTCATTTTAAATAATACACATTACTTAATGAAACTCAATTAGTTTAGGCTGGCAAGTTGTTTCCTTACAATATATTGGAAAAAAACTATTCCTGGGATGACATATATTTTACGAAAATAATTATAGATTATTAAATATAATAATTTTTATTGTTTGTTTTAGGAGATTCAATAAAATTAATTATTTATATTTTTAAATCTTTTGTAAATTATTAAATTTTATAAATTTTACAATCTAATTTGTGAGATTCATAAAATTAATAATTTAAATTTTTGAAAGTGAAATTTTGTGAATAATCAAGAATAGAGGGACCCTAACATATTACACCCTTATTTACAAAATTTTGATTTCTATTTGGGGAAGTTAATATCTGGCATAATTCTCAAAGATTAGAATATCTCAAGAAGCCAAGTGTATCTTTCTTTCTCGAATTCTCTTTTCTCTGTTTCTTTCTCTACATTCTAGTGAGATATAGAGCTCCCATGATCTTCAGATTGTAGGAGTGATTATGAAGGCTTGGCCAAGGCTTTTCATGACATTTTCCCTCCTTGCAAGCCCTCCAAGGAATCCTTCCATGAAGGGCATTGTCTTGGGTTTGGTGGAACCCTTCTTACAAGCAAGAGTAGAGGTCATTTCCATGCTCCTCCATCATTCCTTGAGATAGTCTCTCATCCCTACGTTCCATTCGTTCAGTTTTCTTTTATCCAAGGCCAGGGTTTGGGCTAAAGTTAAAGGATTTAAAGATTTCCCTACTCTCTTGCCCATTTTTAGTGGTTGTGCTTACCTTCAATATTAGAGGACTTGTGTTTGGCAAATGGAAGCCGATGATGATTGACAAGGTCTTTAGAACATGACCACAGCAGTGCCCAAGTTTATAATGCATTGTTGGTAACAAAGCAGTTATGATGGCAAAAGGGTGTGGACCGTGTGGTGTGTAAGGGTTTGCATTGGCGATGAAACTTGATCAATCTCGCATTAAACAAGACACATTTTTTCTTCATTCAAGGTAGACTTGCGACAATCGTTAAATGCAAAAGAGTGCGATGATACAAAAGACTACATTTGGGGACAATGTTCCCTTATGCTCATGAAGTTGTTTCTCCCAGTTGTCCTCAAACTTCATTTAATTTAACACAATTTTTATTAATTTTAATTTTGTTTATAATGTTTTTAAGGTCATTGGGGGAATATATTATGGCAATTTTGTTTTCAAAATACTTGTTAGGTTGAATGGAGAGGCAAGGAGTCGATTTCTGAACATACTTCTTACAATTTTGTTATTTTGAAAATTCGATTTTACTAAATACATAAATACAAAAATTTACTAGATTGTACGAATTGAATTATAAGATTAACACATCTAATAGATAATGTTAAATTTTGTAAACATTTAGTAAAATCAAACTTTGTGAGAGCTTCTTTTTCCAACCCCATAATATGTTTGGAGCACAACTGAACTCTGCCTTCTAAACAACTACAACAACAATACACAAAGGTTAATTTTGTTAGATAAAATCAGTTATATAGATCAAATAATATCATTTATTTTATCAAGATCAAATTTTCAGAAACCCTGCAACAGCTACAAACAAGATAATAACTTTTAGGAGTTTTGCCATTACTCGTTACTCTCAGCCCCAGTACAAACTGATATATGACCGAGTTCGAGCTTTATACAACAGATTTTCCTACTCAAGCATGGTTGAGCAAAGATGGACTTCCAAAACCAAAGGTACCGACATGGTTGTAGTTTTCTGAATTAAAAGTTGACAAACTTTTTCTCTTTCAAGCTCTCCACAGTCTCTTTGAGGCTCACATCCAAAGGTATAAATTCAATTCCCAGACTCTTTGTCTTTTCTTTAGACGCCTGATATGTTGGCATAAAGGGCTTATCGTCCGCACACCTGAAGGTTATTGAAAATTCAAAATATAAAATTAGCAAAAGTAGAAAGCATTACCTAAATGATTAAAACATATGCATGGAGTAGCAAACCATTTGGGTCATCCTATATTACTGAAGTGAAGATATATCATCAAAACGGATTATCAGGCGATTTAAATCAATCCGTTCATCCACAAGAAAATACTAAAATAATAACAAAAATTAAAAAAAAGAAAAAAAAAACTACACTATTACTAAATGAACAGTTAACCGTCCATCCAACCAATGTCATATTTGGTCAAAATTCCTGGTATGGTTAAAGATATACATTTCAATTTTCTTGTTTGACCATGCAGCCTTCTCAAGGTAAGTAAATAAAGAATGATCAAAATACAGGACAATCAAGTGTACTATCCTTCGGGGGAAAACTCACAGGAACGGATAAACTGAAAATCAAATACAGGGCCAAAGTGTGTGAATAATAACACATCAAGCATTGAGACCATGTAAATGTTCTACTGCAGTCTAGCTGCAGACCTGTTAAAGACAGTCTCCGGACATGAAGACATGAATGTAGGTAAATTAAAAATTAAAATTTTATTTTAAAATGCCATGTTCACTAATACAATACTAACACGAGTAACATGACTTTAAGAGTAAGAACAGAGGCAAAGATGGTACAACTCAAAATATGCTACTATTACAGTTTGCTTTATGTATATCAAAATTTGCAATTCAGCGAAGATTAACATTTCCTTCTTCAGATCTATTTTTTTCCCCTTCGTATCACAGGACATTCAGTATCTACATGGAATCTTAGAATCATAAACCTATTCATAGACCAGTGCTTAACAACTTCAGGGACTTTGTTCTTAGCATCAATCTTGCACCCAAAATAACTACAACCTACTAAACTAAGGCATCTCTTAAAATTTTCATCTTCTCAAATATCTGAATTACACGAATTTTTGTATTGGAATTCCTCGACTTTGCTTGATGTTGTTCCTTTGGCTATTTCTATTTGTAGGAGCCTTTGGATTATACATTTTCTTATGCTTTTCCCTGCAAATCTTCTGTCGTTATTTTTTTCCTCTCAAGTTTCATAACCCATTCTCCTTCTAGAAATACTTTTCTTCTTTTCAACTCAATTTGATAGAGGAATTCATTAACATGTTCTAGTATTGACTGACTAAATAGCCAACAAATTGATTGTTGACAACCTTATTCTCACAACTAAAAGATCAGTATGAAGTGGAATTTATATTTAATATAAGGTAGTTATATCATGTTTCAGGTACTATGGGCTTTTGGATGAAGATTGTGTCATAGTCATTAAAATAATTCTTGAGCCTATGATAAGCAGAATAAGCTTTCACACTGAGATTGTTCGACATAGAACATATACACAAGCTTACCACAATTATTAACCTATATAGCGCTCCACTCTCATATTTGATTTCCCTAGTACCAACTCCAGATTCCAATCTCTATTTGCATGGGCAGAAAAAATTAGCAGCACAAAGGTGCAAATTGGTAAGCATACTGCTTCAACTAATGACATGCTTAATTAGATAGCCATCATCTAACATGGAATTATACTGCAAGACAAATTATAATGTAGAAAAAGAACAAATAATTAATGCTTCAACACATAGGCAAACTAATAACTAAGCACTTGGCCAGCTCGAATTGAAATAAAATCATTTTATAAAGATTCAAAGGAAGAGTTGAGAAACAAACAAGGAAAATCAACACAAATTACAAATTACAAAGGTTCAGCAGATGGGGATCTGTACTTATATATTGAAAATATTATTAAAATTACAGAAATAATCAACTTACTTTTCTGGAAGTTGTAATGTTGGGTACAGCTCATGCAAAATCTTCACAGCTTCTGAGAAATGTGCTACCCTCTCAATTAAACAATATCTTCCGCTTGCAGAAGGAATCTCATATGCCTTAATATGAGCTATTGCAACATCTTTCACACTTATCCATCCAAAACTAAAATTCGGAAATGTTTGTGAACCTGCATCAAACAAGCAAGTGAATGAGTGGCTAAGATAAGTAAACCAACAATTAGTCCACAGTACAAAACTGAAATATATTTTATATAAAAAATATTTATCCCTATTCCATCAATGCAAAATTCTTCCGTCAATTAAGAAAAAGCTTGATGGATTATAACCTAAGCAGAAAACCGAAAAAATACTAAAATTTTATTATTATTTAGAACCAATTTCCACTTAAATCTTAACGACTAGACAAGTTAGTGCTCAGTAACTAATATCCATAGTTCCTTTCGCTCAAAATTTTAATATTGAACACCAGAAGCATTATGACACAGACTACATTCCAACACAAGTTGAATTGTCAAGATAAAAAAAATAAAAAATAAAAAAAATGATGTAAGAAAATTAAGACATCATTATTTTTAGAAATGGAAAACCAAACTTTTCAATATTGAAGAGCATAGAGTTTAATGATCTTTCATTTTGTTTGAATAAGAACACAGACACACACACATATTACGTTATTACTAGATAGAATAATATATGTAAGTGATTATTTTTTCTCATTAAAAGGAAAAAACCACACAAGATATTTCTGAGCAACAGGATATGAATGATATCCCGGAATGTTAGGAGTAAATCACGGAATGTATCATAAATACCTAGAATAGGCATTACTGAGTATTTTCTACATAAAATGCTTATCAAGGTCAGATAAACATTTCTGGTTAAGTTAAAATGGTATTGGAGCCAATAACTATCATGTCATTTTCACTGGAAAAATAAGATTGTCTCAGATTATAAGATCTTTAAACACTTGCAACTTCCAACTTGGTTATCATCAGCTTCAAAACACTTTTAGTATAAACATATGGCTGCCAATATTAGACATATGGATGATTTTGCAGAAACTATCTGAAAAGCCATGTCAAAACTTCATTTGAAAAAAATAATATAAAAGTCAGAAGAGGAATGAGGAACAACGAATTCATAAAATTGAATGGCAAAAACACTCAGCATGGACAGGGAAGAGTATTGATGAATTTGACGTGCTGAGAGCTCATCAAGAAAGAACACTGATGGATGAGAATGGAAATTGTTTGAGGACATCAACAACACTAATGTTGAGCTGAATCCTTTCATAGTTACTTTTGATTTTAAAAATCACAGTCATTCCTAAAGAAATTGCAAATTCAAAGATTGATGCCTCTGTAGCTTTTCCCACCCCTATCTCCACAATTACTTGTTGCCATTATTGATTCCACTGCTGCCATGAGGACATTTTCGTTAGTTCCTCCCTTCAAAACTCAAGGATGAGTTTTTCCAACTAGGGCAGAATAATTTAGTATGAAAAATTTATATTAATGTTATATATACTAACTTATGATGTAATTGAATTTGGGAATTAGGGTTTGATTATAAGTAAATTGAGAAGTTACAGTTTAGGTGTTCGGACCTTGAGATAGTTCATTCCTAGTTGGATTAGTTATCCTAGTTTATATTTTTCGTGTCTTTAAGTCATGGTTGCTGAGGAGGATGTGTGAATGTACAAGGAAAGATAAGATTAAGAATGAATGCATTCAGGAGGAAATTGACATAGCATCTATAGAAGAGGAAATGATGAAACTTGTTTAAGATGATTTGGTCATGTGAAAAGAAGATTAATAGAAGCTTCCCGCTAGAAAATTCAACCAAATGGAGAATAATCCAATTAAAAGGGGTAGAAGATGACCTAAGAAGACATTATGGGCAATTATTAAAAAGATCTCCTTTTAGACACAATCTCTGAAGATTTGGATCTTAATCAAACACTGACATTATTTGATCTATGCAACCAACCTCACCTTCTAGAATAAGGATGAGTTTGTTGCTGTTATTGCTGTAAGTCATGGTAGCTTGTCTTATTAAATTTTCAATAATTAAGAATATTATGAGTATTTGATTTTCTTTTTCCTGTCTCCATCACTACAGAAAATTACTAAAGTCATGAAGAGAGGGAAAAACATACTCTCATCTACCATTACAACCAGAATTACAACCTAAATATACACACCTCAAAAAAGTCAAGTTACCAAGTAGAGTTATTATACCCTTCTTTTCCTATACTTTCCTTATCCCTTTTCATATATTGACAATAAACTTTGTCCCTTTAAATTGTACTAAATCCAGAAAAAGTCGAAGAGTTAGAAATATATCAAGCAATCCAGATGCGGAAAAGCAGATAACTTCTGTATAGCACAAACTCTGCAACTAAACAAAATTTACCATTTATTAGGTTTAAAACTGCAGCAGCACTTGTGTTGAGCTCTGCCTGTAAGAGAGGCCCTATCACCATTGCTGGGTTAATAGCTACCATGTCAATGTTATTTTCTTTTACGAATTTCCAGGCAGCATCTTCAGCTAAGGTCTTTGAAAGTTGATACCACAACTGAAAGCAAAACATAGCAAAATACAAGAAACTTGAAGAGAATTGCAACATATTATACAGGACATTTCAATACATTTCTGCATGTAGGAACAAATGCATAAGTACTATAGCTCTACATCATTTGTCCAATTCATAAATGGTTAAAACTATATAATAAGCAGATTTCCATTAATTTTTGCAAGATGGACAATTGCTGAAGCAGTTTGTTGAAACTATAAGATTAGTTTCCTATATTTGTTTAATTTCCTATTATTGTCTTGTTTCTTATTAATAGGCTTAGGGTTGTAGACAAGCTCATGACTCATAGTTTCTCATATAAAATGGATCAAATGATATGAGTCTTATAGCCACTCTTAGTATCTCATTACAATACTATAAGGGTTTTTGTCTCTATTTCCTCTCAATTTCTAACATGTTATCAGAACCTGATGAGAGAAAAACCTAAGCACCGCTAAAGAAACTGCTCACCAGCAATGCCCAACCTTATCTATGGCCCTTTCTCTCTTTTTCTCTGCGCCTCTATCCTCCACGGTGTTTTCTCTCTCTGCACCATCACTATCAAGTCAGATCTCCCTCTTTCTTAGCCTTTTCACATTTATTGCTGCTTATTGGGTTTTGAGAGTCACCCTTTTATCACCTGGTGTCAAGCCCCAATTCATTTGTCATTAACATTGTTTGAGCCTATCCTCATTATTCTATCTCAAATTTGATATCCTAGCTTCCTATTTAATATTCTAGATGTCTTAACTTATCCCAGTCTCAGATATAGTATATATGTCCAAACTCATATATCAGTTCTCAAACTTAGATTGTATTTCGAACTCAGATTTAATATTCTGGGTTGTTGTTTTGAGACACTAAGACTCAACATACTATCCCTAAAAGATCATTAATGCACATGCCGCCTATTATTTCCGCTATCCATGTGTGCTGCCATAGTTGTTTTAGACTATTTGTGTCTTTTTAAGTATTTTTCACTTTTATTTTCTATGTAACAAGCTTGAACATCTATCATATATGCTCTAACTTGAGGGGGCGTTAAAAATAGAGGATTAATTTCAAATTTAAATTTAATTTCCTATTATTGTCTTGCTTCTTATTAATAGGTTTAGGGTTGTAGACAGACCCATAACCCATAGTTTCTTATATAAAATAGATCTAGTGTATGAATCATGTACACATTCTTAGTATCTCAATACAATACTATAAAGGTTTTTTTTTTTGCTCTCTTTCCTCTCAATTTCTAACACATTTTAACAAGTTTAATAGGACTTCTCCGCATCATAACTCTGTATGTAGAATCCCAAAATTATAAGGAACACTTATAGTGGAATGAAGATACAAGGATGCATAAACCTGATAATGACATTCTAAAGTGGAGTCAAGTATAAGAGCACATTTAAGTCCTTCTGTGTTTGCATCCTTTCAGCAAAGTTGAAAATAATACAACTGTATAGGGTAAAATGATAGAAACTGGGTGTGATTGGGAATTTGGTGAGATACAGACTTACTGTAATTTTTTTAAAATAAAGAATTGCTTATCATTCATGAATGTACATTTTACATTGAAATCTAACAATATTATATCTTGTGTTCTTTATGTGTATGTATACTAGATTGTATATTTATTGCAACCACTACTCAAAATTTTTGGGTCTGCATGCACCTATACATAGATGACATCACACAGCACTATCAAACAATTAAGGCCTTATGAGACTGTCTAGAGTTTATGTATGGGGGTAAACAGGATAGAGTTCATGATCTATTGAACATATATAGAGCTGGCCAGAAGGGTAGGAATCTGCAAGAGTACTACACTGAAGAAAAAAGGGCCTCCAAAGAGTTGAGTACTACATTTCTTGCTCTTTCTCCAGATATAATTTTTGATATGCTAGGTGCATGCCTGGTGGTACCACCACTTACTGCTAGTATGCATATGGAGAACAAACTGAAAAAGTTGAACTAGCTGAATCAAAAGCTGCCTCCTAATAAGTGCATGATGTATTAGGTAGTTCCATCACTCACTACTAGCATTCATGTGGAGAAAAAACGAAAAAGTTGAATTAGCTGCATAAAACACTACCTCGTAATAATTGCATGATGTATTTGGTATTTCTAAGACTGGTTTTGTTTATTTTTTGTGCAGGCTCTTTGGCATTTTGGGGAGTCTCAACTCCTTGCTGTAAATTCTAAACAATTTTTTAGCGGATGAGTTTCAAACAGTTTTTTATGATTCAGTCAAGAGGCTCCGGAAGGTGCATGGAAGGAAAGGCATTATGACATTTTGCTTTGTTCACACCCATCAGAAGCACCTGGGTAAAGCAGCATAAAAGAGTTTTACAGGAGAGAGATATTTCCTATACCCTTATGTCTAGACTTGACTCTAATACTTTAATACGAAATATACACAAGAATCTTTGTAAAGAAACTGTCTTCTCTCTGTTTCTTTTGAAAAATTTATATCTTTTAAGCCTTAAAACACTTCCCATCATTCAATAAAGCAGATGCGACCCCTTCCCATGGAGTCCACTTGTCTCTAATTCATGGTTAAGCAAACATACCATCATGCCAATTTGAATTTCCAATATAGTGGCAAGGCATGCACAGAATGTTTTGACAGAAAAGACACAGTCACACATTTATTGTTCTGTAAAATCAAATTCCATTTCTGAATACTTAGGAAGAAATAAAGCACATACCTTTGATTCTACACAGAAATCTGGACTTGAAAACCAAGTCTCATCAACTACTACTTCAGGAGTTCGAGGTTTTCCATTATATGCAACAGCAGCTATAGATGATGTCAAAACAACTCGTTTCAAAGATGCCGATTTTGCACATGATTTAAGAACATTAAGAGTTCCTTTCACTGCCGGGTCAATTAATTCAACCTGACATAAGGAAACAACAGTTGAGGGCTAGTAACAGGCAGCTGTTATTTTTTAAAAAGAAAACAGAATAATAACGTCTGTCCTTGACAAATAAACTTTAAAAGAATACCAAAGCATTTCATCCAATAATACTCTACTTTCTCTCACTGTCTAACATGCTTAACAGATTCCAGAACTATAGAGCTCATCGATTCAAATTAAAATAAGGTGTTCCAAAATGAACCTAAGAGATGAAGGTCTAAGATAATGTCAGTTCTTATTGTCTAAAATATCTATAACATTTCCAGGGATTGCTCCAAAATGAATGGGTTAAGAAAGGCTAATACATTTATGCTTCCCTACAATTATCCAGCAGGCTGTTTAACCACGTATACCACAGATAACAGGCACCCTAAGGCATCCAGTCTAATTTGCATAGAGCTCCCAGAATTTGCACAATATATAATGAAAAACTGAAGAAATTGCCAGACTTTAAGTGTAAGAGCGCAGATCTCTTTGTTAGATAGATGGAGAGATTGGATAGCTTTACTACACTAGTGTCTCTTTCATTTCTTGTGTACTAATTTTTATGTGCTTTTGTTTAGGATGATGCCATATGTACTGCTAAGCTTGTACCCTGTCTTTTTGTAATAAAAACTCCTTATATTGGAGTATTAATAAATAATTATTCATTTGACAATGCCAAGTAGGCTGATAGGATTACGCAAAGAAAATAGAAATTACAGGAGCAATCAGAGCTTGGATGAACTACCAACTACCAATTGAGAAAGTGCTGATAAGAAAATGAAAAGTAACCTCTGCCCTGAGAACAGGGTAGCCCTTTGGCATTCGAGAGGTCAGTCTATCCCTCACCACTACTCAGTTCTTCCTTAACCTCTCACAATCCCCTATTTTGCCTACTTATAACCGAATGCTAGCAGAAGGATCTCATTACCCATTCTGCCCTGTCATGTGGCCTTCCATTAAAATTCCTAACCAGCCTGAGTACTCAGTTTGTTTTCAGTGTGAGTGCCTGCATGCCTTCTAATGTACACCCTCTTAATGAGTGAGTGGGGTCTAACATTGACCACACACCCCCTCCAGAATACCACCCACAAGTGTCTTTTTCCACCAGCTTCACTTCTGTGCTCTTCTTAGTCTCCTTAATTTGAGCGTTGTTGCCTCCCCTCCAGTCTAAACCCGACAACTTCTCCAGCATTGCTATACCCTCATGATTCAATGGTCACTTTACAAGGTCTTGATCGTGAATCAAAGGATCCCCTTTCGTCTCCTGCATGGATTCATCCAGGACCACAGACTCTGCATCTTGAATCCATGAATCCTTTAGCTCCCCCATATCTTCTTTTGAGGCTTCCACATTTTCTTTTTTAAGCTTGTTCAAATACATTTCTAGAATCCTTATCATTTCATCTCTATGTTCAGGATCGTCCATCCATTTTTTTCCTCCCCATGGATCTCAACTGCTTTGATACCAAATTGATGGGATTCCACAAAGAAAATAGAAATTACAAAAGCAATCGAAGCTTGGATGAACTACCGATTGAGAAAGTGCAGATAAGAAAATGAAAGTAACTTCTACCCTGAGAACAAGGAAGCCCTCTGGCATTTGAGAGGCCAATCTCTCCCTCACCACTACTCAGTTCTTTCTTAACCTCTCACAATCCCCAATTTCCCTACTTTTAACCAAATGCCTCTGTCCTGTCACATGGCCTTCCATTAAAATTCCTAACCAGCCAGGGTGTGAGCACCCCCATGCCCTCTAATGTACACCCTCTTAACGAGTGAGTGGGGTAAAACATAGGCTGTGTTGCTGGGAGTGCTAAGCGAGAGCTTTTAGGGACTGTCACTATGACAACCTAAATATATTTGAAATTTCAATTTTACGTTTGTCAGATGAGGAAATAGGTTTATAAACAGAAGTACATTTTTTTTTTTTTTTGGTGAACTAGCAGAAATACATTTTTTACTTCCTCATTTAAAAATCCAAAGCAGAAGGCCTCACTATGGTGCTTATGTCACCCTAAACTCCCTCATGAAAACAAACATCAAATATAGATACATATATATATGTCATTAAACAATTAACAATAAAAATGCTTTGCTGGAGGCAGACAAAAATCAGTTGTTATCTATCAACAAATATAGAATGGGATTAACCTGTGGGTCTTTGGCATCAAAAAAAAAGGGAGATGCAGTATGAAAGACGCCTTCACAACCCTCAACAACAGAGTCAAAGGAACCTTCTTCCAAGAGATCTGCCTTAAACAGCTGCAATCTATCCTTTGCACCATCAAGTTTAAGCAAGTGATCAACCTTCTTTGGGTTATCTGCATTCGAGTTACAAACCAAAATAAATCAATCATTCAAAAATCAAAATGTCAAACCACAGCCATATTTAGTTTTAATTAACAGAAAGCTATATATACGAAACAATTAAATAGAATTGATTTATCTCCATTACTAAATAAACTGCGAAAGTACAATAAAATGGAATTTTTTGGGGATCTAATAAAGCATCAGATCTACACAGTTACAAGCATCCACGATCATTGCTTCTATAACTTTGCAATGGTGCGTTCCCTTTTTGAGTGCACATATGTTGACCTTATTAGTTTGTAAATTTCTAAAAAATCACATGATTATAACAAGAATTTTAGTAATAATAACAATGTTATAGCAAAAGAAATTATTAGAGCGATATCAATAGATTGTTGGTAGGATCAAAAATAGAAAAAAAATGGAAAAATGAAAATGAATAATAAATGTAGAAATAGACTGTATTTTGATGTATTGTCGGTTTTGCCCGTTTCTATCCATTAATGTCATTTCCTTCTATATTCGGTATCCAGAACACCTTTGATGTTTTTATCTCTCTCTGCATACCCTAGAGGAGCATTCCCCTTTGGAGCACTGCTGTCCACCAACCAAAAGTGGAATAAGCAACGCAAACTACTGAACCATAATTTTCATCTTTTCTGCTTAACCTTTAATAGAACAACCAAGTATGATGATGCTCCACAACATGAGATAAGACTGAGTAAACACGATAAAGTAAATGCGCAATCACAAAATTCTTCATTAGGGTATCAAGCAAATGATTATCTGAAATCAAATTATTCAAATGGGTATCAAACAAATATGAAATCACAGAGATTCCAAACCAAATAACCAGCTTAACAAACCAATCAAGCTGAAATTCGTATAATTGACGGGAAAAAATGGCAAGAAAAGAGTCACTCACTCGGGTTGCGCACAGTAGCCCTGACAGTGTAACCGCGATGAAGAAGGAACTTGACGATCCATGAAGCAATGTAACCAGAAGCACCAGTGACACAAACGAGCTTACCCGCGCTGCTGCTCATTCTCTCTCTGCTTCGCCTCCTCCTTGCAGCTTGCTTGTGGTTTTGCTAAATGGACAGTTTCTTTCGATTGTGGCTTTATATAGGCGTAACTGTCACAGAGTGAGGGTCAGAGTCAGACTAGCACTACTACCTGAATCCAACAAATGGGCGTCATCGCATACGAAATTACCAAAACTTGAATTAAATTTGGCTTCCTTTTCTGTGGTTTGGTCCAAATGCATGCATCTTTTCCTTCCTTTTTTTTCCACCCATATCTACCCCGAGACCGAGCATGGTTACTGCGGGACCCACACCATTATGTGGGTCCCACCCAACCTAAGGCGGCGTGGAAAGAAAAATTTGAGAGTTAAAATAATAGTAAAATTTATAAATTAAATTATAAAAAAATATTAAAATTAATTAAAAAAAGTCAAAAATCCCAGCAACTGCATAATGTACAATGGATTGAGATTTTTAATTTTTAATTTAAGAAATTAAAAATAAAATAAGTGAAAAATTAAAATAAAATTGAAATAATTTTAAAAAAAATAAGATTCTTAATTTAAATCTTAGTATAAAATAAAAAATAAAGCATTGTTAAAATCAAAAATAAAAAACTAAAAGATGCAAATACATAAATTACTAAGGAAAAGACAGTTTGTTTGAAAAGTATTTAGCTTTCAAATTTGGTCAAAAAAATGTGAATGACTTAAGAGTTGCGATTCATATTTGTTTATGGAAAATGTTCCACCCATCATTTTAAGCTAGGCTCGGTCACTGTTTATGATGTGTTTAAGATATATTTTTTAAAAAATTAAAAAAAAATAAATAAAAGTTATGAATAATGTTATAAATATAAAAGTATAAAAATAAAAATATTGTTTGTTTATATTCTAAATTAAAAAGACAGTTACAGTTGACATTGGATTCTTCAAGTTTTCCATTTTTTTATTTTAATAAATTTTTTATTTTATATAAATATTTAGCTGTGCATCTCATTTTTTATTTTAATTTAATTTCTATCTTTCATTTAAATCATTCTAATTTTTAAAAATTAAAAAAATCTGTTATTAAATTTTATTATTGTATAGAGTTGGTATGTGTCAATGTCAATAAAATGCCAACTTCTATGCTCCCACAAATCTTAATTTGACAGTTTGGCTTTCAAGTTTCAAATTTGTGCATGTTCAGTGTTCATCACTAAAGCTTCAACAGCTGTAAGATCAAAAACTTGATGTTAAATAAACTAGGCCTATAGTGATATATGATTTCCTTTGATTTTGCAATTTAGGTGACCTTTCTTTTATATCATACTTTTTATTTTTTGGTCTATTTTTCTTTTTCATTAATTTTTCAATTCTCTTTTTTTTTTTTCTTTATCTTCTTTTAACTATAACTGTAACTTTGGATCCAAAAATAAAGAAATCTAAATAGGTTTGCTATTTTGTAGAGTTTAAACATATTCCTTCACATTTCTTTTACAGTTATTTTTTTGACACTTGGATTTTCTACTTTCTCTTATAAATAGGTCCATTATAATTCATGAATCTCGTTATTCATACCTTAAATAGTTCATAAGATTTCATACACTCTAAATAGAATTAACATTTATTTATATTTTATCTAATAATATATACAAATTAATCTTTATTTATTATATAAAATTTTAAATTATTTTAAATAAAAATATCTTTTTCCATCATTTATATATATTAACTATTTTTGTTTCACGTAAAGACAGCACCGGCCCCACACACATAATAAAAATAAAATTTAAATTTTTGACTTTTTTTTACCCTAACAATTTTTTATAATTTAATATATAAATTTTATTTTTTTCTCTTACTAAATTTTTATTTACTTTTTCACTTATAATCTTCTACAACGACTTTGTTACCAATGGGCAGAAACAGTCAACATGATGACAAACAAATTAACACACATAAGATGACAATGTAGTCCGTTTAAGGAAATTGCTGTCTCAGCAAACAACACACACAACATTCCAAACTGGGTATTAAAACATACATAACTTTTGTTTGTTGTGACCACAAATGAACAGAAGGTTATTAGGGTTGAGACAACCACCCTAATATGCTTTTCTTTTTTTTTTTTTTTACAGAAATATCAAACATAATATTTGTTGTCAGTCCAGTAATTAACTAATAAATTTTGAGTACAAACAAAAAAATATTGATTAGTTCACATCCTACAAGAGAAAGAATCCTTACAAATTTCGTGTCTCGTTCAATCTACGGTGAGACATAAAATCCATAAAAATGTTGTGTTTCGTAAGGTATGGCAGTACTTTTGCTTAATAAAAAATCCCAATATTGAATCCAGCCCTGAACGAAATTGTTGATGTGTGTGGTCTAAGAGTATTTAACAATTTTGAAATATTGCTCCCACTTAATTGGGAGTAACACAATTTTTAAAATAATTTTATGAATTATTAATTTATGTTAATCTCATAATTTAATTCATTAAATTGAATAATTTTATGATATAAAAACTGTGAAATTGAAAGCATAAAAATAGAAGGATTGTTTAAAATTCTCCCAACTATCTCAACTTATTATTTATAATAATTATTAGTATCCTGACAAGTACGAACACATTTTATATATTAAAAAATACTTGAAAGTTTAATAACATTTTAATTTAAAAATATTATGAAAATTGAAATTAATTTACAAAAATTGTGAATCAGTAAAATACTAAAATATAAATGTTATATGATTTATACAACAAAACGATTTATAAAAGAACTCCCACTTTATTTATAAGTTTTGCTCATAATTAATACATCAAAACATGTTACAATCATATGATTTTATTTAAGTACTTGAATTCAAATCTTAGAATTTATTAACAAATAATGCCAATTTATCATTTATTTACAGGTGTAATAGTGGAAAAATAATTTTAATGATACATTATATTATATATTAATTAATTTTTAACTATGTACAAATTTTCATTTAAGTTATTGACAGTTTTCTGAATTCTCTCAGATACCACAAGAAAAAGAGAAACTTGGTGCAATGCCCAGGTTCTATGCTAGACACCAAAATTTTCTGTTTTAGTATTATAATAAAAGTAAGATTATTTGCAGAGATTTTGTGCACACAGATTATACTTTCTTTTATATATAACTCCAACATATTAAGAGTAGCAAGCTTGCCTTCTACCATCAGTTTTGCTAGTTCAAGTTCTTCTCCCATTACATTTGCAGCTCGCTTCACGAAAAGCAAACATTTATTTTTCTAGCATACCGTAGATAAGATGGAGTTTCCAAAACTAAAGGCTCCAACATTGTTTCAAATTTTTTAAATTAAAATGTGACAAACTTCTTCTCTTTGAAGCTTTCCAGAGTCTCCCTAAGGCTGTCGTCCAAGGGTGTAAATTCAATTCCCAAGCTCTGAGCCTTCTCTTTTGACACTTGGAATGTTGGCATGAAGGGCTTATTGTCAACACACCTGACAAGGTTATTGAGATTTAAAGAACTGAAATTAGCAAAACTGGAAACAGGAACTTGAATCATGTAAACAAGTACCTCCAGATACAAACTTTAGACTGCAATCCATTTGGGTCATCCAAAATTATTTGTGGTATACAATCAAAAGTCAATATAATGAAGTCTCAGCAGCAAGTATAACGAATTTTTTTTAATAAAAATGCAATTCAACATTAATGTCGATGATAAAAACAAAAGCAATTTATAAAAATAAAAATCCAACGACACTATGATCAATTGAACACTTTAATCATTTTCCTCCTAATTTTAACAGCCCATCCGATCAATGTCTGATTCAGTAAAAATCCTTTGTTATATCAACAGATTGTATAGAGAACATATCTGCTTGAGGAAAAAGAGATGTTAAATTTCAATTTTCTTGTTTGGCCATGCTGCAACAATTATATGAAGATTGGACGGACATGAACCTTCCTTTTTCTTTTTTTGGTAAAGACATGAACCTTCCTTTGGTACAAGTATAAAAGGAAGTGATCAACTAAATACCAAATGAAGGCTTCGGTGAACTATAGCACCAAGCCTTGAGACCATCTAGAAATCCCACTACAAGATACATGTAAACTTCTACTGCAAGATACATGAAGAACAATTAAACACAATTTTCTGTCATGACTTATGATTTAAAATTCCATCTTAAAAATGGCATGCAGACTACGAAGCAAAACAAAGGATTGGTTGAAAATTCTATCTTCAACATACAGAACTCTAGCATTTCTTGAAAATTCTATCTTCTCAGGATTCTTAATGACAGAAGTTTCTGTATTGGTTTTACCGTAGTCTTTGCTGGATTCTGCTCCTCTGAAGTCTGTCTGACTATTTCTTTAATAGGACGATTTCGATTCCAAATTTCTATAATGGGTTTTCTAATTTCTAAAAAATATAGCCAATCATTTTCTAGAAAAACTTCTCTTCTTGACAACCCTAGATGGAAAACCAAAGTTGCTTTCAAGGTCAAGTCTTTCATTTGGACAGTAATAACCAATAGGATTAATACCATAAACCTGTTTCAGATTCCAAGACAACAGACAGTACTTTTTCTGGAGATATGCAAAAAGTGTTGCAAAATTTATAAATTAATGCTAAATTATTTTACAGTGTTCTGAAGCAAGTCGTCTCTGGAACATGCTTTTTGGTGTTATTGCTGAATGCTCTTCTTGTTCAATTTCATGAATTTTAAAAGAGATACGGGCAAGTTCTTGTGGAGGCGTACTACTTTTTCAGTTGCGTCATGTCTTGTACAGGAGAGTATTGCTAATTTCTTTAAGGAAAAGTCTATTATCAAGGCGTAGGATTGTCTCAATGTCTTTTTTTTGGTGTTCAGGTCATAGGTGTTTTAAGGGGCTTCCTACGTTACCTATGCAGAGAAATTGGACGGCTTCATTTTATTGATGCATTCTTTTCAATATTGTTTCCTTCTTTAGTTTTTTAGAGAGGATATTTTCCCCTCCATCTTTGTATTCTCTCTTCCTCTTTTGGTGATAAAAGTTCTTCTCTATCCTGAAAATAGAAAACAGAACTAAAATGTGTGGATTGAGGGATTCCACAACATGGTCTAGGGTCTAATTGACCAAATGGACTACAAACTAATTACCCTTAATCTCACTACTAAAATTTCAGTATGAAATAGAATTTGGTTTTAGTATATGATATTAAGAGTCTTTTGCCATCTTTCAACCACAGTGGGTTTTAAGTGAAGGAAATGTTGGTGTGTCAGAATAATTAAATAAATCTTGAGCCCTGGCCTAGGCAGATTAAGCAACAGATTTGAAAGATTTTTTGACTTAGATTTACATACACAAGCTTATAACAGTAAATAACCTATGCAGTTGAGAAAAGTGGGCCACCCATTATTGAAAACTTCGATTTTATTGACTGCTCACGCACTAGAAACTTCTACACAACATTGAACACCTCAGACTACAACAAACCCACTTGACACCTCTCTAATTCACTATTGCATCAGTCTCTTGGACTTTACTTTTCTCAGTTGCACCTCACCGTTCACGTCAAACTTTACTTCACTCTATTATCTTACTCCTGTTCACATCTTCCATCTCACTTTACACACTTTGCACTTCTACATCTTTTGTCGGTGTGCCAAGAACACCTCTCACCCTATCACACATATAACATGTTTCTTACTTCTTTTCCACTCTACGCTCCACAAACAAATGCTGCAGCCTAATACCCTATTTATAGGCCATGCAAGCCGATTTTATTTCACTGACTTTTAGGGCTATAACACTCTAGAATTTCCTCAATTATTGCTGTTTTCAACCAATTTTGCATGTCTTAAACTTTCAGGAATATTATGGCACCTGTATACTAAAATAAAGATTTGCTATCAGATGTACAAGGCTAGAAAGTTCTAGACACAAGAAAGTTGGTGCTAACTTAAAATATATAGCTCCACTTTCAGATTTATTTTTCCTTGCATCAACAGCATATTCCACTCTTCATATAAATTAGAGAAACAGATTAACAGCACAAGGTGCTTGATTATGTAATAATTTCCTGTACTAAACTTATTTAAGTTTGCTACATAAAATGTAAAACATTTGAATTCGCCAAAAGAACATGCTTAAATAGATGCCCATCACGTAACATACAAATACATTGCCCGCAAAATTATTCTAGCAGAAAAACAACAGATAATTTGCATTGCAACATGGACCAAACAAATAACTTATCTCCTGACAAGCTCAAATTGAAGCAAAATCATTTCATAAAGATTCACAGGCAAATGAATAAGGGCAGTAATTATTTGTCACATTTACAACGGCTTAGCAAATGCAGATCTGTACACATATATTATATATATGTGAAAATTCAACCTATTCAACTTACTTCTCTGGAAGTTGTAAGGTTGGGTACAGTTCACGTAAAATCTTCACAATTTCTGAATAGTGTGCCACTCTCTCAACCAAACAATATCTTCCGCTAGCTGAAGGAATCTCAAACGCCTGAATATGAGCATTTGCAACATCTTTCACATTGATCCAACCAAAACTAGAATTTGGAAATGTTTGTGCACCTGCATCAAACAAGCAAGAGACAGAGTGGCTCTATTAAGCAACCCAACAATAATAGTCCACAGGACAAAGAAACATTTTAACTGAAAACATATTCCAAATTAGCTAATATTCATTAATGTAAGAACTAAATTCAGTCAATAACTAATTTATTAATAAAAAACCAACAACATACAAACAAAAATTGAAAAAAAAAATAGACAATAAGTTGGTTTCTCTTAAAGACAGAAACCAACGTTCTCAATATGAAGTTCAAGTCCTTATGTCTTCCATGTCATAAGAAAGCATCCAAAGATTTTGTCTCCTTCACATGTTCTTTGGACAAAATTCTGTAGTCAACTTCCTCGATAGTTTTGGGGAATGGTTTTAATGTTTTCACCATTGGATAGCTTATAACTCTTTTGAGGTAACAATGTCATCCTTTTCTGTTTTCAAAGCTTTATTTCAGCTGTATCGGAGGTTTCCCTAACTTTCATATCAGCATTTATCCTTTTCCAGTAAAGAACTCTTGCTCAGTCAATAGAAAAAAGAACAGGAAGATGGGCTATAAACTAAATGTAAAAATGAAACATTATTCAAATTTTATCAACTACCATTGTGAAACTCATAATTTCCATCAAATTCTTATTGAAGAGACTGCTTAGTGTTTGGTAACCTGTTTATATACAGTTTATTTCCCTCCAGGTTTTGTCTATAGTACAAGGACAATGTGTGTGAAATATGTTTGCCACTACTGATTATCACTTTTTATTTCATGCTTCTCCAGGTTAATAATGACTTATGAAGTATTAATTTATAAAATTGAAATAATGTTTATGCTTATTCATATTAATCATAACTCTCATATGATGAAAAGTATGGCCATCTAGTGTTTGATAATGAATTTTAGTGATGTTCAGATGAAAACATTTAACCTCAACTAAAATACACACACACACACACACACACACACACACACACATATATATATATATATATATATTATTTTTTATCTCTATTATTCATAATTTGTACACATGCATATTGTTATATATGTTGATCAATTAGATGCAACAAAAGCAACTCCAGCAACACCAATTTTGCAATGCTGAAAGCAGTAGTGTAAGTGTCAGTTTCAGTTAAATAAAAATAAGTATTGTATATTATTATCTTGTTGCAGTGAAACCACATGCTGAAATGCCAGTTTCATGGCCCCAAAACTGGTTTAAGTGAAACTTTCTTACTGATTTGGTTTAACCATTGAACCTCCCAGTGGCTCCCTGTGACCCTACTAAAATGGCATTTGGACTGCAATTTTTTTACATCAATCCAGCACTTCAAATTCTGGTTTTGTACCTAAATTCAGGAATTGAAGGGGTGGATTTGTACACATGGATTCATCATTGAAGTGCAAATGTTGTGCAGTCTGCATTTAAAAGAACCAAAAAACAAAAAGAAAAGAAAACAACAATAGTTGTGTTGGCATTGTATGTGGCAAACAAACCACCCTTTGGTAAATAGCTTAAAACCTGCCCTGTTTTGGGAATAAGTTTCCAATGGTACGTTAGGTTAGAAAGCACACATGCTGGAGCTTATGAGAAGGGTTGCATACTATATAAAAATGCATGAAGGAGTCTCTTTAAAATTGGTATTACCGAATTTAAGTATACAAAAGTAATCACAATATACGCAGTGGGTTTGGACCTGTGATGTCACTGTCCAAACTTTAAGAGAGATGATCTGTCCTAAGAAACAAAAGTCACAAGCCTCTTTACATCAAATTTATTATCATGAAAATTGTGTGTGTAATTTGATACTCAATCTTGAAATAAGAAGTATCTGATAAAAAATTAGAATTATCTCTTCTACTTGTGCTGTGGATGTCAAGTATAAGAATATAGAACACTATTCAAATTGGAAAATAAAAAGGAAAATATTCTCATCTAGTATTATGATGAAAATTGTCATGTAAAAATGTACATTGTTTAAAAGTCAAATTCAAGTTACTGAGTACAATTATTATACCCTCCTTTCCTTATCCTATTTTCCTTTTCTGTTTACATATTTTGACAATAACATCTGTCCCTTTTAAATGAACTAAATCGGTAAATCCAGACAAAAAGAGTTGAAACATAAAAAAGGAAAAGAAAAGAAAAGAAAAGAAAAGGGTTGAGCATCCAGACGCAGACAGAGCATATAACAGAATTTTTGGGCAGCACAAACTTTGTGAGTAACCAATATTTACCATTTAGTAGGATTAAAATCGTAGCAGAACTTGTGTTCATCTCAGGTTGCAAGAGAGGCCCGATCACTACTGATGGGTTAAGAGCAACCATGTCAATGTTCTTCTCTTCAACAAATTTCCAGGCAGCATCTTCAGCCAAAGTCTTTGAAAGAATATACCACCACTGACAGAACAAAATAAGGAAAAGGCAAGAAACTTGAAGAGCATTGTAACATACAACACAAGAAAATTTAACACATTTCTGCACATTGGGACGAATACATTAGCAGTTACCACTATAGCTCTACAGCAGTTGCCCAAACAGGGTTGAAAATACTAAGCAGTTCGCAATTAAAGTTAGTAAGAAAGCTATGGCAAACTTTAATGTTCCATCTATGAATCAAAATGATGAGAAAAGAATCTCAAAGTTTCAAGGAATTTAATTTTGTCATGTAATAGAAACAATATCCAGACTTCAAGTGGAATGAAGATACCATGAAGCATTAACCTGATTGAGATTTTTTGAAGTGGCCTAGAGTATAAGTGCATTTGTGATTCTGGAGTGACTTCAAGCTTCAAGAAGTCCAAGATCTACATTAATTAAATCTGGTCAGAAAGGTGATTGCTCAAAGTTAAAATCTTATGTTACCATTTTTGCCTACATGCGAGATTTAGTCCTAAATGACTTAGGTACCAATTTGAATACTAATACAGAAAGATTAATTCATTAAAGTTATAATTTATAAATAAACTTGGAAATTGTTAAAGACCCAAAGTAGAGGAATAGGATTAGGACAGAAAATACAAGAGAAGAGAGTCTTTATTAGAGACTTCTGCCTACTGCAGGTGTAATGATCACCTGAGCTATACAAGAGAGATTATCCGAAAGGTTGCCGCTTCTGACCAGAGCTCTAGGCTCCTGTTTACAAACTTTTACTGATTAAATGCCTACCTCCTCTTCTTACACAACTCCTGCGTATATAGCCTTCCTTCCTAACCTCCAACTGTCAGTCATACAGTTGTCCATCTAACTGTCTAACCCAGCTATCATCCTAACTGTCTTAACTACCTCCTAACTGTTTAACCCTCACTGACTTGCTGACCTGTCCTGCAGCTCCTGCTGCCCTCCGTGAACTCTTTTGGGGTCTAACAAATTCTCTGATAGGCCCAGGAATGAGGGAGTGAACCCTGAAATTGTAACCAGCAGGCCCATCAATAAGCCTGCCATGTGGAGAGTCTATGAGACAAAGAGGAGAAGTGGGGACCAAAAGAGAGAGGGGGAAAACCGTTACTGAGATCATGAATGTCCTGGATATAGGTAGAATGAGGGGAAGTGAGTGATCATCTGTCTTTTTTGGCTTTTCATTTGTAGGAAAGGAGCATACTGCTCTGGACGGGAGGATCATTCCTCTGGCTATTTTCCTTTTGTTGCTGCTGTACTTAGAGGGAAACGTGATTGTATTCATGAGCTCTCTTCCCCCTTTCATGTCTATGATCAAATAAAACAGTAGCTTTGAGTTTAATTCTCTCTTAAATCCTAACATCCTCAACAAGCATCTTATTAATTAACAAGATTCAGGTACAAGCCATGTGTACTATCAGAATTTGCTTTCATTTGCCTATTTATATGGTTAAAATATCTCCCTCATGCAATAACTTTTGGGTAATCCATTCTGACACATGTTCAATTACATAAAAAGCATCAACAATACAGAAATAGAAGAGGGGTTAATTCCTATAACTCAAATTGATGTAGGATCAAAAGCCCTAGTTTTACATCTGTATCAGTGAGGAGCTATTGAAATTGAAAAGGATGGGTAAGAGACCTGAGACACAACCAAAATAGGGCAGGTCATCTGATTAAGCAACCAGGGAAGAAACAGAAAATCTTCTGTTATCAAAATAAACTGAACCATCATACTGTTACAGCCATCAAAATTATTTTATAGGCTAGAAATCCAAATTAATAAGAAAATCCTAACTATTAAAATAAGTCTAATCCTAGCCATCTAAGGCAACTTGGTGGAAAAGGAACGAAAGGACATATATAAAACATAGTAGTAGCATGAAGGGTAACTCCATCACATGATAAATAACATCAGGAAAATCCTTAAAAGTAGGGGCCCAGGAGAGGCGCTGGGAGACAGAGAAAAATATGCAGAAGCTTTTTTTCTTATAAGTGAATGACTGAACTTCAACTATGTAAAACTCATAAGCAATCAATATGTCTAATTCTTAAAGGTCCAGTTCCATCACAAAGTCTTCTTTCCTAAAGTATTCACAAGGCATGGGCATGAAGGAGAATAATCTGGAAAGAGAAGCTTTCTTCCAGTCTTCCTGCTTGGCTACTCCTTTTGCAGATATAGTCTATAATCTGCCAAAAGCCAGCCATGCCCGAGTCATCACTCATTACTGCTATACGGAGAGCAAGCAAAAGTTGACTTAGAAGCAAAAAGGTCTCCATCCTAATATGCGTATGATGTATTAGGTAGTTCTGAGACTGGTTTATTTAGTTTTACTGGTGCAGGTTTTTGGAATTTTTGGAGAATCACTAAAGAGGCTTTGGAAGTTGTTAGGAAGGAAAGGTATCACAACACTATATTTTGTTCAAATCTATAAGGTGCATTAGGGTACAGCAGTATAGAAGAGTGTTTCAACAGAAGTTCTTTCCTAAACCCTAACCCTACACCAGAATTTAACAATTAGGTCTAAGCTATATAGCAGACTAATAATATAGCAGCTGTCAACTCCCTGTTCCTTCTGGAATGCTAATGTCTTCTTTTATCAATTAAACCCCTCCCATCATTCAGCAGAGAAGAAGCAACCCCTTCCCATGCAATTCACTTGTCTCAAAATCTTTGTTAACCCAACATTTGGTCATGCCATTCTGATTTGCCAATATAGGGGGAAGGTATGTACATGACATTCAGAACTTTAGATAGAAAATACAGTATCCTGATTTGCAAACCCACAGAACATATACCACAACCTTATGTTCAACCTGGATTAGCATCAAATTTTACTTCTGAATACCTAAAAAGAAATACAGTATGTACCTTTGATTCCCTACAGAAATCTGGATCTGAAAACCATGTCTCATCAACAACTACTTCTGGAGTTCGAGGCCTTTCATTAAATAAAACAGATCCCATAGAAGAGGTTAGAACAACTCGTTTCAGTGATGATGACTTCGCACATGATTTAAGAACATTCAAAGTCCCCTTCACCGCTGGATCAATCAATTCAGCCTGAAATTAAGAAAAAAAGAAAAACAGTCAAAAGGTAGTAAACCGGAAACTGTTACTTTGGAAAAAGACAACAAAACAGTCATGTCTGTCTTTGACTAGTAGATTTCAGAAAGATGCCAAAGCATCCATTCTAAAATTCTCAGAAGAAAATACAACTACCTCTGGCTGCATATCCTTTAATAACTATAAAGTCCTTCAATTCAATAAAATAAGGTTTTCAAAGATGAGCCTGACAGATAAAGGACTCAGATATAGTCATTTCTTAGCTTCTAAATTCTAAATATTTACAACAATACAAGACATTGCTCTAAGATAAAGGGATTTAGGAAGGCTAATACACTTATGCTTCTCCTCAATCATCTAGCTGGTCTGCTACCAATATTTGACCAATTATAACAGGCACCTAAGGCGTGACAAAGTCAGAAGAAAAGACTGCACATCTCCTTGTGAGATATGCAGAGGAATTGAAGAGCTTTATTGCACAAGTGTCCCTTCCATTTCTGGTGTAGAGTATTTTATGTGCTTTATTTAGGAGAATATTTTATGTACTGCTATGCTTTTACCCTTCTTCCTTTCTTTAATACAAACTCCTTCTATTGGCAGAAAAAAATGATAATAGTTGTTAGATTAGTTGCTGTTTTATTATTTAACATGTGTGTAAATACATTATACGTGTGTAAAATGTGTCGTCAATTAGCTCAAAATTAGGAATTAATTTGGCTTATAATTAGGCCTGAATTTATTGTACAACTCCTATAAATAATAGAGGAGAGGCTAATCTCTCACAATGGTTTTCTCTCCAAATTTTTTTCTCACATAATATTAGAACCTGGTTAGAAAAAAAGCTAGCCATCACTAAAAATAACTCTCATCACCATCAATGGTGCTTAACCTGACTTGTGGCTCTCTCTATCTTTTGTGTCTCCCTTCCCAACCGATCAAAATCACTTCTATTTTTTTTTTCTCTCCATTCATCTCTCTTCACATTGCTGTTGTTGGAGCCATGTGCACTCATATGCTAAAGAAAATTTTCTAGCGCATCTACCATAGATTTGCTGCCATTCTTCTGTTGCCACCACTTCAACTCCATTTGAGCCTCCATAGGGTGTCAGATTCTCCATATCCCACCTCAAACTATGAGTTTGCTTGGTAAACTCCTTTCCCTCTCTATTCCTCATTGGTCTATCTCAAATAAGATCTCCCAGTTTCGAATCTAATACTCCTAGCCTCTAGATTGATACTCATGGTTACTATTGTAATACTCTTGACTTCCAATCTCCAGTCTGATATTCCGATATCTCTACTTATCTTGGCCTCAGATATAGTATTTATGTCTAAACTCAAATCTAGATTCTCAAACTTATTTTGCATTTCGAATTCAGATCTAGTATGTTTGAACTTAAATTTGATATTCCCAATTGTTGTTTTGAGAAACCAAGGCTCTGTAGGCTATCCCTAAAAGATTGTTGATGCACATGCTATTTGCTAGATGCTGTCCACGTGCTACCATATTTGTTCCAGGCTGTCTATATCATTTTTAGTCTTTTTCATTTCAATTTTTATTGTAACAAAGCTTGGTGCATATATATCAAATATGCTCCAGCTTAAGGGAGAGTGTTAAATTAGTTGTTGTTTTATTATTGAACATGGGTGTAAACACATTATGCACGTGTATAATGTGTAGTCATTTAGCTCATAATTAGGAATTAATTAGCCATGTTATTATTTGCCAAAAACAAAAGAATGGGGAGATTTTGATTTGACAACTACAAATATGGAAGTTTATACATATTTGGAAATTTTACTAATTAGATAAATAAAATACTGAATTGATGTTCCTCCTATAACAGGGGAGTTGGATTTCTAAATAGGAATAGATTTTAACTTTCTCATGTGAAAATCCATGGCAGAAGCCCTCATCATGGCACTTATCCAGACCTAGATCCCCCCCCCCCCCCCCCCCCGGCAAAAAAAAAAAAAACACGTGCCAACAACAAACAAAGAGAACTAGATAATGAATTGAAAACATAATAGATTAAAGCATCACAAGTAAACTGCTTAGCCACAAAAATACCTCTGGATCCTTAACATCAATATAAACAGGAGATGCAGTATGAAAGACACCTTCACATCCCTCAACAACAGTGTCAAAGGAACCTTCTTCCATAAGATCTGCCTTAAACAGGTGCAATCTATCCTTTGCACCATCAAGCTTAAGCAAGTGATCCACCTTTTTTGGGTTGTCTGCAGGGAGTTACATATCAAAATAAATTGATGATTCAAAATAAGATTGAATCACTAGTTACAATCATCTGGCAATAGTTAGACTTGACACAGGTATAAGAAAATGAATTTTGTGAAAACACTTAAATCGTCATACTAAATTTGGATTAAATAAAATGATAAAATAGAAAGTGATTTATCTCTAATAATATGTAATCTACACAATACACACATACAAAATCAATTCTTTACAGCTTTACACTCATATTCCCTTTTTGTGAGCACATGTTTTCACCATTGTAATTAAAACAGTAAATTTCTTAAGAACCCAATGGACACTACAACTGTATTATAAAAATAAACATAAAAGAAAATATTACACTGTCAAGAGTTTCAAAAAGAGAGAGAGTGAAGCTGAGAGATAGATAGATAATTCAGAGGCTAGGGTTACTCTAACTTGTTTTCACTCTCTTATTGATTCAAGTTAGGTACCCTGCACCTTTATTTATGCTAAAAAACAAGGGACACAATTGCTAACTTCTTTTACTTCGAGTAATATACTACTTACACTAGGAAACTAGCTCAGTTAGTTAAACTGGAAACTAGCTTGGTTGCTTAAGCTATGAAACTAGCTCACTTGCTTAGACTAGGAAACTAGATCAGTTACTTAAACTAGGAAAATCAGTTACTTCATCATGCTGCCTTTTAACAAATGCCTTATAGCACAAGCCTTCTTATAAAAAATCTTTGTAAATTGGTGTTGGTATGATAATTTGCACAGCACATGTTTGGTAGGAGTGAAAATAGAAGAGGTTGAGAAGGACAAATGAAAATAAGTGACATATCTAGAAATTGATTATATCTTGATTCCTAATCAAATTTTACGCTTTCCCTCCATCATTCTCATTTTAATCCTGGGTCCTACCATTCCCACAACTTTATTCCCACTTAATCCACAACGCAACATCTAAACCATTAATTTTATCTCTCCATGCATACCATGATGGACCATTTCTATAACACCCAATTGAGTAAATTGACATATATTTTTTATTGAATTACTAAATTTTGTATGGTTCCTAAATCACCATAATTAACCCCTTTGGGCCTACTGTCCATAAATTCAAAGGGGAAGTCAGTTATCCAAACTACTATTCCACAACTTTCTCTTTTCTCCTTTATATTTCTCTTCTTTTCCTTTCTCTTTGTTCAATGTTTAACAATTACGGAAAACCAAACTCCACATATTGAGGAACAACCAAGTAAGTGATGCTTCACAACTTGAGATATGATTGTGTAACCAAGATGATGCGAATATGAAGATAATACCCATAACCCACTCTTTTGAATCTTATGTAACTACTGATTAACAATATTCTCATACCAAAAGAAGTTTTGGCACAACCCCCCTAAAATTTAGAAAGCCATTCACAATTTAAAAAAAAAAAAAATAGACAAATGCAGTTATAACAATTACTTAAATAAATTTTGTAATAAAGAGCTCTCCGTGCATACACTGAGTGAGTTTGGAAATTGAAGGAAAGGACATGCTAGAAATTAAATTCTGGAAATGAGAGTCAAGAAAATGTGCAATTACAGAGATTCAAACCACCCGCTGACATAAAATTGCCTATCAAACTGGAATTTTGTAAAATCACGAAGGGAGGAGACAAGATAAGAGTTGATCACCCCACCTGGGTCGCGAACGGTGGCCCTGACAGTGTAACCACGATGAAGAAGGAACTTGACGAGCCACGAGGCAATGTAGCCGGAAGCGCCAGTGACGCAAACGATCTTTCCTTCGCCGCTGCTCATTCTCTTTCGATTTCAGCTCGCTCCTTCTTGCATGTGTTCTGATCAAGTTCCCATTTTCCTCTTGTTTATAGAAACCAAGTGACTCTGTCTGTAATTAAAGTTTTTTGGAAGTTAGTTAGTGGTTGAATTCACGTCAGTCACGGGTTGGACGCTGGAGAGCATCTTCCTTTTCTGCCGTCTTTACTGATGCTCTGCTCATAAATGACCGAGAGGATGCTGCCATCTTTTCTGTTGAAAAGGGTGACCACCTCCATCAAGATTCAGCAAGTTGTTCCCAATTGTGGTTGAAAATGATTTCTATCCTCTAAAGATCAGAGATAACATTTGTATATATACCTACTACATATAATGAATATGTCAAGAAAAGAGCTGGCACGTCCAGACGCACATGAAATGCCAACTTCGCTGCTCCCACAAGTCTTAATTTGACGGCTTGGCTTTCGAGTTTCAAATTCATTCAGTTTTCATCAATAAAGCTACAGCAGCTGTAAGACTTGGATAAAGAAACTAGTCTTCTGAATTTGTATATTTGGCTTTCTTTTTTTTACTTTCTTTTTATTTGTGCCTAAAATTTAATAAATAAAATTTATTTTATTCTTTTAATTTTATATTTATTTCTCTGTAAAATTCGTTTACATTAATAATAAAGAAACAAGGTCCCTGGACTTATATTGAGATTTTGTTGTTTTGTAATTTTAGTGGCTTTGTTTTATATCTTTTTAAGTTTTTTTTTTTTATGTCTATCTACTTTTTGACAGTGTTACAAATACATATTTATTTTGCATATAAAATGCACATATTCTCATGTGTTCACTTTATTTTTCTTTCTTCTTTAAAATCTTTTCACTAAATATTTATAAAGTGTACGCTAATTTTACGTGTTAATATATTTTTTGCTTGTTTAACTAATTTTTAACTCTTTTTTTTACTTCTTAACTGTAATTGTCTTTAGATTCCAAATAAAAAAATCTTATCAACTATAAATATATATCAAGTTAGGTTTGCTATTTGGTAGAGTTTAAGCACATTCCTTCAAATTTCTTTTCATTTTTACAAATTATTTTTTCTAAATACTCAATTAAGTTTTGGTTAAATTATTTCATCAATTCTTATAATTTTACCTAATTTTTTAGTAAATTTTTATAATTTAAAGTTATTTGGGCAAGTCCTATACCTTTTACTATATATGGTATAAGTCCTTGTCATCTAGACCCTTTATGAGATTGTTCCAAATTGCTTGACATAGCAAACAAAAGGTTGAGGTGGCTAGTTCTTGTGATAACGACATTGCCTAGCTAGCGGAAGAATTACCATGCTAGATAATAACTGTGCCACGTACATATATTTTGATTTTCAAGTATATTCTCATAATTTAAATTATTCTATTAGTCTTTATAATTTTTCTTGATTTTCAAATAGGTTTACACATGCTAAACGACAACTCTTTCTCCCCGACCATGGTCGCCTATTCCTTTTCTTGCCATGGCTGCCTCTTTTTTTTTTATTACCTTTTCATCCCAAATAGTCCTAAAGTTCTTAATCAAATTTTGGAGGTTATGTGATTTCTTCTTCTGCAGCTAAAAAGGAAGAAATAAAAAGATTGAGGCTATACCTATATGATTGATTTCATCAATGTTTTAAGGAGAAGAATTCCAAATTCAAAGAGATCATTTGGTTATAAACATTTTGCATTGAATGCAATTCTTTGGGGAGGAAAGGATTTTAATTGAAAGCTAAATATGAAAAAGGAACAAAATTAGGTTTTGTATCATGGTCTAAGTTCGTGTTGCTGCTTACATTTCTCCCACCTCTGCCACCACTTGTGAGCAAGTGGGTTTCTGCATTTTTGTTTGTCATCGTGGGTTCAATAAAAATTGAATTGTTTCCAATCCTTTTTGTGTTTCTTTGTTGGTTGCTTCCATGTAAATTGTTGTAGATTTGGTTGTTGAATTTTTTATGGGAGGAGTTGCTAAATTTTTCATGGAAGAAGAGAGTTGTTGAATTTCTGATGGGATAAGAGGGTTGCTAAATTTTTCATGAGAGAAAAAGCAACCATGGCATAAGAAGGAAGAGAAAGCCATGGTAGGAGAAGGAAGAAGCGGTCATGATAAGAGAGGAAGAACTATTGTCTGGCATGTAAAGACTTACTTGAAAATTAGACAAAACTATAAAGATGGGCAAAATAATTTAAATTATAGAAACCTACTTAAAAATTAAAATATATACATATGTGACAATTATCATTCAACATGGTAGTCCTTCCACTAACTAGGCAGAGCTATTGCTATGGAGACTAGTCACATCAACCTTCTATTTGTCACATTAGATAGTTTACTAGTCACATCAACCTTTTATTTATCACGTTAGGTAGTTTAAGACGATGTCATTACAGGTCTAGACAATAGAAATTTATGCCATAAACAATAACAAGTATAAGGATTTGCTTATACGATTTTAAAATATAAAAACTTACTTAAAAGTCGGACAAAATTGTAGAATCTGGTGGAATAGTCTATCCTTAAGTTTTCTACTTTCTCTTATAAATAGATCTAATATAGTTTATGAATGTCATTATTTTTACTTAAAATAATTTATAAAACTTTTGTGTATAATAAATAAGGATTTTTATTTATACTCTTTATAATAATACATAAAAAATAATTTTTACATGTCATGCTAAAAATTTTAAATTATTTTAAATAAAATATCTTTTTTGATCATTCATAAATATTGACTTTCTGCTCTTTGACCTATAGATGGCACTAGCCCCACATATATTGAAAATGGATATGAAAGAAAATAAGGGACTGTAATTGTTTGGGTGATGATTTTAAGACTTGAGAACCCTATCAGTGGGCACAAATAGTCAATATGATAACAAACAAATTAACTAATAGATATTGATGTCATCCCTCACCGACTTGACAACAATTTTGATTTGTGTGGTCTAGTTGTGATCCCATATGATGTAGAATTGGTTAACAAATCCTTCCTTTATTTAAAAGTCATATAGTATAATTTAACCACCAAAAGAAAAAAGCATAAGGATAAGAGTAGTGAACAGTTTTGAAAGATTTTTACCACTTAATTGGGAGTAATACAATGTTCAAATTTGTCTTTTGAACTATTGATTTTTTTTTATATGTGTATATAATAATTTTAATAATTTATTTTTTATGGTATAAAAATTATGTAAAAATAAAGGTAGAAAAATAGAAAGATGTTTAAAATTTCAGCCATTTTTTCAACTTTTATTATTTATAATAATTATTAGTATTGTGACAAGCACGAAATATATTAAAAAATACTTGAAAGTATGATAACATATTTTAAATTAAAAAGAAAATTATACTTAATTTAAGAAAAATTTTGAATAAGAAACAGTACTAAAAATACATATTATATGATTTATACATCAAAATAATATATAAAAAGAACCTCCACTTTAATGATGAGTTTTCCATAATTAATACATTAAAACATATTACAAAGATATTATTTTTATTACAATGCTTACATATAATAATAAATTAAATATAAATAAAATAAATAAATTAAAATAATTACATACAAACTTAATCTTACTAAATTTCTAAGAATAAAAAAAATTAAATAATTAAATGTATTACTATCATCTAATATTATTTATTTCTTTAAATTCAAAAATACAAAAAAGATATTTTGAAAGTGTACGGTGGTCGTTTTGGTGACCCAAATGCAAAACTAAAAAAAAAAAAAAAAAAATCATAACGTGTTGCGTTTTGTACAAATGACAGGGGAGACAGTTTTGGGTCTTTAGCAGACTCTGCAAATGAAGAACGCAGTTCTTCTTCTTTTATCTTGTAATCCAACCAATTTTGCTTAGTAAAATTTCTTCATTTTTGCACATGATTTTTTCTCACATTAAATTTTCAGGTTAAATTTTTTGGGTGCTTTCTTCCTTTTTTTCTTCTTCTTCTTCTCTTTAACATTTAAATTTTACAGTATTAATTTTGGTTGCTCACAACATTTGTTTTAACAAATTGATAATAAGTTATAACTTTTAATGGCCTTTATTTTAGTAACAACATCCAAAGCAAATATTGAAAAATTTGATGAGCCAACAAATTTTGCATAATAAAATTTCCATCATCTTTGTTCGAAACTTTTTTCCAGGATTTTTACGTTAAAATTTTCGTGTCCTTTCTTCTTTTTTAAGCTCCTCTCTTCAATATTTAAATTTTGCAGTGTTGATTTTGGTTGCCCATTGCATTCATTTTAACATAAAGCTTTTAAAATCAGGCATCATTTATTTCTTTCGGATTCATAGGCATCATTAAGATGGGCCATTTTAACCAATTTACATTATTTTAAAAAATATTTACTCATATAGGAAGATTTCAAAACTATTCCCCCGTATAGATTTATTATTATCCAAATCACCTGTCAAGTTAGCATACTATTTTTTTTTTCTTTTCAAAGAACAGCCAAAAAATCATAGGTCGAACATACTATTTCTTATGCAAGAAACTATACGTTCAACTCACAGTTTCTTGTAACTAGATTCGTTAGCAAGAAATCATAGCTTGAACCAACTGTTTCTGGCATAGGAAATTGAGTGTTCAACCCCGATTTCTTGTTTTCTGAAATTGAAATTTACAAGAAACAGTGGATTAACACACGATTTCTTGTTCATGGCACTCTGACTTCAACCGACAGTTTCTTGCAAGTCCAGGTACGTATTATCTTCCCCATAACAGAAATTTGAAATTGCAGCACCTCTAAAGACAGAGTACTTAGGACATTCTCTTCCTCATTCCCTCATATTGGGAAATAGTTGAGATAGACCCATTGGAGGAATTATTTTTAAAAGAAGCCCCATGTGGGTAAAAAGACCCATTGAGATGACACAATTCTAGTGATGTGTCTCATTTCTAGTCGTTCTCCAAGGGTTAGAGAAAAACCACTTTGATGTCATTCTTGAATTCTAATTTTTGCAAGTGGTTGTGGTTAAGATTAACCTGAAAGTCTAATCCAATTCAAAATAATAATTCCAACCAACTTAAAAGTCAAATTCAATTCAACTTTTTCCACTAAGGGTATCATTCCCGTTAAGATCCTATTTTTATCAGGGTTCCTCAAATTAAAATTCCAACTTGATAAAATTATTTAAATTAAAAGCTCAATTCAGTTTAAACTTCCAAACTCAAGTTAGACTCCGTCAGGCCATGAACTATTAATCGGCCGCTCATAGTGAAGGAGAATACAACAAGTGCATAGAGATATAAAGAACCTAGCCTAAAACATATGCCCATGGGCTAATGGTTCATAAACATATGTCTAATTAGTGATACATCAAACTTACTTGAGAAATATCTAAAGATGACAAGCATGCACGTCCGAAATGATGCAAACAAAATTTAGGAGATTATATGGTCTTTCCTGAGACTGAAACTTCATGAATTTGGGATGCAAAAATACAGAAAATTCCAACAGGTTAAGATCCAGAAACTGTCACTTTAATGATTCAGAATGAGGCTAATAAATATAAAAAATATCTAGTTCAAGTTGAAGGAAGATTAATGATTTTGTTACTGATAAGTTTAATTTATTACAAGCCTGTTTAACCATTATTCCTGTCCAAGCATTGTTGAGCATATTATAAACAAGATGGAGTTTCTTAAACCAAAGGCAAAAGCATGGTTGCTGTTTTTTGAATTAAAAGGTTACATACTTTTTTTCTTTGAAGCTTTCCATTGTCTCCTTGAGGCTCAACTCAAAAGGTATAAATTCAATTCCTAAGTTCTGTGCCTTTTCTTTCGACACTTGATATGTTGGCATAAAGGGACTATCGTCTGCACATCTGACAAAATTATTGAGATTTTAAGAAACGAAATTAGCAAAATCAATTACATAATTTTTGAATTATATAAACTTGTACGTAGAGATAGAAAAGTCAGGGCGTAAGCCAATTTTGTCATCTAATAATATTGATGATATATAGAAAAAAAAAAACCCATCATCATCAAGTCTCAATAACATGAATCAGGAAAATTAAATCAAGCTCCCATTAATCAAAAGAAACTAATTAAAGGATAATAATTTGACTATGCTATCACTAAGTAAAAAGTCCATCTGACAAGGGTCACATTTGGTCAAAACACTTAGTTTAGTCAGTTAGTTACGAATGATTAAGAATATAACTGTTACAGGAACAATAAATATTACGTTCAATTTGCTTACTTGGCCATGCAGCAGCTCAAGTTAAGTTCATAAAGAATGATAAAAGATATGGACCTTAACATGAACCACCATTTGGTGAAAGGCTAAAAGGAAGGGATCAATTAAATTCTAAATGAAAGCTGCCACAAGAAAGCAACATCAAGCATTGGGATTAGCACCAATGAAACTCAGTTTCATGTCACGATTTTATGTGAATCAATGACTTAAAATGTTGTTTAAAAAGGTTATCCAGACTTATAGAAGCATTGCATGTACTGTAAGAGTAAAGGCAGAGTCAACCATGATAAAATTTGCATCGAGCACTTGATAAGAGCATAACATCACCATTATCCCAATCAACAAGCAATTAGCACCAATTGGAGGAATTTATCTTTCATGATGGGTCCTTGACATACTTAATGTTTCTATCCATGTGTTATGCAGTGATAACACAGGTGAATATTTCTCACCAACTCTAAAAAAACAGTAAGCTATTATGTCCTTCACAATTTTGAAAGATTCAGCAGATGTAGTCTCTGTTATTATATAATATTTATTTTTAAAATTATAGAAAGTAATTCAACTTACTTCTCTGGAAGTTGTAATGTTGGGTACAGTTCACTTAAAATCTTCACAACTTCTGAGAAGTGTAGCACTCTCTCGACCAAACAATATCTTCCTTTTGCTGAAGGAATCTCATATGCCTGAATATGTGCATTTGCAACATCTTTCACATTGATCCATCCAAAACTATGATTTGGAAATGTTTGTGCACCTTAATCAAACAAACAAGTGAAAGAGTAGAAACAAATTATAAATGAGCTTAACTAAGCTTAAGATCTAAGTGTTGCTACCCAAGGCTATTCTAAAGGTGATTACCTCATATCCTATTCAGGTCCCACAATCTATATCAAAGATAATTTGACTTATAGATTTGCGTGAAATGTGACATATTCTAAAATCTGCAATTTTTGTGACATACCTCAAAAATTAAGTTTAAGTTACTGTGTAAAGTTATTAGAACCCTCCATTTCTTGTACTTGTTTTCCCTTTTAAATTCACAAGATCTAGAAAAAGTAGGAGAGGTAAAAAGGATTCATTTTAAATGCAGACGAAGCATATAATAGGATTTCTGTACAGCAAAAAACTTGTAAAATAGAAACTACCCTTTAATAGGTTTAAAATTTCTGCACTACTTGCGTTGAGCTCTGCTTGTAAGAGAGGCCCTATTGTCACTGCTGGGTTAATAGCAACCATGTCAATGTTGTTTTCTTTTATGAATTTCCAAGCAGCCTCTTCAGCCAAAGTCTTCGAAAGAGCATACCACCTCTGAAAACACAAAATGGGAAAAGGTAAGAGATTTGAAGGGATTTTAACATACCATAGATTAAAATTCAATACATTTCTGCACATGGGAACAAATTCATTAGCAGTGATTGTCCACTTCATACAACGTTGAAAATACTAAGTATTAGATATAATAAAGTATTCCTGGATCTGCACATAACAGTTTAAGCTTTTAAATTGTCTGGTTTCTTGACAGTAAGCAATTCTCAAGAAGTTTTAGTAAGAAGGAAACAGCTGAAGCAGTTTGACAAGTTTAATGGGATATCTTTGCACCAGAATTGGGTTCTCAAAAGTACAAGCAACTGACTATTTCCAAGTGCTAGAATAGATATCAAGTCTTCAAGTGGACTGAAAATACAAGGAAGCATAAACTGATCATGAAATTCTAGAGAACATTCACTGTAATCACATACTCAACCTGCACTAGCTGAATATTCAACAGAATACTTATATGAAGAAATTACACACCTTTAATTCCCTACATAAATCTGGAATTGAAAACCATGTCTCATCTATCACTGCTTCAGGAGTCCAAGGCTTTCCAGTATATAAAACAGAAGCAATAGAAGACGTTAAAACAACCCGTTTCACAGATGATGATTTGGCACATGATTTAAGATCATTAAGAGTTCCCTTCAGTGCTGGATCAATTAATTCAGCCTGAAATTAGGAAAGCAGCAGTTGAAAGGTAGTAAACAGGAAGCTGTTAGTTGTTAAATAGATAACAACACTATAATATCCGTCCTTTTTTTTCGGATAAAGTATAATATCTGTCATTGAGTAATGGACTTCATATATTTGCCAAAGTATCACACCCTAAAATACTCGAGAAAATCTAATATCTCAGACCATCAAGCATGCTTGAGAAATACCAGAATGCCCCATTAAGCTCGTCAGTTCAGATCAATATCAGGTGTTCCAAGGGGAGCCAGACAATTAGAGGTCTAAGGTAAAAGTGAAAGTCACTGCTTGGCTTCTTAAAACTTACAACAGTGCCAGACGTTGTTCCAAAGTAAGGGGGTTAAATAGGCTAATACCTTTACGCTTCTTCTCTTCAATATCTAGCAGGCCTATTAATCATATATATCACAGATAACAGGCCCCTTAGGAATGATGCTCAACTCTTTCCTCTCTAATTTGCATAAATGTCCTAGAATTCAACCACTAGAAAATGAAACACAAAAAGAAAATAGCGACACTTTAAGTCTGATAATGTCCTAGAGTTATGCACCACTATATTTTTACTGCTTCTTTCTCTCCTTAATAAAAATTTCGTCTATCTGCAGGAAGAATAGAGTGGAGTAATAATAAACTCATTTGACTATATCTAGTAGGCTGTCTTATTATTTGCCAAGGGCAAAAAAGAAAAGGAGGGAGCGTTTGGGAACTTTGAATACAATTGACAATACATATTTGAAAATTTAGTGGTATGCTTAACAGAAGAAATGAAATACTACATTGTGGGCATTGCTATTTCAGGGGAATTTGATTCTAAACAAGAATAAATTCATTTTCACATTTGAAAGCCCTTGTGGAATGTCTCATTATGGAGCTTATCCCACCATAGACCCCCCCCTCCCAAAAGCAAAAAGATAATAGATAATGTAAAGCATAATTAAGAGTCTTTAAACAAATTACTAGCATCAAATAATAAAATGCTTTGCTGCAAGAAAACCACAGTCAGTTATCTATCAACAAATATACCTGTGGGTCTTCAGCACTAAAAAACACAGGTGATGCGGTATGAAAGACTCCTTCACAACCCTCAATGACAGAGTCAAAGGAACATTCTTCTTGAAGATTTGCCTTACAAAGATGCAATCTGTCCTTTGCACCATCAAGTTTAAGCAAGTGATCTACCTTTTCTGGGTTATCTGCCAGCAGTTTCAAACCAAAATAAATTAATCATTCACAATGATTTCAAATCACTAGTTACCATATGCTTTTTAATAATTACATTTGACACAAGTAGTATAAGTATCCTATTCAGAAAAAGAAAAATGAAAAAACAGCCGCAAGAAACACTGAAAATGTTAAACCCCAAGCATACAAAGTTTTGATTAACAGAAGACAGCAAATAAGAAATAATAAAGTATATCATTCCAACAAAAGATTAGATGGGAAAGCACAGTATTATGGAATTTTTATTTGAAATCTTATCGAGGATCCAATATACACAATGACATGCATACAAGATCATTGCTTATATACCATACGCTGATGTGTTCCCTGTTTGAGAGCATATTTTCCTTTCATAATCAAAATAGTTAATTTCTAAAGAACCACATGGATTATACCAGAATTTATAAATAATAACAATGTCCGTAGGAAAGAAATTTTTAGAGCCATAGACGCCATTATAGTGCACGCCTTTTCAATAGAAACTTTTGTAATTTGGTGCTAAAATTTTAATCTGAACAGCATATGCTTGTTACAAGTGAAATTAGAAGAAATTATAAAGGACTGATGAAAATGAGTAATACATATGTAGCGAGTGATTGTATTTTGTTTCCTGGTCAAAATCTGCCCATTTCCTCCATCAATCATATCTTCATCTCTATTCAGCACAATTTTGAGGCTTTCTCATCTCCTTGTGTAGCATGTTGGACCATTGTTTCAATATTAATCATACCAATTACCATCATTTTTTTTAACTGAATTCCTAAATATATAAAAAAGTGGATGTAGAAAGCTACTATGGCATAAATTTCTCATTTCTCTTTCTTTCACTCTTTTCCTTTTTCTTTTGTTCAATGTTTAACGTCAAAGTCCGATGAGGAACAACCAAGTGACGATGCTTCAACAAATGAGATATAAGTGCTAAAGTATCCTACTTTCCAATCAGACAATGACTAGAATTTAAAATCTGGAAATGGGAGTCAAGCAATTGCCATTAACACTACAAAGCAACCAAACGGAGAATTGGTGAAGTCACTCACGTGGGTCGCGTACAGTGCCCCTGACCGTGTAACCACGAAGAAGAAGGAACTTGACGATCCATGAAGCAATGTAACCGGAAGCACCAGTGACGCACACGATCTTTCCTGCACTGCTGCTCATTCTCCCTGTGCTTCTGCTCTAACTGCCGTTTGGTAGATCAACTCTTTCTTTCAGGTTGTGACTACAAAGTACCAAGAAAACAACTTGCCACTGGTTGGCCAAATTAATAAAACAAAAAAAAAAGTTTCCACCATTTTCTTTGACCGTAATTGGCTTGTCTTAACATACGGTACCTAAGAAAAGCACCTAATATAATTGTTTATTGATGTGGACTGAGATATTTCAATGTCAGCCCCTAAGACTCCTAACTAGCCGACAAATGCACACGGCATTCAACTGTTCAGCCCCAATGATGATCGATAGCTTAATCAAACAGGTTATCCTAAAAAACGTGCAACATGACATCTCATTTTGCCACCGATAGACACTGTTCATGATTATTCATCTGTGGTAAAACATTCATCCCTACTTTTAGGAGGACGAGCAAAATGAGGCTAGTTTCAATATTTTTACTTGGTAACACTGGACAAGTTAATTTCATCTGATTAGTCTTTTACCCAACAGGCATGCCCGTTTCTTCATATTCCTTCGGCAGAATCAGCTCAGCACTCGACCAATTTTTTCTTGATAGAAGAAGCCAACATCTTGGGGCTTCTCCCTCAAGAATTTGACATGCGCCATTGTTGGGGCAAATTCCCAGCTAGGTGATCCAATACAAAAATGTTAAATTTACGACTTATTCTCACAGCTTCACCCACAATAGTTTTAATTTAAAAAAAAAAAAAAACACTGATCTTATTACTCCCTCTCTCATTATCTGCTCTTAGAACTCACAAAATTTGAAACTATAAAAAAAAACGTACCTCCATACATTGCTATAACATGGCTCATCCGATATGAGCAGAACAGGTTCTAAAAGCCGTCACTCTCAATAACCACGGAACAGCGACCCCTACTTATAGCCACATGCAGTCCTTTCTTTAGGGCAATTGCTTCAGCCATCACAGCCAAAACAGTAACAATTGCCTTCATGGTTATCAACCAGCAAAGTTCTTGGAAAGGTCGACAGAAATGGACCTACGAAGTGAGAATTTGTAAATCCAATTATGTTTAAAAGGGATCCATATCCTTTTTTTTTAAGAAAAATATATATTTATAAAATTAATAAAAAATAATAAGAAAATAAATTCGTAAAATATATTTAATCGGAAGACCTGCCAGTAGGAACCACACGGCCACCTTATTAACCTTATTATACTTTGGGACAAAAATTAGGTTGCCAGCGTTGAACAATAAGATAATGGTCAGCAATAATCCATGGGTCTTCCTGAAAAGCATGATTATAATCCAAATCATCCGAAAACGATACAATATAGTGATCATCACAGATATCCAAAACAGATATTGTACCATCCTTCTCCCATACTTTTTTCAATCTAGTTTCCAAGAACTTGTAGCCCACTTGTCTTCCCATGAGATGAACAATAAGAGTGGACTTGCAAGGTCTGCTCATAGCTGCATGCTTCGCTCTCGTAGTCGTAACAACTGGCTATGGATCAAAATCCACAGTCTCATCACTAGATTTAGCCTCGTCACCCACAAAATCAGAATCAGAAGTGTCCTCCTCTGAATCTTTAGTACTGCTATCTAATTGTTCCTTGCCCATCAAAGCCGTCATATAAGATCTACCACCAGAAGAATTAGCCCTTGGTACCCGGTTCTCAGCATTCCCCATTAAACCATCCTCCTGTACCTCCAAGACAGCTTTAGCCTTCTTCGTACTGTGTGCAAGAAGATCATCTTCTTCAGGAGAAGGCGGAGGATCCACATTTCTTTTAGTAACTTATAATTGGCTTCATTTTAGTAAAGGGAATTGGGTATCTTCTCCAAATTAGGTCTTCTTCTTCAGACATGGTATATATATAATGACTTTTGAGATATTTCAGATTGCTATTATGGTGTTCATGTGCCTCGTGTGAGCAATTAAATATCTATGCAACATTTGGTTAGATTCAGGAAGATACTCAAATAGAAAATACACAAGGAAGTAAATTCATTACTTTAAAACGGCTTAAAATCCCAATTACTTTTTAAGTACATATTCTATTAAAACACGTTACAGATCAAACAACACTTACGTTAAAACCAACATTACCATCAATGACCTAACCTAATATTTTTTTCCTCTCCATTTAAGTTGTATAGGTTTGTATCTGATACAGTAACATATATGTTGATATATTAATTTTGTAATAAAACTTTTTTTATAACTTTTATATGAGTTTTGTATCTGATATAAATACGAGTACATTATCTAAAATAAAATTTCAATGCTTCATAACTCTCCATATTTCCCCCCAAAAATAGCTCCTAAAAAAGTTTTTCCATGGATTCTGTCCAGCTTCGACTTCAAGTTGGCCAACAAATGAAAAATAACGTAAATTGCTCTAACTCGTGCTTTATTTTGTATTTGTTATACAAACTTCTCTTTATATTCAAAATCTACAAAAGCTTTCCCTATATTTTATAAATGTAATAGACATGAACTCAAATGGTTATAAATTGTCTTAAATACTCTTAGTTAAGTAATAAATTTTTTTTTTTTAAACTTTATGTTTGATCTTTTCTCTAGAAATGATCTCATGTGAATTTTTTATAATTTATGAGTTTTTTCACAAAATATAAAAAATACTAAAAACATGTTTGTAGTATTATATTTTGTATTTTGTGTAAAACATTTAAAAAGAAAATATGTTTTTAATATTTTTTTGTATTTTCTGAAAAAGTTATAAATTATAAAAAAATTCACATGATATCATTTTCTTATAGAGGACCAAACATAATTTTAAGTTAAAAAATTTTTCTATTCAATTAATAATTATATTTTTAATAAGTCATAGTAAATTACAACTTAACTATGGGTATTTTTGATAATTTAATTTATATATAGCACATTTATAAAATATAAGAAATGTTAGAATAAATTTTGAAAATAAAAGAGAGTTTGTATAGGAATCACAAAATAAAAGTAATGTTAAAGTAATTTATTAAAAAATATAGTGTAATAAATCCCGTTGAAGGGGCATCTTCTAATTTCTTATACGTACTGTCGAAAACAATATTGTAAGAGTGAAGTACAGTGATGGATGTATTTATAATTATTAATTTAAAATTAATATTTGAAATTATTATAAAATATAAATATTATAATATTAGAATTTAAGTTTAAGATAATTTATCAAAATTTTATTGATAATTATTTATTTATATTATATTTTGTAAAATATACAGTATATTTGATACATTTTGCCTTGAGAGTGGATTGAGTAATTTTTTGTGTAGAAGTTATAGTACATTGTAAGAGAGATAATAATAGAATTAAGAGAGAAAAAATTTAGTTAAAAAAAATTAAAATCGATAAATTTAAATATAGAGTGGCATAAAAAAAAAGTCAATAAAATTATCCAAAATCAATGGACCTCACATGTGTCCTATTTCAATTATATTTATCTCTAACTAGTTCAATTGAGTGTTTGCCTGAAAGTAGAGAACAAAATAACAAAAATTGTTATTTCTTCAAAATTTTTGTGAGCCTTGAGTCCCACCTATAGGGTGTCTCACAAAAATTTTGTGATACTTTTATGCCATAAAAATTTAAATTTTGTGTCTCAAATATTTTTTTAAAATAAAATAAAATAACATAAAAAGAAAGAAAACAACTTGAAAATAAGTCATCTATTGTTGGATGTATATTTTATTTACCTTAGGAACACCTACGCAAAAAAGAACGAGTCTATTAAAAAGAAAATGATTGCTACAATTCTAACTGTTAATAAATCACACTTTCATTTAAAAAGGGGATGTTAGAGGCAAACCTTTTCTTTGGTATATGGGTAGGCTTCTCAGTTCTACTAATTACTGATATACTAAAATAAAAAGATAATTATTGCATGAATGTTCATTTATAAAAATTATAAACATATATATATATATGTATACTAATTGCATGCATGAGTGGAAAAAGCTTCTGCATATAACGAATATTTATTATTTATGGTAAGTTAATTAGTTTAACAAACAATTGATAATCCAAAACGAAATTAGTATATATTTCAGAAGCATATAATTATTGATGTGGGATGCATAAAGTATTACAAACAGCAATGCTATTTCTACTCTTTAGAAGACATGAGGTGTGAGTCCCACCCAAATTTAAAGGGGTCACGGAACTTTAACGAACTTCCGTGTCTCCGAGAGAGTGGAAGGAGAATTTTTCAATAAAAATTAATGCAAGGGAGCCTTCTTCCATGAGATTTGCTTTAGACAAGTGCAATTTGTTCTTCACACCGTCAAGTGATTTACCCAAAATAACAAACCTAGTTTAGTTACTTGGCCTAAGAAACCAAGTTACTTAATCATGATGCCTTCTAATAGAAGCCTTAAAAACCATAATCCAAGGCGAGGAACGCAAAAGGGTTGAGAGGAAAGGGCAGAAAATTAGAGGAAAATAGAGTGGAGTGATAACAAACTCATTTGACTATATTTAGTAGGCTGTCTTATATTTGCCAAGGGCCAGAAAGAAAATTAGCGAGCTTGTCTTATATTTGCCAAGGGCCAGAAAGAAAATGAGCGAGCTTTTGGGAACTGTCAAAACAACTGACAATACATATTTGAAAATTTCGTTGTATGCTTTACAGAAGAATTGAAACACTAAAGAGCTGGTACTCCAATTGCAGGGGACTTTGATTCCAAACAAGAATAAATTTACTTTCACATTTGAAAGCCCCGAAGGAATGTCTCATTATGGAGCTTATCCCACCATAGACCCTTCCCCCTCCCGAAATTAAAAAGATAACAGATAATGCAAAGCATAATAAAAAGTCATTAAACAAATTACTAGCATCAAATAATAAAATGCTTTGCAGCAAGAAGACGACTGTCAGCTATCTATCAACAAATATACCTGTGGGTCTTCAGCATTAAGAAAAACAGGTGATGCGGTATGAAAGACTCCTTCACACCCCTCAATGACAGAGTCAAAGGAACCTTCGTCTTGAAGATTTGCCTTACAAAGGTACACTCTGTCCTTTTCACCATCGAGTTTAAGCAAGTGATCTACCTTTTTTGGGTTTACTGCTAGCAGTTTCAAACCAAAATACATTGATCATTCAAAATGATTTTGAATCACTAGTCACCATATGCCTTTTAAAAATTTCACTTGACACAGGTAGTATAAGTATCCTATTCAGAAAGGGATAAAGAAAAAACAGCCGCAAGAAACACTGAAAATGTCAAACCACAAAGTATACAAAGTTTCGATTAACAGAAAACAGCAAATAAGAAATGATAAAGTATATCATTCCAATAAAAGATTAAATGGGGAAGCATAGTAATGTGGAATTTTTATTGGAAATCTTACTTAGGATCTAATATACACATTGAGATGCATGCAAGATCATTGCTTTTATGCCATACTCTGGTGTGTTCCCTGTTTGAGGGCATATTTTCCTTTCATAATCAAAATAGTGAATTTCTGAAGATCCACATGGATTATACCCAGAATTTTATAAATAATAACAATGTCCGTACAAAATAAATTATTAGAGCCATAGACACCATTATAGGGCAGGACTTTTAAATAGAAATCTTTGTAATTTGGTGCTGAAATTTTTAATTTGAACAGCATATGCTTGTTACAAGTGAAAATAAAAGAAAATATAAAGAATTAATGCAAATAAGTCATACATATGTAGCAATTGATTGTATTTTGTTTGCTGGTTAAAATCTGCCCATTTCCTCCATGAATCATATCTTCATCTCTATTCAGCACAATTTTAAGGTTTTTACCTCTCCTTGTGTATCATGTTGGACCATTGCTTCGATATTAATTATATCTATTACCATAATTTTTTAATTGAATTCCAAAATATAAATTTAACTCCAACTGTTGGATAATTAATTGCTAATGTAAAACTTTATCAAATCTCTTATGACATGGATCAATAAAATTATTGCACTAATGATAGGTCGTCATCCAAAATTAAAGCATTGTATGACTTAAGTATAGTGTTAAAAGAGCTGAAATTGTTGCATCGACACTCGAATGTAATGTTCAATAAGCAAGGGTCTTCACATATTTTTGAACAGATGTAGGTAAAGAAGTTAGTCAATGTGAACAAGATTCATTTTGGCACTTAGATTATTGAAACTTTGACAGGTAAATCTATGAAGGTAACTGACACTACAATTTGAAGGAGGATTAATATTATGTGTCTTCAAGAAACTAGATAGATTGGAGAAAAAGCTAAGGAACTAGATGTTTCAAGATTCAAACTTTGGTACAGAGGTTTAGGTTAAAGCAAATAATGATGTTGGTATTATTGTAGACAAGACTTGTAAGAATAATGTGGTGAAGGTAAAAAGGATTAGTGATCGAACCTTATGCCTAAAAATAGTTGTTGAAAAGGAAACCTTTAGCATCTAAGTGATTATGCACCCAAAGTGGGATTAAAGGAACACGAAAAGGTATAGTTTTAGGACAATTTGGAAAGGTTAGTTCAAGACATTTCATAGGAAGAAAAGATTGTCTTAGATGGATATCTTAATAGTCATATTGGAAGAGATGTAAGGCATTAAATAAGATTTCATAGAGGTTTTGGTATTTGAGAACTAAATGAAGAGGGAAAATCAATTCTTATTTTTCAATGGCTTATCACTTTAAGATTACAAATGTTTGTTTTAAGAAGTAGAAGGAGTACTTAATTACATACAAGAGTAAGGTTTCAGATTTGTAAACAGATTTCTTTTTGGTAAGAAATTATGATAAAAGAATCTATAATGATTGTAAAGTTACGCCGAGTGAGAGCTTGACCACATAATATGGAGTTTTAGTTATTGATGTGCATGTCAAGAGTTGGAAATAGAAAATCTAACAAGTTATAAACTCGAGGACCAAGTGGTGACAACTAAAAGGTGAAGAGCAATTGTTATGCTAGAGAAAGCTAAGGGAGGAAAGAATTTGAGAGACACCAGGGTGTGCAAACCTTTTATTTTTTGTCCCACACTCTTAATGGTGCTATCACATTGTTTCCATATTGAGTTTTTTCTTGAAATATTCACTTCAATTAGCATATTTATGTGGACCATCAAAGGTTGAGATAGCACCATTGATTGAAAATCACGTGCCAAATACCAACTCAAACACACAAAAATGGCATCATTTTAATAAAGGGAATTGGGTAACTTCTCCAAATTAGGTCATCTTCTTCAAACTATAGCATATATAATTACTTTTTGAGAAATTTCATATTGCTTTTATTGTGATCATGTGCCTTGTGTGAACAATTCAATATTTTGCAACATTTGGTTAGATTCAAGAAGATATTCAAATAGAAAATACACAAGGAAGTAAATAATCTTCCCTATAAGAATTGCCATCATTAAAGCCATTATTGTAGCAACATGTGTCGGCCTTTGCTTATTTTTTCTCGAGTTTTGATAAACTTACAACATTAGAGTTACGTTTTGCATACAACTGAGAGAAAAAAAAAGTCATTTGGCTCATTTTTTTACTCTCTCAGTTGTATGCAAAATGTGGTTCTAAGGTTGTAAATTTAACTTTTTCCTTTTTTCATGCCTACTTTGCCCATTTTCATTGTCCACTTGTAATTGCTTTTGGCTTTGTTTTGTCTACCATTTTTACCCATCTTTTTCTTTGGGTGCTCATTTTGAGGCTGTGTTGGTCTTTTCAAAAATGATAGTGATGTCCTTAAGAAATCTATGGGATCATATTTTCAATAGAGTTTTGTAATATCTATGTACTTATTTTTAGATATTTTGTACAAATTACAATAAAATATATGTGTTGTATTGATATTTTTATAAATTGTAAGAGATGCATAAGGCTAAATGCGTAGGCTTAACATTTTCCTTCTCATTGCTATCCCATCCCAATGCTTTTTATTTCAACTTTTGACTTTTAATGTCTTATCCTTTCCGATTTCAAAACTCAAATTGTTTCTATCTTCATCTCTTTTTTTGATCTTTCCTCAAATAACAACCTAAATTTTTTTTCTCCGTTGCTTTTCAGAGTACAAGGTGAGGAACTAGAAATGGGAGCAGGAATGGATCAACATTCTAAGAAAGTTATGTTGTTTCCTTTCTAATTTTTGCATAATTTTCAGAGGCGTTTTGAAAGCAAATCTATATTTTTGGTGTACTCATCTAAATCTGTGTTGATGGACTCTCATCATCTTCTGTTGGGGTTGAAATTCCCATTTAAGGTGCTGAACATTTGTCTAAAGCAGAAGACTACGTATAATGAAAACATGAACTCATTGGCCTATTCCAAAGATTAGTGATTAGAGGGCTAAACTGTAAACAAGAAAGATGAAAGCCTAATTTGATGCCTATGAAGGAGGTTAGAGGCCTACGCTCTCACATGATGAAGATCAAAGCCCATGTCTTTTCATGGTAAGGTTGATAGCCCTAGAAAACTCAGTGGCATAAAATTGTTTAAAGAAAACCATTTTTATGTCATTCTTACCTAGAAAGTAATTTTTGGAAGCGATTATGGTTAGGCTAGCCTTGTAAGTCTAATCCCATCCTCTTTTGTGCCCATGTTCACTCAGGGCCTCTTTGCTTCTAAATATAATCTTGAATTTCCTTTCAAAAAATTAAAAGAACAAAAAACCTTGAAGTCTAATCCAATTAAACATTCAATTAGCTTAAAAGTCAAATTCAATTCAAGATGCTAATAAATATAAAAAACCAAGGACTAGAGTTTAAGTTGGAGGAAGATTAATGATTTTGTTACTGATTAGTTTAATTTATTACAAGCTTTTTCAATAAAGATTGGGATTTTTTAAAGCAAGGAACACCCTTTATTTTACAAAATGCAAATGAATAATTGTTGATAAAAAAATGAACAGTATAAATTACCCTAAATTCATGAACTATGATTTATTTATTTGTATTTTATAACAATTTTCACCATTGATTTTTAAATCAATGATCATCTACTTGCACATTACAAAATAAAGTGTACTTTTTACTTTAAAGTATATAAATCCTTTTAACAATTATTCCTGTCCAAGCATTGTTGAGCATATTATAAACAAGATGGGGTTTCTAAAACCAAAGGCACAAGCATGGTTGTGCTTTTTTTGAATTAAAAGGTTACAAACTTTTTTTCTTTGAAGCTTTCCATTGTCTCCTTCAGGCTCTGCTCAAAAGGTATAAATTCAATTCCCAAGCTCTGTGCCTTTTCTTTCGACACTTGACATGTTGGCATAAAGGGATTATCATCTGCACATCTGTCAAAATTATTGAGATTTTAAGAAATGAAATTAGCAAAATTGATAATACAATCTTTGAATCATATAAACTTATATCAAGAGATAGAAAAGTCAGGGTGCAAGTGAATTCTGTCATCTAATAAAATCGAAGATATATATGAAGCCATCATCATCAAGTCTCAATAACATGAATCAAGAAAATTAAATCAAGCTCCCGCTAATCAAAAGATAATAAATAAAGATAATTATTTGACTATGCTATCACCAAGTAAACACTTAGGCAAATTCTTTTCCTTGATTAAAAAGTTCACCTAACAAGGGTCACATTTGGTTAAAACCCTTGGTTTAGTCAGTGAGTTACAAAAGATTAAGAACATAACTGTTAAAGGAACAATAGATATGATATTTCAATTTTCTAATTTGTCCATGCAGTAGTTCAAATTCATAAAGAATGATAAAAGATATGGACCTTGAAATTAACTGCCATTATCTCTTTCATGGTTTCCCACCATTCCTGGATGTCTTTCACAGTTTCGCAGTTCTCCAACCCCTCCCTCGCCCATCCCAATCTGCACAAACTCCCCTCTTCTTTTTCTTCTTCATCTCCCCCCTTTTTCACCCCCACCGTCCGCTTATGCCATTTCTCCTACCCATCCCCCTTCCCCTCCTCACCTCTTTGTACTTCATTCATTCTCTCTATTTCTCTTTTCCTTTTTTTTTTCTCTTTCTGTTTCTCTCTCTTCTATCACCTTTAACTCTCCCATTCTGCCATAACCTTTCCCCTCCCCCGCCCCCTTTGTCCATTCCTCTTCTCCATCATTTATTTTCCTTGGTTTTCTTTTATTTTTCATGCTCTTTTTTGAAATTTATAGTCTAGCCAGGCTAGAGTTTCAACTGGCACATTCTGTTTTTGGCGATTTTCAACGATTTGATAGGTTTATATGCAGGATCCAATCTAATAGCTAACTCGGATCGGTCAAGCATCCGGTTCTTGGTTGAACAGACTAGGCTAATCTAAGTTTTAAAACACTGGTTAGAAGATAAAGGTGATAACAAACAAACAGTAGCACAATAAACAATGGGAATAGAAGTCATCCTCACCTAAAATGGAGAACAACGACACAATAGAGTTGAGACCTTCATGAATCTGAACACATTTCATGTACTGTGGCTGCAATAGGGACAGTATTGATTGACACTTTTGCCCTTAAACCAAGCCCATCGCTTGTTTCTTAAATAAGCAGGGCTAGATTGGAGATTTATCTAAAAATTGCCTTTGGCACTGCATCGCCATGCTCACCAAGGTGAAGATGCCAAGCCATGGGAGCTCCATGGCCGAGGGCCTTCGAGACTTGTTAGGAATGGAAAGTGTAGTTAATTTTCTATGCCATGGCAAGGCCGATGACTACGATGCTACGCTATACATAGGCCCGCGATTCATTATTGATATACAGATGACATAGTCCTTAGGGATCTACTTGCTCATGAACTTTCTCCAAAAGGACTTTCTTTCTCTCTCTCTCTCATTTAACATGGTATCAAAGACTAAAGAGAGAAAATGTTAGCTACCCAATTTTACTTCTCATCAGCAGGGCAAAACCCTAGATACCCACTATGTTCCATAACCTCTGTGCCTTACCTATCCTTTTCATGACTATGCTTCATTCCAACCATGATTTTTGGCTGTACTTCTCTTCCAACCATGTATCTTAGTCTCAAATCTAGCATTTTTGTTGTTGTTTTATAACATTGACCACACCATCCAAATCAAAAGCCTACGCTTGGCCTAAACCTGAGAAGCCTATAGACGGACTTCTCCCCACAAGCCATCTCAAGTTTCGACAGTTTTCACCCACGTCTCTACATGTGGCCACTTGCAATGGAGTTTGTCCTAACTTGTCTTTTGCATCTTTTTTGGCTCTTTCCAACCCCTTTTCACTCTAGTTTCAAACTTTCAGGTTTCTTGAGAGCCATCTTCCATCTAAGCCATGATAAGTTCCAGTTCAGCGGTTCCTTTGGCTCCCAATCTAGTACTTTGTCATCTATGATCGCTGGATCTCTTGTTATCACCTTTAAAAAACTAATGGGTAGTGCTGATTATATAGCTTGGGCTGTCTCTGTTGAATTGTGGTTTGTAGGTCAGGTTATGATTCTATGAAGATCACTTAACCACCAACAAGAATGATATTCTCACACTTGCCAAATTGGATAAAAATTGATGCTTCTAGTGCTCCCAGTCTAGTACTTTTTCATCTATGATCGTTAGATCTCTTATTATCACCTTTGAAAAACTAATGGGCAGTGCTGATTACATAGTTTGAGCTACCCTGTCTCCACTAGATCTGTTCCCCGGAGTACCCTAAAAAACTAAAAAAGGGGAATTGTGGATTATAGGTCAAGGTTATGATTCTATGAAGATCGATTAACCACAAACAAGAATGATATTCTTGCACTTGCCACATTGGATAAAGATTGATGCTTCTAGTCATTGGTCACTTTTGGCTCCCAATCTGGTACTACTTTTTCATCTATGATCATTGGATATCTTGTTTGTTATCACCTTTAAAAAATTGATGGGTAATGCTAACTACATAGCTTGGGCTTTTTCCATTGAATTGTGGTTTGTAGGTCAAGTTTGTGAAGATCACTTAACCACAAAAGATTGATGCTTTCCTATACAAATTTCTATGGCAATTTATTTAGCCTAAAGCTATAAGACTTGTTATAAGATGTGGACCATGGCTAAGAGTTTGTATATTAATGATATCCAACATCTTTATGCTGATGTTTCTAATCTGGTTCAATTGAAGCAACTAGATATAGATATGTTTAATTACATAGCCAAGATCAAGTCTTTAAAGGAGATAAGTGCCTCAACTGAAGAACAGGAGAAGCAAAGGGAATAAGCTTTTCAGGTGTTGACCTTGATGTGTGCTCAGTCTAAGCTTGCCTCTATTCAAGACCAAATTTTAGCTAGTTCCCCCATTTCTTCTCTTGAGAAAGTTTTTGCTTGACTACTATGCGTCTCTTCTCCTATTATAGTGCCTAAGACCACTTTAGTAGAATCTTCAGTGTTGGCCATTTGAAATAGTGCTAAAGGAGAATAAAGAGGAGGACATGGTAGTTCAAATTGGGGGAACAACCTTAAATGCAATTATTGTCATAAGGGAGGCCTCACAAGAGAATAGTGTCATAAATTAAATGGCTAATCATCTTGTGCAACAAAGGTTGTTGAGATTGATAATTAGGCCTAAACCCAAAGTGTTAGTGTTAGTCGTCTCTGTATCCTCTCTTGACTGGAGTTGATTATGAGGAATACCTCTACTATAAGGTAGTCATCATCAACTATTGCTTCTATCACTCACATTGGTAATTCTATTGCTTCCCTCACTAGCCCTTCCATACTTGGACCATGGGTTCTTGATTCTAGTAACTTCAATCATATTTCTAGTAATCAATGTCCTTTCTCGCATATTATTAGTTCCACATGTCTTCCTTCTAATATTTAGTAAGTGCTAGAAAATTGGTCTAGCTTAATTTCTTCCTTCAATGATTTTGGATTCTATATTTTATGTTCTGGATCCTTTCAATCTAAACTTAGTTAACATATTAATTCATGCCCTTAAGTACTATTAAGTTAAAAATGTTGTTCTTGTGTAGGATCAAAGTATGAGATAGATGATTAGTACAAAGTGTGATTCACAAGGGTTTTATCATCTCGCCATGCCTCCATCTTCAGTTGTTTGAACATCCATTGAGTCTCCAACTCTTGTCCACAATTGTGTGGAGCATCTTAGTCTTTTCGAACTCTAGAAGATAGTACCATGTCTTTCTAGTTGAACTTCTTTAGATTGTGAGCTGTGTTAGCTTCGTAAATAGTCTTGTGCATTGTTTTCCAAGCATGTCAATATTCTAGCTGCATTCCCCTTTGAATTGGTCTATAAAGATTCTAGTTGTGTCACTAGGATTTCAGTATTTTGTAACCTATTCTAGTATTTTGTAACATTTATTGATGATTATACTTGAACCACTTAACTATGTTTAGTGAACATCATTCCAAGTTATTTCCTATTTTTTAAGATCTTTGTGCCGAAATTAAGACTCATGTCAATGTTTCTATCCATGTGTTATGTAGTGACAACACAAGCGAATGTTTCTTACTAACTCAAGAAAAATGTAAGTTATTATTCGTCCTTCACAAATTTAAAAGGTTCAATAGATGCAGTCTCTATTATTATATAATATGTATTTTTAAAACTATAAAAAGTACTTTAACTTACTTTTCTGGAAGTTGTAATGTTGGGTACAGTTCACGTAAAATCTTCACAACTTCTGAGAAGTGTAACCCTTTCTCGACCAAACAATATCTTCCTTTTGCTGAAGGAATCTCATATGCCCGAATATGTGCGTTTGCAACATCTTTCACGTTGATCCATCCAAAACTATAATTTGGAAATGTTTGGGCACCTTCATCAAACAAGCAAGTGAAAGAGTAGAAACAAATTAGAAATGAGCTTAACTAAACTTAAGATCAAAGTATTACTACCCAAGGCTATATCCTAAAGATGTTTACTTCATATCCTATTTGGCTTCCACATTCTTATAACAAAAATAATTTGATTTATAGATTTGCGTGGAATGTTATATAACCTAAGATCTGCAATTTTTGTAGCATACCTAAAAAATTAAGTTACAGTGCAAAGGTATAATAACCCTCCGTTTCTTTTACTTCTTTCCTTGTCTATTTTTAAAAATTGACAATGACATTTGTCCCTTTGAAATTCACAAGATCTAGAAAAAGTAGGATAGGTAAAAAGGTTTTATTTTAGATGCAGGCAAAGCATATAATAGGATTTTGGTACAGCAAAAAACTCGTAAAATAAAAACTACCCTTTAATAGGTTTAAAATTTCTGCACTACTTGTGTTGACCTCTGGTTGTAAGAGAGGCCCTATTGTCATAGCCGGGTTAATAACAACCATGTCAATGTTGTTTTCTTTTACGAATTTCCAAGCAGCCTCTTCAGCCAAAGTCTTTGAAAGAGAATACCAATTCTGAAAACACAAAACGGGAAAAGGTACGAGAATTGAAGAGCATTTTAAGATACCATAAATTAAAATTCAATACATTTCTACACATTGGAACAAATTCGTTAGCATTATAGCTCTACAATGATTGTCCACTTCATACAAGGTTGAAAATACTAAGTGTTAGAAATAAAAACTGATTCTTGGATATGCATATAACAGTTTAAGTTTTTAAGATGACTGATTTCTTGATAGTAAGGAATTCTCAAGAAGTTTTAAGGAAACAACAGAAGTAGTTGCACAAGTCTAATGGGCCATTTCTACACCAGAATTGAGTTTAGGTTCTCAAAAGTACAGCAACCGACTTTTTCCAAGTGCTAGAACAATGCATAATAGAATAAATTTAATTATACTTTATGTAATATTTAGTTATTTTATAATTTAAGATTTAAGATTTATAATTTAAAATTTTAATTACGAGTTAAAGATTATTGGAGATTTATTATTTTAATAATTTATTATTATTTATTTAGCCTAATATTATCTTATTCCCACAAGAGATAAAATTTTTATTTTAGGATTTCTATTAATTATATTTCAATTCTTTTGAATTAGAATTAATGTCTATTTAAAATATTATTTTCATTCCAATAATCAAATTTTGATATTAAATTTGATTATTTAGAAAATATAGGTTTGTATGTCTTATTTTTTGTATTTTTTTTAACCATTTTTGGTACCAAAGCGTGGTTGGGGTCACCTTATTCATTGTTGCTCTCTATCATCCTACGTTACAATTTCATCTACATCACACCATTGAACTCCATTATTGACACTCTCAAATCAATATAGGTTTTGGATTTCATATTTTAATTTGTTATTCTTTCTATTTATGATGGAATTTTGGACTTTTAACCTTTTCTTGTGTCAATCATCATGACTTACTATCCTTTAAGTTAAGAAAATTGTGATTATTATCATAAAGGGTCAAGTGATTATCGTAATTATGAGTATTTATTTTATTGCCAAGATGCTTATTCACCTTATCACCATGATTCTTATGAAGCCTCTATGAAACATTGTCATGAATATATAGAGGAAATTAGAAAAATGGCTAAGGAGCTAAAGGCAAATTTTATGCGTAGACAAAATGTCCACCATGATTTTTAGTGCAAAAAAAAAAAAAATTGAAGCAGATAAAGATTTTATTGAACTTGAACTTTTTCCCTTGAAGAGGTGGAAGAAGAAGAGTTTGAAGATGAAATCTATGGAGCTTGTGATCGTCCATTTGATTTAGAGGATCATGGCTTTCGGCTTAAAGAATATCAAATTGATCTTAAAGAAGATGTGGATATCTCAAGTGAGATCACTGATATTATTAAAAACCTTCCAACTGAAATTGTTGGGGATCTTACTAGAAAGATCAATAATATTGATGTTATTGATCTAAAGAGTTCACAAGTTCATTCTCTCATTAAATTCATGATTAGTGACGAAATTGACAATCCAAAGGTCATCTTGTTCTAATTCTTGTCACTGCCTGCTCCATTACCATAAGTTATTGGGTATTTCTTTGTGCTGCTTCATTACTTCAAAACTCAAAGATGAGTTGTTTCCAACCAGAGAAGAATGATGCAGAATAAAGTAAATTTTAATTATATTTTATGTAATATTTAGTTATTTTATAATTTATAATTTTGGATTTTGGGAATTTAATTAGGAGTTTAAAATTGTTAGGAAATTAGCTTAATTAGTGGGGATTGAATTATCATTAACTCAGCACTGACTTGTTTCTATGTTGTCAGTAACTTAGTACTATTTAGATCCAATATATTATCTAGATTGTCTAGATTCAATGTACTGTCTGTCTTTAATGTACTATCTAAATTCTATGTATTAGTTTTTAGTATAAATAGAGGAGTTGGACATCTTATTGTGACACAGCTTACATAAATATTATTTCTTTATTTTGATATGGTATCAGAGCCATATCATCCACCTTGAACCCCAACCCTAATTCTCAATTTCTTCTTCTCCCTACTAATCCTTATTCTCAACTTTTGTTAACCCTTTTCTGAAATTTCTAATCCCCTTCTTCATTTTTAAGTTCCTTTGTCTTTAGGTTTCTCTGATTAGATCAAGAAGGATTTAGGTTCCTCCATCTTTGGGTAACTAAAACAGCCACATTGGGTGGCCATCAAGGCTAAAGATGCAACTAGTAGGTCGCGCCTAAGTAGAGGCACAAATTCACGCTGCTTGGAGCAACGCGAGAGTGTTCTTGTGTCATGGGGTTGCGATGCAATCCTTGATTTGGTGGTGTTAATTTGATGCTACAATGAGCACAATCAGAGAGTAGCTTTGATGATAGTTTGGTAGTGTGCATTGGTATGTTAATGTTGACTGTCTAACTAAGGGTGTTGGAAATTGTGTGAAGATTAGTCAAAGAAGGTCAATGGGATAGCTTAGAAAAAACTGGCAGAAGGCTTCTTAGGGCTATGTTAATAAGTGATGATATGTTGCCAAGGAAAATAGTTAAAAGAAGGTTGAGAGAGTAGCTCAAGGGAAGCTAGCAGAAGACCTGTGGGAGTTGTGTTTACCAAGGACATCAGTCACATATTATGTTATAGTTGTGGTTTGTGAAGCTTTATGCTCAGGGGGAGTTGCTTGCTTGTTGCTGCACATTGTTGGCTTGTTGTGAGTTTATTTTTGTTAAAAGTGTCAAGTGATTATATTTTTTGTTATGTTGAGTTAAAAGTGTGGTGATTCATATTTTGCAACAAGTTAAAACTTTTGTAAGTTTCAACTTGAAGGGGAGTGTTAGAAAATTAACTTAATTAGTTGGGATTGAATTGTTAGTAACTCAACATTGACTTGAGTCACTAACTTATCTCTGTGTTGTCAGTAACTCAGTACTGTTTAGATTCAATGTATTGTCTAGACTATTTAGATTCATGCACTATCTAGATTCAATATACTATCTAAACTTTATGTATTAATTTTGTAGTATAAATAGAGAAGTTAGACATCTTATTGTGACATAGCTTACACAATATTATTTCTTTGTTTCAACAAAAATTGTTTCAAATTTATAGGAGTTTGTTATTATCTATTTAGTTTTAAGTTATCCTATTTAGTGTAGGATTTCTACTCAATTATATTTCAATTCACGTAAGATTAGGATTTAGTGTCTTTTTAAGGCATTATTTTTATCTCCAATAATCAAAGTTAGATATTAAATTTGATTATTCAAAGAATATGTACTTGTGTATCTTCTTTTCTATATACTCTTAATCATAGAATATATATCAAGTCTTCAGGTGGAATGAAAATACAAGGAAGCATTAACTTGATGATGACATTCTAAACAACATTCATTGTAATCACATACTCAACCTGCACTAGCTGAAAATTCAACTCTAACTACCTATATGAAGAAATTATCAACATACCTTTAATTCCCTACAGATATCTGGAACTGAAAACCATGTCTCATCTATCAATACTTCAGGAGTCCAAGGCTTTCCAGTAAACACAACAGAAGCCATAGAAGACGTTAAAACAACCCTTTTCACAGATGATGATTTTGCACATGATTTAAGAACATTAAGAGTTCCCTGCAGTGCTGGATCAATTAATTCAGCCTGAAATTTGGAAAGCAAAATTTGAAAGGTCGTAAACAGGCAGCTATTAGTTGCAAAGTAGATCACAAAACTGTAATATCTGTCCTGGACTAATGGACTTCAGATAATTGCCAAAGCATCCATCCTAAAATACTCGAGAAAATTCTACCATCTCAGATCATCAAGCATGCTCTAAGAAACACCAGAATGCCCCATTTAGCCCATCAGTTCAGATCAATATAAGGTGTTCCAAGGTGACCCAAACAGTTAGTGGTCTAAGATAAAAGTAAAAGTCAGTCATTGCTTAGCTTCGAAAAACTGATAACACTACAAGACGTTGCTCCAAAATGAGGGTGTTAAAAAGGCTAATACCCTTATGCTTCCTCTCTTAATTTATCTAGCAGGCCTATTAATCATAGTGCACACATAACTGGCCTTTAGGAATGGTGCTCAACTCTTTCCAATCTAATTTTCCAAAACGTCCAAGAAATCGTCCACTAGCAAATGAAAACCAAAAAAGAAAATAGCTACACTTAAGTCTAATAATGTCCTAGAGTTATGCACCACTATACTTTTACTGCTTCTTTCTCTCCTTAATAAAAGTTCCTTCTATCTGCAGGAAAAACAGAGTGGAGTAATAATAAACTCATTTGACTATATCTAGTAGGCCGCTCATTATTTGCCACGGAGGGAGCTTTTGGGAACTGCACTACAACTGACAGTACGTATTGGAAAATTTAGTTGTAAGCTTAACACAAGAAATTAAATACTAAATTGCTGGTACTACTATTTTAGGGGACTTCGATTCTAAACAAGAATAAATTTGAAAGCCCTTGACAAAAGGCCTCATTATGGAGCTGATCCCACCATAGACCTCTCCCCCTCCCGAAAGCAAAAAGATAAGAGATAATGTATAACACAATTAAGTCTTTAAACAAATTACTAGCATCGAATAATAAAATGCTCTTCTGTGGGAAGACCCCAGTCAGTTATCTATCAACAAATATACCTGCGGGTCTTCAGCATTAAAAAACACAGGTGATGCGGTATGAAAGACTCCTTCACACCCCTCAATGATAGAGTCAAAGGAACCTTCTTCTTGAAGATTTGCTTTAAAAAGGTGTAATCTGTCCTTAGAACCATCGAGTTTAATCAAGTGATCTACCTTTTTTGGGTTATCTGCCGGCAGTTTCAAACCAGAATAAATTGATCATTCAAAATGATTTCGAGTCACGAGTTTACATATGCCTTTTGATAAGTACAGTTGACACAGGTAGTATAAGTATCCCATTCAGAAAAAGAACAAAGAAAAAACAGCCGTAAGAAACACCGAAAATGTCAAACCATAAGCATACCGAGGTTCGATTACCAGAAAACAGCAAATAAGAAATGATAAACTATATCATTCCAATAAAAGATTAGATGGGAAAGCACAGTAATATGGAATTTTTAATTGGGAATCTCACTGTGGATCTAATATACACAATGACATGCATACAAGATCATTGCTTTAATTTCATACACTGGCGTGTTCCCAGTTTGAGAGCATATTTTGCTTTCATGATCAAAACAGTTAATATCTAAAGAAACAAATGGATTATACCCAGAAGTTTATGAATAATTACAATGTCCGTTGAAAAGAAATTATTAGAGCCATAGACACCGTTATAGTGCAGACCTTTTCAATAAAAAAGTTTGTAATTTGGTGCTGAAATTTTTAAGCTGAGCAGCATATGCTTGCTACAAGTGGAAATAGAAGAAATTATAAAGGATTAATGAAAATGAGGGATACATATGCAACAGTTGAAAGTATTTTGTTGCCGGGTCAAAATCTGTACATTTGCTCCATCAATCATATCTTCATCTCTATCCAGCACAATTTTGAGGTTTTTACATCTCCTTGTGTACCATGTTGGACCATTGCTTTGATTTTAATCATATACCAATTACCATAATTTTTCTAATTGAATTCCTAAATATGTAAAAAAGGGCGTAAATAATGAAAACTACTATGGCATAATTTTCTCTTTTCTCCCTTTCTTTTTCACTCTTCTGTTCCTTTTTCTCTCTTCGATGTTTAAAGTCAAGACTCTAGTTAATAACAACCTAGTAACGATGCTTCAAAAAATGAGATATAAGCGCTAAAATATCCTCCTTTTAATCTGACAATGACTGGAATTTAAAATTTGGAACTGTGTGTCAAGCAATTACCAATGCAGTAATTATGATCGAAATTGAAAACGTAACAAAGCAACCGAACTGAGAATTGGTGAAGTCACTCACGAGGGTCGCGAACAGTGGCCCTGACAGTGTAACCACGAAGAAGAAGGAACTTGACAATCCATGAAGCAATATAACCGGAAGCACCAGTGACGCACACGATTTTTCCTGCACCGCTACTCATTCTCTCTCTGCTTCAGCTCTCACCGGCGTTTGGTAGATCAACTCTTTCTTTCTCGTTGTGAACGTGTCGCTACAGAGTATCAAGAAAACAGAGTTGCCGCTGATTGGCCAAATGAATGATATTAATAAAAACAGTTTCCATCATTTTCTGTCATTGTAATTGAATTGTCTGACGTAGGGGACCAAAAAAAGCACCCAACATAATTGTTTATTGATATGGACTGACAGAAATTTGAAAGTCAATCACTAAGTCTGCTAATTATTCAACAAATGCACACGGCACTCAAGTGTTCAGCCGCAATGCTGATTGATAGCTTAATCAAACAGGCTAGTTATCCTAAAGAACGCGAAACAATGATTTTAAATTCATGAAAACAACATGTCATTTTGCTACAAATAGTAACTGTGTTGATTATTCAAATCTGGTAAAACTAGGGGTAGGCATTGGACCGGGTCAAACTATTTAAATCCATTTCAAACCATAAAAAAAAAATTTGGACTAAGTTAAAATGGGATAAAATAAATATTATATAATATTTTGGCTTAAGATGAAGTAAATTAGATGGGGTTGGATTTTTGTCCCCTCTATTGGGTTGCTGCGAAAACACAACAAAATTTATATATATATATTTTAAATTCTTATGCTATATATATATATATATACATTTTCTGAATTCTAATATTATAAAACAATATCGTTTTGTAAAATGATGTTATTTTTTAGCTTGCCCTAAAATTTTTACAAGCACAAGCAGTCAAGAGGCTGCTCAACTTTAGCAAACCAACACTGCTCCTCCCTCCCTCGTCTTGAACCCTCAGTCCCTCAACTCCCTCTCTCACGAGCTACAAGTTTCGTTCGTTGTCTCGTTCGTTGTTTCGTCATTTCCAACAGTTAACGCTAATCACTTACCTCCTCCCACCTTATCTCGACCGCCTCTCCTCGTTTTGGCTCTTCTATCGCCTAATCGTTACATTTTGACACTTTGAGTTTTCAATAGTCGATCGAACCTTATCCTCGCTCCACCGCTCGCCTCACGTTCGTTCATCTCCATCCTAACCTAAACTAACTCACCCAAGTGAAACCGAACCATTCCAACTTAAGAATATTAGTTTGAAAAATTTTTTAACTGTGATTAGACTAACTTAATAAGGGATTGGGTTCAACTAGGTTGATAGAATTTTGTTCCAATCTAAACCGTCCCACCCAATGCACACCTCTTGGTAAAACATTCATCCCTGCATCTGATTTACTGGGTAACACTGGATAAATTAATTCCATCTGATAAGTCTTCTACCCGACAGGCATGCCCATTTCTTCATATTCCGTCAGCAGAATCAGTTCAGCACCCGACCAAGTTTCTCTTTATAAAAGAAGCCAGCATCTTCCGGCTGCTCCCTCAAGGATTTCATGAGCCATTCTTGGAGCAACATCCCTGGTAGGTGATCCGCTATGAGCAGAACAGGTTCCAAAAGCCATCACTCTCAATAACCACGGAACAGCAACCCTTACTTATAGCCACACGCAGTCCTTTCTTCAGAGCAATTGCGTCAGCCATCACAGCCGAAACAGTAACAATTGCCTTCATTTCTTGGAAAGGCTGGAAAAAAAAAATGGGCCTAAGAAGGAAGAATCTGTTTATCGAATTGGGTTTAAAAGGCATTCAGGGGAAGACTCCTGCCATCCCGAAGACACGGAAGGCTCATGAAATTTCATACCCAATGCAATGAAGGCACTGAATTCTGCTGCACACAACCAAAGCTATAAATTACAAAAATTTTATTCTATGAAATGCACCGTTGCTGAATATAAAATTTGTACGAGAGCTGAAGTTTTATTGCAAAAAAAACAATGTACCCATTGGATGTGTACGGGTGTTCACACCCAATTCCTTTCAGAGTAATATTAGAGTCACATATTTATATTTATATATTTTTTATAAGTAATCATTTAATATTGGTGTTTTATAAATTTTAAAATTTTACACTATTTAACACCTGTATTTTATAAAAATTTATATAAAATATGTAAGTATAAAAATGAGAGCCTGACATTACTCTTTTGGAAAATCCAAATTTTGTTTTCTTCTAATGTTCTCTTATACTTATATATTTTATACAAATACTTATAGAACACTAATTTCAAATGATACAAAATTTCAAAACTTATAAAATATCGGTGTCAAATGGTGATTTGTAAAAAAATATGTAAATATAAATGTATAGATCTAACATTATTCATTCTAGTTTGAAGTTATAAGTAAGTTTAGTAAGAATCTATTTGAAAAGCAAGTAGGTTTCTCTAGTTTTAAATAGTATTCAACTAAATCTTTATAATTTAGTATATTAATACTAAAGTCCCTATAATAATTATAAAGATTTACTTATAGTTAATTAAGTAAATTATTTTTATATGACATCATAACAGGAAGACATGACAGTGACTAAAGGTTTAACAATAAATATTATTAAAATTTACTTATATAATTTTAAATTATAAGAATTTATTTAAAAATTAGAATTTATTATAAAGATCTGTGACATAATTAAACCTAATATTAAAGTCCAATAATTTGTCAAGGTACTTGTCAGATGACAACTTGAGGAGAAAAGTTTTTCCTTGCACAATTTACAGTTCAACAAATAGAAGGTAAAATGAGTTTAAAGGTCACTCTTCCTTCTAAAGTCTTTCAAGTGATAAAACCATGTTAAATAATAGTTGTATTTGATGAGTGAATTACGGGTTTTTGGTCCCGCATTTTTAGTGGTGCCGTCAAAGTTGTTCCTTATTGAATTTCGTTCTTGAAACATTCACTTCAATTAGCATACTTATGTGGACCATTGAAGATTGAGACAGCACCGTTGATTGACAAAATCAAGAGCCAAATGCCAACTCAAACACACTAAAAACGACATCATTTTAGTAAAGGATATTGGGTATCTTCCCCAAATCAGGTCTTCTTCTTCAGTCCATAGCAAATGTTATTGCTTTTGAGGAATTTCAGATTGCTATTGTTGTGTTCATGTGCCTCACTTGTGAACAATTCAATATTTTTGCAATATTTGGTTAGATTCAAGAAGACATTCAAATAAAGAATACACAAGGATGAAAATAATCTTCTCTATAAGAATTGTCATAACTGAAGTCATTATTGTAACAATACGTGTCGGTCTCTACTTCATTTCTTTCTCGCCTACCTCACCCGTTTTCATCGCCCACTTATAATTGCTTTTGGCTTTGTCTTCCATTTGTCTTTTTTCTTCTTTAGGTGCTCATTTTGAGGCCATGTTGGATAGTGATATACTTGAGAAATCCATGGGGACCATATTCTGAGTTCTATCTCTTCCCAATGCTTTTTATTTCAACTTTTGACTTTTAATGTCTTATCCTTTCCAATTTCAAAATTCAAATTGTTTCTGGCTTCGTCCCTTTCCTTGATCTTTCCTCAAATAACAACTCAAATTATTTTCTCCGTTGCTTGCCGAGAAAAAGGAGAGGAAGGAGAAATGGGAGCAGGAATGGATCAACTTTCTAAGAATGTTATGTTGTTTCCTTTCCAATTTTTATGGACAACTTTTAAGAGGCATTTTGAAAGCAAAATTATATTTTTCGTATGCTCATCTAAATGTGTGTTCATTAGCTCTCATCTTCTTCCGTTGGGGTTGAAATTCTCATTTCAAGTGTTGGAACATTTGTCTAAAGCAGATGCCTAGGCATAATGAAAACATGAACTCATCGGCCTATTCCAAAGATTAGTGATTAAAGGGCTAAGTTGTAAACAAGAAAGATGAGAGCCTCATATGATGCCTACATAGGAGATTAGAGGCCTACACCCTCACATAATGAAGATCAAAGCCCATGTCTTTTCAAGGCAAGGTTGATAACCCTAGAAAACTCGGTGGCTTGGGAATGTTTAAGGAAAACCATTCTTATGCCATTCTTATCCTTATCTAGAAAGTAATTTTTGCAAGCGGTTATGGTTAACCTAGAAGTCTAATCCCAGCCTCTTTTGTACCCATGGTCACTCGGTACCTCTTTGCTTCTAAATATAATCTTGAGTTTCCTTTCAAAAAAACAAAAAAAAAAAACCTTGCAGTCTAATCCAATTAAACATCCAATCAGGTGAAAAGTCAAATTCCATTCAAGATGCTAATAAATATAAAAAAAACCAAGGACTAGAGATCAAGTTGAATGAAGATTAATGATTTAGTTACTGAGTAGTTTAATTTATTACAAGCCTTTTTAACAATTGTTCTTGTCCAAGCATTGTTGAGCTTATTGTAAACAAGATGGAGTTTCTAAAACCAAAGGCACAAGCTTGGTTGCAGTTTTTTGAATTAAAAGGTCAGAAACTCTTTTTCTTTGAAGCTTTCTATGGTCTCCTTGAGGCTCAGCTCGGAAGGTATAAATTCAATTCCCAAGCTTTGTGCCTTTTCTTTTGACACTTGATATGTTGGCATAAGGGGGTTATCATCTGCACATCTGTCAAAATTATTGAGATTTTAAGAAATGAAATTAGCAAAATTAATAATACAATCTTTGAATCATATAAACTTATACCAAGAGATAGAAAAGTCAGGGTGCAAGACAATTCTGTCATATAATAATATTGAAGATATAAATTAAGAAGCCATCATCATCAAGTCTCACTAACATGAATCAGGAAAATTAAATCAAGCTCCCTCTAATCAAAAGATAATAAATAGAGATAATAATCACCAAGTAAACACTTAGGCAAATTCTTTTCCTTGATTAAAAAGTCCATCTAACAAGGGTCACATTTGGTCAAAACCCTTTATTTCATCAGTTAGTTACTAATGATTAAGAACATAACTGTTAGAGGAACAATAGGTATGACATTTCAATTTTCTTATTTGGCCATGCAGTAGTTCAAGTTAAGTTCATAAAGAATGATAAAACATATGGAGCTTGACATTAACTGCCATTTGGTGAAAGGCTAAAAGCAAGGGATCAATTAAATTGTAAACGAAAGCTGGCCCAAGAAAGCAACATCAAGTGTTGGGATTATGCAGATGTCCTACTGCAAGCTAAATGCAGAACAATGAGAAACAGTATCATGTCATGACTTTATGTGAATCAATGATTTAAAATGTTTTTTTGCAGGGCTATCCAGACTCATAGAGGCATAGCATGTACTGTAAGAGTAAAGGCGGTGTCAACCATGACAAAATTTGCATCCCGCAGTTGATAACTTCATGACATCGCCAGTATCCCAAACAACAAGCAATTAACACCAATGGGAGGAATTTACCTTTTATAATGGATCCTTGACATAGTTAATGTGAGCTCTCATAAACGGTTAATCAAACAATACTAATTTAAAGGGGAAAAACTGTCATTTTACATCAACCTAAGGACAGCTGATAAGATGCACAATGTAATATTTAGAAGGAAAGAATACAATGCAAGAAAAAAAAAAAAGATTGAGTTCTTTTGTATGATGGTCTTTCAGTTAAGATCTTCATTTTTCCTTTGTATAACTTCTAAAATTTAACCCTTGCAAGCTTAGCAACTGCCAATCATGCAGGGCGAAGTTAGTTACCATCCCCCTACAGAATGTTTATAGACTGTTTATAGATGCATGCTTAGAACTTTTAAAAAATTACTTCTCTGCATAAATCTCACAATTTTAGAACCTGCAGAACTCTCGTATGTTTTAGAATTTTTATCTCCGCAGCATTGTAAATAACAGAAAAGTTTCTATTGGAATTCGGGTTGCTTTGCTTGATTCTGCTCCTCTGACTATTTCTTAAGATAGGAGTGCTTGGTTTTTAAATTCCTTAAATGGGTTTTCTTGAAAATCTTTTTCATTTCGGATTCGTAACTCATTCATAATTTAGAAATCCATTTTTTCTTGCTAACCCCATTTGGATATCCAGAGTCCCTCCTAAGGTTGAAAGCAATAATCAAAAGGATTGATACTACTGATCTGCCACAAATTCAACGATTACAGAAATTACTTTTTCTGGATAAAAGCATAAATTGTTCCACAAGTTCTGAAGCTGCTGCTCAGTTATCATACATTTTTCCGTAGGAAGTCATCTCTGAAGCATGCTTGTTGGAAGAATGTACATAATAGATGTTAAATATAAAAAACATTGCCGGACCTCCATCTATAAGTTTAAGCTCTTAGGACGAATGCTTTGTGATATGGTATCAGAGCCCTTTGACCAATTGGCTAGAAGTTCCATATTTGATGCGTCATTTATCAAATTAAATTAAATTTTGACATAGGTTCTTTCTCCACATAAGTTCAAAGGGCTTTCTACACTTAAGTGTTCTTTTTCTGCACTTTGTGTGAGGAGGCGTATTAAATATAAAAACTATTCCTAAGTTTCTACCTAGAAGTTTAAACTTTTTAGGATTATTAATTCTTAACGATAGTAGTTTTATTCTTTTATTTCTTTGTGATTGCACTGCACTGCACTGCATTGTTGTCAATGCTCTATGGCAGTTGATGGCAGCCACCTCCAAAATCACCATGGCACCATGGCGGATGGCATGGTGGATTTAGAAGAAACCAAAAATTGAAAAAACCAAGAAATTAAAGAATAAGGCATTTTTGGTGGTTTTTATGCGAATTGACCACACCATCGAAATCATAAGGCTCTAATCGGCCTAAACTTAGAAGTTCATGGACAGACTTCTCCCGTTTTCATGCACATGCCTCTACATGCGGCCATATGCAATTGGGTTTGCCTTAGCTTATCTTCTGCACCTTTCTTGGCCCTTTCCAACCCATTTTCACTCTAGTTTAAGGTTTTCTGAGAGCCACCTTCCATCTAAACCATGTCAAATTCCAGTTCATCAATTACTTTGTCTCCCAATCTAGTACTACTTTTTCTCTGTGATCACTGGACTTCTTGTTATCTCTTTTGAAAAGTTGATGGGTAGTGCTAATCACATAACTTGGGCTACTTCCGTTAAATTGTGGTTTCTGGGTTAAAGTTATGAAGATCACTTAAACACAAAAGAGAATGACATTCTCGCACCTACCAAATTGGATAAAGATTGAAGCTTTCTTATGCAAATCTGTATGGCAATCTATTTATCCTAAAGCCCTTGTCGTCTACTATAATTATAAGACTTGTTATAAGCTGTGGACCAGAGCTAAGAGTTTGCACACTAATGATATCCAAAATCTTTACACTGCTGTTTCCAATCTGGTTCACTTGAAGCGACCAGATATGGATATGTATGATTACATAGGCAATGTCGAATCTCTAAAGGAGGAGTTAAGTGCCTTAATGCTTCTTATCAGTACTGCTGAAGAGCAGAAGCAAAGGGGTAAGTTTTTCAAGGTTTTTGACTTGGGTGTGATCTGTCTAAGCTTGCCTTATTCAAGACTAGATCCTAGCTACTTCTCTATTCCTTCTCTTGAAAATATTTTTGCTTGACTACTATGTGTCTCTTCTCATATTGAGGAGAAAATAATGGAAACTTGGTTACAGTGGTATAGACATGTACAAAGAAAACTGTTAGAGAATTTAGTAAGAAAAATTGATGAAATAATTTTTAGTCTAATGAAAAGAGATAGAGGAAGACTAAAAATGATACTTTGAGAGGTTATTAAAAGTGATATTTAGTTAAATGGTAATTCTAAAAATTTAATTTCGTATAAAACTTAATAACACCGTTTAATCTATATAAACAACCTCACTTAATAGGATAATATTTTACTTTTTATTGTTGCTGTTACTGTACTATGTGTCTCTTCTCCTATAATAGTGCTTGAGACCTCTTTGGAAGAATCTTCTGTGTTGGCCTCTACAAATAGTGTTAAAGGAGATTAAAGAGGAGGACGTGGTAGTTCAAATTGGGGGAACAGCCCAAAATGCAATTATAGTCATAAGTTGGGCCACACTAGAGAACAGTGTTACAAATTAAATGGCCAACCATCTTGTGCTGCAAATGTTGTTAAGATTGATAATTAGGCCTCTAAACCCAAAGTGTCAGAGGGTTAGTCATCTCCGTCCATTTTCTTGACTAGAATTGATTATGAGGAATACCTCTAGCATAAGCAGTCATCATGACCTGTTGCTTTTGTTGCTCAAACTGGTACTTCTATTGCTTCCATTACTCAATCTTCCACACTTGGAGCATGGGCTCTTGATTCTAGCACCTCCGATAATATTTCTAGTTATCAATGGTTTTTCTTGCATATCACTAGTTTCACATGTTTTCTTTTGATACTCAATAGTTGCTATGGGAATTGGTCTAGCTTAACCTCTTCCTTCAATAATTTGTATTCTATTCTTCATGTTCTAGTTGTCATCTCAATCTCATCTGAGTTAACAAATTAATTCATGCCCTTAAGTACTATTACTTTAGTTGATAATGTTGTTCTTGTGCAGGATCGGAATAAGAGACAGATGATTAGTCCAAAGAGTGAATCACAGTGGCTTTATCATCTCACCATGCTTCCATCCCATTGAGTCTCCAACTATTATCCACAATTGCCTGGGACATCTTATTCTTTACAAACTCCAGAAGATAGTTCCAAGTCTTTCTAGTTGAACTTCGTTCGATTGTGAACTGTGTTAGCTTGGTAAATAGTCTTGTACATTGTTTTCCAAGTGTGCCAATATTCGGGCTACATGAATCCCTTTGAATTGGTTCATCTGATATTTGGAGTTCTAGTTGTATCACCTTTGTTTTGGGATTTCAGTATGTTGTATCCTATTTCAGTATTTTGTAACCTTTATTGATGATTATTCTCAAACCACTTAACTACAATTAATGAAAATCTTTTTAAGTTATTTCCTACTTTTAAAGACTTTTGTGCTGAAATTAAGACTCATTTTAATGTTTCTATCCAAATGTTATGCAGTGACAACCCATCTGAATATTTCTCACCAACTCTAAAATAAAGTAAGCTATTATTTGTCCTTCACAATTTTAAAAGGTTCAGCAGATGCAGTCTTTGTAATTATATAATATGTACTTTTAAAATTATAGAAAGTAATTTAACTTACTTATCTGGAAGCTGTAATGTTGGATACAGTTTGCGTAAAATCTTCACAACTTCTGAGAAGTGTAACACTCTCTCGACCAAACAATACCTTCCTTTGGCTGACGGAATCTCGTATGCCCGAATATGTGCGTTTGCAACATCTTTCACATTGATCCATCCAAAAACAAAATTTGGAAATGTTTGGGCACCTTCATCAAACAAGCAAGTGAAAGAGTAGCTTATATTAATCAACCCGACAATTCTAGTCCACAGGGAAAAACTGAAATCTAAGAAAACAAATTAGAACTGTGCTTAACTAAGCTTCATATCAAGGTATTGCTACCCAAGGTTATTTTATACCAGGGCTCAAGGTAAATCACTCAAGGTGATTACTTCATATCATATTCAGATCCGACATTTATATATTAGAGATAATTTGATTTATAGATTTGCATGAAGTGTTATATAACCTAAGATCTGCAATTTTTGTGACATACCTCAAAAATTAAGTTGTAGTGTAAGTTATTATAAACCTCCCTTTCTTGTACTTCTTTCCCTTTCTATTTTAAAAAATTTACAATAGCATCTATCCCTTTCAAATTCAAAAGATCTAGAAAAAGTAGGAGAGTTTAAAAGGATTCCTTTTAATGCAGACAAAGCATACAAGAGGATTTTAGTACAGCAAAAACAAAAAACTACCATTTAATAGGTTTAAAATTTCTGCACAACTTGAGTTGAGCTCTGGTTGTAAGAGAGGCCCTATTGTCATTGCCGGGTGAATAGTAACCATGTCAATGTTGTTTTCTTTAACAAATTTCCAAGCAGCCTCTTCAGCCAAGGTCTTTGAAAGAGCATACCACCTCTGAAAGCACAAAATGGGAAGAAATAAGAAACTTGAAGAGCATTTTGACATAGATTAAAATTCAATACATTTCTGCACATTGAAACAAATACATTAGCATTATAGCTCCACTGTGGTTGTCCTCTTCATACAAGGTTGAAAAGATTAAGTGTTAGAGATCAAACATATTTCGGAGCCTGCAAGTAATAGTTTAAACTTTTAAAATGACTGGTACTTTGACTGTAGGCTATTCTCAAGAAGTTTTAGTTAGAAGGAAACAGCTGATTGAGTTCAGGTTCTCAAAAGTACAAGCAACTACATTTTTCAAGTGCCAGAATATATATCAAGTCTTCAGGTGGAATGAAAATACATGGGAGCATTAACCTGATGATGACATTCTAAACAACATTCACTGTAATCACATGCTCAACCTGCACTAGCTGAAAATTCAACTCTAACTACTTATATGAAGAAATTATCAACATACCTTTAATTCCCTACAGATATCTGGAACAGAAAACCATGTCTCATCTATCACTACTTCAGGAGTCCAAGGCTTTCCAGTAAATAAAACAGAAGCAATAGAAGATGTTAAAATAACCCGTTTCACAGATGATGATTTTGCGCATGAATCAAGAACATTAAGAGTTCCCTGCAGTGCTGGATCAATTAATTCAGCCTGAAATTAGGAAAGCAACAGTTGAAAGGTGGTAAGTACTACAGGACATTGCTCCAAAATAAAGGGCTTAAATAGGCTAAGACCTTTACGCTTCTTCTCTTCAATATCTAGCAGGCCTATTAATCATATATATCACAGATCATAGGCCCGTATGGAATGTTGCTCAAATCTTTCCTGTCTAATTTGCATAAATGTCCTAGGCTTCGCCTACTTGCAAATGGAAAACAAAAGGAAAATAGCTTCACTTTAAGTCTAATAATGTCCTAGGGTTATGTACCACTATACTTTTACTACTTCTTTATCTGCTTAATAAAAATTACTTCTATCTGCAGGAAAAATAGAGTGGACTAATAATAAACTCATTTGACTATATCTAGTAGGCTGTCTTATTATTTGCCAAGGGCCAAAAATCAAAGGAGTCTTTTTATTTGCTTAAGGGACAAAAAGTAAAGAACAGAGCTTTTGGGAACTGTCAATACAACTGATGACACATATTTGAAAATTCAATTGTATGCAAAGCAGAAGAAATGAAATACTAAGGCTGTGTTGTTTTCATTTTCAGTGAAAACAGAAAATGGTAATAAAAATGTGTTTATTTGCAAAACGTGAAAACGTTTTCACTGAAAATGTTTTCTAAAATAAGGTAAATTTTAAAAACAATAAAAAGATGATTTTATTGTTTTTTATGTAAATTTTATAAATAGAAAATATAAATTGAAAATACAGTGACATTTTTGAAATTATTATGTAAACCTTAAATTCTAAATCTCTAAATCCCAAAATCCTAAATCTTAAATTCTTAAACATCAAAATCTTAAATTCTAAACCCTAGCCCCCATAACTCAAAGCCCTAAAACTCTAAACCCTAAATTTTAAAACGTTGAATCCTTAATTTTAAACACTAAACCCCCAAAACCTCAAATCATAACCCTAAAACTATAAACCCTAAAACCGTAAAATCCTAAAAGCCTAAACCCTAAACCTCCAACCCCAAACCTTAAATCTTAAAACCATAAACCCAAAACCTAAAAATCTTAAACTCCAAAATCCCAAACCCTACATCCTAAACCCTAAATCCTAAAGTCCTAAAGTCCTAAACCCCTAACCCCGAAAACCTAAATCTAAAACCCTAAATTTCAAGCTCTAAATCTCAAACCTTTAATCATCTAAACCTTAAAACTCAAACTCTAAACTCTCAACCTAAACTTTAAATTCTAAAACCTAAATGTTAAACCTTAAACTAAATGTATTTTTATTATTTTCATTTTTTAAAAATAGAATGTGACTAATACAAACTAAACATATTTTCATTTTCAAAAGAAAATTATTTTCAATAAAAACAAATCCAAATGAAAATAAAAAATATTTTCGCAAACTAAATGTACCCTAAATGGCTGGTACTCCTATTGCAGGAGACTTTGATTTTAATCAAAAATAAAATTTACTTTAACATTTGAAAACCATTGCCAGAACGACTCAATATCGAGCTTATCCCATTATTAAGAGTCTTCAAACAAATTAATAGCATCAAACAATAAAATGCTTGGCTGCAAAAAGACTGCAGTTAGTTATCTATCAACAAATATACCTGTGGGTCTTCAGCATTAAAAAAAACAGGTGATGCGGTATGAAAGACTCCTTCACACCCCTCAATGACCGAGTCAAAGGAACCTTCTTCTTGAAGACTTGCCTTAAAAAGGTGCAATCTGTCCTTTGCACCATCTAGTTTAAGCAAGTGATCTACCTTTTTTGGGTTATCTGCAGCAAGTTTCAAACCAAAATAAATTGATCGTTCAAAATGATTTTGAATCAGTAGTTAACAAAGAAAGAAAGAAAAAACAGCCACGAGAAACACTGAAGATGTCAAACCACAAGTATACAAAGTTTCGATTAATAGAAAACAGCAAATAAGAAATAGTAAAGCATATCATTCTAATAATGGATTAGATGGGCAAGCACAGTAATTTGATATTTTTGTTGGAAATCTTACTGAGGATCTAATACAACAATGACATGCGTACAAGATCATTGCTTTTATGCTATACATTGGTGTGTTCCCGGTTTGAGAGCATATTTTCCTTTCATAATCAAAATAGTTAATTTCTAAAGAACCCCATGGTTTATAGCCAGAATTTTAAAAATAATAACAATGTCCATAGAAAGGAAACTATTAACAGTCACCCTTGCAGTTCAGGCCTTTCCAATAGAAATCTTTGAAATTTAGTGCTGAATTTTTTTTAATCTGAACGGCACGTGCTTGTTACAAGTGAAAATAGAAGAAATTAACAATGATGAATGAAAATGAGTGAACATATGTAGCAATCGAAAGCAATTTGTTGCCTGGTCAAAATCTGCTCATTTCTTCCATCAATCATGTCTTCATCTCTATCCAGCACAATCCTGAGGTTTTTACATTTCCTTGCATACTGTGTTGGACAATTGCTTCAATATTAATCATAGCAATTACCATAAGTTTTTTAATTGAATTCCTATATATATATAAACAAAACGGAGTAAGTTATGTGAACTACTATGGCATAATTTTCTCTTTTCTCCTTTGTTTCCCTCTTTCCATTTTTCTCTGTTCAATGTTTAAAGTCAAACTCTGATGAGGAACAGCCAAGTATAACGGTGCTTCAAAAAATGAGATATAAGGGCTAAAGTATGCTACTTTTTAATCTGACAATGACTAAAATTTAAAATCTGGAAATGGGTGTCAAGCAATTGCCATTACAGAAATTACGATCGAAATTTATGACAGATCAAAGCAACCAAACTGAGATTTGGAATAGTCACTCACGTGGGTCGCGAACAGTGGCCCTGACAGTGTAACCACGAAGAAGAAGGAGCTTGACGATCCATGAAGCAATGTAACCGGAAGCACCGGTGACGCACACTATCTTTCCTGCACTGCTGCTCATTCTCTCTCTGCCTCTGCTCTCACTGCCCTTTGGTGCATCAACTCTTTCTTTCACATTGACGCTACGTCAGTACAAAGAAAACACACTTGCCGCTGAATGGCCAAATGAATTAAAAAACAGATTTCCCCCGTCATCTTTGTCTTGTTATGGTGGAGTTTCCTCTGTTGTCCAGTCTGTCATCAGATATGCTCATGGCGGCGAGAATCTGTTACAAACTTACCGCAAGTTGATGTATAAAAAATAACAATTTCTTCTCCCAAAAAGAGCGTTTTCTGTCACCGAAATTTGGTTCGTTCACATGGCGGACCTAACAAAAGCACCGTCTGGAAGGACTGACGGAAGTTTTCAAGTCAGTCCCATATAGGCTGGTACAGAGTCAACAAATGCAGATCTCATTCAGGAGTAGCAGACTGCACGTGGCAGTTGGATAAGGATCAGCTAACATTGGCTTTCAGAAGTCTGACTTCCGATAAATCTTAACCTTCTAAATTTATGTGTGATTAGATTTTCGACATGAGAGAGAGAGAGAGGAGTGGGATGCCTAAACGCGGCTGAAAAGAGCACCCAAATTTTCACGCAAGCTCAAATTTTCTATTTTTTAAAAAGAAAATAGGAAAAGCTAACTCATAAAGGATTAAAAAAATATTATGTGAAACGGGTTCGGTCAGTTCAATCCGATCTAATCTGCTTTAATCTAAAGCCTATTCAGTTGGGTGAAAAAAGTTTTTGAATTTCTTTAGGTAAGAAAAATAATTTTTTAACTTAATCTTAATTCTATAAAGTTGATAATGTAAGAAATTAATCAAGCGAATTGACCGTGTATTTAAACTTAAATTTATGTTGATAATTAATATAAATTTTTATATTTAAAAATTTTAAACTATAAAAATAATTATAAATTTATAAATTTTTTTTATTAGAACAAATGAAAATTAAAGGCAATCAAGATATAAGTTATTAAATATAGCAATTTTTTATTTCAACGAAACACATTGATAAAGCAAGCTGGCACATAGCAATTTTTTTTACAAACTTTAATAGAGATAATTAATAAATTATAAACATTGTGTGTTAAGTATGTACATTGCCTTCCTTGCTTTTATTTATTTAATTTTTTAACTCTTTTATGTGAAAAAGAACTTATTAATTAGTTCTGTACAATTTGTCGCTGCTATGCCACCTCCATGAGTGGCAAAATTGGAGTGAGTTAGTATTTTACATTATTCGCAACACTCTTTGATCAGTTGAAATTGCTAATTTGCAAGCAGTTCAATTATTTTTATTTAAGATGTTTGAATTTTAGTAGATTATATATAACTGTGATTGAAATGCACAAGTTCCCCAAGTTGTTGGAAACACATTCATTCTTTTTTTTTTTTTTAATCACTCTATTATGTTGATATGAATATGCTCATAATAAATTATATTGTATTGGAAAAATAAGCGTAACATAAATTTCAATAAAATATCAAACAATAAACCTGGTATAAATTAAAATGCATGCAATTTTAAACAAAATATACTTTTGGGAGCAAAATTTCATTGTCACTTAGTCTAATTTTAGTACAAAGTAAAGATAATAATAATAATAATAATAAATAAAATAATTAGTGTGTTGGCCTGTGTCTGACTAGGCATACTTAGTTTGATATCAGCTCAATTTGAGTTGAGCCAAAAAAATATTTAAAATTTTTAAAGTAAATTTTTTTAATTTAATCTTTAATTTTTTAAGGCATTTTAAATAAATTAGGTGATCGGAGCCAAAATTGAAGGCTATACTTATATCTTCCAATTTTTATTAATTTTAATCCCAAAAATTTCATAATTAAATAGAAATGTTATCAAATTTAATTATAAGTTTATTATTATTTTAAAAAAATTTTAACAAAATACAAGAAAATAAAAAATATTAAACAATTTTAATTAATATCCTTAAATCCTCCTATTTTATTAAACTTAATTCTTAAAAAATCATTAATTAAGCAGAAAACATATTGAATTCATCCATGGATTAATTTTTATTTTTATTTATTTTTTTAAATACCTCAAAACCCTTTGAAAAAAAATCTTGCTCAGAGACGAATTGCTTCTCTGTTACAAAGACGATGGAGAGCAAAGTTTACAGAGATGAAGACGCGTCTCTTCAGGTTCAAAATTTAACCACATGGATAGAAAACAAAAATTTGTTAAAAAAATCTAACAGAAATGAAGTCGGATTTTTCTTAAGAAAAAGAGGATTTTTCCAATAATAATAATAATAAATTCATAATCGAATTTAATAAAATTTTTATTTAATTATAAAATTTTTTAAATTATAATTGATAAAACTATAAAGATGTAAGAGTATATTTTTTGATCCTCTATTAACAAGTTTTTTTTTTAATTTTCTTTGTTAAGAAAAGAAAATTTGACTGAAATTTTAAGCGCTTTTTTTCAGTTGTATTATTGCCTATGACTTTTCTCATTTTTTTTATTTCCAAAATTTAACTGTACATAAATTTAAAAAGTTAAGATTAATTAAAAGTCTATTTGACTTCTAAAAGTCAACATTAGCATATGCTTATTAAGTGGCAGACACTTTAGTTCAGTTTAGATTGGTTTATATATTCAATAAATAAACTTGACTATTATTATAAACTTATTTGTTAATTAAGTCCAATTTAAAATTTTGACAATTGGCTCATAAAATTTGCAAATAATTTTTTATTAATAAAATAATTAAAGTAGCATAAATAATTTATTATTATAATTTTATAGATTTTGTATTTTATAAATAATTCGTTATATAATAAACTTTAAAATAATAATACATTTAAGGTCATTTAACTTTAAATACAACTTATTAAATTCTTTTAAATTTTATATTAATTCATTTGAATTTAATTTTAAAAGCAATATTAAATTCAATGGCATTCCGTGAACAAATTCAATAAACTCATGTATTAAACAAATAAAACTTGAAAAAAGTCATGTATTCAACTGGACTCATCACGTTTGTATCTTACATGGATGGTCACTTGATCCAATAAGTTAATTATCCTAAAAAGTGTGCGACATTATTTTAATTGAGGAACTCAATATGGTGTCATTTTGCTTCAAACAGTATCTGTTATCATCTAGCCAGGCAGCTAGCTAGTGAGTCATATCTTATAAAACATTTATCCATTCCTTCAGTAATGCGTTAAGGATGAGCAAAACTTGACAAATTTTTAATAACCTGATAGGCATTCCAATTTCTTCTTATTCCTTTCCTTGAGCACTTGACCAAGTTGGGTTTAAAAGGGGTTCACTATTCAGAATTATTGCATGCACCTCATAAAATATGAAAATTTTATTTTAAGCAACGCATTCATATCACATGTTTATCTATACTTTTATTGAATATAACACTTACATGAAAATTGTATAAGTTTTATAATAAATATGAAAAACCAAGGACAAGGGTTTAATTGCAAGGAAGATTAGTGATTTTGTTACCGATTAGTTTAATTTATTACAAGTATTTTTAACAACTAATGCTGTCCAAGCACTGTTGAGCATATTAAAAAGAAAATGGAGTTTCTAAAGCCAAAGACATCTTGGTTGCAGTTTTTTGGATTAGAAGGTTACAAACTTCTTTTCTTTGAAGCTTTCTATAGTCTCCTTCAGGCTCAAGTCAAAAGGTATAAATTCAATTCCCAAGCTCTGTGCCTTTTCTTTTGACACTTGATATGTGGACATCAGGGGATTATCACCCTCACATCTGACAAAATTAATGAGATTTTAAGAAATGACATTAGCAAAATCAATAACATAATCTTTGAATTATAGATAGAAAAGTCAAGGTGCAAGCCAATTGTGTCGTCCAAATATTAAATAGACATAATAAAACGCCTTCATCATCAAATCTCAAATAACAGGAATCAGGAAAAGTAAATCAAGATCCCATTGAGCAACATGATACTAATTAAAAGATAATAATAGGACTATACTATAACCAAGTAAATACTTAGAAAAATCCTTTTCCTCATTTAAAAAGTCCATTCAATCAAGGTTACATTTGGTCAAAACCGGATTTGAATCCATTGACCTTTTCTTTTTTTAATTTTGGTGATTTTTTCTCTTTCTCTATTTTATATTTAAATCTAATTTGTGAGTTCTATTTTTTTCACTAATTTTTTAACTCTATTATATTTGTCACTATCTCTCTTATTACACTCCCTAACTTTGGACAAGGAAGTTAGAGGATTCAGATTCAATCAAAACCCTTTGTTTAGATAGTTACAAATGATTAAGAACATATCTGGCAGAGGATAACATAACATAAAAAAATAACATCAATGATAATGCAGATGTCCGACTGCAAGCTAAATGCAGATCAGTGCAACACAATTTCATATCATGACTTGATATGAATCAATGATTTAAAAATTTGTTTAAAAATTGTATCCAGAATTGGCATAATATGTACTGTAAGTAAAGGTGGGGTCAACCATGTCATTGATGAAGATTTCCAGCCGTTGATAACTAGCATGGCAACGCCGTTATCCCAATCAACAAGCAGTTAACACCAAGAGGAGGAATTTACTTTTGACAATATACTTAATGCGAGTTCTCAAAAATGGCAAATCAAACAAAACTAATTTAAAGGGAAACAGACTGGCATTTTGCATCAATTGAAGAACAGCTTATAAGATGCACAACGTAAATATGAAGAAGGAATGAATACAACGCAAGAAAAGAAAAAAGATTGAGTATGAAAAACAAAATTGAGTTCTTTTGTATGACGGTCTGTCAGTTGAAGTCTTCATTTTTCCTTTATATACCTTCAAAACATTAACCTAGCAAGCTTAGCAGCTGCCAATCATGCAGGCGAAATTAGTTACCATTCCCCTACAGAATGTTTTATAGACTGTTTTGTAGACGCATGCTTAACAACTTTAGGAAATTATTTCTCTACATGAATCTCACACTTAATTTTACAACCTGCAGAACTATTGATGTTTTGGAACTTTTATCTCTACAGGATTCTTAAGAACAGAAAATTTTTAATCGGAATTCCGGTTGGTTTGCTTGATTTTGCTCCTCTGACTATTTCTCCAGATAAGGGGACTTGGATTTCAAATTCCACAAATGGGTTTTCTTGAAAATCTTTTTCATTTCAGATTCTTAACTTATTCATAATCTAGAGATACTTTTCTTCTTGCCAACTCCATTTTGACATCCAGAGTACCTCCCAACGTTGATAGCAAAAATTCATGGGATTGATACTACTGATCTGGTACAAATTCGAAGACTGCACAAGTTACTTTTTCTGTATATATGCATAACTTGTTGCACAAGTTCTGAAGCTATTTACGTTTTTCTGTAGGAAGTCATCCCTACAACAAGCTTGTTGGAAGAATGTACATAGTAGTTGTTAAATACAAAAACCATTCTGAGCCTCCACCTATTAGCTAAAGCTCTTGCAATAAATGATTTGTCACATGGTATCAAAACCTCTTTAACTAATTGGCTAGGAGTTTGATTCTTGATACTTCCATATTTTCAATTAGATCAGATTTCGGCACAGGGTATGAACGAGCAGTAGCACAAGAAACAAAGAAGGTAGCGATCGTCCTCACCTAAGATGGTGAGACCTTTGTTAGCTCTTTGAAGATGGAGAACATTGGTGTGTTGGAGAGGAGATTCTAATGAATGTGAACACAATTCATATATTGTAGCTGCAAATAGGGACAATGTTGATTGACACTTCTGCCTTTAAAAAAAGCAAGCCCATTAGTGGGTGTTTGGTCTAAGCCTGCTTGCCCCAGTTCGAGATCAGATTCTATACTTCCATCATTCCTTCCCTGGAGAATGTTTTTGTTCAATTGCTACGTGTCTCTTCTCCTATCGTAGTGCTTGAGACCACTTTAGTAGAATCTTCAGTGTTGACCTCTAAAGTCAAAACCTCTCCATGAGAGCAGGTTCGATGTTATTATGAAATATATTTAGAATAAGACTTATTATATTCTGTACTACTCAGATTTATTTGTTCCTAAATTCTACATGGTATCAGAGCAAGACTTGTTATCGAATATGCCCAAAAAATTCGCTGCCTCCAGTTTGGCACTCTGAAACACATATGACCCATAGCCGATCCCTTACCATCAACCATGTCAGACGCTGTATCAGAAGTCAACTCCTTTGTCGAGACCAGTTCTCTTGGAAACCCTACAGTGCCTCGTCTCCCCTCACATCCCAAGCCTAATCCAGTCCAAATCACCTTAATCCGTCTCAACGGTGACCACTATCTTCGGTAGTCCCAATTGGTTTGCATGAGCATCCCTGGACGGGGGAAATTGGGTATTTAACAGGAGAGACTAATAGGAACCAAGCTAGAAAAGGTGAATTCTCTTTGTTTATTGATGAACTGGTCAACAGATTACAGAGAACAGCTCCAAAATGGACCTGTGTGAGGGAGGATAATGGAGAAAAAACTGGTGAGAAACTATCTTCTCTCTACTTTATATATACTGTGTCAAGAACTAACTTAAAAGCTTAAGTAAAATGAAGATTCTAAGAATGGTTTTATAATTCCAACACAATCCCTTACACAAAAGCCCTTTGGACTTGAAATGTGAACAAATGAGGACCACAAAATATTGTGCTGACTTAATTCTTGATAAATGGGAGTGCTAAGAATTGAACTCTTGACTACGTAATCATAGAGACTCTGATACCATGTCAAAGAGGATATTGGAGAGAAAACACATGAGAGACTAGCCTCTCTCTGTTTGTTATTTATAATAGATTATACAATTAATCAATAAATTAATAGGCCTAATCTAAGGCTAATTACAAGGCTGAATTAAAATATATGTAAAATAATCTCTAACAAGATGAATAAGCAAAAACACACAGACTCATTCGAGGTAGTCAGCACCCTCCCAAAAATCATCTAAATTTTTGCCTGTCTTACACAATACCTTATTTCCTTACTTATAACCAAATGCAAACGGAATGGTCTCATTCTCCAATTCTGCCCAGCCACGTGGCCTTCTAGAAATTGTCACTCAGATTTCTAACTAGCCAGATTACTTGGGTCCTTTCCAGTGTGAGCATGCCTATGCTTGCTAACCTGCGCTTTTCTTACTGGAGTCTAACATTACCCCTCCCATTGAAATTCACCTTGTCCTCAAGGCGAAGGGCAGTGAACTGGTCATTAATAGTGGTGTAGTCTTCCCTTGAACTTGCAAACTCCAGATGGTCCTTCACTTGGCCAGCACTGTTGCTGCCATCCCAACCAGACCATAAGCTTGCAGTGATGCCACTTCCAATACAGAAGGATAAATTGTAAGATTGGAGCCGGCAACAACAAAACCAATGAGTTCTCCATATGCCATCTCAGTTGCTGCACCATTGAAAAGAATCAGGCCATAATAACCTCTCACTACTCCAAAAGCTCAGCATAGGGGCAATTGCAATGACCTTGAGGGCTATTAGCAGAAGCAGGGAATTGATGTAAAGACCTTTCAAAAATGGCCAAAATTTCAACATAATGTCGACATTCTCAAAACCCCAATAGAGGATTTCAGGGAATGCCAACGCTATCAACATGACTTTGATCATTGATTCCAGTATTTAGGTTGTAGCTGCAATGGAAATTCCTTGGATGTTGCACTCGTAAATCATCATTTCTTGTACAAGAAATATCTTCTCTATTGGAATTTCAGTTCCAAGGTCACCTCGTGCCACCATGATTGCACCTGAATTTGTGAGGATGTCATCAAAGTTTGCAACATCTTCTTGGTTTTCAACATTCAACACGAGAAAAATGGTTTTAGCATGCTTTCCCAACAGTTTCCGAACTTCCACCAAGTTTGCTGTCCCAAAACAAAGCCCCAAATAGTCATTGGATATTGCCTTAAATTCAGCATCCCCAGCTCTTTCAAGCATACAACAAACAGTCCCAAGCAAGCATAATTCCCAAATTTTGAATGTGAAGTAGTTGAAGACTTCAGTGATCTATCACAATAGGTGGTATTACAAGCAAGTGACTAAGAATAATAACAATTTGTGGCACCCAACCAAAGGCACACATCAAACAAGTATAGTGGCAACGTATAAGGAGCATTATGTGACACATAGCCAGAAAAATTTTGTGGTACACAATCACCAAAATTAACTGGAACTACATGAAAGTTTGAGAAGCTAGACCAAATAGGTGTAGAACATGTGGTGTCAGCAACATATAATCCCATTTTGCCACAGACAAAAGAAACTTGAGAACTATCATAGGGTCCCGCAACTTTCTGCTTCCAATCAGTAACATTAAATTTTCCAGGTTCGTTTGGAATGTTAGCAGCATTCTTCTTGACAGTCTCATAAATATCTTCAACAATCCAGTCATTAATGTAACTTTCCACCAAATATGTTGCCTCTCATAATTCCCGATATTGATGATTAGCTATAACATTCTGTGAGGAGAAAATAATCAACATCAATTGAGTCCAATCCTCCATCCCTGCTCCAACCAGCTGATTGGGAAAATCCAGCATTGAAATGATCGAATGCCATTCAACGCTGTTGTGCTCATAAGCGATTGGAATCCTCTGAGCCAATTTTCCTGAAAGCAATCCTGACCAACCATCAACAACATAAAAGGATTGATCCACATCAATGGCAATGCCAGAGTTGAAGTGTTGATCCATAAGTGGCCACATCCCTGGTTGGGGTTTGCAAAAGGAATTGTCTACTTCACTACCAGCTTTGCCTGAATTCCCTATCCCACAAGCAATAAAAACTTGGAAACTCGAGGCCAAAACAAATATGTGTAGAAGGTGGGGGTCTCTTCAGCGCATCCTTCCATTCCGCCACAAGCCAACAGAGCTTTACAGCTATCATCTGATAGTGTGATCTTCGGCTTCCAGTCGGCACCAAAAGAACTCCCATGAATTTTTGGCACTCTTGTGGCGCAGTCCTTTACGGTGAAGACTAAATACCACTGCTTGCCTAGCCTTTTAATGAAAAAAGTCCCTTTATTCCACACGTGGCAGTTCTCTTTTCTAATGCTATTCGCTCACCTCGGTTAGGTAGTTAGACTGATTCAAGTAACTCTAATCATATTTACGGTAATCAATGTCTTTTCTCGCATATTACTAGTTTCACATGCCTTCCTTGCTAATGGTTCTAAAATAGTTGCTAAGGTCATTGGTCTAGCCCAACCTCTTCATTCAATGACTTTGCATTCTATTCTTTATGTTTTGGATGTCCTTTCAATCTCATCTTCGTTAAAAAATTTAATCATGCCCTTAATTAGAATTACTTTTGTTGATAATATTATTCTTGCATAGGATTGGGGTACCAAACAGACGGTTCCAAAGTTTAAGTCATAAGGACTTTATTGTCTCACTATACCTCCATCTTCAATTGGTTGCACATCCATTGAGTCTCTAACTATTTGGGACATCCTAGTCTTTTCAAACTCCAAAAGATAGTTCCAAGTCTCTCTGGTTTAACTTCTTTAGATTATGAGTCATGTCAACTTCGTAAACAGCCTTGTACTTCGTTTTCCAAGCATGTCAATATTCAGGCAGCATTCCCCTTTGAATTGGCTCATACAGATGTTTGGAGTTCTAGCTGTGTTACCTCTGCTTTGCGATTTCAGTATTTTGTAACCATTATTGATGATTATGTTCATACCACTTTACTATGTTTAATATAAATCATGTTAAGTTCTTTCCCATTTTTCAAGACGTTTATGCTGAAATTAAGACTCAATTCAATGTTTCTATTGGTGTGTTACACAATGATAATGCATGCTATTATTTGTCCTTCACAATTTCAAGACTTTTATGCTGAATTTTTCTCACCAACTCTAACAAAAAGCATGCTATTATTTGTTCTTCACAATTTTAAAAGGTTCAGTAGATTCAATGTATGTTATAGTGTAATATGTTAAAATCATAGAAAGTTCTTTAACTTACTGTTCTGGAAGTTGTAATGTTGGATACAGTTCATGTAAAATCTTCACAACTTCTGAAAAGTGTACCACTCTCTCAACCAAACAATATCTTCCTGTTGCTGAAGGAATCTCATATGCCTGAATATGAGCATTCGCGACATCTTTCACATTGATCCACCCAAAACTTAAATTTTGAAATGTTTGTGCACCTTCATCAAACAAGCAAGAGTAGTTACGTCAATCAACCCAGCAATTCTAGTCCACAGGGAAAAACTGAAATATATGAAAACAATTAGAAATGAGCTTATATTCATCAAAGCAACAGCTCAATTTAATCAATAATCTATAAGATATTAAGATTTTTATTAGAGAACATCACCAACTTATAAAACAAAAGTCAAGTCATCATGTCTTTCATGTCTAAAGTGGATATCCAAAGATAAGGTCTCTTTCACATCTTCTATGGGGGAAAAACAACTGTTCTTAACTGGCTCTTGATAGTTTTAGTCAATGGTTTCATGCTGGTTTCCTTTCCTTTGTAGACATAAGATATTTGATTTCTCTCATGAGTTGGTGGTGTAATCTTTTTCTGATATTAAAGATTTATTTCAGCTATCTTGTAGGTTTCCTTGTCCTCCTTTTTTGGATTTATCCTTTTCCGTTAGCAAATTCTTCTTTTATCAAATAAGGAAAGAGCAGCATGCTGGGCGATACCATAATTCAAAGAATGAAACATTATTCAAATCAAATATCATTGAGAAACTCCAATAATTTTTAATTAACTTCTATTGAAGATGTAAGTTTGAATTTGGTAACTTGCTTGTTCACTATATCTCTCGCTCCAAATTTTAATATTAATTATTAAATATCAAAAAGTGTGTCAATTAAAAGAGCCATTGTATGGTTTGACAATCATCTAGGATGTGGTTTGGTTAGTTTAGTGAAGCCGTTGTGGACTTTGGCCTGAAAAGAAGTGAATCTGACTATACTGTTTTTCAAACAGTTTGCTACTGGTTGCATCCTATTAGTAGTATACATAAATGATATTATGATTACAAGCAGCGATGAGGGAAGTATTTTGGCTCTTGAAGCTTTCCTTTAGACTTGATTTCAAGCCAAAGATATGGGTGCTCTCAAATACACAGATATCAACCTCAAACAAGAGCTCTGCAAAGCATCAGTTACAAGGAAAATATCTAAACCCTTTGGAGGAGTATCCAGCACTGTCAACCCCATTCACTGTTCAGGCCTTTACCAGCCAGAAAATCTGCACACCAGTTAGGCCCCCTGTATATGTGTTGAACCTTGAAATCCCACGGTTGGCTCATCACCGCATGCATATATTTGAGCACTTGGCCAGTTGCCTTGTCTTCAACATGGTTTGTTTGAAGGCACTGAACAAGAACACGAGAGTCACACTCTAGAACCACCCTTCTGAATTCCATGTCCCAGGCAAGCTCTAACCATGCAAGGCTCCCCACACCTCTGCCATAAAAACAGACACTTGATCATACCCTCTAAAGAAACCTTTCAACCACCACACCTCATGGTCTTGTAAGATTCTGCCACAACTGGCAATGCGAACCTTGGCTCCATTACTATTAATTTTAACCCATCCAGTAGGCAGGGGAATCCAACATATTGAAATAGTCTGCTTGGCTTTCCATGCATCTGCTGGATTTCAGCTGCATATTTCTGTAATATCACATGCCCATCGTTTGGAATCTTTTTTTTTTTTTATTATAGAGGAAATATGTTCTAGATTTGCTTACTGACACTGAACTATTACGGGCTAAGCCCTATGAAATGCCTAAAGAACCTAATCTAAAACTTTCAACAGAGAATGGGGTAGCACTTAGAGATCCAGAGAAATATAGAAGACTAGTTGGCAAGTTGAATATCTAACTATTGTTGACTTTAAAATTTTGTTTTGGAGTCGCCATCAATCTAAATTGTCTAAGGGTGAGATTGGACATCTAATCAAAAGTTGGTCTATGTTTAAAGATTGAGTTCGGGGGTTGATTATATTTTAGGGAAGGTATTAGCATCCTAAATGTCTTTTTGGTACCAAAAATGACCTAATTAATTTATCTTGATTATTTTGAGTTGGTTTAAAATATTTTTAAAAACAATGCCTGCCCATTCTGGATTGAGATATAAAAACAATTTTGAGAAAAACCCCCTTCCTATTCCAGTCCAAGGTTTTTAAAAAAATAATTTTGAGAAAATTTTGTTTCTATTCCAGGCCGAGATTTTAAAAATAATTTTAGAAAAATCTCATCTCTATTTCAGATCAGGATTTTTTTTAAAGATAATTTTAAGAAAATTCCCTTCCTATTCTAATATGGGATTTTTAAAGATAATTTTAAGAAAATCCCCTTCCTATTCCAGTTTAGGATTTAAAAAATAATTTGATAAAATCTCTCCTTATTTAACTAACTTGACTAGCAACTAGGATTAGGATTTAAGAAAAGTGGCTTGCCTAGTGTGACTAAGTTAGAGCCAAAATTACATAGGACTAAAGAGGAACTCAAGGTGGTGATACTAGAGTTTCTTAAGAGATAATCCTAATGTTAAAATTTCATGAAAAATTGACAAGAAATTAAATCAATAAATATGGAAGATCAACAAGAACATTGCCTAGGCTAAAATATGTGCAGAATCTTTAATACAAAATATGCAGAATTTTAGTATATAAAAGCCATATGAAGATTCTATACAGAATGCAGAAACAAAACTACAAAACAGAAATAAAATTGCTAAAATTTATTTTGTGCAGAATTTATGAAACAAAATGCAAAAGTTTAATTGCAGTGTAAAATTTGTGGAAGACAGAAAGTGCAGAATGAAATAATGTGCAGAATTTTCAAGTAGAAAACAGTGCAGAATTTTTAGTTCAAAATGCAGTACAAAACTATTTAAACAGAATGCAAAACCATGCAGAAATAGAAGTCTGAATGTTCAAAACAGTATAAAATAGATGTGTGTAAAAAATTAAAATATCATATACAGAATTTAATCATGCGCATGATTATGCAGAATTTAAGATAGAATTTATACATGCTAATGATGCAGAATACGTAGAATTTTGACATGATTATATTTGAATGTAGAGACTCATAGTAAATCAAGATAAAAAAGGGTGATAGAATGTGAAAATGCATGCATGTCATAATTAATAAAAATGAAAGTTATACAAATTCTATAATAAAAATGATCCTAGCTATATTAGGATTAAAGTATGAGATCTAAATGATTAAAATTGAACAACACATATGAATCTAAAAGAAAAGAGGAAAGGAGTTTACCTTGAGTGTCTTCCTTTGTGTGATTTGAGAAAGGTGTGTGATTGTGGTAAGAAGAGTGTGCAAGAGGCATTTGAGAGAGTAGAGTGGTACTTTTGTTTTTTAGGAGGAAGAGGTGGGTCGTTTTGATGAGGGTGCTGACTCTTTTTTTTTTTTTTGGTAAACCCTTGTGTTTGTTCCGTTTTGGGTTTTTATCAATGCAAAATTTTGGAGTTTGTTTTCTTGTTTAATTCTTGTTTCCTAATTTTATCTTAACTTTAATTTTTTATCCTCTTATCTTTCAATTTTTATTTAACATTTTCTTATGTATCTCTTGAATTTCAGATTTTTGTCTTTTATTATCTTACTTTTATCTTTTGTTATCTTTTATTTATTTCTTGAATTTTTATCTTAAATTCTTTATCAATTTTTATTATTTTATCTCTTTTATTATTTTTTATCTTTGCTATCTTTTACTCATCTTAATATATTATCCCTTATCTTCTTATTATTTATCTTTTCTAATTTTTTAATTTTAGTTATCTTTATCTTTTATTTTTTGATTTTATTTTAATTTTATTTTAAAATTTTATTTTTAAGTTTGGGCTTATTTATTTTAGTTTGAATTTTGTTTAGGTTTAAAGTTTTAAAAAGTGGACCGGATAAAATTAGGTGTTTACAACTATTACATGTCCAAACATTTACATTTTAGTAAGTTTATTGAGTTAATTTTTATCATCTCCAACTACAACCCATTGGGATGCTCTAATTCGCTTAGTGAAATATTTGAAGAAGGCTCTATGGAAAGGACTACTATACAAAAATTGTGGTCATATGCACATTGAAGCTTTCACTAATGCTGATTGGGCTAGTTCTCCCATTGATTGAAAATCTACTACAGGATACTTTATCTTCATGTGAGAAAATTTGATTTCTTGAAAAAGTAAGAAACAAAATGTGGTGGCAATATCAAGTGCTGAAGCTGAGTATTGTGCCATGGCACAAACTACATATGAACTTATGTGGATTCACCACCCACTATGTGAGATTAGATTTAAAATCCCATTCCAAATGAAGTTATGATGTGATAATCAGGTTGCCTTGCAAATCTCTTCTAACCCAAAGTTCCATAAGAGAATAAAACATATTAAAGAAAACTGCCACTTTGTCCATGAGAAAATTCAACAAAACCTGATTAATACTTCATATGTGCACATTGGAAGGCAATTGGCAAACTTGTTTCCAAAGGCTCTAGTTGGGGCAAGGATTGAGCTCATATGTAACAAGTTGGGAATGATTAATATCTATGCTCTAATTTAAGGGGAAATGTTAATAGTATAGAAGTTTACGATGTAGTGTATACTTGGCCATAGGAATAGTATTACTGCAGGCCATATATATATATATTGAAAACAAAGCCTAACAGTAAGAATAGAATGCATTCTTCTAACTATTTTCTCTCTGTTACAATAGCTCTGTACCCCAGTCTTGTATTAAAACAAAGTTATGAGTAAAAGTGATCGAGCAGTCAAGGGTTTTAGTGAGTTGGCTAATGGAATTTAGATTGAACGAATTGTCCAGGACTTATATCACAAAATTACAGGGAGGGGTTAGGTTTCTTCTATCCTATTCCTCTGGTTGCAGTTTTGGTTCCATCAGTAAGAGTAATAATTGGAAATGCATCACAATATGTGAGAGAGTTAAAACAGTATTTATTACCACACATATGATCAGTGGTACCAGAGCCAAGAATCTAAGGTCCAAGACACTGACCTTGAGTAATACAAGCAGTGGGATTACTAGTATGAGTTTGAGTCTGTTGTGCAGCTTGAAATTTCAAGACAGCATCATAATCACAGTCATTGACACCAACTAAGAAGCCGGTGGAGCTGGGACTAGTTGATATTACTTTAGAAAGCATTGACAGCACGTGCAAAGCTAACATATGGAGCAAACAAAGAGTAAGTCAACCATCCTACTTCCAACAGGTTTTCTCAAGGTGACCAGTTTCTTGCAATAGGTACATTGTGGGCATAGGCGACGACCATAATTACAACCCTTTCCTTCTATTGGATGTGGAACTTCTGAACTTGAGACCCTAATAATTTGATAGTGTTGATACTAGGGGTTCCAAGGCTCGAAAAGGTGAAAGTTTGAGATCTTGAAGAGGATTCAAGAACTATGTAGACTTAGTGCTATCAGACATTATGAGATTGCAGAAGAAACAAGGAAAGAAAATTTGCTTTTTTTCTTCGTTGAGAAAGAGAGGTAGATGGTAGAAGCACATTGTTCGAGGACTAATATGAAAGGATATTAAAGGGAGGCTCAAAGGATGCAGGAGGTGTGGACTGGAGGTACTGGAACATGGAGAAATGCACCATCACGCTCCTAGCATGTGAGGCTATAGAAGAGGAACAGCAGTGGCACATGGAGGTGCATGGGTGGTTGTCCAACAATGAAATTTAGGTGGTTGGCTGATCAAAGGGCTTTGAGTTTGATGGTGTGGATGGTTTTTCCAAGACACAAGCAGCAGAAGGGCACTAGGGCAGCCGTGGGTTAGAGAGAGAAATCTAGGGTTTTGGGCACTGTTGGAGAGAGAGAGACAACGAGAGGCTAGGGTTTTCTCAACTAGGCTTTGATATGAGTGAGAGTGAACTTGGAGTGAAAAATTGAGAGATTAGGCCTCTCAGCTCTATTATTTATGGAAGTTGTACAATAGATACATGCCTAAACACAAGGGCCTAATAAATTATTAAATATAAGCTAGTAGACTATATAGATGTTTAATTCTATTTAAACACACCATGCACATCCTAAATAATAAAACAACAACTAATCTAACATATAACTCTCAAGATGATTATTCATATTCTATTCAACTTCTGTATTTTTGTAATATACCTCAAAAATTAAGTTTAAGTTACTAATTAAAGTTATTATAATGCTCCATATCTTGTACTTCTTTCCCTTTCTATTTTTAAAAATTGACAATAGCATCTGTCCCTTTCAAATTCATTAGATCTAGAAAAACCAGAAGAGTTAAAAAGGATTCAATTTAGATTCAGACAAAGCATATGATAGGATTTTTGTACATCAAAAAACTCATAAAACAAAAATTACCCTTCAATAGGTTTAAAATTTCGGCACTACTTGAGTTGAGCTCTGGTTGTAAGAGAGGCCCTATTGTTGCACCTGGGTGAATGGCAACCATGTCAATGTTGTTTTCTTTTACGAATTTCCAAGCAGCCTCTTCAGCCAAAGTCTTTGAGAGTTGATACCACCTCTGAAAACAAAATGGGAAAAGATAAGAAACTTGAAGAGCATTTTAACATACCATAGATTGAAGTCCAATACTTTTTTGCACATTGGAACAAATACATTAGCATTATAGCTCTACAATGACTGTCCACTTCATACAATGTTGAAAATACTACATGTTAGAGATAAAATCTATTCCTACGTTTACACCCAACAACTGTAACTTTAAAAATAAAACATTCCTTGACTAGGTATTACAGCCTCTATGACTAAATAATTAGGGGTTCAATCCTTACCACCCCCATTTTTCAAAATTAAATTGAATTTGAGCACAAGGTTTGGTCAACCTGTACTTTGTCCACACTTCAAACCCAAATAGTTTCTATGTGAAAGGGCATCTTAGAGGTAAAACTATTCCTGGACTTATACCTAACAGTTTAAGATTTTAGTATAATTTGTTCCTTACCAATAAGAAATTCTCATAAAGTAATAATAAGAAAACTGCTGAAGCAATTTAACAAGTTTAATAGGCCATCTCTGTACCAGAATTGAGTTCAGGTTCTCCAAAGCACAAGCAACTGACTTTTTTCCAATTGATAGAATATATATGAATTCTTAAAGTGGAATGAAAATACAAGGGAGCATAAACCTGATTACGACATTCTTAAGAGGAAATGGAAAACAAGCTGAAAGAGCCAGGCGGTACATCACCTACTATTAGTATGGATACAGAGAACAAGCTGAAAATGTTCGATTAGCTGCATCAAACACAGTTTCCTAGTACTAGCATGATGTTCTCAGACTGGTTTGTTTATATTGACTTGTACCTTTGGTGAAGGATTTTGAAAATTTTAAGGAGTCACTAAAGAGGCTTTGAAAGCTTTAAGAAACCACAGACATTATGACATTATGCTTTGTTCACATCTATCAGGTGAATTTGGGTGGAGCAGTGTAAACGAGTTTCTTCATCAGTAAGTATTTTCCGAGACCCTAACCTTAGACCCAATTTTAATATTTTGGCCTGAGATACACACCACAAAAATTGTAAACCAACTGTCTGCTCCAGGTTTCTTCTGGAAAATTGTTTCTTTTGTAACTTAAAGGCTTTTAACCATGCAAGAGAGCAGAAGCAACCCTCCCCATGGAATCCACTTGTCTAACATTCATGATTAATCCAAGATACAGTCATGCCAATCTGATTTTCCAGTATTTTGGCAATGCATGTAGAAGAGATTTAGATGGGAAAACTCAGTATTCTGGTTCCCAACTCTAAACAACATTCACCCTAATCACATACTCAACCTGCACTAGCTGCAAATTCAACTGAGTACTTATATGAAGAAATTAAGCACATACCTTAGTTTCCCTACAAAGATCTGCAATTGAAAACCATGTCTCATCTATCACTACTTCAGGAGTCCAGGGCTTTCCATTATATAAAACAGTAGCCATAGAAGACGTTAAAACAACCCGTTTCATAGATGTTGATTTTGCACATGATTTAAGAACATTAAGAGTTCCCTTCAGTGCTGGATCAATTAATTCAGCCTGAAATTAGGAAAGCAAAAGTCGAAAGGTAGTAAACTGGTAGCTTTTATTTTTAAATAGATAACCAAAAAAGAAATTGTCCTTGACTAATGGACTTCAGATAATTGCCAAAGCATCCCATCCTGAAATGCTCAGATAAAAATACTACTATCTCAGACCATCAAGAGTCGTCAAACAAATTAAATAATAGCACTATAAAACAAAATGCTTTGCTACAGGAAGACAGCAATCAGTTATCTATCAACAAATGTACCTGTGGGTCTTCAGCGTTATGGAAACAAGGTGATGCGGTATGAAAGACTCCTTCACACCCCTCAATGACAGAGTCAAAGGAACCTTCTTCTTGAAGATATGCCTTAAAAAGGTGCAATCTGTCCTTTGCACCATCAAGTTTAAGCAAGTGATCTACCTTTCTTGGGTTATCTGCAGGCAGTTTCAAACCAATATAAATTGATCATTCAAGATGATTTTGAATCACCAGTTACCTTATGCCTTTAATAATTACACTTGATACAGGTACAATAAGCATCCTATTAGGAAAAAAAAAAAAACTTCGAGAAACATTGAAAATGTCAAACCACAAGTATACCAAGTTTAGATTAACAGAAGACAGCAAAAAAAATTAATATTGTTCACTGGTATGTTCCCTTTTTGAGTGCATATTTTCCTTTCATAATCAAAATAGCTAATTTCTAAGCAACCACATGGATTATAGCCAAAATTTTATAAATAAGAACAATATCCATAGAAAAAGAAATTATTAGAGCCGTAGACACCCTTCTAGGGCAGGCTTTTCGTTAGAAATCTTTGCAATTTGGTGCTGAAATTTTTAATCTGAATAGCATACGCTTGGTACAGGTGAAGAAGAAATTAAGAAATGTTAATGACAACGAGTGATACATATGTAGCAGTTGATGTATATTGTTGCCTGGTTAAAATCTGCCCATTTCCTCCATCAATCATATCCTCATCTCTGTCCAGCACAAATTTGAGGTCTTTACATCTCCTTGTGTACCATGTTGGACCATTTCTTCAATATTAATCAGACCAATTACCATAGTTTTTTCAATTGAATTTCTAATATAAAATAAGGGAGTAAGATATGAAAACTACTATGGCATAATTTTCTCTTTTCTCCTCATTCTCTCTCTTCAATGTTTAAAGTTAAACTCCAATGAAAAACAACCAAGTAACAATGCTTCAAAAAACATGAGATATAGGCGCTAAAATATGCTACCTTTTAATCTGAGAATGACTAGAACTTAAAATCTGGAAATGGGTGTCAAGCAATTGCCATTACAGAAATTATGATCGAAATTTATAAACACAAGAAAGCGACCAAACTGAGAATTGGTAAATCCACCCACGTGGGTCGCGAACAGTGGCCCTGACAGTGTAACCACGAAGAAGCAGGAGCTTGACGATCCATGAAGCAATGTAACCGGAAGCACCAGTGACGCACACGATCTTTCCTGCACTGCTGCTCATGCTCTCCCTGCTTCAGCTCTCACTGCCCTTTGGACCTTTGGGAGATCAACTCTTTCTTTCACGTTGTGACCGTGTCGCTGCAGAATATCAAGGAAACATGCTTACTGCTGATTGGCCAAATGAATAAAAAAACAAGTTTCCACCATTATCTTTGTCTGGTTATGGTGGAGTTGACTCTGTTTTTCAATCCTGCACAAAAATAAGCATCTTCGTTACCACCCCCCCTCCCCCCCCCCCCCCAAAAAAAAAAAAAATGCCCAAGAATCTTTGACAAATTTTTTGGTTTTATAAAAAAAATAATAACATTTTCTGTCTCCCAAAAAGGGCATTCTCTGTTACCCGCATTGGGTTGTCTACCATACGGGACCTAACAAAAGCACCTAACATAATTGTTTATTGATATGCCATGACCGCTTTGGAAGGACTGACAGAAATTATAGTCCCTTAGGCTCTAAATTGTCAAATGTTCAGTTTGCGGGTCGTCGCATCCCGTCTTCAAATGTTCAGCCTCAATGCTGATGGATAGCTTAATCAAACTGGCTAGTTATCCTAAAAAACGTGCACATTGATTTTAAACTAATGAAATAATATGTCGTTTTGCTACAAATAGAAACTGTCGATGATTATTCATATCTGATAAACAAATTCACCCCTGCTTTTAGTAAAAAAGCAAAATGAGGCAAGTTTCAATATATTTACTTGGTAACACCAGATAAGTTGACATTCATCTCATGAGTTTTTAGTAGCCTGATAGGCATGCCGATTTCTTCATATTCCTTCAGCACTTGATCAGGTTTCTCTTGATAACAGAAAAGCCAACATCTTCCGACTGCTCCCTCAAGAATTTTGACATGAGCCATTGTTGGAGCAATTTCCCAGGTAGGTGATCCGCAATGAGCAGAACAGCTTCTAAGAGCCATTGCTCTCAATAACCACGGAACAGCAACCCCTACTTATAGCCACATGCAGCCCTTTCTTTAGGGCAATTACTTCAGCCATCATATTCGAAACAGCAGCAATTGCCTCCATGGTTACAATCAAGTTCTTGGGAAGGTTGACAAAACTGGGCCTAAGAAGGGAGAAGTTGTAAATCCAATTGGGTTCAAAAGGCGTTCTGGGGAATTACTGCCGCACAAAGCCGGAGCTATAAATTACTGTATTCGTCCCGCACTTTTAGAGGCGCTATCAATTTTGTCCTCGACTAAAGTCCGATTTCAAAACAGACCATGGGTTAAAATATTCGCTTCAATTAGCTCCCTCCATCTAGCTGCTATCAGAAAGAGGTGATGGAAATATTCATGTGGACCGTTAAAGGCTGAGATAGCACTGTTAATTGATCAATCAAGAGCCAAATGCCCACTCAAACACACAAAAATGGCTTCATTTTAGCAAAAATAAATTGGGTATCCAAAGCAGGCCTTCTTCTCCAGACCATAGCATATATAATTACTTTTGGGAAATTTCATATTTGTATTATGGTGTTTATGTGTCTCATGTGTAAATAATTTAATATTTAGGCTAAAATATATTGAATTCCTTTAATAGTGATATTGCTATTCATATCTTATTGAAACATATTATAAAAAATAAAATGCATAATTTCTTTGAAACAGTTCAAAATAATCTCATATTACTATTCATTACATTAAATAAGTTCAAAAGAAAGATATTCAAATGAAAAACACATAAGAAAGTAAATAATATCTCATATTGCTATCAATTACTTTAAAACAGTTTAAAATCACAATTCTTTTCAAGTACATATTCCATTGAAACTCATTACAGAACATAAAAGTCAAACACCATCCATATTAAAGCCAACATTTTCATCAATGATCTAACCCAACATTTCTTTATCTAAATTGCATGAGAACATATCCAATACGGAAATAGATATGTTGATACATCAACTTTGTAATGAGATATTCATAAAACTTTTATAAGTTTCATACTGATATAGCTATGAATACATTATCCAAAATGAAATTTTAGAATTTCATAGTGCTGAACATTTTTCTCCAAATCAATAATAGTGGCTTTCCATTTTTTTCATATCAATCTTTCCTTCATCCTCCACTCATTCAATTCTGCTAATCTTCTTTTAAGCCAATCGATTTCCGCATTCCAATCATCTACTTGTTCTAACACTGCAATCACATGCACTTTGTTGCTTGTCTCCATTCTTAATTGCAAGTCTGCTCACTCAAACTACCTACATCTCAAATGAGGTGATTTGAAGAATTGGCACCTAAAAAAGTTTCTCCCTTGATTTTGTCATGCTTCAACTTCAACAAGATAGGCTTCAAACCATGTTCACAAATTCATGGTGCAGCAACTGATCCTGACGACAGAGCCATAGAAGTATATTGAGCTCTACCCATGCCGCAATTTTTAGTGTTGCTGTGCAGGCTTTCTGGTGTAAATTTGAAATGGAGGAATGGAAACTTCTGGTGGGTTTGAAGAAAAAGACTCAATTGGAGAAGAAATCTAATTCTCTTTACTAAAACATAGCCGTTTAGTGTCTAAGTTGGCATTTGGGTCCTGATTTGTTAATTAACGGTGCCATATCAGTCTTTAACGGTCCACGTAAGTATTTTCGTTACTCCTCTTGACAGCATCTAGACCGAGGGAGCTAATTGAAGCAAATATTATAAGTGAGGGACTATTTCGACAATAGACCTTAACCAAGGGAGAAATTGATAGCGCCAATAAAAATGAGGGACAAAAACAGTATTTTTGTCAAATGTAAATTCCAAACATGCCCTAGCCTTATTGTCAGAAAAAGGATTATTACATAATATAATTAACCAAGATAAAACATCCTGAAATCTTTTCCACGACAATGAAGCCACCAATCTATGTCTACTACCTTATCTCGGTTGGCCCACAAATGAAAATATATATATATATATATATATATATATGGTGTAGCAATTCCCATTGGAGGGCATCTTCTAATTTAGACTCCTTTATGCTATGAAAATATCCCAAATTATTAATCTCGCCCCTGCTACCGAAGGAGAATACATTATACAATGCAAGTTATACAAAGCACACAATACTTAGAATGCATATAAACTAGCCTAGTATGATGCAAACATAACATTATGACGCATGGTCGTGTTGCATTTCGTGCGTGCAAGTGATCATAATAATGACACACGAATGCAACAAGCAAATATAGGTATAAAGAACCCAGTTCGAAACATATATCTTGGAATTAAGATAGTTGAGCGAAATGATAACCAGTTTGTGACTCACAGATACGGATCAAAAGTTCAATCTTATTAGAGACGCCACTTTGAAAAAGGCTTATTTTTTATGCGACTCAACCTAAAGAATTAGGCTTTCCTACTTAAACTTTTATATTAAAAAAAAAATATATACTCTATGTCAAATTAGTGATACATCAAACTTACTTGAGAAATATCTAAATATGACAAGCATGTGCATGTCGGGACTGATGCAAACAAATGTAGAAAAATTTAGGAAACTATAGATATATGGTGTTACCTGAGCCTGAAAATGCATGAATTCGGAATGCAAAAGGATAGAAAATTCTAGCAAGAATGTAAGTTTTTGGATGGCAGAAAAAGACACTAATGATTGAGAATGATGTTAATCTATTCATTTTATATACAAATAGAGTGTTGATATACCCACGCATTTAAATTTATGTTTCTCTTACAACTAAACACAAAATAATAGAGTCAAAATTTTAACTCTGCTTTTATCTAGCTTGATTGTAACACTTGCGTAATTCTAACTACATAAATGTAGTTTTAGTCATATAAATACTTACAAAGTTAGAAAAATTTAGTAGGTTATCATATTTTTTTATAAGATTTTTAAACTTCATATTTGTCATTTTGTTATTATAGGTCATTTTACTTAAACCCATGTCTAAGATAGGTGAGCTGTAAGTTGTAGTTTAAGAAACTCTTGGCTTCAAAAACATGTAACCATGCTATCTCCAGTTGAATGCTTTGGATTGGGATAGTTCGGTAATATAATGAAAAGAAGTTTCAATAAAATTTATTATTATTCAAATTTAATATTTTAAATTATTTTTTAATTATTTTAAAATAAATTACTTTAACCTCTCTTATATTTTATTTCTAATCCCCAAATCTTCCTTCTCTTTAAGAAAACCTACACAAATCTCCCTAAGTTTTTTTTTTCTTTTAAAAAAATTCCATAAATTTCCTTCATATAAATAAGTTATTGGTTTTTATTAAATTAATATATTTTCTTACTTTAAATTAACATAAGTAGTCTTTTAAATTGATGGTTTTTTTTATTAAATTAGTATATTTTTCTCTCTAAATTAACAAAACTGGTCTTTTTGTTGAGATACCTGTTACCACAAATTTTAATTATTTTTTAATGTTTACACATAATTCAAATATATATTTGTATATTAGGATTACAAAATTACTAATAACTTGATATTATGACTCAAACTAAAAGAAGCAATTATAAATCTTTCCATTCAAAAGAATGTTTGTATAAGTTTTAATTTCAAAATAGAGGAGAGGTTATGTAATATCAACAAAATAGTAGAGGTGTGAGAATACATAATTTACTCTTATGAATCTATAATATATGTATCTTTCTGTTGAAATATTATTTAAAAATATATTTAAATTCAATCATAAAATAAAATTTCGTGCAAAGCACACACTACAAAATAGTAAATATAAAAAAAAAAATCAAGGACTAGGGTTTAAGTGCAAGGAAGATATGATTAGTGATTTTGTTACCAATTGATTTTAATTTATTACAAGCATTTTTAACAATTAATCCTGTCCAAGGACTTTAATGATTGGGAATGATGCTAATAAATATGAACAAAAAAAAACCAAGGAATAGAGTTCAAGTGTGCAAGGAAGATTAATGATTTTATCAATAATTAGTTTTGTTATTACAAGCCTTAACTATTATTACTGTACAAGCATTGTTGAGCACACCATAGAGAAGATGGAGTTTCTAAAACCAAAGGCATAGGCATGGCTGCAGTATTTTGAATTAAAAGGCTATAAAGTTTTTTTCTTTGAAGCTTTCCATAATCTCCTTGAGGCTCAAGTCAAAAGGTATAAATTCAATTCCCAAGCTCTTTGCCTTTTCTTTCGATACTTGAAATGTTGGCACAAAGGGATTATCATCTTCACATCTGACAAAAAATTATTGAGATTTTAAGAATTGAAATTAGCAAAACCAATAAGATAATCTTTTTTTTTTTTTGGTGAAAGTAAGAGCTATATAGTAACTTTTTAAAGAAAAATAGGGGAATCGGGTATTGAACCTGTCCCTAAGTTTATGAAGAAAGTTCAGTGTATCATATGAACTGTAGCTTATTGGCAATAATATAATCTTTGAACTATATGAACTTAAACCTAGAGATAGAAAAGTCAGTGTGTAAGCCCATTTCGCCATCCAATGATATTGAATATATATATATATATATATATATATATATATATATTTATATAATTAAAAGACATTTTGACTACATTGTTGAGTTGTACATAGTAGAAAGGTGTCAATGTAATATTCTATCTTTAGGCTTTTGTGTACAATTTTTATCCATTATTGTAAAAGACACAAATAATACATACAAAGAATTTTTACTCTCTTTTTTCCAGCCTTGTATCAAAGCTCCGGCAATTAGAGTCTGACAAGCCGATGCTGACGAGACCACAATTAGACTCAGGATTTTTTGACAAGCAAAACCCCCTAATTAGTGACCTGAAATGACACTCCCCCAGAGAGTAATCGGTGTTCATTTCTTCAAGACTACTGAAACCCTAGATTTGAATTAGAGCTGAAACCGACACATGAGGGCCAATTGGGCAGTGGGTCCACTTCAGAGGAGGCCAAAGTGGGGATAGGCTTGGCTTGGATGAAAATGAGGTGTTGTGGACATTCTTGGACACAATCACACTGCCCGTGGAGAACTCCAAGGGTGGACGTGCTGTCTGATTTGTGATAGTGTACAACGCCTTTCAACTTGTCTAAGGTGATTCTAGTTCCAACAGTAAATCCCTAGCTAAGGAAGGAGTGGGGAACCATGGCGTTATCTCAACTGACAGTCCTACACTTCAAATTGCTCTAGAGAAGTTAAATTGGAGCAATTGTTTTACTTGGTCGAGAGCTTACTCACTTTTCTTGGAAGCTTGGGACCTCTATGGTTAAACCAGACAAGGACCTTGCCCTTGAAGCAATGGCAGACCAATAACTCATTGAAGATGGCTTCATTCTCTAACTCAATGGAATGAGATTGGGAAGCCACACCCCTTCATGAATATCGTTGTTGAATCTTGAAGTGTAATGTCTAACACTTACTCAAAGTTGGTAACGATGCATTAGTCTATGATCTTAGGAAAAAGGCACATGAGATCAAATAAGGAAAAAAAATAATAATTTCAGCAATATTACCATGAACTGTACAATGTTTAGCAGGAGCTTGACTATTATCATAACTCTTACGCTGATTACTCAATGCCACATATGACCAGACTAGGCCTACTATGCTTGGAAGGAGTCCTTTTTTGACTTTAAATCAAATGTAATCCTTTCATCTTACAAGAGTTGAGTATGAGACACCCGACGTTCCTACCTTCATATGACAGATGCACATTGACCGTGAGCCTACAACAGAAGGGGGATAATTGAACTTGCATAGATAAGCAGGTAAATAGAGATAACCTAAAATGTGAATATTGTGGTAAGATGGGTATATAGTTGAGGAGTGCTAGAAGTTAAAGAGTCGCTTTGCTAGAGGACATGGTGGAAAAAGAATGGGCTACCTAAATCACAGACTCCTAGAACACAAGAATATCTAGCTGAAACTGAAGAGCCCTAATCTAGAAGTAGCCTTGCTAGTGAAGATGTGCAAACCCTTAGGAGGTTAATAATAAAGCTTGATGCTACCTCTACATCCTCAAAAACTGATGATATTCCTCCCATCTTTAATCTTACACATTTAGTTACAACCCATTCAACTCAAAGTGGTTCAAATCCTAAAAACAGTCTTTGGATTGTTGACTCTAGGGCCTCAAATCATATGACTAATTCTCTTGATAAATTCATATCATACGCTTCTTTTCATCTTTAAATCCAGTTAAAATTACAGATGGTACTCTATCATTGATAGTTGAAGGAGGCTTCATTAACTATACTCCTTTCTTAAATTAATTCCATGTTTTGCCAAGTTTTCAAATAATTTGCTATTCACTAGCTTTATCACTAAGGATTTAAATTGTAAAGTCACTTTTTTCCATATCAATGTGTTTTTTAGCAACTGGAGTAGGAGTGGACAATTGGTCATGGTAGAGTGCATAATGGCATATATTTTTTGAAAGATTACAAGGGTTTAGTCCAACCTACATGTAATGCAGCCTCAAAAAGTGAGAACGCCATATTCCAACTTTTGCAATGGCATAAATGGCTAACACATCCATCTTTTGCAATTCTTGAGAAATTGTTCCCAAACTTGTACCAAAGATGTAACCTCAAGGACCAAGTTTGTGACACGTGTTTATGCAAAACATACTAGAAATTCCAGTCCAATTATTTATAAATAAGAGCATTGTTTCTTTTATGAGCATTCACTCAAGTGTACGGGTCAGAGCATATTACTTCTTTATCAGAATATAGAAGGTTTGTAACCTTTATTAACTATTTTAGCCATACTACATGGGTTTATTTAATGCAATTGAACAGTAATGTGTTCTTATGTTTCAAGAAATTTTATCCCATGATTTGTACTCAGTTTGATGCAAAAGTTTTGAAATATATGAGCGGTGATTTTCAAGATATTTTGGATGAAAATGAAATTATTCATCAAACTAATTGTGTCAATACACCTGCACAAATGGAGTTGGTAAAAGGAAGAATCATCACCAATTGGAGGTTGCTTATTCCTTGTTTTTTACTATGAATGTTCCCAAGACATACCAAGAAGATATAGTTCTATCTGCTATTTATTTAATTAACAGGATGCCAATAAGAACTCTTGATTTCAAGACACCATTAGAGCTCCTCAAGGGCTCCAATTCATATGTAATTTCTTCAAAGGTGTTTGGGTGTGTTAGTTTTGTTCATGACCATAGGAATAATGTGTGATTTTGGTGGTTACTCTCCTACCCAAGAGGGGTCACAAATGTTAACATACCCCCATAAAGAAGATGTTTGTGAGTCTGGAAGTTACATTCTAAGAGGAGGAACCATACTTTGCTACTCCTCATGGAAAGAATAGACAAGATTAGGAAAGAAAAAACATAGCCCCATACTCATATTCGTTCCCTCATGAAAGTAGAGAAGAATGATGAGGTTGAAACTGAGTTAGAAATCGGTTAAGAAACTAGTTCTAGAATGGAGAGATATTGTGGTGTAGATGACTCAAAAATACAACAGGAAAAAGCACCAAAGAATAGGAAGTTTCTCATCATTTATTCTAGGTGCAAGAACCAAAATTCTAAGAAAGCCATTGAACACTCTACTCAGCCAAGACTCATCTCCTAATCCAGCTCCAAACCAGCGTCATCCTTCTTCCTTATGTGATAAGTATCTATACCTTACTTCATCAAATTTGATATTGAAAATGAACATAAGCATTCTATTGCTAAGAGGAAGGGTGTTAAAGAGCGTACCAAATTTCCTAGCTCCCACTGTGTTTTATAACTTATTATCTTCCTAATATAAGATATTTTACCACAACTTTATCAATCATATCTAGCCCACAGAACTTGGAAAAGGCTCTAACTGATCCCAGATGGAAGGAAACCATAAAAGAAGAGAAGAAGGCCTTGAAAAGGAATGAGACTTGGGAACTCATTGCACTACCTACTGGAAATAAAATATTTGGTTGCAAATAAGTTTTCACTGTGAAACACAAACCAGATGAGTCTACTAAGAGATCCAAAGCTAGACTTCGGGCAAATGGGTTTACACAAACTTATGGAATTAATTATCAAGAACTCTTTGCTGTAATAGCAAAGATAAATTCTATTAGGGTTTTCTTATCCTGTGCTATAAATTTTGGATGGGAACTTCAATAACTTGATGTGAAGAAAGCATTCCTTCAAGGAGATCTTGAAGAAGCATTTATGGAAATTCCTCCTGGATATGCATTCCTCCAGTATTCTGTAACCTATTTTAGTATTTTTCTAACCTTTATTGATGATTATTCTCAAACCACTTAACTACCTCCAAGGAAAATCATACTAAGTTATTTTCGATTTTCCAAGACTTTTATACTGAAGTTAAGACTCATTTTAATGTTTTTATCCACGTGTTATGCAGTGATAACATACATGAATATTTATCACCAGCTCTAACAAAAAGTAAGCTATTATTTGTCCTTCGTAAATTTATAAGCTTCAACAAATGCAAGCTGTTATTATATAATATGTATTTTTAAAATATAGAAAGCACTTTAACTTACTTCTCTGGAAGCTGCAATGTTGGGTATAGTTTATGTAAAATCTTCACAACCTCTGAGAAGTGTAACACTCTCTCGACCAAACAATATCTTCCTTTTGCTGAAGGAATTTCATATGCCTGAATATGTGCATTTGCAACATCTTTCACATTGATCCATCCAAAACTGAAATTTGGAAATGTTTGTGCACCTTCAACAAACAAGCAAGTGAAAGAGTAGCTTCTATTAAACAACCCAACAATTGTAGTCCACAGGGAAATACTGAAATAAATGAAAACAAATTAGAATGAGCTTAACTTAGCTTCAGATCAAGGTATGGCTACCCAATGTTATTTGATACCTTGCTCAAGGTATACCTCTCAAGGTGATTACTTCATATCATATTCATCTCCGACATTTATATATTAGAGATAATTTGATTTTTAGATTTGCATGAAGTGATATATAGCTTAAGGTCAGCAATTTTTGTAACACAAACCTCAAAAATTAAGTAAAGTTATTATAACCCTCCATTTCTTGTATTTGTTTCCTTTTCTATTTTTAAAAATTGACAATAACATCTGTCCCTTTTAAATCCACGAGATTTAGAAAAAATAGCAGAGTTAAAAAGATTCATTCAGATGCAAACAAAGCATATAATAGGATTTTTGTACAGCAAAAAACTTGTAAAATAAAAACTACCCTTTAATAGGTTTAAAATTTGTGCACAACTTAAGTTGAGCTCTGGTTGTAAGAGAGGCCCTATTGTCATTGCCGGGTTAATAGTAACCATGTCAATGTTGTTTTCTTTTACAAATTTCCAAGCAGCCTCTTCAGCTAAAGTCTTTGAAAGTTGATACCACTTCTGAAAACACAAAATGGGAAAAGGTAAGAAATTTGAACAGCATTTTAACACACCATAGATTAAAGTTCAATACATTTATGCATAATGGAACACATACATTAGCACTACAGCTCTACAATGATTGTCCACTTCACACATGGTTAAAAATTCTTACAGATATAACCTATTCCCGGGCCTACAATCTGCACCTAACAGTTTAAGTTTCTAGGATGACTGGTTCCTTAACAATAAGCAATTCTCAAGAAGTTTTAGTAAGAAGGAAACAACTGAATCAGTTTAACAAGTTTAATGGGTCATCTCTGCCCCAGAATTGAGTTCAGGTTCTCAAAAGTACCAGAAACTGACTTTTTTCAAATGCTAAATCTTCAAGTGGAATGAAAATACAAGGAAGTATCAACCTGATTACAATATTCTGGAGTGGATATGGAGAACAAGCTGAAAAAGCAAGGTTGTACACTACCTAATTTTAGTATGGATATGGAGGACAAGCTGAAAAAGTTCGATGAACTGCATAAAACACTGTTTCCCAGTACTAGCATTATGTGTTTGTTGATTCTGAGACTGGTTTTGTTCATATTGACCTGTACCTTTGGTGAAGGATTTTGGAAATTTTGGGGAGTAACTAAAGAGGCTTTGAAGGTTTGAAGGAACAAAAGACATTATAACATTATGCTTTGTTCACATCTATCAGGTGCATCTGGGTGGAGCAGTGTAGTTGACTGACAATGAAAAAGGCATGCAAAACTAAGTAGGGACTTCTGACTGACAATGAAAAAGGCTTGCAAAACTAAGTAGGGCCTTCTGAATTGAATCTAAACTTGTTAGCAGGAAGTTCTTTCCTAGACCCTAAACCTTAGACCTAATTTTAATATTTTTGCCTGAGATACACACCCAAATAATTTTAAAGCAACTGTCTTCTCTCTGTTTCTTGTGGAAATTTATTGTCTCTTACGTAGCTAAAGGCTTCTAATCATTCAAGATAGGATAAGTAACCCCTCCCCATGGAGTCCACTTGTCTAACATTCATTGTTAATCCAAGATACAGTCATGCCAATCTGATTTCCAATATATTGGCAAGGCATGTAGAAGAAGTTTAGATAGAAAACACTGTATTCTGGTTCCCGTCTCCATACAACATTCACTGAACCACATACTCAACCTACATTAGCTGAAAATTCAAGAAGAAATTAAGAACAACCTTTAATTCCCTACAGACATCTGGAACTGAAAACCATGTCTCATCTATCACTACTTCAGGAGTCCAAGGCTTTCCAGTATATAAAACAGAAGCAAAAGAAGATGTTAAGACAACCCGTTTCACAGATGATGATTTTGCACATGATTTAAGAACATTAAGAGTTCCCTTCAGCGCTGGATCAATTAATTCAGCCTGAAATTAGGAAGGCAACAATTTAAAGTTAGGAAACAGGCAATTGTTATTTGTTAAATCAATAACAAACCAATAATATCTGTCCTTGACTAACGGACTTCAGATAATTGCCAAGCATCCCATCCTAAAATACTCAGAAGAAAATTCTACTGTCTCAGAGCATCAAGAATGCATAAGAAATACCAGAATATCCCATTTAGCCAATCAGGTCAGATCAATATAAGGTGAGCCAGACAGTTAGTGGTCTATGATAAAAGGAAAAGTCATTGCTTAGCTTCCAAAAGCTTGCAGCATCGCATGACATTTCACCAAAATAAAGGGGTTAAAAAGGCTAATAGCCTTAGGCTTCTTCTCTTCAGTTATCTAGCAGGCCTGTTAGCCATATATATCACAGATAACAGGACCCTTAAAAAATGGTGCTCAACCTTACCAGTCTAATTTGCATAAATGTCCTAGAGTTTGCCCACAAATGAAAAACAAAAAGAAAATAGCCGCACTTTAAGTCTAATAATGTCCTAAGATTATGCACCACTATACTTTTATTGCTTCATTCTCTCCTTAATAAAAAATTCCTTCTATCTGCAGGAAAAATAGAGTAGAGTAATGCTAAGTGCTAACTCATTTGACAGAAGGCCTTATTATGGAGCTTATCCCACCGTAGAACCCTCGCCCTCCCCAAAGCAAAAAGATAATTAGGTAATGAAAAACATCATTAAAAGTCTTCAAACAAATTAATAGCATCAAATAATAAAATGGTTTGCTAACGGAAGACCGCAGTCAGTTATCTTATCTATCAGCAAATATACCTGTGGGTCTTCAGCATTAAAAATAACAGGTGATGCGGTATGAAAGACTCCTTCACACCCCTCAATAACAGAGTCAAAGGAACCTTCTTCTTGAAGATTCGCCTTACAAAGGTGCAATCTGTCCTTTGCACCATCGAGTTTAAGCAAGTGATCTACCTTTTTTGGGTTATCTGCCAGGAGTTTCAAACCAAAATAAATTGATCATTCAAAATGATTTGCATAACAAGTTAACATATACATTTTAATAATTACACTTGACTCATGTAGAATAAGTATCCTATTCGGAAAAATAAAAGAGAAAAAAACAGCCACAAGAAACACTGAAAATGTCAGACCGCAAGTATACAAAGTTTCGATTAACAGAAAACAGCATATAAGAAATAATAGGTATATCATTATAAGAATAGATTAGATGGGAAAGCACAGTAAGATGGTGTTTTTATCGGAATATACACTATGACATGCATATAAGATCATTGCTTTAATGCCATACACTGGTGTGTTCCCTTTTTTAGAGCAGATTTTCCTTTCGTAATCAAAATAGTTAATTTTTAAACAACCGCATGGATTATACCCAGAATTTTATAAATAATAACAAAGTCCATAGAAAAAAATATATTATTAGAGCCACAGACGCCCTTATAGCGCAGGCGTTTTCAAGAGAAATCTTTGTAATTTGGTGCTGAAATCTTTAATCTGAACAGCAAATGCTTGTTACAAGTGAAAATAGAAGAAATTAGGAAAGGATTAATGAAAATGAGTGATACATATATAGCAATTGTTTGTATTTTGTTGCCTGGTCAAAATCTGCCCATTTCTTCCATCAATCATATCTTCATCTCTATCCAGAACAATTTTGAGGTTTTTACATCTCCTTGCATACCATGTTGGACCATTGCTTCGATATTAATCATACAAATTACCATAATTTTTTTAATTGAATTCCCAAATAAATAAAAAAGGAGTAAGTTATGAATACAATTATGGCATAATTTTCTCTTATTTCCTTTTTTTTCTCTCTTCTGTGCCTTTTTCTCTCTTCAATGTTTGAAGTCAAACTCTAATGAAGAACAACCAAGTAACGATGCTTCAAAATCTGAGATATCAGCGCTTAAATATGCTACTTTTTAATCTGACAATGACTAGAATTTAAAATCTGGAAACTGGTGTCAAGCAATTGCCATTGCAGAAATTATGATCGAAATTTACAAAACTACAAAGCAACCAAACTGAGAATTGGTGAAGTCACTCACGTGGGTCGCGAACAGTGGCGCTGACAGTGTAACCACGAAGAAGAAGGAGCTTGACGATCCATGAAGCAATGTAACCGGAAGCACCAGTGACGCACACGATCTTTCCTGCGCTGCTGCTCATTCTCTCTCTGCCTCTGCTCTCACTGCCCTTTGGTCACATGGTGACGGTGCCGCTACGTGGGTATCCAGAAAACACACTTGCTACTGATTGGCCAAATGAAACAAATTTCAAAACGCACTTGCCATGCCACTGATTGGCCAAATGAATAAAAAAACATTTTCCACCATTATCTTTACCCAGTTATGGGGGAGTTGACTCTTTTCCAGACCTGTAAAAAAAAAAAAAAAAAGGAGAGCATTGTCTGTCACCCAATAATGCCCAAGAATTTTTGGCAAACTTTTTTGGTTTCTGCAAATTGAATTGTCTAGCACACGGGACTCAACAAAGGCACCAAACATCATTGTTTATTCTATGCCTAAGATATGCTACAATGCTGTGAACAGTTGGATGGACCGACAGAAATTTGGAAGCAAGTCCCGTGGGCTGCTAAATGGTCCACAAATGCACACCGCATTCACCAGCTTTGTGCGGGTCGTTGCATCACGTCTTCAATAGTTAGCCCCTGCTTTTTCAGCCTGATGCGATACTGGATAGCTTATTCAAAGAGATTAGTTATCCTTAAAAATGTGCAAACATTATTTTAGTCAAGGAACTCACAATATAACGTGTCATTTGCTTCAAATAATGTCTGTTGATGATTATTATCTAGTTAGTAAAACAGAATTTATTCTTTATAATTTAATATATAAATCTTTTTTTTCTTTTTTATTTTTTATTTTACTCTTACTCTCCTCTAACTTAATATTAAGGAATCTATTTCCTTAATAAATTATATATTAAGCATACTTTAAAAAATAAAATATAAATAAATAATTATTAATAAAAGAATTTATAATTATGATTATCTTAAATTTATAAATTATAATTTATCTACTTATATTTAATAACAATCATATCTATTAATTTTTTTTATCAATAATCATCAATATATGCTTTATTCTCTTTAGAATATATCTTATCCTTTAAAGGATTTCAATTCATCTTAAGTTGAACAAATAAAAATAGGAATAAGGGAACATATTTCACAATGGATACATCAATACTTTAATTTTACAATAAAATTTTCTATATAACTCTCCAACATATTTCGTACTCATGCTTCAAACGAATCAAACTTTCATGTAACTTCCTTTATGTCAATTGCTTCAGCCATCATAATGGAACCAGCAACAATTGCTTGCATTTATTCCTATCAATCAGCCAAGTTCTTGGGAAGGTTGAAAAACTGGCCCCAAGAAATGACAAGTTGTAAACCCAATCGAGTTTAAAAGGCATTATATGTGGGGAATTATTGAATACGCCTAGAGCTACAAAACATTACATCTTCATTTTAGTAATATATTTGTTCTAGATATATATCTACACCCGTATTGAATATCAAAAAGGTTGCTCTCATGAAATCTGTTTGTGGGAGCAACAAATCATTATAATTGTTCGGTGGGTCGTTAATTGATGTAAATTTTATAATGAATTTAATAGTATAAATTTTATGAAATAAGATTATGAAAAAATATGAAGCTTGTTGGGGATTGAGAGGGAGTCAAACAAAATTCAATTATATTCAAAATTAATTTTTTGAGAGGCCATACTCATTAAATTAATCATACACAAATTATATTTGAAAGTTAATTATGCGTAAAAAAATATTAATATTTTACAACATTCATTACAAAAGAGTTGCTAAATTGATCTTTTCTCATTATTAATTTAATTTATTTTATTCTAAAAAATTATTTTGTTTTCAAAGAAAAGGAAATGTTTATAATAAATCAAGATGATAAGAAATTAAACTTTTTTATAATATTTTATCGAGTTTCATTTTTATTTAAGTTGTAACTTTAGGAAAATTGTATAGGCTTTAGGAATATCAAGAGAATATTAGTATCACAACCACTTCCTTTATTTTGAAAACATTGATGAAAGGGGACAGAATATTCTATATATATATATATATATATATATATATATTCATCATCAACCTTATTCGGGCTACAACTCAAAAAGAAATTCATGGCACTCAAACATATTAAGAAAATATCGTTATTGCAATTGTTTTCCTAATTAACCATCATCGGAATTGTTTTACAACAAAATATAACAATTCTCATTTCGAAAGGGTGAACAAAATTTTATGACATTTCCTTAAGTCTCACATTCATTTATGCTGAGGCCGAGGTAATCCAAATGGAAGCATATAATAAAAACAAGAACTAAATAGAAAACAAAATATTTCAGAACCATATAATTCTTGATGATACAATTAAGTTATTAAGAATTAAGTGAAAATGAAGTTATAAAAATAATAAGACTATGCTAAATATTATATTATGATTCCCCTAATTTGTATATATATTTGTCACTCATATTTGTTGAAATTTTCAGTGGAAGTCATCATCAATTGTAGGTTTTCAGCTCCGGTGGGAAATGAATGTGCCCACTATTACTACTGGGCAACTTAAAATTTATGGAGAAGTCAATATTCCTTTGAGCGGATAGGGCATGAAAGATTTGTAAGGGAAAATACCTTTCTCACAACAGTTTTGTAGACAGTTGATATTTTCAAGTCATACAATATAATTGTAAGATTTAATAAATTTATAATTTATAATCTAAATTATGTGAAACGAAGATTATAGTAGATGTTGTTCTAGCCAGAAGGCTTTATTGGCTTAGAGGGCAGGCAAATCAACGTCATGCCAGTTGCTTTCCTCAAGGATCATGGCATCAGATCTTGCCAATGACACCTTTATTTTCATTATACTGGTTAACCTTAGTTTCACATTATTCCTACGCAAGCATTGCTGAGCATATGGTACAGGCAATGGAGTTTGTAAAGCGAAAGGCATTGGCATAGCTGCACCTTCTAAACTAAAAGTTGACAAACTTCTTCTCATTAAAGCATTCCACAGTCTCCCTAAGGCTCACCTCCAATGGTATATATTCAATTCCCAAGCTCCGGGCCTTCTCTTGGGACACTTGATATGTTGGCATAAACGGCTCGTGGTCCACACACCTAGAATCAGTTATTTAAATTTCAAGAATTAATTAGAAAAATTGAAAAAATAAATTTGAATTATCTAAAAGTACACTTAGAGAAAGAATAATAACTAGGGAGCAAGCCATTTGTGCTATCCAATGTTACCAAAAAGAAAAGCTTTTGATCGTTTTTCAAGTGATTGAAATGATTATTTGGTACTTGCTTTAATTTGAAGAATTCTTTCATCGATACTATAAATAAATATGTAGAAATTAGATACTTTTTTTACTTAAAATACTTTTAATTTTATTTATTAAAATAATATCTTTTATAAATTTAAATTATCTTAAAAACTTAAAAGCTTTTATTAAGATTAGTTATACTAAATGATGCTAGAAGCAGAATAGATGTACAATAATAAATTCTTGTACTACTGACTTGCTCACATTGAAATTTTTGATGTATAAATATTAGATGAACTTTGGAAATTGTACAAATACATAACTTACTTGTGTGGAAGTGGTAATGTTGGGTACAGTTGATGCAAAATCCTTACGATTTCTGAGTAGTGTGCTACTCTCTCGCTTAAACAATACCTTCCACTTGCTGAAGGAATTTCGTATGCCTGAATGTGAGCGTTTGCAACATCTTTCACATTCACCCATCCGCAGCTAAAATTTGGAAAGCTTTCCGCCCCTGCATCAACATGGGTGGGGATTAATTAGGTGATTTTTTTTAAAAAAATTACAATATATAATAAAAGAGACAGAAATAAAATTTAAAAAATTATAAAAAATAAAAAAAAGTTAGATTATTCAATTTCCATCAACACATGCAAGTCAAAAAGATTGGCTATATTAATAAAAAAAAATATTGCTCTTATAACATATGAAAATAACCAATGAACATGACATAATTTAAAAATCATTTCATCTCACAATTTAAATTATTAAATTTAATATATAATTTAAATGTTTTAACTAAATATTTAATATAATTTAATTTATAAAAATAAGACGATGATATTAATAAACCAACAATTCTTGTCCAACGGGCACAACTAAAATGTACTCTTTCTGCCAGTATCAAACATGCAAGTCAAATCATCGTGAGCAGACGACAAAAATTACCATTTAGTAGGATTAGAACTACAGCAGTACTTGCATTCAGCTCCGATTGTAAGAGAGGCCCTACAACCAGTGAAGGCATGATAGAAACCATGTCAATGTTGTTTTCCTTCACGAATTTCCATGCAGCATCTTCAGCCAATGTCTTGGAGAGAGCATACCAGTTCCCCACCTTAAAGAACAAAATAGGAAAATGCATCGGGATATACTGGTCTAGGTAGTACGTAGTACTCATTAATGAGTACTCAATACCATGTGAGGACTAAAAATTTTTCTGTCAAAAAGGGTTTATATTTTTGAAGTTCATGATTTAGGATATAAAATTTTAAATTTAAATTTAATATTGAAAATTTTAAATTTTAAATTTAAATTTAATATTTAAAATTTTAAATTTTAAATTTAAAATTTAAAATTGAGGATTTTAGGTTTAAGAAATAAAGTTTAAAATTTTAATGTTAAAGGTGTTAACATTTGTAGTTTTAGTGTCAAGAGTTTTAAAATTTTGTGTTTAAAATTTTAACATTTAAAATATAGAATTTGTAGTTTATGATTTAGAATTAATAATTTAATATTTAATATTTTAAAGTTTAGGATTTACAATTTAGTATTTAAAGATTTAAAATCTTAAATTTAGAAATTAAGATTTAGTGTATGGAGTTTATGATTTAATTTTTCAAGGTTTAAGAGTTACAATTAGAGTTTTAAAATTTAAAATTTAGGTTTTGAAGTTAGAGTGTGATATTTATGATTTATCATTTAAAGTTTAAAATTTTAAAATTTAACATCTATGATTTTAGGGTTTAATGTTAAAGTTTTTAAACACTTTGGCTTTAGTGTTTGAGGTTTCAAATTTTGAAATTTAAAATTTAAAGTATTAAAATTTAGAATTTTAAGATTTAATGTCTTAAAATTTAAAGTTTTAAAATTTAAAATTTTAGATTTTGAAATATAAGATTTGTGGTTTAGAATTTATAGGGATGATCACAACCCACTTAAAGCATTTCAACTCAGTTCAGAACGGTTTTAAAAAGATGTATGCATCAAAGTTGGATAAGTTTTCGGGTTGATTTGGATGAATTTATGATTTTAAATAGGTTTATTTGATCGGGTTGGGGTTGAAATGTTTCATCCCATGATAACCCGACCCGATCCAAATATAAAACACATTACGCATTTGGTTTTCCATTCGCTTTTCACTTCGTGTTAAGCAAAACATTCTTACCTGCAATTATTTCCCATTCACACCTAAAACTCAACATATCCCTCTTTCACAATCTTGCTTTGCCGCCCAAAAATAATTAATTTATTAAGTCATCATTTAATACATAAATTTAATTAATTTAATAATTTAAATTTATTTAAATAACAATAATAGTAATAAATAAAATGTTATTTTATTAAATAGAATTAATTAAATTTATTTAAATAAAATTTAATAAAATTTAAATTTATAAAAATATCAAAAGCACATACCTTCAATTCCATACAGAACTCTGGTCTTGAAAACCATGTCTCATCAACCACAACTTGAGGAGTTCGAGGCTTTCCATTGAATACAACAGCAGCTTCGGAAGATGTTAGGATAACTCGTTTCACAGATGAAGATTTTGCACAAGATTTTAGAACATTAAGGGTTCCCTTCACCGCCGGATCAACTATTTCTGTCTGATGAAATCAGGAAAGAACAGTTGAAAACTAGTTAATAAGCGGCAGATACTTTTGAACAAGACAAGAAGGCTATAGTGTCAGTCATGACCGACAGCAAAGCATCCCTTCCTAAAGTATAAGATAAGATAATATTATCAACAAAGTAATGATGCATAATCATTAGTAATGTTTTAAGTTAAAGTATTTAATATTGAAAATTTAGGTTTAAATTTTGAGATCGTTTGGAGTGAACCTATCTAAATGTAAATTATTTTTATATTTAATAAAAATGTAAAAATATTGTATAAAAATTTCTTAAAAAAAATATAACTTTTTTATTTATCTGGTAAAAAATTATTTGTGAAAAATTCTTTTTTTTCATTTTCAAATTCAATCATATGCTTTTCTGGTTGTTTTACAGTATTTTTATTTTCAAAGCTTTAAGCATTTGATTATAAAAATATACCTCTGGGTCTTTAGCATCAATAGTAACAGGGGACGCGGTGTGAAAGACGCCTTCACACCCCTCAACAACGGAGTCAAAAGAGCTTTCTTCTAAAAGATTTGCCTTAAACAGGTGCAATCTGTCCTTCGCACCATCAAGTTTAAGCAGGTGATCCACCTTTTTATGATTACCTGCAGGCAGGTAATTAGTAACAAAAACAGAAGCTACACCAATGGTTTTTGCACTTTTTGAGGGTTTGTATTTTGGCCTATGGTACTTAAGATAAGAGACACTCACCTGGGTCGCGAACGGTGGCCCTGACAGTGTAGCCCCGTTGAAGAAGAAACTTGACCAGCCATGAAGCAATGTAACCGGAAGCACCAGTGACGCACACGATCTTTCCTGCACTGCTGCTCATTCTCTCTCAGCTTCGGCTCTCACTGCCCTTTGGTGCATCAACGGTTTCTTTCACATTGTGACGGAGTCGCTACGTGAGTATCAAGAAAACACACTTGCTACTGATTGGCCAAATGAATAAAAAAACATTTTCCACCATTATCTTTGTCTAGTTATGGTGGAGTTGACTCTGTTTTCCAGACCTGTAAAAAAAAAAATAAAGGAGAGCATTTTCTGTCATCCAATAATGCCCACCAATCTTTGGCAAACTTCTTTGGTTTCTCCAAATTGAATTGTCTAGCATACGGGACTAAACAAGAGCACCTAACATAATTGTTTATTCTATGCCTAAGATATGCTACGATGCTGTGAACAGTTGGATGGACTGACGGAAATTTCAAAGCAGGCCCTTGGGCTGCTAAATAGTCCACAAATGCACACGACATTCACCAGCTTTGTGCGGGTCGTAGCACCACGTCCTCAATGGTTAGCCCCTGCTTTTTCAGCCTGATGCGATACTGGATAGCCTATTCTAAAGAGATTAGTTATCCTTAAAAATGTGCAAACATTATTTTAATCAAGGAACTCACAATATAACGTGTCATTTGCTTCAAATGGTGTCTGTTGATCATTATTATCTAGCTAGTAAGTGGGAATTTATTTTTTTATTTTTTATAATTTAATATATAAATTTCATTTTTTTTCATATTTTTTCTTTTTCTATATTACTTTTACTCTTCACTAACTTAATATTAAGGTATCTATTTTTTTAATGAATTATATTTTAATTATATTTTAGAGAATAAAATATAATTAAATAATTATTAACAAAAAAATTTATAATTATGATTATCTTAAATTTATAAATTATAATTCACTTATTTATATTTAATAATAATTATATTTTTAATTTTTTATTAATAATTATTAATGGACATTTTACTCTTTAAAATATATTTTATACTTAAAAATTTTTTAATTCATCTTAAATTGTACGAATAAACATAAGAAAAAGGATACATATATAAGAATGGATATATCAATACTTTAATTTTATAATAAAATTTCTATATAACTCTCTAGCGTATTTCGTACTCTTGCTTCAAACGAATCATACGTTCATAAACTGTAACTTTCTTTATGGCAATTGCTTCAGCAATCATAGTGGAGCTAGCAACACCCTTTATCGCTATCAATCAGCCAACTTCTTGGGAAGGTCGAAAAACTGGCCCCAAGAAATGACAAGTTGTAAATCCAATCGGGCTTAAAAGGCATTAAATGCGGGGAATTATTGAATACGCCTAGAGCTACAAAACATTAAATCTTCATTTTAGTAATATATTTGTGCTAGAGTTATATCTACACCCGTATTGAATATCAAAAGGGTTTCTCTCAAGAAATCTGTTTGTGGCAGCAACAAATCATTATAATTGTTCTGTGGGTCGTTAATTTGTGTAAATTTTATAGTAAAATTAATAATATAAATTCTATAAAATAAAATTATGTAAAAATATGAAGCTTGTTGGGAGTCAAGCAAAATTCAATTATATTCAAAATCAATTTTTTGAGAGTCCATACTCATAAAATTAATTATACACAAATTATATTTAAAAGTTAGTTATGTGTAAAAAAAGGTATTAACATTTTACAACATCTATTACAAAAAAGTTGCTAAATTGATCTTTTATCATTATTAATTTAATTTATTTAATTCCCAAAAGTTATTTTGTTCTCAAAGAAAAGGAAATGTTTATAATGAATCAAGATGATAAGAAATTAAACTTTTTCACGATATTTTCTCCAGTCTCATATCCATTTAAGTTGTAATTTTGGAAAAATTTTGTAGGCTTTAGGAATATCAAGAGAATATCACTATCACCACTACTTCCTTTATTTTGAAAACATTGAAGAAACGGGACGGAATATTCTATAATATATATATATATATATATATATATATATTTTATCAGCAGCCTTATTCAGGCTACAACTCAAAAAGGAATTTATGGTACTCAAAAATATTAAGAAAATATCGCTATTGCAATTGTTTTCCTAATTATTAATCATTGGAATTGTTTTACTACAAACTATAACAATTCTCATTTTGAAAGAGTTAACAAACTTCTATGACATTTCCATAAGTCTCACCTTCATTTATGCTGAGGCTGAGGTAATCCAAATGGAAACGCATAATAAAAACAAGAACTAAATGGAAAATAAAATATTTCAGAAACATATAATCTTTGATGAGACGATTAAATTATTAAGAATTAAATGAGAATAAATAATAAAAATAATAAAATTATATTAAATATTATATTATAATTCGCCTAATTTGTATATATATATTTGTCACTCATATTTATTGAAATTTTCAATGAAAGTCATCATCAATTGTCAGTTTCAGCTCCGGTAGGAAATGAATGTGCCCACTATTACTACCGGGGAACTAAAAAATGATGGAGAACTCAATATTCTTTTGTGTGAATAGGGCATGAAAGGCTTGTCAGGGAGAACACCTTTTTCGTGACAGTTTTGTAGATAATTGAATTTTACAAGTCATATAATATAATTGTAAACTTTAATAAATTTAGTAGTCTACATTATGTAAAATGAGGATTATAATAGATGTTCTAGCCAGAAGGCTTTATTGGCTCAGAGGGCAGGCAAATCAACGTCATGCCAGTTGCTTTCCTCAAGGATCATGGCATCAGATCTTGCCAACGACACCTTTATTTTCATTATACTGGTTAACCTTAGTTTCACATTATTCCTACGCAAGCATTGCTGAGCATATGGAACAGACCATGGACTTTGTAAAGTCAAAGGCATTGGCATAGCTGCAGCTTCCAAACTAAAAGTTGACAAACTTCTTCTCTTTAAAGCTTTCCACAGTCTCCCTAAGGCTCTCCTCCAAAGGTATATATTCAATTCCCAAGCTCCGGGCCTTCTCTTGGGACACTTGATATGTTGGCATAAAGGGCTCGTTGTCCACACACCTGAGGATCAGTTATGTAGATTTCAAGAATTAATTAAAAAAATTGGAAAATTAAATTTGAATTATTTAAAACTATACTTAGAGAAAGAATAATAACTAGGGAGCAAGCCATTTGTGTTATCCAATGTTACTAAAGAGAAAAGGTTTTGATAGTTTTTCAAGTTATTGAAATGATTATTTGGTACTTGCTTTAATATGAAGAATTCTTTCATCTATACTATAAATAAATATGTAGAAATTAGATATTTTTTTACTTAAAATACTCTTAATTTTATTTTTTAAAATAACATTTTTTATAAATTTAAATTATCTTTAAAACTTTTATTAAGATTAGTTATACTAAATAATGCAAGAAGTAGTATAGATGTACAATAATAAATTCTTGTACAACTGACTTGCTCACAGTGAAATTTTTGGTATATAAATATTAGATGAACTTTGGAAATTATACAAATACATAACTTACTTGTCTGGAAGTGGTAATGTTGGGTACAGTTGATGCAAAATCCTTACGAGTTCCGAGTAGTGTGCTACTCTCTCGGTTATGCAATACCTTCCACTTGCCGAAGGAATTTCGTATGCCTGAATGTGAGCATTTGCAACATCTTTCACATTCACCCATCCGCAGCTAAAATTTGGAAAGCTTTCCGCACCTGCATCAACAAGGGTGGGGATTAAGTTGGTGATTTTTTTTAAAAAAAAATTACAGTATATAAAAACAAAGATAAAAATAAAATTAAAAAAATTTACAAAATAATAAAAAAGTCACAAAAATATAAAAGTTAGATTATTCAAATTTGCATCAACACATGCAAGTCCAAAAGATTGGCTATATTAACAAAAAAAATGCTGCTCTTACAACATATGAAAATAATCAACAAACATGACACAATTTAAGGACTGCCTAATGTTTAAATCTCATTTATTAAATTATTAAATTTAATAAATATAATTTAAATTTTTAACTAAATATTTAATATAATTTAATTTATAAAAATAAGACAATGGATATTAATAAACCAACAACTGTTGTCCAACGGGCACAACTAAAATATACTCTTTCTGCCGGCATCAAACATGCAAGTCAAATAATCGTGGGCAGATGACAAGTTACCATTTAGTAGGATTAGAACTGCAGCAGTACTTGCATTCAGCTCCGGTTGTAAGAGAGGCCCTAGAACCATTGAAGGCGTGATAGAAACCATGTCAATGTTGTTTTCTTTCACGAATTTCCATGCAGCATCTTCAGCCAAAGTCTTGGAGAGAGAATACCAGTTCCCCACCTTAAAGAACAAAATAGGAAAATGCATCAGGATATACTGTTCTGGGTAGAACGTAGTACTGTAATTGAGTACTCAATAAGGACTAAAAATTTTGTCAAGAAAAGTTTATATATTTAAAGTTTATGATTTAAAATATAAAATTAAAGATTTTAAATTTAATATTTAAAATTTTAAAATTAAAGATTTTAAATTTAAAAATTAAAATTTAATATTTTAATATTTAAGATGTTAACATTTATAGATTTGGTGTTAAGAGTTTTAAAGTTTTGATTTTATGATTTTAAGATTTAGATTATAAAATTTGTGATTTATAATTTAAAGTTAAAAATTTAAGATTTAAAGTTTAAGATTTTAGAATTAAAAAATTTTAAGATTTATAATTTAATATTTAGATATTTAAAATTTAAAATTTAAAAATTAAAATTTAGTGTATAGAGTTTATGATTTAATTTTTAGAGTTTAAAATTTAGAGTTAAAATTTTAAAATTTAAAATTTAAAATATTAAAATTAAAATTTTAAAATTTAATATCTTAAAATTTAAAATTTTAGTATATAAGATATGTGGTTTAAAATTTATAGGTGATCACAAGTCACTTAAACCATTTCACCTCAGTTCAAACCATTTTAAAAAGATATACGAGTTAGGTTGGATCAGTTTTCGAGTTGCTTTGGATGAATTTATGGCTTCAAATAGATTTTTTCAGTCGGGTTCAAAGTTAAAATATTTCAACCTACTGTAACCCAACCCGATCCGAAGATAAATACAAATATACAATACACGTTTGGTTTTCCCCTCTCCTTTCACTTCTTTTTAAGCAAAACCTTGTTACCCGCGATTATTTCCCACTTTCCCGCCCAAAACTCAACATTTCCCTCCTTCACAATCTTGCTTTCTCGCCCAAAACTCAACAACTCAACGTTCCTTTTTCATCCCTAATCAAGCCTAAACAAGAGGAAGCAAGTTTCAACCAAAGACGCAAAATGAGAGAGCAATAGTGATTTGAATGGCAAACGCGAAGGCCGACGCTCCCAGCGGCATTTCCTATCAAAACCTTTCAAATTATCCCATGGCACTGCCTCCACAAGATCAGCTGCGACTCTACGCCGGTGGGATCTACGATCTCTTCCACTCATAATCCCAGCCTTCCTCCTCTGCGATTCTCGGCGCTAACAACCCTCCGACCTGAACCTCAAACGACAAGGCACCACAACTCATCTGCGCATCAGAGAGACCACCCTTTGGTACTGTTTCTGTCTCCCTATATATACTCTCTCATTTATTCTCTCTGTATCACCCATCATTCAAAAAAGTTACCGACTTTCTTCTTCACACATTTATTCTCTTCATCTTCCTCCGCACACCACCCATTTTCTTCTCCCACGGTGGTCTTTGGTAACTGAGTCTCAGATGACAACTGGGTGAATCTAGAATGTCACCATCCCGTTTGAACCCACCCAAGCCAACCCGAACCGTTGTAACCCGAAAATCTTGGTTTTGAAGTTTATCGGTCGGAACGGGTGTAGCCTAATCTTGACACAGGTTTTGTGGCTTTCCATTTTTTAGCTCGACTCTGATTCGACCCACTAAAGATTTAGAACTTACGATTAAAATTTTAAAATTTAAGAACTAAAATTTAATGTTAATATTCAACCTGCATTAGCTTCAAATTTTCAAATCTTGATACTTAAAGAGATTTAAAGTATGAAATCGGAACTTCTATCGATAGGAAATTTATTAAGTTGTCATTAGAATAATTAATTTATTAAGTCATCATTAAAGATATAAATTTAATTAATTTAATAATTTAAATTTATTTAAATAACAATAATAATAATAAATACAATTTTATTTTATTAAATAAAGTGAATTAAATTTATTTAAATAAATATTTGATAAAATTTAAATTTATAAAAATATCAAAAGCACATACCTTCGATTCCATACAGAACTCTGGTTTTGAAAACCATGTCTCATCAACCACAACTTGAGGAGTTAGAGGCTTTCCATTGAATAAAACAGCAGCCTGGGAAGATGTTAGGATAACTCGTTTCACAGATGAAGATTTTGCACAAGATTTTAGAACATTAAGAGTTCCCTTCACCGCCGGATCAACTAATTCTGTCTGATGAAATCAGGAAAGAACAGTTGAAAACTAGTTAAAACAAGACAATAAGGCTATAGTGTCTGTGCTGACTGACAGCAAAGCATATCTTCCTAAAGTAAAAGATAAGATACTATTATCAACAAAGTATTGATGCATAATTATTACTAATGTTTTAAGTTAAAGTATTTAATATTAAAAATTTAGGTTTAAATTTTGAGATTGTTGGAAGTGAACCTATCTAAATGTAAATTGTCTTTGTATTTAATAAAATATAAAAATTTTGTATAAAAATTTTTAAAAATCAAATAATATAACTTTTTTATTTATTTAATAAAAAATTATTTATGAAAAATTCTTTTTTTTTATTTTCAAATTCAATTATATGCTTTTCTGGTTGTTTTTACAGTGTTTTTATTTTCAAAGCTTTAAGCATTTGATTGTAAAAATATACCTGTGGGTCTTTAGCATCAAAAATAACAGGTGACGCGGTGTGAAAGACGCCTTCACACCCCTCAACAACAGAGTCAAAAGAGCTTTCTTCTATAAGATTTGCCTTAAACAGGTGCAATCTGTCCTTCGCACCATCAAGTTTGAGCAGGTGATCCACCTTTTTATGAAAATCTGCAGGCAGGTAATTAGCAACAAAAACAAAAGACACCCACTTTTTTTGAGGGCATTATTTTGGCCTTTGGTACTAAAGATAAGAGACACTCACCCGGGTCGCGAACGGTGGCCCTGACGATGTAGCCCCGTTGAAGAAGAAACTTGACCAGCCATGAAGCAATGTAACCGGAAGCCCCAGTGACGCAAACCAACTTTCCTGCTCCGCTACTCATTCTGTCTGCATCAATTCCTTCCACCGTGTGCTATCATGCTATATATGGGAGTAGGCGCGAGGCGGGCCCCAAATTAACCACCATCACTTCAACGCTTCGCCGTTTCTTGGTTGGTTTTTGGCTCGGTTGTCATGTCCTTTATAAGATAGCAATTGAATCAATAATTATTATTAATGTTTTGTTATTTTTATAATTTTATAAAAATTTATGTTTCGTTGTTTTTATAAAGTTTAATAAAATTATTTATTTAAATTTTTGTAAATAAAAATTTTATAAAATTTAATTCATAAAAATTCAGGTAAACTAAATCATGCATCATATTAGTTTTGATTTATATAAATTCACGTTCTTAGTCTAATAAGTTTTTTATATTTTAAAATAAATAAAGTTTAAAATAATATATTTTATATTTAAAATATTTTTTGTTTACTTTAAAACGTAAAAAAATTATAAAACTAAGAAAACGAGTTTAACACGGCTCTATTATTTTTTGTTTTGTTGTTTGTTTCCCCTTGGTTGCATCATCGAGCACAAGTAATGCTGCGACATATGTCAGCCTAATTATTTGGTGTTAGCCAGCTCTGAAAGCACGTGGCCACCTGTTTGTACTTTTAATAAAGCAGTCGCACTTGTTATTATTTTAAATTTTTTAAAAATTTTTTAATTTAAACCTAAAACTTTATATATATATATATTAAATAATTTACCATTACACTTATTATCAAAAAAGGCGTATAGCCACTTTTGCCGTCTCAATAATATTCTTGATCTCACTGATCACTTTCAATATGCCATTTGGCAATTTTGGGATAAATGACCTCTCAAAAGTGATGTCTACTACACTAACATAAAGAAAGAAGTTGGGGAGAAGTAGAAGCTTAATCATTTACCTCTGATCATAAAATTATATTAGCTAATTAATCTGGAGAACTAACAGCATAATCTTATTCACTTTGACAAAATTTGTTGTTGATGAAAATTTTATATTAATGTATTTTTAGGCATATATGGCTTGGACTGCTCACTACAAGAAAAAAAAAAAATTGCCATTCTTTATGAAAACTTTTAATTTTATATATTTTTAGGTATGCATGGCTTAGACTGCTCCTTACAAGAAAAAATGCGATTTGCAACAGAAAAATCTATCACAAATCACGATTTTTTCTGTTGTAAATTTGAGACAAAATTGCAATAGAATTTCATTGCAAATTTGCAACGGACTATTTTCCATCACTAATAATTTGTCTGTCAGTATTCCGTCACAAATTTGAGATGAGATTAAAATTGTTCACCGCAAGTTGACATTATAAGACTAAAAGGGAGGATAAATTATGTGTCAAATCCGTTTCAAATATTATCATTTTGTCATAAATTTTCCTTAGCAGGATAAATTTCATCACTATTCTGTCATGAATTTGAGACAAAAATTGTCTGTCACAAAAATTTTGTCACTAATGTAATGATGTCTGTCCCAATCTATCACAAAATTTGTCCTTCCATCTCAAATCCTTCCCTAATGTGATGGTTTTCATCTCAAAACTGTGGCAGATATGCATATTCCGTTGCAAATCCGTTCTTGATGTGATGATTTCAATTCCAAATTCATCATCAATATACACATTCCTTTGCAAATCCGTTTCTAATTGAATCAATTCCATCCCAAATCCATTCAAATCTAGACATTTTGTCGTAAAAATGAAAAATTTGCACAAAAATTTCCATTTAGCATTACATTATGCCTTCATTAAAAATTACAAAACCTACTAAATATCCAAAAACAAAGCAAATAAACAAAGCAACTATGGGACAAACCAAAATATTAAATTGTTCCAGATTGATCCATAATTAACTAGCACATATAATTGTGAAATCCATCCAACTACTATCAATCATAATCATATAATCCAACCAACAATCAAAGATAAGCAAATCATGCTACTCAGTAGCCTTATCATTCTCATCACTACTATCTGAGGGATCAAACAAGCCATTGGAACTGAAGCTTTATCCTACCTATGCAAGTCCGTTGACAATCTTTAGGGATCAAGACAAGCCATTGGAATTGGAGCTTTATCTTGCCTACGGGGGTCCGTTGGCAATCTTTATATCAATTATCATTGCAACTAGTTGTGCAATCTAAGCATTCTAATCATCAATCTGTGAATTGCATTTAGCAACTGCTTCTTTAGCTGCTGATTCTTTACTTGGTGTCCCAGTGGGTTGAAATCGTATGATGCGTCGGAGGATGTGGACTTCATAAAGTTACCCATTGAACCAAGTTAATAAAGTTTGTCTTTCTTGTTCTTACCTCCAATTTTATCCAGGAGGAGACTAGACTCATCCACTTGTGACGGGCCAGCTCAAAAAGAGTCACCTTCAGTAGATGCATGAGATAATGAAGCAGCTTCCTTCAGTTGCATGACTTTATTATGCAAAAAAGAATGCATAAAGCAATTCATAAGTTAGTTTAAATAATTAAACATTCAATTAAAAAAAGCAAATGAGAATCGACCTATGAATTCTAGGAACTTACTATAATCTCTTGAGATCTGACATCCACCCACTGCTTAGTTCCCTTATAGGGGTGAGTCTTTTGAAACACGTCCCACCTGCTTACTGGCTTGCCAGTTTGGATCTCTTATATCAATTTTGAGTAATAAATATGTTATATATTTAGTTATCATGAAATTGACTAATTACTATAAAAGAAAACGTATCAACTTTCTCTTGACCTCATTTTGATTAATGGAACCTCTAGTATGCAAGGAATCCCCTATTTTAGAAGCCCAATTTTTTTTGCTGCCTAGGACATAATAAGAAACTCTGGAGAATTCCATCTGTCTTTCATCCTTCCCAAAATAGAATTAGATATATAAGGTAGCTGCTTGTCCATATTCTTCCGAGCTCGAACCATCATCTAACATAGTCAGATACTAGCTTGATGATTCCAATTTTTATGAATTTTGTGATCAAGTTATGGAAGCCACTTGTACTTTTTTAGTAAAAAGTTGCAATAAACAACTTACGCATCATAGGGATTAAATAATTAAATTAATGGTAAGTATAACTTGATTTTACTAACTTCAAAGTCCTTAAACTAGATATTATGAATTCTTTTAATTGTTTGTTACTGTAGACATTTAATTTTATCTTTATTTCAAAAAATAAAAGTGGGTCTATGAGTAAATTTTCAATTTTTTTCTAACTAATTAAAATTTTTTGAATCCAAATGTTAATGAATTATCCTTATTTAATTTTAATTTTAATTGAAACTAATAAAAACAACAACAAAAAATTAAAAAATAAGAAAAAAAAGTTGAGCAACATAGGTCGGCCACAGACTTTCACCGTCCCTCCATAAAAAAATAGAGACACAGTGACAGAACAGAAAGGGTGTAGAGGAGCAGAAAAACAACAGCCAGGCTTCACACAGACAAAAGAGGAGAGAACTAGGAGACTTGACTTCACATACACTCATAGTCACAAAGAGAGGAGACAAACAGAGGAAAAACTAGGGGAAGAGAGATTTAGGTGTAAAATTTTCAACATTACTGTTGCCAATTTTCAACATGTTCATTGTCAAACGTCTCTATCATTTTGAACATTTGCAATGACTCTAGAGGCTAGCAACATGCCGTAAATGTTGAAAATCAAAGTTTGGTCCGTTTATGAAGTTTCCATGACTGTTCGGAATAGGGATTGCCGTCTTTGATTGGAAGACATTGCAACAACCTTGAGCACTATATATACGGGGCCCCTAGCTCAGTTTCTCAGCATCCAAAAGCCAAATACATTTCATTACACCATCATTGAGTGAGAAAACCTAAGTTAGAAGCATCTCGTAGGCAGTTTTGACTTCAAGACTTGCAATGGCTGGAGGTCAGTTTTCTTCCGCATTTACTTCATTTTGGATGTCATTTCATGTTCTAAATATCCTATATAGTCTAACAGTTAGTATCAGAGCCTTAAACAGGCCTCTGTCTTGCTGCATTTTTCATCGAAAAATTTCACAATTTTCATGCCATCGGATTACTTCATGCACTCAATTTTTTCAACTTTTGATTGCATAAATAGATTCCTCATGAAATTTTGATCAATTTAGGCATTTGAAATGTCAAAAAACACGTCCAGAATCGCCGAAAAATGTTGCACAAGACCTGACATTACTTTTGCAATTGGCATGTTAGGGAGATACCAGAGTAATCCAGGAATGGACCATTGGAAAGCTTCAAAGAAGGTGATAAGGTATCTTAAAGATACTAAACACTACATGCTGATGTACAGATGAACTGAGAATCTTAAGATAGTCGGCTACTCAAATTTATACTTCGCCGGATGCGTTGATTCACGAAAATCAACATCAGGTTATATATTTATGCTTGCTAGTGGAGCCGTATCATGGAGGAGTACAAAGCAGACTTTGACTACTACTTCTACCATGGAGGCTGAGTTCGTATCCTGTTTTGAGGCAACTTCTCATGGTGTATGGCTAAAGAGCTTTATCTCTGGGATTAGAATAATGGATTCTATTTCAAGGCCATTAAGAATATATTGTGACAACTTAGCTACTATTTTTCTAGCTAAGAATAATAAAAGTGGAAGTTGAAGCAAACATATCAACATTAAGTACTTAGCCATCAGGGAACGTGTCAAGGAGAATAAAGTCACCATTGAACATGTTAGCACTAAGTTGACGATAGCCGATCTTTTAACCAAAGGCATGCCACCAATAGGGTTTAAGGATCATGTAACAAGAATGGGACTTGGTCTCACATTAAGATTTTGATGTAAAATATTCATCAATTGTAATAAAGCTCTTATCATATGAATGTTGTTTTCTCCTTTAGTGTGCACATTTATATTTTGAGAATAACAACAATTAAGATGACCTAGAATAAACATAAGGCTTATTCATTATGTTATAGTGTTTTTGAGGAAACAAAGTACATCGTAATACATAGAAGGTAATACTCGCTTTAGGAGGACTTATCGCCATGATTCGTGTATTTAGTTTTCTTCTATTAAAATCTGAACTATGGAAACATTATAGAGTATATGAACCAAGTGGGAGAATGTAAAATTTTCAACATTACTGTTGCCAATTTTCAACATGTTCATTATCCAACGTCTCTATCATTTTGAATGTTTGCAACGACTTTGGAGGCTGGCAACATGCCGTAAATGTTGAAAATCAAAGTTTGGTTCGTTTCTGAAGTTTCCATGACCGTTCGGAATAGGGATTACCGTCTTTGATGGGAAGACATTGCAACAACCTTGAGCACTATATATACGGGGTCGCTAGCTCAGTTTCTCACCATCCAGAAGCCAAATACATTTCATTACACTATCATTGAGTGAGAAAAGCTGAGCTAGAAGCATTCCGTAGGCAGTTTTGACTTCAAGACTTGTAATGGATGGAGGTCAGTTTTCTTCCGTATTTACTTCATTTTGGATGTCATTTTATGTTCTAGATATCTTATATAGTCTAACAGTTGGTATCAGAGCCTCAAAAAGGCCTCTGTATTGTTGTGTTTTGCATCGAAAAATTTTGAAAAATTTCAGGCCGTTAGGTTGCTTCATGCACTCAATTTTTTCAACTTTTGATTGCATAAATAGATTTCTCATGAAATTCAATTTTTTCAATTTGGCGGGTCCGACGCGGGTCGGGTTAGGTCGTGCGACCTGGTTGGAGGTTGAAGACGACGTAAACGACAAGTCGTTTCATCAAGATGACACGTCGCCTCCTTGTAAACGACACGTCATTTAGACAAGCTGAAATTTAGCACCTCCCCTCTTGAAACGCACCATTTCACTTAAGGAAAACGGGCCGCACCTCTGGGCTTCTGGGCCGAGTTGGGCCTATTGTTTTGGCCTAGTTTTTCAGCACAAAAAAAAACCTTTTGGATTTCCAGATTTGGGCTAAATTTTGGGCTTTTTGACTGGCCCATTTAGAATTTGGCCAACTATCATCAAAATTTCATATTGGATATTTTGCATATTAATAAAATAATTTTTATTTGGATAAAAATTTTGTAAAAATCCAATTTTAATTGGAAATTAATATTTCTTTAATGATTTATTTTGTCCAAAATTTATATTGTCATATGTCCAATATTTATGATTTATTTTAGACTATTTTGGCATATTTGTTTTGAGGAAATTCTTAATTAATTAGTCACAATTTTGACAAGTTGATTAATTAATTGTTTAAATTTTCATTATGTAAGCTTGTTTTTGCAAGCATTAAGCTTCTTTAAAATGTCATGTAATTAGTGTAATTTTAATTTAATTGGAGTTTTGCCACAGCAGCTTTATTTATTCCAAAATTACACATTATGAAATAAATCACGTATAGTAATGACATAGAATTGTAATTAATATATGTGATATGATAATCATTATCCTACAGGAATGTTGTCAAATTATGTATGTTTAATTAGGAGGGGATGGTAAATTATCTTTTTCATAATTACCCACAAGATTTTTGAAATAGAGATAATTTACTAGTTTCATCATAAAGTTGCATGATCCTAATTGAATAAGGCTTAACCCATAAGTAGTTTTATTTGTTACTAGATTCATGTTTTGAAAAAATATGTTTTACATTGGTAAGACATATCATATAGAATTATTAGTTGCCTCAAATTTTGATATAGCATATTATGCAGCTTTCCAACTCATAAGTATCTCCGACTTTCAAGTTCCTAAACTAAGAGGGGACAATTATAAAACTTGGAAGAAGAAAATTCTTCTACAATTAGGGTGGATGGACATTGACTATGCATTAAGAAAGGGAAAACCTTCTACACCCACGAACACAAGTAGTACTTCAGAGATAGATCTTTATGAATGCTGGGAGCGATCTAACCATCTCAGCATGATGTACATAAAGACCAAAATATCTGAAGATATCTGAGGATCGTTAGGAGAGCATGAATATGTCCAAGACCTACTAAAGGCCATTGACGAGCAATATGAGTCATCTGACAATGCCTTGGCAAGCACCTTGATGACAAGGTTATCTTCCATGAAATTCACTGGCATAAGGGGTGTGCGAGAGCACATAATGCAAATGAAGGACATAACAACTCAGTTGAAGGGTCTGGAGGTTGAGATATCTGAGTCTTTCCTTGTGCACTTCATTCTAAACTCTTTACCATCTTAGTATGGACCTTTCAAAATCTCTTACAACACACATAAGGAGAAATGGTCTATTAATGAACTATTGACCATGTGTGTCCAAGAAGAGGGAAGGCTCCTAGCTAATATGGGAGAAAATGCACACTTGACCATACAAGTAAAAAGTCAAAAACAAAGCAAGGCCAAAGGGAAGGGCAAGGCACCTATTCAAGCTGGCATCAAGAAGGAGTCCAAGTGCTTTTTCTGTAAAAAGAAAGGACACATGAAGAAAGACTACGCCAAATTCAAGGCTTGGCTGGAAAAGAAAGGTAACTTAACCTCACTCTTTTGTTATGAATCTAATATGGTAGATGTTAGTAGTAATACATGGTGGATTGATTCTGGTGCTACAATTCATATCTCTAATACCTTACAGGGATTTCTAGACCTAAGGAAGCCGATGGGCAGTGAGCAAAACATCTATTCAGGAAACAGGATAGGCTCACAAGTAAAAGGCGTAGGAACATGCAGATTAATTTTAGATAATGGCTATGTATTGATTTTGAAAAGGACCTTTTATGTACCAAGTTTCTCTAGAAACTTGATTTCAGTTTCAAAACTTGTACCATTTTGATATTCCTTCAACTTTTCAGATAATTTATTTCAATTATCTTATAAATCTAATATTGTTGGAAAAGGTACAATTTGTCATGGTCTATTTCAACTTCAATTACAAGACAGTACATCTTATGATTCAATGCATGTTTCTAGCAATATCGGTATTAAGCGAAGATGACCTAGAATAAGCATAAGCCTTATTCATTACGTTATAATATTTTTGAGGAAACAAAGTTCATCATAATATATAAAAGGTAATACTCGCTTTAAGAGAACTTATCGCCATGATTCGTGTATTTAGTTTTCTTCTATTGAAATCTGAATTATGGAAATATTATAGAGTATACAGACCAAGTGGGAGAATGTAAAATTTTCAACATGTTCATTGTCAAACGTCTCTATCATTTTGAACATTTGCAACAACTCTGGGGGCTGGCAACATGCCGTAAATGTTGAAAATTAAAGTTTGGTCCGTTTCTGAAGTTTCCATGACCGTTCAGAATAGGGATTGCCATCTTTGATGAGAAGACGTTGCAAAAACTCTGAGCACTATATCTACGGGGTCCCTAGCTCAGTTTCTCATCATCCAGAAGTCAAATGCATTTCATTACACCATCATTGAGTGAGAAAACCTAAGCTAGAACCATCCCATAGGCAGTTTCGACTTGAAGACTTGCAATGGTTGGAGGTCAATTTTCTTTCGCATTTACTTCATTTTGGATGTCATTTCAGGTTTTAGATATCCTATATACACTATATAATCACTAGGAATTGCTGGCTTCCTTATCCTAGTTGATCTTCTTAATGTTGTCTCAACATCCTCTTGAAGAGGTTGTTGTTTAACTGGTTGATCAATCGAATAAACTTGGCTATGGCCAACAGGTTGTGGAGTCTCATGATTGGTTGTTCAATGCCTGTTTGTACTTGAGAGGCCTGGATTATAACCAATCTATTACTTGATGTGGAAGCTTGCGAACCAAAATGATCTTGTTTAGAATCTAAGTTCCGAATTTGATCAATGCTACTGATCAAGTCGTTCTCAAGAAATTTTGCATTCCTTGATTCCACTATCTTAGTACTATGAGATGGACAATAAAACCTGTATCCCTTAGACCTTTCGGCATACCCAGTAAAATAGCCACTAATGGTCCTTGGGTCTAACTTCTTTTCTTGTGGATTGTAGATCCTGACTACCGACGGGCATCCCCAAATGCGCATATGTCTTAAACTGGGTTTCCAACTTTTAAATAGCTCAAATGGTGTCTTTTAACAGCCTTAGTTGGAATCCAGTTAAGAATATACACAGTCGTCTTAAGGGCTTCAGTCCATAGGAATTTAGGAACTTTGGAGCTGCTAAGCATGCTCTGCACCATGTCCATTAATGTTTGGTTTCTTCTTTCAGCTACACCATTTTGATCCAGAGATCCAGGTATGGTGTATTGGGCAACAATCCCATGTTCTTGAAGAAACCTTGTAAATGGATCTAGTGCTTGTCCATCTTCAGTGTATCTACCATAATACTCACCACCTCTATCTGATCTCACTATCTTAATTTGTTTACCACATTATTTCTCTACTTCTGCCTTGAAAACCTTAAAGGCATCTAGTGCCTCATTTTTGTTATTCAGTAAATAGAGAAACATGTATCGTGAGTAATCATCTATAAAGGTGATAAAGTATTTTTGACTACTTGAATCCATGTCTAGACTACAGATATTTGTATGTATGATCTCTAACAAGGTAGAACTCCTCTTAGCACTTTTCTTGGTCTTATTAGTCTGCTTTCCTTTAATGCAGTCTATACAAGTGTCAAAATCAACAAAGTTAAGAGTATTAAGTACTCTATCTTTTACTAACCTTTTCACCCTCTCTATTGAGATATGACCAAGTCTGCGATGGCACAATATAGAAGAATTTTCATTAGTAATACTTCTCTTAATACCTATATTGCTAGAAACATGCATTTAATCATAAGATGTATTGTCGTGTAATTGAAGTTGAAATAGACCATGACAAACTGTACCTTTTTCAACAATATCAGATTTATAAGATAATTAAAATAAATTATCTGAAAAGTTGAAAGATTATCCAAATAGTACAAGTTTTGAAACTGAAATCAAGTTTCTAGAGAAACTTGGTACATAAAAGGTTTTTTTTAAAATCAATACATAGCCATTATCTAAAACTAATCTGCATGTTCCTACGCCTTCTACTTGTGAGCCCATCCTGTTTCCTGAATAGATGTTTTGTCACTGTCCACCGGCTTTCTTAGGTCTAGAAAACCTTGTAAGGTATTAGAGATATGAATTGTAGCACCAGAATCAATGCACCATGTATTACTACTAACATCTACCATATTAGATTCATAACAAAAGAGTGAGGTTGAGTTACCTTTCTTTTCCAGCCAAGCCTTGAATTTGGCGTTGTCTTTCTTCATGTGTCCTTTCTTTTTACAGAAAAAGCACTTGGACTGCTTCTTGATGCCAGCTTGAATGGGTGCCTTGCCCTTTCCTTTGGCCTTTCTTTGTTTTTGACTTTTTACTTGTATGGCCAAGTGTGCACTTTCTCCCATATCAGCTAGGAGCCTTCCCTCTTCTTGGACACACATGGTCAATAGTTCATTAATAGACTATTTCTCCTTATGTGTATTGTAGGAGATTTTGAAAGGTCCATACTGAGATGGTAAAGAGTTCAGAATGAAGTGCATAAGGAAAGACTCAGACATCTCAACCTCCAGACTCTTCAATTGAGCCGCTATGCCCCTCATTTGCATTATGTGCTCTCACACGCCCTTTATGCCAGTGAATTTCATGAAAGATACTCTTGTCGTTAGGGTGCTTGCCAAGGCCTTGTCAGATGACTCATATTGCTCGTCAAAGGCCTTTAGTAGGTCTTGGACATATTCATACTCTCCTAACGATCGTCGAATACCTTCAAATATTTTGGTCTTTATGTACATCATGCTGAGATGGTTAGATTGTTCCCAGCGTTTATAAAGATCTATCTCTGAAGTACTGCTTGTGTTCGTGGGTGTAGAAGGTTTTCTCTTTCTTAATGCATAGTCAATGTCCATCTACCCTAATTGTAGAAGAATTTTTTCCTTCCAAGTTTTATAATTGTCCCCTCTTAGTTCAGAAACTTGGAAGTCGGAGATACTTATGGGTTGAAAAGCTGCATAATATGTTATATCAAAATTTGAGGCAACTAATAATTCTATATGATATGTCTTATCAATGTAAAACATATCTTTTCAAAACATGAATCTAGTAACAAATAAAACTGTCTGTGGGCTAAGCCTTATTCAATTAGGTTCATGCAACTTTATGATGAAACTAGTAAATTATCTCTATTTCATAAATCCTGTGGGTAATTATGAAAAAGATAATTTACCATTCCATTCTAATTAAACATACATAATATGACAACATTCCTGTAAGATAATGATTATCATATCACATATATTAATTACAATTCTATGTTATTACTATACGTGATTTATTTCATAATGTATAATTTTGGAATAATTAAAGCTGCTGTGGCAAAACTTCAATTAAATTAAAATTACACTAATCACATGATATTTTAAAGGAGCTTAATACTTGCAAAAACAAGCTTACATAATGAAAATTTAAACAATTAATTAATTAACTTGTCAAAATTGTGACTAATTAATTAAGAATTTTCTCAAAACAAATATGCCAAAATACTTCAAAAGAAATTATAAATATTGGACATACGACAATATAAATTTTGGACAAAATAAATCATTAAAGAAATATTAATTTCCAATTAAAATTGGATTTTTACAAAATTTTTATCCAAATAAAAATTATTTTATTAATATGCAAAATATCCAATATGAAATTTTGATGATAGTGGGCCAAATTCTGAACAGGCCATGGCAAAAAACCCAAAATTTGGCTCAAATTCGGCCCAAAGTTAGAAATCCAAATTTTTTTTTGTTTGCTAAAACCAGACCAAACCCAAAGGCAGGCCCAAGTGGCCTAATTTGCATGGCTCAGAGGCCCAGAAGCACGGCTTGGTGGGCCAGCCTATTTCCCTTAAGTGAAACAGTGCATTTCAAGAGAGAAGGGCTAAAATTTAGCCAGTCGAAATGACGTGTCGTTCACTTGGAGGTGACATGTCGTCTTGACGAAATGACATGTCGTTCACTTAGAGGTGACGTGTCGTCTTGATGAAATGACATGTCGTTCACTAAAACGACTTGCCATTTAGGTCGTCCCATACCTCCAGCTGGGTCGTCCTCTGTATCTAGAAAAGATTCTCTCCATGTGATAATGGCATTGATTGCCCATTTTGACCTTGAATTGAATCAAATGGATGTAAAGACGGCATTCCTCAATGGAGAACTAGAGGAAGAGGTATATATGAAACAACCTGAAGGATTCTCCTCTAATGCTGGTGAGCATTTGGTTTGCAAGCTTAGGAAATCCATATATGGATTGAAACAGGCCTCATGCCAATGGTATCTTAAATTTCATGATATTATTTCCTCATTTGGTTTTGTAAAAAATATTATAGATCAATGTATATACCAGAAGGTCAGTGGGAGTAGAATCTGTTTCTTGGTGCTATATGTGGATGATATTTTACTTGCAACAAATGATAGACAGATGCTATATAAAGTGAAACAATTTCTCTTAAAGAACTTTGATATGAAAGATATGGGTGAAGCATCTTATGTCATTGGCATTAAGATCCATAGGGATGGAACTCAATATACATTGGGTCTATCACAAGAAACCTATATCAACAAGGTCTTAAAGAGATTTCAGATGAAGGACTATTCCTAAGTGTAGCACCTATTGTGAAAGATGACAGGTTCAACTTGAACCAGTATTCGAAGAATGACCTTGAGAGGGAACAGATGAGTATTGTGTCATATGCTTCTGCTATTGGAAGCCTTATGTATGCTCAGGTTTGTACAAGACTTGACATTACTTTTGCAGCTGGCATGTTAGGGAGATACTAGAGTAATCCAGGAATGGACCATTGGAAAGCTGCAAAGAAGGTGATGAGATATCTTAAGGGTACTAAACACTACATGCTGATATATAGACGAACTGAGAATCTTGAGGTAGTCGGCTACTCAGATTCGGACTTCGCCGGATGCGTTGATTCACAAAAATTAAAATCAGGTTATATATTTATGCTTGCTGGTGGAGCCGTATTATGGAGGAGTGCAAAGCAGATTTTGACTGCTACTTCTACCATGGAGGCTGAGTTCATATCCTGTTTTGAGGTAACTTCTCATGGTGTATGGCTAAAGAGCTTTATCTCTGGGCTTAGAATAATGGATTCTATTTCAAGGCCATTAAGAATATATTGTGACAACTTAGCTGCTATTTTTCTGGCTAAGAATAATAAAAGTGGAAGTTGAAGCAAACATATTGACATTAAGTACTTAGCCATCAGGGAATGTGTCAAGGAGAATAAAGTCACCATTGAACACGTTAGCACTAAGTTGATAATAGCCGATCCTTTAACCAAAGACATGCCACCAATAGGGTTTAAGGATCATGTAACTAGAATGGGACTTGGTCCCACATTAAGATTTTGATGTAAAATATTCATTAGTTGTAATAAAGCTCTTATCATTATGAATGTTGTTTTCTCCTCCAGTGTGCACATTTATATTTTGAGAATAACAACAATTAAGATGACCTAGAATAAGCATAAGGCTTATTCATTAAGTTATAGTGTTTTTGAGGAAACAAAGTACATCATAATACATGGAAGGTAATACTCACTTTAAGAGGACTTATCGCCATGATTTGTGTATTTAGTTTTCTTCTATTGAAATTTGAACTATGGAAACATTATAGAGTATACGGACCAAGTGGGAGAATGTAAAATTTTCAACATTATTGTTGCCAATTTTCAACATGTTCATTGTCAAACGTCTCTATCATTTTGAATGTTTGCAATGACTCTGGAAGCTGGCAACATGCCATAAATGTTGAAAATCAAAGTTTGGTCCATTTCTGAAGTTTCCATGACCGTTGGAAATAGGGATTGCCGTCTTTGATGGGAAGACATTGCAACAACGCTAAGCACTATATATACGGGGTCGCTAGCTCAGTGTCTCACCATCCAAAAGCTAAATACATTTCATTACACCATCATTGAGTGAGAAAACTTGAGCTAGAAGCATCCCATTGGCAGTTTTGACTTCAAAACTTACAATGGCTAGAGGTCAGTTTTCTTCCGCATTTACTTCATTTTGAATGTCATTTCATGTTTTAGATATCCTATATAGTCTAACATTAAGAACTCTTACACAGAAGAGATCAAGTGGATGCCACTCCAAGGGGTCATCATTCACATGCACACAGATGAGTGGGAGAAGAGTTAAGAAAAACTTGTTGTCTTCATCAAGCTGGTGCCTTGTTTCTGTCTACGTCTTGTTCTTGCTAAAAGTGTCCTGTGTGTGTCCATTTGGTTAAGTTCTTTTTGGGTTGCTTTAAGTAGTTTTAGGAGTCACCTTCTAGGGAGAGAAAGAAAGGTGATAGAAGCACTATTAAAAAAAAGAGAGGGCGGAGTAAAGGACCTCCTCTGGACGGCTGTGGGAACTGGCACTGATGGGAAGACCAGTGGTGGCCTGTGCCACCGCCAGCACAAAGGTTCCCGACTCATAGCCGTGGTTTAGGTGCACAACTGCGTCTTCACCCCACAGTTATGCGCCCCGGCTGCATTTGGATGAAGAAGGGTGTACCGCACCCTATAATTCTCTATTAAAAATAAATAAATAATTGTTTTAAAAAAAAGTGCATTGTTGAATTTCGAAAATTTTATAAAAAATTTTGGTGTGAATTTAAATTTTTTTTATAAATATTATAAATTTAACTGTATTATTTTTATATTTTTTATTTTTAAAAATATAAAATATAAATTTTAAAAAAAATATTTTAATTTTACAATTTAAGTTAATAAAATTAATATTAATTTTTAAAAAATTTTTAAATTCAATAAAAAATAAATTTAACAATATTATTCTTTCAATAAATGTCAATTTTTAATTAAAAAAATGTAAAAAACCTTGTGCAAAAAGGGTGGTGGCTACCGTTAAGCATGTGGCTCAACCGTGGCCACTCCTCCCTCTTTTGTATTAAAAAAATTAAAAAATAAAAAACAAAGCCTTTTGTTTTAAAAACATGATGGCTACTGTTGGGCTTTCCCAAGTGGTGGCCCTTTTTGTGGGTTACCCTTAATAGGGCTTTTTTCATTTTAAAAGGGAGAGGGAGAAGTGGGAGAGACCATAAAATAAATTTTGAGTCGAGACTAGAAAAGAAGAGAAAGGGATGTCCCTCAATGAAAGTGAGATAATGTGCTAAATAAATTTTTGTTATCATCCCATTACAAGTTTATTTAATCTTGTAATGTGTATGTATTTGAGCTAAATCTTGCGGTCTTGAATCAATTTATTAAATGCATTATTTGTGTTATTTGTTTCTTATACATTTGGGATTACTTTGAAATTATCTTGGTATGTTAAATGATGTAATCTTGAAATTTCTCAATTTCTAAAAAAAATGATTTTGTTGAAATTTTTAAATTCAAAGAAAGAAAGCAAACCTTTAATTATGTTTTAAATCTCTAAATATTGGCCATACCCACTCTTTCAAATACTAAAATCTTTCTCAATGATAGTTGTTAGTTTGGGGTCTAGTAAAATGACCGCAACTAATTAACTTGAGGGTGCTAACATTACAAGTCTTACCAAGAAATTGATGAGACTCCTTTAACATGATCAATCTTGGTATTTTTTTAATTCCCTTGTTGGTCCAAATCCTAGAATCCTAAGTTCTTTTCTAACAATGATTGTTAGTTTGGGATATAATAAAATGACTATTACTAATTATCCTGAGGTGGTAATGTTATAAGTCTCACTAAGAGATTGACAGGACTCCTCTGGTGAGATCAATCTTGGTATTTCCTAAATTTTTTTTTCATCCAAAGTCCCAAATCCCATAATTTTTCCTTATAGCATTTATTAATCAAGATTTAGTTAAATGACCGCAACTAATTATCTCAAAGATAAATACGTTATAGGTCTCAGCAAAAGATTAACGGGACCCCTCTAACATGATCAAAAGACCCAATATTCTTTTAACTCTTTTGGTAGTCCAAATCCCAACCCTTAAGGTCCCTTTTGATGACGGTTGTTAGTTTGGAGTCTAATAAAATGACCACTGCTAATTATCCTAAGGGCAATCATGTTACAAGCCTTGCCAAAAGATTGGTTGAGCCTATTGGCGTGATTATTGACACCTAATATTTGTGTCCCTCAAAATTCAAAAAAACTTTTGAAAACCCTTGGGAGGTTAATAATAAACCTTGATGCCACCTCCATATCTTCGAAAATTGATGATTTTACTTCCACCTTTAATCTTACACATTAAGTTACACCTGATTCAACTCAAAGTGATTCAAATCCTAAATATAGTCTTTGGATTGTTGACTTTAGGACCTCAAATCATATGACTAATTCTCTTGATAAATTCATATCATACATTCCTTTTCATCTTTAAATCCAATTAGAATTATAGATGGTACTTTATCGTTGATAGTTGAAAGAGGCTTTATTAGCTATAGTCCTTTCTTATATTACTCCCATGTTTTGCATGTTCTCAAGTTCTCAAATAATTTGCTATTCATTAGTTTTATCACTAAGGATTTAAATTGTAAAGTCACTTTTTTTCCATATCAATGTGTTTTTTAGCAACTAGAGTAGAAGTGGATGATTGGTCATAGTAGAGCACATAATGGCATATATTTTTTGGAAGATTTCAAGGGTTTGGGCCAGCCTACCTGTAATGCAGCCTCAAAAAGTGACAATGCTATATTGCAACTTTTGCAATGGTGTAAATAGCTAGGACATCCATCTTTTGTAATTCTTGAGAAATTGTTCTCAAACTTGTACCAAAGACGTAACCTCAAGGACCAAGTTTGTGACGCATGTGTTTATGCAAAACATACTAGAAATTCCAATCCTATTATAAATAAATAAGAGCATTGTTTCTTTTGTGAGTATTCACTTGAATGTATAGGTCGGAGCCATATTACTTCTTAATCAAAATATAGAAGGTTTGTAACATTTATTAGCTGTTTTAGCCATACCACATGGGTTTATTTAATGCAATTGAAGAGTAATGTGTTATCATGTTTCAAGAAATTTTATGCTATGATTAGTACTTAGTTTGATGCAAAAGTTTTGGAATACATGAGTGGTGAGTTTCAAGACATTTTGGATGAAAATGGAATTATTAAATGGAATTATTCATCAAACAAATTGTGTCAATACTGCTGCACAAATGGAGCTACTAAAAGGAAGAATCATCACCAATTGGAGGTTGCTTATTCCTTGTTGTTTACTATGAATGTTCCTAAGACATACGAAGAAGATATAGTTCTATCTGCTATTTATTTAATTAACAAGATGCCAATAAGAACACTTGAATTCAAGACACCATTAGAGCTTCTCAAGTGCTCCAATTCATATGTAATTTCTCCAAAGGTGTTTGGGTGTGTTAGTTTTGTTCATGAGCATAGGAACAATATGTGAAAATTAGACCCTTGAGCACTTAAGTATGTGTTTGGTGGTTACTCTCCTACTCAAGAGGGATACAAATGTTAACATACCCCCATAAAGAAGATGTTTGTGAGTATGGATGTTACATTCTAAGAGGAGGAACCATACTTTACTACTCCTCATGGAGAGAATAGACAGGATGAGGAAAGAAAAAACAAAGCCCCATACTCTATTCATTCCCTCATGAAAGTAGAGAAGAATGATGAGGTAGAAACTGATTTGGAAATCGTTTAAGAAACTAGTTCCAAAATGGAGAGATATTTTAGTGTAGATGACTCAAAAATACAATTGGAAGAAGCACTAAAGAATAGGAAGTTTCTCGTCACTTTTTCTACGTGCAAGAACAAGAATTCTAAGAAAGCCATTGAACACTCTACTTATAGCCAAGGCTCATCTCCTAATCCAATTCCAAATCAACGTCATCCTTTTTCCTCATGTGATAAGTCTCTGTACCCTACTTCATCAATTCTAATATTGAAAATTAACTTAAGCTTTCTATTGCTAAGAGGAAGGGCGTTAGAGAACATACCAAATTTCCTAGCTCCTACTTTGTGTTTTGTAACTTCCTGTCTTCTTAATATAAGATCTTTTACCACAACTTCATTAATCATATCTAGTCCACAAAACTTGGCAGAGGCTCTAACTGGTCCCAGATGAAAGGAAACCATAAAAGAAGAGAAGAGGGCCTTGAAAAGGAATGAGACTTGGGAACTCATTGTAGTATCTACTGGAAATAAAATAGTTGGTTGCAAATGAGTGTTCACTATGAAACACAAACCAGATGAGTCTACTAAGAGATCCAAAGTTAGACTTGTGGCAAATGGGTTTACACAAACTTATGGAATTGATTATTAAGAACTCTTTGCTCCAATAGCAAAAATGAATTATCCTGCACTGTAAATTTTATAAGGGAATTTCAATAACTTGCTGTGAAGAAAGCATTCCTTTAAGGAGATCTTGAAGAAGCATTTATGGAAATTCCTCTTGGATATGCATTCCTTTAGTATTCTGTAACCTATTTTAGTATTATCTAACCTTTATTGATGATTATTCTCAAACCACCTAGATACATCTAAGGAAAATTGTACTAAGTTATTTTTTATTTTCCAAGACTTTTATGCTGAAGTTAAGACTCATTTTAATGTTTTTATCCATGTGTTATGCAGTGATAACATACATGAATATTTATCACCAACTCTAACAAAAAAGTAAGCTATTATTTGTCCTTCATAAATTTGTAAGCTTCAACAAATGCAAGCTATTATTATATAATATGTATTTTCTAAATTATAGAAAGCACTTTAACATACTTCTCTGGAGGCTGTAATGTTGGGTATAGTTCATGTAAAATCTTCACAACCTCTGAGAAGTGTAACACTCTCTCAGCCAAATAATATCTTCCTGTTGCTGAAGGAATTTCATACGCCTGAATATGTGCATTTGCAACATCTTTTACATTGATCCATTCGAAACTGAAATTTGGAAATGTTTGTGCACCTTCAACAAACAAGCAAGTGAGAGAGTAGCTTCTATTAAACAACCCAACAATTGTAATCCACAGGGAAATACTGAAATAAATGAAAACAAATTAGAAATGAGCTTAACTAAGCTTCAGAACAAGGTATGGCTACCAAAGGTTATTTGATAGCATGCTCAAGGTATACCTCTCAAGGTGATTACTTCATATCCTATTCAGCTCCGACATTTATATAGTAGAGATAATTTGATTTATAGAGTTGCATGAGGTGATATATAGCTTAAGATCAGCAATTTTTGTAACACATAACTCAAAAATTAAGTACAGTTATTATAACCCTCCATTTCTTATATTTGTTTCCTTTTCTATTTTTAAAAATTGACAATAGCATCTGTCTGTTTTAAATCCACGAGATTTAGAAAAAATAGCGGAGTTACAAAGGATTCATTCTGATGCAAACAAAGCATATAATAGGATTTTTGTACAGCAGAAAACTTGTAAAATAAAAACTACCCTTTAATAGGTTTAAAATTTGTGCACAACTTGAGTTGAGCTCTGGTTGTGAGCGAGGCCCTATTGTCATTGCCGGGTTAATAGTAACCATGTCAATGTTGTTTTCTTTTACGAATTTCCAAGCGGCCTCTTAAGCTAAAGTCTTTGAAAGTTGATACCACTTCGGAAACACAAAATGGGAAAATGTAAGAAATATGAACAGCATTTTAACATACCATAGATTAAAGTTCAATACATTTCTGCACAGTGGAACAAATACATTAGCACTATAGCTCTACAGTGATTGTCCACTTCACACAAGGTTAAAAATTCTTAGAGATATAACCTATTTTTGGCCTTACAATCTGCACCTAATAGTTTAAGTTTCTAGGATGACTGGCTCCTTGACAATAAGTAATTATCAAGAAGTTTTAGTAAGAAGAAAACAGCTGAAGCAGTTTAACAAGTTTAATGGGTTTTCTCTGCACCAGAATTGAGTTCAGGTTCTCACAAGTACAAGAAACTGACTTTTTCCAAATGCTAAGTCTTCAAGTGGAATGAAAATACCAGGAAGTATTAACCTGATTACGATATTCTGATGTGGATATGGAGAACAAGCTGAAAAAGCAAGGTTGCACACTACCTAGTATTAGTATGGATATGGAGGACAAGCTGAAAAAGTTCGATGAACTGCATAAAACACAGTTTCCTAGTACTAGCGTTATGTGTTTATTGGTTCTGAGACTGGTTTTGTTCATATTGACTTGTACCTTTGGTGAAGGATTTTGGAAATTTTGGAAAGAGGCTTTGAAGGTTTGAAGTAACAAAAGACATTATAACATTATGCTTTGTTCACATTTATCAGGCGCATCTGGGTGGAGCAGTGTAGTTGACTGACAATGACAAAGGCTTGCAAAACTACGTAGGGCCTTCTGAATTGAATCTGAACTTGTTAGCTGGAAGTTCTTTCCTAGACCCTTAACCGTAGACCTAATTTTGATATTTTTGCCTGAGATACACGCCCTAATAATTTTAAAGTAACTGTCTTCTCTCTGTTTCTTCTGGAAAATTATTGTCTCTTATGTAACTAAAGGCTTTTAATCATTCAAGAGAGGATAAGTAACCCCTCCACATGGAGTCCACTTGTCTAACATTCATTGTTAATCCAATATACAATCATGCCAATCTGATTTTCCAATATATTGGCAAGCCATGTAGAAGACGTTTAGATAGAAAACACAGTATTCTGGTTCCCGTCTCTATACAACATTCACCGAACCACATGCTCAACCTACATTAGCTGAAAATTCAACTGAGATATGAAGAAATTATGCACATACCTTTAATTCCCTACAGACATCTGGAACTGAAAACCATGTCTCATCTATCAATACTGCAGGAGTCCAAGGCTTTCCAGTATATAAAACAGAAGCGAAAGAAGATGTTAAGACAACCCGTTTCATAGATGATGATTTTGCACATGATTTAAGAACATTAAGAGTTCCCTTCAGCGCTGGATCAATTAATTCAGCCTGAAATTAGAAGGCAACAATTTAAAGGTAGGAGACAGGCAACCTTTATTTGTTAAATCGATAACAGACCAATAATATCTGTCCTTGACTAACGGACTTCAGATAATTGCCAAAGCATCCCATCCTAAAATACTCAGAAGAAAATTCTACTATCTCAGACCATCAAGAATACATAAGAAATACCAGAATGTCCCATTTAGCCAATCAGTTCAGATCAATATAAGGTGAGCCAGACAGTTAGTGGTCTAAGATAAATGGAAAAGTCATTGCTTAGCTTCTAAAAGCTTACAACATTGCAAGACATTTCTCCAAAATAAAGGGTTAAAGAGGGTAATAGCCTTAGGCTTCTTCTCTTCAGTTATCTAGCAGGCCTACTAGCCATATATATCACAGATAACGGGCCCCTTAAAAACTCGTGTTCAACCCTACCAGTCTAATTTGCATAAATGTCCTAGACTTCGCCCACAAATGAAAAACAAAAAGAAAATATCTGCACTTTAAGTCTAATCATGTCCTAAAATTATGCACCACTATACTTTTACTGCCTCATTCTCTCCTTAATCAAAAATTCCTTCTATCTGCAGGAAAAATAGAGTAGAGTAATGCTAAGTGCTAATTCATTTGACAGAAGGCCTCATTATGGAGATTATCCCACCAAAGAACCCTCGCCCTCCCCAAAGCAAAAAGATAATTAGGTAATGAAAAACATTATTAAGAGTCTTCAAACAAATTAATAGCATCAAATAATAAAATGGTTTGCTAACGGAAGAACGCAGTCAGTTATCTTATCTATCAGCAAATATACCTGTGGGTCTTCAGCATTAAAAATAACAGGTGATGCGGTATGAAAGACTCCTTCACACCCCTCAATGACAGAGTCAAAGGAACCTTCTTCTTGCAGATTTGCCTTACAAAGGTGCAATCTGTCCTTTGCACCATCGAGTTTAAGCAAGTGGTCTACCTTTTTTGGGTTACCTGCCAGCAGTTTCGTACCAAAATAAATTGATCATTCAAAATGATTCGAATCACCAGTTACCATATAGATTTTAATAATTACACTTGACTCATGTAGTATAAGTATCCTATTCGGAAAAAGAAAAGAGAAAAAAACAGCCACAAGAAACACTGAAAATGTCAGACCACAAGTATACAAAGTTTCCATGAACAGAAAACAGCATATAAGAAATAATAGGTATATCATTATAAAAATAGATAAGATGGGAAAGCACAGTAATATGGTGTTTTTATCGGAATATACCCTATGACATGCATATAAGATCATTGCTTTAATGCCATACACTGGTCTGTTCCCTTTTTGAGAGCATATTTTCCTTTCGTAACCCAAATAGTTAATTTCTAAACAACCACATGGATTATACCCAGAATTTTATAAATAATAACAACGTCCATAGAAAAAAAATTATATTATTAGAGCCACAGACGCCCTTAGAGCGCAGGCCTTTTCAATAGAAATCTTTGTAATTTGTTGCTGAAATCTTTAATCAGAACAGCAAATGCTTGTTACAAGTGAAAATAGAAGAAATTCGGACGGAGTAATGAAAATGAGTGATACATATATAGCAATTGTTTGTATTTTGTTGCCTGGTCAAAATCTGCCCATTTCTTCCATCAATCATATCTTCATCTCTATCCAGAACAATTTTGAGGTTTTCACATCTCCTTGCATACCATGTTGGACCATTGCTTCGATATTAATCATACAAATTACCATAATTTTTTTAATAGAATTCCTAAATAAATAAAAAAGGGAGTAAGTTATGGATACTATCATGGTATAATTTTCTCTTATTTCCTTTTTTTTCTTTCTTCTGTCCCTTTTTCTCTCTTCAATGTTTGAAGTTAAACTCCAATGAAGAACAATCAGTAACGATGCTTCAAAATCTGAGATATCAGCGCTAAAATATGCTACTTTTTAATCTGACAATGACTAGAATTTAAAATCTGGAAACTGGCGTAAAGCGATTGCCATTACAGAAATTATGATCGAAATTTATAACACTACAAAGCAACCAAACTGAGAATTGGTGAAGTCACTCACCTGGGTCGCGAACGGTGGCCCTGACAGTGTAGCCCCGTTGGAGAAGAAACTTGACCAGCCATGAAGCAATGTAACCGGAAGCACCAGTGACGCACACGATCGTTCCTGCACTGCTGCTCATTCTCTCTCTGCTTCTGCTCTCACTGCCCTTTGGGGCATCGACTGTTTCTTTCACTTTGTAACGGTGTCGCTACGTGAGTATCAAGAAAACACACTTAATACTGATTGGCTAAATGAAACAAATATCAAAACACACTTGCCATGCCACTGATTGGCCCAATGAATAAAAAAACATTTTCCACCATTATCTTTGTCTGGTTATGGTGGATTTGACTCTGTTTTCCAGACCTGTAAAACAAAACAAAAGGAGAGCATTTACTGTCACCCAATAATGCCCAAGAATCTTTGGCAAACTTTTTGGTTTCTGCAAATTGAAAGCATACGGGACTTAACAAAAGCACCAAACATAATTGTTTATTCTATGCCTAAGATATGCTACTATGCTGTGAACAGTTAGATGGACTGACAGAAATTTCAAAGCAAGTCCCTTGGGCTGCTAAATAGTCCACAAATGCACACGGCATTCACTAGCTTTGTGCGGGTCGTTGCATCACGTCTTCAATTGTGAGCCCCCGCTTTTTCAGCCTGATGCGAAACTGGATAGCTTATTCAAGGAGATTAGTTATCCTAAAAAATGTGCAAACATTATTTTAATCTAGGAACTGACAATATAACGTGTCGTTTGCTTCAAATAGTGTCTGTCGATGATTATTATCTAGCTAGTAAGTCGGAATTTTTTTCTCCTCCCCATTTTTTTATAATTTAAGATATAAATATTTTTTTCATATTTTTTTCTCTTTCTATTTCACTCCTACTCTTCTCTAACTTAATGTTACAGGATCCATTTCTTTAATAAATCATAATTTAAGTATATTTTAAAAAATAAAATATAAAAAATAATCATTAATAAAAAAATTTATAATCATGATTATTTTAAATTTAAATTATGATTCATTTATTTATATTTAATAATAATCATATTTATTATTTTTTTTATCAACAATTATTAATATATATTTTAAAGTATTCCAATTCATTTTAAGTTGTAGGAATAAAAATAGGAATAAGGGTACATATTTGAGAATGGAAATAACAATACTTTAATTTTATAATAAAATTTCTATATAACACGCTAACATATTTCGTACTCATGCTTCAATCTAATCAAACTTTCATAAAACTTTCATGTAACTTCCTTTATGGCAATTGCTTCAGCCATCATAATGGAACCAGCAACGATTGCCTGCCTTTATTGCTATCAATCAACAATGTTCTCGGGAAGGTTGAAAAACTGGCTCCAAGAAATGACAAGTTGTAAATACAATCGGGTTTAAAAGGCATTATATGTGGGGAATTATTGAATACACCTAGAGCTACAAAACATTAAATCTTCATTTTAGTAATATATTTGTACCAGATATATATCTACACCCGTATTGAATATCAAAAAGGTTGCTCTCATGAAATCTGTTCGTGGGAGCAATAAATATTATAATTGTTCTGTGGGTCGCTAATTTATATAAATTTAATAGTATAAATTTTATGAAATAAAATTATGTAAAAATATGAAGCTTGTTGGGAGTCCAACAAAATTCAATTATATTCAAAATCAATTTTTTGAGAGTCCATACTCATTAAATTAATTATACACAAATTATATTTGAAAGTTAGTTGTGCGTGAAAAAAGGTATTAACAATTTACAATATCTATTACAAAAGAGTTGCTAAATTAATCTTTTATCATTATTAATTTAGTTTATTTAATTTTCAAAAATTATTTTATTCTGAAAGAAAAGTAAACGTTTATAATGAATCAAGATGATAAGAAATTAAACTTTTTCTTGGTATTTTCTCGAGTCTCATCTTCATTTAAGTTGTAATTTTGGGAAAATTCTGTAGGGTTTAAGATTATCAAGAGAATATCATTGTCACCACCACTTCCTTTATTTTAAAAACATTGAAGAAAGGGGATAGAATATTCTATAACTTTTTTTTATTTTTTTATCATCAGCCTTATTCAGGCTACGACACAAGAAGAAATTCACGCTACTCAAAAATATTAAGAAAATATCATTATTGCAATTGTTTTCCTAATTATTCATCATTGGAATTGTTTTATTACAAACTCAAACTATAACAATTCTTATTTGGAAAGAGTGAACAAAATTTTATGACATTTCCATAAGTCTCACCTTCATTTATGCTGAGGCAGAGGAAATCCAAATGGAAGCGTATGATAAAAACAAGAACTAAATAGAAAACAAAATATTTCGGAAGCATATAAACCTTGATGATACGATTAAGTTATTAAGAATCAAGTGAAAATAAAATTATAAAATTATAAAAATAATAAGATTATGCCAAATATTATATTATGATTCTCCTAATTTGTATATATATTTGTCACTCATATTTGTTGAAATTTTCAATGGAAGTCATATCAATTGTAAGTTTTTAGCGCCGGGGGAATGAATGCGCCCACTATTACTACTGGGCAACTCAAAAATTATGGAGAACTCAATACTCTTTTGTGTGAATAGGGCATGAAAGGTTTGTAAGGGAGAACACCTTTCTCACGTCAGTTTTGTAGATAATTGATTTTTACAAGTCATATAATATAATTGTAAGATTTAATAAATTTAGTAGTTTAATTTATGTGATACGAGGATTAGAATAGATGTTGTTCTAACCAGAAGGCTTTATTGGCTTAGAAGGCAGGCAAATCAACGTCATGCCAGTTGCTTTCCTCAAAGATCATGGCATCAGATCTTGCCAATGACACCTTTATTTTCATTATACTGTTTAACCTTAGTTTCACATTATTCCTACGCAAGCATTGCTGAGCATATGGTACAGACAATGGAGTTTGTAAAGCCAAAGGCATTGGCATAGCTGCAGCTTCTAAACTAAAAGTTGACAAACTTCTTCTCTTTAAAGCTTTCCACAGTCTCCCTAAGGCTCACCTCCAATGGTATATTCTCAATTCCCAAGCTCCGGGCCTTCTCTTGGGACACTTGATATGTTGGCATAAACGGCTCGTTGTCCACACACCTAGAATCAGTTATTTAAATTTCAAGAATTAATTAGAAAAATTGAAAAAATAAATTTGAATGATCTAAAAGAATGCTTAGAGAAAGAATAATAACTAGGGAGCAAGCCATTTGTGTTATCCAATGTTACCATAAAGAAAAGGTTTTGATCGTTTTTCAAGTCATTGAAATGATTATTTGGTACTTGCTTTAATATGAAGAATTCTTTCATCTATACTATAAATAAATAAGTAGAAATTAGATACTTTTTTTACTTAAAATACTTTTAATTTTATTTATTAAAATAATATTTTTTATAAATTTAAATTATCTTAAAAACTTAAAAGCTTTTATTAAGATTAGTTATACTAAATGATGCTAGAAGCAGAATAGATGTACAATAATAAATTCTTGTACTTCTGGCTTGCTCACATTGAAATTTTTGATATATAAATATCAGATGAACTTTGGAAATTATACAAATACATAACTTACTTGTCTGGAAGTGGTAATGTTGGGTACAGTTGATACAAAATCCTTACGAGTTCCGAGCAGTGTGCTACTCTCTCGGTTATACAATACCTTCCACTTGCTGAAGGAATTTCGTATGCCTGAATGTGAGCGTTTGCAACATCTTTCACATTCACCCATCCGCAGCTAAAATTTGGAAAGCTTTCCGCACCTGCATCAACAAGGATGGGGATTAATTAGGTGAATTTTTTTTTTAAAAAAATTACAGTATATACAAAGAAAGATAAAAATAAAATTAAAAAAAATAATAAAAAAGTCACAAAAATATAAAAGTTAGATTATTCAAATTTGCATCAACACATGCAAGTTCAAAAGATTGGCTATATTCATAAAAAAATGTTGCTCTTACAACAGATGAAAATAATCAATGAACATGATGCAATTTAAAAATCGTTTTATCTCACAATTTAAATTATTAAATTTAATAAATATAATTTTAATTTTTAACTAAATATTCAATACTTTAATTTATAAAAATAAGATGATGGATATTAATAAACCAACAATTCTTGTCCAACGGGCACAACTAAAATATACTCTTTCTGTCTGCATCAAACATGCAAGTCAAATCATTGTAAGCAGAGGACAAAAATTACCATTGAGTAGGATTAGAACTACAGCAGTACTTGCATTCACCTCCGATTGTAAGAGAGGCCCTACAACCATTGAAGGCATGATAGAAACCATGTCAATGTTGTTTTCCTTCACGAATTTCCATGCAGCATCTTCAGCCAATGTCTTGGAGAGAGCATACCAGTTCCCCACCTTAAAGAACAAAATAGGAAAATGCATCGGGATATACTAGTCTAGGTAGTACGTAGTACTCATTATTGAGTACTCAATACTACGTGAGGACTAAAACTTTTCCTGTCAAAAAGGGTTTATGCTTTTGAAGTTCATGATCTAGTATATAAGGTTTAAGATCTTAAGTTTAACATTTAAAATTTTAGTGTTTGAAATTTAAGGTTTAAAGTTGAGGATTTTAGGTTTAAGAATTAAGGTTCAAAATTTTAGTGTTAAAAGTGTTAGCATTTGTAGTTTTAGTGTCAAGAGTTTTAAAATTTTGGGTTTAGGATTTTAGAATTTAAAATATAAAATTTGTGGTTTATGATTTAGGGTTAATAATTTAAGATTTAGTGTTTAAGGTTCTAGAGTTTAGGGTTTTAGGGTTTGCAATTTAGTGTTTAGAGATTTAAAGTTTCAGATTTAAGAATTAGGATTTAGTGTATAGAGTTTATGATTTCATTTTTCAAGATTTAAGAGTTAGAATTAGAGTTTTAGAATTTAAAATTTAGATTTTGAAGTTAGAGTGTGAGATTTATGGTTTATCATTTAAGGTTTAAGGTTTTAGAATTTAAAGTTTTAAGATTTAACATCTATGATTTTAGAGTTTAACGTTAAGGTTTTTGAAGACTTTGGCTTTAATGTTTAAGGTTTCAAATTTTAGAATTTAAAGTTTAAAGTATTAAGATTTAGAGTTTTAAGATTTAATATCTTAAAATTTAGAGTTTTAGACTTTGAAATATAAGATTGTGGTTTAGAATTTATAGGGGTGATCACAACCTACTTAAAGCATTTCAACCCAGTTCAAAACTATTTTAAAAAGATGTATGCATCAAGTTGGATAAGTTTTCAGGTTGATTTGGATGAATTTATGATTTTAAATAGGTTTATTGATCGGGTTGGGGTTGAAATGTTTCATCCCATGATAACCCGACCCGATCCGAAGATAAAACACATTGCACATTTGGTTTTCCATTCGCTTTTCACTTCATTTTAAGCAAAACATTGTTACCTGCAATTATTTCCCGTTCACACCTAAAACTCAACATTTCCCTCTTTCACAATCTTGCTTTCCTACCCAAAAATCAACAAGTCAACATTTCCCTTTTTCAACCCTAATCAAGGCTAAACAAGAGGAAGCAAGTATCAACCAAAGACGCAAAATTAGAAAGCAATAGTGATTTGAATGGCAAACATGAAGGTCGACCCTCCCAGTGGCATTTCCTGTCAAAACCTTTCAAATTATCCCATGGCACTGCCTCCACAAGATCAATTGCGACTCTACACCAATTGGATCTATGATCTCTTCAACTCTCAATCCCAGCCTTTCTCCTTTGTGATTCTCAGCACTAACCCTAACCCTTCGGCTTGAACCTTAAATGACAAGGCACCATAACTCATTTGTGCATTAGAGACCACCCTTTGATACTATTTCTGTCTCCAGTCAACATTGCAATGCAAAGCGGCAACCAAAAAAGAAAATGATGAAAAAAAAAAAGTGAGTGTGGAAAAATGGGTTTTGGAATAATATTGTAAAAATTTTGAATTTTTGGAGTCTCTGCTGATCTAATTTTAAAAGGTAAGATTGGACATTAAAATTTAGGTCTATGTCACAAATTGGGTTTGGGGGTTAGTTACATATAAGGAATGTATTAATACCCTTACAATGCCCTTTTGGTATCATATTGGTGTTTTGTTACTTTTTAGTTTCAAATTGTGCTTTGATTTTTGTTCAAAATGAACTTGTTTATTTTTTAATTTTTTGTTTGTCTTATCGTGATTTTTCTGTACGTGATAAAGCGTGATCCATAATTAATATCACTAGTAAGTGGCTTTTAGCCATTACTGTGGAATGGGTGAATTCGATGCCTGGTTCATCCAAGATTTACATCGAAACTAATTACCTAGCTTGATTAAGGCTTGACCCAACTTGATTAGTATTTAGAAATATCTAGCTTAACTAGGATTTTCGAGGTTATTTCTGGATTTTGTGAGGTTTTTGGGAGAAATGTGAATTTGATCATGTCAATCAGGATATTGTCAATTTCTCCAATACAACTAATGATGCAATTACCCTTGGGATGGTCAGCAGTGATTGCTCTCGCCAATCACACTAATAACTATTATCAGAAAGGTTCGAAATAAATTGGTACTTTAAGGAGCATTGACTTGTGATATTTATGTTAGAAGGATTCTGTCGATTTCTCCAATGTAACTCATAACATAATTATCTTAGAAAAGGCCAACAACAGCTACTTTTGCCAACCACATGCGCTATTGCACTTAAGAGGGATTAAGGTTCTAAAAACAAGACAAGATCCTCAAGAAAGGGTATTGGGTTTCAAGGTTCAAATGTTAACCTCATTAAGTGAATTATGTCAATTTCTCCAACATAATCCATAATATAATTCCCTCAAAATAACTGATTGCAGTTGCTTTTGCTAACCGCACCAATGACCGTTGTCAAGAATGATTAGGGATTTGAAAGTTTGGATTAATTTGAAATGACAATCCCTTTCCTTGAACTTTGGCAAAAATTTACAACTCTCAAAATATTACTTTTTAGTTCAAAAGAAAGAAAATTACTTCCAAGAGTTCGAGAATTTCCCAAATTAAATAACAATCCAATCAAATAATAAAATTAAATGAAACATCAATACAAATGTCTCAATATTTTCCACATTCATTGTGAGTTTAACAAACTTAGAAAATTATAAAAATAAAAGCATGAAGTTTAAATCCAACCCAAATCAAATTTAGTTCATGCTAAAATTTATGATTCATTAAAAAAAGCAGAAAAAATGGGCCTAAACATAAACCAACACTAGAAAAGGCCACGGTTTGACAAACCCAAATCATAGCCTTCTTAGTTTATTCTAAGACAGCAAGCATTTTTTTTTTCTATGCATATATATATATATATATATATATATATATATGTATGTATGAGGATAAGGGGATGGGACAACCACAGTTTGGGCTCTTGGCCCAAGCCATGGCAACCTCCTTGCAAAAGTCACTCTCACACTTGTTACTTCCCTTTTCTTTTTAAATTAATTAATAATATATTTAAAAAGTGGCCTCAATAAATTTTATGATCCTTTTTTATTGGACTTCAAAAATTATTTTAAAAATAATATTGATTTTATTAGATTAAATTATGAAATTAAAATGATTTTTTGCTTAGTGAATTTTTTTATATTTTTTTAAAATAAAAAATAATATAATTAAATTTTACAATCTTTATTAAAAAATTTTCAAACTAATGCCAAATATTCTAAAAAAAATATTGGTTTCAATTACGTATTTTATTTTATTTTTTTAAAATATTTATTTTATTTTATTTTTCTAAAACACTTTTTTCTTTTTTATTTATTTTTGAAGAGACACCCAGTGCGATGCACCCTTCTCTTTTACGTGCAAGAGTAAGGCACAGATAGTTTCTGCCATCATAACTCTAAGTTATACCAAAGCCACCCTAACCTCGTGACTCAAAGGTGGTGGCTCACACCGCGTTCATACCAAGCAACAGTGTTGCCCACTGACAGCACAGTAATGTCACAAGAGAAGAATGTGAGTTTTTCTTTGTTACAACACTTTTCTTCAACTGAATTCCTGTATATCTTAAAACCAAAACTTTAGCCAAGACTCACTCAAGCCTTATAATAATACAACAAGATCAATCCAAAAAATATTAGACTATAATAGAGACATGTATAAACAGAGATTTAAGAAACTCGATAAGGAACAAGTAATGGCCATACCCACTCATAAACCGTCAGCTTCTCTTCACAAACTTCACTTTTGTACTCCCTCTCTTACTCTGGTTGCTTTTCTCCTTTGCTCTCTCTCAGGTTCTCCTTTTTTTCCTACTCTACTTAGCTTTTTTTACTCTTTCTTACTCTACTTGATCCTTTCCACTCTCCTCTAAGCATATAACCCCTTATATAGAGCTTAACTCAGTAGTTCCCATGCATTTTCCACCCTTTCTTTCAGTCAAAATTATCTCCGGATTAACTGCATTAAATGGATGCGGCATGATTGTCCTCTTTGTTAACACTTCTTTCTTCTATCTAATTCCCTATTTTCTTTCTTGCCAACAGTCCTTTTGTCTTTCTCTATTTTTTTTTCTTTATTTTCCATAAAAAAATACCATTAATATTTGGAATTCAAAAATATATTTAAACTTTTCATTCTCATTTGATTAATCTCTAAAAAAAATTATACATACAAATTGAAAAATTTTAAATCCTACACATAAATCTACCATAATTTTTAAGAACTGAACTAAATTAAATATCTACATCTCCCTTTATATACTCTCATTTATTCTCTCTGTATCACCCATCATTCAAAAAAGCTACCGACTTTCTTCTTCACACATTTATTCTCTTCATCTTCCTCCGCACACCACCCATTTTCTTCTCCCACGGTGGTCTTTGGTAACTGAGTTTCAGATGACATCTGGGTGAATCTAGAACGTTACCAACCCGTTTGAACCTACCCAAACCCACCTGAACTGCTGGAACCCCAAAATCTTGGCTTTGAAGTTTTATTGGTCAAAATCAGTGTAGCCTAATCTTGACGCAGGTTTAATTAGTTTTCCATTTTTTTTAGCTCGAACCTAACCTAACTCATGATTAGCTTTAAGGATTTAGATCTTATGATTAAAATTTAAAAATTAGAATTTAATGTTAATATTCAACCTGCATTAGCTTCAAATTTTCAAATCTTGATACTTAAAAGAGGTTTAAAGTATGAAATCGGAACTTTTATCGATAGGAAATTTATTAAGTTGTCACTAGAATAATTAATTTATTAAGTCATCATTTAATGTATAAATTTAATTAATTTAATAATTTAAATTTATTTAAATAACAATAATAGTAATAAATAAAATTTTATTTTATTAAATAGAATTAATTAAATTCATTTAAATAAATATTTAATAAAATTTAAATTTATAAAAATATCAAAAGCACATACCTTCAATTCCATACAGAACTCTGGTTTTGAAAACCATGTCTCATCAACCACAACTTGAGGAGTTCGAGGCTTTCCATTGATTAAAACAGCAGCTTCGGAAGATGTAAGGATAACTCGTTTCACAGATGAAGATTTTGCACAAGATTTTAGAACATTAAGGGTTCCCTTCACCGCCGGATCAACTATTTCTGTCTGATGAAATGAGGAAAAAACAGTTGAAAACTAGTTAATAGGCAGCAGATATTTTTGAACAAGACAAGAAGGCTATAGTGTTTGTCCTGACCGACAGCAAAGCATCCCTTCCTAAAGTATAAGATAAGATAATATTATCAACAAAGTAAAGATGCATAATCATTACTAATGTTTTAAGTTAAAGTATTTAATATTGAAAATTTAGGTTTAAATTTTGAGATCGTTTGGAGGGAACCTATCTAAATGTAAATTATTTTTGTATTTAATAAAAATGTAAAAATATCGTGTAAAAATTTCTTAAAAAAATATAACTTTTTTATTCATCTGGTAAAAAATTATTTATGAAAAATTATTTTTTTTTCATTTTTCAAATTCAATCATATGCTTTTCTGGTTGTTTTTCCAGTATTTTTATTTTCAAAGCTTTAAGCATTTGATTATAAAAATATACCTGTGGGTCTTTAGCATCAAGAATAACAGGGGACGCGGTGTGAAAGACGCCTTCACACCCCTCAACAACAGAGTCGAAAGAGCTTTCTTCTAAGAGATTTGCCTTAAACAGGTGCAATCTGTCCTTCGCACCATCAAGTTTAAGCAGGTGATCCACCTTTTTATGATTACCTACAGGCAGGTAATTGGCAACAAAAACAGAAGTTACACCAATGGTTTTTGCACTTTTGAGGGCATATATTTTGGCCTATGGTACTTAAGATAAGAGACACTCACCTGGGTCGCGAACGGTGGCCCTGAGAGTGTAGCCCCGTTGAAGAAGAAACTTGACCAGCCATGAAGCAATATAACCGGAAGCACCAGTGACGCACACGATCTTTCCTGCACTGCTGCTCATTCTCTCTCAGCTTCTGCTCTCGCTGCCCTTTGGTGCCTCAACGGCTTCTTTTACATTGTGACGGTGTCGCTACGTGAGTATCAAGAAAATACACTTGCTACTGATTGGCCAAATGAATAAAAAAACATTTTCCACCATTATCTTTGTCTAGTTATGTTGGAGTTGACTCTGTTTTCCAGACCTGTAAACAAAAAAAAAAAAAGCAGAGCATTTTCTGTCATCCAATAATGCCCACCAATCTTTGGCAAACTTCTTTGGTTTCTCCAAATTGAATTGTCCAGCATACGTGACTAAACAAGAGCACCTAACATAATTGTTTATTCTATGCCTAAGATATGCTACGATGCTGTGAACAGTCGTATGAACTGACGGAAATTTCAAAGCAGGCCCTTGGGCTGCTAAATAGTCCACAATTGCACACGGCATTCACTAGCTTTGTGCGGGTCGTCGCATCACGTCTTCAATAGTTAGCCCCTGCTTTTTCAGCCTGATGCGATACTGGATCGCTTATTCAAAGAGATTAGTTTTCCTTAAAAATGTGCAAACATTATTTTAATCAAGGAACTCACAATAAGAGGGAATTTATTTTTTTTAATTTAATATATAAATTTCAATTTTTTTCATATTTCTTTTTATATTACTTTTACTCTTCACTAACTTAATATTAAGGTATCTATTTTTTTAATAAAATATATTTTAATTATATTTTAGAGAATAAAATATAATTAAATAATTATTAATAAAAAAGTTATAATTATGATTATCTTAAATTTATAAATTATGATTTATTTATATTTAATAATAATTATATTTTTTAATTTTTTATTAATAATTATCAATGTATATTTTATTCTTTAAAATATATTTTATACTTAAAAATATTTTAATTCATCTTAAATTGTACGAATAAACATAAAAAAGATACATATATAAGAATGGATATCAATACTTTAATTTTATAATAAAATTTCTATATAACTCTCTAACGTATTTTGGTACTCATGCTTCAAACGAATCATACTTTCATAAAATGTAACTTTCTTTATGGCAATTGCTTCAGCAATCATAATGGAACTAGCAACAATTGGCTTGCCTTTATCGCTATCAATCAGCCAACTTCTTGGGAAGGTCGAAAAACTGGCCCCAAGAAATGACAAGTTGTAAATCCAATCGGGCTTAAAAGGCATTAAATGCGGGGAATTATTGAATACGCCTAGAGCTACAAAACATTAAATCTTCATTTTAGTAATATATTTGAACTAGATATATATCTACACCTGTATTGAATATCAAAAGGGTTTCTCTCAAGAGATCTGTTTGTGGGAGCAACAAATCATTATAATTGTTCTGTGGGTCGTTAGTTTGTGTAAATTTTATAATAAAATTAATAATATAAATTTTATGAAATAAAATTATGTAAAAAAATGAAGCTTGTTAGGAGTGAAGCAAAATTCAATTATATTCAAAATCAAACTTTTGACTGTCCATACTTATAAAATTAATTAGATTAAAATATATAAAATTTTCTTAAATTAAAAATCAATTTTAAAAAAATTTTAAATTTTAAAAATTGATACAAAACTCTTTTAAACTAATTAAAATTTATAAAAAACTTCTCTTCAGTTAATTTTTTGTTGAATAATAGATGGAACCTTATATTATATTATAAAAAGATCAAAATAACCTTCAATCATTACTGGTTAGCGTGACTGTTACTTGGTCAACAACTGAAATAGAGGTTGCAACTGAAACAGAGGTTGCAACATGATAGACCAATTGCTAGTGACTATGCCCATCCATCCACCGATTGTGCTAATTTCTGCAACAACGGCGGTTCGGTCCTCCATTCATCTAACCTCCAGTGTGGATAACGAAGCCACCTTCACAACCTTCCCCCTTCTGTCCTTATGTTGTAGTAAGGTAGGACGGTTCGCTTGAGTTGCTTAACAGCATCTTAGCCCAGTGCTCATGACATGCTATAGAACCTCCACTATGCCGAGGGACCAAGCAGGGCTTCGCTCAGGTCTCGTGACTCCTAAATTGGTGGGCACCGTGTGAGGCTAGATTCATAGAGCAGCGACTACCACTGGCTCCCAACAGTGGAGGGATAACAGGCCACTACAGTTCCAGTCCACTGTGCTAAGTGAGCCAAGCTGCCTGAACAATCACCTTTTTTAGCCTTATGAAGATGAATTCACATTTACCATTTCATACTTGCTCCTCTGATTTTCTGCTAACTTGTTCCTTTTAATCTTGGAACAAATATAAATATTTTATTGTTTTAATCCAAGGCTACATCCTGCAAAGTTGTGGTCCAAGAAGGTTTATAAAAATGTCACATATTAGAAGCAATATGAAGAAACTAACCTTTGACAATGATACTGGAAAGATACTTTGAGTTGTTTTGTATAGGAGTTGACTCAGCTTCAGCAGCTTCATGTCGCACTGGAGTGATACAATATGTGGTTCCGCACATTTCGCTTCTTTTCGTAGTGGGCTGAATTCCTTTTAAGTTGATCTTGAGTCGATAAAAGCCATGGTAGTAGCGTCGTCCTCTTTGTTCTTTTCCTTCTTGTCGCCGAACATCGTCTCCGTTCATTTTGCGTGTAGCACTCGTCTGGTTTTGTGAAGCAAGGAGACAAGCCAAGGTAGAAGATCAAGAAGCGGTGAAGAAGATAAGGCTATTTTGGTCTTTTAATTGAATTATGTTTATAATTTAACAACAAAATTAACGAAAGAGGCCTTAAAAGAGTTTTATGAAAACTTTTAAAGTTTATGAGAATTTTTTAAAATTGATCCTTAGTTCAGAGAGATTATGTTTATTTTAGCCAATTAATTATACACAAATTATATTTGAAAGTTAGTTATGTATAAAAAAAGATATTAATATTTTACAACATCTATTACAAAAGAGTTGCTAAATTGATCTTTTATCGTTATTAATTTAATTTATTTAATTCTCAAAAGTTATTTTGTTCTCAAAGAAAAGGAAATGTCTATAATGAATCAAGATGATAAGAAATTAAACTTTTTCACGATATTTTCTCGAGTCTCATATTCATTTAAGTTGTAATTTTGGAAAAATTTTGTAGGCTTTAGGAATATCAAGAAAATATTACTATCACCACCACTTCCTTTATTTTAGAAACATTGAAGAAAGGAGACAGAATATTCTATAATATATTTTTTTTATCATCAACCTTATTCAGGCTACAACTCAAAAAGGAATTCATGGTACTCAAAAATATTAAGAAAATATCGCTATTGCAATTGTTTTCCTAATTATTAATCATTGGAATTGTTTTACTACAAACTATAACAATTCTCATTTTGAAAGAGTTAACAAACTTTTATGACATTTTCATAAGTCTCACCTTCATTCATGCTGAGGCTGAGGTAATCCAAATGGAAGCGCATAATAAAAACAAGAACTAAATGAAAAATAAAATATTTCAGAAACATATAATCTTTGATGAGATGATTAAATTATTAAGAATTAAATGAAAATAAAATTATAAAAATAGTAAGATTATACTAAATATTATATTATAATTCCCCTAATTTGTATATATATATATATTTGTCACTCATATTTATTGAAAATTTCAATGGATGTCATCATCAATTGTAAGTTTTCAACTCCGGTAGGAAATGAATGTGCCCACTATTACTACTGGGGAACTCAAAATTGATGGAGAACTCAATATTCTTTTGTGTGAATAGGGCATGAAAGGTTTGTAAGGGAGAACACCTTTTTCATGACAGTTCTGTAGATAATTGAATTTTACAAGTCATATAATATAATTGTAAGCTTTAATAAATTTAGTAGTCTACATTATGTAAAATGAGGATTATAATAGATGTTGTTCTAGCCAGAAGGTTTTATTGGCTTAGAGGGCAGGCAAATGAACGTCATGCCAGTTGCTTTCCTCAAGGATCATGGTATCAGATCTTGCCAATGACACCTTTATTTTCATTATACTGGTTAACCTTAGTTTCACATTATTCCTACGCAAGCATTGCTGAGCATATGGAACAGACCATGGACTTTGTAAAGTCAAAGGCATTGGCATAGCTTCAGTTTCCAAACTAAAAGTTGACAAACTTCTTCTCTTTGAAGCTTTCCACAGTCTCCCTAAGGCTCACCTCCAATGGTATATATTCAATTCCCAAGCTCCGGGCCTTCTCTTGGGACACTTGATATGTTGGCATAAAGGGCTCATTGTCCACACACCTGAGGTTCAGTTATTTAGATTTGAAGAATTAATTAGACAAATTGGATAATTAAATTTGAATTATCTAAAAGTATACTTAGAGAAAGAATAATAACTAGGGAGTAAGCCATTTGTGTTGTCCAATGTTACCAAAAAGAAAAGGTTTTGATCGTTTTTCAAGTCATTGAAATGATTATTTGGTACTTGCTTTAATATGAAGAATTCTTTCATTTATACTATAAATAAATATGTAGAAATTAGATACTTTTTTTACTTAAAATACTCTTAATTTTATTTATTAAAATAATATTTTTTATAAATTTAAATTATCTTAAAAACTTTTATTAAGATTAGTTATAGTAAATGATGCTAGAAGTAGGATAGATGTACAATAATAAATTCTTGTACTACTGACTTGCTCACATTGAAATTTTTGATATATAAATATCAGATGAACTTTGGAAATTATACAAATACATAACTTACTTGTGTGGAAGTGGTAATGTTGGGTACAGTTGATGCAAAATCCTTACGAGTTCCGAGTAGTGTGCTACTCTCTCGGTTAAACAATACCTTCCACTTGCTGAGGGAATTTCATATGCCTGAATGTGAGCATTTGCAACATCTTTCACATTCACCCATCCGCAGCTAAAATTTGGAAAGCTTTCCGCACCTGCATCAACAAGGATGGGGATTAATTAGGTAATTTTTTTTTTAAAAAAAATTACAGTATATAAAAGGAAAGACAAAAAAAATTTCAAAAATAATAAAAAAGTCACAAAAATATAAAAGTTAGATCATTCAAATTTGCATCAACACATGCAAGTCCAAAAGATTGGCTATATTAACAAAAAAAATGCTGCTCTTACAACATTTGAAAATAATCAACAAACATGACACAATTTAAGGACTGCCTAATGTTTAAATCTCATAATATAAATTATTAAATTTAATAAATATAATTTAAAATTTTTAACTAAATATTTAATATAATTTAATTTATAAAAATAAAACAATAGATATTAATAAACCAACAACTGTTGTCCAACGGGCACAACTAAAGTATACTCTTTCTAGCGGCATCAAACATGCAAGTCAAATAATCGCGAGCAGATGACAAAAATTACCATTCAGTAGGATTAGAATAGCAGCAGTAGTTGCATTCAGCTCCGGTTGTAAGAGAGGCCCTACAACCATTGAAGGCGTGATAGAAACCATGTCAATGCTGTTTTCTTTCACGAATTTCCATGCAGCATCTTCAGCCAAAGTCTTGGAGAGAGAATACCAGTTCGCCACCTTAAAGAACAAAATAGGAAAATGCATCGGGATATCAAAACTCAACAAGTCGACGTTACCCTTTTTCATCCCTAATCAAGCCTAAACAAGAGGAAGCAAGTTTCAAATTATCCTATGGCACTGCCTCTACAAGATCAGCTGCGACTCTACGCCAATGGGATCTACGACCTCTTCCACTCATAATCCCACCCTTCCTCCTCTGCGATTCTCGGCGCTAACAACCCTCCAACGTGAACCTCAAACGACAAGGCACCACAACTCATCTGCGCATCAGAGAGACCACCCTTTGGAACTGTTTCTGTCTCCCTATATATACTCTCATTTATTCTCTCTGTATCACCCATGATTCAAAAAAGTTTCCAACTTTCTTCTTCACACATTTATTCTCTTCATCTTCCTCCGCACACCACCCATTTTCTTCTCCCACGGTGGTCTTTGGTAACTGAGTCTCAGGTGACAACTGGGTGAATCTAGAATGTCACCATCCCGTTTGAACCCACCGAAGCCAACCCGAACCGTTGTAACCCGAAAATCCTGGTTTTGAAGTTTATCGGTCGGAACCGGCGTAGCCTAATCTTGACACAGGTTTTGTGGCTAAGCTCGACTCTGACTCGACCCACTAAAGATTTAGAACTTACGATTAAAATTTAATGTTAATATTCAACCTGCATTAGCTTCAAATTTTCAAATTTTGATACTTAAAGAAATTTAAAGTATGAAATCAGAACTTTTTATCGGTAGGAAATTTATTAGGTTGTCACTAGAATAATTAATTTATTAAGTCATCATTAAATATATAAATTTAATTAATTTAATAATTTAAATTTATTTAAATAATAATAGTAGCAATAAATAAAATTTTATTTTATTAAATAAAATTAATTTAAATAAATATTTAATAAAATTTAAATTTAGAAAAATATCAAAAGCACATACCTTCGATTCCATACAGAACTCCGGTTTTGAAAACCATGTCTCATCAACCACAACTTGAGGAGTCAGAGGCTTTCCATTGAATAAAACAGCAGCTACGGAAGATGTTAGGATAACTCGTTTCACAGATGAAGACTTTGCACAAGATTTTAGAACATTTAAGAGTTCCCTTCACCGCCGGATCAACTAATTCTGTCTGATGAAATCAGGAAAGAACAGTTGAAAACTAGTTAATAGGCAGCAGCTATTTTTTAACAAGACAAGAAGGCCATTATGTCTGTCCTGACTAACAGCAAAGCATCCCATCCTCAAGTATAAGATAAGATAATATTATCAACAAAGTAATGATGCATAATTATTACTAATGTTTTAAGTTAAAGTATTTAATATTAAAAATTTAGATTTAAATTTTAAAATCGTGGGGTGAACCTCTTTAAATATAAATTATTTTTATATTTAATAAAAATGTAAAAATTTAGTGCAAAATTTTTTTTAAAAATAAAATAATATTACTTTTTTATTCATCTAGTAAAAAATTATTTATGAAAGTTTTTTTTTTCATTTTCAAATTCAATTATATGCTTTTCTTGTCGTTTTTACAGTATTTTTATTTTCAAAGCTTTAAGCATTTGATTATAAAAATATACCTGTGGGTCTTTAGCATCAAAAATAACAGGAGACGCGGTGTGAAAGACGCCTTCACACCCCTCAACAACAGAGTCAAAAGAGCTTTCTTCTAAAAGATTTGCCTTAAACAGGTGCAATCTGTCCTTCGCACCATCAAGTTTGAGCAGGTGATCTACCTTTTTATGATTACCTGCAGGCAGGTAATTAGCAACAAAAACAGAAGTTACATCAATGGTTTTTGCACTTTTTGAGGGCATATATTTCCGCCTTTGGTGCATAAGATAAGAGACACTCACTTGGGTCGCGAACGGTGGCCCTGACAGTGTAGCCCCGTTGAAGAAGAAACTTGACCAACCATGAAGCAATGTAACCGGATGCACCAGTGACGCAAACCAGCTTTCCTGCTCCGCTACTCATTCTGACTCCGCATCAATTCTTTCCACTGGCTGCTATCATGCTATATATAGGAGTAGGCGAGAGGCGGGCGCCTAATTAACCACCATCACTCCAACACTTGCCGTTTCTTTATTGGTTATTGGGTCGCTTGTCATATCCTTTTTAAGATGGCAATTGAACCAATAAGTATTATTAAAGTTATGTTATTTCTATAATTTTATAAAAATTTATATTTTGTTATTTTTATAAGATTTAATAAAATTATTTATTTAAATTTTTATTAATAAAAATTTAATAAATTTTAGTTTATAAGAATTCAAGTGAATTAAACCATGCATCATATTATTTTTAATTTATATAAATACATGTTTTTAGCCTTACAAATTTTTTATATTCTGAAATAAATAAAATTTAAAATAGTATAATTTGTACTTAAATTATAAAGTTAAGAAAGTGAGTTTAACACGGCTCTATTATTTTTGCCATTGCTAGATGTTTGTGTTGTGTACGTTATCTCCTTCATTTAATCATGTTTCCATCTACGCTGGCCCAAGGGAGCGGGTTGGCCTGGAAAGGCGGCGATGTTTTTTTGTTTGTTATCTAATTTTAATAATTTTTTATTTATCTTTTTAATTTATAGTAAAATAGATTTTATACAATTAATTTTGATTAAAAACATGAGAATTTTCTTAGTCATTGTTGGTGGGTTCAATATATTGTTATAGTTCCCAATGTTAGAGTTATGCATTTTTTTTAAATACATTTTTCCTATTATATATATTGAATTATTACCTGTCAAGGGCAGCCTATAGTAGCAGAAAGAGCCGAGAAGGCACTCAAGAATAGATATTCTCAATATCTCGCTTTTGTGCCTTTGCGTATTCGAATTTTGGGTCAGCTTGGCCGTTCCATTGGCGGCTCTATTATTATTATTATTATTATTGTTGTTATTATTATTATTATTATATACATTTACACCACACACTGCACTGTGTGGAATCCTAGAGAAATTGAATTCCAATTCCACCTGCTTTCCCAAATTCTCAGTCAAATGAAATGCGTCTGCTTTTATTTTCCATGGCCTCATCTCCTCGTCAAATGAATTTTGTATTGCATTAGGGAATAAATGGATACAATTTCATATCTTAAAATATCAAAAATAAAAGATAATTCTAAGGATCAAAACGTAATTTTCTCTCAATGCCAAAAACAATTAAAAATCTGCTTATAATTTGACTTTAAAGAAAATATCCAGACCATATTATATGTATATATAAAATCCAGACCAGTCCGAAACTTTGTTTTGGTTACGTATATGCCTCATGGAATAACTTCAATACCCCCAATTGATTCTTTGATACCCGCTTCCATTCTTTACCAATTTCAGGCTCTCACATTCAGAGTTGGCACCTTACACATGTATGGCGGGTATTTTGGACCAGCTGGAGGTTGGGCAGAGTATAAAGCATTGGATGCTTGACCTTTAAAACAAAGTTTTACATGTTTACCTTACAATATTGGAATAATGCTATGTGTATAATGTTATTTATCTAATAAATTCACAAAAACATATTTATTAATAAAATAAATGGGTCATATTAAAATTTTAAAAAAAATTAAGTATAATTATTTAATATATTTAAACATTATATAAGTACAATAAGTTATATATTTAAAATTCAATCTCAAAGTCATCCATAATAAAAGAGGCTAAATTATTTTATAACTTTTATGTCTTGAATGAAAATATTCTTATATTTTAAGATGAGAATATTCAGAGTATCATTTAAAAAATTATTCTAAAAGTATTATTAATTGTAAAATTCAATAAATTTTTATAATATTCAAAGAATTTTAATGTATTTATTGATCAGATATTTTTGGAAGTAGAAATTTAATAAATTTTTTATAATATTAGTGTATTTGAATGTATTTATAATATTCTGTTTGTAGAAAAAATTTTATGTTTTCCGATTATTTTTTTATCTTATGAATTGTGGCCAAAACTAATAGCGGTATGATCGGACATTCGGTAAAATTGTTTGGTGACGCACCGGGAGTCCGAGTCGGCGCCATCTCTTCCTCCCTACAATCCAAACCGATTCCGCAAGCTCAGAAACAAACAATCCAACCGATATACTGAACCCACACGCCGTGAAACGCCCCAACCCTAACCCTTTTCTCAATCTTCTTTAAATGCCGCTCAGTTCTCATTGCCTCATTGCAATTTAACCTTGTCCCTTGCTCCTCGTTCCCCACAATCAAAACCCAATACTCTCGCTCCCCTTTTGCTCTGCGAAATCTACTCCACTTTGATCTCAACTTTGCGTTCTGCAGTTCCTTTTCTGAGTTTTTTTTTCTCATTTTCAAATTCAATTATATGCTTTTTATTCATCGGGTAAAAAATTATTTATGAAAAATTCTTTTTTTTTTTTTCATTTTCAAATTCAATAAAAAAAGGCTTTTCTGGTTGTTTTTACAGTATTTTCATTTTCAAAGCTTTAAGCATCTGATTATAAAAACACACCTGTGGATCTTTAGCATCAAAAACAACAGGTGATGCAGTGTGAAAGACACCTTCACACCCCTCAACAACAGAGTCAAAAGAGCTTTCTTCTAAAAGATTTGCCTTAAACAGGTGCAATCTGTCCTTCGCACCATCAAGTTTAAGCAGGTGATCCACCTTTTTATGATTACCCGCAGGCAGGTAATTCGCGACAAAAACAAAAGTTACATCAATGGTTTTTGCACTTTTTGAAGGCTTATATTTCGGCCTTTGGTTCTTAAGATAAGAGACACTCACCTGGGTCGCGAACGGTGGCCCTGACAGTGTAGCCCCGTTGAAGAAGAAACTTGACCAGCCATGAAGCAATGTAATCGAAAGCACCAGTGACGCAAGCCCGCTTTCCTGCTCCGCTACTCATTCTGTTTCTGCATCAATTCTTTCAACGCCTGCTATCATGCTATTTATGGAAGTAGGCGAGTGGCGGGCCCCCAATTAACCACCATCACTCCAACACTTGCCGTTTCTTTATTGGTTATTGGGCCGCTTGTCATATCCTTTATAAGATAGCAATTGAACCAATAAGAATTATTAAAGTTATGTTATTTCTATAATTTTATAAAAATTTATATTTTGTTATTTTTATAAGATTTAATAAAATTATTTATTTAAATTTTTATTGATAAAAATTTAATAAATTTTAATTTATAAAAATCGAGATTTTCTTTTTACAACCAAACCATGCACCATATTATTTTTGCCATTGCTAGATGTTTCTGTTGTGTACGTGATCTCCTTCATTTAATCATGTTTCCATCTGGGCTGGCCCGAGTGCGCGCGTAGGTATGGAAAGGCGATGTTTTGTTTTTTGTTTCCCATTTGTTGCTTCATCTAGTACAAGTAATTAATGCTGCGGCATATGCAAGCCTAATTATTTGGTTTTGGCTAATTTACCATTACACTTATTGTCAAGAAAAACATATGGCTACTTTTGCCGTCTCAATAATATTCTTGACCTCACTGATCACTTTCAATATGCCATTGGCAATTTTGTGATAAATGACCTCTCAGCAGTGATATCTACTACACTAACATAAGAAAAGAGGTTGGGTAGAATAGAAGTAGAAGCTTAATCATTTACCTGTGATCATAAAATTATATTAGCTAATTAATTAATCTGGAGAACTAACAGCATAATCTTATTCAGTTTGTCAAATTTGTTCTTGATGAAAACTTTTATATTAATGTATTTTTAGGCATATATGGCTTAGACTGCTCACTACAAGAAAAAAAAAATGTAATTTTTGATGAAAACTTTTATTTTTAGGTATTTTTAGGCATGTATGACTTAGACAGCTCATTATATGAAAAAATGCGATTTGCAATGGAAAAATCTATCACAAATCACAATTTTTTCTGTTGTAAATTTGAGATAAAATTGCAACAGAATTTTATTGCAAATTTATGACGGACTATTTTTCATCACCAATAGTTTGCCTGTCATTATTCTGTCACAAATTCGAGATTAGATTAAAATTGTCCACTACAAGTTGACATTATAAGACTAAAAGGGAGGATAAATTATGTGTCAAATCCATTTCAAATATTATCATTTTGTCATAAATTCTTTCTAATAGGATAAATTTCATCACTATTCTGTCATAAATTTAAGAGAAAAATTATCTGTCGTAAAAATTTGTCGCAATGTAATGATGCCTGCCCCAATCAAATGCAAATTTTGTCCTTCTGTCTCAAATCCTTCCTTAATGTGATGATTTTCATCTCAAAATTGTTGTACATATACATATTCCGTTGCAAATCCATTCTTGATGTGATGATTTCAATCCCAAATTCATCATATATATACACATTCCTTCACAAATCCACTTCTATTTGAATCAATTCCATCCCAAATCCATTCAAATCTAGACATTTCATTGCAAAAATGAAAAATTTACACAAAAATTTCCATTTAGCATTACATTATGCATTCATTAAAAATTATAAAACCTGCCAAATATCCTAAACCAAAGCAACTATGGGACAAACCAATATATTAAATTGTCCTAAATTGATCCATAATTAACTAGCACATATAGTGAAATTCACCCAACTACAAGCAATCATAATCATATAATCCAACCAACAATCAAATATAAGCAAATCACGCTACTCAGGAGCCTTATCATCCTCATCACTACTATCTGAGGGATCAAACAAGCCACTGCAACTAAAGCTTTATCCTGCCTCTGCGAGTCCGTTGACAATCTTGAGGGATCAAGACAAGCCATTGGACTTAAAGCTTTATCTTGCCTATGCAGGTCTGTTGGCAATCGTTATATCAAACATCATTGCAGCTAATTCTGCAATCTAAGCATTCTAATCATCAATTTGTAAATTGCATTTTGCAACTGCTTCTTTAGCTACTGATTCTTTACTTGGTGTCCCAGTGAGTCGAAATCGGATGATGCCTCGAAGGATGTGGACTTCATAGAGTTACCTATTGAACTGAGTTCATAAAGTTTGTCTTTCTTGTTTCTACCTCCAATTTTATCCAAGAGGAAACGAGACTCATCCACCTGTGATGGGTTAGCTCAAAAAGAGTCACCCTTAGTAGATGCATGAGATAATGAAGCAGCTTCCTTTAGTTGTATAACTTTATTATGCAAAAAAGAATGCATAAAGCAATGCATAAGTTAGTTTAAATAATTAAACGTTTAATTAAAAACAGTAAATGAGAATCAACTTATGAATTCTAGGAGCTTACTACAATCTCTTGAGATCTGACATCCACCCACTACTCAGTTCCTTATAGGGGTGAGTCTTTTGAAACTCGTCCCACCTGCTTTTTGGCTTGCCAGTTTGGATCTCCTATACCAATTTTGAGTAATAAATATGTTATATACTTAGTTATCATGAAATTGACCAATTACTATAAAAGAAAACATACAAACTTTTTCTTGACCTCATTATGATTAACGGAACCTCTAGTATGCAAGGAACCACCTGTTTTAGAAGCCCAATTTTATTCATTGTCTAAGACATAATAAGAAACTCTGGAGAATTCCATCTGTCTTTCATCCTTCCCCAAATAGAATTAGATATATAAGGTGGCTGCTTGTCCATATTCTTCCGAGCTCGAACCATCATCTAACAAAGTTAGAAACCATCAGCTAACAAAGTTAGATACTAGCCTGATGATTCTAATCTTTACGAATTTTGTAATCTAAGTTACGGAAGCCACTTGTACTTTTTCTGTAAAAAGTTGCAATAAACAACTTAGGTATCATAGGATTAAATAATCAAACTAATGTTAAGTATAACTTGATTTTATTAACTTCAAAGTCCTTAAATTAGGCATTATGAATCCTTTCACTAGTTTGTCAATATAGACATCTAACTTTATCTAGATCTCAGGAAATAAAGGTGGGTCTATTAGCAAATTTTAAAATTTTTTCTATCTAGTTAAAATTTTTAAGAAAATTTGTTTGATAAGGATGGAAAAATTTATGATATTTTGGGATTCAAATATTAATGAACTTATCCTTATTTAATTTTAATTTTAGTTTTAATTAAAACTAATAAAAATAACCAAAAAAATAAAAAAGAAAAAAAAAGTTGAGCAACATAGGCGGCGACAGACTTTCCTCCATTAAAAAAAAAATAGACAGGGGGACAGAGCAGAAAGGGTGCGGAGGGGCAGAAAAATAACAGTCAGGTTTCACAGAGACAAAAGAGGAGAGAACTAGGAGACTTGACTTCACATACACTCATAGTCACAAAGAGAGGGGACAGACAGAGGAAGAACTAGGGGAAGAGAGATATAGGAACTCTTACACAGAAGAGATCAAGTGGACGCCACTCCAAGGGGTCATCATTCACATACACACAGACGAGTGGGAGAAGAGTTGAGAAAGACTTGTCGTCTTCACCAGGCTGGTGCCTTGTTTCTGTCTACGCTTGTTCTTGCTGAAAGTGTCCTGTGTGTGCCCATTTGGTTAAGTTCTTTTTGGGTTGCTTTAAGTAGTTTTGGGAGTCACCTTCTAGGGAGAGAAACAAAGGTGATAGAAGCACTATTAAAAAAAAGAGAGCGCAGAGAAAAGGAAGGACCTCTGGACCGCTGAGGGAACTGGCACCGGTGAGAAGACCAGTGGTGGCCTGTGCCACCGCCGGCACGAAAGTTCCCGACTCGTAGCCGAGGTTTAGGTGGACAACTGCGTCTCCACCCCACATTTAAGCGGCTCGGGTGCATTTCGATGAAGAAGGGTGTACACCACCCTAATTCTCTCATAAAAATAAATAAAAATATTAAATTGTTTAAAAAAAAAGTGCATGGTTGAATTCAAAAAATTTTTCTGAGAATTTTGGTGCTGATTCAAAAGATTTTTGATTAAAATTGCCAATGAACCCTCGCCCTCCTGAAAGTAAAAATATAATTAGGTAATGAAAAACGTTGTTAAGAGTCTTCAAACAAATTAACAGCATCAAATAATAAAATGGTCTGCTAACGGAAGACCGCGGTCAGTTATCTATCAGCAAATATACCTGTGGGTCCTCAGCATTAAAAATAACAGGTGATGCGGTATGAAAGACGCCTTCACACCCCTCAATGACAGAGTCAAAGGAACCTTCTTCTTGATGATTTGCCTTACAAAGGTGCAACCTGTCCTTTGCACCATCCGAGTTTAAGCAAGTGATCTACCTTTTTTGGGTTATCCGCCAGCAGTTTCAAACCAAAATAAATTGATCATTCAAAATGATTCGAATCACTAGTTACCATATACATTTTAATAATTACACTTGACTCATGTAGTATAAGTATCCTATTCGGAAAAAGAAAAGAGAAAAAAACAGCCACAAGAAACACTGAAAATGTCAGACCACAAGTATACAAAGTTTCGATTAACAGAAAACAGCATGTAAGAAATAATAGGTATATCATTATAAGAATAGATTAGATGGGAAAGCACAGTGATATGGTGTTTTTATCAGAATATACACTATGACATGCATATAAGATCATTGCTTTAATGCCATACACTGGTGTGTTCCCTTTTTGAGAGCAGATTTTCCTGTCGTAATCAAAATAGTTAATTTCTAAACAACCACATGGATTATACCCAGAATTTTATAAATAATAACAAAGTCCATAGAAAAAAATATATATTATTAGAGCCACAGACACCCTGACAGCGCAGGTCTTTTCAATACAAATCTTTGTAATTTGGTGCTGAAATCTTTAAACTGAACAGCATATGCTTGTTGCAAGTGAAAACAGAAGAAATTAGGAAGGATTAATGAAAATGTGTGATACATATATAGCAATTGTTTGTACTTTGTTGCCTGGTCAAAATCTGCCCATTTCTTCCATCAATCATATCTTTATCTCTATCCAGAACAATTTTGAGGTTTTTACATCTCCTTGCATACCATGTTCGACCATTGCTTCGATATTAATCATACAAATTACCATAATTTTTTTAATTGAATTCCTAAATAAATAAAAAAGGGAGTAAGTTATGAATACAATTATGGCATAATTTTCTCTTATTTTCTTTTTCTTTCTCTCTTCTGTCGCTTTTTCTCTCTTCAATGTTTGAACTCAAACTCTAATGAAGAACAACCAAGTAACGATGCTTCAAAATCTGAGATATCAACGCTAAAATATGCTACCTTTTAATCTGACAATGACTAGAATTTAAAATCTGGAAACTGGTGTCAAGCAATTGCCATTACAGAAATTATGATCAAAATTTATAACACTAAAAAGCAACCAAACTGAGAATTGGTGAAGTCACTCACGTGGGTCGCGAACAGTGGCCCTGACAATGTAACTACGAAGAAGAAGGAGCTTGACGATCCATGAAGCAATGTAACCGGAAACACACTTGCCATGCCACTGATTGGCCCAATGAATAAAAAAAACATTTTCCACTATTATCTTTGTCTAGTATAACCAAAAAACAAAAAAAAAGGAGAGCATTTTCTGTCACCCAATAATGCCCAACAATCTTTGGCATATCATTTCTGCAAACTTTTTTGGTTTCTGCAAATTGAATTGTCTAGCATACGGGACTTAACAAAAGCAGCTAACATAATTGTTTATTCTACGCCTAAGTTATGCCACAATGCTGTGAACAGTTGGATGGACTAACAGAAATTTCAAAGCAAGGCCCTTGGGCTGCTAAATAGTCCACAAATGCACACGGAATTCACTAGCTTTGTGCGGGTCGTTGCATCACGCCTATAATTGTTAGCCCCTGCTTTTTCAACCTGATGAGATACTGGATAGCTTATTCAAAGAGATTAGTTATCCCAAAAAATGTGCAAACATTATTTTAATCAAGAAACTCGCAATATAACGTGACATTTGCTTCAAATAGTGTCTGTTGATGATTGTTATCTAGCTAGCAAGCGGGAATTTTATTTTTTAATTTAATGTGTAAATCTCTTTTTTTTTTTTAATATTTGTTCTCTTTCTATTACACTTTTACTCTTCTCTAACTTAATATTAAGGGATCCATTTCCCTAATAAATCATATCTTAAGTACACTTTAGAAGGTAAAATCTAATTAAATGACTATTGATAAAAAAAAAATGTATGATTATAATTATTATAAGTTTATAAATTATGATTCACTTATTTATATTTAATAACAATTATATTTATTAGTTTTTTTATTAATTATTATCAATGTGTACCTTACTCTTAAAATATATCTTATACTTTAAAAATTTTCACTTTATCTTAAATTATACGAATAAACATAAGAATAAAGATACATATTTGAAAATAGATACATCAATACTTTAATTTTATAATAAAATTTCTATATAACTCTCTAACATAGTTCGCACTCATGCTTCAAACGGATCAAACTTTCATGTAACTTCCTTTATGGCAATTGCTTCAGCCATCATAATGGAACCAGCAACAATTGCCTTGCCTTTATTGCTATCAGTCAGCGAAGTTCTTGGAAGGTTGAAAAACTGGCCCCAAGAAATGACAAGTTGTAAATCCAATCGGGTTTAAAGGGCATTAAATGTGGGGAATTACTGAATACACCTAGAGCTACAAAACATGAAATCTTCATTTTAGTAATATATTTGTACTAGATATATATCTACACCCGTATTGAATATCAAAAAGGTTGCTCTCATGAAATCTGTTTGGGGGAGCAACAAATCATTATAATTGTTCTGTGGGTCGTTAATTGATGTAAATTTTATAATAAATTTAATAGTATAAATTTTATGAAATAAGATCATGAAGAAATATGAAGCTTGTTGGAGGTTGAAAGGGAGTCAAACAAAATTCAATTATATTCAAAATCAATTTTTTGAGAGTCCATACTCATTAAATTAGTCATAAACAAATTATATTTGAAAGTTATTTATGCATAAAAAAATATTAATATCTTACAACATTCATTACAAAAGAGTTGCTAAATTGATCTTTTCTCATTATTAATTTAATTTATTTTATTCTAAAAAATTATTTTGTTCTCAAAGAAAAGGAAATGCTTATAATAAATCAAGATAATAAGGAATTAAACTTTTTTATGATATTTTATCGAGTTTCATTTTTATTTAACTTGTAACTTTAGGAAAATTCTATAGGCTTTAGGAATATCAAGAGAATATCAGTATCACAACCACTTCCTTTATTTTGAAAACATTGATGAAAGGGGACAAAATATTCTATATATAAATATATATATATATATATATATATATATATACATATATTCATCATCAACTTTATTCGGGCTACAACTCAAAAAGGAATTCATGGTACTCAAAAATATTAAGAAAATATCGTTATTGCAATTGTTTTCCTAATTAACCATCATCGGAATTGTTTTACTACAAACTATAACAAGTCTCATTTCGAAAGGGTGAACACAATTTTATGACATTTCCTTAAGTCTCACCTTCATTTATGCTGAGGCCCAGGTAATCCAAATGGCAGCATATAATAAAAACAAGAACTAAATAGAAAACAAAATATTTCAGAAGCATATAATTCTTGATGATACAATTGAGTTATTAAGAATTAAGTGAAAATGAAGTTATAAAAATAATAAGGCTATGCTAAATATTATATTATGATTCCCCTAATTTGTATATATATTTGTCACTCGTATTTGTTGAAATTTTCAGTGGAAGTCATCATCAATTCTAGGTTTTCAGCTCCGGTGGGAAATGAATGTGCCCACTATTACTACTGGGCAACTTAAAAATTATGGAGAAGTCAATATTCCTTTGAGCGGATAGGACATGAAAGATTTGTAAGGGAAAATACCTTTCTCACAACAGTTTTGTAGACAGTTGATATTTACAAGTCATACAATATAATTGTAAGATTTAATAAATTTATAATTTATAATCTAAATTATGTGAAACGAAGATTATAGTAGATGTTGTTCTAGCCAGAAGGCTTTATTGGCTTAGAGGGCAGGCAAATCAACGTCATGCCAGTTGCTTTCCTCAAGGATCATGGCATCAGATCTTGCCAATGACACCTTTATTTTCATTATACTGGTTAACCTTAGTTTCACATTATTCCTACGCAAGCATTGCTGAGCATGGTACAGACAATGGAGTTTGTAAAGCGAAAGGCATTGGCATAGCTGCACCTTCTAAACTAAAAGTTGACAAACTTCTTCTCATTAAAGCATTCCACAGTCTCCCTAAGGCTCACCTCCAATGGTATATATTCAATTCCCAAGCTCCGGGCCTTCTCTTGGGACACTTGATATGTTGGCATAAACGGCTCGTTGTCCACACACCTAGAATCAGTTATTTAAATTTCAAGAATTAATTAGAAAAATTGAAAAAATAAATTTGAATTATCTGAAAGTATACTTAGAGAAAGAATAATAACTAGGGAGCAAGCCATTCGGGCTATCCAATGTTACCAAAAAGAAAAGCTTTTGATCGTTTTTCAAGTGATTGAAATGATTATTTGGTACTTGCTTTAATTTGAAGAATTCTTTCATCGATACTATAAATAAATATGTAGAAATTAGATACTTTTTTTACTTAAAATACTTTTAATTTTATTTATTAAAATAATATTTTTTATAAATTTAAATTATCTTAAAAACTTAAAAGCTTTTATTAAGATTAGTTATACTAAATGATGCTAGAAGCAGAATAGATGTACAATAATAAATTCTTGTACTACTGACTTGCTCACATTGAAATTTTTGATATATAAATATTAGATGAACTTTGGAAATTGTACAAATACATAACTTACTTGTGTGGAAGTGGTAATGTTGGGTACAGTTGATGCAAAATCCTTACGATTTCTGAGTAGTGTGCTACTCTCTCGGTTAAACAATACCTTCCACTTGCTGAAGGAATTTCGTACGCCTGAATGTGAGCGTTTGCAACATCTTTCACATTCACCCATCCGCAGCTAAAATTTGGAAAGCTTTCCGCCCCTGCATCAACATGGGTGGGGATTAATTAGGTGATTTTTTTAAAAAAATTACAATATATAATAAAAGAGACAGAAATAAAATTTAAAAAATTATAAAAAATTAAAAAATAAAAGTTAGATTATTCAAATTTGCATCAACACATGCAAGTCAAAAAGATTGGCTATATTAATAAAAAAAAAATGTTACTCTTACAACATATGAAAATAACCAATGAACATGACATAATTTAAAAATCATTTGATCTCACAATTTAAATTATTAAATTTAATATATAATTTAAATGTTTTAACTAAATATTTAATATAATTTAATTTATAAAAATAAGACGATGGATATTAATAAACCAACAATTCTTGTCCAACGGGCACAACTAAAATATACTCTTTCTGCCAGTATCAAACATGCAAGTCAAATCATCGTGAGCAGACGACAAAAATTACCATTTAGTAGGATTAGAACTACAGCAGTACTTGCATTCAGCTCCGATTGCAAGAGAGGCCCTACAACCAGTGAAGGCATGATAGAAACCATGTCAATGTTGTTTTCCTTCACGAATTTCCATGCAGCATCTTCAGCCAATGTCTTGGAGAGAGCATACCAGTTCCCCACCTTAAATAACAAAATAGGAAAATGCATCGGGATATACTGGTCTAGGTAGTACGTAGTACTCATTATTGAGTACTCAATACCATGTGAGGACTAAAAATTTTTCTGTCAAAAAGGGTTTATATTTTTGAAGTTCATGATTTAGGATATAAATTTTAAATTTTAAATTTAAAGTTGAGGATTTTAAGTTTAAGAAATAAAGTTTAAAATTTTAATGTTACAGGTGTTAACATTTGTAGTTTTAGTGTCAAGAGTTTTAAAATTTTGTGTTTAAAATTTTAACATTTAAAATATAGAATTTGTGGTTTATGATTTAGAATTAATAATTTAATATTTAATATTTTAAAGTTTAGGGTTTACAATTCAGTGTTTAAAGATTTAAAATTTTAAATTTAGAAATTAAGATTTAGTGTATGGAGTTTATGATTTAATTTTTCAAGGTTTAAGAGTTACAATTAGAGTTTTAAAATTTAAAATTTAGGTTTTAAAGTTAGAGTGTGATATTTATGATTTATCATTTAAAGTTTAAAATTTTAAAATTTAACATCTATGATTTTAGGGTTTAATGTTAAAGTTTTTAAACACTTTGGCTTTAGTGTTTGAGGTTTCAAATTTTGAAATTTAAAATTTAAAGTATTAAAATTTAGAATTTTAAGATTTAATGTCTTAAAATTTAAAATTTTAAAATTTAAAATTTTAGATTTTGAAATATAAGATTTGTGGTTTAGAATTTATAGGGATGATCACAACCCACTTAAAGCATTTCAACTCAGTTCAAAACGGTTTTAAAAAGATGTATGCATCAAGTTGGATAAGTTTTCGGGTTGATTTGGATGAATTTATGATTTTAAATAGGTTTATTTGATCGGGTTGGGGTTGAAATGTTTCATCCCATGATAACCCGACCCGATCCAAATATAAAACACATTACGCATTTGGTTTTCCATTCGCTTTTCACTTCGTGTTAAGCAAAACATTCTTACCTGCAATTATTTCCCATTCACACCTAAAACTCAACATATCCCTCTTTCACAATCTTGCTTTCCCGCCCAAAAATAATTAATTTATTAAGTCATCATTTAATACATAAATTTAATTAATTTAATAATTTAAATTTATTTAAATAACAATAATAGTAATAAATAAAATGTTATTTTATTAAATAGAATTAATTAAATTTATTTAAATAAAATTTAATAAAATTTAAATTTATAAAAATATCAAAAGCACATACCTTCAATTCCATACAGAACTCTGGTCTTGAAAACCATGTCTCATCAACCACAACTTGAGGAGTTCGAGGCTTTCCATTGAATACAACAGCAGCTTCGGAAGATGTTAGGATAACTCGTTTCACAGATGAAGATTTTGCACAAGATTTTAGAACATTAAGGGTTCCCTTCACCGCCGGATCAACTATTTCTGTCTGATGAAATCAGGAAAGAACAGTTGAAAACTAGTTAATAAGCGGCAGATACTTTTGAACAAGACAAGAAGGCTATAGTGTCAGTCATGACCGACAGCAAAGCATCCCTTCCTAAAGTATAAGATAAGATAATATTATCAACAAAGTAATGATGCATAATCATTAGTAATGTTTTAAGTTAAAGTATTTAATATTGAAAATTTAGGTTTAAATTTTGAGATCGTTTGGAGTGAACCTATCTAAATGTAAATTATTTTTATATTTAATAAAAATGTAAAAATATTGTATAAAAATTTCTTAAAAAAAATATAACTTTTTTATTTATCTGGTAAAAAATTATTTGTGAAAAATTCTTTTTTTTCATTTTCAAATTCAATCATATGCTTTTCTGGTTGTTTTACAGTATTTTTATTTTCAAAGCTTTAAGCATTTGATTATAAAAATATACCTCTGGGTCTTTAGCATCAATAGTAACAGGGGACGCGGTGTGAAAGACGCCTTCACACCCCTCAACAACGGAGTCAAAAGAGCTTTCTTCTAAAAGATTTGCCTTAAACAGGTGCAATCTGTCCTTCGCACCATCAAGTTTAAGCAGGTGATCCACCTTTTTATGATTACCTGCAGGCAGGTAATTAGTAACAAAAACAGAAGCTACACCAATGGTTTTTGCACTTTTTGAGGGTTTGTATTTTGGCCTATGGTACTTAAGATAAGAGACACTCACCTGGGTCGCGAACGGTGGCCCTGACAGTGTAGCCCCGTTGAAGAAGAAACTTGACCAGCCATGAAGCAATGTAACCGGAAGCACCAGTGACGCACACGATCTTTCCTGCACTGCTGCTCATTCTCTCTCAGCTTCGGCTCTCACTGCCCTTTGGTGCATCAACGGTTTCTTTCACATTGTGACGGAGTCGCTACGTGAGTATCAAGAAAACACACTTGCTACTGATTGGCCAAATGAATAAAAAAACATTTTCCACCATTATCTTTGTCTAGTTATGGTGGAGTTGACTCTGTTTTCCAGACCTGTAAAAAAAAAAATAAAGGAGAGCATTTTCTGTCATCCAATAATGCCCACCAATCTTTGGCAAACTTCTTTGGTTTCTCCAAATTGAATTGTCTAGCATACGGGACTAAACAAGAGCACCTAACATAATTGTTTATTCTATGCCTAAGATATGCTACGATGCTGTGAACAGTTGGATGGACTGACGGAAATTTCAAAGCAGGCCCTTGGGCTGCTAAATAGTCCACAAATGCACACGACATTCACCAGCTTTGTGCGGGTCGTAGCACCACGTCCTCAATGGTTAGCCCCTGCTTTTTCAGCCTGATGCGATACTGGATAGCCTATTCTAAAGAGATTAGTTATCCTTAAAAATGTGCAAACATTATTTTAATCAAGGAACTCACAATATAACGTGTCATTTGCTTCAAATGGTGTCTGTTGATCATTATTATCTAGCTAGTAAGTGGGAATTTATTTTTTTATTTTTTATAATTTAATATATAAATTTCATTTTTTTTCATATTTTTTCTTTTTCTATATTACTTTTACTCTTCACTAACTTAATATTAAGGTATCTATTTTTTTAATGAATTATATTTTAATTATATTTTAGAGAATAAAATATAATTAAATAATTATTAACAAAAAAATTTATAATTATGATTATCTTAAATTTATAAATTATAATTCACTTATTTATATTTAATAATAATTATATTTTTAATTTTTTATTAATAATTATTAATGGACATTTTACTCTTTAAAATATATTTTATACTTAAAAATTTTTTAATTCATCTTAAATTGTACGAATAAACATAAGAAAAAGGATACATATATAAGAATGGATATATCAATACTTTAATTTTATAATAAAATTTCTATATAACTCTCTAGCGTATTTCGTACTCTTGCTTCAAACGAATCATACGTTCATAAACTGTAACTTTCTTTATGGCAATTGCTTCAGCAATCATAGTGGAGCTAGCAACACCCTTTATCGCTATCAATCAGCCAACTTCTTGGGAAGGTCGAAAAACTGGCCCCAAGAAATGACAAGTTGTAAATCCAATCGGGCTTAAAAGGCATTAAATGCGGGGAATTATTGAATACGCCTAGAGCTACAAAACATTAAATCTTCATTTTAGTAATATATTTGTGCTAGAGTTATATCTACACCCGTATTGAATATCAAAAGGGTTTCTCTCAAGAAATCTGTTTGTGGCAGCAACAAATCATTATAATTGTTCTGTGGGTCGTTAATTTGTGTAAATTTTATAGTAAAATTAATAATATAAATTCTATAAAATAAAATTATGTAAAAATATGAAGCTTGTTGGGAGTCAAGCAAAATTCAATTATATTCAAAATCAATTTTTTGAGAGTCCATACTCATAAAATTAATTATACACAAATTATATTTAAAAGTTAGTTATGTGTAAAAAAAGGTATTAACATTTTACAACATCTATTACAAAAAAGTTGCTAAATTGATCTTTTATCATTATTAATTTAATTTATTTAATTCCCAAAAGTTATTTTGTTCTCAAAGAAAAGGAAATGTTTATAATGAATCAAGATGATAAGAAATTAAACTTTTTCACGATATTTTCTCCAGTCTCATATCCATTTAAGTTGTAATTTTGGAAAAATTTTGTAGGCTTTAGGAATATCAAGAGAATATCACTATCACCACTACTTCCTTTATTTTGAAAACATTGAAGAAACGGGACGGAATATTCTATAATATATATATATATATATATATATATATATTTTATCAGCAGCCTTATTCAGGCTACAACTCAAAAAGGAATTTATGGTACTCAAAAATATTAAGAAAATATCGCTATTGCAATTGTTTTCCTAATTATTAATCATTGGAATTGTTTTACTACAAACTATAACAATTCTCATTTTGAAAGAGTTAACAAACTTCTATGACATTTCCATAAGTCTCACCTTCATTTATGCTGAGGCTGAGGTAATCCAAATGGAAACGCATAATAAAAACAAGAACTAAATGGAAAATAAAATATTTCAGAAACATATAATCTTTGATGAGACGATTAAATTATTAAGAATTAAATGAGAATAAATAATAAAAATAATAAAATTATATTAAATATTATATTATAATTCGCCTAATTTGTATATATATATTTGTCACTCATATTTATTGAAATTTTCAATGAAAGTCATCATCAATTGTCAGTTTCAGCTCCGGTAGGAAATGAATGTGCCCACTATTACTACCGGGGAACTAAAAAATGATGGAGAACTCAATATTCTTTTGTGTGAATAGGGCATGAAAGGCTTGTCAGGGAGAACACCTTTTTCGTGACAGTTTTGTAGATAATTGAATTTTACAAGTCATATAATATAATTGTAAACTTTAATAAATTTAGTAGTCTACATTATGTAAAATGAGGATTATAATAGATGTTCTAGCCAGAAGGCTTTATTGGCTCAGAGGGCAGGCAAATCAACGTCATGCCAGTTGCTTTCCTCAAGGATCATGGCATCAGATCTTGCCAACGACACCTTTATTTTCATTATACTGGTTAACCTTAGTTTCACATTATTCCTACGCAAGCATTGCTGAGCATATGGAACAGACCATGGACTTTGTAAAGTCAAAGGCATTGGCATAGCTGCAGCTTCCAAACTAAAAGTTGACAAACTTCTTCTCTTTAAAGCTTTCCACAGTCTCCCTAAGGCTCTCCTCCAAAGGTATATATTCAATTCCCAAGCTCCGGGCCTTCTCTTGGGACACTTGATATGTTGGCATAAAGGGCTCGTTGTCCACACACCTGAGGATCAGTTATGTAGATTTCAAGAATTAATTAAAAAAATTGGAAAATTAAATTTGAATTATTTAAAACTATACTTAGAGAAAGAATAATAACTAGGGAGCAAGCCATTTGTGTTATCCAATGTTACTAAAGAGAAAAGGTTTTGATAGTTTTTCAAGTTATTGAAATGATTATTTGGTACTTGCTTTAATATGAAGAATTCTTTCATCTATACTATAAATAAATATGTAGAAATTAGATATTTTTTTACTTAAAATACTCTTAATTTTATTTTTTAAAATAACATTTTTTATAAATTTAAATTATCTTTAAAACTTTTATTAAGATTAGTTATACTAAATAATGCAAGAAGTAGTATAGATGTACAATAATAAATTCTTGTACAACTGACTTGCTCACAGTGAAATTTTTGGTATATAAATATTAGATGAACTTTGGAAATTATACAAATACATAACTTACTTGTCTGGAAGTGGTAATGTTGGGTACAGTTGATGCAAAATCCTTACGAGTTCCGAGTAGTGTGCTACTCTCTCGGTTATGCAATACCTTCCACTTGCCGAAGGAATTTCGTATGCCTGAATGTGAGCATTTGCAACATCTTTCACATTCACCCATCCGCAGCTAAAATTTGGAAAGCTTTCCGCACCTGCATCAACAAGGGTGGGGATTAAGTTGGTGATTTTTTTTAAAAAAAAATTACAGTATATAAAAACAAAGATAAAAATAAAATTAAAAAAATTTACAAAATAATAAAAAAGTCACAAAAATATAAAAGTTAGATTATTCAAATTTGCATCAACACATGCAAGTCCAAAAGATTGGCTATATTAACAAAAAAAATGCTGCTCTTACAACATATGAAAATAATCAACAAACATGACACAATTTAAGGACTGCCTAATGTTTAAATCTCATTTATTAAATTATTAAATTTAATAAATATAATTTAAATTTTTAACTAAATATTTAATATAATTTAATTTATAAAAATAAGACAATGGATATTAATAAACCAACAACTGTTGTCCAACGGGCACAACTAAAATATACTCTTTCTGCCGGCATCAAACATGCAAGTCAAATAATCGTGGGCAGATGACAAGTTACCATTTAGTAGGATTAGAACTGCAGCAGTACTTGCATTCAGCTCCGGTTGTAAGAGAGGCCCTAGAACCATTGAAGGCGTGATAGAAACCATGTCAATGTTGTTTTCTTTCACGAATTTCCATGCAGCATCTTCAGCCAAAGTCTTGGAGAGAGAATACCAGTTCCCCACCTTAAAGAACAAAATAGGAAAATGCATCAGGATATACTGTTCTGGGTAGAACGTAGTACTGTAATTGAGTACTCAATAAGGACTAAAAATTTTGTCAAGAAAAGTTTATATATTTAAAGTTTATGATTTAAAATATAAAATTAAAGATTTTAAATTTAATATTTAAAATTTTAAAATTAAAGATTTTAAATTTAAAAATTAAAATTTAATATTTTAATATTTAAGATGTTAACATTTATAGATTTGGTGTTAAGAGTTTTAAAGTTTTGATTTTATGATTTTAAGATTTAGATTATAAAATTTGTGATTTATAATTTAAAGTTAAAAATTTAAGATTTAAAGTTTAAGATTTTAGAATTAAAAAATTTTAAGATTTATAATTTAATATTTAGATATTTAAAATTTAAAATTTAAAAATTAAAATTTAGTGTATAGAGTTTATGATTTAATTTTTAGAGTTTAAAATTTAGAGTTAAAATTTTAAAATTTAAAATTTAAAATATTAAAATTAAAATTTTAAAATTTAATATCTTAAAATTTAAAATTTTAGTATATAAGATATGTGGTTTAAAATTTATAGGTGATCACAAGTCACTTAAACCATTTCACCTCAGTTCAAACCATTTTAAAAAGATATACGAGTTAGGTTGGATCAGTTTTCGAGTTGCTTTGGATGAATTTATGGCTTCAAATAGATTTTTTCAGTCGGGTTCAAAGTTAAAATATTTCAACCTACTGTAACCCAACCCGATCCGAAGATAAATACAAATATACAATACACGTTTGGTTTTCCCCTCTCCTTTCACTTCTTTTTAAGCAAAACCTTGTTACCCGCGATTATTTCCCACTTTCCCGCCCAAAACTCAACATTTCCCTCCTTCACAATCTTGCTTTCTCGCCCAAAACTCAACAACTCAACGTTCCTTTTTCATCCCTAATCAAGCCTAAACAAGAGGAAGCAAGTTTCAACCAAAGACGCAAAATGAGAGAGCAATAGTGATTTGAATGGCAAACGCGAAGGCCGACGCTCCCAGCGGCATTTCCTATCAAAACCTTTCAAATTATCCCATGGCACTGCCTCCACAAGATCAGCTGCGACTCTACGCCGGTGGGATCTACGATCTCTTCCACTCATAATCCCAGCCTTCCTCCTCTGCGATTCTCGGCGCTAACAACCCTCCGACCTGAACCTCAAACGACAAGGCACCACAACTCATCTGCGCATCAGAGAGACCACCCTTTGGTACTGTTTCTGTCTCCCTATATATACTCTCTCATTTATTCTCTCTGTATCACCCATCATTCAAAAAAGTTACCGACTTTCTTCTTCACACATTTATTCTCTTCATCTTCCTCCGCACACCACCCATTTTCTTCTCCCACGGTGGTCTTTGGTAACTGAGTCTCAGATGACAACTGGGTGAATCTAGAATGTCACCATCCCGTTTGAACCCACCCAAGCCAACCCGAACCGTTGTAACCCGAAAATCTTGGTTTTGAAGTTTATCGGTCGGAACGGGTGTAGCCTAATCTTGACACAGGTTTTGTGGCTTTCCATTTTTTAGCTCGACTCTGATTCGACCCACTAAAGATTTAGAACTTACGATTAAAATTTTAAAATTTAAGAACTAAAATTTAATGTTAATATTCAACCTGCATTAGCTTCAAATTTTCAAATCTTGATACTTAAAGAGATTTAAAGTATGAAATCGGAACTTCTATCGATAGGAAATTTATTAAGTTGTCATTAGAATAATTAATTTATTAAGTCATCATTAAAGATATAAATTTAATTAATTTAATAATTTAAATTTATTTAAATAACAATAATAATAATAAATACAATTTTATTTTATTAAATAAAGTGAATTAAATTTATTTAAATAAATATTTGATAAAATTTAAATTTATAAAAATATCAAAAGCACATACCTTCGATTCCATACAGAACTCTGGTTTTGAAAACCATGTCTCATCAACCACAACTTGAGGAGTTAGAGGCTTTCCATTGAATAAAACAGCAGCCTGGGAAGATGTTAGGATAACTCGTTTCACAGATGAAGATTTTGCACAAGATTTTAGAACATTAAGAGTTCCCTTCACCGCCGGATCAACTAATTCTGTCTGATGAAATCAGGAAAGAACAGTTGAAAACTAGTTAAAACAAGACAATAAGGCTATAGTGTCTGTGCTGACTGACAGCAAAGCATATCTTCCTAAAGTAAAAGATAAGATACTATTATCAACAAAGTATTGATGCATAATTATTACTAATGTTTTAAGTTAAAGTATTTAATATTAAAAATTTAGGTTTAAATTTTGAGATTGTTGGAAGTGAACCTATCTAAATGTAAATTGTCTTTGTATTTAATAAAATATAAAAATTTTGTATAAAAATTTTTAAAAATCAAATAATATAACTTTTTTATTTATTTAATAAAAAATTATTTATGAAAAATTCTTTTTTTTTATTTTCAAATTCAATTATATGCTTTTCTGGTTGTTTTTACAGTGTTTTTATTTTCAAAGCTTTAAGCATTTGATTGTAAAAATATACCTGTGGGTCTTTAGCATCAAAAATAACAGGTGACGCGGTGTGAAAGACGCCTTCACACCCCTCAACAACAGAGTCAAAAGAGCTTTCTTCTATAAGATTTGCCTTAAACAGGTGCAATCTGTCCTTCGCACCATCAAGTTTGAGCAGGTGATCCACCTTTTTATGAAAATCTGCAGGCAGGTAATTAGCAACAAAAACAAAAGACACCCACTTTTTTTGAGGGCATTATTTTGGCCTTTGGTACTAAAGATAAGAGACACTCACCCGGGTCGCGAACGGTGGCCCTGACGATGTAGCCCCGTTGAAGAAGAAACTTGACCAGCCATGAAGCAATGTAACCGGAAGCCCCAGTGACGCAAACCAACTTTCCTGCTCCGCTACTCATTCTGTCTGCATCAATTCCTTCCACCGTGTGCTATCATGCTATATATGGGAGTAGGCGCGAGGCGGGCCCCAAATTAACCACCATCACTTCAACGCTTCGCCGTTTCTTGGTTGGTTTTTGGCTCGGTTGTCATGTCCTTTATAAGATAGCAATTGAATCAATAATTATTATTAATGTTTTGTTATTTTTATAATTTTATAAAAATTTATGTTTCGTTGTTTTTATAAAGTTTAATAAAATTATTTATTTAAATTTTTGTAAATAAAAATTTTATAAAATTTAATTCATAAAAATTCAGGTAAACTAAATCATGCATCATATTAGTTTTGATTTATATAAATTCACGTTCTTAGTCTAATAAGTTTTTTATATTTTAAAATAAATAAAGTTTAAAATAATATATTTTATATTTAAAATATTTTTTGTTTACTTTAAAACGTAAAAAAATTATAAAACTAAGAAAACGAGTTTAACACGGCTCTATTATTTTTTGTTTTGTTGTTTGTTTCCCCTTGGTTGCATCATCGAGCACAAGTAATGCTGCGACATATGTCAGCCTAATTATTTGGTGTTAGCCAGCTCTGAAAGCACGTGGCCACCTGTTTGTACTTTTAATAAAGCAGTCGCACTTGTTATTATTTTAAATTTTTTAAAAATTTTTTAATTTAAACCTAAAACTTTATATATATATATATTAAATAATTTACCATTACACTTATTATCAAAAAAGGCGTATAGCCACTTTTGCCGTCTCAATAATATTCTTGATCTCACTGATCACTTTCAATATGCCATTTGGCAATTTTGGGATAAATGACCTCTCAAAAGTGATGTCTACTACACTAACATAAAGAAAGAAGTTGGGGAGAAGTAGAAGCTTAATCATTTACCTCTGATCATAAAATTATATTAGCTAATTAATCTGGAGAACTAACAGCATAATCTTATTCACTTTGACAAAATTTGTTGTTGATGAAAATTTTATATTAATGTATTTTTAGGCATATATGGCTTGGACTGCTCACTACAAGAAAAAAAAAAAATTGCCATTCTTTATGAAAACTTTTAATTTTATATATTTTTAGGTATGCATGGCTTAGACTGCTCCTTACAAGAAAAAATGCGATTTGCAACAGAAAAATCTATCACAAATCACGATTTTTTCTGTTGTAAATTTGAGACAAAATTGCAATAGAATTTCATTGCAAATTTGCAACGGACTATTTTCCATCACTAATAATTTGTCTGTCAGTATTCCGTCACAAATTTGAGATGAGATTAAAATTGTTCACCGCAAGTTGACATTATAAGACTAAAAGGGAGGATAAATTATGTGTCAAATCCGTTTCAAATATTATCATTTTGTCATAAATTTTCCTTAGCAGGATAAATTTCATCACTATTCTGTCATGAATTTGAGACAAAAATTGTCTGTCACAAAAATTTTGTCACTAATGTAATGATGTCTGTCCCAATCTATCACAAAATTTGTCCTTCCATCTCAAATCCTTCCCTAATGTGATGGTTTTCATCTCAAAACTGTGGCAGATATGCATATTCCGTTGCAAATCCGTTCTTGATGTGATGATTTCAATTCCAAATTCATCATCAATATACACATTCCTTTGCAAATCCGTTTCTAATTGAATCAATTCCATCCCAAATCCATTCAAATCTAGACATTTTGTCGTAAAAATGAAAAATTTGCACAAAAATTTCCATTTAGCATTACATTATGCCTTCATTAAAAATTACAAAACCTACTAAATATCCAAAAACAAAGCAAATAAACAAAGCAACTATGGGACAAACCAAAATATTAAATTGTTCCAGATTGATCCATAATTAACTAGCACATATAATTGTGAAATCCATCCAACTACTATCAATCATAATCATATAATCCAACCAACAATCAAAGATAAGCAAATCATGCTACTCAGTAGCCTTATCATTCTCATCACTACTATCTGAGGGATCAAACAAGCCATTGGAACTGAAGCTTTATCCTACCTATGCAAGTCCGTTGACAATCTTTAGGGATCAAGACAAGCCATTGGAATTGGAGCTTTATCTTGCCTACGGGGGTCCGTTGGCAATCTTTATATCAATTATCATTGCAACTAGTTGTGCAATCTAAGCATTCTAATCATCAATCTGTGAATTGCATTTAGCAACTGCTTCTTTAGCTGCTGATTCTTTACTTGGTGTCCCAGTGGGTTGAAATCGTATGATGCGTCGGAGGATGTGGACTTCATAAAGTTACCCATTGAACCAAGTTAATAAAGTTTGTCTTTCTTGTTCTTACCTCCAATTTTATCCAGGAGGAGACTAGACTCATCCACTTGTGACGGGCCAGCTCAAAAAGAGTCACCTTCAGTAGATGCATGAGATAATGAAGCAGCTTCCTTCAGTTGCATGACTTTATTATGCAAAAAAGAATGCATAAAGCAATTCATAAGTTAGTTTAAATAATTAAACATTCAATTAAAAAAAGCAAATGAGAATCGACCTATGAATTCTAGGAACTTACTATAATCTCTTGAGATCTGACATCCACCCACTGCTTAGTTCCCTTATAGGGGTGAGTCTTTTGAAACACGTCCCACCTGCTTACTGGCTTGCCAGTTTGGATCTCTTATATCAATTTTGAGTAATAAATATGTTATATATTTAGTTATCATGAAATTGACTAATTACTATAAAAGAAAACGTATCAACTTTCTCTTGACCTCATTTTGATTAATGGAACCTCTAGTATGCAAGGAATCCCCTATTTTAGAAGCCCAATTTTTTTTGCTGCCTAGGACATAATAAGAAACTCTGGAGAATTCCATCTGTCTTTCATCCTTCCCAAAATAGAATTAGATATATAAGGTAGCTGCTTGTCCATATTCTTCCGAGCTCGAACCATCATCTAACATAGTCAGATACTAGCTTGATGATTCCAATTTTTATGAATTTTGTGATCAAGTTATGGAAGCCACTTGTACTTTTTTAGTAAAAAGTTGCAATAAACAACTTACGCATCATAGGGATTAAATAATTAAATTAATGGTAAGTATAACTTGATTTTACTAACTTCAAAGTCCTTAAACTAGATATTATGAATTCTTTTAATTGTTTGTTACTGTAGACATTTAATTTTATCTTTATTTCAAAAAATAAAAGTGGGTCTATGAGTAAATTTTCAATTTTTTTCTAACTAATTAAAATTTTTTGAATCCAAATGTTAATGAATTATCCTTATTTAATTTTAATTTTAATTGAAACTAATAAAAACAACAACAAAAAATTAAAAAATAAGAAAAAAAAGTTGAGCAACATAGGTCGGCCACAGACTTTCACCGTCCCTCCATAAAAAAATAGAGACACAGTGACAGAACAGAAAGGGTGTAGAGGAGCAGAAAAACAACAGCCAGGCTTCACACAGACAAAAGAGGAGAGAACTAGGAGACTTGACTTCACATACACTCATAGTCACAAAGAGAGGAGACAAACAGAGGAAAAACTAGGGGAAGAGAGATTTAGGTGTAAAATTTTCAACATTACTGTTGCCAATTTTCAACATGTTCATTGTCAAACGTCTCTATCATTTTGAACATTTGCAATGACTCTAGAGGCTAGCAACATGCCGTAAATGTTGAAAATCAAAGTTTGGTCCGTTTATGAAGTTTCCATGACTGTTCGGAATAGGGATTGCCGTCTTTGATTGGAAGACATTGCAACAACCTTGAGCACTATATATACGGGGCCCCTAGCTCAGTTTCTCAGCATCCAAAAGCCAAATACATTTCATTACACCATCATTGAGTGAGAAAACCTAAGTTAGAAGCATCTCGTAGGCAGTTTTGACTTCAAGACTTGCAATGGCTGGAGGTCAGTTTTCTTCCGCATTTACTTCATTTTGGATGTCATTTCATGTTCTAAATATCCTATATAGTCTAACAGTTAGTATCAGAGCCTTAAACAGGCCTCTGTCTTGCTGCATTTTTCATCGAAAAATTTCACAATTTTCATGCCATCGGATTACTTCATGCACTCAATTTTTTCAACTTTTGATTGCATAAATAGATTCCTCATGAAATTTTGATCAATTTAGGCATTTGAAATGTCAAAAAACACGTCCAGAATCGCCGAAAAATGTTGCACAAGACCTGACATTACTTTTGCAATTGGCATGTTAGGGAGATACCAGAGTAATCCAGGAATGGACCATTGGAAAGCTTCAAAGAAGGTGATAAGGTATCTTAAAGATACTAAACACTACATGCTGATGTACAGATGAACTGAGAATCTTAAGATAGTCGGCTACTCAAATTTATACTTCGCCGGATGCGTTGATTCACGAAAATCAACATCAGGTTATATATTTATGCTTGCTAGTGGAGCCGTATCATGGAGGAGTACAAAGCAGACTTTGACTACTACTTCTACCATGGAGGCTGAGTTCGTATCCTGTTTTGAGGCAACTTCTCATGGTGTATGGCTAAAGAGCTTTATCTCTGGGATTAGAATAATGGATTCTATTTCAAGGCCATTAAGAATATATTGTGACAACTTAGCTACTATTTTTCTAGCTAAGAATAATAAAAGTGGAAGTTGAAGCAAACATATCAACATTAAGTACTTAGCCATCAGGGAACGTGTCAAGGAGAATAAAGTCACCATTGAACATGTTAGCACTAAGTTGACGATAGCCGATCTTTTAACCAAAGGCATGCCACCAATAGGGTTTAAGGATCATGTAACAAGAATGGGACTTGGTCTCACATTAAGATTTTGATGTAAAATATTCATCAATTGTAATAAAGCTCTTATCATATGAATGTTGTTTTCTCCTTTAGTGTGCACATTTATATTTTGAGAATAACAACAATTAAGATGACCTAGAATAAACATAAGGCTTATTCATTATGTTATAGTGTTTTTGAGGAAACAAAGTACATCGTAATACATAGAAGGTAATACTCGCTTTAGGAGGACTTATCGCCATGATTCGTGTATTTAGTTTTCTTCTATTAAAATCTGAACTATGGAAACATTATAGAGTATATGAACCAAGTGGGAGAATGTAAAATTTTCAACATTACTGTTGCCAATTTTCAACATGTTCATTATCCAACGTCTCTATCATTTTGAATGTTTGCAACGACTTTGGAGGCTGGCAACATGCCGTAAATGTTGAAAATCAAAGTTTGGTTCGTTTCTGAAGTTTCCATGACCGTTCGGAATAGGGATTACCGTCTTTGATGGGAAGACATTGCAACAACCTTGAGCACTATATATACGGGGTCGCTAGCTCAGTTTCTCACCATCCAGAAGCCAAATACATTTCATTACACTATCATTGAGTGAGAAAAGCTGAGCTAGAAGCATTCCGTAGGCAGTTTTGACTTCAAGACTTGTAATGGATGGAGGTCAGTTTTCTTCCGTATTTACTTCATTTTGGATGTCATTTTATGTTCTAGATATCTTATATAGTCTAACAGTTGGTATCAGAGCCTCAAAAAGGCCTCTGTATTGTTGTGTTTTGCATCGAAAAATTTTGAAAAATTTCAGGCCGTTAGGTTGCTTCATGCACTCAATTTTTTCAACTTTTGATTGCATAAATAGATTTCTCATGAAATTCAATTTTTTCAATTTGGCGGGTCCGACGCGGGTCGGGTTAGGTCGTGCGACCTGGTTGGAGGTTGAAGACGACGTAAACGACAAGTCGTTTCATCAAGATGACACGTCGCCTCCTTGTAAACGACACGTCATTTAGACAAGCTGAAATTTAGCACCTCCCCTCTTGAAACGCACCATTTCACTTAAGGAAAACGGGCCGCACCTCTGGGCTTCTGGGCCGAGTTGGGCCTATTGTTTTGGCCTAGTTTTTCAGCACAAAAAAAAACCTTTTGGATTTCCAGATTTGGGCTAAATTTTGGGCTTTTTGACTGGCCCATTTAGAATTTGGCCAACTATCATCAAAATTTCATATTGGATATTTTGCATATTAATAAAATAATTTTTATTTGGATAAAAATTTTGTAAAAATCCAATTTTAATTGGAAATTAATATTTCTTTAATGATTTATTTTGTCCAAAATTTATATTGTCATATGTCCAATATTTATGATTTATTTTAGACTATTTTGGCATATTTGTTTTGAGGAAATTCTTAATTAATTAGTCACAATTTTGACAAGTTGATTAATTAATTGTTTAAATTTTCATTATGTAAGCTTGTTTTTGCAAGCATTAAGCTTCTTTAAAATGTCATGTAATTAGTGTAATTTTAATTTAATTGGAGTTTTGCCACAGCAGCTTTATTTATTCCAAAATTACACATTATGAAATAAATCACGTATAGTAATGACATAGAATTGTAATTAATATATGTGATATGATAATCATTATCCTACAGGAATGTTGTCAAATTATGTATGTTTAATTAGGAGGGGATGGTAAATTATCTTTTTCATAATTACCCACAAGATTTTTGAAATAGAGATAATTTACTAGTTTCATCATAAAGTTGCATGATCCTAATTGAATAAGGCTTAACCCATAAGTAGTTTTATTTGTTACTAGATTCATGTTTTGAAAAAATATGTTTTACATTGGTAAGACATATCATATAGAATTATTAGTTGCCTCAAATTTTGATATAGCATATTATGCAGCTTTCCAACTCATAAGTATCTCCGACTTTCAAGTTCCTAAACTAAGAGGGGACAATTATAAAACTTGGAAGAAGAAAATTCTTCTACAATTAGGGTGGATGGACATTGACTATGCATTAAGAAAGGGAAAACCTTCTACACCCACGAACACAAGTAGTACTTCAGAGATAGATCTTTATGAATGCTGGGAGCGATCTAACCATCTCAGCATGATGTACATAAAGACCAAAATATCTGAAGATATCTGAGGATCGTTAGGAGAGCATGAATATGTCCAAGACCTACTAAAGGCCATTGACGAGCAATATGAGTCATCTGACAATGCCTTGGCAAGCACCTTGATGACAAGGTTATCTTCCATGAAATTCACTGGCATAAGGGGTGTGCGAGAGCACATAATGCAAATGAAGGACATAACAACTCAGTTGAAGGGTCTGGAGGTTGAGATATCTGAGTCTTTCCTTGTGCACTTCATTCTAAACTCTTTACCATCTTAGTATGGACCTTTCAAAATCTCTTACAACACACATAAGGAGAAATGGTCTATTAATGAACTATTGACCATGTGTGTCCAAGAAGAGGGAAGGCTCCTAGCTAATATGGGAGAAAATGCACACTTGACCATACAAGTAAAAAGTCAAAAACAAAGCAAGGCCAAAGGGAAGGGCAAGGCACCTATTCAAGCTGGCATCAAGAAGGAGTCCAAGTGCTTTTTCTGTAAAAAGAAAGGACACATGAAGAAAGACTACGCCAAATTCAAGGCTTGGCTGGAAAAGAAAGGTAACTTAACCTCACTCTTTTGTTATGAATCTAATATGGTAGATGTTAGTAGTAATACATGGTGGATTGATTCTGGTGCTACAATTCATATCTCTAATACCTTACAGGGATTTCTAGACCTAAGGAAGCCGATGGGCAGTGAGCAAAACATCTATTCAGGAAACAGGATAGGCTCACAAGTAAAAGGCGTAGGAACATGCAGATTAATTTTAGATAATGGCTATGTATTGATTTTGAAAAGGACCTTTTATGTACCAAGTTTCTCTAGAAACTTGATTTCAGTTTCAAAACTTGTACCATTTTGATATTCCTTCAACTTTTCAGATAATTTATTTCAATTATCTTATAAATCTAATATTGTTGGAAAAGGTACAATTTGTCATGGTCTATTTCAACTTCAATTACAAGACAGTACATCTTATGATTCAATGCATGTTTCTAGCAATATCGGTATTAAGCGAAGATGACCTAGAATAAGCATAAGCCTTATTCATTACGTTATAATATTTTTGAGGAAACAAAGTTCATCATAATATATAAAAGGTAATACTCGCTTTAAGAGAACTTATCGCCATGATTCGTGTATTTAGTTTTCTTCTATTGAAATCTGAATTATGGAAATATTATAGAGTATACAGACCAAGTGGGAGAATGTAAAATTTTCAACATGTTCATTGTCAAACGTCTCTATCATTTTGAACATTTGCAACAACTCTGGGGGCTGGCAACATGCCGTAAATGTTGAAAATTAAAGTTTGGTCCGTTTCTGAAGTTTCCATGACCGTTCAGAATAGGGATTGCCATCTTTGATGAGAAGACGTTGCAAAAACTCTGAGCACTATATCTACGGGGTCCCTAGCTCAGTTTCTCATCATCCAGAAGTCAAATGCATTTCATTACACCATCATTGAGTGAGAAAACCTAAGCTAGAACCATCCCATAGGCAGTTTCGACTTGAAGACTTGCAATGGTTGGAGGTCAATTTTCTTTCGCATTTACTTCATTTTGGATGTCATTTCAGGTTTTAGATATCCTATATACACTATATAATCACTAGGAATTGCTGGCTTCCTTATCCTAGTTGATCTTCTTAATGTTGTCTCAACATCCTCTTGAAGAGGTTGTTGTTTAACTGGTTGATCAATCGAATAAACTTGGCTATGGCCAACAGGTTGTGGAGTCTCATGATTGGTTGTTCAATGCCTGTTTGTACTTGAGAGGCCTGGATTATAACCAATCTATTACTTGATGTGGAAGCTTGCGAACCAAAATGATCTTGTTTAGAATCTAAGTTCCGAATTTGATCAATGCTACTGATCAAGTCGTTCTCAAGAAATTTTGCATTCCTTGATTCCACTATCTTAGTACTATGAGATGGACAATAAAACCTGTATCCCTTAGACCTTTCGGCATACCCAGTAAAATAGCCACTAATGGTCCTTGGGTCTAACTTCTTTTCTTGTGGATTGTAGATCCTGACTACCGACGGGCATCCCCAAATGCGCATATGTCTTAAACTGGGTTTCCAACTTTTAAATAGCTCAAATGGTGTCTTTTAACAGCCTTAGTTGGAATCCAGTTAAGAATATACACAGTCGTCTTAAGGGCTTCAGTCCATAGGAATTTAGGAACTTTGGAGCTGCTAAGCATGCTCTGCACCATGTCCATTAATGTTTGGTTTCTTCTTTCAGCTACACCATTTTGATCCAGAGATCCAGGTATGGTGTATTGGGCAACAATCCCATGTTCTTGAAGAAACCTTGTAAATGGATCTAGTGCTTGTCCATCTTCAGTGTATCTACCATAATACTCACCACCTCTATCTGATCTCACTATCTTAATTTGTTTACCACATTATTTCTCTACTTCTGCCTTGAAAACCTTAAAGGCATCTAGTGCCTCATTTTTGTTATTCAGTAAATAGAGAAACATGTATCGTGAGTAATCATCTATAAAGGTGATAAAGTATTTTTGACTACTTGAATCCATGTCTAGACTACAGATATTTGTATGTATGATCTCTAACAAGGTAGAACTCCTCTTAGCACTTTTCTTGGTCTTATTAGTCTGCTTTCCTTTAATGCAGTCTATACAAGTGTCAAAATCAACAAAGTTAAGAGTATTAAGTACTCTATCTTTTACTAACCTTTTCACCCTCTCTATTGAGATATGACCAAGTCTGCGATGGCACAATATAGAAGAATTTTCATTAGTAATACTTCTCTTAATACCTATATTGCTAGAAACATGCATTTAATCATAAGATGTATTGTCGTGTAATTGAAGTTGAAATAGACCATGACAAACTGTACCTTTTTCAACAATATCAGATTTATAAGATAATTAAAATAAATTATCTGAAAAGTTGAAAGATTATCCAAATAGTACAAGTTTTGAAACTGAAATCAAGTTTCTAGAGAAACTTGGTACATAAAAGGTTTTTTTTAAAATCAATACATAGCCATTATCTAAAACTAATCTGCATGTTCCTACGCCTTCTACTTGTGAGCCCATCCTGTTTCCTGAATAGATGTTTTGTCACTGTCCACCGGCTTTCTTAGGTCTAGAAAACCTTGTAAGGTATTAGAGATATGAATTGTAGCACCAGAATCAATGCACCATGTATTACTACTAACATCTACCATATTAGATTCATAACAAAAGAGTGAGGTTGAGTTACCTTTCTTTTCCAGCCAAGCCTTGAATTTGGCGTTGTCTTTCTTCATGTGTCCTTTCTTTTTACAGAAAAAGCACTTGGACTGCTTCTTGATGCCAGCTTGAATGGGTGCCTTGCCCTTTCCTTTGGCCTTTCTTTGTTTTTGACTTTTTACTTGTATGGCCAAGTGTGCACTTTCTCCCATATCAGCTAGGAGCCTTCCCTCTTCTTGGACACACATGGTCAATAGTTCATTAATAGACTATTTCTCCTTATGTGTATTGTAGGAGATTTTGAAAGGTCCATACTGAGATGGTAAAGAGTTCAGAATGAAGTGCATAAGGAAAGACTCAGACATCTCAACCTCCAGACTCTTCAATTGAGCCGCTATGCCCCTCATTTGCATTATGTGCTCTCACACGCCCTTTATGCCAGTGAATTTCATGAAAGATACTCTTGTCGTTAGGGTGCTTGCCAAGGCCTTGTCAGATGACTCATATTGCTCGTCAAAGGCCTTTAGTAGGTCTTGGACATATTCATACTCTCCTAACGATCGTCGAATACCTTCAAATATTTTGGTCTTTATGTACATCATGCTGAGATGGTTAGATTGTTCCCAGCGTTTATAAAGATCTATCTCTGAAGTACTGCTTGTGTTCGTGGGTGTAGAAGGTTTTCTCTTTCTTAATGCATAGTCAATGTCCATCTACCCTAATTGTAGAAGAATTTTTTCCTTCCAAGTTTTATAATTGTCCCCTCTTAGTTCAGAAACTTGGAAGTCGGAGATACTTATGGGTTGAAAAGCTGCATAATATGTTATATCAAAATTTGAGGCAACTAATAATTCTATATGATATGTCTTATCAATGTAAAACATATCTTTTCAAAACATGAATCTAGTAACAAATAAAACTGTCTGTGGGCTAAGCCTTATTCAATTAGGTTCATGCAACTTTATGATGAAACTAGTAAATTATCTCTATTTCATAAATCCTGTGGGTAATTATGAAAAAGATAATTTACCATTCCATTCTAATTAAACATACATAATATGACAACATTCCTGTAAGATAATGATTATCATATCACATATATTAATTACAATTCTATGTTATTACTATACGTGATTTATTTCATAATGTATAATTTTGGAATAATTAAAGCTGCTGTGGCAAAACTTCAATTAAATTAAAATTACACTAATCACATGATATTTTAAAGGAGCTTAATACTTGCAAAAACAAGCTTACATAATGAAAATTTAAACAATTAATTAATTAACTTGTCAAAATTGTGACTAATTAATTAAGAATTTTCTCAAAACAAATATGCCAAAATACTTCAAAAGAAATTATAAATATTGGACATACGACAATATAAATTTTGGACAAAATAAATCATTAAAGAAATATTAATTTCCAATTAAAATTGGATTTTTACAAAATTTTTATCCAAATAAAAATTATTTTATTAATATGCAAAATATCCAATATGAAATTTTGATGATAGTGGGCCAAATTCTGAACAGGCCATGGCAAAAAACCCAAAATTTGGCTCAAATTCGGCCCAAAGTTAGAAATCCAAATTTTTTTTTGTTTGCTAAAACCAGACCAAACCCAAAGGCAGGCCCAAGTGGCCTAATTTGCATGGCTCAGAGGCCCAGAAGCACGGCTTGGTGGGCCAGCCTATTTCCCTTAAGTGAAACAGTGCATTTCAAGAGAGAAGGGCTAAAATTTAGCCAGTCGAAATGACGTGTCGTTCACTTGGAGGTGACATGTCGTCTTGACGAAATGACATGTCGTTCACTTAGAGGTGACGTGTCGTCTTGATGAAATGACATGTCGTTCACTAAAACGACTTGCCATTTAGGTCGTCCCATACCTCCAGCTGGGTCGTCCTCTGTATCTAGAAAAGATTCTCTCCATGTGATAATGGCATTGATTGCCCATTTTGACCTTGAATTGAATCAAATGGATGTAAAGACGGCATTCCTCAATGGAGAACTAGAGGAAGAGGTATATATGAAACAACCTGAAGGATTCTCCTCTAATGCTGGTGAGCATTTGGTTTGCAAGCTTAGGAAATCCATATATGGATTGAAACAGGCCTCATGCCAATGGTATCTTAAATTTCATGATATTATTTCCTCATTTGGTTTTGTAAAAAATATTATAGATCAATGTATATACCAGAAGGTCAGTGGGAGTAGAATCTGTTTCTTGGTGCTATATGTGGATGATATTTTACTTGCAACAAATGATAGACAGATGCTATATAAAGTGAAACAATTTCTCTTAAAGAACTTTGATATGAAAGATATGGGTGAAGCATCTTATGTCATTGGCATTAAGATCCATAGGGATGGAACTCAATATACATTGGGTCTATCACAAGAAACCTATATCAACAAGGTCTTAAAGAGATTTCAGATGAAGGACTATTCCTAAGTGTAGCACCTATTGTGAAAGATGACAGGTTCAACTTGAACCAGTATTCGAAGAATGACCTTGAGAGGGAACAGATGAGTATTGTGTCATATGCTTCTGCTATTGGAAGCCTTATGTATGCTCAGGTTTGTACAAGACTTGACATTACTTTTGCAGCTGGCATGTTAGGGAGATACTAGAGTAATCCAGGAATGGACCATTGGAAAGCTGCAAAGAAGGTGATGAGATATCTTAAGGGTACTAAACACTACATGCTGATATATAGACGAACTGAGAATCTTGAGGTAGTCGGCTACTCAGATTCGGACTTCGCCGGATGCGTTGATTCACAAAAATTAAAATCAGGTTATATATTTATGCTTGCTGGTGGAGCCGTATTATGGAGGAGTGCAAAGCAGATTTTGACTGCTACTTCTACCATGGAGGCTGAGTTCATATCCTGTTTTGAGGTAACTTCTCATGGTGTATGGCTAAAGAGCTTTATCTCTGGGCTTAGAATAATGGATTCTATTTCAAGGCCATTAAGAATATATTGTGACAACTTAGCTGCTATTTTTCTGGCTAAGAATAATAAAAGTGGAAGTTGAAGCAAACATATTGACATTAAGTACTTAGCCATCAGGGAATGTGTCAAGGAGAATAAAGTCACCATTGAACACGTTAGCACTAAGTTGATAATAGCCGATCCTTTAACCAAAGACATGCCACCAATAGGGTTTAAGGATCATGTAACTAGAATGGGACTTGGTCCCACATTAAGATTTTGATGTAAAATATTCATTAGTTGTAATAAAGCTCTTATCATTATGAATGTTGTTTTCTCCTCCAGTGTGCACATTTATATTTTGAGAATAACAACAATTAAGATGACCTAGAATAAGCATAAGGCTTATTCATTAAGTTATAGTGTTTTTGAGGAAACAAAGTACATCATAATACATGGAAGGTAATACTCACTTTAAGAGGACTTATCGCCATGATTTGTGTATTTAGTTTTCTTCTATTGAAATTTGAACTATGGAAACATTATAGAGTATACGGACCAAGTGGGAGAATGTAAAATTTTCAACATTATTGTTGCCAATTTTCAACATGTTCATTGTCAAACGTCTCTATCATTTTGAATGTTTGCAATGACTCTGGAAGCTGGCAACATGCCATAAATGTTGAAAATCAAAGTTTGGTCCATTTCTGAAGTTTCCATGACCGTTGGAAATAGGGATTGCCGTCTTTGATGGGAAGACATTGCAACAACGCTAAGCACTATATATACGGGGTCGCTAGCTCAGTGTCTCACCATCCAAAAGCTAAATACATTTCATTACACCATCATTGAGTGAGAAAACTTGAGCTAGAAGCATCCCATTGGCAGTTTTGACTTCAAAACTTACAATGGCTAGAGGTCAGTTTTCTTCCGCATTTACTTCATTTTGAATGTCATTTCATGTTTTAGATATCCTATATAGTCTAACATTAAGAACTCTTACACAGAAGAGATCAAGTGGATGCCACTCCAAGGGGTCATCATTCACATGCACACAGATGAGTGGGAGAAGAGTTAAGAAAAACTTGTTGTCTTCATCAAGCTGGTGCCTTGTTTCTGTCTACGTCTTGTTCTTGCTAAAAGTGTCCTGTGTGTGTCCATTTGGTTAAGTTCTTTTTGGGTTGCTTTAAGTAGTTTTAGGAGTCACCTTCTAGGGAGAGAAAGAAAGGTGATAGAAGCACTATTAAAAAAAAGAGAGGGCGGAGTAAAGGACCTCCTCTGGACGGCTGTGGGAACTGGCACTGATGGGAAGACCAGTGGTGGCCTGTGCCACCGCCAGCACAAAGGTTCCCGACTCATAGCCGTGGTTTAGGTGCACAACTGCGTCTTCACCCCACAGTTATGCGCCCCGGCTGCATTTGGATGAAGAAGGGTGTACCGCACCCTATAATTCTCTATTAAAAATAAATAAATAATTGTTTTAAAAAAAAGTGCATTGTTGAATTTCGAAAATTTTATAAAAAATTTTGGTGTGAATTTAAATTTTTTTTATAAATATTATAAATTTAACTGTATTATTTTTATATTTTTTATTTTTAAAAATATAAAATATAAATTTTAAAAAAAATATTTTAATTTTACAATTTAAGTTAATAAAATTAATATTAATTTTTAAAAAATTTTTAAATTCAATAAAAAATAAATTTAACAATATTATTCTTTCAATAAATGTCAATTTTTAATTAAAAAAATGTAAAAAACCTTGTGCAAAAAGGGTGGTGGCTACCGTTAAGCATGTGGCTCAACCGTGGCCACTCCTCCCTCTTTTGTATTAAAAAAATTAAAAAATAAAAAACAAAGCCTTTTGTTTTAAAAACATGATGGCTACTGTTGGGCTTTCCCAAGTGGTGGCCCTTTTTGTGGGTTACCCTTAATAGGGCTTTTTTCATTTTAAAAGGGAGAGGGAGAAGTGGGAGAGACCATAAAATAAATTTTGAGTCGAGACTAGAAAAGAAGAGAAAGGGATGTCCCTCAATGAAAGTGAGATAATGTGCTAAATAAATTTTTGTTATCATCCCATTACAAGTTTATTTAATCTTGTAATGTGTATGTATTTGAGCTAAATCTTGCGGTCTTGAATCAATTTATTAAATGCATTATTTGTGTTATTTGTTTCTTATACATTTGGGATTACTTTGAAATTATCTTGGTATGTTAAATGATGTAATCTTGAAATTTCTCAATTTCTAAAAAAAATGATTTTGTTGAAATTTTTAAATTCAAAGAAAGAAAGCAAACCTTTAATTATGTTTTAAATCTCTAAATATTGGCCATACCCACTCTTTCAAATACTAAAATCTTTCTCAATGATAGTTGTTAGTTTGGGGTCTAGTAAAATGACCGCAACTAATTAACTTGAGGGTGCTAACATTACAAGTCTTACCAAGAAATTGATGAGACTCCTTTAACATGATCAATCTTGGTATTTTTTTAATTCCCTTGTTGGTCCAAATCCTAGAATCCTAAGTTCTTTTCTAACAATGATTGTTAGTTTGGGATATAATAAAATGACTATTACTAATTATCCTGAGGTGGTAATGTTATAAGTCTCACTAAGAGATTGACAGGACTCCTCTGGTGAGATCAATCTTGGTATTTCCTAAATTTTTTTTTCATCCAAAGTCCCAAATCCCATAATTTTTCCTTATAGCATTTATTAATCAAGATTTAGTTAAATGACCGCAACTAATTATCTCAAAGATAAATACGTTATAGGTCTCAGCAAAAGATTAACGGGACCCCTCTAACATGATCAAAAGACCCAATATTCTTTTAACTCTTTTGGTAGTCCAAATCCCAACCCTTAAGGTCCCTTTTGATGACGGTTGTTAGTTTGGAGTCTAATAAAATGACCACTGCTAATTATCCTAAGGGCAATCATGTTACAAGCCTTGCCAAAAGATTGGTTGAGCCTATTGGCGTGATTATTGACACCTAATATTTGTGTCCCTCAAAATTCAAAAAAACTTTTGAAAACCCTTGGGAGGTTAATAATAAACCTTGATGCCACCTCCATATCTTCGAAAATTGATGATTTTACTTCCACCTTTAATCTTACACATTAAGTTACACCTGATTCAACTCAAAGTGATTCAAATCCTAAATATAGTCTTTGGATTGTTGACTTTAGGACCTCAAATCATATGACTAATTCTCTTGATAAATTCATATCATACATTCCTTTTCATCTTTAAATCCAATTAGAATTATAGATGGTACTTTATCGTTGATAGTTGAAAGAGGCTTTATTAGCTATAGTCCTTTCTTATATTACTCCCATGTTTTGCATGTTCTCAAGTTCTCAAATAATTTGCTATTCATTAGTTTTATCACTAAGGATTTAAATTGTAAAGTCACTTTTTTTCCATATCAATGTGTTTTTTAGCAACTAGAGTAGAAGTGGATGATTGGTCATAGTAGAGCACATAATGGCATATATTTTTTGGAAGATTTCAAGGGTTTGGGCCAGCCTACCTGTAATGCAGCCTCAAAAAGTGACAATGCTATATTGCAACTTTTGCAATGGTGTAAATAGCTAGGACATCCATCTTTTGTAATTCTTGAGAAATTGTTCTCAAACTTGTACCAAAGACGTAACCTCAAGGACCAAGTTTGTGACGCATGTGTTTATGCAAAACATACTAGAAATTCCAATCCTATTATAAATAAATAAGAGCATTGTTTCTTTTGTGAGTATTCACTTGAATGTATAGGTCGGAGCCATATTACTTCTTAATCAAAATATAGAAGGTTTGTAACATTTATTAGCTGTTTTAGCCATACCACATGGGTTTATTTAATGCAATTGAAGAGTAATGTGTTATCATGTTTCAAGAAATTTTATGCTATGATTAGTACTTAGTTTGATGCAAAAGTTTTGGAATACATGAGTGGTGAGTTTCAAGACATTTTGGATGAAAATGGAATTATTAAATGGAATTATTCATCAAACAAATTGTGTCAATACTGCTGCACAAATGGAGCTACTAAAAGGAAGAATCATCACCAATTGGAGGTTGCTTATTCCTTGTTGTTTACTATGAATGTTCCTAAGACATACGAAGAAGATATAGTTCTATCTGCTATTTATTTAATTAACAAGATGCCAATAAGAACACTTGAATTCAAGACACCATTAGAGCTTCTCAAGTGCTCCAATTCATATGTAATTTCTCCAAAGGTGTTTGGGTGTGTTAGTTTTGTTCATGAGCATAGGAACAATATGTGAAAATTAGACCCTTGAGCACTTAAGTATGTGTTTGGTGGTTACTCTCCTACTCAAGAGGGATACAAATGTTAACATACCCCCATAAAGAAGATGTTTGTGAGTATGGATGTTACATTCTAAGAGGAGGAACCATACTTTACTACTCCTCATGGAGAGAATAGACAGGATGAGGAAAGAAAAAACAAAGCCCCATACTCTATTCATTCCCTCATGAAAGTAGAGAAGAATGATGAGGTAGAAACTGATTTGGAAATCGTTTAAGAAACTAGTTCCAAAATGGAGAGATATTTTAGTGTAGATGACTCAAAAATACAATTGGAAGAAGCACTAAAGAATAGGAAGTTTCTCGTCACTTTTTCTACGTGCAAGAACAAGAATTCTAAGAAAGCCATTGAACACTCTACTTATAGCCAAGGCTCATCTCCTAATCCAATTCCAAATCAACGTCATCCTTTTTCCTCATGTGATAAGTCTCTGTACCCTACTTCATCAATTCTAATATTGAAAATTAACTTAAGCTTTCTATTGCTAAGAGGAAGGGCGTTAGAGAACATACCAAATTTCCTAGCTCCTACTTTGTGTTTTGTAACTTCCTGTCTTCTTAATATAAGATCTTTTACCACAACTTCATTAATCATATCTAGTCCACAAAACTTGGCAGAGGCTCTAACTGGTCCCAGATGAAAGGAAACCATAAAAGAAGAGAAGAGGGCCTTGAAAAGGAATGAGACTTGGGAACTCATTGTAGTATCTACTGGAAATAAAATAGTTGGTTGCAAATGAGTGTTCACTATGAAACACAAACCAGATGAGTCTACTAAGAGATCCAAAGTTAGACTTGTGGCAAATGGGTTTACACAAACTTATGGAATTGATTATTAAGAACTCTTTGCTCCAATAGCAAAAATGAATTATCCTGCACTGTAAATTTTATAAGGGAATTTCAATAACTTGCTGTGAAGAAAGCATTCCTTTAAGGAGATCTTGAAGAAGCATTTATGGAAATTCCTCTTGGATATGCATTCCTTTAGTATTCTGTAACCTATTTTAGTATTATCTAACCTTTATTGATGATTATTCTCAAACCACCTAGATACATCTAAGGAAAATTGTACTAAGTTATTTTTTATTTTCCAAGACTTTTATGCTGAAGTTAAGACTCATTTTAATGTTTTTATCCATGTGTTATGCAGTGATAACATACATGAATATTTATCACCAACTCTAACAAAAAAGTAAGCTATTATTTGTCCTTCATAAATTTGTAAGCTTCAACAAATGCAAGCTATTATTATATAATATGTATTTTCTAAATTATAGAAAGCACTTTAACATACTTCTCTGGAGGCTGTAATGTTGGGTATAGTTCATGTAAAATCTTCACAACCTCTGAGAAGTGTAACACTCTCTCAGCCAAATAATATCTTCCTGTTGCTGAAGGAATTTCATACGCCTGAATATGTGCATTTGCAACATCTTTTACATTGATCCATTCGAAACTGAAATTTGGAAATGTTTGTGCACCTTCAACAAACAAGCAAGTGAGAGAGTAGCTTCTATTAAACAACCCAACAATTGTAATCCACAGGGAAATACTGAAATAAATGAAAACAAATTAGAAATGAGCTTAACTAAGCTTCAGAACAAGGTATGGCTACCAAAGGTTATTTGATAGCATGCTCAAGGTATACCTCTCAAGGTGATTACTTCATATCCTATTCAGCTCCGACATTTATATAGTAGAGATAATTTGATTTATAGAGTTGCATGAGGTGATATATAGCTTAAGATCAGCAATTTTTGTAACACATAACTCAAAAATTAAGTACAGTTATTATAACCCTCCATTTCTTATATTTGTTTCCTTTTCTATTTTTAAAAATTGACAATAGCATCTGTCTGTTTTAAATCCACGAGATTTAGAAAAAATAGCGGAGTTACAAAGGATTCATTCTGATGCAAACAAAGCATATAATAGGATTTTTGTACAGCAGAAAACTTGTAAAATAAAAACTACCCTTTAATAGGTTTAAAATTTGTGCACAACTTGAGTTGAGCTCTGGTTGTGAGCGAGGCCCTATTGTCATTGCCGGGTTAATAGTAACCATGTCAATGTTGTTTTCTTTTACGAATTTCCAAGCGGCCTCTTAAGCTAAAGTCTTTGAAAGTTGATACCACTTCGGAAACACAAAATGGGAAAATGTAAGAAATATGAACAGCATTTTAACATACCATAGATTAAAGTTCAATACATTTCTGCACAGTGGAACAAATACATTAGCACTATAGCTCTACAGTGATTGTCCACTTCACACAAGGTTAAAAATTCTTAGAGATATAACCTATTTTTGGCCTTACAATCTGCACCTAATAGTTTAAGTTTCTAGGATGACTGGCTCCTTGACAATAAGTAATTATCAAGAAGTTTTAGTAAGAAGAAAACAGCTGAAGCAGTTTAACAAGTTTAATGGGTTTTCTCTGCACCAGAATTGAGTTCAGGTTCTCACAAGTACAAGAAACTGACTTTTTCCAAATGCTAAGTCTTCAAGTGGAATGAAAATACCAGGAAGTATTAACCTGATTACGATATTCTGATGTGGATATGGAGAACAAGCTGAAAAAGCAAGGTTGCACACTACCTAGTATTAGTATGGATATGGAGGACAAGCTGAAAAAGTTCGATGAACTGCATAAAACACAGTTTCCTAGTACTAGCGTTATGTGTTTATTGGTTCTGAGACTGGTTTTGTTCATATTGACTTGTACCTTTGGTGAAGGATTTTGGAAATTTTGGAAAGAGGCTTTGAAGGTTTGAAGTAACAAAAGACATTATAACATTATGCTTTGTTCACATTTATCAGGCGCATCTGGGTGGAGCAGTGTAGTTGACTGACAATGACAAAGGCTTGCAAAACTACGTAGGGCCTTCTGAATTGAATCTGAACTTGTTAGCTGGAAGTTCTTTCCTAGACCCTTAACCGTAGACCTAATTTTGATATTTTTGCCTGAGATACACGCCCTAATAATTTTAAAGTAACTGTCTTCTCTCTGTTTCTTCTGGAAAATTATTGTCTCTTATGTAACTAAAGGCTTTTAATCATTCAAGAGAGGATAAGTAACCCCTCCACATGGAGTCCACTTGTCTAACATTCATTGTTAATCCAATATACAATCATGCCAATCTGATTTTCCAATATATTGGCAAGCCATGTAGAAGACGTTTAGATAGAAAACACAGTATTCTGGTTCCCGTCTCTATACAACATTCACCGAACCACATGCTCAACCTACATTAGCTGAAAATTCAACTGAGATATGAAGAAATTATGCACATACCTTTAATTCCCTACAGACATCTGGAACTGAAAACCATGTCTCATCTATCAATACTGCAGGAGTCCAAGGCTTTCCAGTATATAAAACAGAAGCGAAAGAAGATGTTAAGACAACCCGTTTCATAGATGATGATTTTGCACATGATTTAAGAACATTAAGAGTTCCCTTCAGCGCTGGATCAATTAATTCAGCCTGAAATTAGAAGGCAACAATTTAAAGGTAGGAGACAGGCAACCTTTATTTGTTAAATCGATAACAGACCAATAATATCTGTCCTTGACTAACGGACTTCAGATAATTGCCAAAGCATCCCATCCTAAAATACTCAGAAGAAAATTCTACTATCTCAGACCATCAAGAATACATAAGAAATACCAGAATGTCCCATTTAGCCAATCAGTTCAGATCAATATAAGGTGAGCCAGACAGTTAGTGGTCTAAGATAAATGGAAAAGTCATTGCTTAGCTTCTAAAAGCTTACAACATTGCAAGACATTTCTCCAAAATAAAGGGTTAAAGAGGGTAATAGCCTTAGGCTTCTTCTCTTCAGTTATCTAGCAGGCCTACTAGCCATATATATCACAGATAACGGGCCCCTTAAAAACTCGTGTTCAACCCTACCAGTCTAATTTGCATAAATGTCCTAGACTTCGCCCACAAATGAAAAACAAAAAGAAAATATCTGCACTTTAAGTCTAATCATGTCCTAAAATTATGCACCACTATACTTTTACTGCCTCATTCTCTCCTTAATCAAAAATTCCTTCTATCTGCAGGAAAAATAGAGTAGAGTAATGCTAAGTGCTAATTCATTTGACAGAAGGCCTCATTATGGAGATTATCCCACCAAAGAACCCTCGCCCTCCCCAAAGCAAAAAGATAATTAGGTAATGAAAAACATTATTAAGAGTCTTCAAACAAATTAATAGCATCAAATAATAAAATGGTTTGCTAACGGAAGAACGCAGTCAGTTATCTTATCTATCAGCAAATATACCTGTGGGTCTTCAGCATTAAAAATAACAGGTGATGCGGTATGAAAGACTCCTTCACACCCCTCAATGACAGAGTCAAAGGAACCTTCTTCTTGCAGATTTGCCTTACAAAGGTGCAATCTGTCCTTTGCACCATCGAGTTTAAGCAAGTGGTCTACCTTTTTTGGGTTACCTGCCAGCAGTTTCGTACCAAAATAAATTGATCATTCAAAATGATTCGAATCACCAGTTACCATATAGATTTTAATAATTACACTTGACTCATGTAGTATAAGTATCCTATTCGGAAAAAGAAAAGAGAAAAAAACAGCCACAAGAAACACTGAAAATGTCAGACCACAAGTATACAAAGTTTCCATGAACAGAAAACAGCATATAAGAAATAATAGGTATATCATTATAAAAATAGATAAGATGGGAAAGCACAGTAATATGGTGTTTTTATCGGAATATACCCTATGACATGCATATAAGATCATTGCTTTAATGCCATACACTGGTCTGTTCCCTTTTTGAGAGCATATTTTCCTTTCGTAACCCAAATAGTTAATTTCTAAACAACCACATGGATTATACCCAGAATTTTATAAATAATAACAACGTCCATAGAAAAAAAATTATATTATTAGAGCCACAGACGCCCTTAGAGCGCAGGCCTTTTCAATAGAAATCTTTGTAATTTGTTGCTGAAATCTTTAATCAGAACAGCAAATGCTTGTTACAAGTGAAAATAGAAGAAATTCGGACGGAGTAATGAAAATGAGTGATACATATATAGCAATTGTTTGTATTTTGTTGCCTGGTCAAAATCTGCCCATTTCTTCCATCAATCATATCTTCATCTCTATCCAGAACAATTTTGAGGTTTTCACATCTCCTTGCATACCATGTTGGACCATTGCTTCGATATTAATCATACAAATTACCATAATTTTTTTAATAGAATTCCTAAATAAATAAAAAAGGGAGTAAGTTATGGATACTATCATGGTATAATTTTCTCTTATTTCCTTTTTTTTCTTTCTTCTGTCCCTTTTTCTCTCTTCAATGTTTGAAGTTAAACTCCAATGAAGAACAATCAGTAACGATGCTTCAAAATCTGAGATATCAGCGCTAAAATATGCTACTTTTTAATCTGACAATGACTAGAATTTAAAATCTGGAAACTGGCGTAAAGCGATTGCCATTACAGAAATTATGATCGAAATTTATAACACTACAAAGCAACCAAACTGAGAATTGGTGAAGTCACTCACCTGGGTCGCGAACGGTGGCCCTGACAGTGTAGCCCCGTTGGAGAAGAAACTTGACCAGCCATGAAGCAATGTAACCGGAAGCACCAGTGACGCACACGATCGTTCCTGCACTGCTGCTCATTCTCTCTCTGCTTCTGCTCTCACTGCCCTTTGGGGCATCGACTGTTTCTTTCACTTTGTAACGGTGTCGCTACGTGAGTATCAAGAAAACACACTTAATACTGATTGGCTAAATGAAACAAATATCAAAACACACTTGCCATGCCACTGATTGGCCCAATGAATAAAAAAACATTTTCCACCATTATCTTTGTCTGGTTATGGTGGATTTGACTCTGTTTTCCAGACCTGTAAAACAAAACAAAAGGAGAGCATTTACTGTCACCCAATAATGCCCAAGAATCTTTGGCAAACTTTTTGGTTTCTGCAAATTGAAAGCATACGGGACTTAACAAAAGCACCAAACATAATTGTTTATTCTATGCCTAAGATATGCTACTATGCTGTGAACAGTTAGATGGACTGACAGAAATTTCAAAGCAAGTCCCTTGGGCTGCTAAATAGTCCACAAATGCACACGGCATTCACTAGCTTTGTGCGGGTCGTTGCATCACGTCTTCAATTGTGAGCCCCCGCTTTTTCAGCCTGATGCGAAACTGGATAGCTTATTCAAGGAGATTAGTTATCCTAAAAAATGTGCAAACATTATTTTAATCTAGGAACTGACAATATAACGTGTCGTTTGCTTCAAATAGTGTCTGTCGATGATTATTATCTAGCTAGTAAGTCGGAATTTTTTTCTCCTCCCCATTTTTTTATAATTTAAGATATAAATATTTTTTTCATATTTTTTTCTCTTTCTATTTCACTCCTACTCTTCTCTAACTTAATGTTACAGGATCCATTTCTTTAATAAATCATAATTTAAGTATATTTTAAAAAATAAAATATAAAAAATAATCATTAATAAAAAAATTTATAATCATGATTATTTTAAATTTAAATTATGATTCATTTATTTATATTTAATAATAATCATATTTATTATTTTTTTTATCAACAATTATTAATATATATTTTAAAGTATTCCAATTCATTTTAAGTTGTAGGAATAAAAATAGGAATAAGGGTACATATTTGAGAATGGAAATAACAATACTTTAATTTTATAATAAAATTTCTATATAACACGCTAACATATTTCGTACTCATGCTTCAATCTAATCAAACTTTCATAAAACTTTCATGTAACTTCCTTTATGGCAATTGCTTCAGCCATCATAATGGAACCAGCAACGATTGCCTGCCTTTATTGCTATCAATCAACAATGTTCTCGGGAAGGTTGAAAAACTGGCTCCAAGAAATGACAAGTTGTAAATACAATCGGGTTTAAAAGGCATTATATGTGGGGAATTATTGAATACACCTAGAGCTACAAAACATTAAATCTTCATTTTAGTAATATATTTGTACCAGATATATATCTACACCCGTATTGAATATCAAAAAGGTTGCTCTCATGAAATCTGTTCGTGGGAGCAATAAATATTATAATTGTTCTGTGGGTCGCTAATTTATATAAATTTAATAGTATAAATTTTATGAAATAAAATTATGTAAAAATATGAAGCTTGTTGGGAGTCCAACAAAATTCAATTATATTCAAAATCAATTTTTTGAGAGTCCATACTCATTAAATTAATTATACACAAATTATATTTGAAAGTTAGTTGTGCGTGAAAAAAGGTATTAACAATTTACAATATCTATTACAAAAGAGTTGCTAAATTAATCTTTTATCATTATTAATTTAGTTTATTTAATTTTCAAAAATTATTTTATTCTGAAAGAAAAGTAAACGTTTATAATGAATCAAGATGATAAGAAATTAAACTTTTTCTTGGTATTTTCTCGAGTCTCATCTTCATTTAAGTTGTAATTTTGGGAAAATTCTGTAGGGTTTAAGATTATCAAGAGAATATCATTGTCACCACCACTTCCTTTATTTTAAAAACATTGAAGAAAGGGGATAGAATATTCTATAACTTTTTTTTATTTTTTTATCATCAGCCTTATTCAGGCTACGACACAAGAAGAAATTCACGCTACTCAAAAATATTAAGAAAATATCATTATTGCAATTGTTTTCCTAATTATTCATCATTGGAATTGTTTTATTACAAACTCAAACTATAACAATTCTTATTTGGAAAGAGTGAACAAAATTTTATGACATTTCCATAAGTCTCACCTTCATTTATGCTGAGGCAGAGGAAATCCAAATGGAAGCGTATGATAAAAACAAGAACTAAATAGAAAACAAAATATTTCGGAAGCATATAAACCTTGATGATACGATTAAGTTATTAAGAATCAAGTGAAAATAAAATTATAAAATTATAAAAATAATAAGATTATGCCAAATATTATATTATGATTCTCCTAATTTGTATATATATTTGTCACTCATATTTGTTGAAATTTTCAATGGAAGTCATATCAATTGTAAGTTTTTAGCGCCGGGGGAATGAATGCGCCCACTATTACTACTGGGCAACTCAAAAATTATGGAGAACTCAATACTCTTTTGTGTGAATAGGGCATGAAAGGTTTGTAAGGGAGAACACCTTTCTCACGTCAGTTTTGTAGATAATTGATTTTTACAAGTCATATAATATAATTGTAAGATTTAATAAATTTAGTAGTTTAATTTATGTGATACGAGGATTAGAATAGATGTTGTTCTAACCAGAAGGCTTTATTGGCTTAGAAGGCAGGCAAATCAACGTCATGCCAGTTGCTTTCCTCAAAGATCATGGCATCAGATCTTGCCAATGACACCTTTATTTTCATTATACTGTTTAACCTTAGTTTCACATTATTCCTACGCAAGCATTGCTGAGCATATGGTACAGACAATGGAGTTTGTAAAGCCAAAGGCATTGGCATAGCTGCAGCTTCTAAACTAAAAGTTGACAAACTTCTTCTCTTTAAAGCTTTCCACAGTCTCCCTAAGGCTCACCTCCAATGGTATATTCTCAATTCCCAAGCTCCGGGCCTTCTCTTGGGACACTTGATATGTTGGCATAAACGGCTCGTTGTCCACACACCTAGAATCAGTTATTTAAATTTCAAGAATTAATTAGAAAAATTGAAAAAATAAATTTGAATGATCTAAAAGAATGCTTAGAGAAAGAATAATAACTAGGGAGCAAGCCATTTGTGTTATCCAATGTTACCATAAAGAAAAGGTTTTGATCGTTTTTCAAGTCATTGAAATGATTATTTGGTACTTGCTTTAATATGAAGAATTCTTTCATCTATACTATAAATAAATAAGTAGAAATTAGATACTTTTTTTACTTAAAATACTTTTAATTTTATTTATTAAAATAATATTTTTTATAAATTTAAATTATCTTAAAAACTTAAAAGCTTTTATTAAGATTAGTTATACTAAATGATGCTAGAAGCAGAATAGATGTACAATAATAAATTCTTGTACTTCTGGCTTGCTCACATTGAAATTTTTGATATATAAATATCAGATGAACTTTGGAAATTATACAAATACATAACTTACTTGTCTGGAAGTGGTAATGTTGGGTACAGTTGATACAAAATCCTTACGAGTTCCGAGCAGTGTGCTACTCTCTCGGTTATACAATACCTTCCACTTGCTGAAGGAATTTCGTATGCCTGAATGTGAGCGTTTGCAACATCTTTCACATTCACCCATCCGCAGCTAAAATTTGGAAAGCTTTCCGCACCTGCATCAACAAGGATGGGGATTAATTAGGTGAATTTTTTTTTTAAAAAAATTACAGTATATACAAAGAAAGATAAAAATAAAATTAAAAAAAATAATAAAAAAGTCACAAAAATATAAAAGTTAGATTATTCAAATTTGCATCAACACATGCAAGTTCAAAAGATTGGCTATATTCATAAAAAAATGTTGCTCTTACAACAGATGAAAATAATCAATGAACATGATGCAATTTAAAAATCGTTTTATCTCACAATTTAAATTATTAAATTTAATAAATATAATTTTAATTTTTAACTAAATATTCAATACTTTAATTTATAAAAATAAGATGATGGATATTAATAAACCAACAATTCTTGTCCAACGGGCACAACTAAAATATACTCTTTCTGTCTGCATCAAACATGCAAGTCAAATCATTGTAAGCAGAGGACAAAAATTACCATTGAGTAGGATTAGAACTACAGCAGTACTTGCATTCACCTCCGATTGTAAGAGAGGCCCTACAACCATTGAAGGCATGATAGAAACCATGTCAATGTTGTTTTCCTTCACGAATTTCCATGCAGCATCTTCAGCCAATGTCTTGGAGAGAGCATACCAGTTCCCCACCTTAAAGAACAAAATAGGAAAATGCATCGGGATATACTAGTCTAGGTAGTACGTAGTACTCATTATTGAGTACTCAATACTACGTGAGGACTAAAACTTTTCCTGTCAAAAAGGGTTTATGCTTTTGAAGTTCATGATCTAGTATATAAGGTTTAAGATCTTAAGTTTAACATTTAAAATTTTAGTGTTTGAAATTTAAGGTTTAAAGTTGAGGATTTTAGGTTTAAGAATTAAGGTTCAAAATTTTAGTGTTAAAAGTGTTAGCATTTGTAGTTTTAGTGTCAAGAGTTTTAAAATTTTGGGTTTAGGATTTTAGAATTTAAAATATAAAATTTGTGGTTTATGATTTAGGGTTAATAATTTAAGATTTAGTGTTTAAGGTTCTAGAGTTTAGGGTTTTAGGGTTTGCAATTTAGTGTTTAGAGATTTAAAGTTTCAGATTTAAGAATTAGGATTTAGTGTATAGAGTTTATGATTTCATTTTTCAAGATTTAAGAGTTAGAATTAGAGTTTTAGAATTTAAAATTTAGATTTTGAAGTTAGAGTGTGAGATTTATGGTTTATCATTTAAGGTTTAAGGTTTTAGAATTTAAAGTTTTAAGATTTAACATCTATGATTTTAGAGTTTAACGTTAAGGTTTTTGAAGACTTTGGCTTTAATGTTTAAGGTTTCAAATTTTAGAATTTAAAGTTTAAAGTATTAAGATTTAGAGTTTTAAGATTTAATATCTTAAAATTTAGAGTTTTAGACTTTGAAATATAAGATTGTGGTTTAGAATTTATAGGGGTGATCACAACCTACTTAAAGCATTTCAACCCAGTTCAAAACTATTTTAAAAAGATGTATGCATCAAGTTGGATAAGTTTTCAGGTTGATTTGGATGAATTTATGATTTTAAATAGGTTTATTGATCGGGTTGGGGTTGAAATGTTTCATCCCATGATAACCCGACCCGATCCGAAGATAAAACACATTGCACATTTGGTTTTCCATTCGCTTTTCACTTCATTTTAAGCAAAACATTGTTACCTGCAATTATTTCCCGTTCACACCTAAAACTCAACATTTCCCTCTTTCACAATCTTGCTTTCCTACCCAAAAATCAACAAGTCAACATTTCCCTTTTTCAACCCTAATCAAGGCTAAACAAGAGGAAGCAAGTATCAACCAAAGACGCAAAATTAGAAAGCAATAGTGATTTGAATGGCAAACATGAAGGTCGACCCTCCCAGTGGCATTTCCTGTCAAAACCTTTCAAATTATCCCATGGCACTGCCTCCACAAGATCAATTGCGACTCTACACCAATTGGATCTATGATCTCTTCAACTCTCAATCCCAGCCTTTCTCCTTTGTGATTCTCAGCACTAACCCTAACCCTTCGGCTTGAACCTTAAATGACAAGGCACCATAACTCATTTGTGCATTAGAGACCACCCTTTGATACTATTTCTGTCTCCAGTCAACATTGCAATGCAAAGCGGCAACCAAAAAAGAAAATGATGAAAAAAAAAAAGTGAGTGTGGAAAAATGGGTTTTGGAATAATATTGTAAAAATTTTGAATTTTTGGAGTCTCTGCTGATCTAATTTTAAAAGGTAAGATTGGACATTAAAATTTAGGTCTATGTCACAAATTGGGTTTGGGGGTTAGTTACATATAAGGAATGTATTAATACCCTTACAATGCCCTTTTGGTATCATATTGGTGTTTTGTTACTTTTTAGTTTCAAATTGTGCTTTGATTTTTGTTCAAAATGAACTTGTTTATTTTTTAATTTTTTGTTTGTCTTATCGTGATTTTTCTGTACGTGATAAAGCGTGATCCATAATTAATATCACTAGTAAGTGGCTTTTAGCCATTACTGTGGAATGGGTGAATTCGATGCCTGGTTCATCCAAGATTTACATCGAAACTAATTACCTAGCTTGATTAAGGCTTGACCCAACTTGATTAGTATTTAGAAATATCTAGCTTAACTAGGATTTTCGAGGTTATTTCTGGATTTTGTGAGGTTTTTGGGAGAAATGTGAATTTGATCATGTCAATCAGGATATTGTCAATTTCTCCAATACAACTAATGATGCAATTACCCTTGGGATGGTCAGCAGTGATTGCTCTCGCCAATCACACTAATAACTATTATCAGAAAGGTTCGAAATAAATTGGTACTTTAAGGAGCATTGACTTGTGATATTTATGTTAGAAGGATTCTGTCGATTTCTCCAATGTAACTCATAACATAATTATCTTAGAAAAGGCCAACAACAGCTACTTTTGCCAACCACATGCGCTATTGCACTTAAGAGGGATTAAGGTTCTAAAAACAAGACAAGATCCTCAAGAAAGGGTATTGGGTTTCAAGGTTCAAATGTTAACCTCATTAAGTGAATTATGTCAATTTCTCCAACATAATCCATAATATAATTCCCTCAAAATAACTGATTGCAGTTGCTTTTGCTAACCGCACCAATGACCGTTGTCAAGAATGATTAGGGATTTGAAAGTTTGGATTAATTTGAAATGACAATCCCTTTCCTTGAACTTTGGCAAAAATTTACAACTCTCAAAATATTACTTTTTAGTTCAAAAGAAAGAAAATTACTTCCAAGAGTTCGAGAATTTCCCAAATTAAATAACAATCCAATCAAATAATAAAATTAAATGAAACATCAATACAAATGTCTCAATATTTTCCACATTCATTGTGAGTTTAACAAACTTAGAAAATTATAAAAATAAAAGCATGAAGTTTAAATCCAACCCAAATCAAATTTAGTTCATGCTAAAATTTATGATTCATTAAAAAAAGCAGAAAAAATGGGCCTAAACATAAACCAACACTAGAAAAGGCCACGGTTTGACAAACCCAAATCATAGCCTTCTTAGTTTATTCTAAGACAGCAAGCATTTTTTTTTTCTATGCATATATATATATATATATATATATATATATATGTATGTATGAGGATAAGGGGATGGGACAACCACAGTTTGGGCTCTTGGCCCAAGCCATGGCAACCTCCTTGCAAAAGTCACTCTCACACTTGTTACTTCCCTTTTCTTTTTAAATTAATTAATAATATATTTAAAAAGTGGCCTCAATAAATTTTATGATCCTTTTTTATTGGACTTCAAAAATTATTTTAAAAATAATATTGATTTTATTAGATTAAATTATGAAATTAAAATGATTTTTTGCTTAGTGAATTTTTTTATATTTTTTTAAAATAAAAAATAATATAATTAAATTTTACAATCTTTATTAAAAAATTTTCAAACTAATGCCAAATATTCTAAAAAAAATATTGGTTTCAATTACGTATTTTATTTTATTTTTTTAAAATATTTATTTTATTTTATTTTTCTAAAACACTTTTTTCTTTTTTATTTATTTTTGAAGAGACACCCAGTGCGATGCACCCTTCTCTTTTACGTGCAAGAGTAAGGCACAGATAGTTTCTGCCATCATAACTCTAAGTTATACCAAAGCCACCCTAACCTCGTGACTCAAAGGTGGTGGCTCACACCGCGTTCATACCAAGCAACAGTGTTGCCCACTGACAGCACAGTAATGTCACAAGAGAAGAATGTGAGTTTTTCTTTGTTACAACACTTTTCTTCAACTGAATTCCTGTATATCTTAAAACCAAAACTTTAGCCAAGACTCACTCAAGCCTTATAATAATACAACAAGATCAATCCAAAAAATATTAGACTATAATAGAGACATGTATAAACAGAGATTTAAGAAACTCGATAAGGAACAAGTAATGGCCATACCCACTCATAAACCGTCAGCTTCTCTTCACAAACTTCACTTTTGTACTCCCTCTCTTACTCTGGTTGCTTTTCTCCTTTGCTCTCTCTCAGGTTCTCCTTTTTTTCCTACTCTACTTAGCTTTTTTTACTCTTTCTTACTCTACTTGATCCTTTCCACTCTCCTCTAAGCATATAACCCCTTATATAGAGCTTAACTCAGTAGTTCCCATGCATTTTCCACCCTTTCTTTCAGTCAAAATTATCTCCGGATTAACTGCATTAAATGGATGCGGCATGATTGTCCTCTTTGTTAACACTTCTTTCTTCTATCTAATTCCCTATTTTCTTTCTTGCCAACAGTCCTTTTGTCTTTCTCTATTTTTTTTTCTTTATTTTCCATAAAAAAATACCATTAATATTTGGAATTCAAAAATATATTTAAACTTTTCATTCTCATTTGATTAATCTCTAAAAAAAATTATACATACAAATTGAAAAATTTTAAATCCTACACATAAATCTACCATAATTTTTAAGAACTGAACTAAATTAAATATCTACATCTCCCTTTATATACTCTCATTTATTCTCTCTGTATCACCCATCATTCAAAAAAGCTACCGACTTTCTTCTTCACACATTTATTCTCTTCATCTTCCTCCGCACACCACCCATTTTCTTCTCCCACGGTGGTCTTTGGTAACTGAGTTTCAGATGACATCTGGGTGAATCTAGAACGTTACCAACCCGTTTGAACCTACCCAAACCCACCTGAACTGCTGGAACCCCAAAATCTTGGCTTTGAAGTTTTATTGGTCAAAATCAGTGTAGCCTAATCTTGACGCAGGTTTAATTAGTTTTCCATTTTTTTTAGCTCGAACCTAACCTAACTCATGATTAGCTTTAAGGATTTAGATCTTATGATTAAAATTTAAAAATTAGAATTTAATGTTAATATTCAACCTGCATTAGCTTCAAATTTTCAAATCTTGATACTTAAAAGAGGTTTAAAGTATGAAATCGGAACTTTTATCGATAGGAAATTTATTAAGTTGTCACTAGAATAATTAATTTATTAAGTCATCATTTAATGTATAAATTTAATTAATTTAATAATTTAAATTTATTTAAATAACAATAATAGTAATAAATAAAATTTTATTTTATTAAATAGAATTAATTAAATTCATTTAAATAAATATTTAATAAAATTTAAATTTATAAAAATATCAAAAGCACATACCTTCAATTCCATACAGAACTCTGGTTTTGAAAACCATGTCTCATCAACCACAACTTGAGGAGTTCGAGGCTTTCCATTGATTAAAACAGCAGCTTCGGAAGATGTAAGGATAACTCGTTTCACAGATGAAGATTTTGCACAAGATTTTAGAACATTAAGGGTTCCCTTCACCGCCGGATCAACTATTTCTGTCTGATGAAATGAGGAAAAAACAGTTGAAAACTAGTTAATAGGCAGCAGATATTTTTGAACAAGACAAGAAGGCTATAGTGTTTGTCCTGACCGACAGCAAAGCATCCCTTCCTAAAGTATAAGATAAGATAATATTATCAACAAAGTAAAGATGCATAATCATTACTAATGTTTTAAGTTAAAGTATTTAATATTGAAAATTTAGGTTTAAATTTTGAGATCGTTTGGAGGGAACCTATCTAAATGTAAATTATTTTTGTATTTAATAAAAATGTAAAAATATCGTGTAAAAATTTCTTAAAAAAATATAACTTTTTTATTCATCTGGTAAAAAATTATTTATGAAAAATTATTTTTTTTTCATTTTTCAAATTCAATCATATGCTTTTCTGGTTGTTTTTCCAGTATTTTTATTTTCAAAGCTTTAAGCATTTGATTATAAAAATATACCTGTGGGTCTTTAGCATCAAGAATAACAGGGGACGCGGTGTGAAAGACGCCTTCACACCCCTCAACAACAGAGTCGAAAGAGCTTTCTTCTAAGAGATTTGCCTTAAACAGGTGCAATCTGTCCTTCGCACCATCAAGTTTAAGCAGGTGATCCACCTTTTTATGATTACCTACAGGCAGGTAATTGGCAACAAAAACAGAAGTTACACCAATGGTTTTTGCACTTTTGAGGGCATATATTTTGGCCTATGGTACTTAAGATAAGAGACACTCACCTGGGTCGCGAACGGTGGCCCTGAGAGTGTAGCCCCGTTGAAGAAGAAACTTGACCAGCCATGAAGCAATATAACCGGAAGCACCAGTGACGCACACGATCTTTCCTGCACTGCTGCTCATTCTCTCTCAGCTTCTGCTCTCGCTGCCCTTTGGTGCCTCAACGGCTTCTTTTACATTGTGACGGTGTCGCTACGTGAGTATCAAGAAAATACACTTGCTACTGATTGGCCAAATGAATAAAAAAACATTTTCCACCATTATCTTTGTCTAGTTATGTTGGAGTTGACTCTGTTTTCCAGACCTGTAAACAAAAAAAAAAAAAGCAGAGCATTTTCTGTCATCCAATAATGCCCACCAATCTTTGGCAAACTTCTTTGGTTTCTCCAAATTGAATTGTCCAGCATACGTGACTAAACAAGAGCACCTAACATAATTGTTTATTCTATGCCTAAGATATGCTACGATGCTGTGAACAGTCGTATGAACTGACGGAAATTTCAAAGCAGGCCCTTGGGCTGCTAAATAGTCCACAATTGCACACGGCATTCACTAGCTTTGTGCGGGTCGTCGCATCACGTCTTCAATAGTTAGCCCCTGCTTTTTCAGCCTGATGCGATACTGGATCGCTTATTCAAAGAGATTAGTTTTCCTTAAAAATGTGCAAACATTATTTTAATCAAGGAACTCACAATAAGAGGGAATTTATTTTTTTTAATTTAATATATAAATTTCAATTTTTTTCATATTTCTTTTTATATTACTTTTACTCTTCACTAACTTAATATTAAGGTATCTATTTTTTTAATAAAATATATTTTAATTATATTTTAGAGAATAAAATATAATTAAATAATTATTAATAAAAAAGTTATAATTATGATTATCTTAAATTTATAAATTATGATTTATTTATATTTAATAATAATTATATTTTTTAATTTTTTATTAATAATTATCAATGTATATTTTATTCTTTAAAATATATTTTATACTTAAAAATATTTTAATTCATCTTAAATTGTACGAATAAACATAAAAAAGATACATATATAAGAATGGATATCAATACTTTAATTTTATAATAAAATTTCTATATAACTCTCTAACGTATTTTGGTACTCATGCTTCAAACGAATCATACTTTCATAAAATGTAACTTTCTTTATGGCAATTGCTTCAGCAATCATAATGGAACTAGCAACAATTGGCTTGCCTTTATCGCTATCAATCAGCCAACTTCTTGGGAAGGTCGAAAAACTGGCCCCAAGAAATGACAAGTTGTAAATCCAATCGGGCTTAAAAGGCATTAAATGCGGGGAATTATTGAATACGCCTAGAGCTACAAAACATTAAATCTTCATTTTAGTAATATATTTGAACTAGATATATATCTACACCTGTATTGAATATCAAAAGGGTTTCTCTCAAGAGATCTGTTTGTGGGAGCAACAAATCATTATAATTGTTCTGTGGGTCGTTAGTTTGTGTAAATTTTATAATAAAATTAATAATATAAATTTTATGAAATAAAATTATGTAAAAAAATGAAGCTTGTTAGGAGTGAAGCAAAATTCAATTATATTCAAAATCAAACTTTTGACTGTCCATACTTATAAAATTAATTAGATTAAAATATATAAAATTTTCTTAAATTAAAAATCAATTTTAAAAAAATTTTAAATTTTAAAAATTGATACAAAACTCTTTTAAACTAATTAAAATTTATAAAAAACTTCTCTTCAGTTAATTTTTTGTTGAATAATAGATGGAACCTTATATTATATTATAAAAAGATCAAAATAACCTTCAATCATTACTGGTTAGCGTGACTGTTACTTGGTCAACAACTGAAATAGAGGTTGCAACTGAAACAGAGGTTGCAACATGATAGACCAATTGCTAGTGACTATGCCCATCCATCCACCGATTGTGCTAATTTCTGCAACAACGGCGGTTCGGTCCTCCATTCATCTAACCTCCAGTGTGGATAACGAAGCCACCTTCACAACCTTCCCCCTTCTGTCCTTATGTTGTAGTAAGGTAGGACGGTTCGCTTGAGTTGCTTAACAGCATCTTAGCCCAGTGCTCATGACATGCTATAGAACCTCCACTATGCCGAGGGACCAAGCAGGGCTTCGCTCAGGTCTCGTGACTCCTAAATTGGTGGGCACCGTGTGAGGCTAGATTCATAGAGCAGCGACTACCACTGGCTCCCAACAGTGGAGGGATAACAGGCCACTACAGTTCCAGTCCACTGTGCTAAGTGAGCCAAGCTGCCTGAACAATCACCTTTTTTAGCCTTATGAAGATGAATTCACATTTACCATTTCATACTTGCTCCTCTGATTTTCTGCTAACTTGTTCCTTTTAATCTTGGAACAAATATAAATATTTTATTGTTTTAATCCAAGGCTACATCCTGCAAAGTTGTGGTCCAAGAAGGTTTATAAAAATGTCACATATTAGAAGCAATATGAAGAAACTAACCTTTGACAATGATACTGGAAAGATACTTTGAGTTGTTTTGTATAGGAGTTGACTCAGCTTCAGCAGCTTCATGTCGCACTGGAGTGATACAATATGTGGTTCCGCACATTTCGCTTCTTTTCGTAGTGGGCTGAATTCCTTTTAAGTTGATCTTGAGTCGATAAAAGCCATGGTAGTAGCGTCGTCCTCTTTGTTCTTTTCCTTCTTGTCGCCGAACATCGTCTCCGTTCATTTTGCGTGTAGCACTCGTCTGGTTTTGTGAAGCAAGGAGACAAGCCAAGGTAGAAGATCAAGAAGCGGTGAAGAAGATAAGGCTATTTTGGTCTTTTAATTGAATTATGTTTATAATTTAACAACAAAATTAACGAAAGAGGCCTTAAAAGAGTTTTATGAAAACTTTTAAAGTTTATGAGAATTTTTTAAAATTGATCCTTAGTTCAGAGAGATTATGTTTATTTTAGCCAATTAATTATACACAAATTATATTTGAAAGTTAGTTATGTATAAAAAAAGATATTAATATTTTACAACATCTATTACAAAAGAGTTGCTAAATTGATCTTTTATCGTTATTAATTTAATTTATTTAATTCTCAAAAGTTATTTTGTTCTCAAAGAAAAGGAAATGTCTATAATGAATCAAGATGATAAGAAATTAAACTTTTTCACGATATTTTCTCGAGTCTCATATTCATTTAAGTTGTAATTTTGGAAAAATTTTGTAGGCTTTAGGAATATCAAGAAAATATTACTATCACCACCACTTCCTTTATTTTAGAAACATTGAAGAAAGGAGACAGAATATTCTATAATATATTTTTTTTATCATCAACCTTATTCAGGCTACAACTCAAAAAGGAATTCATGGTACTCAAAAATATTAAGAAAATATCGCTATTGCAATTGTTTTCCTAATTATTAATCATTGGAATTGTTTTACTACAAACTATAACAATTCTCATTTTGAAAGAGTTAACAAACTTTTATGACATTTTCATAAGTCTCACCTTCATTCATGCTGAGGCTGAGGTAATCCAAATGGAAGCGCATAATAAAAACAAGAACTAAATGAAAAATAAAATATTTCAGAAACATATAATCTTTGATGAGATGATTAAATTATTAAGAATTAAATGAAAATAAAATTATAAAAATAGTAAGATTATACTAAATATTATATTATAATTCCCCTAATTTGTATATATATATATATTTGTCACTCATATTTATTGAAAATTTCAATGGATGTCATCATCAATTGTAAGTTTTCAACTCCGGTAGGAAATGAATGTGCCCACTATTACTACTGGGGAACTCAAAATTGATGGAGAACTCAATATTCTTTTGTGTGAATAGGGCATGAAAGGTTTGTAAGGGAGAACACCTTTTTCATGACAGTTCTGTAGATAATTGAATTTTACAAGTCATATAATATAATTGTAAGCTTTAATAAATTTAGTAGTCTACATTATGTAAAATGAGGATTATAATAGATGTTGTTCTAGCCAGAAGGTTTTATTGGCTTAGAGGGCAGGCAAATGAACGTCATGCCAGTTGCTTTCCTCAAGGATCATGGTATCAGATCTTGCCAATGACACCTTTATTTTCATTATACTGGTTAACCTTAGTTTCACATTATTCCTACGCAAGCATTGCTGAGCATATGGAACAGACCATGGACTTTGTAAAGTCAAAGGCATTGGCATAGCTTCAGTTTCCAAACTAAAAGTTGACAAACTTCTTCTCTTTGAAGCTTTCCACAGTCTCCCTAAGGCTCACCTCCAATGGTATATATTCAATTCCCAAGCTCCGGGCCTTCTCTTGGGACACTTGATATGTTGGCATAAAGGGCTCATTGTCCACACACCTGAGGTTCAGTTATTTAGATTTGAAGAATTAATTAGACAAATTGGATAATTAAATTTGAATTATCTAAAAGTATACTTAGAGAAAGAATAATAACTAGGGAGTAAGCCATTTGTGTTGTCCAATGTTACCAAAAAGAAAAGGTTTTGATCGTTTTTCAAGTCATTGAAATGATTATTTGGTACTTGCTTTAATATGAAGAATTCTTTCATTTATACTATAAATAAATATGTAGAAATTAGATACTTTTTTTACTTAAAATACTCTTAATTTTATTTATTAAAATAATATTTTTTATAAATTTAAATTATCTTAAAAACTTTTATTAAGATTAGTTATAGTAAATGATGCTAGAAGTAGGATAGATGTACAATAATAAATTCTTGTACTACTGACTTGCTCACATTGAAATTTTTGATATATAAATATCAGATGAACTTTGGAAATTATACAAATACATAACTTACTTGTGTGGAAGTGGTAATGTTGGGTACAGTTGATGCAAAATCCTTACGAGTTCCGAGTAGTGTGCTACTCTCTCGGTTAAACAATACCTTCCACTTGCTGAGGGAATTTCATATGCCTGAATGTGAGCATTTGCAACATCTTTCACATTCACCCATCCGCAGCTAAAATTTGGAAAGCTTTCCGCACCTGCATCAACAAGGATGGGGATTAATTAGGTAATTTTTTTTTTAAAAAAAATTACAGTATATAAAAGGAAAGACAAAAAAAATTTCAAAAATAATAAAAAAGTCACAAAAATATAAAAGTTAGATCATTCAAATTTGCATCAACACATGCAAGTCCAAAAGATTGGCTATATTAACAAAAAAAATGCTGCTCTTACAACATTTGAAAATAATCAACAAACATGACACAATTTAAGGACTGCCTAATGTTTAAATCTCATAATATAAATTATTAAATTTAATAAATATAATTTAAAATTTTTAACTAAATATTTAATATAATTTAATTTATAAAAATAAAACAATAGATATTAATAAACCAACAACTGTTGTCCAACGGGCACAACTAAAGTATACTCTTTCTAGCGGCATCAAACATGCAAGTCAAATAATCGCGAGCAGATGACAAAAATTACCATTCAGTAGGATTAGAATAGCAGCAGTAGTTGCATTCAGCTCCGGTTGTAAGAGAGGCCCTACAACCATTGAAGGCGTGATAGAAACCATGTCAATGCTGTTTTCTTTCACGAATTTCCATGCAGCATCTTCAGCCAAAGTCTTGGAGAGAGAATACCAGTTCGCCACCTTAAAGAACAAAATAGGAAAATGCATCGGGATATCAAAACTCAACAAGTCGACGTTACCCTTTTTCATCCCTAATCAAGCCTAAACAAGAGGAAGCAAGTTTCAAATTATCCTATGGCACTGCCTCTACAAGATCAGCTGCGACTCTACGCCAATGGGATCTACGACCTCTTCCACTCATAATCCCACCCTTCCTCCTCTGCGATTCTCGGCGCTAACAACCCTCCAACGTGAACCTCAAACGACAAGGCACCACAACTCATCTGCGCATCAGAGAGACCACCCTTTGGAACTGTTTCTGTCTCCCTATATATACTCTCATTTATTCTCTCTGTATCACCCATGATTCAAAAAAGTTTCCAACTTTCTTCTTCACACATTTATTCTCTTCATCTTCCTCCGCACACCACCCATTTTCTTCTCCCACGGTGGTCTTTGGTAACTGAGTCTCAGGTGACAACTGGGTGAATCTAGAATGTCACCATCCCGTTTGAACCCACCGAAGCCAACCCGAACCGTTGTAACCCGAAAATCCTGGTTTTGAAGTTTATCGGTCGGAACCGGCGTAGCCTAATCTTGACACAGGTTTTGTGGCTAAGCTCGACTCTGACTCGACCCACTAAAGATTTAGAACTTACGATTAAAATTTAATGTTAATATTCAACCTGCATTAGCTTCAAATTTTCAAATTTTGATACTTAAAGAAATTTAAAGTATGAAATCAGAACTTTTTATCGGTAGGAAATTTATTAGGTTGTCACTAGAATAATTAATTTATTAAGTCATCATTAAATATATAAATTTAATTAATTTAATAATTTAAATTTATTTAAATAATAATAGTAGCAATAAATAAAATTTTATTTTATTAAATAAAATTAATTTAAATAAATATTTAATAAAATTTAAATTTAGAAAAATATCAAAAGCACATACCTTCGATTCCATACAGAACTCCGGTTTTGAAAACCATGTCTCATCAACCACAACTTGAGGAGTCAGAGGCTTTCCATTGAATAAAACAGCAGCTACGGAAGATGTTAGGATAACTCGTTTCACAGATGAAGACTTTGCACAAGATTTTAGAACATTTAAGAGTTCCCTTCACCGCCGGATCAACTAATTCTGTCTGATGAAATCAGGAAAGAACAGTTGAAAACTAGTTAATAGGCAGCAGCTATTTTTTAACAAGACAAGAAGGCCATTATGTCTGTCCTGACTAACAGCAAAGCATCCCATCCTCAAGTATAAGATAAGATAATATTATCAACAAAGTAATGATGCATAATTATTACTAATGTTTTAAGTTAAAGTATTTAATATTAAAAATTTAGATTTAAATTTTAAAATCGTGGGGTGAACCTCTTTAAATATAAATTATTTTTATATTTAATAAAAATGTAAAAATTTAGTGCAAAATTTTTTTTAAAAATAAAATAATATTACTTTTTTATTCATCTAGTAAAAAATTATTTATGAAAGTTTTTTTTTTCATTTTCAAATTCAATTATATGCTTTTCTTGTCGTTTTTACAGTATTTTTATTTTCAAAGCTTTAAGCATTTGATTATAAAAATATACCTGTGGGTCTTTAGCATCAAAAATAACAGGAGACGCGGTGTGAAAGACGCCTTCACACCCCTCAACAACAGAGTCAAAAGAGCTTTCTTCTAAAAGATTTGCCTTAAACAGGTGCAATCTGTCCTTCGCACCATCAAGTTTGAGCAGGTGATCTACCTTTTTATGATTACCTGCAGGCAGGTAATTAGCAACAAAAACAGAAGTTACATCAATGGTTTTTGCACTTTTTGAGGGCATATATTTCCGCCTTTGGTGCATAAGATAAGAGACACTCACTTGGGTCGCGAACGGTGGCCCTGACAGTGTAGCCCCGTTGAAGAAGAAACTTGACCAACCATGAAGCAATGTAACCGGATGCACCAGTGACGCAAACCAGCTTTCCTGCTCCGCTACTCATTCTGACTCCGCATCAATTCTTTCCACTGGCTGCTATCATGCTATATATAGGAGTAGGCGAGAGGCGGGCGCCTAATTAACCACCATCACTCCAACACTTGCCGTTTCTTTATTGGTTATTGGGTCGCTTGTCATATCCTTTTTAAGATGGCAATTGAACCAATAAGTATTATTAAAGTTATGTTATTTCTATAATTTTATAAAAATTTATATTTTGTTATTTTTATAAGATTTAATAAAATTATTTATTTAAATTTTTATTAATAAAAATTTAATAAATTTTAGTTTATAAGAATTCAAGTGAATTAAACCATGCATCATATTATTTTTAATTTATATAAATACATGTTTTTAGCCTTACAAATTTTTTATATTCTGAAATAAATAAAATTTAAAATAGTATAATTTGTACTTAAATTATAAAGTTAAGAAAGTGAGTTTAACACGGCTCTATTATTTTTGCCATTGCTAGATGTTTGTGTTGTGTACGTTATCTCCTTCATTTAATCATGTTTCCATCTACGCTGGCCCAAGGGAGCGGGTTGGCCTGGAAAGGCGGCGATGTTTTTTTGTTTGTTATCTAATTTTAATAATTTTTTATTTATCTTTTTAATTTATAGTAAAATAGATTTTATACAATTAATTTTGATTAAAAACATGAGAATTTTCTTAGTCATTGTTGGTGGGTTCAATATATTGTTATAGTTCCCAATGTTAGAGTTATGCATTTTTTTTAAATACATTTTTCCTATTATATATATTGAATTATTACCTGTCAAGGGCAGCCTATAGTAGCAGAAAGAGCCGAGAAGGCACTCAAGAATAGATATTCTCAATATCTCGCTTTTGTGCCTTTGCGTATTCGAATTTTGGGTCAGCTTGGCCGTTCCATTGGCGGCTCTATTATTATTATTATTATTATTGTTGTTATTATTATTATTATTATATACATTTACACCACACACTGCACTGTGTGGAATCCTAGAGAAATTGAATTCCAATTCCACCTGCTTTCCCAAATTCTCAGTCAAATGAAATGCGTCTGCTTTTATTTTCCATGGCCTCATCTCCTCGTCAAATGAATTTTGTATTGCATTAGGGAATAAATGGATACAATTTCATATCTTAAAATATCAAAAATAAAAGATAATTCTAAGGATCAAAACGTAATTTTCTCTCAATGCCAAAAACAATTAAAAATCTGCTTATAATTTGACTTTAAAGAAAATATCCAGACCATATTATATGTATATATAAAATCCAGACCAGTCCGAAACTTTGTTTTGGTTACGTATATGCCTCATGGAATAACTTCAATACCCCCAATTGATTCTTTGATACCCGCTTCCATTCTTTACCAATTTCAGGCTCTCACATTCAGAGTTGGCACCTTACACATGTATGGCGGGTATTTTGGACCAGCTGGAGGTTGGGCAGAGTATAAAGCATTGGATGCTTGACCTTTAAAACAAAGTTTTACATGTTTACCTTACAATATTGGAATAATGCTATGTGTATAATGTTATTTATCTAATAAATTCACAAAAACATATTTATTAATAAAATAAATGGGTCATATTAAAATTTTAAAAAAAATTAAGTATAATTATTTAATATATTTAAACATTATATAAGTACAATAAGTTATATATTTAAAATTCAATCTCAAAGTCATCCATAATAAAAGAGGCTAAATTATTTTATAACTTTTATGTCTTGAATGAAAATATTCTTATATTTTAAGATGAGAATATTCAGAGTATCATTTAAAAAATTATTCTAAAAGTATTATTAATTGTAAAATTCAATAAATTTTTATAATATTCAAAGAATTTTAATGTATTTATTGATCAGATATTTTTGGAAGTAGAAATTTAATAAATTTTTTATAATATTAGTGTATTTGAATGTATTTATAATATTCTGTTTGTAGAAAAAATTTTATGTTTTCCGATTATTTTTTTATCTTATGAATTGTGGCCAAAACTAATAGCGGTATGATCGGACATTCGGTAAAATTGTTTGGTGACGCACCGGGAGTCCGAGTCGGCGCCATCTCTTCCTCCCTACAATCCAAACCGATTCCGCAAGCTCAGAAACAAACAATCCAACCGATATACTGAACCCACACGCCGTGAAACGCCCCAACCCTAACCCTTTTCTCAATCTTCTTTAAATGCCGCTCAGTTCTCATTGCCTCATTGCAATTTAACCTTGTCCCTTGCTCCTCGTTCCCCACAATCAAAACCCAATACTCTCGCTCCCCTTTTGCTCTGCGAAATCTACTCCACTTTGATCTCAACTTTGCGTTCTGCAGTTCCTTTTCTGAGTTTTTTTTTCTCATTTTCAAATTCAATTATATGCTTTTTATTCATCGGGTAAAAAATTATTTATGAAAAATTCTTTTTTTTTTTTTCATTTTCAAATTCAATAAAAAAAGGCTTTTCTGGTTGTTTTTACAGTATTTTCATTTTCAAAGCTTTAAGCATCTGATTATAAAAACACACCTGTGGATCTTTAGCATCAAAAACAACAGGTGATGCAGTGTGAAAGACACCTTCACACCCCTCAACAACAGAGTCAAAAGAGCTTTCTTCTAAAAGATTTGCCTTAAACAGGTGCAATCTGTCCTTCGCACCATCAAGTTTAAGCAGGTGATCCACCTTTTTATGATTACCCGCAGGCAGGTAATTCGCGACAAAAACAAAAGTTACATCAATGGTTTTTGCACTTTTTGAAGGCTTATATTTCGGCCTTTGGTTCTTAAGATAAGAGACACTCACCTGGGTCGCGAACGGTGGCCCTGACAGTGTAGCCCCGTTGAAGAAGAAACTTGACCAGCCATGAAGCAATGTAATCGAAAGCACCAGTGACGCAAGCCCGCTTTCCTGCTCCGCTACTCATTCTGTTTCTGCATCAATTCTTTCAACGCCTGCTATCATGCTATTTATGGAAGTAGGCGAGTGGCGGGCCCCCAATTAACCACCATCACTCCAACACTTGCCGTTTCTTTATTGGTTATTGGGCCGCTTGTCATATCCTTTATAAGATAGCAATTGAACCAATAAGAATTATTAAAGTTATGTTATTTCTATAATTTTATAAAAATTTATATTTTGTTATTTTTATAAGATTTAATAAAATTATTTATTTAAATTTTTATTGATAAAAATTTAATAAATTTTAATTTATAAAAATCGAGATTTTCTTTTTACAACCAAACCATGCACCATATTATTTTTGCCATTGCTAGATGTTTCTGTTGTGTACGTGATCTCCTTCATTTAATCATGTTTCCATCTGGGCTGGCCCGAGTGCGCGCGTAGGTATGGAAAGGCGATGTTTTGTTTTTTGTTTCCCATTTGTTGCTTCATCTAGTACAAGTAATTAATGCTGCGGCATATGCAAGCCTAATTATTTGGTTTTGGCTAATTTACCATTACACTTATTGTCAAGAAAAACATATGGCTACTTTTGCCGTCTCAATAATATTCTTGACCTCACTGATCACTTTCAATATGCCATTGGCAATTTTGTGATAAATGACCTCTCAGCAGTGATATCTACTACACTAACATAAGAAAAGAGGTTGGGTAGAATAGAAGTAGAAGCTTAATCATTTACCTGTGATCATAAAATTATATTAGCTAATTAATTAATCTGGAGAACTAACAGCATAATCTTATTCAGTTTGTCAAATTTGTTCTTGATGAAAACTTTTATATTAATGTATTTTTAGGCATATATGGCTTAGACTGCTCACTACAAGAAAAAAAAAATGTAATTTTTGATGAAAACTTTTATTTTTAGGTATTTTTAGGCATGTATGACTTAGACAGCTCATTATATGAAAAAATGCGATTTGCAATGGAAAAATCTATCACAAATCACAATTTTTTCTGTTGTAAATTTGAGATAAAATTGCAACAGAATTTTATTGCAAATTTATGACGGACTATTTTTCATCACCAATAGTTTGCCTGTCATTATTCTGTCACAAATTCGAGATTAGATTAAAATTGTCCACTACAAGTTGACATTATAAGACTAAAAGGGAGGATAAATTATGTGTCAAATCCATTTCAAATATTATCATTTTGTCATAAATTCTTTCTAATAGGATAAATTTCATCACTATTCTGTCATAAATTTAAGAGAAAAATTATCTGTCGTAAAAATTTGTCGCAATGTAATGATGCCTGCCCCAATCAAATGCAAATTTTGTCCTTCTGTCTCAAATCCTTCCTTAATGTGATGATTTTCATCTCAAAATTGTTGTACATATACATATTCCGTTGCAAATCCATTCTTGATGTGATGATTTCAATCCCAAATTCATCATATATATACACATTCCTTCACAAATCCACTTCTATTTGAATCAATTCCATCCCAAATCCATTCAAATCTAGACATTTCATTGCAAAAATGAAAAATTTACACAAAAATTTCCATTTAGCATTACATTATGCATTCATTAAAAATTATAAAACCTGCCAAATATCCTAAACCAAAGCAACTATGGGACAAACCAATATATTAAATTGTCCTAAATTGATCCATAATTAACTAGCACATATAGTGAAATTCACCCAACTACAAGCAATCATAATCATATAATCCAACCAACAATCAAATATAAGCAAATCACGCTACTCAGGAGCCTTATCATCCTCATCACTACTATCTGAGGGATCAAACAAGCCACTGCAACTAAAGCTTTATCCTGCCTCTGCGAGTCCGTTGACAATCTTGAGGGATCAAGACAAGCCATTGGACTTAAAGCTTTATCTTGCCTATGCAGGTCTGTTGGCAATCGTTATATCAAACATCATTGCAGCTAATTCTGCAATCTAAGCATTCTAATCATCAATTTGTAAATTGCATTTTGCAACTGCTTCTTTAGCTACTGATTCTTTACTTGGTGTCCCAGTGAGTCGAAATCGGATGATGCCTCGAAGGATGTGGACTTCATAGAGTTACCTATTGAACTGAGTTCATAAAGTTTGTCTTTCTTGTTTCTACCTCCAATTTTATCCAAGAGGAAACGAGACTCATCCACCTGTGATGGGTTAGCTCAAAAAGAGTCACCCTTAGTAGATGCATGAGATAATGAAGCAGCTTCCTTTAGTTGTATAACTTTATTATGCAAAAAAGAATGCATAAAGCAATGCATAAGTTAGTTTAAATAATTAAACGTTTAATTAAAAACAGTAAATGAGAATCAACTTATGAATTCTAGGAGCTTACTACAATCTCTTGAGATCTGACATCCACCCACTACTCAGTTCCTTATAGGGGTGAGTCTTTTGAAACTCGTCCCACCTGCTTTTTGGCTTGCCAGTTTGGATCTCCTATACCAATTTTGAGTAATAAATATGTTATATACTTAGTTATCATGAAATTGACCAATTACTATAAAAGAAAACATACAAACTTTTTCTTGACCTCATTATGATTAACGGAACCTCTAGTATGCAAGGAACCACCTGTTTTAGAAGCCCAATTTTATTCATTGTCTAAGACATAATAAGAAACTCTGGAGAATTCCATCTGTCTTTCATCCTTCCCCAAATAGAATTAGATATATAAGGTGGCTGCTTGTCCATATTCTTCCGAGCTCGAACCATCATCTAACAAAGTTAGAAACCATCAGCTAACAAAGTTAGATACTAGCCTGATGATTCTAATCTTTACGAATTTTGTAATCTAAGTTACGGAAGCCACTTGTACTTTTTCTGTAAAAAGTTGCAATAAACAACTTAGGTATCATAGGATTAAATAATCAAACTAATGTTAAGTATAACTTGATTTTATTAACTTCAAAGTCCTTAAATTAGGCATTATGAATCCTTTCACTAGTTTGTCAATATAGACATCTAACTTTATCTAGATCTCAGGAAATAAAGGTGGGTCTATTAGCAAATTTTAAAATTTTTTCTATCTAGTTAAAATTTTTAAGAAAATTTGTTTGATAAGGATGGAAAAATTTATGATATTTTGGGATTCAAATATTAATGAACTTATCCTTATTTAATTTTAATTTTAGTTTTAATTAAAACTAATAAAAATAACCAAAAAAATAAAAAAGAAAAAAAAAGTTGAGCAACATAGGCGGCGACAGACTTTCCTCCATTAAAAAAAAAATAGACAGGGGGACAGAGCAGAAAGGGTGCGGAGGGGCAGAAAAATAACAGTCAGGTTTCACAGAGACAAAAGAGGAGAGAACTAGGAGACTTGACTTCACATACACTCATAGTCACAAAGAGAGGGGACAGACAGAGGAAGAACTAGGGGAAGAGAGATATAGGAACTCTTACACAGAAGAGATCAAGTGGACGCCACTCCAAGGGGTCATCATTCACATACACACAGACGAGTGGGAGAAGAGTTGAGAAAGACTTGTCGTCTTCACCAGGCTGGTGCCTTGTTTCTGTCTACGCTTGTTCTTGCTGAAAGTGTCCTGTGTGTGCCCATTTGGTTAAGTTCTTTTTGGGTTGCTTTAAGTAGTTTTGGGAGTCACCTTCTAGGGAGAGAAACAAAGGTGATAGAAGCACTATTAAAAAAAAGAGAGCGCAGAGAAAAGGAAGGACCTCTGGACCGCTGAGGGAACTGGCACCGGTGAGAAGACCAGTGGTGGCCTGTGCCACCGCCGGCACGAAAGTTCCCGACTCGTAGCCGAGGTTTAGGTGGACAACTGCGTCTCCACCCCACATTTAAGCGGCTCGGGTGCATTTCGATGAAGAAGGGTGTACACCACCCTAATTCTCTCATAAAAATAAATAAAAATATTAAATTGTTTAAAAAAAAAGTGCATGGTTGAATTCAAAAAATTTTTCTGAGAATTTTGGTGCTGATTCAAAAGATTTTTGATTAAAATTGCCAATGAACCCTCGCCCTCCTGAAAGTAAAAATATAATTAGGTAATGAAAAACGTTGTTAAGAGTCTTCAAACAAATTAACAGCATCAAATAATAAAATGGTCTGCTAACGGAAGACCGCGGTCAGTTATCTATCAGCAAATATACCTGTGGGTCCTCAGCATTAAAAATAACAGGTGATGCGGTATGAAAGACGCCTTCACACCCCTCAATGACAGAGTCAAAGGAACCTTCTTCTTGATGATTTGCCTTACAAAGGTGCAACCTGTCCTTTGCACCATCCGAGTTTAAGCAAGTGATCTACCTTTTTTGGGTTATCCGCCAGCAGTTTCAAACCAAAATAAATTGATCATTCAAAATGATTCGAATCACTAGTTACCATATACATTTTAATAATTACACTTGACTCATGTAGTATAAGTATCCTATTCGGAAAAAGAAAAGAGAAAAAAACAGCCACAAGAAACACTGAAAATGTCAGACCACAAGTATACAAAGTTTCGATTAACAGAAAACAGCATGTAAGAAATAATAGGTATATCATTATAAGAATAGATTAGATGGGAAAGCACAGTGATATGGTGTTTTTATCAGAATATACACTATGACATGCATATAAGATCATTGCTTTAATGCCATACACTGGTGTGTTCCCTTTTTGAGAGCAGATTTTCCTGTCGTAATCAAAATAGTTAATTTCTAAACAACCACATGGATTATACCCAGAATTTTATAAATAATAACAAAGTCCATAGAAAAAAATATATATTATTAGAGCCACAGACACCCTGACAGCGCAGGTCTTTTCAATACAAATCTTTGTAATTTGGTGCTGAAATCTTTAAACTGAACAGCATATGCTTGTTGCAAGTGAAAACAGAAGAAATTAGGAAGGATTAATGAAAATGTGTGATACATATATAGCAATTGTTTGTACTTTGTTGCCTGGTCAAAATCTGCCCATTTCTTCCATCAATCATATCTTTATCTCTATCCAGAACAATTTTGAGGTTTTTACATCTCCTTGCATACCATGTTCGACCATTGCTTCGATATTAATCATACAAATTACCATAATTTTTTTAATTGAATTCCTAAATAAATAAAAAAGGGAGTAAGTTATGAATACAATTATGGCATAATTTTCTCTTATTTTCTTTTTCTTTCTCTCTTCTGTCGCTTTTTCTCTCTTCAATGTTTGAACTCAAACTCTAATGAAGAACAACCAAGTAACGATGCTTCAAAATCTGAGATATCAACGCTAAAATATGCTACCTTTTAATCTGACAATGACTAGAATTTAAAATCTGGAAACTGGTGTCAAGCAATTGCCATTACAGAAATTATGATCAAAATTTATAACACTAAAAAGCAACCAAACTGAGAATTGGTGAAGTCACTCACGTGGGTCGCGAACAGTGGCCCTGACAATGTAACTACGAAGAAGAAGGAGCTTGACGATCCATGAAGCAATGTAACCGGAAACACACTTGCCATGCCACTGATTGGCCCAATGAATAAAAAAAACATTTTCCACTATTATCTTTGTCTAGTATAACCAAAAAACAAAAAAAAAGGAGAGCATTTTCTGTCACCCAATAATGCCCAACAATCTTTGGCATATCATTTCTGCAAACTTTTTTGGTTTCTGCAAATTGAATTGTCTAGCATACGGGACTTAACAAAAGCAGCTAACATAATTGTTTATTCTACGCCTAAGTTATGCCACAATGCTGTGAACAGTTGGATGGACTAACAGAAATTTCAAAGCAAGGCCCTTGGGCTGCTAAATAGTCCACAAATGCACACGGAATTCACTAGCTTTGTGCGGGTCGTTGCATCACGCCTATAATTGTTAGCCCCTGCTTTTTCAACCTGATGAGATACTGGATAGCTTATTCAAAGAGATTAGTTATCCCAAAAAATGTGCAAACATTATTTTAATCAAGAAACTCGCAATATAACGTGACATTTGCTTCAAATAGTGTCTGTTGATGATTGTTATCTAGCTAGCAAGCGGGAATTTTATTTTTTAATTTAATGTGTAAATCTCTTTTTTTTTTTTAATATTTGTTCTCTTTCTATTACACTTTTACTCTTCTCTAACTTAATATTAAGGGATCCATTTCCCTAATAAATCATATCTTAAGTACACTTTAGAAGGTAAAATCTAATTAAATGACTATTGATAAAAAAAAAATGTATGATTATAATTATTATAAGTTTATAAATTATGATTCACTTATTTATATTTAATAACAATTATATTTATTAGTTTTTTTATTAATTATTATCAATGTGTACCTTACTCTTAAAATATATCTTATACTTTAAAAATTTTCACTTTATCTTAAATTATACGAATAAACATAAGAATAAAGATACATATTTGAAAATAGATACATCAATACTTTAATTTTATAATAAAATTTCTATATAACTCTCTAACATAGTTCGCACTCATGCTTCAAACGGATCAAACTTTCATGTAACTTCCTTTATGGCAATTGCTTCAGCCATCATAATGGAACCAGCAACAATTGCCTTGCCTTTATTGCTATCAGTCAGCGAAGTTCTTGGAAGGTTGAAAAACTGGCCCCAAGAAATGACAAGTTGTAAATCCAATCGGGTTTAAAGGGCATTAAATGTGGGGAATTACTGAATACACCTAGAGCTACAAAACATGAAATCTTCATTTTAGTAATATATTTGTACTAGATATATATCTACACCCGTATTGAATATCAAAAAGGTTGCTCTCATGAAATCTGTTTGGGGGAGCAACAAATCATTATAATTGTTCTGTGGGTCGTTAATTGATGTAAATTTTATAATAAATTTAATAGTATAAATTTTATGAAATAAGATCATGAAGAAATATGAAGCTTGTTGGAGGTTGAAAGGGAGTCAAACAAAATTCAATTATATTCAAAATCAATTTTTTGAGAGTCCATACTCATTAAATTAGTCATAAACAAATTATATTTGAAAGTTATTTATGCATAAAAAAATATTAATATCTTACAACATTCATTACAAAAGAGTTGCTAAATTGATCTTTTCTCATTATTAATTTAATTTATTTTATTCTAAAAAATTATTTTGTTCTCAAAGAAAAGGAAATGCTTATAATAAATCAAGATAATAAGGAATTAAACTTTTTTATGATATTTTATCGAGTTTCATTTTTATTTAACTTGTAACTTTAGGAAAATTCTATAGGCTTTAGGAATATCAAGAGAATATCAGTATCACAACCACTTCCTTTATTTTGAAAACATTGATGAAAGGGGACAAAATATTCTATATATAAATATATATATATATATATATATATATATATACATATATTCATCATCAACTTTATTCGGGCTACAACTCAAAAAGGAATTCATGGTACTCAAAAATATTAAGAAAATATCGTTATTGCAATTGTTTTCCTAATTAACCATCATCGGAATTGTTTTACTACAAACTATAACAAGTCTCATTTCGAAAGGGTGAACACAATTTTATGACATTTCCTTAAGTCTCACCTTCATTTATGCTGAGGCCCAGGTAATCCAAATGGCAGCATATAATAAAAACAAGAACTAAATAGAAAACAAAATATTTCAGAAGCATATAATTCTTGATGATACAATTGAGTTATTAAGAATTAAGTGAAAATGAAGTTATAAAAATAATAAGGCTATGCTAAATATTATATTATGATTCCCCTAATTTGTATATATATTTGTCACTCGTATTTGTTGAAATTTTCAGTGGAAGTCATCATCAATTCTAGGTTTTCAGCTCCGGTGGGAAATGAATGTGCCCACTATTACTACTGGGCAACTTAAAAATTATGGAGAAGTCAATATTCCTTTGAGCGGATAGGACATGAAAGATTTGTAAGGGAAAATACCTTTCTCACAACAGTTTTGTAGACAGTTGATATTTACAAGTCATACAATATAATTGTAAGATTTAATAAATTTATAATTTATAATCTAAATTATGTGAAACGAAGATTATAGTAGATGTTGTTCTAGCCAGAAGGCTTTATTGGCTTAGAGGGCAGGCAAATCAACGTCATGCCAGTTGCTTTCCTCAAGGATCATGGCATCAGATCTTGCCAATGACACCTTTATTTTCATTATACTGGTTAACCTTAGTTTCACATTATTCCTACGCAAGCATTGCTGAGCATGGTACAGACAATGGAGTTTGTAAAGCGAAAGGCATTGGCATAGCTGCACCTTCTAAACTAAAAGTTGACAAACTTCTTCTCATTAAAGCATTCCACAGTCTCCCTAAGGCTCACCTCCAATGGTATATATTCAATTCCCAAGCTCCGGGCCTTCTCTTGGGACACTTGATATGTTGGCATAAACGGCTCGTTGTCCACACACCTAGAATCAGTTATTTAAATTTCAAGAATTAATTAGAAAAATTGAAAAAATAAATTTGAATTATCTGAAAGTATACTTAGAGAAAGAATAATAACTAGGGAGCAAGCCATTCGGGCTATCCAATGTTACCAAAAAGAAAAGCTTTTGATCGTTTTTCAAGTGATTGAAATGATTATTTGGTACTTGCTTTAATTTGAAGAATTCTTTCATCGATACTATAAATAAATATGTAGAAATTAGATACTTTTTTTACTTAAAATACTTTTAATTTTATTTATTAAAATAATATTTTTTATAAATTTAAATTATCTTAAAAACTTAAAAGCTTTTATTAAGATTAGTTATACTAAATGATGCTAGAAGCAGAATAGATGTACAATAATAAATTCTTGTACTACTGACTTGCTCACATTGAAATTTTTGATATATAAATATTAGATGAACTTTGGAAATTGTACAAATACATAACTTACTTGTGTGGAAGTGGTAATGTTGGGTACAGTTGATGCAAAATCCTTACGATTTCTGAGTAGTGTGCTACTCTCTCGGTTAAACAATACCTTCCACTTGCTGAAGGAATTTCGTACGCCTGAATGTGAGCGTTTGCAACATCTTTCACATTCACCCATCCGCAGCTAAAATTTGGAAAGCTTTCCGCCCCTGCATCAACATGGGTGGGGATTAATTAGGTGATTTTTTTAAAAAAATTACAATATATAATAAAAGAGACAGAAATAAAATTTAAAAAATTATAAAAAATTAAAAAATAAAAGTTAGATTATTCAAATTTGCATCAACACATGCAAGTCAAAAAGATTGGCTATATTAATAAAAAAAAAATGTTACTCTTACAACATATGAAAATAACCAATGAACATGACATAATTTAAAAATCATTTGATCTCACAATTTAAATTATTAAATTTAATATATAATTTAAATGTTTTAACTAAATATTTAATATAATTTAATTTATAAAAATAAGACGATGGATATTAATAAACCAACAATTCTTGTCCAACGGGCACAACTAAAATATACTCTTTCTGCCAGTATCAAACATGCAAGTCAAATCATCGTGAGCAGACGACAAAAATTACCATTTAGTAGGATTAGAACTACAGCAGTACTTGCATTCAGCTCCGATTGCAAGAGAGGCCCTACAACCAGTGAAGGCATGATAGAAACCATGTCAATGTTGTTTTCCTTCACGAATTTCCATGCAGCATCTTCAGCCAATGTCTTGGAGAGAGCATACCAGTTCCCCACCTTAAATAACAAAATAGGAAAATGCATCGGGATATACTGGTCTAGGTAGTACGTAGTACTCATTATTGAGTACTCAATACCATGTGAGGACTAAAAATTTTTCTGTCAAAAAGGGTTTATATTTTTGAAGTTCATGATTTAGGATATAAATTTTAAATTTTAAATTTAAAGTTGAGGATTTTAAGTTTAAGAAATAAAGTTTAAAATTTTAATGTTACAGGTGTTAACATTTGTAGTTTTAGTGTCAAGAGTTTTAAAATTTTGTGTTTAAAATTTTAACATTTAAAATATAGAATTTGTGGTTTATGATTTAGAATTAATAATTTAATATTTAATATTTTAAAGTTTAGGGTTTACAATTCAGTGTTTAAAGATTTAAAATTTTAAATTTAGAAATTAAGATTTAGTGTATGGAGTTTATGATTTAATTTTTCAAGGTTTAAGAGTTACAATTAGAGTTTTAAAATTTAAAATTTAGGTTTTAAAGTTAGAGTGTGATATTTATGATTTATCATTTAAAGTTTAAAATTTTAAAATTTAACATCTATGATTTTAGGGTTTAATGTTAAAGTTTTTAAACACTTTGGCTTTAGTGTTTGAGGTTTCAAATTTTGAAATTTAAAATTTAAAGTATTAAAATTTAGAATTTTAAGATTTAATGTCTTAAAATTTAAAATTTTAAAATTTAAAATTTTAGATTTTGAAATATAAGATTTGTGGTTTAGAATTTATAGGGATGATCACAACCCACTTAAAGCATTTCAACTCAGTTCAAAACGGTTTTAAAAAGATGTATGCATCAAGTTGGATAAGTTTTCGGGTTGATTTGGATGAATTTATGATTTTAAATAGGTTTATTTGATCGGGTTGGGGTTGAAATGTTTCATCCCATGATAACCCGACCCGATCCAAATATAAAACACATTACGCATTTGGTTTTCCATTCGCTTTTCACTTCGTGTTAAGCAAAACATTCTTACCTGCAATTATTTCCCATTCACACCTAAAACTCAACATATCCCTCTTTCACAATCTTGCTTTCCCGCCCAAAAATAATTAATTTATTAAGTCATCATTTAATACATAAATTTAATTAATTTAATAATTTAAATTTATTTAAATAACAATAATAGTAATAAATAAAATGTTATTTTATTAAATAGAATTAATTAAATTTATTTAAATAAAATTTAATAAAATTTAAATTTATAAAAATATCAAAAGCACATACCTTCAATTCCATACAGAACTCTGGTCTTGAAAACCATGTCTCATCAACCACAACTTGAGGAGTTCGAGGCTTTCCATTGAATACAACAGCAGCTTCGGAAGATGTTAGGATAACTCGTTTCACAGATGAAGATTTTGCACAAGATTTTAGAACATTAAGGGTTCCCTTCACCGCCGGATCAACTATTTCTGTCTGATGAAATCAGGAAAGAACAGTTGAAAACTAGTTAATAAGCAGCAGATACTTTTGAACAAGACAAGAAGGCTATAGTGTCAGTCATGACCGACAGCAAAGCATCCCTTCCTAAAGTATAAGATAAGATAATATTATCAACAAAGAATGATGCATAATCATTACTAATGTTTTAAGTTAAAGTATTTAATATTGAAAATTTAGGTTTCAATTTCGAGATCGTTTGGAGTGAACCTATCTAAATGTAAATTATTTTTATATTTAACAAAAATGTAAAAACATTGTATAAAAATTTCTTAAAAAAAATATAACTTTTTTATTTATCTGGTAAAAAATTATTTGTGAAAAATTCTTTTTTTTCATTTTCAAATTCAATCATATGCTTTTCTGGTTGTTTTACCGTATTTTTATTTTCAAAGCTTTAAGCATTTGATTATAAAAATATACCTGTGGGTCTTTAGCATCAATAGTAACAGGGGACGCGGTGTGAAAGACGCCTTCACACCCCTCAACAACGGAGTCAAAAGAGCTTTCTTCTAAAAGATTTGCCTTAAACAGGTGCAATCTGTCCTTCGCACCATCAAGTTTAAGCAGGTGATCCACCTTTTTATGATTACCTGCAGGCAGGTAATTAGCAACAAAAACAGAAGCTACACCAATGGTTTTTGCACTTTTTGAGGGCTTGTATTTTGGCCTATGGTACTTAAGATAAGAGACACTCACCTGGGTCGCGAACGGTGGCCCTGACAGTGTAGCCCCGTTGAAGAAGAAACTTGACCAGCCATGAAGCAATGTAACCGGAAGCACCAGTGACGCACACGATCTTTCCTGCACTGCTGCTCATTCTCTCTCAGCTTCGGCTCTCACTGCCCTTTGGTGCATCAACGGTTTCTTTCACATTGTGACGGAGTCGCTACGTGAGTATCAAGAAAACATACTTGCTACTGATTGGCCAAATGCATAAAAAAACATTTTCCACCATTATCTTTGTCTAGTTATGGTGGAGTTGACTCTGTTTTCCAGACCTGTAAAAAAAAAAATAAAGGAGAGCATTTTCTGTCATCCAATAATGCCCACCAATCTTTGGCAAACTTCTTTGGTTTCTCCAAATTGAATTGTCTAGCATACGGGACTAGACAAGAGCACCTAACATAATTGTTTATTCTATGCCTAAGATATGCTACGATGCTGTGAACAGTTGGATGGACTGACGGAACTTTCAAAGCAGGCCCTTGGGCTGCTAAATACTCCACAAATGCACACGACATTCACAAGCTTTGTGCGGGTCGTTGCACCACGTCTTCAATTGTTAGCCCCTGCTTTTTCAGCCTGATGCGATACTGGATAGCTTATTCTAAAGAGATTAGTTATCCTTAAAAATGTGCAACATTATTTTAATCAAGGAACTCACAATATAACGTGTCATTTGCTTCAAATGGTGTCTGTTGATCATTATTATCTAGCTAGTAAGGGGGAATTTATTTTTTTATTTTTTATAATTTAATATATAAATTTCATTTTTTTTCATATTTTTTCTTTTTCTATATTACTTTTACTCTTCACTAACTTAATATTAAGGTATCTATTTTTTTAATAAATCATATTTTAATTATATTTTAAAGAGTAAAATATAATTAAATAAGTATTGATAAAAAAATTTATATTATAATTATTTTAAATTTATAAATTATGATTCACTTATTTATATTTAATAATAATTATATTTTTAATTTTTTATTAATAATCATTAATATACATTTTACTCTTTAAAATATATTTTATACTTACAATAATTTTAATTCATCTTAAATTATACGAATAAACATAAGAAAAAGGATACATATATAAGAATGGATATATCAATACTTTAATTTTATAATAAAATTTCTATATAACTCTCTAACGTATTTCGTACTCATGCTTCAAACGAATCATACTTCCATATAATGTAACTTTCTTTATGGCAATTGCTTCAGCAATCATAATGGAACTGGCAACAATTGGCTTGCCTTTATCGCTATCAATCAGCCAACTTCTTTGGAGGGTCGAAAAACTGGCCCCAAGAAATGACAAGTTGTAAATCCAATCGGGCTTAAAAGGCATTAAATGCTGGGAATTATTGAATACGCCTATAGCTACAAAACATTAAATCTTCATTTTAGTAATATATTTGTACTAGATATATATCTACACCCGTATTGAATATCAAAAGGGTTTCTCTCAAGAGATCTGTTTGTGGCAGCAACAAATCATTATAATTGTTCTGTGGGTCGTTAATTTGTGTAAATTTTATAATAAAATTAATAATATAAATTCTATAAAATAAAATTATGTAAAAATATGAAGCTTGTTGGGAGTCAAGCAAAATTCAATTATATTCAAAATCAATTTTTTGAGAGTCCATACTCATAAAATTAATTATACACAAATTATATTTGAAAGTTAGTTATGTGTAAAAAAAGATATTAATATTTTACAACATCTATTACAAAAAAGTTGCTAAATTGATCTTTTATCATTATTAATTTAATTTATTTAATTCTCAAAAGTTATTTTGTTCTCAAAGAAAAGGAAATGTTTATAATGAATCAAGATGATAAGAAATTAAACTTTTTCACAGTATTTTCTCAAATCTCATATTCATTTAAGTTGTAATTTTGGAAAAATTTTGTAGGCTTTAGGAATATCAAGAGAATATCACTATCACCACCACTTCCTTTATTTTGAAAACATTAAAGAAAGGGGATAGAATATTCTATAATATATATATATATATTTTTTACCATCAGCCTTATTCAGGCTACAACTCAAAAAGGAATTCATGGTACTCAAAAATATTAAGAAAATATCGCTATTGCAATTGTTTTACTACAAACTATAACAATTCTCATTTTGAAAGAGTTAACAAACTTTTATGACATTTCCATAAGTCTCACCTTCATTTATGCTGAGGCTGAGGTAATCCAAATGGAAGCGCATAATAAAAACAAGAACTAAATGGAAAATAAAATATTTCAGAAACATATAATCTTTGATGAGACGATTAAATTATTAAGAATTAAATGAGAATAAAATTATAAAAATAATAAAATTATATTACATATTATATTATAATTCCCCTAATTTGTATATATATATTTGTCACTCATATTTATTGAAATTTTCAATGGAAGTCATCATCAATTGTAAGTTTCAGCTCCGGTAGGAAATGAATGCGCCCACTATTACTACCGGGGAACTAAAAAATGATGGAGAACTCAATATTCTTTTGTGTGAATAGGGCATGAAAGGTTTGTAAGGGAGAACACCTTTTTCATGACAGTTCTGTAGATAATTGAATTTTACAAGTCATATAATATAATTGTAAGCTTTAATAAATTTAGTAGTCTACATTATGTAAAATGAGGATTAGAATAGATGTTGTTCTAGCCAGAAGGCTTTATTGGCTTAGAGGGCAGGCAAATCAACGTCATGCCAGTTGCTTTCCTCAAGGATCATGGCATCAGATCTTGCCAACGACACCTTTATTTTCATTATACTGGTTAACCTTAGTTTCACATTATTCCTACGCACGCATTACTGAGCATATGGAACAGACCATGGACTTTGTAAAGTCAACGGCATTGGCATAGCTGCAGCTTCCAAACTAAAAGTTGACAAACTTCTTCTCTTTAAAGCTTTCCACAGTCTCCCTAAGGCTCTCCTCCAAAGGTATATATTCAATTCCCAAGCTCCGGGCCTTCTCTTGGGACACTTGATATGTTGGCATAAAGGGCTTATTGTCCACACACCTGAGGATCAGTTATTTAGATTTGAAGAATTAATTAGAAAAATTGGAAAATTAAATTTGAATTATCTAAAACTATACTTAGAGAAAGAATAATAACTAGGGAGCAAGCCATTTGTGTCATCCAATGTTACTAAAGAGAAAAGGTTTTGATAGTTTTTCAAGTTATTGAAATGATTATTTGGTACTTGCTTTAATTTGAAGAATTCTTTCATCTATACTATAAATAAATATGTAGAAATTAGATACTTTTTTTTACTTAAAATGCTCTTCATTTTATTTATTAAAATAATATTTTTTATAAATTTAAATTATTTTAAAAACTTTTATTAAGATTAGTTATACTAAATTCTTGTACTACTGACTTGCTCACATTGAAATTTTTGATATATAAATATTAGATGAACTTTGGAAATTATACAAATACATAACTTACTTGTGTGGAAGTGGTAATGTTGGGTACAGTTGATGCAAAATCCTTACGAGTTCCGAGTAGTGTGCTACTCTCTCGGTTATACCATACCTTCCGCTTGCTGAAGGAATTTCGTATGCCTGAATGTGAGCGTTTGCAACATCTTTCACATTCACCCATCCGCAGCTAAAATTTGGAAAGCTTTCCGCACCTGCAACAACAAGGCTGGGGATTAATTATGTGATTTTTTTTAAAAAAAATTACAGTATATAAAATGAAAGATAAAAATAAAATTAAAAAATTAAAAAAATAATAAAAAGTCACAAAAATATAAAAGTTAGATTATTCAAATTTGCATCAACACATGCAACTCCAAAAGATTGGCTATATTAACAAAAATGCTGCTCTTACAACATCTGAAAATAATCAACAAACATGACACAATTTAAGGACTGCCTAATGTTTAGATCTCATAATATAAATCATTAAATTTAATAAATATAATTTAAATTTTTTAACTAAATATTTAATATAATTTAATTTATAAAAAAAACACCATGGTATTAATAAACCAACAACTGTTGTTGTCCAACGGGCACAGCTAAAGTATACTCTTTCTACCAGCATCAAACATGCAAGTTAAATGCCGGTAAACTATAGCTTATCTGGTACTTATTCCCTCATTCTCGGATTACATACTTATTATGTATTTAGTTCGATTCTTATCTTTCTCTTTCTTTATCCCAATTATATAGGCTTTCATGTTATAAAAAAAAAAAATGCAAATCCAATCACCGCTAGCAGATGACAAAAATTACCATTTAGTAGGATTAGAACTGCGGCAGTACTTGCATTCAGCTCCGGTTGTAAGAGAGGCCCTAGAACCATTGAAGGCGTGATAGAAACCATGTCAATGTTGTTTTCTTTCACGAATTTCCATGCAGCATCTTCAGCCAAAGTCTTGGAGAGAGAATACCAGTTACCCACCTTATACAACAAAATAGGAAAACGCATCGGGATGTACTGTTCTAGGTAGAACGTAGTACTCGTTATTGAGTACTCAGTACTACGTGACGATTAAAAATTTTGTCAAAAAGGGTTTATATATTTTAAATTTATGATTTAGAATATAAGATTAAAGATTTTAAATTTAATATTTAAAATTATAAAGTTTAAAATTTAAAATTTAATATTTTAATGTTTAAGGTATTATTATTTATAAATTTAGCTTTAAGTGTTTTAAATTTTTAAATTTATGATTTTAAGATTTAAATTATAAAATTTATTATTTATAATTAAAAATTTAAGATTTAAAATTTAAGATTTTAAAGTTTAAAATTTTTAATATTTATAATTTAATACTTAGATATTTAAGAATTAAAATTTAATGTTTAGAGCTTATGATTTAATTTTTAAGATTTAAAATTTAAAATTAAAATTTTAAAATTAAAATTTAAGTTTTGAAGTTAGAGTGTGATATTTATTGTTATATATTTAAAATTTAAAATTTAAAATTTTAAAATTTAATATATAAAATTTTTAAATTTGAGGTTAAAATTTATGGTTGAGGATTTTAATTTTAAAATTTAAGATTTGAAAATTTAAAATTTAAAGTGTTAAAATTAAAATTTTAAAGTTTAATATTTTAAAATTTAAAATTTTAATATATAAGGTATGTGATTTAAAATTTATAGGTGATCACAACTCACTTAAACCATTTCACCTCTCTTCAAACCATTTTAAAAAGATATACGAGTTAGGTTGGAGCAGTTTTCGAGTTGATTTGGATGAATTTATGGATTTAAATAGATTTATTCAGTCGGGTTCAAGTTAAAATATTTCAACCTACTGTAACCCAACCCGATCCGAAGATAAATACAACACACATTTGGTTTTCCCTTCTCCCCTTCACATCTTTTTAAGCAAAACCTTGTTACCTGCGGTTATTTCCCACTTTCCCGCCCAAAACTCAACATTTCCCTCTTTCACAATCTTGCCTTCTCGCCCAAAACTCAACAAGTCCACGTTTTCCTTTTTCATCACTAATCAAGCCTAAACAAGAGGAAGCAAGTTTCAACCAAAGACGCAAAATGAGAGAGCAATGGTGATTTGATTGGCAAACGCGAACGCCGACGCTCCCAGCGGCATTTCCTGTCAAAACCTTTCAAATTATCCCATGGCACTGCCTCCACAAGATCAGTTGCAACTCTAACCCGATGGGATCTACGATCTCTTCCACTCATAATCCCACCCTTCCTCCTCTGCGATTCTCGGCGCTAACAACCCTCCCACCTGAACCTCAAACGACAAGGCACCACAACTCATCTGCGCATCAGAGAGCCCACGGTACTGTTTCTGTCTCCCTATATGTACTCTCTCATTTATTCTCTCTGTATCACCCATCATTCAAAAAAGTTTCCGACTTTCTTCTTCACACATTTATTCTCTTCATCTTCCTCCGCACACCACCTCTTTTCTTCTCCCACGGTGGTCTTTGGTAACTGAGTTTCAGATGACAACTGGGTGAATCTAGAATGTCACCATCCCATTTGAACCCACCCAAGCCAACCCGAACTGCTGTAACCCGAAAATCTTGGTTTTGAAGTTTATCGGTCGGAACCGGCGTAGCCTAATCTTGACACAGTTTTTGTGGTTTTCCATTTTTTAGCTTGACTCTGATTCCACCCACTAAAGATTTAGAACTTACGATTAAAATTTTAAAATTTAAAATTTAAGAATTAAAATTTAATGTTAATATTCAACCTGCATTAGCTTCAAATTTTCAAATCTTGATACTTAAAGAGATTTAAAGTATGAAATCGGAACTTCTATCGATAGGAAATTTATTAAGTTGTCATTAGAATAATTAATTCAATAAGTCATCATTAAAGATATAAATTTAATTAATTTAATAATTTAAATTTATTTAAATAATAATAATAGTAATAAATACAATTTTATTTTATTAAATAAAGTGAATTAAATTTATTTAAATAAATATTTGATAAAAATTAAATTTATAAAAATATCAAAAGCACATACCTTCGATTCCATACAGAACTCTGGTTTTGAAAACCATGTCTCGTCAACCACGACTTGGGGAGTTAGAGGCTTTCCATTGAATAGAACAGCAGCCTGGGAAGATGTTAGGATAACTCGTTTCACAGATGAAGATTTTGCACAAGATTTTAGAACATTAAGAGTTCCCTTCACCGCCGGATCAACTAATTCTATCTGATGAAATCAGGAAAGAACAGTTGAAAACTAGTTCATAGGCAGCAGATAGTTTTGAACAAGACAAGAAGGCTATAGTGTCTGTCCTGACTGACAGCAAAGCATATCTTCCTAAAGTATAAGATAAGATACTATTATCAACAAAGTAATGATGCATAGTTATTACTAATGTTTTAAGTTAAAGTTTTAATATTAAAAATTTAGGTTTAAAATTTGAGATTGTTGGAAGTGAACTTATCTAAATGTAAATTGTCTTTGTATTTAATAAAAATATAAAAATATTGTATAAAAATTTTTAAAAATAAAATAATATAACTTTTTTTCTTCATTTAACAAAAAATTCTTTTTTTTTTTCATTTTCAAATTCAATTATATGCTTTTCTGGTTGTTTTTACAGTGTTTTTATTTTCAAAGCTTAAAGCATTTGATTGTAAAAATATACCTGTGGGTCTTTAGCATCAAAAATAACAGGAGACGCAGTGTGAAAGACGCCTTCACACCCCTCAACAACAGAGTCAAAAGAGCTTTCTTCTAAAAGATTTGCCTTAAACAGGTGCAATCTGTCATTCGCACCATCAAGTTTAAGCAGGTGATCCACCTTTTCATGATTACCTGCAGGCAGGTAAGTAGCAACAAAAACAAAAGTTACATCAATGGTTTTTGCACTTTTTGAGGGCATATATTTTGGCCTTTGGTACTTAAGATAAGAGACACTCACCTGGGTCGCGAACGGTGGCCCTGACGATGTAGCCCCGTTGAAGAAGAAACTTGACCAGCCATGAAGCAATGTAACCAGAAGCACCAGTGACGCAAACCAACTTTCCTGCTCCGCTACTCATTCTGTCTGCATCAATTCCTTCCACCGTGTGCTATCATGCTATATATGGGAGTAGGCGCGAGGCGGGCCCCAAATTAACCACCATCACTTCAACGCTTCGCCGTTTCTGTAGTGGTTTTTGGCTCGGTTGTCATGTCCTTTATAAGATAGCAATTGAATCAATAATTATTATTAATGTTTTGTTATTTTTATAATTTTATAAAAATTTATGTTTCGTTGTTTTTATAAAGTTTAATAAAATTATTTATTTAAATTTTTATAAATAAAAATTTTATAAAATTTAATTTATAAAAATTCAGGTAAACTAAATCATGCATCATATTATTTTTGATTTATATAAATTCACGTTCTTAGTCTAATAACTTTTTTATATTTAAAATAAATAAAATTTAAAATAATATATTTTATATTTAAAATATTTTTTGTTTATTTTAAAACGTAAAAAAATTATAAAACTAAGAAAACGAGTTTAACACGGTTCTATTTTTTTTTGTTTTGTTGTTTGTTTCCCCTTGGTTGCATCATTGAGCACAAGTAATGCTGCGACATATGTCAGCCTAATTATTTGGTGTTAGCCAGCTCTGAAAGCACATGGCCACCTGTTTGTACTTTTAATAAAGCAGTCGCACTTGTTATTTTAAATTTTTTTAAAAAAATTTTAATTTAAACCTAAAACTTTATATATATATATATTAAATAATTTACCATTACACTTATTATCAAAAAAGGCATATAGCCACTTTTGCCGTCTCAATAGTATTCTTGATCTCACCGATCACTTTCAATATGCCATTTGGCAATTTTGGGATAAATGACCTCTCAAAAGTGATGTCTACTACACTAACATAAACAAAGAAGTTGGGGAGAAGTGGAAGCTTAATCATTTACCTCTGATCATAAAATTATATTAACTAATTAATCTGGGCAACTAACAGCATAATCTTATTCACTTTGACAAAATTTGTTGTTGATGAAAATTTTATGTTAATGTATTTTTAGGCATATATGGCTTGGACTGCTCACTACAAGAAAAAAAAAATTGCCATTTTTTATGAAAACTTTTAATTTTATGTATTTTTAGGTATGCATGGCTTAGACTGCTCGTTACAAGAAAAAATGCGATTTGCAACAGAAAAATCTATCACAAATCACGATTTTTTCTGTTGTAAATTTGAGACAAAATTGCAATAGAATTTCATTGCAAATTTGCAACGGACTATTTTCCATCACTAATAATTTGTCTGTCAGTATTCCGTCACAAATTTGAGATGAGATTAAAATTGTTCACCGCAAGTTGACATTATAAGACTAAAAGGGAGGATAAATTATGTGTCAAATCCGTTTCAAATATTATCATTTTGTCATAAATTTTCTTTAGTAGGATAAATTTCATCACTGTTCTGTCATGAATTTGAGACAAAAATTGTCTGTCACAAAAAGTTTGTCACTAATGTAATGATGTCTGTCCCAATCTATCACAAAATTTGTCCTTCCATCTCAAATCCTTCCCTAATGTGATGGTTTTCATCTCAAAACTGTGGCAGATATGCATATTCCGTTGCAAATCCGTTCTTGATGTGATGATTTCAATTCCAAATTCATCATCAATATACACATTCCTTTGCAAATCCGTTTCTAATTGAATCAATTCCATCCCAAATCCATTCAAATCTAGACATTTTGTCGTAAAAATGAAAAATTTGCACAACAATTTCCATTTAGCATTACATTATGCCTTCATTAAAAATTACAAAACCTACTAAATATCCAAAAACAAAGCAAATAAACAAAGCAACTATGGGACAAACCAAAATATTAAATTGTCCCAGATTGATCCATAATTAACTAGCACATATAATTGTGAAATTCATCCAACTACTATCAATCATAATCATATAATCCAACCAACAATCAAAGATAAGCAAATCATGCTACTCAGTAGCCTTATCATTCTCATCACTACTATTTGAGGGATCAAACAAGCCATTGGAACTGAAGCTTTATCCTGCGTATGCAAGTCCGTTGACAATCTTTAGGGATCAAGACAAGCCATTGGAATTGGAGCTTTATCTTGCCTACGGGGGTCCGTTGGCAATCTTTATATCAAACATCATTGCAACTAGTTGTGCAATCTAAGCATTCTAATCATCAATCTATGAATTGCATTTAGCAACTGCTTCTTTAGCTGCTGATTCTTTACTTGGTGTCCCAGTGGGTTGAAATCGGATGATGCGTTGGAGGATGTGGACTTCATAAAGTTACCCATTGAACCAAGTTAACAAAGTTTGTCTTTCTTGTTCTTACCTCCAATTTTATCCAGGAGGAGACTAGACTCATCCACTTGTGACAAGCCAGCTCAAAAAGAGTCACCTTCAGTAGATGCATGAGATAATGAAGCAGCTTCCTTCAGTTGCATGACTTTATTATGCAAAAAAGAACGCATAAAGCAATGCATAAGTTAGTTTAAATAATTAAACATTCAATTAAAAAAAGCAAATGAGAATCGACCTATGAATTCTAGGAACTTACTATAATCTCTTGAGATCTAACATCCACCCACTACTCAGTTCCCTTATAGGGGTGAGTCTTTTGAAACACGTCCCACCTGCTTACTGGCTTGCCAGTTTGGATCTCTTATATCAATTTTGAGTAATAAATATGTTATATATTTAGTTATCATGAAATTGACTAATTACTATAAAAGAAAACGTATCAACTTTCTCTTGACCTCATTTTGATTGATGGAACCTCTAGTATGCAAGGAATCACCTATTTTAGAAGCCCAATTTTTTTTGCTGCCTAGAACATAATAAGAAACTCTGGAGAATTCCATCTGTCTTTCATCCTTCCCAAAATAGAATTAGATATATAAGGTAGCTGCTTGTCCATATTCTTCCGAGCTCGAACCATCATCTGACAAAGTCAGATACTAGCCTGATGATTCCAATTTTTATGAATTTTGTGATCAAGTTATGGAAGCCACTTGTACTTTTTTAGTAAAAAGTTGCAATAAACAACTTACGCATCATAGGGATTAAATAATTAAATTAATGGTAAGTATAACTTGATTTAACTAACTTCAAAGTCCTTAAACTAGATATTATGAATTCTTTTAATTGTTTGTTACTGTAGACATCTAATTTTATCTTTATTTCAAAAAATAAAAGTGGGTCTATGAGTAAATTTTCAAATTTTTTCTAACCAATTAAAATTTTTTGAATCCAAATGTTAATGAATTATCCTTATTTAATTTTAATTTTAATTGAAACTAATAAAAACAACAAAAAAATTAAAAAATCAAGAAAAAAAGTTGAGCAACATAGGTCGGCCACAGACTTTCACCGTCCCTCCATAAAAAAACAAAGACACAGTGACATAACAGAAAGGGTGTAGAGGAGCAGAAAAACAACAGTTGGGGCTTCACATAGACAAAAGAGGAGAGAACTAGGAGACTTGACTTCACATACACTCATAGTCACAAAGAGAGGAGATAGACAGAGGAAAAACTAGGGGAAGAGAGATTTAGGTGTAAAATTTTCAACATTACTGTTGCCAATTTTCAACATGTTCATTGTCAAACGTCTCTATCATTTTGAACATTTGCAATGACTCTGGAGGCTGGCAACATGCCGCAAATGTTGAAAATCAAAGTTTGGTCCATTTCTGAAGTTTCCATGACCGTTCAGAATAGGGATTGCCGTCTTTGATGGAAAGACGTTGGAACAACCCTAAGCACTATATATACGGGGTCCCTAGCTCAGTTTCTCACCATCCAGAAGCCAAATACATTTCATTACACCATTATTGAGTAAGAAAACCTGAGTTAAAAGCATCCCATAGGCAGTTTTGACTTCAAGACTTGCAATGGCTAGAGGTTAGTTTTCTTCCGCTTTTACTTCATTTTGGATGTCATTTCATGTTCTAAATATCCTATATAGTCTAACAGTTAGTATTAGAGCCTCAAAAAAGCCTCTGTCTTGCTGCGTTTTTCACCAAAAAATTTCACAATTTTCATGCCATCGGATTACTTCACGCACTCGATTTTTTCAACTTTTGATTGCATAAATAGGTTCCTCATGAAATTCTGATCAATTTAGGCTTTTGAAATGTCGAAAAACACGTCCGGAATCGCCGAAAAAGGTTGCACAAGACTTGACATTACTTTTGCAGTTAGCATGTTAGGGAGATACTAGAGTAATCTAGGAATGAACCATTGGAAAGCTTTAAAGAAGGTGATGAGGTATCTTAAAGATACTAAACACTACATGCTGATGTACAGACGAACTGAGAATCTTGAGGTAGTCGGCTACTCAGATTTGGACTTCGCCAGATGTGTTGATTCATGAAAATCAACATCAGGTTATATATTTATGCTTGCTGGTGGAGCCGTATCATGGAGGAGTGCAAAGCAGACTTTGACTGCTACTTCTACCATGGAGGCTGAGTTCGTATCCTGTTTTGAGATACCTTCTTATGGTGCATGGCTAAAGAGCTTTATCTCTGGGCTTAGAATAATGGATTCTATTTCAAGGCCATTAAGAATATATTGTGACAACTTAACTACTATTTTTCTAGCTAAGAATAATAAAAGTGGAAGTCGAAGTAAACATATCGACATTAAGTACTTAGCCATCAGGGAATGTGTCAAGGAGAATAAAGTCACCATTGAATATGTTAGCACTAAGTTGATGATAGCCAATCCTTTAACCAAAGGCATGCCACCAATAGGGTTTAAAGATCATGTAACTAGAATGGAACTTGATCCCACATTAAGATTTTGATGTAAAATATTCATTAGTTGTAATAAAGCTCTTATCATTATGAATGTTGTTTTCTCCTTCAATGTGCATATTTATATTTTGAGAATAACAACAATTAAGATGACCTAGAATAAGCATAAGGCTTATTCATTAAGTTATAATATTTTTGAGGAAACAAAGTACATCGTAATACATGGAAGGTAATACTTGCTTTAAGAGGACTTATCGCCATAATTCGTGTATTTAGTTTTCTTCTATTGAAATTTGAATTACGAAAACATTATAGAGTATACGGACCAAGTAGGAGAATATAAAATTTTCAACATTACTGTTGCCAATTTTCAACATGTTCATTGTCAAATATCTCCATCATTTTGAATGTTTGCAATGGCTCTGGAGGCTGGCAACATGCCATAAATGTTGAAAATCAAAGTTTGGTCCGTTTTTTAAGTTTCCATGACCGTTCGAAATAGGGATTGCCGTCTTTGATGGGAAGACATTGCAACAACCCTGAGCACTATATATACGGGGTGCCTAGCTCAGTTTCTCACCATACAGAAGCCAAATACATTTCATTACACCATCATTGAGTGAGAAAACCTGAGCTAGAAGCATTCTGTAGGCAGTTTCAACTTCAAGACTTGCAATGGAAGAAGGTCAGTTTTCTTCCGCATTTACTTCATTTTGGATGTCATTTTATGTTCTAGATATCCTATAGAGTCTAACAGTTGGTATCAGAGCCTCAAAAAGGCCTCTGTCTTGCTGCATTTTGCATCGAAAAATTTTGAAAAATTTCAGGCCGTTAGGTTGTTTCATGCACTCAGTTTTTTCAACTTTTGATTACATAAATAGATTTCGCATAAAATTGTTATCAATTTAGGCTTTTGAAACGTCGAAAAACACATCCAGAATCGCCAGAAATGTCGAGTTTTCCAGCGGGTCCGATGCGGGTCAGGTCGTACGACCCGGCTGGAGGTTGAAGATGACATAAACGACAAGTCATTTTGGTAAACGACATGTCGTTTCATCAAGACGGCACGTCGCCTCCTTGTAAATGACACGTCATTTAGACAAGCTGAAATTCAGCCCCTCCCCTCTTGAAACGCACCGTTTCACTTAAGGAAAATGGGCCAAGCTGCCGGGCCGCACCTCTGGGCTTCTGGGCTGAGAATTCGGGCAGAGTTGGGCCTATTGTTTTGGCCTGGTTTTTCAACAAAAAAAAAAACCTTTTGGATTTCTGGATTTTGGGCCAAATTTTGGGATTTTTGACATGGCCCATTCAGAATTTGGCCCACTATCATCAAAATTTCATATTGGATATTTTGCGTATTAATAAAATAATTTTTATTTGGATAAAAATTTTGTACAAATCCAATTTTAATTGGAAATTAATATTTCTTTAATGATTTATTTTGTCCAAAATTTATATTGTCATATGTCCAATATTTATGATTTATTTTGGAGTATTTTGGCATATTTGTTTTGAGAAAATTCTTAATTAATTAGTCACAATTTTGACAAGTTGACTAATTAAATGTTTAAATTTCTATTATGTAAGCTTGTTTTTGCAAGCATTAAGCTCCTTTAAAATGTCATGTGATTAGTGTAATTTTAGTTTAATTGGAGTTTTGCCACAGCAGCTTTAATTATTCCTAAATTACACATTATGAAATAAATCACGTATAGTAATGACATAAAATTATAATTAATATATGTGATATGATAATCATTATCCTACAGGAATGTTGTCATATTATGTATGTTTAATTAGGATGGGATGGTAAATTATCTTTTTCATAATTACCCATAGAATTTATGAAATAGAGATAATTTACTAATTTCATCATAAAGTTGCATGAACCTAATTGAATAAGGCTTAGCCCACAGACAGTTTTATTTGTTACTAGATTCATGTTTTGAAAAGATATGTTTTACATTGGTAAGACATATCATATAGAATTATTAGTTGCCTTAAATTTTGATATAGCATATTATGCAGCTTTGCAACTCATAAGTATCTCCGACTCCAAGTTTCTAAACTAAGAGGGGACAATTATAAAACTTGGAAAGAGAAAATTCTTCTACAATTAGGGTGGATGGACATTGACTATGCATTAAGAAAGGGAAAACCTTTTGCACCTATGAACACAAGCAGTACTTCAGAGATAGATCTTTATGAATGCTGGGAGCGATCTAACCGTCTCAGCATGATGTGCATAAAGACCAAAATATCTGAAGGTATTTGAGGATCATTAGGAGAGCATGAATATGTCCAAGACCTGCTAAAGGCCATTGATGAGCAATATGAGTCATCTGACAATGCCTTGGCAAGCACCCTGATGACAAGGTTATCTTCCATGAAATTCACTAGCATAAGGGGTGTGCGAGAGTACATAATGCAAATGAGGGACATAGTGGCTCAGTTGAAGAGTCTGGAGGTTGAGATGTCTGAGTCTTTCCTTGTGCGCTTCATTCTGAACTCTTTACCATCTCAGTATGGACCTTTCAAAATCTCTTACAACACACATAAGGAGAAATGGTCTATTAATGAACTATTGACCATGTGTGTCCAAGAAGAGGGAAAGCTCCTAGCTGATATAGGAGAAAGTGCACACTTGGCCATACAAGTAAAAAGTCAAAAACAAAGCAAGGCCAAAGGGAAGGGCACAGCACCCATTTAAGCTGGCATCAAGAAGGAGTTCAAGTGCTTTTTCTGTAAAAAGAAAGGACACATGAAGAAAGACTACGCCAAATTCAAGGCTTGGCTGGAAAAGAAAGGTAACTCAACCTCACTCTTTTGTTATGAATCTAATATGCTAGATGTTAGTAGTAATACATGGTGGATTGATTCTGGTGCTACAATTCATATCTCTAATACCTTACAGGGGTTTCTAGACATAAGGAAGCCGATAGACAGTGAGCAAAATATCTATTTAGGAAACAGGATGGGTTCACAAGTAGAAGGCGTAGGAACATGTAGATTAGTTTTAGATAATGGCTATGTATTGATTTTGAAAAGGACCTTTTATGTACCAAGTTTCTTTAGAAACTTGATTTTAGTTTCAAAACTTGTACCATTTGATATTCCTTCAACTTTTTAGATAATTTATTTCAATTATCTTATAAATCTGATATTGTTGGAAAAGGTACAGTTTGTCATGATCTATTTCAACTTCAATTACAAGACAGTACATCTTATGATTCAATGCATGTTTCTAGCAATATCGGTATTAAGCAAAGATGACCTAGAATAAGCATAAGGCTTATTCATTACGTTATAGTGTTTTTGAGGAAACAAAGTACATCATAATACATAGAAGGTAATACTCGCTTTAAGAGGACTTATCGTCATGATTTGTGTATTTAGTTTTCTTCTATTAAAATCTGAACTTTGGAAACATTATAGAGTATACGTACCAAGTGGGAGAATGTAAAATTGTCAACATTACTATTGCCAATTTTCAACATGTTCATTGTCAAATGTCTCTATCATTTTGAATGTTTGCAATGACTCTGGAGGTTGGCAACATGCCGTAAATGTTGAAAATCAAAGTTTGGTCCGTTTCTGAAGTTTCCATGACCGTTCGAAATAGGGATTGCCATCTTTGATGGGAAGACGTTACAACAACCCTGAGCACTATATATACAGGGTCCCTAGCTTAGTTTCTCATCATCCAAAAGCCAAATGCATTTCATTATACCATCATTGAGTGAGAAAACCTGAGCTAAAAGCATCCCGTAGGCAGTTTTGACTTCAAGACTTGCAATAGCTGAAAGTCAGTTTTCTTCTGCATTTACTTCATTTTGGATGTCATTTCATGTTCTAGATATCCTATATACACTATATAATCACTAGGAATTGCTGGCTTCGTTATCCTAGTTTATCTTCTTAATGTTATCTTAACATCCTCTTGAAGAGGTTGTTGTTCAACTGGTTGATCAATCGAATCAACTTGGCTATGGCCAACAAGTTGTGGAGTTTCATGATTAGTTGTTCAATGCCTGTTTGTACTTGAGGGGCCTGGATTATAACCAATCTATTACTTGATGTGGAAGCTTGCAAACCAAAATGATCTTGTTTAGAATCTAAGTTCCGAATTTGATCACTCCCACTGATCAAGTCGTTCTCAAGAAATTTTGCATTCCTTGATTCCACTATCCTAGTACTATGAGATGGACAATAAAACCTATATCCCTTAGACCTTTCGGCATACCTAATAAAATAGCCACTAATGGTCCTTGGGTCTAAGTTCTTCTCTTGTGGATTATAGATTCTGACTTCCGACGAGCATCCCCAAACGCGCATATGTCTTAAATTGGGTTTCTAACTTTTAAATAGCTCAAATGGTGTCTTTTCAACAGCCTTAGTTAGAACCCAGTTAAGAATATATATAGCCGTCTTAAGGGCTTTAGTCCACAGGGATTTAGGAAGTTTGGAGCTGCTAAGCATGCTCCACACCATGTCCATTAATGTTCGGTTTCTTCTTTCAGCTACACTGTTTTGATCTGAAAATCCAGGCATGGTGTATTGGGCAACAATCCCATGTTTTTAAAGAAACCTTACAAATGGACCTAATGCTTGTCCATCTTTAGTGTATCTACCATAATACTCACTACCTCTATCTGATCTCACTATCTTAATTTATTTACCACATTGTTTCTTCACTTCTGCCTTCAAAACCTTAAAGGCATCTAGTGCCTTATTTTTGTTATTCAGTAAATAGAGAAACATGTATCGTGAGTAATCATCTATAAAGGTGATAAAGTATTTTTGACTACTTGAATCCATATCTAGACTACAGATATCTGTATGTATGATCTCTAACAAGGTAAAACTCCTCTTAGCACTTTTTTTGGTCTTATTAGTCTGCTTTCCTTTAATGCAGTCTATACAAGTGTCAAAATCAGTAAAGTTAAGAGTACTAAGTACTCCATCTTTTACTAACCTTTTCACCCTATCTATTGAGATATGACCAAGTCTGCGATGCCACAATATAGAGGAATTTTCATTAGTAATACTTCTCTTAATACCTATATTGCTAGAAATATGCATTGAATCATAAGATGTACTGTCTTGTAATTGAAGTTGAAATAGACCATGACAAACTATACCTTTTCCAACAATATCAGATTTATAAGATAATTAAAATAAATTATCTGAAAAGTTGAAGGAATATCCAAATGGTACAAGTTTTGAAACTGAAATCAAGTTTCTAGAGAAACTTGGTACATAAAAGGTACTTTTCAAAATCAATACATAGCCATTATCTAAAACTAATCAGCATGTTCCTATGCCTTCTACTTGTGAGCCTATCTTGTTTCCTGAATAGATGTTTTGCTCACTGCCTATCAGCTTCCTTAGGTCTAGAAAGCTCTGTAAGGTATTAGAGATATGAATTGTAGCACCAGAATCAATCCACCATGTATTACTACTAACATCTACCATATTAGATTCATAACAAAAGAGTGAGGTTGAGTTACTTTTCTTTCCCAACCAAGCCTTGAATTTGGCATAGTCTTTCTTCATGTGTCCTTTCTTTTTACAGAAAAAGCACTTGGACTCCTTCTTTATGCCAGCTTGAATGGGTGCCTTGCCCTTCCCTTTACCTTGCTTTGTTTTTGACTTTTTACTTGTATGGCCAAGTGTGCACTTTCTCTCATATCAGCTAGGAGCTTTCCTTCTTCTTGGACACACATGGTCAATAATTCATTAATAGACCATTTTTCCTTATGTGTATTGTAGGAGATTTTGAAAGGTCCATACTGAGATGGTAAAGAGTTCAGAATGAAGTGCACAAGGAAAGACTCAAACATCTCAACCTCCAAACTCTTCAACTGAGCTGCTATGTCCCTCGTTTGCATTATGTGCTCTCGCACGCCCCTTATGCCAGTGAATTTCATGGAAGATAACCTTGTTATCACGGTGCTTGCCAAGGTGTTGTCAGATGACTCATATTGCTTGTCAATGGCCTTTAGTAGGTCTTGGACATATTCATGCTCTCCCCATGATCCACGGATACCTTCAGATATTTTAGTCTTTAAGTACATCATGCTGAGACGGTTAGATCGCTCCCAGCATTCATAAAGATCTATCTCTGAAGTACTGCTTGTGTTCGTGGGTGTAGAAAGTTTTCCCTTTCTTAATGCATAGTCGACGTCCATCCACCCTAATTGTAGAAGAATTTTCTCCTTCCAAGTTTTATAATTGTCCCCTCTTAGTTTAGAAACTTGGAAGTCGGAGATACTTATGGGTTGAAAAGCTACATAATATGCTATATCAAAATTTGAGGCAACTAATAATTCTATATGATATGTCTTACCAATGTAAAATATATCTTTTCAAAACATGAATCTAGTAACAAATAAAACTGCCTGTGGGCTAAGCCTTATTCAATTAGGTTCATGCAACTTTATGATGAAACTAGTAAATTATCTCTATTTCATAAATTCTATGGGTAATTATGAAAAAGATAATTTACCATCCTATCCTAAGTAAACATACATAATATGACAACATTCCTGTAGGATAATGATTATCATATCACATATATTAATTACAATTCTATGTTATTACTATACGTGATTTATTTTATAATGTGTAATTTTGGAATAATTAAAGCTGTTGTGGCAAAACTCTAATTAAACTAAAATTACACTAATCACATGACATTTTAAAGGAGCTTAATGCTTGCAAAAATAAGCTTACATAATGAAAATTTAAATAATTAATTAATCAACTTGTCAAAATTGTGACTAATTAATTAAGAATTTCCTCAAAATAAATATGCCAAAATACTCTAAAATAAATCATAAATATTGGACATACGGCAATATAAATTTTGAAAAAAATAAATCATTAAAGAAATATTAATTTCCAATTATAATTGGATTGTTACAAAATTTTTATCCAAATAAAAATTATTTTATTAATATGCAAAATATCCAATATGAAATTTTGATGATAGTGGGCCAAATTCTGAATAGGCCATGCCAAAAAGCCCAAAATTTAGCCCAAATCCGGAAATCCAAAAGGTTTTTTTTTTGTGTGCTGAAAAACCAGGCCAAAACAGTGGGCCCAACTCGGCCCGAATTGTAGGCCCAAAAGCCCAAAGGTGCAGCCCGGCAGCCCGGCCCATTTCCCTTAAGTGAAACGGTGCGTTTCAAGAGGGGAGGGGCTGAATTTTAGCTTGTCTAAACGACGTGTCGTGGCGACGTGTTGTCTTGACGAAACGACATGTCGTTTACCAAAATGACTTGTCGTTTACATCATCTTCAACCTCTAGCGGGGTCGCACGACCCGACTCGACCCACGTTGGACTTGCCGAAAAACCCTTTCTGGCGATTCCGGACGAGTTTTTTGATGTTTCAAAAGCCTAAATTGATCAGAATTTCATGAGAAATCTATTTATGCAATCAAAAGTTGAAAAAATCGAGTGCATGAAGTAACTCAACGGCATGAAAATTGTGAAATTTTTTGGTGAAAAATGCCGCAAGACAAAGGCCTTTTTGAGGCTCTGAAACTAACTGTTAGACTATATAGGATATCTAAAACATGAAATGACATCCAAAATGAAGTAAATGCGGAAGAAAACTGACCCCCAGCCATTGCAAGTCTTGAAGTCAAAACTGCCTATGGGATGCTTCTAGCTCAGGTTTTCTCACTCAATGATGGTGTAATGAAATGTATTTGGCTTCTGGATGGTGAGAAACTGAGCTAGGGACCCCGTATATATAGTGCTCAGGGTTATTGCAACGTCTTCCCATCAAAGACGACAATCCTTATTCTGAACGATCATGAAAACTTCAGAAATAGACCAAACTTTGATTTTCAACATTTATGGCATGTTGCCAGCCTCCAGAGTCATTGCAAATGTTCAAAATGATAGAGACGTTTGACAATGAACATGTTGAAAATTGGCAACAGCAATGTTGAAAATTTTACATTCTCCTACTTGGTCCGTATACTCTATAATGTTTCTATAGTGCATATTTCAATAGAAGAAAACTAAATGCACAAATCATGGCGATAAGTCCTCTTAAAGCGAGTATTATCTTCCATGTATTATGATGTACTTTGTTTCCTCAAAAATACTATAACTTAATGAATAAGCCTTATGCTTATGCTAGGTCATCTTAATTGTTGTTATTCTCAAAATATAAATGTGCACACTGAAGGAGAAAACAACATTCATAATGTTAAGAGCTTTATTACAACTGATGAATATTTTACATCAAAATCTTAATGTGGGACCAAGTCCCATTCTAGTTACATGATCCTTAAACCCTATTGGTGGCATGTAAAATTCCTGACATGTAAACCAAATGCTCACTAGCACTAGAGGAGAATCCTTCAGGTTATTTCATATATACCTCCTCCTCTAGTTTTCCATTGAGGAATGCCGTCTTCACATCTATTTGATGTAGTTCAAGGTCAAAATGGGCAATCAATGCCATTATCACACGGAGGGAATCTTTTCTAAATATAGGAGAGAAAGTCTCCTTGTAATCAATTCTTCCCTTTGAGTGAATCCCTTAGCCACGAGTCTTGCCTTGTATCTCTTGATATTGCCTAATGAGTCCTTTTTAGTTTTGTAGACCCATTTACATCTAATGGCTTTAAAGCCAATAGGCAACTCAACAAGATCCCAAACTCCATTAGATGCCATGGAATCCATTTCTTCCTTCATGGCATTGTACCACAATTCAGATTCTTTGCAACTAATGGCTTGTGAAAATATCTCTGGATCATTCTCGGCTCCAATGTTGTAGTCAGATTCTTCTAGGTACACTATATAGTCACTAGGAATTGCTGGCTTCCTTATCCTAGTTGATCTTCTTAATGTTGTCTCGACATCCTCTTGAAGAGGTTGTTGTTCAACTAGTTGCTCAACTATTTCTAGTAAATGTTGATCAACCGAATTAACTTGGCTATGGCCAACAGGTTATGGAGTCTCAATGATTGGTTGTTCAATACCTATTTGTACTTGAGAGGCCTGGATTATAGCCAATCTATCACTTGATGTGGAAGCTTGTGAACCAAAATGATCTTGTTTAGAATCTAAGTTCCAAATTTGATCACTCCCACTATCAAGTCATTCTCAAGAAATTTTGCATTCCTTGATTCCACTATCCTAGTACTATGAGATGAATAATAAAACCTGTATCCCTTGGACCTTTCGACATACCTAATAAAATAGCCGCTAATGGTCCTTGGGTCTAACTTCTTCTCCTGTGGATTGTAAACCCTGAATTTCATAGAAGATAATCTTGTCATTAGGGTGCTTGGCAAGGCCTTGTCAGATGACTCATATTACTCGTCAATGGCCTTTAGCAGGTCTTGGACATATTCATACTCTCCTAACGATCCTTGAATACCTTCAGATATTTTGGTCTTTATGTACATCATGCTAAAATGGTTAGATCGCTCCTAGCGTTCATAAAGATCTATCTCTGAAGTACTGCTTGTGTTCATGAGTGTAGAAGGTTTTTCCTTTTTTAATGCATAGTCAACGTCCATCCACCCTAATTGTAGAAGAATTTTCTCCTTCCAAGTTTTATAATTGTCCCCTCTTAGTTCAGGAACTTGCAAGTCGGAAATACTTATGGGTTGAAAACCTGCATAATATGCTATATCAAAATTTGAGGCAACTAATAATTCTATATGATATGTCTTACCAATATAAAATATATCTTTTCAAAACATGAATCTAGTAACAAATAAAACTGCCAGTGGGCTAAGCCTTATTCAATTAGGTTCATGCAACTTTATGATGAAACTAGTAAATTATCTCTATTTCATAAATCCTGTAGGTAATTATGAAAAAGATAATTTACCATCCCATTCTAATTAAACATATATAATATGACAACATTCCTGTAGGATAATGATTATCATATCACATATATTAATTACAATTCTATGTTATTACTATACGTAATTTATTTCATAATGTGTAATTTTGAAATAATTAAAGCTGCCGTGGCAAAACTCCAATTAAACTAAAATTACACTAATCACATGATATTTTAAAGGAGCTTAATGCTTGCAAAACAAGCTTACATAATAGAAACTTAAACAATTAATTAATCAACTTGTCAAAATTGTGACTAATTAATTAAGAATTTTCACAAAACAAATATGCAAAAATACTCCAAAATAAATCATAAATATTGAACATAGGGCAATATAAATTTTGGAAAAAATAAATCATTAAGGAAATATTAATTTCCAATTAAAATTGGATTTTTACAAAATTTTTATCAAAAGAAAAATTATTTTATTAATATAAAAATATCCAATATGAAATTTTGATGATAGTAGGCCAAATTCTGAACGGGCCATGTCAAAAAGTCCAAAATTTGGCTCAAATTCAGCCCAAAGTTGGAAATCCAAAAGTTTTTTTTTTGGTTTGCTAAAACCAGATTAGACCCAAAGGCCGGCCCAAGTGGCCTAATTTGCATGGCCCAGAGGCCCAGAAGAGCGGCCCGGTGGCCCGGCCCATTTCCCTTAAGTGAAACAGTGCGTTTCAAGAGGGGAGGGGCTAAAATTCAGCTGGTCGAAACGACGTGTCATTCACTTGAAGGCGACGTGTCGTCTTGACGAAACGACATGTCGTTCACTAAAACGACCTGTCGTTTGGGTCATCCCCTACCTCCAGCCGGGTCATCCCCTGTATCTAGAAAAGATTTCTTCCGTGTGATAATGGCATTGATTGCCCATTTTGACGTTGAACTACATCAAATGGATGTGAAGACGGCATTCCTCAATGGAGAACTAGAGGATGAGGTATATATGAAACAACCTGAAGGATTCTCCTCTAGTGCTAGTGAGCATTTAGTTTGCAAGCTTAGGAAATCCATATATGGATTGAAACAGGCCTCACGTGAATGGTATCTTAAATTTCATGATATTATTTCCTTATTTAGTTTTGTAAAAAATATTATAGATCAATGTATATACCAGAAGGTCAGTGGGAGTAGAATTTGTTTCTTGGTGCTATATGTTGATGATATTTTACTTGCAACAAATGATAGACAGATGTTATATGAAGTGAAACAGTTTCTCTCAAAGAACTTTGATATGAAAGATATGGGTGAGGCATCTTATGTCATTGGCATTAAGATCCATAGGGATAGAACTCAATATACATTGGGTCTATCACAAGAAACCTATATCAACAAGGTCTTAGAGAGATTTTGAATGAAGGATTGTTCACTAAGTGTAGCACCTATTGTGAAAGGTGACAGGTTCCACTTGAACCAGTATCCAAAGAATGACCTTGAAAGGGAACAGATGAGTAATGTGTCATATGCTTCTACTGTTGGAAGCCTTATGTATGCTCAGGTTCGTACAAGACCTAATATTACTTTTGCAATTGGCATGTTAGGGAGATACCAGAGTAATCCAGGAATGGACCATTGGAAAGCTACAAAGAAGGTGATGAGATATCTTAAGGGTACAAAACACTACATGCTAATGTATAGACGAACTGAGAATCTTCAGGTAGTCGGCTACTCAGATTCGGACTTCACGTGATGCGTTGATTCACGAAAATCAACATCAGGTTATATATTTATGCTTGCTGGTGAAGCCGTATCATGGAGGAGTGCAAAGTAGACTTTGACTGCTACTTCTACCATGGAGGCTGAGTTCGTATCCTATTTTGAGGTAACTTCTCATGGTGCATGGCTAAAGAGCTTTATCTCTGGGCTTAGAATAATGGATTCTATTTCAAGGCCATTAAGAATATATTGTGACAACTTAACTACTATTTTTCTAGCTAAGAATAATAAAAGTGAAAGTCGAAGTAAACATAGACATTAAGTACTTAGCCATCAGGGAATGTGTCAAGGAGAATAAAGTCACCATTGAATATGTTAGCACTAAGTTGATGATAGCCAATCCTTTAACCAAAGGCATGCCACCAATAGGGTTTAAAGATCATGTAACTAGAATGGAACTTGATCCCACATTAAGATTTTGATGTAAAATATTCATTAGTTGTAATAAAGCTCTTATCATTATGAATGTTGTTTTCTCCTTCAATGTGCATATTTATATTTTGAGAATAACAACAATTAAGATGACCTAGAATAAGCATAAGGCTTATTCATTAAGTTATAATATTTTTGAGGAAACAAAGTACATCGTAATACATGGAAAGTAATACTCGCTTTAAGAGGACTTATCGCCATAATTCGTGTATTTAGTTTTCTTCTATTGAAATTTGAATTATGAAAACATTATAGAGTATACGGACCAAGTAGGAGAATATAAAATTTTCAACATTACTGCTGCCAATTTTCAACATGTTCATTGTCAAATATCTCTATCATTTTGAATGTTTGCAATGACTCTGGAGGCTGGCAACATGCCATAAATGTTGAAAATCAAAGTTTGGTCCGTTTTTTAAGTTTCCATGACCGTTCGAAATAGGGATTGCCGTCTTTGATGGGAAGACGTTGCAACAACCCTGAGCACTATATATACGGGGTGCCTAGCTCAGTTTCTCACCATCCAGAAGTCAAATACATTTTATTACACCATCATTGAGTGAGAAAACTTGAGCTAGAAGCATCCTATAGGCAGTTTTGACTTCAAAACTTGCAATGGCTGAAGGTCAGTTTTCTTCTGCATTTACTTCATTTTGGATGTCATTTCATGTTCTAGATATCCTATATAGTCTAACATTAGGAGCTCTTACACAGAAGAGATCAAGCGGATGCCACTCCAAGGGGTCATCATTCACATGCACACAGACGAGTGGGAGAAGAGTTGAGAAAAACTTGTTGTCTTCATCAGGCTGGTGCCTTGTTTCTATCTACGTCTTGTTCTTGCTAAAGTGTCCTGTGTGTGTCCATTTGGTTAAGTTCTTTTTGGGTTGTTTAAGTAGTTTTAGGAGTCACCTTCTAGGGAGAGAAAGAAAGGTGATAGAAGCACTACTAAAAAAAAGAGAGGGCAGAGTAAAGGACCTCCTTTGGATGGTTGTGGGAGCTGGCACCGATGGGAAGACCAGTGGTGGCCTGTGCCACCGCCGGCACGAAGGTTCCTGACTCATAGCCAAGGTTTAGGTGCACAACTGCGTCTCCACCCCACAGTTATGCGCCTCGGGTGCATTTGGATGAAGAAGGGTGTACTGCACCTTATAATTCTCTATTAAAAATAAATAAAAAATTGTTTTAAAAAAAAGTGCATTGTTGAATTTCAAAAATTTTATAAAAAATTTTGATGTGAATTTAAAATTTTTTTATAAATATTATAAATTTAACTATATTATTTTTATATTTTTTATTTTTAAAAATATAAAATATAAATTTTTAAAAAAAATTTTAATTTTACAATTTAATTTAATAAAATTAATATTAATTTTTAAAAAATTTTAAAATTCAATAAAAAAACAAATTTAACAATATTATTCTTTAAATAAATGTCAATTTTTAATAAAAAAATCTAAAAAACCTTGTGCAAAAAGGGTGGTGGCTACCTTTAAGCATGTGGCTCAACCGTGGCCATTCCTCCCTCTTTTGTATTAAAAAAAAAAAAAAACAAAGCCTGTTGTTTTAAAAACATGATGGCTACTGTTGGGCTTTCCCAAGTGGTGGCCCTTTTTGTGGGTTACCCTTAATAGGGTTTTTTTCATTTTAAAAGGGAGAGGGAGAAGTGGGAGAGACCATCAAATAAATTTTGAGTCGAGACTAGAAAAGAAGAGAAAGGGATGTCTCTCAATGAAAGTGAGAAAATGTGCTAAATGAATTTTTTTTATCATCTCATTACAAGTTTATTTAATCTTGTAATGTGTATGTATTGAGCTAAATCTTGTGGTCTTGAATCAATTTATTAAATGCATTATTTGTGTTATTTGTTTCTTATACATTTGGGATTACTTTGAAATTATCTTGGTATGTTAAATGATGTAATCTTGAAATTTCTCAATTTCTAAAAAAAATGATTTTGTTGAAATTTTTAAATTCAAAGAAAGAAAGCAAACCTTTAATTATGTTTTAAATCTCTAAATATTGGCCATACCCACTCTTTCAAATACTAAAATCTTTCTCAATGATAGTTGTTAGTTTGAGGTCTAGTAAAATGACCGCAACTAATTAACTTGAGGGTGCTTACATTACAAGTCTTACCAAGAAATTGATGAGACTCCTTTAACGTGATCAATCTTGGTATTTTTTTAATTCCCTTGTTGGTCCAAATCCTAGAATCCTAAGTTCTTTTCTAACAACGATTGTTAGTTTGGGATATAATAAAATGACTATTACTAATTATCCTAAGGTGGTAACGTTATAAGTCTCACTAAGAGATTGGCAGGACTCCTCTGGTGAGATCAATCTTGGTATTTCCTAAATTTTTTTTTTCGTCCAAAGTCCTAAATCCTATAATGTTTCCTTATAGTATTTATTAATCAAGATTTAGTTAAATGACCGCAACTAATTATCTCAAAGATAAATATGTTATAGGTCTCAGCAAAAGATTAACGGGACCCCTCTAACATGATCAAAAGACCCAATATTCTTTTAACTCTTTTGGTAGTCCAAATCCCAACCCTTAAGGTCCCTTTTGATGATGGATGTTAGTTTGGAGTCTAGTAAAATGACCGCTGCTAATTATCCTAAGGGCGATCATGTTACAAGCCTCGCCAAGAGATTGGTTGAGGCTATTGGCGTGATTATTGACACCTAATATTTGTGTCCCTCAAAATTCAAAAATACTTTTAAAAACCCTTGGGAGGTTAATAATAAACCTTGATGCCACCTCCATATCTTCGAAAACTGATGATTTCACTTCCACCTTTAATCTTACACATTAAGTTACACCTGATTCAACTCAGAGTGATTCAAATCCTAAATATAGTCTTTGGATTGTTGACTTTAGGGTCTCAAATCATATGACTAATTCTCTTGATAAATTCATATCATACATTCCTTTTCATCTTTAAATCCAATTAGAATTACAGATGGTACTTTATCATTGATAGTTGAAAGAGGCTTTATTAGCTATAGTCCTTTCCTATATTACTCCCATGTTTTGCATGTTCTCAAGTTCTCAAATAATTTGCTATTCATTAGCTTTATCACTAAGGATTTAAATTGTAACGTCACTTTTTTTCCATATCAATGTGTTTTTTAGCAACTAGAGTAGAAGTGGATGATTGGTCATAGTAGAGCACATAATGGCATATATTTTTTGGAAGATTACAAGGGTTTGGGCTAGCCTACCTATAATGCAGCCTCAAAAAGTGACAATGCTATATTGCAACTTTTGCAATGGTGTAAATAGCTACGACATCCATCTTTTGTAACTCTTGAGAAATTGTTCTCAAACTTGTACCAAAGATGTAACCTCAAGGACCAAGTTTGTGACGCATGTGTTTATGCAAAACATACTAGAAATTCCAATCCTATTATAAATAAATAAGAGCATTGTTTCTTTTGTGAGTATTTACTTGAATGTATAGGTCAGAGCCATATTACTTCTTAATCAAAATATAGAAGGTTGGTAACATTTATTAACAGTTTTAGCCATACCACATGGGTTTATTTAATGCAATTGAAAAGTAATGTGTTATCATGTTTCAAGAAATTTTATGCTATGATTAGTACTCTGTTTGATGCAAAAGTTTTGGAATACATGAGTGGTGAGTTTCAAGACATTTTGGATGAAAATGGAATTATTCATCAAACAAATTGTGTCAATACTCCTGCACAAATGGAGCTACTAAAAGGAAGGATCATCACCAATTGGAGGTTGCTTATTCCTTGTTGTTTACTATGAATGTTCCTAAGACATACAAAGCAGATATAGTTCTATCTGCTATTTATTTAATCAACAAGATGCCAATAAGAACACTTGAATTCAAGACACCATTAGAGCTTCTCAAGTGCTCCAATTCATATGTAATTTCTCCAAAGGTGTTTGGGTGTGTTAGTTTTGTTCATGACCATAGGAACAATATGTGAAAATTGGACCCTTGAGCACTTAAGTATGTGTTTGATGGTTACTCTCCTACTCAAGAGGGATACAAATGTTAACATACCCCCATAAAGAAGATGTTTGTGAGTATGGATGTTACATTCTAAGAGGAGGAACCATACTTTACTACTCCTCATGGAGAGAATAGACAGGATGAGGAAAGAAAAAACAAAGCCCAATACTCTATTCATTCCCTCATGAAAGCAGAGAAGAATGATGAGGTAGAAACTGATTTGGAAATCATTTAAGAAACTAGTTCCAAAATGGAGAGATATTTTAGTGCAGATGACTCAAAAATACAATTGGAAGAAGCACTAAAGAATAGGAAGTTTCTCATCACTTTTTCTAGGTGCAAGAACAAGAATTCTAAGAAAGCCATTGAACACTCTACTTATAGCCAAGGCTCATCTCCTAATCCAATTCCAAATCAACGTCATCCTTTTTCCTCATGTGATAAGTCTCTGTACCCTACTTCATCAATTCTAATATTGAAAATTAACTTAAGCTTTCTATTGCTAAGATGAAGGGCGTTAGAGAGCATACCAAATTTCCTAGCTCCTACTTTGTGTTTTGTAACTTCTTGTCTTCTTAATATAAGATCTTTTACCACAACTTCATTAATCATATCTAGTCCACAAAACTTGGAAGAGGCTCTAACTGGTCCCAGATGAAAGGAAACCATAAAAGAAGAGAAGAGGGCCTTGAAAAGGAATGAGACTTGGGAACTCATTGTAGTATCTACTGGAAATAAAATAGTTGGTTGCAAATGAGTGTTCACTATGAAACACAAACCAGATGAGTCTACTAAGAGATCCAAAGTTAGACTTGTGGCAAATGGGTTTACAAAAACTTATGGAATTGATTATTAAGAACTCTTTGCTCCAATAGCAAAAATGAATTATCCTGCACTGTAAATTTTATAAGGGAATTTCAATAACTTGCTGTGAAGAAAGCATTCCTTTAAGGAGATCTTGAAGAAGCATTTATGGAAATTCCTCTTGGATATGCATTCCTTTAGTATTCTGTAACCTATTTTAGTATTATCTAACCTTTATTGATGATAATTCTCAAACCACCTAGATACATCTAAGGAAAATTGTACTAAGTTATTTTTTATTTTCCAAGACTTTTATGCTGAAGTTAAGACTCATTTTAATGTTTTTATCCATGTGTTATGCAGTGATAACATACATGAATATTTATCACCAACTCTAACAAAAAGTAAGCTATTATTTGTCCTTCATAAATTTGTAAGCTTCAACAAATGCAAGCTATTATTATATAATATGTATTTTTTAAATTATAGAAAGCACTTTAAAATACTTCTCTGGAGGCTGTAATGTTGGGTATAGTTCATGTAAAATCTTCACAACCTCTGAGAAGTGTAGCACTCTCTCAGCCAAATAATATCTTCCTGTTGCTGAAGGAATTTCATACGCCTGAATATGTGCATTTGCAACATCTTTTACATTGATCCATTCGAAACTGAAATTTGGAAATGTTTGTGCACCTTCAACAAACAAGCAAGTGAAAGAGTAGCTTCTATTAAACAACCCAACAATTGTAATCCACAGGGAAATACTGAAATAAATGACAACAAATTAGAAATGAGCTTAACTAAGCTTCAGAACAAGGTATGGCTACCAAAGGTTATTTGATAGCATGCTCAAGGTATACCTCTCAAGGTGATTACTTCATATCCTATTCAGCTCCGACATTTATATATTAGAGATAATTTGATTTATAGAGTTGCATGAGGTGATATATAGCTTAAGATCAGCAATTTTTGTAACACATAACTCTAAAATTAAGTACAGTTATTATAACCCTCCATTTCTTATATTTGTTTCCTTTTCTATTTTTAAAAATTGACAATAGCATCTGTCCGTTTTAAATCCACGAGATTTAGAAAAAATAGCGGAGTTACAAAGGATTCATTCTGATGCAAACAAAGCATATAATAGGATTTTTGTACAGCAGAAAACTTGTAAAATAAAAACTACCCTTTAATAGGTTTAAAATTTGTGCACAACTTGAGTTGAGCTCTAGTTGTGAGCGAGGCCCTATTGTCATTGCCGGGTTAATAGTAACCATGTCAATGTTGTTTTCTTTAACGAATTTCCAAGCGGCCTCTTCAGCTAAAGTCTTTGAAAGTTGATACCACTTCGGAAACACAAAATGGGAAAATGTAAGAAATATGAACAGCATTTTAACATACCATAAAGTTCAATACATTTCTGCACAATGGAACAAATACATTAGCACTATAGCTCTACAGTGATTGTCCACTTCACACAAGGTTAAAAATTCTTAGAGATATAGCCTATTTTTGGCCTTACAATCTGCACCTAATAGTTTAAGTTTCTAGGATGACTGGTTCCTTGACAATAAGTAATTCTCAAGAAGTTTTAGTAAGAAGGAAACAGCTGAAGCAGTTTAACAAGTTTAATGGGTTTTCTCTGCACCAGAATTGAGTTCAGGTTCTCAAAAGTACAAGAAACTGACTTTTTCCAAATGCTAAGTCTTCAAGTGGAATGAAAATACCAGGAAGTATTAACCTGATTACGATATTCTGATGTGGATATGGAGAACAAGCTGAAAAGCAAGGTTGTACACTACCTAGTATTAGTATGGATATGGAGGACAAGCTGAAAAAGTTCGATGAACTGCATAAAACACAGTTTCCTAGTACTAGCGTTATGTGTTTATTGGTTCTGAGACTGGTTTTGTTCATATTGACTTGTACCTTTGGTGAAGGATTTTGGAAATTTTGGAAAGAGGCTTTGAAGGTTTGAAGGAACAAAAGACATTATAACATTATGCTTTGTTCACATTTATCAGGTGCATCTGGGTGGAGCAGTGTAGTTGACTGACAATGACAAAGGCTTGCAAAACTAAGTAGGGCCTTCTGAATTGAATCTGAACTTGTTAGCTGGAAGTTCTTTCCTAGACCCTTAACCGTAGACCTAATTTTGATATTTTTGCCTGAGACACACGCCCTAATAATTTTAAAGCAACTGTCTTCTCTCTGTTTCTTCTGGAAAATTATTGTCTCTTATGTAATTAAAGGCTTTTAATCATTCAAGAGAGGATAAGTAACCCCTCCACATGGAGTCCACTTGTCTAACATTCATTGTTAATCCAATATACAATCATGCCAATCTGATTTTCCAATCTATTGGCAAGGCATGTAGAAGAAGTTTAGATAGAAAACACAGTATTCTGGTTCCCGTCTCTATACAACATTCACCGAACCACATGCTCAACCTGCATTAGCTGAAAATTCAACGGAGATATGAAGAAATTATGCACATACCTTTAATTCCCTACAGACATCTGGAACTGAAAACCATGTCTCATCTATCACTACTGCAGGAGTCCAAGGCTTTCCAGTATATAAAACAGAAGCGAAAGAAGATGTTAAGACAACCCGTTTCACAGATGATGATTTTGCACATGATTTAAGAACATTAAGAGTTCCGTTCAGCGCGGGATCAATTAATTCAGCCTGAAATTAGAAGGCAACAATTTAAAGGTAGGAGACAGGCAACCGTTATTTGTTAAATCGATAACAGACCTATAATATCTGTCCTTGACTAACGGACTTCAGATAATTGCCAAAGCATCCCATCCTAAAATACTCAGAAGAAAATTCTACTATCTCAGACCATCAAGAATGCATAAGAAATACCAGAATGTCCCATTTAGCCAATCAGTTCAGATCAATATAAGGTGAGCCAGACATTTAGTGGTCTAAGATAAATGGAAAAGTCATTGCTTAGCTTCTAAAAGCTTACAACATTGCAAGAATTTCTCCAAAATAAAGGGGTTAAAGAGGCTGATAGCCTTAGGCTTCTTCTCTTCAGTTATCTAGCAGGCCTATTAGCCATATATATCACAGATAACGGGCCCCTTAAAAAATCGTGTTCAACCCTACCAGTCTAATTTGCATAAATGTCCTAGACTTCGCCCACAAATGAAAAACAAAAAGAAAATATCTGCACTTTAAGTCTAATCATGTCCTAAAATTATGCACCACTATACTTTTAGTGCTTCATTCTCTCCTTAATCAAGAATTCCTTCTATCTGCAGGAAAAATAGAGTAGAGTAATGCTAAGTGCTAATTCATTTGACAGAAGGCCTCATTATGGAGCTTATCCCACCAAAGAACCCTCGCCCTCCCCAAAGCAAAAAGATAATTAGGTAATGAAAAACATTATTAAGAGTCTTCAAACAAATTAATAGCATCAAATAATAAAATGGCTTGCTAACGGAAGAACGCAGTCAGTTATCTTATCTATCAGCAAATATACCTGTGGGTCTTCAGCATTAAAAATAACAGGTGATACGGTATGAAAGACTCCTTCACACCCCTCAATGACAGAGTCAAAGGAACCTTCTTCTGGAAGATTTGCCTTACAAAGGTGCAATCTGTCCTTTGCACCATCGAGTTTAAGCAAGTGGTCTACCTTTTTCGGGTTACCTGCCAGCAGTTTCGTACCAAAATAAATTGATCATTCAAAATGATTCGAATCACCAGTTACCATATAGATTTTAATAATTACACTTGACTCATGTAGTATAAGTATCCTATTCGGAAAAAGAAAAGAGAAAAAAACAGCCACAAGAAACACTGAAAATGTCAGACCACAAGTATACAAAGTTTCCATTAACAGAAAACAGCATATAAGAAATAATAGGTATATCATTATAAAAATAGATTAGATGGGAAAGCACAGTAATATGGTGTTTTTATCGGAATATACCCTATGACATGCATATAAGATCATTGCTTTAATGCCATACACTGGTGTGTTCCCTTTTTGAGAGCATATTTTCCTTTCGTAACACAAATAGTTAATTTCTAAACAACCACATGGATTATACCCAGAATTTTATAAATAATAACAACGTCCATAGAAAAAAAATTATATTATTAGAGCCACAGACGCCCTTATAGCGCAGGCCTTTTCAATAGAAATCTTTGTAATTTGTTGCTGAAATCTTTAATCAGAACAGCAAATGCTTGTTACAAGTGAAAATAGAAGAAATTAGGACGGAGTAATGAAAATGAGTGATACATATATAGCAATTGTTTGTATTTTGTTGCCTGGTCAAAATCTGCCCATTTCTTCCATCAATCATATCTTCATCTCTATCCAGAACAATTTTGAGGTTTTCACATCTCCTTGCATACCATGTTGGACCATTGCTTCGATATTAATCATACAAATTACCATAATTTTTTTAATAGAATTCCTAAATAAATACAAAAGGGAGTAAGTTATGAATACTATCATGGTATAATTTTCTCTTATTTCCTTTTTTTTCTTTCTTCTGTCCCTTTTTCTCTCTTCAATGTTTGAAGTTAAACTCCAATGAAGAACAATCAGTAACGATGCTTCAAAATCTGAGATATCAGCGCTAAAATATGCTACTTTTTAATCTGACAATGACTAGAATTTAAAATCTGGAAACTGGTGTCAAGCAATTGCCATTACAGAAATTATGATCGAAATTTATAACACTACAAAGCAACCAAACTGAGAATTGGTGAAGTCACTCACCTGGGTCGCGAACGGTGGCCCTGACAGTGTAGCCCCGTTGAAGAAGAAACTTGACCAGCCATGAAGCAATGTAACCGGAAGCACCAGTGACGCACACGATCGTTCCTGCACTGCTGCTCATTCTCTCTATGCTTCTGCTCTCACTGCCCTTTGGGGCATCAACTGTTTCTTTCACATTGTAACGGTGTCGCTACGTGAGTATCAAGAAAACACACTTAATACTGATTGGCTAAATGAAACAAATATCAAAACACACTTGCCATGCCACTGATTGGCCGAATGAATAAAAAAACATTTTCCACCATTATCTTTGTCTGGTTATGGTGGATTTGACTCTGTTTTCCAGACCTGTAAAACAAAACAAGAGGAGAGCATTTACTGTCACCCAATAATGCCCAAGAATCTTTGGCAAACTTTTTGGTTTCTGCAAATTGAAAGCATACGGGACTTAACAAAAGCACCAAACATAATTGTTTATTCTATGCCTAAGATATGCTACTATGCTGTGAACAGTTAGATGGACTGACAGAAATTTCAAAGCAAGTCCCTTGGGCTGCTAAATAGTCCACAAATGCACACGGCATTCACTAGCTTTGTGCGGGTCGTTGCATCACGTCTTCAATTGTTAGCCCCCGCTTTTTCAGTCTGATGCGAAACTGGATAGCTTATTCAAGGAGATTAGTTATCCTAAAAAATGTGCAAACATTATTTTAATCTAGGAACTCACAATATAACGTGGCGTTTGCTTCAAATAGTGTCTGTCGATGATTATTATCTAGCTAGTAAGTCGGAATTTTTTTTCTATCTCCATTTTTTTATAATTTAAGATATAAATATTTTTTTCATATTTTTTTTCTCTTTCTATTTCACTCTTACTCTTTTCTAACTTAATGTTACAGGATCCTTTTCTTTAATAAATCATAATTTAAGTATATTTTAAAAAATAATCATTAATAAAAAAATTCATAATCATGATTATTTTAAATTTAAATTATGATTCATTTATTTATATTTAATAACAATTATATTTATTATTTTTTCATCAACAATTATTAATATATATTTTAAAATATTCCAATTCATTTTAAGTTGTAGGAATAAAAATAGGAATAAGGGTACATATTTGAGAATGGAAATAACAATACTTTAATTTTATAATAAAATTTCTATATAACACTCTAACATATTTCGTACTCATGCTTCAATCTAATCAAACTTTCATGTAACTTCCTTTATGGCAATTGCTTCAGCCATCATAATGGAACCAGCAACGATTGCCTGCCTTTATTGCTATCAATCAACAATGTTCTCGGGAAGGTTGAAAAACTGGCCCCAAGAAATGACAAGTTGTAAATCCAATCGGGTTTAAAAGGCATTATATGTGGGGAATTATTGAATACACCTAGAGCTACAAAACATTAAATCTTCATTTTAGTAATATATTTGTACCAGATATATATCTACACCCGTAGTGAATATCAAAAAAGTTGCTCTCATGAAATCTGTTTGTGGGAGCAATAAATCATTATAATTGTTCTGTGGGTCGTTAATTTATATAAATTTAATAGTATAAATTTTATGAAATAAAATTATGTAAAAATATGAAGCTTGTTGGGAGTCCAACAAAATTCAATTATATTCAAAATCAATTTTTTGAGAGTCCATACTCATTAAATTAATTATACACAAATTATATTTGAAAGTTAGTTGTGCGTGAAAAAAGGTATTAACAATTTACAATATCTATTACAAAAGAGTTGCTAAATTAATCTTTTATCATTATTAATTTAGTTTATTTAATTTTCAAAAATTATTTTATTCTGAAAGAAAAGTAAACGTTTATAATGAATCAAGATGATAAGAAATTAAACTTTTTCTTGGTATTTTCTCGAGTCTCATCTTCATTTAAGTTGTAATTTTGGGAAAATTCTGTAGGGTTTAAGATTATCAAGAGAATATCATTGTCACCACCACTTCCTTTATTTTAAAAACATTGAAGAAAGGGGATAGAATATTCTATAACTTTTTTTTATTTTTTTATCATCAGCCTTATTCAGGCTACGACACAAGAAGAAATTCACGCTACTCAAAAATATTAAGAAAATATCATTATTGCAATTGTTTTCCTAATTATTCATCATTGGAATTGTTTTATTACAAACTCAAACTATAACAATTCTTATTTGGAAAGAGTGAACAAAATTTTATGACATTTCCATAAGTCTCACCTTCATTTATGCTGAGGCAGAGGAAATCCAAATGGAAGCGTATGATAAAAACAAGAACTAAATAGAAAACAAAATATTTCGGAAGCATATAAACCTTGATGATACGATTAAGTTATTAAGAATCAAGTGAAAATAAAATTATAAAATTATAAAAATAATAAGATTATGCCAAATATTATATTATGATTCTCCTAATTTGTATATATATTTGTCACTCATATTTGTTGAAATTTTCAATGGAAGTCATATCAATTGTAAGTTTTTAGCGCCGGGGGAATGAATGCGCCCACTATTACTACTGGGCAACTCAAAAATTATGGAGAACTCAATACTCTTTTGTGTGAATAGGGCATGAAAGGTTTGTAAGGGAGAACACCTTTCTCACGTCAGTTTTGTAGATAATTGATTTTTACAAGTCATATAATATAATTGTAAGATTTAATAAATTTAGTAGTTTAATTTATGTGATACGAGGATTAGAATAGATGTTGTTCTAACCAGAAGGCTTTATTGGCTTAGAAGGCAGGCAAATCAACGTCATGCCAGTTGCTTTCCTCAAAGATCATGGCATCAGATCTTGCCAATGACACCTTTATTTTCATTATACTGTTTAACCTTAGTTTCACATTATTCCTACGCAAGCATTGCTGAGCATATGGTACAGACAATGGAGTTTGTAAAGCCAAAGGCATTGGCATAGCTGCAGCTTCTAAACTAAAAGTTGACAAACTTCTTCTCTTTAAAGCTTTCCACAGTCTCCCTAAGGCTCACCTCCAATGGTATATTCTCAATTCCCAAGCTCCGGGCCTTCTCTTGGGACACTTGATATGTTGGCATAAACGGCTCGTTGTCCACACACCTAGAATCAGTTATTTAAATTTCAAGAATTAATTAGAAAAATTGAAAAAATAAATTTGAATGATCTAAAAGAATGCTTAGAGAAAGAATAATAACTAGGGAGCAAGCCATTTGTGTTATCCAATGTTACCATAAAGAAAAGGTTTTGATCGTTTTTCAAGTCATTGAAATGATTATTTGGTACTTGCTTTAATATGAAGAATTCTTTCATCTATACTATAAATAAATAAGTAGAAATTAGATACTTTTTTTACTTAAAATACTTTTAATTTTATTTATTAAAATAATATTTTTTATAAATTTAAATTATCTTAAAAACTTAAAAGCTTTTATTAAGATTAGTTATACTAAATGATGCTAGAAGCAGAATAGATGTACAATAATAAATTCTTGTACTTCTGGCTTGCTCACATTGAAATTTTTGATATATAAATATCAGATGAACTTTGGAAATTATACAAATACATAACTTACTTGTCTGGAAGTGGTAATGTTGGGTACAGTTGATACAAAATCCTTACGAGTTCCGAGCAGTGTGCTACTCTCTCGGTTATACAATACCTTCCACTTGCTGAAGGAATTTCGTATGCCTGAATGTGAGCGTTTGCAACATCTTTCACATTCACCCATCCGCAGCTAAAATTTGGAAAGCTTTCCGCACCTGCATCAACAAGGATGGGGATTAATTAGGTGAATTTTTTTTTTAAAAAAATTACAGTATATACAAAGAAAGATAAAAATAAAATTAAAAAAAATAATAAAAAAGTCACAAAAATATAAAAGTTAGATTATTCAAATTTGCATCAACACATGCAAGTTCAAAAGATTGGCTATATTCATAAAAAAATGTTGCTCTTACAACAGATGAAAATAATCAATGAACATGATGCAATTTAAAAATCGTTTTATCTCACAATTTAAATTATTAAATTTAATAAATATAATTTTAATTTTTAACTAAATATTCAATACTTTAATTTATAAAAATAAGATGATGGATATTAATAAACCAACAATTCTTGTCCAACGGGCACAACTAAAATATACTCTTTCTGTCTGCATCAAACATGCAAGTCAAATCATTGTAAGCAGAGGACAAAAATTACCATTGAGTAGGATTAGAACTACAGCAGTACTTGCATTCACCTCCGATTGTAAGAGAGGCCCTACAACCATTGAAGGCATGATAGAAACCATGTCAATGTTGTTTTCCTTCACGAATTTCCATGCAGCATCTTCAGCCAATGTCTTGGAGAGAGCATACCAGTTCCCCACCTTAAAGAACAAAATAGGAAAATGCATCGGGATATACTAGTCTAGGTAGTACGTAGTACTCATTATTGAGTACTCAATACTACGTGAGGACTAAAACTTTTCCTGTCAAAAAGGGTTTATGCTTTTGAAGTTCATGATCTAGTATATAAGGTTTAAGATCTTAAGTTTAACATTTAAAATTTTAGTGTTTGAAATTTAAGGTTTAAAGTTGAGGATTTTAGGTTTAAGAATTAAGGTTCAAAATTTTAGTGTTAAAAGTGTTAGCATTTGTAGTTTTAGTGTCAAGAGTTTTAAAATTTTGGGTTTAGGATTTTAGAATTTAAAATATAAAATTTGTGGTTTATGATTTAGGGTTAATAATTTAAGATTTAGTGTTTAAGGTTCTAGAGTTTAGGGTTTTAGGGTTTGCAATTTAGTGTTTAGAGATTTAAAGTTTCAGATTTAAGAATTAGGATTTAGTGTATAGAGTTTATGATTTCATTTTTCAAGATTTAAGAGTTAGAATTAGAGTTTTAGAATTTAAAATTTAGATTTTGAAGTTAGAGTGTGAGATTTATGGTTTATCATTTAAGGTTTAAGGTTTTAGAATTTAAAGTTTTAAGATTTAACATCTATGATTTTAGAGTTTAACGTTAAGGTTTTTGAAGACTTTGGCTTTAATGTTTAAGGTTTCAAATTTTGGAATTTAAAGTTTAAAGTATTAAGATTTAGAGTTTTAAGATTTAATATCTTAAAATTTAGAGTTTTAGACTTTGAAATATAAGATTGTGGTTTAGAATTTATAGGGGTGATCACAACCTACTTAAAGCATTTCAACCCAGTTCAAAACTATTTTAAAAAGATGTATGCATCAAGTTGGATAAGTTTTCAGGTTGATTTGGATGAATTTATGATTTTAAATAGGTTTATTGATCGGGTTGGGGTTGAAATGTTTCATCCCATGATAACCCGACCCGATCCGAAGATAAAACACATTGCACATTTGGTTTTCCATTCGCTTTTCACTTCATTTTAAGCAAAACATTGTTACCTGCAATTATTTCCCGTTCACACCTAAAACTCAACATTTCCCTCTTTCACAATCTTGCTTTCCTACCCAAAAATCAACAAGTCAACATTTCCCTTTTTCAACCCTAATCAAGGCTAAACAAGAGGAAGCAAGTATCAACCAAAGACGCAAAATTAGAAAGCAATAGTGATTTGAATGGCAAACATGAAGGTCGACCCTCCCAGTGGCATTTCCTGTCAAAACCTTTCAAATTATCCCATGGCACTGCCTCCACAAGATCAATTGCGACTCTACACCAATTGGATCTATGATCTCTTCAACTCTCAATCCCAGCCTTTCTCCTTTGTGATTCTCAGCACTAACCCTAACCCTTCGGCTTGAACCTTAAATGACAAGGCACCATAACTCATTTGTGCATTAGAGACCACCCTTTGATACTATTTCTGTCTCCAGTCAACATTGCAATGCAAAGCGGCAACCAAAAAAGAAAATGATGAAAAAAAAAAAGTGAGTGTGGAAAAATGGGTTTTGGAATAATATTGTAAAAATTTTGAATTTTTGGAGTCTCTGCTGATCTAATTTTAAAAGGTAAGATTGGACATTAAAATTTAGGTCTATGTCACAAATTGGGTTTGGGGGTTAGTTACATATAAGGAATGTATTAATACCCTTACAATGCCCTTTTGGTATCATATTGGTGTTTTGTTACTTTTTAGTTTCAAATTGTGCTTTGATTTTTGTTCAAAATGAACTTGTTTATTTTTTAATTTTTTGTTTGTCTTATCGTGATTTTTCTGTACGTGATAAAGCGTGATCCATAATTAATATCACTAGTAAGTGGCTTTTAGCCATTACTGTGGAATGGGTGAATTCGATGCCTGGTTCATCCAAGATTTACATCGAAACTAATTACCTAGCTTGATTAAGGCTTGACCCAACTTGATTAGTATTTAGAAATATCTAGCTTAACTAGGATTTTCGAGGTTATTTCTGGATTTTGTGAGGTTTTTGGGAGAAATGTGAATTTGATCATGTCAATCAGGATATTGTCAATTTCTCCAATACAACTAATGATGCAATTACCCTTGGGATGGTCAGCAGTGATTGCTCTCGCCAATCACACTAATAACTATTATCAGAAAGGTTCGAAATAAATTGGTACTTTAAGGAGCATTGACTTGTGATATTTATGTTAGAAGGATTCTGTCGATTTCTCCAATGTAACTCATAACATAATTATCTTAGAAAAGGCCAACAACAGCTACTTTTGCCAACCACATGCGCTATTGCACTTAAGAGGGATTAAGGTTCTAAAAACAAGACAAGATCCTCAAGAAAGGGTATTGGGTTTCAAGGTTCAAATGTTAACCTCATTAAGTGAATTATGTCAATTTTTCCAACATAATCCATAATATAATTCCCTCAAAATAACTGATTGCAGTTGCTTTTGCTAACCGCACCAATGACCGTTGTCAAGAATGATTAGGGATTTGAAAGTTTGGATTAATTTGAAATGACAATCCCTTTCCTTGAACTTTGGCAAAAATTTACAACTCTCAAAATATTACTTTTTAGTTCAAAAGAAAGAAAATTACTTCCAAGAGTTCGAGAATTTCCCAAATTAAATAACAATCCAATCAAATAATAAAATTAAATGAAACATCAATACAAATGTCTCAATATTTTCCACATTCATTGTGAGTTTAACAAACTTAGAAAATTATAAAAATAAAAGCATGAAGTTTAAATCCAACCCAAATCAAATTTAGTTCATGCTAAAATTTATGATTCATTAAAAAAAGCAGAAAAAATGGGCCTAAACATAAACCAACACTAGAAAAGGCCACGGTTTGACAAACCCAAATCATAGCCTTCTTAGTTTATTCTAAGACAGCAAGCATTTTTTTTTTCTATGCATATATATATATATATATATATATATATATATATATATGTATGTATGAGGATAAGGGGATGGGACAACCACAGTTTGGGCTCTTGGCCCAAGCCATGGCAACCTCCTTGCAAAAGTCACTCTCACACTTGTTACTTCCCTTTTCTTTTTAAATTAATTAATAATATATTTAAAAAGTGGCCTCAATAAATTTTATGATCCTTTTTTATTGGACTTCAAAAATTATTTTAAAAATAATATTGATTTTATTAGATTAAATTATGAAATTAAAATGATTTTTTGCTTAGTGAATTTTTTTATATTTTTTTAAAATAAAAAATAATATAATTAAATTTTACAATCTTTATTAAAAAATTTTCAAACTAATGCCAAATATTCTAAAAAAAATATTGGTTTCAATTACGTATTTTATTTTATTTTTTTAAAATATTTATTTTATTTTATTTTTCTAAAACACTTTTTTCTTTTTTATTTATTTTTGAAGAGACACCCAGTGCGATGCACCCTTCTCTTTTACGTGCAAGAGTAAGGCACAGATAGTTTCTGCCATCATAACTCTAAGTTATACCAAAGCCACCCTAACCTCGTGACTCAAAGGTGGTGGCTCACACCGCGTTCATACCAAGCAACAGTGTTGCCCACTGACAGCACAGTAATGTCACAAGAGAAGAATGTGAGTTTTTCTTTGTTACAACACTTTTCTTCAACTGAATTCCTGTATATCTTAAAACCAAAACTTTAGCCAAGACTCACTCAAGCCTTATAATAATACAACAAGATCAATCCAAAAAATATTAGACTATAATAGAGACATGTATAAACAGAGATTTAAGAAACTCGATAAGGAACAAGTAATGGCCATACCCACTCATAAACCGTCAGCTTCTCTTCACAAACTTCACTTTTGTACTCCCTCTCTTACTCTGGTTGCTTTTCTCCTTTGCTCTCTCTCAGGTTCTCCTTTTTTTCCTACTCTACTTAGCTTTTTTTACTCTTTCTTACTCTACTTGATCCTTTCCACTCTCCTCTAAGCATATAACCCCTTATATAGAGCTTAACTCAGTAGTTCCCATGCATTTTCCACCCTTTCTTTCAGTCAAAATTATCTCCGGATTAACTGCATTAAATGGATGCGGCATGATTGTCCTCTTTGTTAACACTTCTTTCTTCTATCTAATTCCCTATTTTCTTTCTTGCCAACAGTCCTTTTGTCTTTCTCTATTTTTTTTTCTTTATTTTCCATAAAAAAATACCATTAATATTTGGAATTCAAAAATATATTTAAACTTTTCATTCTCATTTGATTAATCTCTAAAAAAAATTATACATACAAATTGAAAAATTTTAAATCCTACACATAAATCTACCATAATTTTTAAGAACTGAACTAAATTAAATATCTACATCTCCCTTTATATACTCTCATTTATTCTCTCTGTATCACCCATCATTCAAAAAAGCTACCGACTTTCTTCTTCACACATTTATTCTCTTCATCTTCCTCCGCACACCACCCATTTTCTTCTCCCACGGTGGTCTTTGGTAACTGAGTTTCAGATGACATCTGGGTGAATCTAGAACGTTACCAACCCGTTTGAACCTACCCAAACCCACCTGAACTGCTGGAACCCCAAAATCTTGGCTTTGAAGTTTTATTGGTCAAAATCAGTGTAGCCTAATCTTGACGCAGGTTTAATTAGTTTTCCATTTTTTTTAGCTCGAACCTAACCTAACTCATGATTAGCTTTAAGGATTTAGATCTTATGATTAAAATTTAAAAATTAGAATTTAATGTTAATATTCAACCTGCATTAGCTTCAAATTTTCAAATCTTGATACTTAAAAGAGGTTTAAAGTATGAAATCGGAACTTTTATCGATAGGAAATTTATTAAGTTGTCACTAGAATAATTAATTTATTAAGTCATCATTTAATGTATAAATTTAATTAATTTAATAATTTAAATTTATTTAAATAACAATAATAGTAATAAATAAAATTTTATTTTATTAAATAGAATTAATTAAATTCATTTAAATAAATATTTAATAAAATTTAAATTTATAAAAATATCAAAAGCACATACCTTCAATTCCATACAGAACTCTGGTTTTGAAAACCATGTCTCATCAACCACAACTTGAGGAGTTCGAGGCTTTCCATTGATTAAAACAGCAGCTTCGGAAGATGTAAGGATAACTCGTTTCACAGATGAAGATTTTGCACAAGATTTTAGAACATTAAGGGTTCCCTTCACCGCCGGATCAACTATTTCTGTCTGATGAAATGAGGAAAAAACAGTTGAAAACTAGTTAATAGGCAGCAGATATTTTTGAACAAGACAAGAAGGCTATAGTGTTTGTCCTGACCGACAGCAAAGCATCCCTTCCTAAAGTATAAGATAAGATAATATTATCAACAAAGTAAAGATGCATAATCATTACTAATGTTTTAAGTTAAAGTATTTAATATTGAAAATTTAGGTTTAAATTTTGAGATCGTTTGGAGGGAACCTATCTAAATGTAAATTATTTTTGTATTTAATAAAAATGTAAAAATATCGTGTAAAAATTTCTTAAAAAAATATAACTTTTTTATTCATCTGGTAAAAAATTATTTATGAAAAATTATTTTTTTTTCATTTTTCAAATTCAATCATATGCTTTTCTGGTTGTTTTTCCAGTATTTTTATTTTCAAAGCTTTAAGCATTTGATTATAAAAATATACCTGTGGGTCTTTAGCATCAAGAATAACAGGGGACGCGGTGTGAAAGACGCCTTCACACCCCTCAACAACAGAGTCGAAAGAGCTTTCTTCTAAGAGATTTGCCTTAAACAGGTGCAATCTGTCCTTCGCACCATCAAGTTTAAGCAGGTGATCCACCTTTTTATGATTACCTACAGGCAGGTAATTGGCAACAAAAACAGAAGTTACACCAATGGTTTTTGCACTTTTGAGGGCATATATTTTGGCCTATGGTACTTAAGATAAGAGACACTCACCTGGGTCGCGAACGGTGGCCCTGAGAGTGTAGCCCCGTTGAAGAAGAAACTTGACCAGCCATGAAGCAATATAACCGGAAGCACCAGTGACGCACACGATCTTTCCTGCACTGCTGCTCATTCTCTCTCAGCTTCTGCTCTCGCTGCCCTTTGGTGCCTCAACGGCTTCTTTTACATTGTGACGGTGTCGCTACGTGAGTATCAAGAAAATACACTTGCTACTGATTGGCCAAATGAATAAAAAAACATTTTCCACCATTATCTTTGTCTAGTTATGTTGGAGTTGACTCTGTTTTCCAGACCTGTAAACAAAAAAAAAAAAAGCAGAGCATTTTCTGTCATCCAATAATGCCCACCAATCTTTGGCAAACTTCTTTGGTTTCTCCAAATTGAATTGTCCAGCATACGTGACTAAACAAGAGCACCTAACATAATTGTTTATTCTATGCCTAAGATATGCTACGATGCTGTGAACAGTCGTATGAACTGACGGAAATTTCAAAGCAGGCCCTTGGGCTGCTAAATAGTCCACAATTGCACACGGCATTCACTAGCTTTGTGCGGGTCGTCGCATCACGTCTTCAATAGTTAGCCCCTGCTTTTTCAGCCTGATGCGATACTGGATCGCTTATTCAAAGAGATTAGTTTTCCTTAAAAATGTGCAAACATTATTTTAATCAAGGAACTCACAATAAGAGGGAATTTATTTTTTTTAATTTAATATATAAATTTCAATTTTTTTCATATTTCTTTTTATATTACTTTTACTCTTCACTAACTTAATATTAAGGTATCTATTTTTTTAATAAAATATATTTTAATTATATTTTAGAGAATAAAATATAATTAAATAATTATTAATAAAAAAGTTATAATTATGATTATCTTAAATTTATAAATTATGATTTATTTATATTTAATAATAATTATATTTTTTAATTTTTTATTAATAATTATCAATGTATATTTTATTCTTTAAAATATATTTTATACTTAAAAATATTTTAATTCATCTTAAATTGTACGAATAAACATAAAAAAGATACATATATAAGAATGGATATCAATACTTTAATTTTATAATAAAATTTCTATATAACTCTCTAACGTATTTTGGTACTCATGCTTCAAACGAATCATACTTTCATAAAATGTAACTTTCTTTATGGCAATTGCTTCAGCAATCATAATGGAACTAGCAACAATTGGCTTGCCTTTATCGCTATCAATCAGCCAACTTCTTGGGAAGGTCGAAAAACTGGCCCCAAGAAATGACAAGTTGTAAATCCAATCGGGCTTAAAAGGCATTAAATGCGGGGAATTATTGAATACGCCTAGAGCTACAAAACATTAAATCTTCATTTTAGTAATATATTTGAACTAGATATATATCTACACCTGTATTGAATATCAAAAGGGTTTCTCTCAAGAGATCTGTTTGTGGGAGCAACAAATCATTATAATTGTTCTGTGGGTCGTTAGTTTGTGTAAATTTTATAATAAAATTAATAATATAAATTTTATGAAATAAAATTATGTAAAAAAATGAAGCTTGTTAGGAGTGAAGCAAAATTCAATTATATTCAAAATCAAACTTTTGACTGTCCATACTTATAAAATTAATTAGATTAAAATATATAAAATTTTCTTAAATTAAAAATCAATTTTAAAAAAATTTTAAATTTTAAAAATTGATACAAAACTCTTTTAAACTAATTAAAATTTATAAAAAACTTCTCTTCAGTTAATTTTTTGTTGAATAATAGATGGAACCTTATATTATATTATAAAAAGATCAAAATAACCTTCAATCATTACTGGTTAGCGTGACTGTTACTTGGTCAACAACTGAAATAGAGGTTGCAACTGAAACAGAGGTTGCAACATGATAGACCAATTGCTAGTGACTATGCCCATCCATCCACCGATTGTGCTAATTTCTGCAACAACGGCGGTTCGGTCCTCCATTCATCTAACCTCCAGTGTGGATAACGAAGCCACCTTCACAACCTTCCCCCTTCTGTCCTTATGTTGTAGTAAGGTAGGACGGTTCGCTTGAGTTGCTTAACAGCATCTTAGCCCAGTGCTCATGACATGCTATAGAACCTCCACTATGCCGAGGGACCAAGCAGGGCTTCGCTCAGGTCTCGTGACTCCTAAATTGGTGGGCACCGTGTGAGGCTAGATTCATAGAGCAGCGACTACCACTGGCTCCCAACAGTGGAGGGATAACAGGCCACTACAGTTCCAGTCCACTGTGCTAAGTGAGCCAAGCTGCCTGAACAATCACCTTTTTTAGCCTTATGAAGATGAATTCACATTTACCATTTCATACTTGCTCCTCTGATTTTCTGCTAACTTGTTCCTTTTAATCTTGGAACAAATATAAATATTTTATTGTTTTAATCCAAGGCTACATCCTGCAAAGTTGTGGTCCAAGAAGGTTTATAAAAATGTCACATATTAGAAGCAATATGAAGAAACTAACCTTTGACAATGATACTGGAAAGATACTTTGAGTTGTTTTGTATAGGAGTTGACTCAGCTTCAGCAGCTTCATGTCGCACTGGAGTGATACAATATGTGGTTCCGCACATTTCGCTTCTTTTCGTAGTGGGCTGAATTCCTTTTAAGTTGATCTTGAGTCGATAAAAGCCATGGTAGTAGCGTCGTCCTCTTTGTTCTTTTCCTTCTTGTCGCCGAACATCGTCTCCGTTCATTTTGCGTGTAGCACTCGTCTGGTTTTGTGAAGCAAGGAGACAAGCCAAGGTAGAAGATCAAGAAGCGGTGAAGAAGATAAGGCTATTTTGGTCTTTTAATTGAATTATGTTTATAATTTAACAACAAAATTAACGAAAGAGGCCTTAAAAGAGTTTTATGAAAACTTTTAAAGTTTATGAGAATTTTTTAAAATTGATCCTTAGTTCAGAGAGATTATGTTTATTTTAGCCAATTAATTATACACAAATTATATTTGAAAGTTAGTTATGTATAAAAAAAGATATTAATATTTTACAACATCTATTACAAAAGAGTTGCTAAATTGATCTTTTATCGTTATTAATTTAATTTATTTAATTCTCAAAAGTTATTTTGTTCTCAAAGAAAAGGAAATGTCTATAATGAATCAAGATGATAAGAAATTAAACTTTTTCACGATATTTTCTCGAGTCTCATATTCATTTAAGTTGTAATTTTGGAAAAATTTTGTAGGCTTTAGGAATATCAAGAAAATATTACTATCACCACCACTTCCTTTATTTTAGAAACATTGAAGAAAGGAGACAGAATATTCTATAATATATTTTTTTTATCATCAACCTTATTCAGGCTACAACTCAAAAAGGAATTCATGGTACTCAAAAATATTAAGAAAATATCGCTATTGCAATTGTTTTCCTAATTATTAATCATTGGAATTGTTTTACTACAAACTATAACAATTCTCATTTTGAAAGAGTTAACAAACTTTTATGACATTTTCATAAGTCTCACCTTCATTCATGCTGAGGCTGAGGTAATCCAAATGGAAGCGCATAATAAAAACAAGAACTAAATGAAAAATAAAATATTTCAGAAACATATAATCTTTGATGAGATGATTAAATTATTAAGAATTAAATGAAAATAAAATTATAAAAATAGTAAGATTATACTAAATATTATATTATAATTCCCCTAATTTGTATATATATATATATTTGTCACTCATATTTATTGAAAATTTCAATGGATGTCATCATCAATTGTAAGTTTTCAACTCCGGTAGGAAATGAATGTGCCCACTATTACTACTGGGGAACTCAAAATTGATGGAGAACTCAATATTCTTTTGTGTGAATAGGGCATGAAAGGTTTGTAAGGGAGAACACCTTTTTCATGACAGTTCTGTAGATAATTGAATTTTACAAGTCATATAATATAATTGTAAGCTTTAATAAATTTAGTAGTCTACATTATGTAAAATGAGGATTATAATAGATGTTGTTCTAGCCAGAAGGTTTTATTGGCTTAGAGGGCAGGCAAATGAACGTCATGCCAGTTGCTTTCCTCAAGGATCATGGTATCAGATCTTGCCAATGACACCTTTATTTTCATTATACTGGTTAACCTTAGTTTCACATTATTCCTACGCAAGCATTGCTGAGCATATGGAACAGACCATGGACTTTGTAAAGTCAAAGGCATTGGCATAGCTTCAGTTTCCAAACTAAAAGTTGACAAACTTCTTCTCTTTGAAGCTTTCCACAGTCTCCCTAAGGCTCACCTCCAATGGTATATATTCAATTCCCAAGCTCCGGGCCTTCTCTTGGGACACTTGATATGTTGGCATAAAGGGCTCATTGTCCACACACCTGAGGTTCAGTTATTTAGATTTGAAGAATTAATTAGACAAATTGGATAATTAAATTTGAATTATCTAAAAGTATACTTAGAGAAAGAATAATAACTAGGGAGTAAGCCATTTGTGTTGTCCAATGTTACCAAAAAGAAAAGGTTTTGATCGTTTTTCAAGTCATTGAAATGATTATTTGGTACTTGCTTTAATATGAAGAATTCTTTCATTTATACTATAAATAAATATGTAGAAATTAGATACTTTTTTTACTTAAAATACTCTTAATTTTATTTATTAAAATAATATTTTTTATAAATTTAAATTATCTTAAAAACTTTTATTAAGATTAGTTATAGTAAATGATGCTAGAAGTAGGATAGATGTACAATAATAAATTCTTGTACTACTGACTTGCTCACATTGAAATTTTTGATATATAAATATCAGATGAACTTTGGAAATTATACAAATACATAACTTACTTGTGTGGAAGTGGTAATGTTGGGTACAGTTGATGCAAAATCCTTACGAGTTCCGAGTAGTGTGCTACTCTCTCGGTTAAACAATACCTTCCACTTGCTGAGGGAATTTCATATGCCTGAATGTGAGCATTTGCAACATCTTTCACATTCACCCATCCGCAGCTAAAATTTGGAAAGCTTTCCGCACCTGCATCAACAAGGATGGGGATTAATTAGGTAATTTTTTTTTTAAAAAAAATTACAGTATATAAAAGGAAAGACAAAAAAAATTTCAAAAATAATAAAAAAGTCACAAAAATATAAAAGTTAGATCATTCAAATTTGCATCAACACATGCAAGTCCAAAAGATTGGCTATATTAACAAAAAAAATGCTGCTCTTACAACATTTGAAAATAATCAACAAACATGACACAATTTAAGGACTGCCTAATGTTTAAATCTCATAATATAAATTATTAAATTTAATAAATATAATTTAAAATTTTTAACTAAATATTTAATATAATTTAATTTATAAAAATAAAACAATAGATATTAATAAACCAACAACTGTTGTCCAACGGGCACAACTAAAGTATACTCTTTCTAGCGGCATCAAACATGCAAGTCAAATAATCGCGAGCAGATGACAAAAATTACCATTCAGTAGGATTAGAATAGCAGCAGTAGTTGCATTCAGCTCCGGTTGTAAGAGAGGCCCTACAACCATTGAAGGCGTGATAGAAACCATGTCAATGCTGTTTTCTTTCACGAATTTCCATGCAGCATCTTCAGCCAAAGTCTTGGAGAGAGAATACCAGTTCGCCACCTTAAAGAACAAAATAGGAAAATGCATCGGGATATCAAAACTCAACAAGTCGACGTTACCCTTTTTCATCCCTAATCAAGCCTAAACAAGAGGAAGCAAGTTTCAAATTATCCTATGGCACTGCCTCTACAAGATCAGCTGCGACTCTACGCCAATGGGATCTACGACCTCTTCCACTCATAATCCCACCCTTCCTCCTCTGCGATTCTCGGCGCTAACAACCCTCCAACGTGAACCTCAAACGACAAGGCACCACAACTCATCTGCGCATCAGAGAGACCACCCTTTGGAACTGTTTCTGTCTCCCTATATATACTCTCATTTATTCTCTCTGTATCACCCATGATTCAAAAAAGTTTCCAACTTTCTTCTTCACACATTTATTCTCTTCATCTTCCTCCGCACACCACCCATTTTCTTCTCCCACGGTGGTCTTTGGTAACTGAGTCTCAGGTGACAACTGGGTGAATCTAGAATGTCACCATCCCGTTTGAACCCACCGAAGCCAACCCGAACCGTTGTAACCCGAAAATCCTGGTTTTGAAGTTTATCGGTCGGAACCGGCGTAGCCTAATCTTGACACAGGTTTTGTGGCTAAGCTCGACTCTGACTCGACCCACTAAAGATTTAGAACTTACGATTAAAATTTAATGTTAATATTCAACCTGCATTAGCTTCAAATTTTCAAATTTTGATACTTAAAGAAATTTAAAGTATGAAATCAGAACTTTTTATCGGTAGGAAATTTATTAGGTTGTCACTAGAATAATTAATTTATTAAGTCATCATTAAATATATAAATTTAATTAATTTAATAATTTAAATTTATTTAAATAATAATAGTAGCAATAAATAAAATTTTATTTTATTAAATAAAATTAATTTAAATAAATATTTAATAAAATTTAAATTTAGAAAAATATCAAAAGCACATACCTTCGATTCCATACAGAACTCCGGTTTTGAAAACCATGTCTCATCAACCACAACTTGAGGAGTCAGAGGCTTTCCATTGAATAAAACAGCAGCTACGGAAGATGTTAGGATAACTCGTTTCACAGATGAAGACTTTGCACAAGATTTTAGAACATTAAGAGTTCCCTTCACCGCCGGATCAACTAATTCTGTCTGATGAAATCAGGAAAGAACAGTTGAAAACTAGTTAATAGGCAGCAGCTATTTTTTAACAAGACAAGAAGGCCATTATGTCTGTCCTGACTAACAGCAAAGCATCCCATCCTCAAGTATAAGATAAGATAATATTATCAACAAAGTAATGATGCATAATTATTACTAATGTTTTAAGTTAAAGTATTTAATATTAAAAATTTAGATTTAAATTTTAAAATCGTGGGGTGAACCTCTTTAAATATAAATTATTTTTATATTTAATAAAAATGTAAAAATTTAGTGCAAAATTTTTTTTAAAAATAAAATAATATTACTTTTTTATTCATCTAGTAAAAAATTATTTATGAAAGTTTTTTTTTTCATTTTCAAATTCAATTATATGCTTTTCTTGTCGTTTTTACAGTATTTTTATTTTCAAAGCTTTAAGCATTTGATTATAAAAATATACCTGTGGGTCTTTAGCATCAAAAATAACAGGAGACGCGGTGTGAAAGACGCCTTCACACCCCTCAACAACAGAGTCAAAAGAGCTTTCTTCTAAAAGATTTGCCTTAAACAGGTGCAGTCTGTCCTTCGCACCATCAAGTTTAAGCAGGTGATCCACCTTTTCATGATTACCTGCAGGCAGGTAATCCGCGACAAAAACAAAAGTTACATCAATGGTTTTTGCACTTTTTGAGGGCATATATTCCGGCCTTTGGTACTTAAGATAAGAGACACTCACTTGGGTCGCGAACGGTGGCCCTGACAGTGTAGCCCCGTTGAAGAAGAAACTTGACCAGCCATGAAGCAATGTAACCAGAAGCACCAGTGACGCAAACCAACTTTGCTGCTTCGCTACTCATTCTGTCTGCATCAATTCTTTCCAACGCCAGTTTTCATGCTAAATATGGCAGTAGGCGAGAGGCGGGCCCCTAATTAACTACCATCACTTCAACACTCTGCCGTTTCTGTGGTGGTTATTGGCTCCCTTGTCATGTCTCTTTATAAGATAGCAATTGAATCAACAATTATTATTAAAGTTTTATTGTTTTTATAAAAATGTATATTTTGTTGTTTTTATGAGATTAATAAAATTATTTATTTGAATTTATAAAAATTTTATAAATTTTAATTTATAAAAATTCAGGTAAACTAAATCATGCATGATATTATTTTTGATTTATATAAGTTTACATTTTTAGTCTAATAAGTTTTTTATATTTTGAAATAAATAAAATTTAAAATAATATATTTTATATTTAAAATATTTTTTGTTTATTTTAAAACATAAAAAAACTATAAAACTAAGAAATTGAGTTTAACATGGCTCTATTATTTTTGCCAATCGCTAGATGTCTGTGTTGTGTGCGTTATCTCCTTCATTTGGTCATGTTTCCATCTATGCTGGCCCAAGGGCGCAGGTTGGCCTGGAAAGGCGGTGTTTTGTTTGTTTCCCCTTGGTTGCATGATCGACCACAAGTAATGCTGCGACATATGTCAGAATAATTATTTGATGTTAGCCAGCTCTGAAAGCACATGGCCACCTGTTTGTACATTTAATAAAGCAGTCGCACTTGTTATTATTTTAAATTTTTTAAAAAATTTAAAATTTAAATTTAAAACTTTATATATATATATATATATTAAATAATTTACCATTACACTTATTATCAAGAAAAGCACATAGCTACTTTTGCCGTCTCAATAATGTTCTTGATCTCACTGATCTCTTTCAATATGGCATGGGCAAATTTTGGGATAAATGACCTCTCAAAAGTGATGTCTTCTACACTAACATAAAGAAAGAGGTCGGGGAGAAGTAGAAGCTTAATCATTTACCTCTGATCATAAAATTATATTAGCTAATTAATCTGGAGAACCAACAGCATAATCTTATTCACTTTGACAAAATTTGTTGTTGATGAAAATTTTATATTAATGTATTTTTAGGCATATATGGCTTGGACTGCTCACTACAAGAAAAAAAATTGCCATTCTTTATGAAAACTTTTAATTTTATATATTTTTAGGTATGCATGGCTTAGACTGCTCCTTACAAGAAAAAATGCGATTTGCAACAGAAAAATCTATCACAAATCACGATTTTTTCTGTTGTAAATTTGAGATAAAATTGCAATAGAATTTCATTGCAAATTTGCAACGGACTATTTTCCATCACTAATAATTTGTCTGTCAGTATTCCGTCACAAATTTGAGATGAGATTAAAATTGTTCACCGCAAGTTGACATTATAAGACTAAAAGGGAGGATAAATTATGTGTCAAATCCGTTTCAAATATTATCATTTTGTCATAAATTTTCCTTAGTAGGATAAATTTCATCACTATTCTGTCATTAATTTGAGACAAAAATTGTCTGCCACAAAAATTGTCACTAATGTAATGATGTCTGTCCCAATCTATCACAAAATTTGCATTACATTATTCCGTTGCAAATCCGTTCTTGATGTGATGATTTCAATTCCAAATTCATCATCAATATACACATTCCTTTGCAAATCCATTTCTAATTGAATCAATTCCATCCCAAATCCATTCAAATCTAGACATTTCATCGTAGAACTGAAAAATTTGCACAAAAATTTCCATTTAGCATTACATTATGCCTTCATTAAAAATTACAAAACCTACTAAATATCCAAAAACAAAGAAAATAAACAAAGCAACTATGGGACAAACCAAAATATTAAATTGTCCCAGATTGATCCATAACTAACAAGCACATATAATTGTGAAATTCATCCAACTACTATCAATCATAATCATATAATCCAACCAACAATCAAAGATAAGCAAATCATGCTACTCAATAGCCTTATCATTCTCATCACTATTATCTGAGAGATCAAACAGGCCATTGGAACTGAAGCTTTATCCTGCCTATGCAAGTCCGTTGACAATCTTGAGGGATCAAGACAAGCCATTGGAATTGGAGCTTTATCTTGCCTACGCGGGTCCATTGGCAATCTTTATATCAAACATCATTGCGACTAGTTGTGCGATCTAAGCATTCTAAGCATTCTAATCATCAATTTGTGAATTGCATTTAATAACTGCTTCTTTAGCTGCTGATTCTTTACTTGGTGTCCCAGTGGGTCGAAATCGGAGGATGCACCGAAGGATGTAGACTTCATAAAGTTGCCCATTGAACCAAGTTCATAAAGTTTGTCTTTCTTGTTCTTACCTCCAATTTTATCCAAGAGGAGACTAGACTCATCCACTTGCGATGGGCCAGCTCAAAAAGAGTCACCTTCAGTAGATGCATGAGATAATGAAGCAGCTTCCTTCAGTTGCATGACTTTATTATGCAAAAAAGAATCCATAAAGCAATGCATAAGTTAGTTTAAATAATTAAACATTCAATTAAGAAAAGCAAATGAGAATCGACCTATGAATTCTGGGAACTTACTATAATCTCTTGAGATCTGACATCCACCCACTGCTCAGTTCCTTTATAGGGGTGGGTCTTTTGAAACACGTCCCACCTGCTTACTGGCTTGCCAGTTTGGATCTCTTAAATCAATTTTGAGTAACAAATATGTTATATATTTAGTTATCATGAAATTGACTAATTACTATAAAAGAAAACGTGTCAACTTTCTCTTGACCTCTTTTTGATTAATGGAACCTCTAGTATGCAAGGAATCGCCTATTTTAGAAGCCCAATTTTTTTGGCTGCCTGGGACATAATAAGAAACTCTGGAGAATTCCATCTATCTTTCATCCTTCCCAAAATAAAATTAGATATATAAGGTAGATGCTTGTCCATATTCTTCCGAGCTCGAACCATCATCTGACAAAGTCAGATACTAGCCTAATGATTCCAATTTTTATGAATTTTGTGATCAAGTTATGGAAGCCACTTGTACTTTTTTAGTAAAAAGTTGCAATAAACAACTTAGGCATCATAAGGATTAAATAATTAAACTAATGGTAAGTATAACTTGATTTTACTAACTTCAAAGCCCTTAAATCAAATACTATATATTCTTTTAATCATTTGTCACTGTAGATATGTAATTTTATCTGTATCTCACAAAGCCCTTAAATCAAATACTATATATTCTTTTAATCGTTTGTCACTGTAGATATCTAATTTTATTTGTATCTCACAAAATAAAAGTGGGTCTATGAGTAAATTTTCAAATTTTTTCTAACCAATTAAAATTTTTTGAATCCAAATGTTAATGAATTATCCTTATTTAATTTTATTTTTAATTTTAATTTTAATTGAAGACAATAAAAACAACAAAAAAAAATCAAGAAAAAAAAGTTGAGCAACATAGGTCAGCCACAGACTTTCACCGTCCCTCCATAAAAAAACAGAGATAGAGTGACAAAACAGAAAGGGTGAAGAGGAGCAGAAAAACAACAGTCGGGCTTCACACAAACAAAAGAGGAGAGAGCTAGGAGACTTGACTTCACATACACTCATAGTCACAAAGAGAGGAGACAGATAGAGGAAGAACTAGGGGAAGAGAGATTTAGGAACGCTTGTTAGACTATATAGGACATCTAGAACATGAAATGACATCCAAAATGAAGTAAATGCGGAAAAAAAAACTGACCTCCAGCCATTGCAAATCTTGAAGTCGAAATTCACCTACGGGATGCTTCTAGCTCAGGTTTTCTTACTCAATGATGGTGTAATGAAGTGTGTTAAGCTTCTGGATATTGAGAAACTGAGCTAGGGACCCCGTATATATAGTGCTCAGGGTTGTTGCAATATCTTTCCATCAAAGATGGCAACCCCAATTCTGAACGGTCATAGAAACTCCAGAAATGGACCAAACTTTGATTTTCAACATTGACGGCATGTTGCCAGCCTCCAGAGTCGTTCCAAATGTTTGACAATGGAGGTTACCGACATTTGACAATGAAAGGAGTGGTTGCCAATAATTTTGACAATGGAGGTTGAAAATTTTACATTCTCCCACTTGGTCTGTATACTCTATAATGTTTCCATAGTTCAGATTTCAATAGAAGAAAACTAAATACATGAATCATGGCGATAAGTCCTCTTAAAGCGAGTATTATCTTTCATGTATTACAATGTACTTTATTTTCTCAAAAATACTATAACTTAATGAATAAGCCTTATGCTTATTCTAGGTCATCTTAATTGTTGTTATTCCCCAAATATAAATGTGCACACTGAAGAAGAAAACAACATTCATAATGATAAGAGCTTTATTACAACTGATGAATATTTTACATCAAAATCTTAATTTGGGACCAAGTTCCATTCTAGTTACATAATCCTTAAACCTTATTGCTGGCATGCCTTTGGTTAAAGGATCTGCTATCATCAACTTAGTGCTTACGTGTTCAATGGTGACTTTATTCTCCTTGACACGTTCCCTGATGGCTAAGTACTTAATGTCGATATGTTTGCTTCAACTTTCACTCTTATTATCCTTAGCCAAAAAAATAGCAGCTAAGTTGTCACAATATATTCTTAATGGCCTTGAGATAGAATCCATTATTCTAAGCCTAGAGATAAAGCTCTTGAGCCATACACCATGTGAGGTTGCCTCGAAACAAGACACGAACTCAGTCTCTATGGTAGAAGTAGCAGTCAAAGTCTGCTTTATACTCCTCCATGATATGGCTTCACCGGTAAACATAAATATGCAACCTGATGTTGATTCTCATGAATCAATGCATCCGGCAGAATCCGAATCTGAGTAGCCAACTACCTCAAGATTCTCAGTTCCTCTGTATATTAGCATGTAGTGTTTAGTACTTTTAAGTTACCTTATCACTTTTGCATCTTTGTAACAGTCTATTCTTGGATTATTTTGGTATCTCCCTAACATGCCTACTATGAAAGCAACGTCAAGTCTTGTGCAAACTTGAGCATACATAAGGCTTTTAACAATAGAAACATATGGCACGTTACTCATCTGTTCCCTCTCAAGATCATTCTTCGGACACTGGTTCAAGTTGAACCTTTCACCTTTCACAATAGGTGCTATATTTGATGAATAGTCCTTTATTCAAAATCTCTCTTAAACTTTGTTGATATAGGTTTCTTATGAGAGACCCAATAAATATTGAGTTCTATCCCTTAGATCTTAATGCCAATAACATAAGATGCCTCACCCATATCTTTCATATCAAAGTTCTTTGAGAGAAATTGTTTCACTTCATATAGCATCTGTCTATCATCCACATATAGTACAAGGAAACAGATTTTTGCTCCCATTGACTTCTGGTATATATACTGATCCATGATATTTTTCACAAAATCAAATGAGAAAATAATATCATGAAACTTAAGATACCATTGGTGTGAGGCCTGTTTCAAACCCTTTTTTTTTTATTAGCGGCAAGGTCGGGCCATATGCATCTCAGCCCATCACCCAACGGGTTATCCAATTTTCGGCCCAAGTGCACGGGTTTCTTAGCAACCTCTCTGTTGAACATGGCCCGAAGACTTTCCTGAACCCCGTCTTATATGGTCATTGTAGGTCAATAGGCCTATTACCTCGACGTCGCTTATTTACATAGCCTCGAGGTCCAAGTTACCCAGTTAGCTGTTCCATATGACATACTGTACATTCTTAACTTTGAGTCGGCAGCACAATAAAACATCATTTCTCTCTAACAAAGAACCAGCCTTCAGAACAGAGAGCATCATCTGAGTATTCTAACTTGTTTCTTATCTAGAAGGCAACATGATGGAAGAAAATCTTGCAAAACTCAGAATCAGGTTTCCTTCTCTAACCCAAGGTATGCTTAGAAGGATTTATTGATGCTGACTTGAAAGGATCAAGGTACTCACACGTCTAGGCCTTCCTACTGATGTGCGATGGATCATTGAAGCCAAAGTACACTTAGTAGGTGAGTTTCCAAATTCACATGCTAAACATCTTTCAAGAATGGGAAGAAGCTCTTTCTCCAAAAAAACAAAGAGCAAAACGGATGGAAGTCTGTTACAAGTGCGCAAGATGGACTTGTAATTCACGCTAAAAGAGTAAAGGAATGGTTTCTACAAATCGAGAAGATAAAATTCAGTTCATCAAGGATGGATTGAGTAAAGAGTCGCTGGATAATGTCCTTCAGACTCTTGAGACACATCCAAGTGGACATGTTCACCGTGTTCTTTTCAATTTAGCAGATCTCTTCCACAAAGAAAAGGAACGCTATCAACTTGAAAATTTGACGTTAAATGATCCAGTTTGCCAGTTTATCAAAAAATTGGATACAGAACAAAATCTTCATGTATGAATAGCGTTCAATCTGTAGAACCAGAGGAATGGATGAACCAGAATCATCGTACAATAACCATGGTAAAGTTTTTTTTTTATAGATACATCTATCAATGCACTGTTAGTTTCTTGACTTTGCATGCATAATTACAATAATTTCAACAATAACTATGTAATTATGTCGTCTCCTTGTTAACCACTTATGCAGCTGTTAGTCTTACTGTTTACCTTTTTGACCTTTCATGCAAGATTTTAAATAAATTGGCATCATATTTCTTTACTGTCAGTGACTTTATGAATTTTCTTGCCCGTTGTCACTATCCGTCGTCTTTGCATTGCCAGTGCTTTAGGACTTTCTTGCACGTTTCACTATCTGTTGTCAATGCTTTAGGACTTTTTTGCACGGTACCCTTATCGAAAGTCCTTTCATGATCAGTACTTTATGACTTTCTTACACGGTACTCTTATCAAAAGTCCTTTCATGGTTAGTACTTTATGACTACCTTGCCTTATAATTGAAACTTTTCTGATCATGATTTGATCACATAACTTTTCTATCACTTTCTTTACTTACAAATGCGCTTTCGCATTTGCTCATTCATGCATGGCTGAAAAAGGAAAAGAACCAGTGGCATCATCAAGACACAAATTCTCATCTGTCTGTGTCTTTGGTGGTTCTAGTCTGGGAAAGAATAATGAATTCATGACCACAGCCAATGACCTAGGTAAGGTGTTAGCAGCCAGAGGAATACAAATGATATATGGAGGAGGAATACACAGCTTAAAGGATGTATAGCCGCAGCTGCAATTATTGAAGGAAGTCATGTATTAGGCATTGTCATAAAGGAGTTGGCTGACGATACACACAACACCTATACCTATGGTACAGAGTTAAGGGTTTCAACCATGCATGAACGGTTTGGACATATGTTGTGCTATGCTAAAGCCTTTATTGCATTACCTGGTGGTTTGGATACCTTAGAGGGAATTGCCAGTGTAGCATTCTGGACCAAATTACCCTATCATAAAAAACTATTAAGATTGCTAAATATTAATGGCTTTTATGATGGTTTATTGTCCTTTTTAAATCATGCTGTGGAATAAGGCTTTATAGCTCTGGAAGCTTGTCGTGCCATCATAACAGATTCAAATGCCGATCACCTCATCAATCGGCTGCAAATCCGTGCATTTCTTCCTCAGATAATGGTAAAACAAGTGGCTTCATAACCTCCAAGCGACAGTAAAAGGCATAAAGCTGATACCATCTTTCGACTGTAACTTTTATGTTCTCATAGTTTTGCTTTTACTTTTATTGTAAACAAAAGCCCATGCTTATCTGTAGATAGTACTAGGATAGTATTTAGGAAGGATGGTACGACTTATCGAGGTCATAATGTAAGGGATGGCAGAGTAAAGAGTAATTGTTACTCTTGATACGCATCCCATGACTCATCAGTAAAATTATATGCACCTCTTTTGTCATCAATATCATTTAATTCAGGAACTAGGAAGTTAGAGATACTAATCGTTTGAAAAGCTGCATAACATGCTATATCACAATTTGAGGCAACTAATTATTCCATATGATATGTCTTACCAATGTAAAACAAATCTTTTCAAAACATGAGCCTAACAACAAATAAAACTGTCTGTGGGCTAAGCTTTACTCAATTAGGTTCATGCATCTTTATGATGAAACTAGTAAATTATTTCTATTTCATAAATCCTGTGGGTAATTATGAAAAAGATAATTTACCATCCCATCCTAATTAAACATACATAATATGATAACATTCATATGGAATAATGATTATCATATCACATACATTAATTACAATTCCATGTCATTACTATACGTGGTTTATATCTTAATGTGTGATTTTAGAATAATTAAAGCTGCTGTTGCAAAACTCTAATTAAACTAAAATTTACACTAATCACATGACATTTTAAAAGAGTTTAATGCTTGCAAAAACAAGCTTGCATAACAAAAATTTAAACAATTAATTAATTAATTTGTCAAAATTGTGACTAATTAATTAAAATTTCCTCAAAACAATTATGCCAAAAAATACTCCAAAATAAATCATAAATATTGGGCATACGGTATTATAAATTTTGGACAAAATAAATCATTAAAGAAATATTAATCTCCAATTAAAATTAGATTTTTTCAAATTTTTTGTCCAAATAAAAATTATTTTATTAATATGCAAAATATCCAATATGAAATTTTGATGATAATGGGCCAAATTCTGAATGGGTCATGTTAAAAAGCTCAAAATTTGGCCCAAAATTGGAAATCCTTTTTTTTTTTTCAATTTTTGGAAACAAGGCCAAAATCAGACAGGTCAAACAGTAGCATAGACAAGCCCAATAAGTCCAGCCCGGACGAGCCCAGAAAATCGGCCCACTATTTTTTTTTGTTGAAATTAGTTGGGCCAAAAACAAAATAGGCCCAAATTGTTTTTTTTTTAAATTAGCTGGGCCAAAAACCAGAACAGGCCCAAATTTTTTTTTTGGTCTGAAATCAGTTGGGCCAAAAACAGAATAAGCCCAAACTATTTTTTTTTTAATTTTTGTCCAGTCAAAACAACTCGTCGTTTTGATCACCTCCGATAAACGACTTGTCGTTTACATCGTCTTCAACCTCCTGCTGGGTTGCCCGACCCGACCTGACTCGCGTTGGACCCACCAGAAAACTCGACGGTTTTTTGTGATTCCGAACGTGTTTTTCAACGTTTCAAAAGCCTAAACTCATCAGAATTTCATGAAGAATCCATTTATTCAATCAAAACATGAAAAAACCAAGTGCATGAAGCAACCCCAATGACCTGAAGTTTTCAAAATTTTTCGATGAAAAAATGCAACAAGGCAGAGGCATTTTGAGGCTCTGATACCAACTTTTAGACTATATAGAATATCTAGAACATGAAATAACATCCAAAATGAAGTAAATGTGGACAAAAAAATTGACCTCCAGCCATTGCAAATCTTGAAGTCGAAATTCACATATGGGATGCTTCTAGCTCAGGTTTTCTCACTCAATGATGGTGTAATGAAGTGTGTTAAGCTTCTGGATATTGAGAAACTGAGCTAGCGACCCCATATATATAGTGCTCAGGGTTGTTGCAATGTCTTTCCATCAAAAACGGCAGCCCCAATTCTGAACGGTCATGGAAACTTCAGAAACGGATCAAACTTTGATTTTCAACATGACGTCATGTTGCCAGCCTCCAGAGTCATTCCAAACGTTTGACAATGGAAGGAGTGGTTACCGACAATTTTGACAATGGACGTTGAAAATTTTACAACTCTTACATAGAAGAGATCAAGCGGACGCCACTCCAAGGGGTCATCATTCACATGCACACAGACGAGTGAGAGAAGAGTTGAGAAAAACTTGTCGTCTTCATCAGGCTGGTGCCTTGTTTCTGTCTAAGTCTTGTTCTTACTGAAAGTGTCCTGTGTGTGTCCATTTGGATAAGTTCTTTTTGGGTTGCTTTAAATAGTTTTGGGAGTCACCTTCTAGGGAGAGAAAGAAAGGTGATAAAAGCACTATTAAAAAAAAAGAGAGGGTGGAGTAAAGGACCTCCTCTGGACAACTGTGGGAACTAGCACCGATGGGAAGACCAGTGGTGGCCTGTGCCACCGCCGGCACGAAGGTTCCCGACTCATAACCGAGGTTTAGGTGCACAACTGCGTCTCCACCCCACAGTTATCCGCCTCGGGTGCATTTGGATGAAGAAGGGTGTACCGCACCCTTTAAGGGTGCGTTGCACCCTATAATTCTCTCATTACAAATAAATAAAAAGTAAAAAATTATTTTTAAAAAAAAGTGCATTGTTGAATTTCAAAAATTTTTAAAAAAATTTTGGTGTTGATTTAAAATTTTTTTATAAATATTATAAAATTTAATTGTATTATTTTTATATTTTTTATTATTAAAAATATAAAATATAATTTTTTAAAAAAATATTTTAATTTTACAATATAATTTAATAAAATTAATATTAATTTTTAAAAAATTTTAAAATTCAATAAAAAATAAACAAATTTAACAATATTATTCTTTAAATAAATGTCAATTTTTAATAAAAAATAAAATCTAAAAAACCTTGTGCAAAAAGGGTGTTGGCTACCGTTAAGCATGTGGCTCAACCGTGGCCACTCCTCCCTCTTTTGTATTAAAAAAAATAAAAAAACAAAGCCTTTGGTTTTAAAAACATGATGGCTACTGTTGGGCTTTCCCAAGTGGTGGCCCTTTTTGTGGGTTACCCTTAATAGGGCTTTTTTCGTTTTAAAAGGGAGAGGGAGAAGTGGGAGAGACCATCAAATAAATTTTTGGTCGAGACTAGAAAAGAAGAGAGGGATGTCTCTCGATGAAAGTGAGATAATGTGCTAAATGAATTTTTGTTATCATCTCATTAAAAGTTTATTTAATCTTGTAATGTGTATGTATTTGAGCTAAATCTTCTGGTCTCGAATCAATTTATTAAATGCATTATTTGTGTTATTTATTTCTTATACATTTGGGATTACTTTGAAATTATCTTGGTATGTTAAATGATGCAATCTTAAAATTTTTCAATTTCTAAAAAAAACGATTTTATTGAAATTTTAATACTGCTTAAATTCAAAGAAAGGAAGCAAACCTTTACTTATTTTTTAAATCTCTAATTGGCCATACCCACTCTTTCAAATACTAAAATCTTTCTTGATGATAGTTGTTAGTTTGAAGTCTAGTAAAATGACTGCAACTAATTAACTTGAGGGTGCTAACATTACAAGTCTTACCAAGAAATTGACGAGACTCCTTTAACATGATCAATCTTGGTATTTTATGAATTTCCTTGTTGGTCCAAATCTTAGAATCTTAAGTTCTTTTCTAAGAACGATTGTTAGTTTGAGATCTAATAAAATGACTATTACTAATTATTCTGAGGTGGTAATGTTATGAGTCTCACTAAGAGATTGATTGACAAGACTCCTTTGATGAGATCAATCTTGGTATTTCCTAAATTTTCTTTTTCGTCCAAAGTCTCAAATCATATAATCTTTCCTTATAGCATTGATTAATCAAGATTTAGTTAAATGACCGCAACTAATTATCTCAAAAATAAATATGTTATAGGTCTCAGCAAAAGATTGATGGGACCCCTTTAACATGATCAAAAGATCTAGTATTCTTTTAACCCTTTTGGTAGTCCAAATTCCAACCCTTAAGGTCCTTTTTTATGACAGTTGTTAGCTTGAGGTCTTGTAAAATGATCGTTGCTAATTATCCTAAGGGCAATCACATTACAAGCCTCGCCAAGAGATTGGTTGGGCCTATTAGCGTGATTATTGACACCCAATATTTGTGTCCCTCAAAATTCAAAAATACTTTTGAAAACCCTTGGGAGGTTAATAATAAACTTTGATGCCACCCCCACATCTTCAAAAACTGATGATTTTACTTCCACCTTTAATCTTACACATTAAGTTACACCTGATTCAACTCAAAGTGATTCAAATCCTAAATATAGTCTTTGGATTGTTGACTCTAGGGCCTCAAATCATATGACTAATTCTCTTGATAAATTCATATCATACACTCCTTTTCATCTTTAAATCCAATTAGAATTACAGATGGTACTTTATCGCTGATAGTTGAAAGAGGCTTTATTAGCTATAGTCCTTTCCTATATTAATCCCATGTTTTGCATGTTCTCAAGTTCTCAAATAATTTGCTATTCATTAGCTTTATCACTAAGGATTTAAATTGTAAAGTCACTTTTTTTTTTCTATATCAATGTGTTTTTAGGAACTAGAGTAGAAGTGGATGATTGGTCATAGTAAAGCGCATAATGGCATATATTTTTTGGAAGATTACAAGGGTTTGGGCCAGCCTACCTGTAATGTAGCCTCAAAAAGTGACAATGCTATATTCCACCTTTTGCAATGGTATAAATAGCTAGGACATCCATCTTTTGTAATTCTTGAGAAATTGTTCTCAAACTTGTACCAAATATGTAACATCAATGACTAAGTTTGTGACGCACGTGTTTATGCAAAATATACTAGAAATTCCAATCCAATTATAAATAAATAAGAGCATTGTTTCTTTTGTGAGTATTCACTTGAATGTATGGGTCGGAGCCATATTACTTCTTAATCAAAATATAGAAGGTTTGTAACATTTATTAACTATTTTACCCATACCACATGGGTTTATTTAATGCAATTGAAGAGTAATGTGTTATCATGTTTCAAGAAATTTTATACTATGATTAGTACTCAGTTTGATGCAAAAGTTTTGGAATACATGAGTGGTGAGTTTCAAGACATTTTGGAAGAAAATGGAATTATTCATCAAACAAATTGTGTCAATACTCTGCACAAATGAAGCTGCTAAAAGGAAGAATCATCACCAATTGGAGGTTGCTTATTCCTTGTTGTTTACTATGAATTCTCCTAAGACATACGAAGAAGATATAGTTCTATCTACTATTTATTTAATTAACAAGATGCCAATAAGAACACTTGAATTCAAGACACCATTAGAGCTTCTCAAGTGCTCCAATTCATATGTAATTTCTCCAAAGGTGTTTAGGTGTGTTAGTTTTGTTCATGACCATAGGAACAATATGTGAAAATTGGACCCTAGAGCACTAAAGTATGTGTTTGGTGGTTACTCTCCTACCCAAGAGGGATACAAATGTTAACATACCCCCATAAAGAAGATGTTTGTGAGTATGGATGTTACATTCTAAGAGGAGCAACCATACTTTACTACTCCTCATGGAGAGAATAGACAGGATGTGGAAAGAAAAAACAAAGCCCCATACTCTATTCATTCCCTCATGAAAGTAGAAAAGAATGATGAGGTAGAAACTGATTTGGAAATCGTTTAAGAAACTAGTTCCAAAATGGAGAGATATTTTACTGTAGATGACTCAAAAATACAATTGGAAGAAGCACTAAAGAATAGGAAGTTTCTCGTCACTTTTTCTAGGTGCAAGAACTAGAATTCTAAGAAAGCCATTGAACACTCTACTTATAGCCAAGGCTCATCTCCTAATCCAATTCCAAATCAACGTCATCCTTTTTCCTCATGTGATAAGTCTCTGTACCCTACTTCATCAATTCTAATATTGAAAATTAACTTAAGCTTTCTATTGCTAAGAGGAAGGGTGTTAGAGAACATACCAAATTTCCTAGCTCCTTCTTTGTGTTTTATAACTTACTGTCTTCTTAATATAAGATCTTGTACCACAACTTCATTAATCATATCTAGTCCACAAAACTTGGAAGAGGCTCTAACTGGTCCCAGATGAAAGGAAACCATAAAACAAGAGAAGAGGGCCTTGAAAGGGAATGAGACTTGGGAACTCATTGTACTATCTACTGGAAATAAAATAGTTGGTTGCAAATGAGTGTTCACTATGAAACACAAACCAGATGAGTCTACTAAGATATCCAAAGTTAGACTTGTGGCAAATGGGTTTACACAAACTTATGGAATTGATTATTAAGAACTCTTTGCTCCAATAGCAAAAATGAATTATCCTGCGCTGTAAATTTTATAAGGGAATTTCAATAACTTGATGTGAAGAAAGCATTCCTTTAAGGAGATCTTGAAGAAGCATTTATGGAAATTCCTCTTGGATATGCATTCCTTTAGTATTCTGTAACCTATTTTAGTATTATCTAACCTTTATTGATGATTATTCTCAAACCACCTAAATACATCTAAGGAAAATTGTACTAAGTTATTTTTGATTTTCCAAGACTTTTATGCTGAAGTTAAGACTCATTGTAATGTTTTTATCCATGTGTTATGCAGTGATAACATACATGAATATTTATCATCAACTCTAACAAAAAGTAAGCTATTATTTATCCTTCATAAATTTGTAAGCTTCAACAAATGCAAGCTATTATTATATAATATGTATTTTTTAAATTATAGAAAGCACTTTAACATACTTCTCTGGAGGCTGTAATGTTGGGTATAGTTCATGTAAAATCTTCACAACCTCTGAGAAGTGTAACACTCTCTCAGCCAAACAATATCTCCCTGTTGCTGAAGGAATTTCATACGCCTGAATATGTGCATTTGCAACATCTTTTACATTGATCCATCCGAAACTGAAATTTGGAAATGTTTGTGCACCTTCAACAAAAAAGCAAGTGAAAGAGTAGCTTCTATTAAACAACCCAACAATTGTAATCCACAGGGAAATACTGAAATAAATGAAAACAAATTAGAAATGAGCTTAACTAAGCTTCAAATCAAGGTATGGCTACCAAAGGTTATTTGATACCATGCTCAAGGTATACCTCTCAAGGTGATTCCTTCATATCCTATTCAGCTCCGACATTTATATATTTGAGATAATTTGATTTATAGAGTTGCATGAGGTGATATATAGCTTAAGATCAGCAATTTTTGTAACACATAACTCAAAAATTAAGTACAGTTATTATAACCCTCCATTTCTTATATTTGTTTCCTTTTCTATTTTTAAAATTAGCAATAGCATCTGTCCCTTTTAAATCCACGAGATTTAGAAAAAATAGCGGAGTTAAAAAGGATTCATTCTGATGCAAACAAAGCATATAATAGGATTTTTGTACAGCAGACAACTTGTAAAATAAAAACTACCCTTTAATAGGTTTAAAATTTGTGCACAACTTGAGTTGAGCTCTGGTTGTAAGCGAGGCCCTATTGTCATTGCCGGGTTAATACTAACCATGTCAATGTTGTTTTCTTTTACGAATTTCCAAGCGGCCTCTTCAGCTAAAGTCTTTGAAAGTTGATACCACTTCGGAAACACAAAATGGGAAAATGTAAGAAATATGAACAGCATTTTAACATACCATAGATTAAAGTTCAATACATTTCTGCACAATGGAACAAATACATTAGCACTATAGCTCTACAGTGACTGTCCACTTCACACAAGGTTGAAAATTCTTAGAGATATAACCTATTTTTGGCCTTACAATCTGCACCTAATAGTTTAAGTTTCTAGGATGACTGGTTCCTTGACAATAAGCAATTCTCAAGAAGTTTTAGTAAGAAGGAAACAACTGAAGCAGTTTAACAAGTTTAATGGGTTTTCTCTGCACCAGAATTGAGTTCAGGTTCTCAAAAGTACAAGAAACTGACTTTTTCCAAATGCTAAGTCTTCAAGTGGAATAAAAATACCAGGAAGTATTAACCTGATTACGATATTCTGATGTGGATATTGAGAACAAGCTGAAAAAGCAAGGTTGCACACTACCTAGTATTAGTATGGATATGGAGGACAAGCTGAAAAAGTTCGATGAACTGCATAAAACATAGTTTCCTAGTACTAGCGTTATGTGTTTATTGGTTCTGAGACTGGTTTTGTTCATATTGACTTGTACCTTTGGTGAAGGATTTTGGAAATTTTGGAAAGAGGTTTTGAAGGTTTGAAGGAACAAAAGACATTATAACATTATGCTTTGTTCACATTTATCAGGTGCACCTGGGTGGAGCAGTGTAGTTGACTGACAATGACAAAGGCTTGCAAAACTACGTAGGGCCTTCTGAATTGAATCTGAACTTGTTAGCTGGAAGTTCTTTCCTAGACCCTTAACCGTAGACCTAATTTTGATATTTTTGCCTGAGATACACGCCCTAATAATTTTAAAGTAACTGTCTTCTCTCTGTTTCTTCTGGAAAATTATTGTCTCTTATGTAACTAAAGGCTTTTAATCATTCAAGAGAGGATAAGTAACCCCTCCACATGGAGTCCACTTGTCTAACATTCATTGTTAATCCAATATACAATCATGCCAATCTGATTTTCCAATATATTGGCAAGGCATGTAGAAGAAGTTTAGATAGAAAACACAGTATTCTGGTTCCCGTCTCTATACAACATTCACCGAAACACATGCTCAACCTGCATTAGCTGAAAATTCAACTGAGATATGAAGAAATTATGCACGTACCTTTAATTCCCTACAGACATCTGGAACTGAAAACCATGTCTCATCTATCACTACTGCAGGAGTCCAAGGCTTTCCAGTATATAAAACAGAAGCGAAAGAAGATGTTAAGACAACCCGTTTCACAGATGATGATTTTGCACATGATTTAAGAACATTAAGAGTTCCCTTCAGCACTGGATCAATTAATTTAGCCTGAAATTAGAAGGCAACAATTTAAAGGTTGAAGACAGGCAACCGTTATTTGTTAAATCGATAACAGACCAATAATATCTGTCCTTGACTAACGGACTTCAGATAATTGCCAAAGCATCCCATCCTAAAATACTCAGAAGAAAATTCTACTATCTCAGATTATCAAGAATGCATAAGAAATACCAGAATGTCCCATTTAGCCAATCAGTTCAGATCAATATAAGGTGAGCCAGACAGTTAGTGGTCTATGATAAAAGGAAAAGTCATTGCTTAGCTTCTAAAAGCTTACAACATTGCAAGACATTTCTCCAAAATAAAGGGGTTAAAAAGGCTAATAGCCTTAGGCTTCTTCTCTTCAGTTAGCTAGCAGGCCTATTAGCCATATACATCACAGATAACAGGCCCATTAAAAAATAGTGCTCAACCCTACCAGTCTAATTTGCATAAATGTCCTAGAGTTCGCCCACAAATGAAAAAAGGAAAAAAGAAAATAGCTGCACTTTAAGTCTAATAATGTCCTAAAATTATTCACCACTATACTTTTACTGCTTCATTCTCTCCTTAATCAAAAATCCCTTCTATCTGCAGGAAAAATAGAGTAGAGCAATGCTTAGTGCCAACTCATTTGACAGAAGGCCTCATTATGGAGCTTATTCCACCATAGAACCCTCGCCCTCCCCAAAGCAAAAAGATAATTAGGTAATGAAAAACATTATTAAGAGTCTTCAAACAAATTAATAGCATCAAATAACAAAATGGTTTGCTAACGGAAGACCGCAGTCAGTTATCTTATCTATCAGCAAATATACCTGTGGGTCTTCAGCATTAAAAATAACAGGTGATGCTGTATGAAAGACTCCTTCGCACCCCTCAATGACAGAGTCAAAGGAACCTTCATGAAGATTTGCCTTATAAAGGTGCAATCTGTCCTTTGCACCACCGAGTTTAAGCAAGTGATCTACCTTTTTTGGGTTATCTGCCAGCAGTTTCAAACCAAAATAAATTGATAATTCGAAATGATTCGAATCACAAGTTAACATATATAGTTTCATAATTACACTTGACTCATGTAGTATAAGAATCCTATTCGGAAGAAGAAAAGAGAAAAAAACAGCCACAAGAAACACTGAAAACGTCAAGCCACAAGTATACAAAGCTTCGATTTACAGAAAACAGCATATAAGAAATAATAGGTATATCATTATAAGAATAGATTAGATAGGAAAGCACAGTAATATGGTGTTTTTATCGGAATATACACTATGACATGCATATAAGATCATTGCTTTAATGCCATACACTAGTGTGTTGCCTTTTTGAGAGCATATTTTCCTTTCGTAATCAAAATAGTTAATTTGTAAACAACCACATGGATTATACCCAGAATTTTATAAATAATAACAAAGTCCATAGAAAAAAAAATGTTATTAGAGCCACAGACGCCCTTATAGCGTAGGCCTTTTCAATAGAAATCTTTGTAATTTGGTGCTGAAATCTTTAATCTGAACAGCATATGCTTTTTACAGGAGAAAATAGAAGAAATTAGGAAGGATTAATGAAAATGAGTGATACATATATAGCAATTGTTTGTATTTTGTTGCCTGGCCAAAATCTGCCCATTTCTTCCATCATCAAATCTTCATCTCTATCCAGAACAATTTTGAGGTTTTTACATCTCCTCGCATACCATGTTGGATCATTGCTTCGATATTAATCATACAAATTACCATAATTCTTTTAATTTAATTCCTAAATAAATCAAAAAAGGAGTAAGTTATAAATACTACTATGACATAATTTTCTCTTGTTTCCTTTTTTCTCTCTCTTCTGTCCCTTTTTCTCTCTTCAATGTTTGAAATCAAACTCTAACGAAGAACAACCAAGTAACGATGCTTCAAAATCTGAGATATCAGCGCTAAAATATGCTACTTCTTAATCAGACAATGACTAGAATTTAAAATCTGGAAACTGGTGTCAAGCAATTGCCATTACAGAAATTATGATCGAAATTTATAACACTACAAAGCAACCAAACTGAGAATTGGTGAAGTCACTCACAAGGGTGTGAACGGTGGCCCTGACAGTGTAACCACGAAGAAGAAGGAGCTTGACGATCCATGAAGCAATGTAGCCGGAAGCACCAGTGACGCACACGATCTTTCCTGCACTGCTGCTCATTCTCTCTCTGCTTCTGCTCTCACTGCCCTTTGGTGCATCAACTGTTTCTTTCACATTGTGACGGTGTCGCTACGTGGGTATCAAGAAAACACTTGCTACTGATTCGCCCAATGAAACAAATATCAAAACACACTTGCCATGCCACTGATTGGCCAAATGAATAAAAAAAACATTTTCCACCATTATCTTTGTCTAGTTATGGCGGAGTTGACTCCGTTTTCCATACCTGTTAACAAAACAAAAGGAGAGCATTTTCTGTCAGCCAATAATGCCCAAGAATCTTTGGCAAACTTTTTTGGTTTCTGCAAATTGAATTGTCTAGCGTACGGGACTTAATAAAAGCACCTAACATAATTGTTTATTCTATGCCTACGGTATGCTACAATGCTGTGAACAGTTGGATGGACTGAGAAATTTCCAAGCAAGTCCCTTGGGCTGCCAAGTAGTCCACAAATGCACGCGGCATTCACTAGCTTTCTGCGGGTCGTTGCATCACGTCTACAATTGTTAGGCCCTGCTTTTTCAGCCCGATGCGATACTGGATAGCTTATTCAGAGAGATTAGTTATCCTAAAAATGTGCAAACATTATTTTAATCAAGGAACTCACAGTATTACGTGTCATTTGCTTCAAATAGTGGCTGTTGATGATTATTTTCTAGCTAGTAAACTAGAATTTTTTTTCTTTATTTCTTTATAATTTGATATATAAATTTTATTTTTTTATAATTTTTCTCTTTCTATTTCACTTTTACTCTTTTCTAATTTAATGTTAAGAGATTTATTTACCTAATAAATCATATGTTAAGTGTACTTTACAGAATAAAGTGTAAGTTTACAGCCATTAATAAAAAAATCTATAATCATAATTATCTCAAGTTTATAAATTATAATTTAACTATTTATATTTAATAACAATTATATATATTAATTTTTTTATCAATATTTATCAATATATACTTTGTTTTTTAAAATACATCCTATACTTTAAAGAATTTTAATTCATCTTAAGTTGCATGAATAAATATAGGAATAAGAGTACATATTTGAGAATGGATATATCAATACTTTAATTTTATGATAAAATTTCTATATAACTCTCTAACATAGTTCGTATTCATGCTTCAAACGAATCAAACTTTCATAAAACTTTCCTGTAACTTCCTTTATTGCAATTGCTTCAGCCATCACAATGGAACCAGCAACAATTGCCCAGCCTTTGTTGCTATCAATCAGCCAAGTTCTTGGGAAGGTTGAAAAACTGGCCCGAAGAAATGACAAGTAGTAAATCCAATCGGGTTTAAAAGGCATTAGATGTGGGGAATTCTTGAATACAACTAGAGCTACAAAACATTAAATCTTCATTTTAGTAATATATTTGTACTAGATATATATCTACACCCGTCTTGAATATCAAAAAGGTTGCTCTCATGAAATCTGTTTGTGGGAGCAACAAATCATTATAATTGTTCTGTGGGTCGTTAATTTATGTAAATTTTATAATAAATTTAATAATATAAATTTTATGAAATAAGATTGTGTAAAAATATGAAGCTTGTCGGGAGTCAAACAAAATTCAATTATATTCAAAATCAATTTTTTGAGAGTCCATACTCATAAAATTAATTATATATAATTATATTTAAAAGTTAATTATGCATAAAAAAAGCTATTAATATTTTACAACACCCAGTACAAAAGAGTTGCTAAATTGATCTTTTATCATTATTAATTTAATTCCCAAAAATTATTTTGTTCTTAAAAAAAGAAAATGTTTATAATGAATCAAGATGACAAGAAATTAAACTTTTTCACGGTATTTTCTTAAGTCTCATCTTCATTTAAGTTGTAGCATCAGGAAAATTTTGTAAGCTTTAGGAATATCTAGAGAATATCACTATCACAACCACTTTCTTTATTTCAAAAATATCAAAGAAAGGGGACAGAATATTCTATAATGTTTTTTTTTTTAATCATCAGCCTTATTCAGGCTACAACTCAAAAAGGAATTCATGGTACTCAAAAATATTAATAAAATATCGTTATTGCAATTGTTTTCCTAATTATTCATCAATGGAATTGTTTTACTACAAACTATAACAATTCTCATTTCGAAAGAGTGAACAAAATTTTATGACATTTCCGTAAGTCTCACCATCATTTATGCTAAGGCTGAGGTAATCCAAATGGAAGCATATAATAGAGATGAGAACTAAATAGAAAACAAAATATTTCAGACGCATATAATCTTTGATGATATAATTAAGTTATTAAAAATTAAGTGAAAATAAAATTATAAAAACAGTAAAGCTATGCTAAATATTATATTATGATTCCCCTAATTTGTATATATATATTTGTCACTCATACTTGTTGAAATGTTCAGTGGAAGTCATCATTAATTGTAAGTTTTCAGCTCCGGTGGGATATGAATGCACCCACTATTACTGCAGGTCAACTAAAAAATTATGGAGAACTCAATATTCTTTTGTGCAGATAGGGCATGAAAGGTTTGAAGGGGAGAACACCTTTCTCACAACAGTTTTGTAGATAGTTTATTTTTACAAATCATATAATATAATTGTAAGATTTAATAAATTTAATGGTCTAAATTATATAAAATAAGGATTATAGTAAATGTTGTTCTAGCCAGAAGGCTTGATTGGCTTAGAGGGCAGGCAAATCAACGTCATGCCAGTTGCTTTCCTCAAGGATCATGGAATCAGATCTTGCCGATGACACCTTTATTTTCATTATACTGGTTAACCTTAGTTTCACATTATTCCTATGCAAGCATTGCTAAGCATATGGTACAGACGATGGAGTTTGTAAAGCCGAAGGCATTGGCATAGCTGCAACTTCTAAACTAAAAGTTGACAAACTTCTTCTCTTTAAAGCTTTCCACAGTCTCCCTAAGGCCCACCTCTAATGGTATATATTCAATTCCCAAGCTCCGGGCCTTCTCTTGGGACACTTCATATGTTGCCACAAAGGGCTCGTTGTCCACACACCTGAGGATAAGTTATTTAAATTCCAAGGATTAATTAGAAAAATTGGAAAATTAAATTTGAATTATCTAAAACTATACTTAGAGAAAGAATAATAACTAGGGAGTAAGCCATTTGTGTTATCCAATGTTACTAAAGAGAAAAGGTTTTGATAGTTTTTCACGTCATTGAAATGATTATTTGGTACATGCTTTAATTTGAAGAATTATTTCATCTATACTATAAATAAAAATGTAGAAATTAGATACTTTTTTTACTTAAAATACTCTTAATTTTATTTATTAAAATAATATTTTTTATAAATTTAAATTATCTTAAAAACTTTTATTAAGATTAGTTATACTAAATGATGCTCGAAGTAGGATAGATGTACAATAATAAATTCTTGTACTATTGACATTGAAATTTTTTATATATAAATATTAGATGAACTTTTGAAATTATACAAATACATAACTTACTTGTGTGGAAGTGGTAACGTTGGGTACAGTTGATGCAAAATCCTTACGAGTTCCGAGTAGTGTACTACTCTCTCGGTTATACCATACCTTCCACTTGCTGAAGGAATTTCGTATGCCTGAATGTGAGCGTTTGCAACATCTTTCACATTCACCCATCCGCAGCTAAAATTTGGAAAGCTTTCCGCACCTGCATCAACAAGGATGGAGATTAATTAGGTGATTTTTATATTAAAAAAATTACAGAGAGACAAAAATAAAATTAAAAAATTTATTAAAAAATTAAAAGAAATTAAAAAAGTCACAAAAAACTAAAAGTTAGATTATTTAAATTTGCATCAACACATGTAAGTCAAAAAGATTGGCTATATTAATAAAAAAAATGTTACTCTTACAACATATGAAAATAATCAACAAATATGACACAATTTAAGAACTGTTTCATGTTTAGATTTTATAATTTAAATTATTAATTTTAATAAATATAATTTAAAATTTTTTAATTAAATATATAATTTAATTTATGAAAAAAAGACAACAAAAATTACCATTTAATAGGATTAGAACTACAGCAATACTTGCATTCAGCTCCGGTTGTAAGAGAGGCCCTACAACCATTGAAGACATGATAGAAACCATGTCGATGTTGTTTTCCTTCACGAATTTCCATGCAGCATCTTCAGCCAATGTCTTGGAGAAAGCATACCAATTCCCCACCTTAAAGAACAAAATAGGAAAATGCATCGGGATATACTGGTATAGGTAGTACGTAGTACTCAGTACTATGTGAGGACTAAAACTTTTCTTGTAAAAAAGGGTTTATACTTTTGAAGTTCATGATTTAGTATACAAGATTTAAGATTTTAAATTTAATATTTAAAATTTTAAAATTTTAAATTTAAAATTTAAAATTAAGAATTTTAAGTTTAAGAATTAAGGATCAAAATTTTAGTGTTAAAAGTGTTAGCATTTGTAGTTTTAGTGTCGAGTTTTAAAATATTGGGTTTAAGATTTTAGAATTTAAAATATAAAATTTATGATTTATGATTTAGGGTTAATAATTTAAAATTTAGTGTTTAAGGTTCTACATTTAGGATTTTAGGATTTGCAATTTAGTGTTTAGAGATTTAAAGTTTGAGATTTAGAAATTACAATTTAGTGTATGGAGTTTATGATTTAATTTTTTAAGGTTTAAGAGTTAGAATTAGAGTTTTAGAGTTTAAAATTTAGGTTTTGAAGTTAGAGTGTGAGATTTATGGTTTATCATTTAAAATTTAAGGTTTTAGAGTTTAAAGTTTTAAGATTTAACATCTATGATTTTAGGGTTTAATGTTAAGGTTTCTAAAGACTTTGGCTTTAGTGTTTGAGGTTTCAAATTTTGGAATTTAAAGTATTAAGATTTAAAGTTTTAGAGTTTAATATCTTAAAATTTAGAATTTTAAGATTCAGAGTTTTAGACTTTGAAATATAAGATTTGTGGTTTAGAATTTATAAGGGTGATCACAACCCACTGAAAGCATTTCAACCCGATTCAAAATCATTTTAAAAAGATGTATGCATCAAGTTGGATCAATTTTCGAGTTGATTTGGATGAATTTATGATTTTAAATAGGTTTATTCGATTGGGTTAGGGTTGACATGTTTCATCCCATGATAACCCAACCTGATTCAAAGATAAAACACATTACACATTTGGTTTTCCATTCTCTTTTCACTTTGTTTTAAGCAAAACATTGTTACCTACAATTATTTCCCATTCACACCTAAAACTCACCATTTCCCTCTTTCACAATCTTGCTTTCTTGCCCAAAAATCAACAAGTCAACATTTTCCTTTTTCACCCCAAATCAAGGCTAGATAAGAGGAAGCAAGTATCAACCAAAGACACCAAATGAGAGAGCAATAGTGATTTGAATGGCAAATGCGAAGGCTGATGTTCCCAGTGGCATTTCTTGTCAAGACCTTTCAAATTATCCCATGGCATTACCTCCACAAGATCAGCTACAACACTACATTGATGGGATCTATGATTTCTTCCACTCTCAATCCCACCCTTCCTCCTTTGTGATTCTCGACACTAACCCCAACCCTCTGACCTAAACCTCAAATGATAAGGCACCATAACTCATTTGTGCATCAGAGAGACCACCCTTTGATACTGTTTCTGTCTCCTATTGACATTGCAATGCAGAACAGTGACCAAAAAAGAAAATGATGAAAAAAAAGTGAGTGTGGGAAAATGGGTTTTGGAATAATATTGTAAAATTCTGAATTTTTAGAGTTGCTATAATCTAATTTTAAAAGGTGAAATTGCACACCAAAATTTAGGTCTGCATCACAAAAATCAGGTTCGAATGTTGATTACATATAAAAAAGGTATTAGTATCCTTACAATGCCTTTGCAGTATCATATTGGTATTTTGTTGCTTTTTAGTTTCAAATTGTGCTTTGATTTTTGCTGAAAATGAACTTGTTTATTTTTTAATTTTTTGTTTATCTCACCATGGTTTTTTTGCACATAATCAAGCGTGATCTATAATTAATACCACCAATGAGTAGCTTTTAGCCATTGCTTGGGAAAGGGTGGATTCGATGCCTGGTTCATCCAAGATTTACATCAAGACTAATTTTCTATCTTGATTAGGGATTGACCTAACTTGATTGGAATTTAGAAATGTCTAGTTTGACTAGGGTTTTCAAGGTTATTTCTAAATTTTATGAGATTCTCAGGAGAGATATGAATTTGATCACGTCAATCGAGATATTGTCAATTTCTTCAATACAACCAAAGACGTAACTACCCTTGGGATGGTTAGCAATGATTGCTCCCAACAATCACACTAATAACTATTATTGAAAAGATTCAAAATAAATTGGTGCTTTAGGGAGCATCAACTTTTGGTATGTACGTTAAAAGGATTCTGTCGATTTCTCCAAAATAGCCCACAACATAGTTATATTAGGAAAGGCCAACAACGGCTACTTTCGCCAACCGCATGCGCTATTACACTTAGAGGGATTAAGGCTCTAAAAAGAAGGCAAGATCCTTAAGAAAGGGTATTGGGTTTCTAGGTTCAGATGCTAACCCCGTTTAATGAATTATGTCAATTTTTTCAACGTAATTCATAATATAATTCCCTCAGAATAATTGATTGTAGTCATTTTCGCCAACTACACCAACGACAGTTATCAAGGATTTGAAATTTTGGACTAATTTGAAATGACAATCCCTTTCCTTGAATTTTGGCAAAAATGTATGACTCTCAAAATATTACTTTTTAGTTCAAAAGAAAGAAAATCACTTCCAAGAGTTTGAAAATTTCCCAAATTTATCCCAAATTTAGCAACAATCAAATCAAATAATAAAATTAAATGAAACATCAATACAAATGTCTCAATATTTTCCACATTCAATGTGAGTTTAACAAACTAAGAAAATTATAAAAATAAAAGCATGAATATTAAATCTAATCCAAATCAAATTTAGTTCATGTTGAAATTTATGATTCATTAAAAAATAATAAAAAATGGGCCTAAACATAGACCAACACAAGAAGAGGCCATGGTTTGATAAGGCCAAATCGTGGCCTTCTTAGTTTATTCTAAGACAGCAAGCATTTTTTTCTGTGTATATATATATGTATGAGGATAAGGGGATGGGGCAACCACGGTTTGGGTTCTTGGCCCAAGCCGTGGCAGTCTCCTTGCAAAAGTCACTTTTTCACCTTCTACTTTTTTTTTTAATTAATTAATAATATATTTAAAAAGTAATCTTGATAAATTTTATGATTTTTTTATTAAACTTTAAATTTTTTTTTTTAAAAATAATGTTGATTTTGTTAGATTAAATTGTGAAATTAAAATAATTTTTTTGCATAATAAATTTTTTAATATTTTTTTAAATAAAAAAAAATAATATAAATGATACAGTTAAATTTCACAACCTTTATCCAAATTTTTCAAACTAATATAAAAAATTCTCAAAAAATATTGGTTCCAACTACATATTTTATTTTATTTTTTTAAAATATTTTTTTTCATTTATTTTGAAAAGGCACCTCATGAAGGATGCGATGAACCCTTCTCATTTACATGTCGGAGGAAGGCACAAGTAGTTTTTGCTATCATAGCTCTGGGTTATACCAGAGCCACCCTAACTTATGGTGGTTTTCGACACCACAGGTGACTCAAAGGCTGTGGCTCATGCCGCCGTCATACCAAGCAACAGTGCTGCCCAGTGACAGCACTGTAATGACACAAGAGAAGAACGTGAGTTCTTCTTTGTAACAGCACTTTTCTTCAACTGAATTTCTGTGTATCCTAAATCCAAAACTTTAGCCAAGACTTACTCAAGCCTCATAACATTACAACAAGATAAATCCAAAAAATATTAGACTATGATAGAGACATTCATAAATAGAGATTTAAGAAACTCGTCAATGAACAAGTAATGGGCATACCCAATCATAAACCCTCAGCTCCTCTTCACGAACCTTCGCTTTTGTACTTCCTCTCCTACTTTGGCTGCTCTCCTCCTTTGCTTTCTCTTAGGTTCTCCCTTTTCTCTTACTCTGCTTAGCTTTTCTCATCCTTTCTTACTCTATTTGATCCTTCCCACTCTCCTCTAAGCATAACCCCTTATATAGAGCTTAAATCAGTAGTTTCCACACATTTTCTGCCCTTTCCTTCTGCCAAAATTATCTCTAGATTAACTGCATTAAATGGATGTGGCGTGATTGTCCTCTTTATCAACACTTCCGTCTTCTACCTAATTCCCTATTTTCTTTCTTGCCAGTACTCTTTTTGTGTTTTTTTTATATTTTTATTTTTTACTTTTTTTTTCTTTTTTTAAAAAAATACTATTAGCATTTAAGATCCAAAAATATTTTTAAACTTTTCATTCTCATTTGATTAATCTCTAATAAAAAGCATACATGTAAATTAGAAAATTTTAAATCCTACACAGAGGTTTACCATAATTTTTAGGGTGTGAACAAAATTCGATATTTATATCTCCCTATGTATACTCTCTCACTTATTTTCTCTGTATCACCCATCATTCAAAAAAGCTACCGACTTTCTTCTTCACACATTTATTCTCTTCATCTTCCTCCGCACACCACCTATTTTCTTCTACCACGGTGGTCTTTGGTAACTGAGTTTCAAATGACAACTGGGTGAATCTAGAATGTTACCAACCCGCTTGAACCTACTCAAACCCACCTGAACCGCTGGAATCTGAAAATCTGTTTTATCGGTCGAAACCAGTGTAGCCTAATCTTGACATGGGTTTAATCAGTTTCCATTTTTTTAGCTCAAACTTGACCTGACTCATGATTAGCTTTAAGGATTTAGATCTTATGATTAAAATTTAATATTAAAATTTAAAAATTAAAATTTAATGTTAATATTCAACCTGCATTAGCTTCAAATTTTCAAATCTTGATACTTAAACGAGATTTAAAGTATGAAATCGGAACTTTTATCGATAGGAAATTTATTAAGTTGTCACTAGAATAATTAATTATTAAGTCATCATTAATATATAAATTTATTTAATTTAATAATTTAAATTTATTTAAATAACAATAATAGTAATAAATGAAATCTTATTTTATTAAATAGAATTAATTAAATTTATTTAAATTAATATTTAATAAAATTTAAATTTATAAAAATATCAAAAGCACATACCTTCAATTCCATACAGAACTCTGGTTTTGAAAACCATGTCTCATCAACCACAACTTGAGGAGTTCGAGGCTTTCCATTGAATAAAACAGCAGCTTCGGAAGATGTAAGGATAACTCGTTTCACAGATGAAGATTATGCACAAGATCTTAGAACATTAAGGGTTCCCTTCACCGCCGGATCAACTAATTCTGTCTGATGAAATCAGGAAAGAACAGTTGAAAACTAGTTAATAGGTAGCAGATATTTTTGAACAAGACAAGAAGGCTAAAGTGTCTGTCCTGACCGACAGCAAAGCATCCCTTCCTAAAGCATAAGATAAGATAATATTATCAACAAAGTAAAGATGCATAATCATTGCTAATGTTTTAAGTTAAAGTATTTATTATTGAAAATTTAGGTTTAAATGTTGAGATCGTTTGAAGGAACCTATCTAAATGTAAATTATTTTTGTATTTAATAAAAATGTAAAAATATTGTGTAAAAATTTCTTAAAAAAAATATAACTTTTTTATTCATCTGGTAAAAAATTATTTATGAATTTCAAATTCAATCACATGCTTTTCCGGTTGTTTTTACAGTATTTTTATTTTCAAAGCTTTAAGCATTTGATTATAAAAATATACCTGTGGGTCCTTAGCATCAAGAATAACAGGGGACGCGGTGTGAAAGACGCCTTCACACCCCTCAACAACAGAGTCAAAAGAGCTTTCTTCTATAAGATTTGCCTTAAACAGGTGCAATCTGTCCTTCGCACCATCAAGTTTAAGCAGGTGATCCAACTTTTTATGATTACCTGCAGGCAGGCAATTGGCAACAAAAACAGAAGTTACACCAATGGTTTTTGCACTTTTTGAGGGCTTATATTTGGCCTATGGTACTTAAGATAAGAGACACTCACCTGGGTCGCGAACGGTGGCCCTGACAGTGTAGCCCCGTTGAAGAAGAAACTTGACCAGCCATGAAGCAATATAACGGGAATCACCAGTGACGCACACGATCTTTCCTGCACTGCTGCTCATTCTCTCTCAGCTTCTGCTCTCACTGCCCTTTGGTGCATCAACGGTTTCTTTCACATTGTGACGGTGTCGCTACGCGAGTATCAAGAAAACACACTTGCTACTGATTGGCCAAATGAATAAAAAAACATTTTCCACCATTATCTTTGTCTAGTTATGATGGAGTTGACTCTGTTTTCCAGACCTGTAAAAAAAAAAAAAAAAAAAAAGGAGAGCATTTTCTGTCATCCAATAATGGCCACCAATCTTTGGCAAACTTCTTTGGTTTCTCCAAATTGAATTGTCTAGCATACAGGACTAAACAAGAGCACCTAACATAATTGTTTATTCTATGCCAAAGATATGCTACAATGCTGTGAACAGTTGGATGGACTGACGGAAATTTCAAAGCAAAGCCCTTGGGCTGCTAAATAGTCCACACATGCACACGGCATTCACTGTCTTTGTGCGCGTCGTTGCATCAGGTCTTCAATTGTTAGCCCCTGCTTTTTCAGCCTGATGCGATACTGGATGGCTTACTCAGAGATTAGTTATCCTTGAAAATGTGCAAACATTATTTTAATCAAGGAACTCACAATATAACGTGTCATTTTCTTCAAATGGTGTCTGTTGATGATTATTATCTAGCTAGTAAGCCGGAATTTATTTTTTATTTCTTTATAATTTAATGTGTAAATCTTTCTTTTTTCAAATTTTTTCTCTTTTTATATTACTTTTACTCTCCACTAACTTAATATTAAGGCATCTATTTTTTTAATAAATTATATTTTAAATATATTTTAGAAAGTAAAATATAATTGAGTAACTATTGATAAAAAAATTATAATTATAATTATCTTAAATTTATAAATTATATATCACCTATTTATATTTAATAATAATTATATTTATTGATTTTTTTGTTAATGATCATTAACGTATATTTTATTCTTTAAAATATATCTTATACTTTAAAAAATTTCAATTCATCTTAAATTGTAAGAATAAACATAAGAAAAAGGGTACATATTTAAGAATAGATATATCAATGCTTTGTAAAAAAAATTCTATACTACTCTCTAACGTATTTCGTACTCAATGCTTCAAACGAATCAAACTTTCATAAAATGTAACTTCCTTTTTGGCAATTGCTTCAGCCATCATAATGGAACCAGCAACAATTGCCTTGCCTTTTATTGCTATCAATCAGCCAAGTTCTTGGGAAGGTTGAAAAACTGGCCCCAAGAAATGACAAGTTGTAAACCCAATCGGGCTTAAAAGGCATTAGATGTGGGGAATTATTGAATACGCCTGGATCTACAAAACATTAATTCTTCATTTTAGTAATATATTGTGCTAGATATATATCTACACCCCTGTTTGTGGAAGCAACAGATCATTATAATTGTTCTGTGGGTTGTTAATTTATGTAAATTTTATAATAAAATTAATAATATAAATTCGATGAAATCAGATTATGTAAAAATATGAAGCTTGTTGGGAGTCAAACAAAATTCAATTATATTCAAAATCAATTTTTTGAGAGTCCATACTCATAAAATTAATTATACACAAATTATATTTGAAAGCTAGTTACGTGTAAAAAAATGTATTAAAATTTTACAATATTTATTATAAAAGAGTTGCTAAATTGATCTTTTATCATTATTAATTTAGTTTATTTAATTTTCAAAAATTATTTTGTTCTCAAAGAAAAGGAAATGTTTATAATAAATCAAGATAATAAGAAATTAAACCTTTTCACGATATTTTCTCGAGTCTCATCTTCATTTAAGTTGTAATTTTGGAAAAATTTTGTAGGCTTTAGGAATATCAAGAGAATATCACTATCACCACCACTTCCTTTATTTTGAAAACATTGAAGAAAGGAGATAGAATATTCTATAATGATTTTTTTTTTTTATTCATCAGCCTTATTCAAGCTACAACTCAAGAAGGAATTCATGGTACTCAAAAATATTAAGAAAATATCGCTATTGCAATTGTTTTGCTAATTATTAATCATTGGAATTGTTTTACTACAAACTATAACAATTCTCATTTTGAAAGAGTTAACAAACTTTTATGACATTTCCTTAAGTCTCACCTTCATTTATGCTGAGGCTGAGGTAATCCAAATGGAAGCACATAATAAAAACAAGAACTAAATGGAAAATAAAATATTTCAGAAACATATAATCTTTGATGAGACGATTAAATTATTAAGAATTAAATGAGAATAAAATTATAAAAATAATAAGATTATTCTAAATATTATATTATAATTCTCCTAATTTGTATATATATATTTGTCATTAATATTTATTGAAATTTTCAATGGAAGTCATCATCAATTGTAAGTTTTCAGCTCTGGTAGGAAATGAATGTGCCCACTATTACTACCGGGGAACTCAAAAATGATGGAAAAGTCAATACTCTTTTATGTGAATAGGGCATGAAAGGTTTGTAAGGGAGAACAGCTTTTTCATGTCAGTTATGTAGATAATTGAATTTTACAAGTCATATAATATAATTGTAAGCTTTAATAAATTTAGTAGTCTACATTATGTAAAATGAGAGGATTATAATAGATGTTGTTCTAGCCAGAAGGCTTTATTGGCTTAGAGGGGAGACAAATCAACGTCATGCCAGTTGCTTTCCTCAAGGATCATGGCATCAGATCTTGCCAACGACACCTTTATTTTCATTATACTGGTTAACCTTAGTTTCACATTATTCCTACGCAAGCATTGCTGAGCATATGGAACAGACCATGGACTTTGTAAAGTCAAAGGCATTGGCATAGCTGCAGCTTCCAAACTAAAAGTTGACAAACTTCTTCTCTTTAAAGCTTTCCACAGTCTCCCTAAGGCTCTCCTCCAAAGGTATATATTCAATTCCCAAGCTCCGGGCCTTCTCTTGGGACACTTGATATGTTGGCATAAAGGGCTCATTGTCCACACACCTGACGATCAGTTATTTAGATTTGAAGAATTCATTAGAAAAATTGGAAAATTAAATTTGAATTATGTAAAACGATACTTAGAGAAAGAATAATAACTAGAGAGCAAGCCATTTGTGTTATCCAATGTTACTACAGAGAAAAGGTTTTGATAGTTTTTCAAGTTATTGAAATGATTATTTGGTACTTGCTTTAATTTGAAGAATTCTGTCATCTATACTGTAAATAAATATGTAGAAATTAGATATTTTTTTACTTAAAATACTCTTAATTTTATTTATGAAGATAATATTTTTTTATAAATTTAAATTATCTTAAAAACTTTTATTGAGATTAGTTATACTAAATGATGCTAGAAGTAGAATAGATGTACAATAATAAATTCTGGTACAACTGGCTTGCTCACATTGAAATTTTTTATACATAAATATTAGATAAACTTTGGAAATTATACAAATACATAACTTACTTGTGTGGAAGTGGTAATGTTGGGTACAGTTGATGCAAAATCCTTACGAGTTCTGAGTAGTGTACTACTCTCTCGGTTATACCATACCTTCCACTTGCTGAAGGAATTTCGTATGCCTGAATGTGAGCGTTTGCAACATCTTTCACATTCACCCATCCGCAGCTAAAATTTGGAAAGCTTTCCGCACCTGCATCAACAAGGATGGAGATTAATTAGGTGATTTTTTTTTTTAAAAAAATTACAGTATATAAAAAGAAAGACAAAAAAATTTTCAAAAATAATAAAAAAGTCACAGAAATATAAAAGTTAGATTAAACAAACTTGCATCAACACATGCAAGTCCAAAAGATTGGCTATATTAACAAAAAAAATGCTGCTCTTACAACATCTGAAAATAATCAACAAACATGACACAATTTAAGGATTGCCTAATGTTTAGATCTCATAATATAAATTATTAAACTTAATAAATATAATTTAAATTTTTTAACTAAATATTTAATATAATTTAATTTATAAAAATAAGACAATGGATATTAATAAACCAACAACTGTTGTCCAACGGGCACAACTAAAGTATACTCTTTCTAGCGACATCAAACATGCAAGTCAAATAATCGTGGGCAGATGACAAAACTTACCATTTAGTAGGATTAGAATTGCAGCAGTAGTTTCATTCAGCTCCGGTTGTAAGAGAGGCCCTATAACCATTGAAGGCGTGATAGAAACCATGTCAATGCTGTTTTCTTTCACGAATTTCCATGCAGCATCTTCAGCCAAAGTCTTGGAGAGAGAATACCAGTTCGCCACCTTAAAGAACAAAATAGGAAAATGCATCGGGATATACTGTTCTAGGTAGAACGTAGTCCTTGTTATTGAGTACTCAGTACTACGTGAGGATTAAAAATTTATCAAAAAAGGTTTATACATTTTAAATTTATGATTTAGAATATAAAATTAAAAATTTAAATTTAATATTTAAAATTTTAAATTTAAAAATTAAAAATTAATATTTTAATATTTAAGGTGTTAGCATTAATGAATTTTGTGTCAAGAGTTTTAAATTTTTAAATTTATAATTTTAAGATTTAAATTATAAAATTTATGATTTATGATGTAAAGTTAAAAATTTAATATTTAAATTTTAAAATTTTAGAGTTTAAAATTTTTAAAATTTGTAATTTATTATTTAGATATTTAAGATTTAAAATTTAAAAATTAAAATTTTATATATAGAGTTTATGGTTTAGTTTTTAGAGTTAGAATTTCAAATTTTAAATTTAAGTTTTGATGTTAGAGTGTGATATTTATGGTTTAATATTTAAAATTTTAAGATTTAATATATAAAATTTTAAAATTTAATGTTAAAGTTTATGTTTGAAAATTTTAATTTTAAGTTTTAAGATTTGAGAGTTTAAAATTTAAAGTGTTAAAATTTAAAATTTTAAAATTTAATATCTTAAAATTTAAAATTTTAATATATAAGATATGTGGTTTAAAATTTATAAGGTGATCACACCTCACTTAAACCATTTTAACTCAGTTCAAACCATTTTAAAAGGATATGAGTCGGGTTGGATCAGTCTTCGAGTTGATTTGGATGAATTTATGGCTTTAAATAGATTTATTCAGTCGGGTTCAAGTTAAAATATTTCAACCTACTGTAACCCAACCCGATCCGAAGATAATACATTACACATTTGGTTCTCCCTGCTCCTGTCACTTCTTTTCAAGCAAAACCTTGTTACCTGCAATTATTTCCCACTTTCCCGCCCAAAACTCAACATTTCCCTCTTTCACAATCTTGCTTTCTCGCCCAAAACTCAACAAGTCGACGTTTCCCTTTTTCATCCCTAATCAAGCCTAAACAAGAGGAAGCAAGTTTCAAATTATCCTATGGCACTGCCTCTACAAGATCAGCTGCGACTCTACGCCTATAGGATCTACGACCTCTTCCACTCATAATCCCACCCTTCCTCCTCTGCGATTCTCGGCGCTAACAACCCTCCAACGTGAACCTCAAACGACAAGGCACCACAACTCATCTGCGCATCAGAGAGACCACCCTTTGGAACTGTTTCTGTCTCCCTATATATACTCTCTCATTTATTCTCTCTGTATCACCCATGATTCAAAAAAGTTTCCAACTTTCTTCTTCACACATTTATTCTCTTCATCTTCCTCCGCACACCACCCATTTTCTTCTCCCACGGTGGTCTTTGGTAACTGAGTCTCAGGTGACAACTGGGTGAATCTAGAATGTCACCATCCCGTTTGAACCCACCGAAGCCAACCCGAACCGTTGTAACCCGAAAATCCTGGTTTTGAAGTTTATCGGTCGGAACCGGCGTAGCCTAATCTTGACACAGGTTTTGTGGCTAAGCTCGACTCTGAGTCGACCCACTAAAGATTTAGAACTTACGATTAAAATTTAATGTTAATATTCAACCTGCATTAGCTTCAAATTTTCAAATTTTGATACTTAAAGAAATTTAAAGTATGAAATCAGAACTTTTTATCGGTAGGAAATTTATTAGGTTGTCACTAGAATAATTAATTTATTAAGTCATCATTTAATATATAAATTTATTTAATTTAATAATTTAAATTTATTTAAATAATAATAGTAACAATAAATAAAATTTTATTTTATTAAATAAAATTAATTAAATTAATTTAAATAAATATTTAATAAAATTTAAATTTAGAAAAATATCAAAAGCACATACCTTCGATTCCATACAGAACTCTGGCTTTGAAAACCATGTCTCATCAACCACAACTTCAGGAGTCAGAGGCTTTCCATTGAATAAAACAGCAGCTACGGAAGATGTTAGGATAACTCGTTTCACAGATGAAGATTTTGCACAAGATTTTAGAACATTAAGAGTTCCCTTCACCGCCGGATCAACTAATTCTGTCTGATGAAATCAGGAAAGAACAGTGAAAACTAGTTAATAGGCAGCAGCTATTTTTGAACAAGACAAGAAGGCCGTTATGTCTGCCCTGACTGACAGCAAAGCATCACATCCTAAAGTATAAGATAAGATAACATTATCAACAAAGTAATGATGCATAATTATTACTAACGTTTTAAGATTAGGTATTTAATATTAAAAATTTGGGTTTAAATTTTGAGATTGTTGAAAGTGAATCTAATCTAAATGTAAATTGTTTTTGTATTTAATAAAAATATGTAAATATTGTATAAAAATTTTTAAAAATAAAATAATTTAACTTTTTGGCTAAAATATACAGAACTCCCCTAAACTTTAGGTTGATTTTAAAAAACTCTCCTAAACTTTAAAAATTTTCAAATGACCCTCTTGAACTATAAAAAATTTTTAAATAACCTCTTCCGTCAAGTTTTTTGTCAAAATTTAAGAAAATAATAAAAATGACCTTCATTATAAAATTGAGAAATTGAAGGCCGTGAACAGTAAACTTTTAGAGTTTTAACATTAAACCTCAATCCTAAACCCTAAATCCTAAATTCTAATACCTAAACCCTAAATTCTAAACCCTAAACCCTAAACCTTAAAACTCTAAACCCTAAATCCTAAAATCCTAAGCCCTAAGCCCTAAACCCTAAGTCCTAAACCCTAAATCTTAAACCCTAAGCTCTAAGCCCTAAACCTTAAATCCTAAACCCTAAACCCTAAACCCTAAACCCATAAATCCTAAACCCTAAATCCTAAACCCTAAACCCTAAATCCCAAACTCTAAACTCTGAACCCTAAACCCTAAATCCTAAATCCTAAAATCCTAAATCCTAAAATCCTAAATTCTAAAATCCTAAACCTTAAACCCTAAATCCTAAATTATAAATCTATATTAGATTTTCTTCTTTTGTATTTATGGTAGATTTGAAAATGTATTTGCATTTGAAGGGTATTTTTGTCTTTTTATTTGGTCAAAGTGAAAGTTGATTAAAAAACATTCAAATTTTGACAGAAAACTTGACGGAAGAGGGTATTTTGAAAATTTTTCATAGTTCAAGAGAGTCATTTGAAAATTTTTAAAGTTTAAGAGGATTTTTTAAAATTGACTTAAAGTTTAGGGAGGTTCTATGCATTTTAGCCTAACTTTTTTTATTCATTTGATAAAAAAATTATTTATGAAAAATTCTTTTTTTTTTCATTTTCAAATTCAATTATATGCCTTTCTGGTTGTTTTTGCAGCGTTTTTATTTTCAAAGCTTAAAGCATTTGATTGTAAAAATATACCTGTGGGTCTTTAGCATCAAAAATAACAGGAGACGCGGTGTGAAAGACGCCTTCACACCCCTTAACAACAGAGTCAAAAGAGCATTCTTCTAAAAGATTTGCCTTAAACAGGTGCAATCTGTCCTTCGCACCATCAAGTTTGAGCAGGTGATCCACCTTTTTATGATTACCTGCAGGCAGGTAATTAGCAACAAAAACAAAAGTTACATCAATGGTTTTTGCACTTTTTGAGGGCATATATTTCCGCCTTTGGTGCATAAGATAAGAGACGCTCACTTGGGTCGCGAACGGTGGCCCTGACAGTGTAGCCCCGTTGAAGAAGAAACTTGACCAACCATGAAGCAACGTAACCGGATGCACCAGTGACGCAAACCAGCTTTCCTGCTCCGCTACTCATTCTGACTCCGCATGAATTCTTTCCACCGGCTGCTGTCATGCTATATATGGGAGTAGGCGAGAGGCGGGCGCCTAATTAACCACCATCACTCCAACAGTTGCCGTTGCTTTATTGGTTATTGGGTCGCTTGTCATATCCTTTATAAGATAGCAATTGAACCAATAAGTATTATTAAAGTTATGTTATTTCTATAATTTTATAAAAATTTATATTTTGTTATTTTTATAAGATTTAATAAAATTATTATTTAAATTTTTATTCATAAAAATTTAATAAATTTTAATTTATAAGAATTCAAGTGAATTAAACCATGCATCATATTATTTTTAATTTATATAAATACATGTTTTTAGCCTTACAAATTTTTTATATTCTGAAATAAATAAAATTTAAAATAGTATAATTTGTACTTAAATTATAAAGTTAAGAAAGTGAGTTTAACACGGCTCTACTATTTTTGCCATTGCTAGATGTTTGTGTTGTGTACGTTATCTCCTTCATTTAGTCATGTTTCCATCTATGCTGGTCCAAGGGCGCGGGTTGGCCTGGAAAGGCGGCGACGTTTTGTTGTTTGCTTCCCCTTTGTTGCATCATCTAGCACAAGTAACCACAATGATACGACATATGCCAGCCTAATTATTGGATGTTAGCCAGCTCTGAAAGTACATGGCCGCCAGTTTGTACTTTTAACAAAGCAGTCGCATTTTGATTTATTTTAAAATTTTTTGATTTAAAACTAAAACTTTATATATAACTACATCTATATATATATATATTTTAAATAATTTATCTTTACACTTATTATCAAGAAAAGCATATGGCTACCTTTGCCTTCTCAATAATATTCTTGATCTCACTGATCACTTTCAATATGCCATTGGCAATTTTGGGATAAATGGCCCCTCAAAAGTGATGTCTTCTACACTAACATGAAGAAAGAGGTTGGGGAGAAGTAGAAGCTTAATCATTTACCTCTGATCATAAAATTATATTAGCTAATTAATCTGGAGAACTAACAGCATAATCTTATTCACTCTGACAATTTTGTTGTTGATGAAAATTTTATATTAATGTATTTTTAGGCATATATGGCTTGGACTGCTCACTACAAGAAAAGAAAATGCGATTTTTGATGAAAACTTTTATTTTTATGTACTTTTAAGCGTGCATGGCTTAGATTGCTCATTTAAAAAAAAAAAAAAAAGCGATTTGCAACAGAAAAATTTATTGCAAATCACAATTTTTTCTATTGAAAATTTGAGACAAAATTGAAATAAAATTTCATTGCAAATTTGTAATGGACTATTTTTCATCACTAATAGTTTGTCTATCACTATTCTATTGCAAATTTAAGATGAAATTAAAATTGTCCACCGCAAGTTGACATTATAAGACTAAAAGGGAGGATAAATTATGTGCCAAATCCGTTTCAAATATTATCATTTTGTCATAAATTTTCCCCAATAGGATAAATTTCATCGCTATTCCATCATATATTTAAGACAAAAATTGACCATCACAAAAATTTTGTCACTAATGTAATGATGTCCGTCCCAATCTGTCGCAAAATTTGTCCTTCCGTCTCAAGTCCTTCGTTAATGTGATGATTTTCATCTCAAAACTGTTGCAGATATACATATTCTGTTGCAAACCCATTCTTGATGTGATGATTTCAATCCCAAATTCATCATAGATATACACATTCCTTCGCAAATCCGTTTCTAATTGAATCAATTCCATCCCAAATCCATTCAAATCTAGACATTTCATTGTAAAAATGAAAAATTTGCACAAAAATTTCTATTTAGCATACATTTTGCCTTCATTAAAAATTACAAAACCTATTAAATATCCAAAAACAAAGCAAATAAACAAAGAAACTATGGGACAAACCAATATATTAAATTGTCCCAAATTGATCCATAATTAACTAGCACATATAATTGTGAAATTCATCCAACTATAATCAATCATAATCATATAATCCAACCAACAATCAAAGATAAGCAAATCATGCTACTCAGTAACCTTATCATCCTCATCACTACTATCTGAGGAATCAAACAAGCTACTGGAACTGAAGCTTTATCCTGTCTATGTGAATCCGTTGACAATCTTGAGGGATCAAGACAAGCCATTGGAATTGGAGCTTTATCTTGCCTACGTAGGTTTGCTGGCAATCTTTATATCAAACATCATTGCAGCTAGTTGTGCAATCTAACCATTCTAATCATCAATTTGTGAATTGCATTTTGCAATTGCTTCTTTAGCTGCTGATTCTTTACTTGGTGTCCCAGTGGGTCGAAATCGGATGGTGCATCAGAGAATGTGGACTTCATAAAGTTACCCATTGAACCAAGTTCATAAAGTTTGTCTTTCTTGTTCTTACCTCTAATTTTATCCAAAGAGGAGACTAGACTCATCCACCTGTGATGGGCTAGCTCCAAAAGAGTCACCCTCAGTAGATGCATGAGATAATGAAGTAGCTTCCTTCAGTTGCATGACTTTATTATGCAAAAAAGAATGCATAAGTTAGTTTAAATAATTAAACGTTTAATTAAAAAAAGTAAATGAGAATTGACCTATGAATTCTAGGAACTTACTACGATCTCTTGAGATCTAACATCCACCCACTGCTCAGTTCCCTTACAAGGGTGAGTCTTTTGAAACATGTCCCATTTGCTTACTTGCTTACTAATTTGGATCTCCTATACCAATTTTGAGTAACGAATATGTTATATACTTAGATATCTTGAAATTGACCAATTACTATACAAGAAAACATACCAATTTTCTGTTGACCTCATTATGATTAATGAACCCCTAGTAAGCAAGGAACCACCTGTTTTAGAAGCCTAATTTTTTTTTGCTGTTTGGGACATAATAAGAAACTCTGGAGAATTCCATCTATCTTTCTTCCTTCCCCAAATAGAATTAGATTTATTAGGTGGCTACTTGTCCACGTTCTTCCAAGCTCGAACCGTCTTTTGACAAAGTCAATACTAGCCTGATGATTCTAATTTTTACAGATTTTGTGATCAAGTTACTGAAGCCACTTGTTCTTTTTCTATAAAAGGTTGCTATAAACAACTTAGGTATCATAGGGATTAAATAATGAAACTAATGGTAAGTATAACTTGATTTTACTAACTTTAAAGTCTTTAAACCAAACATAATGAACCCTCTGACAAGTTTATCATTGTAGACATCTAATTTTATTTGAATATTAAAAAATAAAAGTAGATCTATGAGTAATTTTCAAATTTTTTCTATCCAATTAAATTTTTTGAGAAAATTGATTGAATAAGGACAGAAATATTTATGATACTTTTGGGTCTAAATGTTAATGAATTATCCTTATTTAATTTTAATTTTAATTTTAGTTTTAATTAAAACTAATAAAAACAACAAAAAAAGAAAAAAAATCAAGAAAGAAAAAATCAAGAAAAAAAAAAGTTAAGCAACGTAGATCGGCCACAGACTTTCCCCGCCCCTCCATTAAAGAGAAAAAAAAAAAAAAAAACAAGAAGAGAGAGACAGAGCGACAGAGCAGAAAGGGTGCAGGGGAGCAGAAAAACAACAGTTGGGCTTCACAGAGACAAAAGAGGGGAGAACTAGGAGACTTGACTTCACATACAATCATAGTCACAAAGAGAGGAGACAAACAGAGGAAGAACTAGGGGAAGAGAGATTTAGGAACTCTTACACAGAAGAGATCAAGTGGACGCCACTCCAAGGGGTCATCATTTACATGCACATAGACGAGTGGGAGAAGAGTTGAGAAAGACTTGTCGTCTTCACCAGGCTGGTGCCTTGTTTCTGTCTACGTCTTGTTCTTGCTGAAAGTGTCCTGTGTGTGCCCATTTGGTTAAGTTCTTTTTGGGTTGCTTTAAGTAGTTTTGGGAGTCACCTTCTAGGGAGAGAAAGAAAGGTGATGGAAGCACTATTAAAAAAAAAAAGAGGGTAGAGAAAAGGACCTCCTCTGGACGGCTGCGGGAACTGGCACTGGTGGGAAGACCAGTGGTGGCCTGTGCCACCGCCGGCACGAAGGTTCCCGACTCATAGCCGAGTTTTTAGGTGGACAACTGCGTCTCCACCCCACTCATAAAAAAAAATAAAAATAAAAAATTGTTAAAAAAAATGCATGGTTAAATTCAAAAAATTTTTCTGAGAATTTGGTGCTAATTCAAAAGATTTTTGATAAAAATTATAAATTTAATTGTATTATTTTTATATTTTTTATTTTAAAAATATAAGAGAGTTTTTCTAAAAAAATTTAATTTTACTGTATAATCTAATAAAATTAATAATATTTTTTAAAAAAATTTAAAATCTAATATATAAAAAAGTTTAATAATATTACTCTTTAAATAAATGTCAATTTTTAATAAAAATAAAAACTAAAAATACTTTTACAAAAAGATGCTGGCCACGGTTAGGCATGTGGCCTAAGGGTGGGCATCGGCTGGGGTGGGTCGGTTTGGGAGAAATTTTGGTGAAACCGATCGAAACCGAGGAGCATTTTGTGGGAGCCAATTCCGCCCAAGCTAATCTATCAACCCAGATTCTTCGGTTGATATGATTTGGGTGGGGATGGCTGGGTTGGGATGGCGACGACGACGGCTGGGTTGAGATGACGACGATGGGCAAAACAGAGACAGACGAGAGTCGAGATTCAACGACGATGACGGACAAAACAGAGACAGACGAGAGTCAAGATTCGACGACGATGATGGACAGAACAGAGACAGACGAAGTCAAAATTCATACTCAAAGCCAAACAGACGACAACGACGGACAAAACAGAGACAGACGAGAGTCGAGATTCGACGACGATGATGGACAGAACAGAGACAGACGGAGTCGAGATTCATACTCAGCCAAACAGAAATCAAAGAAATTCACAGCATCTACAACCTAGTGAACCTACACAACCCTCACCATCGATTTCCCATAAACAAATCTAAGAGTTAGAGACCAGAGCAAGAGATGCATAGATAGGAGGCAAGACTGAGATTGAGCCAAATTCCAAACAAACGAGAGCATGATTGAGCCGGAGAGACATAGAATGAGAGAGGAGAAGTCGAGAGAGGAGAAGTCGAATCTACAGGTGGGTGAAGGAACCAATTTACGCCTTTTACGGTATTTACCCAGCATGAATCTCTTCACGCTACCACCATCAACGGCTACCATATACCCGCCAAGACACGTGTCTTCATCAACACCCATGGCTTGGGTCGTAACACCAAGATCTGGGATAACGTGGAGGAGTTTAGACCCGAAAGGCATTGGGTGGGTGATGGGAGCCGAGTCGAGATAAGCCATGGCGCTGACTTCAAAATACTACCTTTCAGTGCTGGGAAAAGCAAGTGTCCTGGCGCGCTGCTTGGAGTGACTTTGGTTTTGATGGCCTTGGCTCGGCTCTTTCACTGCTTTGATTGGGCCCCAATCGAAGGTTTAAAGCCTGAGGATATTGATACTAGAGAGGTTTATGGAATGACAGTGCCTAAGGCTAAGGGTAAAATTAAAAAAAAAGAAAATATAAGTATAATTCGTTGGGTTGCCGCGGCAACCCAACGAAATGAGAAAAAAACCCCAGCCCCACCCATGACACTCCATTTCAAGCCAATATGTTATAATAAATTTGATTTGCCCCAATTTAATCCAATCCAATCTCCTCTTTTTTCGGTTTGGGGCGGGTTCAACTGGGTTGCCCCAGTATTTTGCCCACCCCTAATGTGGCCCAACCGTGGCCACTCCTCCGTCCTTTATATTTAAAAAACAAAAAAAGCAAAGCATTTTGTTTTAAAAACACGATGGCCACGGTTGAGCTTTCCAAGCTCATCCATGGCCCTTTAGTGGGTTACCCTTAATAGGGTTTTTTTTTTTTTTTTTTAGTTTTAAAAGGGAGAGGGTCTTTTATTGGAGAAGTAAGAGAGACCATCAAATGAATTTTGGGTTGAGATTAAAAAGAGAAAAGAAAGGGATCTCTCTCAATAAAAGTGAGACAATGTGCTAAATGAATTTTCGTTATCATCTCATTAAAGTTTATTTAATCTTGTAATGTGTGTATTTGAGCTAAATCTTGTGGTCTTGAATCAATTTATTAAATGCATTATGTGTTACTTGTTTGTGATACATTTGGGATTACTTTGAAATTATCTTTGTATGTTCAATGATGCAATCTTGAAATTTTTCACTCTCTCAAAAATATGATTTTGTTGAAATTTCGATGCTGCTTAAATTCAAGGAAAGGAAGCAAACCTTTAATTATTTTTAAAATCTCTAAATATTGGCCATGCCCACTCTTTCAAATACTAAAATCTTTTCTTACAATGGTTGTTAGTTTGTGATCCAATAAAATGACCACAACTAATTATTTTGAAAGTGATGGCATTACAAGTTTTGCCAAGAGATTGACGAGACTCTTCTAACATAATCAATCTTAGTATTTCTTGAATTCTCTTGTTAGTCCAAGTCCCTGAATCTTAAGATCTTTCTCTACAATGATTGTTAGTTTGAGGTCTAATAAAATGACTATTACTAATTATTCTGAGGGTGGTAAAGTTATGAGTTTTGCTAAAAAATTAATAGGACTCATTTAGCGTGATCAATCTTAGTATTTCCTATATTGTCCTGTTTGTCCAAAGGCCCAAATCACAAGATCTTTCCTTATAGCATTTATTAGTCAAGAACTAGTTAAATGATTGCAACTAATATCTTAAGGATAATTATGCTATAGGTCTCATCAAGAGATTGACAGGGCTTCTCTAGCGTGATCAAAAGACCCACCATTCTTTCGGCTCCTCTAGTAGTTCAAATTCTAACCCTTAAGGTCTCTTTCAACAATAGTTGTTAGTTTAGGGTTTAATAAAATGACCACTATTAATTATCCCAATGGCAATCATGTTACAAGCCTTGCTAAGAGATTGATTGGACCTACTGACGTGATTATTGACACCTAGTATTTGTACTCCTCAAAATCTAAAAATACTTTTAAAAACCCTAATAAAGTTAGGTATCCTTTTTAAAACCCCAATTTAGTTGGGTTAAACTCTAATCAAATTAGGCGTCCATTTGAATCCATAAGCCCTAGTCAAGTTAGGTAGCCAATTTTGATGCAAGTCTTGGACAAATCAAGTATCAAATTTTCCTTTTCTACATTAAGGGCTAAACGCCACTCACTAGTAATATCAATCATGGATCACACTTAATCACGTGTAAAAGTCATAGTGCGACAAATAAAAATTAAAAATAAATAAATTTATTTTTGGCAAAATCAAAAGATAGCATAAACTTAAAAAATAACAAAACACTAACATGATACCAAAAGAGCATTACAAGGGTGCTAATGCCTTCCTTACCCTAAACTTGATTTCTATGATGCAGACCTATTTTTTAGTATTTAATTTCACAATTTAAAATTATATCAATGACAATTCTAATTTTTTAAAAAACTCTAAATTTTCACACATTTATCAAATTTCTATATTTCCAAGCTCTTCTTTTTTGAACGCTGCTCTGCGTTACGATATTGACAGCCACTAAGTGTAATATTCTCCATCACATTTTTTCTTGATGGCTTTAGTTATATCACGAGGTGGAGATTAACCAAACTTGTAAAACAAAAACATATAAAAACCATGTTAGAATTAGAATATTTAACCAAAAATAATAAAATAATGATAAATAATAATTAAGAAAGTACCTACCTATCCCCCTCTAGATATAGCAACTTCCTAGCATTGGAACCATTACACCGCAAGGCAAATAAGGGTTATGAGCACCTAGCAAAAAAATGGTCGATGGTATGAACCAATAGGTTGTGATTTTGGATTAATCCTTGTGTCTAGTTGTGCCTCTATCTTGGGTTGTGCCTGTGTCTCTTGCTATGCCTGTGTCTTTGGGATGGACTAGGGTGGGGACTGAATAAGAGGTGGTGGTCAAGTTTGGAAGTAAAACAGGGGTAAACCCTGAGAAGATGAAGGATTGAAAGGTGTACCATATGATGTGGAAGGAGGATAAGGCATTTAATAGAGTAAATAAAAGGCAAACTCCCAGGCGGTGCTAGTGGTGAGTGCCTTGATGTAGTGGAGTGCTAAGTAGCTCTTGTTATAGATGCAGTAGAAGATGTTGTAGATAGTAAGCCTACTGATGATAAATCTAGGAGGCACATATGACCACATCCACAAGCACCACTACCTTGTCCTTAACTATTACTACTATGCCGACCACTACCTTTAAGACGCTAGGTGCCACTCTCTACAATACATTTATCTCTATCTGCCATCTAAAAATTTACAAGAATTTAATGTAAAATATAAATTCAATAAAAATAATTAACATATTGTAGACATCTAATTTTGTCCAAATCCTAAAAAGATAAAAAAAATAATAAAGAAAAGAAAATTAAAAATAAAATAAATTCGAAAATCAAAAAAATAAAAATTAAGAAGAATTAAAAAAGAAAGAAAAATAAAAAGAAGAAAATAAAAAGAAAAAAATAAAGGGTAGGTGGATGCATGAAGGAGAGTTGGTTGCATGAAGAAAAGGTAGATGCATGAAGAAGAGTTAGATGCATGAAGGAGAGTTGGTTACATGAAGGAGAGTTAGTTACATGAAGGAAAATTAGATGCATAAAAGAAAGTTAGATGCATGAAGGGAGTTAGATGCATGAAAGGGAGTTGGATGCATGAAAGGTGGTTAAATGCATGAGGGGAGGTAGATACATGAAAAAAAGTTAGATGCATGAAGGATAGTTAGTTGCATAAGATGGCTATATAAGGAGGCCTAAGGAGGGCACCAAGGACACACAACAAAAACCAAGAAGAAGAGAGCAAGAGAAGGAGAGGAAGAGAGCACCAAGAAGAGAGAAGAGAGAAGAAGTAGAAGAAGTAGGAGAGTGAGGCTACATCAAAGTAGCTCTTTTCCTTTTGAGTCAAACAAAGAAGCTCCTTCAAGTAACATTCAAAGTCTACACTCACTAAGAAGAGGAGCGGGAGAATTCATCATCTAAGGTATGCACATCTCTTACTCTTTGTTGAGTTGATTTTCTTGTGTTAAAACCTTTGATTATCCCAACAATGGTCGTTGATGCAATTGGTGAAAATGATTGCAATTAGCTATCCTGAGGGAATTACGTTACGAATTATATTGGAGAAATTGATATAATTCATGTAACGTAACTAAACCCATGCTTTGAAATTAAATCCCCTCTTTTAGAATTTTAATTTCTTTCAAATACCATAACACTTACGGTTGACGAAAGTGGCCATTTTTGCTATCTCTTTAGATAATTACGTTGTGGATTACGTTGAAGAAATTGGCAAAATCCCTCCAATGTAAATATCGCAATCCCCTTTTCCTAAAATAAACCTCAAAATAAAATGTTTTAACCAAAATTAAAGCATGAATTTGAAATTAAAAAGCAACAAAATACTAACGTGGTACCGAAAGGGCGTTGTAGGGGTGCTAATACCTTTCTTACACGTAACCAACCCCGAACCCAATTTCTGTGACGCATACCTAAATCTTGGTGTCCGATCTCACCATTTAAAATTAGATCGGTGGCGACTCCAAATTTCCAAGTTTTCCAAAACCCACAAAACTATTTTTCCACACCTATTTCTCTTCTCTGGTCGCCGCGTCCGCGTCGCGATGTCGACACATATACACAAATATAAAAAACTATGGATACAAATACAACATTTCAAGTTGCTTTACTTCATTCAATCATTATATTCGTTATAATCCTCTTGAGTGTTCTTCAGTTTCAGTGTTATTTGACCCGAACACTTCTTCTTGATCATCATGGCTTCCAACTTGATCATCTGTTTCTGAATCTGTGATACCCTCTACATTGTTATTTTGCGTCTGAACCTATGGGGAGTCAACATATTTAGTCAATCGTCTCTACTAAGTACTAGCAATTTAAGTATTGTAGCAATCAACAAATGTCTATGTCCCATGCAATAAATGTGCATGATCTACTAAAGGAACTAACCAAACAAATCAAACCAATTAAAAAGTTATTGAAAAGTATCTATCACTATTTCACATAATTTGTACTTTTTTAAATAATGAATAAAGACTTGTTTATCTACTGCCTCAGCTACTTACCCGAATGCTTCTATTGACCAACCCAAAGAGTTGATAGCTATCAAGGTATATTAACCCTGCAACATATAAATTATATCAATATCTACCCTACGGGAAGGTGGGGCGGCGGCTCACAAGTCACAGACACAGAGTACAATACTGTGTACAGCAAAATCACATCTAAGATTTGGTAGTACTAGATGGCAAATGGACCCTTTTTAATTTCAGACAAGGGTATATAAGATTCTTAGCAAATAATTTTCACAATAGTAATAAAAGAATTTTACTTGGTGTTTAGTGTCTCTTTATTTGAAGAAAAAATAATTTAACGTAATAATATTTTCTACGGATATATAATCACTCAAAACAGTTTTACTTGATAGTTATACTTCATGGAACATTCTAAATTTAATTGTTGTCCCCACCCCCACATCTGTTATTTTAATTTAATTAAATTCAAAAAGAAGGTTGACTTGATGTGTCAACTACTCACTAAGAATTGCTCTTATAAAATTGTATGCCTTAATTTTTCTCATTTATTCTAAGGTCTAACATGTTTAAATGGTCTCTCACAAAACTAACTAGTTTTATTTTTTTTATTAGTATCTTGTATTTATTTAGTCTCTTATTAGTATCTCTCATTTATTGTTTTCATGCTTCATTCTAGTTGATGTTACGTTTGCATGCTAATTTATTCAATCTCTTGTTAGTACCTTTCATTTACATGTTTTCATGCTTCATGCCAATTGATGTCACGTTTTGGCATGCACGTGATATGGGACCACAAATATTTCATCACCCACCCAATAGCAGTGGGTATGCGATTATGAAGGACCTATTGGGGTTGCATTCCCCATATTACAAAAGGGAGTTGAGTTGTGAGGATCAATTCACTACAAGTTAAATATATCCCAAGCCTTGTTATTGATAATCAAATACCCCCAAAGTGAGGATCAATTCTCTTGGAAATGGAAGCGAAGTTTAGTTGTGAAGGCAGAGAACAGAAGCACATGTGTCCATGTGTGCAAATCAGATGCCTGCCTCTTGGATCCCCGGCCAAGGAGGTAATAGGTATTGCAGTATGCAGGCTTCCCTCAAAACTCATGCAACCATAAATGGCTTTACAATCTTTGCCTTTTAAGTCATACATTTTTACAATCAATGCCCATATATATTGGCATCCCTAAAATATTTAAAGAAAAAAGAATGGATGCTTTATCTGCTTCAGCACCCATGCAGGTGCTAATATAAGAAATAAAGAAAAGATCTTACTAAAAAAAATAGTGTATATATATATATATATATATATATATATATATATATCATATTTTATCCAATCCACTCATAAATTTAATTTAAAATTTTAATCTAAAATTTCAACTCAAATCTAAAGTCCAATCTAAAAACAAGAATATGAAAATAAAATAAAATTTAAACTCAAAATTGAAATCAAACCTAGAATTAACTCTAAGCTCAAATCAAAGCCAAACTCAATTCAATGTTAGCATTCTCATGGGATATTCCTTGGTTGAACCGTGGATCATATAACTTGAAAGTAGTGGAGTCTATGTTTTAATTATTTCAATATATTAGTAGGCTATTCTTTTTTTTTTTTTTAATCTCTAAATCTACTACATATGATTATAGATTTCTCTCTCTTTTAAATGTATGGATTTTTTGGGATTATAAGTAGAAACGTTAAAAGAAGTGGGATATTTTATAATAAAATTATTTTACAAACCATGATTGGGATGGCAGGGGTTATATTTCCAAAATAATTTTTATGAAACCTAACTAGGAAGGAATATGAAATTTTTAAAGGAAAATTTATTTTTAAAAAACCCTGACCTAGAAGAACCAAGTACATTTTCAAATAAAATACTTTTTTTTTTCTAATATCCCTTCTGAAATTAAAATTTTTAAGTCAATATTAAATTAAAAAAAAATTAATTAGTTAGATCATCGTGATATCGAAAAGACATCTATAAATATTAATATCTTTCTTACACATAATCAATCTTAAAACTAAATCTTTATGAATGCACACCATTTTCAAATAGATGTCCTAACCCTCAAAAATTAAATAGGTGCGGCTCCATGTTTTTTATTTAAAATTTATTTCCACTTAAGAAACAATAGAGAATTTCATATGGACCGTTGCTTTGCATTGTGAAATTAAGTAAAATGCTCAGAACCACTACATGTATGAACAAGAATCAGATTTTCTTTTCCGAATCTGAATCTACTGTCAGGAAATGAGGAAAGGATGGCGTTGTCTGTCTTTACATTTGGGACATAACGTTTAAAGTGTGCAATTATTGAAGGTTAAAAGCTGATGATCAAATCTTTCAAGCTATGAAGTTAAGCGCTGGAATTTACCGAGACAATCTTTAAAACCTGAGAGTTTTGGTTTTGGAAGTTTCCGAGTTGTGGGCTGCGGGGGCAAAAACTAGTGTTTTCCTCACAGTCCAAAGGTTCTTTCGAGCTTTTGTATGTATCAACATAATTAATTGAATCTCTTTATTTTGTTGCTTCACTTATCTCTAAAGCCAAAAGGCAATGGCTGGTGACACCGACGGCGGAGCTTCAGGGTTCTGCTCGGATTTGCAACCCAACACGTATAAAGACCTTGTTTTATGGCCCTCCTTAACTATATCATGGGTTCTACAATTTGTGTTTTTCTCCTCAAATTTTACATCATCATTTTTTCAAGTTAAAACTCAAATAATTCCAAATTACACAGTATTCATGCATGGCATTTTATTTTTATGCAAATTAATTGCTCCATAAAACTGAATATACAAAGTTAATGTTTCTTTTATTTTCACCGCTAAAACATTTACCTCTCAAAGTTTATCAACTAAATACAAATCAGTCTTGTATATTGTTTATGCAAACATGTCACGTGTGCATAACAATAGTCATAAAATCATGGTTATTTTTGGCTTAGCCATGATTGCTTAAATTGAGTAAGAAATCTAACGATCATGTTTAGAAACAAAATAGTCCTATTTAATATAAAAATTGAAGAAATTAACGTAGTTAGTGTGAATGTTTTAAAATTATTTGATAACCGTAGGTTCAAAATTTGGAAAAATCTCTGACCTCAAGAATTTATAATACTATTTGTTTTGAAAAGATTAGATCTACCTAAGTTGTGAAATCCAAAGAGTTTATGTCTCAAATGAGAATACACCATGATTCATCCAAAAAAATATAAGATTGAAGGGAAAAAAAATCAAACCTAAAGTTCGAAGGCAAGGAAGCAGAATGACCACTGAGCTAAACGCTCGGGTCATTCAAAAAAATATAAGAATTATGAACTAGTTGACCAGTTTAATTTATGAAATATATGAAGTAAGTAAGAATATAAAATTCCTGAATGAAGTTGTTGAAAGTAGTGTTTGATCTTTGTTTAGATTAAAGTTAAGCTAGTTTGATTAAATTGAGGCCAAATCAAACCAGTGTCTTGAATAGTATACCTTGGTATTGATGGCACAAGACAAGGCCCAAAGAAGCCTCATCCAAATTTTAAGGCCTAGTTCTCTGAGCCCGATCCAAATTATTTGGGGGTCTCATGTGATGCCCTTGGTGCAGATCCCATGAAACGCGTTATTAGCCAATTGGATCTTTTATTCAACGTAAGCACCCAACCCATAATTAACCAATTATTAATATTTTGGTATAATATTAAGACACTCCACTTAAACATTATTTTGTTTAAAATTAAAATTATTATAGTTAAGCCTCGTAAGCATCCTTTTTATCTTACTAAAAGAAATAAGAAATTTTATTAGTCTAATAATGAGAATTTTATTAATTTTGATATAAAATTACACATAATCATCCATTTAAAATGTATCAAATTTTGCTTTAAATAGAGCTTATATATAAATAGGTCAACAAAATGGAAGAGTAGTTATATATAGAACTAGAAATAAACCAGATAAAATCAAATTTTACTTTAAATAGGTTAAGTTGCATTGCAAAATTTTAGTTTAACTATAATTAATTGTCAAATTTTAACTTTAATTAGTCTAACTTATTTTAAAAAATAAGAAAATTTGATATAATTCGTTGACCTATTTAAATTTCCTATTGAAAAATATGAGACATCATGTCTATTAAGGTTTATGAAACCTATGAATAAATATATATTGTTTAAATTAAACAAATCTTTTGGGCTTATATAGCATGTTTTGTAAAAATAAATTCAATTTCTCAAAAAATAAATGTATTTTTAAGTTTGTAATTAATTTGAATATTTGGAGTAGAATTAAAACGAAAAATTCAACCTTGAATAGTTTGGAACAGATTTCAAATGGAAAGTTTCGTCTTAAATTTAAATATTTTGGACTTATTTGAGACAAAAAAATTTAGGACGAAAATTTTTGTCGCAAATTTGCAATAGAAATTTTCATCACAAATAATTGAATTGGGAAGGATATTTCTGTGGTAAATGTGGAATGGAAATTTTTGTGTCAGATAAGTAAATTTGGGTTGAATATTTCTGTCGCAAATTTAGGATGGATATTTCTATTGCAAATTTAGGACGGATATTTCTGTTACAAATTTGAGACAGATATTTTTGTTGTAAAATTTTTTAACTTTTTGATATGGTACAAAGTTTGAGAAGGAAAATTCTGTTGCAAATTTTTTAATAAATTTGTGTTTGACCATTTTGGGATGAAATTGAGATGGAATAAATTTGAGATTGAAAATGTTGTCACAAAATTTTTTAGTTTAAACATTTTGAAATGGATTTGTGATAGAATTATATTTGAGACAAAAACTTTCGTTGCAGTTTTGTCACAAAATTTTCTATTGCAAATCCATCTCAAATTGGTCACAGATTAGGGATAGAAAAAAATTCTGTCGCAAAATGACAATTTTCTTATAGTGGCTTTGAACTTAGATATCTTTCATGCTTTGAATTTTTAGGCCAAATTAATCTTAAATTTTGAAGAAACCTACCATAAAACATTTCAAACTTCTGGTTGGCTTGGGGGCTCATCCATTTTAAATTGGACTGATTTCACTAGAGTTCTGGTTTGAGCTCCCTGCCAAAAACAACCTATGAAAACCAAGCAAAACATTTTTTTCCTTTTGATACAAACAAGATTGCATATACAAATGTACTATATGAATTGTAAATGATAAACAAATTTATAATCTTACCCAGACATACTGTTCAAGCAAACCGTATGAATTGTTAATGATGACCAAATTTATAATTTTTCCTAGACATGCTGTTCAAGCCTATCATATGCGGTCTCCGGGATATGCTATGCCATTCTTCCCCATGAAAAAATAATTAAAAGTCAGGTGATGATAAGAAAAAAAAGAAAAAAAATTTAGTCTTGGTCTAGATTGGGTTAATGTGGTTTGTGTTATTTATTCCTGGATCAAAGCTGCCATTTAGAAAGGTACTTCTAACCTCAGACTAAACCAAACCAACTTACCAATTCAAACCAATCCAGTAAGATTGGGTTAGCTTCACTGGTTCCTTCTGGTTTAGATTAGGACCACTCTACAGGGGATTGTGTTTATAACAAATTGAACTCTATTTTGAACTAGAAATGAATATCAAGTATATACTTCTATGCACATTGAATAGAATGAAAATATCTCTTTACTATGAAGTAAATTATATGCCTAATTGGTTTCTTTTTTTTTTTGTTGTGCAGTATTAATTATAGGTCCAGATATATTCTGTGCGCTGTTAGCTTTCCTTATTTCAATGATGAACAAATGATCCTTACTGCAATTGTATGAGTGAAATTTTACTGTTTTCCTGATAAGAAATGTTCTGTTTGGCTGTAATTAAGTTCATGGTGTAAAGGAAACAGGATAAGTTCAGAATGTATAGTTTGATGTTTTTTTCCTTTCTTGAGATGCAGTAAGCCCATCTTGTATATTTTTATTCATTATTTTTATTTTATTCAAAATAATTTTTGTAATTTATTTACAAAATCAAAGTTATCATAAATAATTTTTTTAAAAAAAATAAACCTAACGAGGTTTTTATTTTTTACTTTCCAAACTTATTCTCAAAATGAAATTCATTTAACATATCTTTTTTGTCTTTTAAGGTTTCAAAATTGTTTTTAGAATCATTTTATCAAACAAATTTTTTATATTTTTATCCAGTGAAATAATTCTAGAAAATAAAAGTTATCATAAATAATTTTTTTTAAAAATAAACTAAATGAGTTTTTTTCAAAACTTATTCTCAACAAAATTAATCAAATGGGTTTTGTCTTTTAAGGTTTCAAAACTATTTTTAGAATAATTTCAACAAACCATTTTTTTATTTTTATTCTATAACATTTATTTTTGTATACTTTACACTCTTTCAATCTTCTTATTATCTCTTCCCATCTTTTAATATTCTTGTTAATTTTTATTTCATGACATGTTATCTGTATGAAGCTCTACCACCTCCAACATTCAAGTGAAAGTACAAAAGTTTTGTAAACTTAACTGTTATCGATATATGTACTTACTATTAATTTTCTATCACATATGTTTAATTGTTTTTCTTATTACTAATTCATTTCTTGATTAAGTTGTTACTTTTATTATAGTTTTATCATGTCTTATAAAACTTGAATTTGTGGCCCTTGACATCGTGGGCAAGAATTATCTATCATAGACATTAAATGTTGAAATTCATCTAGAATCAATGCGTCTTGGAGACACTATGAAAGAAGCAAAATCATGAAATCTATTCAATTAGTATTGCTCCATTCCCTGAAGTATATGTGGCAACGTCTAAAAATATTAGATATAGATGAAGTCGTGACCATGGTTGTAACCATGATAGAGGTAAAAATAATTACTGTAATTGTTATTGTAAGAACTATTATAACCACCTGATGTGGGAAAGGATTGAGAAAATTGAGAAAAAGAAAGTGGATAAAACAAGCACTTTAAAATTACAGAAAAAAGATATTTTTAATGTGTCATGAAGGGGCATTGATCACGTCCCTATCGTATGCTAAAATCTTTATTAAGCCTCATTGAAAGAAAAAGGAAAAAGTATAGAAACAAATTTTTTCCACCAAAACATAACATACCTAGATTTTGCTAAATTATTAATTTGAACATCCTAAAGAAAAAATTGATTATTTAATCGGTGATTTAAGTGTTTAGAATTATTTCTAATGTTTATGATTGATGGAACTACCTAGAATTATTTACATTATTTTTAATACTTTGTTTTATATTGCTCATTTATGCAATGCCCTAGTTTTTGTTTAATATATTTTTTATTTATGCAAATTTATATTGATATTCAAGTTTGTGATTTAGCAGTTTCTTACACTATATTATATTTTGTTTTCATGAAGAATATTATGAACATTTCACTATCTATAGCTGGACCCAAAATCAATGATAAAGATATATGTCTAGCAGATAGTGCATCAATGCATACTATATTCAAAGAAAAAAAATATATTTTTCCCATTTAATGATGAGTAAATCTAATGTCAATGTCATTTCTGAAATGCCAAATTAGTTGAATACTTTGTTAATTACTTGGTAGCACAAAAACTATAGTAAATGTTGCTCTATTTTCCCCCATCTCAGAGAAATTTATTGAGTTTTAAGGATATCCGTTGCAATGAATACCACATTGAGACAAAAAATGAGAGGAATATTAATAACTTTTATCTTACAAGTTTCATCTTGGGTAAGAAATACATATTGGAGAAATTAGAATGTTTTCATCTAGTTTTCACTATACAAATATTATTACTATTGAAGCAAATATTGCTATAAACCAGAAGTTTACTAATAAAGATGCTTTTACTATTTGTCATGATTGATTAGGTCATTCTAGATTAATAATGGTATGAAAAATTATTGAAAATTCACATGGACATTCTTTAAAGAACTAGAAGATTCTTCAATATAACAAATTCTCAATTGCTACTTGTTCTCTAGGCAAATTGATAATTAGACCATTACCAACTAAAATTGAAAATGAATCACTTGCATTTCTAGAATGTATTTAAGGTAATATATGTGGGCTCATTAACCCACTGTGTGGACTATTTTTATATTTTATGATCTTAATAGATGCATCTATAAGATGGTTACATGTGTGCTTGTTATCAGCTTGCAACCTAGCATCTATGAGATTGCTTGCTTAAATAATCAGATTACGTGCACAATTTCTAGATTATGCAATGAGGACAATTTGTCTTAATAATGCTAATGAATTTGCATCCTAAATCTTTAAATATGTCAATTGGGATAAATGTTGAACATCCTGCTACTCATGTTCATACACAGAATGGTTTAGCAAAATCATTTATTAAGCACCTTCAACTCATAGCTAAACCATTGCTTATGAGAACAAAACTTCTTATTTCTATTTAGGGACATGATATTTTGCATATAACAGTACTTGTGCACATTAGACCAATAAATCATCGTAAACATTCCTCTTTACAATTGGCTTTTGGACATAAGTTAAATATTCTCAATTAAGAATTTTCAAATGTGTAGTATATGTCCCTATTGCTTCACCACAATGCACCAAGATGGGTTATCAATGAAGATTGGGAATTTATGTTGGGAATGAAAATCCCCTTGTAAATTAAATATCTTGAACCTATGACAAGAGATCTTTTTATAGCAAGATTTATTGATTGTCATTTTAATGAGACAATTTTTGCAACATTAAGGGGAGAAATTAAGCAGCTAAAATCAAAATTACATGGAATGTATTTTCTTTACCTCATTTTTATCCTCACACACAATAGTGTGAACTAGAAGTTCAAAAGATCATTCATTTATGAATTATTGTCAATCAATTGTTGGATGCATTTACTGATCTAAAAAGAGTGACCAAATCCTATATACTAGTTACAAATGCTCTAATTAGGATTTATATCCTTGAAGGACAATTGGTTAATAACATAGTAATGAGTCTAAAGCATGTTAGATGTGTGACTAACTAGTTGGTTCTAAAGATAAAATCCCTTGAAAGAAAAAATGGGCAAATGATAAAGATAATCATATTAAGGATGCTACAAATAGAGTTGTTAAATGGGTCAGCTTAGCTCGGTCTTAAGTCAATTTAGTTCAAGTTAAAAAAATTCAAATTTAAGCCTTGGTTGTTAAATGAGTTAACTTTATAGGCTAACCTTAAAGCTAAACTTAAATTTGAATCTAACTTTAAATATAAACTTAAGCCTAAATCTAATTCAAAATTTAAACCTAAATTTAAATTATAAATTAATTTAAATTTAATATATAAAATTTCTAAATTATTAAAATAATTATAAACTTATAAAATTTTTGTTCTTTAAGAATAATTTTTTCATTACATTATTTTGATTATAATTTTAATATTGTATAATAATTATTATTCTCTTTCCCAAAATTTTGATTCTTTTTTATTAATAACTTTAGTTTATTTTTTTATATTAAGAGTTACAAATCTTTTTCTTCATTAATTAATAACCACTCAATTGTAAGTAAATAAAACATATAATTTTAAATAAATAAAACATATTTAAGTTATAAAGATTATCTTACATAAAAGAAAGAAGACAACTTGATTCAATCCTGCACGAAAGTGGGGTGGGCCAAAAAGGTTGAATTTGCAATTTTGGGTGACCCAAGTGGTTCGGGTCAAAATTGATATCTCTAGCTACAAATACAAACGAGAGGAAACTTCAAAAGAAGAAGTTCATGTACCTAAAGTAAAAATGGGAAGATCCTAATAAGTTATGTTTCTTTCTATAGAAGATGAAATTGAAAAGATACAATTGTTGACAACATTTTTGTATATAATGTGGTGCTAAATACTATTGAAAATGGCGAGGATCTTGATCCTAAGCCTATTGAAGAATTTAGACACAAAAGTATTGGCTAAAATTGAAAGATGCAACTGAAGTTGAATTGAATTTACTTACAAAATGAGAGGTTTTTGAACTCGCAATCTGAACACCTAATGATGTCAAACTAGTGGGGTACAAATGGTATTTATGCAAAAACATAATAAAAAAAATGAAGTTGTGAGATAAAAAGCATGCCTTATCGCACAAAGATTCTCACACAGGCTTGGTATTAACTATGAAGAAATTTATTCCCTTGTAGTGAATGCAATTACATTTTGTTATCTTATTGGTTTGCAAGAACATGGAGTTTGCTAGTACAGGAAGGACTTGATATGTGTCAATGGATGTTGTTACAGGCTTGGTATTAACTATGAAGAAATTTATTCCCTTGTAGTGAATGCAATTACATTTTGTTATGTTATTAGTTTGCAAGAACATGGAGTTTGCCAGTACAGGAAGGACTTGATATGTGTCAATGGATGTTGTTACAGCCTATCTATATGGCTCGTTTGATAGTGATATTTACATGAAAATCTCTTCCAAGAGAAAATTATTCATTTAAGTTAACTAAATTATTATATGATTGGAGCAATCTGGGAACATGTAGTATAACTCTCTTAGTGAATACTTGATGAAAGAAGGTTATAAAAATGATTCTCTTGTCGGTGTGTTTTCATAAAGAAGTTAGGGTCAAAATTTGTTATTATTTTTCTTTATGTTAATGATTGGAGCATAATTAAAACTCCTACAAAGCTCCAAAAAGCAATATATTAATTAAAGAAAGAGTTTAAGATGAAAGACCATGAAAAAAAAATTGTCTTGACTTACAGATTGGGCATTTAAATATTAGAACGACGTAAACACACACCTTTTGTTTGTATGTTTTTAAATATTAATAGTTATGTGAATTATATGTGATTACTAATATATGTGGTACATTTTATACCAAAAAAATACATATGGTGCATTTTTATCAATTGTTTGAATGAACTCAAATATAAAAAACTTATGCGGGAAAGAAAGAAAAATAGAAAGAAATTGAATAGCTCTAAGAAACTTGGTTATTCCCAATGTACAAACACACATTTTATCTTTTTTCTAATACTTTCTTTATAATCTCTAGAAATTTTTAATTGATGAGTTTTTTTTATACTTCATATTTTGTTTTTACTCTTTCTCTTTTAACATTTAATTTATGATATGCAAATGTGCAATTTAATGCAAAAAACATTTGGATCATTTTATATTGTTGCTTTTAGCTACTATATATATTCTATTATATAATTGTGCAGATGAGTTATTTATGTTAATTCGATATAGTATAGTATAAACAGTTAATCTTGAAATGTTGGTATGTTAATATTTTGGTTCAAAATAATGACATTTTATGACTTATTATTTGATTTTTTATCTAGTTATTTAAAATATTTATTTTATTTATCTAGATAACTAAACTCATTTAATATGATAAGACTTTATTTATTATTATATTAAATTTATGTAAATAACTAATAAAAGATATCATATATTAATAATCACATAAAAATAATATAATTATCAACATTTAATAATAAATAAATAAAGTATATTTATATTATTATAATAATTAAAAAATATATTTTTTTATTTTTATAATTTAAAGATATATTTATAAATAACGTAAAATTAAAAAAATATTTATATATTTTCTTTTTAAATATAATATAAATGTAAAAAGAGAGTTGGAGTGAGAGAAGCAGACTCAAGCCATGCGAAGGCCGGCCCTGGTTCGTGAAAAATAGTCCAATAGTTGTCGATCGGTTTGTGGGCTCCGTTACATTTTTGTTTTATTTTCACTCGGCTGACTCTTCAACATTGCGTCGCTGCCACATTCATTCAAATAAAAAAAAACTAAAGAATAAAGAATCTTCAACATTTGTTTTGGTCAGCAGAAAGATCCTTCCACGCCGAAAGTGCATTTTCTAACACGAATCGCTCCGCATCATCCTATTTCTTACTTTTGTTCTAATCAATTAAAAAAAAAGCAAAATTAGTTTTAAATTCAAATAAGTTCATGAAAAATAGTTTTTTATTTTTATATATCAAATTTTGTTTAAAAATTAAATTATTAAATTAATTAAATTTTATATTTTAAATTATAAAATTTAAAAAATTTAATATTTATTAAAAAAATTATTTGTTTCAATTATTTTAAGAAGATTAATTTTTATCTATTAAATAAAAAATATTTTGGAAAAACAAAAAAAAAAACAGTAGCAAGAAAAATATATTTTCTTATCAAAACAAATGTAACATTTTTCTTAATAAATTCTCTCAATTTTACTCAAAAAAAATTTTGAAGTACAATTTAGTGACCCAAGTTTTAAATTCGTTATAAATAACTAAACACCATCTCTTAAAAATAACGCTCACTAATTTAATGTTTTTAAATTAATTATAAAATATATTAATTTCTTACTTAATCATTATAATACTTGAATTCATTAAATGTATTATTTTGTTAATTTAAAAATTAAACTGACCAAATTAATAGTTTAAGTATTCAATTGTTTCTATTAAAATTTGTCAAGAACCATATTGGTAGTTCTTTCATTAATTATATATGCTGGGGAGTTTAGCAAGGAAAAATGTCTAATAACTTCTTATTAATTTTCATATAAAAATGATAATTAATTCTAATTATGTAACGAGGCAAAGGGTTGGCGTGCGTCCCATGTGCTTATGGAAGACCGTTGTAATTGCGGTATCCCGGGGACACAAACCTCAGAAGCTTGTTTCTTCCTCCTCAGAAGTATCGCCCCCTGTCGCTGTCCGTGGACTGTCAAAGAGCCAAAACCTAAACCAACCCTTTAATTTATATACCAACAAAGTGGAACTACCAACAAAGCTCTGCCTGCCTCTGCAAAACCAAGAGGAGCAGAAGAGAAACACAAACAGAGAAAGTGACAGGGCTTTCGTAAAACCAAACCGTAATAACAATGTCGATCGCTTTCTCTTTCAATCCCTCTTCCTCGTACACTTCCTCCTCCTTCTCCACATTCAGCCATTCTGCTTCCTTCTTCCCCTCAACCTTTCTCCGCCTTAGTCTGTCCTCACCTCCCACTGCCTCTTCCTTTGTCTGCCCACGCAAAATCGTTCCTTTTGTTCTCTGCTCCATCGGTGGCGGTGGAAATGGTATCAATGGCGGCAGATTTTCCGGCGGTAATGGTGGCGGAGGAGATGGGCACGACAATGCTGGAGATGACAGGAAGAACGAAGCCATTATGGTGTTGGCGGAGGCAGGGAGGTCGTTGGAAAGCTTGCCCAGTGACTTGGCAGCTGCGATCAAAGAAGGGAAGATTCCTGCTTCGGTGGCGTCTCGATTTCTGGAGCTTGAGAAGTCTCCTTTCTTAAGGTGGCTGCTTCAGTTCGGCGGCTTCAAAGAGCGTCTTCTGGCGGATGATCTGTTCTTGGCCAAAGTCGGCATAGAGTGCGGTGTTGGCCTCTTCACCAAGGTTTGTGCTTTATTTTTTATTCAAGGTTTGTGCTTTCTGCTTTTAAATCATTCCCATGTAGTCTCAAGTATGTTTCCTAAACTTTGTCAGCTGGACAAATAGATGCATTGTGGTCAGTTTAAAAATTTGTGTTATTGGCAATCGCTCAAATTTTGAAAACTTCGCTTTTTATTTTTTGGTAACCGAAAACTTAGCTTTAAATTGATAAATTTTACAGAAAAACTAGTTTAAAAGAAAGCCTTCACAAAACTGGTTTTAGACTAAAAAGTTTTTAGTATTTATCTCTCCTTCCATCTCTTTTTACTTGATTTCGAATTTGAAAACAAGACAAGTCAAAATCGGTCAAAAGTTTCATATTAAACTGCCTCAAAACTGAGTTTTAGAAGAAAATCAGTATAACATAAAAAGCAATTCAAATTTATGTAGATTTACGTAATCAGTTTTAAGATAACTATTTCAGCATGTATTCTTGAGTTTGGCAATCACCTCTTTGGAATGGGAAACATAAGTAATGTGTTTATAGTATTTCTTTTAATTCTTTCCCTATTGGGTATTTGGTCGGCTTGCTTTCAATAATTCTGTCTAAGGAAATGCTTAGGTTTCATAATTCAATTTGTGGGATTCAATAAATTTAGTAGCTTGGATTATTTTTAAGTAAGGTTTTGGTGGAGGGACCGTTATGTCAAATAGGTGAAATGTATGAAATTGGTGGAATAAAGTGATGAGGGATGTGAATTATAAATGCTAAGTTCAATGTTCAAGTGAATTGGTGATTTTCATTACTTAACAAAGGTATTTGATGACACCTTCTCTTCTAGGGTAAAAGATATGGTTTTGTATTTGCATTCAGCTTATGAGAACTTTCAAAATCGAGCAAAGTGGGACTGTCTGCAATATGGCTGTCTTGAGCTGTTGGTTTAACTAACACACTGGACCATTGTTATAACTTTACACTTGTCATTCCTCTTTGTGTTGTGTTTGCTTTCTTTTCTCCAAGTGTTCAACCCTATTCCAATTTTGACTTTGCTCCCCTTGGGTGGGGTTGAGTATAATAATTTTTTTTTTTGAGTTAAAGCTTTTTATTTACTGGCAACCCTTTTTAAAGAGGAAGAATGGATTATAAATAAGAGAGATATGTGCTTTCTAGATATATGTCTGAATGTAGTCAAACTCAGCATGAGGCATGACGTAATATTGTATCATTGGTTACTACTAAGCCAATAGTAGTTAATGCAGTAAATTTAATATGCCAACAAAGGAAACATCTTCTTTTGTCCAAGGTAATTACCTTAAAGAGTGCTGCAAATTTTAGTTCATGGTTTTTTTCTGACTGTTATGTGTACCTGCTCATTGACAATCCTCTGTTTTTTATTCTTTTTTCCCTGGTAATATATTCTAGACTGCTGCTGAGTATACACGCCGCCAAGAAAACTTTTTCAACGAGCTGGAAATTGTTTTTGCTGATGTGGTATGGATATTCTCATGGCATTACTTTTTATGAGTCTGCATAGGATTTGTTCTACAATTTTTTCAGTTACAGCTCATCACTTTTCTTTACTTTGGAAATGAGCCTGATTGATACCACTATTTCTTTCCAAACAATTTATGCCATTTGTGTTTATTGGCATTAAACCATTGCATTTTTTACTGTTTTAAGGGACTGATTTTACATAATCGTCATATTTATATTACTGTTTTACTGTTTAACTGTTTCTTTCCATAAGTACTAGGTCATTCACATTGTATGTATGGAAAAGTCCAATGGAAATACTCATTGTAGCACTAAGTTTCTTTCTTCTTCCATGAAAGGAAAGTCTCTCTGTTTATAATAAAAATATGCTTTCTTTTTAGATGAATTTATACAGTAACATTAGATTTAGATGTGGGTTCTCTGATGTCTGATGTGTGCATTAATGTCTTCATGCCTTGTACTTTGGACTTGTGACAGTTAACAGAATATATTGTTTCCTGTGAAATATCTATTGAAGTCAGTAGCATGACTGCCCTTTTACATTTACTTTTCTTAGGTCATGGCCATACTTGCAGATTTCATGCTGGTTTATCTTCCTGCACCTACTGTATCTCTTAGACCACCACTTGCACTCAATGCAGGGCCTATTGCTAAGTTTTTCCACAACTGCCCAGACAATGCATTTCAGGTCTTTATACATCCCACTGATAGGTGGTTTGATTACTTTCACTGATTTTCCTATCAACGGTTACTTATGGCATCCTTTATTACCCTCTGTAGGTTGCTCTCTCTGGAGCATCATATTCCTTTCTACAGAGGATAGGTGCAATTGTGGTATGTACAATTTGATAAGTCCTGTCATGTTACTCCTTGCAAGTTTATCCATTTTCACCATTTTGGTTTCTCCATTTCCTTCTTGTTTTCCTGTGTCTAATTGTTTGAATTATGTTGTACAGCGTAACGGGACAAAACTTTTTGCAGTTGGGACTGCTTCATCACTGGTTAGTTCTTCCTGGGGTGTTTTCCCTTCTTTTCCTTGGTTCTAAAAAAATTCAGAGTTTGTCTGCTGCTTGATCTTCTCATGACTATAACTTTTGAGGAGATTCATGATCTGGTAACTAAGTTGACTAATTTAGTGTTCTAATTTACCTAAAACCTATGGATGTGATTCTAGTGAAGAGCTGATATTGTATGAATTCTAGAATGGCAACAATCTGAATTACGAGCTTTCATAGGTATGGCTAGTGACTGTTTTGACTCCTAATGGATATGGGTGTAATTCAAATCAACTTCGCCATTTTTTTCTCCATGTTTTAGTAATTCTTTATGCATTATATACTCATGTAAGTGAGTTTACCACTGGCCCACAAAACTTAGTGTGGATTGTTAGATTTGTTGAGTCTTGTAATTCAGTCTGTAAATCCAATAAATTTAATGGTCTGAATTCTTTTAAATGAAGTTGTGAGTTTCACTTTGTGGGAATAGAGGAGTTGATGGTTTTAAGGGTGGAAGTATGAGCTTTTACAAGTTTGCTTTGTCTATGATGGTATTCAAGTCAAAATCCTGATCATTGGGTTGTTCCTTTTTTCATAACTTCATTTTACCCTTGGGTACGGGTACAACTGATTGGGGCATGTCTATTATTATGATAATCAACTGCTATTCTACATGTTCTTTAAATACAGTTTTGAGACCTTTGATTGATTTGTCTTAACATGTGAGGTAGTGAAAGGCATAAATAGTTTGTCAAGAATTCATATGATATATTGCAATGTTTATCTTTGATAAATAATACTGCCATTTGTTCTTTTTCATTGCTGTTTTCAGTGTGAATGGAATCAGTAGGGTTCAGATACTGACATAAACTGTATTTTGTATTCATTCAGGTTGGGACAGCTGTGACAAATGCCTTAATCAATGCAAAGAAAGCTGTCAATAAGACCTCTGATGGGGAAATTGAAAATGTTCCCATACTGTCCACAAGTGCTGCCTATGGTGTTTATATGGCAATTTCTAGCAACCTCAGGTAACAAGGATGGGGTGTATTTAATGATAGAATTGAGACAACAATGTGAGGAAAAACAATAAACCTAGTACGATCATAATATAAGTGCTGCCACCCAAACGTATTTAATTTTTTCTTTAGTTGAATTATCATGTTTATTAACGTTTGACCTACTGAGATCTGGGCCATCTTACTATATAATTATAAATTGTTATGTTCTCATTTTCCTTTGATTTAAAAATTCTTTTAGTAATGGGATAATTGTCCTTCCATAAACAATATATTGCTGAACTTTGAAAGACTGGTTATCATAAGCAGATTATTACTAGAGATTGTGTTTCACTATTGTAAGAAGCCTTTGTTGGATGACTTGGTTAAAGAAAAGTTTATGGAATGAACTTTTCTTTGAAAATTGTTGCACGCAATAGGCACAATCGGCTTGTGAGCCATTTGATGTATGGATTCCACAATTCAATTTGTGGAACCTAATAAAAATAATGGTTTAGATTATTTTTAAGTGATAGTTTAGTAAAAATCTATTTGTAAGAATAGCGGGGCTCCTTTTCTTTTGCTGCATCAATTATGTTATGATGACTGTTGTCCATGATATTAGAAGTGTTTTATCCTGTTGCTGTCAACCGCAAACTAAGTATATTGTTTGGTGTTCAGGACTGAAGTTTTTCTTTCTTCTGTCAGGTATCAAGTTCTTGCGGGAATTATTGAGCAGAGGATTCTGGAACCTTTGCTACACCAGCACAAGCTAATACTTAGTGCAATATGCTTTGCTGTTCGGACTGGCAATACTTACTTGGGTTCATTACTGTGAGAAAATTTATACCTACACTGATTGCTTGTAAATGGAGCCTTAGTTGTTCCCAGTGGCTCATGTTTTTTGCCTTTTCCTTGACAGGTGGGTGGATTATGCTCGTTGGATAGGAATCCAATAAGCCCCCAGAAGTAAAAGAATTGGGTGCTCCTTCATGATTGACTACACTGTTCATGTCCATTTGCTTCATTTACAGGAAACTAAAAAGAAAAGTTCATAGAAATGCCATTTTTTATGGCAGGTTTGGTTGTAGGATTAGGTTTTCTTCCCTGTATTAGTTACATGATGCGCAGTTGCAGAGCATTCTGCAATTGCTTGTTTTCTTGTCTCTGTTTCTCATTCAATTCACTGAATGGATGTGGAAATGACTTTGAACTAAATGAAAGGTTATTGCAGATTGAAAGGATTACGGAACCAAGTTTTTGTTACTAGCCATAAAACCTACTGGCTTAGGCAGTCTCATAGCCTAGGTATATTGTTTTTCTATCTTGGTATGAATAACAAAATTTTAGAGATGTATTGCTTAAGAAATAATTATTTCCACATAAGCAGGATGACAAATAACTCACAAAAATAATATAGGCCATTAAATTTAGTAAATTTTATAAACTAAACTGTGATTTAATAAAATTAATAGTTTAAATTATTTTAAATGAGATTTTTATAAATTTTAATTTATGAAAATAAAAAGACCTAAGCTAAAAGGGTTTTTCTCCACCATTTTAATTCATTAATTTCTGAAGGTGAATGGGATTAAATTCATGATTAAATCAGTCAAAGGGCACTAGAACCTTTACAATAAGTGTGCTCATACAAAACCAATAGTGCAAAGACAAGCACTCAAGCACTACCAAACGAGACCAGAGGGCAATGAGACTGTTAAAATAAAATGAACAAATAACTATCACAATGTTTCAAAGCAATAGATTCACTGATTCCACAAAGAGGATTAGCCAAAGGGATCAAGAAGAGCTGCCTCCCCAGTAAAGAACTCCAAAGTTGAAAGCAACCTAGTAGCTCAAAATAGCACATAGACAGACGACTAAGGAGCATCCTAGATTGAATTATCATGGTAATGTGGTGGCACCCACTTTCAAAATTTTGAATTCAAACCTAAGACTTGTGAGTATATTAAGCAATTCGTCACTCCTCATGTTACTAAAAAAAAAAATTTATCATGACTGATAGAACCTGTAAGCAGAAACTGAATTATACAATGAGCCTCTCACTAACTCTTCCTTCTAAAATCAGTTAGGTTGTTCCATTAATTAGTAGATCGACAAAAGCCTCTTTGCCTCTTTGGAACTTTTCCTTTCTTCCTCAAGAACTGCTAATAAAATGAACTCAGATAGCATACCTGACTTTTTTCACTCAATCAAAATTTCTATCAGATGTATGCAAAATTCTATTGTCATGACAATCTGTATGCTGCAATGTTGAAACCGTTGGATCACAATTGTTTGGGTGGTATGTTTACTTGAACACTTGGACTAAAGTCTAGGAACAACATGTAAGAGCATTTATATGAAAATTACGACCTATTGAATTTTAATTTGACTATTCTTATTAGTGGCAGTAAGTTTGTGCTCTGCACAGAACAGTCTCACATAAAACATGACCCCTCATATGTAGGGGTTGCCAGTGTTATATTTTAAAATAAATAGGAAAATGAGCACATTTAAACAAGAATGACATAACAGCCTCTTAGCCAGCTTTTATATACATACATATATATATACATACATATACATATATATATATATATATATATATATATATATATATATATAGAATATAGAATATAGAATATAGAATATAGAATGTAGACTAGAGTAGAATTGCTCTCATGGTTGGTTAGTCTTCATCTTTACGAGTCCTCTTCCAGCACTTGTGCAACTCTGGTATCATAAATTTTATCATCTCTAGTAAGAGGTGTAGTCAACAAAAGCATATAGAATGTATCTCACCCACATGGTGGAGAGCTAGAACTTGGATTTCCAGCTTTTGCACCAGTTCGGTATCATAAATATCTGAGCAAGAGTCCATCTATCAAACAACCATCCGAAGGGTCTTGTGTGTATTTAGCACCAAAAGATATGAGATTCAGAATTTGAAACGTTATCCGATCTCTTTCTCTTTAGAAACCCCTTCAACAGAAGCCAAAGCATCCATTGAATTAGAATTTAATAAAATTTTCATCCTATACAAAGTTATTCATTAACGCAAGATTAATTCTGATTGACATGGGTGTCAACGAAGCCTAACATATATAATATTTATATAGTTTTTATGAAAATATATCAAATTCAAAAAAATAGTAGAATGCCACAACTTTTTGTTATAATGTCAGGCAATTATTTCATCCTGAATGCAAGTCCTGTATTTGACTTTTGCCTCGCTTTCCCCAACATTATGCACCACATCACGACAATCTTTTCTCACCTGAAAGTAACAAAAATAGTGAGAAAAGAAAATTTTTATTTTGCAATGCATTATATCTATATTGGATTAACTGATCTTAAACAGAAGTTGAGATTGGTAGAGAAAGGAAAGTGAAATACTAGTAAGGGGTATAACAATTTCTTGCCTCCACGTTTGTTGTTATTGGTGAAAACACCTTTATTGTGGTGATAGATTCTGCAGAATGTTTGTTGTTATTCAACTACAGGTCTTGCCACTTATCCTCGTGAAACACTAAATGAACAGCAATAATGGATGTCAGTGGAACAATTAAAAGATAGATAATAGTTATTTCCTGGCCAAGTATGAGTTATAAAAGCTAGTAAAAGTCTTAACAATAAAATAGAGGAACAAAATAATGATAACTTTATAATAAGTGAAAACCATTTCAACCATCAAATAACAACAATGAAGGTGATTGATAAAGAAACTAAGAGAGAGACAACATAAAGGGCATAGTATGATACAAAGCATACTTCAAAAGCAGTGTGAAATTATTTGCAAGGCACTGCTTCACAATTTGGGTAGGCCTTCCTGTAAGCGCTACGAACCCCCTTGAAAGGGCAATGTTTAAGCATAAGAACAATAAGAAAAGGTTTTAATAACTCTAATCACATAGGGAGGAAGAAGGGGGGAAATGTTAAAGGCCAAGTGCAAAATCCGCCAATCTCACTGGTTAGCAATTATAATCATGCAAATAACTAAGTAGAAGACAAAGGCCCTGAAATGAATAGAAAAAATCAGCCAATTTCTCAAGAACTCATTGAATTGCCATAACCAAAACCAAAGGAATTAAAAATCGAAAAGAATATCAGATTCATACGCGGAAGAGCAAGTGTATGTCTAGAGACGACGTCATCGGTGTTCTTTGCAATTCGGGCGCCTGGGCATTGTCCTTGTTTAGGTCGTTCTCCCAATGGAGTGAAGCCCGAAGGCTAAGGATATGGTGGCGTTTCGGATAAGATTCATGAGGCTTGATGGAGGTTAACGATGTGATGTCAGAGGTTGAAGGTTGACGGATGGCATGGTGGGGAAGATGGACTATCCGAGATGCCGCCATGGAAGCCTGACCACCAGTGGTCTTCGCAAGCCTTTCTTGTCCGTACCGAATGCTCTAGATCAGAGAAACGAAAGGGGAGAAAGGCCTACCGAAGGAAGGCTGTCGGAGAAGAAACCATGTAATTAGGGAAGGTAATTCATTCATGAGGACTGATACAATTTATCTCATAATATGACAACAAAAATGATGGGTAAATTAATGGTAAAAAAATAAAGTAATACTAATTCAAATTCGAAATCTTGCCAAATGGGAGCCTTCCCTTATTTAAATTGGAATTAGTAGGGAAAATCTAGTTAATGTGCAAATTAAAACAGGCAGAGCCAACATTAATGTTGTATATTAAATGCGAGTTACATGGCAGTCAGTGGTGAAGTCATATATTGTAAGTTGATTGGTGCTGTACCCAATGATTTCTCCCTTAACATATTATATGATATGGTTATTTCTATTCTTATTATTCAGATAATTAATTATAAACAAGATGAATGGAATTTAGAATGAAGAGGGGAGATGAAGATGAGGTGACTTTTCATTTGGAAGTTATATGCAGTAAAAAAGAAATAACAACAAAATTAAGAGAGAAAAAATTAGTGAAAAAAAATATTGAGACTTATAAATTTAAATGTGAAAAGAGATAGAGAAAAATTGAGACCTATAAATTTAAATTTGAAAAAAAATAAGAAAAAAATTATCAAAATTTAACAAAAATGGAAGTTAATTTATTCAAATCTGGTGTAGAATGAGATGGGTGTGTGATACTGACCAATTTTCCATGTCTTTGATCTGTTTTGTTTGCATATTTTCTTAACTTTCGCTAACTGTTTGCAGAGAAATATCATCAGCAGTTGATTGTATTTTATTTCTTTTGGTATAGTATAGTTTGGTTTAATATCTGAGAAGCATTTACTTTTTGCCATTAACAATTTGTATATAGTGATGCAATCTTGAACCTTAATTAGAAGTCTAATAACAGAATATGTTTTGTTCGTATGAGTAACATTATTTATAAATATAGTTAATTTTTTAGCCTTTTAATTAATTTTTGAAAATTAAAATATCATCTCATCAAGAAAAATAAAGATGAATATAATTTCTAAAAAATATATCGTAGTGAGTGATTTAATTTTACTTATAAACTAAGAAAGTGTTATTTTATTTAATCTATGATAATAAAATCTTCTAATCTAATTGTAAAAATAGCTAATTTTAATTGGGAATTTATATGTAATTTCTTTAAAATAAAATTCAAAACAAAAGTTTGTGTAAGTTTTTATAGCTGTCAAGAAAGATTAATGTATATTTTCAAAAGCAATAATTGGAAATAAATATTCACAAAATAAAAGATGCAATGTGAGATTTATTAGATTTTATAATTTAATCTATAGATTTAATAAATTTTATAATTAAAATTTTTTTAATAAATATTTAATAAGATTTAATTTATAAAAATTATAAAATTCTTTAAAAAAGAAAAAGTTTAAATGATAGAGTCATGTTATCCCTACAAACTTTTAATATAATTTAAATAATAAATTTATTAAATTTTATAAATTAAACTATAAAAACAAATTTAATAATTTTGTAAACAGTTAGTGATAATTTGGTATCACGTATGCTATTAAGTGAGAGTACTCTATAGTGAATGATATAGCCAAAATGCAAAGAATGTCAAAGTAATTTGCCATTAGAAAAAAAAAAAAATAATGAAATCAATTCCCAAAGAAAGCACACCAGCACGATTAATTTAACGAATTCTTATATCTCAGGGTATTTCTAGTTTACTTTCATACTTTGATTGATTAGGTAATGAATTATAAAGTTGAAATTGGCCAAATCATATATGCTACATGTACTCTTGAATTCAAGGAGACCGATTAACGAAGAGTTTCATGTTCTTCAAACTTATAGCAGAGGCAACCATTGAGAAGAGAAGTCCACATCTCCACGCGCTTATTAATCAACAGTTACACGAATAGTTACCCAGGAAATCTGGTTCATCTTGCTTTACGCTACATCTTTTTCATTCTTTTTATTTTTCTCTTATAATTTTAAATTAGCAAAAGCAAGACTGCCATTGAAAACGTGTTCAAACCTCAGATATTAGGCTCGATCGGATAAATAATTGCAAATTAGAAAGAGTACCATATGGTATGCCAATTCCTCGTTTTACTCGCAACAATTGCAAAACAACTACGTTGCTGAACTATGAAAGATTGGTTGTCATAATCAGATTATTGCTAAAGAACTCCAAGGTTGAAAGCAGCCTAGTAGCTCAAAAGTCACCACATAGACAAAAGCAACCTAGATTGAAATATAATGGTGATGCGGTGATGCCCACTTTCAAAATCCTGAATTCGAACCTAATATCGTGCATGTGTATTAAGTTATTTGTTTCTCCTCCGATTAACAGGAAAAAAATTTGTCATGAAAAGGTGATTTTGACAGATAAAACCTGCTCATCAGCAACTGAATTATGCAATGAGCCTCTCACTAACTCTTCCTTCCAAGATCAGTTGGGCTGCTCTATTAATTTGTTGATTGGCAAAAGCCTCTTTGCCTCTTTGGAACTTTCCCTTTCTTCCTCAAGAACTGCTAATAACATGAACTCAGATAGCATACCTGACTATTTTTATTCAATCAATACTTTTTATCAGATGTATGAAAAATGCTGTTATCATAACAATCTATATGCTGGAATGTTAAACAACAGCCCAATCAAAAAAGCCACTATTTCAAATATCTTCTTCTTTGTTATTGTACAATTTCTTTCTCTTCTATCCATGATTTTGTTTTCTATATTCATGAAAAAAAATTAAACAGAAACTACCAAACGTTCAGTTTCTTTATTTTTTTGGGGTGGAGAACGTTTTCTTTCTATCTTCTGTTGTGTTATTTCTTCTTCTTTGGAGCAGACTATTCCTGCAATTTTTTTGCTATTGTATCTGCAAGATCCTTAACAGCAAGCACTCTTGCCATAACAGAAGTTCAATCAGAGAGCACTTTAATGTAAAGCCAAAAGATGTCACAATCCTTCGCACATGACTCAAACTCAAGATATGTCCCAAAGAACACTTTCCTTAAAGAGAATAACTAAACACATCAACTGTCGTGTAAGCAATTTGTTCATAAGGCAAACTTAGGACAGCCGTGACAAATGCCTTAATCAATGCTAAGCAAGCTGTCAATAAGACTTCTGATGGGGAAATTGAAAATGTTCCCATATTGTCCACAAGTGCTGCCTATGGTGTTTATATGGCAATTTCTAGCAACCTCAGGTAATAAGGATGGGGTGTATTTAATGATAGAATTGAGACAACACTGTGAGGAAAAACAATAAACCAAGTACGATCATAATATAAGTGCTGCCACCCAAACGCAGTTAATTTTTTCTTTGGTTGAATTATCATGTTTAATAAAGTTTGACTTACTGATATCTGAGCATGGACGGGCATCTTACTATATGAACGTAAATTGATATGTTCTTGTTTTCCTTTGATTTAAAAATTCCTTTAGTAATGAGATAAATGGCCTTCCATAAACTTTGAAAGATTCGTTGTCATAAGCAGATTATTACTGGAGATAGTGTTTTACCACAGTAAGAAGTCTTTGTTGGATGGCTTGGTTAGATAAGGTTCATGGAATGAAATTTTCTTTGAAAACTATTGCTCCAAAATGGGCACAAGAGCAATTTTGATGTGTGAGATCCACAATTTAGTTTGTGACACTTAATAAATATAATAGTTTAGATTGCTTTTAAGTGAAAGTTTAGTAAAAATCTATTTGTAGGAATCGCGGGACTCCTTTTTTTTTGCTGCATCAATTATGTTATAATGACGGTTGTCCACGTATTAGAAGTGTTATATCCAGTTGCTGTCAACCGCAAACTAAGTATGTTGTTTGGTGTCCAGAACTGAAGTTTTTCATTTTTCTGTCAGGCATCAAGTTCATGCGAGAATTATTGAGCAGAGGATTCTGGAGCCTTTGCTACACCAGCACAAGCTAACACTTGGTGCAATATGCTTTGCTGTTCGGACTGACAATACTTACTTTTGTTCATTACTGTAACAAAATTTATACCTACTCTGATGGCTTGTAAATGGAGCCTGAGTTGTTGCCAGTGGCTCATGTTTTCTATCTTTTCCTTGACAGGTGGGTGGATTATGCTCGTTGGATAGGAATCCAATAAACCCCCGGAAGTAAAAGAATCGGGTACTCCTTCATGATTGACTATATTGTTCATGTCCATTTGCTTCATTTACACGACACTGAAAAGAAAAGTTCATAGAAATGCATTTTTTTAGGTAGGTTTGGTTGTAGGGTTAGGTTTTCTTCCCTGTATGATTAGTTACATGATGCGCAGTTGCAGAGCATTCTGCAATTTTCCTGTTTTCTCATCTCAATGTTTCTCATTCAATTCACTGAATGGATGTGGAAATGGCTTTGAACTAAATGAAAGATTGTTGCAGATTGAAAGGATTACGTAAACAAGTTTTTGTTACAAGCCAATAAAACCTAATGGCTTAGGCAGTCCCATAGCCTAGGTATATTGCTTTTCTATCTTGGCATGAATGACAAAATTTTAGAGATGAATTGTTTAAGAAATAATTATTCTTGCATAAGCAGGATGGCAAATAACTCTCAAAAGTAATTATGGGCTGTCAGATTTAGTAAATCGAATAAACTAAGTCCTAGTAAAATTAATAGCTCTAATTATTTTAAATGAAATTTTTGTAAATTTTAATTAATGAAAATAGAAGGACTTAAGTTAAAAGAAAGTTTTCTCCACCATTTTTATTCCTTAATTTCTGAAGGTGAATGGGATTAAATTCATGAAGAAATCAGTCGAAGGGCACTAGAATATTTATAATAAGTGTGCTCATACAAAACCAAGAGACAAACACTCAAGCACTACCAAACGAAACCAGTGGGCAATGAGACTATTAAAATAAAATGAACAAATAACTATCACAATGTTTCAAAGCAATAGATTCACTGATTGATTAGCCAAAGGGATCAAGAAGAGCTGCCTCCCCAATAAAGAACTCTCAAAGTTGAAAGCAACCCAGTAGCTCAAAAGTTAGCACATAGACAAAAGACTAAGGAGCATCCTAGATTGAAATATCATGGTAATGTAGTGGCACCCACTTTCAGAATCTTGAATTTAAAACAAAGACTTGTGAGCATGTTAAGTGATTCGTCACTCTTTGTGTTACCAAAAAAAATTATCAGGATAAAGTGATTTTGACGAATAGAACCTCTTTAGCGGCAACTGATTTATACAATAAGCTTCGTACTAACTCTTCCTTCCAAGATCAGTTGGGCTGCTCTATTAATTAGTAGACCGGCAAAAGCCTCTTTGCCTCTCTGGAACTTTCATTGTCTTCCTCAAGAACTGCTAATAAAATGAACTCAGATAGCATACCTAACTATTTTCATTCAATCAAAATTTCTAAAGATATATGGAAAATTCTATTATCATGACAATTTGTATGCTGCAATGTTGAAACCGTTGGATCATGATTGTTTGGGTGGTATGTTTACTTGAACACTTAGACTAAAGTCTAGGCATAACATGTAAGAGCATTTATGTGAAAATTATGACATTGAATTTTAATTTGACTATTTTTATTAGTGGTAGTAAGCTTGCGTTTTGCACAGGATAGTCTCGAATAAAGTGTGGACCCCTCATATCATATATGGGACTTGCCAGTGTTGTATATTAAAATAAATAAAAAAAAATGAGTACATTTAAGTAGGAATGACATGACAGCCTTTTAACCAGCCTCTATATATATATATATATATATATATATATATATATATATATATATAATATATTTATGTATGTATATACATAGAATAAAGAATGTTGACTAGAGTAGAATTGCTCTCATGGTTGGTTTGTCTTGATCTTTACAAGTCCTCTTCCAGCATTTGTGCAATCCAGCATCTGTGCAACTCTGGTATCATAAATTTTATCATGTCAAGTAAGAGGTGTAGTCAACAAAAGAATATAGAATGTATCTCAACCACGTGGTGGAGAGCTAGAACTTGGATTTCCAGCTTTTCTGCTAGTTCGGTATCACAAATGTCTAAGCAAGAGTCTATCTATCAAGCAACCATCCGAAGGATCTTGTGTGTATTTAGCACCAAAAGATATGAGATGCAGAATTTGAAACGTCATCCGATCTCTTTCTCTTTAGAAGCCCCTTCAACAGAAGCCAACGGCATGAATACTTTCGGAAAGTATCCATTGAAGCAGAATTTTATAAAATTTTCATCCTATACAAAGTTATTCATTAACACAAGATTAATTCTGATTAACATGGGTGTCAACGAATCCAAACCTATATAATATTTATTTAGGTTTTTATGAAAATATATCAAATTTAAAAAAATAGTAGAATGCCACAACGTTTTGTTATAATGTCAGGCAATAATTTCATCCTGAATGCAAGTCCTGTATTTGACTTTTGCCGCGCTTTCCCCAAAATTATGCACCACTTCACAACAATCTCTTCTCACCTGAAAGTAAAAAAAGTAGTGAGAAAAGAAAATTTTTATTTTGCGACGCATTATACCTATATTGGATCAACTGATCTAAAACAGAAGCTGAGATTGGTAGAGAATAGAAAGAAATACTAGTAATGGGTATAACAATTTCTTGCCTCCATGTTCGTTGTTATTGGTGAAAACACCTTTATTGTGGTGATAGATTCTGCAGAATGGTTTCCATTTGCTGAACAAGCAGGTAAACCTCGTGGTGATCTTCGAACATAAGTTGTAATTATATGATCCCCAACATCATTTCTTTCCATGGAAGCTGCAAAAAATGTATGGGGGGCTTCACATGGATTGTCAGAAAGCCACCTTGTGTTGAACATGTACAGAGGTGGCCTGGCATTGCGCTTCCAAGGTCTAAAAGTTTCAAGAGGTCTGCGTAGAAACCAAAGAGGGAAGATGCTTTCATAGATATGCAAAGAGTAACCCCATGAAATGGAAAAGGTCCAGTTGCTTGGTCTGTGGTGGCATATGGTTTGCTGCAGAATACGTGAGTGATCGAATTTAGCAGCATGCATAAGTTGATTTATGGATTCAGAGCGGTTCTTGGAGGGGAAGATTGGGTCTGTGGTGTCAATATGGTGGAGGGAGATAAAAGGAGTGTTTGGATGAGATGAGAGAAGACCTGATATGTCACCAACTAGATCAATCTGCATATATGTATATATTGTGTTAATAGCCTAGCTTATTCTTATGAAGTACAAATATGATATACAATGCTAATACAATATGACACGAATATGATGATATGACAAAATTTACTGACACAGCATATATATATATATATAATTTAATCTAATATAAAACTCTGTTATTTTTGTCTTATATAAAACTAGTTACATATTATAATATAATAATATTTTATCTATCACAATTGTAATAACAGTAGTTATAATTTAAAAAGATATTTATATTTTATATCAGAACATGAGTTTGTGGTGCCCAAGTGCACCATTAGACCAACCCCTTTGGTCCTGTCCATGAAGCTATACAACGAGGCCACAGTTGAAAACCAAATCCCAACCCAAGATTAGAGAGATTGGAGAATGAGTCTTATGGGTACACTTTGTTCTATAGAGTTAGAGGCTTAGTGGTGGCTAGCAGGGCATTGCTTGTCGCCTTTCAAGAGAAGTTCGTCTACGTACCCGTCTTACCTGGCCTCACCAAGTCCTATTCTATAAGGCTAGCATGGCTCTAGTTGACTTGCAAGGATGTTTGGCTCAAATTCTTTGATGGCGTTTCAACAAATTTCTGAACTAGCAAGACATCGTCTTATTCAACTTCGACCATTGATATGGCTAGAGGATATTTTTAGCTATATCAATGATATATCGATATCAGATTTGTGTCCAACACCAAAATGCCAGAAAAATGCACGTATCGGTGCTTCTTAGCTTATTCTTCAACAAAACTTAAATCTAGTAAAAACTTTATAAGTAAAAGAATGAGTTGGGGTTTACCTGGTGAAAACCATCTTCTTGTATTCGAGAAATTCCAAGATCACCCACACAAGCACTTAGAATAAAATCACTAGAAACCAAGTGCGGATACCTCTCTATACACTCATCTAATTTTGGTGCAATTGCTTCCATAAGAGGGTAACTCAAAGCATAAGCAGCCCCTCCAAATGCCATATCAAAGGAGAAATCAAAATTGGACCTTACAGCTTCTGAGTTTGTCCCAATGTACAAGTGCTTTGTGTGGTCATACTTAGCTAAAAGCTCAACTAAGTTCTCAATGCACAAAACAGTGTCATCATCTGCCATGACATACCATCTCACATTTTTATCTCCCTGCTTGAAGGTCTCCATGACCGTATGAACAATTCGTAGTTGAATCGGATTCCTAAACCTTGGGAAAACTCTAAGCTTAGTGATGTCTTCATTAACCCTAAAAGGAGGAGCAGTTGAAGGCCAAGGCAGATACTCGTCTCCAGGAGCACTGTCCATGAAAAGATATCCCCGGGTCACGTTTGGCTGCCACCATGCTTCAATGTATGGCCTTTTGTGCTTCCATGTGTTAACTGAACCAACTATGCCAAACACAATGTCACTGATGTTGGTGGGAGCAGTTTTGACGACTGGGCATGATGATGATGATGAGGCTGGCCATTTTCCTTGAAATTTTACGAGGAGGGTAGAAAGTTGGTATTGAGAAGGATTTATGAAGAACAATGCGTAAAACAAGAATAAGATTAGACCCAAAATAGCAAGAGATTTGCCTGAACCTCCAAGGGGAAATGGACTTATCTTCTGCTGAATGGAGCTAAAGCTGGGACTCGAAGACATTGTCAATCAAGAGCAGCTAGCAAATTAATGAAATTAAAACAAGCATGGTATATACATATATATATATATATATTATATGGTCAAAAGCATAAAACTTGGGAGGATTCTTTGTTTTAAAGCGTTAGAAAAAGTATGTATGCTTCATAATTAATGATTAACTAATGCAGAATAGAAAGATACAAATTATAATATTTCAGGTAATATTTAATTATTTTATAATGAGAGATTTAGGTTTTATAGTTTGAGAATTTTGATTGGGGTTTGATAATTAATAGAAATCTATCATTCATCTTAATTTATTATGATTCATCATTTAATTTAGCTATTTGATTTAGGTTATCTTATGCCTATATAAGGTAATAAGTTCTTAGTTTAAAATTTTTGTTTAGTTGTGATCTAATTCTGATTGAATTGGAGTATTTAAGTTGCCTATTTATTGCGTTGATTGATTGAGATTTTGATGAATCTGAGTTATTCAGATTAAGAGTTTGTTGCTTTCTTGTTTTTCCAGTTTCCAAAATCTTTAAGTTTATCTGTCTGTATTTTGCTTGTGGTTGAAAGCATTGACTTGTATGCTAGCTTTTCTTGTTTGATGAAAGGGTAAATCCTGCGGCTGGAATGTAGAAAAGCACGTGAAGGGAGAATTCTGATGCAAGGCAGATTAAAGATAATCCCCACAAATGTAACCTAGCTAGTTGTTTGCTCCCCCAAATGATAGACGAACAATTGCTTGTAGAGATGAAATAATTGGTTAAATTTGGCAATATAAGTATTACAAATACGACTATGAGAAAAGTGTACGCTTGCTGAATAATTAAGTTAAATTATTATAATTATAATAAGTGATATGATGACTTTGAGTCTGGGTTTTATTTCTTTTCTGAATAATTAAGTTAAATAATTATAATTATAATAAGTGATATTATGACTTTGACTATGGGTTTTATTTCTTTTCTACCATTAATTTTGGCAACTTAACAATAAATCTGTGGACCAATTGTAGAGAAAATGCTGCTTATTCATAGGTAGACCCACAGCTAAGATTAAACAAATTAATATCACATGGGCACGTTGAGTTAATTAAAATACAAAATAATAATACACATAAAATTTTATCTCACTAAATGAAGTTAAATATATAAATCAAATAATATTATTACGTTTTATCAAAAATTAAATTTTTAAAAATATTATTTATTAAAAAATATTTTTTAATAATTTTTTTAAATATCTTTTTTAATATTATTGTATTCCTATTTACATTAAATTAAAAATTATTTAATTGAATATTTTTATTAAAACCTTTTCAAGCCACCTAACTAAGTATTTGTCATTTTCTTTTGAATCTCTTTAATAAATATAATGCCAACTTTTTCTTCAAATACAATATAATTAAATAATTACTTTGATTTTTTCTTTTGATTGAGAATAATCATTTCGGCGCAGGCCCTCTAAATAAATTATTACAAATACGACTATGAAAAAGGTGCACGCTTGCTGAATAATTAAGTTAAATTATTATAATTATAATAAGTGATATTATGACTTTGACTATAGGTTTTATTTCTTTTCTTCCATTAATTTTGGCAACTTAACAGTAAATCTGTTGACTAATTGGAGAGAAAATGCTGCTTATTCATAGGTAGATCCACAGCTAAGATTATACAAATTAATATCACATGGGCACGTTGACTTAATTAAAATACAAAATAATAATACATATAAAGTCTTATTTCATTAAGTAAAGTTAGGTATATAAATAGAATAATATTATTATATTTTATCAAAAACTGAATTTTTAAAAATATTATTTATTTAAAAAATACTTTTTAATAATTTTTTTAAATATTTTTTTTAATATTTCTATACCCCTCTTTATTAAATTAAAAATTATTTATTTAAGTTTTTTTACTAGAACTTTTAATGATCTTTTTTGTACACATTCAAGCTACCTAATCAAGTGTTTGTCATTTTCTTTTGAATCTCTTCAATAAATATAACGCCAACTTTTTTTCCAAGTACAATATAATTAAATAATTACTTTGATTTTTTCTTTTGATTGAGAATAATCATTTCGGCGCAGGCCCGCTAAATAAATTATTAAATGTTTAAAAAAATATGTTGCTGGTTTTACTGCATATTACCCGTTGGGAAACCAACTGAATGTTCACACAAATACAAATGAATGGGTTTCAAGGAATGAAGAACTAACCATTGCAACTTGCAAGCTTACTTATTAATTCATTGACGTAGGATTAACTTTTCCACGCATCATTTCAAAAAAGAAAAAAAAAAAAACTTTTCCATGCATTCCCTCTGATTTTCCATGCATTCAAGGAAAGTAAGAAGAACTAAGCTAGTTGCACGTCACCTAGTATGCATCAAATAGTGTGCAAACAACATTTTTTTTTTTTAATGTATAGATTAATTGTGTGCATATTGTGAACAAATCGTGTAAAATAAAATAGGGAAATGGCATAAACTAACTCAGCAAAATAAAGTTATATAATGTGCATATTGTAGATAAATTGTATAAATATATCACTACTCTCGCTGTAAATGTCTCTCTTGCTTTGCTCATCATTCAGGCCTATAAAGCTGGAGCTCGTATAAGATCAGAGCCAATCATGGCAGGTCATAAAATCTTTGAGTGAAAACCCTACAATGCGAAGAACTTTTCTTTCTCAAAAATTGTCTTCAATTGTTGGGAAAACACCAATAAAATAATACAGTTGAATCACAAGCACTCAAATGTATTATACTTCTCTTTTTTCTGATAGACGTACATAAAAACAAGCTTGGAACCTAAGGATATATAGAACTTTTTAATATTACTTGACCTAATATCAATTGCTGTTGGCTATAATCCTTTTTTTTAGGGATAACTTAAAAAGATATAACTTATTATCCATCTTTTAAGATAATTTCTATTCTAATTACTGTGATAATTAATTATGAACAAGAAGAATGGAAATTAGGTAACTTTCTATATGAAAGTTACAATATACAATAAAATAGAAACAAAAACAAAATTAAGAGAGAGAAAATTAGTAAGAGAAAAAATTGAGACATACAAATTTAAATGTGGAGAGAGACAGAAAGAAATTGAAGCCTATAAATTTAAATATAGAAATAGATAGACGGAAAGTTATTGAAATTTTAAAAAATGAAAATTAATTTTTTCAAATCTAGCAAAGAGTGAGATGGGTGTGTGATACTAAGCCAATTTTCTATGTCTTTGATCTATTTTGTTTGCATATTTTCTTAGCTTTCTCTAACTGTTTGAAGAGAATTATCTTCAGCAGTTGATTGTATTTTATTTCTTTTGGTATAGTATAGTTTGGTTTAATTTCTAAGAAGTATGTACTTTTGCCATTAACACTTTGTATATAGTGATGCACTCTTGAACCTTAATTAGAAGTCTAATAACGGAATATGTTTGTATAAGTAACATTATTTCTAAATATAATTAAGTTTTAGCCTTTTAATTAATTTTTGAAAAATAAAATGTCATCTCATAAAAAAATATGAATATAATTGCTAAAAAATATATCTTAGTGAGTGATTTAAGTTTACTTATAAACTAAGTGCTATTTTATTCAATCTATAATAATAATAATCCTCTAATCTAATTGTAAAAATAAATATTTTTAATTTGGAATTTATATGAAGATTTTTCTTTAAAAAAAAATTCAGCAAAAGTTTGTGTAAGTTGTTATAGTTGTCAAGGAAAATTAATGTATATTTTCAAAAGTAGAAAGTTAGTTTCAGTTAATAAGTGGGACTAAATGTTCACAAAATAAAATATGCAATGTGATATTTATTAAATTTTACATATTTATTTATAAATTTAATAATTTAAATTCTTTTAAATAGATATTTAATAAAATTTAATTTATAAAGATAATAAGATTCTTTTCAAAATAGTAAAATTTAAATGATAAAGTCATATTATCTCTACAAACTTTTAATATAATACGAATAATAAATTTATTAAATTTTACATACTAAATTATAAAAATAAATCTAACAGTTTTGTAAACAGGCAATTTAGTATCATGCATACTATTAACTTGGAGTATTTTACTGGTAAATGATACAGGCAAAATGCAAAGAATGACAAAGTAGTTTGCTATAAAAATATTAATGAAATCAATTCCCAAAGAAAGCACACCAGCACGATTAATTTGACGAATTCTTACTAATGAATTATAAAGTTGAAATTAGGCAGATCATAAATGCGACGTGTACTCTTGAATTCGAGGAGACCGATCAATGAAGAGTTTCATGTTCCACAAACTTATAGCAGAAGCAACCATTGAGAAGAGAAGCCCACATCTCCACGCACTTATTAATCAATAGTTACACGAATAGTTACCCAGAAAATCTTTTTCATCTGGCTTTACGCAACCTCTTTTTCATTCTTTTTATTTTTCTCTCATAATTTTAAATTAGGAAAAGAAAGACTGCAATTGAAAACGTGTTCAAACCTCAGATATCAGGCTCCATCGGATAAATAATTGCAAATTAGAAAGAGTACCATACGGTATGCCAATTCCTTATTTTACTCGCAACAATTGCAAAACAACTACGTTGCTGAGCTATCAAAGATTGGTTGTCATAAGCAGATTATTGCTAAAGAACTCCAATGTTGAAAGCAGCCTAGTAGCTCAAAAATCACCACATAGACAAAAGCATCCTAGATTGAAATATCATGGTAATGCGGTGATGCCCGCTTTCAAAATTCTGAATTCAAATCTAATATCTTGTATGTGTGTTAAGTTATTTGTTACTCCTCTGGTTTCATAGGAAAAAAATTTATCATGGTAAGGTGATTTTGACGGATAGAACCTGCTTATCAGCAACTGAATTATGCAATGAGCCTCTCGCTAATTCTTCCTTCCAAGATCAGTTGGGCTGCTCTATTAATTTGTTGACCGGCAAAAGCCTCTTTGCCTCTTTGGAACTTTCCCTTTCTTCCTCAAGAATTGCTAATAACATGAACTCAAATAGCATAGCTGACTATTTTTATTCAATCAATACTTTTTATCAGATGTATTGAAAATTATGTTGCCATGACAATTTGAATGTTCGAATGTTGAATACTAGACCAATTAAAAAGCCATTTCAAATATCTTGTGCTTTGTTATTGTACAATTTCTTTCTCTTCTATCCATGATTTTGTTTTCTATATTCATGGAAACAAAAAAAATTAAGCTGAAACTACCAAACGTTAAGTTTTTTTTTTTTTGTGTGAAGAACATTCAGTTTTCTTTCTATCTTCTGTTGTGTTATTTCTTCTTCTTTAGAGCAGACTATTCCTGCAATTTTTTTGCTATTGTATCTGCAAGATCCTTCACAGAAAGCACTCTTGCCATAACAGAAGTTCAATCAGAGAGCACTTTAATGTAAAGCCAAAAAATGTCACAATGCTGCGCACATGAGTCAAACACGAGATATGTCCCAAAGAACATTTTCCTAAAAGAGAATAACTAAACACATCAATTGTCATGTAAGCAATTTGTGCATAAGCCAAACTCAGGTACATATTGCAATATTGGCAAATAATTCTGAACTGGAGATTACTATAAGGAATGCAATTTGACAGTTGTTTTATTATTATTGGTTTCTGCTAGATAATTTGGAAAGGATGTAACCTTTTAAATTCACCATAAGATAGATATCAACACAATCCTATCCGGTGAAACGTGCAAAGACATGAACTTTTGCTTAAAAACACTTGAATCTTAGTTCAACCAAATATACTGTGTCTTAAATAGCTTAGATTTCAAAACCTAATTTTCACAAAGATATTAGGGTAATGATTTTTACGCTAACGTAATAGAAAAATGACCAAATTATTTGACGTTACGGAATCTTTATGGCAATATATGCTGTAAATTTCCGAAAAGAGAAGTGTGGCTTTACACTGAGCCACTATGTTATTGTGTAATTATTGAGAACCTGCCCAGTAATCCAAATGAATGCCCCATATTAGACACACATTCAAAGTGTATTTTAGACAATAAGGGCATAACCCTAGAGCGAGATTACAACCATCAAATTCTAAATCTAATTATTCTAATTTAAATCAAGCTCTATGAGCCCTTTAAAAAACTTATGCATACATATATTAACAGATAAAATCTTTAACTATCTCACACAAGTCACAGGTACTCAGCTTCCATACTTGCAAAATAGAAACTTAATAATACTTAAGCAAGACAAATAATATCTAGAATTGACAGAACAAAAGTTGTAGCCAACTTGTTGTGTTGTCATTATTAGATTTATTAGACGTTCACATATATATTAATAATAATTATATGTAAACTCGTTATTATAAAAAGTTTGTCCTAAATTAAAAGTGATCTAATAGTGTTAAATGGGCCTAAGTTATTGATAAAGTATGGGTCCATATGTGTAGATACTCTATTTGCAATTTTTAATTTTATTATGGGCCAAATTAGAAATAAAGAGAATATGTACAATTATAAATAAAAGGATTATGATCCCCAAATTGTATGTATGATGATTTTCTGGCATCCCATCATCAAAAAAGTGAAAACCCCTTCTCTAAAAATTAAATGTACTAATTTAGAAGATCAAGAATCTAGATCTAGAGTTGTTCGACTAAAGGTTTTTAATAGTATTTATGGATTCAGGTACGCTTCTGCATCTAGTTTATTTTCTTGATGATTTAACATGATATATTTAGTTAGATGATGGTTTTCATCTGAATAAAGAATTTTTCCATCAATTGGTATCAGAGCCACTTATGTTGAATCATTAAGAAAAGAATTTAGAATGATTGAGAAATCAATAATGTTTGTTTGATCATTGGCATATTTGGATTAAGGACTTATATTCAATATTGTTTGTGAATATTTATGAAATCTATGTTTTTATGGAATATAACCCATCTATGCCTTTTATTTTGGATCATGAGTTATTTTTAACCTTTCAGTATGTTGAATTTATTCTGAGTTTAAAAGATTCAACATTCTTTGTTGTTATGTATATATTTTGGATTTAGTTTGTAGCAAAATTATTTTATTTTTGATGAAGGCAGCACACTGAGAGATTTAGAAGTATTAGAAAAGGTCAAACCTATTTAGATTAGGGTTTATTTTATTTATTTATTGAGCATAAGCCCACAAGGATTAAATTGGGCGTGCAACAAGTATACAAAAAAAAAAAAGAGCCCAAGTGGGTTTGATAGGCAAAAGGGAGCATGGGGTGGGTCACCCGCTGGTGACCCAGTGGTTGACCCGACCCGGTCGCGGTCAACGGTCACCAGTTAACTTTGACTTTGACTTTGACCATTGACTTTGAATTTTTTTTTAGACATTTTTGGGTACAATTTTAATTTGAATATTGGTATTTTATATATATTTTGGACAATTAAATGAAGCAATATGTTGTCAAAGTTACCCCTTTTGTGGAAATTAATTTGTCTTAAAATATAAATGGTTATGTACATGTAACTTATGTAAATGTTAACTGGCCCAAAGGAAGGTTTATGTTTAACAGAATTGCATGTGCATTTGTAGTAATAAATGCGTGATAATTATTTGGTTCTTACATGTGAGCAATAAATTGGCCCAAAGGAAGATTTATTGTTTGACCTGTTATTTTATTATTAGTATTTAATTACTACACCAAGGTATCACTTGCGAGTCAATATTTCTGTTCAAAAACTAAATATTAATGTCGTACTCGATATCTTATGATGGAGCTTACCTCTATTTTTAAATTAATTTTGCACACTTTAGTACTTATGAGAGTTTGTTTGGTTTGTTCTTTGTTTAGTTTCAAATTATGCTGCAAATATTTCAACTAGTATAAATTCTATTACTATGCTCAATGACACTAATTTTAAGGCATGGCAAGAGAATGTCATGATCATTCTCAGAGTCATGGACCTAGACCTTACTTTACGGGTCGATCAACCTACCCGACTTACTGATAAGAGTACTTCTGATGAAAAGAAGGATAAGGAAAATTGGGAGCGATCGAACCGTATAAGTTTGATGGTCATGAGGCGTGTCATTCTAGAAGCTTTTCTGGGGCACTATGTCCGATAAGGTTACTATGGCTAAGGGTTTCCTTATGAATTTAGAGAAAAAGTTTGCTAAGAATGAAAAGGCTAAAACTAGTACACTCTTGGCAAACCTTATCTCAATGAGGTATAATGGAAAAGGAAACATAAGGGAGTACATTATGGAAATGTCTCACATTGCTTCAAAACTTAAGGCACTCAAGTTGGATCTATCTGAAGACTTGTTAGTGCATTTGGTTTTGATATCTCTTCTAGCACAATTTAACCAGTTCAAGGTGAGCTACAATTGCCAAAAGGACTCTTGGTCCCTTAATAAGCTCATCTCACACTGTGTGCAAGAAGAGGAAAGCTTGAAGCATGAAAAGGCAGAAAGTGTTTACTTAGCCACTACCTCTAAGGATAAGAAGAAAAGCAATAAGAGAAAGAAGAACAAAGAAGCTGCAGGTACAGTACGACAAAAGAAACAACACAAGGAACAAAATAAGGATGGTTGTTTCTTCTATGGAGTTGCAAGTCATGTACCAACTATCACGCATGGCATGCAAAGAAATGTATGCTCCTCAACTTTGTTTGTTTTGAGGTTAATTTGACTTTGGTACCTAGACACACATGGTAGATAAATTCTGGTGTAATAACTCACATTAGTATATCTATGCAGGGTTGCCTAAATTGCCGAAAGCCTAATGATGGTGAAAGATACATCTATGTTGGCAATGGCAAGTCGATAGAAGTCGAAGTAATTTGGACATTTAGATTATTGTTAAGAACTGGTTTATATTTGGATTTGATTGAGACTTATATTGTACTGTCTTTTAGACGGAATTTGATTTCTATTTCAGCATTGGATAAATCTGGTTATTGGTATTCATTTGGAAATAAAAAATTTACTCTTTTTCAAAATTCGAATTTGGTTGGTTCCGGTTCTTTATCAAGTTATGATAATCTATATTTGCTTGACACGATCACTTCATTCAATGAATCCTTGCATGTTAATGTAATAGGTAAAAAAAGCAAATTAACCGGCGAGAATTCAGCTTCGTTGTGGCACAAGAGATTAGGACATATATCCAAAAGGAGAATTGAGAGACTTGTGTCTGACAGCATTCTCGATCCCCTTGATTTTTCAGATTTTGATGTGTGTGTGAATTATATTAAGGGGAAATAAACAAATATAAGGAGATTTGGTGCCAACAGGAAATCAGACATCTTAGAACTAATACATATAGATATTTGTGGACCATTTCCTACAGCTTCTTAGAATGGTCAACAATATTTCATTACGTTCATAGACGATTTTTTGCGATATGGCTACCTTTATCTCATTCATGAGAAATCACAATCACTGGATGTGTTCAAAAGTTATAAGGCCGAAGTTGAAAATCAACTTAACAAAAGAATTAAAAGCATCAGATCTGACCGTGGTGGTGAGTACTATGGTAGATATGATGGATCAGGTGAACAAAGTCCAGGCCCATTTGCGAAATTCCTAGAGGAAAGCGGTATTGTCCCACAGTACACTATGCCAGGTTCACCCACAATGAATGGTGTTGCTGAAAGATGAAACAGAACGCTTCAGAATATGGTGAGGAGTATGATTAGTCATTCTACCTTGCCAGAATCACTTTGGGGAGAGGCATTAAAGACCACATCATATATACTCAATAGAGTTCCAACTAAGGCAACTGAAAAGACCCCTTATGAACTTTAGACGGGTAAGAAGCCTAGTTTAAAGCATTTGCACATTTGGGGATATATCCAACTGAGGCAAGGCCTTATAAGCCAAATGAAAAGAAACTGGACTCTAAAACTATCAATTTTTATTTCATTAGATATTCTGAAAGGTTCAGGGGTTACAAATTTTATGATCCCACAACTAAGTTTATTTTTGAGATGGGTAATGCTCAGTTCTTTGAGGATGTCGAGTTTGCGAGGGGAGAAAGAGTTAGGGACTTTGTCTTTGAAGAGGAATATGTTGATATTCCTTCAATTGCCATTGGCAATGATTAGGAACAGCTTACTATACTTGACATTGTTCAAGAACTAACTCTGGTTCAAGATAATATCATTGAACCTCCCATTCAAGTTCAAGAAGTTATTCCAGAAGAACAAACTCTACCACCTCAAGAACCTATGCCATTAAGGAGATGCACTAGAGAGAGGAGAAGTGCAGTGCCAGATGACTACATTGTATTTCTCCAAGAACATGAGGTTAACATTGGAGTAATGAAAGATGATCCGATCAACTTCCATCAAGCCATGGAAAGTTCTAACTCTCAAAAGTGGATTGATGCCATGAATGAAGAGATTAAGTCCATGAAGGACAATGATGTATGGGACCTTGTTCCATTGCCTGAAGGTACAAAACCCATTGGTTGCAAGTGGATATTTAAAACCAAGAGGGATTCGAAAGGCAATGTGGAGAGGTATAAGGCATGTCTTGTCGCTAAGGGCTTACACAAAAGGAAGGCATTGATTATAAGGAGATTTTCTTTTCAGTTTCATCGAAAGACTCTTTCAGGATTATAATGGCTTTAGTGGCACACCTTGATCTTGAGTTACATCATATAGATGTTAAGTCTGCGTTTCTCAATGGAGACATTGATGAGACAATTTATATGATGTAACCAGAAAATTGTGTCAGGTGATGCAAAGTCAATGGTTTGCAAATTAAAGAAATCCATCTATGGGCTTAAGCAAGCATCTCATCAGTGGTATTACAAATTTCACCAAGTTATTGTCTCATTCGGTTTTGAGATGAATTTGGTTAATGATTGTATCTACCACAAATTCAGTGGAAGTAAACACATTTTTTTGGTTTTGTATGTGGATGACATATTGCTTGCCGTAATGATATAGGCTTGTTGCACGAAACCAAGAGATTTCTAGCAAGAAATTTTGAGATGAAAGATCTTGGTGATGCAACTTTTGTATTAGGAATCCAGATACATTGAGATTGTTCTCGAGGTATCCTTGGATTATCACAGAAGGCCTATATCGAAAAAGTTCTCAAGAGATATGGCATGCAAGATTGCAAACTAGGAAATAGCCCTGTGGCAAAAGGAGACAAGTTTAATCTTGAACAGTGCCCTAAGAATGCTTTTGAGGAAATGGAAATGCAGAAGATTCCTTATGCATCAGTAGTAGGGAGTTTAATGTATGCTCAGGTTTGTACGCGTTCGAATATTGCGTACATTTGGATGTTAAGCAGATATTTGAGCAATCCAGGAATGGATAATTAGAAAGCAACCAAACGAGTTATGCGGTATTTACAGAGAACAAAACATTACACGCTCACATACAAGAGGTCGGATAAACTAGAGATCATTGGGTATTCAGACTCCGACTTTGCAAGATGCCAAGATAGTATGAAATCTACGTTGGGCTATATCTACTTGGTAGCAGGAGGTGCTATCTCCAGGAAGAGTGCTAAACAGTCTCTTATAACCTCTTCTACCATGGCAGCAGAGTTCATAGCGTATTATGAGGCATCTAATCATGGAAAATGGCTGCGAAATTTTGTCACTAGGCTGCGAGTTGTGGATGGAATTAAAAGACCACTTAAGTTATTTTGTGATAATAAATTAGCAGTCTTATATTCCAACAACAACAGGAGCTCCACAAAGTCAAAGCACATAGACATTAAGTTCCTGGTTGTTAAAGAAAGAGTTCAAAGTGGTCAGGTGTCTATAGAGCATATTGGTACAAACACCATGGTTGCGAATCCACTTACTAAGGGATTACCACCCAAGGTCTTTCATGAGCACACTGCTCATATGGGTGTTATGTCATTTGAGGATATTTAGTTTCAGTGGGAGTTTGTAATTTTGGATGCTTTTCTTTTATAGACACATTTTCAGTTATTTCAGTTTATGGATATTTGAGGTTATTTTCTGCAGAAATATAAAGTTTCTTTTGATTTACTCACACTTTGATTTTGGTATGGCTTGATCTCGCTAAGGTTTAAGGTGGACTAGTTGGAAATAGGCATGTTTAGATCACATCACATGTAATTTCCATGCTACACATCCATACTTGATCTATGTCATTTGGTTATGTTGATATACGTGATCACGAATGGATTTAGTTACAATATATGTGTAACGAAAGTCGTCCTGGTTCTATATTGATATAACTGATGGACGAGATTATTCGAAAATACCTTCAGTTATAATAGCAAAGATTTTGAGCTCATAAGGTATATTATAACATACAATTATAAGGTAGCATATATATATATGTAGTCTAAGTGCGAGATTGTTAGATTTATTGGACGTTCACATATATATTAATAATAATTGTATGTAAACTCGTTATTATAAAAGGTTTGGCCCAAATTAAAAGTGATATAATTGTGTTAAATGGGACTAAGTTACCTGATAAAGTATGGGTCCATATGTGTAGATACTCTATTTGTAATTTCTAATTTTATGATGGGCTAAATTAGAAATAAAGAGAATATGTACAATTATAAATAAAAGAGTTATGGTCCCCAAATTGTATGTATGATTCTTTTCTGGCATCCCATCATTAAAAAAGTGAGAACTCCCTTCTCTAAAAATTATACATACTAATTTGAAAGATCCAAAACCCAGATCTAGAGCAGTTAGACCAAAGGTTTTCAATAGTATTCATGGATTCAAGTACGCTTCCGCATCTAGTTTATTTTCTTGATGATTTAACATGATAGATCTAGTTAGATGATGGTTTTCATCTGAATAAAGAATTTTCCCAACAGTCATCTCATGTGCCTTGGCTTCATGTGAAAACCCATATTGGTAGATAGAATTTTTAGGTATCTCACACAGGTTACAGGTACTGAGCTTCTATACTTGCATACATAATAGAAATTCAATAATACTTATGCAAGACATGTGATCTCCATAATTGACAAATTAAGTAGAAGTTTTATCAAAGTTCTATCACCCAAGAGAAGGGCGAATAATGAAGAGTTAATTTGACTAAAAGAAACCTTTGCTGCAATACTACATTCTTCTAGCAATGGCTCTTTTGTCAAATGAATTTGCAACGGATCATCAGCAGAGAGATATGCATTTCTTGTTGGGAAAAGATGTGCAAAGAGTTGCAATTGTAGTCCAAGAAAAGTGAATTTTTGCTAAGTGGTGACATAGCTTATAGCTTATCCAACATGAAGTGAAAACCTAGGGATACATATTTATAATATTACAAATTAGTAAAAACTATTTAATGCTTGATAATTCAGTTAAACTCCTTGTCCTACCAAAGTAAAAAAAAAAAAAAAATTGCGCCTTATAAAGCTTTCAACTTTGTGTTCTCACTATAATGAACTCAAACTCAAAACAGTAGCAACATTTTTCACAAAAGAATGCTATAAGGAGATAACCTATAGAAGATAGTATAAATATTAAAAAGCAGGAGTTTTTGTAGATAAATCCCATGGGGAATTTTATGGCAAAGATGAAATGGTTTAGTATAATATATATTTAAATATATCATAATTGCAAATGTATATTTAGCCAAGGCACCCTTAAATCAACTGGGTCCTGATGAAATTAATTGTAAATTGCAAATCGTGAATTTTTATTTATTTAAATTAACAAATCAATTTCAAACTATAATAAACTATGAAATATATATCAAACTTTTGGACACTTATATATAAATGTATGAGTCAAATGCTGTTAAATAACGATTGATTTACGTGTAATCAAGGTACGTAATTAGGTCCAGATGAAAATTTTAAAACTTTTGTCAATAATTTCATCAATATCAATCGAAAATCAGGGCAACTTTTCACAACTCCTACAATCAAGGGTTAAAACATCACATAATTGATTAAACAAGTTAAATAAGGATTAAAAATCAGATATCTTTTTATGGTTTTCAACTTTGACAACAAAACTTTTCCTTTTATATATAACTGTATAAGATCAAAATAAATAAATTTATAAATTAAATAAGAATTAATTTTAAAAGTATTCATGATTCTAGATTCGTGGAAAAAATTATAATAGATGTCAAGCGTATTATTCAAAAGCAAGTTTCAAGTAAGGTTGAACAAATTGAAATGTAATATGTTATCATACCCAAAAGAAAAATGACTAAAATTTAACTTATAATTTAAGATCACATAAAATATTACATTTAATTTGGACACGCGATTTATTTCTATTATAAATACACATGTTGAATCTTAAGTAAAAAGCGATATCAATTTATTACTATATCACATCTTATTTATGATTATTTAATATGAAATACACATAGCCAATTAAATTCCACGTGATTATTAATTTTAATAAAGATTGTGATTTCCTAAAAATGGATGGACAATGTAACTATTACATTAAATAGTAATATAATCAATTATTCTAATTTAATAATAAATAATTATTAATTATAATATATTTCAAGTTAAGGAAATTAAGAACGATTATTCAAAATAAATCATTCATGGTTAATTAAATTCGTCGTAATTATAATATTTTTGGTAGAGTGATTACAATCTTCAATTGAAATTGTGACGTCATGAAAATTAATTGATAATGTGACTATTAATTTAAATTAAAATGTTATTAGAACTATATTTAACTGCATTGGTATAATAATAAATCAAAATTATATAATATCATTCAAAGTTAAAAATAAATTATAATTATTCAAAATAAAATATTCAGGTGTAACTACTGTCAATTGTCGTTAATTGCTTGGGCCTTCTGAATGATTATGTTTGAATTTTTTAAATTTATTTCCTTTAATTATTATATTTGATATCATTTACAATTTAAGTTAAACCTATTCAAATTAAAGAGGGCCCAAGTAATTATCATTAAATTGTATATTTGAATAAATTTATTAATACTTAATGTCAATACTGCCATTAATTGTGACTAATTTCTTGGCCTCTTGAATGATTCTATTTGAATTATTATATTTACTTCTTTGAATTAAATATGATTCAATTATTCAAATAAAATTGAACTTGGCCATTATTAGCATCCCATCCATAATTAACTTTTTTTTAATAAATATGATTGAATTATTATAATTAATTATTTCTTAAAATAAAAATTACAATTAATTATTTATTTGAATTTAAAATTTTCAAAATGTTAAAATGACAAGTCAGTTACATAAGTTCTATGTTCTTGAGCACATGACAGTTAATCAAAGACTTTCAAAATGACACGTGGTAAAATTTTAGGCTAGTGGGCTCTCTCTTAGTATTGAAGAAAGTGAGCTCATATATACTTGGAAATATATATAATGGTAAGTAAGACTTCGCTTTTGATTTTGGGAGCCTTTGATGCCTTTAAAAACACGTGTTAGGAAATGAATTAATTAAAACAGGGACAATTTCAAAACATTAGTTTTCATATTAGATAGGCGCAACTTTCTCTTTGTGCCATTAGAAGACAATGAGTGCATTTAATAAGGTTGACATGGTAACATGATAGATTAGCACAATTTCAGTATAATACCCGTTTAATTAGAGGAATGCATCTGACTATTTTTTAAAAAATTTGGACCCAGTCATAAATGTTTTATTGGTAAAGAAAGATGGAATTAGTACAACGTTAAAATGACACTCTAACTTGAATATTTCGGTGCTATTGGATAAATGGCAGCTATTCAGATATTCTTAAAAAGGACAGATGACAGGATTTGAGGCTAAAGAGTTCTCTCTTATGACACTGACCTGAACCTCCAACCGGAAATGGACTTATCTTTTGCTGAATTGAGCTAAAGCTGGGAGTGTAAGACATTGTCAATCAAGAGCAGCAAGCAAATTATTGAAAGTGAAAGAAACATGGTATATATGTATATGTGGTCAATATAGGCAAGTTGGGAGGATTATTTGTTTTAAAGCTTTAGAATGAGCATGCTTGCTGCATAATTCTTGATTAAGTATCATAGACTATATAGAAAGATATAAATTATAATATTTCAGATGATATTTAATTATTTTATAATTAGAAATTTATATTTTGTAATTTGGGAATTTTTATTAAGGATTGATAACTAATGGAAATATATCCTTTATCTTAATTGATTAAGATTTGTCATTACTTATTTGATTTTAGGTTATCTTATGCGGCTATGCCTATAAAAGATAAGGTCTTAATTAGTTTAAAATTTTTGTTTTTGTTATTATTTAATCATGATAGAATTATACTATTCAAGTTGCCTATTTATTGAGTTGATTGATTGAGTTTGTTGAGATTTTGATGAATTGGATTTGACATTGAGAATTCCCTCTAAAATAAACTATTAATTGTTTACAATATATATATATATATATATATATATATATATATGTTGATGGTTTTGTGGCATATTAGCCATTGGGAGACCAAATGCATATTATCAATAAGAAAATGCTATAGCCACGTTTTTGTAGTTATATATTCAGTCACGTTTTGTACATAATTAGATGTAAATTTATTAAAAAAACTTAAAATAAAAAAAAATTAAATGAAAGATATAAGAGATGTAAATAAAATTATATGTATAAGAGTATAGAAATAAAAGTGATGTTATCAATGCTAACAATCTTGCCATCCTAAAAATTTATAATTATATCCATAAAAATATTACACTATATATGAAGTTGATGATCAGCTCCTCAGCTGGTGCATCTTTACATAAAATAGGAGAGAAAAAGGAACAGAGTAGGGAAACAGCATATGCTAACTTAGCAAAATAAACTTGCATAAAATTGGGTGCATATTGTAAATAAATCATATACTTAAAATAGGAGAGAATTAAAGAGGAATAAAGTAGGAAACAGTATTTGCTAACTCAGCAAAATAGACTTACTCAACATTGTGTGCATATTGCTGTAAAATAAATGTCTTTGCTGCTTTGCTCATCTTTCAAGCCTACTAAGCTCTAGCTCATATACCAGAGCCAATCATGGAAGGTCAGAAAAGCTTTGAGCGAAAACTCTACATAGTGAAATGTGTTAGTAAAGGTAAACAAGGAAAAGTCACTTTCTTTTTTTCTGATAGACATAAAAACAAGCTTGGAACCAAAGGGTATGTATAGAGCTTTTCAAAATTACTTGGTTTAATATCAATTGCTGTTGGCTACATTCATCTTTTTTAGGGATAACTAAAAAAGATATAAATTATCATTACCCATCTTTTAATATACATTCTATTCTAATTAGTCAGATAATTAATTATGAACAAATTGAATTGAATTTGAAGTCCAGAAGAGTGAGATGGTTTTGTGATACTGACTAATTTTCTCTGTTTTTAATCTATTTTCTTTGCATATTTTCTTAACTTTCTTTGACTGTGTTGAAGAGAAATCACCACAAAAAATTTATTTATTACTATAGAATAAATTTCTGAATAAAAGTAGATAATCCATCAATAATGTTTATTATTGGCGGATTTATCATGGGATTTAGTCCCTTAATAAATATTAGCAGTGAATTTTTTTCATCATTTGGTAAATTTACCAAGAGGTACCTAGCAGTCTAACAAAAAAAATATCCTTTAATAATTTGTTTTATCTTTTGTCAATTGTTTTATTTTTACGTAGAAACTTTTGTATAATACTAAGGGATATATCTTTTGATTATTGAAGGATACATCTTTCGATAATAAAAAAGGTTTTTCAAATTAAATTTACGGATGGATGAATTTAAAATTTGAGATTATTAACGGATTTAATCCCTTAGTAATTTCAAATTTTTTTTCAAGTTTTTACTGAGAAATAATATTCCTAATTAATTTGTTCAAAATTTTTTAAAATTACTTTTATTTAAAATTATATTCAATTTTCTTAAATAAAGTAATATTGAAAACATAAAATTATGCATTTAAAAGTAAAATATTAAATATTTAAAATTAAAATTAATATTTAGATACATTATAAAATTATAATAAAGTCCAATTCATACCCCTAAATAAGAAGTTATCTATTTTAATGTCAATAATTTTAGTCTTAATACCATCAAAATTTAGCCATAATAAGTCATCTACCCTAATTTTAAATATATTAAATTTGAGATAAATGAAAAGTTTCATATTATTAACCTTAACAATAATAAAACAACTAAGTAAATTGGAAAGAATGGTTGATGATATCACAACACAAATTACTGGAAATAGAAAGCAACGTAATGTTAGAAGCAAAGATGGGAGAAATGAAAATAGAGAGAAAATAAACTTCAAACCACAAGCACAAGAAGTAAGTATTTGAATTTACCCAATGAAGGTGAAACATGTGATAAAGTTATCAAAAAATGGTCAGACGTCACTGGAAATTGTTTATGCAATGAAAAAAAAAAAAAAGTGGATATAAAATGAAGAAGAGACTGGGAGAGAGCTTGCAGGAGACGGGGTTTCTCGCGGGCTCCCCTTATAAAAAGAGTGTGCCGCTAGTAAAAACTTTCCCTTTGATTGGGTGCCAAAAGGGCCAATTTTTTCTACTGGCGGCAGTGAGCTGCCAGTACCCTACAAGTAATAAAAACTTGCCACCTTTGTGAGAAAATTTTTAATTTTCAACAAATTTACTGTCAGATTTTATAGGTTGACCGGTCAACTCATAAAATTTTATTTTATTGACAGATTTATTAGAGGCACTCCTAATAAAATTTTTCTGATTCTTGACAAAAAAAAAATTCTTTAATTTATTGACAAATACATGCATATTTATGAATAATTTTTAACCACCAATATAACCTACTAAAACATTTACCGGTAAAATAAATTTTACTGATGGATAAAAAGCTTGTCAATAATATTTGCGGATAACAACAAAAGTTTTAGTAGTGAATATCTCATCCGCAGTTAATCCAATGTCATACTTTCAATTATTGTGCTGCCAATAGATTGTTGACTGTATTTTTTTTCCTTTTGGTATGGTATAGTTTGGTTTAATATCTGTGAAGTATGTACTTTTTACTATTAACACTTTGTAACCTCAATTAGTAGAAGCCTAATAACAGAATATGTTTTATTCTTATGAGTAACATTATTCATAAATATAATTAATTTTTTTAGCCTTTTAATTTTTGAAAATAAAATATCATCTTATCATGAAAAAAATGAATATAATTGCTAAAAAAATATTAGGGAGTGATTTAATTTTATTTTTATTTATTCTATAACAAGAAAAATCTTCTAAATAGCTGCCACATGTCATTTTAAAGTTTCTAAATATCTGCCATGTGACGAATAACATTGAAATGCTCAAGTTATAGTGTCATACTAATTTTCTCTTTATTTCCTCCTTATTTACCAATAACATATTTATGACTTGATCCAATTTCAAAAAAATAATTAAATGCATTCCTTTGATTGAATTGTTATTATGCTTATGAAATTGTGCAAAATTATGCCAATTATGCGAATGTTATCAAGATTATTGAAATTATGCGAATGTTATCAAGATTATTTACCTTATGCAATTAAATTTGATTAAAATAAAAATTAATTTTTAATTAATATTGACTACGTATAATGAAATTTGATTAAGATCAAATTTTTTTAACAAGATATTGACCTTATGGGTTTAAATTTGAAAGTGTAATTAAGATTCTTAATGGAAATACTAATTTTAAATAAAAAAAACATAAATGTGAAATATTTCTAATTCCAAATTTTAAAATTTACTTAAAATACAATAATGGGATGGATAAAGTTAAGGAATTGAAATTAAGAGATGTTTTCATAAAGTCAATTATTTTGAATTAGCTTAAATCAAGCAATTTCACAATAAACTTAAATAATTCAAAATACAATAATACTTTGAAAATTTTAAGTATTTTCTTTAAAAAAATTAAATAAATTGTCAATTAATAAATATATTGTCAATAAATATATTGCAAAATTCAAATCAAATGCTAGATTAATCCCTTAATTTATTATTTTATTATATTTGATTTTGAAAATCAAATTAAATTTGTCAAGAGATTAATGCAAATTTAGGACTAAAAAAAAGTGAAGCTCTAAGTCAAATTTAATGCTGCAATGGCATACGATTGGATGGACAAGAACCCATCTTTACTTTGGTGAATCCAAACGCAAATTCCAACAAACTCATCTTTATCTGGTTTTAATTTTCATTTGTTTGTATGAGAATGAGCGTCTTAATCTCTTCTGTAATCTCTGCATTATATTATTTTGGAGTGGTGTTATCAGACCACAAGGAAAAGAGTAACGTACGATGCAGGCTCGCTTGACCTTAAAGATGAATAAGATGAGATAATTGTTATGAAAATTTAACTTTGCTGTCTTCTTCAAGTTCTATTACGATTCTAAAAGCTAATTGTGTGCAATCTCTAGCACAAGGAAATGGATCATTTGATTTTTTTTTTAGTGACTTTTTTTTATCTCTTTTTATTTTATAATATATAAATATCATTTTTTTTTTATCTTATTAACTTTTTTTCTTATTTCTATATTGATCTCTCTTTTACTATGTTTTCTACCTTTTTCAAAGAAAGACAGAGAATCTAAGCCTTATTCCAAGTTTTTTTTAATTTTTTCTGAAGAAACCCTAGAGAGGTATTGCTATTTCTAATTATATTTGTCCATGCTTATCTCTTCCAAGAAAAGGACAAGCAAAAGAGAAAATAATCTATGAAGGGTATACGCCTAAATGAAGAAGGTGATGTGTCTTTGGAAGTTCTATCAAATGCTATAGTCCTAAGTGCAGATACACAACTTGCCTTCGAGCCAGAGGGATCAAAGTCCAATTATAAAAAGGTATTATTTTATTACTTGAACATTACTGTGGAGAAAAGTACTCAGATCTTATTTTGACTGGAAACATGATAAGAAATAGTTTAGATTTGTATTGGAGATTTTGTAGTTTCTCTTTCCATGGGAAGAATTTGAAGATGAGGCATTACTCTTCATTGAGATGACAAGTTATGCAACTATTATGTCTATATACTTCTGTAATTATGCAATTTCTCTAATCTTTTCTGTATATTTAGTCCAACAGTGTTCAGAGCTTAAAATGTACACTTCCAAATGATAGAAATTGTATATTTTTTTTTTTTAGTTCAACGCCTTCTTTTCTTGCCACTCACAAGTCGTTTGTTCTAATTACAATTTAATGCAGATTCCAATAATATATAGGAGAAGCTGGCATATTGTTTAATACATACAACTCTTGCTTTTAAATTTTTAACTGGTTACTTAGGTATTTAAATTTATACATCTCCCATGAAACCTATCATTCTTTAACAGCAAGGATCAAAGCATTTTTTTTCCATATTACTTATATACTATACATTATTTTACTATATCTATATATTATTTGTTAGTGTTAATTACTAATTAAATCTTGTTCATATGCGTTGCACGGCTATCATACTAGTTTGATTATAATAATAACTAATTTTAATTTGGAATTTATATAAAGATTCTTTAAGAAAAATCAACAAAAGTTTGTGTAAGTTTTTATAACTGTCAAGGAAGAATAGTGTATATTTTCAAAAGCAGAGAGTTAGTTCCACTTAATATTTGAGTGAGACTAAATTTTCAATGCTCACAAAATAAAAGTTGCATTGTGAAATCTGTTAAATTTTATAATTTAATTTGTAAACTTAATTAATTTAATGATTCAAATTTTTTTAAATAAATATTTATTAAAATTTAATTTTTGAGAATAGCAAGACTCCTTCCAAAATAAAAAAATATTTTAAATGATAGAATCACACTATTCCTACAAATTCAATCTTATTATATTTACTTAAAATAATTTAAATATTAAATTTATTAAATCTTACAAATTAAATTATAGCACCTATAAATCTAACATTTTTATAAATAGTTATTAATAGTGAGCTTGCGCTTTACATAAGATAGTCTCTTATAAAGTGTGGATCCCTCATATCATATACAAGACTTGACAGTATTGTATATTAAAATAAATAAGAAAATGAACACATTTAAATAGGAATGACATGATAGCCTCTTAACCAGCTTTTATATATATACATATATATATATATATATATATATATATGTATATGTATATACATAGAATAAAGAATGTACACTAGAGTAGAATTGCTCTCATGGTTGGTTAGTCTTGATCTTTACGAGTACTCTTCAAGCATTCTTTGTGCAATCCATTATCTGTGCAACTCTGGTATCATAAATTTTATCATGTCAAGTAAGAGGTGTAGTCAACAAAAGAATATAGAATGTATCTCAACAACATGGTGGAGAGCTAGAACTTGGATTTCCAGCTTTTGTGCCAGTTCGGTATCATAAATGTCTGAGCAAGAGTCAATCTATCAAGCAACCATCCGGAGGATCATGTGTGTATGTAGCACCAAAAGATATGAGATGCAGAATTTGAAACGTTATCCTATCTCTTTCTCTTTAGACGCCCCTTCAACAGAAGCCAACAGCATGAATACTTTCGGAAAGCATCCATTGAAGCCGAATTTTATAAAATTTTCATCCTATACAAAGTTATTCATTAACACAAATTTTATTCGGATTAACATGGGTGTCCACGAATCCAAACCTATATTTATTTAGGTTTTTATGAAAATATATCAAATTTAAAAAAATAGTAGAATGCCACAACTTTTTGTTATAATGTCAGGCAATAATTTCATCCTGAATGCAAGTCCTGTATTTGACTTTTGCCGCGCTTTCCCCAATATTATGCACCACATCACAACAATCTCTTCTCACCTGAAAGTAACAAAAGTAGTGAGAAAAGAAAATTTTGATTTTGCGACGCATTATACCTATATTGGATCAACTGATCTAAAACAGAAGTTGAGATTGGTAGAGAATAGAAACAGAAATACTAGTAATGGGTATAGCAATTTCTTGCCTTCATGTTTGTTGTTATTGGTGAAAACACCTTTATTGTGGTGATAGATTCTGCAGAATGGTTTCCATTTGCTGAACAAGCTGGTAAACCTCGCGGTGATCTTCGAACATATGTTGTAATTATTTGATCCCCATCTTCATTTTTTTCCATGGAAGCTGCAAAAAATTTATGGGGGGCTTCACATGGATTGTCAGAAAGCCACCTTGTGTTGAACATGTACAGAGGTGGCCTGGCATTACGCTTCCAAGGTCTAAATGTCTCAAGAGGTCTGCGTAGAAACCAAAGAGGGAAGATGCTTTCATAGATATGCAAAGAGTAACCCCATGAAATGGAAAAGGTCCAGTTGCTTGGTCTGTGGTGGCAAATGGTTTGCTGCAGAATACGTGAGTGATCGAATTTAGCAGCATGCATAAGTTGATTTATGGATTCAGAGCGGTTCTTGGAGGGGAAGATTGGGTCTGTGGTGTCAATATGGTGGAGGGAGATAAAAGGAGTGTTTGGATGAGATGAGAGAAGACCTGATATGTCACCAACTAGATCAATCTGCATATATGCATATATTATGTCAATAGCCTAGTTTATTCTTCAACAAAACTTAAATCTAGTAAAAACTTTATAAGTAAAAGAATGAGATGGGGTTTACCTGGTGAAAACCATCTTCTTGTATTCGAGAAATTCCAACATCACCCACACAAGCACTTAGAATAAAATCACTAGAAAACAAGTGCGGATACCTCTCTATACACTCATCTAATTTTGGTGCAATTGCTTCCATAAGAGGGTAACTCAAAGCATACGCAGCCCCTCCAAATGCCATATCAAAGGAGAAATCAAAATTGGACCTTACAGCTTCTGAGTTTGTCCCAATGTACAAGTGCTTTGTGTGGTCATGCTTAGCTAAAAGCTCAACTAAGTTCTCAATGCACAAAACAGTGTCATCATCTGCCATGACATACCATCTCACATTTTTATCTCCCTGCTTGAAGGTCTCCATGACCGTACGAACAATTCGTAGATGACTCGGATTCCTAAACCTTGGGAAAACTCGAAGCTTAGTGATGTCTTCATTAACCCTATAAGGAGGAGAAGTTGAAGGCCAAGGCAGATACTCTTCTCCAGGAGCACTGTCCATGAAAAGATATCCCCGGCTCACGTTTGGCTGCCACCATGCTTCAATGTATGGCCTTTTGTGCTTCCATGTGTTAACTGAACCAACTATGCCAAACACAATGTCACTGATGTTGGTGGGAGTAGTTTTGACGACCGGGCATGATGATGATGATGAGGCTGGCCATTTTCCTTGAAATTTGACGAGGAGGGTAGAAAGTTGGTATTGAGAAGGATTTATGAAGAACAATACGTAAAACAAGAACAAGATTAGACCCAAAATAGCAAGAGATTTGCCTGAACCTCCAAGGGGAAATGGACTCATCTTTTGCTGAATGGAGCTAAAGCTGGGACTCGAAGACATTGTCAATGAAGAGCAGCTAGCAAATTAGGGAAATTAAAACTAGCATGGTATATACATACACTCATACATACATACATACATATATATATACACACATACATATATACATACATACATATATATATATATATATATATGGTCAAAAGCATAAAACTTGGGAGGATTCTTTGTTTTAAAGCATTAGAAAGAGTATGTATGCTTCATAATTCATGATTAACTAATGCAGAATAGAAAGATCCAAATTATAATATTTCAGGTAATATTTAATTATTTTATAATTAGAGATTTAGGTTTTATAATTTGGGAATTTTGATTGGGGATTGATAATTAAGGGAAATCTATCATTTATCTTAATTTATTAGGATTCATCATTTAATTTAGCTATTTGATTTATTATTAGAATTTTGATTGGGAATTGATTGAGATTTTGATGAATTTGAGTTATTCAGATTAAGAGTTTTTTGTTAAGAGTTTGTTGCTTTCTTGTTTTTCCAGTTTCCAAAATCTTTAAGTTTATCGCATTGACTTGTGTGCTAGCTTTTCTCGTTTGCATGAAAGAGTAGATCCCGCGGCTGGAATGTAGAAAAGCACGTGAAGGGAGGATTCTTAGGCGAGGCAAATTAAAGATGAACCCCACAAATGTAACCTAGCTAGTTGTTTGCTACCCCAATTGATAGACGAACAATTGCTTGTAAAGATGAAATTTGGCAATATAAGTACTACAAATATGACTATGAAAAAAGTGCACGATTGCTGAATAATTAAGTTAAATTATTATAATTATAATAAGTGATATTATGACTTTGACTATGGGTTTTATTTCTTTTCTACCATTAATTTTGGCAACTTAACAATAAATCTGTTGACCAATTGTAGAGAAAATGCTGCTTATTCGTAGGTAGACCCACGGTTAAGATTATACAAATTAAAATCACATGGGCACGTTGAGTTAATTAAAATACAAAATAATAATATGCACAGAGTCTTATTCTAATAGATGAAGTTAGATATATAAATCAAATGACATTATTGTGTTTCATCAAAAATTGAATTTGTAAAAATACTATTTATTAAATATAGAGTAAAAAAGAAATAAAAATAAAATTAAGAGAGAGAAAATCAGTAAAAGAAAGAATTGAGATATATAAATTTAAATATAAAGAGAGATAAAAAAATTGAGATTTACAAATTTAAATATTGAGATAAATAGAGAGAAAGTTACCGAAATTTAAATAAATGAAAATTAATTTATTCAAATCTAGTGAAGAGTGAGATGGGTGTGTGATACTTACCAATTTTCTATGTCTTTGATCTATTTTGTTTGCATATTTTCTTAACTTTCGCTAACTGTTTGAAGAGAAATATCTTCAGCAGTTGATTGTATTTTATTTCTTTTGGTATATTATAGTTTGGTTTAATATCTGAGAAGTATGTACTTTTGCCATTAACACTTTGTACATAGTGATGCACTCTTGAACCTTAATTAGAAGTCTAATAACAGAATATGTCTTATTTGTATGAGTAACATTATTTCTAAATATAATTAAATTTTAGTCTTTTAATTAATTTTTGAAAAATAAAATATCATCTCATAAAAGAAGATGAATATAATTGCTAAAAAATATATCTTAGTAAGTGATTTAAGTTTGCTTTTAAATTAAGAAAGTGCTATTTTATTCAATCTATAATAATAAAAATCTTCTAATCTAATTGTAAAAATAAATAGTTTTAATTCTGCATTATATGAAGATTTTTCTTTAATAAAATAAGCAAAAGTTTGTGTAAGTTGTTAGGGAGATTAATGTACATTTTCAAAAGTAGAAAGTTAGTTTCATTTAATAAATGGGACTAATAAAATATGCAATGTGAGATTTATTAAATTTTATAAATTAATTTATAAATATAATAAATTAATAGTTTAGATTTTTTTAAATAAATATTTAATAAAATTTAATTTATAAAGATAGTAAGATTCTTTTCAAAATAAAAAAATTTAAATGATAAAATCATATTATCTCTACAAACTTTTAACACAATATGAATAACAAATTTATTAAATTTTACATACTAAATTATAAGAATAAATTTAACAATTTTGTAAACAGTTAGTGGCAATTTAGTATCATGCATACTATTAAGTTGGAGTACTTTAATGGTAAATGATACAGGCAAAATGCAAAGAATGACAAAGTAGTTTGCTACAAAATATTAATGAAATCAATTCCCAAAGAAAGCACACCAGCACGATTAATTTGACGAATTCTTACTAATAAATTATAAAGTTGAAATTAGCCAGATCATAAATGCTACGTGTACTGTTGAATTCACGGAGACCGATCAATGAAGAGTTTCATGTTCTACAAACTTATAGCAGAAGCAACCATTGAGGAGAGAAGTCCAGATCTACACGCACTTATTAATCAATAGTTACACGAATAGTTACCCAGAAAATCTTTTTCATCTTGCTTTACGCTACATCTTTTTCATTCTTTTTATTTTTCTCTTATAATTTTAAATTAGCAAGAGCACGACTGCAACTGAAAACGTGTTCAAACCTCAGATATCAGGCTCGATCGGATAAATAACTGCAGCAAATTAGAAGAATACCATACGGTATGCCAATTCCTCATTTTACTCGCAACAATTGCAAAACAACTACGTTGCTGAGCTATCAAAGATTGGTTGTCATAAGCAGATTATTGCTAAAGAACTCCAAGGTTGAAAGCAGCCTAGTAGCTCAAAAGTCACCACATAGACAAAAGCATCCTAGATTGAAATATTATGGTAATGCGGTGACGCCCGCTTTCAAAATCTTAAATTCAAACATATCATACATATGTGTTAAGTTATTTGTTACTCTTCTGGTTTTACAGGAAAAAAAATTTATCATGGTAGTAATCGTGATGGATAGAACTTGCTCATCAGCAACTGAATTATGCAAAGAGCCTCAGTAACTCTTTCTTCCAAGATCATTTGGGCTGCTCTATTAATTTGTTGACCGACAAAAGCCTCTTTGCCTCTTTGGAACTTTGGCTTTCTTCCTCAAGAACTACTAATATCATGAACTCAGATAGCATGCTTGACTATTTTTATTCAATCAATACTTTTTATCAGATGTATGAAAAATTTTGTTATCATGACAATCTGTATGTGAGAATGTTGAATAACGGACCAATTAAAAAAGCCACGATTTCAAATATCTTCTTCTTTGTTATTTTACAATTTCTTTCTCTTCTATCCATGATTTTGTTTTCTATATTCATGAAAAAAAAATTAAACTGAAACTACCAAACGTTCAGTTTCTTTATTTATTTATTTATTTATTTATTTTTTGGGTGGAGAACGTTAAGTTTTCTTTCTATCTTCTGCTGTGTTATTTCTTCTTCTTTGGAGCAGACTATTCCTGCAGTGTTTTTTTTTTTTTTGCTATTGTATCTGCAAGATCCTTCACAGAAAGCATTCTTGCCATAACAGAAGTTCAATCAGAGAGCACTTTAATGTAAAGCCAAAAAATGTCACAATCCTGCACACACGAGTCAAACACGAGATATGTCCCAAAGAACATTTTCCTAAAAGAGAATAACTAAACACATCAATTGTCATGTAAGCAATTTGTGCATAAGCCAAACTCAGGTACATATTGCAATATTGGCAAATAATTCTGAACTGGAGATTACTATAAGGAATGCAAGCTGACAGTTGTTTTATTATTATTGGTTTCTGCTATATAATTTGGAAAGGATGTAACCTTTTAAATTTTCATTGGCTGAGTACCACATGATACATATCAACACACTCTTATCCGGTGAAACGTGCAAAGACATAAACTTTTGCTTAAAAGCACTTGAATCTTAGCTCAACCAAATACACTGTGCCTTAAATGTTGACCTTAAAATTTGTTTTTAAAGTTGTCACTGATCTAAATTATCTAAAGGTGAGATCAGACACCTAATTAAAAATAGTCTATATTTTCAAAAATTGAGTTTAAGGGTTAGTTACGTTTTAAGAAAAGTATTAATACCCTAAACGCTCTTTTAGTACTAAAAATTATCCAATTAAATTAACTTGATTAATTTAAGTTGGTTTAAAAAAAATTAAAAATAATCCCTACCTATTCTGGATTGGGATAAAAATAATATTTGAAAAAAATTCTTTTCCTATTCTAGTTCAAGATTTTTAAAAAAATAATTTTAAGAAATTTTTTTTTCTATTTCAGGCTAGGGCTTTAAAAATAATTTTGATAAAATTTCCTTTCTATTCTAAGCTGAGGTTTTAAAAATAATTTTGAGAAAATTCTTTTTCTATTTTAGGTTTTAAAAATAATTTTTAAAAAATTTACTTTCTATTTTAGGTAAGAATTTTAAAAATAATTTTTAAATTTTTAAAAAAGGATAAGAAGAAACGCTTACATCACCTAATTTAGGTTCATGTAAAATTTTAAAATACTAATCCCAGCTAATAACTCATTCTTATTTTTCCAATTTCCTAAAAGTTTGCTTAAAATAAGGACATGTAAAGCCTAATTATTTTTCCCAAATCAAAACTCAAGTTTCTTTTCATCATGTCTACCTTATACCATGAGCTTTCAAGCCAAAAAGGAAAAGAATTTTGGACGACTTCCAAACTCCATCACATAAGTTAACAAAGCCCATACATATGCCAGAAGTTGGCATCATGAAAACTGCAAAATTTTTGCCGCTTTCTAGTCATATGAGGTTGGAACACTAAACTCATACTACAGCAGATTCAGGCTATGGCAGTAACCGCATTTAAGATGCGCACAAAATCATAATACAGCAGTAAGTTTTGGGCACTTGGTGACCATACCTTTGACTTCAATGACTGAAATTTAAATAGAAGTAGGCGGACCAAGAACAAATAGCAATTTGACAGTGACACAGGCGCAGCATTATCTTGTGGTTGGGTTCGGCTGTCGATGGCGTTCTTTTGCTGCAACGGAAGCAATGATGAAGCAGAACTAGATGACGGCAATGAGCAAGTCTCCTACCAGGGGTACCACGGCCCGGTGCTACGTCATGGAGAGGTTTGAGATTAAGACGAACAGTGGCAATAGTGAGTTTTTTGAAGAAGCCGGCGATGCAGTGTGATACTGCAGAAGATTGGGCAACCGACGGTGTAGCAGAAAAATCAGTAAGCACCGGCTTTAGTCCAGGCCGCCGGTCTCTAAAGCAAGAAGAAGTCTTTCAGAAGGGAAATGATGACAGCAAGGTGGTAGGTCGATAAAGAAGAAATAGCTTATGGCATTGAGGTTGAAAGCTCCAGTGGTCACAGCAATCTTCTGGTGTCGTGATGGATGTCAGTGAAAACGAGCAGTGACCGGGTGAGTCAGGGACACTGCAACAAAACAGAGAAGCTAAGCGACGGCAATGGACTGACGAAAAGGAAGAAAGTTCATCCTCATAAGCGTGCTTCGGTGCCGACGGGTGTTGAGTGAGGGCACAGTGAAGGCACTGTTCTCCTCCCTTAGTTCTTACTCCGTTTTAAGTCTGATAGTCTTCCAGAAATTTTTTTGAAAAATCTCTTGCTTCCGTGAAAGTGCTATGTTTACTTAGGCTCAAGTTTCTCTTTCCATCTGTGAAAGTGTTACGTACACTCTTCTTCCTCTTCTTTTTTTTGGTACTTTCTCTAGGCTGTAAGCTTTTGGTGTATATCTTTGGGGCTTGGCATTATGTGTGTAACCTCGGGATGAGACTTGAACGTTGGTGATGGATCTTGGTTTGGGCGAGCGTTTGGGGTGAATGGCAGAGTGGAGAAGTCCTGTAGTGGGAAGACGGTGAGATTTTTTAGTTGAAGGTTCCGTGAAGTGTCGGGTAAATAGTGTAGTGGATTGGCAAAGTGTTGAGTTTCTCTTTGGTTACGTAGGTGAGAGTGCAGCGGGGTTTAAGTTTGCTAAATATTTTTTTGTAGGCTGAGACTTCTCTATTCTCCTTATTTTGTGTTACATGAATGGCTTTTGTAATTATAGAATTTGAGAGTTTGTTTTCTTGTTTCTCACTTTTATCTTAACTGTTATATTTTATTGTTTTATGTCTCTTTATCTTTTAATCTTATTTATCTTATTATCTCTCATTATCTTCTCAACTTTTCTAATTTATTTCTTGGATTAACATTTCAAGTTTTCTTGTATTTTATTATCTTACTTTCCTCTTTTGTTATCTTTTATTCAATTCTTGGATTTATCTTTTATCTTATTATTATTTTGTTTTATTTTTTATTTTTGGCTTTATCCTTGAGTTTGGGATTAATTTTTGGGTTAGCCTTATTTAAATTTTAATTTTAAATTAATAAAATTTTGTAAAGTGAATTAGACAAAATTAAGTGTCTACATTAAACAGTTTAAATTTTAAAACTTAATTTTCACAAAGATATTAGGGTAATAATTTTTACACTAACGTAATAGAAAAATGACTAAAATTATTTGACTTTACAGAATCTTTATGGCAATATATGCTGAAAATTTCCAATACACTAAGCCACTATGTTATTGTGTAATTATTGAGAACCTGCCCAGTAATCCAAATGAATGCCCCATAATAGACACACGTTCAAAGTGTATTTTAGACAATTAGGGCATAACCCTAGAGCGAGATTACAACCATCAAATTCTAAATCTAATTATTCTAATTTAAATCAAGCTCTATGAGCCCCTTAAAAAACTTACCCATACATATATTGACAGATTAAATTTTTAACTATCTCACACGAGTCACAGGTACTCAGCTTCCATACTTGCAAAATAGAAACTTAATAATACTTAAGCAAGACAAATAATATCCAGAATTGACAAAACAAAAGTTGTAACCAACTTGTTGTGTTGTCATCTCATGTACCTTGGCTTCATGTGAAAACCCATATTGGTAGATAGAATTTTTTGGTATCTCGCAAAGGTTACAGGTACTGAGCTTCTATACTTGCATATATAATAGAAATTCAATAATACGTAAGCAAGACATGTAATCTCCATAATTGACAAATTAAGTAGAAGTTTTATCAAAGTTCTATTACCCAAGAGAAGGGCGAATAATGAAGAGTTAATTTGACTAAAAACAAACCTTTGCTGCAACACTACACTCTTCTAGCAATGGCTCTTTTGTCAAATGAATTTGCAAAGGATCATCAGCAGAGAGATATACATTTCTTATTGGGAAAAGATGTGCAAAGAGTTGCAATTGTAGTCCAAGAAAAGTGAATTTTTGCTACGTGGTGACATAGCTTATAGGTTATCCAACATGAAGTGAAAACCTAAGGATACATATTTATAATATTACAAATTAGTAAAAGCTATTTAATGCTTGATAATTCAGTTAAACTCCTTGCCCCACCAAAGTAAAAAAAATAATTGCGCCTTATAAATTTTTCAACTTTGTGTTCTCACTATAATGAACTCAAACTCAAAACAGTAGCAACATTTTTCACAAAAGAATGGTATAAGGAGATAACCTATAGAAGATAGTATAAATATTAAAAAGCAGGAGTTTTTGTAGATAAATCTCATGGGGAATTATATGGCAAAGATGAAATGGTTTAGTACAATATATATTTAAATATATCATAATTGCAGATGTTTATTTAGTGAAGGCACCCTTAAATCAACTGGGTCCTGATCAAATTAATTGTAAATTGCAAATCGTGAATTTTTATTGATTTAAATTAACAGATCAATTTCAAATTATAATAAACTATGAAATATATATCATAACTGATGGACACTTATATATAAATGAATGAGTCAAATGCTGTTAAATAACGATTGATTTACGTGCAATCAAGGTACTTAATTAGGTCCAGATGAAAATTTTAAAACTTTTGTCAATAATTTCATCAATATCAATCGAAAATCAGGGCAACTTTTTCACAACTCCGACAATCAAGGTTTAAAACATCACATAATTGATTAAACAAGTTAAATAAGGGTTAAAAATTAGATATAGATATATATATATATTTTATGGTTTTCATAATCAAATTTGAAAATAAAACTCTCCTTTTATATATAACTGTATAAGATCAAAATAAATCAATTTATAAATTACGTTAAATAAGCATTAATTTTAAAAGTATTCATAATTTTAGCTTCGTGGAAAAAATTATAATAGATATCAAGTGTATTATTCAAAAGAAACTTTCAAGTAAAGTTGAACAAATTGAAATGTAATATGTTATAATACCCAAAAGAAAAATGACCAAAATTTAACTTATAATTGAAGATACATAAAATATTACATTTAATTTGGACACGTGATTTATTTTAATTATAAATGCACATGGTGAATCTTAAGTAAAAAGCAATATCAATTTATTACTATATCACATCTTATTTATGATTATTTAATATGAAATACACATATCCAATTAAATTCCACGTGATTATTAATTTTAATAAAGATTGTGACTTCCTAAAAATTGATCGACAATGTAACTATTACATTAAATAGTAATGTAATTAATTATTTTAATTTAATAATAAATAGTTATTAATTGTAATATATTTCAAGTTAAAGAAATTAAGAACGATGATTCAAAATAAATCATTCATGGTTAATTAAATTCGTCGTAATTATAATTTTTTTGGTAGAGTGATTACAATTTTCAATTGAAATTGTGAAGTCATGAAAATTGATTGATAATGTGACTATTAATTTAAATTAAAATGTTATTATAATTATATTTAACTCATTGTTATAATAATAAATCAAAATTATTACAATATCGTTCAAAGTTAAAAATAAATTATAATTATTCAAAATAAAAAATTCAGGTGCAACTACTGTCAATTGTCGTTAATTTCTTGGGCCTTTTGAATGATTATGCTTGAATTTTTAAATTTATTTCTTTTAATTATTATATTTAACATCATTTACAATTTAAGTTAAACCTATTCAAATTAAAGAGGGCCCAAATAATTATCATTAAATTGTATATTTGAATAAATTTTATTAATACTTAATGTCAATACTACCATTAATTGTGACTAATTACTTGGCCTCTTGAATGATTCTATTTGAATATTATATTTATTTCTTTAAATTAAATATGATTCAATTATTCAAATAAAATTGAACTTGGCCATAATTAGCATCCCATCCATAATTAACACATCCAATTATTTTTTAATAAATATGATCGAATTATTATAATTAATTATTTCTTTTAATAAAAATTACAATTAATTATTTATTTGAATTTAAAATTTTAAAACGTTAAAATGACAAGTCTACTACATAAGCTCTATGTTCTTGGGCACATGACAATTAATCAAACACTTTCAAAGTGACACGTGGTAAAATTTTAGGCTAGTGGGCTCTCTCTTAGTATTGAAGAAAGTGTGCTTATGTATACTTGGAAATATATATAATGGTAAGACTTAGCTTTTAATTTTGGGAGCCTTTGATTTTTTTTGGAAGCCTTGAAAAACACGTGTTAGGAAATGAATTAATTAAAATAGGGACAATTTCAAAACATTAGTTTTCATACTTAGATAGACGCAACTTTCTCTTTGTGCCATTAGAAGACAATGAGTGCATTTAATAAGGTTGACATAGTAACATGATAGATTAGCACAATTTCAGTATAATACCCATTTAATTAGAGGAATGCATCTGATTATTTTTTTAAAACATTTGAACCCAGTCATAAATGTTTTATTGGTAAAGAAAGATGAAATTACTATAACGTTAAAATGACACTCTAACTGGAATATTTCAGTGCTATTGGATAAATGGAAGCTATTCAGAAATTTTTAAAAAGGACAGGTGACAGGATTTGGGGCTAAAGAGTTCTCTCTTTTGATACTTGCCTGAACCTCCAAGCGGAAATGGACTTATCTTTTGCTGGATTGAGTTAAAGCTGGGAGTGTAAGACATTGTCAATCAAGAGCAGCAAGCAAATTATTGAAAGTGAAAGAAACATGGTATATATGTATATGTGGTCAAAATAGGCAAGTTGGGAGGATTCTTTGATTTAAAGCTTTAGAATGAGCATGCATGCTGCATAATTCTTGATTAAGTATTACAGACTATATAGAAAGATATAAATTATAATATTTCAGATGATATTTAATTATTTTATAATTAGAAATTTATATTTTGTAATTTAAGAAATTTTATTAAGGATTGATAACTAATGAAAATATATCCTTTATCTTAATTGATTAAGATTTGTCATTACTTATTTGATTTTAGGTTATCTTATGCCTATAAAAGATAAGGTCTTAATTAGTTTAAAATTTTTGTTTTTGTTATTATTTAATCATGATAGAATTATACTATTCAAGTTGCCTATTTATTGAGTTGATTGATTGAGTTTGTTGAGATTTTGATGAATTTGATTTGACATTGAGAATTCCCTCTAAAATAAGCTATTAATTGTTTACAATATATATATATATATATATATATATGTTGATGGTTTTGTGGCATATTAGCCGTTGGGAGACCAAATGCATATTATCAATAAGAAAATGCTATAGTTATATTTTTTTAGTTACGTATTCAGTCATGTTTTTTATATAATTAGATGTAAATTTATTAAAAAATATTTAAAATGAAAAAAATTTTAAATGAAAGATATAAGAAATGTAAATAAAGTTATAGATATAAGAGTATAGAAATAAAAGTGTTGTTATCAATACTAACAATCTTGCCATCCTAAAAATTTATAATTATATCCATAAAAATATTACACTATATATGAAGTTGATGATCAGCTCCTCAGCTGGCGCATCTTTACATAAAATAGGAGAGAAAAAGGAACAGAGTAGGGAAACAGCATATGCTAACTTAGCAAAATAAACTCACGTAAAATTGGGTGCATATTGTAAATAAATCATATACTTAAAATAGGAGAGAATTAAAGAGGAATAAAGTAGGTAACAGTATCTGCTAACTCAGCAAAATAGACTTACTCAACATTGTGTGCATATTGCTGTAAAATAAATGTCTTTGCTGCTTTGCTCATCTTTCAAGCCTACAAAGCTGGAGCTCATATACCAGAGCCAATCATGGAAGGTCAGAAAAGCTTTGAGCAAAAACTCTGCATAGTGAAATGTGTTAGTAAAGGTAAACAAGGAAAAGTCACTTTCTTTTTTCAGATAGACATAAAAACAAGCTTGGAACCAAAGGGTATGTATAGAGCTTTTTAAAATTACTTGGTTTAATATCAATTGCTGTTGGCTACATTCATCTTTTTTAGGGATAACTAAAAAAGATATAAATTATCATTACCCATCTTTTAATATACATTCTATTCTAATTAGTCAGATAATTAATTATGAACAAATTGAATTGAATTTAAAGTCCTGAAGAGTGAGATGGTTATGTGATACTGACTAATTTTCTCTGTTTTTAATCTACTTTCTTTGCATATTTTCTTAACTTTCTTTGACTGTGTTGAAGAGAAATCACCACAAAAAATTTATTTATTACTATAGAATAAATTTCTCAATAAAAGTAGATAATCCATCAATAATATTTATTATTGGCGGATTTATCATGGGATTTAATCCCTTAATAAATATTAGCAGTGAATTTTTTCATCATTTGGTAAATTTACCAAGAGGTACCTAGCAGTCTAACAAAAAAAATCCTTTAATAATTTGTTTTATCTTTTGTCAATTATTTTATTTTTACGTAGAAACTTTTGTATAATACTAAGGGATATATCTTTTGATTATTGAAGGATACATCTTTCGATAATAAAAAAAGTTTTGCAAATTAAATTTATGGATGGATGAATTTAAAATTTGAGATTATTAACGGATTTAATCCCTTAGTAATTTCAAATTTTTTTTCAAGTTTTTACTGAGAAACAATATTCCTAATTAATTTGTTCAAAATTTTTTAAAATTACTTTTATTTAAAATTATGTTCAATTTTCTCAAATAAAGTAACATTGACAAGATAAAATTATGCATTTAAAAGTAAAATATTAAATATTTAAAATTAAAATTAATATTTAGATACATTATAAAATTATAATAAAGTCCAATTCATACCCCTAAATAAGAAGTTATCTATTTTAATGTCAATAATTTTAGTCTTAATACCATCAAAATTTAGCCATAATAAGTCATTTACCCTAATTTTAAATATATTAAATTTGAGATAAATGAGAAGTTTCATATTGTTAACCTTAACAATAATAAAAGAACTAAGTAAATTAGGAAAATGGCTGACTGATGATATCACAACACAAATTACTGGAAATAGAAAGCAACATAATGTTAGAAGCAAAGATGAGAGAAATGAAAATAGAGAGAAAATAAACTTCAAACGACAAACACAAGAAGTAAGTATTTGAATTTACCCAATGAAGGTGAAACATGTGATAAAGTTATCAAAAAATGGTCAGACGTCACTGGAAATTGTTTATGCAATGAAAAAAAAAAAAAAAAGTGGATATAAAATGAAGAAGAGACTGGGAGAGAGCTTGCAGGAGACGGGGCTTCTCGCGGGCTCCCCTTATAAAAAGAGTATACTAGCCGCACATGTGCCGCTGGTAAAAAATTTCCCTTTGATTGGGTACCAAAAGGGCCAATTTTTTCTACTGGCGGCAGTGAGCTGCCAGTACCCTACAAGCAATAAAAACTTGCCACTTTTGTGAGAAAATTTTTAATTTTCAACAAATTTACTGTCAGATTTTATAGGTTGACCGGTCAACTCATAAAATTTTATTTTATTGACAGATTTATTAGAGGCACTCCTAATAAAATTTTTCTGATTCTTGACAAAAAAAAAATTCTTTAATTTATTGACAAATACATGCATATTTATGAATAATTTTTAACCACCAATATAACCTACTAAAACATTTACCGGTAAAATAAATTTTACTGATGGATAAAAAGCTTGTCAATAATATTTGCGGATAACAACAAAAATTTTAGTAGTGAATATCTCATCCACAGTTAATCCAATGTCATACTTTCAATTATTGTGCTTGCAATAGATTGTTGATTGTATTTTTTTTCCTTTTGGTGTGGTATAGTTTGGTTTAATATCTGTGAAGTATGTACTTTTTACTATTAACACTTTGCAACCTCAATTAGTAGAAGCCTAATAACAGAATATTTTTTATTCTTATGAGTAACATTAGTCATAAATATAATTAATTTTGTTAGCCTTTTAATTTTTGAAAATAAATATCATCTTACCATGAAAAAAATTGAATATAATTGCTAAAAAATATATATTAGTGATTGATTTAATTTTAGCTTTATTTATTCTATAACAAGAAAAATCTTCTAAATAGCTGCCACATGTCATTTTAAAGTTTCTAAATAGCTGCCATGTGACGAGTAACATTGAAATGCTTAAGTTATAGTGTCATACTAATTTTCCCTTTATTTCCTCCTTATTTACCAATAACATATTTATGGCTTGATCCAATTTCAAAAAAGTAATTAAATGCATTCCATTAATTGAATTGTTATTATTGCTCATGAAATTGTGCAAAATGATGCCAATTATGCGAATGTTATCAAGATTATTGACCATATGCAATTAAATTTGATTAAAATAAAAATTATTTTTTAATTAATATTGACTATGTATAATGAAATTTGATTAAGATCGAATTTTTTTAACAGGATATTGACCGTATGGGTTTAAATTTGAAAGTGTAATTAGATTGTTAATGGAAATACTTATTTTAAATAAAGAAAAAAATAAATGTGAAATATTTCTAATTGCAAATTTTAAAATTTACTTAAAATACAATAATGGGAAGGATAAAGTTAAGAAATTGAAATTAAGAGATATTTTCACAAAGCCAATTATTTTGAATTAACTTAAATCAAGCAATTTCACAATAAACTTAATAATTCAAAATACAATAATGCTTTGCAAATTTTAAGCATTTTCTTTAAAAAAAATTTAATAAATTGTCAATTAATAAATATATTGTCAATAATTATATTGCAAAATTCAAATCAAATGCTAGATTAATCCCTTAATTTATTATTTTATTATATTTGATTTTGAAAATCAAATTAAATTTGTCAAGAAGCAATTAATGCAATGTTTTGGACTAAAAACAAGTGAAGCTCAAATTCAAATTTAATGCAGCAGTGACATACGATTGGGTGGACAAGAACCCATCTTTACTTTGGTGAATCCAAACGCAAATTCCAACAAACTCATCTTTGTCTGGTTTTGATTTTCGTTTGTTCGTATGAGAATGAGCGTATTAATCTCTTATGTAATCTCTGCATTATATTACTTTGGAGTAGGGTTATCAGACCACAAGGAAAAGAATAACGTACGATGCAGGCTTGCTTGACCTTAAAGATGAATGAGATGAGATAATTGTTATGAAAATTTAACTTTGTTGTCTTCACCAAGTTCTATTATGGTTCTAAAAGATAATTGCGTGCGATCTCGATACAAGGAAATGGATCATTTGATTTTTTTTTATTTTAGTATTCTTTTTATTTCATTTTATTTTATCATATACAAGTTTCATTTTTTATTTTACTAACTTTTTCTTTCGTTTATTTTTATATTTATCTCTCTTTTATTATATTTTTTGCTTTTCTCAAGAAAAGACCAAGAATCCAAGTCCTATTCCAAGGTTTTTTTTAAAAGAAAATTTTTGCTGAAGAAACCCTAGAGAGGTATTGCTATTTCTAATTGTATTTGTCCTTCCTTATCTCTTCCAAGTAAAGGACAAGCAAAAGAGATAGTAATCTATGAAGGGTATACGCCTAAATGAAGAAGGTGATGTGTCTTTGGAAGATCTATCAAATGCTAAGTGCAGATACACAACTTGCCTTCGAGCCAGAGGGATCAAAGTCCAATTAGAAAAAGGTATTATTTTATTACTTGAACATTACTGTGGAGAAAAGTACTCAGATCTTATTTTGACTGGAAAGATGATAAGAAATAGTTTAGATTTGTATCGGAGATTTTGTAGTTTCTTTTTCCATGGGAAGAATTTGAAGCATGAGGCATTACTCTTCATTGAGATGACAAGTTATGCAATTATTATGTCTATATACTTCTGTAATTATGCAATTTCTTTAATCTTTTCTGTATATTTAGTCCAACAGTGTTCAGAGCTTAAAATGTACACTTCCAAATGATAGAAATTGTATTTTTTTTTTTTTTTAAGTTCAACGCCTTCTTTTCTTGCCATTCACAAGTCGTTTGTTCTAATTACAATTTAATGCAGATTCTAATAATATATAGGAGAAGCTAGCATATTGTTTAATACATACAACTCTTGCTTTTAAATTTTTAACTGGTTACTTAGGTATTTAAATTTATACATCTCCCATGAAACCTATCATTCTTTAACAGCAAGGATCAAACCATTTTTTTTCCATATTACTTATATACTATACATTATTTTACTATATCTATATATTATTTGTTAGTGTTAATTACTAATTAAATCTTGTTCATATGCGTTGCACGGGTATCATACTAGTTTGATTATAATAATAACTAATTTTAATTTGGGATTTATATAAAGATTCTTTAAAAAAAAATCAACAAAAGTTTGTGTAAGTTTTTAAAACTGTCAAGGAAGAAAAGTGTATATTTTCAAAAGCAGAGAGTTAGTTCCACTTAATATTTGAGTGAGACTAAATTTTCAATGCTCACAAAATGAAAGTTGCATTGTGAGATTTGTTAAATTTTATAATTTAATTTATAAATTTAATTAATTTAATGATTTAAAATTTTTAAATAAATATTTATTAAAATTCAATTTTTGAGAATAGTAAGATTTTTTCTGAAATAAAAAATATTTTAAATGATCACACTATTTTTATAAATTCAATTTTATTATACTCAACTTAAAATAATTTAAACATTAAATTTATTAAATCTTACAGACTAAATTATAGCACCTCTAAATCTAACATTTCTATAAATAGTTATTGATAATTTAGTATTATACAATTAAGTTAGTTCTTTAATGGTAAATGTATAGGTAAAATGCAAAGAATGTCATAGTAATTTGCTGTAAAAAAAAATTAATGAAATCAATTTTTAAAGAAAGTACATCAGTACAATTAGGATTGAGATTTTTTAAAATGTATAATATATTTTAAAGAATAAAGCATATGTTAATTGTTATTAATTAAAAAATTAATCATATAGATTATTATAAAATATAAATAATTAAAACATAATTTATAATTTTAAAATAATTTATATTATTAATTTTTTAATTAGTGATTATATACATATATTTTACTCTTTACAATATATTTCATATTTAAAAAGAGCCAAATGATCAATTTAAGGGTATTTCTAGTTTCCTTTCTTACTTTCATTGATTAGCTAATGAATTATCAAGTTGAAATTAGCCAAATGATATATGCTACGTGTACTCTTTGAATTAAAGGAGACCGATTGATGAAGAGTTTCATGTTCTACTAACTTACAGAGAGGCAACTATTGAGAAGAAAAGTTGACGTCCGCACGCACTTGTTAGTCAATAGTTACATGAATAGTTACCCAGAAAATCTGGTTCACCTTGCTTACTCTACATCTTTTTCATTCTTTTTTTTTTCCCCTTTCCACGCATTCCTTTTTGTTATAGCGACCAATGCGATGAAAGGTTCAAGAGGCGAACGTTATAAAATTGCAATACTTTCGTGGGCATAGTTAATATTAGTGAGGGCTAAAAAGGGAAAAAGAAAAGAAAGAAATAAAATTATTCTTATTAACTAATGCTTAACATAATAGTATTATTATTTCTATAATTTTATTTACTTATTTTTATATTGAACTGTAAATCCTAATATCAATACACTATATCATCTCATTATAAGAAATGTGCAACATATCCATTGTGAGAAGATCATTTTCTAACATCAAACATATTAGAGTCAACACAAAAAGCTGTATCCATCAAGAGCAAAGTAAGAAACTGAAGCAAATTATGATAAATTTAATAAGAAGCTATCAATTCGAAAGCCGTATCCATTTCTACAACTTCGATGATAAGAACATTAACAAACTCAGTTCTCCATATTTTTGGTCATCATCGGTGGGTGCTAGCTATATAATTACTATAAGCATCTATTCATACAGGGAAGAAAACTATGTTGACCAATAAGCTACATCTAGAGTTATAATTAAATCCATTTCTTCTGTCAAACAATGACAGATGAATTTCCAAATCACAGTTTCTTTGTAGCTCCATTAGGCCTAATGAGAAGTTATGAATCCCGGGGTCCATCAAATGACTGAGTCTTTCTCAAATTCCAATGGAGGCCCTCATTAATAGTGCACAAGAAGTCACGAGTTGAATCAGCCACGCATGCTGTAGGAACGGGCCAGGGTGCCATGCTGCACACTAGAGCATCCCCAGGGGCTAACTGCTTCCTGTCCTTGCCATCAAATGATGCCCATGCAGGGCTTCTGCTATTAAATGGTATTTGCACCCGTAAAGTGACATGCTCGGGTAATATCAAAGGCCTAAAGGATAGAGAATGTGGACAAATTGGTGTGAACAAAATACCTGGAACCTGCAGATTGAAGACTCAGTTTGATTAGAAAAGATGCATTTTAATAATGCACTGAATGAAAGTTCCAAAACCATATGGAATCAACCATCAGAATGATGTCATTATACTAGAAACTACAGTGAAAGAAACTTCATAAAACAACCGCCATGGCAACTTGAATAAATTTGAGGTTTTCAATGAAAGACAAAGTGATGATGCTTCTTAAATGCACTATGCCACTCTCAATAAGTAGTTGCTAAGTAAGCAAGTGCAACTTCTGCACAAAGAAATGTTAAGCTCAAATTAATTATCTATGCAGCTTAATGTTTGACAAACGGATTATGCAGACAGAAACAGCTTTATTGTACTCATCCTGGTCAATAACTTTTTTTCATTAAAAATGTCACATCCACAACATGAACTTGACACGCAATATGAGGGTTTGGTTTTAAAATTAGTTCTTATGCTTAAACTATTCTGTCACCTCTTGAATGTAGCACACAGGAGCCGATTGCTTGCCCACACTATTAAAAGTAAATGGAATTAGTAGACACCGTATTTTTCCTTTTGCATTGATATGCAGTTGATGCTTATTCTAATTATTTTCATCACTGCTTATCCTCTTCATTGTCGACTTTTCTACCTCCTTTGCCTAAAGTATTTATAAGATTTCAAATAAAATAAAATAAATAAAATATCAATATTTTGTAGTTCCAAAATGTTTACTTTGGAAAAGTCAAAAATTTTTAACCTAAGGAAGCTTAGTTATTTTCACATTAAACTTTCCTTACAGCTTCTGTTGTTTAGATCTGACTTTTTCCTTACATGGAAGGGCAGTCATCTGGAAGATTTGCCTAAGTAGAAAGTTATCATTTTGTTGTCCTTGATTTATAAAAGCAAGTCCTGGAAGGTGAAGTGGAAAATTACTTTCATTATAGAACCTCCATCAATATTTGTTAGTTTTTCCCAGGTGGCACTACCAATAAAATTTTGTAAGACTCCAAGAGCTTCTAATTATTTCTTTATATAAGCACTTTTGGAGATTGAGACTTGTTTTTCTCTTAATTTCTTCAATTATCAGCAACAATCAAATCCCCATCCAGTCCCTTGAAATTGAAATTGTACGACCTGTAGAATCTAGAAAACCTGCCATCAAATCATCATTAAAATCCGTTAAAAAACATTCTCAGAACATTGTTAGGCGGCCAAATTGCGAAAACTACAATTTGTTCCTAAATTTACTTTCCTGTATAATAAATTCACCTTGACTCGCTTTCTATATAATCTTTTAAAATCCTAAATAAGCCATGTCACACAAAGACAACAGCTTCAAACTTTTTATGTCAATACAAGACCACATTCATTTGAAATTAAAAGTAAGAAACAACTTCAATAGAAATACTGGCCATAAGCAAATTTCATCATCAAAACTTAATCAGAGAATCAAAATTAATTACTAAAGCTATCTGGCAACAGTGAAATGAATTAAACCACAAAAACAAAAAAGAAAAGTAAAGAATAAGCATAAGAAAAGTAACATGTACACGACAGACTTCTAGAACACTGATTCCAGTCATGTAGTTAAACATCAAATGTCATGTCATCTTAAACATGCTCATCAAATTTTTAAAGCAAAGCAATATGCAAACTGTTAGATATCTAAAATAAAAATAATTCCTGAGCCTCTACCTAATAACTTAAGTTTTTAGGAGAGTTGGATGTGAATGAATAAGCAAAATGCATTACACTTGATAAATATATCTTGATATATAGATATTATAAAACTAATTGACAGATATACAAGATATAATTATGTTTTAGTTGGTACCCACAATTGAGGGATTAGAATTAGTGACTGTCAAACAAAATACCTGAGGATGGACCATTGATCCTCCAGCGGCCAAGGAATATGCTGTACTGCCAGATGTTGTGGATAAGATTAATCCATCTCCTTGGACACGCGTGACGAAAGAGCCATCACAGTAACATTCTAGATTTGTGAGGAAAGACGATATTCCTCGATCAATAGTGACCTCATTCAGAACAAGTATAGGTTCTTCAGTTTCATATTCATTTTTAGCTGCATCTCTTATAACATGACAAAGCAAACGGTGCCGTAATGTGATACTAATAGGGCCCTTCAAAATAGATTCAAGGCATTCTCTGTAATGTTCACTATCTGATGTACGTTAAGGTTTTATTCAGACAGAATCCGATAGATGTAGAAAAGAAAATAATACACATGTAGACAAAGATGAAGGATACAGAAAGGGGTCATAAAGCCAAGAGAACCTAAAGAAAATGGGACAACGGGTGGAACTGGTCCTTTGAACATAGATACTGCCTGCACATATGGTAAAACAAAACTAATAATGCTTGCAACAAAGGAAAAATATTTATAATATATAAAAGGATAAGCAATGTAAAGTAAATGTTCTGCCAATTTGAGGTGTAGTCTGTAGACATCATTCACCAAATCACAGACACAAAAATGCATGGCCATATATATAATTATAGGCCCTGACATAGCCCATCCTATGTCTAACAATTATCATATTTCATAATTTTAAATTAGTAAAAGCAAAATAAAAAAATGGAAAATTGAAAACATGTTCAAACCCCAGATATCAGTCTCGGATAAATAATTGCAAATCAGAACGAATACCATATTGTATGCCAATTCCTCATTTTACTCACAAAGTATAGCCTTGGCTAAAATTTAGCAGATACTTTTTGATGTCTAACCATATTTTAGGTAATTAAGTGGACTAGTATCTTGGAAACAGGAATTTAGGAAAGATTTGGATCAAACGTTAAGAAGCTTATCCACCATGAATGAAAATGAGGAAATTCCTAGTATAATTGTACACTAAAGATTGATATCAACTAGCATCCACTATGAATGAAAATGAGAAAATTCCTAGTATAATTGTACACAAAAGATTGACATCAACTAGCATGTTAGATTGTATTGAATTTACATACCCACAAGACAGTGCCATCTCCACCAAGAGTGATCACGAGGTCAACTTTAGTGTGCAGCAGCGAAATTTCATTATCTACAAGCAAAGAAATAAATCTCATAAATAGTAAAAACTACAAGAACAATCAAAGCAGGCATCAATCATCAAATCATAACTAATGAGATAATACAATAGTATAAAAAGTTTGAAAGAGCACGGATAGAATTTTTTATGCCACATCCCTCACACTAGCAATTGCCTAAACTAGAATTCATTATCATTAGTCAATCAAAGAGATGGTTATAATACAGTAAATAGCACAAAATTTTTTGCTTTACTTTATCTAGTTTGCCTTGATGCATCATTGTTCTGGATCAGTAGTCCTGTGCTAAACTATAATAAGCTAAGAGTAAGGTTCAGGCAAAATACTATATCATCCAAACAAGGAATTAATTTGTATTTATCAAAAACAGATTGCCAGCAAAGTCTTTGCAAACTACAGCAATAGAATTAATATAAATCACCTAAAGTATAAAAGGATCCTCAATGATGGCTTACCAAAAGGGAATGACATCAATGAAACTGATAAAAGGCATAGCATACAACAATCTAGGTACTATATTTCATTTATATCCACTGCCTGTCAGCAGTTAAAGTATAAAATACCAGCAATTGGAGTACACCCATAAGGTGGAGAAGTTGAAATGCTTTTGTTAAAATAAAGGAATAATATTTGTGTAAACTGTATCCCAATAAGACATCCAACTTCTCTATTTGTACTAAAAGATAGTGCATAGAATCTAGACAGCACATTGAATTTAGACAGTGCTAAGTCACTAACAACACAGAGCCAAGTCAATACTGAGTCATTGACAATCCAATCCCCACTAATCAAGCTAATTTCCTAACACTCCCCCTCAAGCTGAAACTAACAAAAATTTCAGCTTGTTACAAAATATGAACCACCACACTTTTAACTAAACATAACAAAAAATACAATTACTTGACACTTTTAACAAAACACACTCCCAAGCCAACAATGTGCAACAATAAGTGAGCAACTCCCCTTGAGCACTAAGACTAAGCTTCACAAACCACAACTATAACATAACATGTGACTGATGTCCTTAGCAAACACAGCTCCCACAGGTGTTTTGCCAGCTTCCCTTGAGCTGCTCCCTCAACCTTCTTCTAACTGTTCTTTTTGACAATACGTCATCACTTATTGACATAGCCCCAAGAAGTCTTCTGCCAACTTCTCCTAAGTTGCTCCCTCGACTTTCTTTGGCTAGTTTTCACATAACCTTCAACACCCTCAGTTGGACAATCAACATCAACATACCAAATTCATATCACCAAACTATCAACGAAGCTGCGCTCCAATTGTGCTCATTGTAGCACCAAATCAAGGATCCCAATAGGCAAACTACACTAAGCTAGGATATCACTCCCCTTCAAGTTGAAAGCTAACGAAGCTTTCAACTTGTTACAAATTAAACACCTAAGATTAACAAAACACAATAAAAACACCGAAACACCAAACACTTCATGTACCAATCCCTTGCACTCCACCTAACAGCAACCAACAAATGCTAAACAGAACCGACAACAAACCAGATTGATGCCAAACATAACTTCCAGCATAGATCTAAACACATGAATACGCACACCAAAAAAAAAAAAAACTAGCAAGATCAGCATAGTACTCAAGATATGACCCAGAATCCTCCATGTGCGACTGTCTAGATGTGAAAAGTGCCCAAATTGCAACTTTCCAAGTTGGTATCTTCACCAAAATCCATGGCTCTCCAAAGTCACGTCACAAGCAGCAAGAAAACATCCCAAAATTGTGACCCACTCATCTAGGATTGCAAAGTTGTGCTGTTGGTGCGCACTGTAGCACAAAACCATGCCAAACCAGCATAAAGAGTAACAAATCACACCAAAAATGGCCTTCAAGATGCGATCCACTCCTTCAAATGGCAACCCACGTTGTGCTGCTACCCTAGAAGCTTGTGAATCACCAAATCAAGCCGCCAAAGCACCAAATCGACACTCTCCACACCAAGATGCTGTCAACACATCAAATCGATGCCCAAAAACATGACCCCCTCACCTGGGATCACAAAACCACGCCGGCCCTAGCAAGGAAGCTCGAAATTGAGCCATTCTGCCACTTCTCGAGCTATCAACCACAACCAATGACCTTCTGCTCCCTCTAATGCACGAAATCATGCTTCCAATCCTCACAAGCAATGCTCTAGGTCGCTCTTCAACAACAATCACATGATGCAGAAGACAAAGAGTGACAGAGAAGCCTAAGAATCAGTCAGTAGAGGTGAAGAAATTAGGTCTAGGGTTTTGTTTAGGGTTTACAGAAATTGAGAATTATGGTTAGTAGAAAGAAGAAGAAATTGAGAATTAGGATTAGGGTTCAAGGTGGATGATATGGCTCTAATACCATGTTAAAATAAAGGGATAATATTTGTGTAAGCTGTATCTCAATAGGACATCTAGTTTCTTTATTCATAGTAAAAGATAATATGTAGAATCTAGACAATACTGAGTCACTGACAATACAAAAATAAATTAGTGCTGAGTCATTGACAATCCAATCCCCTCTAATGAAGCTAATTTCCTAACAGCTTTAATAGGAATGCTATGAGGAATGGTCAAAGAAGTGTATTGTCCTAATGAGATCATTTTGTACACCTGATGTCAACTTCCATACTGAAGGCAGTAACAGCTTAAGCTAATTACACCATCTAAGTTACCTTCACTTAACTTATTTTGTAATATACTGAGGATATCTCACTAATAGTTTTAAATTTTAGAGATGTTACACTACTAGATTTCAGGCCCTTCTTTGATTTTAAGGTTAAGTTGCATCCTTGTCTTTCTACAACATATTTCTTCTTTTTCAGTACAAGGAAAAAGAAGCAAATTTATTAACAGAGAGAGTTAGGAAAAGTATAACACTGGATGCAAGAAAAAAGAAATAATACAGAAGCAAAAGTGTGAAAGGAAAAGGGCATCATTGATCAATTGTAATTATGCTCTTCAATCTCCCTATCATCTGTCAAGGCCTAGCCTTGAAACAGGCATTGGCTAAGCTCCTGAGCAGTGCCATAAACAAAATTCCATTCCAAAGTTACATATGTAATAAAGCTCAAAAGTTATTCAACTATGCTCCAACCAGAAGTGCTAAATTGCTACAAATAAAGCACATGGCCAAAAAAATTTTCTTAATCTCCTCTCCCAAAATCCAAACAGTATAAGCAATAATTGCTACAAATTCACAGGACACACCTAAAGCTTACCAGAAACACCAAAAACCCAATTCCAAATGGTCAAGGCAACTTTGCAGTTTAAAATGCATGACTGTCTTTACTGAAGCTTATAACATCAACATCAGGAGATGACACTTTATGTGGCCTGAGTCTGCAACAGGTCATCAGTCTTAATTTCTTCTATGCAAATATGAAAGACGCAAATCAGGGGAAAAAAAATAGAAGGTGACATCACAAATTGTAAATTTGAAGAAAAATTGGATTAAAAAGTACAAAACCTATTCACAAGAGCATTGTGTAAGAAAAAAAAGATGATAAACATTGTGAAAATAACAGAAAAGAAAGTACTCCCTACCCCCCCCCCCCCCAGGGGGAATGCACCATAAGGCTGTATCCACATTCAAACCAAGCCTAGCATCGAGAGGAAAATATATTGTCATAGCCTTCCATGAACTATAGCATGACCATCCCATCCATTCGCCAAAGATCATATTTTCTCCTAGTTACTATATATCATGATGGCAGCAAGAAAGCAATTGCCTCCTGAAGCAATGTTCTTCAAAAAATTCCCAACTAACAAAATGAAACCTCTTATTAAAGCACTGATTAACTTTAATCTTTCATCATTTTCTCCAATGCCCCAATATGATCTTAATGTGACACCTGGAATACTAGATAAACATGCTAGAACAAGCGTGACATAGCAAACCATTTCTAAAGCCACATTGGCACAATTACCATTATTCCTGTCTCCTACTGTCCTCCAGGTTCCATGACCTCATTAGCAACTAAAAGCACATAAAAGATTGATCTCTTTAGAAATGAATAGTACCACCCCATATACCAATCAACCTGATGCAAAGGACCAAGGTAAGAATACTTATAGACAGAACTAAATTAATAACATACAAACATGACTTATGAAAAGGATTGAACATAATCTAATTGAAATAACATATAATTTCAACTTTTAATAATCTAATTGAAATAACACTAATTTCAACTTTCAATAATTCAATTGAAATAACATTAATCTAATTCTAATGCTAGCACTCCAAATTGAAACCACATCCTTCTCATTTCTATTCCTCCAAATTAATTCACATCCAAGCAAAAGGGTGGAAAACTACATTCTCTATTTCCTCTTTCTTTCCTTCCATTTTCATTCCCCCATTCCCACCCCCCCCCCCCCCCCCCCCCCCCACAATTTGTTCCTAAACAAAGGTTTAATGAAATGCAGAAGACCCTATCTTCAAGGGCCCTCTGCTAAATAACTCATTAGCAATCAAATATGGACTCCTAATCAGAGTACCATTCCCAAATTCTAACCCTTTAGTCATACTCCTTGTCCCACCTCCAGCCTCATGAACCCTAACCTCATCCTTTTCCTGAAGTCTCCTTTCAAACAGAATCTCCTAAAAATCAATTTAAAGAATAGCTCTCCAAGCAACATACTTATCCAAACACTGACCCTCCTACAACTTATCAGTTAACAATCTAGTTGACAAACTCTTATTTTTTCTCAAATAATTTTTCTTCAAAATTTAGCAGAAGGCTATTACTTCAACCATTATCTCACATAGTTTGTTTCTCTCCAGAAGGGTGCTCCTACCATATTCCTCATCAATCCTATTGCATCTAGCTGCCATCTGACATACTTTTCATGCTTTCTATCATTTTGGTACCAGACTTGGAAAGCTGCTCCCCAATAGCACGGGATATCTCTACTAAATCTGCAAACATAGATTTTGTTACACACAATTTTTTAGATGGTAATCTAATGGATTGTTCTCCAGCTTGTTTAGTGTCTAGACATGTCAGATCAAACAGCTACTTCTTTTGTGTGTTGGGAAAACTACGATGAGACATGGAGTAACTCTTGGAAATCTAACAACATTGGGTGAAAATTCAAACTAGTACAGAAAAGGAAATGCATCATGTCAATAGAAACATTTCCGCTTTTGAGGTCCACTGGTACCCAATCAGACCACCATTTATTAACAAAAATTTACCAATACCTGAATTTAATTTGAGAGACAAATGTATCCCATATCTTTCACCAGATCAACACCTTGCAATTACATAACCAAACTTCTGAACTTGCACTTTGGGGGAGGGAGACCTAGGGAATGGAGACAGAAGAAAAGGAAAAGCACCCAAGAATTTAAATTAATACAGCTAAGAAGTGGGAAGAGGAATAACAGAGTTTTTCCTCCCTGTTACCAATAGTATACAGAGCAAAATTTGTTAGCTTCAGATTAAAAGAATATTTTGAGAAAGACATTATCTCCCCTCTCCCCCTCCTTCTGGGGGCTTCTTGTTTATTTTCCATTGATTGTACCACTTAAACAAACAAACTGAGGCAATCCCATGTTTATTATTATTCACTATCTAAAATAAGCAAGGTAAACCTTCCTTCTTCTTCGCTTTCCCTCTTTTCTCTTCCCCTTGCAAAGCAAGAACTTTTTCTTCCCTTTCTCCTCTAAGCTCTAAACACACTACTATGAATCTTTGACCTGTCATACAGTCAGAATAAGCATTCAGAAATTTTAGCCACAATGGCTAAGATTGCTTAAGGCTTTATGTGCATTTTCAAATAAGTGATGCAAGGAAGAGGAAACAGAAAATTTGCCTAGTATTTTTTCTTTTGTGTGTAGTGTATGATTCTAAGTCCTCTTTTTTTCATTTTCTCTGGGTTTCTTTTGACCCTAAAATTTTCCTCAACACTATGTAACATTTCTAAACACAAAGTAACAGTATCTTCTAAACGAGATAAAAGTCTGAGAAGTTAAGCATTCACAAATATAGCATCATGAAGAGGCTGGACAACAGCAATACATGTTGTATACAAATTACAAAGAGGACATCAAATGACAAGCAGTTCAAACTTTGAGGAACACTAAGGAAAGGCATCTCTTTTCGGGCATTAAGTATGTTCAGGCTTACTATCTTTCCAACTTTCCAGGAAGTTAAAGTACGACGACTCTGTCAGAAGTTCCACCTTGACACGTGGTTCCACGTAGATGTCTAGTTTCTTTTGCTCTCTCAACCATCTGGGTACAAAATACAAACACAAGATAACACCATTTGACCATGGTTTGGTAAGTATATTTGATCCAAAGTTAGAAAGCAGCATATCAAGTTACATAAACTGTCATAATTTATACACAGTAAGACACATAAACAGAGGGAACCCAAAAAAGGAAAGATTAGTGGAAAGATTAGCTATGTAAAAAAATAAAAAGTGGACTTGGAAAAGCAATTAAATAAAGTTTCCTACATCAGTATATGGATCTATGTAAGATTCACTTTAAGGCCAGGTCAAGCTAGGGACCTACACTTCAACAGAGATCCTCATACTTGATCTAAAATTTGGTAAAATAGAAGCCAATCACAAGTGCTGACATACTTAAATTTTGCTGAAGCCAATCATTGAAGATCCCCAGCTTAACACATGATGAATAGTCAATGCAGACCGCCTTAAATTTTTTCATAGACCTCTAATTCTCCACTCCAACAGGCAGAAACAGTACAATTAGTAATGATAAAAACAAAATCCAAGATATGAATGTTATTAGATTTCATTATACTGCACTCAGCCTTCCTAAGAGCAATTAATAAAGCAAGACAGAGACCAGCAGCAGTTGCAGAGAGATAGCTGGGGATCTCTTTGATGAAAGTGTCATTTGTTCCAAGACTAAATATTACAAAATGTTGCAAAGAGTTGCAGAACTCATATCTAGCATTAGAGTTCAAGTAAAAGGAAGAAAACTGACTTTAGAACAGCTTAAAATGGAAAAAAAAAAGTATATATTTCACACCTAACCATTTCTGCACATAGAATTCGAACTGAAACTGAATTTGGTTTTGTCAATATGAGAACTGTCTGTGGGCTAGATTCCCACTTCAAAGAGATCTGAAATGAATATTATTTCTCAATTAGATAACATAAAACTATGCAAACTTTATGACGAGCATGAGGAAAACTTTAAGGTGATACATATGAGCTTATCAATTATTAGATTTTTAGTTAACTAATTAAGCCAAACCTCTATACCTGCCTACTGCTGCGTTCAGCAGTTGTTATGTTTCCTCTTTCAAAAGAAACAATGTCATGTTTGTGCTGATCACTTTGGTCTCCTTTGCAGTACCATGAAAGCTTAAATGAAGCCTATTCAAGACAAAAAAAAATTACAATTGAATGAGCAATTTTTTATAATACAAACAGGCACAAGAATATAACTACTAGCTACAATATATTAATTGCACAGCACAAACTCCTCAAAACATAAGGTGATAGTACATGCAAATTTTCATAAGAAAAGAGATATAGAAAATTTCACAACAATAAGGTTCAACAGTTTGTGCTGTTCCACAGAATTGCTCAAGCACACATACACAATTCTTACAAAGTATTAATTAGCAAGCTAACAGCAAAAGATTCACATAGTAACACGTATTATGGCAACAAGGGGTGCACAATATACCTTTCTGACTATCTTGGAATTGGAATCAGGTTCTCCATCCCTAAGAACCTCATGGGAGCAAATTCCATTTCTTGCACAGCATCTTTCAGACTGCTCATCAACTTCATTACTTGATGCAGGTTGGTTGGCAGGGTGAACCGTCCTCACAGCATCCAGATCAACTTGATGCTCCGAGTGTGACTGTTCTGTAATGAAAAACCAGCAGTGGAGAGAAATTAAAATATGCCAAAAATCGAGTCATATACATCTCATAAATTAGCAGTTGAAAGCAAAAGACTACAAGCAGAGAGAGTTGAATACAAGCCACAAAGCATCAACTAAGAAAAACAAGAAAGTTTAACAAATTAGAAACTATCAGCATTCCCTTTTGTGCTCCCATAACCATATGCCTTAAACCCTTCTAAAAGTCCTACTTGCCTCTCCTAGATATATGAAAAGGACAAGTTAGCAAGTAAAAAATTTAAAATGAAAACTCGGATGAGTGAGTTTTCTGACATTCACTTTCTACTCAAGTTTGATACCATCGCATCAAAATGCCCACTACCTAATCTGAGTTACTGGTATTCTATCTTTATTCCACTAACTGAAAACAGAATACATCATCTGTCTTCTGCATTAGCAATGGAAGTGTCATTTAAAATATCATTCTCCTGAACTAATTTTATCACCACTATTTAATTATGATCAACCTTAACAACCATACTTTGCAGTTACTCAACCACTGAATTGTCTTACCTTCTTTAACTCATACAGGTTGAACATTCCAATCAACCCAGTTGGTAATTTTTACAACCAGAATTTAGAAGAGTTGAGGACTAGTCCTTAGTTGAACATAGATTTTAGTTTTTAATTATCAAAAAGAGGATGGCTAAAAGTTGACACCACGATGATTCAGAACAGAAGGGCTCTTAAAGAACTAAAATATCTGCTTTTCAAAAGAAGGTTCTCAAAGATGCAAGGTTTCATGCATTTGACAAAATATAAAGGTTCTCTCTCTCAGATAGAAATCAAATAAGGTGAACCATAGTTATTATTATTTTACCCAAGCCGAATAGAAAAACTTTGATGATAACAGATCTTTCATTTCATTCAATTACCAAACTGTTCACATAGATAGTCTTTTGAATTCTTTGATAGGTATCTATGATTAATGGGAACTCTTGCTAGGTTTAATCAGTGCATCAATTTAAGCCTACTAGTAGCAAAGAAAAGACCACAGAACATTAATAATATACAGCTGGGAAAGGGAGACAACTATATATAGGCATGGAAACAACCATTAAGAAAAGTAGAGTAAACTTTGCTTTGCTATTTTCTTATATAAAATGCTGCTCTAATTGACAAGGCGGCTCTGGTGATAATGAAGGGTACAGGCCACATTTGAAGCTACCAATTGTTATGATGTCAAACGTCTATGTAACTTTCTATTGGCAAAATATGAAAAGCCTCAATTAAACCCATGGCATAATTCTCGAAGAAAGATTACCATATTCAACTGCAGATAAAGAAAGGATAAGTTGTCAAGACAGGACAACTAAAGAGAAAAGAAAACGTTTTTTTTTTTTTTTATGAGAACCATGGCAGCAATTCACTTCACTCCAGACCCATCCTATAGAAATGATAGAATCCCTCTTATTAACACAATACAATAATACAAATTACACAGAATACTCATACAATAATTACAAATTACAACACATAATTTATCCTATCTGTTCCTAGGAGCTCCTTAGAATTTAATCATGGTGAAAGTATTCCCTCAGCTTAGTTAGCAATATTTAAATTTCAGAAGACATGCTGAACTAAGAGGCAAAAGAGAGTTTTATCCTTTTCCATTTCTTCTTCATCCTCAGTGAAAGACGAAGAGCAGTATCTTGCTTCCTTCTCAGCACTATTTGTTGCAAAGTAGTGATCATGCTATCATATTTTCTCATCTGAAAATCTTTTATCACATTAATAGAGAACTTAAGAACCACAAGTAAAGAGACTCATCAATCTTAGAATTGTTTTCAATTTTTTGCTCAAATACTAGAACTTTTATTTTTCTACTAGTGCTGATGTTAAAGTAAGAATAATTTTTCAATAGATTAGTCATCTGTCAATAACCATTTTGGAGATAGTCAACTAAAAATCCTCGTTAAAGTGCAAGGAGATGCCACCTCATCTATACAGAAATGCCTCTCAAGATCTTTAACAGCACTCATGACCAGGAGGCATTAAAGAATAATACAATAAATAGAAAAATGACATCACGAAATTCCAGTCACATTTGTCTTGCATCATACTTAAAAGTAAAAATTCATTCATCAAAGGTCTGTTTCAATAAGAAAATTTAGTTTGGAACCAAAAATATTGCCCAACAAAATGACTACAAAGTGAGGAAACTAAGGAAAGTACTAAAGCCAGAAAGATAAAATCATATTATGTGAACACAAACATCTCAAATATATATAAATATATATATATATGCATGTACGGTCAATTAATTGTATTGGACAAATCTATCCTCAAAAATAAATTTAAGAAAAACATCACAAACGCTTCCTATAAAAGGAAGGGAGTGAACCAAAGAAAACAAAATGAAGGATTAATTCAGAAGTCCACAAGTGAAGAGAGCAGGACTTTTGCATTTAAGTCAAGCTCAAATATGAAAAAAAAAAGAAAAAATCTTGCTCATTATGCAAGATTAACATTCACAAAAGAGAACTACAACCACAGAAACTGTGACTTGCAGCTATTTAATTATTAGAACCTTTATATTCCAACCGCAGATTCCGTGCCCTCTCCAGCTCATATTTACGTTTCCATTCAGCAGCCTCAGCTTGTGCAGAAGCTTTTCCTTCTGCTGCCTGCCTTAGGGTCTTTGCAACAGCTAGAAGGAGTTTAAGATAAAATAAGGGCAAACATATCTACACCAAGATTATGTCTTGCTGCAGTTGATATTAATAATTTTAACAAAAATTTGAGCATACTTCTCAAAGCTTCAGAGAACTCTATGAGATGGTCATCTGATCCCTGGATCGGAGATTGAAGAAGTTCATGCACTGCCTTCTCAGAAAAGAGAGAAAAAGAACTGATATAACCATTCTCAGACTGTGAACATGGCATGCTTGTATTTCCCTGTCACATCAAGGATGACATTCATTGAAGAGGCACACACACTAGAACTAACTAGGTAACTATGAGTGACGATAAGTGAAATTAATTCCCACCAAAAAGCAAGGATTATCATGCTCCAGTCAAAATCATAGCTTGAATAAAAAAGAATCATGGATTTAATTTACCCATGCTGTGGAAAAGAAAAAACGGACAAGCCCATTTTGTTCCTGAAAAGGACTGAACGCTTCAAAACAACAAAATTCAATCCATGAATGTCTCTCTAATTTTCAGAAGATAAGGCTATCGTGCAAGGAAAAAGGGTATCTTTAATAATTCAGCAAACATATAGCTTAATCAGAATAGATGCAAAGCACCTTGCAAGGGTATATCACAATTTACAGACCCTCATCACACTTCAGTGGCACATAAAAGAAGTAATGCATGTCAATAATCAATGGTAATCAGTTCAACCAGCTGAAGTCAACAAACCCAGATGAAATCTACAAAAATCATCCCACTGGCATCCAAATTCCGAGACCACAAAATAGGAAATTATAAAAAGAAAGAGAACCATCCCGACCAAATTCCGTGCCCACAAAAGGACTTCAAGCAAGCAACCTAATAAAATTCACACAACTAATTACCAAACCCTAGCCATAAAGACAAATCAAATCTAACAAAGCAAAAAGAAAAGAAAAAAAAAAAGGAACTCATCCGCAAGCTCCCATTACGCCCAACAGAACAAATCTAGGAGAAGGCACAACCGAAGTTACCGAGGAATTGAGCTTGCTCGGGGCCATAGCTGAGCCTGGAGGTTACGAGAGAGAGGGAAAAAAACCGGATCCCTTCCCCCTAGCGTTGAATCTTCCCTGGTGAATAAATACAAACAGTCGGGGGCATCGCTGAGGCTATATTTATATTCTGACTGGCCGAGGTGACATTTAGTTGGAAACTTCAATTCGCAATTGAGAGAGAGAGAGAGAGAGAGAGATTTTAGTGGGAACCCACGACAGTAACGCGTGGCAACTCAAGCGGCGAGTTGAGTTGTTCCCACTTTGCTGCTGCCAGTAATCTTCGTCTCACACAAAGTCAACCAACTACCCCCGCATGCCACATGCCGCTACCTAAATAGATTTTTTATTTTAATTTTTATTTACTTTTCATCTCGCTTCCTAAGTTCAAAGTATAAATTATTAGAATATAATCTATTTCATATTATTACAAAGTCAAAACATAATTTATTGATTAATTTTTTAATACATGTATATCTTAAAAATAAATGCAAACACTTATTGGAAACTCATTAATCCTAGTTTTTTATTTTTACTTAATTTTCCAAAAAATAAAAGTAATTATCTCATGACACTACTAAATATAAATTGATAGTATAAATCTTTATGATAATTACTTTAGTTTTTACATTTTAAAATTCAATAAAATTTAACTTGAAATGACAATTTAAATTCTTCAAAATAGGAAGTAGGTGTAACTAGTGGGTTATATGATAAATTAAAAATACAAATATTTCTTTGAAAACAAAAACATTAAAATTTTCCTAAAAAAGAAGATATAAGATACCAAGTTTGGGTTATATTTCTAAAATTTTAACAATCTCTAATAAATATTTCTTATTGCCTAGTTTGTGTTATATTTTTTTATATTTTAAGTTTACTTATTTATATAATATATTTCAATTAAAAAATAAAATATATTCACGTCGCATGTGTTTAAAACTGGTTATATATAAATTTATTTTGCATACATCAAATTTTGGTGAATAGTTTATAAAAAAAGCTCGAAAATAAAAATTCAAGTTTTGAGACACCTTCTAGATTCATCATTTCTTAACAATTTTCACAAAAATAATAAATTTGTTGAAAAGTCAACCTTACTTAATATTTCTCCTGTCACTTATCAATTTTGTATAGATATAGACATTTATAAATATTAAATGAAAATATATAAAATTTTCTTAAATTATATTTCAATTGTAAATAAATTTTTTAACTAAAATTTATAAATATATACGTATTTTTAGCCTTTATAATTTTATTTAACCTTTTTGGTCATTGCTCTCTATTACAAGTTTCAACAACGAAAGCAAGAATCCCATTCAATTTGCTATACCTCTTCTTTAAAACGTTCTTTCTCTTGTTCTGATTCTTGTATGGTAGGTAAATCAAAACGAAGCAGGCATGGGAATACATAGGCAGCGCAAGTTTAAACATCATTCATCATCTTAATACGAGAGCAGCACAATTTTAATGCAATTAACCGCTTAAGTTCCCATTTTCTTCACGGTTTTTTTCGGGAGAAGAAACTTACAACCAATGCAAAGCCAACGAAATAAACCAAAGGGCAAAATGGGATCTTTCAACAAACCCCAAAGGATAGGACCCCTGCAGAATCTCAGTGACCAGTAGGGCATAGAGGAATAGGGGGCGGAGAACCAATGGATTCCAGTAGAGAATCCAAGCATGCCTATCTCCTTCACTGACACAAAACCCATATTTTGTTTACCATCTCAAAAGGCAAGGAACCAAAAACCAAACCTTGTAGCGCTGCACCCAAAAACGTCTCATTGATTAAGAGTTAAGACACAAGAACTCGAACCCTTGAACTCTTCATCACTTTTGAAACAGAAACTTCACTCAAGCATAAAAACACAATGAAACGAACATAAAGGGAAAAGAAACATGAAGATTCCTCTGTTTTACACTGTAACAACCGACCAAAATGCACAGAGCTGCCCTTGAATCGAGGCCATGTAGATTACTTCCATTAAATGAATGAGAAAAACAACAGAGAGAAAGAAAAGGACAAGAGACAAACCTGGATCTTAGCACTAGTATGGCAGAGAAGGAGAGAGTGAATGTGAAAGCACTAATAGAGTAAGTAACGGGGGAACTCAGCTCAATTGTTGATGGGTGATGGGAGTTTTTCATTTAATTTAAGGATATTTTAGTTTTATCCTGATTAATTTAGTGTTTGTTTAGGAGATATATAAAATTTAATAAAAAAATTTAAGGAAAGAGATTTTTTATATATTTTTTATAATTGAAAAAAGTTAGTTATAATTTTAAAGTTTAAAAAAGTAATATGTAATGAGGCATAATTTAAAGGAGTTTTATATTTTAATTTAAATATTATGTTACATAAAAAATTGTATATAAATATTTAACAATAAATGAGATAAATCAAATTTATATTGGACAAACGTTACATAATAAACTAACGGATCAAAGCATAAAAACTAGAATGCCAATTTTAAAACTAGAAAAAATAAATAAATAAATGTACATAGAAAAAACAAATATAATTAACCCTAAATTTAGAATAACAATGTTAAAGAAAAGTGTTTTTAAATAATTGTTATAATTATTTAACTATAACATTTTTATTTAACGATATTATTTCAGTAGGTTAAACCGAATTGGATATTTAAATTTTCTTATTTTTAATTTTATTTCTTTATATCTTTTATAAATATTCAAGTTGTGAATTTTATTTTTATTAATTTTTTATTTTATTTTTACTTTTATTTCTAATTTAAGTTATTTTTAAATTTTAAAATTAAGAATCTCAATCTGTAAGTGAATAGAATTTACATTTTACACAACTTGTGCAGATTAAATTAATAAAAAAACATTATCAACTAAATTGAATTGAATTTCAAAAAAGTGGACTTGCATAATTTTTACTGATGTAGATATCCTTCCATTCCCAAGAAGACACGTGGAACGGAATTCGAGATGGTGGACCGTGTCCTGGTCTTAACCCACATTCGTTAGAATTGAATGGACAGATGGATTAATATAATACCAAAATAATATTAAAAAAACAATGATGGCGCATAAAGTCGCCCCCAGAAAGGCGCTGTCTGGTTGCGACCGCTTGGCATAAATAGTAAATGTTTTAAATATATTGTTTTAAGTTTAATTTAAATTATATATATAAAAATTTTATTAAAAAAATTTATGTGTCAATTTATTTAATTTAATTTTGATTTCATGGGATAGCTTGAATTTCAAAAATAAAAAAAAGGTGTTGCTTGGTTATAGTTTTGTCATGGGGAAAATTGAGGACGAATTTATTGATGAGAAGTAAATAGAATATTTTAATAATAAATAAATAGGTAAAATGAAAAATGATAAATTAAATTACTTATTTTTTTTAAAACACTCATGATTTAGTCCCTTACTAAAATTATTTAAATTTTTTGTTTTTATTTTTTTATTTTAAAGATTTTTATTTATCCTTTTAGTTTATATTAAATTATATTTTGTAAATTTTTTTAATAATTTATTTTCTTTTTTAATTTTATATCTATATTTATTTCACTTCTTTCTATCTTTAAATCTGTCAGAAACAAAGGATTCTTATCCACCTACAACCCACTTTTTTCATATCTAACTATTTATTATTGAATTTCTCTAATTTTTAATTTTAAAAGTTGAAGGTAATTTAAGTTAAAATTAAAATTAAAATTAAAATTAAAAATTATTAAAAATAAAGTGAAACTAATAACTTATATATTTATATAAAATAAAAAATTACTAAAATAAAAAAATAAGAAAGTCAACAGATATAATTCTATCCATGACAAAGTTGTTAATGTTATTATCTCTAAATATATTAATGAATGTAATAACAAGAGCTGATTTCTCTCTCTCATGTCGCTGACTTTAGAAAAGGACATTTTTATCTCAAGTAAATGCAAGTTTTCATAGGAGTATAAATAAGTTGAATTGAATTAAATATTAATTAGTTCAGACTTTGATCATTTATTTTATGAGTTTTTCAAACTCAATTTAGTTATTATACCAGACTTGAATTTTTTAAATTTAACTTTTTTAATAAACGAGTTTATTTTAAAAATTCATTTAATTTTATTATTAATTTTTAAAATAAATTTAAATAAACGAATTTAAAATTTAAAGACATTTAATAAAACCTACTCAAAGTCAAATGATTATCAAAATATCATTTTCAAATAAGAATTAATATATAACAAATTATTTTTTTAAATATAAAATTATAATAATAAATTATTTGTTTAGTTTATTATTTTATTAATAAATAAACTATTTAAAAATTTTTGGATAAAATGTATCAAACTCTCTTATATTTTACATTTTAGGTGATGTGAAAAATTTTTTATGATATTAATTCAGACAAATCACCTTTACATTATAAAAATTGTGTAAATTATTCCCATATCTTAAATTAAAAATAATTTAAACATAATTTAAGATAATTAAAAATAATTTAAAAATAATTAAAAATAATTTAAAAATAAATTAAAGACATTTTGATAGCACAAGAGTCTTATGTACAAGACCTAAAATATAAGAGAATTTTATATATTTTATTTGAAATTTTATGACTAATTTTATAATTTTTATTTAGACTTGAGACTTAAAATAAGATGTAATTATTGTCCTTGTATTTATTTTTAATTCAATATTATGTGTATAAAAGAAAATTTAAAAAGAAGAAAATATAAATAAATTAGTAAATTGAAAAAGAGAAGACTACCCTGTTTATAATCAAAACAAAGGCCCCAGCCCATTATAATTCTGCTCGCAGAAACCCATTTTAAGGCCCAATAGGTCGACGCAGCCCAATCCGTAAACCCAGAAGAAACTCAATCCACAAGATTTTGCGCCCGTTAGACTCACTGTCAGTTCCATTCACTGCCTCTCTCGTCCCTTTTGTACTCTCATCGGAAGCACAATTTCTCTCCGATTCTCTTCTGTCTATTAGAGCCAAACATTCTTACGCCCGAAGCATATACGCAATTGCAGCTTCAAAACCCTAATAGAACGATTTCTTCTCTGTATTATTCCATGGATAGCCTACAAGCAACGTACAGAGATGAAGAGGAGGAAGAAGACGAGGCAGCTCCCACCGCCGTCGCATCTGCCACGGCCACCGGCGCCACTGGTGGCGGTGGTACTGACACGGAATCGTTGGATGTACCTCTTGCTACAGGCAGCACTGCGTCTGACACGCCTACTGAGGCTCAGAATGACATCAAATCGGAGCCTGACCCATCCGATGACCTTTCCGACGACGAAGCCGCTTCCGATGGCTCTGGGGACCTTAAGAAGTCGCCAAAATCCTCCAGAGAAGCAGAGAACGAGGAGGAAGACGAGGACCCACCTCCGAAGAAGCAGAAACAGCTTTCCTCCCTGACGGCCCAAAATACGAAGGAGGATTCACCCGCATTGCCAGGTGCAGTTGACGCAAATAATGGTTCAAGTAATGCCACCACGACGCCGATGACGGGAACAGGGACGAACTCAAAGAAATCGAAGAAAAAAAATAACAATGTCTGGGTGACGAAATCGACTCGGAAAGGGAAAAAGAAGAGTAAAAGCAACAATAACAACAACCCTGGCGAGGAACCTGTTCTTATAACTCCTGTTCCGAGGTTCCCGGATAAAAGTGACGACGCTCTGGATTTGAAGATTTGTTTGTCGAAGGTGTACAAGGCAGAAAAGGTGGAATTGAGCGAGGATAGGATGAGTGCTTCGAGTACAAAGGGTTATAGAATGGTAAGGGCAACGAGAGGAGTTGCAGAAGGGGCATGGTACTTTGAAATCAAGGTTGTGAATTTGGGCGAGACTGGGCATACTCGCCTAGGATGGTCAACTGAGAAGGGAGACTTGCAGGCACCAGTTGGTTACGACGGGAATAGCTTTGGATACAGGGACATTGATGGGAGTAAGATCCATAAGGCATTGAGAGAGAAGTATGGGGAGGAGGGGTACAAGGAAGGTGATGTTATTGGTTTCTATATCAATTTGCCTGATGGTGAGAAGTATGCACCCAAAGCACCACATTTGGTTTGGTATAAAGGCCAACGGTATGTTTGTGCACCAGATGCGAAGGAAGATCCACCCAAAGTAGTGCCTGGTGAGTAATTTTTCCTTTGTTGTGGAAATTCTTTTAAATATTTATTTACGTATTGCTCCCCAGCATACTTTGTGTGAAGTTAGTCCGATTGCAACCAAGCCTCTGGCTTCTAATTCAACTTAATCTAAAGTTCATCGAGTGTATTAGCCTCTAGCTCTCCACCACATTGGCCTCTTGCCTAATGACTTGGATGGTTTAGTGTCAGTGAAATGGACGCTAATATAATTAAACGAAAGGAATATCTGTCCTGCTGGTCAAGGTTAGTCGTTGTCATAATCTCGACCCTTATTTAAGTGGATCATTGTTGTTTATCTTGGGCTGATTTAGCAATGTGGTCAGTTTACATAGTTACAAAACTAATAAAGTTTTGTACCACTTTTCAGTAAAGATCTGGCATATTCAACTTGGAGTTTCCTTAAATAATGCAATTAATGCTTGCTGTAATTTATAAAACATCATTTCATTAAAAGCAGCTTATAATGCAGGTCTGGCTATTGCTAATGCAACCAAGTGCTTGTTTGTTTAGATTTTAGTGAATTGATTTTGAAGAGAAATGATATTATAATAATTGGTTGTTAAAGAATTGATAGTGTAAAAAGTCGAATTACATTTCAAAATTGAGTTGGGTATTATTAAATAGATGGACCAGAGAAGCAAGCCCCTACCATAGTTATTAATTGCTAGCACAATGTGTAGCAATTGTGCATTGCACATCCAAAGGAGCGCAATAAGTCTCTACTTGTGTTGTGCAATTCTCTCTACGACAAAATTGAGGGTGCAATGTGTGCAAGTATCCACAACTTTCTTGCTGATTGTGCACACAGGGGATCCAACAGAAAAAGAATCGTTTTGACCCTAAGCTGAGACCCACCTGATTCCTTGCCACTTTGCCATTTAGTCCTTTCCATCTACATGTCTCTCATCCTTAGATTATGATGGGACATGCTGGGATAACATGTTAGAGATTGGATATGCTGGGATAAGGATTATGATGGGTGCTTTATTGCACAAGGAATCTAGGATAACTTGTTACATGTTTTTACTCTCTCAGAGTAACTGTTGTGGAGGATCTCCCATTATTTATGCTACCATCGTTGTCTTTCATTAAATTTCTATTTCTACGTGTGTACTTGACACTATTGAAGAACACAATGGCTAACTCTTGTAATTACCCACTGCTACAAAGCCCAACTGAAGCAGATTGAAGACAATTCTAATTAGGGTTTAGATTGCAAAATTAGGGTTTTCAATTTGAGAATTTTAATTTTGTGAATTAGGGATTTAATCCTAAGTTTGGATAGGGATATCTTGTTCCAGTATTCTGTTTTTATTTTATGTTTGTTGCATGTTTGACTATGGCCTTTGATAGTTATAAATAGGGTCTTAGTGTGACATTGTTATTCACCTTATAATTGATTATTAAATTATTTAGAGATTTCAAATCCTTGGTGTTGTCTTTTCTGTTCTGTCCTACGTCACCAACTAAGCAGACAACCCAGGATGGTTGTTAGCCTGTGAAAGTGAATTCTTGATTAAGGTTTTTCATTTGATGATTCATTAACTCCAATTAAAAACTGGAGATACTTGATTCAGAAAAGTTGAAGCTGTGAGCTAATAATCTGTGGTCCAATATAAAATTTTCCTTTAGTAGCCCTTTTTCACAGTTTTTTGTTTCCCCTCATTTCTAGGTGGGGGGAAGGTTGGGGATCGGGAGAGTAGAGAGTTGTTTTTCTAGCTCTGGGACTCATGGGCTTGTGATTAGGTGGCGAATTTTAATTTGTGTCTTAGGTTTGCAAAAGTAAAATTTGTGGAGCTTTTCAATGCTTGGTTTAAAATATTAGATGTGTAAAATCCCAGAATGCTGTGCTTTCATTTGTTATTTCAACCTTGAAATCTCTATTCATATTGACTGGCCTTGTCATGACAATGCTGTATTGGGATTAGCATTTGGCACATTTGTGCTATTGATGGCACTGCGGTTTAATTTTCATGGAAAAGCTTCTTTAAGAATTCGCAAATACTGTACCTGTTGGGCTTCAGCCCACCTCAGAATTGAAAAATAAAAGAATAAAAAGAAACGTATTTGTTAATATTTATTTTGTTATTCTAGTATATATCATGTTTGCAATTGTACATAACCTTGGAAATCTTATTAATTGTTTTAGCTATGCAACCTTGGAAATCTTATTAATAAATAGTTTTAGCTGTGGAACTGATTCTGATAGAGACCCAATAAGGGCCCAAGCAAGTGATCAGCCCGTGGTGGGAAATAAACCAAAAATCTGGAAGGTTTACTAAAGGAGAGAGACACGTGGGAAAAGCAATGACTGAGAAGGGAAATCCATTAGGCTGGAAATGATGACGAGGGGAATTTGTTAGAGGCAGGGACACGTGGGAAAGAAAGAGAGGGGTGCAAGAGTGGGAGAGGCTAGGAAGTTAGTTAGACACTTTTTCCAGAATTGAGCTTAGCTCATGGAAGGCTGAGGGATTTCCCCTTCAGCACGGGATAGTTTTCTAGGGAGGGTAGATTGTATCAACCCTAGTCTTTTCTTCCCATTTTACTTGTTGCTTTTGCTGCTGTAATCCAGATAGGAGACCTCCATACTGGAGCATTCCTTCCCTGTTATCTGTTTCTTTCAATAATACAGTGGTTTATTCTGCAATTTATAGTGAGTCCATCAGATTCTTCTGTAGATTCTTATTCTCCATGATTTTTCTTCTAACTTTCTTTTATTGTTGTTCTTCTTATACTTCTTTCTTGCGGTGATCGGTTCTCCTTGGTACAGCACTTTGGTGGGTCGAACAATTAAATGTTCCTGCCAAGACACAATTGTTAACATTGCACAGTTCAGAAAATAGTGATGAAAGAGAAAGGGGTTTAATAAAACTGCTTGGCTAGATTGGTCAGAAGCTGAAAACAGCTTGCATTTGGATCTCATGCTAACAACATGGATAACTTTGTCTCTTGAGATATTAATAATTAATTCATAACATGATTTTGATAATTACATGGACAAATTATCATCCCTGCTATTTCTTGCTTGGAACCATTAGGGTGTTTACATCTGGGTTTAGTCCTTGGACATTTTTGGGCCTTTGAGTTGATTTTCTCTTAGAACTCTTGCACAACATAGGTTGCCATTGTGACACAAACGTTTAAGGGGATCAATAAATGTTTTGCTAGTTTGGTTGATGTTAGTTTCAGTGGGGAAGAATTCATGCAGAGATAAAACATGAACAGCGTATGTATTCTTTGCTTGGAGGATACCAGAATCATGGGTGAGTAGCTGAGTAAATCACGTGTTTATGAACGTTAATATTGAATATCCCCTGATGTATACATTTTCGTTTAGAATGGTTTGATTCTGCAGAATCTGTGAAAGCCAATGTCAGTTCTGTCTTAAAAATGGTATTGCAGTGTAAACTGAGTTATATATAGTATAAAACCTTGAATTTGTGGATCAACATTTGTTTACTATAGCAGAGGTTTACTCTCTGGTTGTAAGTTATGGTTTCAGTATCTAAGTTATCAATATTTATTTTTGTGTTCTAATACCGAATTCTCTGTGCAGGAAGTGAAATTTGTTTCTTCAAAAATGGTGTATGCCAAGGGGTAGCTTTCAAGGATCTTTATGGTGGTCATTACTATCCGGCTGCTTCAATGTATACTCTCCCCAATGAGCCAAATTGTACAGTCAAGTTCAACTTTGGTCCCGACTTCGAAGTCTTTCCTGAGGATTTTGATGGACGGCCAATACCCAGGCCCATGGTTGAAGTTCCTTATCATGGTTTTGACAATCGAGTTGAGAATGGAGAATCCGATGAGAAGAAATCGTAGGAAGGGCAATTTAGGTTGAAATTATCATGATGATTATATGCAGTGCTCACATGAATATGAGTTGATTTTCTGTTGTAATCATTTTATGAACTTTGACTTACAAGGGAATAGATCAGTGCTGTGAATTTCTCAATGAGAAATTGTCCATGAGAAGTACAGAAATTTTTTTTCGTTTTTGGCCTTAATGAAAGCTTCCCCATGTTTGTGACATCTGTATTCAAGTTACATCAATTGTTAGTAGGCGTAATCCTTTTAAACTAATGAGTAATAGCCAGGATGCACTTCCCAGAGTCCTTTACATCTCAGGCAAGATGTTTGAGGCTCATCCATGATTGGAGTTTTTCTATACTTGAAATTCAGACGTACAATTCTTATAGCAATTTGTTGTGCGTTCCTGCAGAGATGATTTATGCAATCTTGATGGTTTATGTGAGAGGGAGAAGAGATTATATATGTTCGGATTCTAGTTGAAGTTGATGTAGTTAGGTATGAGGATTAACAATTGACTTGATCTCTTGACAATTCCCCTAAGAATCCAGAAGTGGCAAACCTTGTCTGCTTATTTTCATCTTTATTTTGTGCAAAGCTAGAACTATCCAATAGTTGACGCTGCTATCAAACTGATACTTCCGTAGTAAATTGTAATTTGAAATTAGAAAATATGAAGTTTCTGCTTATGACTCCTGTTGTACTGTGAAGACACACACACACAGGCGTTATATGAAGCAGGCATCTTTCATAAAATCTAGACCTACCTATTGTATTCAGGGACTTCTTTGTTATAAGAGTTGTTAGGAAATTAGCTTAATTAGTAGAGATTATGTTGTTAGTAATTCAGTATTATTTAGATTTAATGTACTATTTAGGTTTAATATATTATCTAAATTTAATATACTATTTTTAATATAAATAAAAGAGTTAGATGTCCTATTGTGATATAGTTTATATAAATATTATTTTTTTTTACATAGTATTAAAGCCTAATCTTAATTCGTAAATCCTAAATTCTTAATTTTTGAAATCCTAATTCCCAATTTCCCAACCCCTGGACTCAATCTCTTTAACCCTAAACCTAAATTACTAATCCAAAACACCTTATTTCGATAGGGCCTAGGATTTTCACATCCCCCTCTCCTTTTGCGTGGCTTAAGAGCCACAAAACTTTGAAGAATATGGCGACTTGAGAAGTTGCGTTTGGCATAGGTGCAATTTCATGCATGGGTAGGAAGAACGTCATGATTTGGAGCTAGGCGCTGTTCGTGGTATGCAACGTCGTCTGGCAGGAGAATAGGGTAGAGCAGCACAATTTTGATGCTAGGAGTCCCGGTTTGTGGTGGCTATGACGTAACAATGTGATTTTAGGAAAGTTTGGGGTAGAGTTGAGATTTTCTGAGGTTGGGTCATGATTTTGGCACGTGTCTTTTTGAAGCTTTGTTGTGATTTGCCTCTCTTGTGGTGTGTTTTGAAACTGGAAAACACATTTAGACTATGTCTTCATTTTGGGTATCCTGATTCTATCTACAATTGGGAAGATTTTGAAGGAATATTGGTGAGATTATTTTGATTCTTAGTTCAATCAAAGAATGCATCTGAAAATATTGACATGAAAACTTTGTTCTCTAATATTGTTCCGTCTACTACTAAAATCATAGACAAGAAGTTGGATCCTGATGGGTGACAATTTATGCCATGGAAAAAAGCCATCCAATTCTTCTTTGATGGGATTGGAAAAGGTGATCATCTCACCAATGATCCCCCAACTAATATGACTAAGCCCAAATGGATTATGGAGGATCAACATATGTTTGGTCTGATCTATAATACTCTGGAGACTGAAGTTAAAAATAATACCATTCATTGCAACACTATGAAAGAATTGTGAAAATTTTTTGAGTCTATTTACTATGGCAAGGACAGTTTGACTCAGCTGTATGACCTTTGCCAAGCACTGTTTCACATTGATAGGAAAGGTAAGAACTTGTCCCAATTTACACTGAGGTGAATCGCATCTGAGTAGTGGAATGGTCTTCTTTTGATCACTAGTGATGTCATGGCAATGCTTGATAACGTGAATAGTTGGCAGCTCTATGTTTTCTCTCTGCTTTACCTCTTGAACTTGGTATTACTCGTCAAAAGATTTTGTCAAATTCAGAGCCTCTCACATGTAAGAGTGCATATTCTCCTCTTCTCCATGTTGCTTGAGACTTACTGTCTCACTTCACTACTTCTACAAAATCCTCTACTTTGATTGGATCTAGCACTCGGGAAGGGTATGGTCGTACTCGAGGAGATAAAGGAAAGGGGTGTGATTCAAGGAGGTGTGACTTTGATTTTGGTGGGCATGGTGGTCATAACATTGAATGTCATTATTACCATGAGGAAAGACACTTTAAAGGGAATTGTCCCTAGTTACTAGGTAAAACCACTCAGCCATCCCAGTTTGCACATGTTGCCATTACCTCTACGTAACAAAAGCCTAAAAGCACTCAAACTGTTGTCATGACTAATGAAGAATTTGCCTAGTATAGCTATTATTAGGCCTCTCAGTTGTCATCTCCCACTGCTACCATGGTTTAGACACGTAATTCTGTTGCCTATCTTTCTAATTCCAAATCCAAATAGGTTATTGATTCTGAGGCTACTGATCATATGACGAGAAATAGGTATTTTGTCTTTTTTCAAGCCCTCTTGTAGTTTGTCTTGTGTTACTTTAGCTAATGGGTCTGCTGCTCCAATTGTTGGAAGCGACTCTACTACTGTTTCTTCTAACATTTCTTTATCTAATATCTTGTGTCTTTCCCAATTTTCATTTAATTTGCTTTCTGTTAATTAGATAACTTGTACTTATAATTATGGTATCTTCTTCTTTTTTGATTATTATATTTTTTAGGATTTTTTGACAATTAAGATTTTTAGTAGAGGATATAAGTTTGGCAGACTGTACATGTTTGGTGACAAGATTCCTCAACCAATTACTACTGTTGCCTTAACTCTTCAACTTCATTGCCATCTTGGTCATCCATTGTTGGCATCCTTGAAGAAATTATGTCCTCATTTAAATTTTGTTTCTAGTTTACCTTGTGAGTCGTGTTAGTATGCTAAGTAGTATCGTAGTTCTTATGTGTCTCGTGACAATAAGAGAGTTGCATCTCCATTTGAATTAGTTCATTTTGATACATGGGCTCCTTGTCCTATTATATCCAAAACTAGTTATTGTTATTTTGTTACTTTTGTGGATGATTACTCCATGGTTACTTAACTTTATCTTATAAAAAATCGCTCAAAGTTATTCTTTTTTTTTTTTTTTTTGCTTTTCATGCTGAAATTTGAAATCATTTTCATACTACTATTAAATATCTGTGTAATGCTTAAGAATTTTTTTCTACCCAATTTTCTTCTTATTTGTTGCAACAGGGCATGATCTATCAGTCTTCTTGTCCATTTATTCCTTAACAAAATAAGGTAGCTAAAAGAAAAAAATCGGCATTTAATGGAAGTGGCATGTGCTCTCCTTTTTGAAATGAAAGTGCCAAAAGTTTTTTGGGCTGATGCTGTCTTTACCACACCACATGTTTTCTTATCAATCACATGCCATCTTCAATCCTTAGTGGTTAGATTCTTTATTCTCTATTGTTTTCATCATTTTCTTTATTTCCTTTACCCCAACGTATTTTTGGGTGTACTTGTTTTATTTAGGATCATTGACTTTAGGTTACCAAACTTGACCTAAGGTCATTAAAATGTGTCTTTCTTAGATATCCTCATACTCAAAAAAGATATCGCTACTACTTTCTTGACTTGGATCGTTATCTTATCTTTTTTAACGTCACATTTTTTTAGTTCACTCCTTTCTTTGGTGGTCCTTCCTTTGTTTCATTTAAGTCTGAATTGGTTCCTAATGTTTTTTCTTGGTGTATTCTCCTCCTAAGGATCCTCTAACCCTTCCTCCTGAGGCAAACATGTATATTCTCGAAGAGTCAAGGTAGTAGCACCTTTCGATGTGGACTTGGCACCAAGCACGTCACCTGCACTAAAGTCACCTCTACCAGCTACTTCGTCACAGGATCCGAGCCCTCCCATCACTCCTTTTGATTTGGATTTACCTATTGCTTACTAGAAAGGTACTTGTACTTATACCACTAGAGGTAATTGTATTTCCCCCCCATTCTATTGCCTTTCATGTGTCTTATGCAGCCTTACCTATTTCTTCTCAGACTTTTATTGCTTCTTTGAACTTTGTTATTGTGCCTTACTATCTTATAGAGGCATTGGCTCATTCTAAGTGGCATGTTGCTATGGATGAAGAAATGATGGCACTTGAACAAAATCACACATGGGATATTGTTCCCTTGCTGTTGGTTGTAAATGGGCCTTTACAGTGAAAGTCAATCCTTATGGCTCAGTTGCTCGTCTTAAAGCTCAATTGGTAGCAAAAGGATATGCTCAAACCTATGACATTGATTATTCTGAAACCTTTTCTCCTATGGCCAAGATTATTTCAATTCATTTGCTCATCTCTCTTGCTGCCTCTCATAATTAGGTTCTTCATCAATTCAATGTCAAAATTGCATTCTTGCATGGAGACTTGCATGAAGAAGTCTTTTTGAAGCAACCGCCTGTATATGTTGCTTAGGGGGGTATGGGCAGGTATATCACTTGAAGAAGTCATTGTATAGTCTAAAGCAGTCCCCTTGAGCTTGGTTTGGTAGATTTAGCACTGTGGTTATGGAATTCGGACTGCAAAAAAGTGATCATGATCATTCTATCCTCTTAAACGGTCAGGGAAGGTTGTATTCTTTTTGTTGTTTATGTGGATGACATCATCATTATAGGTAGTGATCAAATAGACATTTTAGAACTAAAATCATTCCTTTAGACTAAGTTTCAAATAAAAGAGTTGGGGCTACTTCGATACTTCCTAGGTGTCGAAGTTGCTAAAAGTCGAAAAAGGATTGTTTTGTCATAGAGAAAGTATGTTCTTGATCTCTTGAGTTGAACAGGCCTTCTAGATTCCAAACCATGTGACACTCTTATGATTCCAAATGTTAAACTCGGGATGGAAGATAGAGAGTTACTAGAAAATCCAATGCATTATAAGTGATTGGTAGGGAAGCTGAACTACCTTGCTATCACAAGACCTAATATTTCTTTTCTAGTAAGTGTAGTCAACTAATTTATAAATTCTCCAAGAACTTTTTGCTGGGATACAATTTTACACATTTTGAGATATCTCAAGAATTCACCTAGGCAAGATTTGCTATATTAGGATCATGGTCATTGTAGGATTGAAGGATTTTTAGATGCAAATTGGGCAGGTTGTCCTATGGACCAAAGGTCCACTTTAGGGTATTGTGTTTTTATGAGTGGCAACCTTGTGTCTTGGAAAAGTAAAAAACAAGCAATTGTATCCCGATCAAGTGTTGAATCTGAGCATCAGGCTATGGCTTATGCCACATCTAAACTTCTTTGGATATTATATCTTCTTCATCAGCTTAAAGTGGAATGGCTTGAAAAGTATGTATTTATGGTGTGATAATTGAGCAACAATTCATATTGCTTTAAATCTGGTCTTTCATGAAAGAATGAGCCATAATGGAGTGGACTGCCATTTTGTTGGACAAAAAATTGAAGAATGAGTCATCAATCTCAAGCATATCCAAACAGGGAAGCAACTTGCTGATTTGTTCACTAAACGTCTTCTAGGAAAACAAGTTGAACTTACTTGTGTCACGACGTCCGAGCGACGCAGGTGAGGAAAAATCAACAAAATATCTTTAAAAGAAAGGATGGATGAGATAATTTGTGAAATAGGTTTTAAGAAGGGGTTTAAAAAGAAAGTTGGGAGTTGCCACCGATATAAATCTTAGTGAGATCGGACACCTTATAAAGAATGGTCTGCATTTTATTTTTAAAATGAGTTTGGGAGTTAATTACATGTAGGGAAGGTGTTAGTACCCTACAATGCTCTTTCAGTACCATGTTAATTTTATGCCACTTGTACTTGCAATAAACTTTGTCCATGCTTCCTTATTAAAGAAGGTTGAATAATGTGATTTTTAGATTGCCAATTCCTTGAAAATTAATAGGCTCCTCCTCTTCAAGTGAGAGCCTATCTTAAGTTCATGGGGATAAATGCATTCACCTTTATTTCCCATGACTTCCTTCAATAGAAAAAGAGAAAATATTAATTTTGGTAAGAAAATTGATTTTAGAAATATTGTACCAATAAGCTTTTTAAGAAATACAGATGCAAACTCGTTCCTATTCAGGTGGGAGTCTAATCAAGCTACAAGAAAAATGCCTTCACCTTTGTTTCTTGTAACTTTTCATAGAAAGCTTATTTCGATAATTTTTGCAAAAAGAGATTGAAATAGGTCATTCCTCTTCAGGTGAGGTTGGTACAAGTCATAAAAGTAAATGCCTTTGCCTTTACTTTTACAACTTAGAAAATTTGTGTTTTTCTTGTTTTGTAAAAAAAGATGGTTTTTCAAAGAAGTGTTCTCATGTTTACCTTTATTTTACATATACTCACTTTACTACATCTATACTTCCTTTATTTTGTTTATTTATTTATTTCATTTGTCAAATTTGAGCATGGAATGTGTGACATTATGCATAAACAAAGAGACAAAATTAATGATGCACCAAAATATCACGAAACAAGGCATTTCAGTATGTAGAAACCTCAAAAGATTCATGCATGGCTGAGTTCAGTCAGCGAGTCAACTCACTATAGTCATCCGTGTTTAATTAACTCAACGGGTCGACTCAGTGTGGTCACACTTAACAACTCACATGTTGAACCAAGGGTATCCTATTTTATCATTCAAACACAAACCAAAAGCAACGAATTTCCTTAACTGGTCCATGCTATTGAGATCCCACTACATCCATAGAAACATGCAGAACAGATGAGAGAGAAATAGAAAGGAAGTGGCACACACCTATGGTCCTCGGTGTAAGCTTCTTCACGTTACCAGGTGCAGCAGTTTCGGATGACCACCTTTCTTTGGTTTTTGGTCCTTTGGACAAGAATTCCATGGTATTCCTTTTGGGAGTGGTATCTGAATTTCTTTAAGGCTTTAAGCAAGAGAAGGAACTTGGTTCTTCTTGTGTACACACTCTGTTTTTACGTTCAACAACAGGGGTCCCAACATTTTCTTAGTTTCGGGTATAGGGGTTCCAATGCTCTTGGCTTTGGTTGATGACTCTCGGTCCAGGGAATGCATTCTCGAATGAAGATGAAGCTCTGTATGAAGAAGGCCCTCAACTGCAGAAGGATGCTCCTTTTATAGGTGAAGTTGGTGCTAGCTTTTCCTCCGTATATGGGTCACCGCCCCTTTGCATGTTGCTGCTCATGGCACTCACCATTTTTGCTACAAACTGCCACCCCTTCTTTGCCCCACGGTGTTGTGTTCTCTTCTATAATATGGCGCCTACTATGCCAACCACTGCCATTCTCACATCCAAGCAGAAGGCAACCCCTGTATGGCTCAAGAATAGCGATGCAACTTGTGCACCTACTGTCCATGCAGTGCGACACCATGTCATGCTTATCCTACTTGCTTACATCTTGCTACTAGCATCCACATTGCTGTCCATGTGCTCCATGTGACGTGCCACGGTTGGCAGCAACCATCACGCTGGTTTCTTGGCCGTGACAACTAAGAGAAGTTGTTGAACTTTCATTAAGGGCAGTGCATACTTGAAGGAAGTGGCAGCTGGCGTGCTTGTTGGGAAAAAAGAGCTGGCTACTCAAAGGAAAGAAGGCACCAACTTCAAAGGAAGAGAGGTCGGCTTGAAAGAGAATGAGCAAGAGGGGGTGTCAATTATTTGCAAAAGACCCCTCCTCATGCATATATTGTTTTATTTTTCTATCTTATTAAGTTTTATCATTATTTTATTATTATTTTATTATTTATTTATTTTTATTAATGTTTATTTCTTCTTCTTTTCTCTTTCTCTTTCTTTCTTCTTTTGTTTTTCTTTCTCTTTTTTTTTTTGTTTTTACTTATATTTACTTTTTTATAGTCTTTTTAGTATTGTTTATTTTGTTTAAAAATCCAACACAACTTAGTTTAGGATTCCAGACGAAATTTGGTATATACAATTTGTAACAAGTTAAGCATGTTTGATATATATGCTCCACTTGAGGGGAGTGTTAGAAAATTAACTTGATTAGTAGAGACTGTGTTGTTAGTAGCTAATATTATCTAAATTTAATGTACTATTTAAGTTTAATATATTATCTAAATTATATATACTATTTTTAATATAAATAAATGAGCTAAATATCCTATTATAACATAACTTATATAAATATTATTCCTTTATTTTCTACAAGGGTAATAGAAACTGAGTTTATCTTGTAATAGTTTGTTGAATGAATGATGTGATTTGGCCGAACAGAATTTCCTGGATGCTGCATTGCAATTATTTACTCAGGTACAATGCAGTGTACAAATATTTATATTAGGTTTTCAATAAACAACCTTTTTATTACATTTTCAAATAAAACTCCCTTTACCGCGGGCTAGTCATTTTACTAGTTGTCTAAGTAAATGATGGCTTCTCTTGACAGGACTTTCTGGTAACACTGATGAGCACATAATTTTGTGGAGAATGGTTAGGTGTAGTTGGCATTGTAGAGCCAGCATTGTCATTGACCAAGAATTGAAAAAGTTTTAGGTGGCAAAACTCTACTATTTTTCTTTTATTTATTTTAATTTTTTGATGTTTTGGATGGACGTTTGGTTTATTTAGCGAAAGAGGACAATCGCATCGTGCTTCAAATTTTTATTATGCGATAAATGCTATAGTGAATTTGGAATTATTGTATGTTCGAATGTCTTAGTTAATTTAGAAATAATAATAGATCAAACTGTCTTATCTTTAATTTTAAAACGGATGACCAGGGAGGAAAGGACAACAGTCTTGTCTTTAGTATGGAAGAAGTCATATGTACTTTCTAATTAGAAAGATTAATGTTATATTTATGTTTTTTATTTATATTTTTACATAAATATTAATTTGAGATCAAATTCAAATTATAAAATTTTATATAATTTAAAATTAATTTTAAATAATAAATTATAGATAAAACATAAATATAAATATATAAATATAATAACGCTCAATTAAAGATTTTAACTTTATACTGTATTTGAATTTGTGGTGGAATACTTGTTCTAAATTTGGGTGAGTTCATTGATTATCAAATATAAAATACTATAATTATGATTATAATAGTCATACAAGCATCATCTATACTACTATAATCTAATATTTGGTCTCTTAATTTTATAACGCCTTGTTATTAAAGTTTTAAATTAATTTATAATAACAAACAAAACCAAATTTTATTAAGTGGTATCATTTACAAAAATAGTCAAATCACGCCTAAAATTTTATTGCAAAGTATTTTATTTCTTGGAAATTTGTATAAAATTTTGGTTTAACTACGTTTTTTACTGTGAACCCCCTCCTCTCATCAATTCAATACACACGTCAAATTTTCACAACATTGAAGGAAACTCAAAAATTGCTGACGATGACATCTTGGACAAATTTTGTTATAATACATGATGACAAGAAATATTATATTTAGGATTTCCTACACAGCTCTCATTGAGTAGACCATTTCCGAGGTCACTGGGCAACAAGCGGGTGTTCTTTCCTTTTCCAGCACTTCCAATTTTCTCTAATGCCAAATATGACTGTCTCCCATATACCAAACTGCAACCCTATGACCCCATTAATAATATTGGGCTAGGATTTGTGAACCTTCCCTTCACGTATTGGTTCTCAGTATTGCTGCTTCTAATGCAATGGGGAGTTGAGGCCCTCTTGAGATGACAACGGATGCATTGCTTGGTGCCTATTGGAAGGGAAAGATGGTGCTTTTCTGAACGAAGGCTGCTTTTTGATACGTTGCAGAGTTTGCTTGGAGTAGATTTTGCGAAGGAAAGGTGAAGCTCTCTCCTTGAATTTGAGTATGAAAAAGAAAAGAATTCTATGCAGTATAAGGATGACTACGACTACAGCTAAGTCCCACCATTTTGAGTGATCAACTTGCATACCAAGCATAGTTGTGAGGATGAGTTCTCCTTTCAATTTTGGGCCACCAGGTACCAAAGGATCAAACTCCAAGCCAATCATGTCATTCTTGTAAGCTCCCTGCAATCCACAATATCAGCAGGCACTTAAACTAACTGCAGTAGTTTTGCATCTTGATAAATCGCATTTAGCCTTGCATTCTGATTTTTACACTTGGAAACATGTTAAGATATAAAGGATATTATTGTGGTTTTTTTTTTTCCTCTTGATCTGTTTGATTTGTACTTTTTTTGCTGTAGCACTCTTTTTAAAGAAGCTATCCTATTTCCATTTAAATTTTCCACAAAATGCTCACGCACAATAACTAGGAGTTGGCCTCTATTTGTTATTGTGAAAAAATAAAGACCGGATTTTATTTATTGTATATGAGAATTTTTTTAAGTTATTTTCAGTAGGAGTATCTATTTTGAAAATTGGTAAATCTTTGATATCACCTGTAATCCCCATGCTGCATAGTTAATGTATGAAGTTGGATAACGCCAGAAGAATTTGGGAAGATCAGGGAGCAGACGGAAGTAACCAGCAGTCATCATCATAATACCCTGCATACATGCAGTAATCATCAATGACACTAAAGGCAATGAAATTGTCAGTGAAGAATAAGCTGTTAGTATTATTCTTACAATATATCCTGCTCCAATTGTCACTCCCATCAGGAAGTTAGGAACTAGTGAAGCTATAATCATCATGGAGCTTTCCACTACAGCAATGCAGCTTATAAGATCAAGGCAGACATACAAAAGATGCGAAAACTCAGGACGAAACTTCACCATGTAAAAAGTTATTATCCCAGTAGCTATGGACATCACTGCCACAAAGGGAAAGGAAGAGAGAAAATTTGATAATATGTAGACAGCAATGCCATAATATCCATTGAGCCTTTCTCTGTTAAAGACCTGTATTGTGGGAAAAAAGAAAACCTAAGAATTGAAAACTTGGACACTTTAAGTATCTTCTTTGTAGTTCACTGTTTATTGAAATTGTAATTACATTTCCTTCTTACCTTAATTTCTTCTATGAAGGATGGGAAGCCTCCTATGGACATGAATGTCATGAAGCCAGATATAAATGCACCACAAGCTCCTCTTGCAAAAATTGCTTTATAACTTGATCCAACATCAAAAAAGACAGTTCCAACACATAAAGATAAGGCTACGTAGATTGTTATCCTTATCCAGTAGTACCCAACATCTCTAGACATGTTCATGAAAGATCTATGGGTCAAAGTTGACAGTTGCTTCCACCATGTGGCTTGGTTTTTGCTTTTACTTTCAATCTCATCTCCTTCCTGTAACGCAATTACTTGACCTTTACTTTTCATTTAAAAGGTTCTTATTAAATATTTAACATTACCCATAAAATATGATTAACATGATCATTGTGACTTAATTGTTAACCAAATGAGTAAAAGTTGCAGACCATGATTGAGTTCGATAGAAAAATTCTTGAAAAGAAAGAAAAGAAAATCCTGAGAACTGCATTTATAATTCAAATTTTGAGAACTGAAATTGTTTTATATTGTCTACCCGTAACATTTTTGGCACATCAGTAGGACATTCATTTCCTCATTGCAAAGGCTCAATGAGCTGTACTTATATTTTTCAATGTAACAGTAATAGCTTTACCATCCTCAACTTTGCAGAGGGCCACTTACGATGTTTGAGAATTCTTTGATTTTTTCTCTTGCTGTGCTTGCATATTCTGACCAATGGTATTTCTCAACAAGTATTGTTTTGATTTCTGCAGCTGATAAGTTCATTAACGAGTCTGTTAATGATTGTTGTTCCTGAATCAAAAGAGATAGAGTAGATGGTGAGTGGAAAATTAGCAAGAAAATTATTTTAAGAGATAGTGGAAAGTAATATTAGACAATTGATTGGATTTTAATCTAATGACCAAATTGTCAAAGTATTACAATGGTAAATTTTTAAAAATAAGTTAGTTCTCCACTAAGATGTTTGATATTTCTGATCTAAAAGCTAGTGGCAAGCACAATAGATTTAGCCAATGTGCTCTTTATATTTCTATTATAGTAAGGGAAAAAATTGTGTAGCTACATGATTTAAATACACATTTGACTACTTATTTAAGGAGATAGCTTGTACTGGTAATAGCCAAAAAATGTATTTCAAGTTTCGCTCAAAAGGTGTATTTGCTGAAAACATGCATCTCTAAATAAATAAGACTTGATCACATAGAAGGACCCTATACTTTTGATATATCCAACTCTGAAGTGCAAAGTTGACTCAAGTGGCAAGAAGTAGCATGTAAAGTGTTGTATCTAATTTAGTCCCTCTATTTTCACAAATTGAAGCTCATAAAAACCTCACTTAAAAGAATATACAATAACAACAAACAGAGCCTTTTCCACTAGGAAGGATTAGCTACATAGATTAAACGTCGTCATAAAATTCTATCTAAAATCAAATTTTCAGAAATACCATTCAACTAAATGTCTCTTTTAATAACCTCTCCAAGTGTCCCTTTTGGTCTTCCTCTACGTCTCTTCATTGGATTAAAAACTATTTAATCAACTTTTCTCATTGGTGCCTCTTGCAGTCTTTTTTACACATGCCCAAACCACTGTAACTGAGTTTCCGTCATTTTCTCCTCAATAAGTGTCATACCAACTCTTTCTCGAATATAATCATTCTGAATTTTATTTTTTCTTATATGTCCATTCATCGAACTCAACATTCTTATCTCTGCCACCTCCATTTTTTGTTCGTGTTAACTTTTTAGATCTTAACACTCACTATCATAGAATATAACGAGTCTAATAGCAGTTTGATAAAAGCTCCTTTAAACTTACTAGATATTTTGTGATCCCAAATGACTCCTGAGGCATTTCTCCATTTCATCCATCCAGTTTGAATCTTGTGTGTGACATCCCCATCAATCTCTTTATTACTTTGCAAAATCAACCCAGGATCCCAAAACTTGGACATGTGTGGCATATTATGCATCCCAATTTTTATCTCTAAATCATTATTTTCTCACCTCTTGCTAAATTTATACTTCATATACTCTGTTTTACTCCTGTTTAAACAAAATATAAACCATTAAATTTATTTGATCCTAAAGTCTGAACTGGACTCAATAGATTTAACAGCTCTTCCATGTCTTGTGAGGAATTGGTAGCCCACTTTACATAGGACTACCTTTTTCCTATCTAAATTCTCTCTTGCCAGAGAAATAGAATATGACAGGCCTATGCTTTCAGAATTCATCTGATCTGTTGTTTAGGTTTCCGTTTGGATAGCTTGACAGAAAGATAATCTCTAGGCTTGAATATCTATCCCTATCATGAGCTTTATTCCATGGTTGGAAACGCAAAAGCTTGTGCTTCTGTCAAGGCAAATTTGCCAGAATTAAATCTTGGAGGTGTACTGTAACACTTTACCGAGTTGATAATTGAAGAAAGAGATCAACGGCTCTCTGATATTACATTCTCCTGTAATATTTGGAGGAAGATCCTGACTTCAATTCTCAACTCAACAAGTGAAGATGGAGCTTGTGCTTCTAAACTATTCTGGAAAATCAGGAAATTCTGAAGGGCGGAGCTTGTCTTTCCTTATTCCTCTTGGGTGTATATTTTCCTGGTTTTATAATGGTAATCCCCTGGTATCACATCAAAATGTATTTGGAAGCACTAACATTTATGAGACTCCATGACTCAGTTTGAAAGCAACTCCTGTCTATGCATTATGGGTCATGTGTTTTCATCTTTAATTTTGTTCAGTCCCTCTATTCCTACACAATTTTCATTTCATGGAATTTATACTATTCTGATCTAACAGTTCCCACACTTGATGTGAGAACCGCTTTTCTTATTATTGTTACTTGATATTTAACTTGGAAATGGATACAGAATGGTTATAGTCCAAATTTTATTGTGAAAAAGATTTCTATACATCATTCATCTAAATCTAATGGTATAAATTTGCTGGCTAAAAACCTGCTGAGGTTTTGGTCTATGCTACATAAACATTCAAGCCAACTTTTGAGCATTTATGATTCTTTTGAGGTCCCTTAGATGCTCTAGCTGGTTATAATTAATCTGTAATATGAATTTAGATCAGAAAACAGTCTTGGACTGAAGCACATTCAAGGAGTGGCATGAAGATTTAAATAAAATAAAAAGGAAAGAAGCAAATCCTAAACTAAGAGTTTCATAAAATGCTTGTGAAAGGGAAATTGATTAGGCATACGTACAGGTATTCTCTGAGAGGCCGTCATAGTCATTGTGACAGTGTCAAAGTCTGAATTTATACAGCGGAGGAAATGATCAGAGGGATTTCTTCTACTTGGACATGGAAATCCAGCTTTGGCAAAGAACTGCAGAATTAAATTGATAAGAAATGTCGGTGTTGAAAAGTTATCTAATTTTCTTAAAAACAAAATTTTCTGTATACTTGAACTATTAAATTTATTGAGTATCACAAAAATTAACAACCCATAAGCCATTATGGCACTTGGTTGTGAGCATTCTGTTGTGGGAATAATGTTTCTCAATACATGAAGTTGATTATGAATTACAATGTCTTAGGTAAAGTAGGTACTCCTAAAAGCCTGCAAGCAGATCCTGGAAAACAAGAATGATAGATATACCTCAACTGCCTTTTCGGCTGCTCCAAAATAAACTGTCTGACCCCCAGAAAGCAGGAAAAGATCATCAAAAACTGCAAAAACCTCACTGCTTGGCTGATGAATGGAAGAGATCACAGTTCTTCCATCGTGAGCAGTGTTTCTCAGAGTTTGAACAACAAAAAATGCTGAGGCACTATCCAGACCACTGGTAGGTTCATCAAGGAACAAGAAGCGAGGTCTAGTGAGGATTTCAAGAGCTATGCTCAGTCTTTTCTTTTCTCCAACACTTATACCTCTTAAGTGCCAATTCCCAATTAGCCGATCAGCACAGTCTTGAAGACCCATTTCCATAATTGTTTCCTCTACAATGTTATTTATCTCTTCTTTGGTCATGTTAGCTGGAAACCTTAGATTAGCAGAGTAAGACATTGCCTCTCTAACTGTTAGTGTTCCCAACAATATGTCTTCCTGGGTCACATAGGCCTAGAATGATGTCATAGGTGAAAACATGTTTGTCAGGAAATTGACAAGGAGATAAAAACCAAAAGAGAGAAACAATTTGCCATTTTGTTGCATCTTTTTATATATAAGCAGGAATTTGGGAGCTGATTTGGAGATGTAGTTACTTACTAAAACCCCATAGTCCAATCTTCTCTTCCTTCCATTTAAAAGCACCTTTCCCGTCATCACAACATTTCCAGAGAGTCTTCCTGCAACAAATCCCAATTATTTGATAAATAAGAAAATGACTCATGATATTACAGCTAGCTTAAAAATAAGTATCTAACCTTTAAAACTTGTGACTTTCTAGTTTTTCTCTTTGCTCTATAATTCTCACTGCTTGGCTGATGAATGGAAGAGATCACAGTTCTTCCATCGTGAGCAGTGTTTCTCAGAGTTTGAACAACAAAAAATGCTGAGGCACTATCCAGACCACTGGTAGGTTCATCAAGGAACAAGAAGCGAGGTCTAGTGAGGATTTCAAGAGCTATGCTCAGTCTTTTCTTTTCTCCAACACTTATACCTCTTAAGTGCCAATTCCCAATTAGCCGATCAGCACAGTCTTGAAGACCCATTTCCATAATTGTTTCCTCTACAATGTTATTTATCTCTTCTTTGGTCATGTTAGCTGGAAACCTTAGATTAGCAGAGTAAGACATTGCCTCTCTAACTGTTAGTGTTCCCAACAATATGTCTTCCTGGGTCACATAGGCCTAGAATGATGTCATAGGTGAAAACATGTTTGTCAGGAAATTGACAAGGAGATAAAAACCAAAAGAGAGAAACAATTTGCCATTTTGTTGCATCTTTTTATATATAAGCAGGAATTTGGGAGCTGATTTGGAGATGTAGTTACTTACTAAAACCCCATAGTCCAATCTTCTCTTCCTTCCATTTAAAAGCACCTTTCCCGTCATCACAACATTTCCAGAGAGTCTTCCTGCAACAAATCCCAATTATTTGATAAATAAGAAAATGACTCATGATATTACAGCTAGCTTAAAAATAAGTATCTAACCTTTAAAACTTGTGACTTTCTAGTTTTTCTCTTTGCTCTATAATTTTATTTTTATTTTAAAATTCTTTAATGTAATGGTCCAGCATAACATGCATTTTACTGAGGCCTCTGTTAGGACAGTGAAATCATTTTATATTTCCTTTCCTACATCAATAACACTTCAAGATTTTGGCACTTTTTGGCACCCATGTCTATAGCAAATAGTCAATCCTCCATGGAAAGAAGTTTTTTTCTTCTTTGAAATGCCGAAGACTTACTACTTCCTTAATTTAAAATCCACTTACTTTTAAACTAATGATTGCTCGCTAATTTAAAAGTATTAACAACACATATCTTTATATGAATGAAGGGAGTACATACTCCAAGAGAATTGAAAGTTTTTTTCCTAACAAGGGCGGTCTGGGCTGATATTGCTCTGCTGTAAATAAATGAAGTGGCTAACAGGATTAAAGGGTGAGCAGCTCTCATGGCTAATGCTGGCTATCTAGATGCCCATCAAGGCGCCATAGCTTTGTTTCACTCCATAAAATAATTTAATGGGAATAGTATGTGGCTGGAACGTATGCCTACTTTTGGCTATCACTGATTGATCATAAATGCGCCCAGGTTTTACTCCACTTATTAGAGAGAACTAGTAAAAAAACAAAAAAAAGAAAATGCTTCTCTTGAATTGCTTCCTTGCTCAATTTACCTAAACGGTAAATCTGCTAGATCATTAGCCTTACACTGAGAAATTGTTTATTTAAATATGATATATGTATTTATAATGTGTGTATATAGGTTGTGCGGAAGTGAAATCTAAAAATGTCCTCCACTGTGTTTTGCCTTTTGCACCCTTTCCTTTGTTTCTCATTTCCCTTTTGTTAGATCATTAGCCGTATGCTTTTTTTTGCAGGTAAACAGCATGCCTCTTTTGTAAGCCCTGGCCAGTGTCTTGTGAAGCTAGTAAACGACAGACTGCGGAAAAATAGTTTATTTTGTGTACTACTTAACAAGTATTCAAACAAGGGACTTAAATTTTTGACACAAGCCTTAACATACCCATGACCCTACCATTTTTCTGTGAAGCAAAATATATGAGAGAGACCAAACAAAGGGCATACACCAGTGATATAAGAAGGTTTGCATGAAAAGGTCTTTTCACAACCTTATTTTTACAAAATGCTTACGTTTAATAGTTTAAGTCTTTGGATTAGTTAGATTTTACAGTTTAGTTTATAGGACCAATAAATTTAATGGTTTAGATTATGTGAGACTACAAGTGTGGGAATAGAGTGACTAGAAGTGTAATAGGGCTGTTTGAAACTCATAACCAGCTGACCAACAAGGATGTTAAGTCAAAGAAGCTCTATCACGGATAAGCAAGATAACAATAAAGAAAAGCTAACCTCTTTTAAGAGATGAAAATTACTGCGATAATCATGTGGAAATCATGAAACTTTGTTTTCATTTCTTTTTGCAGAAGGTGGTGAGCGGAGCATAAGCGTTGTGAAGTGATAGAAGTAGAAGTATGTATTCTGTACATTCTTCATATAAAAACTAGCCTGAAGTGCTTTTCTTTTTTTCTTTTTAAAACGATTTTGCATTAACAGCCATAGAAACTTTTCATATTGGTTCTGGCATGCTAAACTTCTGTAAACAAGGGTGAGTATTTCCTTTTCAACTTACCAATCAAAACACAAAAATGAAGTATCAACAAACATGCACATGCACAAAGGAAGAGATAGAGATGGGGAGAGAAGGAACGGGGAGGTAGAGACCTGCTAAAGCATCAAGAAGAGTTGATTTTCCAGACCCTGAGGGACCCATGATAGCCATGATTCTGTTAGGCTCAGCATATCCATTGAGACCATCAAGCAATCTTCTAGTGTGTCCAGTGCCAAAATTTGGAACAACAACAGTCAAATCTTCCCACACCAGAAACATTCCCTTCTCATCTCTGCCACTCTCAGCGGCTTGCTCCATCTCCATTTTTAAGAAGAAAAAGAAAGAAATGGTACTGGATGGAAGCTATCTATTATCAGACAGAACACAAGTAACCTAGTGGTGTAGCTAGCTCACTTCTATATAGACATAATCAAAAGATCAGGAAAAAAGGGTCACCACTCAATTTATTTTGGTCGCATTTAGCATGTTACTATGGGCAGTAGAGTAACGATTGTTGCACAAAATTTATTGCATATACAATATGTATTGTAAAACATAAATAGTGAATGATTATTATTTAATTTTGTATAACTATCATATAGTGTAATATCTAACTAGTTTAAAGGAAAGTTTTAACGAATTGTTATTAGACTAGTTATACTTTATAGTAATGAACTCTAGGCTTTGAAAGATCAAGGTGATAGATATGAGAATATTAAGATAAATGAGTGAACATGTAAGAAAAAATAAAATTTGAAATGATTATATTTGAGAAAGAGTTGATGTGATACCTATTGAGAAAAGAATGACAAAAACTTGATTACAGTAATTTAGACATGTACACAAAAGATTACAAGAAATTCCAATGAAAAAAATTGATCAAAATAGTTTTTAATCTAATGAAGAGATGTAGAGAAAGACAAAAAAAGACACTTGAAAAGTTATTAAAAAAAAATTTTGGTTGAATGATATTTTTGAAAACTTAATTTCGAATAAAACTCTATAATATTGTTTAATTTATATAACTGACTCTATCTAATAAGATAAAATTGTATTTATTATTATTATTATTGTATATTGTAATAACATGCATGTAGCATTATTCGGGCAGTAAATACTTTCCAACCAACAAGCAAAAGCCAATAGAATACCGAATGGAGAAGTGCTAGTGAATAAGAAAAAGCAGGCTGCTATTGTTATTCATGCATGTGAAACGAACCTCTTACTCAGTGGAATTTACTGTTCTCACCAAACTTTCTAACAATAAATTTCATAATGGCGCTGCTGCAGAGAGGGAAGAGACCACATTGCAGAATGCGGTTGAAAACTTGATATGTCTGAAGTCTGAACATTGGATTCATTATGGCTCTTTCAAATTTTCCTTGTTTAACGCCGTTTGATCTTTAGCTGCCACCTGTACATTGGTAGACTTTCACACCTTTCAATGTCTTTCTATGTCCATTCTGGGGAATTAGTTCCCTCTTTGGTTATTCATGACAGACACAGAACTTTAATAGGGAGAGTAATTAGTAGAATGTGTTACCGACTCCAACTGTCCAATAAATCTTCCGACATAAAAAGCCAAATTCCCTTCTCCATGCTTCCTGCCTTGAATAAACCCATATTGTGGGGTGGAAAGGAAATTTTAGATATGGATTAAGGTTTGCTTAATTGAGGTCTGTTTCTGTTATGGAAAAATAACATGCTAAAGTCAATTATGTTCTGCTGGAATGAATTGAATATGTTTCTTTAGAAGTGCATATTTAGCATTGTTTGTAACAGTAAACATTTCTTCTGTTGAGCAGAAGAAAGGAAAGCATTTTCCAAATTCACAAATCAATTATTTTGCTCAACTGGAGTTAGCAAGTAGTTGGTTTTACCAGCATTGGAAATGCTTTTGTATCATCATGATTGAAAGTAAAGAATGAAAATACTTTCAGTTTAAATTATTTCAATTAAAATTCTTCTTAATAAATATTTAAAATTTCTTAAGTTCGATTGATAGAAGAAAATTTTCTTTCGAAGTTTCTTTTAAAATTCTCTGTCAATGATCTTTTTAATTATTTCTCTTTCTCTCTCTTTTTCTTTTTTTGGTGCTCTTTTGTAATTAAAATTATTAAACTCTAAATTTACCCAGCCTTCTTCAGAACAAGATGGCTTGGTCTCTTCATGGCACTTTTCAGATATTGGTTTCAAATTTGCTAACCGATCAGGTTCGGGCAATGGTTCTGTCTTTGTCTTCTGTGGCAAGAAAAAAGAAAGCATGTGCAGTGAACTATTAATGAAAAATTTGTTTAGAGATCACACAAAAGAAATGTAAATTAATTTAAACTTTGATCTTTATAATAACAAAAATTTTAATTTTGCCATTAGTTATAAAAGAGTGTGCACTAAGTGTACTGTCTTATTTTGTACATTTGATCATTTCCTTTGTAAGTGCAGCATGACTCTGAAATGTATTATATTTGTTTTCTGAGTAACCAAAAGTTCAGTTTTTTTTTAGTGATAGAGAGAACCGAAATTTTACATAAAAATAGAAAAATATAAGAGAACTAAACCCATCATCAAGGATAAATCCTACCTCCCAATTAAAGGTGCCGCTGAGCAACCAAAGTTCAGTTTTAATGTCACAGTGGAATGTACTTGCCTGAGCCTGAGAGAGATCCAAGTGGAATTTTAAAGTTGTTAGTGCGTAGTTATCAGTTAAAATTAATAGGGGAAAATGACTTATGGGGTTGCAAAGAACTGAAAGCAGGAGCCATATTCAACCTCATTAATTACTACCCTTGTTTTTCCATTGACTGCAACCATATTTTTTGTTGACTAAATGCTCTAGAATTAATTTTAGCTAGATTTGTATATAATTATTATAAAATATGTGGGTCTATTTGATATAAAAAATAATAAGAGTATTTGTAAAAAATGGTAAGATTTATATATAGATTTTTCTATTAGAATTGATTTTCAATGTACAAGAATGATTCTGAAAGAAATGCAAAGTGACCCTAAATAATTTTTCCATCTCCAACTCCAAATATGAGACAAATAATAAGATCATTTTCTTTTGGATGTGGAATAATTAAGACCATTTTCTTGGTCTCTAATGTACTTATGGGTACCATTTCTTGAAATTCATTTAAAGTATCTATATGGACTATTTTATATTTTAAATACAAATACAATTACATTCGAAGAAATGAAAGTATATATCATCACATTAAATTTGATAATATAATAATTCAAAACACATGAACCTGACACATTGTGAATTAATGACAATTAATGATAGGAACGTTTATTTTTTGGATTGTACAAGCAATTAAAAAATATTTTAGAATAATTATAGTAATATTCATTAGTTGGGGTTGGTTACTTTACCAATTATTTCATTTTAAAATAAAAAATAATGTACATATTCATACTTGATCTCAGTTATTGATTTGTTGTTTAATATGATTTTGTATGAGTCAAGATTTTGAGATTTATAAAATGATTTTACGTAAATGATTATGTAATTTAAATAAAATTATAAAGAATATTAACTTAGCCATTTATGTAGTTACACCTCCCAAAATAAAGTCTCATTTTTTTTTCTAATTTAAGAATTAAGTGACTTCTTCAATCATTTTTGAAATTCTTTATCAAGGCACCTACTATTATTAGTAAAAAATGAAGATAAATTTTATAGAAAGTCTAATATTAGAATGGTATATGATTGTAGAGGAGCTCTGCTTGTACAAGTATGTGCATGTCTCTCCTCTCTTGAAAATCTCAAGTGAGAAATTCAATTGAAAAGAAATACGAATTTTGGTAAGGTAGTCATCTGATATAAACAAGAATTAAATAATAAATTTAAATTCAAACTTAAATTATAAACAAGAACTTTCGTGTAGAATCATATTTGCTATGTGGGGTGCTGACCATTGAAATCATAAAAACTTTCAAGCTTTTATGGGTCTATGTATAAATAATTGTCAAGTGACTAGTATCTGATAAAACAGTTCATTGACAAATTTGATTTTTAAAATATTAGTTTGAATATTAATATTGTTATTGTCTATCCTGACATTTATTGGCAATATCTAGTACGTGGCAATAAAACGAAGATCTAGTGTCTTAAAAATCGGACTACTTTGGAGAATAAATCACAGTCGAATCAATCCAATCTTAAATTAAATTAAATTAGTAATTTTTAAATGAAAAATAATCTAAAAAGATATCATATAAGAATAAATTTCTTTAAGTATTTTTATTAAATTAATTTAAATTTTAATTCAATAAAATATGTGATTCAAAAAAATTATAAATTTTGTGTTCATTCTAATAACTATTTTTTTATTAATTCAAAGGTTATATACTTAATTGGGATATTAAAAATTATAATTGTACATAACTTTTATTGTTTTAAAAGATTTTGGCGAACCAACGGATTCAATGGTTATAATCAGTTTTAATCAATTAGACAAATTTTAATAATCACCGATTATATCTATTAAACTAAATTGATTTATTAAAATAGATTTGAGTTTAAAGATTTATAACATCATTCGTTTAAAAAAAAATTAAGTTTATTTAAATTAAAAAGTTTAAAAGGTTTGAAAGAAAATACTTCTTGATTCATCTAAAAAATAGTTCTAAAAATTCTCTAGAGTTCGCTTCAGTCGTTCTTATTGGTATGAGTGCCTTCAATGCCGTCTTTCTTACCGCTCTGCAAGGACAACACGTCCTCATGACTCCTCTTTAAGTATAATATATATGTTATATTTGTTGCTCTTGTTGCACTGGTACACCTCTCTCTCTCTCTCTCTCTCTCTCTCTGTGTCTTCCTTGCTTCTTAATTTGCTTTTCTAACTATCAAATCCTCATAATTTTGTGTTCTTTTGTTCATTCAGCTTTATTCAGGTACCTCGTGCCTGCCCACCCGCCTTTCCAAACGAGAAGGTCAAATTGAAGAAATAGATGTTGAACAAGGGAGGACCACAGTTGATAGAACCAAAGATTTGAGACCATCGCTTTGCCCAGTTTCTGCTTCAATAGAAGATTAATATCTTATCCAATAGTCGTTGAATATATAGGAGAGAAAGAAAAAAAAATAGTTAGAAGTTTTATTTGAGTCTCTGTTTTTTTTTTTAAGACATGCCTTTAATTTGAATACAGAAGGAACATTTTCTTTTTTTTTTTTCCTTCCTTTGTTGGTTCACTTTCTTATGTGAGTTCAATGCTCTTTCTTCAAATTAAAGGGATATTGATTGTGCTAAGCTTTTGGCGGCAAATGGGGTAATTAACTTAGACTGTGCAGCCTCACATGTAAACTCGCATGAAAGTTTACAGAATGCTGCCTCTCTTGTCGGAATAAGTAATTATAAGGGAACAGATGCAGCACAGCCTGCAGCAGCAGCAGCGCCTCCACACATCAATTACATCGGTCACAACATTTACACCTTTGCAGAGGCAATCTCTCTCTTCATTTCAAATTAATCCCAGGAGATCTTGGAACCAAACAATACGGAAAAAAAAAAAGCAAAAAACTGATTCCAGGATTTCCTTCATTAAAAGGCCCGAGGCAAAATATTAGTAATATACTCTATCCCAATGGCATGTTCTTCACTGCATTATTGCCTGTAGAGAGATAAAATCAAGAATAATATAGGGGAAATTACATAAAATTTGTCTGCACCATACTTCAAGTACAAAAAATATCTTGCACTCGTGATTTGATCAATTAAAATTTTATACTTTATAACTTGTGCAAATAACTCTCAACTGTTTGAAATTATTAAAAATTTTGTTAAATTAACAAAAATGATATGTCGTTTGAGACTTATAAGCAATAATTCAACCATAACGATTTTAAATTATTAAGAATTATTTGCACAAAGTATAAAATTTTAATTGATCAAATTAAAAATATAAGATATTTTTTATACTTGAAATATAATACAGAGAGGTTTTATATAATTTTTCCCATAATTTAAGATATATAATGAGTAATGATAAAATTATTTGTTTATTTTTACGTTATTTGAGATAACGTATAATTTGATATTAATTTTTATTGTGTAAAATTTTATAATTCATTTAAAATTGATTTTAATTTGCGCATTATACCAAAATCTTAAAAATAAGTCGGTAAGCTGCCACAAGGATCCTAATATATTATGAATGGATTTAACCTTAATTTTGATCATACGCAGCCTATTAACAAGTCATTTAATTTATGTACAGAAAATCTTGGATTTAAATTCAAGAATCTTAAAAAAAAAAAAAAAAAATTTCCAGACAATAACTGAATTCTACTGTACTATAATGCGTTTTGACAATAAATTTAACTCTTTGTTCTCATAGTTTTGGATGGCTTGAGTGGCCTATATAATGCGATATGTAATGAGTCAGTCCCTTGATATTGATTTTGAAAATTTTGAGATTTTATTGAGTATATTGGTTGCTTTTATATATGGTTCCCGTTCTTATTTTACATTATTCAACCTCTTCATAAAATTACCTAAACTAAAAACTAATGTGACCAAATGATCTCAACCTAATAACTTCATGTTTTAAGAGTTTGTAATTATTTCTTATAAATATTATCTATTTTGTATTCAATTTTATGTATTGACAACAATATAACGGTTAATTTATTTGAAAAATTATTCTCCAACTTGAACATGAAAAAATTAAACTGTCTCATTTTTTGGGGAAAGAATTAGATTTATTTATTTTATAATTTAATCTATAAAATTTAATGATTTTAATGATTTAAAATTTTTAATTAAATATTTAATAAAATTTAATTTAAAAAAAATAACAAGTCTAAATTGTTTTTACTTCCTCTACCATGCTCCCTAATGCGTTTGACATTTGACAATTGACATTGTCCTTGCTAGGAAGAACATTGGTAGTAGAGGGGATTTGTTGGGCTTTTTCTATTCAACATTTTTATATGTTAAATCACATTTTTGCTTGCAACTCGTTTACTAAGTTTGAATGCAGCAGTTTTACACTTTGCAGCAACAGATTTATGATGAAACAATTTGACTCATTGTAGATTCCCAATAAACACATAATTATAGTATCCTAAAAATGTATTTAGAGTAGCAATACTTTGATAAATCCTTAAGGATACCAGTACTCGACTAATTTCAGAATACCATAGCCATAATCATATGATTAAAATGTGAGTATAACAAAGTGAAAATCATAGATAGGCATTTATTCATACCTTCAATTTTACAAGTAATTATTTCATCGTATAGAGGAGTTAAAAATTGTAATGCAAGGTGAAAACGTCACACTTTTCCATTCCTATATCTAACTGAAACGGTTGCAAAGGATCTTCTCTTTACAGAAGTCATCAGGACATTTCCAATTTTGTATGATGAAAGCTACCATGCTTGGGACTCAACATAAACAATAGTTTTCTTTATGCTTCTAGTGTAGTGGAGAATTAAGACCTTCTTGAGAAGACAGAGAATGCAGTGGTTGATGCCTCTTTGAAGGGAAAGATGGCGTTTTCCTGAAAGAAGGTCTCTTTTCAAGCTTTTGTATGGCTCTCTTCACGAAAAGTGTCTGGAACAACGGTGAAGCTCTCTCCTTTAACTTGAGAACAACAAAGAAAAGAAATCGGTAAAATATGAGAATCACAAACAGAGCTGCTAAGTCCCACCACTTTGAATGACTTAATGGGATTCCCATCATTTGTGTGATGATGTAGTCTCCCTTCAGTTTTTGGTCACCGGGTATTAGAGGATCAAACTCCAGCCCAAGAAAGTCATTCTTGTAGGCACCCTACATTCAAAATTAATGAAATAAAATGAATCATTCAGCAGACTAATTACATACTTTATATCATACCAAATCCTTGTTTTATTCAAAGGTTATTGACCCATCATAGAGTGGTGAGTTTTGCACCCTTTTATTTAACACAATATCTTTGCAAGTACAAGTATCTATTTTATTTTCACCTTTTTTTTTTCTGCATACAAATTTATCAGGAATAAATCCTTCAAAATATCTGAAATAAACAGATTTTTCTCCCACATCTTGCAGTATTTAATCATGCAGTAAAAAAATGAATTATTCAAACCATCTAAGCAATATGACCTTAAAGTCAGACTGGAGTTACAAAATTCAATATACAGATAAAGCTAGTTCTATTGTGCAACCTCAACACCTGATTGCACAGGTACTCAATAGGAAAAGAATAGTGGTTACTCTCAAAGCACATTATGAACTAAATAATTAAATTTCACATAATGTTCATTTTTTCTTAAAGAGTTATTATTCAAAATACATTTCCTATCAGATGCAGTGGCTATTTAGCTCATAATGTGCTTTTAAAAAACTTCTCTCTCTCTCCCGCCTCCCCCCCTCCTTTTGTGTATTGTGCTTGTTGCAGAGGTGCAAGTGCAACTTTGTCTTGAGATTGGTTAGAACAGGCCTCTACATAATGATAATAAAGAAAGATTTTAAGCCAAATTTCGATACTATTCTTAATTAGCTGACCATAAAGAATTTAATAGGCAAGAGAAGACATCTCTTTCCACAGTTCTCATCTGTTAACACTCTCATCTCCTTCCTCTCAAGAAGGGTTCCCTAGTCATAGTCCTACGATTACATGCTCTGAGTGAGTACAAGTAGAACAGAAGGAGAAAAAAAGAAGATAATAGCATTCACATAAATACAGTTGTGCCTTTTGCTAAGCATTTTTTTTTTAAACTTTTGTTCTCCGAGGGGGATCAGTTATGAATATAACAGTGTGTTTTGATAATTCTAAGAGTATGTTATGACCATTTCCATAGACAATGTTCTTATATTAGTGTTTCAGGTTGATATGAAATAGGAGGCACAATTTAGATTTGCATGACTAGAGGAGTTACCTGGATTGCCCAGGCTCCATAACTTATATACGAAATTGGGTAGCGCCAAACTGGCTTTGGAAGATCAGACAGCAACCTGAAGAATCCAGAGGTCATCATCATGATTCCCTGCATAAACAACCGGTAATGGATAATGTAACAGCTATGGTAAGTATTTAGTGGAATTTCCCTACAAAAGTAAAACACAGTTGAAGGAGGAGCGGGGAGGCTGGGGGGAATTGGAAGAGCAAGATAAAAACACTTATGAATAGTAGAAGCGTTTGTTCTTACAATTATTCCAGCCCCTGTAACAATTCCCATAAGGAAATTCGGCACGAGTGAAGCTACAACCATCATGAGACCTTCTATCACAGATATGCAGGTATAGATATTGAGAGTGAAAAAAACTTGGTGAATGAATCCCGGTCGAAATTTCACCATGCAATAAGTAATGGTGCTAGTAGTAATAGAAATTGCAACCAAGAATGGGAAAGAAGAAAGGAAGTTGGATAAAATATATGCTGCAACTCCATAATATCCATTCAGCCTTTCTCGATAAAAAACCTGTTTCACAAGAAGAAAAACATGAAAAGCTGAAACAAAGATGCAGATATGATATCTATACATTAACTGTTCATTAACACAAATCAAACGGGTATGGAAATTTCAAAAACTCAGATTCACTTGGTCTCTCTTTCAAAATTAGATTGTCTACCTTCATTTCTTCAATAAATGACGGAAAGCCTCCAATTGACATGAATGTCATAAATCCTGATACAAACGCACCACAAGCTGCTCGGGCCAAGATTGAAGTATAGCTATAGCCAATATCAAAATAAACAGTTCCAACACATAGAGATACAACGACGTAGATTATAATCCTCAACCAGTAATAGCCCACATCTCTACACATGTTAACGAAAGATCTCCTTGTCAATGTCAACAGTTGCTTCCACCAACTAGCTTGACTTCCACTTTGTGCTTCGGTTTCAAGTCCTTCCTGCAATATGATAATTGTTAACAGAATTGATTCCTCAATATAGCATCAAATTTAATGTGTGAAGTGCCACTTCAACGAAAAAAGTTACAGGAAGGGGAAAAACTCTGGGCTGCTAGCTGTTATAGTATGTTGCAGAAGGAGCTAGTTGCATAGTGTAGCTATTAGTAGAAAATACATGTTATTATGATATGGTACAGATAACAAAATTGTCATATGGATTTCAGTTAGCATAACTAATAAAATGAAAGACCAAGTAGAAATGCAAATAATGGCAGACATTTCTCAAATGCCATCCTTCTTATTATATGGACAACAAAATTTCCTGGGGGTATTAGTTCAGCAATATAAAGAGGTTGCGTGATAACATGCAAAGCCGAGAAGAAATTCATACAATGGTGGATAATTGTTGAATCCTATCTTTAGCCTTTCTGGCATATGCTGAACGACTATATTTCTCAATCAGTCTTGCTTTAATCTCTGCCGTTGCCAAGTTCATGAAAGGATCTGATGAATTTGGGACATCCTAAAACAAATAAAAAAGGGTTAAAATCCTTCAGTGAGTATTGCTATCAAAAAGCAAAGAGAATACAGTTAGTTCTATTAATGCATAAAATGTACAAAATTTTGGAAAAAAGGGGAAGAACATGGGATTGGTTGCCAAGAAAGGAAGGAGAAACCCTTTGAAGAGATGCTATTCACGCTGTTCTCACATCAGAAATTTTCCTGTAGCAAGAATGCCTACATTTGCATATGCTTTGCTACCTAAACTGCATTGGAATTTCATTACAAAATGTAACATATGTATTACATATAAAACCAAGTTTCTAAGTTATAATAAATCCATCTGTTCAAACCGAGAGCCACATCATTTTGTAGAGTCTGCTTGTAAGATGATATATGGTGATCACAGTAAAATTGTTTCGTGAATGCCAATACACTTGGGAGGGTGGAACCTCAGAATTACAGTCAAAATTATCTAATGGTTGCCGGAATTGGATCAGACTTTCTCAATGACAAACATTAGTTAAAACAGAGGTTGGGCTGTGAATTATCTTGACCGAAACGATAACTTGGTAGTATTATTTTTGTATCAAATAAATGTAAAGCAATCAAAAATAATTTTAAAATGTCATTCTTTTTAGGTCCTCAATGTGTCATAAGATTGGATAATTTAAAATTGAGCTTTAAAAGGGATGTAGCTATGATTGCATAAGTCATAAACATCTATAGGTAGATAATATAAAATCCTTGTTAAATCTACCCTTAATAGTTTAAGCTTTTAAAATAGTTGATTCTTGAAACTTTTGAATGAAAAAGATGCAAAATTTTAAAATTGGTCTTATACCTTAAGCACAAAAATAGACAAAGAAGAAAGGAAAAATAAAAGAAAAAGGCACATATATATTAGAAAGAGTATGGTAGCAATTAATATCTAATACGTACTGGAATTCTTTGAGATCCCTTCAATGTGGTTGTTACAATGTCAAAGTCAGAATTGATGCAACGAAGAAAGTGATCAGAAGGATTTCTTTTATGTGGACATGGGAAACCTGCTTCAGCAAAGAACTGTAAAAAATTGGGCGAACGTTAGGCTTGGATGGAGAGACTTTCAACATAAAAAATTAATCAAGTAATTAGATAAATTTTTTGAGTTATTTAAGATGACCACATTACAGTATGCTGAAATTAAACATGTATAGAATCAATATACCCCAAAAAAGTGAAAAAGGAAAAAGAATCATAGAAAAGGATCCTTAAGGACAAACAAAATAACAATCTGTTACCATTGAATATGCATATATTCCAGAACAGTGCCATTGAAGGTTTTCATAGAAGATATAATTAATACCTCTACAGCCATCTTTGCTTCTCCAAAATAAACTGTTTCACCACCAGATAACAGGTAAAGGTCATCAAAAAGTGCAAATACTTCACTACTTGGCTGGTGAATTGAAGAGATAACCGTCCTTCCATCACGAGCAACATTTCTAAGAGTTTGGACAACAAAGAAAGCCGAAGCACTATCTAGGCCACTGGTAGGTTCATCAAGAAACAATAAGCGAGGCCTTGTAAGGATTTCAAGTGCAATGCTGAGTCTTTTCTTCTCCCCTCCACTTATTCCTCTTAAGTGCCAGTTACCAATCAAGGTATCTGCACAATCTTGGAGACCCATTTCTATGATTGTTCCCTCAATTATGCTATTGACTTCGTCTTTGGTCATTGTAGTGGGAAGACGCAGATGAGCTGAATAAGAAATGGTTTCCTTTACAGTAAGAGTTCCCAGCACCACATCCTCTTGAGTTACATAAGCCTGAAGTGTGAGCAAGCAAAGAGAAGAAAAGAGGAAATGAGAATAATAACCATACTTCTGACAGAATTAAAACAAGAATGATGTTACTTGCACGTGAGTGTATTACAAATTTCTACATAATACACAAATAGAGAACAGTCGCTAATGAAGTTTGCTACAACACACTAATAGGAACTAGTCTCTTTTTGTGTATTGTGCAGTCATTACTTAATGCACTATCGTGTAAACAGCATTACTCTAAAAACAAACAGAAGCACACAGTTTTTTATTTACTCTGGATCTTTCTTTTTTAGATGTTACGTATTTATTCTGAATTTAAAGTAAATATTGTACCTCATTAGAATTTGGAGAATTCCTAGCATTGTGGTTTGCAGGTTATATTCCATTTTTTTGTTATATTTTACTATGCTGTTCATCAACTTAGCAATGCAGTTTTAAGATAATAAATAACATTTATTGGCTACAAGTGTTAACTACCCTGTAATAGTTGCCCCATGAGTTTGCCAACGATTAATGGAGAACACTGTGTTAAGAAAGACAAATGATCACTAGTTTTGAGGTTCAACTTTTCTAATCTTTCATTGGGAGCCATAATATAATACTCACCCATGGAGATATGGTCTAGCAGACAGAAAACAAATATTGTAGTATATAATTTGATTATTTGATTATTTGTAGCATACATATAAATCACTTAGTGATCATTTGATTATTTCCGTTGATGTCTTATCAGCATGAAATGAATCATGTGTGGTTTCTAAATTCAAGGTTAAGAATCTTTCCCATATATTATTTCCTAATCTTAAACGTATTATACGAACAATTATTCTTAAATTAAATTGACCTATAATTTTGGTCAAAGAAAATGAGGCGGACTTGTGCAATGTGTTATTAGGGTAGTGACTAGTGTGTTAGTTTCTACTATGCTATAATTTGAGCTGTTTTTCTGCCTTGTTTTCTTTGATGCAAATTGCAATTTACATCTGATTAAAGAAAAAAACTTTATATTAAAAGAAACACAAAAAAAAGGCACATATTGTAAAATTTAGTTTGAGTCATAAATGGCAATTCCTTGAATAATAAAGAATTTCTTGTGATGTTCAAGAACTACTTCAAGAGTAATTTTTTCTATCAGGGAAACATATTGTATACATTTTCTTCTAACTCTTTTCTCTACCAATCACTTGGTTATAGAACTAATCAACTAACTTTTTGCGAGAAATACAGTGAGATATCCATCAGCAGCTAAGCAACTATCTTCTTTACATTAAAAACAAGGCTAACTCAATGAAACAAGTAATCATATTTTTTCTACCTGGATTCCTTTGACTTTTTTCAAACAAAATGATAACTATGTTGAACTATAAAAACAGATTATACAAAGCATCCACTGCAACAAATTTCTTTTACATTATTCAAATAATGAATTGTGTGCTAACATATTCATCACCTAGTTGCTCAGCAAGTCATCTAAGGATTTAACAATACCATAGAATGGTGTATAGAAGTTGAACAGAAATCTATGACATATTGAACAAAAGTTACTTACAACACCACCATATTCTAATCTTTTCTTCTTCCCATTGAGAAGAATATTTCCAGTCATAACCACGTTTTTTGAGAGTCTACCTGCACCATTGTCAAGGAATTCAAATATTCAAAAACTTGAACCAGACCAGAATAAGACTTCAAAATAATGTTCTCACTAGAAGAATCATATAGTATAAGTAAAATGCATAACTGTTAAGGATTATAGAAAAATACACTAAAAATTCACTACCAGTTTCGGGTAAAAGACAATTCCCTTATATGTTGATCCTTTTGTCTGGAAATAATTTGTAACCACTGAATGGTGGTACAACTAATGGAGTAAGTGCTTGATAAAGAACAAAAATGGTTTTATCATTTTACAAATTTAATAGCTTTTAGTTATGACATGTACTAAGTCAAATAGATAATTTGACGTTTTCCTTTGTTACTCAAACATGCATTTCCACTTAAGACATAATCTGGTGTACCAGATCTTTATGACAACCCCCACTTTTTCTCATACACTGGTAGCAATAAAAAGGATAAATTCTACTTGGTTTTTCTCTTGAAATGCTATGAGTGGAGTTGTCCATAGCAATTTGAGAACAATGTTATTCCTGGTGACTATATCCTACATGATAAGGAAATTTAAACCCAACTAGTTATATCTCTAATTCCTGCAAACATGGTTAAAACTTGGTTTAAAAATGAATAACAATACTACACAACACTCAGTGTTATGACAAAGTTAGTTAGCAGTGTCAAGAAGTGACTAAGGCCAAATCCCAGTGCCATGGCAGTGTAAATTACTAGATAGATGTGAGGTGCAATATGCAAACCAAAAGTATTAATGGTCCATGGCCATGGGTGGACCATCAGCCATTAAGTGCTCTGTCATAAATATCAATAGACTCTTCCAGGCTTGTGGCTGCCCCCTAATCAAAAAGTCCTTCAATTTTCTCAAACTAAATCTCACAAAAACCTCACTTAAAAAGAATCCATACTATTAAATTTATTAAGTCCTACAATTCAGTCTATTGGATCCAACAGATCTAACACTCCACAATACTTTTTGTGAGGGTTTTGTGAAATTGTGTCAGTGGGAATACCTTTTTCCCTAATCAAATACTAATTATTAACTTATAGTGGTAACATCACTATATTTATCAGTATTGTTTAGTATTTGGACTAAGATGCCATATCCAAAATAAGGGAAGCTGAATTTTTAGTATTGTTAGATATTGATTTTACTTTGGTGTCAAAAAATTAGATCACATAATTTTGTACTTTGAAACCCCAATGGTTAGGTTATCATCCAGCAATCAATCTTTTAATCTTAATTATTATCCCTACAATTAATCCAGTGTTGAAGATGCACTGGGAGCAATGAACTTGTCTTCTTCCAAATAAACAAAAAAAAAAAAAATTATGGGAGATTAAATAAAATCTGTTGATGATTTTGGAAAGTAAACATAGATACTGAAATTTTACAAGACCTTTCTTTGTTTAAAAAAGCCAATAAACATCAGTTTCTCTATTTTCAGGGAAAAAAATTTGAGGAGCAACAGTTATTTTTCGGATTTGAATTCCCTAATGTTCAAAAAAAAAAAAAAGTTGACTACGCCCGATGAAACCCAGATGCCCCACAATTGTGATCAGAAATAAATGGGGGAAACAACATGCTGCCCCACCGAGGATGAAGCCAGCAAAACATGCCCCCTTTTTCTTCACTTGGCCAAACAGTGAAGGTTTGAAATTGGAAGAGTCAAAAGGCAAAGAATTACAAAACCAAACTCACTAAGTCATATTAAGGAAAAACCAACCAGAATAAGCTCAACAAGGAAAGATTGAATTCTCAACACCACGTATTACCCATATCGTTAAGAAAGAATTTGTCTTTAACTAGAGGGTAAGGAAAGACACAAAAGCCTCATAACCTTTTCTCAGATTAAATTCTACACACCCAATTACCCAATTGGTTAAGAGAGAATTCATCTTTCACTAGAGAATGGAAAGACTGCGAAGCCTTATAACCTTTTCTCCAAAGGTGAGGCCTTTTGTTTTGGAGAAGCATTAAATGATCAACTCTGATTATTTCCAACCTTTTAATGTTAGCATATGAAAGGAGCACAAACAGAGAAAGAAGACAGAGTATCTAGAAAACCTGCAAGTGAATCAAGAAGGGTAGATTTCCCAGAACCAGAAGGACCCATAATAGCCATGATTCTACCAGGCTCAGCATACCCATTAAGCCCATTAAGCAACCTTTTCGTTGGTCCTTTCCCAAAGTTTGGCAGCACCACTCTCAGATCTTCCCACACCAGGCAGCATCCCCTCTCAAAACCACCGTATGCCACAGACCCCTCAGGAGCACCATAGCTGCAGCCATTTCTGCGCACTTTATTGCTACCACTTGCAGCTTCTATCTCCATTCTACCCTGGAGCTAAAGAAACTTGAGCTGAAGAGGAGTGCTAACACAAAGACTATGAGAATTGAAGTAGAAGAAAAGGAGCACACCTGTTCTACTAACCGCAGTGATTGACAACAAATACCAAACAACTAACTATCAAAATATCAATTAATGGTGCCATCTATTCAATTAGGAACATAGAAAAATTATGAAGAGAGAGAAAGAGTAGGGAGAGTTAATGGTTTGGTTTTCTAACAGATCAGAGCCCATGTAGGTGGCAAGTGAAGGAAATTAATGTGAGGGTTACATGTGCCAACTTGAACGCCATGCTTGTCATGGCACCCTTATCAACGTTGCTTTCGGTCTGCTGTATCTTTGTTTCATGTAAGTAACTCCCTGATCAACTTCATAAGCCAAAGAGCCAAGCAAGTTTGAGGAGTTTTACTTTTTTGTTTCTTGGGTTCTGACAAAGTTTGAGTTGTTGGGGATAATTTGCTGATTTTGTATTTTTCTATTGATTGTTAGGGAATTAGTTACAACTGGGCATTTGTAATTTTTTTTTTATAAATTTAGGTATCTTCTTTTATAAACAGTTCCTTTTATTATATAGTTAAATGATATTTAAGAGTGAATTTAACTTTTAACAAAAATTCAAATTAAATTTATCATGCATAAAAGTTAAACCTTTATCAACTAACTCAACTCTTATTAATTGGCATTTGTAATTCTTTGATCACTCTGTGCTGTTGGGAACGAGTCCTTGGTTGGAGAAAATTATTGTTATTGAATCTTAAGCAGTAGGCAATAACCAATTAAAAACTCTAATTGTGATTAAAAAGAAAAAAGCACTAATTGTGAACTCTTTTTATTTGATCTAACTGTGAAATTTGCTAATTTATGTCAAGAAGATCTAATAATCCGGTACATGAAAATGTTTTATGTCAAATTAGATGCAAGTATCTTCTCTTTGAAAATAATTAAATTGAGAATTTTTTGTTGGAACATGTAACTAGCTTTTTAAAATAACTAGTTTGGCATATGCGTTGTAATTGTACATATGTAGCCGACATCCATTATTTTTAAATCAATATAAATATCTAATTAAAAATATTTTTTGTGCAAAGACGTAATTAATAAGAGATGTTGTTTTCACACGTCATGTGCATAAATGCGTAAATTATATTTTTCAAATAAATTCAATGTTTTATCAAAAAAAGTGATGACTTTTCACTATAAAAAATAAAAATTAATTTTCTACTAAAATGAAATATTTTGTCATAATTTGGATGATTCAAATATCATTTATAATCGTTGAGAAATTTTCTATATGTAAAAAACACATATATATAGTTCCAATGAAAGGGAAAAACAGTTTCCAGGGTTTGGTTGAACAGCTCTATCATTAATTAGGGCTGCGTGAGTTGTAACAGCTGGGCGCCTTAAAAATTGTAGATTGGCCCCAAAGGGGTGAATGGTACACTTCCAACCCCAAAATTGAATGAGATGAAGTTGAAATTTGACACTTACCGTATTGTGTATAAACCTTTTTCTCTTTCCTAACTAATGTTTGAATAAATTTTGACACCCGTTTTCATTCAACCAAGTTTTTCTATTTTTTGGTAAATTCATTCAACTAAGTTTAGTGGAAACTACAGATTTTCTAAACTTCCCAACTACATAAAATTTCATGAAAATATGTCTTACAAGTGAAAATGATGAATATTTCAAGTGACATAAATCTCATAAAATATTATATAAAATATTTTATTAATCAGGTCTTACAGTTTACATTGTGAAATTCGATAATATTTTGAAATATTTTAAATGATATTTTGATAAAATTTAATTTATAAAAATAAATAAATCATTATAAATATATGCAGTTGACTACAATTTGGTGTCTCCTCAACCTTCCAAAGGTCCAAAAAGACCATTTCTTAAACTTGCTCAAGCTCCCTTCCATCTTAAACCATGTCCCCTTCTAATTCTATTATATTTTCATACATGAAACTTTATTAAATATATACTTACTTAAAAAATTTAAATCATTAAATTTATTAAATTATATGTACTAAATTATGAGTTCAAAATTTTTAATAATCTTAATCTATTTGTAAGTATTCAATCCTCCCATATAAATTTCACATTATGTGAGGGAAATGTTTTTCATCTATCCTGAAACTTCTTAAACCTTGATTCAGATCCAAAAGTCAAGATAAGGGTCTCCAAATCAATCTTGCCTTGCAAGCTCGCTAAAATTAAAGGTATTTCTTGAGGAGTTAGCTAAGGATTTGGTGAAATCTTTCTTCCATAAGGGGGTGGGTGTTCTTACCTTGCTCCTTCCCCATCTTTGAGGTAATTAAGACCTATAACTCTAAGCATTCATTTTTTGGTTTTCTAGCTAGATGTTGGGTTGGGGTCATATGATTAAGTGAACTTGAAATCTAATTACAAGGATGCTTTTGTTTAGGTCCTTGCCCAACCCGAAAGCCATAGTGGCGACCTGTGGAAATCAAAAACCTTAAGAGATTTGTGTAAAGGCTTAAAAAATTATGAAAGGGCAAAAATATCTTAAATACTAGAGTCAATGTTTTGGAACAAGCACGCGGAAAGTAGCTAAAGCCCTAGTAAAAGACTTTGTGAAGGAATCAATCACATTAGACCAAAATTCCTTGACTCAGAGGTAAAATACAATAAAAGAGAAACAAATATATAATTAAGAAAAAAACAGTGAAAAAAATTGAGACTTATACATTAAATTATAAAAAGAGATAAAGAGACAAATAAAGGTTGATATAGTGATTACTTACAATACCCTTAATTAAGGGACTTAGGGTCAAAGACTTAAGTTCAAACCTTAGAGTTATACTTGTTAAGAGGAGTTATTTGTGACTGATCTTAAATATAGATTAGTTTTAAATTTAATAATAATATAGGGATACTGCATAAAAAAATCTTATAAAAAAAGATAAAAATTACTAAAGTTAATAAAAAATTAAAAAAATCCAAATCTCATTACTACATGAGAGTACGAGAATTGAAAGTCTCAAGTCGGCATGATTTAGAGTTTGTGTGATGAAATTGTAAGAGGTTCACAATGCGTTGCATTGCATTCTTTTATCATGATTTCCTGAGAGTACATGCATAATTAATTGTATCATTTGATTTACATATTTTAAACAACCATTGAAATTTAAGTTTTTATGAAATAGTTTTATTATTCTTATAATTTTATTTTTATTTAATTTTTACAACACAAAATTTAAATTATTTAATCTATTAAATTTCATAATTTAATAAATCTAAAAAGTTCAAATTTAATAAAAAGAGCCGCGGGAATTATATTTCCCTTTGGCAATGTCTGGTTGAGAATTTTAGTTTCCAGAAAAAGTGTGATAAGAAATTTTAATTTCAATGCTTTGTACAAGAATCTTAAAAAATCTCCCTGACATTTGATTTTTCCTCTGAATTTAGTTATCCATGAAATATAAATAATGCTTGCCTACTCAAACGTATGGTCTTTTCTGATTAAAAAATGCTATCACCACGTTGCTAGAACTTATGCTTTAATTATGTGCAGAGAAAAAAATATTTACGCAAAAGAAAAATTAGAAAATAAATATAAAAAATTATGTGAAATTTATATTATTTTAATTTCTCATGTATTTGCATTAACAAAATTACTCTCCCCTGTCATGCACGTTTTCCCATGCGAATTCTTTCTCGCTTCGCACTGGCTCACATTTGCTACCATAGAAGAGAGCAGAATCCATCATTCTTCTCCATCCATGCATGTGGCCTTCATCCATGACTCCCTTCTCGTTTCCACCAGGCATACTGCCCAATTCATTCCTCCTTGTCAACTCTTTCATTTCCCACTATGGAAAAAATTCCGTTACAAATAATTTTTGCGACAAAATTTGAGACGGATTAATTTCCCTCACCTAATAAGGATATTTTTGTATTTTGGCCAGTAACCCAACTCTTGAAAGGCCATCGTAGCTATGTACTTAATTATAGAATAATGTTCATACAGGTTCGGATTCTTGTAATTTTGCATGAATCCCATACGTGATATCATAACAATACACAAAACTAGTATAGTTTGCGATGACATCCTATGATAGATAACATATTATTTTTACGCAAATTATGAAATGTGATTGCAAGCTTTGCTAGTCTTATGTGTTGTTATGATGCCATGTACAAAGTTTGTGTAAAATTAGATAGATCGAAATTCGTATGAACATTACTACTTAATTATATTACCTTAATTACCAATCATGTTAATATATGTTTTTGGGTAATTATTCTCAAAATAGAAATTATTTAGAAAATTAATTTTTCAAGATAGGAAAAGCTCTAACTAAGCACCACCTTCATTTATGAACAGTCAATTATCCAAATTTCTGTAATGTATCAACCAGTGTTGAACTATCAAAAACAGAGAAAATGTGATGCTTTATGCATTATCTACTTGCATGATCATCGTATGCCTTAGAGAACTTCTTATTCAGTTATACGAACATGTGAGACCTCCAAGGTCATCTTTGAGTTTTTGTAATAGTTGACAAATATTTAAGAATCTTTAAGTAGATTAATTATTTGTTTTTAAGTGCACTCAAACCTTACATAATTAGTTAAAAAATTTTGTTCTTTTTGCTTAAATGAAGATATTTATCTAAAATTTACCTCTTTTAAATTAGTTATTTTTACTGAAAAATATAAATATATGTACTCATTTGAATGAAAGAAATACTAATTGTCGATAATTGAAAATTTTTTTGAGAGATGACACATGCTATATTGGATAATGGGACTGTAAAAGTTTGTAATTTGATTGTAATAAGTTAGATTTAGAGACAGATTAATGTGATAAGTAGTATTATAATAATGGAATTGAATTTGGGCCCTATTTATTGATTGCCCTCGCATGCAAATGGGTCCCTTTGGGATTCAATCTTAGACTTTTGTGCCAATCAATAAATGCAAATTAGGCGCTTTGTTTTGAACAAATCTCAACAAAGGAAGAAATTATTAGGCTTCAAATGTTAACAAATAGAATACACATGAATACGAAATTTAAAATTAAACATACCAAACTCACGCTATCTATGCAGCCGTTGAGGTTCTGAGTTTTGGTATGATTTTTTTCTAATTATGTTTCTAATGTTGAAATCAAAGGGTTGCCGACAAATATACTAAAGCATGCACAGCATCAAAGCAACGAGGGTAGAGCGGATCCTGGCCGTTTGACGCTGGTTGGATGCCAAATGACTCAGCCTTGTGGAGGGCCCTTCAGTATGCTGCGCCACATCAACTAGCAGATGGGAGATGGCTTTGGTTGCAGGCTGCAGCGATGATTAAGTGGGTAAGAATCGCTGCTGGACTATGCCTTAAACACGGTTGAGGAAGACATGAAGGGTGCACTTGTCAGCAATTCTGTTGGGCGTGATGGGGACTGGGACTGGGAGTGCCTTGAGGCCATGGGATAAAGGAACAGAAATCCAATCGGTTGCTCCTCCGAGTGGGGACATGGGCAGGATACGTTAGTCTGGAGGGGTGGGAAACATGGTGGTTTCTCAGTCGAGAACGCCTACGAGGCGTTGGCAAAACCAGGGCGGAGTGGAGCGAGGCGAACCCCCAGCGGACGAAAATCCAACACCTCAGAACTCCGCTGCGAGGAACCATGTTCGTGTGGCAAGCTGCCGAGAAGGGTTGTGAGCTCGGGATGGAGCGGAGGGGACGACTTCTGCCAGGTGTGCGACAATGGGAGAGAAACAGCCGTCCACGTGCTTAGAGACTGCATATTTGCCACGATGGTATGGCGAAGCATGGTGAGAACCGACGTGAGTGAGAACTTTTATGGGTGGACACATGAGAAGTGTGGCTCATGAAGAATTTGCAAGGGAATCTGGGAGAGTCTGGGGTAAATGATTGGAGTGTGGTTCGGGCACGGTCTTGTTGGTGGTTTTGGCGTTGGAGGAACTTGAATTTGGATTTTTTTATTTTTTATATTTTAATGATTTTTACTATTTTTTAAATTTAATAAATAAAATTTATTTTTTTTTAATTCTGTGCTTATTTTTTTTCAAAGTTTACAGCAACCTAATCCAAGAAATTTTTTTATTATTTAAGTTATCACTTATAATTAACTTTTATTTTTAAAATTTTTTTCATATAATGTTCATATATTATTATTAGATGTAAGATTAATTTACGTTTCAAACCAATTGCTAATAGCCATCATAACATGTGTAATTTTAAAACTCAAACTCGACTTGAATTCAACAAATAAGACTGATCGATAGCTTTATTAAGGGCATATTAATAATATGGTGAATTAATTTCTAAAAAAAAAAAATGTAAGATGATTCATTTATTAGATGTGATTAAATTAATTATTTAAAATGTGCATATCATTTAATTTGATTAAGTGTGATTACAAACAAAATATAAGCCATTACTAAATAACCTATAATAGTAATTATAAATATATATATATATTTGCACCTAAATTTTTTGCTTGCTATTTTAATATTTATTATTATAATGTCCTATTATATTAATACACCTTTTACACTTTCTTATTCTAATTATTCTAAACTTCTAGTAAGAGGAAGATTTTGCTGAACTGAATCGTTCCCATTTGTTAATAGTAGCGAACACAGATGCGTATATATTCCTAGAGAATGTTAGTGTTCAAGAAATCATGTCATCTATGCATTTATTGTACAACAATTTTTAACAAGTACTATTAAAGCCATTATTATGTAAATTTGGAACCAATTGAGATGATTACTCAGAGCTTGCCATGTTCATTTTAAAGCTCCAGATTTATTATTAAGAACTAAGATGCTGTGTAATATGTGAGTTTCCTTTGCTGGAAATTATAAATTTTTTCTCCCTGTCATATTTCGGATGCTATCATATAATTTCTTTCAAGAGAACTTTTATTTCATTAGAATCTAGAGAAAAAAATAAACTTTTGTCACTGGAGAATTTGAATCGCACAGTTTATTTAAGAAAAAGGATACAATGCTTTGAACCAAGAAATAGATTTGGGTCTAGGACAGAAAAAGAGATTGCTTGGCAAAAGGACATCAAAATGATCGTCACGGTGGCGTTCTTCATTTGCGACAACCATGAATCCCGGTTGCCTACCTCGCCCACCTGCGTCTTGATGTTGCTGGAGGCGTCTCCTGCAACTCCAGCAACGTGCTGGACAAGAAGACCCATGTAGGTCATGGGTTCTTTACCCAAATGCAAACAAAGTCAAGAATTTATTTTAAAAAAAAAAAAAAACAAACAAAGGAATTGGAGTGGCTTGGCACTAGGACATCAAAACGTGACTCATTATTGATATTTCAATATTCAATCACAAGTTATAATTCAAGAGGCAGATAATCTTCTCACTGGTATATCACTATGGCAGACCTAATGCAGATAACCATGAATAACCTAGCACTGTGGCCATCAGCACATGATGCACAAAGGATGAGTCAGTTATCACAAAGCAGCCCAAAGTAGAGCATAATTTGGCAAAACAAACTGTCAAATGTCTTCGAAGTTTCTTCTTACTATAAATTTTATTACTAGGAAGCAAGCAACCAAAATTACCTAAGGTTGAATTCTATATACTGATACAAAATATATCAATATTCAATCACAAGATAGAATTCATGTCATGAGGCAGAATCTTCTCGCTGATATATCAATATGGTAGACCCCGCATCAGTGATAATCTCCAACGGACAAAGATCACGACTCTTGTGGTGCCTCAAATCTTGTTGGAGTGTCAATTCCCATCATACAACAAAGGCCCGATATCAAAATTATAAGCAGAACTATCCCCTGGATAACAATCGGCAAGTAACCATATCAGAATACAATAAATGTCTTAAGATGTTCAAGTGTCCTATGACAACCCTCAGTACATAAGCAAATTAAACTAAAATGAATCACAAACGACAGCTTGTCACTGTCAATGACATAACTCCAACCCTCCAACCCAAATGTCAGATACAAATGCAATTAATGCTGAATAAAATATAATTTGTTGGTGTGTACTTGCCTATAAAAGTACTACTACTAAGCTATATACAGTGCACATGCACATTAAAGGATAAGCAAAAGAAAAAGAAAAGCTACATAAACACATGAATAATGATGGACCAGAGACTCTGAAATAGACCACATATATGTGAAATGGTAAAAACAAAACATTTCACGACCTGGTTAAGTTCCAAAGCAAATCTGGCCAATTTCTCCCACTTTACACTTGGTTTGGGACGTTTTGGCTATTTAAGTTACCCATTTAAGAGTTAAAATTTCTCTAATGATTTCGTTTGCTGATGGCTACTAGTTGAACCAAATAGATTTATTTCAAAAGCTCTTCCAAAATTTCAACTGTGTGCCCTCTACAGGATCACTGTGAACCATACAAACTCATACTAGCAGAAAAGAAAATCCTAGCCTCGGCTTTCATTGGGACTAGGGAGAGGTATGAGGCAAAAGATCCAAAGGTTATATGTACTATAAATTTACCATATTTTTGCATCTTAGATTGTAAAGCAGAAATCCTACAGGTAAAGTTTCCATATCATAACGGCTAAATTTTTAACTTAAACAGATTGAACCGACAGAAGGAACAAAAATGCCACACTAGCATGTCCACAGAAAATGAAATGCAAATAAACAGTGAGTCATCATCATGCTGGAAATGTACAAACAGACTGAAAAACTTACCACTAAAACTCCCTCCAGAAGAGATGATTTAATTTGGCAGACCTCGTCACATAGGGCATTGACTGATCCATTCCCTGTGGAGCTTTCTTCTAGAAACCTTTGTAGTTCCCTGTATGAAGGATGATGAATTGACCTTGATGGATCTGACACATAGAGAACCGAGTATTTTGCCCCAGACTCCTCTACCAAATTGATAAGCTCAGATAAAATGGCACCTACAAATTTGCAGAAGCATTTAACAGAAGCTATATGATCTTATCCAATAATCCCATAACTTTGCAGTAGATGTACCTTCAGATTGTGTACTTTCAACATTTTTCAGGGGTGGAGAACCTCCATTGCAGAACACAACCAAATCAGTTTCTCCTCTGTGACTCTTTTCCTTCCTCTTGGTTAGATAGTCCTGTCAGTAATAATAGGCAATAAAGTGTGTCAAATCACAATCGCAGGATCCAAAATTCCATACTAATTCATGCCACATGATTTTGTTGATTACTTGAATAGAGTGTAAAGCAGAACTTTCATCATAATTCGCACCCTCCATGGAGCAAGATCCAAGGAAAGCAGCATTGTGTATTCCTGAATCATCTCCACATGCTTCAGCAAACCCTGAAACCATCAACTTTTCCAACTTCTCTTCCTCTAATGCAGAAACATAGGGGAATGCCATGGAAGTGTTGGAGCTGGTGAAAGAGACCTACTCATGAGAAAGAAAGTGTTCAGGCCGAAATTGGGAAATTTATTGCTTTAATTATCCCAAATCATGTTTCCTTTATGTAAAACTTGATATGCAGCATGATGCAAACCCTCTCACCTTAAGCAAGTCCAAAAGAGCTGGATCTGCATTTTTGTTCATGCTTAAATCTTGAGATAGCAACTACAAGGCAAAATCACCAGCAGCATAAGGAAAGCTGGCATTTCATGCAAGATGAATGATAATTACTCAAACTATAAAGAAAACGAGTTCTTGTAACTATCACATCTAAATAATTATGAAAAAGAGGCAGGTGAGCACTTACTATTTATTATTCAATGTAATAAACAAAAGGATGAACTTCAGAATCTAATATATGATTACCAGTCTACTATAAATGAATATCAAACATTTATCACATAAGATGATGTAAGTCATCGATTCAATCAGTGCCACTCATGAACATTTTTGAAGAAACACTTAAAGTATATTACCTCTTTACCGACAAATATAAGTGCCAAATCCAAAGGCTCCTGAACTGTCTTTCCTTTACACTATGCAAAACAAATATGAAAGTGAAAACAATGACAACAACAGATAAACTCTAAGATAAGTATTAAAAAAACAACACTATCAAAAATTGAAAGAAAAAAAATCTCTTTCTTATTAAAGAGAGAGAAGAAAAGTGTAAAGAAAATAAAAATACATAATAAAAGACCATCACCATAAGGATAGTGATATACCACTAAGTTTGACCAGCCTGCTTGAAATAGAACAGATTTTGCTAGATCTTTTGGAGAAAGGATCTGATAATTTACAGCTTCTTTTAGTCCATTGTTTGAAACCCTGCAACAACCAAGTGAGATATAAATGATCTTCAGTACAATATAATCAAAACAAGATTACAAGAGACAAAATACTTGACACCACAAATATGTTCACCCCTGTAATTCTATGGAACAAAGTACCCTGCAGCATCTAGCACCTCAATGATGTTGCAACTTTAAAGAATAAGAGTTAAAAGAGCATGTCATGTTTCACTGGTTATTTGACTTATGAATTTCCTTTTATAAAGCATAAGCTTTTTCCTCTGGATGTATATAATATTGTGTGCTAAGGATAAGGAAAAAAGCAGTATAAATGATAAATCACGAGACAAAAGATGCACTAGCATCAATATAGCCTAGTTTAATGATCCACTTGTATAAATATTCTGGTCTACTTATCATAATGGTGCTGTTTATAATGTCCCAAAGACCTGAGTATTTCACAATTATTAAGGGTTACAAGCATTAAGAAGCTGTTTCTTTAGCTAATTTTATATTTCCAATGGAATCAGAAAATTGGGCTATACAATCTCTGAGAATAATTATGATCTACTACATAGATCCAGTCACCATGAGGAGAACTCAGGTTATTAATCAAAACATTACTTGGGCTTAGCTGGGCATGTCTACCCAAATTTACAACACCATATTATTGATAAAGGATGGTTCATCTATTATACAACCGTGTGCCTCCTCAAGTGGTGAGTATAATTGATGAAAGGTTAAACCTGTAGTAGTAATAGGTTAGATTTGATCCCCAATTATTAATGAATCCATACCCTTTGAATACTCTTATAATTTCTATACAGTCAATTTACACTTTTCCTTAAGTAGACCTAAGTCCTTTGACTCACATAAACTTTGGGATTGAGATTCTCTAAAGTGAGGAATGCACTTTACAAAGTAAAGTGCACATAAATAAACATTGATAAGAAAATCAACGGTGCAGATCACCTCATATCCATAAGTTATTATCCACTTGCTTGTATTTTATACAATCTTGACCATTGATTTTCTCATCAATGATTATCTACTTGGACTTTACTTTGTAAGATGTGCTCCTCATCTTAAAGAATCCAAATCCAAAACTTGGCATCAAATATTGTTTTGCTACATTATTATGTCATATTTCCTCTAGTTTACTGGATTTCACTTTTGTATACACAATATAGTCTATAAAATTAAGCATATTGAAGGCCTAGTTACATTCCAATCACTTCCCATATTCAACAGTGCATCCATCAAGACATACAGTCACAGACTTTTCCTGCCCTAGAATAGTCATTTTAGGTTGATGGTAAATGTGGAATAACTTATGATTCTATTGATAAGATAACTACTCTCACAATGGTGCTTTGCACAATATTATGGGGATTGTGTAGCGCAGTCCATATTGCGATGCAATTGTGCACGCAATGTGTGCAATTCATGTTGCACAATGGTGCATAATTTGCACAATATGGATGCCAACATTGAAAGGAGAATTTCAACCCCAAATCTCCATCTTTCTTGGCATTCCCATCACTTTTAACCCCAAATCTCCATCTCTTTGGGCATTCTCATCCCTTTGGTGTATGTACTGATTTTATCAGTAATTTGAATCTTGCTTGCAATTTGCAAATTAAGTTCATATTTTTTAAGGCAAATTTTTTATAGATTGTAATTTGGGGTTATATCAAATATATTTCAATATATTTAATATAATATGCACAATAGTTCAAATTACAATGCGCAAAGCCATTCGTAATGCACAATGTCATAATGACCCTCAAGCGCAATAGTGTGCAATTCACAATTAACAACTATGCTTAGGATCACTTCAGTGGATTTTCCAAAGAATGTTCAAAAGTTACCTTTGCATTTATGATTGTAGAAATTTATTTTTCTACTAGTAATGAGCACATGAAAGTTAGGTATGGGAAGGCAAGGTTTTGATCCTGTGGAGGCACAAACCTAGGCTAAGTACTTTTCATTCGCGGGAAAATATTAGGTCCATTGTTCCAATAGTTTACCAAATCAAGTTTTCATATCATAATTATACTCCATATATTGGTGTCTTGGACTTCAGTCATCATCCATTTCAATTTTAAGCGTTGATCCTTTAGGTTGAGTCTTATACCCAAATTTTGCGTGTCTTGAAATCCGAGTCTAGTGAGGACTTAAAAGTGCTTGTAAATTTCTAATATCGCAATTATCGCTTATCACTTTTGTGAAAAGTGGTTTTATGAGAGTAACTATTCTCGGAAAATATAGAAAAGCAAATTGCTTGTCATTGCTTCTAAATTATTCTATCAAAAGAGGCTTTAAATATTTCAGTCATGCTATTCCCACAAAATGAATTTTACTGAATACTTACTTAAAAAAATCTATACTATAAAATTTATTGGGTCCCACCAATTGAATTGTAAGATCCAACAAATCTTACAACATAGTTTGTGGCAATTTAGTAGCCCACTTATTAGAAGGACTACACTTTTTCTAAATACTTACAGCTCTTGCACAATAGAAATAGGCTCTAGTCCCCAAGAGGCAATTTTGGTCACTGGCCAAACAACATAAAATATGTGAGAAAAATCTTTTAATTACTTCAAAGCACTTTTAAACTGTGCAACAGCACAGACAAATGGCTAAGTCGTGGCTTTGGTTAGGCTTACAACAATGTATTCTCAGATTTAGTCGAGTTAAGAACTGAAATTCAGCTAAGTTTCATGTGTAGACTTCTTTATTCATTTTCTTCCCCTCTCTACTAAAGTTCACAGCATGGTTCATGTAGGTAGTCTCTGAATTCCTATTATAGAGAACAGTCCTTTAACACTATCCTCTAACACATTGTGAATTCTATGTTTGTTATCTTGTGTTTACCTCAAAAAACCCCAAACTGGCCTTCTAAAATCCCCAGCTTTGTTGCTCTTTAAAAATTTAGCCTCCACATTCCAAAAATTCAACAGCCTCTAATCCTAAAATTATTTTATCTTTTATAACCCTGTAAAGTTTTCTTAAACCTCTTATGCCAGAAGTACTCAAGCAAATTCATCTCCTTCATCATGTCATCCAACCAAAGTCTACGTCTGATGCCAAATGAAACATTAATACAAAGCCTAGCTTTCTCTCTTCTTCTATTCCTCTTTTAATCTACTTCAGTTCAAAGCCTTTTCTATCCATGTTGTCTTGGCCGTATACTTCATAATAACCCCACAAATCCCTAATTCCTCCTTCAATATCCCCATTAAACCAAAGGGTAATTCTTTGGAGAGGTGGAGCTCTCAAGAGGTTTAATTTTTTCACCATAAGATATGTAGAGATTTTCTCTCCTTGATTTTTCAGCCAACAACAACACCAATGAAGTCAATTTAAATATCGAATCAACTACTGAAACCTCAACCTCTTGAGAGGTCTACATCTCCATAAAATTATACTAAAACAAATTAGAACTTTAGGCCAAATTTATAGCTCCCATCCCCAGCATAAAAACTGCCCTGATTTTCAGCAATAGTTGCTTCCCTTCAGCTCTAAGGCTCATATTAGCCTCTTCCTGATCACTCATAAAAGCTCTTCCTTCCATCTGATGTACTTTCTCCAGCCCTCGCTCTTAATTCAGTATTATGCTAGCTTGTTCAAATCAGATTATTTTTTGCTATAACCCACATCCTTGAAACAAACAACCTTGAATTTCAGAACTATTGAATGAAGTGGAAGTTTCTATCTTTAAGTAAAGAAATAAGAGAATAAGTTACATAACAGTCATCAATTTTGTTTCCCCAAATTACGCTTTCAGGATGCTTAGTACTTTAAAACTGCATAGCACTTAATAATTCCACCCACAGAACTACCCTCTACACTCTGCTATATTCTTACTTCGTACATAAAGAATACCAGTCAAGAGAAAGGAGGGAAGCAAAATGGGATAAATAAATTAAGAAAGCGGGCATACAGATCATGGTGGGGTGACCAAAGAAATGCCGGAACTGTGGAGGGCAAGGCCAGCAACCCATTTGGAATTAAAGTAACAAGAAGCATGGCAACCAGCGGCACCATCACTGGGCGTTTATCTTCGTCCTGCAGCACAGATACGGCAAAAAAATACCTCGTTAAAACAAACCCAGATTTCAATTAGAGATTGAAGAACAAGCAGCGGCGCCATCTCGATAAAGAATCAGAATATGAATATAAAACAATAATATGTAGACATAATTGGACACTTAAAAGTGCATATTCTTGATCAATGCTGGATCGGAACACAGATACAAAGTTCCAACAAGAAATTTTCACCCAAAAGAAAAAATACAAAAGCAGGAGGAAAAGAGTAGATCTATGAGTGAAAAACTTTACTTCAGAAACAATTAGCAAGAATTAGAGTTCATGGATTATCAAATTCAGACAAATTTAACCAGAAAATTAGGGAGAATTGAAAGGCACCGATCGTTAGATCCGTTCGACCTAGATAAAGAGAGAGGGCGGCAGAAGAAAACCCCGAACTGAACCCGCTCCGTATGCTCAAGCGATTTACGATTCTGACACGATCTACCAAGCTGATTCCACCGAGCTACCGTATCATACTGCTCGAAATCTAAGATCAATCAGCGACCATTTGAAACAGTGTCCACGTTATCCACAAAAAGATAAAAAAAATGTGTCCTCATAATGCGTTCTATGATATTTATTACCACCTAATAAAAAGGTTAATAGTTTAATATATTTTTTAAATATTTTTTATTTTCATTAATTTATATGAGCTTTATTTTAAAATTTGTATATATTTTATTATAAATCAGATTTTTTTAGATGAAATTTAAAAATAATTTTTGTTAATAAAATTTTTGTATATATATAACTTAAATTAAATTTAATATAATATACTTAAAAAATTTAATTATTTAAAAATTATAACAAACTTTATTAATTTATAAATAAATTTTAGGTTATGCAACATTCTTTGATCTAGGATTAATTGATTTATTCAATCTTTTTTTTATTATTATTTTTAGTAAATTGTGTTTTTTTGTTATATAAAAATTATTTGCTATATTATATTTATGATAAATTGATAATACTAAAATAAAAGTTTAGTGTTTCTGACTCTTATTCATATATAAGTCTTTCTAATTGTAAGACTAGTTCTCCGTGCACGATTTTACGTGATTTTATTTATTATTTAATTTAAATATTTTTTATAAACATTTCAATAAAAATAATATAATTGCATAAAAATTTTAAAATTAATTTTAAATATCAAATTTAAACAATAATAAATATTTATCTAGCATCTTCTCCATATGTTGCACTATTTTACGTTATTTTGCTTTTGAGGTTTTTAATCGATTCTATTATGCTAATTGTTTCAATTTGAAAATTCATATAAAAATGATATGCATAGATATTTTAGAATTAGGAGATCTTTGACTGTAACCCACAATTTTTTTTTTTTGGATGGATTTAATGTGAATTACGATCTCACTTATTGTAGATGTGAGTTTAAGCATAGGACCTATTCTCATTTCAATTATTTGATAGACATAACCTCATTTTTGTTAAAATAATATAATAATAAACATGAATTTAATAATGAGTATATTAGTCCATTTAAAATAACATAAGGATAAATATAAAGTTTAAAAAGCTTATAAAAATATAACAATTCACTATATATTTATTACTTCTACATATTTATAGATAGTACAGATCTAATGAATCAAAGATAATGGGAGATTATTTTGATTTGAGACCCCCCACTGCTTATTCTTAGTTTTTTAACCCTATAGGATGATTGGAACAAAGTTTACTTAAATTACCTATTGTAAAACTATTTTTTTAGGGAATCTTTTATCGGATGTTAGATGCTACCTTAGTAATTGTTAACACAGTTAACAAACTTAATGTAGTTCTTAAGTACTTACTATTTTATATTAACAATTTTGTAAAAGGAGTTCTTAAGTACTCATCAGAAGCCTAGAAAATTGTTTCTATAATTCCTTCAACATACTTATTGTCATCCAATAGTCTTAATCCACAATACACACCCTTTAAATGTGATATCAAATATCATTTATTTTTGTTATGTTCATAGCATGTAGCTCCTTTTACAAAGTTGAAGGAAATTCTTAAGCATTACAACCTCTCACTATGTAGATACACATACTAAAATTTTCCAATTGAGAAGGCACATTTTTGCTAGGTGACTATTTCTTTTTTTGTTGCTTGCAAGCAAACTCCTCACTACCTAGATGCTTAAGGTTTGAGCATTGCTAATGTATGCAAGAGTGCTTGGAGAAAGTATCAAGATAAATGGCTTGAATGCTTTTGTAAGTTAGTTGATAATGCCATAATCCTTTTCCATTGCATTTGATGTATATATTATAGTCTTCTTTGCTCTTATTTTGTTTTATTTAGCATATGAGGTTGAGAATTCAATAGGAAAACTTAAGGATAGAGGTGAGGATTGGGTGAGGCAGGTTGAGTTTGAGGTGAAAAAGCTAAATCGATTGATTGAATGAGTAGAACCAATTTCGCTTAGGTTAAGGACTAGGTTCAATCGAGCAAGTCTTCATCTTTATCTACAATTTTTCTCAAGCACTTCACTTATAGGATTGTTTTGCTAATTAGAAACAAGAAGCAACATATTCAATTAAAAGTTTCAACAAGAAGATGAAGATCACTTACAATGAAAGAAGAATAAGAGCACCATATAAAAGAGGGCAACAAAGCCAAATTACTTCATTGTCCTTAGCGCTCCCTTTACAAGCAACATGTGACTACTTTAAGCAATTGCAGCCTCCATACCTCCATTCTTTGCCCATGACCAAAGAGGGAGAGAGGAGATCAAAAAGAAGGATGCACTATAGTGGAAGCGAAACTAGAGTGAAAGAGTATCGTGCTTAGAAGTTGGATGGGTAAACCTAAGAGAAAGGGAGAAAGAGACTCTCTTTTAGGCTTAGGGAAAGATTGGCAACTGAGATAAAGAGGCTCTCTTTTTAAAGTCATGCTCACCTCACCTTTTAATATGGCCTTCAAATTAGCTTTCATTTCCCATACCTGCTAGAGGGTGAAAGAAGATAAAATGTTTGGTGAACTAAAGTGCAGCACTTAAAAGTCAAATTAGTCCATTTCCAATATTTGTAATTTGTCAATGTGAAGGAGAAACTATCATCTATATATGGGCCAAATCAAAATAGGAATTATTTAAACTATGAAGAGAAAGTATCTTTTATTTTAGTATGGTCGGGTAGAATTGGTTTGTCGCAAATAAAAAATATCAAACTTGACCCCACCCATTTCAAGCCATTTAAAACCAATTGTTACATCATGTCAACACATGACCCACCTCACCTCGAACTAAACACTTTATAACTAGGTTAAATTGGGTTTAGATGGGGTAAGTGGGTTATGCCTAACTGTACCTAAAAATAACATGTTTCTTGGGGTTTTTCAAGCAATTTGTCAAGGTATTAGCATGAAGACATTGAATGTGGCTATAGTTAAGGTATGGAAGCGAAAAAACAATAGGGATATTGATTGATATGGTTGATATCAAGGGTGGATCTACACGCAAGAGCAAGTAGACAAGTGCCCACACTTAGAGCTATGAAACTAGCTAACCTAGATCGATTTTGGCTAATAAGTTTTAGGCCAAAAAGCTTATATTTTTTAAGTAAAAACATTTAAATCTAATCCTATCCATAACTTTACAAGTTACATCTTCAAATAAGTTGTGGCCCTGTGGGTTGGCTTTAGACTTAACATTGAATGTAAAGTAAATTATATATTTAATCACTAATAAAATATAAAGTTATATACTATAAAGTTACATTAAAGCATATATTAATCATCTATATACTTAAACCTTTTTTTGAATACAAATAATTAAGAATAATTCATGAAAAATAAAAAAATTTATCCAATTCAATGCCAATTCAACTCAAGCCAAACACGAAGTGGGCCATTATAGTTTAGGCTAATTCAATCTCAAGTTAAAATGGTTCAAGACCAAAAAAATCGAATTTTTTGAACGTAATCTTAATATTTTAGTTTGGTTTTGGAATAGTTTGAGCCAAAATTAGTAGCTCTACCTATACTCCATTTTGAAAATTTGGATATATATATATATATTTATTAAACGTAAGAGTTTAGGATTGCCCCATAATCTTTTTGTTCTAGTCTTACACACACTATTTTACTTTCTTCTCTCTTTCCTCCTCTTCCCATTTCCTTCAGCCTCTTGGTCCACCCCAACTGTAACAAGAACCATTTCCTTTTGCCTCTTATCTTTTGACCTATCCCACTTGCAACAACAAACACACCAAGCCCCACCCCCATCTGTGAGGTGCAATTCCATGGTTCAATTCAAAGCCTTAATGTGAGCTTCCATTCTCTATCTTGTATGTTCATACCCATTCTCTGCAACTGCATTAGATTATTATAGACATGAGACTTAGAAGCATTTTCAAAACTATATATTTTTTAATTAAAAAAGTTACATACTTACTTTGTCTATTCTATTTTTCATTTAGCATTTATTTGACAAAATTTATTTTAACTTTACCATGTTATGACGGAGCAGAATACATCTAAAACACGTGTAATATTTGTAGATATCTAATTTTATCCAGACCTTAAAAATTAAAGTAGACCCATGCATAAGTTCTAAAATTATCCTATTGAATATATATTTTTTTAAAAATTAATTGAGTGAAAATAAAAAATTTAAAGATATTTTTGGGTCCCAAATGTGAATAATATTGTTTAAAAATTGTTAAAAATAAAAAAATTAGAAAAAAGGAAAAAAAAAAGAGAACAAAAGAAAAAAGAAGTGTGAATTGAAGAAAAGCAAATCAAAGAAGGTGGGTGAAGGTGGAAAGAGTGAAAATGGGTGTTGGCCATGAGGAAAAATTGTTGAAAAAAGAGAAGAAAATGTTGAACAAAGTAGGAAAATGATGAAGAAGAGGAGAAATTGTTGAAAGAAGAGAAGAAAATGTTGAGGAGAAATTGTTGAAAGAAGAGAAGAAAATGTTGAACAAAGTAGGAAAATGATGAAGAAGAGGAGAAATTGTTGAAAGAAGAGAAGAAAATGTTGAACAAAGTTGGAAAATGATGAAAGAAGAGGAGAAATTGTTGAAAGAAGAAAAGAAAATGTTGAACAAAGTTGCAAAATGATGAAAGAAGAGAAGAAATTGTTGAAAGAAGAGAAGAAAATGTCGAATAAAGTTGGAAAATAATGAAAGAAGAGAAGAAAGTGTTGAAAAAAAGAGAAGAAAATGTTGGAAAAAAAAAGATGATGAATAAAGTCAATAAAGATTAGGTAGAAAGATGAAAATTAAGAATAAAAATTAAACAAAAAAAAAGAAAAAATCTACAATTAAACTACTATAAATAGCCCATACCAATCTCTCTTGAAACACATGACAAAAACCAAGACACTTAGAGAGCAAGAGGAGAAAGTGTATAAGAAGAGAAGAGGAGAGGGAGAGGAGAAGAAGAGAGAAAAAGAGAAAGATAGGAGTAAGGAAAGGGGTTTGAGAAAAAAAAATTTAAATCCCCTTGATTCTTCTAGTTTCTCTTGAACAAGCTCATCACACTGATTTTGAGAAGTTCAACTTTGCTTTTGGAATTCATCCTTATTCATATCTTGAATATCATATTTCCGGTCTTTATTAGGCCATTCAAGCACTCTAAACACAAGTTTCACTTATTTCTTTATGTTCTCCCATTGTTAGACATATTATTTTGTTGAATAATTATATGCTATTACAACTTTGCTTATACTTTTTCTACAAGTAAGTATTGAAGTATTGATTATTTGGAGTTGTTAAGAATAGTTGTGGTTTTGCTCCAACCACTTTACAATGTTCTATTTAGTTATAATTTTTCTAACTATTTTGATCCATTATCTTGATTAGAAAGAAAATTTCAATGATGGATAAATATAGTTGTTAGTTAACTGGCCACTATTAAACTATCTTGAGAAAAATCATGTTATGGACCTAGTCAGTTAACTGGCATGGTCCTATTAATACATTTTTGAAAAATTCCAATAATGGATAAATATAGTTGCCAGTTAATTGACCGCTATTGAACTATCCTGAGGGAAATTATATTACGAATCTAGTCAGTCAACTGGCATGATTCTATTGATACATTAGAAAGAAGCTCCCAATGATGGATAAATATAGTTGCGAGTCAACTTGCCACTATTGAACTATCCTAAGAGAAATCATGTTACAAATCTAATCAGTCAACTGACATGATTCTATTAATGCATTAAAAATAAACTCCTGACGATAGATGGATAAATATAGTTGCAAGTCAACTGGCCGCTATATAACTATTTTAAAGGAAATTATATCATGAGTTTAGACAGTCAACTGGTATGACTCTATTGAGGCATTTACAAATAATCTTAAATTACGATCACATGCAAAAATCAATTTATTTAACAAAAGACAAAGCATAATTTTGAAATCAAACGTAGCAAACACTAACGTGGTACCGAAAGGGCATTGTAGGGTGCTAATACCTTCCCTACACGTAACCAACCCCCGAACCCATTTTTCTATAATGCAGACCATACTCTTCGGTGTCCGACTTCACCATTTCAATTTAAGTCGGTGACGACTCTATTTTTTTTTTTATTTTCTAAAACCTCACCTAAACCTATTTTTTTTATCGCCGTTCCACATCACGTGTCGACAATATTAATTTGATAGTTTATAGTTTCCAATTCTTATGCCAGAAGCACTTGGGAAGAGGACTTGAAACATAAATTAGCCAAGAAGAAAGACTGACAAGGTTTAGAGATAACTCCCTTACAAGAAACCATCCCAAATTAGAAAAATCAATTTGGTATTTTAGTTATATGTTTTGATATATTTTGTCTTCAATTTATTTCAAATTAAAAGCTAGTTTGTATATTAGTTATATAAATGCTTTTGTTAATTTCTTGTTAGTTATAATTAAATTTCTCAAAAGAAAGCAATAACTATTGAGAGATATTCTTTCATGAAAAATATTTTTTTACAAGTTGAATTGAAAGACTTCCTAGCTGATCTTGGACAACGTCAACATATTTTAAGTTATCAATCTTGAAGAAGTTTAGAGAGCCTGTGATAAAACGTCCTTGTCAACCATAAAATCGTAACTTTCATCAAAGAAATGCTGAGAAAAAATTAAGGCATTTCAATCCTTGATAGATCAATGAATATGGCAATTCATTAGGTCAGAGTATAGCATAACAAAATAAATAAAAATTGTAATGCATTATTTTTCACTAGTGTATCTATGCTTAATGTTTACTTTAAAAAAAAAAAAAATTCTGGATCCACCATTGGTTGATATTAGAGATTAAAAGTGCAAATTGAGCTCTAAGCTTTATGAGTGAGTTTCTCATAGTAGTGAGAGCTTAATGGCAGTCTTAAAGTTAGGAATAAGGTGATATGGTTGCTCTAGGGTTTATGGCAACATGAAAGTTTTTTGAAACTATATAATACTGAAGAATGAAAGAGTAAAGACTGTAACTTGTAGAGAGAAAAGGTAGGGTTAGAGAATTTTTCTCATAAGACAATCCATGGGTTTTAATTTAGGAGCAAGCATGATGTCTAAGTATCATATTTATAGTTGTTATGAATCTTACAATCCTATTTATTTTGGTATAACAAAAAGAAAATAGAAACAAAAATGAAATAAAATATAAAACAATAAATAAAAGTGTGTGTAGAATATCTTAAAATATGAAGAAGAAAGAAAAAAGAAAATTTGCATAAATATAATTTCTCTTTCTTTTAATCCAATTCGAAAAATGTGACAAAGAAAAACTTACAAACATAGAATAAAAATTTAAAATGTTGATTTAGTTCTTATAGTTCTAGTTTTTATAATAAAGTTTGTTTCAACAAGCTTTTCATTTTTAATTTCAGAAAAAAAAAATTTCTTAGAAAGAGTCAATGCAAAAGAAAAATAAAACAAAACTTTCCATTGAAAAGAAATTTGATCCGTTAGATCTTAGGGCTTTGGAGAGGAATTCATCGTGGCCATTCAATCGCATTTCCCATAAACCCTTTTTTCTTTCGTCGCGGGGAGAGGGGTTCAGTGCCATTGACCAACTCTCCTTTAACTCCTTCATCTGCACAAACCAGTAGCCACGAAGACGAGAAGATGCTCTTGTCTCTTGGCTCGCTAGCACTGGTCTTTTTTCCTCTTGAACCGAAGACTCTCAGCTTCCGCTTTCTTCCACACTCGCACAGAGAATAGCGGCGTGATTTCTCCACATAGAAGGACCCGAAACTTATTTTCCACTCGGAACTTTTCCATCGATTCCGCTTCACCGAAGTTGTTGGCAGCTGGGGTCGTGGTCTCCAGCATTGAAACGAGCCGTGATTTTAAAATTTCTGGTTTAAGTTTCTTTGCCCTTGGAATGCTTTTGCGCCTGATTTGTCTTGTAGAGAACTTGCAATGTTTTAATGACTGCTTTGGAATTGATTCTTCAAATCAATTCCAAAGATGATGCACTGATAATTTTTAGTATGTTAATGGAATTGTTCCCAAATGAATTTGCTGGTGGGTTGGCATTGGGTGCTTGGGGTATTCTAGAATGAAAAATTGTTGGATATTTTATATGATTACAGCTTCTTCCATCTTTATTTTTATTTTTAAATTTGAATTGAAAATCTTAGTTATTTTTCCAAAATTATTTAACTTTACTGTCACTTTCCCTCATTCAGTTTCTCTCTTCATGATTTAGGATTTTTGGTGCTGTGAAAGATGCCTCGTACAACCACGGTAGAGTGCCCTGGTTGCCCTCCGCTTCGGGCTTTAACTTTCGATGCACTTGGTCTTATAAAAGGTGATTGATTACACATACCCATATTTTAGTTTTTCAAAATTAAGAGCTTATCCGACTCAAGTGTTCTGTTTTGGTTCATTTTGTGTCCTTGTGGTTTGCGTTAGTTATTGAATCTCGTAATACGCAAGGAGAAGTTGCGAGGGTAGTAGAAAGATGGGGTGAGCCAGACTCCTCGAAATGTGTGTTGGCTGTATCAATCAATGACCGAATGTCTGACCCGGTATGCGTTGTCTTGACAAAGGGTTAATTTTTTGACAGAAAATTCTTTACTTTTGTTCTTTTATCTTTCTAATGGGGAATATTATTGCTTGAATGTAGTTTGTTTTCTTATTTGTGTTTGATGGAATTTACGCTCCCAGAAATGCTCATAGAAAATAATAATTAAAAGTGAAAAAAAAAAGAAACCAAATTAAATTCTTAGTCGATATTAGTTTAATGGAGCTGTAGTTTTAGCTCAGCCAGTTCTCAATTCTTTGACCTTTCCATTCTTAGTTGTAGTTCTCTCTACCTTGGGTAAACTTATTTCAAAGGTTTAGTCATTGACATAACTTTGTGCCTCTCCTTCAAAGGATGGTGGGCTTAGGGTTCTCTAATCTAGGAAAACAATGGCATTCAAGAAAGCCAGTGAATAATGCTGTGCATGTCAATTTAATCATATTGCAAGATTCCTTTCAATTTTTGCATTTTGAGTATTGCCATTTCAAATTTATGAATATTGTTGTATTGGTTAGTAGGTCTTGTGGTATCTTAACCTGCCACGTGACTTATAGTTAATCAGGCTTCTGACATATTTTGCTTAATGCATACTAATTTATTATATCTAATTTTTCTCATCATGTTCCTATTATTTTATCTGGCATTGCAGTTATTAGCTGTGGCAAGGAAAAGGGGACAGGTGAGTTACGTCTCCATATCATTCATGATTCTGGAACATGCTTTGGTGTTAAATCTTTGTTGTTAACTGCTGAAGTACTTCATATGTACTTAACAGGTTGAGGTTCTGAACCATGTAAATGGAGACACTCAAGCTGTAATTTCAAATGCCAATCATGCAAGTCTTCAGTCTGATGAAAATGACATTGTTGGTTTGCATTTATTTTCAAAACAAAATATGGAGTTAGCTTCGAGGTAATATGTCATTGCCATTTAACAGTTCAAGTTTGTCTTTAGTACTTATCCTTATGATGTTATTCTTAATTATGTTGAAAATCAATTGACTCAGCAAAATTTCTTTATGAAGAATACCTCCAGTCTTGTTTGATGCAATGATGTGGATGAGACCTTTTTGATATGTTTAGATTGCTTTGTACTCTTTCTCTTAACTTGTTTTCTTTCCTAGTAGTTGATGCACACAATTGTATGCTATTGCTTTTCTAATAGTCATAGGTTAGAACTCGTGGAATGAAAGTTTGGATGTGAAGATCTGTATATTTTTCTTTCAATGCCTTGAGCATTCTTATATGATTTTTTATATTATAACATGCTGGAGGATCTGCTACTATATGTTATGTGGATGTACAAGTTTCCGATGATTACATTGTTAATTTATAATATATAGTATGAGTTTTAGTAATTATTTTAAAGTTTGTCTTCTGTTACTGCATGATGTGTTTGAATAAGCATCACTCAAGTATTGCTGTAGTTATATACTCTGGATTTTTATTTGTATGTTGTTTGAAATTCCGGATGACCATAGACAATATCTTCACATTATGCAAGTCCATTAGTTGTTTTCTCCCATGTTTGACATACTTTATTTGCTTGCAGTTTACTCTTGTACGAATGTGTGTAACTTGTAGCATCTACTTGATTCTCTGTACAACTTCCAAAATCATTCAGATGTAGTTTTTCTTGTTAGGTCTTGTACCTTACTTACGTGCACAACCAAAGGAAATGCAAGCATAAAGTCCATTGAATTTACCAATTCATCTACAGAATCTGCCTGTATAGGTTCTTCAAGGACTTGGAATGTATGTGCTGGTGGTAACATCTTATGTTGCAAGGTGGATGAAAGTGAGAAGTATGTTTTATTTGGAGGGTAAGTGCTTACAACTTGCATAAGTATGACATAGAAGCTTGAAAATTCAGAATGCAAATCAGCGTTGAACTGTTCAAATAATTTATTTTTTAATTTTGATAATAGAAGAGCAGAATAAAGAATTAAGTACAAGACAAATTCACAGACAGAAAAAAAAAGCAACTCACAATTTGTGGTACTTTGAAAAATAGAGTTTTGAGGGCTTTGGAGGATTTTGGAGGGTTAACTAAATATCTCTTTTTTCCCTCTCCTACTTGGAGAGGGAAGGCTCAAGGAAACCCTTCTCTTGCTTGGAATTTTTTTTTAATATTTTATTTTATTTTATTTTATAAGGAGGATAGGGAAATGAGGGATTTTTTAAGTTAATCTTCCCTAGCCCTCAAACCTTTTTTTTTTTTTTTTTTTCAGATTTCCCTCAATTTGGGAGGATTTGCAGGAGAAACTAATGAAATTTCTATCATCATTAGTTAAAAAACTGTTACTATTATATCCTTGTAAACATTTTTAAAATTCATCTAATTTAATGATGGGCATCAAATGTGACAATATAGTTTACTAATGAGATTATAAATTAGCTTCCCCTTTTTCTCTTCTGATTTCTTCCCTTCCCATTCCCTCCCACCTGCCAGAGATACTTTAAGAGCAGTGTTGTCATGGGGAGGAATGTGGATTGATTTGGCAACCCCAAAATATGCATCACATTGATGTGGCAAGGTGACGTGGCTGTGTCATGAAACTGATGTGGTCAGTTTGAGAAAATACACCAAAATAATTCAATAGAACAGAGAAAAATCACAAATGAGAGACTTCAGTGCAAATTAAATTATAAAAAAGGTACCAACGTTATAGATGCACTGCAAATAGGTGGTGGGTTTGGACGCAGATGTTCATCTAAAATTCTAACTGGAAATCTAGTGAAGGACAACCAAACAAGGGCTATGATGGTAACAAGTGATTCTCAGCCTTCTGCCCTTTTCCTAGAACACTACATTCTTTTAAGGCTTGAACTGGATTGCAGATGAAAGAAAGAAGCCAATCTCTATTTTCTTAGCTTTCCTTGGGTTTCTTTAGTTCAGACTGAGGTATTGGACTCAAATACCTCTTTATTTGAGAAACCATTCGCAGTTGAGTGATGTTAGTAGGAATAAAGAAGTGAAACTGTCTAAAAATTGAAAATGTGCGGCCTTTGTTGCATCACTAGAATATTGGTGCATCCTGGCTCGCCATGTCATGCAACTTTACGTGTGTAGCTGTTTTTGATGCGGTGGACTAAAAATCTGCATCCCATTTTTGTTGATGTGCTCAATGCAACCATTTGACAACACTGCCTAGAGTAAAAGGTTTCAAGAACTACTGGAGGCCTCCAAAGTGTGATCATTTGAATTAGAAATTTATAAAGATTGTGCAACAATTAGAAGTGTATAGTTGATGGAAGAATTTAGGAAAGGACTTCCCTTATGTCAAATCTATGAGAAACTAAACAAACACCATAACTAACTGTTTAACTCATGAAAAAGTTTAGAAAGAAGAGTGACATCTGTTATGTTATTTATATACTTCTGACCTTGGAAGCAATGACCATGACCTTTGTTGTCATTTAGGAAAGGCGTTGAAGTTAACATTTGGGATCTTGACAGCTACAGTAAGATTTGGAATGCCAAACCAGTGAGTCTTTACATCACCTCCCAGTTGTTATTATTTTTTCCACTATGGCCTTTTTCTTTTGCCTGTTTGTCTTTGAGTGGAGTACATTTTGGTTTCTATTAATGTTTCATTTTATCAATATTATTGTCCAATGCAGCCTCCTAAGAACAGTCTGGGTATATTTACACCTACCTGTTTTACATGTGCTACGTTTCTAAGCAAAGACGATCACCGTAAATTTGTTACTGGCACCAACAGCCATCAGGTGATTTTATTCTGAAAGTTCTGACAAAATTCTGTAATGAACCAATAAATTGTGTTTAAAATCATTAGCACTAATGAAAAAATTTCTCTAGTTTGATGTTAATATTTTTGAACAAGGTATGCTTGAATGATGCCATTGGGTTTTATGAGAAATCAAGTTTTCAAAAATACCATTTATCAAAAGATCCCTTTTGGTAATCTCTTTAAGTGCCTCTTTTACTCTTCTTCTACCTCTTTTTGTTGAACTAAAAATCATTTAATTAACTTTTCTTGTTGGAGTTTTTAGCAATCTTCTTTGCAAATGCCCAAACTTCTGTAACAAAGTTTTCATTATTTTTTCCTAAATAGGTGTAACAATCATTCTAAATCTTATTCTTTCTCGTATGTCCACTTATCCATCTCAACATTCTCATCTTTACTATCTCCATTTTTTGCTTTTGTTGGCTTTTCAAAGTTCAACACTTTCTACTATAGAGCATAGATAGTCTTATAGCCGTTTGGTAGAATTTCTCTTTAAGACTGCAAGGTATTTTGTCTCGAGGCATTTCTTTATTTCAACCATCCAGTTTGAATCGTGTGTATGACATTCCAATTAATTTTTTAATTACTTTATAAAATCGATCCAATACATCGAAGCCTTGACATTTGTGGTATGATGTGCTTCCTAATTTTTACTTCCACTAAATAAGCATAACATTGATATTTTTCTTATCATCAACTTTTAATTTTTTTGTGACTGACCTTTTATTATAATGAGATCTTTTCCCTAAAATGAACAGAGATGGAGTGAGTAACTAAGCTTTTAGACTACAGAGTGTATCTTACAAAACTCATTAATTCAAAAAAGGGAAAAGTCAGTGATCTGTTTTCTATTCTCTAGCAGCTCTGCTTAATTCCAAATGTTCTCAAACTCTCCAATTCGCTTGGTCTTCTAAACAGATTCGCCTCTATGACATCTCTGCTCAGCGAAGGCCTGTTCTTGCTTTTGATTTCCGAGAGACACCTATTAAAGCAGTGACTGAGGATATAGATAACTATTCAATCTATATAGGGAATGGGTCTGGTGACCTTGCTTCTGTTGATATGCGCACAGGTATGTCCAACGCTATTGGCGTTTACATGGAAATTTATAAATGCCATTGTTTGACATGATTACGTATCACGGTCTTGTTCATCGTTGTTGTGTGTCTTATATCTGTGATGGAAGTTTCTATATTATTTGATTGATTTCTTGTTTGTTCCTTCATCAATTTAGAAAATATTTGTATTTTAGGAGTTGTTACAAATGAGGCTATTGGCCCGCCTAAACATGCCTCTTACATTTGAGAAAGTTTCACCTTTACAGGAATTTTGTATAAATTAAGGGTGAGATTTTGAATTGTTGGAATGACGATTCACAGCTTGCTATTTACGTTAATGACCTATTTACATTAATGACCACATAAACTTCATTGATTAGGTCATCAAATTTACTTTATAAGTGTTTTATTGAGGAATAAGGTCTGTAGATATTGACCATCTCATATGTTAGTCTGCATGAAAACTAATCCAAGCATCTTCATACTGTTGCTTTAGTTGACAAAGTTTTGCCATTTTCCCTGATTTTAGCTTAAATTATCCTTAAGGTAATGAAATACCAATCCTATTAACAACATCCAACTTCAACATTACTTTGGCACATTATTTTAATATTTTTGAATGTTGAAGGTTATGCATAAAGATTTTAAGTAGCTACTTCGTTACTTGGGGCAAAGGAGAGGGGTGGGGGAGGGGTTAAAACTTAAAAGTAAATGCCTGGAGGGCAATTTAAGGTCTCCAGCCATGGAGACAATGGTTGGAATGAACATTGGGAACTGTTTTGGGTGATTAAAGTTCCATTCTGGGATTCAGATTACTATCCTGGATTTCAGTTATCAGCTGGCATCTGTGTAGGATCTTTCCTTAGTAGAAGGGGATCTTGATAATATTTGGACTCTTTATTTTATTTTATTTTATTTTTTTGTAAACTGGTTTTCCAATTTCTCCCTTATTACTCAAACAGATTTTTAAATTTTTATTTTTTAATTATTATTATAGAGAAGCCCCTTTAGAAATCCAAAGTTCCCTCTAATGTGAAGTCATTCATTTGGACCATAGTACTTTATAAGATTAAAATAATAATGTTGCGGCTTCGTAGACTGAATGAGGCTTGGTCTCCTAACATGCGTATGATGTGTCACACTAAACCATAAAAACTCAATTTTGCATTGCCGAGGTGCTAGTTATATTGGGAGTAAGATCCCGTTTGGATGGGCTTTTCTTAGTTAAAAGCACATTTTTTTCCCCCCAAAAAAAAAAAAAAAACTTGCTCTAGTTAAAATTTGCATTTGGATGGTTTTAAAAATAAGCAGAAGCAGGAGGTACTAGTTACATTGGGATTAAGAGCCCATTTGCCATTTGGATGGGACTTTTTTAGTTAAAAGCACATCTTTTAAGAAACTAGTAAAAAATTGCATTTGGATGGGCTTTCAAAATAGCAGAAGCTGGAAAAAGCCATAATATAACTTTTTCTTAAAGTCAAATTTGTTAACTTCTCAAATGGGTACTTGCTATAGATGAGAGAGAAAAGGACGGGTCATTCATTAATTTATATTTTGGGCAATAATGTCCTTGTACAATTTTTAAAATGACATTCTCTTTTCAAAGCAAACATCCAGGTTCACTACTAACTGCACATCTCTTCTTCTGCTCCTCCTTCTATCATCCCTATGTAAAACCCAATAAGCGTAGCCATGTGGGGTACAAGAGTTCTTCTCTTAATCAAATACTGTTTCACAAAGAACCTCTATACAGATACACAACCAGAAGGCCGTGCATTGACTCACAAGGATTCGGGAAGCAACCCAACAGTGACATCAACTGGTTGTACATAATGACCAAATGTAATGACCTTTGGTCATTGCAAATCCTCAATTGGACATCTTTGTCAATGAATAGAAAGGGTTGAATAGAAACAAATATTTTCAACAACTAGTCTCAAGTTGGCCAAGGGATGGCTAAGCCGAGAGTAGAAGTTGAATGCTTTTCTTGCTTTTAACTGTTTCAATTGTTAGCATTAGGTTGACCAAGAAATGGCTAAGCTGAGGGTAGAAGAGAGAGTGGAATAGCTGTAAACATGAACTGGAATGGAAATGTTGCTGCCTCTATTTTGTGATTATTAAACTGGTATTATAGTCTGCCGTAAAAGCTTTTGCTCATCATAATTATAATTATTAAACTTGTATTATCTTAGAATTATCAAAATTTAATTTATATTGAAACCTAAAATTTTCCAAATTATTAAAAGTACTTTTTATCTAAATGTTATATGAAAAATGTATTTTTTTGTGCCCTTTTAGTAATTTAATGATATGAAGTGTTTTTTCTTTATTTATATATCCAACAAAATTTTAACTGAAAAGCGGTTCTCGATTACTATATCCAAACACAAAATAGCTGAGTTTTGATATAAGTTCTTCTAGAAAAAGTAATATACAAAAGGCCCTTTTTTAAAAGCCTATACAAGTGGGCCCTAAGCTCTTTTATGTATTTTGGTGAACCTTGGGCATGCCCTTGAAGCTTGGAGCTTTTCCTTTTAATATATAGTTCTATGACTTTGGTAGGTGTAAGGAGAGCAAAGTGTTGTGGCAGTTTGCTTTTTACACCACTCTTTGGTATTTGTTTTGGAATAGGATTTTTTTCATGGCCTTCCTTTGGTTGACACCTTTTCCTTTCACTCTCTTTAAGGAGTATATCTTATTCTCCTTTTCTTTGTAGTCAATAGTTCTTTCCAATGATATTTCTTCTTTCGTCTCAAGAAAATAAAATACAACAACAACAACAACAACAATAACAAACTGAGCCTTTTCTCACTAGGTGGGGTTGACTACATGGATCAAACGTTATTATAAATTTCTATCCGAAACCAAATTTTCGGATATACTATTTAACCAAAGGTCTCTTTTAATCACTTTTTCAAGTGTCCTTTTTGGTCTTCCTTAACATCTCTTCACAGGATTATACACCATTTGGTCAATCTTTTTCACCGTGTCTTTTGCGGTCTTCTTTGTATATGCCCAAACTACCGTAATTTGGTTTCTGTCATTTTCTTCTCAATAGGTGCCACCCCAGCTCTCTCTTGAATACAATAATTTCGAATTTTGTCTTTTTTTGTATATCCACTCATCCATCTCAACATTCTCATTTCTGTCACTCTTATTTTTTACTCTTATTGACCTTTCAAAGCCCAACACTCACTATCATAGAGCATAATTGGTCTAATGGCAGTTTGATAAAACTTTCCTTTAAGCTTGATAGATATTTTGCGATCACAAATAACTTCCTATGTGGTTCTTCATTTCATCCATCCAGTTTGGATCCTGTGTGTGACATTCCCATCAATCTCCCTATTACTTTTTAAAATCGACCCAAGATATTGAAACTTGGACACTTGTGGTATACTATGTTCTCCAATTTTTATCTTCAAATCACTGTTTTCTCGCCTCTTGCTAAATTTACACTCCATATACTCTGTTTTATTTCGGCTTAAACGAAAACCCTTTGATTCTAAGGCTTCTCTCCATATTTCCAATTTATAATTAACCTCCTCTCTTGTTTCCCCTAGTAAGACTATGTCAACAACAAACAGCATACATTTCGAGACTACATATTGGATGTGTTTAGTAAGTACATCCATCACTAAAGTGAAAAGGTATGGACTTAAGGATAACCCTTGATGCAAACCAATCTTTTTGGGGAAATCTTTTGTTACCCTTCCTTGAGTTCGCACATTTGTTGTAACTTCATCGTATATATCCTTTATGGCAAGAATATAAGCAATACGAACACCCTTCTTTTCTAATGCCTTCCATAGGACTTCCCTTGACACTCTATCATAAACTTTTTCTAAATCAATAAAGACCATATGCAAATTTTTTCCTCTACTTCAGTACCATTCCATCAAACCTCGTAAAAGATAAATAGCTTCTGTGGTGGATCTTCCTGGCATAAAACCAAATTAGTTCTCTGATATATGAGTCTCTTTTTTTAATCTCTGTTCAATCATTCTTTCCAAAAGTTTCATAGTATGACTCAAGAAAATAAAATATAATAACTAAATTGCCTACATTATTTTATTTAGTATTCTTGAAGTGACATTTCTCTTTCATACATAACTTGTCCCAAATTAAGGGAGTTTCTATCTTATGGGTTTGTGTGAGTGCAGGTACTCACCCAAATTGTATGTCACAACTATTGCATCTTGATTGCATTAGTAGACATGAAGTATAGAACTACTATCTATTTTAGAGAAAAGAAAATTCTAAACATCTATAGTGTGTTCTTTTACCTGAAGCATGACTCTGTTAGTATAAAAATGAAATTAGAAGCTGGATTCTACTTAGTGCTCATGATTTGTGAATTTCCCTGATTGTGGGGGCTAAGCAGGGTGAGAATTATAAAATTTTAGAATTTACATGCTAGTTGTCCCCCATGGTTACTCATGTAAGTATACAAAGATGAGGATCTTCATCTGTCCTAGCCACTTTATGTATTGGCATCTGTTGTTAGGATTATCTGGACTCTTTGCTGTTGCCAGGTGCAATTGCATTGTGTTGGAGGTGTTATATTTATGTTGGTAATTGGTGTGTGTGTATATATATATGTATATATTTTCTTGCTTCTAATGTTGAGTTGATCGCTGAACAAGTTATTTTTTTTCCAGTTATTCTTGAATAATAACAATTTTGTTACAGGAAAGTTGTTAGGATGTTTTTCTGGCAAATGCTCTGGAAGCATCAGATCCATAGCCAGGCACCCTGAGAAACCCGTGATAGCTTCATGTGGTAAGCGCTGTAATCTATTTGTGCTAACCTTTACTTTAGGGAGGTAATAGTAGATAGATTATAGATGTAATTTGGTCTGTGTTTCCCTGTTTATGTCAAAATTCTGGCCTCTTGGATGCAGTCTTACAATGGATTAAACCTTGATTTATTATTATTTTTTTCCTTTTTTAAGTTATTGCTCAAATGATTTTTCTGCTTGTTGCCTTTAAAATCTTATGCTGTGTTATATACCTTCTTCATGATCATTTCTATGGCTTTATCGGTTGAAAATGGTACCAGGTATGTAGTCACCAACGTAAGATTTCTGGGTCTGATGAACATGTATTAACTTCTTGCTTCTTTCCTTTGTTTATTAATTTTTATTTTTTTATGCCTATCACTAAAGCTCATGCATGATGTTTGTAGGACTGGACAGCTATGTTCGATTTTGGGATACAAGGACAAGGCAGCTTCTTTCTGCAGTATGCTTTAAACCCTGTTTTTTGCTTTGCTAAAGCCAGTATGCTATAGAGGTTGTTATGGATGAATGTTAGGATATTAATGCCACCAGAAAGTATAGGACTTAATGATAATTTGCCCTTTACGTGGTTCTTTCTTACATTGACTTTTACATACTCATTGTGCCCTAGAATTTACATCTTTTGCTTTTCCTTCCCCTTCCCCTTCGTAAAAATGCCCTTCTTTCTAGCAATCTAAGATAAATATCCTCTATTGACACAAAATCTTTTATTTTTGTGCTAATTTTATATATATGTACAAAGAGTTCTATTTATTCAAACTAGTACAGATTGTTACCCTTTATGCATTACTTATTATCTTTCACAAAATGCGTAAATTGTTGGAATATCTTCTTCTGCAAAGAATTTTGATATGCTTATGTCATCTTGTGGAAAAGATTCACTTATTCCCTTTTGTGCAAGCCCACAGCGGCAACTTTGTGGCAATTAGTACTGCTAAAGGATTTTTCCCAGAAGAAAACTACAAAAATTTTACAGTTGGTGATGTTTACCTTTTTTTTTTGGGAACTCTGATGATGCATTTATTGCCTTATGTTCTGTTAATCTTCCTTAAGAGGTTATGCCGATTCTTAGTCAGGTGGTGACATTCTTTTCCATTAGTGACCAATGCGAGTTGCTTTCAAGAGTAGAATTTATTTCAGAAACTGCATAAAATTATGTGGTCAAGCCACCTTATAGGGGATAAAGGAAATTCTTTCTCCATTTGATTTTAAAATTTTCTTTTTTAATGAAGGAAATATATATGGGAAAATTGCAGAAAAGGAATTCCTTAAAAGATATTTATCCAGAAGGAACTATGATTACTGGATAGGAATTCCTTTGGAATTCTCCCAAAACTTATTATGAAAAGAGAGAAGCACATAGCGGGAGGATTGTCATCCTCCCAAGACAGGTAAAAAAGAAACAACAAAGATAGGTAATAAAAAGGGAGGAAACAATATCAGCTTAAGAGAGCCGTCCAATACCTCTGCAATTTAAAGAAAGAAATCCTGGTGTATGCCTATGAGCTAAAACCCAGTGAACCTATTTAAGGATAAACAAGTATGTTGATAGGGACTGTTCTGTTCTATTTAACTTATTCCTTAGTAGACTTGGGATTTAATTTAATTGAGAATTGCTGTGAGCAATCGTCAAATAATTGTGCAAACTCTTTGTAGCTGTCTTCTGTTTGTAGTAAAAGATTTGGTAAAATTAGTCATTTTAAAATAATTTTGTATTTTCTTGAACATAATCATTTGATTTATCTTCATTGGTTGCAGGTCTTCTTGAAGCAGCATCTTATGCATGTTGTTTTCGACTCTAACTTCATTGTTGATGGTTAGTCCATTTCTTGTTTCTTAATATGGTACTTCAAGATCTTCTGTTGGGAAGATAAACAAAAATGATTTTTGGGAGGATACAGATTTCGTTTTTTATTTTATTGAACCTGAAGTTTCAAAAACTTAAGAGAGACACCTCTAAAATCTTGTAAGATGCATAGATATATTTAGTTAAATATTCAGTTTATAACCAAAACAGGTTAAACAGGTTGCCAGGCATTTTAAAAGCCTATTGTGGCATTGTGAAAGTCTATGCGCTTGGAAACAATGCTTTTAAGGTTAGAATTAGAAAAAATATATTTAGTTATGGTGTTGAATGCAAGTAATTGTTAAAGCTTTTAGGCACATAGAAGTGTAAGGACATTTGGCTTGAGCTGAGGATTTTGTTGGGAGGTAGGATGCAAAACACCTTCCTCAAAATATTACAATGCTTTGTTGACTATAATTTTTTGATTTCCCTCTTGTTTTTATTTTGTTTTCTTGACTCCAGGTATTTTTATCATTTAATTTTATCGAGCGTTTGATCCTGTAATATTTGTGTATTTCGAAACCTTTTGAGATTTTTGACACAGTTACTGTTTTTGGTGATTGATGTCCAGCATGGCTGCTTATATCTCATTTTAAATGCAGAGATAGCCTCAGGAACAGACGGGCTACAACGTGAGGATCAAATGACGAATAATATTTCACTCGGGGAAGTATTTGAAGTATTGCCTTTGAAAAGAAAAAAGTCTTCTATCAACAAAAAAACCAGCATTGATACCAAAGAAAGCATAAGTAAGAAATCTAAGCGGAAGAAAGGACACAAGAATTCTGAAGGAAATGATCTAAATGAGGGAAGCACGTCAAAATCAAGACAAAAGTAACGCAAAATTCCAGATAAATTGGTTACTGCATGATGTATACTACACTAGATATCAAGTAATTTTGTGATGCATGATGACAGAGGTAGGAAAATCTGAATTCTAGCAGGAATAGATGGCTTTGTAATTAGATGAGCTTGGAGGTTAAATTTTGGGAGAGTAACTTTAATTGATGTAGCCTCGGTGGTGTTAGTTCAATTTTGTTAGTTCTTTATGCTCAATAGAGATAATTATTTTAACTTATTCAACGTGACAAGGTTGGCATATCGTCAAAGGTTACGGCAAAAGTGTCGAGAATCGATTTATTGGAGCCATAATTGTTATAGTAAGTGTCTATGTTTGGGTGTATTTTGATAGGAAAAAAGGTAAAATTAATTCTGGCTTATTATAATTGATTTTGGTAAAAAGGAAAGTTTTGCTTTTCTGGCTAAAAAAGTTAATTCTTCTCATATAAAATGTGAATTTATTATTTTATCATCATTTAATAACATTCAATTATTATAATTAAAAGTTGTCATATATAATTTTATATTTAAAAGTCATTTTAGTTATTTTATCCAAACACAATTAATTTTTATAAAATTAACTTTGACATAACTTTAAAAATAATTTAATTTTAAATAAATAGTTTTTAATATCAAATATTTTTAAAGTCATTTTATTAATATTAATTTTGTTTACAGTTATACCAACCAGACCTTTAGTTTTGTTGCATATATTATATAGGATCTTGTGTGTGAGCAAAGAAAAATGTTGCACACACACTTCTCTCTAAGAGGCCATGACACTACGCGTTTTCCGTTATACAATTTCAAAATAAATAAATCTCTCTACTGGAACAAAGAAAGCTAGTACTGATTTTTGATGCTAATGCTAATTGTAAGTAATACTCTTGCAAGATTTCTCATTCTTTGTTCCAGTAGAGGGATCTCGAAATTTTTGAATATTCGTTTCTTATGTCCTGCTAGCCTCTTAGTGCAGCAGACTCTGGCTATATAAATTTGTTACCTCAGGTAAAATTTGCTTATTTACTTTCATATATGGCTAGGCTTGAAATTTTCGGTCCTCTTATGTTCAAATATGATTAGGAAATATGGATCATTAGCTCTCATTGATATACAATCATTTGGGATTCCTTACATTAAGTTGGTTTTTCATCAGTAATTAATGATGTCTTTCTTATTAGATTTTCTTAATCTCAGTAACTAGGCATTCCTTGATTATTGTCTTTGAAGAACTTCTTTGATTCTAAATACCATTTTGTCTATCTTTAGGCAATTATGTCTTTGCGATAAAGAGAAAGAAGACTTCCCTTTTGGTTCTAATTGATTGAGTTCCTAAATTATGATGTAATTTGTTTGATTATTACATGTCTCAAGTTGTCTTTTTGGGCTGGTTTGATTTTGAAAGTTAGGGGTGGACATTGGGTGGGGCGGTTTGGGTTGGGACAAAATTCTTTCAATCCAGTTGAACCCAATCTTTTATTAAGTTAGTCCAACCCCAGTAAAAAAATTTTTCAAACCAACATTCTTAGGTTAGAATGATCCGGTTTCGCTTGGGTGGGTTAGTTTAGGTTAGGATGGGGACGAACGAATGTGAGGCGAGCGGTAAAATGAATATGAGGTTCGATTAACTATTGAGGACCCAAAGTGTCAAAGTGTGATGATTAGATAAGAGATGAGCCAAAATGAGAAGAGGTGAGTCAAGACAAGGTGGGAGGAGGTAAGGGATTAACGTTGACTGTTAGAAACGATGAGATAACAAACGAAACTTGTAGCTTGTGAGAGAGGGAGTCAAGGGACCGAGGGTTCAAGACGAGAGAGGGAGGAGTGGTGTTAGTTTGTTGAAGTTGAGTTGCCTCTTGCCTGTTTGGGTTAGGATGGGGACGAACGAACGTGAGGCGAGCGGTGGAACGAGGATGAGGTTCGATCAACTATTGAGAACCCAAAGTGTCGAAGCGTGATGATTAGATAAGAGATAAGCCAAAATGAGAAGAGGCGAATCAAGACAAGGTGGGAGGAGGTAAGGAATTAGCGTTGACTGTTAGAAATGACGAGACAACGAACGAGACTTGTAGTTCGTGAGAGAGGGAGTCGAGGGACCGAGGAGTGGTGTTGGTTTGCTAAAGTTGAGTTGCCTCTTGCCTGCTTGTGCTTGCAGAAGCTTTAGGGCAAGCTAAAAAATGATATCATTTTGCAAAACGATGCTATTTTATAATATCAGAATTCAGAAACTATATATATATAGCATAAGAATTGAAAATATATATATATATGTAAATTTTGTTGAATATCCGCGACAACCCAATGTGGAGAGGATAAAAATCTAACCGCATTCAATTTACCCTATCTTAAGCCAAAATATTACATAATATTTATTTTACCCCATTTTAATCCAGTTTAAATTTTTTTTTTTACGGTTTGAGATGGGTTAAAACGGTTTGACCCGGTCCAATACACACCTCTACTGAAAGTTATTCTAATTGAAAATGAGGTTGACAGGAATTAAAAAAAACAAAATTTCCTAAATGGGATCTCCCGAAAAATTTTGAACAAATTGGTGCGGAGGCTAGCCAGCTATGTTCCAAAAGCAAGCATTAAATAACTGCTTGCTTTGGTGACTCTCAACTTTACTGTGTCCTTTAACTGATTGATAAATTGCCATCATTTTAGAAGTCAGAATCAAATTAAAGAAAGGATGCTCTTCAAGAGAGTATGAAAGTGCATTAGATTTATTATAGGCTTGATTGCTTCTTGTCTCACATGCACAGAAAGATAGAGAACTGAGGGAGGCTTCTGCAGACATTAGGTCCTTGAAGAGTTCGTACGCTATGTAGCTATAACAATAGAATTAAGGTAGGCATTTCATACTTAATTTTAGATTATTTATTTTAATTTATGTGATTTTAAGTGTGTACATCCAATATAAAATTTTCACATGATGAACACCCATTTTTTCATGGTCAACTCAGGGAGAGGGGGTGAGAGCGTGAAACCAACAGAATGGTGAAAACTATCGTCTTTGAAGCTGGTCCGAGTTGAGTTAGATGGAAATCACTTTGTGGATGAATTGACAAGCACTTATTGCACAAGGAACGAGCTACTGTAAGGGGTCAACAAGATCGTTAGTCATATTAAATGCACACCATCGCAGCGAACAAGTCAAAAAGTAAGATATGATAAAATCTTGGAAGTATTGATTAAAAGGCATGTGTATTAGACCTTCCATCCATAGGACAATTATTAACAAGACAGCAAAGTTGAAATATGAGTGGAATAGATTGATAGTTATATAGGCAAGAAAAATAGGAGAGATGCGTCCGAGAAATTATGAGTTATTTTTAGATGTGACAGTAGTAGTTAGATGGAAAATAATAGTAAATTTGTATCACCATCTTACGTAGAACAGTCCATATCTATCGATACTAATAATAGAGCCTGGCACTGAAGCTGTCATGTGTTGTAATTTGCTAAATTTATTTGTTGCCCATTATTGTAACAACACGTGTTACATTATCATAAAAAGTTGTCTTGTTTTTTTTATTTATTATTTTAAAATTAAAATTAAAATTTATTATTATTTTTAAATAATTTTTTTAATTTTATAAATTAGGTCGCGTAATCTACTAACTTACCCCGAGATAAGATAAGTTAGAATTTTTTTAGTTTGTAATTATGTAGACCGAAGTGTCTTATCCAATTAATAATGTACCACTACAAGTTAAGTGAGTCGACCTTCTTTGACAGTATTATTTGTTAGGTTCCTTCCCTTTTTTATTACGTGTTAACTACTAAAAATTTTTTTTCCCGGCCCTACAAAAGGACAGTGTCTATTGCATTGATGCCTTCCAGTTATCAGGAAATATACTATTTTTCCGACATTGATTTGAATTTGAAAATTCAAACAATTTGGAATTCTAAATTTTTAAGGAAATTTTAGTATTTTTGGGTCAAATCTGATGGAGGATGAAATATTTAAAAGTATTATTTTTGTTATATATTTTTCTAAAAAGCATTAAAAATATTTCCCTTTAATACAAATAATCTGATTTCAAATTTTGATTTAACAAAATTATTACATGTTTCTAGAAATTTTTAAGATCAAGTTGAAAAAGATAAAAAAGTTTAACAATCTACCTCTTTGATTTATTCATCTCACTCCTATATTAGATTTTAATAAAACAAAAAAAGAGACAAAAACCAAGAAGGCCGGCCAAGGCTAGAGACCATACCGGGCCTCACCCTTTCTCTGCACTTTACATTTTCTTTGTTCTAATTATTTTTATTGAAAGGATCATATACGTCCATAATTCTGTAGCAATGCTTTATAATTTAATTTTTACATTGGCTGTGCAGCTGTCAAATTTAAATGACAAATGTTTCTTATTATATTTGGTTTTTGAATACTTAATTTATTCTCATTATACAATGTAATCATCAACAAAGAAAGTATAATTAAATAAAGTAAAAAGTATGATAAACATGAATCTTCACCGTATTGCAAACCAAACTAGAAGAGTAATGTCCTTTGTAAGGTTGGAATTCTTTGTTAATAATCTTTGATTTATAAGTATATTTGTAATCTAAGATATTATATTTGTTGAGTTCTTAAAATTAAATTATACTCTTAAAAATTTAACATTTAAATTTTTAAATTTTTATTAATTTTAATGATTTTTTTATAATTTAATATATAAATTTTATTTTTTTATTTATTTTTCTCTTCATTATATATTATAATTTTAAAAAAAATTAAGAAATCCAGTACAAATCTCCCACACTTCTTGTACGGACATAAGCGGCAAAAGATCATGAAAGAGAATAAAAAATAGAGATGACGTAACAAAAATTAGAAGGTGAAATAAAAAAAATTTCTTTTTTACCTCGCTTTTCTTTTTTGCTTTTTCTCAGAGTCTTTTGCAATTGCAGGAACTGCAGAGGATGTGTCTCCCCTCCTGTACACCCCATGAATCTGAAGCATTACGTGTCTGTACACCTCAAGAATTTGAACTATTTCGCGCGGTAGTCGGGTCTTTTTCTTTACAAAGACTTGGGTTGACTCGAATAAACATTTTTTTAAGAAGATTTGCGCGCTCGCTCTCTAAAGGTAGCTCGGAAGTCTATCCCTTTAGGTGTGACAAAGGATCCACAAGCCTTGGAAGGAAGCAGGACATTTGGTGATTTCTATAGTGTTCTTTTTTTTTTTTTTTTGGTGATTCTATATTGCTCTTTATTTGGTTCTACATCAGTCAATCTGAGTTTTCTTTTTAGCATCATGCATTTATTTATGTGAAACTTAAAATATTTTTTATTTGATAATCAAATGTTAATTTTTTTTTATATAAAAAAATCATTGAAGCAAGTATAGCCTCTCTTAATAATAAAATCTTTTTCATATATATAACCTACATTAAAATCAATATAGCATATTTAACAGATTAAATTATTTATCAATTATGTCAAATTTTAATTACCATCATGCATTTTTATACCTCTAATAATTTGCCGGCGTCCTAGTGCTGTAACATTTATTGCTGCCCCAAAAGTGTCATTTTAGAATCTCATATTCAAATTTGAGGTTTCATGTGTGTTAAGTAAGTTATTACTCTTCCACTTACAAAATAAACTTTGATAATTTGATTTGAATTATTTATCTATATTATTTTTTAATGTTAATAATTTTTTATTTATTTTTAATTTTTATTAAAATATATTCTTTCAATCAATAACTCTTTTCTCGCTCTTAATTTTATATGTATCCTTCACTTCTTCTATAGTTGAGTCCCCCATCCAATGGTAGGAACCCCGATCCCTGATATTAGGTGCAATTGATTTAGTGAGTGCCAAAGCTCTCAGTTTGAGTTGAATCTGTATAGTTATAGTATCTATTAACATGTTCAAAGTTGAATGTTGGCCATATCATACACTAAATTGCAAAGCTTTTAGTGTAAGTAGTGATTGGTAATTCTTTGTTGGATTTTTAAATTAGGTTTTTCAAATTCCTTTTTCTTTAAACTTAAATTAATCCCCAATTTCCCTGGTTCAACTAATAAATTGTGGTGCTAATACCATAAAGTTGGCCACCTCAATTTGTTGCTACTGATCTCTTTAGTGTTAATTTGTGCCACAATAGAAATATCTGTTTTAAATACGAGAAACTTATCATTAAAAAAACTTTAAAAGAAGGAAAGCCTTATTTTTTAAATGAGATTTTTTGTTTCTCTCTTGTAACAGTTGTAAACACTTAATTTGGTTTGAATTTTTGAAAATTAAAGTAGACTCATGTGTAAGTTTTAAAATTATCCTATTTAAATATATATTTTTTTAAAAACTAATTAAATAAAAATAAAAATTAATTAAAAAACTTTTGAAAATTAAAGTAGACTCATGTGCACGAAAATTTTAAAATTATTCTAAGTCCCCATCAGATGGGTGGTGACCTTTTGGTATTATATTCTAATATGGATAAAACAGTATCTTTCAATTTTTATTTATTTTCTAATACTTAGAAGATAATTAAAAGGGGATAATCTATAAATATCTAATTTTGTTTAGATTTTAAAAAGATAAAAAAAATAAAATAAAAATAAATTAAAAATAAATTAAAAATAAAAATTAAGAATTAAAAAAAGAAAAAAGGGAAAATAAAAAGGGTTAGATGCATGAGAGAAAATTAGATGTATATAAGGAGTTAGATATATGAGAAAAAATTATATGAATGAAAGAAAGTTAGATGTATGAGAGAAGATTAGATGAATGAAAGAAAATAAGAAAGTTAGATACATGAGAGAAGTAAGAAAGTTAGATGCATAAGAGAAGATTAGATGAATGAAAGAAAATTAGATGTACCAGAGAAATAAATGTATAAAAGAGTAGGTAAATATATGAGAGGAGTTAGATCTATTAAAGAAAATTTGGTGCATCAAAGATAGTTGCATAATCCGTCTAAAACCGTGACTTCTCCCACAACCAGAACTCACTCCTCTCCTAGTCGGCACCCCGGATCGCGGTTTCCCATCACGCACTTACCCTGGGGAATGCTATTCTGCATCAGAGCCCTGCAACACCACTGCAATGTCCTGCTACTAAGACGCCTCCGGCACTCGAGGTGAAGCTAAAGCGCAGTCCGGAGCCAACACCAGTTAACTCTTCGTGTAACTGAGGTAGCCCTAAAACTTCACCCAGGCCAGCCAGTGCATCAAAAGATCTCTTCCATCTCACTTGCGCACGCCATCTCTGCACCTTGTATCACGAAACAGACGCACGTGAAAGGAGCGGCGAGAAGAAGGCTCCATTTACACCGACTCTTGTCCGGACCAGAACTCAGTCCACTTCACCTAAGACGCAGGACCCATTTCTTTCACTCTTTCGTGGTCCCTGTCTTTGCTCCGAAGAAACCAGCGACTTTGACTAGAGCTTGGCGCTGTCGCTCACTGTGCTACCGGGATTCCGGGGTTCTGACCACTGACTGGGCTTCGTTGCTGCATTGTTCTCTTTCAGAGGGCCTCATCACCACACCGTCACCCTGAGTAGACTCAGTTCAGAGTCGTGGTTGTCGCACCGCCTTGCCTCGCCACTGTGAAGTCCCGTTTCCTTTCGAGAATTGCGCCACCGGTGCCCTCTTGGAAGGACACGTTTGCCGCTGTCACTAAAGAAGCCGTCATTCGAACTCACCTTGTTGCAGTATTACAAATCAAGAAGCCCGTCGGGTTCGCAGAAAGGAACAGTGCCACGCCGCCGCTGCTACTGGTAGAGCAGTCACGTTGCCACGCTTTCCACTGCTAAACTCGGCCTTGTGAGTTAAAACTAGTGTTGCTTGAAATCTAGAATCTGAAATCAAAAGGTATGGCTCATCCTCTAAATTTACACTGCTAGCTTGTTTCAGTTCTACCATGGATTGGTGGGTGGTATGTCTGGTTATTTAATTCTTTCTGGGTGTTTGGCCTTTTGTAGGAATTACTGTGTGATAGCTTCCAGTTGGATTGAGTTTGCTATGTTATTTCTGGCAGTAAATTTTAATTGGCTCGGTTAGGGTTCATTATGCATTTTTTAGCTTAATTCATTACGATTTAATCAATTGGAATTTTGGTCGGATTTTAGGCTGTCTCATATTCTTGAATCTCATTAGATCTTTGAAAAATCTTAATGTTGTATTTTATCTTCATGACAAGTTGGTTGCTAAGTAGGCCTTGTAGCTTATTTAGACTTTGATTTTGATTTTAACATATTAAATTTTAGTTACTATGGATTATAACTGTGTTTACTCTGGTATATCTTGAACTATAAAATGGGATTTTATTTAAATAATTTATAAAATTTTGACTTGAAATAGGAAGGAGACTTTTACTTTACAAAGACTTGGTTGAATTGAAGTTGTATGTACATTTAAGAAGCTTATACGCTCGATCTGTATATGTAGCTCTGAAGTCTATCCCAAATGGTGTGAAAAAGGATTAACAAGCTTTGAACAAAGTCGAGTGGAGAGTTGTGGAAGGAAGAAGGCCATTTGGTGATTTCTGTAGTGCTCTTCATTGGTTCGTACATCAGCCAAACTGTGAGTTTCTGTGGTCCCCTCTTTCTGTGTTTCTTTTTCTTTTTTTTTTTCTCTCTTTTTTATTTTTAGCATCATGCATCTTTAAATCTCTTAATAATTTGGCAGTACATTAGTAGTGTAATGATGTATTAAGTGATTTCTTACTTCTCTCGTTATCAATAAAAAAACATTTCTGATAATTTTATTTGAATTTTTGATTTTTATTAATTTTTTATTTTGATAACTTTTCATCTATCATTTTAATTTATATTAAAATATACTCTATGTATATTACTTTTTTCTCTTTGTTAATTATATATTTATTTCTCTCTTAGTGCATCTCCTACCTTTAAATTCCCCCTCCAAAGGTAGGAAATCCAAATCCTTATTAATTAGGTGCAATTGATTTGGTGAGAGAAAAAGCTGTCAATTTGGGTTAAATCTTTCTGGTTATAGTATCTATTTCCATGTTGAAAGTTGAATGTCGGCCATGTCATACCCTAAATTGCAAAGTCTTTAGTTTAAGTAGTGATTGGTAATTCTTAGTTGGGTTAGTTTCTTCAAACTGGAATTAATCCCCAATTTCCCCAGTTCAACTAATAAATTGTTGTGCTTATGTCATAAACTTGGCCATCTCAATTTGTTGATATTGATCTCCTGAGTGTTAATTTGTGCCACAGTAGAAATTTCTGTTTTACATACAAGAAACTTATCATTAAAAGATCCTCAAAAAAAAAAGAAAAGCCTTATTTTTCAAAGGGACTTTTTGTTTCCCGCTTATGACAGTGATCGAGATACCTATTGCAGGCTATCTTCGGAGGCTGTGATGGATAACATGGAAGGAAGGGAGCATGTCCAAGTTGATGTCCAAGCCTTATCGGTAACTTACTTGAAAGAAAAGTTGGAGAGACTTTCTCCTCTATCCCCTGAGTGCAGCATATATCGAGTTCCTCCACAAACACGTCGAATTAATGAAGAAGCATTCACGCCTAGAATAATTTCAATTGGTCCGCTCCATCACAACAATGAGAAATTGAAACCTATGGAGGAACACAAATTGCGGTTCTTGACAGACTTCCTGTCAAGGACTGGAGTAAGCCTAGATGACTACTTTGATGTTTTCAAGAATAAAGAGGTACAATTACGTAATTGTTATGCAGATGCCATTGAATTTAACAGTGACAAGTTTATTGAAATCATTTTGGTGGATGCTACTTTCATTGTGGAAGCCTTCTTGAGATGCAGCTTCCCGAAGCTGCGGCATGATAATGACCGTTTCTTTAGTAGACCATGGAAGATGCGTGGGGTTAGAAAGGATATGCTTTTGATTGAAAATCAGCTTCCTTTCTTCATCATTGAGGAGGTTCTGTCGGTAGCCCAATCAGTGATTCCAATAGAAAATGATATCAGGTGTACAGCGATCCAACTTACCTATAACTTCTTCAAAAAAAAGCTGTTCTTACCAGATGTTAAATTGGAAATGGAAAAACTATATCATGCAAAAATAGAACATTTGATTGACTTTGTTAGAAGTTGTCATTTGCCAACAGAGCTGCCACATAAAGATAAGCTTCATTCTATGACCATACCTAGTGCTACTCAACTGCACCAGGCTGGAGTTAAGTTTAAGACTTGGAATGGTGGAAATATTTTTGATATACGATTTAAAGATGGAATTTTGGAAATTCCTAGCATTCGAATTTATAAAGGAACTGAACTTTTTTGGCAAAATCTCATCGCATATGAACGTTGTCACTTTAATTATAGTTATGTTAATGATTATGTATTCATAATTGATCGCCTAATTGACACCCCAGGCGATGTAGAGTTGCTTGTCCAGAATGGAATTCTTGAAACTAAGCTAGGTGATAGTCAAGAGGTGGCTTCTCTCATCAACAAACTTGATTCAGGGACAAGTATGGACTGGAAAAATTTCCGCTTCACAGATCTTTGTGAAGAGTTGAATAATTACTACAAAGTTCCTTGGCATCAATGGAAGGCAGCCTTGAAACAAGATTATTTTAACAATCCATGGGCCATTATCTCTCTCATTGCAGCAGTTGTGCTTCTCATACTCACCTTTATACAAACTATTTTTTCTGTCATCTCTTACTATAAATAGGTGCCACTATTATGAATGTGTTTGTCATCTACTTACTCATTTGTGTTTATCCTTAAGTTATCCTTCAACTTGTATTACGTTTAAGTAAGTTCTATAGATATGTATCTTAAAGTTGTTAAATAAAATGTGTTTGATGTGTATTTCCAAAGGTCTCTTTACTCTCTTTTAAAGCGAGTTCTGCATTGCCCAAGTCTCATATTTTAAAAGCTTTAAAGAAACTCAATTATGGGCCAGAGAACAAGATATTGAGAGGTGGTTTTGTGGACACATGCTAGAGGGCCTAAATCAAGTAGAGTTGGTGGATTTGCCCCCTTACGCGTGGAGATATGTAGATCCAGTTGGTGGATGCTACTTTCATTGTGGAAGCCTTCTTGAGAAATAGCTCTGCAAGCTAAAGTATGAAAATGACCATCTCTTCAGCAAACCATGGAAGGTACAAGGTGTTGAAAATGATGTGCTTTTCTTTGAAAATCAGCTTCTTTTCTTCATCATTGAGGAGGATCTTTCACTAGCTAAATCAGTGATTCCCACAGATATGATATCGGGCATTCAGCAATCAAGCTTACTTATGACATCTTTAAAAAAAGGGAGCATTTAGTAAGTGTTGGTAACTTTGATGTGGAACAATTGTACCAATCAAAAAAAGAACATTTTTGTTTATTTTGTTAGAATTAGTCATTTGCCACCAAAGCTGCCATCTCAAGTTGATCTTGGTTCTGTAACCATACAAAATGCAACTAATTGCATTAAGCAAGAATCAGGTTTGAAGTTGGAAAAAGTGGAAACTTGTGTGATATACGATTTAGAAAAGATGATGGGATTTTAGAAATTCCTCGCTTATAAATGTATTGCACAACTGAACATTTTTCCAAAATCTCATTGCATGTGAATGTTGTCACTTTGATTACAATTATATTAATGATTACGTATTCATGATTGATTGCCTAATTGACACCCAGGTGATGTAGATTTGCTTGTCCAGAGTGATATTCTTGAATCTAAGCTAGCTGGTGGGGTAGCTTCTTCCATCAACAAACTTCATCCAGGGAAAATTTTGTTCCGGGCAAATTTCCACTTTACTTATCTGTGTAAAGACTTGAACGATTACTGCCGAGTTCCTTGGCATATGGAAGGTAGCCATGAAACATGATTATTTTAGCAATCTATGGGCCATTATCTCTTTCATTGCAGCAGTTGTGCTTCTCATACTCACCTTTATACAAACGGTTTTTTCTGTCATCTCTTTCTATAAATAGGTGCCATTGTTATGACTGTTTGTCATCTACTCATTTGGGTTTATGCCAAAGTTATCCTTCAACTTGTGATTCCCTTTAAATAGGTTCTATAGATATATATATTAAAGTGTTTAAATAAATGTATTTGATGCGTATTTCAAAAGGTCTCTTTACTCTCTTTTAAAGGAAATTAAAGCAAATTCTACATTGCCAAGTCTCACATGTTTAAAAGCTTTAAAGAAACTAAATTATGGGCTAGAGAACAAGATACTGAAAGGTGGGTTTGTGGGCACAAGCAAGAGGGGCAAGTTGAGTTGCTGGATTTGCCCCCATATACGCAAGGATATGTAAATCCAGTCCAAGGCAGCTTTTTCTTCTTCTCTCTCAAATAAGAGGGCGGAATAATCCTTGAAAACAGAGAAGTACACACCTCAGACAGTTAACTGAATTAAAGATTAAAAAAAGTTAAATTAATTAAAAGAAAAAAAGAGGATTGAATTGTGTATGCACCAAAATATACGAATTTACAAAACAAACATCTTCAAGCAGCAAAATATAGAACTCAATGAATCATCTGTAAAACAAGCTTAAAATAAAGCAAGCAGGACATCAAAAGCCCTTTTAAAACTCATCCAAACGCATGAGTGTTTTTGGTTATTGATGTCCAGCATGGCTGCTCATCTCTCATTTTGAATGCAGAGACAGCCTCAATAATAGACCAGCTACAACATGAGGAGCAAACTACGAATGAATTTGACTCAGGGAAGTATTTGAAGTATTACCTTTGAAAAGAAAGAAGTCTTCTACCAACAAAAAAAAAAAAAAAAACAGCATGGATACCAAAGAAAGCAAAAGTAAGAAATCTAAGCAGAAGAAAGGACACAAGAATTATGAAGGAAATGATCGAAATGAGGGAATCACGTCAAAATCAAGAAAAAAGGAACGTAAAATTCTAGATGGATTGAATACTGCGTGATGTGTACAACACTAGATATCAAGTAATTTTGGGATGCATGCTGACAAAGGAAAGAAAATCTGAATTCTAGCAGGAATAGATGGCTTTGTAATTAGATAAGCTTGGAGGTTAAATCTTGAGAAAGTAACTTTCTAATTGATGTAGCCTAGGTGGTGTTAGTTCAATTTCGTTAGTTTTTTATGCTTGAAAGAGACAATTGTTTTAACTAGTTCAACGTGACAAGGTTGTTATATCTGCAAAGGTTATGGCAAAAATGTAAAATTAATTTTGGTTTATTAGAATTGATTTTGGTAGAAGGGAAAGTTTTGCTTTTCCGACTAAAAAAATTAATTCTACTCATACAAAATGTGAATCTATTATTTTATCATCATTTAATAACATTCAATTATTCTAATTAAAAATTTTTATATTTTATATTTAAAAGTGATTTTAGTTATTTTATCCAAACACTATTAATTTTTATAACATCAATTTGGAATAACATTAAAAAATAATTTAATTAAAATAAATAGTTATTAAATACCAAATACTTTTTAATTAATTTTATTAAAATGAATTTTGTTTATAGTTATACCAACCCGACCTTTAGTTTTGCTGTTTATACTTAAATTAAGTAAGTTTTATAAAATTTATGAATAATTTTGTTTTTTTTTTAACTTTATAACTTATTAACTTTATATTGAGAAGAAAGAGGAAAAAAAAGATTGTGTTCTCTCCTTTTGCCCTAATTGTGGGCATATGAGATATTAGCATTAAAAAAAATAGTGCAGCACATATATTTTCAAACAATTTTTTTTTGAATTTTATCGTTCTCAACACTAGTTTGAAATATATTTCATGTAGACAAGTTTTTTTTTTTTAAATTGTGTCCAAAAATTATCTTACAAAATAGTTTTAGAAAATGAAAAACAATAATGACTTTCAAATATACCATTTTTTTTTTCCAGAAAAGTCCCGAATATTGGGATTGTCCAACGCTGGAGCTTTGTGTTCCTCTGCAGCTCTCTGTGTGTTCACTCCTCTCTCGATCAAGGTCGTGAGTGGCACAATCCTAGTCTCCAACAATTGATGATCAACATCATAACTAGTTTCTTCTCGATTACTGGTACAAATTTTTAATTATAAAAAAAAGTTGAAATTACTTTCTTTGTGAGATTCGAATTTTTCTCATTTGTAAATATTATTATAATTTAAAGCCTTAAATTTGTTTGATTATAATAACTGAACCATTACGTGTTAGTACACCCCAAGAATTTGAACCATTTCGTGGGGCGTTAGTAAAGTCTTTTTCTTTACAAGGACTTAGTTGAATTGAATATGTATGTATATTCAAGAAGCTTGTGCGCTCGCTCTGTATATATAGCTCTGAAGTCTATCCCAAATGGTGTGAGAAAGGATGAACAAGCTTTGAACAAAGTGGCCTGGAGAGTTGTGGAAGGAAGAAGGCCATTTGGTGATTTCTGTAGTGCTCTTCATTGGTTCCTACATCAGCCAAACTGTGAGTTTCTGTGGTCCCCTCTTTCTATGTTTCTTTTTCTTTTTTATCTCTCTTTTTTATTTTAAACATCGTGCATCTTTAAATCTCTTAATAGTTTGCCAGTACGTCAGTGGTGTAATAATGTAGTAAGTGACTTTTTACTTCTCTAATTATCAAAAAAAATTTTGATAATTTTATTTGAATCTTTTACCTTTATTATTTTTAATCTTAGTGATTTTTCATCTATCATTTTAATTTATATTAAAATATATTATATGTATCTTCTTTTTTTTTATGAATTATGTATTTATCTCTCTCTTAATGCATCCCCTACCTTTAAATCCCCCTCCAAAGGTAGAAAATCCAAATCCTTATTAATTAGGTGCAATTGATTTGGTGAGAGAAAAAGCTGTCAATTTGGTTTAAATCTGTCTGGTTATAGTACTATTTACATGTTGAAAGTTGAATGTCGGCCATGTCATACCCTAAATTGCAAAGTCCTTAGTGTAAGTAGTGATTGGTAATTCTTAGTTGGATTAATTTCTTCAAACTTGAATTAATCCCCAGTTTCCCCAGTTCAACTAATAAATTGTCGTGCTCATGTCATAAACTTGGCCATCTCAATTTGTTGGTATTGATCTCCTTAGTGTTAATTTGTGCCACAGTAGAATTTTCTGTTTTAAATACAAGAAACTTATCATTGAAAGATCCTCAAAAAAAGAAGAAAAGCCTTATTTTTCAAAGGGGATTTTTTGTTTCTCCTGAGTGCAGGCTATCTTCGGAGGCTGTGATGGATAGCATGGAAGGAAGGGAGCATGTCCAAGTTGATGTCCAAGCCTTATCGGTAACTTGCTTGAAAGAAAAGTTGGAGAGGCTTTCTCCTCTATCCCCTGAGTGCAGCATATATCGAGTTCCTCCACAAACACGCCGAACTAATGAAGAAGCATTCACGCCTAGAATAATTTCAATTGGTCCGCTCCATCACAACAATGAGAAATTGAAACCTATGGAGGAACACAAATTGCGGTTCTTGAAAGACTTCCTGTCAAGGACCGGAGTAAGCCTAGATAGCTACATTCATTTTTTCAAGAATAAAGAGGTACAATTACGGAATTGTTATGCAGATGCCATTGAATTTAACAGTGACAAGTTTATTCTAATCATTTTGGTGGATGCTACTTTCATTGTGGAAGCCTTCTTGAGATACCGCTTCCCGAAGCTGCGGCATGATAATGACCATTTCTTTAGTAGACCATGGAAGATGCTGTGGTGTTAGAAAATATATGCTTTTAATTGAAAATCAGCTTCCTTTTTTCATCATTGAGGAGGTTCTGTCGTTAGCCCAATCAGTGATTCCCATAGAAAATGATATCAGGTGTACAGCGATCCAACTTACTTATAACTTCTTAAAAAAAAAAAGCTGTTCTTACTAGATGTTAAATTGGATATGGAAAAATTATACCATGCAGAAATAGAACATTTGATTGACTTGAATTACTACCTTGAATTTTCCGTTCAAACTCAGAATTTTGAATATGTATTAAGTACTTTGTTATCATTTTTTGCGTTATAAAAAAATTTTAATAATTTAATTTAGACTCTCTACTTCTATTATTTTTTATTTTAATAATTTTTTATTTATCTCTTTAATTTATATTAAAATATATTATATAGATCTTTTTTTTATTATCTTTTTTTCTTTCTTAAATTTAATATATATATATATATATATATATATATATATATATATATCTATCTTTTACTGCATCCCTTACGTTGAGATCCCCATACAAAGTTAAGGCATCTATCATTAGTCCAGTTGATGTGGTGAGTGCCAAAACTGCTAATTTGAGTTGAATCTGTCTAGTTATAGTATCTATTTACATATGAAAGTTGAATGCCGGATACATCATACACTAAATTGCGAAGTTTTTAGTGTAAGCAGTGATTGGTAATTTTTAGTGGTGTAGACGCTTAATCTTATTTAGACTCTAAAAAATTAAAATAGATACGTGTGGATTTAAATTTTTTATTTAAATATATATATTTTTAAAATTAATTGAATAAAAATAATAAAATTTTAAAGATATTTTTAAATTTAGAATATGAATAACATTATTTAAAAATTAAAAATTAAAAAAAGGAAATAAGAGTAGATAAAAATAATAATAGAGTTACATAGAAAAAGGTTGGCAAAAAAGAAAAGATGGGTAGTTGACTGGTAGTTACGATAGAGGGATTGGTAGTTGAGGGGTAGTCAAGGGGGAACCAAGAAAAAGGAAAAACAGCACCTTCACCTCTCGGGGGCACACTACTGCACTTTGGAGAATAGCAAATTGCTGCACTCCCCAGTCTCCATCGCCCCAAAGGAACGCAGCACCCAAAATCGAAAACTCCTCTGCTGCACCTTCGAGAAACGGCACCTTTTTTTTCAACCCACACGGCTCGACTTCTGCACTCACACTTCAGCGCGGTTTTCTTTCATCTTCGCCTACGCCCGGACAAAATACACAATCCGTCTCCTTTATCCACGCAGGCGTCTAGAACCGTGACTTCTCCCACAACCAGAACTCACTCCTCTCCTAGTCGGCAACCCGGATCTCGGTTTCCCATCACGCACTTACCCTGGGGAATGCTATTCTGCATCAGAGCCCTGCAACACCACTGCAATGTCCTTCTACTAAGACGCCCGCGGCACTCGAGGTGAAGCTAAAGCGCAGTCCCGAGCCAACACCAGTTAACTCTTCCTGTAACTGAGGTGGCCAACACCCCGACGCCTTTGGCCTCCTAAAACTTCACCCAGGCCAGCCAGTGCATCAAAGATCTCTTCCATCTCACTTGCGCACGCCATCTCTGCACCTTGTATCACGAAACAGACGCACGTGAAAGAAGCGGCGAGACGAAGGCTCCATTTACACCGGCTCTTGTCCCGACCAGAACTTAGTCCACTTCACCTAAGACGCAAGACCCATTTCTTTCACTCTTTCGTGGTCCCTGTCTTTGCTCCGAAGAAACCAGCGACTTTGACTAGAGCTTGGCGCTGTCGCTCACTGTGCTACCGTTATTCCGGGGTTCTCGCCACTGATTGGGCTTCGTTGCTGCAGTGTTCTCTTTCAGAGGGCCTCATCACCACACCGTCACCCTGAGTAGACTCAGTTCAGAGTCGTGGTTGTCGCACCGCCGTGCCTCGCCACTGTGAAGTCCCGTTTCCTTTCGAGAATTGCGCCAACGGTGCCCTCTTGGAAGGACACGTTTGCCGCTGTCACTAAACAAGCCGTCATTCGAACTCACCTTGTTGCAGTACTACAAATCAAGAAGCCCGTCGGGTTCGCAGAAAGGAACAGTGCCACGCCGCTGCTGCTACTGGTAGAGCAGTCACGTTGCCACGCTTTCCACTGCTAAACTCGACCTTGTGAGTTAAAACTAGTGTTGCTTGAAATCTAGAATCTGAAATCAAAAGGTATGGCTCATCCTCTAAATTTACACTGCTAGCTTGTTTCAGTTCTACCATGGATTGGTGGGTGGTATGTCTGGTTATTTAATTCTTTCTGGGTGTTTGGCCTTTTGTAGGAATTACTGTGTGATAGCTTCCAGTTGGATTGAGTTTGCTATGTTATTTCTGGCAGTAAATTTTAATTGGCTCGGTTAGGGTTCATTATGCATTTTTTAGCTTAATTCATTACGATTTAATCAATTGGAATTTTGGTCGGATTTTAGGCTGTCTCATATTCTTGAATCTCATTAGATCTTTGAAAAATCTTAATGTTGTATTTTATCTTCATGACAAGTTGGTTGCTAAGTAGACCTTGTAGCTTATTTAGACTTTGATCTTGATTTTAACATATTAAATTTTAGTTACTATGGATTATAACTGTGTTTACTCTGGTATATCTTGAACTATAAAATGGGATTTTGTTTAAATAATTTAGAAAATTTTGACTTGAAATAGGAAGGAGACTTTTTCAATTATCTTTAAAACTTTAGACAGTAATAGGAAGGGGAGTTCTCAAAATTATTTCATAAAATTATTTATTTTTAAAACTTCACACTGAAATAGAAAAAAAAATTTCATAAAATTATTATTTTAAAATCCAATTTGAAATAGAAACAGAATTCTTTTTACTAGAATCAATTTATTTTAAAAAAAAATTTCAATTTAGAATGGACAGGGATTATTCTTAAAATTTTTTTAAGAAAAACTATCATAAATTAATCAAGTAAATTAATCAAATCATTTTGAATAGTAAAAAGGTATTTAGAGTATTAACATATTCCCTAAAATGTAAATAACTCGAACCCAATCTTTGAAAAGTAACTTCTTTTTAATTAAGTATTCGATTTCACCTTTAGATAATTTAAGTCGGTGTCAAACTCCAAAACCAAAATTTAGGGTCAACAAGTGGGATTAATTAAATTAGGTTTTTCATATTCCCTTTTCTTTTTCTTCAAACTTAAATTAATCTCCAGTTTTCCAAGTTGAACTAATAAATTGTTGTGCTTGTACCATAAAGTTGGCCCCCTCAATTTGTTGCTACTGATTTTTTTGTTTCTCGCTGGTTGCAGTGATCAAGATATATATTGCAGGTTACCTTTGGAGGCTATGATTGATAGCATGGAAGGAAGTAAGCAAGTCCAAGTTGATATAGAAGTCTTCCCACTAGTTACTCGCTTGGGAAAAAAGTTGGAGAGGCTTTCTCCTTTGTCCACTGAATGCAGCATATATCGAGCTCCTCCAAACCTACGCCAAAGTAATGCAAAAGCATTCACACCTACGGTAATTTCAATTGGTCCGCTACATCACAACAATGAGAAATTGAAACGTATGGAGGAACATAAATTGCGGTTCTTGAAAGACTTCCTGCAAAGAACTAAAGTGACCCTAGGTGACTACATTAATGTTTTCAAGAATAAGGAAGTACAATTACGTAATTGTTATGCAGAAGCCATTGAATTTGATAGTGATAAGTTTATTGAAATCATTTTGGTGGATGCTACTTTCATTGTGGAAGTCTTCTTGAGAAATAACTCTACAAAGCTGCGCTATGATAATGACTATTTCTTCAGCAAACCATGGAAGGTACATGTTATTAAAAATGATATGCTGTTGCTTGAAAATCAGATTCCTTTCTTTATCATTAAGGAGGTTTTATTGCTAACCAAATCATTGATTCCTATAGAAAATGATGTCTGGCGTTCAGCAATCATGCTTACCCATGACTTTTTCAAAAAAGGGGCGGCCTTAGAAGAAGTTGGTAACTTTGATCTGGAAAAACTGTGCAGATCAAGAATAGAACATTTTATTGATTTTGTTAGAATTTGTTATTTGCCAACTGAGCTGCCACCTCAAGGTGAGCTTCATTCTGTGTCCATACCTAGTGCAACTCAATTGCGTCAAGCAGGGATCAGGTTTGAAGTTGGGAGAAGTGAAAATGTGTTTGGTATACAGTTTAGAAAAGATGATGGGATTTTGGAGATTCCTCGCTTCCGAATCTATCACTCTACTGAATATATTCTACGAAATTTCATTGCATATGAAAAGAGTCACTTTGATCAAAGTTATGTTAATGATTATGTATACATAATTGATCGCCTAATTGACACCCCAGGTGATGTAGAATTGCTTGTCAAGAGTGAGATTCTTGAATTTAATCTAGCTGATTATCAAGAGGTGGCTTCTTTCATCAACAAACTTGATCCAGGGCAAATTTTGAACCGGAAAAAATTCCACTTTGTAAGTCTTTGTAAAGATTTGAATGATTACTGCAGAGTTCCTTGGTTTAAATGGAAGGCAACCTTGAAACGTGATTATTTTAACAATCCATGGGCCATTATCTCTTTCATTGCAGCAGCTGTGCTTCTCATACTCACCTTTGTACAGACTGTTTATTCTGTCATCGATTACCATATATAAATAGGTGCCACTATTATGAATGTATTTGTCATCTACTCATTTGTGTTTATGCCAAAGTTATCCTTCAACTTGTGATTCCGTTTAAATAAGTTCTATAGATATGTATGTAAGTGTCTGTTCTCCATTTCTGAACATTGCAAGTTTCCATAACTCATATTCAGAGACGTTGCATGAACATTACAAAAATGTTGGCAACAATCAGAGATGTTGCATGAACATTACCAAAATGTTGGCAACATTCAGAGACGTTGGCAATGTTTCAACATCTGCCTCCTTGGTTTCTTATGTTTTTGAACATTGGCCACCATTGAAGCTAGCGTTTCTGAATGTTGGCCATTGAAACTTTAGTTTTTGACTATTGGGTAGAGCCAATGTGCGTAACAGACCATTAAGTGGTCCGTTTCCAGTGTTTCCACGGCTGTTTGGAGTGGATTCCAAAGGGCATTGCCGTCTTTGATGGGACGACATTGCAACACCCTAAGAACTATATATACAGAGTCCCTGTCTCAGTTTCTCACCATTTAGAAGTGTAAAACACTTTAGTACACCATCAGAGAGTGAGAAGAGCTGAGTCAGATGCATCTTGTAGGCAATTTTTAACTTGAAGTTTTGCAATAGCTAGAGGTTAGTTTTCTTCCGCTTTTACTTTGTTTTAGATGTCCAATATATGCTTACAGTTGGTATCAGAGCTTCATACGGTCTTTGCCTTGCTGCATTTTTCAATATGAAAATTTTGCAACTTTCATACCGTCGAGTTACTTCATGCATGGGTAATTTTCATGTTTTGATTGTATAAAATTGATTCTCATGAAATTATGATCTATTTTGGCTTTAGAAACGTCGAAAAAGACGTCTAGAATCTCCAAAAAATGTTAGGTTTTTCGGTGGGTCTAACACGGTTCGGGTCGGGTTGAGATGACTTGGCTGGAGGTTGAAGACGACATAAATGACACATCATTTTATCTGCACAACACGTCAACTGATGTGAGTGACACATCATTTTGGATGGTTTCAGCCACTTCCCACTTGAAACGCATCGTTTCACTTAAGTTTTGAGCTAGGATTTTGGGCCTGGTTCAGGCCTGTTTGGGTTGGCCTATCGGATTTCAAACAAAAAAAAAAGCAGTTAGTTCGGGCTTTATGGTGCGGGTTGGGCTTTTTGGGCTATTATTTAGGGCCTCTTTGGGTTCCACGATTTGGCCCATCTGTATTCCAAAAAACAAAATGGTGGTGGACTTCCAGTTTTTGGGCCGATTTGGGCTACTATTTTGGGCTTTTCGACATGTTCTATTCAGAATTTAGCCTAATATGATCAAAATTTCATGTTTGAGATTTTTGTATTAAAAATATATATTTATTATTTTGGACAAAATTTTGCATAGCCCATTTGAAATTTAATATTTATTTTTGTCCAAACTTTATGATTGAAAATGTCATATGCCCAATATTTGAAATTTGTTTTTGGGAGTGTTTTGGCATATTTAATTTGAGGCAAATTTTAATTAACTAGTCATATTTTGGACTAGTTGATTAATTAATTATTTAAATTTCTTTTATGCAAGCTTACTTTTACATATTTGTTTAGTTATAAATAAGCATGTAGTCCTTTTAAAATGTCATATAATTAGTGTAATTTTAGTTTAATTAGAGTTTAGCTACAGCATCTTTAATTATTCTAAAATTACACATTATAAAATAAAATCACATATAGTAAAAGACATAAAATTGTAATTAATATATATGATGTGATAATCATTATCCCACAGGAATGTTATCATATTATATATGTTTAATTAGGATGAGATGGTAAATTTTCTTTTTCCTTAATTACCCACAGGATTTAAGAAAGAGATAATTTACTAGTTTCATCATAAAGTAGCATGAACCTAATTGAATAAAGCTTAGCCTACAAGCAATTTTATTTGTTACTAGGCTCATGTTTTTAAAATATATGTTTTACATTGGTAAGACATATCATATGAAATAATTAGTTGCCTCAAATTTTGACATAGCATATTATGCATCTTTTCAACCCATTAGTATCTTCGACTTCTAAGTTCCTGAACTAAATGATGATAATTACAAAACTTGGAAAGAGAAAATTCTTCTACAATTAGGGTGGATGGACGTTGACTATGCTCTAAGAAAGAAAAAACCTCCTACGCCCACAGACGCTAGCAGTGCTTCAGAGGTTAATGTTTATGAACGCTGGGAGTGATCTAACTGTCTCAGCATGATGTACATAAAGACTAAGATATCTGCAAGTATTCGTGGATCAATAGGAATGCATGAACACGTCCAAGACCTGCTGAAGGCCATTGACGAACAATATGAGTTATCTGACAAGGCCTTAGCAAGCACCCTAATGACAAGGTTATCTTCAATGAAACTCACTGGCATAAGGGGCATGCAAGAGCACATAATGCAAATGAGGGATATAGTGGCTCAGTTGAAGAGTCTATAGGTTGAGATGTCTAAGTCCTTCCTTGTGCACTTCATTTTGAACTTTCTACCACCTTAGTAAAGACCTTTCAAAATCTCTTACAATACACATAAAAAGAAATTGTCTATTAATGCATTATTGACTATGTGTATTCAAGAGGAAGGAAGGCTCCTAACTAATATGGGAGAGAGTGCACATTTGGTCATACAAGAAAAGAGTAAAAAAGCAAGGCAAGGCTAAAGGAAAGGGCAAGGCACCTATTCAAGTCGGCATCAAGAAGGAGTCCAAGTGCTTTTTCTGTCAAAAGAAAAGACACATGAAGAAGGATTGCACCAAATTCAAAGCCTGGCTTGAAAAGAAAGGTAACTCAACCTCACTCTTTTGTTATGAATCTAATATGGTAGATGTTACTAGTAATACATGGTGGATTGATTCTGGTGCTACAATCCATATCTCTAATACCTTATAGGACTTTTTAGACCTACGGAAACCAGTGGGCAATGAGCAATACATTTATTCAGAAGACAAGATGGGCTCACAAGTAGAAGGCATAGGAACATACAGATTAGTATTAGATACTAGTTTTGTATTGATTTTGAAAATGACTTGTATTCATTTCAGTTTCAAACCTTGTACCATTTAGATATTCCTTCAACTTTTTAGATAATTTATTCCAATTATCTTATAAATCTGATGTTATTGGAAAAGGTACAGTTTGTCATGATCTATTTCAACTTCAATTACAAGACAATACATCTTATGATTCAATGCATATTTCTAGCAATATAGGTATTAAGAGAAGTATTACTGATGAAAATTCCTCTATATTATGGTATCGTAGACTTGGTCATATCTCAATAAAGAGGATGAAAATGTTAGTAAAAGATGGAGTATTTAGTACTCTTAACTTTGCTGACTTTGATACTTGTATAGACTGCATTAAAGGAAAGCAGACTAATAAGACCAAGAAAGGTGCTAAGAGGAGTTCTACCTTATTAGAAATCATACATACAGATATCTATAGTCCAGATATGGACTCTAGAATCAAAAATACTTTATTACCTTTATAGATGATTACTCACGATACATATTTTTCTATCTTTTAAATAATAAAAATAAGGCATTAAATGCCTTTAAGGCTTTTAAGGCAGAAGTAAATAAACAATGTGGAAAACAAATTAAGATAGTGAGATCAGATAGAGATGGTGAGTATTATGGTAGATACACTGAAGATGGACAAGCATCAGGTCCATTTGCTAGGTTTCTTCAAGAACATGGGATTGTTGCCCAATACACCATGCCTAGATCTCCGGATCAAAACGGTATAGCTGAAAGAAGAAACCAAACATTAATGGACATGGTGCAGAGCATGCTTAGCAACTCCAAACTTTCTAAGTCCTTGTGGACTGAAGCCCTCAAGATGGCTGTGTATATTCTTAACCGAGTTTCGACCAAGGCGTTAAAAAGATGCCATTTGAGCTATGAAAAGGTTGGAAACCCAATTTAAGACATATGCACATTTGGGGATGCCTGTCAAAAATTAGGGTTTACAATCCACAAGAGAAAAAGTTAGACCCAAGGACCATTAATGGCTATTTTATTAGGTATGCTGAAAGGTCCAAGGGATACAGGTTTTACTATCTCATAGTACTAGGATTGTGGAATCAAGGAATGCAAAATTTCTTGAGTATGACTTGATCAGTGGGAGTGATTGAATTCGAAACTTAGATTCTGAACAAGATCATTTTGGTTCTCAAGCTTCCACATCAAGTGATAGATTGGTTATAATTCACGCCCCTCAAGTATAAATGGGTATTGAACAACTAATCATCGAGACTCCATAATCTGTTGACTAGGGCCAAGTTAATCCGGTTGATCAATAATTACCAGAACTATTGAACAACTAGTTGAACAATATCCTCTTCAAGAGGATGTTGAGACAAGATTAAGAAGATCAACTAGGATAAGGAGGTCAGTAATTCCTAGTAACTATACAGTGTACCTAGAAGAATCTGACTACAACATTGTAGCCAAGAATAATCCATAGACATTTTCACAAGCCATTAGTTGCAGAGAATCTGAATTGTGGCACAATGCCATGAAAGAAGAGATGGATTCCATGGCATCTAATAGAGTCTAGGATCTTGTCGAGTTGTTTAGTGGCTCTAAAGTCATTGCATGTAAATGGGTCTACAAAACTAAAAGGGACTTATCAGGCAATATCGAGAGATATAAGGCAAGACTCGTGGCCAAGGGATTCACTCAAAGGGAAAGAATTGATTACAATGAGACCTTTTCTCCTGTATCTAGAAAAGATTCTCTCTGTATGATAATGGCATTAGTTGCCCATTTTAATCTAGAACTGCATCAAATGGATGTAAAGACAGCATTTCTCAATAGAGAACTAGAGGATAAGGTGTATATGAAACAACCTGAAGGATTCTCCTCTAGTGCCGGTGAGCATTTGGTTTGCAAGCTTAATAAATCCATATATGGATTGAAACAGGTCTCACGCCAATGGTATCTTAAGTTTCATGATATCATTTTCTCATTTGATTTTGTGAAAAATATTATGGATCAGTGTATATACCAGTAGGTTAGTAGGAGTAGAATCTATTTCCTTGTGCTATATGTGGATGACATATTACTTGCAACTAATGATAGACAAATGCTATACAAGGTGAAACAGTTTCTCTCAAAGAACTTTGATATGAAATATATGGGTGAGGCATCTTATGTCATTGGCATCAAGATCCATAGAGATAGAACTCAATATTTATTGGGTCTATCACAAGAAACCTATATCAATAGAGTCTTAGAGAGTTTTCGGATTAAGGATTGTTCATCAAGTGTAGCACCTATTGTGAAGGGTGATAAGTTCAATTTGAACCAGTGCCTGAAGAATGACCTTGAGAAGGAACAGATACATAATGTGCCATATGCTTCTGCTATTGGAAGCCTTATGTATGCTCAAGTTTGCACAAAACCTGACATTGCTTTCGCAGTCGGCATGTTAGGGAGATATCCAAGTAATCCAGGAATGGACCATTGAAAGCTGCAAAGAAGGTGATGAGGTACCTTAAGGGTACTAAACACTACATGTTGATATATAGACGAACTGAGAATCTTGAGATAGTTAGCTACTCTGATTCAGATTTCGCCGGATGTGTTGATTCACGAAAATCAATATTAGGATACATTTTTATGCTTGCCGGAGGAGCACAAAGCAGACTTTGACTGCTACTTCTACCATGGAGACTGAGTTCGTATCTTGCTTTGAGGCAACCTCACATGGTGTATGGCTAAAGAGCTTTATCTTTGAACTTAGAATAATTGATTCTATCTTAAGGCCATTGAAGATATATTGTGACAACTCAGTTGCTATTTTTCTGGCTAAGAATAATAAGAGTGGAAATCGAAGCAAACATATCGATATTAAGTACTTAGCTATCCAGGAACGTGTCAAAGAAAATAAAGTCACTATTGAACACGTAAGCACTGAGTTGATGATAGCTAATCTTTAACCAAAGGGATCCGACCAACAGGGTTTAAGGATCATATAACTAGAATGGGACTTGGTCCCACACATTGAGATTTTGATGTAAACTTTTCATCATTTGTAATAAAGCTCTTATTTTATGTATGTTGTTTTCTCTTTCTGTGTGCACATCTATATTTGAGAATAACAACAATTAAGAAGACCCTGAATAAGCATAGGGCTTATTCATTAAATTATAGTGGGTTTGAGGAAATAAAATACATTGTAATACATGGAAGGTAATACTCGCTTTAAGAGGACTCATCGCCATGATTTATGTATAGTTTTTTACTGTTGGAATTCAAACTGTGAAAACATTATAGAGTATACGAACCAAGTGGGAGAATGTAAGTGTCTATTCTCCATTTCTGAACGTTGCAAGTTTCCATAACTCACATTCAGAGATGTTGCATGAACATTACAAAAATGTTGGCAACATTCAGAGACGTTGCATGAATATTACAAAAATGTTGGCAACATTTAGAGATGTTGGCAATGTTTCAACATCTGCCTCCTCAGTTTCAGATGTTTTTAAACATTGGCCACCATTGAAGCTAGAGTTTCTGAATGTTGGCCATTGAAACTTCAATTTCTGACTGTTGGGTGGAGCCAACATGCGTAACAGACCATTAAGTGCTCCATTTCCAGCATTTCCACGTTTGTTTGGAGTGGATTCCGAAGGGCATTGCCATCTTTTATGGGAAGATATTACAACACCTTGAGCATTATATATTTCTCACCATCCAGAAGCACAAAACACTTCAGTACACCATCAAAGAGTAAGAAGTGCTGAGTTAGAAGCATCCCATAGGCGATTTTTGACTTGATGTTTTGCAATGGCTGGAGGTTAGTTTTCTTCCACTTTTACTTTGTTTTGGATGTCATTGTATGTTGTAGATATCCAATATATGCTTACAATGTATCATAAAGTTGTTAAATAAAATGTGTTTGATGTGTATTTCAAAAGCTCTCCTTACTCTCTTTGAAAACAAGTTCTACATTGCCCAAGTCTCATATGTTAAAAGGCTTTGAAGAAACTAAATTATGACTAGAGAACAAGACATTAAGAGGTGGGTTTGCAGGAACATGCAAGAGGGGCTAAGTCAAGTTGAGTTGGTAGATTTGCCCTCTTGCGTGCATGGATATATATACATCCAGCTAAAGGAACTTTTTCTTCTTCTCTCTCGAATACGAGGGCAAAATAATCCTTGAGAACAATGTGATATACACCTTAGACAATCAACTGAACTACTAAGGATGAATAAAAGTTAAATGAACAAAAATAAAAAGCCCCGAATACTGGGGTTCTCCAACGCTGGAGCTTTGTGTTCTTCTCCAGCTCTCTGTGTGTTCACTTGTCTCTCGATCAAAGTCGTGAGTGGCACAATCCAAGTCTCCAACAATTGACGATAAACATTATAAGTAGTTTCTTCTCGATTGCTGGTGCAAATTTTAAATTATTAAAAAAAAGTTGAAATTACTTTCTTTGTGAGATTCAAATTTTTCTCATTTGTAAACATTATTATAATTTAAAGCTTAAATTTGTTTGATTATAATAACTGAACCATTATGAGTTAGTACACCCCAAGAATTTGAACCATTTCGTGAGGCGTTAGCAAAAGTCTTTTTCTTTACAAGGACTTGGTTGAATTGAATATGTATGTATATTCAAGAAGCTTGTGCGCTCGCTCTGTTTATATAGCTCTGAAGTCTATCCCAAATGGTGTGAGAAAGGATTAACAAGCTTTGAACAAAGTGGACTGGAGAGTTATGGAAGGAAGGAGACCATTTGGTGATTTCTGTAGCTCTCTTCATTGGTTCCTACATTAGCCAAACTGTGATTTTCTTGGTCCCCACTAGGGGTAGGCATTGGACCGGGTCAAATTGTTTCAACCCGTCCCAAACAATAAAAAAAAAAAAAATTGGACTGAGGTAAAATAAATATTATGTAATATTTTGGCTTAAGATGGGTAAACTGGGTGGGGCTGGATTTTTGTTCCCTCTCCATTGGGTTACCGCAGGTACCCAACAAAATTTACATATATATATATATTTCAATTCTTATGCTATATATATATATTTTTTTTTTTTCTGAATTCTGATATTATAAAATAGCGTCATTTTGCAAAATGATGTCATTTTTTAACTTGCCCTAAAACTTCTGTAAGCACAAGCAGGCAAGAGGCAGCTTAACTTCAGCAAACCAACACCACTCCTCCCTCCATCGTCTCAAACCCTCGGTCCCTTGACTTCCTCTCTCACGAGCTACAAGTCTCGTTCGTTTTCAACAGTTAATGCTAATCCCTTACCTCTTCCCACTTTGTCTTGACTCGCCTCTTTTCATTTTGCCTCATCTCTTGTCTAATCATCACACTTCAACACTTTGGGTCCTTAATAGTCGATCGAACCTCATCTTCGTTCTACTGCTCGCCTCACATTCATTCATCCCCATCCTAACCCAAACTAACCCACCCAAGTGAAACCGAAACATTCCAACCCAAGAATGTTGGTTTGAAGAATTTTTTGACTGGGGTTGGATTAACTTAATAAGAGATTAGGTTCAACTGGGTTAAGAGAATTTTGCCCCAACCCAAACCACCCCACCCAATGCCCACCCCTAGTCCCCACTTTCCATGTTTCTTTTTCTTTTTTACTTTCTTTTTTGTTTTTAACATCATGAACCTTTAAATCTCTTAATAATTTGCCAGTTCTTTAGTGGTGTAATAATGTATTGAGTGACTTCTTACTTATTTAATTACCAAAATAATCTTTGATAATTTTATTTAAATCTTCTATTTTTATTATTTTTTTATTTTAGTCACATTTTATCTATTATTTTAATTTATATAAAAATATATTTTATATATCTTTTTTTTGTTAATTGTGTATTTATCTCTCTTTTAGTGCATCAGCTACCTTTAAATCCTTCCTCCAAAGGTAAGAAATCCAAATCCTTATTAATTAGGTGCAATTGATTTGGTGAGAGAAAACGCTGTCAATTTGGGTTGAATCTGTCTGGTTACAGTATCTATTTACATGCTGAAAGTCGATTGTCTGCCTTGTCATACCCTAAATTGCAAAGTCTTTAGTGTAAGTAGTGATTGGTAATTCTTAGTTGGATTAATTTCTTCAAACTTGAATTAATCACCAAATTCCCCAGTTCAACTAATAAATTGTCGTGCTTATGTCATAAACTTGGCCATCTCAATTTGTTGATATTGATCTCCTGAGTGTTAATTTGTGCCACAGTAGAATTTTCTGTTTTAATTACAAGAAACCTATCATTAAAAGATCCTCCAAAAAAGAAAAGCCTTATTTTTCAAACGGGATTTTTTGTTTCCCGCTTATGGCAGTGATCAAGATACATATTGCAGGCTATCTTCGGAGGCTGTGATGGATAGCATGGAAGGAAGCAAGCACGTCCAAGTTGATGTCCAAGCCTTATCGGTAACTCACTTGAAAGAAAAGTTGGAGGGGCTTTCTCCTCTATCCCCTGAGTGCAGCGTATATCGAGTTCCTCCACAAGCACGCCGAACTAATGAAGAAGCTTTCACGCCTAGAATAATTTCAATTGGTCCACTCCATCACAACAATGAGAAATTGAAACCTATGGAGGAACACAAATTACGGTTCTTGAAAGACTTCCTGTCAAGGACTGGAGTAAGCCTAGATGACTACTTTGATGTTTTCAAGAATAAAGAGGCACAATTACGTAATTGTTATGCAGATGCCATTGAATTTAACAGTGACAAGTTTATTGAAATCATTTTGGTGGATGCTACTTTCATTGTGGAAGCCTTCTTGAGATACAGCTTCCCGAACCTGCGGCATGATAATGACCATTTCTTTAGTAGACCATGGAAGATGCGTGGGGTTAGAAAGGATATGCTTTTGATTGAAAATCAGCTTCCTTTCTTCATCGAGGTTCTGTCGGTAGCCAAATCAGTGATTCCCATAGAAAATGATATCAGGTGTACAGCGATCCAACTTACCTATAGCTTCTTCAAAAAAAAGCTGTTCTTACTAGATGTTGAATTGGATATGGAAAAACTATACGATGCAAAAATCGAACATTTGATTGACTTTGTTAGAAGTTGTCATTTGCCAACAGAGCTGCCACATAAAGATAAAGCTTCATTCTATGACCATACCTAGTGCTACTCAACTGCACCAGGCTGGAGTCAAGTTTAAGATTGGGAATGTTGGAAATATTTTTGATATACGATTTGAAGATGGAATTTTGGAAATTCCTAGCATTCGAATTTATAAAGCAACTGAACATTTTTGGCAAAATCTCATCGCATATGAACGTTGTCACTTTAATTATAGTTATGTTAATCATTATGTATTCGTAATTGATCGCCTAATTGACACCCCAGGCGATGTAGAGTTGCTTGTCCAGAATGGAATTCTTGAAAATAAGCTAGGTGATAGTCAAGAGGTGGCTTCTCTCATCAACAAACTTGATTCAGGGGCAAGTATGGACTGGAAAAATTTCCGCTTCACAGATCTTTGTAAAGAGTTGAATAATTACTACAAAGTTCCTTGGCATCAATGGAAGGCAGCCTTGAAACAAGATTATTTTAGCAATCCATGGGCCGTTATCTCTCTCATTGCAGCAGTTGTGCTTCTCATACTCACCTTTATACAAACTATCTTTTCTGTCATCTCTTACTATAAATAGGTGCCACTATTATGAATGTGTTTGTCATCTACGTACTCATTTGTGTTTATCTTTAAGTTATCCTTCAACTTGTATTACGTTTAAGTAAGTTCTATAGATATGTATCTTAAAGTTGTTAAATAAAATGTGTTTGATGTGTATTTCCAAAGGTCTCTTTACTCTCTTTTAAAGCAAATTCTGCATTGCCCAAGTCTCATATTTTAAAAGCTTTAAAGAAACTCAATTATGGGCGAGTAAACAAGATATTGAGAGGTGGTTTTGTGGACACATGCTAGAGGCCCTAAATCAAGTAGAGTTGGTGGATTTGCCCCCTTACGCTTGGAGATATGTAGATCCAGTTGGTGGATGCTACTTTCATTGTGGAAGCCTTCTTGAGAAATAGCTCTGCAAGCTACAGTATGAAAATGACCATCTCTTAAGCAAACCCTGGAAGGTACATGGTGTTAAAAATGATGTGCTTTTCTTTGAAAATCAGCTTCTTTTCTTCATCATTGAGGAGGATCTTTCACTAGCTAAATCAGTGATTCCCATAGATATGATGTCAGGCATTCAGCAATCAAGCTTACTTATGACATCTTTAAAAAAAGGGAGCACTTAGTAAGTGTTGGTAACTTTTTTTTTTTTTTTTAGTGATATAAGAGACTGAAGCATTACATTAGGGATTAAGGGGAGGGGGAAGGAATATAGGGAATGAGATACCCAACACTAGGTTCAAACCTGCCTCCCAAAGCTGAGAGGCAGGCGCATATGCTACTGCGCTGTACTGCGCTCGGCAAGTGTTGGTAACTTTGATGTGGAACAATTGTACCAATCAAAAAAAGAACATTTTTGTTTATTTTGTTAGAATTAGTCATTTGCCACCAAAGCTGCCATCTCAAGTTGATCTTGGTTCTGTGACCATACAAAATGCAACTAATTGCATTAAGCAAGAATCAGGTTTGAAGTTGGAAAAAGTGAAAACTTGTGTGATATACGATTTAGAAATGATGATGGGATTTCAGAAATTCCTCGCTTATAAATGTATTGCACAACTGAACATTTTTCCAAAATCTCATTGCATGTGAATGTTGTCACTTTGATTACAATTATATTAATGATTACGTATTCATGATTGACTGCCTAATTGACACCCAGGTGATGTAGATTTGCTTGTCCAGAGGGATATTCTTGAATCTAAGCTAGCTGGTGGGGTAGCTTCTTCCATCAACAAACTTCATCCAGGGAAAATTTTGTTCCGGGCAAATTTCCACTTTACTTATCTGTGTAAAGACTTGAACGATTACTGCCGAGTTCCTTGGCATATGGAAGGTAGCCATGAAACATGATTATTTTAGCAATCTATGGGCCATTATCTCTTTCATTGCAGCAGTTGTGCTTCTCATACTCACCTTTATACAAACGGTTTTTTCTGTCATCTCTTTCTATAAATAGGTTGCACTATTATGAATGTGTTTGTCATCTACTCATTTGGGTTTATGCCAAAGTTATTCTTCAACTTGTGATTCCCTTTAAATAGGTTCTATAGATATATATCTTAAAGTTGTTAAATAAATGTATTTTATGTGTTTTTCAAAAGGTCTCTTTACTCTCTTTTAAAGCAAATTCTACATTGCCAAGTCTCATATGTTTAAAAGCTTTAAAGAAACTAAATTATGGGCTAGAGAACAAGATACGGAGAGGTGGGTTTGTGGGCACATGCAAGAGGGACAAGTTGAGTTGCTGGATTTGCCCCCATATGCGCAAGGATATGTAAATCCAGTCCAAGGCAGCTTTTTCTTCTTCTCTCTCAAATAAGAGGGCGGAATAATCCTTGAAAACAAAGAAGTACATACCTCAGACAGTTAACTGAATTAAAGAATAACAAAAGTTAACTTAATTAAAAGAAAAAAAGAGGATTGAATTGTGTATGCACCAAAATGTACGAATTTGCAAAACAAACAACTTCAAGCAGCAAAATATAGAACTCAATGAATCATCTGTAAAACAAGCTTAAAATAAAGCAAGCAGGACATCAAAAGCCCTTTTAAAACTCATCCAAACGCATGAGTGTTTTTGGTGATTAATGTCCAGCATGGCTGCTCATATCTCATTTTGAATGCAGAGACAGCCTCAAGAATAGACCAGCTACAACATGAGGAGCAAACTACGAATGAAATTTCACTCGGGGAAGTATTTGAGGTATTACCTTTGAAAAGAAAGAAATCTTCTACCCACAAAAAAAAAAAAGCATGGATACCAAAGAAAGCAAAAGTAAGAAATCTAAGCAGAAAAAAGGACAGAAGAATTCTGAAGGAAATATTCGAACTGAGGGAATCACGTCAAAATCAAGAAAAAAGGAATGCAAAATTCTAGATGGATTGAATACTGTATGATGTGTACAACACTAGATATCAAGTAATTTTGGGATGCATGCTGACAAAGGAAGGAAAATCTGAATTCTAGCAGGAATAGATGGCTTTGTAATTAGATAAGCTTGGAGGTTAAATCTTGAGAAAGTAAGTTTTTAATTGATGTAGCCTAGTTGGTGTTAGTTCAATTTCATTTAGTTTTTTATGCTCGAAAGAGACAATTGTTTTAACTAGTTCAACGTGACAAGGTTGGTATATCTGCAAAGGTTACGGCAAAAATGTAAAATTAATTTTGGTTTATTAGAATTGATTTTGGTAGAAAGGAAAGTTTTGCTTTTCTGACTAAAAAAATTAATTCTACTCATACAAAATGTGAATCTATTATTTTATCATCATTTAATAACATTCAATTATTCTAATTAAAAATTTTTATATTTTATATTTAAAAGTGATTTTAGTTATTTTATCCAAACACAAGTAATTTTTATAAAATCCATTTGGAATAACATTAAAAAATAATTTAATTAAAATAAATAGTTATTAAATACCAAATACTTTTTAATTAATTTTATTAAAATGAATTTTGTTTACAGTTATACCAACCCGACCTTTAGTTTTGCTGTTTATACTTAAATTAAGTAAGTTTTATAAAGTTTATGAATAATTTTGTGTTTTTTTTAATTTTATAACTTATTAACTTTATATTGAGAAGAAAGAGGAAAAAAATGATTGTGTTCTATCCTTTTGCCCTAATTGTGGGCATATGAGATATTAGCATTAAAAAAAAAAAGTGCAGCACATATATTTTCAAACAATTTTTTTTCAATTTTATTGTTCTCAACACTATTTTGAAATATATTTCATCTAGATAAGTTCTTTTTTTAAATTGTGTCCAAAAATTATCTAACAAAATAGTTTTAGAAAATGAAAAACAATAATGACTTTCAAATATACCATTTTTTTGTTCCAGAAAAGTCCCGAATATTGGGTTTGTCCAACGCTGGAGCTTTGTGTTCCTCTGCAGCTCTCTGCGTGTTCACTCCCCTCTCGATCAACTGATCAAGGTCGTGAGTGGCACAATCCTAGTCTCCAACAATTGATGATCAACATCATAAGTAGTTTCTTCCCGATTACTGGCACAAATTTTAAATTATAAAAAAAAAGTTGAAATTACTTTCTTTATGAGATTCGAATTTTTCTCATTTGTAAATATTATTATAATTTAAAGCCTTAAATTTGTTTGATTATAATAACTGAACCATTACGTGTTAGTACACCCCAAGAATTTGAACCATTTCGTGGGGCGTTAGCAAAGTCTTTTTCTTTACAAGGACTTGGTTGAATTGAATATGTATGTATATTCAAGAAGCTTGTGCGCTCGCTCTGTATATATAGCTCTGAAGTCTATCCCAAATGGTGTGAGAACGGATTAACAAGCTTTGAACAAAGTGGAGTGGAGAGTTGTGGAAGGAAGAAGGCCATTTGGTGATTTCTGTAGTGCTCTTCATTGGTTCCTACATCAGCCGAACTGTGAGTTTCTGTGGTCCCCACTTTCTATGTTTCTTTTTCTTTTTTATCTCTCTTTTTTATTTTAAACATCATGCATCTTTAAATCTCTTAATAATTTGCCAGTACGTTAGTGGTGTAATAATGTCGTAAGTGACTTTTTACTTCTCTAATTATCAAAAAAAATTTTGATAATTTTATTTGAATCTTTTACCTTTATTATTTTTAATTTTAGTGATTTTTCATCTATCATTTTAATTTATATTAAAATATATTATATGTATCTTACCTTTTTTTTGTGAATTATGTATTTATCTCTCTCTTAATGTATCCCCTACCTTTAAATCCCCCTCCAAAGGTAGAAAATCCAAATCCTTATTAATTAGGTGCAATTGATTTGGTGAGAGAAAAAGCTGTCAATTTGGTTTAAATCTGTCTGGTTATAGTATCTATTTACATGTTGAAAGTTGAATGTCGGCCATGTCATACCCTAAATTGCAAAGTCTTTAGTGTAAGTAGTGATTGGTAATTCTTAGTTGGATTAATTTCTTCAAACTTGAATTAATCCCCAATTTCCCCAGTTCAACTAATAAATTGTCGTGCTCATGTCATAAACTTGGCCATCTCAATTTGTTGATATTGATCTCCTGAGTGTTAATTTGTGCCACAGTAGAAATTTCTGTTTTACATACAAGAAACTTATCATTAAAACATCCTAAAAAAAAAAAAAGAAAACCCTTATTTTTCAAAGGGACTTTTTGTTTCCCGCTTATGACAGTGAGCGAGATACCTATTGCAGGCTATCTTCGGAGGCTGTGATGGATAGCATGGAAGGAAGGGAGCATGTCCAAGTTGATGTCCAAGCCTTATCGGTAACTTACTTGAAAGAAAAGTTGGAGAGACTTTCTCCTCTATCCCCTGAGTGCAGCATATATCGAGTTCCTCCACAAACACGCCGAACTAATGAAGAAGCATTCACGCCTAGAATAATTTCAATTGGTCCGCTCCATCACAACAATGAGAAATTGAAACCTATGGAGGAACACAAATTGCGGTTCTTGAAAGACTTCCTGTCAAGGACTGGAGTAAGCCTAGATGACTACTTTGATGTTTTCAAGAATAAAGAGGTACAATTACGTAATTGTTATGCAGATGCCATTGAATTTAACAGTGACGAGTTTATTGAAATCATTTTGGTGGATGCTACTTTCATTGTGGAAGCCTTCTTGAGATACAGCTTCCCGAAGCTGTGGCATGATAATGACCATTTCTTTAGTAGACCATGGAAGATGCGTGGTGTTAGAAAGGATATGCTTTTGATTGAAAATCAGCTTCCTTTCTTCATCATTGAGGAGGTTCTGTCGCTAGCCCAATCAGTGATTCCAATAGAAAAAGATATCAGGTGTTCAGCGATCCAACTTACCTATAACTTCTTCAAAAAAAAGCAGTTCTTACTAGATGTTAAATTGGATATGGAAAAACTATACCATGCAAAAATAGAACATTTCATTGACTTTGTTAGAAGTTGTCATTTGCCAACAGAGCTGCCACATAAAGATAAGCTTCATTCTATGACCATACCTAGTGCTACTCAACTGCACCAGGCTGGAGTCAAGTTTAAGATTTGGAATGGTGGAAATATTTTTGATATACGATTTAAAGATGGAATTTTGGAAATTCCTAGCATTCGAATTTATAAAGCAACTGAACTTTTTTGGCAAAATCTCATCGCATATGAACGTTGTCACTTAAATTATAGTTATGTTAATGATTATGTATTCATAATTGATCGCCTAATTGACACCCCAGGCGATGTAGAGTTGCTTGTCCAGAATGGAATTCTTGAAAATAAGCTAGGTGATAGTCAAGAGGTGGCTTCTCTCATCAACAAACTTGATTCAGGGGCAAGTATGGACTGGAAAAATTTCCGCTTCACAGGTCTCTGTAAAGAGTTGAATAATTACTACAAAGTTCCTTGGCATCAATGGAAGGCAGCCTTGAAACAAGATTATTTTAGCAATCCATGGGCCATTATCTCTCTCATTGCAGCAGTTGTGCTTCTCATACTCACCTTTATACAAACTATATTTTCTGTCATCTCTTACTATAAATAGGTGCCACTATTATGAATGTGTTTGTCATCTACGTACTCATTTGTGTTTATCCTTAAGTTATCCTTCAACTTGTGATTACGTTTAAGTAAGTTCTATAGATATGTATCTTAAAGTTGTTAAAATGTGTTTGATGTGTATTTCCAAAGGTCTCTTTACTCTCTTTTAAAGCAAGTTCTGCATTGCCCAAGTCTCGTATTTTAAAAGCTTTAAATAAACTCAATTATGGGCTAGCGAACAAAATATTGAGAGGTGGTTTTGTGGGGCACATGCAAGAGGGCCTAAATCAAGTAGAGTTTGTGGATTTGCCCCCTGACGCTTGGAGATATGTAGATCCAGTTGGTGGATGCTACTTTCATTGTGGAAGCCTTCTTGAGAAATAGCTCTGCAAGCTACAGTATGAAAATGACCATCTTCAGCAAACCATGGAAGGTACATGGTGTTAAAAATGATGTGCTTTTCTTTGAAAATCAGCTTCTTTTCTTCATCATTGAGGAGGCTCTTTCCCTAACTAAATCCGTGATTCCCATAGGTATGATGTCAGGCATTCAGCAATCAAGCTTACTTATGACATCTTTAAAAGAAAGGAGCACTTAGTAAGTGTTGGTAACTTTGATGTGGAAAAATTGTACCAATAAAAAATAGAACATTTTTGTTTATTTTGTTAGAATTAGTCATTTGCCACCAAAGCTGCCATCTCAAGTTGATATTGGTTCTGTGACCATGCAAATTGCAACTTAATTGCATTAAGCAAGAATCAGGTTTGAAGTTGGAAAAAGTGGAAACTCGTGTGATATACGATTTAAAAAAGATGATGGGATTTCAGAAATTCCTCGCTTATAAATGTATTGCACAACTAAACATTTTTCCAAAATCTCATTGCATGTGAATGTTGTCACTTTGATTACAATTATATTAATGATTACGTATTCATGATTGATTGCCTAATTGACACCCAGGTGTAGATTTGCTTGTCCAGAGTGATATTCTTGAATCTCAGCTAGCTGGTGGGGTAGCTTCTATGATCAACAAACTTCATCCAGGGAAAATTTTGTTCCGGGCAAATTTCCGGTTTACTTATCTATGTAAAGACTTGAACGATTACTGCCGAGTTCCTTGACACATGGAAGATAGCCATGAAACATGATTATTTTAGCAATCTCTGGGCCATTATCTCTTTCATTGCAGCAGTTGTGCTTCTCATACTCACCTTTATACAACGGTTTTTTCTGTCATCTCTTTCTATAAACAGGTGCCACTATTATGAATGTGTTTGTCATCTACTCATTTGTGTTTATGCCAAAGTTATCCTTCAACTTGTGATTCCCTTTAAATAGGTTCTATAGATATATATCTTAAAAGTTGTTAAATAAATGTATTTGATGTGTATTGCAAAAGGTCTCTTTACTCGCTCTTTTAAAGCAAATTCTACATTGCCAAGTCTCATATGTTTAAAAGCTTTAAAGAAACTAAATTATGGGCTAGAGAACAAGATTCTGAGAGGTGGGTTTGTGGGCACATGCAAGAGGGACAAGTTGAGTTGCTGGATTTGCCCCCATATGCGCAAGGATATGTAAATCCAGTCCAAGGCAGCTTTTTCTTCTTCTCTCTCAAATAAGAGGGCGGAATAATCCTTGAAAACAGAGAAGTACACACCTCAGACAGTTAACTGTATTAAAGATTAACAAAAGTTAAATTAATTAAAAGAAAAAAAGAGGATTGAATTGTGTATGCACCAAAATATACGAATTTGCAAAACAAACATATTCAAGCAGCAAAATATAGAACTCAATGAATCATCTGTAAAACAAGCTTAAAATAAAGCAAGCAGGACATCAAAAGCCCTTTTAAAACTCATCCAAACGCGTGTGTTTTTGGTGATTGATGTCCAGCATGGCTGCTCATATCTCATTTTGAATGCAGAGACAGCCCAACAATGGACCAGCTACAACATGAGGAGCAAACTACGAATGAATTTCACTCAGGGAAGTATTTGAAGTATTACCTTTGAAAAGAAAGAAGTCCTCTACCAACCAAAAAAGAAAAAAAAAAAACAGCATGGATACCAAAGAAAGCAAAAGTAAGAAATCTAAGCAGAAGAAAGGACACAAGAATTATGAAGGAAATGATCGAAATGAGGGAATCACGTCAAAATCAAGAAAAAAGGAACGCAAAATTCTAGATGGATTGAATACTGCATGATGTGTACAACACTAGATATCAAGTAATTTTGGGATGCATGCTGACAAAGGAAAGAAAATCTGAATTCTAGCAGTAATAGATGGCTTTTTAATTAGATAAGCTTGGAGGTTAAATCTTGAGAAAGTAACTTTCTAATTGATGTAGCGTAGGTGGTGTTAGTTCAATTTCGTTAGTTTTGTATGCTCGAAAGAGACAATTGTTTTAACTAGTTCAACGTGACAAAGTTGGTATATCTGCAAAGGTTATGGCAAAAATGTAAAATTAATTTTGGTTTATTAGAATTGATTTTGGTAGGAAGGAAAGTTTTGCTTTTCTGACTAAAAAAATTAATTCTACTCATACAAAACGTGAATCTATTATTTTATCATCATTTAATAACATTCAATTATTCTAATTAAAAATTTTTATATTTCATATTTAAAAGTGATTTTAGTTATTTTATCCAAACACAATTAATTTTTATAACATCAATTTGGAATAACATTAAAAAATAATTTAATTAAAATAAATAGTTATTAAATACCAAATACTTTTCAATTAATTTTATTAAAATGAATTTTGTTTACAGTTATACCAACCCGATCTTTAGTTTTGCTATTTATACTTAAATTAAGTAAGTTTTATAAAATTTATGAATAATTTTTTTTTTTAACTTTATAACTTATTAACTTTATATTGAGAAGAAAGAGGAAAAAAAATGATTGTGTTCTCTCCTTTTGCCCTAATTGTGGGCATATGAGATGTTAACATTAAAAAAAAAAGTGCAGCACATATATTTTCAAACAATTTTTTTTTGAATTTTATCGTTCTCAACACTATTTTGAAATATATTTCATCTAGATAAGTTCTTTTTTTTTTAAATTGTGTCCAAAAATTATCTTACAAAATAGTTTTAGAAAATGAAAAACAATAATGACTTTCAAATATACCTTTTTTTTTTTCCAGAAAAGTCCCGAATATTGGGATTGTCCAACGCTGGAGCTCTGTGTTCCTCTGCAGCTCTCTGCGTGTTCGCTCCTCTCTCGATCAAGGTCGTGAGTGGCACAATCCTAGTCTCCAACAATTGATGATCAACATCATAACTAGTTTCTTCTCGATTACTGGTCCAAATTTTTAATTATAAAAAAAAGTTGAAATTACTTTCTTTGTGAGATTCGAATTTTTCTCATTTGTAAATATTATTATAATTTAAAGCCTTAAATTTGTTTGATTCTAATAACTGAACCATTACGTGTTAGTACACTCCAAGAATTTGAACCATTTCGTGGGGTGTTAGCAAAGTCTTTTACTTTACAAAGACTTGGTTGAATTGAAGGTGTATGTACATTCAAGAAGCTTATGCGCTCGATCTGTATATATAGCTCTGAAGTCTATCCCAAATGGTGTGAGAAAGGATTAACAAGCTTTGAACAAAGTGGACTGGAGAGTTGTGGAAGGAAGAAGGCCATTTGGTGATTTCTGTAGTGCTCTTCATTGGTTCCTACATCAGCCAAACTGTGAGTTTCTGTGGTTCCCACTTTCTATGCTTCTTTTTCTTTTTTATCTCTCTTTTTTATTTTAAACATCATGCATCTTTAAATCTCTTAATAGTTTGCCAGTACGTTAGTGGTGTAATAATGTAGTAAGTGACTTTTTACTTCTCTAATTATCAAAAAAAATTTTGATAATTTTATTTGAATCTTTTACCTTTATTATTTTTAATTTTAGTGATTTTTCATCTATCATTTTAATTTATATTAAAATATATTATATGTATCTTACCGTTTTTTTGTGAATTATGTATTTATCTCTCTCTTAATGCATCCCCTACCTTTAAATCCCCCTCCAAAGGTAGAAAATCCAAATCCTTATTAATTAGGTGCAATTGATTTGGTGAGAGAAAAAGCTGTCAATTTGGTTTAAATCTATCTGATTATAATATCTATTTACATGTTGAAAGTTGAATGTCGGCCATGTCATACCCTAAATTGCAAAGTCTTTAGTGTAAGTAGTGATTGGTAATTCTTAGTTGGATTAATGTCTTCAAACTTGAATTAATCCCCAATTTCCCCAGTTCAACTAATAAATTGTCGTGCTCATGTCATAAACTTGGCCATCTCAATTTGTTGGTATTGATCTCCTTAGTGTTAATTTGTGCCACAGTAGAATTTTCTGTTTTAAATACAAGAAACTTATCATTGAAAGATCCTCAAAAAAAGAAGAAAAGCCTTATTTTTCAAACGGGATTTTTTGTTTCCCACTTATGGCAGTGATCAAGGTACATATTGCAGGCTATCTTCGGAGGCTGTGATGGATAGCATGGAAGGAAGCAAGCACGTCCAAGTTGATGTCCAAGCCTTATCGGTAACTTACTTGAAAGAAAAGTTGGAGAGGCTTTCTCCTCTATCCCCTGAGTGCAGCATATATCGAGTCCCTCCACAAACACGCCGAACTAATGAAGAAGCTTTCACGCCTAGAATAATTTCGATTGGTCCACTCCATCACAACAATGAGAAATTGAAACGTATGGAGGAACACAAACTGCGGTTCTTGAAAGACTTCCTGTCAAGGACTGAAGTAAGCCTAGATGACTACTTTGATGTTTTCAAGAATAAAGAAGTACAATTACGTAATTGTTATGCAGATGCCATTGAATTTAACAATGACAAGTTTATTGAAATCATTTTGGTGGATGCTACTTTCATTGTGGAAGCCTTCTTGAGATACAGCTTCCCAAAGCTGCGGCATGATAATGACCATCTCTTTAGTAGACCATGGAAGATACATGGTGTTAGAAAGGATATGCTTTTGATTGAAAATCAGCTTCCTTTCTTCATCATTGAGGAGGTTCTGTCGCTAGCCAAATCAGTGATTCCCATAGAAAATGATATGAGGCGTTCAGAAATCCAGCTTACCTATGACTTCTTCAAAACAAAGGTGTTCTTACTGGATGTTAAATTGGATATGGAAAAATTATACTGTGCAAAAATAGAACATTTGGTTGACTTTGTTAGAAGTTGTCATTTGCCAACAGAGCTGCCACCTACAGATAAGCTTCATTCTGTGACCATACCTAGTGCAACTCAACTGCACCAGGCTGGAATCAAGTTTAAGATTGGGAATAGTGGAAATATTTTTGATATTCGATTCAAAGATGGGATTTTGGAAATTCCTAGCGTGCGAATTTATAAATCCACTGAACCGTTTTGGCGAAATCTCATCGCATATGAACGTTGTCATTTTGATTATAGTTATGTTAATGATTATGTATTCATAATTGATCGCCTAATTGACACCCCAGGCGATGTAGAATTGCTTGTCCAGAATGGGATTCTTGAAAATAAGCTAGGTGACAGTCAAGAGGTGGCTTCTCTCATCAACCAACTTGATTCAGGGGCAACTGTGGACAGGGAAAATTTCCGCTTCACAAATCTCTGTAAAGAGCTGAACGCTTACTACAACATTCCTTGGCATAAATGGATGGCAAACTTGAAACACGATTATTTTAGCAATCCATGGTCTATTATCTCATTCATTGCAGCAGTTGTGCTTCTCATACTCACCATTATACAGACTGTTTATTCTGTCATCTGATAATAGTTAGGTGCCACTATTATGAATGTGTTTGTCATCTACTTATCTCTGTTTATGCCAAAGTTATCCTTCATCTTGTGCTTCTGTGTGAATAAGCTCTACATATATGTATCCTAAAGTTGTTAAATACAATGTGTTTGATAAGTATTTAAAAAGGGTTCTTTACTCTCTTTTAAAGCGAGTTATACATTGTTTAAGTCCTCTATGTTTAAAAGCTTTATATACTCATAGGTTAGAGAACAAGAAATTGAGAGCTGGGCTTGCACGGATGAGAGGGGACAAATCAAGTTGAGTTGGTGAATATCCAACCCAAAGCTGCTTTTTGCCCCTTTCTTGAATACAAGAACGAAATAATTCATAATGACAGTATGATACACACCTTAGACATTCACTGAATCAATAAAGATTAACAAAAGTTAAAGGAACAAAAGAGAGGGTCGAATTGTGTGCGCACCAAAATATAAGAATTTGAGAAACAAACTTCTATGAGTAGCAGACTATAGAACTCAAGCAATCATGTATAAAACCATTAAGCTTAAGATAAACAAATGTTTAGGACACTAGAATATTATATGGGCTCTGTATTAACCCTTACTAAGAGCCAGCCCCCAAGGATGCCATACTTGGATTTTTATAGGAAGTGTTCTGAAATAGAACATTTTGTTGCTTTTGTTAGAATTAGTCATTTGCCACCAAAGCGATCATCTCAAGTTGAGCTTGATTCTATGGTCATACCTAGTCAAGTCAACTGCATCAAGCAGGAATCAAGTTTGAAGTTGGGAAAAGTGGAAATATGTTTGATATACAATTTAGAAAAGATTATGGGATTTGGGAAATCCTTGCTTAGGAATCTATGGCTCAACTAGACATATTTTGTGAAATCTCATTATATATGAATGTCATCACTTCGATTATAGCTATGTTGATGATTATGTATATATAATGGATCACCTAATTGACACCCCAAGTGACGTAGAATTGCTTGTCGAGAGTGAGATTCTTGAAACTAAGCTAGTTGGTGGTCAAAAGGTGGCTTCTTTCATCAACAACTTTGATCCAGGGAAAATTTTGATGAGGGCAAATTTCTACTTTACTGATCTTTGTAAAGACTTGAATGATTACTGCAAAGTTCCGTGGCATAAATGGAAGGCAGCCTTGAAACAAGATTATTTTAGCAATCCATGGGCCATTATCTCTTTCATTGCAGCAATTGTGCTTCTTGTACTCACCCTTATACAGGTTATTTTTTCTGTCGTCTCTTACTATAAATAGGTGCCACTATTATGAATGTGTTTGTCATCTACTCATTTGTGTATATGCTAAAGTTATCCTTCAACTAGTGATTCAATTTAAAGAAGTTCTATAGATATGTATATTAAGGTTGTTAAATATAATGTGTTTGATGTGTATTTCAAAAAGTCTCTTTACTCTCTTTTAAAGCAAGTTCTACTTTGCCCGAGTCTCATATGTTTAAAAGCTCTAAAGGCACTAAATTATGGGCCAAGGAATAAGATATTGAGAGCTGGGTTTGTGGGCACACGCAAGAGGGGCTAATCAAGTTGAGTTGGTGGATTTGCCCCTTGCGCACGAAGATTTGTAGATCTAGCTTAAGACAGCTTTCTCTTCTTTTCTCTCAAATAAGAAGGCGGAATAATCCTTGAAAACAGTACGCTACACACCGCAAACAGTTAACTAAATTAATAAAGATTAAAAAAATTAAATGAACAAAAAAAAAAAAAAAGATTGCGTTGTGTATGCACCAAAATACAAGAATTTGCAAAAGAAACATCTTCAAGTCGCAGAATACAGAATTCAATCACTCATGCGTAAAACAAGCTTAAGATAAACATTGCATCAAAAGTTCTTTTTTTGAAGTCCAACGAAACGCATCATGTAGTACTTCCACCTCAAAAGTGTTTCTCAATTACTGCATCCAAATGTAAAAAATAGCTTTAACTTCTGATAAAAGTCTTTCTGAAAAATGCAGTCCATCAAAAATCCTTTTTTTTTTTAATCCCATTTAAGCGGCCTTCACGCAACATGATGTGTACTACACTAGATATCAAGTAATTTTGGGATGCATGGTGACAAAGGTATGAAAATCTGAATTCTAACAGGAATAGATGGCTTTGTAATTAGATCAGTTTGGAGGTAAAATTTTGAGAAAATAAGGGCCTATTTCATTCTATTCTTGGTATCTTATTTTTAGAAATTATTTTATACAATTATTTCACAAAATAAAATACAAAAAACTTTGTTTCATAAACTTATTTTGAAAACATTTTGAGAGGCCGTTTGTTTTGGCTTTTTCAAAAAAGAAAAAGTACTTCCTTTTTTTTAAAAAAAAAAAATGTCCTTCTACACATATAACATTTGTTTGGATCACCTTCTTACAAAAAATCAAAAGCAAAGAAAAAGCCAAAGATGATGCTTTTTTTCTAAGCTCAAAATTGTAGTTTCTGATAAAAGTCAATGCCATAGAAGAGAAAGAATAACCCAAACTCAATGACCGATCTTTCTAATGAAATCTTTTGGACAAAAATATCATTGTTATTTCTTTGGATCTCACGCGTCTTCTAACTTGTTTCTTCTTCTTCGTTCTTATTGTTACACTTCTTCCGTTCACCTCCAAAACTCCATTGCCGTCATCATTCCCCGTTTCTTCTTAGATCTATCCAAATGGCAACTATTGTTTTTCCTTACCTCCCTCCTTTCATTCATTTCTTGAAGTTTGTTACTCTAGTTTGATTTCACAGTTTAATAACATTCAATTATTATAATTAAAAATATCTTTTTTTTTGTTATTTCATATTTAAAAATGGCTTTAGTTATTTATTCAAACACACTTAGTTTTATGAAGTCAATTTTAAAATAACATTAAAAAATAAATTAATTTTTTCAATACCTAATTTTTTAAATAATTCTATTCATATTAATTTTGTTTACAGTTAATAGTTATACCAAACAAATCTTTAGTTTTTTGCATATATTAGATGGGAACTCGCCTAACAACTTATAAGCAAAAAGAAAATGCTGCTTACACGCGCTGGGATTAAGTAATCAACACAAAATAGCAATACTGATGAGCAAAACCTCAAAAGAAAACCATTTAGACAATTCTATATCTTAACCCCTCACCCTCCTTTTCTAACTAAAGGTAGTTTTCATCCATAGATTGCGACCCCCTAAGCGCACCTTATATAAAAAACCGTGGCCTTAATTAACCAAAAAAAAAAGGCCTTGGAAAACAATCCAAATGATACATAAGACTAAAACCCATCGCTTAGTACATTGGCCAGTAACCTTAGAAAAAGCAGGATAAGAGGACTATTTGATATCACTGTTAAAAGAATTTATTTTAATAAAATTAAGTTGAAAACAATTTGTTGAAATTAAGCTATTATTTTGAAATTGATTCATGTTTTATTTTACAAGAATTAATTGTATTTAGATAAAATAAATAAAAATCAATGTTAAGTATAAAATGACAAAAAATCACTTTTCAAGTGTGATATAACAAAAAAAAAACTTAATTATTTCTCTCCTCTCTATATTCTATTTTGACTCTCTCTCTCTCTCTTATTAAAAGCTTCTTTTTCTTTACTAATGTTATTTGTACTCAAATTAAAAAGTAAATTTTATAAAATTTATAAATAATTTTATATTTTTTAATGTTATATCTTATCAACTTGTTTTTGCAAATAAAAGAAAGCAGAAAATGAAGCTACAAACGAATACTACTTGGGAGCGCAGTCCAAAAACAATCAGCAAACACTACAAAGTAGCACCCATTTGGCGGGCTACGGACAGTATACAAGCAACCCTCCATGCAAAAGACGGTAGAGCTAGCAAGCCAGCCCGCGACTCCATTTCCTTCGCGATAGATATGTCTCAGCGTCAGGCAAACGTCCCGTGCATGCGCCACTTATGTTGCATATGGATGGTTACCATGTCTGCCATGAATGAGAGACCATGTTCACTGGCAAGAGAGAATCGGATTCCACCATGATAACTCATCAACTTTACATTAAGAACAAAGAGGAGAAAAGAATGATTCTGTTCTCTCCTTTTGTCCTGATTGTGGGCATCTTCCCAAATATGAGATATTAGCATTACAGAAAAAAAAAAAAATAGCTTATTCATTCGAGTAGTTTTTTTTTTTTTTAATTTATTGTTCTTAACACTGTTTTGAAATGTATTTTATCTAAATGAGTTATGTTTGTTTATTTAGAAAATTGTGTCCAAAAATCATCTTACAAAATAGTCATTAGAAAATGAAAAACAAGAACGACTTTCAAATATACCATTTTTTTTCCAGAAAAGCCCCAAATAATGGGATTGTTCAGCTCTAGAGCTTTTTTTTTTTTTTCCTCCAACTCTCCGTGTGTTCACCCTCTCTTGATCAAGGTCGTGAGTGGCGCAATCCAAGTTTTCAACAATTGACGATCAAGATCATAAGTAGCTTCTTCTCGATCAAGGTCACGAATGCAAATTGGTTTCGTCTGCGTCGCAGAGTGTTTCAATTGGACTGCAAGTTATACGTTAATGTCGCCGTGATTTTCAATCTTTGTTGGGATGTGTGATAGTTTGCACTGACTACGCTAAAGAAGCAGAGGAGGAGTGCAGTAGAGAAATGAGTGTGTGCACTTCGGTCTTTCTCCGTGTGAATGGCAGACTGTTACGTAAGAATTGGAGTCTTTCGAGCAGACTCTTGCTTCCAAAAAATTCAGAAAGGAAGGAAAAGATCAAATACTTCATTAATTTCTCTAAGTACAGAATACACCACTTAAACATAATACAAGAAACTCGGAAGTAAACCACTCGTACTGGAAAACCAGCAACTGAGAACAACTGAACACAAATTGCCTATATACTGACTGACACTTTTTCCTCTCGCATCACAGTGCAAGACCACGCCCCTTTCATCCCACAAACTCAGTTAACTAGTACTGGGGTTTCTTGCGGTTGCGCTGGGGCCTTCCTATTTCTTCGTGAAGCACCACGCCTCTCTCCAATGCAGCGCCTTCTTCCACTTGCCTCTCCTGTGCTGCGTTTGCTAAGGTCTGGGTTGGCTGTCCCTTGGGCATTGACGTGGAAGGCTCATGCACATGTTGCATGGGCAGCTGCATGGGTGCAACACAGGCAGAGAGACAGAAAGAGAGAAAGGGAGAGACAAAGGAGTAAGACATCGACATGAATGAGTGCATGTAATGAATGCACTTTCTCTCTCTATTTTCGCCTCATTATTGGTACAAAAGTTATAAATTATAAAAAAGAAGTAAAACACACCTACTATTAGTTTAGTTGGCAAAGTTAAAAGTATTCGGATTGAATTTTTCTGTTAACAATTTCTTCATTTGTAAGTATTATTGTAATATAAAGTATTAAATTTATTAGATTTTAAAAGTTGAACCGTGGGACCAAAAATCCAACACCTTGCAAATGTACATCTCAAGAATCTGAGCCATTATGTGTTAGTACATCCAAAGAATTTGAACCATTTCGTGTGGTGTTAGCAACGAAGCCTTTGTCTATACAAAGACTAGGTTGAATTGAATAAGTATATATTTAAGAAGCTTGTGCGCTCGCTCTCTATATATAGTTCTGAAGTCTATCCCAAATGGTGTGAAAAAAGATCACCAAGCTTTGGACAAAGTGGACTGGAGAGTTGTATAAGGAAAACGGCCATTTGGAGATTTCTATAGTGCTAGCTCTTCATTTGGTTCTTACATCAGCCAAACTGTGAGTTTATGTGGTTCCCAATCTATCTATCTATCTATATGTGTGTGTGTGTGTGTGTGTATATATATATATATATATGTATGTATGTATGTATATCCATCATGCATTTTTAAATCTCTGATAACTACAATTTGTCATCATTTCTCGAGTTATAAAAAAAAAAATCTAATAATTTAATTTAGACCCTCTACCTCTATTATTTTTTTATTTTAATAATTTTGTATTTATCTTTCTAATTTATATTAAAATGTATTATATAAAATCTACTTTTTTACTATTTTTTTCTCTTAAATTTAATATATATATATATATATATCTTTTACTGCTTCCCTAACCTTTAGATCCCCATCCAAAGGCAAGGGATCTATAATTAGGTCCAATTGATTTGGTGAGTGCCAAAACTGCCAATTTGAGTTGAATTTGTCTAGTTATAGTATCTATTTACATGTCGAAAGCTGAATGCCGGCCACATCAAACACTAAATTACGAAGTTTTTAGTGTAAATAGTGATTGGTAATTCTTAGTTGGATTAATTATATTAGGTTTTTCAAATTTCCTTTACTTTTTCTTCAGACTTAAATTAATCCCCAATTTTCCCAGTTGAACTAATAAATTGTCGTGCTTATACCATAAAGTTGGCCCTCTCAATTCGTTGCTACTGATTTTTTGTTCTCGCTTGTGGCAGTGATCAAGATATATGTTACAGATCACCTTTGGAGGCTATGATTGATAGCATGGAAGGAAGTAAGCAAGTCCAAGTTGATATACAAGTCTCACCAAATACACTGGTAACTCGCTTGGAAGAAAAGTTGGAGAGGCTTTCTCCTTTGTCCACTGAATGCAGCATATATCGAGTTCCTCCAGACCTACGCCAAAGTAATGCAGAAGCATTCACACCTACAGTAATTTCAATTGGTCCGCTGCATCACAACAGTGAGAAATTGAAACATATGGAGGAACATAAATTGCGGTTCTTGAAAGACTTCATGTCAAGGACTAAAGTGACCCTAGATGACTACATTGATGTTTTCAAGAATAAGGAAGTACGATTACGTAATTGTTATGCAGAAGCCATTGAATTTGACAGTGATAAGTTTATTGAAATCATTTTGGTGGATGCTACTTTCATTGTGGAAGCCTTCTTGAGGTATAACTCTGCAAAGCTGCGGCATGATAATGACCATTTTTTGAGTAGGCCATGGAAGATACATGGTGTTAGAACTGATATGCTTTTGCTTGAAAATCAGCTTCCTTTCTTTATCATTGAGGAGGTTCTGTCGCTAGCCAAATCAATGATTCCTATAGAAACTGATGTCAGGCGTTCAGCAATCCAGCTTACCCATAACTTTTTCAAAAAAAGGGTGCACTTAGAAGATGTTGGTAACTTTGATGTGGAAAAACTGTACAAATCAAAAATAGAACATTTTGTTGATTTTGTTAGAACTTGTTATTTGCCACCAAAGTTGCCATCTCAAGCTGAGCTTCATTCTGTGGCCATACCTAGTGCAACTCAATTGCGTCAAGCAGGGATCAGGTTTGAAGTTGGGAGAGGTGAAAATATGTTTAATATACGGTTTAGAAAAGATGATGGGATTTTAGAGATTCCTCGCTTCCGAATCTATCGCTCAACTGAACATCTTTTGCGAAATCTTATTGCATATGAACGTTGTCACTTCGATTATAGTTATGTGAATGATTATGTATACATAATTGATCGCCTAATTGACACCCCAGATGATGTAGAATTGCTTGTCCGGAGTGAGATTCTTGAATCTAAGCTAGCTGGTGGTCAAGAAGTGGCTTCCTTCATCAACAAACTTGATCCAGGGCAAATTTTGATCCGGGCAAATTTCCATTTTACAGATCTTTGTAATGAATTGAATGATTACTGCAGAGTTCCTTGGCATAAATGGAAGGCGACCTTGAAACATGATTATTTTAACAATCCATGGGCCATTATCTCTTTCATTGCAGCAGTTGTGCTTCTCATACTCACCTTTATACAGACTATTTATTCTGTCATCGCTTACCATATATGAATAAGTGCCACTACTATGAATGTGTTTGTAATCTACTCATTTGTGTTTATGCTAAAGTTATCCTTCAACTTTTGATTCCGTTTAAATAAGTTCTATAGATTTGTATGTTAAAGTTGTTAAATAAAATGTGTTTGATGTGTATTTCAAAAGGTCTCTTTGCTCTCTTTTAAAACAAGTTCTACATTGCCCAAGTCTCATGTGTTTAAAAGCTTTAAAGAAACTAAATTATGACTAGAGAACAAGACATTAAGAGGTAGGTTTGTGGGCACATGCAAGAGAGGCTAAGTCAAGTTGAGTTGGTTGATCTGCCCTCTTGCGTGCACGAATATATACATCCAGCTAAGGGAACTTTTTCTTCTTCTCTCTCGAATACGAGGGCAAAATAATCCTTGAGAACACCTTAGAGAATTAACCGAACTACTAAGGATGAATAAAAGTTAAAGGAACAAAAATAAAAAAAGAAGATTGAATTATGTATGTACCAAACAAGAATTTGCGAAGCAAACATCTTCCAGCAGCAGAATACAGAACCCAATCAAGCATGTGTTAAACAAGCTTAACATAAATAAATGCTAAGTATTCTAGAATGTTATATTTGTTGTGCAGTAACCCTGACCAAGATTCATCCCCTAAGCAGTAACAGATCTTGATCAAAATTTTTGTTGAGTCAAAATATTACCTTATATATTTTGAAATTTTAATTTAAATATTAAAATTGTTCCCCAAATATTTTATTTTTTAGTATAACATTAATATAAAATTATCTAAAGTAGATTATGAAAATATTTATTTAAAATGAGGTTTTTAAATTTAAAATAATTAATAATTAAATTAGAAGTATTGTTTTAAACTTTTTCCTTTTCATATAATCCATTAAGATATAATGAATTTACCTTCCATCATATTCAAAAATAATTTTAAATATTTTCATTTTAAAAGTGATAGTGCAATTAACTTTAAAAGTTAAAATTGTCAAATATTTTAAAATTAATGTGTAATTGATTTTTATTTTGAAAAGAGAAGCTGATAAATTACTCAAATTTAAGATATTGTAGAAGAATTAAGAATAAAATATTATGTTGAAATTTTAACCTAATATTATTGCATCAGTAAATCAAGCGTACAGTCTTGTTAACCTAGGAAATCCAAAAAATAAGAGATTTAGGAGATCCAAATCCCTCTTACTATCAATTTAATATGTGTGCTAAATGTGTTATCTATTTAATTGGCATTGATATGGCTTTAATATAAAAATTATATCATTAGTTAGTTTATACTGCTAACATTAACATACAAGTTTTATATACTGGGGCGGATGAGACCGCAGTTCATGCTTTTCTCGAGTTCCCATAGGTGAGAAGGGTTTGTTTTGGGTCCAAGCTTTGCTTGAAGTGCTAGTTGGATGGGCATTTTTCTGTAGGATGTTGGTGGAAGAAGTAACTGAAGCATTGCTCATTGGAGATGCTGTCCTTTATGGCAACGTTGTCATGGGCGATTTGGTGGAGTAGAAACCAACTTCGCTTCCAGAATATAAATGTGGAGTTCTCAGAATTGATGGAAGTTGTCGGTAGGTCGATGGAGGACTGCAAAACCTCTATGGGGTTACGTGTGGTGCATAGGGGCCCTCTTAGCTCCACTCGGTGGAAGCTCCCTCACGATGCCTGCCTCGAACTCACACTAATGGTACTATATTCGAGGATTTCAGTTATGAGCTGGGCGCGGTTCTTCAGAATAATGATGCAGAGATCCTTTTCTCAGCCACAAAATGGGTTCATGGGGTTGGTTATATTCGTTTCGCTGAGGACATTGCATGGGGGTGCGATTCTTCATGCAGAGACGGACTGTGATGAAGTGGTGTTAGCTGTGCAAGGAAATCCTAAGACTCGTTCTCACTTTGATCGACTGGTGCAAGAATGCAGAAGTATCTCTTCATGCTTTGAATCGTTTTCCATTTCTCGTGTGTGGGTCTGGCAATGAGGTAGCAAATGCCCTTGTCTCTCTGGCTTTGCTTTCTTTAGATGAATTTTGGGTGAATAATCCACCCCGAAACATTACACGTCTTGCTCAAAGGATGCCAATTTAGCTCCTGATTAATAAATCGTTTTCCACTGTTTCCAGTAAAAAAAAGAAACAAATTTTATATACATTCATTTATGCTTTATATTTTTGGGAAGTCATATAATTTTGTATAATATTTTTTTAACAATATTAAATTTTCTAATATAATTATTAAAAATTTAAAAAAATTTTGAAGGACCACGACTCTCGCCCCTCCTCCCAAGATCGGCCATTGCTGTTCTCCATAGAGTAGCACCTTTTACAACTTCTGAAGGAACCTCCTTGCAAAAACATTTGGAAGCCACAAGCCAAACGCACCAGTGAAACTTCTGTTACAAAAAGATGAGACTTTGAGTATCCACAAACCTCTAAAAAAAAATTTTAGAGGAAATTTTTCAAAAATTCTTCTCAGATAATCAATACAGATAAAACATTCTTAATATCTCCAAAATTCCTCATGTGCAAATCACATCCACTATGCGTCTTCCACATGCTTAGAGGATCATTGATCACCCAAGAGAAAGAACACAGTTCTCGAAGAACAATGGGAGCAGGGAATTTTCTAGAGCTGCATGACGATGGAGACGAGGGAGTTCTCGGCTATGGGCTATTGCCATGATGAAGCCTTCACATCCTTGCGAAGGCACATCTTCTTGAGGGCATCAATCTTTCGTGTTGCTCTCTCTCTTCGACTGCAATTTTCTTCAAGAGCATCGTAGAAAGCAGTGTAGCCAGCACAATCAGACAATTCTTCCTTAATCATCTCCCATGATAAATCCCTCTTCATGGCCTTCATCTTCTAAAGCAGCATTCTCTGGGTGTCCCCATTCAAGTGGTATGATACCAATTTCACCATTTCGTCTGCGTGGTTTTCTTGGTCCCTAAAAGTTGTTCCACTTCTTTGATCCCATCGACTAGATCGGTAAACCAATTGCCATTTAAAAAGTAGGAGAATGCAACGTAAGGTTGGGATATGTATTGACTTTTTTATTTCTTCTATGCTGTGTCTCAATTTTTGTATTTTGCTTTTGCGAAATAATATATTAAATAAAAACATAAAACCACTATAGGTGATATTGTAGTTTAGATAGAAAACTGTACTAACTGTACAAAAAGTCTCAATGTGATTTTTGTAATGGGGATAAAAAAAATTCAACAATAAAAGCACTCTTGGAATTAAGCACAAAGCAACCCCTTCTTCAGCCCAGCGCAGCAGGTTTAGGGTTTCCACGACAATAGTTTCTGTTTCCCTTAGCGCATCGTCTTCCATCTACCTCTCCGCTCTGCGACTTTGATCTGCAACCTGCGCCGCCATGGGCCGCGTTCGTACGAAGACGGTGAAGAAATCATCGAGGCAAGTGATAGAGAGGTACTACTCTAAAATGACACTGGATTTCCACACCAACAAAAAGATCCTTGAAGAGGTGGCTCTCATACCCTCCAAGAGGCTCCGCAACAAGATTGCGGGTTTCTCCACGCACCTCATGAAGCGGATCCAGAAGGGACCCGTTCGCGGCATCTCCCTCAAGCTCCAAGAGGAGGAGCGCGAGCGTCGCATGGATTTCGTCCCTGACGTCTCCGCCATCAATACCGAGAACATCGAGGTCGACAAGGAAACCCTTGACATGCTCGGCGCTCTGGGCATAGGCGACATCCCTGGCCTTGTTCAGGTTGAGCCTCTCCTTGTGCAGCAGCAAACTGGGTTTGGTCGGGGCGGGTTCGGTGGAACAGGTCGGAGATACTGAGAGAAAGGCCTTGGATTTTTGTTTTCGCATTTGAACAGGTTATGCAATATTGGTAGATTTGGCCTTTTTTACAATGTGAAACCTTTCCTTATGCATTATATGCATCTGATTTTCTGTTGGATCTAAATTCTAATAATAGTAATAGGTGTGGCTGGGTTAAAGGGAATATAAACTTAGATTTCTTTCTCGATTCATGTTCAACGGAAATTCAAGCCCTGTGTGCCTGTCTGCCACTAATTTGTTCCATACATAGGTTCTGCTGCTCCCACACCCTCACACCTCACATTCTACAACCCTTGATTTGATGTGTGGGTGACTTTCTTTACCCAACCGAATCTAGCAAAGTAGCAAGTTTGATGCTGAGAGCATCAACGTCGACAGTGTTCTGGGTTCTGGTTTAAATGTCAAGATAGAAATATTTGATTAGGACAGAGCAAAATTTACTAGTGTTTCATACTCAATTTATTCACTTTACCTGCGTATTTTCTATCCTTTAAGTACCAAATCACAAGTCAAGAATGGTGGGTATGTACGTTCATCATTCATTTTCTACTCGATTTCTACAAGCAACATCGCAGCTCATGAGACAGAATAAAGGATAGGCCTTCCACATGAAACATGTAAAAGAAAAATAAAAGGAAAAAATGGGCCATCTTGCTTTGTGAACTGATACTGGTGGTTGAGATTTAAGAGAATAAATTACCACCAGAGCAAGCAGGTTGAAGTCTGAACCTATGATTGCGGGAGTGCGAATCAAACATGTCAAATTTGTTGATAATCTAGTGTATTTGGACGCACAGGAAAGGTCATACTATTCTCACAAGCAAGTTTGCAAACAATTTCACAAAATTTATTGGATTTACCCATTGAATTGTATTAGATTTACTGACTAAATTGTTGGACCATTTCATACCAAATTGTAGTACCACTCCATCTCACAACCATGGAACATTAGGTGAGTTTCGTCCATGTTTTTACGTGAGATGAAACCTTTTGGCAAAGGAAAGGTGGCCAGGGGAAATCATTCAGTTTGGCTTACCTTACGGAATTATAGGCAAGTCAGTGTGAAAAAATCTGTGACAGCATGAGAAGACACATTAATATTTGTGAGATGGACATGAGTTACGTTTGTGGAAGTGCTGGTTTTTTGAACATTTAAAAGCCAAACAAATTTGTCCCATCTCAAACACAGAAGAGAGTGGAAGGCTGCTTGTTTTAATTGAATTTGGTACAAGGTACACGCTTTCTCCATCGATATAATTGAAATAGAACAAACACACCGCGAGTCCACGAAAAGAAGCAAGGACAAAGGCATAACAGTATCCGATGTTTCGACCCTGACTAATTTTTTATAATGCTTTATTATAATTTCAGACAGGAATGCACACGAATATATTTTTAGATTCATTTCTTTCCCATAGTTCTGTTACATAACAAGGTCCTTTCGCAGGCTCATAACCTATTTCAAAACAATGTGCTAAATAAAAAGGACACTATTATGTGACTAGAAATGACTAATCACAGCCACCGAAGAGGAAGGAGCAAAAATTGGTTCACCCGGTCATCGCATTTGTTCACCCGGCCGTTATCCAAGCCATCTAGAGTGGACATTTGTATAAGGTCCCAAATTCCAGCAATAGTTTTATGGTTGCCTCCTGCCCGTATTAACCTCTTCACGAAACTTCAAAGCCTATCTATCCAAATTTACAATTAGATAATATAAACTGAAGAAATCTCAAGAGTTAAAACTAGAAGTGTTTCCTACAACAAAAAATAAATTAGACACCAAGCCACTAATTCCACTGAAACAGACCTCAAAATCTTGGTAGATGGATTGCACAGTGATTTTTTGTATTCAACTGTACTAATGGTCCTCTCCAACAAAATGGAGCAATGACCATGAGTGACAAGAATAAACCTGAACTTTGAGGGAACTAAAGAACATGGAATTACGTTTGTCTGTATAGTATATCAAGCATTACTTCTTATCATGGAAAGTCATTGGATTCTTCATTGTCCATTGAAATTTCTAGATGTCCATTAAGTTGCTATTGCCTCAAAGTAAAACATATAAAAAAACTCCAGGCAAGTAGTTAGAAACCATACATGGTCAGAGGCTATATGGCAACTGACAATAGCTCATCTAAATTCCTTCATTGGAGGAGGCTCTGTTCTTTCTCTTTTTCTTGGGCTTCACTGCATCTTTCAAAGTTCTACCTTCATTCTTCAGCACAGCAGTTTGAGATGTGTTAGTTGGTGACAAATCTAATTTATTATCTTGTAGTGGTATATCTGGCACAGCTTCATTAGACATAGTCTCACTTCTTGAATCCTTGTATTCATTAGGAGTTGATAGTCCTGCTCATATTGGAACACTTTCTGTAAGATTATGCATTTCTATCTCCTCATCACACGCACATATATATGCTAACTACAAAGTGCTGATAAATATTATTCTCTTTCCTTTGGTTTGTGGTCTGATCATATTAAAATGAGTATGACTTACCACAGATATTATGTAAGACAACTAAATAAAGAAACAGCAACAATGCATTATTTAGAAACATATTTTGGATTGGAGAAGAATTTGGAAAAGCCAGTAGGATTGGGATAGTAGAGAAAGCTTTGGATAGTTGGCAAGAGGATTCAAGTTAAAATTTCTGTGTAGGAAGCCCCAAAGGAAGTTTATAGGCAACACAATGATTTGGTCATGTATTTTTTCATAATGCAGCCCTTCATTTAGGATCTGTGATTATAGAAGGAAAGAATCCAGAAGGAAGGTATATTAGGTGGGAATATTGGAAAGGGAGGAATGATTTGTAGAGAAAATGTGCTACTTCACCTTTACAAAATTATTCTCCACAAAACCTCTCCAAAAGTGTGAAGAAATTCAGAAAGCGGGAAGAAACCCTGTTACAACAGAAGCTAATGTAGTACCCCTTCTTAAAAACACCTTCTGATTTTCATTCCTTCAAATTATATCATATGCAAATAACAGGTATATTGTATCTTTCCACTTTCATTCCTTTCATTTTCAATCACCCATGATTTGTTTAGGAAAAAAAAAAAGAGTGCTTGATAACCTTAAATTTCTGACAATAATTTGAAAATTGATGAAGGGTAGCTTGCTCTTTCTTGTGCTGAAAACATTCAGCAACAAACACCACCTACCAAATGATCAGACCCCTTCACCTTCCTTCAACTTTTGCTACCCATTACCACCTCTTATCAATATCAGCACAATGCAGCATCAACACCTCAACTTCGCTACCCTAATCATTTCCGCTAACATTATTCTAGCACCACCTTCACAACATTAGCTTAACAAAAACCAATTAACCCTCCAAAAAGAATCACAGCAATGGCAACAACCTACCATTTCCATTATCACTAAACCCCCATTACTGCATCTTTATTTTTAAGTATTAAAAGCTTCTGAAGTTCAATTGCCATAAAACCACGTGTCTTCTAGGAGAGAGGAAATTCATCAAAGGGAAATATAGTTTGTTAATTACTAAAAGATCCGAAGCACCTATAAGTTTTATTTGTTTTGAAGAGAGAGAAACAGTTTTAGTCCATTTTAAAAGACAGATGTTTTTTCTTTTTTCCAAGCACATGTAAAGTAAAATGAGTTATTACCACATGTAGCCATAGAAGCTTTTAGAAGATCAGAACTTACACCCTCTGAGTATGGATCCCTGAAGAAGAGAATGAAAAATGGAGGTTAGATATAAAACTTACTAATGATTAAATCCAAAAGAACATTCCAGGACTTAAAAAATTATCATGCACAGGGTATTCAGTATTATGGGTAAATTAAACTGGACTACCATGAGTTTGTCCCTAGTTTCAAACCTACACTGACCTCAACTGCTTTAGAATTTCATCAAACATATAGCCCCACTTAAATTTAATAGTTGCAACCGCATCTGTTTCATGTGTGATTAAACAACTTTGATAACAAGGCAATACAAAAGTTTATGTTAGAAGACAGCATGATTAAGTAACTGAGTTAATTTCCTAGTTTTTAAGTAACTGAGCTAGTTTCCTAGTTTAAGTAGTTGAGCTAATTTTGTAGTTGAAGTAGCATTACTTGGAGTACAAGAAGTTACAAAAGGCGTCCCTTGTTTTCTAGTATAAATAAAAATGCAGGGTGCCTAACTAGAACCCAGTCAGAGTAACCCTAGTTTTTCTGAACTCTCCCTCTATCTCTCAACTTCTCTCTATTTCTCTAAAATTATTAACAGTTTCACACTATTTTAGATAAACCAATCAATATATATTACATTAACTACTTAAAAAACAAAGCTTAATTCTTGTAAACTCTATAAGTCGATAATTTAGTAAAAGTGTTTGATTTCTACAGGACATTGATTTGACATAGAGCAGAGTTTAGAAAAGTAAAGCTTGATTTCTTATAGAAGGGAATTGAAATTCAAGATAATTGAATTTTATAGCTCTTAAGTATTTTGGTAAATAAAAATTTAAGGTAGGGTATTATGGGCCAAATAATTGTTTCTGCCATGTGTGGTTTTATATATATTTATAGAAAAAGATGTTAGACACACAGCCCTCTGACCTTCCATACAATTGGCTATATCTTCTATATCATGGGAGGTCAGAGTACTTTACTCAAACATTAGTTTATTTATATCTTATATACCAATCTGTTGCATTAGTTTCTTCTACAGAATTATGTCAAAATTACCTATCAATTGGGTATTATGGTCTTCTTCTTTTTTTTCTTTTTTTTTTTTCTTGTGGTACAATAGGAAACAACAAAAGCTACATATTCAAATCATTTGATAAAAAGTCACCCTCAGCATCCTGCTCCAGAACCTGATGAAGGTCATGGGGAGCTGTATCAAGATAAATCAAATCAACTGGGTATTATGGTCGTTGGTCTTATTAAGGTTCTACCACTTTTATTATCAGCTTTTAAAAATTGATCTGCAACCAATTTTCCCTTCTTTTCTTTAATGTAAGACCGAACATGCATACAAAAATTGTTAAATTTTAAAAGCGCAGGATAGGAGTTTAGCAAAATCAAAATGGCCAATACTGTGAACAACTATGATATCAATTAGTTACTAAATAAAACCAATTGAAAGGAAGCCATTGATTCTAGGACTGGGTTAAATCATACCAACATGAGGGACCACCAACAAATTTTCCAGAGACACCATCCCTCATGTTACTTTGTTGCCCGGATGATGTGGCATCACAATCCATGAGATTTCCCTCATCTTTTAGCTTCAATTCATCTATACGATGTCCATCCTTATCACCATCCGATTGATTTTGATATTTTCCTAGCCTGGCAGCAGTACCACTTACATCCAAGGCAGCAGAAGAAGAATGGTGCTTAATCTTCCGTAGAGCCCTTTCAGTGTTATATGATTCAACCTACATCAGTTTCACAGCACAAAGGAATTAACAGATATACATTCTATAGGTGACATGTCAACTGAAACAGATGTATCGAGTAAGACAAAACTTCATCAATGGCATCAATGCGAAGTTTCACATATATGACATTGGGAAACACTGTCTACCCTAGCATTCAATATCCACAAGTCGTAAACAGGTCTACAGTGTTATCCCAAGCAGGCAGCTTCACCAAAACATCAGAAATAAAGACGGGAGTGAGTTCAACCTTACAGCTAAGGTGCAACTCATTAGTCATCCAAACAAGAACCTAATCACATGCAGGCCATCCTGTATAATAACTTGACCCAATGATTTAGAGTTGTTTAGACCAGAAACCAGAAGATGTACAACAATCAGGAAGAAAAAAAGGGTAGAGATCCCTCACACATGGGGAGCCCTAAAGTTAAAAGCCAAACCAGAAGTAGTCAATCAATGTTCACTCAACAGATCATTAATATCAATTTGATCATTTTTCAAAAAAAAAAAAAAAAAAGGAGACAAGCATAAATACCAAGAAAAACATGGATAACAAGCTATAATGGACACTAGAAAGATAAAAATAGCAGACACAGGATTTGCATTAACAGTAAACCAAAGATAATATTGGTATGGTGAAAAGCAGAAGTCCCATCTAATGGTTGATAGGAGAAACGAGAGTAAGAGTGATTAACCATCTTTTAAAGCAGGCAGCAATAGTATAAAGATAGCCTAAGCACATTATCAATTGGTTTAGTCTTGATATTGTGGCTGATTCTAACATTCCACAGGCCACACATGTCATAACTCTTTAGAAAGCTGCTAGCCTGCTACAATAAGCAACCTTATAATTTCAGCCCGTTGGGGTATTTTAGTCAAATTTGAAAACTTTACCAGTATTAACAATGCCTAATCATTGGTCATTATTAGGCTCAAATTTTATGTTAAGGTCATATTGGGTCTTCTTTGAATCAAGCAACCCTTACTGGCTCAGAAAGAATAAAGAAGTGATGCTTGTATAACTTGGTATAGGAAGTCAACATACACAAGTGTCATTTTTTCTTTCAAAATCAATGATCACTTCTATAAAACAATTCAGCAGTTTGCATTTTTCTATTCTTTTATGCCCAAATCGCCCAGAGAGTGAAGACTGGGTTAATTTTCTTCTTCTCATACAACTTCCTTTTTACCATCAAACTATCCACTTGTCAGACTTGTTTATTGGCAAACACCACTAAACGTTCTTTTTCTTTTCAACCTAGAACCCATGAATCCAAAAATCCCAATTTCAAAGGTGCTATTCACATAACCAAATGGCCACCAACTGACAATTTAAAACAATCCAATTGCTTCCAAAGAACTCCTGCCATCAAATTTTAATCTATCTGATAAACCCTCACCTTAGCATACTTTCACTTATGCCAACCTACATCCTCACTACCTCACTCAAACACCAAGGAATTGTTGCAGTGGCTCTGATCCACAAGGCTTTATGAAATTTATAGCCACAGGAACACTAAAGCTGGCACAATGGTTTTCTTAAAATTTATCCCTCAAACAAGAATTTAAATAGCAACACTGCACTCTGAGCTCAGATAATCCCGGCTACTAGCAAACAACCAAATGAGTCATCATAAATGTAATACAAAAGTCATATCGCGAAAAAAAAAAAAAAGAAAAAAAAAAGGTATTACAATCAAATGATTCTGAAAGATATTCAAACTCATAACATTTCATGTCTGATTTGTTACAAGGATATTTCCGAATAAAGTTTTTACTAGTTATCCAGACCCAAATGCAATTTTCAGCATTTAATCTATGCAACTTTGATTATTTGAATACAGTAAAGGAGGTACTAAGATCATAAGTTCATTGAGAGCAGAACTTCTTCTATATCTACTAAAGAATTAATCCCCAAAAAAGATATCACAAACTATAATCCTTGCTCTAAATTTATATAGACTGACATAATTTTCACGACTTTTTATCTGTACTGAACACTTTGTATCCAATTATCCATACTTTTTAACATTTTTAAGATTTAACACGTTGGCAACACAAGATTTAGCATCTAACCAAGGGTAATGAAATCAACTAAGTTAGCCTTTCAGAAGCATTACAGCCAACTTTAGGCCTAGAAGCTTATGCATTGACAGGAAAAACTCACTGCATTTTTAATCTTGGTTGTAATATCACCAGCCTTCACACGAGCTAGTTGCAAACAATGCATGATAACCCGTTGAAAAACCCCCTCTCCTCCAGCCTTTTGAATAGCACAAACATCACCATTTGCATTAAGTGTGGCAGTCATTCTCCCCGTCATTACAGACTCTTCAAGATGAGTTGGATCTATCACCTAGACAGTACCATGTAAAATAGGAGAGAATCTAATGTGTGGAACCAAACTCAAGAAAAGGATACATAATTGAGAAAGAAAATAATTTCTGTACCATAATATTGTCATTACTGAAAAATCCAAAGGTCACAGCTATAGGAAGATGATGTATAATCAAAGGAAGTGGCTCCCGCACCTGTCATGCAATTAATGAACAGTAAGCAATTAATGCTAACTAAAAGAAGCTATAACAATAATTCACTAAATGAAATAATGGCATCTTGGAGCCCATGGCAAATTCCCTGCCAGAGCACAACCCAATCAACTGTTGTTTTTCTTTTCGAAATCAGGTCATGTTCAGGATCTAAACTACACCTATTTTAGCACGACCAGTCATTTGTCAGTTTGAGACATGTCTTGGTGGAGTACACAGTGATGTAGTGCAATAATCTATAAATTGTTGAAAATAAGTCACCAAAAAACATTGATGGAAGGAACTAACAAACAAACAGGGAGTTGCACAAATAAAATTTGTGCTAAATATACTTCCAACAGTAAAATCAAATATTCCTGCTAAGGGGAACCCAACCTAAACAAAACTTGAATAGTTGCACCATCAAAATTCACTTTTGAGGTCAAAGTTCAACACAGTTAGTCAGTTACCCATCCACTGACAGGGGCTTATTAGCACTATCCTATAACACAAACAAATGAGGCAGCATGCGCTGTTCATGTTTAGTCTTAAACCCAAGAAGATGTTATCCACGAGTTCACACTTTACAAATCCTAATAAATAAAAGAAGCTAACCTCAGGTGGATGGACTACAACTTGTTGACCATCTTCTCCACCTAATGAGCATTCAGGCCTCCGGAATGTCAAGAGTGCAGCCAATGCAGCAATATTGGCCGCATCAACAAGATTTCTATTTACAAAGTAAGAGTTGTACGTATTCAGCATTACCACATTGACTCAATTTGAATCAAAGCTGAGTTGAGCTTTATTCAATTGAATTATTAGCATGTATTACAAAAAGAAAGGATATGGTAAAATCTGACTATTTAGAATAAAAAAAATGAACAACAGCTCACCCCCCATTGTCTAGTATATGGATATCGATTCGAATGGCCCACACCAACTTTCCAGAAAGAACACAAAGTGATTCAGTGTCTACAGCCCTGCTTTCCCTGCAAAATCCCTTTGAAAACTTCATATAGATTCATGTCAACATTAAAAAGAAAGAAAAAAGGTTCGCCACCCTTACAAGAAGATGCACATATTGTCGATATAAGTTTCAACGTCAATAGCCAAAATAAATAAATAGAAAAAGAAAAATACCATTACTCAATTATGTGCACCATCTTGATCCCAATCAAAAAAATCCCATTTCTTGCGGCAAAGAAAATACGCATACCATCAAAAGGCTTTCTTCATTTTCTGAAGGCCAAACATGCTTATAACATTAACTTACTCCCACTTATACATATTCTAATTGAAACTACACGGCATCCTCTTGAACAGAGAAAGGTAAGATTTATTAAAAGTAGGACAAAATTACCTTAAACCACGGTCTACAACCCTTCCCAATTCAACAGCTGATTCTCCAGGACGGCCCGGCTCAAATGAAGGATCAGCCATGGGAGAGAACTCGGTGTAGATTGAAAGTGTACCTTCATTGGGCCTGTCCCTGTAAGGTTGAACTAGTTGGGCTGTCACAGAACCCATCACATGGGTCAGCCCCAATTGCACCTCAGACGAACCATCATCTCTGCAACATTCCAAAAAGCACAGAAGCAGCATTAATGAACAGTGGAGCAAATACACATTCAATTTTTGTACGGAACCGGTAAAGAGAACAAATTGTTGAAAGAAAAGAAAGAAATTTAATTGCCTGCCGAACTTGATAGTGAGCTTACGGTAGTCGAAGGGACGGCGACCGTCGACTCGAAGCTCCGATAGAAGAGCGGTCTCAATGAAATTCTTCTCGTTTATAGTCAAACGCCAAGTATTAGCCAACCTCTGCTCCATTGTTCTGGTAAACAAATGCCAGGATTCAGAACTTCAGAGTGAGGGAGACGGAAGAGAAGAAAAGGGTTTTGGGTTTTGGACGATTTAGGGAGGAGAGGTAACGTTTGCTTGTGTGGGCCCATATTAAACTGAAAGAGGACATAAGATGTCAAAATTACAAAATGACCCCTCTATGGCCGTTAATAGTTAAATCTGTTTATATAAGAGTTTAACAAGGAAAATATAATAAATTTAACAATATAAATTTTTAAACTAAACATTTTTAAATTTTATTTTATGAAAATAAATGAGTAGTTTGTATATTATTCTTCACGTATGATTAAAGCCATTATATTTTTTATTTAATTTTCGTTTTTTATGAAATTTTTTGATTTATTATCTATATTTGTTGAATTATTTAATTATATAAATTTTGTTATATTATTTTCTCTAAATTTATGAATTTTATTTTAAATCCTATATTTATTTTTGATTTATTTAAATTCTTCATTATACAGATGTAATCAGATTTATCCTTACAAAATCAAGTGAGTTTTGATTTTAATTCCTACTTTATTCAATTAAACTTTTTATTATATACACTATTTCTTTTTATTTTAAGAGACTCAGTATCTTATCTCTTATATTTTTAAGGGTGTAATTGAGTAAAATTTGAACAAATATTTAGATATTTATAAATAATTTATCTAACTTTATTCGACTTTGAGTACTTATTGAGTTTAAACTAAATATCCATGAAAGTGTTTGAATTGAGTTTTTAAGTTTTATCTTTATTCAAACTTGATTTATCATCACAAAAAAAAATTATTAATTATCACAATAAATTATAAATTTGATAATAAATATTAACCTTATCAGAATTTGTGATATCAAAATACTATCATAATCAAATAATTTGTTAATATTTAATGATAAAAGTACTTGAACAGTTTAAAAAATTATAAAATACTATTTTAGCAGGCGGTGTTCTTGCTTATTTGTGCTTGTATTACAAACTTATTAATGTCAAGTAAAATTTTACGTTTTAATTTTCTTGTAGCTCTATTAAAATTTCCAAGCTCATTACTATTCACAAAGTAACACTTATACAATATTTGCTCTTAAAGATGATTTATTGACCTATTATTCTAACACAAACACCAAAATTTGATTTTGATGCAACAATAGTAAGAGAAATAGATAGTATATCCCATATCATATTAGACATAGTTTCAAACTTTTAAGTTATTCACCTTCTAACACTCCAATGCATCAAAATAAGTTTCTAAGTTTTTCTCACAAATATAAACACCCTTTTCTACTTAACATTGAACTCATATTTTACTTGTTGGATAATGACACGTCTAATAAAAGTGCAAAATGTTGATCTCCTAATAGAGTTGGTCAGGCACATTTTGCGCCGCATAAAATGTGAGACAGGTTCATATACATATGACTCAACCAAACACACATAAATTGACATGTTCTATTTAATTTGTGGATCACAATAGGGATGATGAAAGCAAGTCAATTTGTATTTTTTATGACAAATAATTTAAAAATAAAAATAAAATTTAATGATTGAATTTCAAAGTTAATTTAATATATTCAAACTAATAATAGATGATTTAAATAAATACAAATAAAAATAAAGAGTAAAGTAGTCATAATAATGAAAAGTTGAGTAAACAAAAAATAAAATTAAAGAGTAAAATAAGATTGTTAAATTTAAAAAACTAAAAAATTATTTAACCTTATTTTCATAAACATTAACCTCAAATTGACACAAGCCCGAAGTGTGGTGGCCCACCAGTTTTTAATAATTTGAAAGTCTTAAGTGAACCTGACGGGCCTGGGTTCTAAGTAGACCTTTCAATGTTGGTTTGGATCATTTAGCTTGGTCAAAATCATCCTAAAAAATTAAAAATTAGACTAAAAAATTTTAACTTAAAAAAATTTAAACTTTTTTCCTTGGCTTGTATTGGTTCGAGATTGAACCATATTCTTTTTTTTTTTTTTTTTTTTCACTTCAACTTACAAATAGATGAAATTAAACTCTCTTTTTAGTTTACTATATACATGACAAATGTGATGTTGTTCTATATCATCTTTGTATGACTTAAAGAATAATGATATTTTAGAATTATTTATTTATAATATGTCTATAATCTAATTAAAATAAGCATATTTTATTATGTCAATTGTTGGTATTTTGACACTTATTCATTTTCTCACTTTACTAATTTTGTTCTTCTATTTTAAGTAAAATAAAAGATAAATTGTAGATAAATAATTATAAATAATACTTCAATTTTTTCTTATTCTTTAATTTTTTTTAGTGTATGTAAATAATGATCAGCTTCATTTTGTCTAATAAAAAAAATTCATAAGTTTATAACTATTTTAATATTTTTGAAATTTAAATATAAAAATTTATACTAATTTATAATTCAAGTTTAAGTTTAAATTTAAACTTAAAGTTAGGTTTAAGATCTACTTATTTAATGGCTAACCTTGTATGATTAAGTTTAAACTTTTTTTGGTTCAAAAAATCAAGACTTTTCCTAGCTCAAACTAAATAGGCTAAGTACCGAATTGAGGTTACTCAAATTGAATTGAGCTAACACATTTCATAACTCTAATTATAAGTGTAAAGATTCAGATACTTTGTCTTTAAATTTTAGAAATAAGAGTATAATTAAAGAGATAAATTTAAAATTAAAAAGTTAATAAAAAATTAAATCTATAAAATATATTTAAATATAAATTAAAAATAAACAAAAATTACTAAAATAAAAAAATTATAAAAACTATACATCATCTCTCCTTGAAAGTTACAACATTAATAGTTGGGCAAGAAGTAGGTGGGCACTTAGTGGGTGTGTGCCTTGACGGGTGGGTGTTAGTTGCACTCTTTCTTTTAAGAAATCTCTTCTTATATGTTGATATTGCACATATTTTAATTTCTAAACATAATATATATATATATATATAAAGTGAAAGAAAAATAATTTAAATTAAAAATATTAAAACAAATAATATAAAAATATAGATATAAAAATATTAATATAGAAAAATGTTGGGACAATGTTGTTGCCCCAATGCATCATCACGTCTATTGACGTGGGGTAATGCAAGATTTATTAAAAAAATTTAAAGAAAAGAATAAAAGATATGATAATTATAAGTAAAGTTATAGGTATAAGAGTGTAAATATAAAAGTGTTGATATAGAAAAATATTGAGGTAATATTATTGCCCCAGTGCGATACAAGATTTATTAAAAGTAAAATAAAAAATTTAAAAAAAAATGAATGAAAGAGATAATAATTATAGGAATAAAAGTATAAATATAAAAGTATTGACATAGAGAAATGTTGTTACCTCAATGCATCACCTGTGTTAGATTTACTAAAAATAAATTTAAAAATTTTAAAAAAATAAATAAAAGAAATAATAATTACAGATATAATGATATAGATATAAAAGTATTGATATAAAGAAATGTTGGAGCAAACATTACATTACCTATGTTAAATTTATTAAAAATAAATAAATAAATAAATAATTATAAATATAATTATAAATATAAAAATATTAATATAAAAAAATATTAGTGCAACATTGTTGCCCTAATACATCACTCACGTGTGTTGACGTAAATTATGAAAGATTTATTAAAAATAAAATAAAATAATTTAAAAAAATAAATAAAAAAGATAATAATTATAAATATAAAAATATAAATAAAATAATATAATTTATTTTTTAATATAGATGAGGTGATATAATTTATCTTTTTTATTTATTTTTTAAAATTATTTTATTTTACTTTTAATAAATTTTACATCACCCACGTCAACAACGTTGAGAAAACAACTTTACGCAACATTCCTCTGGAATATATAAAAAACGTAAAAAACGTATTGAAAAACGGTGTAGAACTATCATTATCGATACAAATGTGTTAGGTATGTTCGGTGGGCGTGCTTGCTTTCACCAGGTTCTTCGCTGACGGGGGAGTGAAGCTCGCAAGCGACAATCAGCGTTCGTCTTGGTCCCGTTTCCTGGTTGAATTGTTCGACATTCCCGTATCTCGAAATCAACTGAGAATAAAGCATGTTTTCCATCAGATCCATTTTCCGGGTCCAGCTAAGACCCACCATTTCGTTGCCCTATTCTTTCTATACTTCCTCTGCAGCTGCAACTCAGGCTGAAAGGACAATTAGAGAAGGGCCCCGAAATGATTGGACCCGAGAGGAGATCAAATCCGTCTACGACTCTCCCATACTTGATCTCCTCTTTCATGGAGTGAGTTACACCTCTATGCCAATTTATTTCTTCTTTTCAGAACTTTTAGTCTGTAAATCATTTATTGGGTTCATGGGAAATATGACTAGACAAGTAATTTCCTGGTGTCCAAACCAGGTTTTTTTTTTTTTTTTTGGGTGCAATTAATCTCGGCAGCCTAATCGAAATAGAGTTTTAAGCATTATCACATGTTTCTTTAAAATGGGAGAGCATCATAATCAAAATTGAGGTTCATATCGCAAGTATGTTACTAAAGCTAGTCGTATGCTTTATCAGGCTCAAGTTCACAGAAAAGCCCATAACTTCAGGGAAGTACAACAGTGTACTCTCCTGTCAATTAAAACAGGTGGGTGCAGTGAGGATTGTTCCTATTGTCCTCAATCATCAAGGTATAATACGGGACTCAAGGCCCAACGGCTCATGAACAAGGAGGTCGTAATGGAAGCTGCAAAGAAGGTATAGTTTTAATTGTTCTTTACCTTGCATTACATTTGAGAACACTCAATTGGTGATTTTATTCAGTTATAACTTTCTATGTGCCAATACAGAAGTTAGAACTTAATTTTTTTGTATTTTTCGTTTTCCGTTTTCTTTTGATAACTTTATGGAAGTTTGATTCTTCTTTCTATACATTTTATGTACTAGTGTGTGCTACTTTGTTCCTATATAAGGTTTCTAGAGAAGGGTTCTGGCTGTGAGATGACAACTTTGGAGAAATGTCCGTTATCCATAATTGCCTAATCCAATCAACCATAAATTCTCTAAAATTTGCTGGTAAACTCAAGGGTTTCTGCATAGCCTGTTCCAAATATTCCTTGCAACAAAGCAGGCTAATATAAATATATGAAACCTCATAAATATGTTATTGCTGCATCACGTGGGTAACTTGTTAATAGCTATATTTTTCATATATGATAAACGAGTGCTCTGACATATTTAATGATGTTGGGGCTTCTTTTTCTTTCTAATCATTATAAAGGGAAAGGGGAACACAAGCGTACCAATTTGGCATATTCGGGGCTGACTTTTATCCTTCTGCTGCCTGTCTGGCAAAGCAAAAATTTAATTGTTGTTGTAAAGAATAGAGTTCAAGTAATTTATACTTTTTTCTTGTTGGGATATGGTGCCAGCTATCAAAATTATGACTAATTGGCTAGGCTCAGTGTCACCTGAGGGTTTGATTCTGGCATAGAATTCAAGGCTTCATATGGATTCAGTATGTAAGGTTGATTTGGTGCAAAAAGAGGTGATCAAATGTTAATCATAGGCTGTCTTGAGGGTGTGACCAGTGTCACAAACTAATTTATGATTGAGAATGTAACCCAGGAATCAATTTTTAGGATGAAATTTCATCATATAAGATGTGTAAAAAACTGTATAAATTTCTGATATTCTTGAAAAACTATGTATCTAAACTGTTGGCAATGGAAACACTGAGAAGTGAGAACCAAAAAAGCAGTCGGCAATGGGGGTCACACCTTATAATGAAATTGCATTTCATGACCTGAAGAAATAAACTTCATTACTTATGATATTCTTTATAAAACTGATATTGTCTCAAAACAGAAGGTAAATGGGGCCTCACACCTTAGGATGAAATGGCATCACATAATTTGAAGAAATAAACTTCATAATTTTTTTATTTTTCTACAAAATTGATTATGTCCCCAAAACTATAGCATAACTTTTGTATGGAGCTTTTTTAGCATGCTAGCACTTTGAACTTGAGTCAAACCAAAAGACACCAAGAATTTATTAGACCCAAAATCACAATAGAATCCCAATTAGAATAAAAATAACAAAAGCTTAAGTTAGTTAACAGCCTCTGGCCTGTACTTGAAAGGATAAAGACAAATGATGTGTTAGAAACCCTTAGACCTCTATATGGCTCTTTTTCCTGACAAGTAGCCTAGCTCACTTACTTTTGCATTATAATAATGCGGCTACTTTCTACTGGAATTGGGCTTCTTGGTGAATAACGGCTTTGTCCTTTCACTATAAAGCAGTTCCTTATGGTTTGTTGCAAAGGTTTTGTCCATGAAATTAGTGGCTGCCATAAAGCTGGTGCTCAAATTTAGTACAGAAATAATTGCTATGTTTTTAGAGTTAAAAGAACATGATGATTGTTGTCTTTAACATGTTTAAAGAAGAATCAAATCTCTGAACATATTTCAAAGTTTATGTGATTTTGATTCAATTTATCTTTTTTTTATTTTCCTGTTTCATTTCTGAGAATGGGCATACCAGATGTAAACTTTTATTCCATTTTGGTAAGAAGAATTATGAAATATAAAGTAAGGTGCATGAGAAATCAAGGTTTTAAGAATCTAGGTACGAAATTTGTCCAGAAATGAAAACAGAATCTTGGTAGGAAAAGATTATGCTACCCATGTTATAAGTTTAGAGTTGTCATTGGGTATATGACCTCTTTAAGGTGCTATATATTGCATCTAGCATAAACAATAGATCTTCTGTACTATCCCCATGTCTTCTGGATTAAATTACCTCTTCCAATATCAAAACTATGCATATATGCATAAGACCTCTTTTTTTCTCTCTTGCTTGATAATTATGAACTTTTGTTTTAGCTTGATCATTTCTGGAATGTTTCTTTTTTATCTATCATCTGTCTTGTTGCTCTTTTTTATTTTATATTATTTTTTAATTTCTTGCCAGGCGAAAGAGGCTGGTAGCACACGTTTTTGTATGGGTGCTGCATGGAGGGACACAGTAGGAAGAAAGACCAACTTCAACCAAATCCTTGAATATGTAAAAGAAATAAGGTAATTAAGCGTTTTGTCTCCAAAGTTTTGGTCTCTTTGGTATAGCTTTCATACTATATTCAGACAGTACATTGTTCAAGTTAGGTCAAGTTTTATCTTAGAAGATATTCTTATCTTTGTCCTCGTAAAAGGGTGGGTAAATCTCTCCTTGAGTGTTAGAAAACTCTGGTAGAAAAGGGAAAGAGCAAAGTTGCTCATTTGTACTATGTTTATGCATGGTCTGGAAAATGTAAAATATCTTAAAAGGATATATTGTGATCTCTATTTTGTAACCTGGAAGGATAGTTCTTTTTGAACTTTGGATATGCATAAACTTGTATATTTCCTTAAAATGTAGAACTCGGAGGGCATCTCTAGAAATCACAGCATAAGGTACAGATAGTTGAAATAAACAAGTTATAGACTAGGGTTAATGCATTGTGCTTTAATTAATACATTGTCCTTTTTAAATCTGCTTTTGAAGAACTTATATGGATGCAAAAAACCTTCAATCTTAAAGGTAGATTGTTAGATGACGGCCAAAGAAATGACCTCTACTGATAGAGTTTTCTTTTTATTTATTTTATTTTATTATGTATTTTATTTATTTTAATTTTGTGATAGCGAAGTCATCAAGCTAGAAATGAAAAACAAAACATAAGAGGCGGATCAGGAATCATCTTTAACAGGAACAAAAATAGCAGAAAACCGAAAACATGAAATGGACATCAACTTGAAAGTGCTCTCCAGACCCTCCTCTACATGTTAGATATAGAAAATTTCTTAAGAAAAGGGGATGAAACCCACGGAAAAGCTAGGAAATGTTCTAATCACAAAGATGCTAAATACAGTGATATACTTTACAAGCCTTGTTCTTTATACTTAAAGTTTGATGCAATCCTTTTAGTTCCTTGAATATTTTTAATGTCAATCTGTGCATTGATCATATTCTTCTTGTTTAGTGGTCCCAGTGATTTTTATTTGTTATACTTTCTTCCTTTTATTTGCAAGCAGTTTATATTTGATTTTCCTAATGTCTGGTGAAATCTCCTGTTAAAGTGATAATGTTTAGGTTATCTCTCTTCACAGGGATATGGGGATGGAGGTGTGCTGCACCCTCGGGATGCTGGAGCAACAGCAGGCCATTGAACTCAAGAGGGCTGGGCTCACAGCCTATAATCATAACCTTGATACTTCAAGGGAATACTATCCGAACATAATCACAACAAGGACTTATGATGAGCGTCTAAAAACACTTGAATATGTTCGTGATGCAGGGATTAATGTTTGTTCTGGTAATCCTGTTAACTATGAAAGCAATCAAACATATTTTCTTATTTCAGGAAGAATAATATAACTTCTTCATTTTATGAATTCATCTTCACTTTCCTTTTGGCTCTTGTTAAAAGGAAGAGAGAAGAATTTGTCAAAAGTTGTACCCAACAGGGTTACCTGTGTGTATATTTATACTGAGAAGAGATAGTAGTACAGTGAAGTACATAAGAAACATCTAGAACTAAGTCCACTAGCTAGGCCCATTATTCACCTATTCTAACACTCCCTCAAGTCGGAGCATATATATTGACCATGCCTAACTTGTTACAAATATTCTGAACTCATTTTCCCAAAAGAGAATTAGTGAAGATATCCACAAGTTGATCCTCTATTCAAACATGCTTGAAGTTGATGACTCCTTCCTAAAGTTTCTGTCTAATAAAGTGGTAGTCCACCTTAATATGTTTTGTTCTCTCTTGAAAGACAGGATTTGTGACAATATGAGTTGCCACACGATTATCACACCATAACTCCATACTACTAGGACACTCCCTCCAAAGCTGATGAAGGAGGTAAGAAATCCAAACAAGCTCAGCAGTGGCATATGTCATGGCTCGATACTTAGACTCCACACTCGAGCGAAACACAATAACCTGCTTCTTACTTTTTCAGAACAAGAGATTGCCACCTATAAACATGCAGTACCCTGAAGTAAACCTCCAATCCATAGGGCATCTTGCCCAATTTGCATTTGAAAATTGTTTAACTTTACAGTGACCATGACTCTTATAGAGCAAGCCAAATCCGGGAAATTTCTTAAAATACTTCAAAATATGCATTACTGCTTCCCAATGTGAGGTTCTAGGAGTGGTTATAAAATGGTTGACTTCACTTATTGAAAATGCAATGTCTAGTCCTATAATAGTAAGATAGTTCAACTTCCCCACTAGTCATCTATATTACTCTGGATTGTCCAACAACTCTTCATCTTTGAGTCCCAGTTTGACATTTGGAACCATTGGTGTATTACACGGTTTGGCACCTAAAGGGCCTGTTTCCTCCAACAATGGTTTGGACATACTTCCTTTGTGATAACACAATTCTCTTGTAACTTCTAGCCACTTCGATATCTAGGAAGTATCGAAGCGCTCCCAACTCCTTAGTCTGAGATTTTGTTTTCAAGAAACCCTTCAATTCTAAGATACTTGTAGCATCATTCCCTGTAATGACAATATCATTTACATAGACAGCAAAGAGAATACAACTTGATTCAAATTTGCCTGAAGAACACCAAATGGTCATGGTCACTTTTCTTTAAACCAAACTCTACTACAACACTACTGAATCTGCCAAATTAGGCTCAAGGAAATTGTTTAAGCCCATATAGAGATTTTCTCAAGCAGTAGACCTGTCCAATCTCTCCTTGAGCAATGTACCTAGGGGGTTGCTCCATATACACCTATTCAGCGAGATTATCATGGAGGAAGGCATTCTTAACATCGAGTTGATGGAGAGCCCAATGATTAGAGGTGGCCAAAGATATAAGCAATCGAACTGAGGTAATCTTGGGTACTGGTGAGAATGTTTTTGAATAGTCAATGCCATATGTCTAGCCCTTGGTAACAAGACAAGCCTTGAGGCGAGCAATGGATCCATTTGGATTCACTTTGATAGGATAGACCCACTTGCACCTAATAGCAAACTTCCTAGGGGCAATGAGAAAACATCCCGAGTCTGATTCTATTCAAGAACCACCATTGCTTCATCCATCACAGCTCATTACCCAAAATGAGCGAATGCCTATGCAAGAGACCTAGGAACAGTGATGAAGTCCAAAGAAGCAATAAAGGGCTAAGAAGAGGATGACAAAGATGCATAAGAGACAACAAAGGCAATAGGGTGAGAGGTGACACGATTACTTGGTAGTGTACAACTACGAATACCTGTATGACGGGCAGTTGGGTGATCCAAATCAGATGGCAAATCCTCAGATGAAGGAGCAGGTGGAGGAGAGATGACACCAAGAAAAAATCATCAATTATTGTGGAGGACTTAATAGGAGGAGACAAAGTGCCAAAGAAGGATTGAAACTCGAAGAAAGCCACATTAGAAGATATAATATAACAACCCAAGTTTGAAAAATAACAATGATACCCTTTTTGATTATGAGGGTAGCCAAGGAAGATACATTTTAACGACCGTAAATCATCAAGCTTGGACACCTGGGGACAATGGTCCTAAACAAAACATGTACAACCAAATGTACGAGGAGGAAGAAGGAAATAACATGGAAAAAGGAATTTTACTACCAAGAACAAAAGAAGGCATCTGATTAATGAGAAAACACGTTGTGGAAACGGCATCATCCTAGAATGGTTTTGACACCTTCATTTCAAAAAGAAGGGCTCGTGATACTTCTAATAAGTGACGCTTTTTTCTTTCAGTAACTCCATTCTGCTATATGGTAGCTAGATAAGAGAATTGATGCAACATTTCCTGTTGTAGTAGATAAAAGGAAAACTGAGTAAAGTAATATTCTATGGCATTATCACTATGCAAGCATTTAATGGAGACATGAAATTGATTCTTTATTTTAGCAAGAAAAGCACAACATATAGAAAATGATTTTGAGGGTTTATTCATAAAATAAAGCTAAGTGACCCTGAAAAAATTATCCACAAATGTAATTAAATGCTAGAAACCAGATTTAGAAACAATTGGACAAGGCCTCAGGCATCTGAATATACTAACTCAAATGTGGATGCAACCCTCTTATTGACTCTAGGGACATAAGTCTGATGATGTTGTTTAGCATATTGACATGACTCACAAGCTAAGCTAGTCACAGACTGTAGAATAGGACACAGTTTCATTAGGGACTCCAAGGAAGGATGGCCAAGATGGTAATAAAGTTGTGGTGGAGATAGGACAATAGCAGTGATTGGACAAGGAACTTGATCGTCAAGCATGTACAAACTGCCAGACTCAACCTCTACCAAAAATCTTTTTCTTCAAAAGATTCTGAAAAACACAATGATCAGGGAAGAAGAAAACATCACAATTATAAGTGTAAGTGATTGGACTAACATATAGCAAATTAAATGGAAACTAGGAGAGACACAGGACAAGGGAAACGATAGCAAGGCCACTCCCAATTACTTGAGCGATAGACCCATTAGCTAACTTGACATTACAAGAGTGAGCAGAAGATTGAAAGGAGGATAAAATACCTGTGTTTCCTGTCATATGGTCAGTAGCCTTAGAATTAAAAACACACACAACAGAATTACCTATCTGAACCATAGTAGCAGTGGAGGTGGACGACTAAGAGGCCTAAAACTAGCTATATCAGGCAAACACGTCATTAGTCATGGCAACCATCAGAGTAGTTCCAAACTCTGGTCTGTAGTGGCAACATGTGCAGATTGGGATAATTGAATATACCTCCCTTGTAACTTAGGATAAGTTCTTTTAAAGTGTCCCATCTCATGGCAGTAATGACACTCAATATGATCCAAGCTAGAACTACCACCACCACTATGTCCTCCTAGTACACCTCATCCTCCTTCTGTCTCATTACACCCACCAGCATCACGATGTCGGCCTCTACCTTCTCTAAGAGCACGACCACTATGCCCTTCTTGAGCAATAGAGTTTAGTAGAGCAGATGACTCATTCATAGATAAATGAGAAGGCAAGTCTCTAGCTACACAAAAGAGTTAGGAGTATACATTCTTCATTTTAAGAGACCTAGAACTAGACAAAATTTGTTAATGAGCTGTTCCCAGTTCAGGCGGTAACATGGATAAAAAACACAAAACATCCAACTGTTCATGATGTACCTGCATAGTTGTAAATCACTAGCAATAGGCATGAGATTCTTCCTCTATTCAAAATGCGATTACATTCAGTAAACATTTGGGACAAGGACTTCCTTTTCCTATCTAAGTGGAATAAATCCTGACAAGTGTCATACAACTGGGTCAAATCATCTTTACCAGAGTAAATGTCATCCAGAAACTCCCGAAACTCCTTTATCGTTTCACAATGGTTGGTGTTATCTTGCACCACACTCTCCAGGGTATTAAAATGAAGACTTAACAGCCCTTTGTCCTCCATTATCCACTTCAATTTGGACATATCATCTGGAGGCTTATTAGTAAGATGAGCTTCCTTCCCAATCCGCCAAGGAAGATTTGAATGGCTTTCTTCTAAGACATATATTGTCTCCCATTGAGTGCAGCGGGAATAATCTCCAAAAAATAGTTTGATCATTAAGTTTCAACTTGAGATTTTCAAGACTTTTGACGTTCTCATTGACTCGAGGAGAACCAGAGGGACAGGAGTCGTCTTCAGCCATTAAAAAAAATTCCAATCCTAAAACAAGGAACACCAAGCAGTAAGCTAACTCAAAACCAAATCAAAACAATCTCACCACTTTTCAAGAGCAGGCAGCAGTCCAAATCGCACCACCCACTGTGCAGAAGGGTCAAAACTACACAATTAAAGCTGAAAACTCTTCAAATCTCACAACCAGTGTCTCAAACAGCTCTGACCCGTGTCACCAGGTTCAGATTGAGCTTGCCTACAACAAAATGGCACCACCCAAGCTCTTCCATTGCAAAATCGCACCACCCATGTGACCCACTCTCAAAATTGTGCTGAAATCACCTCCCAAATCGTGATGCGCCTCCACAGAATGCATCACCTCTCCAAGATGCATTGTTCTGCCTCCAAGATGCACAGTTCCAGCACCCACTTCGTCTCAGATTGTGGCATAGCACTGAGTTATGAGCGGTCCTCCAGATGCGACTGTTCATGTCATAGCCATCAAAAATTGTGGCTCCTTACAGCTGCACAAAGAGGAGAGTGAACTCTCCTTAGGATCAGTCAAAACAAGATGTTTTGGGTTGAAATTTTAGGTTTAGGGTTAGGTAATTTGGGGTTAGGGCTGAGAAATTTAGAAATTAGGGTTTTAGAATTAGGAATTTTTGAGTTCTAAAATTTGGGATTTGGGTGAGGCTTTGATACCATGTTAAAAGGAAGAAAGAAGAATTTGTGAAAAGCTATACCCAACAGGGTTACCAGCGTGTATATTTATATTGAAAAGAAAAAGTAGTACAGTGAAATACATAAGAAACTTCTAGAACTAGGTCCGCTAGTTAGGCCCATTATTCACCCATTCTAACAGCTCTGGACTGAACAGTATGCATGGCTAGTGTTGTTCTAGTCTTTTTTTCTTGATAAGATAAACCAACCTTTAAATTGCTTGCTTCTTGGACTATGAACAATATAGTGAACTGACTCAGAATTTGCTTTAAGTTAAAAGAATTAATCACCTGACATGCCTCATATTATTTTACAAGTTAATTCTGTTAGATGCTTCATAAATAAAAATAGGTATGTTAAGAGCTTTCTAGATAGAATGGCATTCTCTATTACAGTGCTTCAAATGATGCAAGTAAACAATTAGGTGTGTTTGTTTTATGGCAAATAGGTTCTGAATATTACTTCTTTATTACAAAATGTTTTATTTGGGGCAGAAAAAAATTTCTAAAAAAATAATTTCCTATGTTTGGTGTGATAATCAATATTTTTTGGTTAATTATTATAGGCTTTTAAAAGGGGAAAATAATTCTCTACTTAAGAAGTTATTTGAAACAACAATCATCAACAATACACAAAGACTTAATGGGGTTGTCTACATAAATCAAACGACGTCATTGGTTTCTATCAAAAATAAAATTTTCAGGAATGTCATTTATCACAAGATTCTTTTTAGCAATTTCTCCAAGTATCTTTTTTACTCTTCCTCTACCACATTTCATTAGTTAAATACTATTTGATCAACTTTTCTTATAAAGTTTATTAGTCTTTCTTACCCATGCTTAAACTACCATAATTGAATTTTTGTCATTTTTTCTTCAATAAGTGCAATACTAACTTTTTTTTAAATATAATAATTGAAAAATTAGAAGGAAGAGTTGTAATAAATTGGAGATGGAAGAAGAAGAAGGAAACAAATGAAGAGAAGAGAGAATAAATTAGGGCAAAAGATTAGTCTTTATTGGAGACCCTAAATTGATTTATTCATAAGAAAGGGGAGTTTACAATATTGCCCTTTTGTTAGAACTAAAAGAAAAAACATGATAGTGGATAAAGTTTTACAACATAGATAGCTAAAATATTAAGATATTCAACAATTATTTCAAATCTTATATTTTCTTGTATGTTTATTTACTTATCTATGTTAATATTCGCATTTCTGAACTCTCATATTTTACTCTTGTTGGCTATTTAGTGCTAAATACTCTCTACCATGGGGCATAGTTGGTCTTTTAATAGTATGGTAAAACTTTCTTTTAAATTTGTTTAATACTTTGTGATCACAAATTTTTCGTATTTCTCCATTTCAACCACTTATCTTGTATCCTGTGTGTGATAACCCCATTAATCCTCCCTTCACTTTGTAAGTTTGATTTAAGATGCTGAAATCTTCAAACTTGTATGATGTGTTTCTCAAGTTTTACCTTCAAATCATTACTAACTCGCCTTTGGCTAAACTTGCACTCCATATACTCTGTCTTGTTTTTGTTTAAATAGAAACCCTTTGATGCAACCTAAAGTTTATAATTTACTTCCTTTCTTAACTTCCCTATTAGGATTATTTCATCCATAAAAAGCATACATTTCGAAATTACTTCTTGGATGTGCCTAATATGTCTTAAAATTAATGTAAAAAGTATGGACTTAAGGATGACCTTTGATGTAAATCTATCTTTATGGAAAAATCTTCTGTCACACCTCTCTAGATTCTCACACATGTTGTTATCCTATCATATATATCCTTTATAGCATAAATATAGGTGATACAAACACTTTTATATTTCAATGCCTTTTGTAGAACTTCTTATGTCACTCTATTGTAGACTTTTTCAATACTAGAACATTATTTGAGGATGTATCATTTTCTAATTTCTAAAAGTTTTTTCAACTTAAAATATGATCTAGAAAAATAAACTCGTCTGAAAATGTTTTAGTAGACGCTTTTATATACTAAATACATTCTTCAAGAACTAAGATGTTTTTACAAAAGCAAATTGAAAGGCATATAGGAGTATAGTGATGTCCAGTGGAATTAAATATATGTATCTTGTATGCATTTTATGGCATAGTTTTTACTTTTTATTACTTCCTAGGATACCTCTATGTTTTGGCCGGCTGCTCATAAATGGTCCACAGTATAATTAAGGACTCTAAGGGCTCTCAGCCATGACATTAATTGATATCAAATTTGCAATCTGTTTCTTATAGTCCAAATTTTCCTAAGTTATCTAGAAATTAATTTGTTTTGATTTTCTTTAATCTGGAGAGATGGTTGTGCAAGGTCCCAGCTTTTTTATTGAATTTGATTTCTTAACCATGTTTAGCAATGAAAATATGCTAAAATAAGTTCTACGTAAAAGAGGCGCTTTAATTTTTTAAAGAATCATCTCACCTGCTGAGATTTATGCACAGGAGGAATTATAGGGCTTGGAGAGGCAGAGGAGGACCGTGTTGGTTTGTTACATACATTGGCAACACTGCCCACTCATCCCGAGAGTGTTCCTATCAATGCACTTGTTGCAGTAAAGGGCACACCTCTTCAGGATCAAGAGGTGATTTTGTTTAATTGATTTACTAGCAACTGTTGGGCAAGAGTGAAGGAAGCTTAATTTCTGATGATATCTGCTAGTTGATGAGAATAGGGTATATAGATGTGAAAATTAGCCTTTCAGTGGAACCTATAAAGATATGGCTTTTAAGAATGAAAAAATGGAAGCTAGATTCCATTTCTGAACTGAAAACTATTTAAATGATGGGTGATAAGGTCACAAAAAGAGGATATATGTTTTGTAATATTGATAGGTTCAATTATTAGTGAATGATACTTCTTCTAACAAGATTTATAGATAAATGATGTAACAAAGAGGTATGGCTCTTTTGACATGACTTAAAATTAAATGGGGTAAAAGAAGAGGTAGGGAAACTTTTATCCTAAAGAAGAAAAAATTAAATGATATCCAATTTTGTTATTACACAAATTGTGGCTGTTATGTCAAATTTATTTCGAGTATATTTATTATGTTGCTTCTTTCATCCATATACTCTCTTAGTCTCTTTTCAATTTTAAAGTTAAGAATTTTAATATTACTTGGTCCAGTTTCTGCTGGTCAATTAAAAGTTGAGCTGATCCTAGTTTTTATGTTAAGACACCAATAAGAATTTTTTCTATGTACAATATCTGTTATTTTCTCTTTTCCCCCTTCCAAGCATTAATATTTAAGACCTTATTCAAGTATTAGAAGGCAGGCGGGAGAGACAGCTTAGGATTCAGAAATTGGACCTAGACAAATTTTAGGATATTTGACGAGGAAAGTTAGATGTATGTACAGTGAAGTTGGAATTGTTGAAGATAACAATTCTTGAATTCTTATGTGCAATTATGGTTTAATTATCTTAAGTCCTTGACATCAAACTTCCCCATATTGTGGAGGAATAGAACCTGCAAGACCGGATATCTTCTTTTAACAAAAAGAATTTGTGGTGCTTTCAGTAGGTGACTCTTATTGTAGATTACATACAATAATTTAAATTTGATCAGAAAAAATGTATATGGTAAGTTTGGTTTTGGAGTCGACTGTTATTTTAACACTGAACTGTTAGAAGTAGCTGGATTTTGTTTAATCTGCTTTGGTAATATGTGTGACACATTGCACTGTTTTCTTTTAAACCTTACTTGCATCCCCTTGATACATAAATACACTGTATATGATAAATTTTGATCAATCCTGGAATATGGCTAGATGTAAGCTCTGAAACTTATAAAATGTTCTCACACATTGATTTTATTTTTTTGTGGTTGGTGTATAATCTTGAGCGTGATAACATTTATTTATTTATATTTGGCCAAAAAGAATAATCAGGGCTTGCATTAACTTTATATATAAAAAAAAAAAGTTATTCTGGAAGAAATGATGTCTCTGACTAACAGGTAACATTTTGTTTGTCTATTACGGTTTTGGGTTGATGGTTAACTTGTCTTTAAGCCTTTTGTGGGTTTATGGCATCATCAAGAGTTGCCTTAAACTTATCAGGTGTCTTGTACTTCAGTTTGCAAAAATTCTTTAAGATCCTTGAGCTTTGTCTCTGTGGCTGATTCGACTTCATATCTCTAATTCTTTTCAGCCAGTTGAAATATGGGAGATGGTTCGCATGATTGCCACAGCACGTATCGTAATGCCAAAAGCAATGGTTAGATTATCAGCGGGCAGGGTCCGGTTCTCAATGCCTGAGCAGGCATTGTGCTTTCTAGCTGGTGCAAATTCAATCTTCGCTGGTGAAAAGCTTCTCACTACTCCTAACAATGACTTTGATAAGGATCAACTCATGTTCAAAGTGCTGGGACTGATTCCCAAAGCTCCAAGTTTACATGAAGATGACGCTAGTGAGGAAGAGGATTGTAAGAATGCCGCTTCCTCCTCTTGTTGAGTTTGTCAACAATTTCGGCTTAGCTTTGAAATCTTTTTAACTTCTATAACTGCTTCTTAGCATGCACTGGATTCTTCTTTGTTTTCACTTCTCTCGTGAATAGTTTAGATGTATCTCAAGTTACGTATCATTGAAGTTGCCTACGATTTATTGTCTTACTGTTTCGAACATATTTTTTCACTTTTAGTATGGGTTTTTAGATTTGTTAAGTTCTATATTTCACTTTGTGGACAGAGATGTAAAAATAGGTTTAGTCTATTAGGTCAACTCACCTTATCTCACCTGAAAGGTAAGGTGAGTTTGCGAAAAATATGAGCTAGCCTATCTGGTCCTATTTAATTTGCAAGTTACGGTGGGATAGAGCGGGCCTTCATCTTATGTGTATAAAAGTATTGACTTGTCAAGTTGACTTGTACACTTAAGAAGTGAGTTGCTTTTTTTTCACTTGTCAAAATTACAGTTGGCTCATCTTGTCCCATTTAGTTGCGGATCGAGACAAGCCTACATATTTTGATATTTTTATTTATATAATTTAATAAATTTAATAATATAAATTTTATATCATAAAAATTAAATAAGAATAAAATTATGAAAATTAATAAAACACAAGGCAGAAAGGTTTGAAATCACCTAGATCAGAAACATATTTAGATCTTCTACATTTGAGGATTCACAGGTAGAGAATGCAGTACAAGAGAAGCAAATAGAAATAAAAAGGCTAATGAAACGAAAAGAGTGAGACACAAAGTAAATTTTAGACTAAAATCCTCTTTTAGTCCCTCAAAGGTGAACAAATTTTTATTTTAGTCCCTCACTGTTAAATTTTTCTATTTTGGTCCTTCAGAGATTAATTAACTTCTATTTTAGTCTCTCATTATTAAAAATTCCTAATTAAGTCCTCCAAAGATTGAAATTGATATCAATCAAGTCCCTTAATTAGGATGATTGCTAACAAGGTCAAAATTGCTGAAGTGTCATGCTGACGCGGCAGAAATTGCTGACGTGTCATGTCGACGTTGCAGAATTTGGATGACGTGGCATGCTGACAAGGCAAAAGTTGCTGACGTGGCAGGATTTTGGCTGACGTGGCATGCTGATGTCAGCAGCCACGTCAGTCAATTTTGCCACGTCAGCATGACACGTAAGCAATTTTGACCATGTTAGCCATTTTCCTAATTGAGGAACTTGATTGATATCAATTTCAATCTTTGGAGTACTTAATTAGAAATTTTTAATAATAAGGAACTAAAATAGAAGTTAATTGATCTCTGCAGGACCAAAATAGAAAAATTTAACAGTGAGGGACTAAAATAGAAATTTGTTCATCTTTGAGGGACCAAAAGAGAGTTTTACTCTAAATTTTTAATATATATTAGAGAAAGATAAATAACACCTATCAAATATCTAAATCCATCGAAAATTCAAGCATTGTCCATAGTGGACAACCATCCCTACTTTAACGCATGCTCCATTTTTTAATGCTGTCCTTGCATTTTAAAATGAGTGGAGCTATTCCCATGGAATTCTGTGTGTCTCATTAAGTGGGAATAGCACCACTCATTTTAGAATGCATCCCCTCTCACTGAATGGAACATACAAAATTTTGTATGTCATTAGATTGTGTGAGTTTCATACCATACTGAATTTCTTAAGAATCCCATGTGTCCCATTCAACAGGAGGAGAGTAACTATTCTAGAATAGCCTTCCAAGTGTGTGGATCACAATTTTGCCTTTCAAAAAGTCCAAGAAGTGTGACGAGAGCAATATTTTCGAAGAAAACCCAATATCTAAAAGCTTTTAATAGTTTAGGGGTGCTTAGTTTTCAAGGGTACTCTCACATATAATAAATAAGATTAATATTTATTTATTATTATAAATAAATATAAATAAAAATTTATTTTATTTATTACAACAATAATAACAAACCGAATTTTTTTTCAATAGGTGTTATCAGTTATATGGATTAAACGTCACCATAAATTTTTATTCGAAATTAAATTTTTGAAAATACCATTTAACCAAAGGTCTTTTTTAATCACTTTTTTAAATATCTTTTTTTATCTTCCTTTACATCTCTTCACAGAATTAAATACCATTTGGTCAACTGTACCTCTTGCGATTTTCTGTATACATGGCCAAACCACCGTAATCTGGTTTCTATCATTTTCTCCTCAATAAGCGTCACCCCAGCTCTCTCCTGAATACAATTTATTTCAAATTTTGTCTTTTCTTGTATGTCCACTTATCTATCTCAACATTCTCATTTCTGCCACCTCCATTTTTTGCTCTTGTTGACCTTTCAGAGCTCAACACTTATTACCATAAAGCATAATTAGTATAAATATTTAATTTATTTATTATACTAAAAATTTAATTTTAAAAATATAAATTTATAAAAGTATACTTTTTTCAACCGACATAGTTTGTCCCTGCTAAAATTATGAGTTCTTCTTGAGCTTGATCCTCCAAAGTAGGATTTTCGAAGCAAAGGCTTTTACTCAATAGAACTTAATGCAATGCAGAGCCCCTATCTTGCCCTATTACAAATTTAATACCATGATGTGTGCTTATTCAAAGTATTGAAGTTGAGTTCATCAAATCATATGAAATTTCCCCTACCAAACCGAGGCGGTAGAAAATCAAATGGATAGACAAGTTACAACCGCACATTTTCTGACATCAAACACCAAGCCTTTTGGGGGCATTGGCTTGCGTATCAAAGGTCAAGCCTTTACGACTCTGCCTTGAAGCATTAGACACTAGCAGTGTATCACTGTGTTGAAGAGCAGCATTCACAAGACATCACAGTATTTATCCAGTCTATGTCCTCCAATCTGGAGAACACTATATCTCTCCTTGACCATTACTATGATTCTACATTGATTAATACAGAATGCTTAAGTAGATTTTTAAGTATTTGGATTCTTCTATTTCAACAGTTAGCTTTTAAAAGTGAATTCTCTTTAAAATGTACATCAGTTAGTATTAAAGCCTTCCATTATGTCTCTTGCAACTTAAACCGCTCCAAAAGAGGCATGACCTCCAAAGCCTTAAGCTAGTAATCTCACTGGTAATAATAGAGCCATACAGTATCTACAATATATAGTGTAAGACTCCTAAGTAAAATAGGAAACTACAACAAAAGTTAATAGCATAATTAAAGGAAATAAAATGCAACCCAGAGAAATTGACAGCATAAGAAAGGAAGTAGCATAATTAAAGCTAAAGGTCCGTATTATTAACTTCTAAACATGTCTTATCTAATGCAAGCTACCTAATCATCCACTCTATATCCTCTAATTGGAAGGGGACTTCACACCTGTCTTTTACTTTTAAACATGTCTAATCTAACCTAAGCTACCTTAAATGGCTGAGGGTGAATTTTAAACTTCAAACTAACGTAGACACACTAGAGATAGAGATGTCATTTGTGGAGTTTTCCTTCATCAAAAAACGATCTACAAACTTTACCCTTAAAGACATCAAAGGTTAGGGAAATGCTTGTACACTTCCAAGTATTAGTGAAAGCATGTCACTACCCAACTATGGCATGATTGACATGAATCCCCAGAGGTGAGACTGGCAACACTAAAAGAAATTTTGGTATCACTAAGTGATAAATCTTTATGTAAAAATCACATATTTGTCAGTAAAATTTTTTGATGAAAGGTTTACTGAGAGAATTTATTTTTATAGAGGAATACCAAAATTTCTTATAATGCAAGCCACAGATGCTTAGAATGTTAAAAATTAAACATATAGGACTTAAGTTAAAGCACAGATTTAACTAAATCTGTTGGTTTATTTTCATTATGCTCTTATACAAATTGCTGCAATTACACTAGTTATACAATAGACATTCCCAGTACCCAAGCTTAATTTAAGATGGTCCACTTCTCCAACTGAGCTTGCATGTTTGGAGATACAAGTGGATAAGGAAAATCTAAAGTTATCACCCAAACCTATCATCAGTTTAAGCAATACAATTTAATATGTATTCAAAATTTACTCACACTTTTACTTCTAGCTCATTTCATTTCTATCAGAGAATTTACTATAATCATAATTTATAAACGGTTCATTAAATTCAATTACAAAAAGAATTGAACAATTCATATTTGCAGAAATGACTCCTAGATATATAGTCTAGCTAGAGCTAAAAGAAAACTTGTATCCTAAGCTTCTTTGTAATACCTCCCTAGATCTGGAATGATTTCCTAACCTTCTCTTTGGGCCCTTGAAAGTTCCATTTCTCCTTGTCAAGAAATTCATGCTTTTCCTGAGTGCTTTGAATTTCTGAAGTTCACATAACTTGATCCTAGTCATATGGGCTTAGCCTTTGATGAGTTCCTCTAAGCCTCAGGGGTTAAGAAATTCATAGAATATGAGAGAAATGGTTAAAGTGGAGAAAATTAGGCATAGAAGAAGAAAATTCTTTTCTGCCTAGATGAAGATGTGGACACCAATGGAGGAGTTCACCTATCTATGACTTCCAATGATTTGTGCCCTATCTTCTCAATGGCTTTGGAAAAGCTTCCTAGATGCTTGGAGGGTGCCATATGGCTTTCGGTAAGTCAATGCAGGAATTCCAACGTTCTTATCTAATAAAAAGAAGTTGATTAGAAATCAAAAGCTAGAAAGTAAGTGATAAGAAGAAGAGGACTGAAAGGGCTAAGAACATAAGCCAAGGCAAACCTCATGATGATATTTAAAACCTTAGGAAGGGATTGAGCAAGAGCATGAAGTAAGGAAACCATAGAAAGACTCAAGTCATGATATGACACATCCAAACAGTGAAAAGAGTCTAGTAAGTAGAGGGCACTAGTAACTAAGCACCATGCCATAAGACTTATGGTAAATAAATAATTAAGTTGTTTGTCAAGAACCAATTGAGCTCTTGAGTCATAGAAATTTTAGTACTATGTCAAAAACCTACTCTTTAAAAACTTAAGTACACAGAACCAAAAATGGTATTACATCTCTAATATTATTTACATTCAATATAAGATAATTAAGAAACAGAAGTGGATAACTAAGAGTGGGGAGATACTAGAGCACAAGAGTTAAGTCTTTCTCTTGAGGAGTTTCTACCATGTCTTTCTATTGTTCTTGAGTCAATGCATTGGTCCTTAGCTCAGTCCCTTTAATTAATTTCTTAAAGTGGCATAAACCTACTGTTAGCTAGGGTTCAATGCCATTCTTGATTCTATTGTCATCCTTAGCTAATCCTTTGTGCAATCATTAGAGGTTTTGGTGCCTTAGTACTATGTTGGGGTGTTAGAAGGAAGCGTGGATGCTCATGGAGGACTTCAGATATGTATGGCTTCCGAGACTTGTGGCCTCTCTTGCTTGAAGTCTCAGAGAAGCTTGCTAGATTCTTGGAAATGTTCTATGGATTTTAGCAAGTTAAGGCAAGTGCCTAGACCTTGTAATCAACTTAATTTTAAGTTATAGCATGAAACCTTAGAAGTGAAATTTTAGACATAATACAAGTGATAGACTAGAAATTAATAGCTAGTAAATTAGTGATGAGAAGAAAAGAACTAATCAACAAAGTATTGACGCAGTGGTCATTGTTTGTGTCACAAGTTTAGGGACTTGAGATAAAAAATTTAAGTTTGAACTTTTGAGTCACTTTTGGAAGGGGTTATCTATGACTAACCCCGATCATGGATTAGTCTAAGCTTCATGAATATAACAAATTATCCTCAATGAACTAAGTAGGGATTGAATGCCTTGCAAAGGACTTAGTAGTTAGGTTATGAAGGAAGACATCCATTAATTAGAAGGGGTTAGAAAGTGCCAAGTTATAATCAAATAAGCCAAGAAATAGGAAGGATAAGAAAGAGCGAGATAAAATAAACAGACTCCATTAGAATAATCAGAGGCCTAAAGATGCTTATAAAGACAGATATTAGAAGGCAAGTTAAAAAGGAAAGGATAAGGAGACCTCCAGAGGTCGAGAGAGGAAGAAAAGCTAGTAGTTAGAGAACCATGAAAGTGTATAAAGAATGAAATAAACTCCCAAAAGGAGATTATACACTAAGAAGGGGTCTAGGTCAGGCTTAGCTGTCTCCATTATAAGATTTTATAAACTGTCGTACAGTTCAAGTTTTCTTCACTGCCATGTTTTGAATAGTCGTGCAAACTAGAATTTCATGTTTCTTGTGTTTGATTTCTATCAAACCTGGTAGCAGTATCACAGGCCCATTCTCGGGCTGTGACCAAGATCAATCATAACTTGATGAATCTCCAGATCACCAAAATCATGGACCCTTGAAATTTATTACCAAAAGCAATTATAGAAGCTTAAATGCAATTTAATTATTACTTCATTTTTTACAAGGCCTGAGATATATTGAATTTCACCATCGGCTACCCATAACCCATCCTAGCACGTTCCATCTCTCACAAACTTACACTCAACATGTATGAAGATCTTAAAAGTAAATCAATCCTAATCTTAGCGATGCTAATTATGTTTCGTTACGATTTCTTATTTTATTCAAACACCTATTCTAATTTTCCTAACATAAAAAGACATGTAGAATGACACATGCCTTTCCAAAGCATATATATATATATATATATATTGTAAGCTTAAAAAGTACAATGTGCATTCATTTCAAAAGCTTGCATTGTCATGTCATAAAATTCCCTTAATTCACAAATTATAACGAGTGATAGATTAGATGCATGGAAAATTACAAACGATTTTGACTCCCAAATTTTGAGATATAAAACAGTGTATACCTACACATGTAGGAATAAATATTTAGAGGAGAAAGAATAAGGAAAATGAAAGTATGAGAGTTAGGGCTGAGCATATCAAGTTTGGGTCCAAGATGCTAAAACCAAATAAAACTGATGATAATTTTAGATAAAACTGGTTCTCAGCAAGTAAAGCTTCAAAATCAAAATTTTTGGGATATGACAAGTTGAGTTGATTCAGGTGGGTTTAAATGGGTCAGGTTAGGTTATTGTGTTTAATTTTAAAATGTAATTTATATTTTAAGCATATTTTTTAAAAGACTTAATTGAGTTGAGTTATTATAGGTTGAAAAACCCCAACCCAAAATCAATCAAATGCACCCATAAGAAATCATATATTAGCTCAAATCAACTTGTGGAATTGACCCAACTCAATATGTACGTTATTTTAAAACAGTTTGGGCAAAGTTGAGCTAGGTTACCCAAGTTGTGATCACCCCTAATGGGAATGTGTGCAAACATTTTACGTATAAATATCAATACTCAAGATTTTCCCATTTATGCAAAGGCAATAGTCATCTTTAGAGTATTTCTATGGCTAAATAAAAAGTAATGGAAATATTGAATCACCTTGTAAAAGACCTCTGAATGGCTATATGAAACTTGATGTACCTCCAAGAATATCTTGGGAGCAAGGTGTTGCATTGCATTGCTCAATCCCACTAATTAATTGTTGACTCAAAACAATAGGAGAAGGGCGGCGCTATGGATGCACAATCCAGTGTTCATCGTTAGATGGAATAGGCCTTTAAAATTTCTAATAATAGAATTCATACAATTTGGCTATTTCCAAATATTAAATCTTATTTAATCCTCACTTAAAAAAATTTAAATTATTAAAATTATTAAATTTTTTATACTAAACTATAATACTCCGCCTGTGTTTTCATAGCCGGTCCCAAGCCCGGATAAAGGAGGAGGGTTGTGTTAGGTAGTCGACAGCCAACGTAAAACTACGTCGAATCTTTATGACATGGATAAACGAAACTATATTGCTAATGCTAGGTCGTTACCCAGAAGTAACGCGCTGTATGGCTCGAGTACAGTGTCAAATGAGCTAGAGCCGCTGCATCGGCGCCTGGATGCAGTGTTAAATAAGTAAGGGTTCTCACATCTTACCGGACGGGTGTGGGTAAAGAAGTTAGTTCAGGGGAACAAGATCCATTTTGGCACTTGGAATATTGGAACTTTGACTGGGAAGTCTATGGAGGTTGTGGATACTATGATTAGAAGGAGAGTTAACATTATGTGTCTGCAGGAAACCAAATGGGTTGGAGCAAAGGCTAAGGAATTGGATACTTCAGGATTCAAGCTTTGGTATACAGGAAAGACTAGAGCAAAGAATGGAGTTGGTATTATTGTGGATAAGACTTGGAAGAGTAATGTGGTGGATGTTAAAAGGATAGGGGATAGGATTTTATCCCTTAAGATGGTAGTGGAACAGGAGACTTTTAGCATCATAAGTGCTTACGCACCACAAGTGGGGCTAGAAGAACAAGAAAAGGTAAAGTTTTGGGAAGATTTGGAGGGTTTAGTCCAAGGAACTCCCCACAATGAAAAGATTGTCTTAGGTGGAGATCTTAACGGGCATGTTGGAAAGGATGCAGGGCAATATGCAGGATTTCATGGGGGTTTTGGTATAGGAGAACTAAATGAAGAAGGTAGATCAATTTTGGACTTCGCAATGGCTTATGACTGTAAGATTGCAAATACTTGTTTTAAGAAGCGGGAGGAGCACCTAATCACATATAGGAGTGGGGCCGCAAGTTCACAAATAGATTTCTTTTTGGTACGGAATACGGATAAAAGGATCTATAAGGACTGTAAAGTTATACCAGGGGAGAGTTTGACCACACAACATAGGATTTTGGTTCTTGACATGCAAGTAAAGAGTCGGAAAAAGCGAAACAGAAGAGTTATAAACCCAAGAATCAGGTGGTGGCAACTAAAGGGTGAAAAACAGTTGATTTTTCAGAGAAAGCTAATAGAAGAAAGAGTTTGGGAGACACAAGATTGTGCTAACCTTATGTGGGAAGAGATGGCAAATGGGATCCGAAAGGTAGCTAAAGAAGTCTTAGGGGAATCAAAAGGATTTGGCCCTAAAGATAAAGAATCTTGGTGGTGGGATGAGAATATTCAAGCGAAGATTAAATATAAGAGGGAGTGTTTCAAAGCTTTACATCTTGATAACAAGGAAGAAAATTGGAAGAAGTATCGGTCAGCTAGAAATGAGACAAGGAAAGCAGTTAGTGAGGCAAGATCTAAAGCGTTGGATGGATTTTACCAAGCTTTGGGAACAAAGAATGGAGAACGGCAAATATACAAGCTTGCTAAGGGAAGGGAAAGGAAAACAAGAGACTTGGATCAAGTGAAATGCATTAAGGATGAAGAAGAAAAAGTCTTGGTAACAGAGGGAGATATCAGAGAGAGGTGGAGAAGTTATTTTCACAAGCTTTTCAATGAGGGGCAGCCAACAAATATAGACATGGAAAGCTTAAGTACTCGAGAGGAGAATCAAAATTTTGTTTTTTATCGTAGAATTCGAGAAGTGGAGGTGAAGGAGGCACTTAAGAAAATGGGTAATGGTAAGGCTTTGGGTCCTGATAACATACCTATTGAGGTTTGGAGGTGTTTGGGAGAGAAAGGTATTTCTTGGCTTACTAAGTTATTGAATGAGATACTAAGGTCCAAGAGGATGCCAGATGAATGGAGGAAGAGTACATTGATACCTATTTACAAGAATAAAGGAGATATTCAAAATTGTGAGAACTACCGGGGGATTAAACTCATGAGCCATACTATGAAACTTTGGGAAAGAGTGATTGAACAGAGATTAAGAAAAGAGACTCATATATCAGAGAACCAATTTGGTTTTATGCCAGGAAGATCCACCACAGAGGCTATTTATCTTCTACAAAGTTTGATGGAACAGTACCGAAGTAGAGGAAAAGATTTGCATATGGTCTTCATTGATTTGGAAAAAGCTTATGACAGAGTGCCAAGAGAAGTCCTATGGAAAGCGTTGGAAAAGAAGGGTGTTCGTATTGCTTATATTCGTGCCATAAAGGATATGTATGATGGAGTTACAACAAATGTGCGGACTCAGGGAGGGGTAACAGGAGATTTTCCCATAAGGATCGGTTTGCATCAAGGGTCGTCCTTAAGTCCATACCTTTTCACTTTAGTGATGGATGTACTTACTGGACACATCCAAGATGCAGTCCCGAAATGTATGTTGTTTGCTGATGACATTGTCTTAGTAGGGGAAACAAAAGAGGGGTTGAATTGTAAAGTGGAATTATGGAGAGAAGCCTTGGAATCAAAGGGTTTTCGTTTAAGTCGGAATAAAACAGAGTATATGGAGTGTAAATTCAGCAAGAGGCGAGAAAACAGAGATTTGGAGATAAAAATTGGGGAGCAGAGAATACCGCAGGTGTCCAAGTTTCGGTACCTTGGGTCCATTTTACAAAGTAATGGAGAGATTGATGGGGATGTCTCCCACAAGATCCAAGCTGGATGGATGAAATGGAGAAACGCATCGGGGGTTATTTGTGATCGCAAAATATCTACCAAGCTTAAAGGGAAGTTTTATCGAACTGCTATTAGACCAGCTATGCTTTATGGAAGTGAGTGTTGGGCTTTGAAAGGTCAACAAGAGCAAAAAATGGGGGTGACAGAAATGAGAATGTTGAGATGGATGAGTGGACATACAAGAAAAGACAAAATTCGAAATGATTATATTCGGGAAAGAGTTGGGGTGGCACCTATTGAGGAGAAAATGACAGAAACCCGGTTACGGTGGTTTGGGCATGTACAAAGAAGACCGCGAGAGGCACCAGTGAGAAAGGTTGACCAAATGGTGTTTAGTCCTGTGAGGAGATGTAGAAGAAGACCAAAAATAACACTTGGAGAGGTGATTAAAAGAGATCTTTGGTTAAATGGTATATCCGAAAATTTGGTTTTGGATAGAAGTTTATGGCGTCGTTTGATCCATGTAGCCGACCCCACCTAGTGGGAAAAGGCTTGGTTTGTTGTTGTTGTTTATAATACTTAATAATACTACCGTTTTCTACCGTCCATGGCAATTTTCTCTCACAGTTGATATGGGACAACTTTTTGAGATTGTTAAGCTCAAACCTCAAGATCGATCCCCTTCCCCAACATTGTAATTAAGCAAAAAAAAAAAGAGGACCAATCTCAAACATTGCACATATAAATAGAATAAAGGGAGCAAGGATTCTTAAGCAGGCGATTATTGTCTTGAGACACTCGATTATGATGGATGCAAATATGCAGCACTAAATAAAATTATAATAGCTACATACAACGTATGCTATGAAATTTTCACAAGTCACCTTTTGCGTCAATCGTAATTGAGCACCCATAAGAGGACTCTGAACAATAATGTTTCTAGAAGAAACAATGAGAACTTTCTTGGACAAGTAACAGTTAAAAAGAAAACATTCCACAGTATAACTCCATGCAGAACGTAAAGGTTGAAGAATATAAGGTGTAAATTTTACGTAAAAAATTAGTGAGAGTAGAATTATTCTTTTTATCATGAGTTGTTCCATCAAAATTCCCACCAAAACTTATTTTTTACATTAAACAGCAACTAGGAGGAAACTGGGAAAAAGGCTGCAACTTCAAACGGGCCCTTCGAACACTAGATGTGATGCTTGGGCTTAGGATTTCACGATTTCTCGCAGTCACCACTTTCTACAACCAAAAAACTACTATTGTAACACGCAACATAAAGTCAAAAGAAACTAAGCAAGGGAAACAAGTCTGAAAATGATTGATAATTAATTATCTAAAGTAGCATTGAGGCTTATGTTTTCCTCTAAAAAAGAGAAGTTAGGTCCTTTTTACAATAAAAAGAATAGTGTCAACTGCTCACACATTACAATTAGGCGGGCCTGTATATATTCCTCCTGTTAATCTTGCTAACAAAAACCATACCAACTGGATACCACAGCTAAAAGATCCAACTCTTGCAATCTACTCATCTCTTGCAGCAAGATAGTCCCCCACTGTAAGAAATACGTGTTCACCAAGAGCTACTTTCACAGCAGGTTGTTTTTCAATCAAATCAACCATAATCTGTAACAATTAAACGCTAATCAATGCATGCTTTACCCAAAACAAGACAGACAGAAGGCTTAACTCAATATAACCTTTCCAGTCCCATCTTGAAACTCAGACTTCAGATTAGAATGATCTCTTGATAGTAGGTAAGTTTGCAGATTGTGTGCAAAATTTTCATTGCCTGTAATTATTGGAGAATAGTGAGTCACGGGAACCAAAGTTCACTATTAGGCGGAATGAGGGATAGTAAATAAAGGAACCCAACTGTTTTTTGTTGTGTGAATATGCAGACTAAGACAGAAAACAAACCTGTATACAGTGACAAAATGGCTGTTGAGTTGAACATCAGTGCAGGTCTTGCCAGAGTGATTCTAAATGACATAGCCGAAATCCCATGAAACCCCTCTTCACCAAGGACAACCTGCAGGTTGCACAAAGAATTTCATGACGGCATTATCTTATCTCTCTCACACACACATTTGCAAAGCTACACACATTACCTCAAAGAAAATATTGCATTTTAGACCCTTCATTGGAAACTAAGGAAAACAAAGCATTTGAGCCCTTTTACACGAAATTTCTACATCCCCTTAAATTTAGCAATTAAACACATTTGAAAAGTCTTCCAAATTTTACCAATCATAAACTGAAGGGTTATCCAGATGATGTAAGTTGAACAGAAGATTGGGAGGTTTCTCAAACAACACTAGGTATACCATACACTTTTCATACAAATTGATTTACAAAAATACCGATCTACACTTGGGAAATAATGGAATTCTAAAATTCTAAGTGGAAAAAGTCATTAGTCACGTGCCTACTGCCTACTGTTTGTCATACTGATACCAAAATGCCAAATCCAAATAGTAATACATCAATCATGGCAGGGAAGAACCACCAGCACTGTTTATCGACATATATCATATGAAAACTTCATAAACTTACTACTACAACATTAATAAGTTTTAACAGATTAATTCCTTATAGTTTGAATTTAAAATAAACAGAGAACTATATTCTGGGTAACACATCAATACTATTCAGCAAAAGAATAACCAAGTGCCAATAGCATTTCAATCTCATTCATGTTTTTCCCATTTCAATCACAACCAACCCTCCTAAAATATAGTCTTAAAAGTAAGCAACTTACAGCATGTGGAGGCATCATTGAATATGGAAGCAACTGGGAACCAATAGCCTCCCTGATATAGGATTCCTGCAAAAACACATGGTAAAAATAAATCAATTAAGAATCTAGTACAGCAAATAAGACATGCTGAAAGCGCACATTAGATGATGAGTTAACTCTAACAAACAAAATGCTACAACTACATACTTCATAGACCACGTATAATGCAACTCATGTATAACAGGTATCTACTGTTAGGAGAAAAGTAGCTTTGTCACCCAAGTATCTACTGTCCCACAAAGTAGCATTTTCTCATCAGGCTAAAAGCAATTTCTCTCACTATTTGACAAAGGAATTCCTCCTCCTTACCAAAATCATTTACAAGGTCAGTGAAATATTGCCACGTGAAGTTATTGTGTGGATCTTGGAGCACTCCAAAGTCATATTTTTAATAATATTTGTAGAATTGAACCAATTATCTGATTTCTGATTACTCTATTCATGGGGCAAAAGCCCAAATATACGCAATAGAAAGGGAGAATCAGATATGAGCCTAATTTTCTAAAATTATGCCATACAGAAATCCTATAATTCTCCTATAATTATGCTCTATGGAAAAGGAAAGAAAATCAAACCAAAAACAGCAAGAATAATCAATTCCTGATAATCTGGGATTGTAACAAACAATCTTAACAAATCAAACGATATCTTCCGACAATATAGAACATAGAGGACAAAAAAGTACTTTTTTGCGGTTTGCTTCTGAAAACAAAATCCCATATTTTTTATTTGGAATTTACTTGTCTCATCTCTGGCTTCCATGCATGTATGTAGCACAACACCAGCAACATACGATTTTCTTGGGAAATCATCAATCTTCAAGACTTTATATACTTTTTGTTCTACTGTTGTTAAACATCCTATTCAAATATCTTGCTGGTTAAATATTTTCTCATTATGTTTTGGATGGGCGTACATGAGAGCTAACCATCATACTTAAGGCTATTGAGAGTTTTGGAAAGAATAAAGTACAACGGTTCATAAAATGGAATAGAGTTGGAGAGGCTGGAGTGGGAAGGAAAGGAACTACATCATTTGGATGTTTAATGAGGGAATGACTGGTAATCCCCTTCTCCTTATTTGGAAATTACAATGGCAATTCATAGAGTGGAGTCGGTTGTTGAACGAAAGTTCCACTATTGCCTTTATGTAGCAATTGAAATTATGGCTAGGGGCAATAAAGTAATTGACAAATAAACAGAGTTGTGCTGCATTCCAAAACCCCTGGATTTGGGAGTACAAAATTTTTAGATGGAGTGGAGTGGTTTGGGTTTCCATCCAATTCCACTCCACTCCACTCGTTTAAAAACTTCCAAACAGAAGTTCTAGTCCTCATACCACTCCATTTTATCCATCCAAACATAGCCAATGCAGAGAACACCTTTACAGCTCAATCAATTGTCCAGCCATGCTATTAAATAAAAAAACACAAGCAACACCCATTAGAAAAGGTATAGTAACTCAAACTACGAATTAATATCTCAGTTCTACCTGTGAATGCAAAATCTTTTGGGAGACTGATTTATCTTCATCCAATGATTCAAAGTAAACCTCTACCATGTCAGTTGGTTCAAGAGCAACTTTCTTTCTTAGTTTCTGAACTCTATTAACAAGCTGCAGAAGACAATGTCATGAACAATTTAAATGTTTAAGTTAAATAATAGGCCATGATGTCATAGCAGTGAAAGATTATGCCAAAGCCACATAATTAAGAACATAAAAGGAGTCTAGTTATTGTAACTTCTTCCCAGAAGACATTAGAAAATTATGCCAAGGAAAAAGAATGCACGACCTACAAACCATGAAATTAATCTCTCTTTCTAATAAACCACCAAAATCCTGAATTATCAAGCATCAAAACCACAACTCTCAAGAAAGTACAAAAAATAAAACCCACATTCCACAATTCCAGGCCACAGAAAATGCAAAAATCAAATGCCTGTTTGCCTTTTAACTATTTCAACACACAAAACAAATATATTGAGGAAAAGCTTAATACCATCCATCATGAATCAATTATCCCAAAAGCTTAAGCTATTGGTGCTGACCCATTAGTGGCTTTTACTTGTTATCTCTAGCATTGTAACACACACCCCTTTGGGCTTGAAGCAAATATAAAGACTAGGCTCACCTTACTTTGTGCTGATATTTGATTTCATTTGGAGAATGGAAGCAGAAAGGATTTAAGTTTTGGCCAATTGGTTAAGGAAGCTCTGAAACCAGGTTCAAAACCAATAATCACAAACCTAAAGCTACTAGATGTAGATACAGGAATCATTTTTCCTTTGTATCTCTAGCACTACTCTCCCTCAACAGGTTGTTAGTATAAACACACAAGTATCACAGACCAAAGAAAAATCCAAACCCTAACATGATTATTAAAAGAAAGTGATGATAATCAGGACTATGAACAAGATAATTGAAAAAAGACTTGCAACTGAAGAAACCATAGTCATCCAAAGACAACGTTAAGAGATTGAAAGAGCTAGAGTGTATGAATATGAATACGTCAAAGAAATGTTTTAAGTATAAAGATCTACAGAAGATAGAATTTCCATTAGACTTGCATCCTTGCACTTTATGGTGACTAGTGTCATAATCCTCTTGTTTTGAGAAAATCGTGAGAGAAAAAGAAGTTTGGAGGTTGAAGTAGTTACCCATTAATCAATAACTTCCTAATTTTTTTAAGCTAGCATTTGTGGCATGAAGCCAAAGACATCAGAGAGAAGTTTTGGCATCATAATAGTATAGATAAGTAATTAGATTGGATGTTTCTTCCGCGATAAGCATTTTACCTCACGAGCAGCCCCAGCCTCAAACAATGATTCATCAGGACGCAAATCCAATATCACTAGAACATCACCTACAATGAACACAGAAGTGACAGTCACTGATAAATCAATGTCATTATTGATAATTCTTACATGCTAGCAAGCAGCCCTTTTCAATTATCAGAGATACAGCAGATTGAATAATCACAAATCCTCAAAGATACTGACCATCTCCTGCTGCATCAAGCTCCTTCTCTGTCATACCATCAGGACGCTTAAAATCACGGAGAATCTGAATAAAGGAAAGAACATAACAAATTAATCCAATAGTTTCCATCCACCCACTCATTGAAAACCGTAATTCCTTTGATGATACTCATGAAATTCACCTGTTAAGAAGCCTACAAATTTAAGACTTAATTGCATTTGAAAGTCACTTTAGATAATAAAGAAGACTATTTTTTAACAGAAAAAAAAAAAAGCCTACCAATAAAACTTTCTTGTGGTCAACCACATAAATTGGTAGTCAAAATGAATTCGAATTACTATTCAGACTTTCTATACAATCTATCCAATGTAAGCCCATACCACTAATTACATTTTCAAACCATATTATTTTAAAGCAAATAATATTAAATTTAAGATAAAACGCAACCCACTTAATTGCAGCCCAAGTGCATGCCCATCTGACTAGGTCTTTAGGGTGGGCTAGAGTGTAAAAATCCTAGCCCACTTAAAATAGGGCTTTTTGTCTAGCACGTTTACCCCGCAGGCTAGACAAGTATTGAACAGGTTGGCCCACAAGCCGCTTATTCATATATCACTTCTACAAGCACTAAACCTAAGCAAAGGAAACCATTTAAATCTTCTATATAACAAAAAGTATTAATCATCTGCCACACGAAATGACCTTAATATCAGTCAGCTTCAAACAGTGATTTGCAATGGTGACTTCTCCAGCATTTTCAAAAGCCAAAATATCCTCCTGGGTCATTTCTTTTATTTTTGTTGCCACAACGCTCATAAATTTTCCCAGTCTCTTACCTAATATGCTGCAAAACAAAAAATCAAATATAAAACTGATAATATGAAACATGATCACGGAAAAAAAAGGGACTTCCCAGGATGCATTAAGAAATGCATACCTAAACTCAGGTTCAGCACGTAAAGATGCGTACTTCAAGGTATCATTACATGGAACAAGTGATCGTACATTGAGTTCCTCCAGCACATACTACAATACAATAGAATCATACATATCAGAGAACATTTTGAATGAGTCAAGAAACCAAGAAAATGAAAAACAAAAACTCTGGATTCAGACTTAATATAAAACTTCATAAGAAATAAAGTCGGTTGGTCTCAGTAGTTCTAGCCTCAAGCAAAGACAGCTTTAGTTTCTTATTTCTATTTGCTTCAGAGCTTGGAGCTTCCCTGTCACATTTTGTCTCTTCGATCAAAAGGAAAGACAGTGAAAAGGCTACTAAAAGGGAGGGAGCCTATTGAAAAGCAAGCTGCCAAACTGGCAGCCCTAAACACAAAGGAAGTCAAAGGGCAGAGGAAAACAATGAGTGAAGAGGGGTCGGCAGATGTATGCAATTTACTGACTGAGATTGAGATTAGGGGAGAACGGAAGAGAATGACGGCAAAAGGCTAGAGTAGAGTCTATACTATTTGCGGATAAATCATTTTTACTATTATTATATTAAGATGTCTATTATTTATATTGTTAATAAAAAATTTACCACTGAAATACCCTCCAGTGGAAAAAAGTTCTAACAGTTAAATCTGTTTTATTCTTTCTTTTTTAAAAGGTCTACAAAAAGCACTTTTCCAATCAGTGTTTTAAAATCCTTTTGATGTTAAAAACTAAAATTTATTTTTAAGACAGCAATCGCATAGGCCAAAAAGCCACTGTAAGAGACTGCTCAGAAAAAAGTAAGGCTACTAGTTATTAGAGTTCATAAAAGACAGAATAAGCTAATAATCATGCAACTCATACAATATGGAATGGTCGGCTATAGAAATGAAGTCCAAAATGGAGCCATAAAACTATTAAATGTTGGCATAGATGTGCTACAAGACAGGATATGATATGAGGATATTTGCTCACAAGTACTTTGTATTCCATTAGCCACAAAGAGAGTGAATATTAAGAGAATTCAATTAGGACTTGACATTGTAATATGCAAAAACAAGATACCAAGGCAGATAATTTGTAGAATTTTATAAATGAGGTAGGATAAGAATGACAACCACCCAAGCATGATAGTGGCATGTGTAATATAATTTATTTGGAGCGCCACACTTGGTTCTGCTTAAGATTCAGGATTTCATGTCTGCTATTAACAGGTGTAATTATGTTCCTTGTTTATTCATTGGCTCAATTACAAACTTTCAATTATTCTTATGCAGCATTTTTTTACTTTTAGGGTGGACCCAAAAGTTTGGTGAACAGGAAAATAGATCGTACAAATATTGGAGGATAAGATATCCTCTAAAACAAGGGAAGAAACAACAAAGAAAAAGAATCAAGAATGAAGCAAAGCAGCTCCATCTCCGGATATCATATACAGAGATTCCCTTGTAAAAACCATGAGCAGAGGACCAAGGAAAAGCCAAGTGTACAGCACTATCTGATACAAAATTCGGTGAAGACTCTCCAACAAAGAGGCAACATTTTGCTCGCCATATGCACCAGAGAATTGCAAAAACAGCAAACGAGAATAACATCTTCACCTCCTAACCAAAAACCTTGAAAAGAACAATAAGAAACTGCTCCAAAGAGGAAGGAGACACTCATAGCTCCCCAAGAACCCCAAACAGATTATTCCACAAGTAGCAGCCTTAGACTACAGACATAAGTAAGCTATAGTTTTGGCACTTGAACTACACATATAACATATAACAAGGGTAGATCAATTTAATAAATTCTATTAAGTACTGACATTCAAGCCAAGGATTAGACCTTGAAGGGAGCTTTAGATTTTCAAGTAGTTCTATCAAGAAACCTCTGATGATTAGGAGAATCAGTCAATTTAAAATAAAAAAGGATTTACAAGAAAAAAAAAAAAAAAGAAAATAATCCAAAGAAGCAATTCACCTTCTGGGTTCAAAGCAAGATGAACAGAATCAAGTAAAGCAGAAGGGAAAAGAAGAGACACGATTAAGGCCAGGAGGAGCCACTGTAATAGGAATAATGCCAACCCAAAGGTTTTCCCAAACCTAAATGCCTACGCAGCATGGGAATTCAACTAGCAATCCTTGTTATGCTTGTTTATTAACTACCATTAAACTTAAATTACATAGCCAAGAATTCAATAGTTCTAAGACAGATGCTGTCATTCACAAACTGGTCTTTTGGCTTCTGTTACTCACCTAGGAAATCCATAGGAGTTTAAATTTAATCCACTGTCATTAAACAAGAAAGTTTCACAGAAATCAAGAAATTAAGGTATTTCACCTCACTTTTAACAGTCAGCAGTAAGACTCTATGGTTTAATAATAGCATATAACTCTTCACATTGAAAGTGGATACAAGTTAATCCTTCTCATGAACATCCCCTATTATTAACACCACAAACCTATTCAAAAGATAGGGGAAAAGAATTAATCAAGGAAAAATATCATACAGTCATCATCATCATAATTTCAATTCTAATTCTTATAAAAAACTCCATGTAGGGCCATTTTTATTCCATTTTGGGTCAAGCATATCTTAACAAACAAAATGCTGACATGAAACATCAAATGGAGAGAGACCATAGTTGTCAATTGTGAATTGCGCACTTATAGAGCTCAAGGCCATTGCAACATTATGCATTGAGAAGAAAATGATGGAAACTCGATTACAATAGTTTAAACATGTACAAAGAAGACCATTACAAGCTCTAGTGAGAAAAGTTAATAAATTATTTTTAGTCCAATGAAGAGTGGTAGAGGAAGATAAAAAAGGATACTTGAAGAGGTTATTAAAAGAAATCTTTAATTAAATAGTATTTTCAAAAACTTGGCTTTGGATAAAACTCAATGGCACCGTTTAATCTACGTAATTGACTCTACCTAATAGAATAAAGTTCTGTTTATTGTTGTTGTTGTTAATACAAACCCAAAAGATAAGAGATGAATGTAAATCTTTGAAATTAAAAATTAAAATATATGACATCTTTATTTAAGAGTGTGTCATTATGTCACTCAATCTATCCAAGAGTTTCAACAATAAGGAATACATAATATATAAGAAAAAGGTGGAATAAAATTATAACAAACTTCATAATTGAGCCCATACCATAAAAAGCCAATTATGGGCCAGTAACAAAAAAGGACTATAAAATGGAAATTCAAACAACAATTTTTTCACAAAAATGTAATACAAGAGACATTACTATTCATGTTCAAATACCCAATTATACATATCCTAGAGAAGTAAGTGAATTGATATAGACACATGGTACTTGAAGAAGCAGGAGGAGAATAGAGAGAGAATTGCAAGGCAAGGCCACTAAAAGAACAAAGAGAATACCACATGAACTAAGAAAATCGAAGCGTGTGTGAGGAAACGACGGTGAAGCAGTGGAATAAGTTGGAAATGTTGCAGCCACAGCAAGAGGAATGATAGGGAAGCGATGGCAAAGCTGAACAGAGAAGAAAGCAAAGCTTAGTGTCTCAGACAAACAGCATGCTTTGGAGACCAATGCAGAAACCTCCAACAATTGTGCATCAACCAGAGATGGAGTGAAGGTGTGTGAAAGTTAGAGAGAAAGGTGTAAAGTATGAAACAGAGAAAGAATTGGGACTGAAATAGGTAAACCTGTATAAAACATTCCTATTGCAAAAATTGTGCATGCAATTTGGCTAAAGTTGCACACGGAATATGAACCTCACAACCCAATCCCCATTGCATTGCGCAAGGGTCCATTGCGAGTCACAATGCACTCACAATAACTATGAGAGAGACTTAATATAAACCCAAACATGCAGCAGAAAGAAAATCATCATTAGCATGACAAAAAGGCAGCCAAACTACTTGGACCTTTAAGAATGCAGAGCACAAAAAGGAGATAAATAAACAAAAAAGCCTCCAAATCAAGATTTTCATTAATGGAAGCAAACAGAAGGAGACTACAACAGCATACAAAATAATGCACTTACCTCTCTCAGCTTTCCAGCTATGTCATCAAGAAACTCTGTTTCTGGATGAACTATTACCATCTCCCTACAAAGGCCAGAAGTATACTTAATGTCCTCATAAGAAACAAACATATGTTGAAAAAGGTGGAGTGTATACAAATACATCTATATATTTCTGAAATATAACTACCTGAGTGGTGTTTTAAGGGGCTTGTTATGACGCTCACGAATGTTACGGGCCAAATCAATAATTGTCATCATCCTTGAAACACTTTTCTCAATTCGTTCTCCCCCCTATGATGAAATCAAGCAGCAGCACAATAATAGGGAATTTAACATATTAGGTGGTTGCTATGACACAAACACTATTAAGGGCCCTTTTCAATTGGCTTTTCTTTCAAAAGCACAAAGTGCTTTCATACAAAGAAATAGTTGTCAGGAAAGTATAAAATACCAGCTTCGAAAAAAAAAAAAAAAGCTGAGAGCGGCACAATTGTTTTAGTGATGTTTTCAGAAGCTCAAATTTTCACCTTCTATAGGAGTGCACTTTATAAAAAGCATTTTCTTGCAGGTAAAAAACAATCCGAATGGGACCTAAATCCAGAACTGCATTTAAATGAAACTGAAATCTGTAATTAATAGTCTTTCCAATAAAAAATGAAAAATCCGAAGTGCAGCAGTGCCTAATGGTTTTTTATTCTTTTTTCCTTTTGTAGAGAGGGGGAGGATATATAGCAAATTGGAGAAAATGGGAGGAAACTTCACTTTTAATTGTGGCAAAGGGTGCCATGTACACCAAAAACCAAAAACCAGTCAAGGAATATAAAATGTAATAACCCTGAATGACAATGGTTAACAATCAAGAGGTGTTTACTTTGAGATGTAAGAAGAATCTTATTAGAAGTAAGACATAATGCAAGGAAAATGGAGAATAAGAAACCCCCCTCACAAAGATAAAAAAGGACTAAAAACAGAAATAAATATTCAACCAAAAGCCCAAATAATCAGTTCACCAGCCAGTTGTCAAAAGAATCAAATCTATACAAATTTATTTCTACTTCTATAATGAAAGGCATCAATATTCACTTGTATACTTGTACATGTAGTTATGCACTTTTCTGCATCTATTTGGTGTGCAACCTTGTGTGCACAAATAGGCTTTGGTATGATGCGTCCATCATTGGTAACCCAATAATTAGTTCAAAGGCCCCAAACTGTGGCCAAATACAGAGAAAACCTAACGAAATCACCTTTATAAAAATTGATTTAGATCACTTCCCACATGTTTGCATTGGTGTGTTCAGTTTTTAGTGTCCTCGGAAATAATTTCACTGATTAGGTAGGATTAGGAAAAAAGAAAATTGAAAAAGATAGATAGGTGATGAGAAAATGCAAAAATAAAGATAAAAAATAGCAAAAGAAAATTTTGCACATATCAAAGACTAACATAGCTTAGACTTTCTTAGAGACCAAAATGTATATGTTTAATAGTAGTTTCTACTAGACTCAATATACTAACTAATTGAAACATACCTTGCCATATGCCTGAGGAAAACTGCAGTAGTGTATGCTTTCCTCTGATCCACTGCAAGCTTTACGCATATTTTGATAGAGTACCTCAGTGAAGAAGGGTGTGAAAGGGGCCATCACTTTACAAGACAACAAAAGGACCTGCAAAACCATCACTTAGAGGACATCAATGAGTTAAACTGGCACAAGTTAAACTGCAATGATTCTTATGCCAGTAAAATCCAGGATCCATCAGTGCTAGAGGTCTCATTAGAGATGACAATGCTAACTAGACCAATGGTTTTCAACCATTTCATGGCCAAGGCAGATTAAATCAAGCTGAACTTTGGGCTATTTGAATAGAACTCAATTTAGCAATCTCTCGTATAATTAAGCATATAGAAATAGAATTAGACTCCCAAATTGCCATCCAACTTATTGCCACATCTAACCCAACTAAACAACCTCCCCTTGGGCACTGTTGTGTCAAAGGGCAGGTACCTTCTCAACCAGCTAGAGGACTGGACAGTCAAGGACATCCCAAGGAGAACATACCTTATCATGGACAGTTCAGTCAAGGCAGACTTCACAGAGAAAACCATCTTATTTTTCATGCATTTCCTGCTTTTATGTCTCATGTATTTTTGCAAGACCTCTTAAGTCTAGGTTCTATTAATGGGTGTCCCTCTCCTGATGGGCACAGTTGTACTCCTTAACTTATATTCGCTAAGTTTGTAATTCCTTTTCTCTAATGAAATTCCATATTTTCCAAAGAAGGACATCAATGAGACCCAATATTTTCATATTGTTAGAACAATGGCACTCAGATAATTTATAATCATTATACAGATAAAAGAGATTATGTGCATACAATGTAAAGAGTTGAGAGTGCTGTACGGGAGTCTTCTTCTCCAGTACGACCTTTAAGTCTCTTGCGGTTGAACCTCACATATATATTTGTAAGGTTATCAAGAAACTTCAGAAGATAAGGAACCACCTACAAAACAATAATTTTCCATAATGATAATGCTTTAGCCTGTGTACAAAATCTGACACAAAGCAGTATTGTACATCTAGAAATAATGGTACATACTACAGAATTAGATGAACGTGGACAGATTTTACACACACAAAAGCAATGATCTTGATCATGACAAGTGCAGATAGGCACTTTTTCCAAGTCAAAACCTAGGATGTACAACATTTGTTTATGTCTTTTAATAGGACAAACTTACTGACAAGGAAAAGTTCAAACCAATTTACTGAAAACAGACTTCTTTTAGTGCACCTAATTAATCAAAGGTAATCCACTCGACAAGGATAACATATAAGTCTTTTCCTTAAAATACTTCCCTCCATGTTTATAAAAATTGTTTGCACCCTATTTGTAGGTTTACTAATAGATTCAAATCTAAAGCCAGAACCAAACCTCTCCTTGGCTATAGGTCTTGTAACTTAGCTTCAATATGTTCAGCAAGATTCATTTCTTGCTGCAAACCATATCTCAATGGATTGGCGTAATATTTCTACCGCATGCACATTCCCTTAATGATGGTGTTTTTCCAAAATCAAACTTTGTTGTTCAGCATCTTGGACTAGCCATCCCTTAAATAGTATTAGTATTATTAAAAGATATGAAGCAGTAGCTTGCCAGAATACGAGTCTTGATTCAGGATGTGTGATGTACATGCCATTCCAAAGTGATCTATTAATCTGTTAGTTAGTAGTTTAATGGCAGTTTCATCTATCAGTTTACCGTGAAAGACTAAATTGGCCTGTTCTGCCATAAATACAGACACATTCCCTTCAGTGGGGTTCAGTTTGACAATGGATATTCACACATTATTCATCTCAAACTAACTATATTCTCTCATTATTTTCTTTTTTCAATTTTTTTGTGTTTAAAATATCCTGGGAGGATATCTCTTTCCTAAATAACAAACTTGTACTATTTTATCCTTGAATAAATGAATTCTTCCAATAACAAAAAATATTACGTTATTGATCAAAGTTGCATATAGTTAGTGCTAGCATCACCCTTCCAGCCATCACAGCATCAGAACATTTTAAAAAGTGGCAACAAATCAATGCACCATCACTTTCTTCCCTTATAACATGCACACTAAATTTATCTTCTAACATTTCTCCCTTGGACAGTTCAAGTACGGAAGAAGTATTGAAATACTTTACATAGACCATTCTCAGAGTCCAAGCCAAAAATATTCACTCTATTTTGTATGAGAAGATTTAAAAGCAACAAAAAATAAAAACATAAACTACAGAAGCACAAAAATGCATTACTGACTGTGTAAAGGCGGTAACCATTCATTTCTTGGCAGACAAAATGTACAAGGCTCTGTGTGGCAGAGTTAATCCACTGGTCAAGAACATTAGATGATTTCTGGAGTGTAGCATTATCAATGGGTACGAAAGGTGCCAGCCCCTCAACTTCAAGCCTCTTTGCATTTTGAACAAGGAACCTATATGCATTGTACCAAGGGAGGAAAACATCTCTAACCTGGGACAGGTCATTACAGCAACAATAATGTACAACTTGATAAGTGTAACTGAAAAAGAAGCACTTAAAAATTGAAATACATTAAATGGAAAGGAAAATTTAAACAGCTGGGGGATACTAACAACTCCATAAACTCCTTCCTTCTTGAATCGTAAGGTCTCAGCACGCACCACAGGAGAGTTTATCAGGTACAGCCGCAACGCGTCCTGTCCAACAGATAAGGTGCATAAAAAAAAAAATGATCTCATAAAATAAAACAAATCAAATTTGAAGGCATTGACACATAAGTAAACACGCAAGCAAAACATGTATCTTCATATTACATGCCACATCATGTGATTGAGTAAATAAATAAAAAAGAAAACGAAATGGTTGAAGACAAACAAAAAGTGAAATATATCTCTTACTGCTCCATAATCATTAATGACTTCCATTGGTGATGGATAGTTTTTCAAGCTTTTACTCATCTTTCTCCCATCTTCAGCCAGCACTAGTCCATTGCAAATTAGATTCCTAAAGGCAGGCTTACCAAATAATGCAGTAGCCAGCACCATGAGAGTATAAAACCTGCAAATAACAAAGCAAAAAACAAAATTGCACAATCATGTTTCATTAATTAATCAGAGAAGGAAGGATAAAGATAGCAAATTGAACATTAGTCCACCAAGGGAAGGTTGCAGTAGCATAAGTCATACGATCATCAATAATCTTAATAGAAATATGTGTAATATGTGTTTGAGCTTCGCTATTGGCACATAATTTACAGCTACACCTTTGTTACACACAGTAAATAAAGACCGGCCACTATTTATTGAGCAATAACAAATAGAGACCAGTCACTAGTAAATTGTGTGTGACAATGGTATGGGTATAATTACATAGAGTATACTTTTTGTATGTGATATGAAGAGAATCAGCAGTTGAGACTTGAGTCTCAAGTAACCATCCACTCCCACTCTCATTAGTTCCCTACTTTTTAGGATAAGCTTGTATTGAGAGGAGAGACCAAGACACCAAACTTCAGTTCTGACATTAGAGAAGTGTAGACGAAATAACAGATATTGAGAATACCATTTATAAATAAAATATGAATTTATAACCCAGCAGTGATGGACAAGCCTCCATATCACAGACACATCTAAAATGCAAAGACACTGACCATCCACGGGTTTGATCTAGTCCTTCAGCCACAAAATGGCCAGGAAAGTTCTTCTCAAAAAGCTTGACATTCTCAAAAGGATAATGGATATAGGCATAAGGCATGGATCCACTCTCAAACCAGCAGTCAAACACCTGAATGATAAAAGAACTTATTAATAACAAAAAAATTGAAAAAAAAATTATAATTTTTGTATCCAGCTACTATTAAATGTTCAACTTCAGGATACTGTTTAAGACTACATAATATTTATAACAATTATTTTCATTAGGAGGTTAGACAGTACAAGCTTACAATTCTCCAGACTAGATGGCCCAATGCTAGATAGCATTTCAATTTGGACAACTTGAAAAAGAACAAAAAAGACTACAAAAACCCCAAGAATAAATAATATGGCTAAATGAATGTCAAAACTGCTGGAAAACAACGTATCAGCACTCTTACATCATCAACACGTCGAAGCACACCATGCTTAGATGGAATTGTGATATGATCAATGTTGTGACGATGAAGATCAAACACCTGTAGAATGCGTTACAATTATATTCATCACTCAGAACCATATATGTAGACTATAAGAACAAATAGGTCATTAATTTTGAAACAACAACAAACAAAGCCTTATCCCTAGAGCGGGTTAACTACATAGATCAAATGACACCATTTGTACCTATCAAAACCAAATTTTCACAAATGTCATTTATCATAAAATTCCTTTTAACAATCTTTTCAAGTATCCTTTTCGGTCTTCTTCTACCCCTTTTCATTGGACTAATCTTAATACTATTTGATCAACTTTTCTTACTGATGTCTCTAACGATCTTCTTTGCACATGTCCAAACTACTATAATGAAGTTTTTGTAATTTTTTCCTCAATAGGCGTAACAATAACTTTTTTTAGAATACAATCATTTCAAATCTTTTCTTTTCTTATATGTCTACTCATTTATCTAAGCATTTTCAACTCTGCTACTCTTATTTTTAGCTCTTGTTGGCCCTTCGATGCCTTGCACTTACTATCACAAAGCATAGCTAATCTTATAATAGTTCGGTAAAATTCCCTTTTTCCCTCTAAACAACTATGATTCTTGAAACATGTTTGACTAGCAAGACCCAGCCACATTGGGAAGTAGTAAGCTATGTGCAAGAAATATATGCACAGGGAAAAAGTAGCCTAATACCTTGAGCATTTAGGTGAAGCTGCCAAGCTAAACAGAGATACAAGTCAAATTGACATTCTCATAGTTCAAATACAAAGGTCATTTCAATTGTTTTGCTTTCCTTGGAGAAAACATGAGTACATCACCCAATCAATCAAACATAACTAACATTACCGCATCCTCACCACACAATATAATATACATTTTAATTAGTTTAATCTAAGGCTCAATCAACAGAGTTCTGAAGCACAGAAGCAGTAATAATTAGAAATTTAAGGAACAGCGACCAAACACACTTCTACAGGAAAACTGGTGAAAACACACAATGCCCATTAAGGTACAGGCCACAAACAGGTGATTCTTGGTCCATCTAGCTAGCCAAGATACAAAAACCATGTAACTGACATATCACCAAACAACAATCAATCAACCTGTACATGTCAAAGTAAGTGCATCAATTCAGAAAAAGCAATTTCATTATAAAACAATTTATAAAAAAGCATATTCGATTAGCAATGACAAGAAAGTATATAAGCAATTTCATCAAGGCCTGCAGGAAATTCTAACCTTCACACCAGAAAGCTTTTCAAGTTCTGCTACAGAATCCACAACAATTATTTCCTCCTCATCCTCACTGATCCATATAGGAAGAGGGGTCCCCCAAAATCTACTACGACTAATTGCCCAATCTCTTGCATTTTCCAGCCAATTGTGGAATCGCTTCTCCTGCATCAAGTTGGATATATTAGAAAGATGTACAAAAGCGATAGATTCCATAGCTTATTTATAATTAATAATTAATTGCAGGATAGATTGACCTCAAAGCAACTGTTTACAAAATGGCACCAAAATAAATATATATTCAAATAAAGAAATAAACCAGCAATCTTCATTGCCTAACCAAATGGCAAAATATGAAGCATTAATGCATCAGAATTGCCACAATGGCTATAGCATGACAACTTTAATGTTTGTTTCTCTCCTGAAATTGTTGGGTTTGGGTTTTGGTTTAGGAGGATTCCTGATTCTCCACTTCTGTACTTCAGATGTAGAATGTGCCAGTAACCAAGAAACCAATAACCAAATACTCTCAAACTTCAAAATCAATCACAAAGTGTACTGACTCAAGACTGATAATATGCTTTACACATAGGTGACTCAAGCAACCCCAAAGCTACAATAACAAGAACAATAACTTAAGATCTACAAAGTACTGCACCGGTATAACTAATCCAACTAGAAATATCACAAGACCTGAACATAATTATTACCATCTCATACAGCATTAATCTAATTGAAAGCTTTCTTTTATAGAAAACATAAAAGTCGTTTTTGTTTTAAAGAAAGTTTTAATACTGGATTTCATTTTTGATATGATTTAAAGTATTCGCATTAGTAATCAATACACTATAAAAAGTATTAACAAAGTGTGATAACATTTCTTATGAAATGCCCCAAACATTTACACTCCTACTAAAACAAAAACATTATTCAAACCAAAAAACAACTGCAGTGTAAGTAAGGCTTGTTACAAATTTCTTAGATGCATAATACCCCACAACTATAAATGCGGTTACATCAGAGTTTCAATATAAAAGCAAAAACATTAGTAGGGCCCTTTTGCTCATATGCAGCCACTTGTACATGTTGTGCAACTGTCAGATGTTAAAAACTGCAATATAGGTGGTTGTATTAGAAAATTAAAACTGCAATTCAAATTTGCATATTTTGGATTGTTCATTAATTATTATATCGAAACATGTGATAGTCAGTTCTAATAAGTAGTAGGTGCGATACTTTACTCCACATACTCACTTTTCAAATTGGAGAAAGAAAGCGGGGAAGGGTCAGATTTGAAATGTCTCTGCCGAAGAGATGGGTGTGGGAAAGACAGAAGATGAGCTGGTGACAGGCAGATATGGAAGGGTCAGTGTTGTCGAATTAACCTCTAGAGACTGCTGGTTCAAATTTGACAACTTCCATACATTGGCTGTTTTCATATACAACTTACCAATTCAACTGGCAATTTGCATAAGGGAATTGCCAATTGGAATGGCAATTTTCACATGAACTAAAAAATTAAAAAAGGAAAGGAAAATCAGATTTGTAATTGCCTGTATGAAAATTTGCATTGTTTAGGTCAACCAACCAGAATTTGAGAAAATTTCCAAATTAATGTTCCAGCTGTTTTTAGATAAAAAAGAAATTCATGTAGATTAAGAAGGATAACATATTCCCCAAAATAAGGAAAACAAACAACAATGAACAAGAAATCATCATGAATGTAGCAAAGCTTTCCAGTCTCTCTGCATATATAGGAAGTAAAAACTCCCTTGAAATAACCATGAGCAGAGAACCACCATAAGGAAGCCATATCAAATACCCTATCTCATAACAAATTAATGGCCAATGTAACACCGTTATAAATGGAATTATTCCACAATAGCCTAACGCACCAGAGCATAGTTATCAATAGTGCACTATAATGCATAGCACTGCAATATGGCTTGTTGCATAATGCTAAGCGTCCTAGCGTAGCATAGCATGCGCTAAGTTGCACTATTTGCGCTATTGGGACTCAACAACCTATTTGGCCCAATTACTCCACTCCAAACCTTCCTTTACCTATGCATCACACCTTTCTACCTTTGTGGTTTCCCATCTTAATTTAATGAATTTTAAACTTTTTATGCTTAGTGTTTGTTGTGATGCTTGGAGGCTTGAGCCTTAGACTCTTGATGGATTTATGCTTTGGTATTAAGTTGCTCAATGTTTGTTACTTGGGACATTGAATCTTGATTGCAAATGAAGTTTTCATATTTTTTCTAAGACTTTTTTATATATTGTTATTTGGGGTTATATTACATATATAAAAATTTATATTTATATATGTATTATAATTGCACTATTGTTCAAATAGCAGTGTGCAATGCCATGCACTATGTCGTAATGACCCCAAGTGTTATAAATGCACTATTTGCTATTAACAACTATGCACTAGAGTACATCATAAACTGCACACTCTTACAAAATCCTAGATCGCTTATTCCTGCCAAAACCTTTGAAACAAGCCATAACAAACTGCGCCAAGAGTAAAGGACCCCCATAGTTTGCCAGGAATCCAAACAGATAGTCCAATAAATAAGTAGCCACCTCACTATCAATATTTCAAATGGGCTACAATTTCCGCTAGGGGTGGGCATCAGGTGGGGCGGTTTGGATTGGGGTAAAATTCTCTCAACCCAGTTGAACCCAATCCCTTATTAAGTTAGTCCAACCCTAGCCAAAAAATTCTTCAAACCAACATTCTTGGGTTGGAATGGTTCGGTTTCACTTGGGTGGGTTAGTTTGGGTTAGGATGGGGACGAACGAACATGAAGCGAGTGGTGGAGCGAGGATGAGGTTCGATCGACTATTGAAGACTCAAAGTGTCGAAGTGTGACGATTAGGCGAGAGAGGAGCCAAAACAAAGAGAGGCGAGTTAAGACAAGGTGGGAGGAGGTAAGGGGTTAGCGTTGACTGTTGGAAACGACGAGACAACAAACGAGACTTGCAGCTCGTGAGAGAGGGAGTCGAGGGACCGAGGGTTCGAGACGAGAGAGGAAAGAGCAGTGTTGGTTCGCTGAAGTTGAGCTGCCTCTTGCTTGCTTGTGCTTGTAAAAATTTTAGGACAAGCTAGAAAATGACATCATTTTGCAAAATGACATTTTATAATATCAGAATTCAGAAAATATATATATATATAGCATAAGAATTCAAAATATATATATATATAAATTTTGTTAGGTTCCCATGGCAACCCAATGGAGAGGGGACAAAAACCCAGCCCCCACTCAATTTACCTCATCTTAAGTCAAAATATTACATAATATTTATTTTACCCCATTTTAAACCAGTCCAAATTTTTTTTTTTACGGTTTGGGGCAGGTTGAAACTGTTTGACCCGGTCCAATGCCCACCCCTAATTTCTGCCCCTGGAGCCACACGACACATCAGGAGAAAAAGCTGTACAAGGTCTAAAAATCTATAACATGTCATTTCTTAGTTGGAACATTGAACATAAAGACATACAAGAATGGGTAAAAAAGTAGAAGGTGAAAAATCAAATACATACAAGAGAAGACATTAGAAGAATCCAAATTTCAAATTTCCTATATGGGTCAGAAGTGAGACAAACAGAATTGCCTTAGCAACTATACTTCACTTCTTTTTATCCTTTGTCTGTTTCACCTTACGTTTTTGCCAGTTTACGAGTACTCACTTATAAAAAGAAATTATAATTATCCCTCTCATTAATGAATTTTTTTTTTATGACAAGAAAAATAATTAAGTCACCACTTCATTCAGAAACAATACCCAAACTAATCACGATTGGTCAAAATTTCAATAAAAAATTTTATTACATTCTTCCTTAACAAGTGATTTCTATTCTTTAGAACAATTATTTATCATTATATGTACAATTTTTTGATGTAAGAACAATATAAAATAATTATTATCTCTTAACTTGATGAAGCTCATTTCAAAATTTGTTAAAATAAATGGCATGTAAAGTACATGCAGTTTTGCAGTCATCATAAAGTTAATATAGATCTATCACATACTCAGCCTCTGTGATTCACATATTATAGTCCCATGTAATGAAATATTGAGGTATCAATGATTAGATACCCATACCAACTTATAACATGAATCAAGTAATTTCATTACAGACTAAGAAAATTAATGACAATAATAATAAAATAATATAATACCAAAAAATTATGAATCACAGGTGAAGAACTAGTCACCACTTCAAAATACAACCAAAATGCGTAATCTCAACCCTAAATCACACCAAAATTTAAAAATAACAATAGCTGCATAACATTTCTACCCGGGTATATTAATTTATAAGTATTATTAGTCAACTTATAAATCAAATAATGATCCATATGCCAAGACATTTTGTATACGAGTGCTACCAGTCAAACTCTATACCACATTAATGCACCAATATCAAAGCTTAAGCCACATATTCTGCCCAACCTCTGCAAACTCAAAGCATAAGGCAACAAGCTATTTGGTCCAAGGTATGTATGACAAACATTTTGGTTCACCTTCAAATTTGTTGTGCTCATCTGTGTTACCATTCCTATTGAATGTCAACAAACATATATCATGTAAACTTTAAATAGGATTTCCTGATTAAGAGCTCACAGCCATAACACAACAATTTAAAGACAAATATATTCTTTATATTAAAACTGATTATGCATTCGACAAAGGGCATGATCATTCGACAGCTGTCCCATTTATATCAAAAGAAAGATCAGAAGGTTTTTAATTTTTTTTTTCTATTAACTGACAATGAACTCGCCTGAGGTTTGCTAAAATTAACTGTGCTCTCTTATGTAATTTCATCAGACAAATAATCTCCTCTATAAATTTTTCCATATATCCCCTCATACAGGCCTTCAGTATTTCTGAAACTGGAGGAGAAATGAGTGTAATTTAAGCCACACGTTAGGTGTTCATAATCTACTCACCCATCATAAATAAGCAAGATGAAGGGTTTCAAATTTATGCTCTCATTTCAATTTATTCTCAGCTTTATCCTCTTTGACATGAAGATAATGCATCAAAAAATTTTGATTAATTTATCATTGTAGAAATAACTTCAGTTTCATGTTGCATATATTTAATCTTACATTAGAATTTTTCAGGCTATGAATTCTTTAAAGTAATGTGGCCTAGGTTGCACAAATGCGCAGATTTGGAGGGTGTCCCCCTTTCAGCGCAGTTTCAGGATTTAGAACTCAAGTACAAAACTTGTACACACGTATGCATTAAGTTGCAAAATTGGCATTCCCATGTTTCATACTATCTTGAGTGTGAAACCCATCCCTGTACCCCTCAACATGGAAAGTGCTCTCTCTCTTTCTTTCTATACATATTTATATAAATTTAATATATAACTAAAAAAGTTCTCTCGATTCCTTACCCACACTTGACCACCTTTCCAAAGCAAATAGGGTGAACAAACAAGAATACTCAATAAATTTAAAAAAAAAAAAAAAGTAGAAGAGTAATGTGGTAAGCAGGAGATCTACCTTCACAAAATCTGGGACCCAGTAAGTCTGCTGATTATTTTCCAACAGTTTCTCTTTCAAGTCCTCCACTCTAACAAACCTACAATGAATCACCATATCTTTTGTGGGATAACTCAAAGGAGAAGACAGGTTCATAGACGATAATCAACACCATTCATCTTGAATTACCAAATTTTGAAAAGAGTAAGAAGAAGCTATCACAAGGAACTTGTAAGCATGTGAGTGGACAAACCAAAACGCATCATTGTTTAATTTAAACTCAGAACAGATGAAAGACAGCAAAATAAAAACCATAAATTTACACAAAATTTGCAGTACAATATCAATAGTTTAGTACATTAACAATTTTCAAAATAAATACAAACTCAAGTTTTGATTGTGATTGCATATTATCTGCATTCATAAATAGGCCACAATATTTATTCAGAGAAAAGGCTCACTTCTCAAAACCATGGAAGGCATATACTAATATTAAACTAAAACAACTTCCTATTGAAAATTCTCAAAAGAAATAATAAAGGGAGATTTGTTGTTCTCAAAAAATTTTCAAAATAAAAATGTTCTCAGACGATAGAGAATAATAAATTATTGGAGCTTTCTTTGTTCTGGCCCGGCTGAGCAGAAAAGCAATCACCTTGGTTGTTGGGAGGTTTGTGCTGACTAAAGAAGGGAGGGGATTTGGATCTTGGGAATTTGGTTTTACAAAATGAGTCTCAGACAGCTAAGTGGCAATGGCATTGTCCAGTGGCATTTTAAGTTTTGAGAGGACCTATGGATTGGGAATTTACCTCTTTTAGAGGCTTTTCCTCACCTTCATCATCTTTCTTCATCGCGTAATTCCCCCATCAACAATTTTAATTCATTTCAGAGTCCAAGTCAGTATTCACTCCTGGAATCTTCACATCCACAGGAACGTGAATGAGAGATACTAGCTAATGTTAGTCTCTACTGCTTTTGATTCATTCTGTTTTTCTAACTCCTAATGGTGATAGGAGAATTTGGACCTTGGATTCTTCTGGTATGTTCTCTTTGAAGTGTTTTTCAACAGGTTTTCAGCCATTCTCTTTATCATCCAAGGTTCCCCTTGGTCAAACCATTTAAAAATCTAAAATTGCCTCGAATATCAAGTCCATTGTTTGGACAGCAGTACCTAAAAGGATTAATACAAATGACATGTTGCAAAAATTGAAAACCTGAAACAGTTCTTCCTTTTGATAAGTGTGTTATGCATAATTCTAGTGCAGAAACTGGACTCCACTTATTTTTACATTGTTCGCTGGAGTGCCACAAGAAGTTCTGTGGAAAACATTGGAAAAGAAAGGTGTTCATATTGCTTATATTCAAGCTCTAAAAGATATATATGATGGAGTAACAACAAGTGTGAGAACTCATGACGGGATGACAAAAGATTTTCCCATAAAAGAAAGATTTGCACTAAAGGTCATGAATAAGTACATATCTTTTTACTTTATGCTTAGACATACTTACTGGGTACATCTAAGAAATAATTCAGAAATGCATGCTTTTTGCAAATAAAATAGTCCTAGTAGAGGAGTCAGAAAGAAAGTTAATTCTAAATTGGACGTATAGAGAGAGGCTTTGGAATCAAAAGCTTTCCGTTTAAGAATATATTTAATGCAAGGTTAACAAGGGGCAAGATAGCAATGATTTAAAGGTAAAAATTGAGGAGCATATCATACCACAAGTGGCAAGTTTTTGGTATCTTGAATCAATCTTACAAAGTGATGAAGATATTGATGGGAATGTCATGCATAGGATACAAGTTGGGTGGTTAAATGGAAAAACGCTTCAGAAATTATTTATGATCGAAAAGTACCTAGTATGCTTAAAGTAATGTTTTACCAAACTGTTATAAGATCAGCCAATACTCTATGATAGTTAGTATTGGGCATTGAAAGACTAACGAAAGCAAAAAATGGGATTAGCAGATAGGAGAATGTTGAGATAAAGGAATGGACATACAAAAACAATTCAAGTTCCAAATGATTGTATTCAAAAAGGACCTATTGAGAAAAAAATAAAGGAAACTCGATTATGGTGGTTTGGACATATGTAAAGAAAACCACTAGAGGCTCCAATAAAAAAAATCAATCAAATGGTATTTAACCCAACAAAAAGAGGTTGAGAATGACCAAAAAAATCACTTGGAGTGATTGTTAAAAGGGATCTTATGATAAATGGCATATATGAAAATTTGGTTCAATCCATATAGCCAACCCTACCTCATGAGATAAAGCTTTGTGTGTTGTTAAAGGAGGCTACATACCTTTAGAATAATCTGTTTAAGGTTCTTGAAGAGTTATGACCTTATATGTGTGTCCTTTCTCTTGGAGGCAGTTTCTTATTGTTCACTTCAAGGGATTTTGCAAGATTAAAGAGGCATCTTCAACATGGCAGCACCATGGATATGGTGCCATCACAAATGGTAGGCACCTTATTGAAGACACATGAAGAAGACAATAGGGTGAGCTATCGCCATCCCTCTATTTGGATTCATTAACAACCAATACAAGTTGCTTGAATGTGTAAGGCACCTTAAAAGCAAGGCTGAATTGTTCGAATATGAGGTCACAGTGTTTGCTGCAAGCTATCTTACATTGCATAAAAACAGAAAAACAACAATCTTGGGATACTGTTCGCATCATAAGAGAGGATGAAAGATACACTAGTCATGGATAGTATAAGGACAAAAGATAACTAAATATTGCTGATTACCATGTTGCTCTTATGGTTCTTAAACTCGCTCATAACAAAAAGAAGCCAGCCATGGACATATTTATAAAGCAACAATTAGGGCTATGGAAGCAATCCAAAAGTCCTACAACAATAATGAAGACAACTATGCTATAATCAATAAAGGATGGGAGTATCTGCCTTACCATTCATCGCATGCAAAGGGTTATTTCTTTCAGCGAGAATTCATTAATAGCAACCCAAAAATTGAATTTGATGCACAGGTTGTTGAATGTTTGGTAATGGGTTACTGTTTTCTTTCTACCTCTAAGTTTTTCACGTCTTTTTGTTTGAATCAGCTATGTTTCAACATAAAAGCTACCACACCATAAGCCATAACCATGGCAAATTTGGGGCTTGCCACCATACATCATTGACAACATTGATAGGCAGCACTTTCAATTCATGTTGTTTGGATCATTGCCAATACATTTTTTTTTTCTTCATTCAAAAGAAAATGGAAGAGAGAGAATAAAGAATTGCTACTATATGAATAACATACTAATAATTTCAACTAGTCAAATTAGGTCATGAAGCAAAATGTACAATTATAACTACACAAAACAGTGAGGCAAAAGGATAATCCCGGACAAACAAGCTTACCAGCTTGGAACAGCTCTATAAATTAGAGGAGTGCCCGACCTCCAGCAGAATGGATAAGAATGTGTATAGGTTCCAGACTTAACCAGCCTACCCTTTGCCTAAGCAAATATGAAAAGGAAAATAAAAATTAAGTGCAGAAAACAAAACAAAGTTGCAAGAAAAATTATGCAATATCAGAGTGTGTGGCTTAAACACTAATATGTATTTTTAACAATGAAATTCCTGCATAATGCAGAATAATTAACAATAATAATAACAACAAAAACAACAACAAATAATAGTAATATAAATAAGAATAACAATAACAATAACAATAATGATGATGAGAACATCTGTATTATTTCTTAACCAAGAGTTTCAGATATTTTACAAATCACTTTGAGTGTCAGGGTCATAAGTGATAAGTCAATTGACTAATAACGGATCTTGTCGATCCAATCTCGTAATTAGAGGCTAGTGCAGTCAAAAGAAGTCAAAAATTCAGTAAAAAGTCATAAGCGTAGTCATTAGTCTAGTCATCCAAGAGTCCAGTCTATTCTAAAACCATAAAGGTCTAAAAGAGTTGTTCTGCATACTTATCAACAAATTATAAGAAAAACCTTATCCTCTAAAACTCTCTAGTTTTCTGGAAAACTAAGGGTTATTTCCTTCAATTTAAGGCTACAATTCACAGTTCAGAATTCTGTCCAAGGTGGACTCCCCCGACATTGAACCTTTTTCATCTTATTTCTCCTCTTTGTCTGACACCTCAGTTCAACTAAGATACCAGCGCAGCAAGCCAAGAGACCAAAAATTTTAGACTTTTGAGCTGTCCTTCACCCTCAATATGCTAAATTTGGATGAAATTTTAATCAAAATTATTTAATTTTTTTTACTCCAAAAATTACAGCCAGTTGACTTACTACCACAATGAAAGAAAAAAGAACCCAAATAGTTTTCAACTTTCAACAAGTAAACTTCATTTGGCGGATAGAAGATTGGGAAGTTGGAAAGTTGGGATCGTCAACAAAATTTAAAGCAATATTTGTTTGTTAGCAATTTAGCATTTACATCAGGATAAAGAGGGTGTGGCATGGGCAAGTAAAGGTTTGCAATCAAGGCAAATACTGAAACATTAGGTGCATCTCCTATATGATAGGGTTGATTACTTGACTTCACTTCGGTGGACCAGCACATAAGCATTTAAGGGGCTTCTTCAACAAAACAATCAGAGGGATTGAAAATTTTTATCATATTGACACACTACTAATTTCTGTGTGTTGTTCATATATTGTAAATGCAGTCTTAGCCCAAAGCTGATCTTTTCCTTTTTCTCTTTCTTCTCTCTGCTTTCCTCAGAGTCTCAGACTAGTTTTCTTTTTTATTGAGGATTTATAAAAAAATGGGCACTTCTGTTCCAGTGTTATAAACATTAATTCCTGCATATGATATTAACAGTAGGCCCATTTAAAGAGAAAACATGACATTCAATATGTTGTATGAGAACCTTAACCATGGTTTCAAATTATCAGCAATACACATCATCCCAAAATGAATAATAGGCTTTTGGATGTACAGAAGCACCTTCACAGCTTCAATAATATCCTTATCAGCATCCTTGATATAGCAGCCACTAAAGTCAGTAATTTTTGCAGTAAAGCAGCCATCATCATCAACAGCTACAGTCAGATTCTCCTACAGGCCAACAACACGAGTATTTATGCAATGGCATTGAGAAGATAACCAGACATAAACAATTGACCAGTTTGCTCAGAGATCAAAAAGAATAAACATATCACAGAGACATGAAAAGATAGTTAAGAACAACGAAACTTCTCTAAGCATCTTCAAAAGATCAAGAAGTACACAGATAAAAGGAAAATGCTAATCATATACAAGCACCAAGATTGGATTTAGAACTACTGGTGGAAAGGACGGTCATTCAAAGAGGTTTATGAAAAAATGACCTGGAAGATGAATAGAGAATGCAATAGCATGACAATTGCCTTCAGGAACAGAGGGAAAAAAAAAATACTAGACATTTCAACGCTTGCAGGGCAACAAATTTATCGTAAGCGTGACAGCTAGTGGATTTAAACGTTATCAACAGCACCATTTGGCAAGGAAGGGCAGGCTTGCTTGGACCGCTGTTTGGGCGATCCTTCATTTAAACCCAATTGCTATTACACACATGTACAAGACACATGCATAACTAGACTCATTTAAGCTCTGTATAGGTTGCAAAATTAGAGAGGAGGGTTAGTGAAAGAATAATAAAATCCAGGAGAGGTTGAAAAAAAGCTGTAAATCTGTTAACCAATAACTCATAAGCTAGGAAGACTACCCACATCCGAAAGCCCCACCTAATGAGTTTCAGAAAATTTAAAAAAAAGAAAAAGAATTAAAATGTTTAATAAGAATACAAATTAAAAAAAAAAAGGGAAATCAACATTATCCCTTCAATTTTGAAAACCTAATGACCATACTCATACAACTATAAAGTATACACTCCACTCTCTTTTTCCTCAAATTTCATGCTAAGAAAATAAAATTTTTGCAGCAGCATTCAACATCCACAGTACTTTTTGGATTGCATGTAAGCCATGTTCACTATACACAGTCCAAAATTGCAATCACCATGGGAAAGCGATGCCAGTAGAACTGGGTGGAGTATCAAAGTAGCCAAGGTTCACTTGAGGCTATTATTAAGGTATGAAGGGAAATACCAATCCCATCACTTGAGATCTAGAACAAACTATTTAATCCTGAACCAGTTGTGTAGGATCTTTCTAAAGGAAAAACAAAAATTGTTTTGGGCCAAATTGTACCTCGCGACTACTATATGAGAATTTTCACATAGATATGAATAATTTGCAGCATGAGGACAGAGAGGATCTCAATGTTAGGTATTAAAACAGTTGACTCCACAAATGGGAAAATACCTACCAACTTCAATATCACAAGAAAACAATAAAAACAAAGGACATGCATGTGATCTAAAAAATTGAAAAGTAAATAACATAGAAGCAATGCAATTTAGGCTACTATAAAGCATTGTAAGTAGATTTGGATGGCATACAAACAGAAATTCTACAAGTGAAATTGGTTAAATAGCCATGCTGAACTATATCACCTCTTTCTACCTTTCACCTATTTGATGATAATCAAAATTTTATGGTCTGTAAAAAAAATTTGCCAGCCATCCATACCAATTTAAAAAGAATGTTGGTCCCAAAAAAGTGCCAGTTGTAATCTAGCAGGCAATTAAGAGAGTAGTCTAAATGTAAACTTGGGTAAATTTGAGTTTAATGCGCTGGGGCAATTTTGTGCTCATGAAAGCTACAAATTGTAGCCAGAATAAAAGTGAGCCAATGATATTTTACTAGCAAATGATATAATTTATTATTGACCATATTTGGGCAATATAAATTTTTTAAAAATAGCTCTCCTAATTCCTAGTTGTGTTTTTATTAGCAATCCTTACCACACTGGGAGCAGGAAATGCTTTTGTATCTTTCAATAAGAATGGAGCTTTAAATTTTCTTCCTACATTAAGATACTAACGTCTTGGACCAATAACCAATATTTTGAACATTTTAAAAAACATAAATAAATGCATACAAAACATAAAGATCCATACTCAAACAAACCTGTGATGATAATTTTATAATCTCCATTCACAACCAAGAAGCCTACCTCTTTGATTGAACAATCTCAGGGAAAACCAAAATTCAAGCTTTTTATTTTGAGTGCATCAAAGTACAAACCTTACTAATGATTTGATTCTCAATGCAAACACGGAAATCATCTTCACCAAAAGCAGGAGCACAATGAACAATGCCAGTACCACTGTCGTCGGTAACATAATTGTCTGCAACAACTCGAAAAGCAACATCGGATAGCTCCATAAAGTAATTAAATAATGGTTCATACCTGCCAAACATGCCCTTTAGAAATTCAATACTCAACAAAACCCCTTATGCAGTTAAGTTGTCTGATAAGTCTCAGAAAACACAAAAATCATTAGAAGGCTAATAATAATATGTTGAATGAATAGCTGCTCACTTTCTTCCTACAAGTGAAGCCCCCAAGAATTTCTCCAGAACTTCAAAAGAATCCAACACATTTTCTGTCTTTCCACTTGTTGACCCCTTGCTCTTCACATTTGTTTTTTTGGGGCCATCAATTGATCCCCTGGCAACAGTTTCTTTGGGTTTTTCCTTAGGAAGTGCAGACAGACGTGATTGAGCAACAACATAAACTTTATTTGAAAACTTATTGCGAACCTGATTCAAATGGTCCACAAATTAGGTTTCAAGAGAAAGCATTTTGGGAAGTTTATAAATAAATAAATAAAAATAATACAGAATGGACCCTATAAAAGGGAAACAGTGCTTTAAAAAAGCTGTTTAAAAATCCTCGATCTAATATCCATGGAATGAGACATAATTGATGTAATGACATGGGCAAAGAATCAGCAAAACAACTTGTTTCTTGAATATCAGAACTTTAAAAATCTACAAACTCCATGTTTCGCACTTTCTTAATTCTAGTTTTTTAGCTATAGTTGACCATACAAACCCGAGTTCTCTTTCAGTTCTCCCCCTTCAATGGGTTATCTGACTTATCTCTCTGTCCCCTACCTCACCCTCTCTCCCTACCGCCACCCCCCCCCCCCCTCTCTCTTTCTCACACAGCCCACCTTCCCAATGCACAGAGAGAGAGTATCCCAAACCACCATCCTACACTGTATTGCAGTACAGCCCAATAATTTAATAAACAAATACAAATTTAAAACTAAACAAAAAACATTACCAACTGTAATCATTTACCAACTTCTGTTTTGCACCATTTTCATTAGCCTTTACTGGAAAATCAAATCAAACTTCATACTAGTTACAAAGAAGAATTGCAATTTCAGCTGTTTAAGATTCTAACAAAATTGGAAGCAAAATCATAACTATAAGAACCAATTCCAACAATTTATTAATTTCACCTTGTCAAGTCAATAAGTTATTATGTTCTTCTGTTACTTTTTATATTTTACACATAAACTGATAGAATTTCAACTGCACAACAAACCAAACATAAACAATTGACTGGTTTCGAATAAAGTAGCAGATTATTCTTTGTCCGCATCAAAGTTAACTGACCTTCACATAGGTAAAATTAGGATTGACGCAAAGAGCAAGATTACTTGGAAGAGTCCACGGAGTCGTTGTCCAAGCTACAAAAGATGCATTATCTGGATCGCCAAGCACTGGAAATGCCATCATTATTTCAGGATCAGGTACATCCTGCGCTAACATAGAATTTAAGTATAACTAGAAATACAGCAAATACAAGTTATTCAGGAAAATAATATGTCACACTAAGTGATATAAATAAAACTGTCAAGGAAAGAGTCAAAAGCTTAAGTTGAAGTGACTTCTTTATCTTCAACATGTTTTCACATGCTAAAGCACATTAGTGTTGGAGCCTGGAAAACCATAAGCCTGCCATAACTTTATGCAGAAATGTTTTTGTAAGATTGAAGAATTTCAGACCACTTGATCATGGTGACTAATTCATTTAAAAAAAACTACAGGCCCTAAATGTTTATGCCTTTAGTTGAAGACAAAATATTTACATCTCTCATGAGAAAAACAGATTGCCCAACAGCAACAAATGAATCAGAATGTAAGGATACAGATAGCACTTCTGACCACCAATGATGAAAATTAATTTCAATATCTCCAGAAGAATAAAACATTTTTTTAAAAAATGGAAACTACAAACAAGAAAATCCTTTCAAACATAAAACACCATTATCAAAATTCAAAATAAAAGACATGCAAAAGTGTGAGATCACAAACCTTATAATTCTGACCAGCCTCAAAATTAGAAAGTGGGGTTTTGCAACCAGTGCTATAGGGCATGACCTACAAGTATACACCAATCCAGCATTTTAACAAAAATGGTGAAAAAATAGGAAAAAAGAAAGAGTTAGACCCTTGTATAAATATAAATGGTCCACAAACTAATACTTTGTAGGAAAGAATAGTAACATATAATTTCCCCTTGCTATATTAAAAAACAGCAAGAGAAAAAACAACTATCAAACATTCAACCTTTTTATTTAAAAAACTACCTAGTAATTGTTGAACATTCAACTTTAACCCATTAAACAAATGCATGAATTTAAACTTAAGTACTTACTTTACAACCACCAGGAAAAAATAAAATACAAAAGAGTAAATTACTTCAACCACCCTTGTTTTGCCTCTATTACATGAATCTCCCCTCTACTTTGAAAAATAGACAAACCTCCTTTGATTTTTCTAAAAAAGTTCATAAACCTCCCCTCAGGCAAATTGATTCTTGGTTGCTGTTACATTAATATATTTTTCTTGCTCTAAATCAAGAAAATGAAGTCTCCTAAGTGGAATGAAACATGCTTTATTCGTAATAGATAAATAAAGTATATATTTGTTAGCTTTCTATAGGTATTTTGATACCATACTTTAGTTGTTTTTAATTGTTTAGACAAAATTTACTTATACATTCATGCATTGGGGTCACAAACTCTTTGGTAACTTGATATTGTGATTTAGACTAGAAACAGGAGGAAAAACAAACATGTAACAAAGCAGGCCAACCTTGCTGCCCATCAGAAATAAAAACCGCTTAGAGCAACCATAAGCAAAGCACCAAAAGAAGCCAAATAAACAAACAAGTCAAGCAACAGCCACAGAATAACTTAGAAAACTACAATTATTTTTACAGCAAAGTTGAAGAGAAACATCAACTGAGTAAATTTTAAATGATATCTACGTTCAAAGGAGAAAAGATTATCAATTTACTACCACTTCAGTTAACAAGATATCAAGACATAATACATGCATAAATTCAAAAGATATCTTCTTGAATGGTTTATAGAACAACACAATACATGCACAGATCAAAAGATATTTTCTTGAATGGTATTATCAAACAATGCAATCTCTTCAAGATTGTTATATGCTGCCAACCAACATGGCAGGGAGAATTTCTATTTTTTTCACAAGAAAATAAGTTGCAGGAATCAATTTGTCCATAACATTTTTGCATACATGGTAGATTTCTACTATTCTATGGAAGTATGAAGGAATTCCACTGAAGGGGTTTAATTTTTCCATACTCCAAAACCCCGAATGTTATTATTTACTAAAACATTTCTTGACCACCCACAAACAGATCATAATACTCCTACCTAAAATGCTTTCTATCAAATCCATAGCCTTCTTGACAACGTCTTTCAACCTTGAGTTTTCCTCATACACTCAGGCAAAATTTAAGATGCAAAATATCAAGACATAAACAATGCACAAATCATAAGATATCTTCTTGAATGGTATTATAGAGCAATGTAATCTTTTCATTTGTTGTTATATGCTGAAAGTAAACCAACACAGCAGGGAGAATTTCTTTTTTCACTAAAATAAACAAGTTGCAAGTCGCAGGAATCAATTTGTCCATAACATCTTTGCACACATGGCAGATTTCTGTCAATTCTGTGGAAAAACACAGGAATTCCATTGAAATGCGGTATATTTCTCAACAGTCCAAACCATTACTTTTTACTAAAAGGGTTTTTCACCACCAACTCATTATAATACTCTTGTGCATTCCCTTGGAAAGGGGTAAATTTCTCCAAAGCCCCAAATGTAGTTACCAGATTCACTCTACTGAGAATAACTTAGAAACTCAAACTACTTTTGACTGCAAAGTCCAAGAGAAACATCAACTGAGTAAATTTTAAATGTAGTCTACATTTAAAGGAGAAAAGATTATCGATTTACCACCACTTCAGTTAACAAGATATCAAGACACAATGCATGCACAAATGAAAAGATATTTTCTTAAATGGTATTATAGAACAATGTAATCTCTTCATTCATTGTTATATGCTGCGAACCAACATGGCAGGGAGAATTTCTATTTTTTTCACCAAAAAATAAGTTGCAAGTTGCAGGAATCAATTTATCCATAACATTTTTGCAGCTTTGCACACATGGCAGATTTCCACTATTCTATGGAATTCCACTGGAAGGGGGTTAATTTTTCCATCCTCCAAAATCCCAGATTTTACTATTTACTAAAACGTTTTTTCACCACCCATCAACTGATCATAATACTCCTACCTACAACGCTTTCTATCAAATCCATAGTCTTCCTGACAATGTCTTTCAATCTTGAGTTTTCATACATGCAGGCAAAATTTAAGATGCAATAAATCAGGACATATACAATGCACAAATCAATAGATATCTTCTTGAATGGTATTATAGAGCAATGAAATCTTTTCATTTGTTGTTATATGCTGAAAGTAAACCAACAGCAGGGAGAATTTCTTTTTTCACTAAAATAAACAAGTTGCAAGTTGCAGGAACCAATTTGTTCATAATATCTTTGCACACATGGCAGATTTCTCTGTGGAAATACACAGGAATTCCATTGAAATGGGGTAAATTTCTCAAAATTCCCAACCATTACTATTCACTAAAAGGGTGTTTGACCACCAACTCATTATAATACTCCTATGCATTCCCTTGGAAAGGAGTAATTTCTCCAAAGCCCCAAATGTAGTTACCATATTCACTCTCTAGCCCAATTGGAGTTTAATTTTTTTTTATGCAATTTTCTTTATACTTTGATATTATTGAAGCTATTTATAACTTAAGAATAAGACAATTTTGAGAATAAGCTAAGTAGAACCTTTAACTTTACCACAATCCAAATTAGCATACCAACTAAGTATACCCCCACGTACCACATAATTTGCTAAGTGACCTTCCATATAGCTACTACCTGTTCCTGTACCATTTGCCAAAGCATGCCTCATTCCTCTTAACCATGGTCCCAATGGTTACAATTTACTATAAGGTTTTGTCACCAACTCATCATAATACTCCTACACTAGGCATTATATTTAATCATCAAATTATGCCAAACCCCTTAAACCATTCTCCATCATGTCTTTTACCCATTCACTGGGCATATAGGCTCATTAATCTTTATACATATATTTTCAGATTAGTTACTCAGGTTTAGACTATTTAATGGTAATAGAATTAGCTAGAGGAATCCATTTACTAGGAGGCTTATTCTATACAGTGCTGCTTGAAGGTCTTGCATACATTATTGCAAGTAGGATTATGATCAGATACGTGTTTGAGGATAGGAAAATTAGTGAAGCTATAGTCTGGCAATTGTTGTCTCGAATTTGAGAATAATTTGATAGATTTTGTGGGTAGCAGTTGGCTAATTTGTTTGTGAAAAAGGATGATTTGGATAGTTGTTTAGATATGAGCTCGACAAATTGTTGTACTGAGGATTCTAGGGGAGACTCTGTCAGAATTTTTCAGCCTATTGTTGTAGGGATGGGTGTGACAAAACCAATCTTTGTCACCTGTCAGTAGATTAAACAGTTGGCGTAACATAATAGTCCCTGCAAATTGGTTTCCATTCTATGACTTGAAATGTCCCTTTTGAATTCGGTAATAAGCAAAAAGTCTAAAAATAGGAACATATCAACAAAAGTTATAATGAATTGAACAGCTCAATTGTTGACACATCTACAAACAGTCCTATGCTCAACATGGAACTGCAATTCACCAACATTAGAGCTACAATTCAGCAATTAAAGTTGTTTGTTTTCACATTATTGAGAAATGTCCCAAATAACAATATAGTTCCCAGTCTATCATTTTTGTCATGCCACTCTACCTCTCTGTATATTTAATCAAACAGTCATAGCGCCCATTGTTCAATCTTCTTAACAGAGATATGCTTTTAAACCTAATAAATATAGACCCAATAGCTCTCCCTCCCTCCCTCCCCCGACACACTTCTTCGACTCAAGATGCGCACAGTTGCCGCCTAAACACCCGGAGTCAAAATCAAACGACAGATAATTAATGGCAAAATACACCCAATAAGTTATGAAGCACCCAATTAAGAAATTACATAAAACATAAGAATTTCATCAAACTCTTCACTAGCTATTTCAGAAATCAATGTCATACAAAGCCTAACTCACCTTGAAGCTTTTATAGACAAGTCCTTTCTTATACAGCTGGGCAAAGACCCACCAAACCGACTCCATAAATTTGAGGTCCATTGTCTTGTAATCATTTTTGAAATCAATCCACCGACCAGTCCGCGTAATCACCTTCTCCCACTCTTCCACATAGCGGGTCACAATGCTCCTGCACTCCTCATTGTACTTATCAATGCCTAGTTTCAAGACATCCTCTCTTCTCTTGATCCCGAGCTTCTTATCAATTTCATTCTCCACTGGCAAACCATGGCAGTCCCAGCCAAAGCGCCGGGTCACATGATGACCCATCATGGTCTGGTATCGGGTCACGATGTCTTTGATGGTGCCGGCCAATATGTGGCCATAGTGAGGGAGACCCGTGGCGAAGGGTGGACCATCGTAGAAGATGTACTCGGGTTTGTTCTCCGAGCGAGCTAGTTGGGTCTCAAATGCCTTGATTGCAGACCATAAATGGAGAATCTTCTCCTCCTGCTTGGGGAAGGAGAAGTCTTTGCCTTCGCAGACGTCGTCCATGGCAGACTTCGAAACTTTCTTTATCTCCGACCAGACAATGTTGCTGCTGAACTAAATGATGCGTAAGAATGGAAATGGCCTGCGGGTGCGTTGCTTTAGAGGCACGCAGAGCCGCCAAACACTGCGCTGGTCGCGATGCCTTGCCAGGGTTTTGCGTATTTTTGCTTAAGCCCTAACGCCATAAATCTTTAAATTAATTACGCAAAACAAAAATAATGTAAAATTATTTAACTTTGCAGAAATTGGATATTGCAGCCTATTTCTTAGTCAAGGCAGAGCCAAGAATTTTTTAGGAGGACTAAAATTAAAGGTAAAAAATTTTTAAATCATCATATAATATATGTATATTAAATAAATTAAAATTAAGTAATATTTAAATTATATTTATATATAATGTTATTATAAATTTTTTGAATAGAATTTTGAATAAATTAAAATAATATTTTAAGATAAATTTGATAAATGTATCTTTATATACAAAGTGTTACGTTTAATCATTGAGGTGAAGTTTTGAATAGATTAAATAATATGTTAAATATTTCTTTTAAGTGTGTAAAGTGTGAATTTTTTTTTTTTTTTTCATTTTGATGAACTAGAAGAGATGAGATTTTTTATATAATTTTAAAATTGTAAAATAGATAATACAAAACCTTATTTGAAAAAAAATGAAAATTATTATAAATAATATATAATTTTTTTAAATTTTAGAAAAGATCAAATTAAAAATTTTCAAAATTTTAATAATATATATATATGAGATTCTAAACAATTTAATGGAAGTGAGAATATATACTTCCGCCACTATCTAAACTTATCTTTGACATATGAGATTTTTTAATTTTCAATTTTAAAAGTCATAAATAACTTAAATGCCTATTTCTTAGTCAAGGCAGAGCCAAGAATTTTTTAGGAGGACTAAAATTAAAGGTGAAAAATTTTTAAATCATCATATAATGTATGTATATTAAATAAATTAAAATTAAGTAATATTTAAATTATATTTATATATAATGTTATTATAAATTTTTTGAATAGAATTTTTAATAAATTAAAATAATATTTTAAGATAAATTTGATAAATGTATCTTTATATACAAAGTGTTACGTTTAAACATTGAGGTGAAGTTTTGAATAGATTAAATAATATGTTAAATATTTCTTTTAAGTGTGTAAAGTGTGAATTTTTTTTTTTTCATTTTGATGAATTAGAAGAGATGAGATTTTTTATATAATTTTAAACTTGTAAAATAGATAATACAAAACCTTATTTGAAACAGAATGAAAATTATTATAAATAATATAGAATTTTTTAAAATTTTAGAAAAGATCAAATTAAAAAATTTTAAAATTTTTAATAATATATATATATATATGAGATTCTAAAAAATTTAATGGAAGTGAGAATATATACTTCCGCCACTATCTAAACTTATCTTTGACATATGAGATTTTTTAATTTTCAATTTTAAAAGTCATAAATAACTTAAATAAAAAAATAAAATTAAGATAAAAAATATATAAAACTCATAACTTAGACATTTACTAAATAAAAGGATAAAAGATGTTGCTAAAATTAAAAAATATAAAAGTTAAAAGCTGAATATAAGATGTATCATTCTAAAAATTTTGCAATTAGGATATTTAGAGATGGTTTGATTTTACTTTTAGTTTTTATAAAAATTTTCATTAAATAAAATAATATTTATTTAAACGAAATTATTCTGAAAACATATTTAAAGTATTGAAAACTAAAAAATAACAAGTTTCTTATAAAAAAAAAAGTTATAAATAGTTATTAATAATATAAGACTAATAATATAAGATTGACAAATTATTTACACTCGTCAAGAGCAAAATAATAAATGAAACCAAAATAACATGCTAGAGTTATAATAGATGTGTAAAATTACTTTCGATAGCTGTTTGGCAAATCAAAGATGTTTAAAAACATGCTAGGTTTATGATTTAGAATTTGTCTTATTTTTACGATTATAATTGTGTTTGAATTTAAATTTTAATTTAAAAAATTTATGAAAAAAAGATTATATGTAAAAGTCTCAAAGTAGATTGAGCTCCTCAAGCCAATTTGCCCCATTCTGCCTTTGTATTTTATTGACATACAAAAACTACTGGGTCGATGAAGGTCACAATAAGGGTAAGGTAAAGTGGACCTACTTACATTTTTATTTGTAAAAGATTACAATGAGGCATGAGCTATCTTGCCTCACATGTTTAATGGACAAGTTGGATTAGTTTTTTTTACCAACAAGAATTGTGGATTAACCCGCTTTACTCTATTTAATTGCAAGCCATAATTTAGGATAAAACAAATTAACCTACTTCGATACATCTAATGATATAACACTTTTCACTAAAATTGTGTCTTTTATTTTAATTCTTAATTATTTTAAAGAATAAAATAATTATATTTTACAATATAAAGTATAAAATGCACTTTAAAATTCTAAATTCTTCACAAAATATAAAGTGGAAGTATGAATAGACACGACAAGTCACCACAAAATGTAATACATAGAGCTTTGAGATGTTAGCAATGGAGTTAAGAACAACATGGAGAATAACAATGGATGAATGGAACAAGTATTTAATGGAATAGGCTAAGAAAGTCATTGTATACGGAAAACATGAGTTAAGTCATTGTATGATATTAGTTTTGTTGATGGGATCTGAGGTTGTTGAAAGTGTAGAAGAGATAGGTTATCTAGTATTGCGGTAGCTGGATTCAAAAGTCAAAAACAATTGGGAGGAAGAAGGAAATAATTGACAACGTATCTTATTTCCAATCATAGTCAATGATTTCAACAACAAAACAAGTAAAACACCTTGAAGTTATTTCTGTTTGCCAATTCTAAAAACACATTTAGATTATTTTTGAAACTAAAACATAAAACACATTGACCCAAATGAGCTGTTTGGTTTTCAGAAAATAGGAAATTGCTTTTGAAAAAAAGATTTCAAAAAGACCCTATGTTTTTCGTTCTAAAAACATATTTAGATAATAGTTTTTACAATAAAAAATACTTACCAAATGATTTTTTTATTTTATTTCATAAAATAGAAAAATATTTTGAAAACAAGAGTCAAACAAACCCTAATATTTCCATACCGTCGCCCACATAAATCAAAGATGGTAAGGGATTGAATATTTGATTGCACTCAAGCTTTGCATCATTCAATAATGTTGTTGTGTTATATAGCGCTAAATGAAAAAAGAGCATCCACTCACCCTTGACATCTTCAAGTACACTAATTTGATCCAAAGAAGTGCCCAAATATATTGTTACTCTTATTAGAGAAAGAAATAAATATAAAAATAAATTGACAAGTTATAACTGTCTATCCATATATTATTGTTGGGTTACTATCTATATAATTATTATTCATTAAAGCCAAGTTATTAACATTGTCATAAGTCATCACTTAAGAATGAGTTATTGAAACTAGTACTTAAGAATGAATTACTGAAACTATCATGTGTGATCTCCTGAAAATGCTTTTTTATCATTTTTACATTGTCATGTATCGATTAAATTGATTCAAAGAGCCCGTTTATCTTTTTAGTATATTTAAATTTTGAATAATAATTCTTTTATATAATTTTAGATATATTTTTTATATAATTATGTAAAAAAAATTTAAAATATTATAAATTTTATATTATTCAATAATTTTTACATAATTATTTAAAAATAATATATCAAAATTATGTAAAAAAAATGTTATTTTTGCATTTTTTAATTTTATATTAATACAATTCTAAATACAAACATATAAATAATTCACTAGACCCAAAACTACCCTTCGTCTCAAACCTCCCCAGCTCGCCTAGCAGTCGCGCCTTTACCCCTCACGCCCAAAAACCAGCACTCCATCCCCCTCTCCCATACAACAATCCATGGTCCCTCTTCCAAAATCCTGACGTCGCACGAACCTTGGAGAAGCCCACCTGCCGTTGCACTGGTCGCCCTCGCCGTCGCTGTAGGAGTCGGAGCAACCGGTCGTGGCAGCGTTTCCTCACCACACGAAGCCGACCCATCCTCTAGCCGCCGCATCACAGCATCGCGCCAATAGACCCACCGCTCGAAGGCCCGGTGCAGCTTCACCAAAGCTCGTTCGCGTCTTTAAAGCGCTCCACCGCGCCCAGTCGCGCCGTACCTTCTCGATTGAACCTATTCACCTTCACAAAGTCCAGTCTCGAGCTCGAAGGAAGGAATTTGGGAGGTAAAGCGCCATGGGTTTGATCGTTTTCCCTTCAATTTCTTCTGTGCATTGAGAATCTCGATTAGTGTCGCTGCTTGAATTTGCTCCGGTTTTGTTCATGACATGTCGTTGGGAACTAGGATTTCTTAATCGAAATTTGTTTAAATTTAGCTATCGGTTTGGGGTTAGAAATGTGGGTTTTACTGTGGGTGATCGCCGGCTTAAGAATACTGCGGGTAGAATTTAGGTTTTGGTTACTGGCTGCCTTGATTGATCTGGTTAGAGGTGCTGGATTATGCCGCTAGCTTGGTAGAAATTTGATTCTAGATTTTCTTGACTTGAACTTGCCACGATTTGGGTTACTCACTTAGTGTGAATTTTGATTGTGCTTTGCCTTGAAATGTGCTGGTATTTGCTGGCTTCGGTGGCTGTTTGATTTGCATGCGTTTTTGCTTTAAATGTTCGATTGTATCGTTGGCATACTTGAAACTGGTGTCATTGGGTCTGTGAAATTTTGTTGGGATGTCCTTTTGTTTTCGTTATGGTATTATGTTTGGCTCTAGGCCTATTTTGATTACTGATTAACCAGTGTCTCTGTGTCAGAATAGAATATCGATGTTGTTGTTGGCAAACTACCGGGTATTCAGTTTTTCCTCATGGTTTCTTTGTAGTTGTTACCTTAGATATTCTTTGTTGATGATAGCTAAGATGAGGAATTTACAGGTTCTTATGTTATCTCAGATATGTATTTTTTTATTTTGTTTTATATTAATTAAAATTCTCTTGGGGTAATTTTTTTAACTGGTCAATTATTCTGGACCGTAAAGATAATTTTATAATGAGTCAATTTTAGACAATATGTTCTTATTTTTTCTGAAGTGTACTTTTTGGAAAACTGAAGGGCCCGAAGTGTGCGTTTGCAACCCAATAATCCAAGTATAATTTAACCAAGAACCCAAAACAAAAAAAAACCCAACCTTAAACTCACCTTCAAACTTCAATACTTGCTCAAGGCACCGTTTCTACTTGCCTCAATACTCAATATCTCAGCTCCTTCCCTTTGCAGCCACAAATCGCAGTTTGCCACATCTTCACTTTGTTGTGCCCTAGCCACTGCTAATTCGAAAATCACATTTTAGCTGCCATTGATTCACAGTCAATCTTTGTTTGCTCGTTGCAGACTTGCAATGCCCTCCACAAGAAGCCAATTGTGGTTGGAGGCTTGGAGCAGAGCTTAAGCCTTGAGTGAATGCAGTCAACAGGTTGAGGCATCTTAATGTTAGCTAGCTTGAACTTCCTCTACGAAAAAAATTGTTCTATCTTTTGTTGATGCAGTAAAAGTTTTTCAATTTGATTTTAATCTACTGTTTTAACTCTGAATCAATGAGAAGTCCATATCTCTACACATGTGTATGCATGTATAAATGAATTAATTTCCATATATATGATGTAGAGCTTCCACTTTCCACTGCCTGTTGAATGAACCTTAAGCTTTTTTCTGGGTAGGGGAATAGTTTACTCATCAACTTTTTGTTTGTGAACGAGTGCCTTTGGCCTTTCTTCTGGTGGAGATCATTGAAATGGAAAATTAGTACTTTAAGAATACAACTTGTCATTGTTCCTATTTAGATTTGAGTACATAGTTCCCTTGAAAGCAGTATGCAGCCTACCTGTGATTTGCCAGCAATTTTTAGTATTTGCTGATTTGGTCCAGGTAGTTTAGTGATGCTCAATGCAGAGCATAAGATGGGGAAATTTAGTAGTAGGATTACTTCTGTAACTTTGCAATATATTTTTGCCATATTTTTATTAATTTTCTTAAAGGCCGTTAGGTTTATATTTGGGCCCAGATATATGTTTTTTAAGTGTTTTATAGTTTAGTAGCTGAGATTGGTATCAAATCCTTATAGAATTGACTTCTCAGGTCCTAATCCTCATGGAATAGGTTTTTTGCACTATTTAAACAGTTTTATTGCTTCCAGACTGTTGTACTTTTCATCATACAGCCGGCTAACAACCAGCCACCCAGATGTTTTCCTTTTCAATGTGGTAGATTTATTTCTAGACTCCCTGTTCTACATTATTTGGCCTGTCTCTGAATTGCAATTTGGTAATACTGTGTTTCTTTGTATTTTTACAGATGAAAGTGAAAAAGCAGAAGAGGCATAGGAAGTTTGTGAGGTTTTACACTGCCTGCTTTGGTTTTCGGCAGCCTTTCAAGGTTCTTTGCGATGGGACTTTTGTACATCACCTTCTTGTGAATCGCATAACCCCTGCTGACAAGGCTCTTGTCAATATACTCGGTGATCCTGTAAAGCTCTACACAACCAGGTCTTTTGTTTTTCTGATTCTTTTTTTATTGTTTATATAAATTGTTATTTATCTCATCTTGTACTCTTTTTATGCAGATGCGTTCTTGTGGAGTTGAGAAGGCTTGGTAACTCTCATTCTGATGCTCTTGAGGCAGCTCATAAACTATTAATTGCCAGGTTTGCCTTCAAATTGTTTTTTCTTTTTAAATTATAATATTATGTTATAAAAATATGTGCCTTGAAAGCATATAAATTATTGTGGAAAAAATAAGCAATATTGACCTTTGATTCAATGCACTAGGTTCATTTAGTTTACATTTTACTCATGCTTGCCAGTTGTATGATGCAACTTGATGTGCATTCGAAGAATTAAAAGTAATTAGTTGTAACAGGTGTAAATACAGGTATACATGGGAAATTAGATAGGAATGTATGTGCCAAGGACTGAAGGGGAGACCCTCGTGTAAATCATAGCATTCAATATATGAGGAATTTCAGAAATCCTTCTTGAGTCCGTATCAAGTTGCAGTTTTGCTAGAGGCCAATATCTACATTTTACAACACTGTTGCATACCACTGCCCCCTCCCTTTTAATGATTTCATCATGATTGACATGCTTAACAACAAGTACCTGGTGATAACCAAACTGGTTACTTAAGAACCTGAGCTTTTCTTTTAGGACTCTATTCTAATTAATCTAAAATTGTGATAGCTCTTAAATCTTTAACCTTGATCAAGATGAAAATATTTGGGAATTCTGAACACCTAGGTACACCAAAGCGCTCACTGAGTACTGAAGCATTGGTAATAAGGATCCTATCAGCTGGCTTGCACTTTGATATTGCTGTATCACAATTCATCGTGTTGTCACCTGCACATTAGAGTGTATAGCAACACTTGTGTGGATTTTGAGATATTTGATCAGGTCTTGTTGTAGAGGTGGTCAGTCTTACTTGAATCTGAATTACTTGCAGATGTGAGCATGAGAAAGGCAAGAGTGGTGATGCCTGCATCATGGAGGTTGTTGGTCAAAATAATTCTGAGCACTTCTTTGTTGCTAGTCAGGACACTGACCTGCGGAAGCAGTTGGAAAAGGTTAGTATAATTTTCTAATGCTTTCCAATGGTTGGCTATGTTTTTCAATTTATTTTTTTTATTCATCTTTTGGGGAACGTTACTCACATAATTGATCAATGTATATGTTATAATGGTCTTCAGAAAGCAAGTTTCCCATTTGTTAGGATACACGTGTCTTCATGTGACATTCTTGGTGAAGAACTTTCTTTTCTTATTTGTTCGTTTGAAAACTAATTTATATAGATATACTCTGAAAACATAAGTTGCTACGCAAATTTGATATGTTGTTTGTCAACCTGGACCTCTTACTTAAAAATTATGAATCTTAAAGTGGCTCTGTTTCATTCTTTTATTCTCTCTGGGTACCTGAAATTTATTTTAGCTGTTGTATCCCTATTTACTTGGTTCCTTTTCAATATTTGTGACAAACCGCGAAGTTTTTTATTTTAAAATGGAAATCGAAACATGTTTGTATTGGTGTCTGAAATTTATTTTATTGTTATGATATAATGATGCAAGATTTGTGGGACTGAGCCCTTTGGTAGGTATTTATTTGGTCTGCTTATCTGCAGGTAACTGGTGTGCCTCTCATATTTGGTCTCAGAAATGCTCTTTTCTTGGAATCTCCTTCTGCATTACAGCGTCAATATGTCAAAACTTCTGAAGAAACACGATCACATATGACCAATTGGGAGCGTCAGATAAATGATAGGATAATGACTAGATTGGCAAGTGAGGAAGCTACAATCAACACTGATGAAGACAAGTATTTAGGAGATCAAAACATAGATGTACAGGCAGAAAAACAAGCTAGTGCTACAAGGAAACGAAAACAAATTGACGTTAAGGATAGACCTCAGTTCAAGAGAAAAAAAGCAAAGGTTAGTTGACATTTGTACTATATTTGTTGCTTTTTTTTGTTTAAAAAAATTATTGTGTGCTAGGCTTCTTCACCATTTGGTGGCTATTGAATAAGATTTTTGAGTCTTTCTGCATGTTTGCATTGCCATTTTATGATTCAAATTTTTACCTAATTTAAGAAATAGGTATTAACAGAGATGATGTTGTTATGTATACATTAAAAGATGAGGCGTAGATGATAAAGTCCTGTTTTTGTTTCTTATGTGGTTGTCTTCTTGTTTCTGTTTGTTGTTTTTATTAAATTGTTTATTTAGCTTGTTTATCATAATGAAAGGACACTTGTACCGGAAACATAATGAACATGCAGTGGAATTGGATTCAACCTTGCTCATGATATGCTGATATTATCTGTATTATTTCAAGCAGGGAAAAATTGGCTTGGAAGATATTGTCATGGGTGCATTTCTTATTACCATTATGCGTTCAGTTACATGGCTTCATGGTGTATGGAAACTTTGACAATGATAAGGCTTTTTAAAGGTTGTTTATGGAAACTTTGACAAGGATAAGGTTTTTTTCAAGGAGTATGGAAAGATATATTTGAAAGTGCGGGCAACTGTGATGCACATAAGATGAGTAAAAATTTGGAAAAAAGTTTTCATCTACAGTGTTTGCAGCAGTTGGCATAAAAACTTCAATGAAGTTACAAGCAAGTTGTATTACAATGACTAGACCCTAAATTAATTTGAATAAGCTATTGTTTTTGGCAGCTTATGGTTCTTATAAATTGTAGATGAGCATGATAATGATTTTAGGTTTCATTTTTTCAGAATCCAAACCCACTTTCATGCAAGAAAAAGAAAAAGCGGGAAAGCCAAAATACTGGACCATTGAAGGTCAGATCAGAATTTTCATGTCTCTTCTCATTTAACTTTTTATTGTGGTTTATGAATGTGGGCAACAATTTGTTTCTAGGTTTTCTTTTATGTTTTGTTTAATTAAATGGTTTTTAGTCCAATAAAAAGAGCTAGAGAAAGGCTAAAAAGAATATTTTGAGAAGTTATTAAAAGGGACTTTTAAGTAAATAGTATTTTTGAAAACTTGATTTCAAATGAAACTCAATGGTACAGTTTAATCCATGTATTCAACTCCACGTAATTGGATAAAGGTTTGTCTGTTGTTGTTATTTTATGTTTGTGACTGCATAGTTATTAATAACGCGTTGTAGCACATAGCGCTATGTTATGGCCTGTTGTGCTACGCTACGGGTCATAACGTAGTGCAGTACATATAGCGTAACATAGCATGCGCTATGCTGTGTTATTGCACAAAAAAAGCATTTATTATTTGCGTTATTGGTATTTGGCCCAATTTCTCCACTCCAAACCTTCCTTCGCCTATGCTATTTTTTTTATTTTGCTCTCCATTCCTCCTTTCATTGCCGTTATGATATTTTTTTAAGACTTTTTTATATATTATTATTATTATCTAGGGTTATATTATATATATAGAAATATATATTTATATGTAATACAATTGCACTATTGTTCAAATAGCAATGCGTAATGTTATACGCTATGGTGTAATGATCCTAAGTACTATAAGTGTACTATTCACTATTAATAACTATGTGAGTAATATAGCATGTGGACAATATGCTGTTGTATGACAAATTTGTCCCACTTTTTTAACATATAAAGCTTCAGACATAAATTTTATTTTCTTTTGTAATTTAACTCAGTTATATGGATTAGAGATGTGTAAAGTCAATTGAAACTAGATGTCATCTGTGGTTTATTTGAAGATAATGGATCAATTTCTGTTCCCGAAAGTGTAATAAATGTTGAAATTAGTTGTTGTTCTAATTGAAGGTAAGATGGTGCATGAAAGAAACAGGCTTTTCAAGTATTTTTTTGGGGGTGACGGGGAATTAGTATGGACATATTGTTTAGCTATGTCGAGACAGAATATTTCATGATTGTCTTTTTTAACATAATATCTTGCTTTATTTTCATGAATAATTTATTCATCTGTAATCTGGTGGTGCCTTCCCTCTTTTTTTCTTTTAAAAAAATTCCTGCATCTGAGGACAGGGATCATAGTCCTTCACCATGAGGTCCCCACAAGGTATATAAATTTATTAAAATAACCCTATGTATATAAAACCTTATATATAATTTGTATTCTTTTCTCCAATTTTTAATACCCTTGTGTCCCTTTCTTCTCTCTCAATTTCTCATGATCTCTCATATATCTCACCCTTGCAGTTCATTCTATGAGATCCCTAGACCTACGGTAAAATTTGAATTCAAATGTGGTTTGTTGGCATTTTTATTTGTGACATTTAACCTAGAATTGTGATTTTATGTTGAATTTGTGGCTTGCTATGTGTACAATAATGTTTAAATAATTCTTTTGAATAATCTGTTTTGTTCTTAATTTTTATCAAAATTTTTGTCAATATGTGGGAATACCTGCAAGGAAATTAAGGAGTGGGGAAAATTTTCCCCTGCTGTAGGTTCAGGTACAGGTAATAGGGAAGATCTCTGCGCCGTGTCCATCCTCTTACCCATCCCTAATAGACATTAAACAATATTTTAAATTTCATGTCCAATTCATGTAAAACTCTGAATTGTGGTTAAAGTTACATTTGCTTGGAGATGAGTTTCGTGATTTCATCTGCTGAAACTTAAAAATCTATTTTCTAGTTTATAAGGTTGTTAAGTGATGATCTTAAGTGCTGTTACTTTATGCAGGAAATGAAGGAAGGAGACAACACAGGAAAGAGTAGTAGGAAAAGGAAGAGGTCACGTAGACGGCGAGAGCCAACAGAAACTAACAGTTTGTAGTACATCAATATATATATATATATATATATATATATATATATAATTTAACAAAGGTGGTCGCTAGGAATTGATAGAAGAGTTTCTTGGGTTTTCTGATCCTGATGTCTAGAGAGAGCAAAGTAAATTTTAGTGATATGTTGAATAATGTATGTTATTCTTTGTGCTTGCCAATTAGGTATTTGATTAGTATAATTCAAATTTCAAATTGATCGTTGAGTCTGTTTGATACTATGAAATTTGTATTGAGAGATGTGTAGCAGAGAATATGAGCTAGCCATTTGAATGCATAAATTGATATCAAACTTGTGGCACGGCCATAAGTTACTCAATTTTCTGTATCTGAACATTTTTTTTAGTAATTGACCATAACCTCTAATAAATGAGGCAAAATATCTTGTTTGGACAGTGAAATAGAATAATAAGGTTGTGAGAAGGAGTTTTGTTACATTTTCAAATTCTAAGTTAGTTGAAATTATTTCTTTGGAAAATTTTGCTCGCTATATGTGCATTCTGACAGTACACCTAGTAGCATCATATTATAAAAGTCTCTGTCACTTAAGCACTAGTCATTTAAATAAATTGTTTTCTAATTCATTTTCAAATCTAAATTTTTAGGGGCAATGTTTATTTTGAAGATGTTAGACTTAGCTTGGTAAAGTCTTTTGCAACGAGGTGAGGGTTAAAAAAATTCTCTTATTTATATAACTCAAAAAAAATAAAAGAAATAAAACTAATCATTTCAGACTGAGTAAATGCCTACAGTAGTGGTATTGATTGCTTTGTTAGGTTCGTTTATGGGTGAGCATTGATGGAACAAACGTAGCTTCCATTCTAAGCGCGAGCAGAATCTTTCAAACTTATGAACTTTGACTTTAGGATTAAATAATTTATGAATTTTAACTTTAAATAAGCTAATTAGTTAAATAAATATATTACTCGGTGCTTCATAATAAAAAAGTGTTATTATTGACTATAAAAGAACTAATTAATGAAAGTATGAATTTCGAGTAAAGGACTTACGAACAAACTACAAGTGCTATTATTGACTATGTATTGGAGTCACATTGGCACTCAGTACACTAAATTTAAATATAAGTCAAGAGTATTTGGGCTCATTAATATTTGATGTCGACAGAATTTATTTATTTTTTTAATTTTTTTATTTTACACTGTAAAATCATGTATCACTAAATAAAATTTAAGTATTAAAAGTAACATTTTGTAACTAAGATCGACCTATTACCAATTTGTGATATGAATAAGTTTGGCTAAGTCGTCAATTATCACTGTAAATAATGCAATATAAGTTAGTGATAGCAGGGAAGGGGTAAGTGATAATTAATGATCATTTCTTTGATAGAAAAAAAAAGATCAGTTGACTATATAAATAATGATATTATGACGAAGTGGCAGAGGCAATATTGTGGCTGTGGTATTTTAATAAGACCTGGTTTGGTGCACTTAGCTGGCTGCTGATCTAATGACAAAAAAAGGCAGAAAGGTGCGTGCTGCGTTTTCAACAGCCACAATAGCGGCCTGCGATTTAGAGTAACTCATTTGTGGCAAGGAATAATAAGCAAGTCAATTGGGAGGTGTCATCTAATCCTGCAAAGTGGAGAGACCTAAGGGGCAACAATATTGGAAGGATGCGCTCGACGTACCTCTGGACATCAATCTTCACCGGCGCCGCTATATAATACACTATGGATAAATGGCTCAAGTTGTATATATTGATGCTTTCAACTCAGGAAAAGCATCCAAGTATGCAAGGAGATGCCCATATTCAAAAATTGATTTCGTCTCCAAGGTGGGTTTCAAAAATGGCAATCCCTTCACGCATTCAGTCACTCAGTTTTTATATGCTACATCAAAAACATCATTTACTAGGTGTCGTCCACGTTAAGAGACACGTCATTTGCTATATATCATCCATATCATTATTAGTGACATGTCATTTGACATATGTCATCCATATCATCAAAAGTGACACATCATCAATCATTCACTTAATCTTCCATGACACGTCATTTGCAATGTGCAATCCTGCTATCATCCAAGTCATCATAGCAAAACACATCATCAACCATGTATCATCCAAGTGTTATCAATGACATGTCATCAGTCATGTGTAATCCATGTCATCTGCCAAGTGTCATCCAAGTTTCATCCATGTCATCATAAGAGACACATAATTGGCATGTGTCATCTACATCATCATTAGTGACATGTTCTTCGCTATGTGGCCCACATTCATCAATGAGGGTTAGCTATGTCATCCACGTGTTATTTACATGTCAAACTTTCAGCCATCTCATCAACAATGTCAAACTAGTTATGTCCATGTGTCATACACATTACAAACTTTGCCTTGCGGCATCCTCGTGGCACATTGCAGTTATGTCCTTACCCTTACCACCATGCTTTCTTATTTTTACTAATAACAAATTGACCCCAACATGCAGTATGATATATCATCCTTATCTCTCCAATTTACGATTTAAGACTTGAACTTTTGAAATTTGACATTTTGAAGTTATTTACAAAGACACCCTTGCATAAGGAATTTCTTTTCGAAAATGTTGCTCCCCTAAATTTGACATTTTAAAATTATTTTTTAAAAGTCTATTTATCAAATTTTAGTTTAAAAAGATAGAAAAAGTTATAAACCTTGAACTAAAAATTTCAAATCTAAAATCTTAAATTCTAAATCATAAAATTATAAATTCTAAACCTTAAATTCTAAACACTATATTTTAAATCTTGAATCTTAAATCTTAATTTTTAGACCTTTTAAACCTTAATTCAAAACTTATACACCCTAAAACTTGAAATGTTAACCCTAAATCCTTAAGCATTAAATCTCAAATCCTACAACTTTAAAACTTTAAACTCTAAATCTTAAAACCTTAAACTTTAAATACTAAATCCTAAGTTATAAACCTCAAACCCTAAATTTTAAATCCTAAAACTCTCAAACCTAAAACTTTAAACATTAAACCCAAAAGATATAAACCCTTGAATATTAAATCTTAAACCTTAAACTCAAAATACTAAGCTTAAATATTAAATTTCAAACTTTAAACCATATATTCTAAGCCAAAAAAAATTCTAAACCCTAAAATCTAAACACTAAATCTAAATCCTAATTTCCATACCCTAAACTACAAACCTTATAGTCCATATAGTCCAAAGCCTAAAATATTTAACCTTAAACCTTAAATACTAAACTATATATTCTACATCCTAAGCCACATATTCCAAACCTTAAACCATAAACCCTAGACCTCAAAACATTAATTCCAACCTTAGACCCTAACTCTAAAATTTAAAACCCTAAACACTAAATACTAAACACTAAATATTCAATCCTAAACTATAAATCTCAAACATTAAATTTTAAACCCTAAATCCTCTCATTAAACCATAAACCTTAAACCCTAAATTTACACACTAAGGCTTTAGAATTCAGAATTTGAGACTTACAGTCTAAGGTTTAAGATTTATGTTTAGGATTAAACATTTAAAGTTTTAGGGTTTAAATTTTAAAATTTAAAGTTCAGGATTGAAGATTTTGAGTTTAAAATTTAAGGTCTAAAATTTTAGGGTTTGAGGTTTCAAGTTTAGGATTTAAAATTTAAGGTGAATTTAAAGTTTTAAGGTTTAAAATTTAAAATTTTAGGTTTTGATGTATAAGATTTGTGGTTTAGGGTTTTGATCATAACTACATGTTGTAATTGCTTAATTGATCAATAATTCCGTCAAATCATGCTTAATCTTTTAGAAACATGTCAAAAAGGGATTTTTTTTGGGGGGCAATTTTGGACCAAATATTGAATGCTTTTACGTTGTATTGTCAAATTGAGGATCATTGTTTTGCATTATCTCATTCAAGACATTCTTATGCAAACCACACGTGCACAATTATGAGTTAAAGTTATTTCTTCTCAAGATTATGCTATATTGATGAGTACACCAAGAAAATTATACTCAACTACATGGTGGACTATAGTATAAACAGATATAAGATCTCCTTAATTATCATAAAGGATTACTTAGGGTAAACAAAAGAGAAATTTGATGAAAGTTAGTTTATAAATATAACTTTATAACTTGAACGAGAATCATAAACAAACTTTAACACACAGACACACACACACACACACACATATATATATATATATATATATATATATTGAAATTAGGTGTAATTACCAAAGGGCAATTTTCATTCTATATACATAATTTTCATCCTTTAAACAACACAATCATATATAGTTGAAATAATTGATTTTGAATATGGCATGTGATTAATGTTGAAGTGTCAATGTCAATTTCCTATCCCCCCCCCCCCGCCAAGTTGACCACGATTAAAAGGGCAATTTATTGTTCGACTAACATAATTACCAAATGCTTGATGAATGTAATTAGGTCATACATCCTTTGAATAAGATGATATAACTCTCAATTAATTAGTAACTAACGCGATCATAATTTACTTTAAATTAAGTTAGCTAAATTGGTTATCATAATTAGTTTTTTAAACTAATTTCTTTTATAAATTCGGTTGACTGTCTTATAAATTTACTTGAAGTTAATCATTATTAAATTTATTTAGTTTTATATTTAATCTAAATAATTAATGCTGTAATTGATTAGTATATCATTAGGGGTTTACTTCAAATTAGTGTGCTAAACTAGCTAGAACTATTAGGCATAATTCCTTTATCAAATTAAATCATTATTTTTTTTAATTTGTTTTAAGAGATTCCCATAATACATTAAATATTTAAAAGAGGAAAAAAAAAGAAAGAAAAAATATAAAATTTATTGTAAAAATTTCAATTTATCTTCATATCATTTGTTTTGCTAGCAGTATTTTCAGTGCTTTTGTACATTTTATTATTTTAAAATAAACAATAAATTGAAATGCATATAAAAATATGGAAATATATAATTTTATCATAATTTTACTGATACAAATAAAATAAAAATTTTAATGTAGCCTCACGCCATGTTTCTTTGACAGCAGGGTTCGCTTCTCCCCCATCATTTTGCTTTTAGTATGCAAAGTAAACAAAGGCTTATCTTCCTTTTTATTTTGATTCATCAGTCTGATCCAAATTGCATTCAGACCTAACATGGTTCGTTTTCCTGATTTTCTCTTATTTTGTATTTTCTACTCCGAAAATATGGAACTATATCACCAAAAATAATATTACAGATTTCAAAGACATAAATTAACTTATTACAAAATTTAATTCATTTTAAAAGAGAAAAGAATTTCCGAATTTTCTTTTGTTTAAATGTGTATCAATCTGACTGAATATTATATCTGGTCAAAAACCCTCCGTTCTAACACCGACTCGGTCTGCCGAAGCCACGCCCACCACCATTATCGTTATCCCAAAAATACCCCAGAAACGTCTTGGCCGCGTTCAGGCTTGGAAAATACGTGGGTTCAAGGAATATCTGACTCAACCAGTCGCCCCATTCCCAACTCAGCCCAACTCCATTCCCATTTGCCTCCAAGCTCCCCATGACCACCACCAGCACCTGCTTGTACGCGTAGAAGAATCTTTTCATCGCCGATTCGATCGCCTGCATCGCTTGCAGCAGATGAATCCTCTCGGATTCGCTCTTCTTGTCTACGTATAGCTTCATTGCTGCCTCTTGAAGCCTGGGCCCGCCCTTGGGGTCCGCCTCCACCTCCAGGATTTGCGGCACCTTGTGCTTCAGATCCTTGCAGAGATTCGTGACCAGCACGAGCTCCTTTGACCGGAAGCAAAACGCCGCCGTCTGCCCCGACGATTTGATCGCCAACTGGTGCTTCAGCCTCAGGAAATCGTCTGGGTCCATTAGAAGGTGGAGATCTTCGATATCGGCAAGAAGCTTCCAGATCCGCTCCACGGCGTAGCAATCGTTCGCGGCCTTCTGGAAGCTTCTGCTTTTGATTCTATCAGTAATTCTCTCAAGCAGCTGGTGTGAGACGTTGATCCACGATTCGATGATCTGGTGCGTATTGTACACCGTCCGATTCTCGTAGTTCTCGATGTGATCATACGGCGTGGCCTTAAGGGAATGAATCTCATTTGGCTTGCACAAGACGTCGTAAATGAGACTCGGCTTTCCTGTGAGATTGGCTTCGCCTAGCCCCAATGTGTACGGGCACCTCCTCATCTCGTTGTCTACAGAGCAGAGAATCCTCTGCGCCATGTCCTTGGATTTGCACCATGTGGCCAGCTGCGGAAGCAAGCTGGCTTCGCTGTAGCTTCGGCTCTCGCCGTTTTTGCTCAAGTCAGCAGTCGGAGCGGTGCCACGTGTCTCTGGGTCTTCTTCCTCGTCCTCGCAGAGCATAGCAATGATCTCAATCTGAGTGGTGGCGAGCGACTCGATCCTTCGGTTCCACTCGCGCCGGTTCGTGTACGGTCTGGGGTCTGACAAAACGGTCGAAATGAACCGGAAACTGATTTCTAGAGCTTGCAAGGCCGGTTTTAAAATAGACTCGCTTTTCCAATTGGGGAACTCCTTGGAGGTCCACAGCCTTCTGAGTTCAGGGAGCCGAAGACAGTGATCATAAGCGGAGCAAACTTGAGACGACGCCGTAGTGATGTCGGTGGAGCGAGTGTGCCGCGGCAGAGGAGGGAGACAGAGATGGGGTTTATCGGAGAGAGAAAGTTTGGGGGACTTGGTAGGGATATCGGAGCTGACCATCTTTGATTTCCAATCCAAATCAACCATTTTCAGAGCTGAGAAAATTGAAATTTTGAAAGAGAGAAATGGTGAAATTGAAGAGGACAAGGTAGAAGAAAGGGATATATATATATATATGGAGAGGGAGAGAGAGTTGGAGATTTGAAGACGGAAGGAGAGGAATCAAAGACGTGTGGAATGCGAAAGGAAACCAGGACGAGGAATTTGAAAGTCGCAGCGGTGTGGAAAAAATATTAAAATAATTTTTTTATATAATTGTTTTGTTAAATAAATTAATAATAATAAATAAATTAATAATAATATTAGTTATTTTATTTAAACAAAAAGGGAAGAATTAGAGGAAGGGCCATTGAAGTTTATCCTTAAGTTCCACAAAGTATGCTGTTATTATGCTTGCTTTGGAACTGGAATCTAGAATAGTGGAATCGTTGAGGTTGAAGGTTCTACTCTGCGCTGGAAGCCACTAGGGTGTTTCGGTCGCTGCGGGTTTTGGACATTGTGGCCAATCAAAATCAGCCGTGCGACACGACGCTACAATACAGTGGATGCCGTTTTGGCTCTATCCTATGCACTTTTCACTTGGAATCAACTCAATAGACAGCTGCCGGAATGGACCCTTTTCTCTTTGAAATTTAAAAAAAAAAAAAATTCTTTTGTTGAGAACTTTGAGATCTTTTTTCACGAAAGTTATGTGCAAAAGAGTAAAAGAAAATATGAGATTTAATTTAATTTAATAAACAGAACGATTTCAATTCTGCAATGATTTTTCTGGAAATGTAAAATCTACATAATTTAGTTTTTTTATTTATAAAATTAAGTTTTGGCAAAAGAAAATAGAATTGATCAAAAGAAACTGAGAAAAATTTATCATGCAAAAAGGAAATCAAATTCATATGTATGCTACTACTTCTTCGGTTTATATTATTTGTTATTTAAAGTTAATGTATCAGAAGTAAAGAAGTTATTAAGTAATTTTAAATATTTTTTATTTTTAAATTATCTTTTTATGAAAAAACTTAAAAGAAGAGAAAAAATAAATTTAGTTAAATATTTAATAGATATAATAATTCTAATGAAGGTAAAATTAGAAAAAAAAATTAATATTACTAATTTAAAAAAAATAACAAATAAACAAGACTAAAAAAATGACTATAAAACAACAACTATTTATTTAACACAAAAAATAACAATAATTAGATTTTTCTTAGTTTAATAGTTAATAATAATGTACATTTAACATATTGAAATTTCATTTAACTTTTAGAATTAGGCTGAAAAAACTCCTATCCCAACCTGGCAAATGTTTCACGAATTCCGTTAAGAAAACAAAAATGTGATAATGGCAATGCGCTTGATTTTTAATAAAAAAAATTTAAAATAATTTTTGAAAAATATATGGTTTGGAGTATTGTTTTTTAAATTTTAGTTTAATGTTGAGTTATTTTAAAATATAAAATATACTTTACTCTATAAAATATAAAACAAATTATTTTCAATGAAAATATAAATAAATTATTTTTAATTAATTAATAACTTATATTTTATTTTATAAATTATATCTCTAATTTGATGTGGTGGATGAGGAATGTCGATCTTTTGTCGTAATGGTAATAAAAAAAATAAAGAAGTAAATATTATATGTTAAATTTTTAAAAAAATAAAAAAATAAAAAAATTTAAAAATTTAAATATGGTGGATGAGTCGCAAGTATATTCCTTCTTGATCCCTTCTTGGACCCTCTGGCTTTTGTTTTTAATGCGTTGCTGCCCGTAATGGTTTGCCCCATTCCCACGGCGCCCATGTCATTCAATTACTGATGAGATTAAGTGACTTTTAGATCAAAAGTTATAGTATATAATAAAAAATTAAATATAAAATTAAAAATATTTATAAAAAAATTATAAGTTTAAATATAAAAAATTAAAGAAAATCTGATAAAAAAAAATCAACCCTCCTACAATTACCTCATTCCGAAACTGGGCGCAGCCGCTGCAAGAACGTTCTTTCTTCTCATCCAAATCCCCTGCATCACCGCCTGTGATTGGTGCACGTGGAGGGGACCCCTCGTCCTGTACCTATCCACTCAGTGCGCGTGTCGGCGAAAGGTGGAAGATCACGTCCCGTGGGCCGTCCAATGAAACCAGAGCATGAATCCACGTGGCGCGTACGATTGGATGGTAACGCTTATTTGGCATTCACATCTAATAGACGACAAGGAGGATTTGGATCTTAAAATTAAGTGAAAATTTTGAATTCGAATCTCTTATCATAAAAGTAGGAGAAAATAAAAAAATATTAAAAAAATAAAAAATACGTTTTATATATTAAATTTAAAAAAATTAAAAAAAATTAGAGAATTTAAATTTAGAATATTTTATCTTATCTTTTTTAATGTTAAATTATTATATTATTTTTTATTTGCTTTAATTTTATCATTTTTTATGTATTCTATTACATTTTTGATGAAAAAAGAAAATAAGGAGTAAGATAAAATTTAGAGATTAAAATAAGAGAAACAGAAAATAAAATATAAAAATAAGAATTATAAATCAAATTTAAATATAAAATAAAATATTATGAAAATAAAAAATAAAAATACAGAAAATCTCAAAAGAGATGCGTGGTGAGATATTGTTGTTGTTGTAAAATGTAAGAAATGCTTAGCAGTCTTTGTATGATCCACCAATTAATCGAGATATTCTCACGTTTTAGACAAGTATTCTCTACTACGCATGATAAATACAAAGAATAAAATTATTTATTTTATTTATTATTTTTTTATACATAAGATAAACATTTGTCTAAGTATATAAAAATAATTTTTTTCGAAATAATCTAAAAAAAAAAGTAGCGACCACATTTATTTACTATTGAAAAACTTCAATCAAAGTTTTGATTGGATTGGGAGGGAATAAAGCAACAAAAAGAAAAGAGTGGCTAGTGTTTGACATAGTAGAAAGTCCAATGTGGGCTGCCTGTCCGTCCTACGCAAACGAGCATGTTTTGCGGCGGACTAGGAGGCAGGCGTGATGTGATACATTGGCGTGGATTCATTTTTTATTGTATAATATTAAAAATATGGTAATTTTTGTTTGTTTTTATTCTACTATTTATTAAAATTTATCATACTGACATGAAATTTGCTGAATGGAAGATTGCATATATTTAGCAGGCTGGTGTGAGATTTGCATCAAGTGATTTTTGGTCTATAAGTCACTTAATATAGTAAAAAATAAAAATAAAAAGAAAATTTAAAAAAAATTAATAAAAAATTGAGATTTAAAAATTTATATATAGAGAAGATAAAAAAAGTTATAAATGTAAAAAAAATAAAAATTAGGCGATCAAAGTGTGAGTATGAAAAAGCTGAAGGACTTGAGGTGAATGAGGTCAATACTAGAAATGTCATTTTAATATTAAAGTGTGTAAATTTTCAGTGTAAGAAACTTAGCTTGAATAATTAATATATATCTTTGTGTTGTTTTTTTTTTTTAAACATAGGGCATCTTTCAATTCTTTGAACTAAAGATTAATTTCTATCGATCTGCGAGCAATTATAGTTTAAAACATCCCACCAATGGCTCTCAGGATTCGAACCTCAAAAGATATCTCTAAAGATATCATATCCCAAAGGACTACCCCAAAGGGTTTCTCAAGATATTACCCCACTTACCAAGTAGATCAGCCAATTAGTGGTTACCTTTGAGTTGTTGAGTACTGACAAATATGGTCGCTCAATTGACACTTCGAGTTGTGTTCTAGTGGTTCCCAAGTCTGCGTACCACACGTATAGAAGGCAGTTCAATACTTGTGATTTGGGACATATTCTGTTCAAGCCTTAGTATATTTTGTTTAAATTTTGATGATTTTAGTATGTATGCCATCTCTGGTGTCACCAACAAAGCACCACAAGCCATTAACAAGATCATCATCAACAAAGAATTACTCAAAGCTGCCATTAATATGACAAAAGGTAGACGATGATGCTCTTTGGTATGTATAAAAACCAATGTCAAATGTTGGGGGGGGGGGGTTTAATTTTCTAGTTTTCAAGAATCTAAACTTCAAATTGTCATGGTTTCATTAAATACTTACAAAAAAAATGTTAATATTAACCAATTCTCCATAGCTAGAAAGAATCACAACTCCAAAGTTTTACAAAGGATAAAAGTTTTAATTAAAACATAATTGAATTTTTTGAGAAAAAAGGATTTGGATTGATAAAGTCATCTACTTAATCTGCAACCAGTTACAAGACGAAGTGGGGTCAAATTTTACAACTTGTCAAAATTGCAAGGCAACGTACCAATCCCATTTATTTGCGAGACGCAGAACGGTTCGATTTGACATCCTAGATTTGCCCCGTTCCTGCCACACGCCATTATCATCCGACAACTTACCTCATCCCTCAGCTGGGTGTAAACGCAACAAGAACTTTATCATCCCAATCCCATGCAAAACCGCATCTGATTGGTACACGTGGATTGGAACCGCGTGCTGTTACCCACTCATATCCATAGCATCTGGCGGTGAAAGGTAGACATGTTAGGTTGCATTGGCAATGATGCCCAAAGAGACCGTAGGATGAATCCACGCGGCATATAAGGTTGGATGGTAACGGTCATATGGCGGCCGAGAAGGAAGACATGCGTCCGATATAGATCCCAGGGTTAGGCTCATAGTTACGGCGTAAAACAAGGGAAATTAAAATTAAAATTAAAAGATGAAAAATTAATAAAAAATTTTAATTTAAATATAAAATTAAAAAAGATTATTAAAAATAAAGAAGAAAATTATAAAAAAAATCGATGTGAGTAGCTGTTATAATATTTCTTCCATTTTAAATATTTAAATTTTAAAAGTTAACAATTAATAAATTATTTTGAAATAAATTTTTTTTTTTTAGTGTTGCTATTATTACATTTGATAAAGATAATATATTTAAATAAGAGTATAATTGAAAAAATTAATGCTGTCTTAATTTTAAAAGATAATAATTAAAGAAATTAAAAATACAAAGGAGACTTATAAAATGAAAGAAATCCTCAGCCGCCGTACCATCGAGTCAATCTAGACAAAAACGCACAATGATTATATTTATTTAATATATTTATTGATTATTAAATTCAACCAAAATTTTGGTTGGATTAGGAGGTAATAAAGCAACAAAGAAAAGGAGTGGATAATGTTTGACTTTGCAAAAAGTCACATGTGGGCTGTCTGTCGATTCATCGAATCTGTGCATAGGTTTCCTCGCAAAGAAGCATATTAGTTTAGCGGACTGCAAGGCAGGTGTGGTGTGAAGTGATATACTGACGTGGATTAATTTTTTTAATTTTATCATATTAACATTATGTGGTATGGTATGTGTTAACTTTTCAAATCAGATAATTTAGTAGATAAGACATTGTATAAATCCTATATCTAGTAGCCAACAAATAAAAACTACTGGGTCTGTACCAAAAAATAAAAAATAAAAACTACTGGGTATATAAATTAAAGGTTAAAGTATTACTTAAGTTTTCAAATTTTTTAAAAAATTAATCAGATTTTAAAATCTTATCTTTCAACTGAATCTGAATCAGAGAAAAATTCCCATATCTTTCGCTGATTTCAAAAAGAAAAAATTGTGAAAGAATATCAAAATTAGAATAATCAAACCATCCAATTTTGAAAGTAAATTACTTATAAAGTAGTTTGGCTAATCCAAAAGAGGAAAAATATTTTTCACAACCTCTTTTATAAGATTAGGTGAGGAATTTTTAAATTTATTAGATTTTATAATTTAATTTTTGATATTTAATAAATTTAACAATTTAAATTTTATATTATGAAAAAAATTTGTGAAACCAATAGACTGGAATAAAAACTCCTTCCCAGAGTCAACAGCACTTTCTGTTTATAAAGTAACAATTTCGACTGATTTTTGGAATTGAATTAAAATTGAGAATTTTGTAAAGATAATTAAAAGTAACGTATAAAAACCTATTAGAAGATAAATTTCACAATAGTACTTTTATTAGCCAAATTTATTTTGTGACATAAACGCTCTAGAGAGATGACAACAATGTCTTTTACTCTTTACAAAGGATAAATATAGAAATAATGATTAACTCATGTTTAAATTCCTCTCCACATGTTTTTGATTTAGTTTAAAATGTATTAACTTCTCAAATTTTCCTTGAATCTGAACTTGATATTTTTTTTAGTGAACTTAAGACATCTCTCGACCGACAATCAAAGACTAAAACTATAGCATGGGTAATGAGAGATTTATTTTATATTTTTACATAGCATAATTTTAATGAAAGATTATTCAATATTCTTAATATTCCACGTAGCATTGGTAATGTGATATATCTTACTATTAATAAATTGTCATTTGTACAATTTTTATTCACCATAATTATCATTTACTGTATATCAACAAAACAATTCCGTGTGATATACTAGAATTATTGAATAAATTTTCCATTTTAATCCCCTTCACCCAAAATGGATGTAGAATTGTGGATCGTTATTCATACAGTGGCACTTGTTTTCTTATGCTAGTTTGTGTTGTGGTGCTTCATATTACCTGCAAAAGGTTTCTATTTTATTTTCTGGGTTTTAGGTTATGAAGTTGGGATTCAAAGCCATGGTTGATATGGTGAAATTGACTGTTTGGTTTTTACTTTTTTTCTTTTTTTTTTTTTTAGCAGTTACAAGCTCTAAAATGTAGAGATTGCTTTCAAAGCCAGAACAAACAACCTCAAGAAAGAAACTGTGGGTTCTTGGAGCAATGACAAGTTTGGCCATTGACTGAATAGCAATTTTTTCATTAAACCCAGAAATGGTTTTTGAACATTGATGAGGATGAATGAAGTTGAGATGAAAAGTTAAACACAGCTCAACCTTTTTTTTATCAGTTCCAAGCTATGTTTTGAACAAATCTATTTGCTTTATGAGCATTTTGTTTCATGTTTGACCCCTTGGAATGTTGAGATCATGATGTTACAAATTGTGTGAAAGTGGCGGCTAGACACTCTGTTGTTTTTTATTTTTCTGCTTACAAAAGAAGTGGCAAATTATTTAACACGCGTAATATCTTGACTTGAAATCTAAGATTCTAAACAAAAATTCAAAAGCAACAATAAATATTATTACACTATTAAAAATATCAATGATAGTATTTTATTTTATAATTGCACTGGAAATTAATGTTGTGCTTTGCCTTGCACCCCTGTGAATATCTTTAGGCAATGTGGTTACCTTCTTAATTACCTGGTAGTCTTTGTTCTAAAGAATAAATTAAAATTAGTTGGAAGTTTATAAGGCAACCAACCTCACTAGATTACCCATAACATTGGTTTTCTCTTGATCTTTATGCAAGTTTGTATATCTTCTTTATCCAAGTTTCAAACAGATTAGTAATTACAAGGTATAAATTGTTCTCAGATGGAAGGCTAAAAGCATCAAGACATCACTTTAAGCTTAGGAATTTTGAGTAATAATGGTTTGCCTCAATACCATTTATTGTCATCTATCATCAAAATCAAGTTATGAAATACTTTGAAACCTTAGAGGAAAACAATTCTCACAGCTTACTTTTTATTTTATCTTTACATATAATAGCATAAACTTTTTGATTTGTTAAATATGTGAAATTTAATAAATTTAATAATTTAAATTATATATTATAAAAATAATAAAACTCATTAGCTTGAAAATGTTGGGTTTTTGCAGTAACGAATCTGTTAGCACCTTGAGAATGTTTGGTGGTGATTTAAGGTGAATCATTAGAGAGGCAAAATCAGCAGCTAAAAGGTCACAAATGAGTAAAGAAGCACTTCGTACTGATTGTAGATGGAGAATGAAGAGTCTTTGATCAGAGGAGGAGCTATGGGCATATCAGGGCCCAAAGCGGAGTTAATATATTTATAAAAATTATTAAAATACTTAATTAGTCCCTCCTTAATTTTATAAAATTTAAAATATAAGCTACATAGTTTTAAAACTTTTTTCAACAATTTTTTATGTATTTTATTTAAAATTTTCAAAATGATTACAAAATTTTAAAATGTTAAAATAAATCTCGCTTCTATCATTTATACTAGTTTTTTATGTTTTTAAAATTAGTTATCAAGATTTTAAAATTTTAAAATAGATACCATCTCTTTATCATTTATAAACACAATACTCCACTTTTTAATTTTATACTTTCCAATTTTAATTTTTTGTTTGATCCAAATTTTGAACATTTTTTAAATAACTCTTTTCATATTTGACCCAAAGATTTTTTAAAATTTTATATTAATTTTAAAATATTTTAAAATTATAAAATTAGCTCACTCTGTTTGATATATTCTAAACTCAAAGTTTAAGACCTTTTTCACGTTTATAATATTTTTTAGTTTTTTCCTCTTACACTAGTACTTATTGTTCAATTTATTTAAACTCTACTTCAATTATAAACATTCATGCACTTTTTCATATTCAAATTACACTTATTTATGAGCTCACTCAATAAATTTTCAATAAGGTTAAAATTTCAAATTTTTATTTTGTCAAAATATTTATATTTATTATTTCTTAATTAAATTTATATATGGTATTTTCACTTTCTTTCTAGTGTTTCTTGAAATTTAAATAAATAAATAATACTTGCTGATAATAGTATATTAAGTTATTTATTTGTTTATCTTAAGAATTTAATAAGATTTAGCTTGATGTAATTATTTTAATCAATTTTATTGTATTTAATTTTATTTTTTCTTTATATTATTCTATGAAGATTTTAATTTTTTTATTACTTATTATCTTTAATCCTGGCCCTACAATAAATTTTCTAGCTCTGCCTCTCTTTATAATAACAGAACTGCCAAAGGGAGTGGCTTGAAAAAATCTTGCCATGGTAGATATTAGGACCTGGAATTTGGAGTTGTCAAACGGGCAATCTCGACTTAGGTCTGGCTAATTTGGTTTTGGCCAAACAAAATTTAAATTTTTTCAAGTTAAAAAATTTAAATTTATAAGTGTGGTGTTTAAATGAGATAGTCTTAAACTTAATTCTAAACTTAAATTTAAATTATAAATTAAAATAAATTTTTATACTTAAAAAAATTTTAATTATTAAAATAATTATAAACTCATAAAATTTTTATTCTTTAAGAATAATTTTTTTATTATGTTATTTTAATTTTAATTTCAATATTATATAATAATTACTATTCTTCATTACTAATATTTGATTCTTTTTTATTAATAACTTCAATTTATTTTTTTATACTAAGAATTACAAATCTTTTTCTTTATTAATTCATAACCATTCAACTTTAAGTAAATAAAACATGTCATGTTTAAGTAAATAAAACATATTTAAGTTAATGAAGATGACCTCATATAAAAGAAATGAATTGGATTAGGTCATGGGTGCATTATTATAATGGGTTGGAAACAAAAATAAAAATAAAAAGAGGTGGGCTGACTTGGGACCAGTTGAACTAACCCGATTCAATCCTAGGCCCAAATGAGGTTAACCAAAATAGTTTAGAATTTTTTTAATTAAAATTTTACAAACCTAACTCTCATATTCCTAGATAGTTTTGGACGAGTTAAACAATTTAGAATAAAAGTAACAGCTTTGTCGAAATTGAATCCCCTATATTTTAAAAATTAATTGCAAGAAACAACTTTATTAAATAAAATAAAAAAAGAGATGAAACTTAAACGCAGACATTACTTTTTTTTTTTTGTTTTTCTCTAAAGTTACTAAAAATAAAAAAATTATTATTCAGGAATTCAAATTTCAGATGTTAGCGTGAACAAAGAGACAGAATAATATACTCACCAAAATGATAATTTCAGATTCCTCAGTTGTTGGGCCATATGAGTGTGTATTGAGCTGTCAGATCACTATGGGCTGATCCACAACCTTATAAAACTCGGAGCCTACTAGTTTCTAAAGTTGCATATGTGTTCTCAACACATTTCTTTGTGTTTTTTGTTACTGAATTAGGTATGTAACTTGCAGCGGAGATGACTTTCACGATCCCCAAAAGAGATCCATTTCGCTACCCAGAAATGGCTGATTGTTCACAAAAAGGTTACCCAGTAAGACATACATCGGATTAAAACTATCGATAAACTTGTAAAAGGTAACCGTTCATTTAAATTGCAAAAGAAATATTCAATAAAAAAGAAAGGAGAAGCAAGGCAGCACGATCAGATTTCCTCCTAAACAAAGAAGAAACAGAAAAAGAGAACAAAAAGTCAAGAAAAATATCGTACCAAGAGGGCTCTCCAATTGCTTTGCATGTTTAATAAACACAGACGGCCCACTCTAGGACGTACAAAATAAAACCGTTAGCAGAAAGAGATTATCATAACACAAAATTTAAATTATTAAATTTTCTGATTCTATAAATTAAATTGTAAAATCTAGCTAATCTAAAGCTTCACACAAGATGTAAGACTTCTGTGAAAATAAAGATGTAGAAACATGTTTATTCTAACAGAAATTGACAAGTAGGCTATAAAAACAACGCCGTACCAAAGATATACAAACTTCTAACTGCATTAGACTAAAGCCAAATGCACCTCAAATCAGCAGAAAAAGCACTACTCTATAACATCTTACATTCATTTCTACTCCAAAAACTTCATAATAGATAAAGAAAGCTTCCAAGTTGGGAGGAAACACCGAATGGTCCTCAAAAATACCAGACTTGGTCCACAATTGATAAGCAACACCACAATGCAATAAGAGATGACTGCTTATTCAGAACTTTGGTAGTAAATCGCACAAACATGAGGAAATAGGGCCTCATTAGGCTAAAGCGCCACTAATAAATAATTATTGACTGTTAAGTCTTGCAATCAAGATAAAAACCTTAAAAGCAGCTTTAACATTCCAAAAATAGGCTCCAATAAATTTTTGGGGTGAGGAGTACGTGTTAAAAGACTTTGAAATTGAAACCATCCAACCATATCTCCGACAATAAGAAACAAAAATTATCAATGTATCTCATACAGTCTTACCATTACAAACCTCCAACTCCTACTTTTCCTCCTCTTTCCACTAGCCACCCTTTGAAAGAAACTAAAGATAATGTTACCTTCTTTAGCCCGCCTTACATCTCCAACAAATTTCCTCAAGAATATTCTCATCAATATATTCCGAAGAGCAACTCTCCTAACATGTTGATCATCAGATAAACCACTCTCACTAACCAACAGTCTAGAGCTCATCCAATCAAGATTTATCATCCAATAAACAACAAATTGACAATGAAATTTTAAATAAATGGTAAGGAGGGCCTACATAAGTAATATAAGTTACAAAATCTTCAATTAATGCCAACTTAATCAGAAGAGAATGGCTATTATTTCTTTTGTAATTCTTTTTTTTTTGGAATAGAAAAAGAAATATTGGTAGAGAGAAAAGAGAAAAATACAACAAGAGGTGAATAAGATATCCAACAAAGCAAAGCAAATTAACAACAGAAAATGAGAAAACATCAAGAATGTAGTAAAGCTTCTCCACTGAAATATCCATGAGCATAGCATCATCGAAAAGCCACACATATTACTCTATCCCATAACAATTTTAGGGCCAAAGAGCCAACCTTAAAGATGCAAGCATTTCACTTTAGTCAAAACACACCAGAGAATAGCATAAGCTGCCCACTGCCATAAACCAAAGCATCTTTTTCATGCCAAACCCATTAGACAAACCATAAGAAACTATGCCAGAGAGAAGGGACACAACCATGGCTCTCTAAGAACCCCAAATAGATGATTCCACGGATAAATAGCTGTCTTACAACGCAAAAATTAAGTGGGCTACAGTCTCTTTCCGCGCTAAAGCTCACATAATATATCACAAGAAAAAGATGTTTTAAGTCTACGGACCTGTCTCTCTGCTACAGGCCACTCTTACTGGAATCTGAAAGAGAGTGAGTAACACTATACAAAAAATGTTACAATCAAGTTAGGAAAACTCAGAAACTTATATCTCCATTATAGTTGACACAAATTGTCCGAAGAATTTACAGCATCAAGTTATGTAGGAAGCAATTATGTCATGAAGATCATCTGCTACCATAGAAAGAGAAGGATCGAACTTTTGTTGCAATGCATTAGGCCTTGCTTTCTTCAATTAGTAATATATAGCTATTTTCTTATGTAGCTGCGTCTGGTGACCTGATTCAGCAATTCTGGGAGAGAACTGGCAACAACTCAATTTTAACATACATCCCAGCTTTCTGAACCCCACTTGGTGTTTTTAGGGAAGATTTGCCCAAAGGGAGAGAATTTGAAAGTATTTCGGAGGGGGACATATTTTGCCACGTCCCCCCACATCATTTCTCAACTTTGAACCCGGAGCAGCAAAGAACCAGCACTCGGAGTGCTGGTCTCAAGACAGAAAACGAATCTTCATATACTGGTTTAGTAGGCTTTAGGGAGAGTGCATTTTGCATGTCTTGAAATCAGTGCCGCTAGTGCTGGTTTTAGGAAACATGAAACCCGGTGCCTCCAATGCTGGTTCCTGTACATCCATGCACTGCCATGTCAAAATGCTGCAAAAAGGAAAATCAATTCGAAAGAAGAGAAGGGAGAGGAGTGGAACTAGGATCAAACTGCAGAAAGCACAGACCAATTAATAATTTTTCCAAGAATCTGAAAGGCTAGTATGTAAAAAATACACCAATCTGTATAAATTTACAAAGCATGATCATCATCAATGACAAGTAGAAAACTGGGTGTTACACACCAGAGAAAAAGGACAACAGGACAAGTTGAAAACCCAATTTCAATTGAGGCCAATAACACCCATTAACGCCATGAAGAAATGGTTCAGAGAGGGACATCATTCCATGCCAGGGCCAAAAATGCATGTTGAAATTCAATGTGGGAATCCTAAGGATAGTAGTTGTAATTCTAAAATAGAATCCTTGCTTGACTAATTGCATGATGGCTTCAAAGAGATATCCTTGAACTCTCTTCATGAAGGAGGAAGCAATATGTGCTTATTTCTACTTCATCACGATGTTAAAGAAACCAAAGGAGTTTAATTTCTCTTAGGGACCAAGTGGCATCCGATACATGATCAAAAACATCATTAATCATCTTAATTGCAGCCCATTCCTGAGTATGAATGTCAATGGCAGAACCCACAAGTGCCAGAAAGAATGGATCTTTCTCGGAAAATGGTATCAGCATAGACACAGTGGTCTAGACGGGCTGAAAACCAGCATTATAGTTGCCAGTTTCAGGACAATAAAACCAGCACTTCAAGTGCTGCTTTCAAGACAATGTTGGCCTCTACCCTGATGCCTAATGTTGTCTTTGCTTGAGCTTAAATTCCCTGAGAAAAAGCTTCTACCAGACTGTATTAATACTCCACCTTTGAGATGGCTCCATCATTTTAAAGAATATTGCTGGAGTCCCAATAGTCATTAGCTTAAGTTCACATCTAATATCCCTTGCTCTTTTAGGTCGGGAAGATTAGTGCCAATTCCACTTCCACATATACAAACAAGTTAATATATCCTGAAATTTGCAACATTGATAACTAATTAACCCAAGTTCCAGTGGATCAGGACCCGTGGTCTTCAATTCTAAGTTTGCCTACTAGGGTCCCACCAGAAAGAGTGAAGTTGAACATAGCAGAGCACATGAGACATTTCCTGGACTACAAGCAACCAGAAATGAACTTCAGGAGTAAGACACTGCAGATCTTGCCCAAAACAAATTATCCATACTATATTTATGGGTACTCTTGGCTTCTCAGACTATATTAGTGATTTCAGTGTTAAAATCTTGCCCAAAACAAATTTTAAGTTTCTACTGTTGTGTCCAGAACTTTGATTTCTTTTCCCATTGAATAGGAGTAAGATCATGATGTTTGAAGTGAATTTCTTTAAGTTGGAGAAAGATGGTGTATAGCTACATAGTTCTGATCTCAACTCCTAAACAAATAGCCAGCAACTAACTGATAACTTGGAAATATTAGAGCAGAAGTATAGATATTGAATTTTAGGCTCACTAACAGGAACAAAAAAAATTGCTAGGCTCTTTTTGTCCACAAAATTAATTAAAGTAATACTCTTGCATCACAAAATTTGAGTATATGCAAAGGCCCCTGATACTTAGATTCTGGCCAAAATAACTGCGTAACAGACCACTTCTTGTCTTTGGATGGTGGAAATTCGCTAACTATTCCTTTAAACTAAAATAATTAGGAAAACCAAATTAAAATTTAAACCAATTCTGAATGCAAACAAATGGGGTGTGTAAATATATATATATATATATATATATATATATATTTCATATGCATAGCAAGAACATGCAAATGATTGTATAAACAGGACTATATATACAAAATAATTTTCTAAAACCAATCAGGTTTTCATTTCTTTATAAAGAGCACCAACAACTATACAAAGAAGAATTACAATCATGCTCTATCGATTGTTTGACTTCTTCAATCTGTTTATTAGATATTCTATTGATTTTTTTATTCTAGTTCCTTCTGTTTGCATCACCACTTGAGATGCCTCACGTAAATGTTGAATCCCACGACCCAAACAGGCAATAGAAGGGGCAGCAGGGACAGATTCAACAGCACACTCAATCCCATCTCCATATACAAGCAAGCCCGTGCAAGTTCCAATACTGCAAGCAAATGTAGCCCAAGGTAAAAACCCAACAGGCTGTACCTTTCGCTTCCTCATAATCTCATAGAATGCTGTTCTCATAGCTGAGACACTTGTTTTTTCAGCAGAAGCTATGACACTGTGTGCAACAGCTCGAATCTTCTCAGCGGACAGAGATGCTTTTAAGATACTAGATGTCTTAGCTCCAGAGCTTGCAATTCCAGGAGCCACAACTTTCGATGGGCCAAAGGCAATTGCCAGTGCCTTCTGTGTTTGGCTGAGAAAGAATTTGAGTGAAGCTGGAAACTTGAAGGTAGCAATCTTCACAATAGTTGATGCCGGCATTAATTTGGTAAGAGAGGAAGCTCCTAAAATTGCAGTCGCACCAGCCCCCACTGCTACCATAGGATTCTCTGTTAATAAACGCTTCCTGTCATTATAATTTGAGATTACCACTTTACCGGCGCAGTCAGTAATTAATTGTCCAACCAACTCTTTGACTTCACGAGGAAGAGGAGTATCCCAATGTTTCCTCAAACCTTCTAAGCCACTAGCATCCACAACTGCCACAATGGTCTTAAACTTATTAGTCTGGCTACGAAGGGCTTGTGCAAAAAGCACATATGACTTGTCCTCAACTGGAAGCTCTGAGAACTCAATACTAGTGGAGTTGGAAATACTCTTCCTGTTATTTGGTTGCAGACCACCATTATTTAGAGCTAGCCTAAGCCCCTCAACTGCAATTCTGAATGAGTAGACCTCAGAGACAATGCATGTGTCAAGAACCTCTCCTCTGTTCACAGCAGATAGCATCTTCTGTGCATTTGCTAGTGCCTTCCCAATTGATGGAAGGTCAACAAACATATTATGTAAATCCTCGAGCAGTGGATAGATAGACCTGGCAAAAGCCGGGGGTTCATAACCACTTGTTGGCTGAATATCCAATGAACCCTCCTGTGGAACAGAACGAGGCTGACCATCCAAATGTGAATCCATGTAAAGAGATAAGGCTTTTACCACCTGCAACTGAACATCATTACTGAGCCAATACCTCTTCAAATTCATTGGCGACATAGAACCACCTTTCTGAGGAACCAAACTACTAACAAAACTTTGAAAGTGGTTTCCTGCATCAACTTCACCAGATGTGTTACCCCAAATGCACTTCCCTAATGGGGACTCAAGCACAAGAAAGGAAGATCCTACCTCATCAGCCGCCCTCTTGGCCGCCAATAAGTGACCATGAAAACTTGTCCCAAAAATCTCCCGCAGCACAAAATTGCCAGCAACATCCTCATACTTCTCCTTACCAATTTTATCAACAAAACACCGTTTAATTACCCCAAAAGAAGAAGTGGGTAATAGGTTCTCAACCCAATCCTTAAATTCACTCTCCTCAGATTGAATTTCCGTCACAGGACAATGACCCGCCTGCACGACAACAGCGTCGGGTCTAATCTCCCTTATAAGACAATCAGCATCCAAGACTGATCGCTCAGACAAATTCAGAGCCGAGAGTATGTAAATCACAGATTGTGTTTTTGGGTCACGAACTGCAAAAACAAATTGCTTAGTGTGTTCGGGTATCGAAAGTTTGCTCACCAATCGCTTCGAAGCTCTCAGGTCGTCGTTTACGAATACAGAGAAAGGCCATAGATTTTGCAGATTCCACACCAAGAACTTGATTGCCATTTTCCACCTCTAAAGTTGTGAGTGGGGCGGTGACCCCAAAACAATATGGGTCAAAAGCAACTGGTACAAGAAAAGAATCAGCAACGTTTACGCATTTTCGGTTTGGAAAGAAATGCTTGAGAGAATATCAGCGCAGAGAGAGAAACTTACCGTGAGCGAAAACGCAAAATCTCGAATTTCCTAGAATGTTGATCAGCTCACGGCGAAAGAGGAGCAAGTTTCAGCATCAGAGCCTCAAAGGATATGAACTGAATCATACGTCCCAGACAATTTGTAGGAGCCTCCACCACCACCCGCCAGCGCATTACATTTGGAATAATTAATAACACTTACAATAGTTTATAGATTTTTTTTTGGGCTTTTTGGAATAATTAATTGTAGTAGTATTAACATATGTTAAACAATTATTTATTTTCGTAAGCTGTTAAACCATTATTTTAACTTTAGAATCTAATTTGTTTCACTGCATCTAAATTTTTTTATGTAAAAATGTTACATTAAAAAATAAAATTAACTAAATTTCCTTGTAATTTGTATAGAAGTGTTAAATTTAATATTAATAAATTGGTATTTTTGCTCTTTATATTTACTTATACTTTCAACTTTACATGTTACTACTCATACTCAGGTATCCATTTTAATAAGATAAATCTAGTTAGAATTGATAAATGAATCAATAAATAGTATGAAAATCCAATATAATTAGTTTAATATTATCATAATTTTACTAGTTACAAAAATATTTAAGCAATTTAATGGCAAATTAAACAGATATTTATCAAAGTTTAATATACTAATTAATTTCTTAACACAGATAATAGAAACACTCCCTTGTATCGAATGTGTAATTTTAATTTCTAAATAAAATTTTGAAAAATGCTGAAAAATTACTATAACAAATACCTCCTAAATTAAGCAAATATTTAAATATTATCTTCCGTTACTGATAGTAAAAAAAAGGATAAAAAATAATGTTACTTATACAATATTATTTGTGTAAATAATACACTTAAATTTATTTGCTAGTAGAGTCAATGTAGTAAATGCTTAAAAATTAAAATCGGGTTAGGTGGATTAGGTTTCCTATAGTAATTGCAAGGGTGACTAAAAAGAGAGATAAGGAATAGTGACTTCGGTTACATGATGTTATTTATCTAAATAATACACTTAAATTTATTTACTCGTAGGGTCAGATGTAGTAAAAGGTTAGAAATTAAAAACACGTTAGGTGGATTAGTATTCCTGCAATAATTGGGTGAGTGACTAAAGAGAAAGATAGATAATAGTAACCTTGGTTGCTATTTGCCGTAGGATCCACTTTTTTCCCCTTATTTTCAACAATATCAAATCCTCTCTATGTTTCTTCAATGCCTTGTTGTTATGATATTCGATTTCAGGTTAGGTGTAGTTAATGTACTTTAATATATTCTTTGTTTAGATAACATTATATAAACAACATTACTCAAATAAAAAACAAGAATAATGCTACATGCACTTGATTTGAGTACACAAGAATTATGCAATGCAATTGCCACACATTAATGAGGAACCATTTCTAATTAACTATGTAATGATTATGCAATAAATAATTGAAAAGTAACATTACTCAAAAACATAGGGTTATTGGCGTATGGTAAAAATGGGGGAAAAAAGACAGGGCCGAAGTGTAAATGAGTCAACCCAATACATGCCAGTTTAAACTCAACTCATTTACTTGTTCGCTTATTATTTAAGCTTTAATTTTTTTTTTCAATTCGGCTCATTTATTGCACAAGTTTATTGAGTGAATTCATGAAAGCTCTTTTAATTTTAATATTATTTTTTAAAATTAAATTTAAATAAATTTAATGAGTCTTTTCAAAGTTAAACAGTCTTGCTAGTAGGCCTAGATGTAGTAAAAGTTTAGTAAATAAAAATATGTTTGGTGGATTAGGATCCTTGCGATAGTTGCAAGAATGACTAAAGATAGAGACTAAGAGCGACCTTGGTCATTAATTGTAGTAGGGCCCACTTTCTTTCACTTATTTTCTAATTATATGAAATTTTCACTATCTCTTCAATTACCTTGGAGTTACTACATGGATTTAATTTTGGGTTAGGTGTAGTTAATACACTTTAATACATTCTTTATATAAATAACATTATATAAACATTATTCGGATAAAAAAACAAGAATAATGCTATATGCACATGATTTGAGTACACAAGAATCACAAAATGTATTTGCCACACATTAATAAGGAATAGTTTCTAATTGACTTTGTGTAATGATTAAGTATTAGATCACCGAAAAGTAGCATTACTCTAAAACATATGGTCATTGGATTATAGCATAAATGGGGGAAAAAAAAGACAAAGTGGAGGTGTAAACAAGCTGAGCAAAATAGTGGCTAGTTTAGGATGGGCTCATTTACTTCTTTTTTTTTATATTATATAAGCTTTAAATTTTTTTTTTAAACTAGGCTAATTTATTAAACGAGTTTGTTGAGTGTACTCATTAAACTTGTTTAATTTTAATATTATTTTTAAAATTAAATTGAAATAATTTCATGAGTCTTATTTAAAGTTAAATGATTTTGCTAGTAGGGCTAAATGTAGTAAAAGCTTAGAAAATAAAAATATATTAGGTGGATTAGGATCCTTGTAGTAATTGCAAGAGTGACTTAAGAGAAAGATAGAGAATAACAACCTTGGTCATTAATTGCAGTAGGACCCACTTTCTTTCACTTTTTTTTTTGTCAATATCAAATTCCCTTTATCTCTCTTAAATTACCTTGTAGTTATTGCACAAATTTTGGGTTAGGTGTAGAAAATGCACTCTAATATATTCTTTGTGTAGGTAACATTATATAAGCAATATTATATGGATAAAAAATAAGAATAATGTTGCATGTACTTGATTTGAATGCACAAGAACTACACAATGCATTTGCACACATTGTTGAGGAACTATTTCTAATTGGCTATGTAATGATTATGCATTAAATCACCAGAAAGTAGCATTACTCAAAAATATAAGGTTATTGAGGTATGGCAAAAATGGGGAAAAAAATACAAGGTGGAGATGTGAATGAGCCAAGCCAAGTTGAGCCAAATACTAGCTAGGTTAGGTGGGTTCATTTACTTGTTTGTTTATTATATAAGCTTTAGTTTTTTTTAAGCCCAATTCATTTATTGATTGAGTTTATTGAGTTTGTTCATGAAAGCTCATTTAATTTTAACATTATTTTTTAAAATTAAATATAAATAAATTTAATAAGTCCTATTAAAAGTTAAATAATCTTACCAGTAGGTCAAATGTAGAAAAAGCATAGAAATTAAAAGCGCGTTAGGTGGATTAGGATTCCTTAGTAATTGTAAGAGTGACTAAAGAGAGAGATAGAGAATAGTGACCTCAGTCGTTAAATGCAGTAGCACTTACTTTCTTTCACTTATTTTTTAACAAAATCAAATTCTCTCTATCTCTAGTTATATGAAATTTGATTCTAAGTTAGGTGTAATTAATACACTTTAATACATTATTTGTGTAAGTAACATTATTGAAACAACATTACTCAAATTAAAAAAAGGAATAATGCTACATGCACTTGATTTGAGTGCACAAAAATTACACAATGTATCTGCTACACATTAATAAGGTGCAATTTTTGATTGACTTTGTGTAATGATTATGCATTAAGTCATCAAAAGTAGCATTACTAAAAAACATGGGGTTGTTGGGGTATGGCAGAAAAAGGGGGGAGGCGGGGGAAGGACAAGTTGAAGGTGTAAACAAGCTAAGTTGAGCCAAATACTGACTAGTTTTGTTAGGTTCATTCATTATACGAGCTTTTCAAGCTCATTCATTTATTATATAACCTTTAAATTTTTTTAAGCTTGGTTCATTTGTTGAATGAGTTTATTGAGTTTGTTCATGAAAGCTTGTTTAATATTATTATTATTTTTTAAAATTAAATTTGAAGAAATTTAATAAGTCTTATTCAAAGTTAAATGATCTTATATGTGTTATTATATTAAATAAATAATAGTTAAGATATTTGCATACAATTTATACCCTTAATTCTTAGAGTTTTAGGTGCATTTTCAATACCTTCTTGGATTTTTATTGTTTTTTTGAATGGATCTTGTTAGTTACATGTGTTCTTTAGTGATTCAAGTTGAACCTTGAGGATTATAGTTCGAAAAGAAGAACAAAGGTTTAATTGAGCTAATTGGCATTGCTGGAGCAATAATTAAAGAAATCATTGCAACTAAAGCTACAGAGCTCAAATAGACAAGCTACAAGTTTTATTTGAAAGCTAACATCTTAAGGATGTTGCAGTCAATTTTGAGGCAATTTAGAGTTTTTTTGGTTGGTTGCATGGTGGTGAGAAGTTGTTGTATGAAGTTACATTGACTTGCAAAAGAAGAGCTCAAGTCAAGACTTTCTAGCAAGATTAGTGTAATTCTTGGAGGAGCACATTTTTATGGGTTGATCTATGATAGAAATGTGCCTAGACATGCGTTGAGCCAAGTTAAACCATGAAAAGAAAGGATAACTCTCCAAATTTGCTAGACTTGCCTTGGAAGCAAAGAAAGAAGAAAGTTTATCCACAAGCTAAATCTTTGATGAAATCTTCTTGCAATGACTTGGGGATGAAGAATTAGCATTCCTATATATAAAGATGGTAGAAAAGTTTTGTTGGAATGGCCAAAGGAATAGAAAGAAGCATAACCTATGGAGAAGCTTCAAGATTTGCATTCAGCAAATCAAGAAAGTAGTCTAATGGATTTTAAAGTGGATGCTCAGCCAAAGATTCAAATCAAGGGTGAGATTCAAGTAAGAATTGAAGCCCCATGCATTGAGGGATCAAGAAGGAGTTTGAATAATGTGTGATTAGATGAATCAAGGAATTGGAGCCCAAGATTGAGGAAGTGTAGCCCTCTTATGCCCAAATATCAACTAGATTTAATTCTTTTTATCACTTTGCAGAAGTTTGGTGATGCAAGGCTTGAGACCCATCAAAATTGATCATATGACACTTATTCCTTATCCTAGTAGTTCATTGTGAATTCAAGAAGGCTTAGAAAAAAGGCTAAACTTAACGCCAAAGTAGTGCTGGAACATATTTAGAAAAAGGGTTATGGTATGGAGAGGGTTAGAGACCTATTTAAAGGGTGCTGCACGGCTGTGGATTTTTTTTTGGACCTTTTCAAAGAGAGTTCATGTGTGAAGAGCTTTCTTGGAGTATTCGTAGCTAAGGGAGTGATGGACCTTGGATGCTTGGGCCATGACATTCTTTGTGCAATTCAACTTGTTGAGTTTTTCATTGAAGAGCTAGATGGATCCATCCACTACAATACCTCTTGGTTTATTTTGTGATTTGTGTTATTATAAAGTTCTATTTGATAAGATACTACACTAAGCTACTCTCTTTGTATTTTAGGTAAAAATATGAATTTTTTAATATTTATTGTTCTCAAAGTAAGAGATTACTTGGGGCACGAGAAAGACATTTCTTGGAAAGCAAGCAATTGAGTAAAGTGCAAAATTTGTGGAAACAATTAAAAGTGATATCTTGAGATGCAAGTAATTAATTTCTAGGAGCCCAAGTAATTGATTTCTTGGAGGTTGAGTAAGAAGAGATCGTGCAAAATTTTACTAAAATAAAAAGGTTGATTTCTTAGAGTTCAAGTTGAAGCACAAGAAAGATGTTTCTTACGGAACAATGTACAACCAATGGAGCATATTTGAATATGAGATGGCAGCACATTAGAGTGTGATGATCTAGCTATAATGAGAAGATGACAAGTGACACTAATCACATTTGGATAGCAAGTTGAATTAAAAATAGAAAAGAATAAAAGTGTGAGAAAGAAAGGTCTTAATTAGTCAAAAATATGCTAAATCAAAGAGAGATACTTGCCCTTAAATATAGGAAACTTTTCAAGTTAGAAAAGCATCTTACACAAATTTGGCAGTTGTTTGTATTTTGTGCATTACTTCCTCTCTAGACCTTTAAATTAAGTAATTCATAAGTCAAAAGAAAGCTAAGAGACATAGCTACAAATCATCAATTTATCTTAACATTTGATTCAGACTATAATAAGGCAAAATCTTACATCCAATTTGCAGGACAGATTATTAAAAATAGAAAATTGCTTTAATTGCAAGGTTGGACGCCCTTCTTAACCTAAGTAGGGTTAGAAACCCCATTAATTGAAAAGTTCAATATCTATTGAAGGAGACTAGACCTCCAATGTTGAGACCACACACATTTCACATCACTTCCATTAAGTTCCTTGACCTTGGAGGAGAAGGAACCAAATTAAAGAGGAGATAAAGTCTTGGAACATCATTCCCTAGCTAAGAAGCCCCTTCATTTTCCTTGCTTTATCTTTATCTACTATTCTTCTTTTACTCCATTCTTCTTCTTTTTACTTTCATTGTTTTGATTTCAAGAACGGTTTGTAACTAAGTAATTATTGGGGAACTTGCAATTAACCTATGCATAAATAATTAGTATTTTTATTAATTTTGATTTTATGATGCTATTTTTGTGATTATTTTGTTATACGTGTGCTTCATGAACTTAGTTGAATTGAAAAATTAGTTAATTTTAAAAAAAGAATATAATGATGCTTGGAAAATTAGGTGAACATATGAATCTTACGATATGAATATCTTAGGTTTTATGTAATCATTATAATGCCTTGTTCTTCATGCATTGTTCAACTCTATTTGATATAAGAATATATTCAATTAGTTGTTAAGTGATAGTTCTAATCACCTTAGGAATAAGGGGTTGGATACATTAGTTGCATTGACTGGTAATCTCAAATCAATTACATAAACCAAGGTTGGTAATTTTCTACCTAAGGATTGCTAGGGAAGTTATAAAAACCCTAATCTTTTGAAATTTATAACAACACTTGTGTGTGACACCATCATCTTCGTTAGAAGGCAATTTGTATATTTCTTAGCTTTGCATTTTATTTAATTTTCCTTTACATTTAGTTAATCTCTTGCTCTAAATCAAGTTCTCAAATAAAGTGTAGGGCAAGACAAATTTGTACTTAGGTTAGTAACAATTCCTTATGGATTCAACATCCCAAAATTCTCATTCACTATATATAAACCGCACGTACTTGCATGTTAGGGTTAGTATTAAAATTTCATCATCTTCTTTTATTCCTATATTTTCTTTGTTTCTTTTTGTTGTTATGGACATAGCATGAGTTAGATTTATTTCTAGGGGTATACAATGAAATTGTAATGATGCTCATACTAATTCTGGTTGGAATTCTTTGATTTTTTTATATGCATAAGTGTTTTCCCTGATTTTGATCTTATTACTCAATTAATTTGGCAAATTAGTTATAGATTTGAAAGAATAAATGGATTCTTGATAACAATAGGTTAATTCTAAGTTTAATTGGATTAGAAGACATAAGGCATAAACACATAGATAAGTATTGTGCAATCAATTAAAGAATGTTTGTTCTTAACACATTTTTTGAATTTCTAATTGAGCACAAGCATATAGTCTTAAAGTTCAAGAATTAGGCTTATTTGACTAGAGATATCTACCTCTAAATACGGTAGTGCATCTAGTTTGGCGTTCAAAATAATAAGTTAAAGAATTGATATCTAACTTAACAGAATGATAAGTCTTATCATAGCTTATGATAAAAGAAAAGGCATGAATGGTTTTACAATGGCTTTATATGATCTCAAGCTTTATTAATATTTAGTATTCTCTTTACTCAAACTCGTAGCCTTAGCATTTGTTACACTTGTTTTCTTTGTAAGTGTTGGTTTGTCTTTTTGAGTTTCTTTGGAATTTAATTGATCTGTCAAATAATACATAGAGTAGTATTGTGGATTCATGGTTAATAATCCAATTTTCTGTGAGAAAAAATAATTTACTTTTATTTTTGAAATGCAACATCAAATTCTCTCTCTATCACCTTGTAGTTACCGTGGGGGATTCAATTCTAAGTTATGTGTAGTTAATGCACTTTAATACATTCAGTGTAAATAACATTATACAAGCATTACTCAAGTAAAAAGTAAGAATAATGCTGCTTGTGTGTTCCAGAAATACACAACGTATTTGCCACACATTAATAAGGAATGAGTTTTTATTGACTGTGTTACTCAGACATGAGGTCTACACAATGTTTAAACTTATTTATTTAATATATAAACGAGTATAAACCAAAGTTTAAATAAGCCAACACCGAATAATTCATGAATAGTGTAGTTCATTTACACCCGTACTAACAAATTGTTCAGATCAAGAGGATGTGAATGTTAATATAAAGCAATCAAAATGCACATAAAAGTATAATGACTACAAAAATCTGGAAAACCTCCAAGGTGTGCGTTTACCATGAGCTCTCAACTTTAACCATGGCAGGTAGATAGCTGACAAATACACCGGGAGAAGAGAATTATACAAATTAAAAAACAAAAATGGCTTTCCCATCTCAAGATACAACAATTTGAACCTGCTAAGTTGTTCACTTCACTTTCCAAACTCAAATGACCTACAAGTTCCTACAGATCAGAGAATAAATGAGCTTGGGATGCAAGCACCAAAAATCTGACCAGAAAACTTCGTTACCCTTCAATCTAGGTTGCTAACTATTAAAGAAGTCAGGACCAGCCCGGGAGAGAAGCTCCTTGCCAGCATCCTTACCCATCATAATCATATCCTCGACAGCATACGGACCAGTCCTGGATGTCTCAAGTACTACACAGACGAAGTGAATAACAAATTTTAATGGATAGCCACTTATTACGAATAATTATGAAATTAAATGAGTAAACTAAAATAATCTAAGGATGCTCATACCACGGGTTCCATCAGGTGAAGCCACCAAGCCTCTAAACAAGCAATTACCATCCGCAATCCTGCAGGCATACCCGGCAATAGGGGTACGACAAGACCCATCCAAGGTCTCAAGGTAGGCCCTTTCACATGCAACTGCTAGTCTTGTTTCTTCGTGATTCAGCGAAGCAATGTACTCTGCCTGCAGAAGACAACCCAACCAAAGAAAAATGCAAATCTTAGCCAGCTTGAAATGAGTAAGATTTGCCAGGCGGGAATGCCACTCAGGAGTTGGTTACACAAAGCACATCGTGACTACATTGATCTCTCTGTATAGGAAAGTAAGAAACTCGAACAAGCAAAGTTGCACAATTTGTTATCATACAAAATTAGTCTCCCCTATAACTGAAAAACTTCAAATAAAGTCATTCCTTGATGTAGAACTATCAAAAAAGAGAATGACAGAAACAAGATTATTAGTGTTCATTAAATTTGAATTTATTACAATTAAGTCATTAATGACACTGTTTAATCCATCTAACCGATTCCATTTAGTGGAATAAAACTCTTTTTGTTGTTATTGTTGTAGTAAGTCATCAACTAGTAACCCGAGAATTTAATCTTCAGTCGCTAGGGATTTGGTCAAATAGATAATGTACCTAACTAGGCAAATCTGACAAAATCAAACCTCTAAATAATAAACTTCATAACCAAAAATTACTAATTTAATGTGTCATTATAATCGAATTCAAATTATAAGACATGAATTAAATCAATAATCTAATCATTAAAACATATAATAACTCCTTATTCAGCTTCCATCAATACATATATAGGCAACCTATCTCTGTCCTTTGAAATTATTAAGCAAACCATAGTATCTAAGCAAGAGTCCTTTTCAGGTAGAAACCTTACCAAGACATTTTATTAATAACATAATGTGTAAAATTCATCAGTTGTCATTGTTGTAGCACCAAATTTGAGCACTTCCCTGCCACATCCAAATGTCAATCAGCTTGTACATTCTGCTTCATTAATTGATTCCATTCTACAGGATATACTTACACCGGCAATTTCTTCCCAGTTTGTGGCCACTGTTAAAGCTTAAGCTCAATTAGGTGAAAGCCTAAGAATAGTTTTATCTACAGCACAACCCCTCATACAAGAGCTATATTCAATGGGCTTGAAGGGTGGATAAAACACAAGCCCATCTTGTACTGAAATTGAAATTTAATCACAAGAACATGGGCAGCAAAGATTAAACTCTTTGCCATTTGGTCATGAAGGCTCTAATACAATGTCAAGAAACCAATTATTATAAAAGTTTAAGCCATTATGTAAAAACCCAAAATTGTTTATCATATCTAACAGCCACACACCACAAAGCTACCCATTATGCATATGATATTATACCTTATAAAATATGATGTGGCAATACACGATTGACAGATTCTTAAAAAAATTAATGAGCATGACAAGAATTTGCATATAATAAAAAACTTACCATTTTATCATCGTTACTTCTACAGGCTATTCCAATTGCACCTTGGGCAACAGCTGGAAGCATGTCTTCAATTGATAGGGTTGCGGTCACATTTTCTGTCATATTTAAGCGTTTAAGTCCAGCTAATGCTAATAATGTAGCTTGGACAACCCCCTCATTCAGTTTTCGCAATCTTGTTTGGACATTCCCACGGAAATTTTCCTGCACCTGAGATTGAAATTATATGGTTGATAAATGTTAAGAAGAAGAATACACCAGTGGAAAGAAAAAGAAAAAGAAAAAAAAAACTGCATAAGCATCACAGAAAACTGTAAACACAATCAGAAGCAAAGTTGAATGACTGAGACAAAAAGGCAAAGTTTCGACAAGCTGACAACATTCTTATAGAATAAAAGTGTAGGGAAGAGCCAGAGACAGCAAGACATCATCCATCTATTTTCTTCAGTCACATCCATGCCAGATAGGATGACAAAACAGGTATATAAACCAACATCAACTGATTCTACCTAGATCAACCATTTACACCAAATTGTGACATATGCTTTGATCAGAACCTGTCTCACTTATAAGATAATCTTCTATGATTTGGAGCAATAATAGTCCCTATTTCATATGCTTTCAGAAACCAGTTTGTGCCCATGGCCAGTTCTGACACAGAAATCATCTAGTTCATGTTAGTCACATAACACAATCTAGAGGATCATTTCAAGCCCAGATTCTGTATGCATCCCCAGATTCATACCGATTCATCTTAAATCTAATACATCACCCTTGATCAATATCTGAATGCATGAGGCTCCTGAGAATCCTTAGATCAAATATATGCTTCCTGCTTAAATGCTGTTAATCTCACAAGAGTAAATTAGTATGAGACAATACCCATACTCCTTCTCTCTCTCTCTGCCTGTTATCTCCAAGTCAATGTACCCTCTCACTTTACAATGATGAAAGTAGAATAATATACATCACAACTTTCATTAACACATCATACTAAACGCCTGATGTTCAATTTATGCTGATAAAGAGAACCACAAAATTTTGTGTCTATCAGCCAAGGGGTGTCAAAACAGGCCAGCCCACATAGCTCGTCATTAAAAGGGATGGGATAGGCCAACCCGATGAATCAATCCATTTTTATACTTATATGTGTTGGCCCACCCCAACCCATTGTGGCCTGCCATTAAACAACCTGCTCCACCATTTTGACAAGTCAAAAAATACAAGAGGCGGGGTGGGCAAGCCCAATAGGCTCAACTCATTTTGACATGTAACTTATATGTTAACTTGCTAGAAAAAGAGTTAGCAACAATCTCAAATTTGAAAGAGTATATCTGAACGCCTAATTGCTACCAATAATATAATTGGCTCAGAGAAGTTCACAGACAAAAGCACTTCACATATGTACATGTGTGTGTATGTGTGTTATACAATGTTAATGAAGTCCCACATTGGTTAGGTAGAGAGGTCTTGGGTGTTATATATATGAGTTTGCAAACCTCCCTTTACAAGCTAGCTTTTGAGGTGGAGTTAGGTGGGTTCATATCATATGGTATCAGAGCCTACCCTACTCTAGTCGGTGTGAGCCATGGATCCTGGTTTTCTGTACGAGGACGTACAGTCTAAAGGGGTCGGGAATGATGAAGGCTCACATTGGTTAGCTAGAGAAGTCTTGGGTGTTATATATATGAGTTTGCAAACCTCCCCTTACAAGCTAACTTTTGAGGTGGAGTTAGGTGGGTTCATATCAAATGTGAAACACTGAAAGTAGCACTTAAAGACAAAGGACTTTTGGTTCCTAGGATAAAGCACAGCATACTGGCCCTCACCTGATGGATAGGGTGGATAGATTGCACAACAATACCCTTTGTACCTATTTTCCTTTCTAATCAAATTCTTCTTATACAATTAAGTGTATAAAAAATTCATAGCACATTAATGGGCCTTGTAAACTACTTGAAAACCTAATTAAATAAAATGAAAAGAATTACAAAAAGAAAAAACATATAGCCATTCACATTGACCATGGTAGAAACATGGATTCCAAAAATTTAACACTGTATATCAAAGGCACCCTTGATGAACCGATCTCATTGTAACAAAGCTGAACAACACACCTGCCATCCTCATCAAGCAGAGAACAAGAATGATGCAAAACAGCTAAGGGTGGTAAATTAAAATTATATATAAACATTTGATATTTTTAGGCATTATTCATAGTATTATTTCTAAAGATTTTATGGGTTATTTCCTGTACTTCCAAGTTAATCACGGTAAAAATGAAGCGCTAATAGGATACTATATGAATTAGGAAAACCCAGAAGATTGTTTACTTTGCAGTCAACTTTTAATATGGCCATAAAGGGCTTGCAAAGTGTAAAATGGGAACAGCCGATATATTTCACCTATGAATAGTATTCCAAGGACTTTCCATGTAATCTGGTGATTTCAGGTTTTGAGAGGATTTAGACCCCCGAACCCTAATTTTATTAGTTCTGACTTTGATCCCTTCTATCCTCTATTCTATTTTGAAGCTACTGTCCTGCTTTCCACTCCACATCACAGTGTAAGCATCACCATTAAAATAAACTAGTAGCAAACACCCCCCACACAGGTATAAAAGTAAGATAATATATAATCTTTATTTAAACTAGTATTAATTTAATAATTAAATTTCAATTATTAAATTTAAACTAACTCTGAAATTTTAATATTAAGTTTCTATAAAGTAGTACACAGGTTCCTTAAAAGGAAGAAGTAAGTGTAAGTAGTGGCCAATGTAGATACTTGAAAGGACTATTTTATCCTTTCTTCTCAGTTGTAGTAGGCACAGAGTAGTGGTCTTTCCAGAAAACAAAAATTGTATATGAAGTTGGGGAATCCCCATTCTATAACTGTATAAATGTAACCCTGATCATCTTCCATTCCATTTCCATCTCTATTTCAAAAGAAATTTGTTGAGCAGGAAGGGGAAAAAACCCATTACCCCTCCCTGACATGCACTAGAACTCACAACTACATTGCTACATCTTTCTCTATTTTAAAAGCGTCTGTCCTTACATGCCTAGCCTAGGCATAGGTTAAAATCTCTCACCTTGGCTAATAAGAACTATGATCCATATGCTTTCTGTATTTCCCAATATGCAAGGTTGATACACATATCATATTTCAACATGTGCATTTGCAATACTGATAGAAACAAGCAAATTGAATTGAAACATTCACACACTAGAGAGAGGAGAAATAGTGGATGGTGAATGTATCAAAAGTTTAGAAAAAAAAAAAAAAATCTAATGAAAATATGACCATATTATGCAATAATCAAGTGGATTAGAAATCCAATACATATGAAATTCATTAAATTATCTACACTAGCTAATTTAGAAACAAAGCATGGATAATAATGATTTATGGGTTTGAGCTGTTAAGGCAATAATCACTTGAAAGAAAATACCAAGTAAAGATCAATGTCTACAATTGAGTGATATGTCTGGAGAACAACGCATTGTAAAAAAAAAAAAGAAAGAAAGCATTAACTTACATTTAAAGATGGATATCTGTAGAGTATCTGCGACTTTCTTCTGAGTGAAGCAGTACCAACAACACTTCCTGAGGGTAGATCAGCTAAAGAAGTTGCATTCAAAGATATGAATGCATCTCTAACATCCTCTCGCTGAAGGTTGCATGGTAGAATCGTCTTATCAGGTAAGTAAGTAGGAACATCCTTCATCGAGTGGACAGCAATGTCAATATCACCATTTATGAGTGCCTCATCTATCTCTTTGGTGAACAAGCCCTTCCCACCTATGTCTGCGAGTGGTTGTGATAGTATTTTATCACCTGTTGTTTTAATTATTACAATTTGAATAGCCCCCTCTTCAGCTAGCTCTGAATGTGTAGCCATGAGTTTGTCTCTGGTCTCATATGCCTGAGCCAGAGCTAGTGGACTGCTCTACATACAAATCAAATATAAATAACCCAAAAAGAAAGTAGGAATCCAAGAATATTTGTTACTTCAATAATGGAAGCATAATCATCTGGCAAGTAATGATCTGGTAAGTAATGCATATAACTTAATTTCATAGTTGAACAAAAGATTTGATTGCTTCTCTTTCTATTAGTTACATCTAACTAACAAATCAGAGTTTATGCAATCAACTTAAATCCTTAAAGCAAGAAGATTACAAACACTACTTCCACTAGCTCATATTTCCCTTTCTCAGAGATTTGTGGGGGCTATCATAAATCAAACAAAACAAGTAGGTAGCATACGAAAATTGAAGGTGTATTCCAGTGTTCTGCGTATCTATACAACAATCTAAGTTATACCTTATATCTTGCAGTGAACCCCTTTTGGCTTTTACAAATATATATCAAAGCACAAGTGTGATTTCTATTTCCCCCATAATTATTAGTACCAAATGCCAATCGTTCAGATTATAATCCAGAAAACATAATAGCATCAAATTGAGTGTGCATAAAATATTCAACAATATTTATAAATGCAATCACACTCACTGAATCAAAGAAAGGATGTACAGATCCTATTATGTACATATTTTACAAGCCAGCAATATTTTCCAATCTGAAGATCGGTGCTTTGTCATTTGTTTCTGCTTATGAGATGAAAATTGAAACCTATGGAGCTGTTTGAGATTCCAATTGCCCAAATCCACGAGAGAGAGAGAGAGAGAGAGAGAGAGAGAGAGAAAGCCTTAGGCCTTCGTCAATTGTGAGCTATTTATTGTAATACATAGAAGTAATCCCATTTATTTGTTCGATGTTTATTTCTTGTATATATTGATTCATTTTCCTCTCTATAATGTTTCTTCTTTTATCTATAAAAAGCATTGAAGTAGAACCCACAAGGATAAGACCAACAGACTCGAATCCTCTAAATCTGCAAAATGGCGAAGTCCCCTTGAAAATATTAACAAAATAAGAAAAGCTGACTGACACATGATACGATTAAGCTAAAATTGAACCATAAGAGCCATTATGAAAAGACCAGTTAGAGAAAATACGTAAAATCACAGAAAAAGCATACCTTCCTCTTGTACCAATTCTAATGAGCGCAACCTTAGTCTGTTGAGTCTGTTGCTCCACGGCAATGGAGGCCTTGGTGGCCCCAATGCGAAGTTTTCTGCCACATTTGGAGAAAGCTGAAGTTTTCAGAGATGGCCAAGCCAACCCAAGAACAGAAACCGACCCTCCATTCCAGAGATTAGCCGGATTAGGAGGGCCAGACAGCGCTAGAAACGGCTCCATTTCAAGGCAGACGCACGGAAAACAACAGCAGTGGAAGTAAGGGGCTCCCTGCTGAGACCGAGAGGGAGAGTGTGTCCACGTTTGAGTCCGGTGAAGTGATGTGATCTTCAAGATAACGATAAAATCCTATTATACGCCCTGCCGAAGTTTGGATAAAAGGTCACTTGTTTTTAGAATAGCCTGGATCCGACAGTTTTTTTTTTTTTTATTTTAATTGTAAAGTAACAATGCTGGAAAATATCTCTAGTAAATTTAGGGTTTCAAATTTCACCCAAAGAAAATTTTAGTGTTTCAAAGATATTTTATTATTTAGCTGTCACATTTTTAATATTTTATACCAGTTAGTTCTTGCGTTTTACTTTAATATAATAGAATAAAATATGTGATATAGCTTGTTGAAATCTAATGTGACGGTTACCTAGTTCAAATTAGGTCAAATAATAACTGATAGTTGAATAATTAGAAGACTAAATAGACTAGCAAGTATTAGAGTTTAAAAATTATTGGATTAGTTTGTATGTTTAATTTATAATGGATAAATTTATTTAAGGTGCATTTTTTTAAATACTAAATTATTTTGCAGTTTGAGTTCCATTTATTCAGAAAAAGAATGCAAGCCACTATTTCCTTCGAATAAAAGAATGCAAGTCACAATATGCATTCTCAAAAACTTTGGATTATAAGTAAATCAGAAACAAGGTTTACTTTGAATAATATCTTCCTATGAACATCAGAACACGGGCAGGCAGGCCCCTCTTGATAACCAACAAAGTCTGGCACTTCAAATCAAAATCAATTGAATCGTTTGAAACTTTTACAACGAAATTGTTCTTGCGTATATTAGTTGAGATTGAAAAGAACGTTTTTCCTTTACCGCATAGGCGTTCATTTTATTTAATAACTGATGCGATTAAATCTTTTTCTAAAAGAATTCACATTTGGCGAAATTGATATTTTCTAGTAATCAGTTGAAAATTAGAAGTGTAAATATACTAAGATACGAGACTAGACATCAAAAAACCAAAAAGACAAAACAAAACAAAAATTTGGGACGATATAACAACGTCAACATATTACTCATCATCTCATCACATTGAAGTTGATAAAATCCTACAAAAGAGAACTACCCAAGTTTTCTCCTGACTCAACATACACCAAATGCATAAAAGAAAAAGAGAAAAACACATCAATACATAGCAATACAAGTATGTTAAACCCCATAAACCACAAATTAAGCTAGAAAGCATCCAACAAAAGACGCATTAGAGAAGAATCTCAGCAATCAAGATATCTGGGCCTGAAGGGAGTACAATTTTCAAAAATCTTCCAGAACTTGATCAGATATAAACCTCGCCAACTCATAAAGGGTCCACACAATCATGCAATCACTACACACAGTCAATATCTCCTCCGAGGGCTCCTTGAACGCCGTTCCCGAGGGGGTCTGCACAAATGTCAAAGTCAATTCGAATACTCTAATGTTTGTAAAAATTCAAACAAATAAGTCAATCAGCTTACAACAGGCAACCACTGAATTTCAGATTATCTTCGTTCAGACCATTTGATTTGAAACAAGGATGTAAACATAAATTCAGAATAAAGTAATCATATAATGGAAAGAAGGTTAACATTTAAGGTCTGCTTGGCACAGCTGAAAGTGGAACAGAGGGTTTGGTTTGAACGAGTTGAAACCTAAGATGCAAATCACTTAAACTCAGTTCAAGAACAATAAGTGTTAAAAATGAGATGCAACTTAAACTCATTTTTCACTCCAAATACTGAGGGGCGAAACTGTGAAAATTTAAACCTTCTACTCCTACTTTGATTTTGCTATCCTTTTTTTATTTCCACCTTCACCTGCCATGCTCCCCTTTCTTGTTCCAAAAATAAACAAAATTCAAAGCTTATTGCATTTAAAAAACTAAAAGCCCTTGTGCTGGTATTCGGTAGACAAGTTCCACACTCCAAAGAAGCCCACCATTTCTTTCCTAACAGTATGTGATGATGATGCATAAGGTGCTAGGGGCAGAGAACTTAGCATTTCTGGAATGCAAGTCACCAAGCAAAACATTTTCCAGATTGTTCGAAACATATTTCTGAGCCACAAGTTTGATTTGTTTATATGTTAGAATATAGTTAGGTCCATGACAAAAGAGTAATGAAAAAGATGCTACTTTATCCCCCTCCCTCATCATTGATAAATATATAATGAGTGATAATATAGATTATATCTTTTTTAGGATGCTCAAAGTCAAAAACACTGGCTGCAAATGCAGGAAAAATAAAGAGTGAAACATCAGTGACTCAATAATAAAATCAATTTTACTATCTAACATAGCCCAGACACTCAAACTCTCAAAGCAACAAGATAAAAATGCACAATTGTTCCTCTTCAATACTTGCCAACAATAGGTAAATATGAAGATTCAACCAACAAAAAGTAAGTTGCCTTGCTTCCCAAATTGAAAGACATGTGCAGACACTGCCATGACACAACCTATCACGCAGCCAACACCATTAAATTCATCACACAGGTAGACGACACTAGCTGGTGAAGAAATAAGTGTTTGATGGCACACTGAACTTGGCAAAAATGCAAAATTCTGAGAAGTCACAAAAACTAATTTGGTAATGAACTCCCAAAACGTACTTGCAACCCATATTCACATATTCTCTATGTCTTATATAAATTTTAGTCCCATCAGCACAAATGAAATGAATTAAACCCCTCATAATTGTGAATATATTGCCCTATCAAAGCATTTCAGCATAAAAATTCATAAGCATACCTAGCATTCTTTCTTCTGATTGGCCCATTAAAAGGTCCACTACTAAATGCCCAATCAACATAAATGGTTCGTTCAAGGAAATCAGTTCCATTCAATTGCTCTATTGCATTCTGAGCCTCCTCACGATGCTCATATTCAATCAGTGCATAACCCTGAAAACAGGATGGTTAAAGTTAATGTCAGAGAGCAAGATACTTTTCATGTGATCAAGTAGCCAAAAAAATTACAAATAGTATTACAATCAATAATAAAATAGCCAAGCTCCTGTTCCCCAAATTAATGAAAAACTTCAGTCCATACCAAATATGGGGCATTGATGGCAGAAACTTCTGTTAGACAGAAATAAACACTGTTTATAAAAAGTCTATACTTATAGAAGGTTATTTATGCAGAAAAGCAAAAATAGTAAAAAAGAGAAAAGAAAAATATAGATTAATAGAATTAAAAAAAAGAAAGAAAACAACATAAAAAAGCACATTGGTAAAATATTCGTTTGGTGCTAATATTAGTTCCACTACATACAGTTAAATGTATTATGCTAATATTAGTCTGTAAAAACATTCCTACTTAAGTTTCTGATTCCCAAATTAGGTTCATGAGTAGAAAAGGGGCCACTTCCAAATACAAAAGAACCTTATACTGTATCTAATGAAAGCTAGCTAATAGCCTGTCAGGCATGAAGAAAATGGGGGAGAAACATGGAAAGTGTATACAAGAAAGTAGGAGGGTAATGCAGTTAGAACAGAACAGTTAGTCTTTTATGTGCCAGCTCAGCAAGAGCAGTTAGACAGTTAGGATAGTTACAGTTAAAACAGTTAACTACAAGAGGAAAGAGGAGAGTATAAATGTAATAAGAAAAGAAGAAAGACCTCAGAAAGGAACTTAGTCAGAAATAGGATTCGAGCTTGAGGCTTTGGGGTCTGAACCTAAGGAGAGTGATCCTTTTCAGATCATTGTATTTAGTTACTCAATCCAGTACAGAGGAATTTTTAGTACTATGTGTGGACTTTCTAATACTGACCTCTATCAAAGTGGTCCGCCCTGCCAGATTCAAAGGGAAGAGTGCAAGAACGCCATGGACGCAAGGATAGAGGCACTTGAGAGAATGGTGGAACAGCTCAGGAAGGGGAGCTTAGAGCAAGAAGCAAGGCTTCAATCGCTGATGAAAATGTGTTAGAAATTTGGAACCAATTATCAGCAATAGAGGAAGTAAAGTCATTGAAACAGGTTTGGTTAAGACGACAGGGAATCAAGCTGAACCCTGATTCATCAGAATCCACTACAACAGCAAGGCAAGTATCAGTAGTGTGAGAGGCTACGGCCACAAACATTGCAGTGAAAGGGCCGGTGAAGGAATCCAAACCATCGAAGGATCATGATTCAGTCTCTGACAAATTCAAATTGGCTGTTCAAGGAGTCAAATTACCCAATTTTGATGGACATGACCCTGCTGGGTGGATAGGCAGGGCAGAAAAATACTTTGAAGTACAGCAAGTGAAGCCAGAGGTAAAGGTACAGCTGCCTTCTTAAGCATGGAAGGACCAGCAGTGCACTAGGAGTGTTTTCTTAGGAAGAAATTCTGCAATTGACATGGGACAGGCTAACCTCTGAGATGATTAGACATTACTGTGGGAAGAGCGCTGGGAACCCCTATAAGCAATTGGAAGCAATCAAGCAAGAGAGTACAGTGGATGAGTATATCCAGTAGTTTGAGATTTTAACCACCCAAGTGGCTGACTTGCCACAAGAGTGAGCCACAGGATAGTTTACGAATGGTTTAAGTGAAGAAGTAAGGACGAAGATGAGAACTCACAACCCTCAAGAAGTGACACAAGCATGGAGCTCGCTAGAGTCATTGAGGATGAGATAGGAGGTGCTCCAGGGGGTTACTCCGTTCTGAAACCTCCGGTGTTCTATACCACTGGCAGAGACAGATCCAATTCTGGGAATGGCGTCATTACATGAGCCTACATGATTATCAGGCCCTAATCTGGTTCCATCCAAGAGGAATTTCAGTTCTTGCTCTAGGCTGTGTTAGGGGGTCCACTTCCAATCCTAAGTGACAAACAACTCTAAAGGCTTCTAACAGCAGTGGACTGTGGAATACCCTTCCACGGGAGAGGTGCAAGACACTTAAAAATACATTACATTGAATGAAAGCTAGCTAATAGCCTGTTAGGTGTGAAGAAAATAGGGGAGGAACACAGATAGTGCATACAAGAAGAAATAAGCTCAGAGACCTCGGAGGAATTTAGTCAGAAATAGGATAGAAGCTCAAGGCTCTGGGGGTCTGAACCTAAAGGAGGGAGCTCCTTTGTGTTTGGAATTCAGATTTGGTTACTCAATCCAATACAAAGTGGAATTTTCAGTACCTTGTGTTGATTTTCTAATACTGACCAGTATCACAAGCTAACTCTAATCCATATTTCAATTTTCCATAAAATCTCATTATTGAAGTGTCAAGCAGTACAGTCCTACTATTTGTACAAATTGACGCTTAATAAATACTCACTTAAAAAACTAGACTATTAATAACAAATTAACATATCATGAAGATGTTTGGGAGTATTTAGTATAAAAAAGACTGTGGGAGTTAGTTCCAAACCACTCAACGTACAAAATTACAATAAAGTGCCATTGACCTAGTGAAATAACACCTATCATTCACCTTGACAAAACCAGTGCGGCGATCAAGATTCAAATGCAGATTCTTAATCTCTCCAAATGCACCAAATGCATCCTGGAGATAATCCTCTTGAGCTTCCTCGTGTAACCCCGTAACCAAAATAATCCATCCCTCAATGGCTGCACACAATGTTCCAGAAAGAAATTAAAACTATGACTTAATATTTCAAGCAGGTATAGGGAAAGAGGGAAAAAAAAGAATGATCTATAATAAGTTTGTGTATCAGCATATTTATAGGTACTCTTAAGAGATTAACATCTAGATGAAAACTAGAAACGAACAAAGATCTTGTGCATTTGGTGCATGATACCCTTAATATATAACAAGAGTGTAATACTGTGTACATGCAATTTACATTATAGGCTGATTTTTTTTCTTGAATAAAAAGGAAATATTACTATAGATGCAAGGAGCACGTGTAGAGTGGGCTAAGATATCCTCTTTAGAGAAAGGTGGAACAATAGAACAAAATAAAACACAAAACAGGCTTATCAATACACAAAATCTTTCTAGTCTCTCAGCATACTTGTCAGGGTTTCCCCCAAAGAAATCATAAGTGGATCACCAAAGTTAGGCCAAAAACAATCCTATCCAATAACAAATCTAAGGATGGAGATTGTTTATTGAAACTACAAGCATTTTGCTCCAGCCAAGTTCACCATTAAACAGATTAAATGCCATATAGAAAAATGAGAGGAAAAAACAGATGCAAATCTAGTTGGGAGAAAGAAAAGAAAACACGTGTTAATACACATAGAATACAGAATCAATAATCATTAACCCCAATTAATTCATCATCATGCTAAAAACTTTTAATCAGCATCTGTTTCCACCTTTCCTTTGCCATGCCCCCGTCTCTACCTTCTTTCCACCAATTACTAGATAATTAAACGGTCCAATGAAAAGAAGAAGCACATCAATTAATCATTTTCTTCATCATTGGTGATCGGTCTCTTTTTCTGTAATCAACCACTTCATGGTGCTGGTGTTTGGGCATAAAAAACGAATTTCCTTATCCGCAATAAGTTGAAGCACCAAGAGAGCTCTTCTTCTGTCAACCTTCTCCCCTTTCTTGTATGCCCCAAAAACTATAACAACTTAAGGAAAATAAAAAAGGAAAGAGCATCAACCACCTGTGCTCTTTATCCTCTACTTTCCTTTCCTACATTTCAATTTTTTAGTCATTTTTAGTAAAACTTATCAATCAATACCTTTAACCAATATCATACTCTAGGTATTGAATTAAGAGTAGTGATAGGTGTACAAAATAAGTACAATTAGATAGAAAAACAATTTGGAGGGAAAGAAATTTGAATTTTAGAGAGAGAAAAAGAGTAAAAAATGCGAGAGTATGTGTGGAGAGTGTGTATAGTCACTTTGTATCACTATCATTATTCTTGAATTAAAGTACTTCGGTTGACAGGAACAAAAGGTATAACTTAGACACAGTTAAGCTCTTGCAGAGCATGGATATACTCAACATCATCTGAACTCAATAATCTTCTTTCCACATGATGTCCCAAGAAGAAATAATGTAAAAGAATATTTTTATTAGACTGGGTCTATCCATTAATATCCAACTGCATTATCTATTAGTCACAAAGTTGGGGCAACCAAACATCAGCAGAATGAAATTAGTCTTCCTTAAATTCAAGCCCCAATGAAGTAACACTAGGCAATTAAATCTCAACTATCTACCCAATTCAGTCAGGATATTTAAAGGAATAAGTGCCCAAACTGTGCGGAAATTCCAGTTTGCCCTAACTCTCCCTACATGAGTATCCATATCATGACGAAAAACGAAACCCTAACCCTGGCAAGCATTTGCCAAAAGTTAGCAAAAACGGAAAAATCGTAAGCAAAACATACATACACCAACAGATATACGAACAAGCACAACTAATGAAGAGGCGAGCAATGAAGACTAACATCGTTGAGGACCAGGTCCCCCTTCGGTCGTGAGAGATTCGAAATCAGAACCGGCGAGGCGAGCATTACGATCGGCATCAGTTTCCTGACGAAAGCCACGCCCTTTGGTCTTCTTAGGCGCAGAGCCGCCGGTGATGGCCGACTTGAGCTTAGGGTGGGGAAGAGCACGGGGAGAGGTAGAGGCGTCGGCGTCAGCTCCGCCGTCCTCGTCCATCAAGTCATCGTCCTCCGGCTCGAAGTCCACCGCCTCTCCGTCGGCCGCTGTTCCTTGCATTTTTCCCGGTCTCACAGTAGCTGTGAAGGGCAAGCTTGATTTCTCTCTAAACGAGGAAATAGGCTTTGCGGCAATGTGTGCAGGATATTTGTAAAGAACCTCCGTGTTTATACAAATGGGACCAGGCAGCCTCACAGGGAGACCATTAGGAATTTTTGAGCCCGTTTGGATGGGCTTAGTTTTAGATGGGCTATTTGTGCGTGTGAAATAGTTATCTGGATGAGCTTTCGAAAAAAATAAATAAAAGCAAAAGCATGTAAAATGCTAAACTTAATGGTTTTTTTTTTTAGTTACAAATTGCACTTATCTTATACTTAAAAATAATATTTTATTAAATTTTTATTTAAAAATATAAATTATTAAATTTTATAAATTAATTATAAATTTAAATATTTAATAATACAAATTATTAATAACGATTAAAATATTAAAATAAGTTAGATTAATTTGTTATGTGACTTAAAAAAATGAATTTAATTTTTTTGACTTGTTAAAAATATAAGTTAATTTATTTTATTTAATTTAATTTATAAATTATAACACAATAAAATAAAATAAATTAAATTAAATTAATATATTTATATATAAAAATATATTAACTTATTAAAGCGATTTAAAAAGCGAATTTAAGTAATCTTAACTCATCAGAATTGGAAATCCATCCATCTGACTTGTTTAATCACAGGTCGTGGGGAGTAGATTACTACGACACCTTCCGCAACAGTTTAGCTATCCACATTTTGTAAAAACAACTTGTTTTGTAAAAATTATAGCCTTAGAAAAAAAAAAAATCAAATGAGATAGAAGAGTTAAAAAACCGTTCCTCTTTAATGAAACATTTTAGACAACAATATTCCTCCAACAATTCCTCATGACATCATGCGCCTGTCAATCTTCTGGCCATGCTTGTTTTTCGTTCTTCTTGAACCTTCGTTTTTGTTTTTTTTTTTTTTTTTTGTGTTCATTTCCAAGAATCCATTTCCATTGCAATCATCATTCTATTATCATCGCTAGTCATAGTAGTCGGCTGGTCATTATTCTATCCAAGATTTGTGTTGAAATAGAATAGTTATTCATTTTTCATCGGCCAACTTCTATTATGCAAGTTAAATTGTTTCATTCAAGTTGAGGAACAACTCTATGAGCTTAGCGTTTAACAATTTTCGTCCAATTTTATTTTGTTGCCCTTTTCCTCTGTTTGTACAACGTTGAGCATATGATTTACTGTTAGGTAATTAGCTGTAAAGTTGTAGTGAGCGAGAAAGGAAAGTAAATTTTAAAGAGCTGAAAACTTATCGAGAGAAGTCTCTTTGAAAATATTCAATAAAAGAGTTACTAAGACAAAATAATGAGTTTTATTATCAGTGATCACTTCCTAATTTATAAAATTAAATTAAAATTATCAAAATGAACAATTTTCAACCGTAGGAGATCTAAATCCGTAAAAGAAAATATTCTTTCAAAGTGAGTTATGCATGTATAAATAGGACTTGAATTCTCTATCATTGATTATTTTCTATTTTAGTGATTAATTGTTTATTTTTATTTAATTTACATTATAATATATTTTTTAAAAAAAATTTATACTAATATATTTTTTTCTTAATTTTATATTTTTTTTCTTACTATAGCTCATATTTTTGCATATGAAAAATAAAAGATTTATTTTTTTTAAGTGAGAAAGAATTATACAAAAAATATATTTAGAATAAAAAGAATCGAAGTCACAACTGAATTCTTTGGAGATGAATAGTGTGTTAGTGAAATCAAAAGCTCACAGACAAAAAATAAAGGATCTTGATTGGCATAAATGAAATAGAGCACTAATATATACACTTTGCATACATTTTATACACTTTTTTATATTTTTATTTTTCTTTCTTTCGCTATTTTTAATTTTGTGTAAAAGAATGCACACTAGACGTAATTTTTGAATGTGCACATAACTTTAGTCAATGATGTATTGCCATGAGTTTCATCTGCTGGCGTGTTGAAGTCACAAGAACCATAATGATTTTGGGTGCCCTATACATGTTGATAAGGCCTCACATTTCAACTTACCAAATATGACAAATTTTTCACAAGACAGATACTTGTGTAAGAAAAAATAGTATAAAACTTCATTTTGAGGCAATTATGTATTATTGCTCCTAAATTTTTAATTAGATTATAAATATATTTGTATTGAGATATGTTTTAAGGAGATTAAAATTATTAAAAAATTATGGCTTTGAATTTGGTTGAGTTGCTATTAATCATAGCATTCATTTTTTGGGTGTAAAAAAGTTAATTGGTTCAAATTATACTAAATTGGTGAAAATTTTTAAAAAATAAAGAAGCTTTAAATAACAGTTTAAAAGAAATTAATTTCTAATTATTAACTAAAAATATTTTAAGTCACTCGAAAAAAAAAAAAAGTCTCTTTACAGACAGCCCATATGATTTGAACTCCGCCCTCCTCATTTCCCTTCTCTTGATTTGAACCTCCCCACGTACCAAAAAAAATGAGCATGAATAAAAAGGGCAATGGAAAATATTTGTTAAATTATAAAGGATGTCCAGCTTAAAAGCATGAAACAAAAAGGGCAAACAAAAGGGAGAGAATATCCATTTAAGGGCACTTGTTGGGAAGAGAACCCAGGTGAAGTTGAAGAGTTCTAAAAATTTCTAAAAAAAAAAAAAAAAATCTGGACTAAATTGGAATCCAAAATCATGCACACTTGAATTCATAGAAAAATTTAGTTTAAACCCGAATGATACACATTTAAAGGGGATGTTGTGACATGGACAATCCCTATTTTTTAAGTTTTAACTTTGTAATAGAGTCATTTTTAAAAAATATATGTAATAAAAGGTATAGTGCAAGAGTCTTAAGTTCTAATTCTATTCTTTCAAATATAATTTTTGTGAATATAAAAAGGCCCAACACTAAACTTACATTGTAATATTATAATAGCATAACTTATATTCTAATAGTATAATAGCATAAATCCCTGTACCAAAAAAAAAAAGTATAATAGCATAAATAAATAAATATAAACTAATGTGTTTACAGGCACATAATATTAATATGCCTGTCAATTCTCATTGTATTTCTTTTAATCTTAAGAAAAAGAGAAAATCTAGTTTTTAATCGCAACTGCTACATCAAACATCAAAAAGTTTTAGTGTTATTATAGTACAGGATGTGCAGGGATGATACCCAAAGTTTTCATGATGTATATTCATCTTCACATTCTATTAAGAATTATTCACTTTCTTTTATTTCATATTCTCAGAAACCTTTTGCTTGCCTTCACTCTTCCATTCCCGAATGAAATCCACCTCTATCCATAAAGATTATTGGGCTGCTTGTTATAGAGAGTAATCTCTCTGTCAAACTTTCCGACTCCTGCAAGTATTCTTTCTTACACGCCAAAGAAAAATGTGCAAAGATAAGCCTGCAACCTTCAGCTTTCCATGCACATTTTTTCAATCATTCATGAGGTTTTTTTTTTTTTTTTTTTGGATACATAATCATTCATGAGGTTTAATCATGGTGGAGTAGAACATATCACATGCAATACATGCCATTCACCTTGAGTGAATTGTATTAATGGCGAAGAAACCATTCTTTCTTACTAATGTTGCGTGTGTGTGTATATATAAACTCCATACAACTTTTTTTTTTCTTTAAATTTCTCATATTTTTTCTTTGTCTACTCTCTCTCATAAATTTTTTCTAATTATACAACCAGTGTTTACGTAAATTCATCATTTTCCCTTCCTCATCAACTCATATGCCTTTATTTTCCTTTTTTTTTTCTTTTATTCTCATGAGGTGAACCCCAACAGAAGCTTGCAAAGACTTTAAAACGGTTATCAAATTAGTAATATGGGCAATTGGATAAACATGATTTGCGTTAAGTATTGGAATCAACTCAAATGAAAATATGACACCAATTATGTGATATGTATTACTGAAGAATAAGAACCAATACAAAGTTTTGGTTCCATATGAAAATAGACAGATGTAGAATACACTTGTATATGACACAAAATGATACATTTCCATAGCCACAAATCTAGGACGTCTTTCCCTAAAAATTCATAACCTAGTTGCGACTTGTTCCTAATTGCTAAAGTATCATAAAAGCAAGCCCAGAAGAATTACTATTGTGTGAGTGCAACAGCAGCCTCCTGCACCAAAGGCTGGGTAATTTGCACGAAGTGCTCGGCTTCCCTCTCCATCTGCTCCCGACACTTGTAAGCACTTTTCCCTTCTTTCATTTTTTTCACAAATGCCACAAACTTCCTCCAGTTATCTGGGTGAAACAACTGTTGGTTCATCCTTAGATATGTAAATGCACACATCTCAGCATTTTCTGAGTTGCCATCAAGATTCAATTGTGATGCCTTTAGTATCTGCTCGTGTGCGTATTCATCATATCGTGGCAACGCATTCTCCCCTGCAAGCGGGACCTGAGCCTTCTGCGTAGCTAAAGCCACTTGCTGGACAAGCTTTTCTGGAGCACAGAGAGCATCCTGGGGCTGCTCGTGGTCACGCATTTCAATACACGTGAAATTGAATACAGCACCGTGGCGTGCCAACATTTGAGCTATAGGTAAGTAGCCATCACGGAATCGGGTGTTGTAATATCCTGCTGTGAGCTCTGGAGCATGAGACCTTGTCCCATAATGCCAGTGAATACCGGCAACTTTTACAGATATCTTGACACCAGTAGTCTCAAAGATGCGCCTGGCTGAGATGAGAATCCTCTCCCCGTGGTCCAATAGCATCTGAGAGTACCAGGTGAGGAAAAATTCACCATATGGGCCATCCCAGCCTCCACCTTCTTTACGAAAAAATTGAGTGTCTTCCGGCCAATTGTTATAGTGGCCAGCATCGGTAGGGCCCGTGCTACCCCATTCTGGCTTACCCGCAGCTTCAGCAGCAGCTTTTAAGCTACTAAGCATATACTGTTCCATGGCGAAAACACAAGGTTAGAAATAGAAGGCAAAGTAACATTTAAAAAAGAAAGAATATTTGAAAAACGGAGAAAATTAAAAACACCTTGTCATAACATTGGAAAGCACCAATTCCTGGGAATTTCCATGTCCCATTTTGCTCTGGGTATGAAGGGTATCGCAGCTCACCTGCTGGTCCCATACCAACTTGAATTTCCTAAATGGTGCAAATAAACGATGTAAAAAGGAGAGAATTTGGTAGAGCATGGTAGAGGAGGGCACTCAATAAAAGTTGATAGGCAGATAGGTATGTACCACAACAGTGTCACCAAGAAGGTCTTTGAATTGGTCTCTAAAAGCACGCATGAATTCAGCATAACACTGAACAGGTGTTCGGCCCTTGAGAACAGGCAGATTATCACACCCAAGTGATAAATATTCATAGTTTCTTCTACCCCATTGATCAGTGTACGCAAGATCTGGATCTTTATCGATCTCTTCCACAACCCATTTGGGTAAAGGAATACTGCACGTTAAGTCCAGACGGGTAAGTACAACCAAAACTCCCCAGTAATCAAAACAGAGCTATTTTACTATATAAAAAAAAAAAAACAGAGCCATTTTTAACATGAATGAAACACCATTAGCAAAATCCAAGAACATCAAATAATAAAATAACATCAGTATTGTAATAGAATCTGTATTTGGAATTGAAAAGATCCAAATTGTATACTCAGCAACTGGCTGTTACTAGAACAGACTTTTTGAAATCATCTTATCATGGTGCAGAACTGAGTCATTCACAATTAAATTAACTCAAAAACATACTACGTACGTGCCAAAAAAGACGGTATGCAAGGAAATATGGAAATGTAACTAATCAATCACACTAAGGAACCTACCTATAACTCTACCCGAAAAAGGTAAAAATAAAAAATCCCAAATGCTTGATCCTTGCATCAATTGATTAAGTTCTATATTTATTATTAATCAATCAACATCATATTTAGAATTTTCTATTCTTTGAAATTCCATTTCAAAGCTCAATCTCACTGCGTGTAATTAATTTTATCAAACAAAAGTGCATACATGTTATTAAAATAGAACTAAAGGTTAAGGTTTTAAATAGCATAGCAATAGGTTCTTGATTTGAAATTCCATAAGTTTTCGATGTTTCACAACCATTATTCATTTTTTGCATTCTTATTAATAAATTAAATTAAAACCTTATAAAATTGCCAATTACTAGCAAATAAAAATTTCATAAAGATCAATCACATAAAAATAAATAACCCATAATTCTTTCATCCCATCATTTTTATCCACATCTCTTTCGCCCATCGTTATAAAGACCAAACACTAACGCCTAGATTCACGGCCACTTACTCAAAACAATAAAAATTGCGAGGGCCTATCACCAAAAAAAAAGAAAAAATGCTAGGGCTATCCAGAATATTCTTATTATATTTTTCAAAAGATATTCCCGATACTATTCCTTCGCTATCGTCCTAGTCAACCCCCTGAAATACAAAGGTGTAAAATACAATTTTTACGCTCTAAAAAAAAACAATTTTCACAAATGGAAAAGAAAAAATTGGAAGATCCAGACCCACTTCGAAGAAAATGTCAAAGCATAGAGTTCACGTGGCTCGACTCTCCGTTCGAAGCACTTTGAAATATAAAGTCCACTACTTCGCGTTCATCACGCCTCTTTCATATTAAAAAAGTTATGATAAATATTTAACAATTAATTATTCAAATATAACTAATAATAAAAGTAAATTATAGAAAATAACAAAAATTAGAGAAGAGAGGTGAGAGACTCACTTGCAAGAGTCCCCGACGTTTCCGCCACACTGGTGAAACGACATCACCGCCTGAACCTTGAGACCGTGCTTCTTTGCCATTTGCAGAAGCTCCGTGTACCCGCCCCAATTGTACACACCTGGTTGATCCCTCTCCACCAATCCCCACCACACGTCAAGCATCACTCCCTCAACGCCAGCACTCTTCAGCGCCTGCATACTCGCGTTAATCGCCTTCTTCCGTTGCACCGTGTTCCCCATCGTCACGCTATCCAGCGGCATCATCACGTACACCGGTACTCCCTCCTTCTTCTCTCGTTTCCCTCCCTTCTCGTGCTCCATCGCTGTTTCCTCCAACATCGCCGCTTCCAGCTCCGTCGTCGCAAAGGCTTGATACGCTACTGACAGATCCGGTCGGATTCCGCCTAACACCGGCGACCTACACGGGCTCGCAGGCGGTGAGAGTCCCTCCACGACGTCTTTCTTCATCACCTTGCATCGAAGATTGGTCGCCGGCGATTTCCACACAGCCGCTGCGCTCACCGTCGCAGTGGACTCCCCGGATGAATTCCCCGACTCGGATTGTATCGGAGCCCCAGCTAGGCTACCAATCTGGTGCGTTATACTCAATGCCATCTCTTTCCCTTCTCAAGTTTCCCGGATTCGAGCAAGAAAATTTTGAATTTGGCAAAGCGTAGCTGGTCCTTTTTCTTTCACGTTTCTTGATTACGGTTTAAACCGAAGGTGGAGGGGGCTTATGCATTTATAGAAGGTACATTGGTCAGGATAGGATTAAAATATACTTTAATTCTACCGCTATCATGCGCCACGTGTACTATCCACTGCGTGGCACTACAGGAACGGTTGAGACGGCAACGGCTACGATTACTCGATCACGTGACGGTGGACGGTTAGATGGGCGCTGCGCGTGAAGCTCCCAGGAAGCCCGGTTCACAAAAATCAACCACCAATCGGGAAACGAAGCGTATTAGAAAGCGACAGCTGCCTATTTGCCTGCACTTTCGGTTTTGCCCAGCGTGGAAGCTAAGAGAGAGAAGGGCTGTTTTGTCTTTTTGATTGCGGCCCGGAAGTGAATTCATGAAAGTAAGGTGGCCATAGGTGACATGTGGCGGGGAATGGGTGAAGGAGAATGGTTAACAGTGTTTCTGTGCATGAGAGTTTGACACGTATGATACAAGAAATCTGGTGCAGTGCAGCGTTTTGGGGTTGGGCATATGACCTTGTGGATCTTGATGATTCGCGGAATGGAAAAAGACGATTGATTGGAAAGGAGCACCGCGGAATCGGGAACTGGATCAATTGGGGTGAGTTGGTTGTTTAGGAGAGGCCGAAGTGTCCAGAAAAATGAAATTGGGGCCCATTGGTGTTGGCCATGAGCGTTGTTCCTTGCAAGAGAATATTCATCACTTTATACTTGCAAGCAACTAAACGTAAACAGTATCTCTATTTTTAGAAATTAAAATTTATAAAAATTTTATTTAAAAATTTTAATTATTAAATTTATAAAATTTATTCAGTAATTTGATTTATTATGTAACATAGTTGATATGGTATATTAATCATTGAGATTACCTACAATTAATTACAAAATGTTAGGTGTGAAGTAAGTGAAAATAAGAATATTTTTTAGAAACTTATAAAATTAGTGAAATGAAAAAAAATAAAAATTATAAATTAAATTTTAATGTAAAATATAAAGATAAATAAAAAAATTACTAAAATTAAAAGATAAAAAATACAAGAGATCTAAATCTATAACCCAATAAAAAATCTATTATTTACAATGTCTCGCTGATATAGTCTTATAATTGACTATTATGGTCAAACACAATTTATTTGACATGGTATGTCTAGAGTTTTGAAGAATCTCTCTAAATTTTTTGACTTCTATAAATTAAAATATGAAATTTAATAAATTTAATAATTTATATTATTTTTATAAATATTTTATTCCTACTAGAAACAACTTTTCTCAAGTGCTAAATAATACATTAACAATAAAAAATATTTCTATATAATTTATTATTTGACATAAAATTTACTTCTAATAATTAAACTCTAACATTATAAAAAATATTAACCAACAAGTTATTAGCACAGTAATAACTAATTGTGTCTTTAAAAATTTTGAAATAATTTGTCAGTATGTTTCAAACTTAGAATCACTCGTATTGAAAGAAAATTTTCATTTATTACTCTTACCTTAAAAGAAAATTATGAAAGGATACTCTCATAGAAATTTAAAAAATATATATTTTAATATAATTTACTGTTTTAATCGTGTAATTTTAATTGATAATATATTCGATTAAAATTTTTAACAATTCAATGCAGTATACTATAATCAAAGAACATCAAAATCTATAAATACAAAAAAAAATCTAAGTCCACATTCTATACCAACAATATAGAGCACTGATTTACTACGTAGAACATTTGTACACCATTATACAACAAGAAAAAATAAGAAACAACAATTAAGTGATACGCATCATTACACTTGGTATTTCTTGTTATAAGCATAGCGCGTACATATAAGATTTCTCAATAATATATGTACTAAAAAATAATATTTAAAATAATAAGAACATAATTTTACCCTAACATTTTTCAAACTAGAGGACATTACAGCAGAAAAAAGCAATCACAAAAAGCATGTGTAAAAATACTACAAGTAAATCTAAGCAAAATAAAAATCAACAAGTGAAACATAATAAAACTTGCACCATTCTTCAATCAGCGGCATCAAAAACAGAAGTGCTTGGACTTGGACCTGGATGTTACATTTAATGCATCATATTTCAACTTTAAGAAGTGCTTGTTTAAATATATGGCATCCATAGAAAGCTCTATTTCTTGCGGCCCTGCAATACTACTTTTCCGATACATGAGATAAGACAAGTAGAGTGATGTGTTTCCTTTATTATGTTTTTGTGAGATAGTATCTAGCTGGCTATATGTACATCATTCCAAGATGCTGTAGACAAGATACAGTGGCTTAAAATTGTAACTTAGACAAACACAATTTTCTGGAAGGTGCAGATTTGATAAAATCTGGATTCGTATTGGAAGAAGGTAGATATGATAGGTGGTAAGAAAGGATTGATGAAAGCCCGTCATCAAGTTCTAAAATTGATGTCAAAGAAATTGCGGTCCAAGAAGGCCACGCTAGAAAGACCATAATATTTTAACCCTTTTGCATAATTATCATCTGCAGTGATGCAATACTTTGTGCTTCAAGTGAAAGCAGTCCGTTTGTTATCACGCATGGACCAACTTTTGAGTAACCACTGGAAACATCATCCTTGTATTTACTACATTTTTCTTAATTTAAATTTACTTTTTACATGGTAGCATTGATTTTGTCTTTCTACGTATGTATGTTTGTTGTCTTTATCTACCCTGTATTTGATTCAGATTGTTTATATGGAGACAGTTCATTTGGAAAAGGATGATTTATTTCAACAATCTCCATTTCTTAAAGTAATAGTCTTTTAACTGTCAGCCGTACCCGTATGATACCCTAAGATAATCCAAAAAAAAAGTATTTTTCTATTTAAAATAAGTCCAAATGGAGGAATTTTACTGATATAGCTCCTTTCATATTTTGAAGCAAATTTGGACCTGCACAAGATGTGCGCATTCCATACCAGCAGAAACGAATGTTTGGATTTGTAACTTTTGTCCATCCAGAGACAATGAAACTCATATTATCCAAAGGGAATCCTCATTTTATTTGTGATTCACGTGTTCTTGTCTAGCCCAACAAGGAGAAGGGAAAAGTTCCCGACAAGTATGTGGGCATAATGTCCTTGTTTTAATTTATAACTGGCCTTTAATCCACTAAGATTATTGGGACTGATGTATGTAGGAGACAGCAGCATCAACAGCAACCGGAGAGGGGAGATTTCTCACCATGTTTAAGTCCTTCCGGTTTTAACTCAAAAGATTTCTATGATCTCCATCTTGGTAAATCAAAGTTCTCCTGACATTTTAATTCTGCTTGGTCCCTGGAGAAGTGCGTGCCCCACACTTCTCTCTTAGATACTCATGCATGTAGTTACTTGCGTAGAGTGTACTGTTGCTCCCATTTTGTCTTTATAAAATTCATTTATCCACTGCAGGCAAAAGAATATTCTATAATCCGTATGAGATCTCGTTGAGAAGAAAACTGGAGGAGGCTGAGTTGCAGCAAGCCATTGAACTTCAAGGAAGAAGCCTGATGAATCAGCAGCTTCCAGACTTAACGAATAATCATATACACCACCAGCACAGTCTGTCCGTTGGTGCTTCTTTGTCCTTTCCACAGCCATTTCATTGTAATGTCAGTAATTAAGTTCACGTTAAATAGTTTGTAAATAAAGAAAAAAAAAGGGGAAGTTTTGAAAAGAATTATAAATATTAAAGATTATATAAATAGTAATAAATAATTAAGATTAAATTATAATATATGAGTTATAATTTTTAATATAATTTAAATTAAATTATTAAATTAAATATCTTTAGAAATTTTTATTGAGTATTTAGTATATTTTAAGGTTTTGAGTTAAAAAGAAAAATAAATAAAATTAATTTTTAATTTTATTATTATTATTTAAAAAATAATTATTATAATATACAGTTATATCTGTTAGAAATATATAATTATATTTATTAAAGATAAATAAATATATTTATTACGAACAAATAGACATATTTGTTAAAATTTGATAAACTTAGGAAGTTGGTCCACCTTGCATTCATGGTAATGGCGATGGGAAAACAAAGGATAGCTTAAATATGGAGGTTTTGGATCTTCCCAATAGGTATAAACCATGAATCTATTTCAAAAAAATGTCGCTCCTTAGAGGTGACATGATGGTCTTGTTGCATTATGGTGCAGGATTTTAAGTTTTTCCTCCTTTTAAATCTCTCTTTTAGAAATATTATTTATGTCAAGTTTTTTGATATTACATTATTTTCTTTCTTGTTCTTTCTTGGTCATGGAGCAGTATGGAGGTGGTCCTTCTTGATACACTTTTGCTTTAATCTATTTGACTTCTCTGAAAGAAATTTTAAACAATCATATCATGAAACCGCATAATTAAGAATATGTAAGTTATCTCTAAGCATGCAAATCATCTAAAATAGTAAGTTAGGAATTTATCTAATGGTGAACCTTAACAATCCATGGAGCTTGCAGCCCAAAACAGAGAAGAGGCAATGGAAAGGATGAGAGTGTCAGCCAAAGAGAGAGGGGAAGAGTCAGTGGTGAAAGGGGAGAAACTTCCCTCCTTATCTCTTATGCCTTATTCAACTAACATATATTTATGTATTAGATTAATAAGATAATAATATTGTATAATAATCTCTTTTTTTATGATAATTTAAATTTATTATCTTACTATTATAGATAATATAATAAAGTTCATAATAATAAAAATTTATAAAATAATTATTAAAATAAATCTCATACTGATTAATATTAATTTAAATTTAAGTTAAAACTTTATGTTAATGCTTAATATATATAAGTTTATATATAAAAATATTTAATAATCATCTACTTAAACTAAATATATCAAAATTTTTAAAAAATCATTCTTTAAATTAATATCAATAAAAATGATTACAAAAATATTAATAATAAGACATATAATATTAATTAAAATAAACCTTAAATCTAAAATAAAATCATAAATATTTAACAATGTAGAAATTGTATAAGATATAAATATTGATATAACATATGTATAAGTACTTAAATTTGTGACTTAAGTAATAGTAAATGTAGGATAAGACTATGCACTATAAAAATAAAATATATGTAATCCTTTATTATAATAATCTAAATATTTAAGATACTTGTTGAGTAACACAGCAAAATTTCAGCGTCATAAAATTGAGATTATAAAATAATGTCTCCATATAATAAAATTGATGACAGATCCATTTTCGATTCGCTCTAGGCCGGTGCCGAAAGGGGGACTGAGAGAAGAACACACCAAGGTCGGAAAAGAAATCACACAGAGAGAGAGAGAGAGAGAGAGAGAGTAAGAACGTGACAGGGGTGTTTCTCCTCGGCAAGGTTGATCTGGTTTCTCACTTGGAAGTACGGTATGGATTCGTCTGCTCAAGCTTACACGCGCACGGGTAATCTGCATACTCCCTAAATTATCTTGCTCTCTCTGGGTTTTTGGATGGCTCGTTAGGATAAGAGTTATTGCCATCCATTCATCTCCCTAAATTTTATCTGTTTTAAAAGCATGCTCTGTTTTCACGTTTCCCTTTTGTTAAAATGCCCCTGTTCCTCTGCATGCATCCTTTCTCTGGTTTATGAATTTTTCTAGGAACTTTTTTGTTTTAGCGTTGTCTGGGTGCGTGGCTATCGGTTGGTTGCCGGGTTTTGTCTGTGTCTCTTGCAGCGACTTTCATGGGCTCCCCAATTTATTTTCTATGTATGTATATGTATGAGGGTTGATGTCACCCCGGTGTTGTGTTCTTTTACCTTTTCCGCTGTGTATGTCGTGGGACCTTCGGGTCTCCATGGAAGAGGGAAGCATGGGTGTGTGAAGCCCATGCTTGGATCGGGCGTGAAGGGGGCTCTTTCCCCCATCAAGGTGCAGGAGGTTGACGGTGGGTACGATGTGCAGGAGGTTGAAGGTGGGTGCAGCGTACTCTTTACGAAGTGTACGATGCACCCAATTCCCCTGCTCGAATTAATTAAATATAAAAGAAATTTTTTTAATTAAATAAAAATTAATGAGTAAATTACACTAACCTTCATATCTGATTATTTCACTCAATCCCATTCTTACTCAAATATGATACTCCACCCTATTTACTTAAATATTAATTAAAAAAATATATTTAATATTAATAAAATATTTAAAAAAATATTAAATCAATATTTTAATTTAATTTTATTTAAAAATTATATTTTAATTCAGTTAACTATTTTAAATAATTAATATTTTGATAAATTATATTTTTTTAATCAAATAATTATATTTATTATAAAGTATAAATTTAACAATATATATGATTATAAAAAAAAATTTAATATAAATATAGAGGTATTTTAAGATGAGTTTAGTTAATAAAAAATAAGATCAATTATGTTTTATATTTTTTTCTTAACTAAACTTATTCTCAAGATGCTTCTATATTTGTACTAAATTTTTTTTTATAATCATATATATTGTTAAATTTATATTTTATAATAAATATAATTATTTGATTAAAAAAATATAATTGATCAAAATATTAATTATTTAAAATGGTTAATTGAATTAAAATATAATTTTTAAATAAAATTAAACTAAAATATTAATTTAATATTTTTTTAAATATTTTATTAATATTAAATATATTTTTTTAATTAATATTTGAGTAAATAAGGTAGAGTGTCATATTTGAATAAGAATAGGATGAAGTGTAATAATTAAATACTTCAAGAGAAGTTAGTGTAATTTACTCAAAATTAATTCATAATTAGGATATAATTAAAATTTTTAATATGGAAAGAGAATTTATAATTTTTTTCCATGCTGGTGCTGGTTCGAGCCTTGGCTTTTTTGGTTAGAAGCAAGACTTCTTAACCAACAAGGCACAAGACAAACCAGCTGAATTTATAATTTTTTATATAAATGTTTTTTCTCTTTAGATATTTTATAATAAAAAGTAAAAGCTTTAAATTTGTAAAAGTTCTGCCATGGCTCTTATGAGAAATAAAGGTGGACCGTACCCTTTATTAGTGAGATGCACTTAATACTTTTACTTTAAGTAAATAAAAGAAAAATTTTTTTAATGAAATAAAAATTAATTTATAATCAAATTTAAAATTTTTTAAATATTTATAAAAAGCTTTGAATCTGTAATTAATAAAAATAAGAATATTTGAGGGTATTTTGTATGTTTCATAATAATAATAATTTTTTTATATGTAAGAAAGGAAAATTTTTAAAAAACAAAGCTTCGGCGCTCCATGTGACTTTTTTACTTTTTATTTTATTTTTTTAAATGAGTAAATATATATAAAATAATAAAAAATTGAAAAGCAAATATCTGGGCTATTTCAAGCCCAGATCCCCACCTGAGCCATGGGAGTCCCATTTTTTTTTTTTTAAAGATTTGGGCTCAAGTGAGCCTATATCAAAATAAAGTTTATTTTTATGAGTTTAATCTCAAGTGACTCCAAACAAAAATGCCTACTCCCCATAATTTAAAAAAAATTTTCTCTTACCAAAAGTTAACAAATTATTATTCGGTTTTCATATTCTTTTTTAATTTTTAACCCTTATAACAATTTTAATACAAATAAAGATAAGTGAACAGATTTAAAAATCAAAATTAAATGAGAGTCAAGCAAAAATTAATTCAAATATTTAAAAAGTAAAAATGCATTTTAGAAATATTTAGAAAAATCTTAATAGTTCACTAACTCTTAAAATTTTCTAATTTACCCTACAAATTTCTAAAATATAATTTTGTACTCTAAAAATTTATTAAAATTTTATTTCCTTCAAAAGGATTATCCGAAGATAAATAAATCAAAAAATTATTTGAAAGTTTAGAGATTTTTTGATTATCTTGAGAATAATCAATCAAGATAGAAATTCATTCATACTAGTTATCTTCAAATTCTCAAAATTTTAATTTTTTAACCTTTAAAATTTTCAAAATCCTAGTCAAATATAAAATAAAAAACCATAGTTTTGAATTCAAATGGTATAATAAAACAATAATGTAATACCAAAATAATGTTGTAAGGGTACTAGCACATTTTTTACACAACTAATTCTTGAACTTGATTTTTGTTACATAAACAATATTTTTTGATATTTAACCTCACTATTTTAATTTAAATTAATAGCAATTCTAAACTTTCTATCTTTTACAAAACTCCTTTTCAACTCTAATATCTATTCACAGTTTCGGATTACAATGTCTACAATATTATGCCAAAGAAATGTCATTTCTCTTACTAGCTTATAACTTGCCAAGAAAAATCCTATTCTTCATTGTGTTAGTGTACATAGGTCTACCTACACTTTGTATGAACACCACTTTGGGGAAGAGATTTACTAATATAAAAAAGTTTTTCACTTTCTCTTTTTCTTTCTCATTTTACATGTACCAAAGCCTATAGTCAAAAAAACACTAGCCACAACTGAGAAAATCCTGGCTACCATCAGTAAGAAGTTGTAACTTCTCATTAGTGGTGCCAAAACCTAATTATCCACTATATTCCTTGATATTGTGCCTAGTAATTTTTCTCCCTATAGCTGTGCTTCATTCCAGCTATGTTCTCCTTTTAGCTACGCTACTGGTTGTGTCCTTTCTTCTAGTTCTGTGTCTTGGCGTTCAAACAACTCTGACCTATTGTTGCACTGCCTCTCTAAGAACTGGTAGTCTTGGCCTTAAATCTAGGTCTTTTGGTGGTGTCCTACTGTGCAATCCTTCCAATGAAGGTTTTCATATCATTTTGTTGTGTTTCTCTGTACAGCAATGTCAGACCCCACAATTTCCTTGTGTCCTTCTCTCTCCAGCAATGTCCCTCTTGTGGGGCTGAACACCATTCCAGCCACTAGATTTGTTGTCAGACCTGTTTTTTAGTTGCTGAAAAAGTTAAACGGTGGTTGTTCTCCTCTTATCTAGTAATTTTCAACGGTGGTTCTGATACAATAACCATTCCATCAGAATCAGAGGCTTTGATCTGCCTAACCTGGGAAGCTTTGTATGCATATTGCAAATAATGACATGCAAAGCAGCAATAGCTAAAGTCCTTGCAATTTGGATCTTATTTGTCAATCACATCCTTTCAGGTATGCAACTTCTAATCTAAAATTTACAGTATATAATAATAGAGATAGAGATAATATTTTTTAAAAAAATTAAGACTTATAAATTTAAATAAAAAAAAAGAAAAGTCATGAAAATAAAAAAAAAAGTTAACTAATTCAAATCTTCAGACCACATATCATTTAGATTTATATTTTAGTAATAGACATATTGTATTATAATTCAACTTGTAATGTTTTTAATATTATTTGATTATCAATATATATCTTAAGGCTTATAAATTGAAATTTATAAAAATTTTATTTAAAAAATTTAAATTATTAATTTTATTATAAAACCAAATCTTATCGCAATGCTTTGAACAACTTGTTGCCACCACCGACTTCAATCTGAAGGGTAGAATTGGAACATGATATGGATTAATGTGAAAATAGGAAGCATAAAAGCAAAAGCACAGGTCAATCATATCACACGATATAATAGACGGCAAGCTATTTGATACCCTCCAATTATACAATCACTTAACTAATAATTATCAGCAAAGATTCTCATCAAATGTTTGGTATAATAAAAATCGATAATATTGTAAATTAAAATATAAGTTAAATATTTAAATTAAATCTTAAAAATTATTTTTATTGAAATAGATAAAATTATTTAATTTTAAATTTTAAAACAAATTAGCAATGTAGTTTGATTGACAAAGAAGCTAGATTGAAGGTCGACAACGTCACCGCAAACGGTGATCTGGAAGTCGCTATGATTGACCTCTGGTGAAGAAGAACAGGCGAGAAAGAAATGAGTGTTATTATTTTTATATTTATATTTTTATAATTTTATCTATAATTTATATTTTTGATTTTTTATTATATTTTTTGAAAGTTAAGTTTAGACCACGTCAATGGACATAATTTAAACATGACTCTTGCAGCGTGAAAACAGCATTTTCCAAAGAAACAAGGAGCACAGTAGGGCCAACGAGAATAGACGAAAAGGAAGTGGAGGGGCATGATAGAGCGAAGGACCGGACCACAAAGAAAAAGAGGCACCCATGGGTGGGTGAATGACGGTGACACTTAAAAAAGAACCATTCACACTCAATAAAATATAAGTGAGTTAATTTAATTTTTTAAATAAATTTTTTATTAATTTTAATTTATAAAAATTAAAAAAATTATACGCTCAAGGCCAGGCACTCGCCATTACGAAGATACTATTGTCCCGATAAAATTATAACGCGATGACCGATTATTTTCTCTTCTTTTTTGTATGGGGCCTTCCTCAGAAGTCGAAAACTTTAAAAAAAAAAAAAAGTGAAATTTTAGTTTTTCTTTTGTTTTTGGAAAGCTTATTTAATCCCATTTTTAAGAATAATTGCAGAAGAGAATAAAAAAGATAAAAGGAAAAAAATTTAAAAAATAGTGAAATAAAAAAAAAGATCTACATATTAATTTATTAAAAAATAGATAAAAAATATTAAAATTAAATAAAAACAAAGTTCAAAAATTCTTGTTCAATTTTAAACTTGAGCAATTATTTTCAATTAAAGTGTTTTAGAACAAAAAGACCACCCAAATGAGGCTTATACAAGGAGTCAAGTTCCACAAAAAGAGAGCTGTTGTTATCAATAAAAAAATTTATAAATTTGATGTAAAATATTAAATTTATTAGACTTATAATTTAGGTTATAAAATTTCATAATTTATATTTTTTAAATAAAATTTTATGAAATTAATTTTAAAAAATTAATATCTTTATTAAAAAGTTTGAGGATAGAATGAACTAGTAATTTAATCATTGGCTTTTTAATTTCTCACTAATTAACCAACCTGGTTTCAATCTCATAATATGACTTGTCAAGTGACAGTAAAAGATGTGAGTTCCGTGAAAAAAATAATGCAAGAAGTGCATTAATAAATACGTAGGCTTTAGGGATGCAAAATATAATATAGGCCTAATACGGTTGCATTAATTTTATAAATAAAATTTATAAAATTTTATTTAAAATATTTAAATTATTAAATATAATAAATTATATATTATATTATAAAATTAACAAATTCAACTTCTCTATTTTAAATTTAAGAATAATTTAATTTTAAATTATTTATGAGATTAAATATATTAAGCTTAATACTTCAAATTTATATTATCTTTTAATTTTATAAATAAAAATTATTAAATATTTAAACTATAAAAATTTATTAATCTTATAAATCACATAAATATCCAAAGCCTCAATTGTACATCGGGTGTCCGTAAACTGGGGATTTGAGCTTCCCAAATTGCACGTACAAAAGTCGTCAAACATACTGTAGTACAATGTGATGGGCCGATGGCAGCCTAACTTTACCTTAATTAATGTTCACTAAAAGAAATCCAAACAGATGCGACAGCGCTGACTGGCTAAGATATTACATTTTAAAAAATGCAGCATATCTAAAAAATGAAGTTGATATGAGAATCGAATCCATAAATTTAAAATAAAAATAAAAAAGCATAAAGCGGACTAAAACTAGTAGAAGAATTAACACTGGTAAAAGAAACAAAATAATTGTACAAAGCAATTGAAAATTTTATCTTGTGATAAACTTTATGATAAAATCATACAGTTATTGGAATAAAGATTTTTTTTATTTTTTAAGATAATAATTTAATTTTTTTTATAAATATAATTAAAATAATTTAATTTTTTATTTATTAAAAAATTTTAAATATAACATAATTAATTGATAATAATTTAAATTTAATTTTTATTTAAAAAATTTTAACTTACCTTTTTTAGAGTAAAGTTATGCATTTTTTAATTAAATCTTAAGTTTTGATTTTATATATTTTAATAATTTTTTAATTAAAAAATAAATATATATAATAATTATATCACTTATAATAAAAATAAAATTTAAATTATTATCATTAAATTATATCATATTTTAAAATAAATTTAATAAAAAAAATTTAATTATTTAACTTAAAAATTTTATAAAAAATAAAAAATATCTTTACTCTTACCGTTATTAAATATTACAATTATATATTTTTATGTAATTTTATCATTGCCAAGTAAACTTAGCAAAGTGTACTAATAATTTCTTACAAATTTTATGAGTATTTAATTTCTCCATAGTCTATTAATTCCGTAATCCTTCGAGAATACTCTCTCTTCGTATTATTACATTGCACAAAATGTTTTCTATTCTTAATTTCCCTATTTTTTTTTATTTTTCTAGCTCTATCCTTTCAATCATTTCATGTTTTCTGTCCCGTCAAAAAAAAAAAGATCATTTTCTGCTTTTTATTTTTCTTTTTTGTGGTGAAATTATTTTTCCGTTTATACAGACATATTTTGTTCAATTGTTGCATTCATTTCAATCATTCTCTAAACAAAATCTGGGTTAGATTCCTATCAACACCGTTAATCTGCAGCATTTTGTTTCTGTTTCCATGACTTCCATTCTTACATGTCGCCGGTGTTGGTAGTTCCCGGTGCTCCGGTGCTTTTCGACGATCTTACCGGTGTGGCATCTCCTTCGCTCTCCTTCGATTCTTTTGGTTTTTCTTTGAGAGGTAATCTTGAGCGGCGTCAGAGTTCATCAAGCGCCATGGAATCATACAATGCTAGCGATGGAACGTCTGGGTTTTCAAATTCAAACGCCCAGGATTCAAATTTCACCTTTGGCATGCCTTCGGTTTCTCGACAGGTTTCGGGCCTCTCCAAGCCGAGGTTGGTGAAGGTTCGAAGGCAGAACTCTGCTCATAGTTTGAGGTCTACGGGGATCGAAGAGAATCGGGTTGATCCTGGTTTCAATCCATTTCGTTTGGTTCAAGATGAATTCGTCTCAACCCATTCTGGGTCGGAAATGGGTTCTTCCATTTTCAGTGAAACTGTTGCTGGCTATACTGGAAATGAACCATTTGTCTTTTCAGGTTCAAATACAAACATGGGCAACTTGAGTTCTGCTGGCTGTTTTGATAAGGGCATTGCTGATCAATTGAGGAATCTGAAAATTGGGAATGTGAATGAGGTTTTGAGCGCCCAACATGGTGGTGAGCCAAATTCAAGTGCAAGTGGCTTGGCGGGTGGCAATACTGGAAATGAAGCATTTGTCTTTTCAGGTTCAAATATAAACATGGGCAAGTTGGGTTTTGCTGGAAGTTTTGATAAGGGAATTACTGATCAATTGAGGAATCTGAAAATGGGAAATGTGAATGAGGTTTTGAACGCCCAACACGGTGATAAGCCAAAGTCAAGTGCAAGTGGCACGGAGGGTCCGAGTATTTCCAGGGGATTGGAGAAAGGTGAGTTTGCATTTGGAAGTAATTATAAGAAGAGTTTCAGTCTTGATGAAAGCTTGGTATCCAAGCTTGCCGAAGATATGAGGAAATGGAATATTGGAATTGAGGATATTAATAAATATGCAGATGATAGTGCTGTATTCAGAGACAATGTGGGTGGTTATACTAGTGTTGAATTAGAACTACAAAATGAGTTGAAAAAGAAGTTAAGCATTAAAGAAAGTCAGCAGATTGCAGGCAGCAGTGCTGGTGATCCACTTACTGATGACTCAACAAACCCTGTTCTGTACCAAATGAAAAATCTGAACATCAAGGACTCTTTGGGTGATAATATTCCGAAGAGTGAATTTGATGCAATGACTGATGTAAAACACAAATCTGCTTCTGCAAGCAATAAAACTGCTAGTGGTTGTATTGGGGGAACAGCACAGTCTATTCTTTTGAGAAAAATGGAGAAGTTAAAGGTGGCTAGTGAGAAGGGGGAGTCTATTAAACCGAACTTGCAGGAGCCTTTGTCTCAGATATCTGTTCTGGGGATCCGCCAAACAGATGCATGTGGAGGTGAACTTCCTTCAGACAAACCCAAGGAAGACATCAGAATGCCACAAACTGCTGTATCATCATTTACATTCTTATCTTGTGGCACAACTTTTCAATCAGCTGGAAATGCTTTTGAGGTTACAAAGAGGGATGGGTTAATATTTACTGGAAAACAAGATAATTCAGGCTCATCTTTTGTAGAGTTTAAAACACCAGCACCAAAAACTAATCTATTTGGTGGTGTTGATGAGAATTTGAAATTTACTGCAAAGAAGGAACAAAATATCAACACAAGAATGAAGAAAAGGAGAGAAAAAATTAAGCATTCTACCCCAGTCCAGCTGTGGCAAGCACAAGATTTTGTTTCAAAGGAAAATCTTTCGCAAGAAAAGCCAGAGAATTCTGAGACTTATTCACCAATGGATGTGTCTCCATATCAGGGGAGACTGGCTGAAAGAAGATGCTCGAGGGAAAATTCTGTGACATCAAATGATTCATTGAGTCTTGATAACAACTCTATAATAGATTCAGATTTAGTGCGAACAATTTCTAATGATTATATAGATGAAGATTTAATTGTGGCAACAAAGTGCCTAGATTTAAATGAAGGTGATGCTGTAAACAAAGAAACAAAGGTGGAAAGTTCTGAGTATCATATTTTTAAGAACACTTGTGATGAAGAGCTACAAGATGAGTCAATTTCTGAAATTGAAACTGAAAGCTTTAAGTCTGCAAATGATGAAGGGGACATAGTAAGTGATGCAGCTCTTAGATCAGCAGAAACGGAGAGCATTCCTTGCCCAAGTATTGATGCCCATGATAGTGATAGATTGCATCTTGGTTGTGCTTCAAGTTCAAAAGATATAAGTGGGTTTGCCTTCACATTTGCTGCCTCTTCTTCAGCTGAAGCTCAATCCTCTGGCCCAAAATGGCACCTAAAAAAGAAAAACTGGTTGAAAGTTGGTCATGATACTTACAACTACTCTCCCAACTTAAAGGTTCCTTATTCATCATCATCTATGACATTTGCTCCAATTTCTGGAACTTCATCTCTTTCCACATCAGGGCAAGGTCAGAAAGCCAAAGTATCTGCTTCTCAACCCAAAACAAGGGATTCTACGGTAAATAAGGAACTAGGGACAAAAGAGGAGAGTACTTCTATTTCTGCTGCAACCATTGCAGCTCAGGAAGCCTGTGAGAAGTGGCGACTCAGGTTAGTATTTACATTGATTGTCTTCTCATTACATGACTTAATCTGCTATTTATGATACTGAATCAACTTTATATCAGAGGAAACCAAGCCTATAAAAATGGGGATTTGTCTGTTGCTGAGGATTGTTACTCACAAGGAGTTAAATGTGTTTCTAAAGAACAAACATCTCGGAGCTGTCTCAGGGCATTGATGCTGTGTTATAGCAACCGTGCTGCCACACGCATGTCTCTTGGAAGGATGAGAGATGCACTAGAAGATTGTATGGTGGCTGCTGAAATAGATCCAAATTTCCTCAGAGTGCAACTTAGAGCTGCAAAGTAAGGTTTTCGTTTTGCTTCTAATCTTTGTGAACTAGTGATTAAGTTGTATGATATTATGTTTAAATGTTTGATTTTAACTGGATTAGTTCATAATGCAAAGGGCAGTACCATGCCAGTATGCCATTCCGCTTCAGTTGAATTCTAAAACTGAATTATCTGTTTTTAGTTAAATGGATTTTGTAGTTCATTGGGACAAGTTTTCTAGAATTCCTTCATATGGGTGATTTGATTAACCTTCTCATGTGCTTTATTGCTTTCCATATTTTTTTTGTGCGACTTTTTGGCCCTTTGCTGGACTACATATTGGTGTATTTTTTTAATGCGTTTTAATTGTTTTGGTAGAAATTGTTTTGAGAAGGTATATGAAATGTGTGAAAATTCTAAATTTGTTGATAAGATATCTTTAATGATAAGAAAGAGAAAATCTGGAAATACGGACATTATATGATCATAAAATTACAAACCTGTGTTCGTTTCTTCCTCTTAATAACATTTCTTTTATTTAATCAAATAAATTCTGTAGGAGGAGTCTCCATGAAAAGGAAAAACGAAAAAAAAAAAAAAATTTGGATTAGCGCAAAACAGAAGCCACATGAACAATTTTATCTTCAAGGCCAAAGATGATGTAAAAAGGGAATTTATTCTTTACAAATTCTTAGCATTCTCTTCATATATTGAAGCTGAGTGATAGCAAATACTGCACATTTCTGCAGCACTTTGCACTCCATTTTTTTATCAAAATCCTTGAAAGTAATCATCAGAACCTCCTCATCTTTTGTGACATGGACCTCTCATTTCACTAAATTGCCTGTCTCTTGTTCACTTACCTATTCTATACTAGTGAGAAAGGTTGATAAAATGATTTTTGGTTTAATGAAGAGATGTAGAAGACTAAAAAAACACTGGGAGAGGTTATTAAAAAAGGCTTTGGTTGAATGGTATTTTCGAAAACTTGGTTTTGGATAGAATTTTCTATAGCTTCATTTAATAGCCGACTCTACCTAGTGGAATAAGGCTTTATTTGTTATTGTTGTTGTCGTTGAAATTATTCTTTTTGGTGTGTGTAACTTGATATTATTATGCTAGTGCATGTGTGGACAGACATTCATAGTATTTAGTTATCAAGATAATTGCATCTGCTAACTATTTTTGTTTGCAATTGTTTTTGAAGTTGTTACCTTGCTTTGGGGGAAGTTGGAGATGCATCACAATATTTTAAGAGGTGTTTGCAATCAGGAGCTGATGTTTGCGTAGATCGAAAAATTGCTGTGGAAGCATCTGATGGCTTACAAAAGACATTGGTTTGACAATTTTTATTTTATAAATAGATAATATATTATGCTAGCTTTTCATTATTAGCTATTATCTTTCAAGATTTTTTTACTGGCTACAGGCTGCATAGACAGTGAGTTAAGTCTTACCTAGTGAATATTTTGCTATTGTTTGTTGATGTCAGGCAAGCATACATTACCAAACTTTTCTAAAATTGCGTATCATTAGTTATAGGGTTCCCAATTTGCCAATTTTTAAGGTTTATAATTGAAGAATGGAAGATGTATGACACTTAGGAACTAATGTCAAAGGGGTCTAGAAAATAAAATGATGGCTGAATTAGAGGCATATGCTCGCTGGACATTCTGGGCAGCAACTAAATTAATGACTTTGAGGTGAAAAAGTTTACGTTTTTGGAGCAGAAATCAAGGCACAAGGTCCCTCATGGGAAAGAGTCCAGGGTTCTAAGAATGTGTGAAGAAAGAGATTTGATCAACTGACATTCTGTTCTGCCTCAATTGTGTCTGTCAATTATGCCATTATGCAATTATGCAATAAGTCAAACGACTCCTCTGCATTTATATTCATTATCAGAATTTTTTGGTTTTATTCTCATGTAACCCTTGTTATGCTTGTCAACCTTCTTGATAATTTGAGGATTAATTGGCATAATGGTTGTGGAATGCTCTCAGTTGATCTTGGATCAGAACTGGAGGTCTTTATCTTCTGATCAGTGCCTGTCTCTGCATGTTTTTCTCCTTAAAACTGGTTGGTCAACTGCTTAATAACTTTTCATTATTTGAAGAAGATCTCATAGTGCAAAATCTAAATACTAGAATAAAAGATAGAACAGATTAGTTTTAAGCAATTCTGTTATTCTTGGCTGCTTCATGACATTGATGTTAAACTTCTGTTTTAGTTGCACCCTAGTTGAAGAAGATTACAACAATGAAGGTATGGAGTCCTCTGCTCAAATATTTAATTGTTGCTGGACAAAATTATGAAGCCTTCCTGCTATGGCTTGCGGTAGACTGTTGTGGTTTCAGAGTTTTAGATTTTGTGGTGTCAATTTGAAGAAGAATTTAGCATACGAGGTTGGTAAGATTCAGGTTTGGAAGATAAAAGAATGACTGAATTTAAGAATATATCTACTGGTCTTTCTGGGTAAAGAAAAGTTGGGGACTGTAGGTGGCAAGGAAGGCTTCTGAAGCAAAAGGCCAGGTGAGTTTAGCTTGTTGAGTAGGGAGTTAAGTTTTCAGTAGGTAATGTAGGACAGACAACGGCAGGATTAGTCCTCAAAAGATCAAGATTTGGGTTTTGGGTTTGATTGAAATTATGGCTAATTGCAGGGAGAATCAATTAGGGTTTATGATGGAGTGAAGAAGAGGAAGAGACATATCACTCACTTGGTAGCAAAGCTTCCTTGAAAATAAGGGTGGGCAAATAGCCGTATAACCTAGTTGAAACCGAATGAAACCGGAGATATTGTTTGAATGGATTGGTTTGGGTCGGCCAAGAAATTATCGGATGGAATGGATGGGTTGATGTGGCTTTGCACAGGCGGAGACGGTTTTGGACATCCAGCCCCATGGCAACCCAATTCAATTTTTTATTTTTTAACATATAATGAAACGACTTCAAACCCCTCTTTCTGGCTTTCTTGCTTCTTGCCCTCGATACTCCTTTTCTCCGCTGGCCGGCTCTGCATCTCTTACCCTCTCACCCCCGAAACTCAAATCCTTCGTCTTTATGTCTAAGCTGAGCCCTAAGCAGAACACCCCTGAGCCCCTAGCTTCTCACTTCTCAGCCTTTCATTTCTATTCTCACAGACTCAGTCTTAATTCTCTCACTCTTCATTTGACTCAACCTTAATTTCTCTCCTCTCTTTCCTCTTGATCTCTTCTCCATCGGTTTACTAATACAAGACTTACTAGTTATAGGTGGTTCAACTCTCATCTCTCAGCTCCCTCAAATTGATCTCTGCAAGCTTCCAATCAAATCATAGCAGGCTAGGTGTTGCTAGCGATTGAAGACAGAGCTTCGATTTAGCGACAGTGGGCCTGTGGCGCTATGATGCTGGAGATGGGTCACTCTAGGGTTGCGACTAGATGACAACAGCCTTCTCCTTGCTAGGTTTCGTGCAGCGTCGAGACATATGGGCCTTAGGCAGCTTACTTTCTATCGTCTCCTCCTCCTCTGCTCCTTATCTCCTATGTCTTCTTCCAATTCACTATGAGTCTGTGACTCCATAAGTATTCAACGCCAAAATGGGTTGGCTTCCATGTGGAGACTCCTCGGCAACCCGAGCAACCCACCCAAGATGTTAGCAGCCCAAGCAACCCGTGAATCTTGGTTTCACGTTGCACGTTGGCAGGCATTGGATTGGCACATCCAATAGACAGATTCATGCAGTTTTGAGATATCATGCCCCAAACTAAGCCGAACTGCCCCATGCCCAGCCCTACCTGAAAATAATCTCTTCATTTACTGACCTTTTATTACTTTTATACATCACTTAAAGGAATAGTGCAAAGTTGGATACCGATTGACCAAGTAGTCCAAAAACTAGCCCATTCAATCATTATCACTAATAAAAATAAAGTGAAAACCTTAATAACTGAAACAAAGATGAGGAAAAAGGCCATAAAACCAAAGCCCATTCATGGACCCATTCAAGTACCAGACTTTAGGATCTCCCTAATAGAAAATTCTAAAATACTCTTAAACTTATAAGATGAACTGAATCCACTGCAAATGATTACATACTAAATTAACTTTATGACAGAAGCAGATGATCCATTAGGTAATGTTAAACTTGGTAAAGATAGACTGATAGTGTAATGTTGAAATGAAGAAACATGTGTTTGCCCATCATCTAATCTGTAGCACCTGAATGAATGACACAGTTATGTGAGGAAGAGATGAAGAAAACAGTAGTTTTACCTAACTATACAAGAGTAGTGTGAGGTTTTAAACTATGTCTACTGGGCAAATTCCTCTGCAATGACACAGTTGTGGGAAGAGGAGGTGAGGCAAGCAGTAGTTTTACATAATTAGACAAATTAATGTGAGGCTTGAGAATATGTCTACCTGACAAATTCCTCTCCAGTCATAGCTAAAGTACAAGACTCAGTGGAGTTAGCCTTTGCAGGTATCTGTTGTTTTTGAGGCTGCGGATATGGTTTCCCATTAAATTTCTAGCTTGGGTGCTTGATATATCTAGGCTGTCTACAATGATAACAAACCTGTTCACCAGTTTCATGCCTACCATCTCAGCTGCCAATTATACTGCCAGCTCTAACACTAGAGTATCAGCCATTGGTAATTTCTGATGGGCATGCGTAAGACGAATATATACATTGTGAAGTGTGACAGGTTCTACTTTGGTTAGATTATGACCTTGTGCATCACTAAACTCTTGAGATACTTCATATATATGAGGCTAGTTTTCTTTTCCAGAATAAATAAATTCCATATATTCTTAACAAATCTTTGACAGGTCGAGACTCACAGTGAGGAAGCTCATGTTTAACTTACTTTCCTAGTTTTCTCAATTATACCATAAAGTTGGTTGACCTTCAATAACTATTGGTCTCATGCGACTGATTCCTCAGGTGATAGTCCTTATCTGCACCTGTTTAATGGTCTCAAGCTATTTAGCACATTGCTTCCCATCAAACTTTTATCCTGTATTTTTAAGATGATGAATTACTTGAGAAATGGTTGTACTCTTCTATGCAATGCCTGTAGCCGTGCTACACAACAACAAAAAATGCCCAATAAAGGTGAAAGTAGGGAAACAACAGCAAGGATAGTATCATTAAAATATCACTAAGCAAATTAGATCTGTACCAAACAATAACTAAGAATGCAGGGACCTGAAGTGCTCAAGCAGAATTGGACCCCCTTGAATGATTGCATGCAAAATCTTAATTCCTTAGATTGTGCTTTACTGTCAGAATGTGACTCAGATGAGGTGGCTCTTTGCCCCCCCCCCCCCCTTCCCCCTGCGCCCACAAAAAAAAAAAAAAAAAAAAAAAAACACACACACACACACACCCCTTTATTGTTTTAGGGATTCAGACATTCTGGAAAATTAGGTTTTTTGAGTCAGCTCAAGACCATTTCTCTGATAACATGTAATCAGAGTGCTAGAGATAAGGAAGGGTGGCTGTATATGAGACGCGCTCAAATAATTTTGGTTAGGCTCCTAGTACTCAGTGCAGCAGTAATACAAACTGAGCCCAGCTCCCTATCCTTAACACGCAATATTATGGTACTGCTCACTAACAAGAAGCATTTGTAAATGTTGAAATTTATGGTAGAACTGAGTTAAGGCTGAAACAGAAGGCTTAATATCAGACCCAAGCCTCTATGCTATATTTATACAACTCTGATTACAGGAGATAGAAACTGAGTTGGAATAGACCATCTACATCTAGATGTTGATTTCTAAATGGCAATGTACAGTGTATAGTCTAGTGTTTGGGATAAATTGTATTTTTACCCTAGAGCATTTTTTTTTCATTTTGTGGGTGTGTAAGTATGCTCGAATAACAGCGACAAATTTTCCCATAGACCTTTGTTTTTTATCTCTCTTTTCTTCTTCTTCCAACTCTAGACTGCTTAGGACTCTGACTCCACGGCCTTTAAGTGTTTTAATAACACTTAAACTATAGTTCCTACCAGCAGCTGTCAACAGAGACAGCATACCACTCAAACTGCATAACAGCAGGCGCACACACAAGAAAACATTATATAAAAACACAAACTTTAACAGTAACTATTACTTTCTTATGATCATCACAATTAGTGGTTATGATAATCCAAAAAATATGAGCAAGGATTTTATTTTTTTAATATCTTGTGAAAGTAACTTAAGGATTTTCTTCCTCCAATGTCGCATTGCAAACTAGGTGCTTTCTCTGCCGATGGGCAAGAAAACTACTCTCTGTAAAGATTATTGTTCAGCCTGCTTCTTCTGCCTGGTTATCTGTGGCAATAGAGTTGCTAGGTTACTGTTTGAATGTCCTATTAATTTAAAAGAAGGTCACTGTCTAAACTGAATCTAACTTGTAGCTGCTCCTTATTTTCTAAAGCTTGATTACTGTGAGAGAATAATTTGGTGAGAAAGCCTTATGAGATTGGCCCTCTCACTTGTATTACTTATATAGTAACTGTACAATAAATGAGCCTAGCTACAATTAAGGCCTAATTACCTAATTGCAGCAAAGTAGTCATTATTTACACAATAAGCACATATTAAATATGCTACGCATGATAAATACAATAAATGAGAATTATTCCAACAATCACTGCACTAATTTTGTGATTCTCTTTTGTCCTTCGTGTTGAGATCTTAAGGTTATCTTAGTAGTTTCTTATAACTTTTGACATGGACATGACTTGGAAGGCTCACTTCTTCCTTCCTGAACTGACTAGAGCTTTTAATAATTGGCAGAAAGTATTCGAACTCATCAATTGTTCTGCTGAGCTTCTGCAAAAAAGAACAACCTCTGATGCAGAGAGAGCTTTGGAACATATTAATGAGGCATTGATGATAAGTTCATACTCTGAAAAATTACTTGAAATGAAAGCAGAGGCTCTTTTCATGGTGTGTGAGTCTTTCTTATTATATGCTGGCATATTACTATGTCTAGAATTTTGTTGAACAATGGTTTTAGGATGTTTGTGCAAAGTTTAACTGTAAAACCAATTGAATTTGCATTGGATAACTTTTGCTTCAATTGGCAGCTGTGTAGATATGTGGAGGTGATTCAGCTTTGTGACATGACCCTTGGTTCTGCTGAGAAGAATTCTTATCCACTGGATGCTGATGGCCTAGTCACAGATTCGGATAACTCACAACTGTCAAAAGGCTTCTACTTCAGGGTATGGCGTTCCTCAATGATACTTAAATCCTACTTTCACCTAGGAAAGCTTGAAGAAGGTCTTTCAATACTAGAGGAACAAGAGGAAAAGTTGTCTGCCATAAACAAGTAAGGTTCACTTACCTTTTGCCCATCCTCTCTCTTTATCTTCCCGTCTTAATGGAACCAAAAAAAATGTTTTATCATGATAATGGTATTGGTTTATGGTGTGAGCTTTGAAACTGACCCTGCAGGAGTGGAAGCAAGGTTTTGAACTCATTGATACCGCTAGCTGGCACTGTACGTGAGCTATTGCATCATAAGGTTAGCTCAGACTCTGTTGCAGTTGCAGTTGAGAAGACACTATTCTTTCTTATACACACTTTTGCATCCAAAATTACAACTCATTTTTTGAAAAGAATGTTTTGAGGAGAAGTTTTCACATAGTAAATTTTGATTCGGCAGATTTCTCTTATGGATTAGAGAGGGAATGGAGAGCTCTTTTGAGCTAATATTTTCCTATTATCTTCTTTTGCTTTATTTGTTCTAGGAGGAAATTCTTCCATGTACTATTCTTTCTCTCAATAAATATCTTTTGTCAAAATAATGGAAAGTCTCTCTCTCTCTCTCTCTCCCCCCTTCAAGTTGGTTTTGTTTTTCTTCCTTGTTTTCTTTAAGATGGTAATTTATCTCTGCCTTCGAGCTTCTCTAATCGTCTTTGTTAATATGATTTCTTCTTATATCAGAAAAAAAAAAAAAAAGCATTCATATGCCATGATGATGATGTCTGTTACGAACTAAGATTGGAATCACAGATTAAGAACAAAATTTAGGGGAAAATGGAAAGAAAACTTTTCTAGCAACCAAAAGGATAATTGGTTACAAAGGAATCTTCCCCTTCTGCAGAAGAAAATACCCCTTCCCAGAGCAGAATGCTCCTCACCAGAGCCGTAGCTCCTTACACAATCACTCACTAAGCACTCGAATGCCCACCCCACTACGCTGCCTTCCCCTTTATTCCTACCTTCAGCTGCCAGCTGTGCCCTAAAGGACAATTTTCTAACTAACTTACTCATTACCCTGCTGATGGGGTGCTGGTCCCCTATGCCACTTCTGTCTCTTGTAAACCTTTCAAACTTTCACTGCTTCAGCCCCACTACTGGGCTTTTCTCCCCTTTCTAATTCATCCACGGGCCTAACACTGTCCCTTTATTTTCAATTTGGATTTTGTCCTTTCACTGTAGCATGAAGATTGGTTGTGTTGGGGTTGGCTTTTAGGTATGCTTTTGTTAGGATTAATTTTTATGCATTCAACTGCAGACTGCAGGGAATGAAGCATTTCAGGTGGGAAGGCATGCCGAAGCTGTTGAACATTATACTGCTGCTTTATCATGCAATGTGGAATCTCGTCCATTTGCAGCTGTCTGTTTTTGTAATCGTGCTGCTGCATATAAAGCACTGGGTCAAATAACCGATGCTATTGCAGATTGCAATTTGGCTATAGCTCTTGATGGAAGTTATTTGAAGGTTTTTCTCTTATACTGATTGGTTTTTTAGATGTTAGAATTTATTTCACTTGAAAAGAACCCCTGGCGTTATTTAAACTTACAAAAACTGTTGTGTTTTTCTTGTTAGTTGATATCCATTTCTTTCATCTGAAAATTGACTAAGTGCCAAACTATGTGATATTGAATCATCAATAATGCTAAATTTGTAATACTTAGGATAGTATATGGACCCATCTAAATGCCGCAATAAACATGACCTGGCAATATGATGTTAGGTTGTGCTGTAGCTAATTTGATAAATAGGATCAAATTTATGAGTGTGAGAATGAGTTTGAGACAAAAACTTGAGAGATTAGGCCTCTCAACTCTATTATTTATGGGAGGTGTACAAAAATACAAGCTTAAACACAAGGGCTTCATTAACTCTACACATTATATCCCTGCCTAATTCTATTTATACACATTATGCACATGCTAAACAATGGACAGCTACTGATCTAACAATTAGAATATCAACAAATACTGGACAATTATCATTTAGGAAGTGGGAACATAGCTAGTCCTAACAACATAATATTTTTTTTGCAATATGTATGAATATGTTTCAAAGCTAAGACCGGTCTTGTAACTTTTCCGTATTTAAGTTGAATGTTTTCATTCACAGCAGATAGTGATGACATAAAATCATTTGTTATGTTTTAACTATAAAGGAACTATAAAGTTTTCTTGGCTTGTTTGGTTTTCTTCTAATTTTTGTTCTTAGGGTGTTTCAGAATCCGAGATGATTGAAGAGCTCTTAGTTTTGTTGTCTTATTCTTTTAATTTGATTTTCTTTTCACTTGTGATAGCATCTCTTTCTCCAGATTGTTTTCTACCCAGTTTCTTAATAAAGTTAATTTCTGTCAGATGAAAGTTAAATACATAAAATGAAAGTAGAACCTATAATTTCTATGTTGTTGTTATAAAACACTTGCTTAATGACCTATGCTTTTAATTCTAGTGATTCTCTAAAAGTGTAAATATTCTTTTTGAACCAAAATAGTGCATGTTGAACATCTTACTGGCGCAATTTATGTGGAACTTTGTACAAGAATCATTCTGCACATAGTTCTGTTTGTGACATATTATATTGTTGTGCCTATGTTGTCCATGGGAACTATTTATGGATTATAATATCTCACTATAACTGAATACTGTAATTGGTTCTCCAGACTGTTAGAGGTCAGGTTAAAGTGTGATTACTTGCTGAGTTAGTTTCCTATCTGTAATCAGTCTCCTAATTTTAGTTGAGTTAGTTTCCTAGTTGGACATAGATACTCAGAGTACAAGTAGTAGAGTCCTATTGTGATGCCCCTTTGTTTAGTCAGTGGTTCCCTTCCTGTTATATCTGTTGATGTTCATATTTCACAACATAAATATATATTCTTTTACATGTTATCATATGAACGATTTGATTTATAATTTCAATATCAGGTATATTTTTGATAGTTTGAGTTAAATGTTTTTGTACTCTTGCAGGCACTTTCCAGGCGTGCAACTTTATATGAGATGATCAGAGATTATGCCCAAGCAGCTAGTGATCTTCAGAGACTTGTCTCTATTCTCAGTAAGGGTGTTGAGGATACAACCAATCAGCTTGGGACATCTGATAGATCAATTAATCATGCTAATGATTTGAGACAATATCGTTTCCAGCTTTCTGAAGTAGAGGAGGAAGCCAGAAAGGAGATTCCTCTTGATATGTACCTCATTTTGTAAGCTCTCGTACAACTAGTTGGGACTTCTTTATAAAAATTATTATCTAATCCGTGATGAGTTTTTTGATTGTTCTTGCTATACTTAATATCTTTTAGGCAATTTCTCATTTGAGGATTAATTTGTTCTAGAGTGATTTGGCAGGTTTGACTTTGGATAGTCAGTTCCTTACTTCCTTTGCTACCCTAGCTGATCATCAAAATGTTAATGGCCTTTTACTTAATATTTGGGTTATCCTTTGTCCAAATTTTTTTTGTCTATGCCCCTTTTTTACCTCTGTATTGAATTTGGGTGGGAATTGCTTTGGAGATTGACAAATGCATGGGGGAGCAAGGAAGAGATCAAGTTAATTTAGAGGTGCGTTGCAGGCCTACAAGCAAAGGGGTTTTGATCCTGTGGGACTGTTTGTCCGGAAACATTGCTTTGGTGTCTAAATGGCTAGGGTGTTTCGCTTTCACCGTATGGTTTGAGTTGTATGGGTGGCACTTCAACCCAGTGATCACTTCAATTCATATGAGTGCTTTGAAGTTTGTTTACCAGGGTTATGTTTCTGTGGAATACTTACCTATTTGGTTTGGGTTATAGGATTTGTTTACAGAATTAGGGAGAGAAAGGCTGAGAGAAGTGAGGAAAATCAAAATCCTATTCCACTGAATAGTTTTATTGAACTCTTACAATAGATTGACCCAAGACCTCTATTTATACCAAACTTGTGACCAACAAAAGATGCTAACAACACTTTTACTCTGACTCCACTTCAAGAAACCACTACCAATAATCATCCTTGTACCAAGATCCTGAAAGATACAATAATCAGGAAAGAAATGACCACTGCTGTCAGATGTTTAGGTAATTTTACTAACAGACAGAAGGTTAGAAGGAAATTTGGGGAGACATAACATAGATTTCAAAGGGATTAGGGAAGAAGGGTGAGCTGTATTAATACCAATGGCAGGAGCAGTAGAACCATCAGCTAAAGTTACACTAGTTTAGGATGGGGATGAATGATAAGAGGACAAAATAACTGTATTTCTGGTTGTGTGATTCTTATCACCTGAATTAATTAACTAGTTGCTAGAGGAAGAATTGAGACATGAGGTAGGATTACCTGACTGAACCAATGTAGTAGTGGTTGATGCTTCAAGACCTTGAGAGGCTTGAAATTGTGTAAACCTGTTAAATTCATAAGCAATCATGATCACAGTTTGGTTCCAAAATATGTAGTGGTAGACAGTGATGTAGGCAACAGTCTTGGAGGGTAGGCAATAGGCCTTCCTGAGTAGTAGTATTTTCAAACCTCTTTCATTGCTCGTAGTTCTTTGGACCAACTAAAGGTTGATCTGTAACAATCCCTAATGATCTTATCAAATAAAGAATTGTCTTCTAACACATTACCATATCTGAATGGGCACTGTTGAGGTTTGCAGCAGTAGCACGGCAGCTCCTCTTCACCAAGCTACTAAACAGGGATTGGACAGAACTTCGAGCAGCCAAATAGGGGCCTACCAGCACCAAACAAGCCCAGCAACTACTGACTCTAGCAGCCACCAAATCTCAACCTATTAGACACCAAACCTAGCGGCAAATTAATCTCCAATGAGCAAACACAGCCCAACAAGCTCTAGCAGACACCAATCTTCCCTCTAGCAACCTGTTTCATCACCTTCACTCTGCTGCTACAAGTTGGATAACCTTCAGATTCTGGTCTTGGTACCAGGTGTCACTGGCTTTTCTAATCACTCTTCATTTACCTGCAGCTGTCCAGCCACGGAATACAGAGAGGAAGGGGAGAGAAGAAAGGGAGGACGTAGGGAAAATCAGAAACCAACTTGAGAATTTTGGCTTCAAAGAGTAGATATATAATTGAGAAGAGATAAGGTGAGGGTGAGGTGTTCTGGGTTTCAGCATGTTGAGGTTTACAAAACTGGCTTTGATACCATGTAAGTGAATTTTAGAGAGAGAAAGTAGCTGAAAGAAAGAGATATTTTTGAAATAGTCTCTTTATTCCCACACAATTCTCATTTAACAGAACCTAGATGATTAAATTTCAGTTTGTGGGACTCAGCAAATTCTTAGGCTCACACCTAATGGTGTGAACATTAAGTGGGAATTGGGATGTGAGAATAACTTTTCTGTTTCTGGAACTAGGGTTACTCTGGCTCGAGTCTAGTTAGGCACCTTGCACCTTTATTTATACCAAAACAACTGATATTACAATAGGAATCAGCTACCTGTACTCCAAGTTTGTATGTCTAACTAGGAAACTAAATCGTAACTAGAAGACTAATTACGACCAGGAAACTAACTCAGCAAGTAACCATGCCCTAACATGACTTCTAACAGCAGTGATGAAAATTCAGTCATTTTATATAGGCTGATGTGATATGTTGGCATTGTTTGCTTTAGTGCATATGGAAACAAAAAAATCGGCTGCATGTGGTGCTGTGTGATTTTGTATGTGTCTTCATTAGTGTCTGAGCTATCTTCGAAGGTAACTAAATGTATCTTGTTATTAGGGAAACCTCACTGTTGTTTAAGCTAAGTTAGGCAATAATCATTATCATTTATAGCCATCTGCTGATTAAGATTCTGATGGCAGGGGAGTTGAACCATCTTTTTCAACATCTGAAATCAAGAAGGCCTATCGGAAAGCTGCACTTAGACATCATCCAGACAAGGTTATTTGACTTTCCCTTTGGTTAGATTATCTTACATTACTCATCCTCCTAACAAATGTTTTGGTACTGTAGGCTGGTCAATCTTTGGCAAGGAATGACAATGGAGATGATCGTATCTGGAAAGATATTGCTGAAGAAGTACACCAAGACACTGATAGGCTCTTTAAAATAATTGGAGAGGCGTATGCTGTGCTGTCAGACCCTACCAAGGTTTTTTGCGTGTGTTTAAATAACAAGCTTTGTTGTTAGAAGAGAAACAAAATATTAGGTAGAATTGGATTAAGTCCTACTGAGTTCCGTAATGAGGTTAAACAATTATCCTTCCCAAAGAAAAAGTAGCTGAACTGACCTTAATGAATCCCCAGCATTAATTTTCAGTGAAGGAAATATGAATGCTCTGACTCTACTTCCTTCCAAAACTCTGAATTTTAATCATATTAAATTCCCTGTGTGAGAAAATGAAAATCCTAAGCAAGTCTTTTCTTTTGACCCTGATTCCCGTGCAACTTGAGCTATGTAAATTTATCTGCTCATTCAAATGTTGAAGCAGTTAAGCACATAATTTATGAGCTAATAGTAATGGTTTATTAGGCCATTTTATAAGCAATAGGTCATTAGTCTTGATTCTGTAAGGTTAGATAGACCGAACTAAAGCCTTGACCTAAGGGGGAAACTACCCTACAATTAACTTCAACAATAGAGGTATGACAACAGAAGAAACTCGAAAAAATGGAACAAAGGGATCCTTTGCTATCAGAAGTTTAATTCTAGAGAATGAAGAGTCAAGGGCATTCTGTAGCAGCGTAAGTTTTTCTTATGCTGAATTTATCGGGAAGTTTGATTCATTGAAGTTTAAAAAGTGATGGCGGAGGATTTAAGCACAATAGAGAGACAAGGACTAGGAATGCAATAGAGGATACAGCTTTCCTTCCCACAAGTCCTACTAGAGGAGGCTACTAGAATCATCATTAACTCCACATCTTGTGGGTAATGATTTCAGTCTTAAATGTTAAGAGGATCTTTGGGTGCGTAGTATTCCCTTAACAGGCTTTTCTTGCCTCCACTATCTCTGCTCTGCACCTTTACCCATTCTAAATGTCAGCGAATCTTCTTGGACATCAAAAGAGATTGGAGAAATCTGTTTCTTGCTTTATTAAAAGGGGACATCTTATTGTCCTTTTTCTGTATTCCTTAACTTCTCATGAAATTTTCAGCTTTCTAATGGGGAAAAACTGACCACTAAGGTGAATTCTTGGGGCGTAGATGAGTGACATTCACTATAGCCAATTGATTCTCATTTGTGTAGCTGTAGGCCATAGTTCTTATAACCTGAAGGCAAAAAAAGCCTGGTTGCAAAGAATTTCACCATTTATGTAGAAATAAAATCAGTATGTTGAGGGATTCCCAAGTGCTTTTAATGCAGTGCACTTTTGTCTTTTTCTTTCTATAAACTGAAAAAGAAACATTGGAGAGAAAATCTTGTGAGCTTAGCCTCTCACTTGTATTATTTATATAGTAGCTGTATAAAGTGAGCCTAGCTATAAACTCCTCATTATAAGCTAGTTGACTACACATTATACACATGTATCATGTGTTTACACACATCAGATAACAAAACAGCAACTAATCTAACAAACATGATCAAAAGAGGAATTTAACCAAATGACATGGCTATAGTTATCTTGAAATGTTCAATCTGCCTCTATGCTTTAATCAAAGTTGTATTTGCAAGTCATTAGTTCTGTTTTTGCAGCGGGCACAATATGATGCCGAAGAAGAGATGAGGAATGCCCAAAAGAAACGCCATGGGATTAATGTGGCAAAAGCTAATGGTGAAGCCCAGTATTACCCAGCTGAGCGAGGCAGCTACAGGAGACAGTGGAGAGAGGTTTGGAGGTCATATGGTAACTCATCCTCTCGAGGTTCTGACCCTGGCAGATCAAGTAGATACTAAGAAAATCTGTGGGCAATGTGAATATATGGCTAGAATCTGGCTTGCAGTTTGATTCATTGATTATGGCCTAGTTGGGTGAAGTCTTTTGCCAGCTACATTTGACCTGATCAATTTATGCTTATACACTCTGGTCAATCGCTTTATGGCTTCAGTTTCAGTTTAAAGAGGTCCGGTTGGTATGCAAATTTAAGATCAGCGACGTGAATTAGAGAGTCTTGGTTGGTCAGTGTGGTGGTTGCTTCTGGCTCTCTGACATTGAAGACTTGTTTTTGGCAAGAGAGGAAGTACATGCGTGTGCATTTTGATTGTTTCACTCTTCCTTTCACTGACCCTTAACTTGAGTAAGGATTTGATGTGACTAGACTAGGTTGGCTGAAAACCAGGCAAGAGAAATAGAAGCTTGAAATTTTGCAATGTGGGACTGGCTTCTGGCTTTTGGGGATATGTAAATGTTATACAGAGACACTTAACGAGAAAATTTACACTGAGATGTACAGGCGAGATTGCATTGTAATACCACTAAGATATAGAGACCCAAACATGTTGCCAGTTGTGCCTGTGACAACTCTGCCTTCAAAGATTATCGTTTTTCTCATCATACCCCGTTGCGAAGTCAAATTAGATCTGTGTTTTATATACAATATTGAAGTTGAGTCAGCAAGTGAAGTCATTATGATCCAATGGAGGGACGGTAACATGATGATGCTCGTTTTCCTCTTTAAAACAATATCTCATTATTACAAGGTCTTTCAGAATAATGTTGTTTGCATACATTAGATTACATAATATGCACATAATATTGACAGAGTTATCAAAAATCATCATTAAATGTTGTTTGATGGGTAAAATGGCACTTTAATAATTCAATGTCAAAATTGTGCATATATTATGTTGTCTCAGTGTCTGCAAATAACATTATTATTTTTTAATATTTTTAAAGTAAAAAAGAATATTATTGCTTAGTTTCCTATCCCACAAACGTGCTACGTCAAGTTATCTGGAATTTGTAAGCTTTGTGAATGATTATTTCTATTCTTCAGTAGATTAAATTATGCATGAAATCTATATGTCTTACAAATTTGTCAATACTCCATGCCTTTTCATTCAGCAACGTCGTGTGTTCAATTATTGAATTGCTATGACGTGGATAAATCCTATTGGGAATCGAGTTGCATTCATTGATATCGGTAACATCTCACTGGCGCATCCCTTTCAATATTGGTGTGCATGGTTAGAAGTATTTGGAAAAGAATGTAGCCAATGAGCCATATGATGCATCTCCCGTGGAGATGTGAACATAGTGGGGGGTGGAGTGGTTCCGCCAGCGAGGAACGGATGGTATGAAGGAATTTTTAACGGAATTGATGTCTGCAGCTGGAAATTTAAATTGCCAATGAATTGGGCTCCTGGCAGTGGCATTGGATCCTCTTACCAATGAGGATCTGGAACTGCCATTGGTTTGAATTTAATGCTAACATGGATGATTAGAGAGTGAGTGCACTAATTTTGAGCATTAAATTACAGATAACTTGTTGTCAATGAAGGAGATTGGTGTTAAAGATGTACATAATTCTGCCCATTGTATGTGTGCTAAGTTCACATAGAAATGGGAACTCTTGTGAGGGCTTCGTGGAAGACAATAGAGCAACTGATCTGAAGAGAAAGTCAGACTGATTCTTGCAAATAGGGAAATGTTACTTTCACAATGTACACTTCACGTATAAAATGGTACCTACCAATAACACAGCTCTGCAAATATTGGAATGTATACCTTGGATAGTATAGGTTGAGGACAGTGACAAAGAGGGGCCTTATTCACAAACCGTGAGCATAGGCTCCATAACAAAAGGAGAGGGAATTGGGAGGGAAGGAAAGGATGAAAGAGTAAGACTACAAAAGCTCTAGAAATTTTTAGATTTTATATAGGGGACCATGTTAGAAATATAAATGATTAGGATTCAGTTTAGTAAGAGGTAGACAAAAATAAAAGGTTAAATTATTCTGCTAGTCCTTATAGTTTTGTTCAAATTTCAAGTAGATCCCTACAATTTAAAACTATATAAGCAAGTCCTTATACTTTTTGCTATTTAAGGCATAGGTCTCTATTGTCTAGACCTATCATGATGCTATTCCAAATGACTCAACATGACAAATGGAAGGTTGATGTGGCCACCCTTTGTGCCAATGGCGATACCCACTTGGTAGACAGCTTGCCACATTAGATGATAGGGGTGGAAGGCAATGGTTAGGGTTCAAATTAAGCTACAAATTGGGGCTTGATTTTTCCCTAATTTGACAAATCTTTGAAATTAGGGTTTAATGGTGGAGTTCTCATGCTTGATCTCGAGGATGACAAGGACAAAGGAGATGTCAGGTTCAAGCGCTGGGGTGAAGAGGAGTCGAGCGACCCATTACAACTGTAGATCGAGTTTGATGGTGTCCACTTCCCACACACTTACAAGCCTAGGGGCAGATTTTTGCGATGCTCAAATTATAGGGTAATTTCATGACTCTAAATCCAATTTGCCTTTGGAATGAACTTTTGTTGGTCTCTTAATGGCTTTTTTATTCTTTCTTGTGCAATATCCTTAGTCCTGTGGGTGGTTTGAGTGGGTTGATGAAGTCACTCATAGAAAGGCTACAGAACAACAACTAGTGAAATTGAGTGAAGTGAAGTCAACCTTAGGGATGTACAAGATTCTCCTAGCAGTTTCATGAAGTGTTACATTTGTAGCTGGTGCTTTTGCACTTGTGAAGTGCTGTGGGTAGAATTTTTGTTTCTTATTTATATTCTAGGAGTTGCAATTTGTATTGTAAAAGCTGGGAGGGGTATTTTGTAATGTGTACAATACATTCCTCTTAATTTTGACATTGCATAGGGGTATGTAGTGGAGCCAGTTGTACTTGAACAACTATTTAAATGAAAGCTAAGTTTGTTTTGGTAGATTCATTATTATTTTCAAGTGAAATAACTTCAATAATAAGTTGTAATTAATATACCAATGAAGTATGTAATTAATAAAGTATTTAATTTGAACAACAAATTGACATCACATGGCCGCATTTATTAAAGTGTTTCAGCATTAATTGAAAAAAATAGAAGCTACCATTACATACTTACACATACTATGCTTGACTAAATATAAACAAAAGACAACAAAAGCTGGACCACTATTATAGAAAACTGTGATTACATCATGGTTGAGTGTTGGGACCATGTGCCTTATGACATGCACCACCACTTGACTTTGTTGGCTAAAATGAGCTGGCCACCCCTTTCCCTTTTGGACCTCCTTTTCTCATTGTTAATTTAGTCCTAAAAGCTCATCGGGTTGCACCAGAGCCTCTAGTTATCCTTGCTACTCCTCCTCTGCCCCTTGCTTTGCTTGTTTCCCTACCTCTTTCGGCTCTTCCTTCATAGTGAGACCTTGTTGGAGTGATAATTGCTGCATTGCTACTAGTGGCTCCACTGGCCCTTCCTCTTCCTCTCTTTTTTCCTCTCTAGCTATTCCTTGATTGCTTGAGCCTTCTTGAGTGTTAGCTGGTGACTTGCTATTCCTGTCTTAGCTAGATCTACCTCTTCTAGCCCTAATCTTAAATCTTTTAATCTGGCTTCCTTATTGATTGCTAGGGCCAACAATTTGGTCATAAGGAGTAGAGGTTGCAGTGTGGGTGTTAGATGCATATTGCCTACAAGTCCTCTTGTTATGGCCATATTGGTTACAAGTAGCACATCTAAGGCCTTGGTGTCTTCTTCTCAGCTTGTTTGGAGGGGCAAGTTCATCAAGCTCTCTCCTCCTCAATATTTTTGGCCTACTAAGGGCATTCCTCAATCTAGGAGGTAAGATCTTGTCAAGGCCTTATGGTTGTCATAGGTTTTCTCCATTGACAGAGTTTATAACAAGGTTGTAACATGCCTTGAATGTTGCTGGTGTGTAATAGCTACTGATATAGCCTTTTGGTTAGTCACCCTTGAAGTGTATGTAGCTTATGGCATGCCTACAAGGCAAGCCAATTAACCCCCACTACCTACACCTGCAACTACCTTCTTGTAGGCCCATTGGTGAACTTATCCATGATCATAAATTGGATATGCCTAACCTCAAACTTCATGCCCCATGCCTATCTGTGGCTTCACTTCTCATTCTCCTTTACTTCCTTGTCAATCCTCTTCCCAGGCTTTGGTAATATCTTCCCCTTAAACTTCTCAGCCTATACTCTCTTGGTTGCAAGTTTTGTCAACTAATATGCCCACCCTAAATCCACTCCATCATTATCAATATTGGCTTATCTCTACCTTCCATCAATCTGCCATTGAATGCTTTAGAGATATTGTTAATTAGCATGTTAGATTTAAGGTAAAATGAGAAGGCATGCTTAGATCATAGCCTAGGATCCAATTGCATCAGCTTATCATATACACCTAAACTCACCCTCTTTAGTTCTTCTATTTTGTTTTTCCATTGCTAAAAGTATGTTACTTTTGTAGCCCTAAGCACTAGGTCCCTCATCTTTGTGCCTTTACCATATTTCTTCTTCAAATTTGCATAAAGATGCCTCACACAGTATTTATGTTCCACCTTTGGTAGTAAATCCTCAAATGTGGGGACTAGGCCTTGCAAGTCATGTACATACACTTGATTACAGGGGTTGAATTGGAATACTACATTAATACCTCATACACCAACAGTTTCAGTCATCCACAAATAATTCAAAAGGTATTTCGTGCTTACACTTTTACTATCAATCAAGAATGGCATATGAAACTCTAATTATGGTTGCAACTAACATCATTCATCTTAACATGTATGATTATAACTTGTTCAACCACTAAATAGGACAAATGCAATAAGTCCCTATAGTTTCAACTTAATTCAAATAAGTCTTTATAGTTTTAAATCGTAATGAATAAAAACCTCATGTATTATTTAGTAATGGTAAGGTCCCTATAGTATGAATAACTAATAAATAAGTCTTTATAGTTTGACACTTTTTTTAACTAGGTCCCTCTAATGTTAATAGTCGCAGAAAAAAATATACAATAGTTCTATGGCCAAACCAAAGCACCAAAACACCTATGCTATGTTGAAAATTGTACGTTAGATAAAAGAACAAGGGTTTTTCCTTTTGCTGGTCAGAAATGAACACATATCTTCTTTGCCCAATGAGATCTAGATCTTCCAACAAGACATGAACTATATCCAAGACTCCTTTATCTCACTCTCAACTGCTACAATAGCCCAGGGGAAATAGTTATGATTTGGATCCCTTACAACTGTTACAAGTAGTTGAACTCCATACTATCTTTTGAGGTGACAGCCATCTAGACCTATGATAGGTCTACAAGTAACAAGGAATCCTTCCTTTATTACACTGATGCACATGTACAGCCTTAGAAACATTGGCTCAAGAGTAAGCAATGGTCTTTCAGTGAGCAGTTGGATTGTGGAACCAGGATTGGTTCTTAGCATCTCTGCAATGTAGTCCTAAATCTTCTCATATTGCTGATCAACCTTTTTAGCTAATAAATCAACTACTTTTCTCATTGTTCACTATGCCTTAGTGACAGACATATCAGCCATATAGTTTTCTCTCACTATTCTAATGACATCAGATGGCTTCATTTTCTAGTCCACCCTCATGTTCATTTTCTCTATTAACTTATTGGCTATCCACTTGGAGGATACATATCTTTTTGTAAATGTTTTCCCATAATTGTGTTTTGGGACAAAGGTCTTAAACCGATATATGGAAGATGTGCCAACCCTACTTACAAACATTAGCCAATCACATGCTTTCCCACTATAGATAACCCTATATCTCATCTTGTCATTCTTAATTAACCTAATGTCTCTACCATTCAACAATGGCCACTCCTTAACTACCTCCCTAAACTATTTAATGGAACTAAATTCTAACCCAAGTATCCACTTATAGTCCTTATATAGTTTAAATGAGTTAAACATGGGAAATTGGGTCTGCTATCACCATCATCTTCATCTTAATCATCCATGTTGTGCAATGGCTCACTAGCATAGTCAGATTCAATATGACTAACCTCATTAGCAATTTTGACAAGTGGCTTAGTTCCATGCCCTTCTTCACCTTCAAAGTAGTCATTAACATCCCTTTCATCAGCACTATCATCAAACTAAATACCTTTCACACTGTCATCCTCTCTATCCATTTTTTCCTCTTCTTCCCCCTCCCTTTCTTCTACTTCATCCTTCTCAGTCTCTGCATCCATTTCTCCTCCCTCTTTTTCACCTTTAGCCTATGGTTCATTCTCACTCCCTTTTCTTCACCCTCTGCCTTAGCCTCCTCTTTTTTCACCCTCTGCCTCAGCCTCTATTTCATCCCCTTCCTCTTTTCACCCTTAGCCTCAACCTTCATTTCATCTCCTTCCTCTTTTTCACCCTCAACCTCTGCCTCCATTTCATCCTCTCCATCTTTTTGAACCTCATTCTCACCCTTAGTCCCTTTCTTAACTCCTTTCTTACCCTCAATCACTTTCTCAGCCTCTATCTCAGTGACCTTAGACTCCTTCTCAAGCTCTATGTCAACCTCCATCTCACCCTTCATCTCAAGCTCCATCTCAGTAAACACATCATCCCTATCTCACCCTCCTTCTCTATTAGTAGAGATTGTGGGGTCAATTCCACCTCATCCCTAATGGCACACTATGCAAAACCTAAACATGCCTATGACAAATGTGGAGACTTTGACAAAGCCTCCCCATTTCCATGGCATCCTCATCAGTCCTCTTCTCTTTTAAACTAGTAATTAAGTCATAGTTTTTGATTAGTTTGTACATCATCTTCATAGTCCCTCTATATCCCAACCTCCTCAATTCTGCACATAGCTCTTGCAACGACCACTCATCAATGTTGATTTCTTTTAGTATATGCACTCTCCCATCAGCATATCTAACAACCTTATCCTTACAAATTGCCTATCGTGATGAATCATTATATCAAACGTGTCAATTGGTGCCATTTCTGCATAATTTGAGCAACGACACAATAGGAAGATAAGCATCAAGCATAAACAAACCCTAAAACATACCTTTTCTTACTCAACCATAAATTATAAGGACCTATTTGAAAACCCCAAAACCTATAACAATTTCTAGGGTTCTTCCAAAACATCCCCAATCAATTACGAGCAAACACAAAATAAGACCATACATGTCAACAATGGATGATTTTTGAAGAAGCCCTTTGTGAATCATTAGTTTATGGCGCTTGAAATTGATATTGTGGTTGCTTGATTTAGGGGAAACTTCCGCGGCAATTTTGAAGGCAATAAGGAAAATTCAAATGGGAGAATTTGGGGCAAAATGGACACCTAAGTCACCTTGTCCATTTATCATGGCAAGCCATTTGCCAGTTGGGCATTACCATTGGCACGGAGGTTGGCCACACTAGCCTTCTGTTTGCCATGTCGGGTCGTTTGGGACGACGTCATGACGAGTTTAGACAGTAAGGATCTATGCCTTAAATGGCAGAAAGTATGGGGACTTACTTATATAGTTTTAAATTATAGGAACCTACTTGAAAATTAGATAAAACTATAAGGATTGACAGAATAATTTAACTAAAATAAAATTAAAAGAATAAAAATTAATAAGAAAAAAATTTACCAATTAATTTAAATACAATATAAAAAAATAGATAGAAATTATTATAGTCAAAAAATAAGAAAGTTAATGAATCTAAATCCCACTTCTTACATTGACCTATAAACCTACAAGATCCAAATCCAACTTCTTGTATTAACCTATTAACTTACATCATGTAATACTGTATACTTTTAAATTACAATCCTACTACTTTCTTGTAAAATCATTTACCTCCATGCAAACCAAATAAACAGGTACCTATTTCTACTTTTTTAAGATAAAATGCACAAGACTCTCTAAGCTAAGGAGCAATTATGAAAAACCTCCTGAACTTTCAATTTTTGCATAGAATCTTCCTTAACTCATTAAACTTGGCAATTCAACCATTCATTAGGTTTTTTGTTAAAAATTAGATAAAACCCCAAATTCTATGGTCAAACCCTAAATTGACCTATATGAAAAGACAAAAATGCCTTTAACAAGGATGAATCTTCCTTGGCTCATCAGAAACTCTAGATTGACCCAGCTTGAATTTAATGAATCATTGTCGCTAGAGTTCCTATTGGGTTGGTCATAACCATAGCTCTTAAAGCCACCACCAATCTAATTCCGCTCATGCTCAAGTTCCTCAGTGGATCATTGATGCAGCCATATTAACAAACTCTTGAGATCTTCATGTGTCTAGACATCGGCATAGTTGGTGGCCTTTCTTCTTGTTAGGCTTAGTGGCAGCGGCAATGACAAGGGAAAGGACATCAGCAAATGATTGCCCAAAAGCACCACTATCATCTTCCTCTTTCTATTGAAGGAGCTCAACTTCATGCTCTTTTTATTCTGGTGCCCATGCGTAGGTTTGGCTTAGGCGAATGCTTTAGCATGAGACTTGGGGCTCCAATTTAGAAAGTTCATTCTTGTTAAGGGCATTTTGTCCTTTTACATGGGTCAATTTAAGATTTTACCATTAGATTTAGAGTTTTGTCTGATTTTAAACTAGACAAACTAACAAATGGGGTACATTGCCAAATTTAGTAAATTGAGAAAGATTTTATGTAAAAATAAAATATTAAGGATAATCTTTTGCAACTGTCCCTTATTTTAAGAGGATCCTGTATATTTTAACTTTTTTATATAAACATATAAAATCTTATCTTTATTTGATTTGCAAGAGAGTAACCACAAGTGATTTTAAGTGAGAGTATTCTTTTCCCTTGACTTAACCCATAGCACCACAAAAACCTCTTCTCTTATGGCTATTTCTATTTCATTTTTCCTTATTTTTTGCTCTAAATATTTACTGGTTTTCATTCTTGCAAAGAACAAAACAGGATCCAACAGCAGAACAAGATTTGAATCGACAAGAACAAGGATAAGTGTATACTGTATACGACAACTCATATACCGTCACTAATCCATAATCTGGGAAAAAGTATGTCCGCACACTATGAATGCATTATGCAGCAATCAAATAAGTATTTTTCAAAACAAATACTACCAAATGCCAAAAGTTGTAACTTTCACCCAAATGTTGCTGAATTCTTACAAGAGAAAATAGTACTAACTTTCCATGTAGCAAATCCAGATAGGCAGCAAATGTGCCTTCATCCTCATGACGCTCAACAATCTAGTGCATTGAAAAGAATGATCTCTCAAGAACTATACACTTTTGCCTTCGCTGTATAATATCAGCTAACTGAAATTTACTTTCACTATGGTATGGGAAGTTTCACACGTATATTCCTAATCCAATCTCCTTTGGATCTGTTTCAACCATCCATGGTGGCCTGTTTATTTGTCCAAACAAAAGTTTTAAAAGCATAGAAACTGCATAAATAAAAATTCCAAAAGGAAGTAATTATCAATAATGCAGAACTTGAGTGCAAAAGTTAGCATATGTACTTATTCATAACGAAGTTAATTGTTCCCTGGGAAGCACGCTCGAGAAGAACTTTTCTTGCCTCAATTGCAATTCCTTCAGGCTGTACAAAAAAAATTTGATGAAATATTTACAGCATTGAGGTAAAGTCAATTGTAATGTTCAGTATTACACTTTTCCACTGTGGGAAAAAGGAAATATGAACACTAGAAACACACCTCTTCAGGAAACCAAACCCCAGGCTGCGTGCTTCCTTCAAGAACTGCAAGCACAAATGCAGCTGTTGCAGTTCCTACAGATCTGAAAAATGAGCATACTGCATTTATCATAAGTGACAAAGAAACCTGTGCACAAACATTCATGAAATTAACACCAGAGAGCATGGAGGATACGAAAATTATTTCAAAGCTAATACAACACAACATGGCATTCGTAATATATAACTTTCATATATAGAGGGAAAGCAGAAGTTCAATAAATTTAGGCCTCACTTTTTGGAAGTTCGTGTCAGAAATCATGTTCTTAATCTTCTTAAGAATGCATCATCTTCTTAATCTTATTGTTTGCTCTCTATAGCATTTTCTGTTTAAATGAATGCTTATAGAATGCATTACTTAAAAGAAATTAATATCAATTAGATAAATAATAATTTTAATTCATGTCGAGTATAAGGATCACAAAATTTACATGTGCACGCATATCTTCTAGATTGACTTGAATATAATTACAGGAAGGCCAAACCATATAATGACAAGAATATATAATTCCAGTTTTCTAATTTTAAAATTTCTTGAGATTTTTTAAGAATGTATTACATGAAGACAGGCAACAAGAAGATAACAACTAATCACCAGATAAGAAATTAGGCATCTAAATTAAACAATGGTAACAAGACTAAATTCTGAAGGTCATATAATACTTATATTTTTTATAATCAAATATGAAATATACGTTTATATAATATTAGTTCCACAAGTGCAATATTACATAAAGTTTATTGATGAGATATCATATATTTCACTTTAATAAGTATAATATAGAAAATAATAGTAAAATATTGCATTTCAACATATGTCGACATAATTATCTATTGAAAATCATGTAAATAAATGATGCATTAGTCAAAAACAATTTTGATACATGCATGGCTTATACTTACACAGCAAGTCTTTTATGACTATATATGCCAACTGTGTTGCGGCCACCTGAACACTCCAAATCAATCTGTCCAGGAGATGAGAAAGTAAAATTATAAATGGGGATGTACCTATTAGTTTATCTATGTAATTTATAAAGCAACATAACCACAATTTTTGTTTTTGTTTTAACATATAAAAAAAATTCTAGTTTTTTATTTTTTGGGAAACAAAAATGAGCATATATAAGTTCCAAATCCGCTAAACTTTTGCTTGTGCATATTCCATTTTTTCCTTTTTGCCTCACCCTCATTGATACACGTTCTCCAGCAATCCGATCAATTGCTCGAACAAATGGGTCAAACAACTGAACCAAATTTTGGACTCTACCTCTGTCTCTCAAAAATTCCTGCATAATTACTTAGAAGTCATTGAGGTCTACAAAACATTAACATAATATAAAATTAAAAGTTAATGCTAAATTGAATTTAATGATGCATCTCAGAGAATTTTTGAATTTGTTATTAATTAAATTCAAATAAATCCTGGTCCAAGTTTCCTTGAAGTCAAATCCACCTTTATTCTTTTTATTTCTTTTTTTCTAACTTATTCTAATTCTATTAAAAAAGGGATTAATCACATTCTAATTCCACAAAAAAGGGGATTAATCACATATATTTGATTGTATCTCTAATTTTTTTCACTTCTTCCCATGTCAATAACTAAAATGAAAAAAAAAAAAAAAAAAAGTGAATATCAACACATCAGGGAACAAACTGTTGATAAGGAATAAAACAACTGTATTAATATCAATGCATCCGAGAATGAACGGAAATATAGTTTTTAGAACTCACATTTTAAATTCTCCTTTATTTCTTTATTGTAATTTGAAATACATAATTTTGTATTTAATCGGATGGCTATTTAGTTAATAACTAATTGTATTTGTACTTAGAGTTCCTTATTCAAATTGAAATATATGACTGCAAGTCATTAGACTTTCTATATATGTAACAAAAATAATAAGCAAATTTCTGCCCGAGTATTCCCTATTAATATTCATTGGATTTGCATGAAAAATTAGGATTAAAACATAAAGTGGCACCATGCAATATTAATTTTTTATACAACTACAAATAAAATTTCAGATAATTGTAAAAGCATTAACGTACAACAACATAGATGTGAATATACAAACTTGTGAGATACTATAGCAAGTCATGTTTTACAAACTGATGATAAGGCATAAAACAATTGCTCAACGCCACAAAATTTTTCATTTTTCTTTTGATGCGAGGCAATTAAGCAACACCACTACTTTCTATGTATTCATGTATTAGTCAAACTAGATCATGCAGAATAAGATGAATAATTTCGTTATATGTAATAATTTATGATCTAATTATAGTTTGGAAAACAGGGTTGGTAATTTTAGATTTAGGATTTAATTATAAGTAATTTGATAATTTAGGTTTAGGTGTTTGGTTCTTAGGATATATTCCTAGTTGGATTATTTATCCTAGTTTAGTCGTAAGTTATAATTTCTTGTCTTTTAGTAGTTTTAGAATTGTTTGAATCGCCTATACAAAACATATTATCTGTCTTGAGTCAATACTTTTAATATGATTTAGAATTATTAAGAATTTGAGTACAACAACAACAAACTGAGTCTTTTCCCACTAGGTGGGGTCGGCTACATGGATCAAACGATGCCATAAACTTCTATTCAAAACCAAATTTTCAGATATACCATTTAACCAAAAATCTCTTTCAATCACCTCTCCAAGTGTCCTTTTTGGTCTTCCTCTACATCTCCTCACAGGACTAAACACCATTTAGTCAACCTTTTGCACTGGTGCCTCTCTCAGTCTTCTTTGTACATGCCCAAACCTCTCTCAAATTATTAAGAATTTGAGTATTTTTTATAATTTCTCTTGGTTCTTGTTCTACATCAATGGAATAGAGTGATGATATTAGTACATAGAGAGGCGGTACTCTCTGTATACTATTCCACCATTTTTTGTGTCTCGTCGTATACTAGAAAGTATTGCCTCTCTGTGTATGCCAAGCATTACACATGGAATATTTATCCAGTCCAAAACAAAGACTTGATACTTAATGCAAAGCCACACTTGGTAGCAATTAATTAGTAATATAGTGGGTAGCAGCGCAAATGTACTTATATCTAAGTATAAAGCAAATAAATGCTATTTTCTTCTAATCAGGATCGGAAATTTTCTAGCATACTGAAAGCAATTGCACTTATCAGCAAACAAGGTAGTCCAATTGGTTCAAGAGCATACCGCAGGAAAAAGTCTTGTCAGAGCTTCCATTCCCCAATTCCAGAAAAATGGTGCAGTTCCAAATCGAGCACTTACAGATGGCACTCCTAGAATCTCATGAGCACTTCTAACTTCCGGTAAATTCCTGAAAATCATGTATTAAGGTGGAATTGTTGCTAGAAGTGAAGTCTCAAATTTCTAGAGAAAGCAACTATTCAGGGGTAATTAAATCATTTTGTTCTAATCCATATTATCATATAATACTAAACAGAGCCTGAAAGCCCCATTCTGGAAGCTTGGTAAAAAAGAAAGAAAATGAACTTCAGAAGAATGCCAAATGAATTTTACACAAATGAACAAAAAACATGTTCACGGATGATTTTAAGTTGGTTTATAGCTGGGAACCACCGGATGTTCTAACTTCCAATGCATTCTTTATTTTGAAGTACTTACAAAAGATAAACATCTCTTTTTCCAATCCCTTTTCCAAAGTCAATGTTGAGCATTCCACTATATGGCTTCAGTTTGATCTTTTCTCCTAGTTGAAAAGTGCAGCATTATCATTTATCCTACATACAAAATGGTGATTTAATCTAGATAATATAATTAACTTTTGGAAACTCAGTGGACGCCAACCTTTGCTGTATGCAACTACTTCTTCCCCCAATAGTAGAAAACTAGTAGCTAGTATGGTTGGACCAGCACCACCAGTTCCAGCTGTGTAGTAGTAGAACCTGTGATGATCATAACTGCATGTAAGTTGCCATAGAAAGTTCAAGAACCTTAAAAGTACAGGTTAAACTTGCTCCTCTCTTGCCATTCTTGAGCTTTTGGTTTTCTTCTAATTTTCTGCTCACCTTATTTTGTGTTAGACTGAGAAATTAACCAAAAATTCAGTAATGTTTAATATCCATATTGGTTGCAATTACACACAAGATTTTAAATTTTTAAGAAACAACTACAGACTTTTAGTGAGTATAAATTTCCAGGACTTCTAATTATCTTGAATTCCTGTAATCTTTGCCAGGTTTGTAGCACCATAATTCAAAGTTCCCCCATGCATAACGGGCAATCAAAAGCCCATATCTGAACATGAAGCCAGCCTTACCAAAGGCAGCCCTAATACAAATATGCAGGATATTTGGAAATTTTCAATGATTAAGATAGGATGAATACTGCCAAACTGACAAGATGCTGCCACCTAAAGAGCAACCTAGAAATAATATATTGGTCTTTATATACTGGAATGGTAGAACAACTACACAAATGTCATAGTGCTGAGCAGCCTCAGTCTTAAAAGCATATTGACAAACTTATTGCAAAGAAATGAATTAATCAGATGCATAATACCTTGATGTAGACTCATTAACTAAGATGTGAACAAAAAGCTTACAAGTATCAGGAAGTCAAAATTCACTACAAGTTTGGTAAAATTTAATGAACTTGCATGGATAACTGGACATCCTAAAGGCAGGGGAGTGACCATATACACATGAAGTACATGAAGTTAAAATAGAGAGCAACAATAAAAAAAGAAAAAAATACTAAATTTCTGGGACAAAAACATGAGTAATCAATATATTATTACGATTAGCATTACAGGTTATTTTTAGTTAACTCTATCGTTACCAATCAAAGTCTGAGAAAACCATGTGTGTCTTAAGCTATAGTATCAAGTATTCTGAAAAGAAGAAAGTAACTGCATTAAGATCCTCTCAGAATTGATACAAGAGTCCTCAGAAAAGAATCAAAATATACCTTTTCTCTTCTCATTCTTCCTTTCAATAGCAATGTGAAATATATATATCGTGAGTGACAAATTGTTAGGGAACTACAAGTGAAAATAAAATGCATATATGATCTTTATTTATTTAACATTATACAGTCTTTATATTTTCCCAGTCTCTCCCCTCTCTTCTAGATAGACATGTAAAGATAGTTCTAGCTGCAATTGCTATGTTCACCTGGTAAGTTTTGATACATTATTATGCTGTGAAATGCAACTAATAGGCATCTAAATAAAGCACTATAACCTTCTTTCTGCAAACATTTCCCAGACTTCAATTAAGGTACCACTACCCACCATAGCCAGGAACCCACACAAACACATATACACACTGAGCCAACTGGTAAGATAAGTAACAACCTATTGACCAAAACTAGGTAGCTTTAAAGTGTCACCTTAGCTTCTCTGGCTTGTCTTCGCTTTCACTTTCTGCAGCACGGATCAGCTCTGCTGCCATGACTATAAAAGATTGTACAAAGTGTTAGCAACCAGTAAACCAAAGATGCTCAGAAGTAGATGCGAGAAGTTTGTTTATTATCCCAATAAACCATGATATGCCCTGACTGCATGTACTCTTGTATCTGTAGTATCAAGCTGGTTTGACTCGAGAAGTCAGCTTCATAATAAATAACCCTAGCATATTTAAAATCCTAAGACAGGGCACCCAACAAGGTTCAGTGCGGGCTTACAAGACTGAAAAAGTTGACATGCGTCCCTAGATACAATTCATCCTAAAGCAATAAAGACTAGTAGCTCAATATGTCGGCCCATATTCATTTCTTTTTTTTCTTTTTCTGTACATGATCAATCACTCACAACCCAATCATTATGGATCATGCCATGCAACATATGCAACATAATTCACTCGATCAAAGTTACAAAAGTTTGTGTCAGTTTCAAGTATAATAGAGGTACGTGCAAACAAACCTTGAAAGTACATTCAAACCAACTACAGAAATTTAATTTTTATACTCTAACTTTAGAGGCTGGCAGGCAAGACTCTTTTTACTGGACAATCAACATAATGTCCCCTTCAGTATATTTATTTGTTCATTAAAGTTTATCATACATTAGTGATCCAATTAAAGTGCAGAGGTAAGCACCATTGCTCACTCCGGGGTATATTCCTCCAGTTGTTACAGCTGGAACATTTGCGTCTAATGCCTGACTCAATAAGGATTTTGCACGCCATGCATAGCTTGTATCATCACAAACATCAATATATGCAGTCTGTACCAAGAGATGTACCAAAAACAAATTAAACAGAAAAGATAAAAAAGTATACGTAGAGGCAAGTCATACACATGTATGGGTGCAAATATTTTGAAAGATACAGAAACCAGAAACCAGAAACCAACGATTCTTGAATATGTAGGTTACCTTTTTCTCACCTTGGTCTTTATTGCAGCTTCAAGTACACTACACCTTTGTACCTGTTGGAACGGCCCAGCAGCATGAACTACAAGATCCACATCTGAATAGAAATCTTTAAGAATGAGACCAAAAGTTGCAAAAAATTGCAGGATTTATGTGGGAAAATAGAGAGAACAAAAGCGTCCTTACTTTACATATTGTTTTGCAAGAATTATGTGGGAAAATAAGGGCGAGGTGAGAAATGAGAACATGAAATCGTATAGAAGAAAAGAATATTTATATCAGCAAAGCCAATTTAGCGCCTAAACTGTAAACAACATATCAGCACTTAAACATTAAATTGGGGGCCGAGGAGATTGCCGAGCTCATATAATGAGAAAGGCTTTTGTCATTTACCATCTAAAGCAGTTTCCAGTGATTTTGTGTCGTCTATGTTAACTTGAACAAACTCTGAATTGCCCCCAAGTTTAGCCACCACAGCTGCACCTTTTTCTCTGTCACACCCCCAAAACAATTCACCATAAGCAACTTTTTCACGTTTCTCGTTCTTCTTCAAAGGAAAAGCATATTATGTGAATCTACTAACCTGTTACGGCCAGCAACGATGATTCGAAGATCGGGGCAGACGTTAGAGAGCGCAATGGCGGTGGATCCTCCGACCCGACCCGTTCCACCCAAGACTAAGACTCTGGAATTGCGGGACTTCTCCGAAAGCTGAACCCTGTCGATGCTGTTGGCTTGCTGTTGGCTGCTGACTCTCGCAATCGCACGTACCTTCAATGGCATTGACAGCCATTTCAGAGGCCATGAAGTTGGCGCCATTGACAAACCTTCAAGGTGAGTTTTCCTCAATCTCTTCTCAATTAGGCGGTTGTGTTATTATCTCTGATCACTTTATCTTTGCTGCCACGTGGCGTCATAAATTTTGGTTACTGACTTGGCGGAAGGAACACCACCCAATCATTTTTATCTCTTTTATTTACACTATTTTTTATTCAACTTTTATTTCATTTTAACGAGGGACAAAAATAAGAGACTACAAACTCTCATTTAATTAAAAGTATTAATACCTTACAGATTATTTTATAAACTATTAAATTTATGTAACTTTAAATTTAATATATAAAATTTAATAAATTAAATTATTTAAATAAATATTTAATAAAACTCAATTTAAAAATAACAAAATTAAAAAAAATTGTTAAAAAAAATTATATTAATTATTTTTCTTCTTTGAAAAAAATAATTTTCGATTGCTGCTTAAAAAAATCATAAATTTCACCTAAAAAATATAATATTAGAATATAAATACTAAACGAACACATTTTCATATTTTATTTTATTAAAAACTCTCTCTCAACACGTAAGGACTGCTTACTTGGCACTTCCCGAATTGAAAAAAATAAGAAACTAATTGGTTTTTGACTTGAAACCATAATAAAAACAAATAGTTGTGTAGGACAAACTCGAGTAAAAATCCTGATAGCATACTAACAGCACCAAGTAATCATTATACAAAGAAAAAAAATTACAAGCCATTGCATCTCAACAGACACCCAACAAGGCCACAACTACACCTAGGGTTTCAGCAAGGCCAAAAACCAGGACACCTTGGAACAGCAGAAGAGATCAGATGCTATCAAAAGCAATATATAAACAAATTAAACTGAAAATAAAACCAAAAATGAAATAATGATCAAACACTGAGAAGAGTCTCCAAGGCTTCAAAGAAAAGTGACGACGTTTCAGGGCTTGGAGTCTTGATTGCACATTTGACGCCAGGGTTTCCAACCACAGTGGTAAGTTCAATTAAGAATGGTATACCTCGAGGGATTTTAACTGAGAAGTAAAAGACGTCCTGGTTTGCATTCTTGCGTTTTGCAATGAAGAACATGTTTGATGCAGCCAATCGGTCTAGCGTTGCTTCCACATTACCAATCACAATGGCCGGGAAATCCTTGGTTACCTCATTTGAATCAGGAAGGGACCTCCAAGTCTGCAGCATAGTTAATTATCAGGTTTCCATTTCTACATCCAAGTACAAATCATCAAATGTAGCAAAATTATTGTTTTGTTTATAAGGTTCACACTGGATTCAGCACTAATCGCAAATTATATAGCTCATCTTGAGCAGCATTGTCATGCTGAAATAATCCATGAAAAAAAAACAAAATTTTGAAATTTTAAACTAAGTGGGACCTGTTGTGGTTCAATAACAGGATCAAAAGAATGAAAAGGCATACCTCCAGAAAACTGGCACGTTCCATTCCGCCATCCTCAGTAAAAAAAACATGCAATGAGATTTTGTCATTGAAATACCACACAGGCTGTTGATTGTTTTTGACAGCAACCTGCAAAAGTGAGTTTGGAGGACCTTGGGACATATTCTGGAACATAACCATAGGCAAAAGTACCCCAGCCGATGTTCCAGGTTGCAGCTGTGGAACCTGGCAAAGAGATATCTTTTAGAATTCAAATTGATAGAAGCAATCTAGTAAAACAATATATGCAATAATAACCTGCAGGGGTCCAGCAGCCGCAAGACCAAATGTGTTCTTGTTAAATTGAATCATAAAACCATCAAGTGGAATCTGGGAGTTGTTATCAAACAACAAACTGTAAAATATTTGACCATCTCGCCTTGTCAGCTGTGCACTGATTTGTAAACCTTGCCCAGTCGCAGCAGGCAGTAATACGGGCAATGGAGGCCTGCAAACAGGGCACAAGATCTGGTTCAGTTTGAGTTTATCAATAGCAGAATTAGTGATGGTGTTCGAACTTCTCAGCTGTTGCAGATGTTAATGTCTTTCCAAAATAATATCTAACGATATTTTATTATCTAAAACTCAACCAAAGAGATTTATATCTTGAATATATCACAATATCACAAAATTTATCACCAATCACAAATTTGTAAACTAATCTTACAAAGCAGGTTACGTGTCACCATTCCAGTGTAGATTTCTCTTCAAACAGTATACCACAAAATTATCAGAATGATCCCTGATATCACTTACCCAGTAGGAGTAGCTGGCTGATCAAGAGGAACAAGAGAATTGTTATCCATGCCAATTAAATCACCAAGTAAATCTGGAACAGGTGCAGGAGGTGGAGATGTGCCTGGTGCAGACACTGCAGATGCAGGTGTTGATTGCCTGGCAGTAGGCGGTGATGCAGGACCATCAGCTGGATGTGCGGGTGATTCAGAATACCCTGTTTCGCTTCCCTCAGGATAGTCTTCATCTTCAATTCTCTGGGCTGATGTGAGTACACGGGTTACAAATGCATCTGGAGGCTTGTGATACACAGAAGATAATGTCGCAATGTTGGCAAGTAGTTCATCAAGAAGAGAGGAATCAAGTTGGTTTGAGTCATCAGTTATCACAGGCTTCTCAGCTAACACAACATCCTTAGCTGCCTGAGGAGACATGTTAGATTAATCATATGTACAGCTCAATAAACAATAAAAAAAAGAATAAAATAAAATCTATTACTGATAATGTTAATAGAGTCAGAGCACTATAATCAATAGCCAAAACCTCAATCCTAGACGCCAAGATGTGTATACCTAGCAGTTTGCAGATAATGACTAAAACAGTTAAGTCCTTTGCAAGGCAGCAACAATTGACAAGTTCAGTTTGCTTATCCAATCTTTAGTTAGATATAAAAGTATTCTCATATTAGTCCTCCAACCTAGTTATAAATATTAAATTTATGCACCTCAACTAAGTGCATGCATATAGGCACTAACAAAAATAGAAGAAAACTGAATTTCAAATTCAAGAAATCATACCTCAGGATCTGTTGATAGGAGACGCCAATATATGTATGCACGATCTCGTAAATCAGGATTATCTGTCTCCACAGTGGCATTGTTCAAGACAACCTGTAAAGGTGAACTATTAAGTTAAACCTGGCACACAAGATGTAAAGGATGTAAACATATCCAATATATATATATATATATATATATATATATATATATAATATATATATATAAAGTACAGAAAGCAGACCCCAAACTAAAGCAAAAAATAATAAAATGCCAGTCTGGGAGCTTTTCCAAATAAAATTTCAGATGCACATCAAACTTCAATAAAGCATACGTACATACAGACATATACATATATATATATATATATATATATATATATATATATAACAACACATAGAGCCTTATACCACTAGCTAAGATCAGCTACATGGATCAAAGGTACTATTGAATTCTATCTGAAACTAAGTTTTTAAAAATATTATTTATCAAAAGATCCCTTTTAATAATTTCTTTAAGTGCCCTTTTTAAACTTACTCAATCTCTTTTCATAGGATTAAAAACCATTTGATCAATTTTTTTCACTAGAAGTTCTAACGGTCTTCTTGTACATGCCTAAATCACTGTAACCGAGTTTCCATCATTTTTCCTATATTGGTGCAACACCAACTTTTGCTCGAATACAATCATTTTAAATTTTATCATTTCTCATATATCCACCCATCCATTTCAACATTCTTATCTCTGGTACCCCCATTTTTTGTATTTGTTGACCCTTCAAAATCCAACACTCACTATCATTGAACATAGTTTATCTCATAGCATTTCGGTAAAACTTTTCTTTAAATTTGTTAGATATTTTACAATCACAAATGTAGTATGACATCCCTATCAATCTCTTCATTATTTTGTAAAATCAATCCAAAAAATTGAAAGGTTGACACTTGTGGTATGATCTGCTTCTATTTCATTTTTTATGAAAACATGCAGACATTTAACTCCTTGTGAAGATGGTGGAAGAAAGATAATGAACTTACCAAGAACAAATAGCATGCACAATTAACTGAGAAAGACATCTAGATATTGAGATTAAAATGAAGAATTGCTCACATACGCCACTTAAGAAAAAGAAGGCAATGATTACAAAGATTGTATACTTAGCACAAGAGAATTCCAGCTTGAATTTGGTAGAAAAACATCCAAATGGGAGATTTAGGACAGGCTAGGTACATGTGAAATTTAAATGAATGAAAACAATGTCCTGATAAGTTTTAATCATCCATTTTTGCTGATGCTCACCATATGTTCAAATACTTCATATAGGTACCTAAATAAGGGATCCCAGATCCAGAACTGTGATTCAGAGTGGAAAAATATGAAAATAAATTGTGCTAAGGGAAGTTTGAGAATTCTAAGGCAAAAATACGGCCAGAGCACACAGAAGTGGCTGCCAAGTTTTAGTCAGCAGAAAAAAAGTAAGTGAATTGATAAGCTTCCAGATATTGATTTACTTCCCATTGATTATTTAAACTAGCCAGGCAATTTGTGCTGTTATCAAACATTTTGGTAAACAATAACCCAGAGAAGGAAGAGCATGAAGGATGCTGAAATAAATGAGGATGACACACCTTCATTTAGCACCTAGAGTTATAGACTGGAGCTTTCCCCCTAATCATAAGGCTAGGACCGCTCTACTAATTGTTCTCCTAATAAATCATATTTATTGCCCCAATGAATTAGCATAGTCAATGATTTGTAAAATAAGATCCAAGGGCTGCTAATTGCAAAAGCCCAACACCTACTTAAGAAATTCAATCACTCAAATACAAACTGCAGGAAGAAAAATCATGCCTAATAAGCTATAACAGATGCATACTCCTGCACAGACTTTCTTGATATTGGATAATAAATAACTTAATGATTAGGCTCCTGAATGCAGCACATTTTCAAAAACACAATACTGGCTACTGTATCTCAACCCATCCCACAAAAAAGCCAATACAAAAGAGAGGAGACCAGTGGGGAGGAGGTAAAGCAATTGTCACTGTTAGTAATCCAATATCATTATTTTGCAATCACAAAAATAATATACAGCTATTTTATTTTGTACAACTTAGATTTATTTGGATACTCCAAGGCTCACTTACACAACTAAAATGTGAAAAAATGTTACAACAACAACAACAACAACAAACCGAGCCTTTTCCCACTAGGTGGGGTCGGTTACATGGATCAAACGACGCCATAAACTTCTATTCAAAACCAAATTTTCGGATATACCATTTAACCAAATATCTCTTTTAATCACCTCTCCAAGTGTCCTTTTTGGTCTTCCTCTACATCTCCTCACAGGCCTAAACACCATTTGGTCAACCTTTCGCACTGGTGCCTCCCTCGGTCTTCTTTGTACATGCCCAAACCACCGTAACCGGGTTTCTGTCATTTTCTCCTCAATAGGCGCCACCCCAACTCTCTCCCGAATATAATCATTTTGAATTTTGTCTTTTCTTGTATGTCCACTCATCCATCTCAACATTCTCATTTCTGCCACCCCCATTTTTTGCTCTTATTGACCTTTCAAAGCCCAGCACTCACTACCATAAAGCATAACTGGTTTAATAACAGTTCGATAAAACTTCCTTTTAGCTTGGTAGATATTTTGCGATCACAAATAACCCCCGATGCGTTTCTCCATTTCATTCATCTAGCTTGGATCCTGTGTGAAACATCCCCATCAATCTCTCCATTACTTTGTAAAATCGACCCAATGCACCGAAACTTGGACACCTGTAGTATACTCTGCTCCCCAATTTTTATCTCTAAATCGCTATTTTCTCGCCTCTTGCTAAATTTACATTCCATATACTCTGTTTTATTCCGACTTAAACGAAAACCCTTTGATTCCAAGGCTTCTCTTCATATTTCCACTTTACAATTCACCCCTTCTCTTGTTTCCCCTACTAGGACAACTAAAATGTGAACAAATGTTAGCGTAGTAAATTCTTTCCATGACATCGATCAAATGCTACAACATTACTCCATTGTCAAAGTTTTATTCACTTTCAATTTTAATCCTGACTTAGATTTCCTTCATCAGTTTGATCATTTTTGCCCTATAAAATTGCCAGATAAAAAGGCCAATTTGATATGCAATTAAAACCAAACCAACATATTATTATCAAACGACCAGATCAGTAGTTTAGGAGTATAAACAAAGGATAAGTATTAAAGCAACCGCATCTATTTCATCATGTGAGTTTCTTCAAATGGTGTTCACACTAGCACAAAAGAACCCTTACTCCAAACTTATCAAACAAGCACATCTGTGACAATTTGTCATGAAGATACAATCGAAGCAGGTGCAAAGATATACTCCATTCAAAATGAAATACTGTAAGACACAAACTGTTGTTAATAAACACTAGTGTATGGACAGCACATAGTAGTGCTGAGTGCCTGCCAACTCTCAAATCTTTTGTTTATTGATTTTAAAAAATAGTGAAGCTAAGATTTTGAGTAACTACCCACTACTCATAGCTTCCTATTTAGTGTTTTATATTGTGAAAAGACCAAAAGTCTGGTTCTGGCATTATATACTTGTACAGATGCATAGATTATACAAGGCAGTACCTGAATCATCTGTTGTGGACCCTCAGTTGGCTTCTTCAGGAAAAGTTTGACTGTAGCAGTCAGCAATTGTAATTGGACTTGTGCAGGCTCTTCAGGGAAACTTTCTAAGAAACTTTCAAGGAGCTCATCAGCATTGTCAATTCTTTCCGCATATTCCCCAATTATCCAGATCATTGATGCCTGTCCAGAAAAAATAAGGTGATGCAAAGATAATTGCGCAAGAGAATTCATAATGAAAATTACAAAGGCACTACAGATACCTTGGCTTCTGGCTCATCCAAGGTATCTAAGCTTTCACAAAGTGTCGCAATAATGGACTCATATCTGCAAAGTAGATAAACATTCAAATAGAGTTGAAATATAAAGTAATGAAACTATGCTATCTTCCCTCCCAAAGAAAATCTAGGAAAGAAAATAGCATTACGTGTTGGGGTATCTTCTAAATATATCTTTGATAACTATGATTGCCTCTTGAACTACATAATTCACTTTTATCTTGATCAACTCAAGTAAAACACTGATGCATCGTTCAGCTGCTCTCTCTAATTTGATGGCACAACGACCAATTGCACGCACAGCCTTTCTAACAAAATCTACATCAACTTCTGTGGCATATTCCTTAAATTCCAATAAAACCTGCAGACATTTAAAATCAAAAGGGTAAAACATATTAAAACAGATCCGATACTTGATATACCAAATATAGTGGCTACAAGCATTAATGAGTTTTAAAAGATAACATGTTTTACTGCATTAAATGGCTTATCTACATTGTAACAGTGCCATTCAGTACCAAACAAATGAAAGACATGCAAGTCTCATAAATGTGACAGGATAACTTCCTACCATATCTTTTGTCAAAATTTTTCATATTGTTGATATAGGAGATAATTAATTCCAAAGAAAAAGGAAAAAAAAAATGAACTGACAATAATATTATGGATAGCATACCTGGTCTATATTTCTATCTGAAGCAAGTTTTATCATGATTTCTAACTTTTCCATTTTCACATAGATGGGATCATTGTACTTGCAAAAAAACACCTGCAAATAGAAGAAGAGCTACATAAGCATCTTCATCTTCCACGGCTGAGTACAATATAAGATCTCTTCACTTGTATCCAAGGGCATAATTCAGTGACATGATTACAATTATATTCAAACTACCTTAATTTCATGAGCAAGAATTGTTGGTCTCCTTTGTACTATAAGATTGATATTCCGAAGGGCAACATATTGTATCTCAGGTTCTGCAGAGAGTAATGTCACAAGGGGAGGAGCCATCTTTTTGCAAAGATTCCGAACCACATCAGTACTGGTAATAAGCTCCATTTGTTGAAGGATCATCTACAAGACATAATAAACTACAGTTAGCAAACCGTAAAAACTCTGACTCATCAATTTCTTTTTCCGCAACAAGGGACAAAAGTTTATGACTTTTCTTACAACTTAATTTTCTGGTTCAGGGAAAAGCAAGAAGAAGAAGATTACGTATGAGGATACGTGCACTGTTTAGAGTTTATGATTAGAATGTTAGGCTACAATTATAAGAAGCAAGAATCTCTTCATTTTCCACAAGATAGACTTGTGTTCCAGAACCCCTTTTGGCTTAAAATTCATGGTTTTTTTTAAGGAGATTCCTCTATTGATTTGTAAAACGAATTGGATTTGAAGCTGATAATTTGTTTTTTCTTGTTTATCCTTTTAAGTACTTCTGCAAGTGCAACCCACACTCAAAGGATAATCCTCCCTTTTTGTTGTCTCTTCTGAAGCATGAAGCTTGACATGCATTAATGCAGGATAACAAGTTACAGAACATATCACCTTAACAGCTGACAGTACAACTGCACAATTGGCATGCTGTAACCGTGGAGTAACTCGTTCTACTATGTTTTCTGCCTCACGAGCATCAGCTGCCTTATATCTAGAAAGAGCATCTAATATAAAAACTTGACCCCATCTGCACATTAAGTATAAGTAAGTGGTGTCAAACATATGAACCAACATGTGATCATAGGTACACAAAGCGGGACAACGTCAGACAATAAGTAAAAGAATGGCAAGTAAAATGCACAACTAATATGACAACATAATGTTAGTGGGATATATTGATTTATGATACGAGAATTTACTTCCACTACAACAACAAAGATGCACAAAAATGATTGGCGCCAATTACTGCATGTTAAAAAGTCTGATATGTGACTGGTTGCTCTGAGAGAAACCAAATGACTCCAACAAACCCGCACATTTATTTGGCGTTACTTCTCTGGCAAAGGTGTTTTTCAAACTGATTCAATTACTAGATTCTTGATCCAAATGATATTCATTTTTCATTAAATTCCATTTACTGCTACATATTCTATTACATTTCTTGATAACATCTTAAATCCTCTCTAATTTGTATCAGTCTTTTTGCGAAACTCTAATTCAAGACCATACATGATCAACCTTCCACAAACTTATCCCTCAGTTGATAACAATGCTGCCTTTTGACAAGATCCTCAGTTATCTTTTTTGCTATCACAGTGCCACTTATTCAGTTCAAGATCATTTATGTCTAATGCCAATTCATTGACATTTTGCATCAGAACAATATCCTCACTGTGCAATCTTAATAAGCATACATTACACAGAGGACTCCATCCTGACTTTTCCAATTCATGCTCTGCCTAATTCTACGACCCTGTCCTTGTCAAATGCAAAAAGCACAAACTATAAACATGTCTATAAATACAGAGTATCTAATGAAAATGAATAAGATACTGAAAAGAGCACAAATCAATTAGTAGACATATCTACACAATGCCACTTTGTAAGGTAAAATTAGAAAGTGCATCTACACTTTCCAACAACAGGCACACACACAGAAACAGAAAGAATAATAAAACATGCTTATAGGGCTATGATTAGTAGTGAAGATAAGGACAAAGAACCACTTTTCCATATTAATTACAGTAAATGGAATTTCTTGTGTATAAATCCTTTTTCATAATAGTTTGAGTACATGAGACTTTGTATGTGGAATTCATCAGGACTGTCAACCCATTTTTTCAAGTTTAATGGCTGCTAAAATGGATTATCAAAGTTTATTGCATATGATAAACGTAAAAATCCATAACAATTTAGCAACAAAGGGTAAGATAAAAATTTAGTCTACCATCCCCCTCCATGCCCTCATTCTTAGAGGTAGAGCAGCAGCATTAAAACCAAACTCAATGTATTTTCATTTTCTTGCAATTTGAAAAAAAATATCATAATAACTTACTCTGTACATTCATTTAAAGCAGTGAGTAGCTTTGAGAGTGTGTGACTAGTGATCTCAAAGATGGGTCTACTACTATTTTCTTGAATTTCAGCAAGCGCCGCCACAGCATTGGCTACAACCATTGGATTATTATCAGATATCAAATCTTTCAGAGATTCCAAAAATCCCCTGTCCTCAACTAACTCTGCATTTATGTCATAAAGTTTGGCAACACAAATGGCTGCTGTCTTACGGACATATGGATCATCATCCTGTTAGGACATCATATGAAAGTAAGGGTTAATAAAGAAAAATAATCCATGGCATTGAGAACCAAATAGTAAGAAGTTCAAATTTTGAAGCAATAATAAACATATAAAAATTATCAAAGCATGGTGTAAGGACCTTTAGGCATCTTTGAAGGGGATCACACAGGTACTCAGTAATTTTATCAACACGAATGCAGCCCATTGTCCGCACAGCTAAAGCACGAATTAAAGGATTTGGATCTTGTGAATCCTGCCAAACATTCATAAAAACAGTAAAAAAGAACATTCTTAAAATAAGTTAAAAACACAAAGTTACTACTTGAATTAGCCTCCACTTGAAAATTATGGGCAAAAAACCAATTAACAAGTATAACAAGTTATTATCGTAGAAAAACATTTGGCATTTTATAGCAGGCCGAAAATTGATACAAAATGGCCTAAAGCACAGACTCTCTTTCTGAAAAGGACATCCTCAGCTAGGATTAAGGATTTGGAATGAACTGCCCCAGGTGAAGTAGAATTTTTCAAATTTAATATTGGGAGAAGATTGGCCAGAAACAATAGTATATTACCACACTCAATATCGGCATCGTTAACCGTCAAAGTTGGAAATCAAACTTTTAAACAGAAATAATTGAGCAAGAACTACATGATTGATGATTACAAAGAAGCAGACCAAAAACAACAAGTAAGAGGAAGGAACAGAAACAAAGGATTCATTTTTTATTCCAAATTTACCTTCACAAATGTATTTACTGCAAGTATTGCTAGGTCAGGCTGGCTTTTAGCATAATTGATCAGATATAAGTAGACCAACTTTTTCAGCTCCAAATTTTCTGTTTGCATGCAATTCACAACATCTGTGAACAACGATGACACATCCTTCCCCACAGTCATCGCAGCAATCACTTTCTTTACAGCATCCTTCCTTTTATCCTGCAAAACATATAAGAAGAATGGTTTTTGCATACTTTCTGATGTACAATTTTCAACCACAGCCATAAAGAGGGCTAACAAAAACTTAAGACAGAAATGCAACACAAAGAGTTCCAAGAAAACATGAATAACTTTGATGAATCAGTAATTACATTATCATCAACTTTTAATCAGAACATCAACAAATCGCTCCAAGATATTAATCAACGCAAGGTAGCAACAGCTAACAACATGCTGAACTAAGAAATTCCAGAGGGAAAAACAGACGATGAAAAATTAAATATGCAAACAAAAAAAAAAATTCACAAGGATTTCCTCTATTTTCTCTGTGTTCGAAATCCCAAAATTTCAGGTTTTAATCCCAAAATTCAACTTTTAAAAGGAGGCCTGCCAATTGCGCGTCAGTAAGTTGATATCATACTATGACTAAATATGTGAACCTAAAACATAAATCAACAGTTTAAGTCTACAAACATTGTTATAAAACACCGTTCAAATTTATTCCACCACTAATTATCTATCAGCCATTATCATAAATCTTGTAAACATAGAATCGAGCTCGTCTTAATTCAACGTCAAATTAACTTGTACCCAAGAAAACCGATAAAGCAAATACTCAGGAAAAAACAAACGCAATATGTTCTGTGAAGGATCCAGAAATGACAAAGTAGCACAGTAACATCAAGTACCCCCGACGTGCATCCAGAAATGACAAGAATCTATGAATTTGAACAACAACCCAGAACTTCAAATCAAGGGAAAAGCGCAAGAGATCTGCCACCCACGAACAATTATTTGTATATGAATACAACAGATCGGTAACTTTTGAATTGAGAAATGCACGGGAGGTACCTTGTACTGGGAATTGAGCTCCTCCTTCAGCTCAGGGATTTCACCCTTTTTGGTGGTGGAGAAGTACTTGGAATCGTTCCTACTCATCTTCGACGAGTTTCCTTGTGTGCACAACTTCTTCCCTGCGAGATTAGTCCCAAAAATGGGATGCCAAGCCGGTTTCAAAGTAAAAACCGATAGCTGGAACAAAGGCCAACGAGTTTATGCTCCCGTTGAGACAATGAGAGAGACTGAACAAGGCGTAGACTAAACGACGTCGTCGGTTGTGATTAGTAATCGGATTTAGGATAGGCCCTCGCTGGCCGTGGGACGAGACTTGCGACTAGTCCAACCGTGTTTTTTTGTAAAGATTAGTGCAACCCGACCCTCAGATTGCGAATGGGCGCGCAACGAGTCAAATCCCAATAACCCAACCCGTAAAGTTTTTATGTTTTGGTTTACATTTTTTTTATTTTTATAAATTAAATTTTAATAAAAATTTATTTTTAAAAATTTATTAAGATTCATAAATTAAAAAATATGTAAATAATTTATAAAATATTTTATAAATAATTAATTACCCAATTTGATAGAACTTCTTTTTCTTTAAGTAATTGGTTGTTGAATCCCCAATCTGAATGGTTCGAAGTTGGTGGGCCTAGGCACTCTGAGAGGCGACGGAACTGGAACCAGACCGGAGCAGTAGAAGAGCAAAAGATAGGGCAAGAATGGACAGAAATCATACCTCGAGCCATTGTCATTCACATAGTCACATAATTTCCCTGTCACTCTTTTTGTTTTTTTGATAAATGCAAAGTATCCTCTTTTGAAAGTAGTTTTTTTTATTGTGTTGTTGAGCACCTGAAAATAAATTTAACTTCCAATAAGAATTCTTTCCAAAAAAAAAAAAAAGAAAAGTGAAGAACTCTTTCAACCAATATAGATATTTTGTACAAGATGGAGAGGGACCTTCAGGTGCCCAACTTTATTAGTTCTCTTTTATGAAAGTAGCTATTGCTATCTATAACTGCTGTCCATCATTAGGAATAATAGGTGGCTAACTTAATAGCTTTTGTTATTTGATAACTATTGTCTTATAATTAATATCACAGACTCACAATAAATGAGAAATTTAAACATATATGTAGGTAGGCCATGGATTCAGATTTTTTTTCTAGTGTGAATATTAATATAAATAATTATAAAATAAATATTTTTATTGTATCATAATAATATATTATTTTAAATTAATGTCTAATAAAATAAAGAAGATAAAAGAATAACATGCATGAATGTTGCCTAAGTGGTATAATCTTTTGTATACAATTGTAAAATTTTTTTTATCCTTTATATTATTAAAGATGTCTTTCTCGGTATAAGTAATCAAATAATCATTCAACTATTTATTTTTTATATAATTACAAATTTTACTTTTTGTAATATTTATTGCAAAGAACTCTTTTAACAAATATAACTGCAACTAGTGAAATCAAAACTAACTTAATAAATAAGTATGCTAATAGATATATAATATTTTTACTTGTTTTAAATCAATTATTAAGAGAGTTAATCAATATCTTTTAATTTTTAAATATCTTTTTTTTAAGCATGCATCTAAGATATAATTTTCAAGTTAATAATCAACTGTAAAATTTTTAATTGCAAACAAAGTTATATGAATAAAATTGAGTCCTGTGTATTAGTTTTTCCTCATGAATCCTTTGAATTTAAGCATGTGACACAAAAAAATAATTTAATATTTATCTCATTAAAATAATTATTCAACTTTTAAATATATCTATCAATTACTTTTTTTAAATTCAACTTGAAAGCAATATAAATTTAAAATTTTAAAAATCTTAAGTGGGCACTTCTTTATTTTATTACGTGAACACTTCATTATTTTGTCATGTGGACACTCATTTATTTGATATATATATATATACATATTAAAAATTTAAAAATCTCATGTGAGCACTTACCTACTCACTAATATACATGGATTTGCCCTTCCGATGACTACCTTCAGAGATATTTCTAACATTCTTTCACTTGACTCACATATATTATTAAATAATCCATTTATGACAGTTGAATTAACATGGCCTAATTTACTTTTCTATCACATAATGACTACAAGTCATAGCACAATGTTCATATAGGAAATTATAAACATGAATCATGGCAGTGATGCTAAACATGGTGAACATTTCCTTTCAAGTATTACAATGTTTAATCATTTATACATGAGCATGACTAATTCATTGTCCAACTTTATTAATCATGATCTTTATCCATGACAATCTTAATTTGCCTGTAAAACTTATGCTTGTTACAAATAAATGCAACAACCCATATGTCAAAAAATTTTTTTTGAGCTTTTAAGTCCCATAGATGCATGTGATCCTAGAACACTTCAACCAGTAACCCTTTAGTCATAGGATCAATAATCATTAAATCAGAGTTTATATGTTCAATAGCAACAATTTGCCTCTTGACATTGTCTCTGACTTTCAAGTATTTGATGTCAATATGCTTAGTTCAACTTCTTCTTTAATTATTCTTTGGAAAAAGAATACCATAGCTGAGTTATCACAATAAACCTTTAGTGGCCTTTTAATGGAATCAATCACTCTAAGGCTAGAAATGAAACTCTTCAACCATAAGTCTTGTCATGTTGCTTCATAACATGCAATACATTTTGCCTCCATGATCATCTGTGCAACAATGCTCTATTTTTTACTTACCCAAGATATAGCACCTTCTGCTAAGAGAAAGATGCATCCTGAAGTGGACTTTTGAGAGTTTATGCATCTACCATAGTCAGAATTTGAATGCCCAATCACTTCCAATTAATCAAAATGCTTGTATGTCAAATTGTAATCTTTGATTCCTTGAATATATCTCATAACCTTCCTAGTGACTTTCCAATGATCTATGCCATAATTACATTGATATATTTCCAACATTCCTACTATGAAACAATGTCGGGTCTAAGGTAGACTTGTGCATATAGAAGGCTTCTTATGGCTTAAGCATATGATATGCTTTTCATTTGTTCTTGTTCCAATGAGTTTTATGGACATTAATTTTGACTAAATTTGTTCCCTTTGACTAGAGGTGCCATAATTGGTGAACAATCTTGCATTCTAAATCTCTCTTAAACCTTTTGGTGTAGGCCTTTTGAGATAGTTCTAATGTCCTTTTGAACCTGTTGTTAGAAAAAATTATATATGAAGACAACAAAATATAGCATTGAAGTGTGAAATTACATTATCTTTAGTGTAATATTAGTTTTATATTAAAAGTAAGTTACCCAATGATACAACAAAACCCCTAAAAACTTTTTTTAGAGATAGTGAATGTTTGTTCTAAAATAAATTTGAAATTCCTAATTTATAGACATAAAAAGACACTTTTAATCAGTTGTATTCATCTAATTTTGATAGACATGTATATATGTTCATAATAGACATAATTCTTTGCCTTCAACAGACATAACCATCTATTCTCAATTATCAATTCTTAATAAACATAATTGACTATTTTCAACAAATATGACTATCTATTATAATAGTTTTTTTAAATAATGACAATAAAATTAAAAGTTAATTTTATTTATTTTCTTTTTTAACTCAAGGCCCCAAGTGTCCATCATAGATTTTTAAATATCTTTGATTTAGCAGCAATTTAATTTGGGTTATATTATAGGTTGTAATCCATATATTATATTTTAACCTTAGCTATTTATTGCTATTTATATAGCTTTTAATATTTATAATTTTATCCAATGTGGAGCTTTCTTTTTTTTATTTACAAACCATTTAACATTCCCCTATTAGTTTGTAAATTAGTTTATTCACAATAAATATAGTGCATATAAGAAGGTTTTAAACCTTCAAATTAGTGTTAAGTATCTAAAGATGTTAGTGAAGTACTTAATGTCTGAAAATTAAACAATACTCTTTACTTATATGATTGAAGATATCACACACACCAAATTTATTAAGATTCTCCAAAGAGGTTTTTACTGCCCTAGCACTATCTAGATGGCCATGTGCTAAGCAATTTCAATTTTTGTAAAGATTTCTTAAGGTTAAACTTATTAAACCTTTGTTGAAGCAGCACCCTTCATATTTACATAGGTAGAGTTTATTTCATTGTCCTTATTACTATAGATAATCTTTAATCAACTTTGTTAAGAGCTAATCTCAACTTCTCAAATGTAACAGTGAGCACTAACCTTAAATTTCATGAGACTCCTCTTAATTAGTGTTAAAATAGACACTTATCAATAACTTTCTATTACCCATTAAACTTTAGTAATTACTAATTTGGTAATTCAAAATTGGGTTTTCATCATTGGTGTCTTGAGGGTTTAGTTTAGTCCTATACAATGTGTTATCCTACACATCATATCTCTTCGTAAGGACTTAGTAAGAGGAATAGCCAAATTATTTGCTGATTTCACATAGAGAATTAAAATGGTACCACTTGATATCAATTGTCTAATATAATCATACCTTAGACTAATATGTGTTGACTTTCTATTATACATGTTACTGAAAGTGCAAGACATTGCAGCCTCACTATATAATGTATGGAAAGAAGTGGCATTGGTTGTGGCCACAACTTAATATCAAACAATATATTCTTAACCACTTAGCTTCCTTTCTTGTAGCTGCCAAAGTAATAAATTTTGCCTTTATAGTAGAATACGCATGGTAGGTTTATTTCTTTGATGTCTGACATATTGCACCTATAGCTAGTGTAAATATTCAACTTATAGTTGTAATACTTTCACCAGCTTTTGTTATGTAGCTTGCATCTGAATAACATTCTAGTACAAAAGGAAAACTTAAATAAGATAATTTTAAGTTTGCAATGCTCTTAAGGTAGCCAAATACCCTTCTAACTGCTTTCCAATGTTCTATATTAGGACTATTTGTAAATCTTGACAACTTGCATACAACAAAAGTAATGTCTTGTCTTATACAATGCATTACATATATTAATTTGCTCATAACTTTTAGGACTATTTTTCATAAGTTTTACACTAGTATTATATGGAGTACTATATTCTCTTATTTTTGAGATATTCAAATTTGCTCAAAATATTCTCTATGTAATTAGTTTGACTTAAAACTAAATTGTATTTGCCTCATTAATATCTTTCATTTTAAAATTTGAGGTCAAAAACATTTTAGTTTCAATTATACCATGCTTATTGGTATCAAATATAAGCATATCATCAACATAGAGACTAATTATAACTCCATATTTTTTAATAAACTTGAAATAAATACACTTATTATCAGTATTATTTTTAAAACTAAAATATAAAATTTTCTTGTCAAACTTTTCATACCATTGTTTAAGAGCTTGTTTAAGACTATACAAAGATTTTACAAGTTTGCATACTTTATGTCCATTTTCAGGAAATACAAATCTTCAGGTTAGTGCATGTAAACTTCCTGTTTTAACTCACCATATAAAAATGTTATTTTAACATCCATTTGATGTACATGCAATTTATATATAAATGCCAATGCAAAAAGTACTCTGATGAATGTTATTCTAGTAATTGGAGCTTATGTATCAAAATAATCTAAGTCCTTTTGTCTAAAACCTTTTGCAACTAGTCTTACTTTAAAGGTTAACAAAGTAGCATCAAAATTATATTTTCTCTTAAAAACTCATTTGTTATCAATAGATTTTGAGTCAAGAGGTAAATCAACCAAGATTTATATATTATTAGACATTATTGAATCCATTTCATCATTTATAACTTCCTTCTAGAAAGCTGCATCTCTAAAAGCCATTGTTTCTTTATAAGTTTAGGGCTCAATTTTAATGTTTGATAATATCTTTATCTTTTTAATAACCCTATTTCTACTTTCTTCAACTAAAAAGGTAATAAAATTAGTACCAAAGCATTTTTCTATCATTGCCCTTTGACTTCTTCTTGGTTCAAATGACTCATTCAATAATTTTCTCTTACCATTAGCAAGAAGATTAGAAGAATCAAAATTATTTTAATGTATGTCAGATTCTATTTCATACATACAATTTCTAGGTTCATTATTTTCAAGTTTATGCTTAATTTGATCTAACATGAATTTATTTTCAAAAAATTCAACATGAATAGATTCTACAATACCATTAGTCTCTAAATTAAGTAATTTATATGCTTTGAATTTTAAGTATAAACAACAAAAACACTTTTAATCCCTCTTGGCCTTAGTTTATTTATTTGAGAATCAGGCAATTTATAAAAAGCAATACACCCACACATTTTAAAATAATTTAGATTTGTTTTCCTTCTATTCCAAACTTTATATGGTGATTTATGAGTTTTCTTTATAGGAATTCTATTGTGAATGTGACCAGCAATAAGCAAAGCTTCACCCTATAAGTTATATGGTAATTTGGCATTTAATAGCATAGCATTTACCATATTAACTAGAGTTGCATTTTTCATTTTTGCTAGTCCATTTTATTGGGGTGTAAAAAGGTAGTTTTCTCATGAATTATTCTATTTTCTTCACAAAATTTATCAATTTCTATAGAGAAATATTCTTCACTTCTATCATTTTGAAGTATTTTAATTTTCCTTTCTTCTTTTATTCTCTATTATAGACTTAAATTCCTTAAATTTATCAAAGGCCCTATCTTTTATTCTTAACAAATATACATATAAAAACCAAGAACAATCGTTTATAAATATAATAAAATATCTCTTTCCTCCCCTAATTAATTTACCATTCACAAATATCAAAATAAATTAAATCTAAGATTTGTGTGGTATATTTTACTTCAAGAAAAGGTTTTCTTGTTATTATTGCTTCAACATTGATTTTACATCTATCATTATAAATATACTTGTAATCTATATAATTATTATTTGCATATATCTAAGAATTGCATAATTTAAATGTCTTAACCTAGCATGCCATAAAGAAGAAGAATCAATATAATCAAAAATATTATTTATTTTATTCACATTTAATTTAAATATGCCATCAAGGGAGTATCCCTTGCCTACAAATAAATCTCTATTGGTATTACAACCTTGTCTGATTCTAAGACAATGTTAAAGCATAGTTGCTAAAACTAAGTTTCTTTTAACATTAAGAACATAATAAACATTGAGTATGGTAAGTTTCTAGCTAAAACTAAAATTCAGCATAGTAGATTCTTTTCCAAGTACCTTGGCATGATGGTGATTTCTCATCAACACTTCACTTTGTTCTTTTAACTCATTGTAAGTTTTGAAGTGAGCTATGTCATTGCACACATGAACAGTTACACCTAAATCAAGAAACCAATCCATGTTTCTTGATACAGTAATCATGTTTAGTTTAGTCATCATTCCAATTTATATGTTAGTAATCATTGCTACAAGCTCTTTCTCTTCAACTTCTAATAAGTTGGCTAGTTTAGCTTTTTCAAGAGTGTTTCCATTTTTCAAATCAATATGGCTGAATTTTTTGTATCTATATTCTTTGATGTAGTGACCTTTCTTCCATAGTGAAAGCAGACCTTGTTTTTTTTATTTTTTTTAGAACCTTTATTTTTTTTAGACCTTAAGTTTGTCTTGATTCTTCTCTGTAGACTTGCTTTCAGATTTGTTATTTCCATATTTTTCAATTGCATTCACCTTTTGTAAATTCTCCTTTGTAGTCTAATTTTCTAAAACCTTTTATCTCTTATCTGAGTTTCAAACTCAATTTGCAAATGTATTTAAAACTATCCAAGAGTAAAGTTTTCAAATGAATGCAATACTTTCTTCCTATACCCATTTCAAGAAGGAGGCAATTTAGATAGAATTGCTCCTATTTGAAAAGTCTCAAGAATAATGATGTCAAAATTTCTCAATCTAGAAACTAAAATTTGTAATTCATGTACATAATCCATGACTAACATGTTATCAAATATTTTGAAATCAAAGTAATTAAAGGAATTTGCGAGTACCTTTTTTTTTCACTTTGATATTTGACTTCTAAAAAGTTTCAAATATCCTTTGGTGAAGTTAGATTTGAGTAGAGATCATAGAAATAATCAATAAGTAAGTTTAGAATGTGACCACGACAGACCAATTCATCTTTCTCATGTTTTTGCCTTTAGTATTTTACATCATTTGAATCTTTTGTAGTTGATACAACAATAAGTGCTAGATTCTAGTCCAAAACATAAAAGATGTTCAAGGTGGTGAGTAGGAATTTCATCTTATGCTTTTATCTTGTGAAATTTGTGCTATCGAATCGATTTAGTTTCATTGAATCTTGTATTTTGATAACAGAAGAACCAACAAATATATATGAAGACAACAGAATATGGCTTTGAGGCATTGAATTACACTATCTTGAATGTAATATTACTTTTATATTAAAAGCAAGTTATGTCAGGATACAATAAAACTTCTAAAAATTCTTATTAGAAAAGTGAATATCTGTTCTGAAATCACTTTGAAAATTTTAATTTTTAGACATAAAAAAGCATTCTTGAACAATTATGTTCATAAGATTTTAATAGACATGTTTATCTTTTCATAACAAACATAATTCTTTGCCTTTGATAGACATAACTATTTGTTCCTAATTGCCAATTCCCAATAGACATAATTGTCTGATTGTTCGTTATAATAGTTCTTTTTTTTAAATAATGACAATAAAATTAATAGTTAATTTTATTTATTTTCCTTTTTAACTTAAGGCCCCAAATGCCCATCAAAGATTTTTAAATATCTTTAATTTAGTAATTTTATTTAGGCTATATTATGAATTGTGACCCATATATTATATTTTAACTTTAGCCATTTATTACCTTTTATATAACTTTTAATATTTACAATTCTTTCCAATATGAGACTTTCCTTTTTTCTTTAATTTACAAACTATTTAACACCTATCTCTATGAATTCCATGCCAATAACATAAGAGGCTTCACCTATAGCCTTCATTTTGAAGTTTTAAGAAACAATGATCTTAGTCTGATGAAAAAGTCCAAGTTCATTATTTGCAAGTAGAAGTCATCAACATAAAGGATTAGGAATGTGAATTTTCCCCCACTAACCTTAAGGTACACACATTGATCAACCATGTTCTTTGTTATGTCATAAGAGAGTATAACAATGTGAAATTTTATGTGCCATTGGCAAGATGCTTATTTTAGTTCATATATTGATTTCTTCAACTTGCAAACTAAATGACTACCATTTTGGCTTTCAAAACCTTCAAGTTGATGCATGTATACCTCTTTCTCAAGTTCCTCATTCAGAAACACTATCTTCATATCCATATCATGTAATCAAAATTAGCCTCTGGAGTCTTAATTATTCTAAATAAGTCATTCTTTGAAACTAGAGAGAATTTTAATTATGATAGTCTATAACCTCCCTTTGAGTGAAACTTTTAGTTACAAGTCTAGTCTTATATTGATCAATATTACTAGAAGAGTCTTTCTTGGTCTTGTAGACCCATTTTCATCCAATAGTAGATGCTCCTTCTAGTAATTCTAAAAGATCCAATCCTTTATTTATAGTAACAGATTCCATCTCTTCTTTCATGGCTACATACCAAAGTGTGTTATTTCTGTAAATATATATATATATATATATATATACACACACACACACATGAAGACAATAAAACATGGCTCTAAGGTGTGCAATTACATTGTCTTAAGTATAATATTGCTTTTCTATTAAAAGCAAGTTACTTTTAAGGATATTTGATTTAACAATTTAATTTGATCTATATTATGAATTATGACCCATATATTATAATTTAACTTTAATAATTTATTGCCATTTGTATAGCCTTTATTATTTATAATTCTTTCTAATGTAGAACTTTTTTTTTTTTTTACAAACTATTTAACAATTTCTCCCATTCATGGCTGGTGAAAAAGAGACTGATCATCTTTAGGTTCAACATCATAATTCATCTGTTGAAGATATATAATATCTTCACTAGAAATGGTTAACTTTCTAACTCTTGAAGATCTCCTAATTCTCACTGTTTCTTGAATAATAGGGTTTACATTAATAGGTTCTTCATGTGATGAATCCTCGTTTGGTGGTGTTTATTGAACTCTTTGTCCATTAAAATTGTGAAAATTGACATAAATAGGGGATAATTGAATTGTACTTGAAGGTACAAGACTAATTCACTTGTTTACTCAAATTCTACCTTTTGAGAATTTTCACTCCCACTAACCACATGATTTTCAAGAAACTTAGCATTTTAAGTTTTTGCTATCTTAGGAATGTATGAAGGATGATAAAATTTATATCCTTTAGAGTAAACCACGTAGACAATAAAATAACCACTTAAAGTTCTTACATCTAATTCTCTCAGATTTGGGTTATAAAACCTCGCTTCAATTGGACATACTCATGTGTAAATGTTTCAAACTTGTTTTCAACCATTCCAAATTTCAAAGGGTGACTTTGAAGTAGACTTAGACCAAACTTTATTTGAGACATATATAGCAGTTTTCAAGGCTTCACCCTAAAGGGATTACAGATTAACCATGCTTCTTACCATATTTAATTAGGGTACAATTCCTTTTTTTGACTAAACCATTTTATTGAGGTGTGCTCATTATATAGTATTAAACAATGATGCACTCCTCTTGAAAGAATTTACCAAATGGATCCAATGATTGTTCCTTTTAGCAAATAGATTAACTTGAATTGTTAAGCTTCTTACCATATCGATTAGGGTACAATTCCTTCTTTCAGTTATATCATTTTGTTGAGGTGTACTCATTTAAAGTATATTTTTTTTGGATGAACCTAAATATTCCTTAACCAAAAGTTAGAGACTAATCTTTTTCAAGGTGTAGAGATTGCCAAAGTGAGTTTTATCTCTCCCAACAAAACTTTTTTTATATATACGGCTTGGATCAAACCTAAGACAATATATTTAAAGAAACTAACTATCTACCAATTGTGTTAGACCTTGTTGGTTGCTCATTTAGAGTATTAAACAATGATGCACTCCTCTTGAAAGGATTTAGCTAATGGATTCAGTGATTGTTCCTTTTTTGGGTATTTGTCATAATATTCATCATATTACAATCTTAATTTTCTTATCATTTTGTCTCTCTACACCCATTTTGAAAACTTTAAAGACATCAAGTGCCTCAAACTTATCAAACAAGAGGTAAAGATATGTAAATCTCAAATGATCATCAATGAATGAGGTAAAATATTTCTTATCATTTTAACAGGGAGTAGGAAATGGACCACAGATGTGTGTTATTTCAAGAAGCTCATTACTCCTTCTAGCAACTTTAGTGGACTAGTTACTTTGCTTTCCCTTCATACTGTCTATAAAAGTGCGGTCGGTAAAATCAAAATCCTTTACAATCCTTTCTTTTTACTAATCTCTTGATTCTCTCAAGAAAAATATGTCTTAATCTCTTGTGCCAAAGTAAGGAGGAACTTTCATTTGCAGTGATTCACTTAACACCAATATCAGTAATAATTAAGGCTAATAGACTTAAAAGTAGGGTTTTAATCAAACTTCTGTTAATTATCAATCATATTTCCAAAACCAATTGCTTTATTATCTTTCAAAATATCAAATGAAACATTATGAAAATTATTGCAATATCTAATAGGAGTAAGTTTGGAAACTCACAAAATTCCTAGAAAATGAAGGAACATATTTCAAGGTTCAAATAGGATCCATATTTCAAAACAGGTCCGTAAGTCCCCATTACTTCAACATCTGATCGCCTTGTTCACTTCTCACTGGTTTTCTCAGGTTTTAGAAGCCTTGAAAATTATTCTCAACTTCAATTTTAGTTTCATGAATCAATCCACAAATGTTACTAGGAGCAGATTTAAATTTAAATTGAGATCCAGTTTGCAGAACCAGCTCTCGGGTAGTTTATTCTAACATATAGACCATTTAATTAGGACTAAGTTTACATGTCTTTAATTAAAAGAATTTGTCCTTAAATTTGGCTCAATGGGTATCCAACCTATTTTAAAATCCATTCTTCCTCAAATTCGATTCCCTCATTCCTATAAAACCATAAAAAAATGTTTAGACTAAGACCAAACGGGCAACCCGAACTGGTCCGGTCCGGATCAAACAACTGCTCCAGCCTCAGCATCCCTCATTATGAATCTATGATTATTGAAGTACACGAGTACCTGGTGTTTAGTAACTGCTTTTGCCTGCAACATTTCTTATGGCGACCGAAGGTAAACCAACTTGCTGCCCCGATGCCGCCGCCAAGGGCAAGAAGAGAAAACGCTATCTTCCCCACAATGTCTCTGTTCTGGGCTTCTGTCTTTTACGCTTGGTTTCTACATACGCACCCACTAATTGTCTTTGGCTAGTTGTTCTGAACCAGTTTCTGTTGCTTCCCTCTTCCCTTTCAGAAACCAGTGAAGAAGAAGGGGTCTCAACCATTGCGCCCTGGTGTACAAGGGTTTTTCATCACTTGCGATGGGGGCAGGGAGCATCAAGCTTCACGGGAAGCTCTTAATATTGTCGACTCGGTATAATATTCCTTTTCTCTCACACTTCATTATCAGTGGGAATTTTGTTCTGATTATCAGCATTGGAATTCCTCTTCACATGATAATTCACTTCGTTTAGAGGGTTTAATTGTGTTTTAAAGTTTTGTTCGAATGTAACGAAGTTTCCCTTGAACCCATGTTAACAAGAGCGAAAACTATAAATGGTTGGGCTTAAATGTGTATTACAAAGCATATGGCTTTCCATGTACGAGCTTGTTCACCGGCAATGAGCTTTTAATGTCTTCGCTAATTGTATCAATATTTTGCTTATATATTGCTCAGTTGACTCATTTTTACATGGTTTATATCAAATGAATGTATTTTGCTTATATATTGTTCAATTCATTGTATTACTTTCATTTGAAAAAGTGTTTCATAAATCAGGAAGTGATTAAGGGTTGGATATTGAACACTAAAAATATCTACAATTAGAGAAAATCACAACTGCGTGGAGCATAAATTTAACCTTGTAAAATTTACTTCACCATTTTGGTCTATGTGTAGTTTTATTGAGTATATGGATTCTGACTTTTTTCTGCAAGAATTGATATTTGCTGTGCTCTGTGTGCTGGCATCTCCTTGCCATTGGTGTTTCATTACTTAATTTGTCAACCTCTAATGATGTAATCCTTTGTAAAGAATTGGTGATTGATGCATTCCTTTACAAAGGAGGGTTCACTTGGACCGTCATTATGAAGTAAAACATGATTAAATATTGGAAAGCAAAACAGCTTTAGAGAAACAAGAATGTTCTGTAGATGCGTTTATGTCACTCTGAAATTAATAGTAAATGCCTTCTGAGAGATTTCGAGTGCGTTAACTTGTTTCAGCTCTATATACAAGTTGTCAACTTGTCACATCTGAATCATTTCAGAATTTTTATATATGTACCTATGGATCAACATTTCTGCTATTACTCATTCTATTTCCGGTAGGAATTTGATCAAAATTCAATTATTAGGCAAGATCTGGTAACCTAAATATTGTTTAACTGGCTTTGGCTTTAATTTTTGTTTCTACTATATGATTTTAACAGGACCCTCAATGAAGTTTGAACTTCAGGAAAGATATTGTAGATCAAAATGTATAAGGAAAAAAAGGTCAATGGGGTTTTGACATCCATTTCTACTCTTAAAAAGCCAAATTATACTATGGCGTGTTGTTTTCTTTTTCTAGTTTATGAAATGAGGTTTTATCAGAAGACAAGGAATAAAGAATAAGATGTCTTCTTGGAAATCTTCATCAATGAAAAAAGATTCACTAATTGGAATTCACTCTAGAGTTGCTTAAGGGGTATTGTTAAACTTATTACTGTGTATTTTTAGCGATAAGTGCAACTTCCCGTGACTTAGTGTTTGCTTTTTTGTTCTGCATATGGTTTCCTAATTAAATGTCATCTGTTTGATACTTTGATTTGAGGAAAGCAGATGCAAATTTGCACTGTGCACTCTTCTTTCCTTCTTTTAGGCCCACGTTTTCTGTGGGTGAGGTGGGGTAATTAAAATTTGACTTTTTCTCTTGGTTTCTTAACTTTTTACATATTCATATTGCGCTTGATGGCAAAGATATTTACTTGAATAATAAATTCATGCTATTTTATTTTATTTGTTTTGCAGTTTTATGAAGAGCTAGTGCAGGGGGAATATTCAATTAAACAGTCATCCAATAAACCATTGAATACAAAAATCACATTCTCAGATTCTGACAATTCTAGTAGTGATGATGATGAGGAGGTAGAGGAGTTACAGGCGGAAGAAAAGGAAACGGGGGACAAAAAGCATAAATCAGATATTGCTAATGATCACAATGCTACTTGTGATGATAGGGCAGGTGAGGAACCAGATCCTCAAAAAGTTGATGATGTGCATACTCAGGTGGTAGAAAATGCTAATAATAACACAGCAGTCATTAACAATCAAGAGACTGTGGCAAAAACAGCTGATGAGCCAACAGGAAAAAAACAGTGCTTCAAAGCAGATGTGCCAGCGTGTGATTCAAATGACAAAGTGGGGCAGAAGTCTATTGATAGATTAATTGAAGCAGAACTGAAAGAATTGGGTGACAAGAATAAGGTGAGTTTATGCAAACGAAATTGTTTCCCTTTTATTCTCTTTGTGTAAATTTTTTGGCTCACATATCTTCTGTTTTGTGTGCTCGTCAGCTCCCCGAAATCAATTTAAAGGCCTATCTGACAATAGTAGTTCTTCTTGCAGTTCTGTACAATTATAATGCGTTCAAAGTTCAGACACACATTTTAGCTCATGCTCATGTCGCTAATGCTTACCACTTCAATGTTAGAAGAAGATATAAGTTCTCCAATGTCCTTGTTTCATGCCAATTTCTCTTTTTCTAGTTAAATTCCCAGCTTAATGCAATAGACATGCATATAACTTTTTCTAGTAATTTCTCCCTTACTTTTGAGTCTTCTGTCACATATCTGTATTTTGGGATGACAAATATTGTTGGCTTTGGAAATTTGACACCATTCAGTTCAAAGCAGATCTGCAATCTGCTCTCATTAACATTTTGACCTCTTTTTGAAGGCTGTTTTGAGGGCTAATATTGACCTCTTTAAGAGTAGTTATTTTTTTATGGACATGTATGTGTTCTAATTTGTTTACCCTGGTACTTTTAGTTCTTCTCTACCAATGTGTTTGTTTCTACGCAAATTTGTCTTGTTTTAGTTTCTTGCTGTTGTTTAGCGTGTTTGAGTTACGGGTCAATATGGACTGATGTTAAGAAGGAATTTCTTGCTCTCATAGGCGCTGCTTTAGAATTGTTCATACTGGAAGCAGTGATATCTAAATAGAAATCTCAAAGAGAAAGAAGATTTTAGGTGACATATGGAATCTGGCAACCAAGGGAGAGTAGAAGAAACTGCTTTTCTGTTTTTTATGAGGAGATTTTGATCACTCTGAAATTAAGCACATCCTGTAGGTTTTTCTTGTTTTTAAATATATATTTCATAAACTCTTTTTAACTAATAATTTGCCCCATTTAGTGGGATAAGGCTTTGTTTGTTATGGTTGTTATTAACTAATGATTTGCTTCTATAAAAAGATATCCATAACTGTTAACCAAGGACTTATTTATTGATTTCCTTCAGGTGCTTATGCAGAGGATTTTGTGGTTCTTAGTTATACTCTAGAGTTCATACCATGTAATTGCGAAAATATAGTATATGGAATGGTGGGATGGTTAAAATAAAATATAAAAATCTATAATTACATATACATGAAAGTTAAGAAATATTTTGAAAATTAGTATTATGAAATTAAAACAATGTAAGTTCGCTCTGAAAGGTGAACAATGTAAAAATTCAAATGTTTTGGCTTGTTTTAGTGTTATTTGGATATTTTCAGTCCATTTGTGCGTTTTTGCCTTATTTCAGAGCTGCTTTACGGGTTTTGAAGCCTCTACGGAATGGTTTGAGGTGTTTCTGAAAATTTTCCTTGCACTTTGAGATGTATATATCCATCTCTTAAAACATTTCAGCCCATTTTGTGCAGTAGTCAAAATGATTTAGAGGGTACAGAGGCTGGCATCTGGCCCTATGATTTCAGATTTGTTTTATTACCCTCTGCTCTTTGCTCTTTCATTTGTCTATTTGTGTTTCACTGAGTGGCTGTTTTTACAGAGGCGCTTTGTCAAGCTTGATTCAGGTTGTAATGGTGTTGTCTTTGTACAAATGCGAAAAAAAGATGTAGATCCAAGCCCTAAAGATATAGTACAGCACATTGTGACATCTGCAGCATCCACAAGGAAGCATATGTCAAGGTATCATCTTTTTTGTTTTTTTTTGGTTAAACGCTTAAAATTATATAACGCACATGCATAGAATAAATTCTGATGCAATGTTGTTTTGTAATGTGCATAACTACTGTTAGGTTCATTTTAAGAATTTTGCCAATCGAAGTGACATGCTATGCTTCAGAAGAGGAAATCACAAAAGCAATCAAGCCTCTTGTGGAGAGGTACTTTCCTGTGGAAACCGAAAATCCCCAGAAGGTAATACTGTGCCTTATTATCTCTTTGTTTAAGCTACATTTTTTTTTAAACATTCATTCTAAATATTATCCATGTTGCCAGTAATAATAATTGTCAAATTAAGAAAACTGGATAAATAATTGCTCTATACTGACCATAGTCAACTGCTATTTTTCTTCTTCCTGTTGAACCAATTTTACGTACACTGGATGTAAGCCAGTCACTCTGCAAGCCTTCCATTCATGAGACGACTCCCTGAAAGCTATTATTATTTCTTTGAAAATTATCAAAACTCTTACACTTCATTTTGGATTTGTGATTCACGAAAGGTACCCTTTTATATGACTCACCTGTTGCCCCTGTTTCAAAGAATTCATTGTGCTTCAACATTACAAACTACTCAGTCTAAGAACTTATGGGGAACGAAAGTTATTTCACTTTTTGTCACATGTATGAAATTACGTGAGGATTTGACCAAAATGAAATTTGGCATGTATATTCTGTATACAACAATTGGGTTTCATCAGAAGAGAAAGTCTCAGTTTCTGGCTTTGTGATGATCTAAATTCTTGGACTTCTTTGAAAGTTGTAAAAATTATTTCCTGCACTTATTGTATGTTTTCCAGTTGTTTCATATAATATGATTAAATCGTTCAACAATAAACAAATGTGAAATTAATTTATATCTTTCTGTAGCTCCAATAATTTGGTCTTATAACTAATGTGGAAGTTGGGAGCTATTGACAACCAGTGTCATGCCATTTGAACCATCAATCTATTTATTTTTGCATGAATCACTTCACTAAGATGCTATTGAATATCTACACAGTTACTAGCTTGACAACGTTTTGTGTGCAGTTTGCTGTACTGTATGAAGCGCGTTCAAATACTGGTATTGACAGGATGAAGATTATTGATGCAGTTGCAAAATCAATTCCTGGACCTCACAAAGTTGATCTTAATAATCCTGCCAAAACCATAGTAGTTGAAATTGTTAAGGTAAGAGAGCAATGTTAATGGTAGTATAAATTAAATGGAATGTTCATACTGATGTAAGAATTGCTCTTGCTGGAATAGGATTTAAATGGCATGTTCTTGCTGCATATCTCATACCTCTACTCTTCTTTGTTTTTTTTAAAAAAAAATACTAGAGTTTGCTCTTCTCTTGCTACTATTTTGTCTTGAGGGATGAGTTTAGACTCATCTAGCATCAGTAATTTTTTATAATATTTTTCTAGGGGGTGCCAAACTAAGATCTTCTAATTGCTATCATTGCTATTATATACTTTTGCTTGATTAGCATACTAAACTCTGAACTTGTTTGTACTTAATTGTTTAACCTCCTTGCCCCTCAATTGGTTAAGAAGTACTCTTCCATGCATCATTGCATTTAAAGATCTGCTTGAGTTTTTAGAATCTGCCTCATCCCTTTCTGGACTTAACACTTCCGTAGTGTTTGCAATATAGTATTGAAGTGGGCAGTAGATGTTTTTGTTTCATAATTTGCTTTAGAGCTAACAAATCATTTTCCCTTTGTCAGACCGTTTGTTTGATCGGTGTAATTGAGAAATATAAGGAATTTTCCAAGTACAATCTCAGGCAGCTGACATCTAGAAAAGTCTGAGTCTTATGTGGCTTTAATACTCGACTTTTGAGAAGCAAAATCTCTGCAGCTTGTATTTGACCCTTAGCTTACAGTTGGAGAGTACAACTGCATTTTGATAGACTCTTGGTCGTATGGGAAAGTTGGCATTTAGAAAATTGTAGATGACTTGCAAATTCTCTGAATGTAGTAATAAATTTTCTTCTTATTTGTTTGTTGATATCTAACCGTGGTTCGCTCCCCTCCTTCTCCCTGGTGAAGTACTCATTGAATTGTCATGTACTCGAGTGAATTTTATTTATCCTGTCGCCCTTTAGTCTCCTCTTTGGGGCTCTCGATCCAATTCTAAGCAGGCAAGTTATCTATCATCATTCTTACTTAAAAGCGGTGTAGTATGTCTACAGTAACTATTTTGAAGCCATATGTTTACAGTAAATTGCCAAAGTGCTTATGGGATTAAATTGATTAGTTCAATCGGATCCTGATTCATACTTTTTTAAAAAAATAAAAATTAGAACTTATACTTTATATAAAATATTTAACTCACTATAATATAATTCATGTTGAATAATTATCCGAAAATTTGTAAGTAATACAAAAATAAATCATAGATATCAATAATATAATCAAGTTGTCTTCCCTTTTGGAGCACATTATTTTTTCTCAAGTTATTATGTGCACCATTCTTTGTTTAATTTGAACTTTTCAAAATCACTTTCTTTTTTATAGTTTAATAGCCTAGATTTTTTAATATGAACACAAAATATTATTTTTCAGATTAATTAGTATGTCTCATTTTTTATATTATATTTTTCTCATATAAACTAAGTGTTATATATAAAAAACGTTCAAACAAAATAATAGTTAAGTATTTTAAATTTAGTAATATGTATTTTTATAATTATAAATATTTTAAAATTGTTATATTATTATAATTTTTATATATTAATTAATAATTACCCTTCAAACCCCCAGTTCTTTTTTTTTTTTTTTTTCAAGATAAGTCACTGAGCACAACTCTTTCCGCTCCTTCCTGTTAAAGTTTAATCCCAAAATGTACTATACACTTAATTTGGTAGAAATTTTTACGAGTTTAATATTTGAAAAGAGTAATGTTTTTCCAACGAAATAAAACTCAAGCAATTTTCACGTTATTTATTGTGGGAGCCTAGTACGAAAAAGAATGGGAAAGAGAAACGAACAACAACAATTGAGTGGACTATCAAGTAAATTAAGTAAAGATTACGGGAATTTTATTTGTTGAAAAACCATTACTCATTCGAAAGAGACCAAACTAAGGTAGAAGTGTTACGTTAATATTCCCATGGAAATATTTGGAAAAATTGTAAATATTTTTCACTTCTAAAATGATAGGGCACAAGATAACTATCAATACCATCTGCTAACATGCATCTAAATGCACACCTCAAAAAAGCATTAGCATTTTTAAGGAATTTGCTGAGGTCTAAACTTTAATACTTGTACTGGTGATTGGTAGAAAGTATACATTTTTTTCAATGGAAACTAAAGTTTTACGTTAAATTTTATATTTTAATTTATAGTGTTTAATAAATTTAATAATTTAAAATTTTAAAATAAATTTTAACAAATTTAAATTTATAAAAATAGCAAAAGCCTTTGTACTTATTTTTGTTTTGTCCTTGCAATCATGCAAATATCGTTATAATTTTAAGAATAGCTTTTTGGTTGCAACTTTTGGGAAGTGATGGATGGGTATGACAAGAACTGCCAATATGAGCACTTATTGATCTCTGAACCAGAGATGATGATCAAGCATAACCTCAATTTCCGGGCTAATTAGTAGTCCAACATATTGGCACTTGCTGTTTTGGCATGGCAGGACTCCCAACCACACAGAAGGAAATTCAGCTTGCCCCAAATATGCTAATGATAGACACGGCTAACCTGACATGGTGCGGCTAGGGTAAATTTTTCTTTGATCACATTGTGCAAGAGATGCAAACAATGAGAAATTAGTGAATGGTGGCTTTGCCACACTGCTCATGGTCTTGAGCCTGGAGACATTTTCCACATCTCCAAAGTTTCTACCAATTGGCCCCTTGATGGCAAATGTAAAAGCATTAAAGTTGTATGTACAAAAACAATTCCGTACATTATAGTATACATAGGTGGAGTGATAAGGTCAAGAAAAATACCTGGAACTGTCACAGAAATCCATGAAAGCACGTACATTAAGATGTGGTTGTAGCTTGATTGTGGTAGGAGAAAATGATTGCTCTCTTTGCCTACTAGGCTTGTAAAAGTGATGTTTACTGTTACTTCAATCGGCAGCAACATGGTATGTGTATGTGGAGAGCAGTAGGAACCTTTTTCTATGAAAGTAATGTGTCATCCTTCCCATTATGATGGATAATAATAGCAAAGATTTAAATTAGTTAATTTCTATTTTTTTTTTAATAAATTTTCTATCTCTTTATATTTATATTTGTGAATTTCAATTTTTTTCACTTGTTTTTTTTTTATTAATTTTGTTTCTATTTCTCTTACTACATTATAGCTTTCAAAGAAAAAATACCCAATATTAACCCTAGCACACACAAGCTCACAAGCCAAAAAGTCCATAATAGCTAATAACCTAATAAAAGAAATCACTAAATGAGTGTCAAATCAAATCTCACATAATTAAGTAAATATATTAATCTAAAATTTATTTAAAATAATCATCAATATATGTTAGTACACCTAAAACTAAGGGTAGGCATTGGTTAGCTCGATTTGACTTGAGGGATATTTTGCACAAACCAAACCAAACCAACCTGAGACAAAAAGAGGAAGCCGTTTCTGGCTAAGTGAGCCTATGCAACCGAGAGTTTTGATTTGAGATGAGGCGGATTCATTCGGTTGGGTGGACTTGGTTGGCATCGTGGCATAGGTCGTTAGGCTCTAGTCAATTTTGTGTTTCTTGGAAACTTTATGGTGCAAAGGGATCATGGTGCCCTCGATTGAAGAGGGGATATTTGAAATTACCCAGGCCAAGGCAAAGGTCAATATCTAAGGCAGTACCTCTTAGGTTAGTTTTTCTAGCAGGCCAGTAAAATGTAGCTAAGGGACTTTAGCAGTGGACTAAAAGAAGAGGTTGTGTCTTACTCCAAAAAGAGAGGAAAAGGGTCAGGAGCAAGAGCTATTTTAAGACAACCATTTCCAGGCCTTCCCCTTTAGACCCTTTTTTTTAGTTCTAGCACTAGTTGAACAATCATAAAGCAAGTGAGTTTTGGGTTTGGATGCACAGGGCTGAAGTTTGAATAGGAGTAGAGAGAGATAAAGAGAGACAAAGAGGAAAGAGGGACGAAGAGAGAAGAGAGACAAATAAGGAAGAGGAGTAGGTGGTTTTGTGTAGTCTAGATTTCTCTAGAAAACTTAATTTATCTTCAGATTCATATAGGTTACCGTGGGTTTAGTTTATCAACTACCCAGATGAACCCAAATGAAACCATACTTCTTATGTATTAAAATGATGACCCAACCCGACCTAAACCAAATTCCATTTTTGCTCGGTTTGGGTTGAATTCATTTTGGGGTGGGCGATATTTTGCCCATCCCTACCTAAAACATTCTAAAAAAATGACCATGACACAAGCTTCTACTAAAAAGATAAAAGCTGCCTAGATTGACTAGATCAGCAGCCAACTGAAAATGTTGTATATGTTTCCTTCGGTAATTTGGCAAAAGTAACCCCCAATCAATTCAAAGAATTAGCTCTCAGACTTGATAACTATTGAACACACCTTTTCTCTGAATGACAAAATTATTGGTTTGGCACTGCAAAAGAAGATTTTGAACTACCCTACCATAGCATGTTTCATTAGGCATTGTGGTTGAAATTCTACTATAGAAGCATCATACAATGGGGTTCCTTTCTTATGTTGGCCTTTTTCAGTGACAAATTTTTGAGCAGTTGCATTTATGTCCAATATTTATAATAATCCCCATTTCATTTTTGACTCAATATCACTTCAAAGCAAGTTATTGAATCTTGCTCGTGGTGCTAAAATGTATTCTTTATGTGATTTATGATTGAAAAAATCACAAGAAATTGTGACATTGGGTTGTCCAAGGAAGAAGAATAAGCAATGTAGAGAATCATATCTTTCAAGATACGGCGAATATCTTTAAACACTTTTTAAGTTATCAGCGATCCTTCTTTATTGTACGTACACAATAAAAAAAAAATGAAAGGAAACGGATCATTATTAATATTATTTCGTGCCATTCTTTTTTGCAAGTAAACACAAACTCTTTAAATTCGCAGAAACTAAAATTGTTAACAATTTGGATTTTTTTTTTCTTCTCAAGTAAATCAAGAAGAAAAAAGCAACAAAACTTCTTTTTATGTTAATTTTTAATTGTTCATATGTTGATCATAGCTGTGTCAAATCATTATATTCCCATTAGTAGAAAGATCCTCTAAAGTGCATTTTCACAATGTTGAATTTTTATCATATGAAACGTTATCCTCTATTTAAGATATGATATATCAAAACTTAATGATCTACAACAAAATTGTTGTGATATTCAAAACACTGAATACTGCAAAGAGGGGAATGGAAAGTAGAGGAGTGAAAAATCATTTATTATAAGAAGGATGGAATTTCAGAAAAAGGATTCTTCGCACACAAAAAAAAAAATAGTATAGGAATATTTAGTTTAATGGCTGATTAATTAAATTAATTGAAAGTTAATCTAGTAGCCTCTATTAAAAAATTGTTAACATTTCTACTTAGCCATTATTCATAAAATAGAAATATTTATTGTCCAAACCCATGAAGAAATTTGCACTAGAGGAAAGAGATCATGAATTATGTTTATTGTATTTTTACTCAAATTACAAGAAAAAAAAAAAAAAGATGAGTTACTACCTATAGGACAAGGTACCACTAATTAGGGATGTGCTTCATCTGGATCCTTTATTGTTGTGGACAAAGAGCATGGCATGATGTTAAATTGAGAAAAGAATAACTAGATCATTAGAGTGGTTAAAAAAATAAGTGTAAGAAAATGGACCCCACAACAAAAAGCAAGTGGAGTAGATGCTATTCTCTAAATATAACAATAGGTTATCAAAACTAGATTTTAAACAAAATAGAATCTTTTCTCAAAAAAAAAAAAAAAAACAACATTGAATCTATTTCCAGATCTACTTTCAGTTCCCATTGGTCCCAATGGTGAAGGTTCATGGAATGATGAGCCATGTCATTGCAAAGGGATTAGGATCCCTTATCTTTGAGATTCAAAGGCAAGATTATAATAAGAGCAAGATAAATATAAAATTAAAAAATTAATAAAAAAAAGTGAGACACAAAATATATTTATATATAAGAAATAAATGAAAATCATCAAAATTAAAAAAGTATAAAATCAAAAAATTTAGAAATTTTTGAGCATAGTATACTGCTTTGGGATATAACTAAGATTTGAATCCATGCATTTTTTTATCATCTCACTTTATTAATTTTTTGTTTATTTTTTTTATTTTACATTGATAGATCTCATCTAATTGAAATCCTTTCAACCTAATACCTTTCTGCATAGAGTAAATCTATATGTATGTCCCAGCGTATGATGGGTGTGCTATGAGATAGAAGAGGCAAATGAAACATTCAATTTCATTTGCCCCTTCTACCTTATCGTGCACTCACTGTACTAGTTGGGAACACATAAATGACAATGCTCTTCTATATAAGACGAAAAGGTTCATACTTAATAAGGAAGACACAACTTGGTCAATTAGAGTCTATTTTTATAATATATCTATTTTAATTTTAATAATCACGATTCTTACTTTGTAGGTTATATAAGGATGAGACTAGAGTTGTTGGCTTGCCCCAGCCCGCAATTAAGTGTGGGGGGATGGCTGACCTGCATAATTGGCTGTCTCATGACGGGTTACAGGTTAAGCGGCCTGGTCAATAACTAAAAAAAGAAAAAATTATTAAAAATTAGGGTTTATAAATAGATAGTAAATGACAACTAAATTTAATATACTAATTTTAAAATAATTGCAAATGAATACAATCAAATTTGCCTTTCAATGATGTACCTAAATACATAACTTGAGTTTAGCTCGTAATGAACTATAGAAACATTGATTTTACTCATAAAATTGCTAATATGCAACATTATTTTCTAAGTAAGGCTTCAATAATATTACTAATATACATGCACAATAAAACACATATCTACAAAGACATAAAGGTCATATTTCTGTATGTGACAAAGCCCAACACTAATATCATTTAAAATAAACTACATGCTAATTGAAAATAAAGCTATGCTATTTTATATTTATACCCCCATTCCTGTATATGTAATGCTTGAGTTTTGCACATTAAATTATGATAACATAAAAGTTAAACAACTTAATACAACTATAAAGATAGTACTTTCTGCTTCCAAAAATAATATATAAAAGTGATATTGATGATAGTTATGTAACAACACAAGTTTCATACTATCACCTGAATAACTCAAAATGAGTTGTTGCATAGTATAATAATTTGTCTTCTCTTTGAGCTTGTCAGTTTTTGCTTACCTTTTAACTTGAAACCTTTCAAGAATTCTTTAGTCTTTACAGTCACTTATAAAATCACACATTATATATAAGATATTCAAAACATAAGAAAATTATATCTAAACTGCATGAGGATCCTACCTAAATTGCATCTTCCAAATTGAAACCAAATGACAATCATTTAAATTGCCCTCATCTTCTAATTCATATCCATTGATCTTATTGTCATAATAGCATAACCTACAGCAATTTTCTAAAAGTTAAAACCATTTTAAACGACGTGTCATTTCAGGGAGAAGTTAAAGTTATGCAGGTAAAAATCTGTAAGTTTGACCCGCATTGACCCATGAGTTATATGGGACAGATTAATTTATCTGCGAATAAATGAGACACCTATATAGTAATTCAATCTGCCCCTTATACGGGGCAGGGCTGGCCCAGTAAGTCAAATTCATTTTGACATCCCTAAGTGAGATAACATTATTTATTTAAAGAAAATAAGTTAGTCTATGGGCTTACAAGCCAAGTTTTGCAAATATAAACCTGGTTTACTTAACATAATACTTATTTTTGAACTTGGACCCAACTTAGTATTGTTAAACAGGTTGAATCACACCTAATTAAAACTATTAATTTTTGCTTGAATTAATTAGTTTGCCGGAAACCATCTTAAAAAAATTAAGAGTTAGATTAAAAAGATTTAGCCTAAAAAAATATGAACTTTTTTGGGCCCAACTTGGATAAACTTGGGACTAATTTGGGTTAGTCCACTATTTTTTTTAACTTTTTGTCACTTAAACTATTTCTTTCTTCTCTTAATAAAACAATTATATAAATATAAAATTTAAAATATAAAAATATTTCTAAGTTTACAATTATTTTATTAATTTAAAATTTTATATTAATTTATAATTTAAATTTAGGTTCAAAGTTAGTCCTATACAGCTAACTCTTTTAATCGCTAACCTTATAAGATTAGGGTTAGGTTCAAATTTAAATTTAAATTTAGAGTTAAATTTAAGGCCAACCTATTTAATTACTAACTTTATAAAATTATAATTAGGTTCAAATTTTTTTTATCCGAAAACCTTTGGACATTTTTGGGTCCAAATTGAATAGACTCGAGACTGGATTGGATCAATCCGTATCATAGCTCTACACCTAATATAGGCCACTCTATAAATCCTTAACTAGTCATTTAGCCTAGTTCCATCTCTAGACATGAGCCTTCTCATTCTAACATGAGGATTAAGACATTAAATTTTTTTTCTATCTATTCAAGGGTTTCAATTGCCAACATGTTCAAAACAGTGAAAATCATGTTAGTACCAATTAAATGAGCAAGCATGGCTTTCAAAAGCTACATATACTGGAAAGAAAGATCTGTGATCAAGCCTTAGAAGATATAATTAATAAAGCGTATTAAAATGGAAAGCTTAAGAAGATATAATTAAAAAAAGAGTATTAAAATAATTTTTTCTTAATTCAAATATAAAGCCCAAGTATCGGAAAAGTTGTGTATGCGGTTTCAAAAAGAAAAAGGTACAATTATGCTGTTATAGCCACGTCAAAAATTATAACGGTTATAAAAAAGATGAAATGAAACAGTATGCATTGCTAAGGAAAATATTGGGGATACGTCGGTATCCCCACGCCTTAGGCCAAGGCAGAGTTCTTAAAAAATAAATTTAAAAAATTTAAAAAATAATAAAATTAAAAATTATAAATAAAATTATAAATATAAGAATATAAAAATAATATTAATTCAGAAGAAACGTTTGGGAGACGTGACTGTTGTGGCGTGGCGCTATCACCACCCGTTGAAAAGATGCTTTGTGAATTGGGTAACGCTGAGGCCACATAAGTAGCTCCACGTATAGACGTGGCCTAAAACAAAATTTGGAGTAGGTTCATCGTACGCGCCTAGTAGGTTCAACTGAATTTGGAGTAGTAGGTTCAACTTCAGAGGTTCAGTCCTAACAGTCAAACAGAACCGGAGCAACAGAACAACACTTCATAAAATTTAAAAAGCGTAGCCATCAAGAACGTAGAACTATTATTATCGCTTAATTTGGAGGTTCAAATACCCCGACACTCAATCTTTCCCTTATCTTCAACTGCTTTGCTCTCTGCTACTTCGACTTTTCTTTACTCTCCAACACAGCTACGCGTTGCTTACCATCGAATACGATAATCCATGCCTTTCTCAAGAGGGAGATGGGTGCACGACGTGTTTTTGAGTTTTAGAGGTGAAGACACTCGCTCCAATTTCGTGTCTCATCTCTGTAGTGCTTTAAGAAACGCAGGAATCGATACTTTCATCGACGATGAGCTGCCAAGGGGAGAACGGATCTCCGACGGACTAAAGAACGCGATCCGGGGCTCAAATTGTGCCCTTGTTGTTCTCTCAGAAAATTATGCTGCATCTAAATGGTGTGTTGCTGAACTGGCGGAAATAATGCAGTGTCGAAGTCTGGAGGGTCAGATTGTTATACCGATTTTCTTTGGTGTGAATCCGTCTCACGTCCGCAAGGGAATGGGTCCTTATGCAGAAGCATTGAAACGACATCAACTTGAAGATCTACAAGACAATTATTATAAGGCGGAGAGGTGGAAGGAGGCTTTTAGAGAAGTTGCAAATTTATCTGGTTGGGATTCAAAGGCTTTCAGGTTATTTAAATTTTCCATTTTTGAAATAGTCAGCTGTTTACCACCTAACTTAGCAATTTCCAAGTGCTGATCAATGGAATTTTGATGCCCACATATCTAGGAAATTTTTTCCATAAAATGTCTGCTGGCATGAAAATGTCTCAGTTATACAATGCCAAAAGGCATAAGTGATGGACAGCAAGACATATTTAAGAAAATTATTTCTTTTTGTTTAAGAAAAAACAGGAGACTAGAAAGAATTAAATCTTGATTGAAGTAGTTTGAAAATTGGTTGCTAATCAAATTACTTAAAAGACCAAGACTTTATTGATCACAACTCGCTGCTTCCACTTTGAGTATGTTGAAAGCGTTTGACAACTCGATCAATGTTTATACCTTCTGCGTATTTACATATAGATATGGATATAGGAAAGAATTGTTGTAAGTCTATTGAAATCATTTCACTTTTTTAATAATTGATGCTCTTAATCACTTGCATCACTCCTTACCATTGTTGAATATTTGCCATTTTGTTATTGTTATGGCCAGGAACGAAAGCAAGTTCATCAGACGTATTGTTGAAGATGTTATTACAAAACTAGGCCGCACATTGTTGCATATTGCTGATTATCCCGTGGGAATAGAATCTCATGTGCAAGAAGTGATCAGTCAGTTGCTCAGTAGGCAATCAAAGGATGTTTGCATGGTTGGAATCTGGGGAATGGGAGGGATTGGTAAAACAACCATTGCTAAAGCCATTTACAATACAATTGCTTGCAATTTCCATGTGAGAAGTTTCCTTGCAAATATTAGGGAACTTTGGAAGCAATACAATGGTCAAGTTTGTTTACAAGAACAGCTTATTTTGAGTATTATTGGAGAACAAAAGAAGAAGATACTTGACATTGAATGGCGGGAAAATTTAATGAACAGAAGACTTCGCAGTAGAAAGGCACTTGTTGTACTTGATGATGTTGATAAGTTGCCCCAACTAAGGGCATTGTGTAATCGTGATTGGTTTGGTCCTGGAAGTATAATAATCATTACAACTAGAGATGAGCGCTTGCTTAAGGTCCATCAAGTAGACCATATATATCCAATGAGTGAAATGGAGAAAAATGAATCTCTAGAGCTTTTTAGTTGGCATGCCTTTAAGGAAGCAAGTCCTGCTGAAGATGTCATTGAACTCTCTAGAAAAGTAGTTTCTTACTGTAGAGGACTGCCACTGGCTCTTGAAATCCTTGGCTCTTATTTGTTTGGGAGGGAAATTCCAGAGTGGAATAGTGTATTGTCCAAACTAGAAAGGATTCCCAATGATCAAATTCAAGAGAAGCTAAGAATAAGTTTTGATGGTTTAAATGACGATAAAATTAAGGATATATTCCTAGACATAAGTTGTTTCTTTATTGGTATGGATAGAGAGTATGTTACCCAAATACTAAATGGCTGTGAACTTTATGCAGAATCTGGAATAACTGTGCTCTTAGAGAGAAGCCTTCTGAAAGTTGATATGTGTAACAAGCTTGGTATGCATGATTTGTTGAGAGACATGGGAAGAGAAATTATTCGTGAAAAATTTCCAAATGAGCCAGAGAAGCGAAGTAGGTTATGGTTTCACAAAGATATACATGATGTGTTAACAGAACATATTGTAAGAACTTTCTCATTGTTCAATTTTGCTTTATTATTTCTATTGCTGTGGGAAGTTTCTTTTGTTTTATTTTTCTTTATCTGTATTTACTGTTTTCTGCTTTCTTCCTTATGGCTACAATTGTTTTAGTCATGTGTATTAGAAGCATGTTTATATTATAAGGCTTATGTACGTTGGGTGAGCAAACAACAAATTTTTCTTTTTGTGTCTTCCTGCTCTTTATTGACAGGGAACTAGAGCTATTGAGGGGATGGCTTCGAAGTTGCCAAGAATCAATAGAGAGGTTTTGAGTACAGAAGCTTTTAAGGAGATGAAGAGACTCAGGTTGCTTCAATTGGATCATGTTCAACTTGATGGAGATTATAAGCATCTTTCCAAATGCCTTAGATGGCTACGTTGGCATGGATTTCCTTTAAGATACTTACCTGACAACTTTGATCAAAACAGCTTAGTGGCTATTGACTTGAAACACAGCAATCTCAAACTAGTCTGGAAGAAGCCCCAGGTATGGATTAGCAAATTATTGAAACAATAAAAAATAGTATTCATTGTTGCCTCATTTTTCTTTTGCTTACTTTTTTTTATTTTGATTATTTGTTATTAATTTTTAAAAGTCCCTACTTTTGCAGTTGTTGGAGAGTTTGAAAATACTCAATCTCAGCCATTCCTGTAACTTGATCCATACTCCTGACTTTACAAAACTACCAAATCTTGAAAAACTAGTACTCAAACATTGTCCAAGTTTGGTTACAGTTCACAAGAGCATAGGAAAACTCAAAAATCTTCTTCTAGTTGATTTGAAGGATTGCAAACGCCTTAAAGATCTTCCAAGAAGTATCTATCAGTTGAAATCTCTGAAAACTCTAATTCTTTCTGGCTGTTCATTGATTGACAAGTTAGAAGAGGACATTGAACAGATGGAATCCTTGACACATTTGGCTGCAGATAACACTGGTATTGTGCAAGTGCCTTTTGCATTGGCAAGATCTAAAAGCCTTGGATATATATCTGTGTGTGGCTATGAAGGAAGAGCACGCCAAGTGCTTCCTTCTATAATCTGGTCTTGGATGTCACCTTCAAATATTTTTCAGTCACTGACTCAAGCAATTGGGAGCATGTCATCTCTAGTTTCCTTGGCTTTACATGGTGATGGTTTTCATGGTTTATCACAAACTGTCACCAGCATTCCAAGGCTTCGACATCTCTGGGTGAAATGTGATTCAAATCTTCAACAAACTCAGGATATATCAAGTTTAAATGCCTCAGCTGCCAGGAATTGTGTGGAATATGAAACAGCACCAAATGCATCATTGCAATCTCTTATGATTCAAATGGGAGGATGCAACAATGTAGTTGACACTCTTGTAAAGAAAACTCAGCAGGTTCCTTTCTCTCTTTCTCTTAAGAGTTAATCAAGTGATGCAAGATTACTATAGAGAAGATACAGAGTAATTCTTTTTGCATTTCTTGTTGTAGCCAATAAAAGAACAAAGATTTCCAGTTGGACATCTTTTCAAGAAAACATGTGTATGCTATTTTGAAGCTCACAAATAAGTTAATTGATATTATAAAATAAAAATCTAAATAGTGTAAAAATGATTTTAGTACTTTTATTATCTCTCCGCCAATCTTGTCATATTATTGGGTTTTATCTTTCATTAAGAACCCATATCTTTCATTATTTATGCGTTAGTTTGTTTGAATGCTCAAGTCCTTAGCTGATATTCATTTAGTCGTATTGTATTTTCCCATTAAGATTCTCTATAATCTGTAATGAAACATGACAGAGCTACATTTGTGTTTGTAGAAAATAATAAAGTCAGGTATAAACTTATTACTCGGAAGCAACTTATCATATGTGTGTGTGTGTGTGAGATCTTGTGAATAAGAATTGTCTTTGCCAATCTTCTTTTCACCTTATATATTTCCATTTTATTATTAGTAACTTAGAAGATAGATCATTGTCAATATAAATTCTAGGAAAAATAGAAACAAATCCAAGTAAGTTAATTGCACAATTTAGGATTGCATATACAGGGATTAGTGTTTGAATTCATCTGTTCAATAGATCAAGTTTGACCTATCATCTTTGATTCTTAACAATTTATGATTGCATATACAGTTATTAGTTTTTACTTTCATCTGCTAGATAGATCCAGTTTGAATTATCATCTTTGATTGTCACCCATTCCAATTTAATAACAACTTTGGTTTCTGCAAATTTGGGGAGTCTGTATCTAATTACAAATGGAATTCTACGAAATATCAATGATAATTAATGACCTGTTTCCTGTTTTTCTTCTTTTATTTTTGTAAAAGTTTTTACTCTAAAAAGTAGTTACACAAGTGCCTGATTCTTATATTCAATGTTGATGATATAGATATGGAATTCTGGTAAGTCTGATCACTGCTTTCTTCCTGATGACAAGTATCCTGATTGGTTTGTCTACAAGGGTGAAGGATCGTCGGTCACTTTTAAAGTGCCTACAGATGTTGGTCGTATCTTGAAGGGGATAACTCTCTGCATTGCTTATTCTTTTTCCTTGGCCGACCCAATATTGCAATTTCTTGTGAGTATTTCAATCATTAATCACACAAAAGTTACATTTCAGTACCACGAGCAAGATTCAGCAACTTCTTTTGAATATGAAAAATGGCAGCGAATAGTGTCAGATCTAGAACCTGGGGATGAAGTAGAGGTTATTGTAAATATTGGACATAAATGCACTGTCAAAGAGATAACAGCTTACCTGATCTATGGTGACAGTGATGATCTTGCAAAATTATCTAAGCGTTGCATTGATACACCTGATACAATATATACAAAAGAGGGAAAGAAAAAAAGAAAATTGTAGTCACTGTATGTATAGTAATGACTATTTCTTCAATCACACTCTATTTTTCCTATAATTTGTTTTATTTGCCGTTCCTTTAAATATTTATTGGTGTGATGGCGCTGAGTTTCAGCTTTGATCAATGCTAGATCCACATATTCATTCCTTTTCACAATTATTTTTAAACCAAATTATAAGATGGAGATTATGTTGAACAGGAAAAGGATATCTGTGGATGTCTTCTAGACGCCACCATTTGTGGTATGCTATTTGCCATTGTTTGACAATTTAATTCAGGTGCTTTGTTACCCAAATGACCTTCCTGTTTGTGTTTGTTCCTTGACCAATTGAACTCTGCGCATTTGTAGCTCCATATTTTATATATTGAGGTGTTTCAATTTTAGTCTTGAGCTCGGCTTAGTAGTTACTCCGTAATTTATTAGCGAGTAAAATCTTATTTTGGTCTTCTGTGGTATGGAAATGACTCTCTGTGTTGCCTATTCCTCGTACCTGCACAACATCGTACCACAATTTCTTATGAACTTCTCGATCATGGATTACATTTTAGGACTACAAGCAAGATGCAACAACTTCCCTTGACGATGAAAATGGCAGCACAGTGTCATATCTTAGACCAGGTAAAAATTTCTCTTTCATAATGTCTTGTCTATTTAATAAGAATACTTTATAAAAAAATACCTCAAATAACTTCTTTTATTGATATTTATATATATGTCTACATTTAAGTTCTATATCATATATAAAAATGTAAAAATAAAAAACATTTATTATATTATTATAACATTTTAAGAGTATTTAATGAATTATTATGCCATTTTTAAACTTATAATTTCACCTTTGCTGTTATGTTTTTGGTTTAGTTTCCTAATTGTATTAAAATGAGTTTTTGTTATCATAATTATTTTTTAATTCTAATAAAATTACTTTTTCTAATTACAATTAAATTTTTAAGCTATTTTTCTATTAAACAGCTATGATCCCATAGTACCCAATTCTTGGCTAGAAGAGAAACAGGAAAAATAGCCTCGCTCGCATTTAAGTATGGATATGTATTGTTGGCATACTGCGCTAATTAACATTTCTAGTTATGGAAAAATAATTCAAATAAAATCTTACTGTCAAAATTCCAAAAACAAAAAGACAAATCACAGCCCTTACATAGCATGGTATCGATGCCATGATTTTCTCTTCCCTCAAATTTACCGCCATCAGCATGTCCCCGCAATATCTTCTGCCTTCTATCACTTCGCTTGGGTTGGCTGTCTAATCCCATCTCATTGCCCTAGCCTCTGAAGCTTGAATCTCTGTCTCTGGTTTCTCAAATATAATCTAATTAGCTGTTGCTAGATATTTTCTCCTTTTTGGGACCCTTAAATTTGTCTTGACCCCATTTTGATCTATCATCCTCAGGTCCCCAACCTGTGTTTGCAGCTCTCTAGACGAGGAGTGAATTCCAAAATTCAGCACGTTTTATATGGCAATAACTTCGAAAGTTAAATTATATGCACAAATCGGAGAAAACTTCCAAGACAAAGAAGCAAAGTGCAAAACGAGGAAGGGGGGGAGTTAAAAGGCATGTTGCACGTTTGAACTTGTGCATTATAATCAGCAAGCTCACAAGCTTAGCCCCTATCAAAGTGTTGGGAGTGGATTGAGTGATTTTTTATATGAAAATTATACTATAAAAAAGAAGTAGAAACAGAATTAAAAGAAAAAAAATTCAATGATAAAAAAAATTAAGATCTATAGAACTAAATATAGAGAAATATTAAAAATGTTACTAAAATTAAAAAAATTAAAAGTTAGGTGATCCAAATCTTTAAGTATCATGCACTTGATTGATTGGACTACAGAATCAAAAGGCACCAAACCTTGGCCAGGAAAAACTGTCCGCCACCAGCAACGAACTTGAAGATGTACTTTGACAGTCTTAATCACTAGTAGTTCAACAAGCAAGTTAATTGTGCAAGATATCAGAAACAAATGAGATGAGATCGCGGTTTCTGCAAATAGATCAATGCTCAATTTGGAATATAGATTCATAATTGAATTTGTGATCACGAATAATCAAAATCAATATATGATAACGCAAAAAATTATTGCAGACGAACGCTTTTAGTCACACAAAATAAAACTTATCAAAGTATCCATAACATTGTCAAAAAGAAGTTGCACAAGTGGGTAGCATTAGAATATAATATAGGGACAGTGCACAGACAGATATACCAAAAAGAAAAAGGCAGTGCTCCACAGAATTATTCTAGGATGATCATCTTTCTTGCTCATCCTGAGAAAATTTCATTCCAATTCTATCTGTCTTTTGGTCTCTTCACCTTCCTCTTCCTTCCTTTTATACTTAGTGACTTGATCAACCCTAATAATTCTACCTAAAATCTGAGCCCCATTCAAATTATCTGATGAAAAACCCAAATATTAGAAAGTGATTTAGCTTCTAAATCTTTAAAGAAAGCCGATGTCCTAAGTGTCAATCGTTTAGAACAAGACAGAGGCCAACCTACGACAAGATTTGTGCTTCTTTGTTCTTCATATGCAAGGAATGCAAAACCTTTCGATTTCCTAGTTCCTTTGTCCCTAACAAGGTTAACCTCAACAATATGCTAGCATTTGGATTTGTGTAAATCATTAGCAAAAATTGGAGGAAAACTAATTTCATATATTAATAAAATGCAGATGAGCTACAAAGGAACAGATGTAACAAATATAAGCTAAAAATTCTTACATATCTTTGTAATTCATGCTAATCTTTTGCATGTTCAACAGATCCACCAAACTGTATATGCATTACTTGTTGATAACAACTTTATGTTTAAAAATGTCTACAATTATGTATTATATAAATAAAGATAATGTAATAGACAAAATTTTAAACATATATCTTTCTTTAAATGTCAACACTAAATGCATAAGCAATAGATATTTTCCTTATTTGATGAGCATTGTTCTAATCCAAAAGAAAATAGTGTTAAGCTCATGTTAGGATACTAGTCTAAATTATCGCAAGAACAAGGAAATCATAGTGTTTGCAGTCACAAAATCAATCAGTACTCTCCTCTTCTCGTTATTAATTAGCACTTAGTAATAGTAGACAAATTTAGTTACCTCACGCAAACTAACTGTTTTATTGAGTCCCATAATTAACTAACTATCCTATTAAGTACCATTTAACCTAGAACCGTGACAGCTTTACACAAACTGCATAATTCTTACCAATGGAAGGGCAAAAGTTGCAACATAATAGCTTTGATAAGCCACTCACAGAATTTTCACAGAGATTACCTGAAGTTCACAATATGTGACTATATTATAACTTCCTACATTCTAGACTTCATTATATTGACGCAGACCAGAAAATTTATTAATCTGAAATGTTCCAAAGTCTTACGAGTTTTTTCACTTTTGGGAGGGAAGAACTGAATCTCCAAACTTCATTTAAATTAAGGGCTTGCCATCAATCCCAAAGAAACATACCAAAAACTCATATTTCATCAGGGCCAAGGTTTGAACAATCTATCCAAAACTTTAAAAAAAAAAAAATTCCTTACTTAAAGTTCTCGTATAATTGATAGCTAACATATAATATTCTTTACATGTTAATTTTTCCCTTAATACAGTGATTAATGTTTGTATTCCAGGGCGTGCATGCACACAACTACCACTATTAACTCCCTGCTGAATTTTATTGCTTGATGTACACTTTCTTATATATTGTTTCGTTGCAACGGTGACATTCATACCTTCTATGGTTGCATAATTTCTGGGGATGCTGTGTCCTGAAATTTTCAGCTTGTGTGATCGAAGATGTTTATTTTGAGTTTGTCCGAGATCTTCCGTCTTGGAAATTGGGTCCTTTTTTTTTTCTTCAATTTTTTCCTTCGCATGGTTTCCTGCAAGAAATTTTCAGCTGTAAAGGCTCTCAAGAACTTGCAAAATAGCCGAAAATACCCAACGGAAGACCATGCAGGCTTTTCACTTTCTTGTGTTCCTCAATGTTTACAGTATTAAATTGTTTGTACTTATATTCAGATAATCTCTCTATTTCCCTCACCTTTTCCTAGCGATGATTTCTTTTATGGTCAATCGTTTAATTGATGTGGGTTTATGAGCTGTGTCTTTGTATATTTTTTATTCCTACTCAAAATTTACAAAGAACTATAACAAATGTTGAAAACTTGCATTTCCCACAGCTACAATTTTTATTGATCAGTTTTCTTTCGACTGTTGGATCTCACATCAAATACTTCAGCATTTTTCTATTATTTTGTATCTCTTTTTGAATTATACTAATAAATATAGTGAAATATCAAAACTCGTGAAGTTTAGATAGACTTATAATCAATACAGTAAAATTTTAATTAAGGCTTGACATAGAGATATATTATTAGTCACTATATTCAATCTCTCTTCCCTTAACTCATATTTTCGAGTTATTTTAAAGTCTAAAGTTGTTAAACACATAATTCACCCTTTCTTATGCCTTGTCTTTCAATTATAACAATAATAATAAATGTGCTAAGGTGCCCTTTCCAGTTATCAATACATAGAGGTGTCAATGTAGACAACCCACATTTATATGGAATAGGGCGAGTTAGCCTATAGATCAATGTATTTTCACACATAAAAATATAAGTAAATTCACTTTACCTCATCCTGTAGGCTAAAGAGGATGGACTAATTTATCATGTTTTATAGAATGATATATATGAATCCTCTTACACTTTATGCAAATGGAGCAAACCTGACCCGTGTTTTGATAGCTATGAATACACATTTTACAACCATAGCCAGACTAGCCCACGAGGGGGGGGGGGGGTGTTGGAACTCGATATTTAGATCTGGTTGGCGCAAAGTGTTGCAAGCAAGAAAGAAAACAAATCTATTAACTTCGAGTTTCAATTCTCAACCAAAAAAAAAAAAAAAAAATCAAAGAACAAAAGTAATTATACGCCATTGAAAAAAGTATGGGTTCAAATTTTTTCTCCAAAGCAGACAGAGAAGCCCTTCTCCAATTTGCTCGATAAACTCCAAGACCAAAGCAGCTAAGCACTTGGTGGTTTGTACAGCTTCTTCACCATCTTCCTGTATTCTATTTTAAAAGATATAAATGAAAACAAAAAAAGATATTGTGAATGTTCATTACCTTCTTGATTGCTCCAATGCTGTGCTGCTTGTGGATTTAGTGAACTGTTATTTGGCTCTATTATACAAAAAGTCAAAAATAACACAATATGAGGACATCAGATGCAGGAAGCAGCAATTTGTTTAAAATCTGTGAGTATTTTTAGTTACCTCCAAGCAGACTTTGGATTGATAGAAGGATTGTTCTCACATCATAGGCTGATGACCATTTGTCCTATTAACAGACAAAGATGAGAAAAGAACATACATATGCTATGGCTAGATTGACTAGAAAGATAAAAGCTGCCTAGATTGACTAGATCAGCAGCCAACTGAAGCAATTGCATATGTTTCCTTTGCTCTTTTAGCGAAAGTAATCCCCAGCCAATTCAAAGAATTAGCTCTTGGACTCGATAACTATTGAACATGCCTTTTTTATGAACGGCAAAATTGTTGGTTGGGCACCACAGAAGAAGATTTTCAACTACCCTGCCATAGCATGTTTCGTTAGGCATTGTGGTTGGAATTCTACCACAGAAGCATCATACAATGGGGTTGGTTCCTTTCCTGTGTTGGCCTTTTTTCAGTGACAAATTTCGGAATAAGTGTATTTATGTCCAATATTTACAATAATTCTCACCTCATCACTAAGTTCCTGAGGTGTTCAAAGCAAGTTATTGAATCTTGCTCGTAGTGCTAAAATGTATCCTTTATGTGATTTATGATTGGAAAAATTACAAAAATTTGTGATATTGGGTTGTCCAAGGAAGAAGAATAAGTAATGTGGAGAATCAACCCGTTCAAGATATGACGAATATCTTCAAACACTTGTAAAGTCAATGATGATTTTTTTCCGTACACAAATCAATTAGGATATTTGTTATTAAAAAGAAGTAAAATAATTATTAGACTCGCCAATAGGCCACACTAAGCACGTGTATATCTACTTATTATAGTAAAAGAATTTACAAATAAAAAAGAAGAAAGAATGAAAGGAAGTAGATCATTATCAATATTATTTTGTAACATTTTTATTTTTGTAAGTAGATACAAATCCCCCAAAATTGCCGAAACCAAAATTGTTAACAGTTAGGAATTTTTTGTCTTCTCACGTAAATAAAGAAAAAAGCAACGAAACTCTTATTTTTAATTTTCAATTGTTCATAGGTGTATCTTAGCTCTCTCAAATCATTAGATCCCAATCGGTAGAAAGATCCTCCAAAGTGCATTTTCACAATGATTAACTTTTATTATATGAAACATTATACTCTATTTAAGGTATGATATATCAGAACCTAATAATCTGCGAGAAAATTTTTGTTATATACAAAACACTGATTAATGTAAAGAGGGGAATGAAAAATAGGGTAGTTAAAAAAAAGTGATATATGAAAACGGTTTGACAAAGTTGGTAAATAACTTGATTCTTTAAACCAGTTCAACTTAAGTTGTATATATGAAAAAAAAATTATTAAAAGAAATAAAATTTATTTTAACGATTTTTATATTTTAAAGAAGATTAATCTTTAACTTTTGACAAAATAATACTTTAAATTTATCCAAAAAAAAGACTGATATATATATAAGTTTTGCATATAAATTATATATACTCTCATTTTTTTATCTCGTAAAAAATTTTCTTTCTAAACATACATGCAGTGTACTATTACTCACGTATGTTAATAATTTTTTATAAAAAAAATCATTTATTATAAGGAAGATGGAATTTCAAAAAGAAAATTCTTGAAAAAAATTGTTAGCGGCTGGTTGATTCAATTAATAGAAGGCTAATCTAGTAGCCTCTATTAAAAATTGTTAACATTTGTATTTAGTCATTATTCATAAACTAGAAATATTTAGTGTCCAAAACCATGAAGAAATTTACGGTAGAGGACAGAGATTATGAATTATGTTTATTGTAATTTTACTCAAATTACACACAAAATCCAAGGATGAGTCACTACCTGTTGGACAAGTTACGACTAACTAGGGATCTGCTTGATCCGAATCTGCTGTTGAGGACAAACGGGACTACATGACGTTAGAGAAAAGAAGATTTTAGAGTGATTGAAAACATACGTATGAAAAGGTAAATTTATCACAAATAGTAAATGGAAATACTATTTTCTGAAAATAATAAAAATATTATCAAAGTCACATATTTTAAATAGCATAGAATTCATTTTTGGATGTGCATACATCCCACTAGTTCCAAGGGCGAGGGTAAATGGAATGACAAGTCACGTGTCATTGCAAAAGGATTTGGATCTTTTATCTTTAGAATTCAATGGTAAAAATATCATAAAAATTAGATATATAAAATTAAGAGAAATAAAAATTAATTAAAAAATAAAATATAAAATATATTTAAATAATATAAAAAAAATAAAAATTATTATAACCAGAAAGTGATATTGGCAAGGGATCCAAATCCCATTGCAAAGTAATTGCCGAATTCTTGCGTTTTTTTTTATCCTTTCACTTTAATAATTTTTTCTTCATCTTTTTATTTTATATTAATGAATCTCACCTAATTAAAAACCTTTCAACCTGATACCTATCTAATAAGGCAAAGGCTTGTACTTAATGAAGAGGAACGACTTGGTCAATTAGAATTCTTTTTAAATATCATTTTTTTAATTTTAATAATGACAGGCCTCAATGTGAGATGACATTATTTATTTAAATAAAATATGTTAGCGTGTAGGCTTACTGGTCAAGTTTTGCATATATAAACCAGGTTTACTTAACAAGGAAAATGACAGTAATAAATAGGAAAGTTTACCCTATTTTCACGCACTCTAACAATTTTTTTTTTTAAAGTTAGGATATAAATAATATTTTTACACTTTTATCTTATTATAAAAAAAATTTCTACACTAACTAATTTATATACACTTTCTATTTATAACAATTAATACATTTTGTGAAACTTCATATCTAATTTCTAAAGGCAATGATTATACTATTTACATTCCTAATTCTATAATTTCTCCTAATTTCCTTCTTTCTCTTTGCATACCTTCCCATGAAACCCACCTTCCTCTTCATGCTTCTTCCCAAAACTCACCTTCCTAGTCAGTAATGTATTGTGCTAAAACTTTTTTCCTCCCCCATTAGAAATAGTTTACATATGAATCTGTCTTCTATACATGGCCAATACGTTAGCAAAGAAAAACAAAAACAAATTCTTATGAAATTTCGAAGAATCTGCTTTAGTATTGGTGACAAATGCAGGTGGTCTTCTGATGCAGGCAGTGGCCCAAGTTGATGGCTTGGTCATGTTGCAGCCTGAGGTGGGAGGTTATGGCGACAATTTCTTCTTCGCTGGAATAGAAAAAGTGCGATTTAGAAAGCCAGTGACTGCAGGAGGCACAATAGTTGTGAGAATGACACTGGCTAAAAAAGCGACTTGGATTCGTTAAGATGGAAGGGCACGTGAGTTTCAGGAAGAAGCCAGGAGAGAAAAGGAGGGTTTCAGGAGAAGGTGTGCAAAAGAGGAAGGAGGAAACTGGGAGAAATTGGAGAATTAGAAATTTTGATAGTAGAATCATGTGCTTGTGCTGTTGCTAGAGATTAGATGTAAAATTTAACAGAAAATGTTAATTGCTATTAATAGAAAGTGCATATAAGTTGATTGTTGTAATTGAAAGTGTAAGTAAATTTTTGTAATAAGATAAAAATACAAAGAAATTATTTATATTTTAGATTTTTTCTTAAAGAGAAAGAAAAAAAAAAGAAATATTGTAAAAATATATATCGTTAGAATGTAAGAAATAATTTATACTAATAATATTACTCCCTAATTAAATAAACTTGATTTTGAATGGGACGTTAAAATGGGTCTGATTCGTCGGGTCAGCCCGTCTCATCCTATATAAGAGGCGAGTTGGGTTATTATATAGGTAACCTATTTATTCTCGGGCAAATTAATCCGCCTGGCATAATCCGCAGGTCAACGCAGGTTGGAGTGGGTTAAACTCACAGATTTTGATTTGCATAATTTTAACTTTTTTCTAAAATGACACGTTGTTAAAATGGTTTCAACTTTTAGAAATTATTATAGGTTATGCTATTATGACAACAAAATCAATGGATATGAATTGAAAGATGAGGGCAATTCAAATGATTGTCATTTGATTTCAATTTGGATGATGTAGTTCAGACAGGATCCTCATATGATTTAAATATAATTTTCTTACATTTTGAATGTCTTATATACAATGTATGATTTTATAAGTGACCGCAGAGACTAAAGAATTCTTGAAAGGTTTTGAGTTGAAAGGCAAGCAAAAATTACCAAGTTCAAAGAGAAGACAAATTATTATACTACGCAACAATTCATTTTGAGTCATTCAGGTAATAGTATAAAATTTGTGTTGTTACATAACTATTATTAATATCACTTTTATATATTATTTTTTGAAATAGAAAGTACTATCTTTATAGTTGTATTGGATTGTTCAGCTTTTATGTTATATAATTTTAGATACAAAACTCAAGCATTACATATATAAGAATAGTGGTATAAATGTATAATAGCATAACTCTAATTTAGAATGTAGTTTATTTTGAATGACATCAGTGCTGCGATTTGTCACATATAGGAATATGACCTTTATGTCTTTTGTAGACATATATTTTATTGTGCATGTATATTAGTAATATTATTGAAGTCTTACCTAGAAAATGATGTTGCATATTAGCAATTTTATGAGTAGAATCAAAGTTTTTATGATTCATTATGAGCTAAACCCAGGTTACATCATTGAAAGGCAAATTTGATTATATTTATTTACAATTGCTTTAAAATTAGTATATTAAATTTAGTTAATTATTTATTATCTATTCATAAACTTTAATTTTTAATAATTTTTTTTTAAAAAAATTTTTGGCAGACTAGCTTGCTTAACTTGTAACTCACCATGAGCGCGGGTTGGATTGAAATTTTTTAGCCCGTCAATTATGTGAACCAACCCGTCCTATCCCATTTAATTGCAGACTCATATGAACTTAGACAAATCGAGACAGACCAGCCTATTTTGATAACCCTAACTTATACAAGCCAAATCTCACCTAGTATAGGCCGGTCTATAAATCCTTGGCAGGTTATCTATCTTACTTCCATATCTAGACGTAGCCTTTTTATTTTAACATGAGGATTAAAACACATTTATATATTTTTTTTCTACTTGTTTAAGGACTTCAATTGCCAACATGTTCAAAACATACTAGTACCAATTTAATGAGCAAGCATGGCTTTCAAATGTACAGATAACAAGAAGAAGAAAAAGAAGAAAAGAGAAGGGAGAAAATAAGAGTGTGAAAGATTATATAAAATTATTATACACATATATCAATATTTTTAAAAAATATATGTTCAAATCTTGAAAGATATAATTAAAAAGAGAATGCTAATTATTATTTTTTTTTTTTAAGAAAAGAGAGTGCTGCTGATACCAATTATGCCAAAGTAATTTTTCTTAATTCAAATCCATACCCCAGTTAATGAAAAATTTGTAAATGTGTGCCAACAAATTTTGGTAATAAGTAAATTTAATTTAAATTATTTGTATAAAAAATTTTATTAAAAAAATAAAATTTATTTTAATAATTTTTACTCTAAAAAAAAAATTAATCACTCACTTTCATCAGAATAACCATAATTCACCCAAAAGAAAATTTGTAAATCAGAGGTTGGCATCGGTTCAGGTCGGTTGGCTTCGGGCCATTATGAGCCAACCGATTGAACTCGACCACCTTAATTTTTCACACCAATACCGATCAAACTAAGTGCTGGAACCGAAAGCTTTGGGTAGATGTACATTTGGGTGGGTTCGATCAGGTTTGGAAATGCAGAATTGTCATGGACATCCATTCTGTATCCTTTGTTGCATCCTAGGACTGTAAGAACCAAGGACAAGACAAACAGGCCAGCAAAAGATGGGGTCTTTTTACAAATCAAGTTGAAAATCAAAATAAAGAAAAGATAGAGAGAAGGGACAAGCCTTGTGTTAAGAGGCTGGAGAAGTGCCGACGTTGAGGACATGACTACAAAAATCTAGTCTACCACTAACTCTACCACCGTCAACGCTTCCTATGCCACTGGTTAAATAATTATTGGAGGCTGGAGAAGTATTGAGGGAGAGGAGAGGAGATTTGGGTTTAGGGTGAGAATGATGCTGTGTTGGGGTTGTTGAGTTGCAGAGAAGAGGAAGATAAGGTAAAAGAAAAGAGAGGGTGGGGGTGAAGTCAATGAAGATTCGAAGAAGAGCTGGGTAGAGAAATTATGAATGAAAAATAAAGAAGAAAAGATAAAAGGAGTGACAAAATATTTTATCAGAGGCGTGGTGGTGTGACGTGTGAAATGGAAGTTGAAAATGTAACGGCGAGAGAGGGGAATGGTGGTATGTCAGTAATAAAAGAGTAAAAGTTAAAAAAAGAAATGAGTGAAATAAAAAAGGTTGGAGGTAAGGGCTGAGATGTTATGGGGAGAAGGAGAGGTGATGACTGAGATGTGATGGGGGGAAGGGAAACGTTAATAATAAAAAATGAGAAAGTGATAGGAAAGAGCAGGAGTTATAAAGAGAAGAGAAAATATAAAGATGAAATTTTAGAAATAAAAGGAAGGAAATTAGAGTAACCAAGTTCGGCGGGTTACACTGATTTTATAAATGCACACGCAATTTCAACTGAATAAATCCATTTATAATTTTTGCAATCCTGTTTAATCCAAAATCCGACCCAAATATAATTTTTTTCACCACTTTTACTTGGCTTTATTTGGTTTGGCCAGATTATGCCTACCCCTATTGTAAATGAAATTAGGAGTGGGCATTAGGTGGGGCGATTTGGGTTGGGGCAAAATTCTCTCAACCCAGCTGAATCCAATCTCTTACTAAGTTAATCCAACCCCAGCTAAAAAATTCTTTAAACCAACATTTTTGGGTTGAAATGTTTCGATTTCATTTGGGTGGGTTAGTTTGAGTTAGGATAGGGACGAACGAACGTGAGGCAAGCGGTAGAATGCGGATGAGGTTCGATCGACTATTAAGGATCCAAAGTGTCGAAGTGTGATTATTAGACAAGAGATGAGACAAAATAAAAAGAGGCGAGTCAAGACAAAGTGGGAGGAGATAAGGGATTAGCGTTGACTGTTGGAAACGACGAAACAACGAACGAGACTTGTAGCTTGTGAGAAAGGAAGTCGAGGGACTGAGGGTTCGAGATGAGGGAGGAAGGAGTGGTGTTGGTTTGCTGAAGTTGAGCTGCCTCTTACTTGCTTGTGCTTGCAGAGTTTTAGGACAAGCTAGAAAATGATATCATTTTGCAAAACGACGCTATTTTATAATATCAGAATTCAAAATATATATATATAGCATAAGAATTAAAAATATATATATATATGTGTAAATTTTATTGGGTACCCGCAGTAATCCAATAGAGAGGGGACACAAATCCAGTCCCACCCAATTTACTCCATCTTAAACTAAAATATTATATAATATTTATTTTATCCTATTTTAACTCAGTCTAAATTTTTTTTTATGATTTGGGGTGGATTAAAACGGTTAACCTGATACAATGCCCACCCCTAAACGGAATAAACCTACGCGGTTTCACCTTGTTGAAAAGATGTTTTGAAAAATCAAGCTGTTGGTTTATTATTCTCTTCCTATTTACTAGTGCGCATGAGTTTCGATCAAAATTTCCTTGAAGGTTCTTCGTATGCACCTAGTAAGTTCCAACTTAATTTGGAGGTTCTAATATACCCTCACCCTCAATCTTTCCTTTATTCTAAACTTCTTTGCTCTTTCCTTGTTGCTACTTCGCCTTCTCTTTACTCTTCAACGCAGCTACGCTTTGCTTATCATCGAATAAGATAATCCATGTCTTCCTCAAAACAGAAATGTGTGCACGACGTGTTTTTGAGTTTCAGAGGCGAAGACACTCGCTCCAATTTCGTGTCTCATCTCGATACTGCTTTAAGAAATGCCGGAATCGATACTTTCATCGACGATGAGCTGCGAAGGGGAGAACGGATCTCCGACGCACTACTCAACGCAATCCGGGGTTCAAATTGTGCCCTCGTTGTTCTTTCAAAAAATTATGCTGAATCTAGATGGTGTAATGATGAATTGGTGGAAATCATGAAGTGTCGAAGAGAGAATGGTCAGATTGTTGTACCCATTTTCTATGATGTGGATCCGTCTGACGTACGTAATCATACGGGTCCTTTTGGAGTAGCTTTTGAACGACATGAACATGTGTTAAGTGATCTACAAGACAGCTATGATCAGGTGGTGAGGTGGAAGGAGGCTTTTAGAGAAGTTGCAAATTTGTCTGGTTGGGATTCAACGGATTTCAGGTTATTTAAATTTTCCATTTTTGAAATAGTCAGCTGTTTACCACCTAACTTAGCAATTTCCAAGCGTTGATCAATTGAATTTTGATGCCAACATATCTATGAAACTTCTTTTCCATAAAATATCTGCTGGCATGAAAATGTCTCAATTATACAATGCCAAAAGGCATATCTGATGGACAGCAAGACATATTTAAGAAAATTGTTTCTTTTTGTTTAAGAATAAACAGGAGACTAGAAAGAATTAATTCTGCATAGAAGTAGTTTGAAAATTGGTTGCTAATCAAATTAACTTAAAAGACCAAGACTTTATTGATCACAACTCGCTGCTTCCACTTTGAGCATATTGTAAGCGACTCGACCAATATTTATACCTGCTGCATATTTACATATAGTATAGATCTAGATATAGGGAAAAAAAGAAAAATTGTTGTAAGTCTAATTGAAATCACTTCACTTTTTTACTAAATCATGCTCTTAATCACTTGCATCACTCCCTACCTTTGTTGAATGTTTACACAATTTGTTATTGTTATGGCCAGGCACGAAAGTGAGTTGATCACATCGATTGTTGAACACATCATTACAAGACTAGACCACACATTGTTGCATGTTGCTGATTATCCCGTGGGAATAGAATCTCATGTGCAAGAAGTGATCAATCAATCATTGAGTAGGCAATCAGAGGATGTTTGCATGGTTGGAATCTGGGGAATGGGAGGGATTGGTAAAACAACCATTGCTAAAGCCATTTACAATACACTTGCTCGCAATTTCCGTGCGAGAAGTTTCCTTGCAAATATTAGGGAACTTTGGAAACAAGACAATGGTCAAGTTTGTTTACAAGAACAGCTTATTTTGAGTATTATTGGAGAACGAAAGAAGAAGATACTTGACATTGAATGGCGAGAAAATTGCATGAACAGAAGACTTCGACGTAAAGGGGCACTTGTTGTACTTGATGATGTTGATAAATTAGCCCAACTAAGGGCATTGTGTAATCGTGACTGGTTTGGTCCTGGAAGTGTAATAATCATTACGACTAGAGATGAGCGCTTGCTTAAGGTCCATCAGGTAGACCATGTATACCCAATGCGTGAAATGGAGAAAAATGAATCTCTTGAGCTTTTCAGTTGGCATGCCTTTAAAGAAGCAAGTCCGACTAAAGATTTCATCGAACTCTCTAATAAAGTAGTTTCTTATTGTGGAGGACTGCCGCTAGCTCTTGAAATCCTTGGCTCTTATTTGTTTGAGAGGGAAATTCCAGAGTGGCAAAGTGTATTGTCCAAACTAGAAAGGATTCCCAATGATCAAATTTATGAAAACCTAAAAATAAGCTTTGATGGTTTAAATGATGATAAAATTAAGGATATATTTCTTGACATATGTTGTTTCTTTATCGGTATGGACAGAGAGTATGCTACCCAAATACTAAATGGCTGCGAACTTTATGCGGTGTCTGGAATAACTGTGCTCTTAGAGAGGAGTCTTCTGAAAGTTGATATGTATAACAAGCTTCGTATGCATGATTTGTTGAGAGACATGGGAAGAGAAATTATTCGTGAAAATTTTCCAAATGAACCAGAGAAGCGGAGTAGGTTATGGTTTCATGAAGACGTACTTGATGTGTTAACAGAACATATTGTAAGAACTTTCTCATTGTTCAATTCTGCTTTATTATTTCTATTGTTGTGGGAAGTTTCTTTTGTTTTATTTTTCTTTAGCTGTATTTACTGTTTTCTGCGTTCTTCCTTATAGCTACAATTGTTTTAGTCATGTGGATTAGAAGCATTTTTATATTATAGGGCTTACGTATGTTGGGTGAGTAAACAACAGATTTTTCTTTTTGTGTTTTCCTGCTCTTTATTGACAGGGAACTAGAGCTATTGAGGGGATGGCTTTGAAGTTGCCAAGAATCAATAGAGAGTGTTTGAGTACAGAAGCTTTTAAGGAGATGAAGAGACTCAGGTTGCTTCAATTGGATCATGTTCAACTTGCTGGGGATTATAAACATCTTTCCAAACGCCTTAGATGGCTACGTTGGCATGGATTTCCTTTAAGATGCTTACCTGACAACTTTGATCAAAACAGCTTAGTGGCTATTGACTTGAAAGACAGCAATCTCAAACTAGTCTGGAAGAAGCCCCAGGTATGCATTAGCAAATTATTGAAACAATAAAAAATAGTATTCATTGTTGGCTCATTTTTCTTTTCCTTACTTTTTTCATTTTGATTATTTATTATTATTTTTTTAAAAATCCCTACTTTTGCAGTTGTTGGAGAGTTTGAAAATACTCAATCTCAGCCATTCCCGTAACTGGATCCGTACTCCTGACTTTACAAAACTACCAAATCTTGAAAATCTAATAGTCAAAGATTGTCCAAGTTTGGTTAGAGTTCACGAGAGCATAGGAAAACTCAAAAATCTTCTTCTAGTTAATTTGAAGGATTGCAAACGCCTTAAAGATCTTCCAAGAAGTATCTATCAGTTGAAATCCCTGAAAACTCTTATTCTTTCTGGCTGTTCATTGATTGACAAGTTAGAAGAGGACATTGAGCAGATGGAGTCCTTGACACATTTAGCTGCAGATAACACTGGTATTGTGCAAGTGCCTTTTTCATTGGCAAGATCTAAAAGCATTGGATATATATCTGTATGTGGCTACGAAGGAAGAGCACGCCATGTGCTTCCTTCTATAATCTGGTCTTGGATGTCACCTTCAAATATATTTCTGTCACTAACTCAAGCATTTGGGAGCATGTCATCTTTAGTTTCCTTGGCTTTACATGGTGATGGTTTTCATGGTTTATCACAAACTGTCACCAGCATTCTAAAGCTTCGAAGTCTCTGGGTGAAATGTGATTCAAATCTTCAACAAACTCGGGATATAGCAATTTCAAATGCCTCAGCTGCCAGGAATTGTGTGGAATATGAAACAGCACCAAATGCATCATTGCGATCTCTTATGATTCAAATGGGAGGATGCAACAATGTAGTTGACACTCTTGTAAAGAAAATTCAGCAGGTTCCTCTCTCTCTCTCTCTCTTAGAGTTAATCAAGTGATGCAAGATTGCTATAGAGAAGATACAGAGTAATTCTTTTTGCATTTCTTGTTGTAGCCAATAAAAGAACAAAGATTTCCACTTGGACATCTTTTCAGGAAAACACCTATATGCTATTTTGAAGCTCACAAATAAGTCAATTGATATTATAAAATAAAAACCTAAATAGTGTAAAAAATGATTTTATTACTTTTATTATCTCTCCACCAATCTATTCATATTATTGGGTTTCATCTTTCATCTAGAACCCATATCTTTCATTATTTATGCGTTAGTTTGTTTAAATGCTCAAGTCTTTAGCTGATATTCATTTGGTCATATTATGTTTTCTCCTTAAGATTTACTATAATCTATAATGAAACATGACAGAGCTACATTTCTGTTTGTAGAAAATAATCAAGTCAGGTATAAACTATTACTCGGAAGCAACTTATCATATGTGTGTGTGTGTGTGTGTGAGATCTTGTGAATAAGAATTGTCTTTGCCAATCTTCTTTTCACCTGATATATTTCCATTTTATTATTAGTAACTTAGAAGATAGATCATTGTCAATATAAATTCTAAGAAAAATAGAAACAAATCCAAACAAGTTAATTGCACAATTTAGGATTGCTTATACGGGGATTAGTGTTTGAATTTATCTGTTTAATTGATCAAGTTTGACCTATCATCTTTGATTCTTAACAACTTTGGTTTCTGCAAATTTGATGAGTTTGGGTCTACTTAGAAAAAGAATGCTACAAAATAACATCCCTTTCTTTCTTTTTTTACTTTTTTTTTTTTTGGGCTTTAATAAGTAGTTAAACAGGTGACTTGTGCTTAGATCCTCTTCTTTGATGCTATAGGTATGGGCTACTAGCGGTTCTAATCATTGCTTTCTTCCTGGTAATAAATATCCTGATTGGTTTGTCTACAAGGGTGAAGGATCATCAGTAACTATGAAAGTGCCTGAAGATATTGGTCCTATCTTGAAAGGGATGACTCTCTGCATTGCTTATTCCTCTTCCGTGGACAACCCAATATCGCAATTTGTTAGTATTTCAATCATTAATCTCACGAAGGTAACAATATTTCAGCACCACCAAGAAGATTCTGCCACTTCCTTTGAGGATGAAAAATGGCAGAGAATTGTGTCAAATCTGGAAGCTGGTGATGAAGTGGAGGTTATTGTAAATATTGAACATAATTGTTTTGTCAGAGAGATAACAGCCTACCTAGTCTATGATATCAGTGATTATCTTGCATAATCATTTAAACGTCACAATGATAGACTTCATAAAATATATACAATAGAGGGAAAGAAAGAGGAAACTTGTAGCCACAATATATGATGACTGTTTCTTGAAGCACACTACTCTTCGTAATATGTGTTCTAGTTCTCATTCCTTTGAATTTTTCTTGGTATCAAGGTGTTGAGTTTAAGCTTTGATCAATGCTATCACAGCCTCTGCATTTGGGTATAAGAATACCTGGATATCATGTCGCTTTTATGTCTAAGCTGAAGAATGCTAGCTCCAGAGATTCATGATCATTTTTTCTCCTTTTCTTTTTTAAACAAATTATAAAGATGGAAATTATGTTGAATAAAATATTCCGAACACATGGCATTTTTATTATATGAATACAGAATTGCTACCAAATAGTAGTCAAAAAGAAAGGCAGATTGCATTCAAGGGTGTGCTTGCAAACGACTGCCACTACTAACTAAATGCTGAATTTACATTGCTTGATGTACCGTTTCACTGGTCTTTGAACTTGGTTCGTTTTTCTCGATTGCCTTTTTTATTTTTACTTTATTGATTCCTCTGTTTTTTCCCCTTGCATGGTTTCCTGCAATAAATTTTCAGAAATAAAGGCTATTAAGAGCTTGTCAAATAGCTGAAAATACTCAAGGGAAGACCATGTGGGCTTTTCAACTTCTTCTGTTCCACGATATTTACTCTTCGTGTGACTGTGATTTATAGTGTTAAATTGTTTGTACTTGCATTCACATAATCTCTTTGTTTTTCTCACCTTTTCCTAGTGATAATTTTTCTTGGACAATCGTTTAATTGATGTGCATTATTGAACTGTCTTGGTAGCCTTGTATACTTTTTGCTTATTTATTCGTATAATTCAAAAAGAGATAAAAGAAAAAAGTTAGAGTAGTTTAAGTGAGATCCAAGAGTTGAAAGAAAACTGATGTATAAAATTGTAGCTTTAGGAATACGAGTTTTCAAATTTTGGTTATAATTCTTTGTAAATTTGGTAAAAGAAAAAAAAAATCCCACCTCACAAAGGTGGCAAATTGTTTGAGTACTGATATTTATACACAAAATTTTTATATACATTCTATACATTTTCTCATACTCTGCCTTTTTCTCTTGTTTTCTTTTCGATTAAAAATGTGTTTAAAGTTTTGCAACAAGTGTTAGAGTTATAAAAAAATCATTTATGTTCATTAGTGAGATTAAATTTTTGAGACATTTAATTTCTATCATGATTTAGTATTCTATATATTTGTCCATATTTTAAATTTAAAAAAACTTTCATGTGAGGAGTGTGTTATAAAAAAAATTATTTGACCCAACTAATTAATTTATTGAAACTAAGGCCCGACAACTGGAAAAAATGAAATTTAAAAGATGACTGCTAAAAGACTAAAGTAAAATAGAGCTGAGAAGAACCAAATAACAAAAAGAACAAGCACCAAATTAAAAAAGCCTTCATCTATTGTTTGAAAATTCGTCTATCAACTTTAGACAGTGAAACTAGTTTTTTGGGAGAACACCTACATTTTGAATTGCATTGCGCTCCATCAAACCACTCGTGTAAAGTAGCTTGTAATAAATATTGTGAAATTTCAAGACTCATGTAAAGTTTGGAGAAGCTTGTAATAAATGTAATGAATAACACGTAAAGATACATTATTAATCTCAAGTAAAACCCTATTTTGATCTCTTAAAAATGAATAAATTTTTATTTTAGTCCTTTACTGTTAAATTCTTCTATTTTAGTCTTTTAAAAATTAATTAACTTTTATTTTAGTCTCTCATTGTCAAAAATTTCTAATTAAATCTTCTAAAAATTGAAATTGATATCAATTAAATCTCTCAATTAAAATAATTACTGACATAGCAATTTTTGGTGATATGGCAGAATTTAGTTGGCATGTCATGAGCATAACACGTTAGCCAAATTCTGCCATGTAAGCATGACACGTCATCGAAACTTTGATGCGTTAGCAAATTTTGCTATGCTAGCATGCCACATCACCCAAATTTTACCATGTAGCATGACACATCATCAAATTCTGCCACGTTATCATGACACATCAGCAAATTTAATTTTATTAGCAACCATCTTAATTAAGAAACTTGATTGATATTAATTTTAATATTTAGAGGGCTTAATTAAAAATTTTTTATAATGAGGGATTAAAATAAAAATTAATTAATTTCTAAAAGATTAAAATAGAAAGATTTAATAGTAAAAGATTAAAATAAAAGTTTATTCATCTTTAAAGAACTAAAATAGAGTTTTACTCATTAATCTCTATGTTGAATCTCTGTTTCCTTAACTCTATATAGTTGCACATTATTTTAAAATCTAAAATGTTTTTAAAGACCATTCACCCCTTCTTGTATGCCTTTGCCATAGTGTCATCAATACACATTATAGAACCACTGCCAGATTAGCCTGGGAAAAGAACCGTCCCCCGGGGGGGGAGGGGGGGGGGGGGGGTTGGAACTCAATATTTAATCTGATTGGCCCAAGTGTTGCGAGCAAGAAAGAAAACAAATCTATTAACTTCAAATTTCAATTCTCAACATAGAAGATCAAAGAACAAAAGTAATTAGACGCCAGAGAAAAAAGTATGGGTTCATTCCCTTTCTCCAAGGTAGACAGCGAAGGCCCTTCACCAATTAGCTCAATAAACTCCAAGACCAAGCTGCTAAGCACTTGGTGGTTTGTACAGCTTCTCTACCATCTTCCTGTATTCTGTTGAACACGGCAAAAATCAATTTAAGTTCTTTTAAAAGATATAAAATGAAAAACAATTACTCGCCATTTATATGTAAAAATTAAGAGAAAGTAATGTGAATGTTCATTACCTTCTTGATTACTCCAAAGCTGTGCTGCTTGTGGATTTAGTGGTGAGCTGTTATTTGGTTCTGTTATACAAAAAGTCAAAACCAACACAATATGAGGAGATAAGATGCAGGAAGCAGCAATTTATTTAAAATCTTTGGGTGTTTTTAGTTACCTCCAAGCAGACTTTGGATTGATAGAAGGATTGTTCTCACATCATAAGCTGATGACCATTTATCCTATTAACAAACAAAGATGAGAAAAGAACACATGCAGTGGCTAAACATAGCAAGCTAAGTAAAGTGCCAAGAAAGTTCGCATTACTTGAAGGATGTCCAAGCAGATGTTGCCATGGAGATCAACATTAGGATGGAAGCAGGTGGTTTCAAACTTGACTTTCGGAGGTTTGAATGGGTTTTCATTTGGAAAGGAAAGGAACAACTTGTACTCTGTCCCTTCAAACACTGTATCTTTGCTTCCACTTATTGTCCCTTTCCAGCTGATATGTTGTCCTCTTCAGGGAAGGCAGATATGCCTGAGTCTCCACTCATCTAAAATTCGAATCACAGAACAAGAGCCATTAATATGCTGTCTAATCTGCCTTACAGACTCAACTGTATCACCACATCCTAGTCTTGAAAACAGACATAAGCTTCTTACTATCAATGCCATTAACTCAGACTGGAACCTGTTTGATATGAGGAGTAACCACAAAAAAATAAAGAAGGGGTTAGAAACAAATTCCCTGAAGATCTTTCAACTGTCAAAAAAATTTCTGTAACTATTCCAATTCAGGATCACAGGGAAAACAACAAAGACAAAATTAGCCCTGCACTCTCCGTTGGAGAGAAAGCAGAACCTAATAATCTGCAACAAAAGTTTTGTTATATTTAAAACACTGATTATTGTAAAGAGGGGAATGAAAAGTAGGGTAGTAAAAAAAGAGTGATAATTAACAAAGTCTAACAAAATTGATAGATAGCTTAGTTTTCTAAGCATGTTATCTTGGATTTAATCTGAGTCATATATATAAAAAAAATTTTGTTAGGAGAGGCAGAGTTTGATTTGGCGATCTTTACATTGTAAAAAGAATTTATATCTAACTTTGGACTGAAAAATAGCTTAGGTTCGCCAAAAGAAAAAGACTTATATATATATATATAAATTCTGTATACAAATTATATACTCTCTTATATTTTTATTCTTTTTTGTCTTTTTCTTAAAAATTCTCTTTCTAAATGTATGTAAAGTGTACTATTATTCTGCATATATTAATAATTTTTGGTAAAAAGAATTCATTATAAGGAGGGTGGAATTTCCAGAAAAGGATTCTTAAAAAAAATTGTTAGCGGCTGTTAATTCAATTAATAGAAGGTTAATCTAGTAGCCTCTATTAAGATACAGATTAATTCTTTTTGCATTTCTTGTTGTAGCCAACAAAAGAACAAAGATTTCCACTTGGACATCTTTTCAGGAAAACACCTATATGCTATTTTGAAGCTCACAAATAAGTTAATTGATATTATAAAATAAAAACCTAAATAGTGTAAAAAATGATTTTATTACTTTTATTATCTCTCTACCAATCTATTCATGTTATTGGGTTTTATCTTTCATTAAGAACCCATATCTTTTATTATTTATGCGTTAGTTTGTTTAAATGCTCAAGTCCTTAGCTGATATTCATTTAGTCATATTATGTTTTCTCTAAGATTTACTATAATCTATAATGAAACATGACAGAGCTACATTTCCGTTTGTAGAAAATAATCAAGTCACCGGTTATCTTGGCTCTCATGGTTAGTGGTGAACCCCATTTGCCAGAGTTGCCGGGTTCAATTACTGGTACATGCAAAAGGAGAGGGAAGAAGAGAGAAAATAATCAAGTCAGGTATAAACTATTACTTGGAAGCAACTTCTCATATGTGTGTGTGTGTGTGTGTGTGTGTGTGTGTGTGAGATCTAGTGAATGAGAATTGACTTTGCCAATCTTCTTTTCACCTTATATATTTCCATTTTATTATTAGTAACTTAGAAGATAGATCATTGTCAAAATAAATTCTAGGAAAAATAGAACCAAATCCAAACAAGTTAATTGCACAATTTAGGATCGCATATACAGGGATTAATGTTTGAATTCATCTGTTTAATAGATCAAGTTTGACCTATCATCTCTGATTCTTTAACAACTTTGGTTTCTGTAAATTTGAAGAGTTTGGGTCTACGTAGAAAAAGAATGCTACAAAATAACACTCCTTTCTTTCTTCTTTTACTTTTTTTTTGGCTTTAATAAGTAGTTGAATAGGTGACTAGTGCTTAGATCCTCTTTCTAGATGTTATAGGTATGAGCTACTAGTGGGTCTAATCATTGCTTTCTTTTTGGTATCAAATATTTTGATCAGTATTGTTATATTTATATTTTTATATTTATAATTTATATTTTATTTTTAATAAATTATACTTAAATTACATCATCAGACATGACTCAAACGTGAAATTATAAATGTAGCCTTACCATTATCCTGATTGGTTTGTCTACAAGGGTGAAGAATCATCACTAACTATGAAAGTGCCTAAAGATATTGGTCTTATCTTGACAGGGATGACTCTAGGCATTGCGTATTCCTATTCCATGTACAACCCAATGTCGCAATGTGTTAGTGTTTCAATCATTAATCTCACGAAGGTTACAATATTTCAGCACCACCAAGAAGATTCTGCCACTTCCTTTGAGGATAAAAAATAGCAGGGAATTGTCTCAAATCTGGAACCTGGCGATGAAGTGGAGGTTATTGTAAATATTGAACATAATTGTTCTGTCAGATAGATAACAGGCTACCTAGTCTATGATGTCAGTGATTATCTTGCATAATCATTTAAACGTCACAATGATATAGACTTCATAAAATATATACGAAAGAGGGAAAGAAAGAGGAAACTTGTAGCCACAATATATGATGACTATTTCTTGAAGCACACTACTTTTCGTAATATGTGTTTTAGTTATCATTCCTTTGAATTTTTCTTGGCATCAAAGTGTTGAGTTTAAGCTTTGATCAATGCTATCATAGCCTCTGCATTTGAGTATAAGAATACCTGGACATCATGTCACTTTTATGTCTAAGCTCAAGAATGCTAGCTCCAGAGATTCATGATCATTTTTTCTCCTTTTCTTTTTTCAACAAATTATAAAGATGGAAATTATGTTGAATAAAATATTCCGAACACATGGCATTTTTAATATATGAATACAAAATTGCTACCAAATAGTAGTCAAAAAGCAAGGCAGATTTGCATTCAAGGGTGTGCATGCAAACAACTGCCACTACTAACTCAATGCTGAATTTACATTGCTTGATGTACCGTTTCTTTGGTCTTTGAACTTGATTCTTTTTTCTTGATTGCCTTTTTATTTTCATTTCATTGATTCCTCTGTTTTTTCCCTTTGCTTGGTTTCCCGCAATAAATTTTCAGCTGTAATGGCTATCAAGAGCTTGTCAAATAGCTGAAATACTCAAAGGAAGACCATGTAGGCTTTTCAATTTCTTGTGTTCCTCGATATTTACTCTTCGTGTGATTTATAGTGTTGAATTGTTTGTACTTGCATTCACATAATCTCTTTGTTTTTTTCACCTTTTCCTAGTGATAATTTTTCTTAGACATCATTTAATTGATGTAGGTTACTGAACTGTTTTGGTAACTTTGTATATTTTTTGCTTATATTTTATTCGCATAATTCAAAAAGAGATAAAGAAAAAGTTGGAGCAGTTTAAGCGAGATCCAAGAGTTGCAAGAAAACTTATCAATAAAAATTGTAGCTATAGGACTACGAGTTTTCAAATTTTGGTTATAATTCTTTCTAAATTTGGTAAAAGAAACGAAAATCCTCACCTCACAAAGTGCCCTTTTACTGAGGTGGCAAATTGTTTGAGTAGTGATATTTACACACAATTTTTGTACATATTCTATACATTCTCTCATACTCTGATCTTCCTTTTTTTTCGTTCACCTAAAAGTTTGCTCAAATGTTTGCAATAAGTGTTAGAATTATAAAAAAACTCATCCATAAATCTTTATGAGTAAAGTTAAAATTTTGAAATAGTTGACTTTTGTCATGATTTAGTGTTCTATACATTTGTTTATATTTTAATTCAAAAAGACCATTTTCTGAAGGCTGTGTTATAAAAAAATTATTCTTAAATTTTTATTAACAGGCTTAAACTGTTAAAATAATTAACTTTTGACACAAAGTGTGTTACTAGTTCTCCTTTATTGAAATATTTGACCCTCTTTAAAAAAAAAAATTTTGACCCAACTAATTAATTTATTGAAACTAAACGAAAGGCCCAAAGCTGGAAAAAATGAAATTTAAAAGATGACAGTTAAAAGACTAGAGTAAAACAGAGCTGAGAAGAATCAAATAACAAGAGAACAAGCACCAAATTAAAAAAGCCTTCATCTATTGTTTGAAAATTCGTCTAACAACTTTAGACAGTGAAACTAGTTTTTGGGAGAACACCTACATTTTGAATTGTATTGCGCTCCATCAAACCACTCATGTAAAGTAGCTTGTAATAAATATTGTGAAATTTCAGGACTCATGTAAAGTTTGGAGAAGCTTGTGATAAATGTAATAAATAACACATAAAGATACATTATTAATCTCTATGTTGAAGCTCTGTTTCCTTTACTCTATATAGTTCCACATTATTTTAAAATCTAAAATGTTTTTAAACACAATTCACACCTTCTTGTATGCCTTTTCTATAGTGTCCGTGCCAGCCATCAATACACATTATAGAACCATTGCCAGATTAGCCTGGGAAAAGAAGGGGGAGGGCTGGGGGTTTGGAACTCAATATTTAATCTGGTTGGCGCAAAGTGTTGCGAGCAAGAAAGAAAACAAATCTATTAACTTCAAATTTCAATTCTCAACATAGAAGATCAAAGAACAAAAGTAATTAGACGCCAAAGAAAAAAGTATGGGTTCATTCCCTTTCTCCAAAGAAGACAGAGAAGGCCCTTCACCAATTAGCTCCATAAACTCCTAGACCAAGCTGCTAAGCACTTGGTGGTTTGTACAGCTTCTCTACCATCTTCCTGTATTCTGTTGAACATGGCAAAAATCAATTTAAGCTCTTTTAAAAGATATAAAATGAACAACAATTCCTCGCCATTTACATGTAAAAATTAAGAGAAAGTAATGTGAATGTTCATTACCTTCTTGATTGCTCCACAGCTGTGCTGCTTGTGGATTTAGTGGTGAACTGTTATTTGGTTCTGTTATACAAAAAGTCAAAACCAACACAATATGAGGACATCAGATGCAGGAAGCAGCGATTTGTTTAAAATCTGTGAGTATTTTGAGTTACCTCCAAGCAGACTTTGGATTGATAGAAGGATTGTTCTCACATCATAAGCTGATGACCATTTATCCTATCAACAAACAAAGATGAGAAAAGAACATATGCAGTGGCTAAACATAACAAGCTAAGTGAAGTGCCAAGAAAGTTCGCATTACTTGAAGGATGTCCAAGCAGATGTTGCCATGGAGATCAACATTAGGATGGAAGCATGTGGTTTCAAACTTGACTTTCGGAGGTTTAAATGGGTAATCATTTGGAAAGGAAAGGAACAACTTGTACTCTGTCCCTTCAAACACTGTATCTTTGCTTCCACTTATTGTCCCTTTCCAGCAGAATATGTTGTCCTCTTCAGGGAAGGCAGATACGCCAGAGTCTCCACTCATCTAAAATTCGAATCACAGAACAAGAGCCATTAATATGCTGTTTAATCTGCCTTACAGACTCAGCTATATTACCAAATCCTAGTCTTGAAAACACAATAGTGGACATAAGCTTCTTACCATCAATGCCATTAACTCAGACTGCAACCTGTTTGATATGAGGAGTAACCACAAACAAATAAAGATGGGGTTAGAAACAAATTCCCTGAAGATCTTTCAACTGTCAAAAAAATTCTGTAACTATTCCAATTCATGATCACAGGGAAAATGACAAAGACAAAATTAGCCCTGCCCTCTCTGTTGGAGAGAAAGCTAGTGACAGGAGCCCATATGGAAAAGAGTGAAAAAAAGCCAAAAAGAACTACATACAAATCTCAATTCAAAGAACTCAACAAAATCTTGCACTCAGCACCCAAATAAAAGCCTGTTGAGGGCATCAATTGCAGTTCTATCAATATTAGCATGTTGAATCCTAAAAATTGGAGGGTAAAATTAAGGAAGCAGAGTGAAGAACAGGAGGAATCTCACATATTGATCAATCAATTGAGAGCTATAAGAAAGAAATAAATTTTCAAGAAACTGAAACAGAAACCTTCTGAGAACAGACTGAGAATCAACGGATTTTTCTGAATGAAGCGGCTGCTTCGCCGGAGCAACGGGGGTGGCGGGAGCAATGTTTCCTTGAACAGTTTCAGTGTGCCCACTAATGGTAGCCATAACTCGGATTTCTTCGCCCAAATTGATGAAAATCGAGAAATTAAGCGCGAAATTGAAGAGATCAGATAGAGCGAGAGAGAGAAAGAAAAGAAACTTGTTTGATCCCTCCTTCTTCGAGAGATTATTCAGTGAAAGCTTTCGAGGAAGAAAGGATCTGAAGATTGGAACGGGAACTGGCAGGGTGTGATGGGTTTAATTTAAACCGTTATGCCCGTGACGAAACGACGTCGGTGCAAGGCAAGCTGGCGGGCGTCGAGGAATCGATTTAAATTAATTTGAACGTTGTGAGGAGGGCCAGAGCAAAGATACGTGTTTCCGTGTCCCACCCTACAACGGCTAGTGAGGTTCGAATTTCAATGCCGCCGTCTGCGTCTGCTAAGCTTCGCCACTTTTCCTTATTTTAAACGGTTATTACATTTTTTTTAGCTAATATACAATATCAGTACACAACAAATGTTTAATTTTTTTTATCAGATTTTTAAAATTTTAATTTTAATTAAACAGAATTAAATATTATTATGTCAATTAATTCTATATTTACACAAAAAATTTTGCTATTTTTATAAATTAAAATTTATTAAATAAATCACTTAATTATTAAAATATAAATAAGTTATGAAAGTCTTAGCCTTAAGATATTAAAATTATTATTATTAATTATATGAATAACTAATTCACTAATTAAAGAATTACATGAGAAATTTACATCGCATATCGTTGCAATATAATTAAAAACTGAAGCATTACAAAGGCTTTGATCTTCATGTTATTTATTAAAATTAATAATTATGATATATCAAGTTCTCTTACTCTATTTTATTTTATTTGTTCATTCATATAATAAATAAGTTCTCCTTGTTTACAAAAAAATAGTAAATGCTAAACTCAATGTATGCTATTGCTACTAAGGGTTTATAATAAATATTGGATAACAACAAAATTCTTTATATTTTATGATCTTTGTCCTAAAGTTTGGTTTTTTTTTTTTTTAATTCAATGCGTATTGCTTTTTGTGATTTTCTTTCTAATAATTCGTTATAAATATTCCTAAAATGAGACAATAAAATTAATTATAATTAACATGTTGATTATAGTTTTTTATGCATGATTAATCTTATTGTGTTTAATAGAAGAAAAAATAACTTAAAAAACAACTGTAACTAGAAAAAGTAATTCTATTAGATTAAAAACTAATTACAATAATAAAACTAAAACAAAAAGAAAAGGTAATTATATTAAATACTGTAATTAAAAATGTTGCTTGAGATCTTTAGTTTAATAACGAAAACAAATTTTATTAGATTTAAAGAAATTATAAAAGCTAATTTATTTCAAAATAATATAATAACAAATATGAAAATTTTAAAAATTAATAAGAATAAAATAATATAAGATATTTTTTACTTTTATATATTTACGTATATTATAATATACTATATATAACTATCACAAAAGATATTTGTACATAAAATGGACGTGCAATCCTATTCTTGTGCAGAGTGAAATTTTTTTTCCATCTTTAATAAGTGATAGTTGAAAAATTCAATTCTTTCATGTTCACATGCAAATAACACAAACTCTATATTTATAATTATTCAAATTGACACAATTTTCTACTAAAATAAGCTGGATGGTTTTGCATTCACTCTAGTTATGATTGGTATGACATGTATTCATTCTAATGACTTAATTGTAGACACTCAATTTTGTCTGACCCATAATGTAAAACTTTAAATAATAAAATCTAATTTTTAAGGAAAAAAGCTCAAATAAAAAAAATCACAAACTCAAAATTAAAACCTAATCCAAAAATAAAAATAAAATCAAAAATATAAAAAGAAAAATAAAAATAAAAATAAAATCAAAATAATAATAAACAGATAATCCCAAGAAAAAAAAATGAAGACAAATTCAAGAAATACAAGATAATTCAGAAAATCAAGATAATTCCAAGATAATAAAGATAATTTCAAGAAAATTCTAAGACAACAAAGATAAATCCAAAATAATTCAAAAAATAATTTCGAAATAATTCAGAAAAAATAAATAATAGAAGATAAAAATTCAAGAGATAAATAAATAAAAAAGATAAAAGAATAAAAATTATGATACAATTAAGAAATAAGAGTCAAATTAGAAAACAAACTCTAAACCTAGAAAACTATAAAAACTCATCTCAACACATACGGGGGGGATGGAGCAAAAAAAAGGTGAAATCCTACTGCACTTTCCTTCACGTAGCCAAAAAAAGAAACAGCAGCTCACATAAAAAAGGGTTCTGGGCCTAAAGGAATATGGTAGCTGCTGATTTACGGATAAAGAGTCAAAAGCAAAGCACTTCCATTTTCAGCCCTTGAACTTGCGATCACCCAAAAAACAGAGCTGCCCAACCTTTCTTCCGTTTCTTAGTTCTTCACGTTGCAGCGCCACCAGTTCGTCCAAACCGGCCTCCATCACGCACACTCTCGAAGAAACTCTCAGCCATAACTCCTACGGAGAAGAACACACACTCACTGCTCTTCTCTCGAATGCAAGCACACAACTCCCCACTCACAAAAGTCCTCCAACCCGACACGCAACCAGCAACTCTCGTCCATCCGCAACGCTCACTTTGCACTTCACAGTACCCTCGTCTTGACTCCACCCAGCAACGCCGGCACCCAACGTCAGCCACCACTGTTTCGTCCCGCTGCCTCTGTTGCAGTGTTCCAACTCACCTCTGCAACACTCCACCGTCGTAAAACCCAGCACACAACCACCGCGAGAAACGCCACACTTGCACCCAGAAGGGTCTCGATTCGGTGCCGTTCGTTCCTCTTGTCGCTGCTGACTTCGTCACGATCGACTGCATCGACTTCAACAAGAGTCGCTGTCGTTGAAGCTCGTCCCTGCTGCTGTGAGCCGTCGCTGTAATAGATTGGAGCATCTGGTCGTGGCAGCATCTTCTAGCCTTGTTCATGCCGTCAAGAGGTCCCGTTTGCCACCAGAGAATCGCGTCCGTGATCCTTCATCAAGCCTTGCTGACAGTCGGCCCCTTTGCTGATTGGGTCTCCTTCCTTTGAGTCAAGCGCAACTCTAGTTTGAAGCGTGAAGGTTGGAGTTGAAAGGTATGATTCTTGAAGACTAGTGTATTCTGCTGTCTTGGTTTTTGCCATGGACTGGTTTGTGTAACTTACGGATTAATTGCTTAATTTTGCTTAGAATTTTATTTAGTGTTACTGGTTCTTGTGGAGACTAGCGTGAGGCATTCTTGTGAAGTTTAGTGTGTTGAATTGAGTTGCTGTGTTTGTGTTCTCAAATTTCTATTGGTTCAACTGGAATCTGTTATAATTTCCTTGGCTTAATTTGTTATAATGTTGGTCAACTTTAGGCTGTCCCATATTTCTAATTTCATTAAATTTGTTTGGAAAATTTTAATGATGTATCTTATCTTCATTGCAAGTTGGTGAACTTATGACCTATTTTGATTGTGTTAAATTTTAGTTATTTTGAAACCCTAATTATACAATTATGTATTTGGGACATTTGGTTAATTTGATTAAATGAATTCTAAAAAATTAAAATCTGTTTCTTTTAAACGCAATAATTCAAAGATTAATAGTGCCTCATTACATGATTCTAAGGATTTTCTCTAAAAGCCTTGGACTGGAATAGGAAAGGGGATTTTCTTATAAATAATTTTTTTAAACCCTGGACTGGAATAGGAAGGGGATTTTCTTGTAAATTATTGTCAAAACTCTGGACTGGAATAGGAAGGGAATTTTCTTATTTTAAAAACCTTGGACTGGAATAGGAAGGGGGTTTTTCCTTAAAATCATTTTATTTTTTAAAATCCCAATCCGGAATGGGCAAGGATTGTTTTTTTCGAAATTCTCTTTTTAAAACTAACATAAATTAATTCAAGATAAATTAATTAGATCATTTTTAGTACCGAAAGGGCGTTTAGGGTGCTAACACCTTCCCTAAAACGTAACCAACCCCCGAACCTAATCTCTGAAATGCAAACCATTTTTAATTAAGTGTCCGATCTTACCTTTAAATAATTTAGATCGATGGCGACTCCAAAACCAAAATTTGTAGGGGTCAACATTAATAACTCAATTGGTTTTACATCAAAAGTTGTCTCTATGGTTCGTGCACAGTTGAAAGGCTCAATGTGAAGTTCCTCTAACTTTTAAAATTAAAAAAAAAAAAAAAAAACAGAGAGAGACGAGAAAAGAAGCAGAATGGAAATTTGTGAAAAATAAGAAATGCTTTACGCCTTAAATCAAACCGTTGACAAGAGTAACAGAAGATTTTTTTTTTTTTTTTTTAAATATGAAGATAGACGTTGCAAGATTTCTAAGGAATGATCATACTCTTTCTTTTGACATTTTGAGATGAACCCAACCTTTTGGCATTCACGTTAAAAATAAACGATTTTAAATTCAAATGAAAGTAAACATCCTATGCTTTGTCTACATGCGAACTGCAAACTACTACATTCGAAAGCACATGGAAAGGAGTGAAAGCTATCCCTGTCATGACCAACTCAATGAAATTTCAAGGGCAGACAATGGAACCTTAGAGCTTTAAGTAGCTGAGGAGATTTGTGATTGTAGTTAGAAATATAAGAGAATTCTATCAGTTATATGCGTGTGTAGAATGTAGGAGATTCTACTCACTAACAGAAGGGAGTCATGACATTGAGTAAGTTTACCAGTGAAACCTAATAAATATATTAATTTAAATTCTTTTAAATAAATATTTAATAAAATTTAATTTATGAAAATAATATATCCATATGCACGTAATACTAGTGGATGAACTGTTAAAGTATGCTGCAGTTTGTGATTTTCACTGGGGAAGAAAAGAACAAAAGTTAACACATGATAACGGAAACTGCCATCGGTAAGTAAAGAGGACAAATAAACACTGATTATGAATGGAAACAATGGAACTTGGGAGTAAATCATACTTCCTTCCCACCAAATATAAACGTAATATGCCCATAATTTACATGAATGCGAAAAGGGTAAAAAACTCTATCCAATAAAATTAGCTACTTCAATCTTATAAGATTTCATGAACTCTTCAAAGCTGATAGAGCTTCCTTTGTTGTTGCTGAGATAACAGCATCCGAAGCATTTGGCAAATAATAATACTTCCCTGCATTTTAAAGTATTTGTTACATTACATTATGTCTCTTTGATTGACCAAAAAATGCAATATTAAGTAAATTCGATCCACAAACCTTGAGCAACTCTAGCAATCTCCTTGGCAAAACCTGTAGAAACAAACTTATTTTCAGTGTCGATGACAAGGAGTGACATTCCTGCTTTGTATATCTTCCCAGCCACCTCAAGGATTTCATCCTTCATGAAGCCAAAATTAACAGTCAGTTGAGACTAAGAAAAAGTAGATATCTACATGCCAAATATGAGACTACTGTTAATTGTATACAGATTTTAAAAGAAGTTATGTAAGTTAATCCATTTATATGAAAATTTTACACCAAAAAATAAAAAAGGACTAGAAACAATAGCTTGTAGAAAAGAAACACAATGAATGCAAAATATATAGCTGAGATCACTAGTGAAAAACCCATTGTAGTGGAATTTTAGCTGCTGAGAGTAAAGTCTGCAGATTTATGTCAAACTTGTTAACAATAATACTAAAGATCAGCTGCATGTGGGAAAAATTGGTAAAAGGAATTCCCCAAAATTGATGTAACATACTAATAGTAATATGAGAAACAAAATGACCAGTCTTGAACCAGTGACCCATTTATACTATAATTGCCTTCCATATGTTTTTCCTAGAAGCTTTGCTGTTATTCAGACCTTTCCACACCTCATATCTAAGAAACAAAAAATGACAACTAAGGTTTATATTCTCTAGATACTAAAGCAAATGGTTCATGTCCTTCAGAAGCGCAGAAGCTGCCAACTATAGCATCACGTATCCCCAACCACAAAGCTTAACACTACCTTCAATTCTTGTGCCGAAGGTCTAGGAGCATCAGTAGCACCAGCTTCAGGGTCAGTTGATCTTTTCAGTGATATATTGGCTCTACCATCGGTGATTGCAACAATCATCACACGTCCAACATCACCACTTTTCTCCGCATTTAAACCAACCCTGACAGCCTAGGTATTTCCATGATAAATGAAATAATAAGCTTATGATTTAACAAACAATTGAGAACAATGAAATTTAGGAGTCATTTAGGGCTACATGTGTTTTCTGGAACAAGTAACAGAAGATAATCTATATGAAGCCGTAATGCTGTATAACAATTCATATTTAAAATATACTACAGGACCAATAATGGATATTCTTATCCTCTCCTGCCATGAAAATTGTCATTTCCATATAACTGGTAATGTTTTAAAAAATGCCTGTAGCTGCAAATCAATTAAAATGCAATCAAACAGGGGAATTTTAGAAGTAATATTTTGGGAGAATTCCAGAAAAGTAATCTTTTTAAAAATAATTCCCAGTAGGAATTCGCATGATTATTACATATAAATTATTGACTTAAATAACTACTCTAAGCGGTTACAGTTCCTTCTGGGTAATTATTTTTTTGGGAATTCCTTTTCAGGAATTCTCTCTCTCTATATATATTTTTTTAATCAACGCTGAAAGTTAACTTGAAGGAAAGCAGAATAACAAAGGAGGAGGATAAGAAATCCTCTCCTAGCAAAGCTCAAAGGGAATAACAAAGCAAAGACAAAAAAAACAGATATAGAACATTAGAAACAAAGAGCTATCCAATATTCCAAACCCTCCGCAGGTCTACTGTTAGAAGAGCCAAGACCTATTTGGGCCTAGACTTCAGGCATGATATTAATTCCTAATTACTCTCTGATTGTTTCCTTAATTGCCCCCTTGACTGTTTCCTTAATTGATTGATTTAATGTTCCCAATTGGTGGCTGCAACATCTCTCTTGTATATATATGTGAGCCTGAGGGTCTGATACACAATTTCCTTAAACTCTTTCTCTGTCTCTCAACTACTCACTCTTCTTCAGGTCTCTATACTAACATCTATCAAACAATTAGCATAAGCATTATGGACTATGGTTCTCTAAATTTGACAACAGTAAAACTCAACCATTAAAATCAAGTATGAGATGTACAAGACCTGCTTACCGTGGTAAGACCATGAGCCAAGGGAGATCCTCCACCACATGGAAGTCTCTCAAGACGCTTCCTTGCCATTGCTATTGATCTAGAAGGTGGCAGGAGAACTTCAGCAGAGTCTCCACGGAATGGAATGATAGATACCTATTTAACAACCAATGGCTTTAACACGAGACAACTGAGACAGCATATACCACAAAATTGAATCATGTTAATAGTTTAGTCAAGCATATCCCCTTTTTTCTAATATATTTATTCATTTTTTATTATTATAATAACAATATTAATTTTACTGAAGCAGTGGACAGCATATCACCTGTTGAACTCAAATTATGTATTCGAGTACATATCATGAATCATGTATGAAACAAAAATATTATTTTTTCACTCTGCTGCAGTGATTCTAGTACAAGGATTTGAAGTTGTATTGCACCAAGCACCCACAAGAAGAGCACGAGTCCATAATCTTACTCTATTTCCCTAAACATGTTTAGTGGCTAGAAAAGAAAGCCTCTAATTAGGCTGATAGACCCAGTGATCTCCACAAATCCCAATAAACTTAACCAACGAAAGCCAAGCAACCTCACAGTGAAAAAGAGATGTGGCTACTTCTTTTTGGAGCTGACCTAATGCAAACCGGGGAAAGGGCTCAAAGGGGCCTGTGCACCTCCAACAAATCTGTACTCATAATCCTATTAAGTATCACTGTCCAAATCAAACCTTCAAGCTTAGAAAGAGCTTTGACCTTTTAAAATGAAGTTCTGAGGACTGGCCTTAGGAAGAAGAATTATTAATTTAAAATTGCAGACACTATTTGCTGCTAAAAGCAAAAGAAGGGTCCAAATTCCAAATGCACCAGGAAAGGTTACTTAGTGTGTGCTCAGTGATTAGTGTTTAGTGTTGCAGCCATATCAACATGATGTTTACTGCACACCTGCTCAACCAAGTAGTGGTGCAGCCAGTTCACATCGAGTTTGACAGCTTTTGACCATTCTGGCTAAATAGAAGTCAAGTAGACCAGCACTTGGATCAGTACTCAGTTTAACTGGCCCGGTCCAATCTTGTTTTCATTACATTTTATATTAATTATGAAATCAACAAACAAGTATTTAACATTATATAACATACAAAATCTATACATATTTTTTAGGAGCCAATAACTACTTGCCGAATATGTTATCTCCATTGTTTTCTCCCATGTGATCTTTTTATTTTTATCAATGAGACATCCTTGAAGATGAGTCATTATGCCCCAGCCAAATACAATAGAGAATTGCATAAACTCTATACCGTCACAATTCTTGCCACCTTATTTCTACCAAATTGTTCAAAATGAACCATGAGAAATCACTTCAAAGTGAAGGAAAAACCTACTTTTCAACCAAACCCCTCAAACAAATTATTGCATAAGAAAGCAGCTGCCCTAAAATGCAGAAGTAGGCTACTGTTTTTGAACTAGACCAGCACATAATACACATGTCTACATGTCAGGAGAAAGCTGTATGAGGTCTACGAGCCAGCAACATGTCATTTGTACCAGTCCAATCAAGTACTTCTACCCAAACAAAAGACATGATCTCAGAGAATGTTTTGCACATTCAAACAGGTTTGTCAAGAAGGAACTTCTGATGCATAGTTGAATGCATTCAAAACAGAGAAAGAATTTATAGGAAACACACCAGAAGAATTTGAAGTCTACACCCTATCTGGATCGGGTGAGAAAAGTCAGGACCCTGAATAGAATAAAAACTGTATTGTGAAATAATTATGCATACTAGAATGATGAAAAAAGCAAAGAAAATCTTAAGAAAGAAATATTCGCCACCCAAGTGTCCTCTCAGAACTTGATGCAAGAATCATCAGTCAAACCCAAAGAAACCAGTGGCCTGAAAGAAGAATGGCCTGAGAAGTAAACTTCCAGATACTTGCAAGAGTTACAGTAAATGGGAACAAGCCTACACTTAATAAAAGGAGCTGAGTTCTATTTGGACACATTTTGAATACGTGTCAGACATGACAGGACACTTCAAAATATTTGTGAACACTTTAAATTTGGCTGTGTCTGTGTCTTGTCATGTTTTATGTCCCATATCAGTATCTGTACATCTTAGATAAAAACAATCAGTAAAGGTGATCTCCAAAACCTGGTTTTACAGTGCAAGATCCGAAACAAAAAAAAAAAATTTCTGTAGCATATCAATAACAACTGTTTAAGATAATTGTTCAATAGCTCCTATAACAAACCTAGATGGTGGACAGCGCATGACATTTGTTTGACAGTACAAGATGAAGCCTGCTCACTATCACTCACCACAAAATAATAAATAAATTCCTCTTGACTGATAAATAAATATGTGGCCTTGTTACCTGATCCCTGCTTGTATAACTTTCTGCCAGCAGCTTTAGTGCTGCACCTTTTGCATTCTGCATCCTGTTCAATGCCATGCTTCCACTTGCATCAACCACAAATATCACCTGTGATTGCCGAACAGTTTTAAATTTGAACTCATTGGTGTACAAATACTTGCATTGATAGAACCCAGTAGCATCCTTTGATTCATGTAATCGCCCAGTAGGATAAGACTTTGTTTTCTGTTGTCATTGTTGTTGATGTACAGATACTTGCAATGAAAAGTCTTCCAACATTTGTTTAACAATAAGCACCTTCATAACTAAGTGGTGATTTGTTTAATCTGAGATTAGATTCTACTCCACATTAGGCTACATAAAGCTTTTTATATTATAAATTGGTTTACTGAGGGTGGGTACTGATACAAATATATTAACAATGAAAGTTTTTATCCAAGAAAGTTTCACAAATAAATTAGAACGAATTAATCACCCATACTCATAAATAGATCACTCCTAAGGCTTAGCATAACATTGATCATAATTTCCTATCGTAGTTTGACATAAGAAAGATTATAACAATTAAAGCAAGTACTGAAAGTTAGAAGACAGACCAGTGCTCCTGCTTTGCGTGCCATTCTCTTTGCTCTCATGTCAGTTTTCTCAACAAACACTTTCCGGCTCTTTTGAGTGTTCTTTTCCCTCCGCAATTTCTGATAGGGTGCGGCTGCCCTAAGGGTTGCATCAACTGCTAATCTCCTTACAGGGCCCTGCAAATGGTAACAATCCTAGATTCAAAAAGCATATCCATAACATGGTATGAAAAGAAAATAAAAATTTGGGGAAATTAAGAATTTAGGAAATCCTGAGAAAGATATTTTCAATTAGGGAAAATTAACCAAATCTTTTAAAAGAGTACTTAATTAAAGTTAATTTAAGGTTAACCCATTAACCACTCTTTGAACATTGTCAAGCGAGGTATATTTGATGTGCTATGTTCCAGTTGGAGGACATAGGTTTGGGGCACTAAAGAACCAACCTTTGGAAGCATTGACTTGATGTATCGGCCTCTATCCTCGGAAAATATGACATTTTTAGCCCTCCCAGCCCTTCCTCGGCGTCTCTGTGCTTGTTGGGCAAAGAAGAGGAGTTTTTCATCCACTAAGCCCCCTTCAGCATCAAAGATAAACTCTTCAGGTACTTGTTCTTGTTGTTCATTCTCTTCATCATTGTCATTCTGCTCTAAACACATTCAATAATTATAAATAGAGGCAACAAAGTTTTTGTCAAAGCATTAATCCTGGAACACACTAGCCAATTCTTAGGAGATAAAACATATACAAGTTCCTTTAGAAACATTCCTGTTTGAAGAAAGGAGACCCACTGGCCATAACATGACTGTCATTGTGCGATCAACAGACCAATATCTATCAGCATTACCTCAAAAGTAGTTTCTATACCCATAATAGCATCAATTACGTGCAAAAAAGAAATACACTTTCAATAATTTATTTATATTGAACGCTAATTTAACTCAACCTCTTCTTCTTCCTTTTCATCCTGCTCCTCGCCTGATTCTTGGTTTTGTGGAGGGGGAGGTGGAGGTGGAGGCTGCTGATTTTGTTGATCTTGTGGGTTCTCATTATTGCTTGAACGAGGCAGAATGACAAGTTCCACCTGTATCACATGTATGATACATAGTTTGTCAGATTAATTGTTTACCAACAATGGAACTAATGATGCAGTTTATCACCAGCAGAAACTTGGAGAGGCTGGTAATTCATTTTTTTCCGTATGAGGAAAGAAATCACAGAACTCAGGACACAGTAGTAGAATTCGATAATATGCATTTTCTGTCAAACCATGTTGCTATGTTTTGTAATAGTATCTGGAGAATATTTTTACTTATATACATAACTTTTGTCCTCCCGTATTTTCAAGAAGGGAAAATTGTACATCAGAATATTTTAGAGATACTGTTATTCAATCAGAACTCCGCCTGTGTTTTTCATAGCCGGTCCCAAGCCCGGATAAAGGAGGAGGGTTGTGTTAGGTAGTCGACAGCCAACGTAAAACTATGTCGAATCTTTATGACATGGACAAACGAAACTATATTGCTAATACTAGGTCGTTACCCAGAAGTAACGCGCTGTATGGCTCGAGTACAGTGTCAAATGAGCTAGAGCCGCTGCATCGGCGCCCGGATGCAGTGTTAAATAAGCAAGGGTTCTCACATCTTACTGGACGGGTGTGGGTAAAGAAGTTAGTTCAGGGGAATAAGATCCGTTTTGGCACTTGGAATATTGGAACTCTGACTGGAAAGTCTATGGAGGTTGTGGATACTATGATTAGAAGGAGAGTTAACATTATGTGTCTGCAGGAAACCAAATGGGTTGGAGCAAAGGCTAAGGAATTGGATACTTCAGGATTCAAGCTTTGGTATACAGGGAAGACTAGAGCAAAGAATGGAGTTGGTATTATTGTGGATAAGACTTGGAAGAGTAATGTGGTGGATGTTAAAAGGATAGGGGATAGGATTTTATCCCTTAAGATGGTAGTGGAACAAGAGACCTTTAACATCATAAGTGCTTACGCACCACAAGTGGGGCTAGAAGAACAGGAAAAGGTAAAGTTTTGGGAAGATTTGGAGGGTTTAGTCCAAGGAACTCCCCACAATGAAAAGATTGTCTTAGGTGGAGATCTTAATGGTCATGTTGGAAAGGATGCAGGGCAATATGCAGGATTTCATGGGGGTTTTGGTATAGGAGAACTAAATGAAGAAGGTAGATCAATTTTGGACTTCGCAATGGCTTATGACTTTAAGATTGCGAATACTTGTTTTAAGAAGCGGGAGGAGCACCTAATCACATATAGGAGTGGGGCCGCAAGTTCACAAATAGATTTCTTTTTGGTACGGAATACGGATAAAAGCATCTATAAGGATTGTAAAGTTATCCCAGGGGAGAGTTTGACCACACAACACAGGATTTTGGTTCTTGACATGCAAGTAAAGAGTCGGAAACAGCGAAACAGAAGAGTTATAAACCCAAGAATCAGGTGGTGGCAACTAAAGGGTGAAAAACAATTGATTTTTCAGAGAAAGCTAATAGAAGAGAGAGTTTGGGAGACACAAGATTGTGCTAACCTTATGTGGGAAGAGATGGCAAATGGGATCCGAAAGGTAGCTAAAGAAGTTTTAGGGGAATCAAAAGGATTTGGCCCTAAAGATAAAGAATCTTGGTGGTGGGATGAGAATATTCAAGCGAAGATTAAATATAAGAGGGAGTGTTTCAAAGCTTTACATCTTGATAACAAGGAAGAAAATTGGAAGAAGTATCGTTCAGCTAGAAATGAGACAAAGAAAGCAGTTAGTGAGGCAAGATCTAAAGCGTTGGATGGATTTTACCAAGCTTTGGGAACAAAGAATGGAGAACGGCAAATATACAAGCTTGCTAAGGGAAGGGAAAGGAAAACAAGAGATTTGGATCAAGTGAAATGCATTAAGGATGAAGAAGAAAAAGTCTTGGTAACAGAGGGAGATATCAGAGAAAGGTGGAGAAGTTATTTTCACAAGCTTTTCAATGAGGGGCAGTCAACAAGTATAGACATGGAAAGTTTAAGTACTCGGGAGGAGGATCAAAATTTTGCTTTTTATCGTAAAATTCGAGAAGTGGAGGTGAAGGAGGCACTTAAGAAAATGGGTAATGGTAAGGCTTTGGGTCCTGATAACATACCTATTGAGGTTTGGAGGTGTTTGGGAGAGAAAGGTATTTCTTGGCTTACCAAGTTATTGAATGAGATATTAAGGTCCAAGAGGATGCCAGATGAATGGAGGAAGAGTACGTTGATACCAATTTACAAGAATAAAGGAGATATTCAAAATTGTGGGAACTACCGGGGGATTAAACTCATGAGCCATACTATGAAACTTTGGGAAAGAGTGATTGAATAGAGATTAAGAAAAGAGACTCATATATCAGAGAACCAATTTGGTTTTATGCCAGGAAGATCCACCACAGAGGCTATTTATCTTCTACGAAGTTTGATGGAACGGTACCGAAGTAGAGAAAAAGATTTGCATATGGTCTTCATTGATTTGGAAAAAGCTTATGATAGAGTGCCAAGAGAAGTCCTATGGAAAGCATTGGAAAAGAAGGGTGTTCGTATTGCTTATATTCGTGCCATAAAGGATATGTATGATAGAGTTACAACAAATGTGCGGACTCAGGGAGGGGTAACAGAAGATTTTCCCATAAGGATCGGTCTGCATCAAGGGTCGTCTTTAAGTCCATACCTTTTTACTTTAGTGATGGATGTACTTACTGGACACATCCAAGATGCAGTCCCGAAATGTATGTTGTTTGCTAATGACATTGTTTTAGTAGAGGAAACAAAAGAGGGGTTGAATTGTAAAGTGGAATTATGGAGAGAAGCCTTGGAATCAAAGGGTTTTCGTTTAAGTCGGAATAAAACAGAGTATATGGAGTGTAAATTCAGCAAGAGGAGAGAAAACAGAGATTTGGAGATAAAAATTGGGGAGCAGAGAATACCGCAGGTATCCAAGTTTCGGTACCTTGGGTCCATTTTACAAAGTAATGGAGAGATTGATGGGGATGTCTCCCACAGGATCCAAGCTGGATGGATGAAATGGAGAAACGCATCGGGGGTTATTTGTGATCGCAAAATACCTACCAAGCTTAAAGGGAAGTTTTATCGAACTGCTATTGGACCAGCTATGCTTTATGGAAGTGAGTGTTGGGCTTTGAAAGGTCAACAAGAGCAAAAAATGGGGGTGGCAGAAATGAGAATGTTGAGATGGATGAGTGGACATACAAGAAAAGACAAGATTCGAAATGATTATATTCGGGAGAGAGTTGGGGTGGCACCTATTGAGGAGAAAATGACAGAAACCCGGTTACGGTGGTTTGGGCATGTACAAAGAAGACCGCGAGAGGCACCAGTGAGAAAGGTTGACCAAATGGTGTTTAGTCCTGTGAGGAGATGTAGAGGAAGACCAAAAAGGACACTTGGAGAGGTGATCAAAAGAGATCTTTGGTTAAATGGTATATCCGAAAATTTGGTTTTGGATAGAAGTTTATGGCGTCGTTTGATCCATGTAGCCGACCCCACCTAATGTGAAAAGGCTTGGTTTGTTGTTGTTGTTGTTACTGTTATTCAATCAGAATTAGTTAAATGAAAACATCAAAACTTTTTCATAGCCTATTCTGGGAAAGAAATCAGGAAAAATGAATTTGATGAATTCTTAGTGGTAGTTATGTTCCTCTGAGAAAAGTTCAAGAAGTGTAAAGCCAGTAGTATACAGGAATAGATGATGAGCACATTCTTCCATATAAATTTGAAGATAACTTACAGCTTTTTTCAGGTCATCCACGTAAACTTTTTCACGTCCTTCCAGAGCAGCTAAGCACTTTGCAACACGGGCAGAATATAGCTCTGCTCTGTGTCCCTGTAGAGATCATAACAAAAATTCAAAATCATGCAGGAGCAATTCACAGGACAAGTTGGCAAACTATCTTAGTAAAAACACTACGGAAATAAATCATTTGTTGATATTTCTCTTCAATACAGCATATGCAGAAAGACATATAGATCGTGTCACTGTTTTAAACAGTTGCTATAACTTACACCTCTCACCCACTGTCATATCATACGGGAATTTTACATTGCAGCAATAGTTCTCCTGCTTTGATCTCTTTTATTCGCCTGGTTCTCCCATTTACTGCTTTCTCTCCCTCACTCTTCTCATTACCATGGACAAATTTAACTTATGTGCCCAAGATTGTCATGTAGATAGCGACAGTACACATGCTTAGCTATTAATGCCAAAGCAGTACAAAAGTTTGAGTGAGAGGAGACTCTGTAGCCTACTTACGCCTTAAAAAAACAACTTTAGGAGATGTCAGTTGAGAACCAAAACTTAGGCATGCACTTCTAGGAAGGATTCCCCCAGACAGTCTCATTATAAACTGAAATCCTATCAGCCTATGATGCCTTATGTAAAAGAAAGCAAGTCTTGTGCTCCCTAGATTTACTTCCGACAGAAGCTCCTAAAAAATGGCTAGTAGAACCATGAATGTTAATATATTAGAAAATGATGACAAAATTACCCGTCATGCAAATAGTAAATATGGTTGAAATAAAAACAACAATGCTATGCTTATAAAAGGGTAGATTAATAGGCAAGCGTGCTCGTGCCATTTTCTTGGTCAAATGAAAGTCACAACATAATTGATACAAATATGACAGAAATTTGGAAGGCGATTCTCATCTGCAATCAAATACAAGAATGAATGAGGCATTGATTAGTTATGTAGCTTCGTTAGATTTTAGAACCAGTTACTTTCCCAACTCAGTCAGTCAAAAGAATTCCAAAAGGAGCTCAAAATAAGTGTATGGTATTAGTTAACAGTCAATGGACATCAACTTCTGGTTATTTCTAGGATCAAGTATACCATCTAAAAAATTTTCGTTGAAAAGCAGGATAATTGATGGAGTGATAACCTGGCAACCACCTCGTAGAGCTTCCATTACCAGGTATTTCAGTTGCTCTCTGCTAATAGTAACATCTTTTAGATACTCTCTTGCCAAGATGATCTGCACAATGTCAATATTAACTAAACTTAGCAATCTTCTTGTAAATGTATGTATAAAAGCTATAATGGAACTTAGCATATATCACTTTTCAAATTCCTTTTGATTTAAGCCTCTATCTATCTGTAAGTGAAAAGTTTATTCATTGTATTATATTTGACAAAGAAAATCAGTTTCTTGCAAAATTTTTTACATTTGCAAGATAACAAACACAGCTTCTAAATTACACTATACAATTAATCAACAAGCCTATATAACAAATATTACAAATCATTCATTTCATCCCTCGTATTAGAAAACTCAGTCCATGAGTTATGAGTGCAGAAGGTTGAATATGCTTGAGACAGGAGCTTGCATTGTTGCACCTGTTGGGCTTTGATGAATAATCATAATAGCAATTATTTGGTATCCCAGTAAACTAATAGAATATTCAAACTTTAAATACCATCAAGTCCAATAAGTTTATGAGAGGTGACAAACTCTACATGCCATTATTCCATCAATTTTTTCTTAAAAGTTTGGTACACACAAACGATTATCTTCTTATACTCTCTTCAGGTTTAATTCTATAACTTCCTTGGTTTCCGGAGAAGGGGGAACAAATGCTCTTCTTTGTTCCAGTTTATAACTTCCAACCCTCCTAGGAATGCTGAGTGGCTATGTTACAATTGTGTTGGAGAGGCCAAGCTGAGTTTTAATTACTTTTGGAGTATACCTCTGATTATAAGATAAAGTCATGTAATTTTATCTAGATAGGGTTGTGTATAACAGATTTGTCAGAATAGGAATTAGAGTCCTATGTAAATTCTACCCAATTTCTGGTCTTAATGAGAGGTTATAAAACCTCTGTCACTGTAAACAGTTCTGACATATACAAATTACAGACTAAATTTGTTTCCCACATGGTGTAAGAGCCAACTCTCAACTTCGATCCACGTATCATCTTCCCTTGATCATTCTGTCATTATTTCAACCCCCCTTCAGTCATACCCCGGCCACAACTATGACAAGTAGCCCCTACAATTCACCTTCAGCAATGACAGTAAGTGTTAGGGCCCAAGATGGGGGAAATAGGCCCAACCCGATTGGGTGGAAGTTGTATGTGAGGAAGGTTTCACTGTATTTTCCTTCAAGACCAAGTTAACTTCTGGAGAATCTTGGTCTCCCTCATTCTGCTTCCCCATGATTTTGGCCATCATTGCTTTCAATTCATCCAAACAATCCAACTTTTGCTGTATCTCCTCCATTCCCTTTAATTTACTACAAATTTCTTCCATCCCCTTTTCCAGTGCTTTTACTCTTGACCCCATCCTCATCCAGGGCATCTGCAGGTTGGACCAATTTGATAGAGTTAAGAGTTTACAGTAAATGTCAGAAAGGATTATTATTACTGATAAGGAGGAGCTACAAGAGAAAATAGAGAACCAGAAACTCTGGCCTCCCCAGGACTAGTGTCCCTTGCTGAGAGAGGAATTCTGAGGCCCAAGCTAACGCTCTAATTCCTACAGTACAACCAGAATGCCTCAACATTCTGTCCTTTCCCCCATATAACGCACTCACTCACTGCACTGCAGCCCCTGCTGCATTCTCCCCTCACCTCTAACTGTCATTGGTCCCCACATAATTCCCCTGAGCTTTCTTCCTCACATACACCTTCCACCTACTCGGGTTGGGCCCATTTCCCTCATCTTTGGCCCTAACAACACCAGTTTGAAGCTAAGAATGCATTCCTTTAAAGAGAAATAGAAGAAGAAATCTACATGACAACCCCTCTAGGATATGAAACCAGCCATCAAGGGAAAGTTTGTAAACCAAAAGAGGCCTTATATGGGCTGAAACGATCACCCAGGGCATGGTTTGGAAGGTTTACCAGCGCAATGCTTGCAATGGGATATAAACAAAGCCAAGGTGATCACACATATTCTCAAACATACAAACTCAAGGGGGATAACAGCTTTATTGGTGTATGTTGATGACATTATTGTCATGGGTAATAATAAGAAGGAAGAGGAATTTGACACAAGGCACCTTTCTAAAGAGTTAGAAATTAAAGATTTGGGGAACGTAAAGTATTTCTTGGGCATGGAAGTAGCTAGCTCAAAAGATGAAATTTTTGTGTCTCAACAAAAGTATGTGCTGCATCTGCACAAAGAAACTGGGAAAACAGGATGCAAGCCTGCTGAAACACCTATAGAAGTAAGCAACAAGCTAGGAGGAGCCAGTGAAGAACTGGTGGATAAAGGGAGGTGTCAACAACTTGTTGGAAGGGAAATTAATCCATTTGTCCCATACATGTCCAGACATTGCATTTGCTGTTAGTTTGATAAGCCAATTCATGCATGACCGGTGAAGACCACATCTCCAAGCAGTGTATACTGTATAGAGTATTGAGATACTTTAACGTAAACCCGGACAAGGGAATACTGTTCAAGAAAGGGAGAAGTATGAGTTTGGAGGCATAGACGGATGCAGATTATGCAGGGTTGGTGATAGACGGAGGATCAACCACCAGAAATTGCACCTTCCTGGTCGGTAATCTAGTTACTTGGAAAAGTAAAAAGAAGCCTGTGGTAGCAAGGTCAAGTGCAGAAGCAGAATTTCGAGTATGGCTCAAGGAATCTGTGAACTTCTTCAGCTAAAAATGGTCTTAGAGGATCTGAAGATTATGATGGAAGGTCCAATGAAGCTGTATTGTGACAAGAAGTCAGCAATCAGCATTGCTCATCATCGTGTACAACATGACAGGACTAAACACATGGAGGTTGATAGGCACTTCATTAAAGAAAAGTTAGACAGCAGCTTGATTTGCACACCATATGTCTCCACGAGGGAACAGCTGGCAGATGTTCTAAGGGACATGCTGGACATACATTTCAGAGAATTATTAGCAAAATGGGAATGGAGAATATCTACTACTCAACTTGAGGGGGAGTGTCGGAGAGTCCAGGCTGAGTTTTAATTCCTTTTAGAGTATATCTCTGCGTACAAGATAAAGTCATGTAATTTTATTTAGACAGGATTGTGTATAACAGATTTGTAGGAATAGGAATTAGAGTCCTATGAAATTCTACCTAGTTTTTGGTCTTCTATCAGAGGTTATAAAACCTGTGTCACTGTAAACAGTTCTGACATAAACAAATTACATATTAAATTTAAATTTGTTTTTTCACAAATTGTTTTGACCAAAAAAAAAATCTTGCGGACTAGTATAAGAATTTTACTTTTAGGCAACTGATTTACCGTCATTAAGGCTAATTGGTTAGATGTGTCAAGGAAGAATCGCCAGAGCAAGTTCCTATTCAACCTAATGCAAAAGGAGATGATAATTTATCCCTCCTCTTCTGAAGTCACAGGCTCTCATTGAGGTTTTGTACATCCTTGGAAGTTTTTTTTTTCTTCTTATTCTTTTTCTTTTCTAGTTTCCTTGTGAAGCACAGATTGCTACTTGCAAGATCATGATAAACTTTTGTTAATGAGAGAAACTATTTTAAAGAGAAACACTAGACAAAAGTGTTCAAGGAATCAAGGGTGGATCAGGTTGAGAGAGAAAGTAAAATTTAGAGGGAGAGAGCCTTGGATAGAATAATTTGTATTCATTATCATACTTAGTAATATAACATGTACAATGGATACTATAAACAAATACATAAAACAGCCTAGTTGGAGGAACAACCAAGCTAGTACAGTTAGAACTAAACTAGGTTGAGGTAACAAATAAGATTCCTAAGTATATTCTTAAGTCCTCTAACAAAGGTTTTGAGTCAATAGACTTATCCATATTATAATAACTGAAACTAATCGATTTTAACACTTCTACCCAATGGTTGAGTGAAGAGACATCTTTTAATGCCACAAGCAAATCAGTTCAGCTTTAGGACATCACGTGACATTATTTTTTTAAAGGAAAGGGAATATTCATAAAGATGAGAAAGAAATACGAGAACAGAGCATGAGAGATCCTCCAATGAGAAACCCAAAACAGAAGATAACAAAATGAAAAACACAAGTAAATGAAGCTCGCCAATCTCTGAATGTCTAACAACCCCGCTAATGTAGCCATGAACTGGGCACCATAGAGAAGACAACTTTATATCTGTTCCAGTAGAAATCTTGAGAATTTTTTCTTCCTAGCTATAATAGATAAGTGCTAAGGCTACCCATCTTTTCTCTCTTCATTTTCCCTCAGAGGAAGACATACCTGAGTTTTTGCATAGTCTGTTTCCTCCTCAACCATTTTAAATACTTGGCTACTATTTTCCTGAAATTGTGTTGCAATTCCAACAGCTGCAACACGGTTGTCAAAACTCATGGGAAGATCTGCACTGCAGAGAGGTGCATCATTTGAATTGAGAAAAATAATTGAAGCTTTAATAACTTATTCCATAAGCTAAATATTAGACAATTACCTCAAATTAATTGCAATGCGATCAAGTAGATGTTCACGTACAGCACCCTCTTCTGGGTTATAGGTGGCAATAAGAAGTGGCCTGCAGGGGTGTCTAAAGCTGATTCCCTCTCTTTCAACAGTGTTAACTCCTTCCGTCAACACATTAAGAAGCAAATTACTTATACCCTCATCCAAAAGATTTATTTCATCAACATATAAAACACCTCTATGAGCTTCTGCAAGAAGGCCTGGCTGGAATACAGTTGTTCCTGTTTTCACAGACTCCTCCACATCAACTGATCCAATGAGTCTGTCCTCTGTGACTCCAAGTGGGATCTGCAGCATGAATGAATCTAGGATAATGTCATTGTATAAGGAAAAGAATTACGTTACAAATGAGAAAGATAAATTAAATTAAAATTTATTGAACATATTAGTTGCAATATGCAAGGTTTCTTCCAAATAGTACCTGAACAAAGGGAGACTTGACAATTTGAGTTTTAATATTACCAGCAGAGTCATATTCAAGACGCTGAGCAAGACCATCTTCCCACCTACACAAGAAATTGGAATATATGTTCAATTTACACAACAAATTGATATATAGAAAACAAAGGGAACAATAGAAATCTCCTGTACAGTTAAAAGTGTAATCTTTTATACTGTAATTTACTTGTTTTACACCTACACTCTGCTCTAGGCATAGGTAGAGGACACAGTTGAGTTAGTTCTTTATGATCCATTGCCTAATACTTTTCTGAGAAAGCATTCTGGATGCTTTCTCAAAAAGGGTAATAAAGCCTGTTTATTAAAATTGAAAGGCATGTTCAGCACATAGAAATTTCTCTTCCTAATCAGATGATGGTGTATCATGATGAACCAAATATTTGCAAAATGATAAAAAGAATGAAAGTAACAAATATTTGCAAAATGATAAAAAGAATGAAAGTAACAATATTTGCAAAATGATAAAAAGAATGAAAGTACCAAAGCTGTAAGAACTATCTACGTTGATTAAAACATGAATAGCCTACTTCTTAATGTAAACATACATTTCATATACAGAAGGCATATAATTTCTCTCATGACAATAGGCAAAAATTATGTTAAACAATTCATTAATTACAGAAATTCCTACGTAGATTGTGCCATGTGCTTGACAACTTAGTGTTACCCATAATAGTGATGAATATAGTAGCTATTTGATATACTATTAGGTAAGTTGAATATTTATTTTTAGTGAGAATAGTACTGCAATCTATTTGTTACTTTGACATGCAAACAAGTGCTTTAAAATGTTTGGCAAACTATGAAACAAGCAATGTCAAGACTTACAACCCTATGCCAACAGAGCAAGGATTTAAGGATAACCTTAAAATTAATTTAAGGAGAATTCTTAGGTACACTTGTTGTAGTACCCTTGTCTAGTTGGCAGTATTATTGACAGATTGATCCCTAATGGACAAATCTCAATGCAAAACCTAATGGTCAATACTGCGAAGGGTACAAAAATAATATCATAAGAACTTCCTGTACGATATTGGTTCAACCTACTAGGTTGATTTGGTATATTTTAGAAATAACACAATCAAATTCAGCATGCAAAAATCACTTAAGTTTCTTTCCCTTTTTGGATAAAGTATTAAGAAAGTAGAGAACGTACATCAAGGGGGGATGATTAAGAAATCTGCCTAAAAGGGAAATTTTAAAAGAAAACGGCAAGCCAAATTGGCTTAATAATGCAACAAAGCTATCCATTCTTTTTGCATATGAGTAATATAAATTACCTTGAAGAAACCATGGTAAGAGCACCAAAGAGGGATCATAATACAATCCTATCCCATAACAAAGACGGGCAAAGAGTCCCCTTGAGATTAGTAATGAGAACAGGTAAGGGCATCAGAGCATCATTAATAATGAATGACATGACCAAATTTTGATCCAGCGAGACCTTATGAAACAAATCACTTCAGCAATTTGAAGTCTGAAACCAGATTCTCAATATCTCTCTTTAGCTTCTCTTAACCTTTATGTCATATATAAATAAGAAGTCTCATTTTGTCATCTGGTTGTGTCTTCGCATGTTATACACAGAACTTTTGTTTTTAAAACTAGTAAACATCTTCTCACAAATGAAAGAAGCTAGTGACCTTACTCTTCTGGGAAGGATGGATCAGCATTTGCTATTGATCCAACTACTACATCAATAGGTGGCAGTATGGCATGTAATCCACGTGCCATCACAGTTTTGGCAGTTCCACGCCTTCCTGATATGGCAATTCCTCCAATCCCACGGTCAATGGCCCCAAGCAGAAGAGCAGTTTTTATGGCATCCTGCATATCAACTGGAATATGTAAATTTCATTCTCGAAGGAATGGCTAATTTAAATGTACTTAGGCCCAGACAGAAGAAAAAAATAGTGCTCCATTTGCATATTTGGTAACTAAATTCATAAAAATCTTTTTTTGGTTGCTAAATATATCCTGTTCCTACCCTTATTTCTCGATTGTTAAATAGTTGAATAAAAGTAACAATGTTTTAAGCACACTTCATATGTTAAGATACAATATTCAACTTAACTTTTTTCACAAATGGAGGCGGCAAGCATAAAACTTTTGACCACTTGGTCATAAAGGTTCTAATTCCATATTAAGAATAAATTACCCCAAAAGTTTAAGCTTTTAAGTGCAAATTCAAGAATGATTTTATATTCTCTAACAAAAACCATTATTGTTAAGTTTTGGGATAGTTGATTCTATAACACGGTATGAAAGTTTCTATAATTAAGTTGTCAAGAGTTTAATCTTTGCCACCCCCACTCTTCAAAAATTAAATTGAGTTTAAGCACAAGATTTGGTGGGCCTATGTCGTCTCCACACTTCAAGCCCATAGGGCTTTCATATGAGGGGACTTGTTAGAATTGCAAAATCATTTTCAGGTTTGTACCTAATAACTTAAGCTTTCGAGATAGTTGATTCATTGACAGTTATCATATGAAAAAAAAAAAAAAATCCTAAACAAGTTAATAATAGTAGTGACCACAAATGAGAAACGCAATGAAGCAACAGCTCAAAACTCAATTAGTAACTTTTAAAAGTTACCACCTTAGAAGATCATGATTGTGTCTGTCCTTTAACTTTTTGGAAACTTTAGTTCATTGGTTTTAGTAAGGGGAAATAACTTTTTTTATGTTAAGATATAAAGCATGTGTAGCATATGTATTATGTGTTTTAATTAGTTGTCAATTAGGCTTTAATTTTAACTTTAGATTTAGCCTTAATTCTTTTATAATCTTACTATAAATTTTAATGGAAAGAGACTAGCTTGACAAGTCTTTCCTCTCCAAAATCTCTCTTCATATGGTATCAAAGCCTGGTTGAGGAAAAACCCATATTTCTCTCTCTTCTCCCACTGAGAAGAGCACTCTCTCTCCCCTCTGTGGCTGTTTCTCTCTCCTCCCGCGGCTGCCATGTCCGGTTGTCCCTTTTTTCGATGTCTTTTTGGGAAATTAACCCCGCCACCATGCTTGGGAGACCATTGCTGGCTAGACCCTGGATTGTTGCGGCCATCGAAGCTTCCACAAGCCGTCGTCTAAAAACTGCCACTTTTTCTATTTTTCACCTTCATCTCCCTCTTCGATGCTCCGATCGAGCACTATCACCACCTTTGGGTTTGTCTCCCTTAGGCCGTCCAAATCTTGGCATTTCCATTGTTGTCGGAGCTCCGTTGACCCTTTACCGCCTTCGCCATTGTTGTCACTGAACCTCTGCGACCCTTTGGTGACTCTCTCACACCTCTTTTAGTCTCGTCCAACCCTGTATTGTTTCAAATTTATGTTTTAAGAACTGCCTTCTATACAAAAAGTTGGAAATCAGCAAAAGAAAGGGAAGAAGAGAGTTGGAGAGATGGCGCCGAGAATGAAGCCGAGAGGGAGAGAAAATTTTATTTTCGTTTCTGTTACACAAATATTTCGGTGGCCAGCAACATAAAGAGAAACCAGCCAGCAATAAGGACGAAAATGCCCTCACAGACAATCAGAAAATACAATAATACCCCTAGGTAGAAATTACAATAATACCCACAGCCATACAAATAATACAACACTCATCAACACTCCCCCTCAAGATGGAGCATAGATGTCTCTCATGCCCATCTTGCAAGTGATTGAATGGAAAGTCCTACTTGAAAGTCCCTTTGTAAAAATGTCAGCTAGCTGATCTTCAGACCTCACAAAGGCGAGCCTTAGGATTCCCTCAGACAATTTTTCTTTAATGAAGTGTCTATCAATCTTGTTAGGAGTGGAGATATTTACTGTGTAGCTGTTTTATGACTGTTAGTTACTTAGATTGAGTTTTCCTTCTCTCAGGGGCATTGTTGTATTTTCCTACTTCTACTATGTAAACATATTAGCTCAGCTGATAGAATACAATTAAGGGACTGTTTTTTGTTCCTCACCAGGACCGGCTCCCTCTTGTTCTTTATCCTTGTTTCTCCTTTTTTACTGATCTTTTTCCTCTTAATTTCATCTTGGTATCAGAGCTTGATCCTGCTGATAGACAATTTCAGGTTCAGATTTTCGTTTCCCCAATTTCTGACTTGAAAACCCTAATTGCTGACGTCAGCAATCGGAGATGCTGACTTCAGCACCGGTCGTTTGACGCCGGTGAACCTACCGGCCGGACCGACTTTGTCCGGCGACCTAAACCCCCAAGGTTTCAACCCAAAACTCCAACCGCCGATTGAAGAATCGAAACCCTCTTCCAAATGGCGAAAAACCCTAACTCTACCGCAATCTTGAGTTTTTGATGAATGACGGAAGGATTGGACGGGATTTCTAGCTTCAGACAACTCGAACCTAGCCCTTGAAGTGCGATTTCAGTGGCTGTATGGTGGTTGATGGCCCGGTTCTGGCAATGAGGGCGTAGGCAGCTCGGGTTAGCGCGATTTCAGTGGCTGTATGGTGATTGAGTGCTTGGTTCTACCAATCAGGGCGTAGGCAGCTCGGGTTAGTGGCTGGAGAGTGATTTTGTGGCTTCCAAGAGGGCGTCCCAACATTTCTCAGTGGCTGGAGAGTGATTTTGTGACTTCAGAGAGGGCTTTCCATCATTCCTCATCCCTTGCTGAGTTTAGAAGCATTGTTGAAGAGTAGGAATGTCTGGAAGCAACAATGAGGGTGAAGGGTTCAGTCAAGGCCCACGTCAAATTCCCACTCAGAGTGTGATTGAGAATGTTCTCGACTCAAGGGACTCTATAGGACGTGTGGTTACCCTAAATGACAACCCTACACTTCAGATTAGTCCAAGAAAGCTGGATGGCACCAACTACCTTACATGGGTCACTGCTTGTACCCTTTCCTTGAAGGCCAGAGGATTATATGGGCATGTTTGTGGCCGGAAGAAAAAGCCTGAGGAGACCAGCCCTTTAATAGATCAATGGGAGTCTGAAAATAGCCTCGTCATGTCTTGGCTATTAAATTCGATGGAACATGAGATAAGCAAGACTTATATGCTCTTGGGCACAGCTGAGAAAATTTGGAATGCAGTGAAGCAAGCCTATTCTCGAGTTGGCCACCATGCTATCATCTATGAGTTGAAGCAAAGAATTCATGGGACAAAACAAGGAGAAAAATCTATATCTCATTACTACAATGAACTTAGCAGCATTTGGCAGGAACTTGATTATTATCAAACATATCAGCCTAAATGCTCGGAGGACGCTGTTGAGTTCCAGAAGATGCAGGATAATGAGAGAGTCTTTGAATTCTTAGCTGGTCTTAATGTTGAATACGATCAGATGAGAGCTCATCTCCTTGGAAGAGAACCCTTGCCATCATTGGGACAGGCTCATGCCTTTATCCAACAAGAGGAGAGCCAAAGACAATCTATGCTCTTATCCTCTTCTGTTGAGAGGTCTGCCTTGAATGTCAATACCGTACAAAAGGTCATTGACTCACCTAGTGCCATTGCACAAAGTGATAAGGATAAGCTGAGGTGTGACTATTGTGGGAAATTGAGGCATACCAGGGAACAATGTTGGAAGCTTAAGGGAAGGCCATCAAGAGGTCGTGGAGGAAGAAGGGGAGGATTATCTAGGAACCAAGCTCATTTGTCAGAAACAACTGAATCTATGACAGAGAAGAGCAATCAGAGTGAAGATAACTTTTCTAAAGAAGAAATGCAATCTCTTAGAAAGATTCTCATGATGACAAGATTGAGTGCCTCTTCAGAAGTCAAGGGGAGCACATCCTCACCTTCCACTTCTTCCACTCACTTAGCTCATGCAGGTAAACCCGTAATGGCCTTGAATGCATACACTAGCGCCAGGTCTAATTCTTGGATCATTGACTCTGGGGCTTCTGATCACATTACTGGTGACCCTTCAATATTTTCCACATATTCACCTTGTCCACATCTGGACACTGTTCGCATTGCAGATGGTTCCTTGTCCCCTATAGTCGGCAAAGGATCTATAAAGTGTACACCTTTAGTGAATTTGTCTGCTCTATATGTTCCAAATTTTTCAAACAATTTACTCTCCATAAGTGCTATTACCAAAGACTTAAATTGTAAAGTCACGTTTTTCCCTTCTTATTGTGTTTTTCAGGAACTGGAGACGGAGAAAACGATTGGTTATGGTAGAGTTAGTAATGGCATATATTTTTTGGAGGCTAGTCCGAGTGTCATCACTAGCTTGACAACCCAAAGGAGGTCCAGGAACCAGAATACTCTAGATTTTTTGAGATGGCATAGGAGACTTGGGCATCCCGCTTTTGTGGTTTTGAAAAAACTTTTGCCAGAATTGTACTCAAAATGTAATGAAACAGAGTTAGTCTGTGATGCCTGTGAATATGCAAAGCATGTACGGAACTCTTATCCCATTAATGACAACAAAAGTCCTGTTCCTTTTATGACTATTCATTCTGATGTATGGGGACCTAGTCGTATTTCTTCCTTATCTGGATATAAATGGTTTGTTACGTTCATTGATTGCTTTAGCCGTACTACTTGGGTTTATTTGATACACTCCAAGGATGAAGTCTTTTCTTGTTTTAAAAAATTTCATGCAATGGTGTGTACTCATTTTGAAGCAAAAATCAAATTCTTTAGAAGTGACAACGGATTAGAATATATGAGTAATGAATTTCAGCTGTATCTGGATGACCATGGCATTATACATCAGACTAGTTGTGTGAATACTCCTGCTCAAAATGGAGTTGCTGAACGCAAAAACAGACATTTGTTAGAAGTGGCAAGAGCCTTACTTTTTTCAATGCAGGTGCCCCACTATTTATGGGGAGAAGCTGTGTTGTCAGCAGCTTATCTCATCAATCGAATGCCATTGAGGACGTTGAACTTTAAATCTCCATTAGAGCTCCTTCAAGGATCTGTATCTTACCTAATTCCTCCAAAGGTGTTTGGTTGTGTTTGTTTTGTACATGACCATAAGCCTACAATTGGGAAGTTAGATCCTCGAGCTTTGAAATGTGTCTTCATAGGCTATTCTCCAACTCAAAAGGGGTATAAGTGTTACCATCCCCCTACACGGAAAGTAATTGTTAGTATGGATGTAACATTCCGAGAGGATGAAGCTTACTTTTTGTCAGACCAAACATCTCTTCAGGGGGAGAAAATAAAGGATAATGATGAAGAGTTGTTTTCTTATCTCCAGTACCTTCCAAATATGTGTCAGGGGGAGGAATTGCCACAAAATGATCAAAATGAGAAGGATCAAAATGAGGGGGAGTCAGAAGAGTTGTCACTATATCAACAATCTAATGAGATTGCCAGGCCAGATGAAAGAAAAAAACAAGAACCAGAACTGTTGACTTACACTCGGAGGAAATGGAAGTCAAAGAATAATGCCATTATGCCTACTCTACCAGATCAAGCGCAACCTCCGGATTCAGTTCAATCTTCCTCCCCTTCACTAGATGGTAAGTCCTCTTCTCAGCCACTTGATCCTATTGTAAATGATATTGATCTTCCTATTGCTGTTAGGAAAGGCATAAGAAAATGCTCTCACTATCCTATCTCCAACTTTGTTTCATATAAGTCCTTATCTCCCAATTATAGAACCTTTGCCTCTGCGGTTTCCTCCTTTATTGTTCCACAGGATTGGAGAGATGCAATTAAAGATCCTAAGTGGAAGGAGGCTATGATGGAAGAGATGATGGCTCTTAAGAGAAATGATACTTGGGAACTCACCACACTACCTCCACAGAAGAAAATAGTGGGATGCAAATGGGTCTTCACCATTAAACATAAGGCAGATGGGTCGGTTGAAAGGTACAAGGCCAGATTGGTAGCAAAGGGATTTACCCAAACTTATGGAATTGACTATCAAGAAACCTTTGCACCAGTAGCGAAGATGAATTCCATTCGGATACTCCTCTCATGTGCTGTTAACTTTGGATGGGAGTTACAACAATTGGATGTAAAAAATGCCTTTTTGCATGGAGATTTAGAAGAAGTGTATATGGATGTTCCACCAGGTTTCACATGTCTTAAAACTAATGGGAAAGTTTGTAAACTGAAGAAAGCACTGTATGGGCTAAAACAATCACCCAGAGCATGGTTTGATAGATTTCGGAATGTGATCATAACCCTTGGGTATAGCCAAAGTAATGCTGATCACACCCTATTTTTTAGGAGATGTGGTAGCAAAATTACAATTCTCATTGTTTATGTTGATGATATTGTGGTGACAGGAGATGACACTGAGGAAATCAGAAATCTCAAGACTTGCCTAGCTGAGAGATTTGACATCAAGGATTTGGGTAAACTGAGCTACTTCCTTGGAATTGAAGTTGCCAGATCAAACAAAGGCATTTTCATTTGTCAAAGGAAGTATGTTCTAGATCTCCTCCGAGAAACTGGCATGCTAGGGTGTAAACCAGCAGAATCACCTATTGTTCAAAATCATCATCTTAGAAATGGTGTTGGAGAAACAGTAGATGTTGGGAGATATCAAAGGCTAGTGGGCAAACTTATCTATTTATCTCATACTCGCCCTGATATTGCATATGCGGTCAATATTGTTAGCCAGTTTATGCATGATCCTCGATCTCTACACCTAGATGCTGTTTTTCGCATTTTGAGGTACCTAAAATCCACTCCTGGGAAGGGGCTATTGTTCTCAAAGCATGGGCATTCTAAGATTGAAGTTTTTACTGATGCTGATTGGGCAGGATCTATAGATGATAGAAGGTCTACCTCTGGCTATTGCTCATTCTTTGGAGGAAATCTTGTTACATGGAGATGCAAGAAGCAAGCAGTCGTCTCTAGATCAAGTGCTGAAGCTGAATATAGAGCTATGGCTCAAGGGGTATGTGAGGCTCTATGGTTGAAGAAGCTGGTTCAAGAGTTAGGATTATATAATGAAGCGTCACTCAATCTCTATTGTGATAACAAGGCAGCAATTAACATTGCTCATAATCCAGTCCAACATGATAGAACAAAACACATTGAGATTGATAGACACTTCATTAAAGAAAAAATCTCAGATGGACAGTTGAAGATACCCTTTGTGAAGTCTGAAGACCAACTTGCAGATGTTTTCACAAAGGCCTTATCTAGTAAAACCTTCCACTCCATTGTATGCAAGATAGGCATGAGAGATATTTATGCCCCATCTTGAGGGGGAGTGTTAGGAGTGGAGATATTTACTGTGTAGCTGTTTTATGACTGTTAGTTACTTAGATTGAGTTTTCCTTCTCTCAGGGGCATTGTTGTATTTTCCTACTTCTACTATGTAAACATATTAGCTCCGCTGATAGAATACAATTAAGGGACTGTTTTTTGTTCCTCACCAGGACCGGCTCCCTCTTGTTCTTTATCCTTGTTTCTCCTTTTTTACTGATCTTTTTCCTCTTAATTTCATCTAATCTCTATGTGTTTTGTTCTGTCATGTTGAACAGGATTATGTGCAATATTGATAGCTGCCTTATTGTCACAGTAAAGGTTGAGAGGCACTTCATCACCAATTCCAAGTTCTTGGACTAACCTCCTAAGCCACAAACTTTCACACACACCATGAGCCATAGCCCTATATTCAGCCTCAGCACTTGATCTAGCAACAACTGATTGTTTCTTGCTTCTCCAAGTGACTAGGTTTCCTCCAACAAACGGGCAATAGCCTGATGTTGATCTTCTATCGTCAATTGATCCTGCCCAATCCGCATCTGCATAAGCTTCTATTCTAGAGTGCCCATGTCTTGAGAACAGCAACCCTTTTCCAGGGGCAGCTTTTAAATACCTCAAAATTCGAACACTGCATCAAGGTGAGTAGTGCGAGGATAATGCATAAATTTGCTAACGATGCTTACAGCATAGGCTATATCTGGTCTAGTATGAGAAAGATAAATTAGTCTGCCAACCAGCCTTTGATACCTCCCAAGTTCTACTATTTCTCCATCACCAACCTTCAAATGATGATTTTCTGTGATGGGAGAATCTGCTGGTTTGCATCCTAACATTCCAGTTTCTTGGAGCAAGTCTAGGACATACTTCCTTTGACAAATGAAAATACCTTTACCTGATCTTGCAACTTCAATTCCAAGGAAGTAATGCAAGTTTCCCAAGTCTTTAATTTCAAATTCTTTAGCCAGCCGAGACTTGAGCCAATTGATTTCCTTCATATCATTCCCAGCCACTATAATGTCATCCACGTATACAACGATGGCAGTAATTTTTGCATCACATTTCTTACAAAACAATGTGTGGTCTGCATTGCTTTGCTTGTACCCAAGACTAACAATTGTCTTGCTAAGTCTACCAAACCATGCCCGTGGTGACTGCTTCAAACCATATAGTGCCTTCTTCAACTTACACACCTTCCCTGTGGTCTTATCACATGTAAACCCAGGTGGAATATCCATAAACACTTCCTCTTCTAAGTTCCCATGGAGAAAAGCATTCTTTACATCTAGTTGCTGCAATTCCCATCCAAAGTTAGCAGCACAAGAGAGAATAACTCGAATGGAATTCATCTTTGCAACAGGAGCAAATGTCTCTTGATAATCTATCCCATAAATCTGTGTGAATCCCTTAGCTACTAGCCTCGCTTTGTATCTTTCAATTGATCCATCAGCCCTGTATTTGACAGAATACACCCATTTGCAACCCACAGGTTTCTTTCCCATTGGAAGTTGAGTGAGTTCCCAAGTGTCATTTTTCTTTAGAGCTGTCATTTCCTCTATCATGGCTCCCTTCCACTTTGGGTCATTCAAAGCTTCCCTCCAGTCTTGAGGAGCAGTCACCGAAGCTACAGAAGAGATAAATGCTCTATAGGAAGGGGATAATGAATCATATGAAACAAAGTTAGAAATGGGATGTTGGGTACATTTTCTAATTCCTTTCCTAAGAGCAATGGGACGATCATCATTATCAACAATTGGAATAAAAGTGTGAAGAGGAGACTTACAAGAAATTGATGAGTCAAGTTGTGAGGGAACTGGATCAGGAGCGAGCTCTTGGCTAGGTAGAGTTTGTTGAATAGCATCCACTTGCCTTTTCTTCCTCCGAGAATAAGTCAAGATTTCTGGTTCTTTTTGTTTCCCTGGTTCACTAACCTCCTCTTCAAATTCCTCAGGATGTGACTGTTTTACTTCCTCTCCATGTTTCTCTGTAGGTAACTGTTCTAAAGTATTGTCTATCTCCCCCTGAATTTGATAAGGCATAGGACTATAGGTTGCAACAGAGAACTTTTCATTACCCTCTTGAGTCTCCCTCTGCTGAAGTGCTGATTCAGGAGAGAAATAAGATTCATCTTCCTGAAATGTAACATCCATGCTTACCAACTCTTTCCTTGTTGGAGGGTGGTAACACTTATAGCCTTTTTGAGTGGGAGAATACCCAATAAAAATGCATTTAAGAGCTCTAGGGTCTAATTTCCCAATATTTACTCTGTGATCATGCACAAAACATACACACCCAAAAATTTTAGGTGGAATCAAGTAAGAGGAGGACCCTGTGAGAATTTCTAAGGGGGACTTAAAGTCAAGTGTTCTCAGTGGCATTCTATTGATGAGGTATGCTGCAGATAACACTGCATCTGCCCAAAACATTTTAGGCACTCTCATTGTAAACAGAAGAGATCAAGCCACTTCTAACAAATGTCTATTCTTACGTTCAGCTACTCCATTTTGGGCTGGAGTGTTCACACACGTAGTTTGATGGATGATTCCACAAGACTCTAGATAATGTTGAAACTCATTGCTCATATATTCCAACCCATTATCACTTCTAAGAACCTTTACTTTAGCATCAAATTGGGTGGGAATCATTGCATGAAATTTCTTAAAACATGAGAAGACTTCACTTTTTGAATGCATCATGTAAACCCAAGTAGTACGACTGAAGCAATCAATGAAAGTGACAAACCATTTATAGCCAGATAAAGACGTAATACGACTAGGGCCCCAAACATCAGAGTGAATTGTCACAAAAGGAGCTGAACTTTTATTATCAATGCTTGGATAGGAGTTTCTAGTGTGCTTGGCAAATTCACATGCATTACAAAAAAGATCTTTCTCATCACATTTACAATATAAGTCTGGGAACAATCTCTTCAAAACTACAAAAGAAGGGTGGCCTAAACGTCTATGCCATCTATTCAATTGTGATGCAATTGACCCATTTGAGCTCCCTTGGAACACTGAATTGCATGAAGTTTCAAGACTGTTGTCCAAAAAATAGAGGCCATCTTTCACTCTACCATAGCCAATCACCTTCTCCGTCTCCAGCTCCTGAAAAACACAATGCAAAGGAAAGAATGTGACTTTACAATTCAAGTCTCTAGTGATAGCACTAATTGAAAGAAGATTATTTGAGAATCTTGGGACATGCAAGACTGAGGATAAATTTAACAGTTGTGTGCAGGGTATGGAACCCTTCCCCATCATTTTAGAGAAAGTACCATCTGCTACTCGAACAGTATTTTGTCCATCACATGGTATATAGGAAGAAAAGGAAGTTGCAATACCAGTCATATGATCAGATGCTCCTGAATCAATGATCCAATGATTGTTCTTAAGACTAGAGACAGCATTGAAAGCTAGTATTGGTATACCTGAGTGGGCAAAATTTGAACTAGAGGAAGTTTCCACCTTTGAGGGCTGTGATGTCTCAAGCTTAGCCATCAATCTCTTAAGAGTTTGGACTTCCTCTATAGAGAGTTTTTCACTACAGGAACTCAGTTCAATAGGGGCTGAAACTGTTACTTCAGATAAGGGGGCTTGAGGTCTAGGTGAGCTTGTCTTCTTGCCACCTCGACCCTTGATGGGTTTTCCATGAAGCTTCCAACATTGCTCTCTTGTGTGTCTTGTTTTTCCACAAAAATCACACCTCAGTATGTCCTTGTCTGCTGAGTTAAGAGGCCTTTGTGGTGGAGGCCTTTGTGGTGGATTTGCCACTAAGGCAAACCGGTCACTCAAGGTAGGAAAAAGCATAGAACACCTCCTACTTTCTTCCTGTTGAATAAAGGCATAAGACTGTTTCAAGGTTGGAAATGGTTCTTTCCCAAGCACTTGGGCTCTAGTCTGATCATACTCTACATTTAAGCCAGCTAGAAAGTCATACACCCGTTCTTTGTCCCTCAATTGCTGAAATTTAATAGCATCTGCAGTGCATTCAGCTTGAAAGTCCTGATAATAGTCTAGCTCCTGCCAGATATTGCTCAATTCATTGTAATATTGAGATACAGACTTTTCTCCTTGCTTAGTTTCATGGACCTTCTTTCTCAGTTCATACACAAGTGCATCATGGCCAACCTTGGAATAGGCTTCAAATACTGCACTCCACACTTTGGCAGCTGTATCAAGGAAGATATAAGACTTGGCTATCTCATACTCCATAGAATTTAGCAACCAAGACATAACAAGGCTGTTGTCTGCTTCCCATTGATCAAATGAAGGGTCTGTTTCTGCTGGTTTTTTCTTTCTCCCATTCACATATCCAAATAAACCCCTAGCTTTTAAGGAAAGAGTACAAGCCCTTGACCACATCAAAAAATTGGAGCCATCCAGCTTCTTAGGACACATTTGGAGGGTAGGATTATCACCTAAAGTCCCTACTCTACTCACAATCCCACTTCCAGCCTCACTAACAATTTCAGACATCCTTGAAGACTAGACCACTCCCACTTGAAAGAAGAGTCACAAGGCAGACAAATACCCCTCCTAGATCAGCAAGTTCAAGACACAATCAGAACAGTCCAGAACTAATGAATCTTCAGCATGGGTCACACACAACAAGGCTGTCAAAGGGCTGTTACTACCGAAAACAGACAGGCCAAAGAGGGAATACACATACCCGCACCTAACACCTTCACCGGCCAACCCACGACCTCCTGGTCAGCCCTTTGGTAGACGTCTATTTCTTCTATGTCGTCATAGATGGCTCCGACAAAGGCTGAGAAGAAGCCCGCTGAGAAGAAGCCAACGGAGAAGGCGGGTGGTGAAGAAGGGCAGCGAGACCTCCAATATTTACACCTTCAAGGACTTAACGCAGGTCCTGGCAGTTTGCTGAGTTCTTCGCCTCCTCTGAAGATTTTACACCGACAAAACAGATGCAGAACAGGGAGGGACAGAATACTGAGCTTTACATTCCAAGGAAATGCTCTGATACCAAGTTGGAAATCAGCAAAAGAAAGGGAAGAAGAGAGTTGGAGAGATGGCGCCGAGAATGAAGCCGAGAGGGAGAGAAAATTTTATTTTCGTTTCTGTTACACAAATATTTCGGTGGCCAGCAACATAAAGAGAAACCAGCCAGCAATAAGGACGAAAATGCCCTCACAGACAATCAGAAAATACAATAATACCCCTAGGTAGAAATTACAATAATACCCACAGCCATACAAATAATACAACACTCATCAACACAAAACATGGAAAGTCAGTCTAAATCTCTAGGTATCACTTTATCTTTTTCTTCATCACCCTCCATTACCTCTGAAAAGCTGGTTGGAAGTTCAAATTACATGTCCTGGGCTTCCTTTGTCAAGTTATGGTTCATGGGCCAAGGAATAGAAGATCGTTTAACTAAGAAAGCCAATGACATTCCCGATGCTAACAAAGCAGCATGGAAGAAGACCGATGCTCTTCTCTATAATATGTTATGGCAGACCATTGATCCAAAATTATATGTCATCTACAAAGCATACAAGACGTGTTCAGGTATGGAAAAAGGCTCAATCTCTTTTTACCAATGATATCCACGCCTCTACTCTATTGTTTTCACTATTGTCCATTTGAAGCAATATGATATGGATATGTCTGAGTTTCTTGGTCACCTAGAATCCTTGAAGGAGGAGTTTAGCTCTTTATTACCAGTTGGCAATACTACCAAGGAATAGTTGAAGCAGCAAGATAAGTTCTTTATGGTCCTTGGATTGACTGCTATTCAACCCGAGCTTGCTCCAATCTGCAATCAGATCTTATCTAGCCCCATGTTCCAATACTAGAAGATGACTTTGCTTGACTACTTCGGGGTTCCTCCTCAACCTCGGTCGATGGCACTCCAACTAACTCATCTATCTTGGCGTCACAATCTTTTGGTAAGGGAGACCAAGGGAACAACCAAGATGATAACTCACAACCAAGTAATCGCCCCAAATGCAATTACTATCATAAGTGAAGCCATCTTCGAAATCAATGCCATAAACTTCATGGTCAACCGCCACACTCTGCCACTATGGCTCAGATTGCTAATTAGCCAGCCAAAACATCTTGAAAACCATTCTTCTCCATCTCTTGTCTTAACTAGAACTAATTATGAGAACTATCTTCAGTATCAAGTATCTAGACAGGCCACGTCGTTGTCCATCACTTTTGTGGTGCACACTGGTAATTATATTGCTTGTGTTACTAAGTCTCCTAATCCTAGACCATGGATATTTGATTTTGGTGCAACTAATCATCTCTTTGGTAACCAAAATCTTTTTCTCTTGTCTTTCTAATTCTTCCTGTTTGTCTGTTGTTACTCTTGCTAATGGTTCCAAAATATCTGTTATAGGCAATAGTCAAGCCCAACCACATCTTTCATTACCTTTAAAATCTATTATATATATCCCTGAAAGTCCTTTTAATCTTGTCTCTATTAGTAGATTGACACATACTCTTGATTGTTCTATAACCATTTATGCTAATTCTGTTGTTGTGCGAGATCAGGTTATGGGATAGATGAATGGCATTGGGCGTGAGTCACAAGGGCTTTATTATATAGACAAGCTGTCTTCACTAGTAACTTGCACCTTTACTAAGTCTCCTATCCTTCTTCACAACCCTTTTAGACATCCAATTCTTTCTAAATTACAAAAGATGGTCCTTAGTCTTTCCACTTTAAATTGTGAGTCGTGTCAAATTGGCAAACAATCTTGTACTTTGTTTCCAAAGCGGGTCAATAATCAGACTACATCCCCATTTGAATTTGTCCATTGTGATTTTGGGGTCCTTGTCATGTTCCCTCAGTTTTGGGATTTTAATACTTTGTCACTTTCATTGGTGATTACTCTCGGTATACTTGGTTATTCTTAATGAAAAATCATTCTAAATTATTTACCATTTTTCGATATTTTTGTGCTGAAATTCAAACCAAGTTTAATGTTTCCATCCATGCCTTATGAAGTGACAATGCTCGAGAATATTTTTCAGCTCCTTTCACTACATTCATGACTTCTTAGGGGATTCTACATCAATCATCATGTGACTATACAATCCAGCAAAATGGAGCTATTGAGTGCAAAAATCGTCATCTAGTTGAAACAGCTCACACTCTTTTACTCCACAATCATGTTCCTTCCTGTTTTTGAGCTAATTCTATTCTCACTGCATGTTACCTAATCAACCGGATGCCATCCTCTATCTTGCAGCATGAAGTACCTTACTCCATTTTGTTCCCTACTCAGCCCCTTTATCTTCTTTCCCCTCGTATTTTTGGTTGCACTTGTTTTGTCCATGAATGACTCCTAGCTACACCAAACTTTCAGCCAAAGCCATTAAGTATATTTTCCTTGGTTACTCCAGACTTCATAAAGGCTATCGGTGTTACTTTCCTATTTAGCAGCACTATTTCATCTCCACTGATGTCACTTTTTTTGAGACGTCTCCTTTCTTTCCACATCTCTTGTCGAGGTTGCCCCATGTCTTAAGTTCTGCCTACTCCTTATCTTTGTTCTCCATTTTAGCTCCTAACCCTGTTGCTTCTAAGCGTCCACTTCAGGTTTATCATTGTCATCCAAAGCCTCCTGTAGCTACTGAGGCAAAACTTGTCAACTCACCTCGCGCTCTGACATCCTCACCTACCACTAGCCCACTAATCATCTTTGAACCAGTTGTTGATCCCTCTCCTAAGCCCATTGCCACTTGCAAAGGTATACGTTCAACTCATAACCCTCATCCCCTCTATACTTTTCCAAGTTATCATTGCCTGTCTTACCCTTATTATGCTTTTGTGTCTCATTTATCTTCTATTACTATTCCTAAAACTACCAATGAGGTACTTTCAGATTCAGCGTGGTGCCAGGCCATGATTGATGAGATGAATATTCTACATTCTAATGGTACATGGGACTTTGTTTCTCTTCCTGCTGGTAAGTCTATTGTTAGTTGTCAATGGGTGCATACTATAAAGGTTAGTCCTAAGGGAAACTTGGCCACCTTAAGGCTCATCTAGTTCCCAAGGGTTACACTCAAATTTTTGGCTTGGATTACAGTGACACATTTTCTCCTGTGGCTAAGATTGCGCCTGTGCACTTGTTTCTATCCATAGTTGCTATACAACATTGGCCTCTTTATCAGTTGGATATTAAAAATGTTTTTTTTCATGGTGATCTTCAAAAGGAAGTTTATATGGAGAAACTACCAAGCTTTGTTGCTCAGGGGGAGTCTAGATTAGTATGCTATTGAGTTGTACATAGTCTTGGTTGGGGTTATTTTTGCAATCTTGCATCTTTTGGGTTTTATATGTAGTTTTCTTCCCTATTTGTAGGAAGTGAAGTTTGAGAATAAGATGGAGAAAAATTCTACTCTCTCTTAGCATTTTCATCTTGGTATTAAAGCTCCAGCAAAGCTTCGACGACTGGATTTTGGTGAACCCCCTCATTTGAAGCAGTTTTTTCCAGCAACCAAAACCCCTCTAATGGCGGCTTGAATCGGAGCTCCACCACGGAGTAATTGTGACGCAATTGAATCTGCCCCAAACGAAATCCTAAGGTTGTAACCGCTGATTTCCATCGACTTGGGGCCGATTGAGCTGTGTTTTCCCTCAGAATAGGCCGACTAGAGTGAGGAAGGGTTGGGCTTCAATCAAAACCAAGATTTGTGGCCATTTTTAGTCACAAACACCTTGCTGGTCTGTGAGGCACCATTCATGCGCGAATTTGGCTGTTACAGCACTATTTAAGTACGAATTTGACTATTCAAATGTGCTTGAACTGAAAATCGTGAAGAAGACTTGTGCTCGGATGGAAATCACATTTTGTGGTCCATTCTTGGACACAAAACTCTGACAGTCCGAGAGTCTTCCAAGGGGCGGTGGTTCAGCAACTTGTGACTGTGTCATGAGCTTCTCAGCATGTCTGGGAGTGATTTTGGCTCCAAGGTTGAATTCTCTACTAAGGAAGGAGTAGGGAACCATAGGGTGATCTCAAATAACAATCCCACACTTCAAATTCCTCCAAAGAAGTTGGATGGGAGAAATTGTCTAGGTTGGTCAAATGAGGCTAATAGGAATAACCTAAGATGTGAGCACTGTGATAAGATAAGACATACAGTTGAGGAGCGCTAGAAGTTGAAGGGACACCCCACTAGAGGACATGGTGGAAGAAGGAATGGGCCACCTAGATGACAAGTGCCTAGAGCACAAGGATATCTTGCTAAAACAGAAGAGTCCCAATTTGGTAGTGGTCTCTCTAGTGAAGAGCTGCACACCTTTTAGGAGGTTGATGATGAAACTTGATGCCATCTCCACATCCTCAAAACCTAATGATACACTTCCCACTACTAATTGTGCTCATTTAGGTATACCCGGTTCAACTCAAAATGCCTCAAGTTCTAAAAACAGTCTTTGGATTGTTGGCTTTGCGGCCTCAAATCATATGATCAATTCTCTTGATGAATTTGTATCATATATTCCCTGTTCATCTTTAGATCAAGTGAGAATTGCAAATGATACTTTAACACCCATAGTTGGAAGAGGCTCCATTAGTTGTACATCTCTCCTAAATCTATCTCATGTTTTGCATGTTCTCAAGCTTTCAAATAATTTGCTATCCATTAGCTCTATTACCAAGGATTTAAATTATAAAGTCACCTTCTTCCCAAATCATTGTGTTTTTTAGGACTTAAAGTTGAAGCGGAGATTGGTCATGATAGAGTGCACAATTGCATATATGTTTTGGAAGGCAACAATGGTTTAGAACTGCCTACATGTAGTGCAGCCTCAAAAAGTGACAATGCTACATCCCAACTTTTGCAATGGCATAGATGACCAGGGCATTCATCTTTCGTAGTTCTTGAGAAATTGTTCCCAAACTGGTGCCAAAGATGTAATCTCAAGGACCTAGGTTGTGATGCATGTGTTGATGCAAAACATACTAGAAACCCTTATCTAGTTACAAATAGTAGAAGCGTTGTTCCTTTTATGACCATTCACTCTGATGTATGAGGTCCAAGTCATATTACTTCATTATCTAGATATAGATGATTTGTCATATTTATTGATTGTTTTAGCTGTGCTACATGGGTGTATTTAATGCATTCAAAGAGGGATGTGTTTTTATGTTTCAAAAAAGTTCATGCCATGACTTGCATTCAGTTTGATACAAAAGTCAAAATCTTGAGGAGTGATAATGGATTGGAATATATAAGTGGTATGTTTCAAAATTTCTTGGATGAGAATGGAATTATTCATCAAACAAGTTGTGTTAATACTCCAAAACAAAATGAAGTTGCCGAAAGGAAGAATCGACACTTGTTGGAGGTTGCATGTTCCTTATTGTTTACTATGAATGTTCCTAAAACATACTAGGGAGATGTAATTCTATCTACCACTTATTTGATTAACAAGATGTCATTAAGAACTCTTGATTTCAAGACACCAATAGATCTTCTAACGTGATCCAATCCCATGTAGTTTCTCCAAAGGTGTTTGGGTGCACCAGTTTTGTTCATGACCATAGGAATAGTGTGGGAAAACTGAACCCCAGGGCTCTTAAATGTGTGTTCGTTGGGTACTCTCCTATCCAAAAGGGATACAAATGTTACCATCCTCCTACAAGGAAAATGTTTGTGAGTATGGATGTCATTTCAAGAGAAGGAACCATACTTTAATACTCCTCATGGAGAGATTAGATAGGGTGAGGACGAAATTAATAAAGCCCCATATGTGCTTCCTATTCCATAAGAAAGTGGAGAAGAACCTAGTACTGGTACAAGACAAGGGGAGAGACAATCTTCTATAGATGGTTAAAAGATCATTGAGGTAGAAAGTGGACAAGAACCTAGTGCTGGTACAAGACAAGGAGAGAGACAATCTTCTGTAGATGGAGAGAAGATCATTGCGGGAGAAATTGGTTCCCAAATGGAAGAGGATTGTGGCGTTGATGACTCAAAAATGCAACTGGAACAAGCACAAAAAGATAAGAAGTTCCTTATCACCTATTCCAAGCACAAGAATAAAAAATTTGAGCATGCCATTGAATAGTCTACACATAACCAAGAGTCATCTTCGAGTTCAACTCCAAACCAACCTCATTCTTCTTCTCCATGGAGTAAGTCTCTAAACCTTACTTCATCTAGTTCTAATACTGAATATGAACTTGAACTTCCTATTGCTAAGAGGAAGGGTGTTAGAGAGTACAAAATTTCCTATTTCCCACTTTATCTCTTATATTTCACTATCTCCTCCATATAAATCATTTGTCACAACTTTATCAACAGTATCCATTCCACAGAAATGGGAAGAAAGAGACTATGATAGAAGAGATGAATGCCCTAAAAAGAATGGGACATGGGAGCTCACTGCATTGCTTGTTGGGGCTAAAACAATTGGCTACAAATGGGTGTTTACAGTAAAACACAAGCTAAATGGATCTATTGAAAGATTCAAAGCTAGACTAGTTGCAAAAGGGCTTACACAAACCTATAGAGTTGATTATCAAGAAACCTTTGCTCCAGTAGCAAACATGAATTCTATTAGGGTTCTTTTGTTTTATGCTGCAAACTTTGGATGGGAACTCCAACAACTTTATGTAAAGAATGCATTCCTTCATGGAAATCTTGAAGAAGAAGTGCATATGGAAATTCCTCCTGGATTTGCTGATCAAGAGACAAAAGGAAAAGTCTGCAAGTTAACAAAGGCCCTGTATGGTTTAAAACAATCACCAAGGGCTTGGTTTGAAAGATTCAGAAAAGCAATAACCAATTGGGGGTACAATCAGAATAATGCAGATCACACCTTGTTCTTTCAAGAGAAATGGAGATCATATCACTACCTTGATTGTATATGTTGACGATATTGTGGTATCTAGGAATGATCCTGAGATTTAGTCTTTGTAAAATTTTCTATCCATAAAATTTGCAATCAAAGACTTGGGAAACCATGGCTACTTCCTTGGAATTGAAGTTACTAGGTTTAAGAATGGTATCTATATCTGTCAAAGGAAGTACATTTTAGATCTTCTCGAGGAAACAGGCATGTTAGGGTACAAACTAGCTAAAACCCCCATTGTTGAGAACCATTATCCTAGAAATGGTTTTGAAGACCAAGTGGATATTGGTAGATATTAGAGACTAGTGGGAAGACTGATTTATTTGGCACACACTAGACCTAACATAGCTTATGCAATTAGTGTTGTGAGCCAATTCATGTATGATCCACGCTCTTCTCACACGGAAGCTGTCTATCTGATTCTAAGATACTTAAAGTCTTCCCCTAGGAAAGGATTGTTATTCTCCCAACATGGTCACTACAAAATTGAAGGTTACTCTAATGCCAATTGGGCCGGCTCCATGGATGATAAGAGGCCTACCTCAGGTTATTGTACCTTTGTGGGAGGAAACCTAGTAACATGGAGGAGTAAGAAGCAATTAGTTGTTGCTGTGGAAGCTAAATACAAGGCTATGGCTCATGGTGTATTCAAGCTTATCTGGTTAAAGAAACTTATAGAGGAGCTAGTGTTGCAAAAGGATTCGCACCTCGCTTTCATTGTGATAACAAAGCTACCATTAACATTGCTAGTAATCCCATTCAGCATGACAAAACTAAACACAGAGATTGACAAACATGACCAAAAAGTCTTTTAAGTCTACCTTTTGTTAGATCTAGAAGTCAATTGGCAAATGTTCTCACCAAAGGTCTTAATAGTAGAAATTTCCACTCTTTAATTTCCAAGATGAAGATGAGAGATAGTTATGCGTCAACTTGAGGGAGAATGTTGAGTTATACATAGTCTTGGTTGGGGTTATTTTTGTAATCTTGCATCTTTAGGGTTTTATATGCAGTTTTCTTCCCTATTTGTAGGAAGTGAAGTCTGAGAATAAGATGGAGAAAAATTCTACTCTCTCTTGGTGGTTTTCATCTTATTCAAACTTTGTCATTCTCTTTATGGGCTGAAACAATCTCCGTGAGCTTAGTTTGGATGGTTTAGTACAGCAATGCAAGAGTTTGGTATGATTTGCAGTGAGGAGTACCACTATATTTTCTATTGCCACTCATCAAATGGTAGATGCATTTATTTGGTGGTCTATGTGGATGACATCGTCATCACTGGTAGTTATCAGGATGGTATTTTCCAACTAAAGACACACCTTTTCAACCGCTTTCAAGCTAAAGACTTGAGGAGGTTGAAATATTTTTTTGGCATTGAGGTTGCTCAGTTCAAAAATGATAGTCACTTCACAGCGGAAATATGCATTAGTGGATGAAAAACTAAACTACCTCACTATCATTCAATCTGATATCTCTTTTGCTATAAATATAGTTAGTCAATTTTTCCAATCTCCTTGTGATAGCCATTGGGATGCTATTGTACACATTCTAAGATACATCAAAGAAGTACTAGGTCAAGGATTATTATTTGAAGATAAAAGTCACACCCAAGTAATTGGATATTCTGATGCAGATTGGGAAGGGTCTCCTTTAGATAGGCAAATCTACTTCTGGATACTATGTTTTAATCAGTGGCAATCTAGTATCTTGAAAGAGTAAGAAGCAAGATGTTGTTACTCGGTCTCGTGCAAAAGCAAAATATCGTGCTATGGCCATGGCAACTTGTGAACTCATATGGTTAAAGCAATTGCTTCAAATAACTATAGTATGGCAAGGTGCCACAAATGACATTGATATATGATAATCAAGTAGCATTACACATCGCCTTGAATCTAGTATTTTATGAGAGGACCAAGCACATAGAAATTAACTGTCATTTCATCAGAGAGATCTTATCTGGTTGCATTACTACTAGTTTTGTAAACTCAACTAACCAACTAGCAAACATTCTTACTAAGTCTCTACCGAGGTCCTCATATTGGTTTTATTTGTAACAAACTTAGTGTATATGACTTATATGTCCCAGCTTGAGGGGGAGTGTTGAAATATAAAACATGTGTAACATGTGTATCATGTGTTCTAATTAGTTGTCAATTAGCTGTCAATTAGGATTTAATTTTAACCTTAGATTTAGCCTTAATTCTTGTATAGTCGTACTATAAATTCTAATGGAAAGAGGCTAGACCTCACAAGCTTTTCCTCTCCAAAATCTCTCTTGACATTAATACCAAATCTATTTGGAATGTTTCAAAGAATTAAAATATAGATGTCCTTTTACATGAACCAAGGGATTATATGCTTGCCACTATTATTTTCCAGCCTTTCTTTTAACATCTATTTGCCCCTACAAAGTCTTACATTTCACCCATTTTTCTTCACATGTATAAGAGGAATCCAACAAATTTTACAGCCTAGAAGTTTTAAGTTTAATAGGTATCTCAGCCTTTGAAGGGTTCTTGTGTGTTATATAAATTAAAAAAAAAAATACTTTAAATAGAAGTGAGGAAAGTATGAGAAAATGATGAGACATACTGCAGAAAAGAGGAAGATTCAAATAGAACCCAAATAATAGAAAATCAAATAATAGCATGAATACAAAAAATCTCTCTTACCCATTCCCACTCACTATTGATTGGAAATACTTTAAATGGAATTAAGGAAAGTATGAGAAAAGGATGAGACATACTGTAGAAAAGAGCAAGATTCCAATAGAACCCGAAAAAAAGAAAATCAAATAATACACAACACATGAATACAACAAATCTCTCTTATCCATTCCCATTGACTACTGATTGGAGAAACCAATCATCAAAGACCGTGAACTGAGCACCATAAAGAAACCAAATGAAGACTTATATGACATATAGAATTCTACCATCCTTCTCAAACTAAACACACCGAAGCATGGAATAGCACAATCAAACAAGGTATTATTTTCCTTTATTCTAACTAAACCACTAAGATAAAGGACAGATTCACATCTTGGCCCTTGGGCAAGTAATCTACTCTCCATATAGAAAGGCACCAACCAATGCGGTGATTGAGTAACAAAATCCTTCATCTTAGATAGCATCCTTGACTTCAAATGAGAATTAGCAACAAAAAATAAGTGGTTCTACAAAAACAAACTATTTTCAGACAGCTGTGCAAGTGACAAGGCAGATCTATCCAACAACCAAACCCTATTACATGATTATTTAGAAAGATGAACAGAATTCAGGCTCTAGAAAATATTATATATATAAAATTTTCAGACACTATCACTAAGATTTACAGAGAAGTACAAAATTTCCCGGAAAAAATTTTACATTTAAAAAAGTGAAGATGAGAACATTTAGTTAAGTTGATTAACAATAAACTGAACAAAAGTGACAGAAAAATGATTGTTCCCTTTCCAGAAATTCTTCAACCATCTATAGTTGGAAAAACACAGAAAGATATGTCTGAGAACTGAAAGTAAGGGGCTTCCATGAATGGCATAGGTTATTGAGACCGTAAAGGCAAAATATGCCTTTACATCAACTTATCAAGAATCACAGCACCTCATATTAGGAGTCACTACATTGATCTTGCCAATTTAGAGGAATATATAGCACCATCCAATAACCACCTAAGCACAAAATGTTTCGCATCAGGTGATGTAGATCTCAGTTGTGTCTCACATTACCTAAGCAATTCAAGGCAATGGCATTTTCCTCTAACTTTTTTCGATCATGGTCACCAACCAGTACAGCAGCCAATTCTCCTGATCAGGACTTTTCAGATAAGCTGATATGGGAACCTAAAACTCCTTCTAAAGTCAAATGTTTTGTTTGGACAGCGTTACTCAATAGGAGCAATTCTAATAACATGTTTGATATTCACAGACCTCACACAGCTTTGTCCCCTGATATTTGTGTTATGTACACAGCTAGTTCAGAAACCGGTGAGTCAGTGACCTTTTTGCATCACTGGGCAGCTTCCTTCCTACAGAATAATCTGTTAGGAGTTCTTGCTGACTACTGGTTGTGTTCTTCTAACTTGGAGCAATTCCTTCTGATACACTTCACAAGTTTTGGCAAGAATAAGGATGCCAAAACCTTGTAGCAATGTGTGCTTTCTACTGCTCTCTTGTGTCTATAATTGGAGCAGAATGCCGGCATATTCAAGGCATCTACTCAGCCTTTACATATGCCACAGGATAGGGCTGCGTTTGTGCCCTTTCTTTGGTAACCTGCTCATGGTTGTTCCACGGGAGTATCCTTGCTTGAAATGAATAGAGATTGGGAAGGTTTGTTACATTTTTGAGCCTCCAAGACCAATGCAGCCTCCTAAAGACAGAAAGCGTCCTTCTATCTAACTGATGCCCTACAAAACTGGTATAGGATCTTAGAAAGTTGGACCCTAGCCCTATGAAGTTATATATTTATTATAGATACAACATATTGGTAGATAGAAAATAAATAGCAATGCCATGCACCCGAATCTAAAATCATCTAACCAATCCAAGAGTCATAGTATTATGTTCCTACAATGTCAATTTTGCGTTAAGTTCTTCTATGACTACTGATCTTATAATAATTTAGCTCTAAGTATTAATCTTACGTTTGGCTCTATGTCAACTCTACTAATATTTGGTCAGGCCTTCACTCTCCCATATCATCAATTAAGATAAGAAATTCCTCAAATAAAGATGCTCACTTTTACAGCTTTCAAAGATTTAGAAATGACAGAATTAGCACCAAGACTGTTCATAACTTCAGTGTATTTGCAATTCAAGATCAGCATTTGGCAACTCATAGAAGTTATGCGCACATCTTAATACAACTCATATCAACCATCATAATTTTAAGAAAGGAAACATTGACAAGGTCTTCAATAAGATAGCTGCCCATTGTCATATTCACAAAGCAATGCCATATTAAAAAAAGAAAAACATTTCGTCCATTATTTCATACCAACGAGGATGAAAAGCAGATGATTCAGTATTCAAGCATTTTTTAGTAAAGACACAGAAAACCCACTTCAAGCAAACTCAGAAGATTAATACCCAGAATGTTTTTCAAAGCAAAAAAAGCAGCTTTCAGGCAAAGACGCAAAGAGAAAAGGAATCCGAGGTAATACTTGGCCAACAACAGCAGCAAGGGGAAAGTACTGTCTCCCATAAGTCGTATCTGGCTTCTCAGAAGTAATGACAGCCCCATTACCAGATTCAGCAGATTTCAATGAAACATTAATGAATGGAGACTGTTTTTTAAGGCGTTGTTGTCTAAGAGAAGAAACATAACAAAAAGAGAGATGGCGTTGTAATCTGAATGCGCCGAGTAGAGAACAAAATTGCGGGTGAGAAAGGTTTGCACAATTGGGAGCTGTGACTGTGAAACCCATCCGAAGTACAGAGGACAATGAGAAGGGTCAATACCAGCTTTCTTATCCGTTACACCAATTCCAATCTTTATCTTATCAGGCTAGTGCCAACGAAACCAAGTACGCGGGTCACGGGCAAAGATGATTTGGGAGAAAATTTTGGGCATGTTTAATTTTTAAGAATAATTTTTTATTTTTAAGAATAGAATAAAATAAAATTTGTTTATAAGAATGGATTTTATATGTTAATTTTTAAAATAGTTTTGTAAAATTTATTTTAGAATTATAATCTCAGAATATTATGGAGCTATTTTTGTTTTAGAGGTGTTGTATTTAAGGTGGCATCTCAACAACATAATAGCTTATTCAATTCTAAATAAATTTTTGTTTTATTATTTTCAAAATTATTTAAAAATACACTTCATCCAAATAAACATTTTTGTGTTCTTAATTAAAAAAATTTTATCAAAAATTATTTTACAAAACTATTTTGGAAAATAGAAAACAAATAAAAGTTTTGCATTAAAAACTTCTTATAAATTATCTAAAATTTTTTATCTCACATTATAACTGTTGCACAAAAAATGTGCAAAATAATAATTGCAGCACTAGTTTAGATTAGTGGCCATGCTTGAAATGAACTTGTATGCAAGTGATATGAAAATACAAATTCAATGAGAATTTATTTAGTACACTTAGTGTATTATGTAACATTCATGATTAACAATTGATTGTGAAATACTTTTCACACTTAATATGTACATTGTGTATGAATAGAAAGGAAGAAGTTTGGTGTTAACTGTTATTAGAAATTTTTTCTTGCAATGCACTATTAAATATAAAAATAAAATTATAAAAATGTTATCAAAAAATTAAAGATGTAGAAGAAGGTTGTAAACCAATTTTAAATAAAACTGATCATTTTCAATTTCAAGAAGTACTTCCATGGTATCAAGGATAAGGATCTCATAATTTTCTTTAAGAAAATTAGGATATACAATAAGAAAGACATAGATATAAAACTAAATAAATGAAAAAAAAATAAAAAAATAAGACTCACATATTTTAAAATAGAGAAATAAAAATAATATCACTAAAAAAAGTTAAGAGATTCAAATTCTGATATCAACAAATCAATAATTCCTCTAAGGTGTAGGGTGTTTTTAATTCTATAAAATAAAAGTGAACAATCATTAATAAAAAAATGAACAATGTAAATTATCTTAAATTTTTAAATTATTATCTATAAAATAAAATTCTAAAAATATATAAAAGTTAAAATTTTTAATATAAATATATGAAATTCTAAAGATAATTCAGATTGTAAAAATAATTCAAATTAAATTTTAGATTAGGATTTATCAAGTTATTTTTATCAATTATCTAGTTTAATTATCTTTTTAATTTTATTATTTATCTTAGTAAGTTAATTATCTTTATCACTTGAAAAAGGGTCCTCTATTTGTAATTGTCATTGTGAACTTACATTTGTTGCATGAGAGATAAAATTCACAAATATTACTTTATGCTTAACATTATTAGTAATGAATAGGGTATCAAGCTACAAAGTTAGTGTCATGACTTTGATTTTTTAAAGTTGTCCAACATCGACCAAGACAAAAGTTTTGCTTTAATATTTAAGCCTTGTGAGCAAACTTGCCTAAAATATGTATATGTATTCGCCACATATGAAATAAAATTTATATAAATATATAATGAGTTTAAAATCAGAAAGTAATGGAAGAGGCCATTCAAAAGAATTCTTTTATTTTTATAAATTAAAACTTACAAAATAATCACTTATAAAACTTTAAATTATTAAATTTATTAAAACTTATTAATTAAATTATGATACTCATATAATCTAACAATTCACATATATTTTGTAAGTTATTAGTTATCACTTCTTAAGACTGTCGTTTCCCTAAGGAGTGAGCAACCTATTGAACAAGCCGAATCAAACAGGGTAATAATTACTTCCAGATTTGGTCGTCATTTAGGGTTGTGTATGTGTGTTTCAAAGCAACACTTCAATTCGAGCATAGGACAAGAAGTTCATGAATGAGAATTTTTTCTTTTGGTTTCAAAGTAACACCATCCCATGCATCACTCGGGTGCAATGTTGGAAAGTAAAGAAGGAAAAAGACCATTTCCGGCTGATTACTTCGACACCTACCATAGGTGACAGAAAATTCTTTTTCTCCCACTGAAACTATACATACACAGTATGGCTGAGGTGCAATGTTCTTCTATAGTAAGATATGTCAATGCTATGATTTATGTATTTCAATCCTTCAGAAGGGTTGAGTTGAGAAGACATCATGTTGAACAATGCAGAGGATAACCTACATGCAAGAATGCTCTACAATGAATGCAGATGGGTTAGAAGAACAACCATGAATGCAATTAATGGATAAACTCTAATGTTCCCAATTGTAATTTTCAGCCTTCGCACTAAGATGCTTGTCATTCCATTATTCTTCAATGCCTCTCTAGGATAGTTGCAATAGAAAGCAAGAGCAACGGACTGATCAACCAATCATCATTCATCGAGTGACCACCACCAGCCATGTCAAAAAATTGATTGAAGAAAATTAAATATGGACCACCATCACCTGCAGGAAGAAAAATGACCTACAAGATGCTGGCATCTGCTGTCCAACCATATACTTCAATGCAAGTCATCAAACCCGCTGGGAAACAAGAAAAACAACAATGAGAATCATACACAAACTGGGTATCTATTATAAATATGATGAACTTATTCACTAGTTAGATGCAGTACTACAACACAATGTACAACCTATAAAAGATATACATTAAGAATTGGACTCTCGCAAGTGGAAAATAGAATCTTTTTACTATATATGAAGATAGAAACAAAAATGTGTATTTAAGCATTCATACAAGCCACATCTTCACTGCAAAATAGTTTTCATTTAACCTACAAGTAATTTTGTTTTTAAAAAAAAGACAAGGGGAATACCACTTCTTACATGCTGATTCAAATTTTCATAGCAACTCAATCCCTTACTTTCCGAGACAATACTCTTTGCTACACTAGTAGGCTCCTCGCCTACTACTGTATCCAACTTTTCAGCTTAACCCAAATGATTCCTCAAATTAGAGAAGAAATATCCCTTCTTGAAGATCCTGGATTCTGGCAAACCCATTTATCTAACTAAATAGCTGTCTCAACATGCATCTTTCCACAAACAGAAATGTATCATAACCCATGCACAGTGAAGAATTCATCCATAAAAGCCAACACATTTTTAATTGCAAGGATGTGGGTTACTATACTAGGTTGGAAGTAAATAAAAAAAAAAAAGACTAGAAGTAAAAAAAATTAAAAAAAAAAGAGGCAAGCTGCCAGGGCAACTCGGTTTGACTTACGGCCAAAAAAGCCCATATTTTTTTGAGATAAAATTTTACAAATCTAACACTTGATTTTTTTAGGTGGTTTTGGGTAGATCAAGCAATTCGGGCCAAAATCGACAGTCTAGTGAGGTTTGATCTAATGTATATTTCACTTGGGTAATTGCTTGTGTTTTTCACAATTATACTACCTTAGTTTAAATTATTTTAAAAAGGTTGACTTTATAAATTATTTGAGGTGGAGTATAAATTTTGAATAAAAATAAAATTTAGTATAATTTAGAGAGACTTTAAGGTGGTGGAGTGTGATTTATTCAAAAATCTATTTTCCCTTGTTTCAAAAAATGTAGAGAATTTTGTGTAAATCATTGCTTCGCATCTTGACACTACTACAGATGATGCCAAGGTATTGCCTTAGTACCAAATACATGTATTGCGGATACTAAGAGTATGGTAATTTCAACCTTATTCACTTATCAAATTAGGTTGTAAAAGCTAACAATGTGTGTACAGTCAATCTTATGATTGTGTATATTCTTTTCATTTTAACTTATCACTTTGATTTCCATTTCCAAAAGTTAGGAATTTCGACTTATATAGCTGTATTATTTTTATGAAAGCATTTGATTATTGTGGTACAATTCAGCTAAAGTTAAGCTTAATTATTCTTTTGTTCACTGCAATGTTTAAGTTATTTCCATTTCATTTATCTTGTTTCAATTACACCAATTTGGTCCCTCTAGTATTTAATTAAATTCAATTTCATCCCATTTGTTTCAATTGTGCCAAAACCTAAAGGTTTAGAGTTTAGTATTTAATATTTAGGGATTTCAGGTTTTAGTTTTAAGGTTTAAGATTTAGGTTAGATTTTAAATTTAAGATTTTAGATTAAGTCTATAAATTTATAGATTTAATATTCTAGATTTTAAGCTTTAATATTTTAAAGTTTAAAGTTTTATGATTTTAAAGTTTAGAGTTTTGAAGTTTTAGAATTTATGATATGATAATTAAACTAGTATAAATAAAAGAAAGGGCTTTCAAAAAAAGAAAGGGATAAAATTGAAATAATTTAGATGTTAGAAAAGCTAGACTGATGCAATTAAAATATGAATTACAGAATTAACGCAATTCAATTGAAATAAAGGGGACAAAATCAGAACAATTTGAATACTAAGTGGACTAAATATGTAATTGAGTCTTTTTCTTATATTGTTTAGAATAATTGCATTTTCCATTCTTTTGTAGACATAGGTTAGCCTATTGGGAGAAATTTCTTGCACAGGGACTACTTGCCACCATATAACATTCACCCGCATTTAGTTATTATAGAAACTGGACTCACTTTTGGGTACCTTGTGGTGAGCTACTTGTGAATTATTGTTGCTTAGTTTTGGTTTCTTTGGTATTCATTTTAGCTAATTATTGTTCAATTTGGTTATCAAAAAAGATAATTACTCATGGCTGTTTGAACTCTGAAGATTTGAATTCAATTGGAAGGTTGTCTAAGATAAGATATTCAACAGTTCATTGGCACTGATTTTACCCAATGTCCTTCTTGTTTAATGGGGCACTTACTTTGTTTTGTTAATTTTTATTGCATTTGAGACTCGGGCTTAATTTAAGTATTCAAGTCTCGATTTAATTTTTTCTTTCTTTTAAATTTAATTTTTATATTATAATATTTTTTGTATTACAAAAAAAATTTCCATTGCATCTTGTTGCCAATAAAAATTTACAAACAATACACGAAAACTCCGAAGTTTATCAAAATTTTGGATGCCCTCATTCCCTAATTATTTTTTCATGGCAAATAAAATTGAGCTTTGGGCCAAGTGATGCTTTAAATTTGGGCCGACATGCTAAGCTAGGTGAGGGTGAGGTACGGGAACTCACATGCTAGCTCCAAGCCCACACAACCAATTGCTTCCCCAATGCTGGTAAGAGCCTACCATCAGTCCCTCTCCCATGCAAAAGCTTGTAAAAGTCTAACCAAATTTTTAGTGGTTGAAATATCTAAATTGAGTGTGTAGTAATAGAAAAAATAATATTAAAAAAATAAGAAAAGTAGTGAATGCCAACACTTAACTGTTTTATTTTCGCTTAAAAATTATATTATGCTTCACTTAACCGTTGTTGTTAACTAAAATGCCAACACTATTACATTTTAACCCAAAAATCACACTTACTAGTGTGAGCTTAACAATATACATAATTGTAAAGGAAAGTTTGTAGTATAAATATAGACATATCTTAGAGTAAGTTTAGCAATATGTTATTATGAAACAAAATATATAATTGAAAATTTATTTTAACAATTGAAACTATATTTAAAAGAAAGAAAAGTTGTCAACGTTTGTATTAGATAATCAACACTCTCTCTTGTGTTAAGTGGTAGAATATAAAATTATTTAGTTTTAATATTTTTATTATAATACAATAAAATTTATGCAAACCTTACTTAAATAAGTTATCATTGATAATATTTCATCAACATTTATATATATTCTAAAATTTAAAATTGTACGTATGAAAAAGACTTTATTAGAAGAGATTATATCTATTTTAGTAATTTTTTTATTTTAAAAAAAATTAGTCTTTAATTGTTGACTAGAGGATATCTTGGGTTTTACCAAAAAAAAAATTGTGTTAACATTTTAGTTAGTAAAAATAGTTAACTTCGGTTAAATGTAATTTTTTAGTAAAAATAAATTATATTATATTTAATGTAATTTTTGTAAATATTCTACTAACATTTATATAAATCTATTAATTAAATTAGATCATTGAGTGGAGTGTAATTTTTGATTGAAAATAGAATAGCATGTCATGCAAAACTACTTTAAAGAAGATAAATGTAATTTAATATATAATTTATGGATGAGGAGCTATCCACAATTGAATAGTCATGATATCTTATAATTGAGATGAGTATTGTTGGGTTTGTTTTAACAAGCCAGACAAAGGTGAATCAATGTGGGGCAATTGTTAGTGATGGAAGTTGATTTCATATTGACCTTATCATGACTAACAGATCATATGCATTTAGATCAGTCAAAATATCATAGTAGAAAATCTCTATCACATTGATTAAAAGGTCATAATTAGCTTAGAGTCAAAAAAGTGGGTGAGGTGCATGCGGTGCATGCTGTGCAGGCTTCCCTTCCTGTTCTTAATTATTCCCCTCTGAAGTCTTGTGGGAAATGTCTCTGATATTTGCCTGCTTTGCAGAAGAATGGACAATGGATATCTGTTAGTGGAAGTATTGGTAATATTGAGATGAAGAATTCAATCATAGGTTTAATCCAATGGCCCAGTGGAATTTAAATTTAGGGTTCCAACTATTCTAGAGAAAAGAAAGGATTCCCCTGTCTAAATTGATTTATTTTAGGATAAAATTCTGGTCATTGTTAGAACAAAGTGATTTCTTTTGAGTTTTCCAAATTTCTTTAAAATTAAAAAGAATTTTTCTTTTTTGCATAATCAAAATCTATTAAAATGAAAGCTTAAATATATTTTTAGTTTCTCTCAATTTTAATTTTAAGCGATTTTAAAATCAAACAATTTAGTCTTTCATTGTTACAAATTAAGACAATTTAATCCTAAAGTGCTTGAAAATAAAATTAAGAAAGACCAAAAATATATTTAAGTTTACAATAAGTAAATGCTATGGTAAATTATTTGTTCTCTTTTTTTTTTACTTTATTTAATTTAATTACTTCCAGTGCTTAATTATTTTATAGAAGCAGAAGTGATAAGTATGAAATCATCCAAGTAATAGTGGGTTTGGATGTGAGATGACTTTGCTTTCACTTTTAGTTTTCTTAATCAAAAACCAATTGAATTTTGGGCCCCTAAGCATGGAACTTCTATTTTTTTTTTTTTTTTCATTTTCATTGTCGATTTTGTTTAAATGGGTATGATCCTTTTGGCACGCCAAGCCAAATTCCAATCATTAAGATTCCAACTTAATCTAAATTTGTGAGTGATGCTTGTTTGGTTGCTGAGAAAGTGCATAAAAAGAAGATTTGGGAAGAAAACAGCAAAATTTTCCCTTTTTGACCAGAAATCACACACACTAAGGACAGCCCAAAACCAAAAGCTGACGCCAAGAAAGGAAAATCAGGGAAAGCAATAAGAGAAATAGAACCAACTGATTTTTAATTTAATCAAACCCCAAAGCAACAATTAAAGAAATAAATTGCATCATATTCAACAACCACATAGAAGAATTGTCCCTTTGGACATCAGACATTAAAATTGCAGTAGGTGTAATTCTCGTTTGGTAACGAGAGTTATAGACAGCATTTTTTTCTTAACAACAATTTATTTAATACTTGAATCTATAAATATTAACACTAAACTTTTTAAAAATATAATTAACTTTCATTAAACAAATATTTTATTAATACAAATTATTCATTTTTTGTTTTAAGGAAATAATTTTCAATGTCCAAAAGGGTGGTTACGTATATACTTTTAAATATAAATGTCATAAGTTAATTTTTTAATTATAAACTAATATAATTATTTAGAATATAAAAAAATATATAATAAATATTTTAATTTCAAGACTGAAATATTGATTTCATAATATTTTTAAATATATTTAAAATCCTAACTACCAAAATCACAAAATTCCCACGACTTCTTGGTCTGCATAGAGAATCCCAATTTAGTTTTTGGTTCCGTTGGGGCTGTACGTTACAATGATGACTTTGCGTGAGGGTGAGATGCGATTGTCAGCGTGCATGCCCCTGCCTTTAAACCCCAATTTATTAACTTCACAAAAACTTGTCACCAGTTTATTTAGTTATTTTTTTATTAAAAATTAAATTTTATTAAATATTTATTTAAAAATAAAATTATTAAATTTTATAAAATAAATTATAAGATATCACCAATGTCATGATCCGAATCCATGACCTAAGAAAGTTGTCATACAACTTCCCCAATTTTTTATGGGAATTACGAGCCGAACAAATTGGTATTATATTTGTGATTACTTATTTTAGTCATTCAAGCTTTTAAGATTCCAAAGTGGGGCGCGTGGGGCCGGATTTCAGTAATGGTTTAATGAGATTATTCATTTTTAATTAATTTTAAAACACATCAATTTATTAAATGATATATATAATATATTATGAGTGATTCAATTATTATTAGTGTAAAGTGATTTATGTAATTAATAATTTAATTATTAATAGTATAATATATATATTTTGTATAATGAGTTTATGGCGATCACTAAATCTATAAATTATTGCTTTACAAACTTGTAGTACAGTATTTTTCTTAATTTTTAACTTAAAAGGAAAAGATACGTTCAATTTTTAATAAAATTTTATTTTAATTTTTTATAAATTAATAAATTAATAAATTTTAATTTTTTATTATTAAATTTTTTTAATTAAATTTTTTAAAAATTAAAATTAATATCACTTCAAACAAATCTGATGACATAGTGGTCAACGATGACATGATAAGCTTATGTTGCTGTTGATGCTGACATGGTAAGATTACGTGGCTGAGTCATTCGATCGTTTGAGAGGGAGAGCCAGACGACGACATCATGGAGCTCTTATGGCAAAACGGCCAGGTGGTGATGCAGAGCCAGAACCACCGCCCTCTAAGAAAACCACCGCCGACTGAGTTCACCGACAGCGTAATCCCTACTGGGCCATCTATTGAGAGGGAGATTCGACCGTCGCAACAGGAAGTAGAGCACTACCATGACCAACGTCTGTTTGTGCAGGAAGATGAAATGACTTCTTGGCTTTATCATTCCATCGTCAACAATCCTCCCTTGGATCAAAATTTCTGTGCTGACCTCCTCTACCCGTCGCCCACCGTCAACAACAGCAACCAAAATCACAATTGAACAATGCAAACCCCTGTCCGTACATCTCAAGGGACAGAGCTTTGGCAGCCCAAGAGTTTGGCAGCAGCTCCTAGGCTGCCAATACCACCTGCGAGGAGACCGGAGCAGATGCAGATGAGGATATAGAACTTCGCACATTTCTAGAAACACAATGATATAGTTGAACCAGGGCCTTTGAGCTCGAAGAACAGGGTGAGGGAATTGACGGCGGTGGATTCATGCGACACTCCTGCTGTGGCAGGGGTTTCTAAAGTCCTGGAGATTGCAAGAAGTTCGGCGGAGCCAACAGAAGGGGACGGCTAGGACGATCGAATGCCTCAGCCTCGTCATCTTGCCACATCGGCATTGATTGCCACGTTATTTTTAACTACTACATCATCAAATTTATTATCAGTGTTATGTGATAGTTAATAGAGAGATTAAATTAATATTAATTTTAAATTTTAAAAAAATTAATTAAAAAAATTTAATAATAAAAATTAAAATATAAATTTATTAATTTATAAAAGATTAAAATAAAATTTTATTTTATAATTTTATAATTTTAAATTATTTAAAAATATTATTTTAATTATAACAATTAATAAATATATTCTTTTAATTATTAAAATAATATAAATATATTTGTTTATTTATTTTTAAATATTAATAATAATATTATTAATTATAAATAATTTTTATAATAATATTTTATAATTTATTAAATGATTTTTATCTAATTTATATAAATTTTATTTTATTTTATTTAAAGAACTAACGTATTAAGAAAATAAGTGTTTATTTTATATTATTAAATTTATTTAAATAATTAATAAAAATATAATATATAATAATTATGTAAAAATTATATAAAATATTTTTATATTATTTTAATAATTAAAAAGTATATATACACTTATTTTTCATAATTAAAATTTATAATTAAAAAATATATATATAAATTTTTTAACTTAAAATATAATTTAAGGTAGCGTGGAAACTCAAAAATGCCCTGGAGAAGATTAGTGGCCAAAGTGGTCCATAGAGTGGTCAAAGAAGGGTGGTTCAGAGGACAATATTGTCAATCAAGTTACAAAAGATGCGTAGGGAATCGCGCCAATAACTCCCCCTACAGCCACCGCCGTAGCAGAGTTAAGTGAAGTGACAGCGACCAAGTTGGGTGCCATGATCCCCACGTCTTTGCCATCTCCTGCGTCCTATTATTACACCACAAACAAAACATATTGGGCACTAAATATGGCGTTGGAGTCTAAATTTAGTGTAAAAATCAACGCATGGGAAGGGCATCTTTGTTGTCTCTTTGGGTGTTCCAAACACTTCTCTCTCTCTCTCTCTAACTATTTGTTTAAAAACAAATTAAAAAGGTCTTCAACTTCCATGATCCTGTTCATTAAAAATTGCAGAAAATGAACTAAAGAAACAGCAGTGTTGCGTCAGCCTAAGCACGTTTTAGATCTACACAGGACAGAACCTAGCTTAACTCAGCTCAGCTGCAACGGCTGAGAGGAATCTCTCCGAGATTTTAGATCTCAAACACCCATCACTTCAATCCCAAAGATCAAACAAACCGAGAAGCAGAAACTCAAATTGAGCTCTATATACCCCAAAAAAAAAAAAAATAGAAACTCAAATTGAGCTACAAAATAAGTAAACGAGATGACAGTTTTATTTTCAGAAAAAGAAAAAACGAAGAAGAAGAAGAAGTAGAAATACGAGAGAGGTGCGCACTTAAGCTAGTAGTATATTGAATCAATCTCTTCATTCTAATCTCTGTTCTTTCTATTTCTAAGATAGGCAACAAGGGAAAGTAACAGTAGAATTCACCAACAAGTCTCCTTCAATGGAGATTCAAAAGCTCGCTAAGATCAAGATTAAACAATTCAAGCTCAGAAAGAAAATTGAAAAAAAAATAAAAGAAATATCTATGTACAGGTGTAGATAATATATCTCTTCCTCTTTTAACTGGAAACAAGAAAAAGTTGAAAGCGGTTTCCATGGGCGAGCCACCAAAAAGGATCTCAGATAAAGGGAAGAGGGGAAACAAAATAGGCAGAACTTTTGACTCTCTTGGACCCCTTTCTGGCTTCCCCTTTAACCCTCCCTTCTCTCATGAATCACTGTAGTCACGCCAGCAGATAAGCATTGTAACGCAGCGCCTCATGATGTAGAACCGAGCCCTCTGTTCCTTCACAAGCCGAGCACACTTTCTGGCAAAGGCACATCTTCTCTGGGTCGAGTTTTTCATGAAAGGGGAACTTGAAGAGCGGCTTCTCGACGACCCTTCTTTCTTTGACAACTTCCATTTGTCATCAAAGTAAAAAGGTGGATGTGGGGCACTTTCAGAGGTACTACTACTAGTAGATAAAGAAGCCATTTCAAAAAACAGAGGAAAACAGAGTGAAGTGCTGTGTGTTTTGGCCTCCGGGTATTTGTTATGGAAACAGAGGAAAACACAGCTGGAAGGTAAGTGGAACACACAATCCAGCGGGCAGTTAAAGTTTGGAGACTGAAACTGAATCACTGGCAGCCTGAGAGAGATATGAGGGTTGCTGGGAAGGGGTCAGTATTTATAACTGGTTAAATGGGAAAAAAGGAGTAACCGATGGGTGTGGTCGAGATACCGATAACTGAGTTTCTTTTTTCTTTTTATTTTGTTAAATTCTTTTATCAATTATAAATTTAATAAAAGTAAAATTTATTTTTTATTATTACTATTTTTTTTAATCTTAACGTCCTCTAAATCCGTTGTGTATCACCGAAAAATGTTGAGGTAATATTATTGTTTTAATATTTTATATATATTTATTGATGTAGGTGAAATAAAATTTATTAAAATTAAAATTAAAAATTAAAAAAAAATAAATGAATAATAATTATAAATAAAATTATAAATATATAAATATAAAAATAAAAATATTATATTTTACTTAGGTCATCTTTTTTCTCGAGAGGTTCTCTAGTTTTTGAAATTTTTTTTATATAATTTAATAAATTTAATAATTTAAATTATATATCATAAAATTAAATAAATTTAAAATTTAAAAAATAATAAAAATTATTATTTTTATTAAAAAAATTTTTTGACCAAATTTAATATTTTTATATAAAACATTACATATCATTATTAAATTATCAATGAGAGCTAGAAAAAATTTTGTAAATAATAATGTGGTTCAAAATAAAAAATAATAATCTATAGATTTTTTAAGATAGGAGAGTATGAGAGAAAATAAAATAAAAAATAAAAAATGTATATATTAAATTGTAAAAAATAAAAATGTTATTAAAATTAAAAAAAAATTAATTCTGCGCTGATAGGGAAGTGTAACCGCAAAATGGGGAGAGTGCGAGGGAACTTTCTTAGGATTTGGGGAATGATTGTTGCAGAGGATCAAATTGGAGAAACTGCTTCGTGAAAGTGAAAAATTTCTTGTCAGGGGGCAAATTCCGGTGCAGAAAGAAAGAAAGGGAAAACTTTTAGGTGGTTGAGAGGATTCCTCAGCGCCCAAAAATGAAGTCACTTGTGAAGATGTGATCATTCTATCAGTTCTACATTTTGGTATCATCCCACATGCAGTTTTCATTTCCCAAAAAAAAAGAAGGACCAGCGCAGTTTTGCTTTTGGTAGGATAGAAATGCTAAAGGAAAATGTAATCTCATGTAATCATTTTTACAAGTTATGTTTTATGAAATAATTATTTTAAATAATTAAAGTTATTAAATTTTATTAATTAATCATTAAAATTTATAAATTTAATGACTCATAAAATTATTTATAAAAATTTTGATTTATAAAATTTAATAAATTTAAATTTTTTAATATAAAGTTTTATTAAATATTTGCCACCGAACGCCGAATGGAGGGGGACCGGGTATGTTTACGCCACCATGCGCTCCACATTTTTTTTTCGGTGGAATAAATGGGTACGGTGGAATAAATGGGTAAGCAGGGTGACACTCAACACATTGGTTAAAGAGTATTGTATTTACATCGAAACAGTATTTTTTATGTGTGGTTCGTAAATTTAGTCAATACATTAAAACTCTCACTTTCTAATGAAAAAGTATGTATATATTTAGTTTCACTGAATGATTATAAAAATTTAAATTTAAATATTTTAAATTATGTGCATGAAAAAAATATTATTAAAAAGATAAAATTTATTTTAATTATATATATTTTTTAAATAAAATTAATTTTTAACTACCTATTAGAGGATACTTAAATTCAACAAAAAAAAAAAACACCAAATACTCCACCACTGAAACCGGTGCTCAATGGTTGTGGAGTCCATTTTTACTTCTGCTGTTTACAAATAAAGTTCCCTTGTCTTTTACCCACCTTCAGTTTTTTCCTTAAAAAATGGATTGTCATTTTCTCAATGGAATTTTCGAAACTCGTTGCATAATCTGTTTTTGGTATCGAGGTTTTTATGTTCATTCCCAATTTTTTGTTTTATTAAAAATTTTTAGAAATGATCATTTTTACTAGATGAAAGTTCAAGAATCATGTTTAAGTGAAAAAAAAAAAACACTAGTCTATGCTCAAAATAATTATTTTACTAATTCAGCAAACAAAGTTGAATTTTACAATTCTACCGTAAAAATGTTAACGTTTCTAAATTGAAATTGTTTCTTATCCAATGTAAAAAATATTTTTAATTTTTGAATTATACAAATATCTGGTACAACCCAGTTTTTATTTCATGTCTATTGTATATTAGTTTGCCAATTGAGAAAGTATTTGTCAGAATTAAAGAAAATTTCAATTGGATTATTATAAAACCAATGAAATTATATGATTATTAGTGATAGTAGGCGACGCATCAATCTATACCCATTTATATATAAAAGTGAAAAATACAAAATTTTCAGATTATTTTGTCAACATTAAAAAAATTTTAGACTATTCTATCCTTTTTAATATATTATTTTATAGCTATATATTTTATCATCTATAGATACAGAAGACATCAAATCCTATTCAAATTATATTTGCTGTTGTTAGCAATTCAATATCAGCTTCGTAAACAAGTGGGCAGCTTCATAGCGCAGCTTATTAATTTGTGTAATTGAACAATATACTTTTTTTCTTATGGTGATATGATTTGGCTAAAATGATTGCTTGCCTATATAGGAATTCATTATTCAATACATTTTATTATTGCACTTTGGCTTACTCAGAAGATTGTTGGTTAGAAATAATTTTACTCTTTTTCTTTGTTCTTTTCTTAAAAGTTTTGAATAAAGTGAAATGCATTAAAATGAAAAAGGAAAAGTCTTAATAACAGAAGTAGATATTAAAGAAAGATAAAAGAATTATTTTCACAAGCTTTTAAATGAAGAATAGATAACAAATATAGACATGAAAGATTTAATTACTCGAAAGTAGGATTAAAACTTTACATTTTAGCATAGAATTCAGGAAGTTGAGGTAAAAGAAACACTTAAGAAAATAGATAATGGTAAAGGCATAGATCTTGATAACATATCTGTTGAGATTTGAAAATATTTTGAGGAGAAAAGTATTTTTTGACTTATCAAGTTGTTCAATGAGATTATAAGGCCTAAGAGGATGCTAAATATATATAGAATGAGCACTTTGATACCTATTTACAAGAATAAGCGAGATATTTAAAATTATAAAAACTACCGAAGATTAAACTCGTGAGTTATATTAAGAAATTTTGGAAAATAGTGATTGAATATAGACTAAGAAAAGATACTTATATATCAAAAAACTAATTTGAATTTATGCCAAAAAGATTAACCACAGAGGTTTTATATATTTTATGAGATTTGATGGAAAGATACTGAAGTATAAAGAGAGATTTGCACATAATTTTTATTAATTTGAAAAAAGCTTATGATAAAATGTTAAGGAAAGTCCTATGAAAGGTAATGGAAAAGAAGGATGTTCAAATCACTTATATTCACTCTATAAAGAATATGTATGATGGGGCAATAACAAGTGTGAGGATCAAAGGAATGGTGACAGAAGATTTTCACATAAAGATCAATTTGCATTTAAGATCATCCTTAAATCTGTATCTTTTTATTTAAATATTAGATGTACTTACCGAACACATCCAAGATGCAGTCCCAAAATATATGATTTTTGTAAATGATATAATTTTAGTAGAAGACTTAAAAGAAGATGTTAATTATAAATCAGAAGTATGGAGAGAAGTCTTGAAATCAAAGAATCTTCGTTTCAGTAAGATAGAGTATATATAGTGTAGATTCAACAAAAGGCTAGCAAATAATGATTTAGATGTAAAAATTAAGAAACATATTATATCACAAGTGTCAAAGTTTTGATATCTTGGATTGATTATACAAAGTGATGGAGAGATTGATGGAGATGCTGTACACAGGAGTTAAGCTGGGTAAATGAAATGGAGAAATACTTTAGGGGTCATTTGTAATTACAAAATATTTAACAAATTTAAAGGAAAGTTTTACCAAATTGCTATAAGACCATATCTTTTCACTTTAATGTTAAATGTACTTACCAAACACATTTAAGATGCAGTTTTAAAATGTATGATTTTTATAAATGATATAGTTCTAGTAGAAAAGTTAGAAAAGGATGTTCATTGTAAACTGAAAGTGTGGAGAGATGCTTTGAAATTAAAAGTTTTCGTTTAAGTAAGAGTAAGACAAAGTATATGAAGTATATATTCAGCAAGAGGTGAGCAAATAATGATTTAGAGGTAAAAATTAGGAAACACATTATACCATAGGTGTCAAGATTTCATTATTTTGGATTCATTATACAAAGTGATTGTAATATTGATGGGATGTCATACACAGGAGTCAAGTTGGGTGAATTCAATGGAGAAACTCTTCAGGTGTCATTTGTGATCGCAAAATATCTAGCAAATTTAAAGAAAATTTTTACTAAACTATTGTAAGACCAATTATGCTCATGCTAATGAATGTTGAGTTTTAGAATGTTAACAAGAGCAAAAAATGTAGATGGTAGAGAAGAGAATATTTAGATAGATAAGTGGACAAATAAGAAAAGATAAGATTCAAAATAATTGCATTTAGAAGAGAATTGGTATTGCACAAATTATAGAGAAAATGATGAAAACTTGATTAGGTGGTTTGGGTATGTGTAAAGAAGACCGCTAAAGGCTCCAATAAGAAAAATTTATTAAATGATTTTTAATTCAATGAAGAAAAAGTAGAGAAAGATAAAAAATAATACTTAGAGAGGTTATTAAAAGGAATCTTTAGTTAAATAGTATATATGAAAATTCAATTTTAGATAAAACTCACTTACGTTGTTTAATCTATGTAATTAACCCCATTTAGTGGGATAAAATTTTGTTTGTTGTTATTTTCTTAAACATTTTGTGTATTATATTAGAATTCATAAAAACAAAAGAGTATATAATCATAGCTACTAGCAAATGTTTAATCTTATGAGTGTGCATTTGGCATAATAGCCTGTAGATAAGATTTTTTTAAAGCATTAAGTAATTATTTTATGATGATTTGAGATAGTTATTTAGATGTTATATTTCAATTCCACATGTTTGAATATTTGATATAGCATCAATTAGAATTTTTTTAAAGAAAATTATATTATTTTATGATTTTTTTTAAATTCACATATAACCCATGTGTTTAAAGACTAATAAAAAAAATAAAATTAACAGAGATTATCATGGTGAAACATGTGAGTAGATATACCAACAACATAAAATAAAATGAAGGATGAATGATTCAGGATAAAATTGGAATAACTGTTAAAACAAAATAATGAAAACTCATGTTCGATGGTTTGGCCATGGAAAACTAATGGAAGCTTTAATAAGAAAAAGTTGTTTACAACAACAAACCAAGCCTTTTCCCACTAGGTGGGGTCGGCTACATGGATCAAACGACGCCAATAAGAAAAAGTTGTTTAAATAAAAAAATTAATAAAGTTATTAAGAGAGACTAATAAAAAGGCTTTATTTTAAATAAAAATTACAGAAAATTTAATTTTTAATATAATTCAAGAACTTTATTAGATTTATGCACTCAAACTTATTAACATTCTTAATTTTTATTGTATATTAATTAATTTAGTTTAAATTTTTATAAATTAAATTTTAATAAACATTTACTTAAAATTTTAAATTATTAAACCTTATAACTTATACTGTAAAACTAAAAAATTTAACAATTTTTCTAAAATTCTGTTACGCTCTAATTTTCTCTATTACATAAGAGAAAACTTTTCCTACTTCGTTACAAAGATTAGAAAAGAAAAAAAATTTAAAAGTGGATGCTTTGATTTTCCCCGTAACTTCCTCTGTAATAGTTGTCAAGGTGGGAGGATAGTGAGCGGAGAAGTGGAAAAAGTGTCCAATACCAAACAAAGAGTGGCCCTTTTTAGTCTCTTTGAAATATTCTATATTAGGTAGATAGAAATTAATTATTTTAAAATACTAAAAATATTAAAATAGATAATTTTTTTAAATAAATATTTTTATATATAAAATTTAAATTAAATTTAAAATATTTTATTTAAAATATCTAAACTCCTTTCGTCTAAGCCAGCCGACATTCACAAGAATGATCCCCTTTAACTCACTCTTGGAGGCATGGGTTTGCTGATTCAGTGATGCCTTTGCCTCTGAACTCACGCCCTTCAGACAGCGTTCGGTGCACGAGCTTCACCGACCCACCGCACCCTTCGCGACTGAAGATCTAGCTTTCTTCACAATCACTCTACCACACTCCTCACCAAAGCAAGCATGCATTGGCATTTGCCTAGTCATTCATTTTGCAATTTGATGGATGCTTCTTTGGATCAAAACCCCATTTGGGTACCAGAAAAAATTGCCCAATTCTTTTTTAAAGGGTGAGAACATTAAAAAAAGATTATCTTTGTGGATGTGACCCTACATGGGATTTGGTTCAGCATTGTGCCCATTGGTGGGGCTGCTTCTTTTCTATCTTAGGGTGGGTGATCCACGGTGACACATCAGAAGCTGTGTGTGTTTGTGTGACACCATTGTGGGTTGTGGTGCAACAGACAGGGGGACCCGGATCTCTCCCTTGCTTCCTTTCTCTTCATCAGTTTCTGTAATTTGAATCATGATCTGCTTAGGGCTTGCATAAGCACATAGATTGATTGCTTGGAGAAGGGTTGCAATGGCCGTGATGGGAAGTGTCATTGGGTGCTTGTAATTTCCCATCAACATTCAAGGCCTGCTTTTATTTTATATCACCAACAAAACAAATATGGTGTCATTTCATCACTCTTTGGGTTTCTTAGTTTTGTTGGCTTCGATTCTCGGCCCTTCTTTTCTATGAAATGGACAATTCCTTTGCAAAATGGGAAATCTAACTCTTAATAATTTTTTTATATTAAATTTTCAAAAAATTAACTATGATATATTAATTTAATAAATTTATTAAATTTATGAGATATAATAAATTTAATTTTTTAAATAAATATTTAATAAAATTTAGTTTTACAAGAATAACAAGACTGTTACAAACCTTGTCCTTCCCTAACTTTTTTACCGGTGAGCATGTCTACAGTAACAGTGGGGCAGTTGAAGAAAAAATAGGTGAAAATTGAATAATTATTATGGATTTATGTTTTTTTATTTTAAATATTAAAGGTATAGTAATTTTTATACTTAATTTATCTATTATTTTGATGTGTTCATACAATAATTCAAATAAATAAAAGAGTGAAAGAGAAAAAGATAAATATAAAATCACTATAAATTTGATATTACAAAATAAAAAAATTTCAATCTAGTATTCAGACATAGTACATGATATAATTTTTTTTACAAGGATCAACATGAAAATTCAAATAAACTTATATACTTTTCATAAAAAATAACAAATCACAACCTTCTCATGATGAAAACTCCTTGAACTTGAATCTTATATTTATTTTTACACTAAAATGGTATGAAAATTTTCAACATATACTTTTTTTTTTCAAATACACAAATTTTGTCTTGTGATAATTAAAAATAAAACTAAAATTTTCAAAAGGGTCTCAAACTGTTTTTTTTTTCCTTCGGAGTTGGCATTTTGTTCAGGTGATTAGCTCTGGTAGCCATCATGGACCCCATTGCATTGAAAGTGCAGAGACTTTGAAAATACAAAGGCTGTTCAATGTAGAAAGGATCATATGCAGAGACATATGCACGAGTGCAACATTGACTATGTTTAAATATTGCAACTGCAATTGCAGATTACATAAGTTCTCTATTAATTGCTCTTGTTTTTTCCATCACCCATGTGAATTTGATAACAACAAAAGCTATATAGAGTCCTTTATACCAAGTCGGCAAATCCTATTTCTGGCCTAATTTATTATTTTTGTATATTAAAATTTATTCAATATTTATTTAAAATAATTTAAACTATTAAAATTATTAAATTTTACTAATTAAATAATGTGATTCACAAGATTTATTGTTAAAATTCAATTTTGTACCCATTATGTTTTAAAATTTTCATGGGCTTACATTTTTTTTTGTTTTCGCCAATTTTTGTCCTTAATTCTTTTCCATTGTATAAGCGGGGCACTCATTCTTTGTTTTATATATATAGAGCGAGCAAGTAAAAATACCACTCCTAAATTAAAAATATTTGAAATTAGTTTAAACCTATGTAACTAAAATCAACTAGGTGTTCTAATATAAAATGAATTAATTGACATTTAATGATATAGTGATATTTAATCATTGCTTTATAGCTTTTTCCTTTTCAAATTTTGGATTCAAACTCAAAATATTATATGCATATTGACTAACTTGTTTATATTTTTGTTATAATAATAAAATTATGTAAAGCATTAATACTTAATAATGAAACATTTTTTTGGGTGAAGTGAATCATAAAACGTTTGAACTTTTTTTTTTTTATTTCTCTCATAGTATCCCTCACCATTATTAAGTAGGAGACTAATCTTTATTCGAGGCAAGAGGTGTATCATTAAATTTTTCTAAATAAGGATAACTTTAGACTTGAACCTTTGATTTGAAGTTAGGGCAAGGTTAATTTATTACTATGCAAATACCTTGTTAGTATAAAATATTTAATGATACAGTAATATTTAATCATTGCTTTAGCTCATTTTTTTGAATTTAAACCTAAAATACTATGGTATATTAAGTGATTTATCACTTGCATTAATACTTAATCATAAATTTTTTTTTGTTGGTGAAGTGAATCATAGAACATTTGAACTTTGATTGTAATATGTCAAGGGCTTTCAAGAGATGCCAAGAATACACCAAATGAATGGGTCCTAAATCCTTTGTTGTCACGTTGCAGTTGTCAACGTGTAATGAGACCTGAGTCCTTGAGCTACGAGGCTATGTTTGGTAGTGTGGCTCTCAACTTGTGTGTTTGAAATCCACCGGAGTTGTTTCTTTTTACAAGTGCCACATCTGTTGGTAGGAAATTTTGGCAATCCGTACGTTGTTTGCGTTCAAAGCCCATGTTCTTTCTCTGTAGTTGGGCCAACGCCCCCTATCCTACATCAATCCTATTCTTTCTAAAGGAGTAGGCATCGAATTCTTTTGGATCATGTCTCCAACAATCTACTTGTCAAATCTTCTCATGATTTTGAAATAAATTGTGTTGAACCAAGCGTTGATTATTAGTTTTATAATTTAATTAAGTACTAATTAATCATAAATTTTATTAAAATTATTTGTTAATTTTATAAAAATTACAAGTCACAAGTAATTTTTATGAAAAATTACTAAAATGTAAATCAAATCTTATCAAATACAATATACTTTAATCCAAAGGAATTGAAGTTACATTCTTATATTGTCCATGAGTTATGTTTTCTAATCTAAAATAATTAAGTAGATGTTTGTTATATTAAATCTAAGATGACAACGTGATATATGCATACAAATATTGTTTGGGCCCAATTGTGCCATTAAAATTACTTACAAATGAAATAATGATGTGAAGACAACATTACTTCATCACAACAGCACATTGTTCGGATATTCAACGAATTTTTTTCCTTTTTTTTCTTCTTTATGATTCAATGAAATTTGGCAATAGCCAAAAGAGAAATGACATGACGGTGGTATTGCTTTTTACCAATGACTTGGTCATGAATTTTCATATAAAACTAGAACTTGAGGATATAAATAGGGTTGGTATAGTTAGTATGAGTGTTTCAGAATTACTTGATACTGTAGGTTTAAATCCTAGAGACCTATGAGATTAGAAATTTATAACATCACCGTCACAAGAGAGATTAGGCCTGCATGAATTGAGGAACGCAAAGGCTTCATATCTCAAGTGAAAATATCTCTTGACTTATCAAAAAAAAAAAAATGAACTTGAAGATATTTGGATATAATAAATTTTTTAATAATCACATTATTATTAGTGACTTTTAGCACTAATACAGAAAGAGAAAAATAGTCAAAATTTTGTAACTATTTTTTGTTCACTAGACTGCCAATCATAGGTTTAAATTGTTCGAAAATATAATTATTCATTATCTTAACAAAGCATGAAATAACGAGTCGGAGTTAAATTGAAACATGGCGCAAGCTGATAATTACAGCAAAAGGAATTATGCCCCTGACTGACAATTATAACTTTTATAGTCTATTAATAGTGTCTGATCCACCAAGTGCTATAAGAGCCATACCTCATGAGTTCAATTCTCAAAAATTGATGCAGTACATGAGTTGAGGGAATTGTTGAAGAACATAATTGACTAACATCATGACCCAAGGTAACGGGCGCGTCGCCCAATCCAACATAAACCACTTAAGTTAATACGCAAATCCCATTATATAAATCTAAACACTGATATTCTTGGATAAACATGGCCCCCCTTCTTTGTTTATCCCTTAATTTTACACTTTCATTCACATGGGATTGCTTTTACAAGATGCACTTAAAGTTTAGAACACAAAATTTTCAAGTTTATGCACATATGGTATGCTTACTGTAAAGTTTGTGATTAATGTTAGTTGAAGTCAATTATTTATTAGTTAAAATGCACAGAATTTGGAGAACTTTGATTTTTCTGCAAAAAATCCTTTTATTCTTCTAAAGTTTTTAAACAATCCTCCTATGCTTGAAAAGGTTAACAAAAGATTCTGTCCATCCAAATTCCATCTAAAATTTAATGGAATACAAACAAACCAAAAAAGAAAAAATACTAGAAGTACAAATAACTCATGTAGTCAACCTCATGCAATCCCCATATATACCTCAATACCCCTTCCCTACACCCTAAAATCTTAAATCTTAAAATTCTATAATCTTAAATTCTAAATTCTAAATCTTAAACCCTAAAATCCTAAATCTCAAATTGCAGAACTCTAAACCCAAAATGCAAAACACTAACCCTTGACCCTAAATTGCAAAACCCTAAATCATGAAAACCCAAAACCCAAATCCTAAATTGTAAAACTCTAAATTCCAAACCCTAAAATATGAAACCCTTTTGTAGTTGAGGGTTTGAGGTTTCATAATTTAAGGTTTGACAATTTAGGTTTTGGAATTTCTCAATTTAGGATATAGGATTTTGTGGTTTAGGGTTTGGTGATTTGTTTTTGAGGTTTCACAATTTAAGATCTAGAATTGACGGTAAGATTCAGGTTTCATAGTTTAGGGCATGCGGTTTTGCCCTTTAGGGTTCAAGTTTAATATTTAACATTTAGGGTTTTAAAATTTTTAAATTTTAGGATTTAAAGTCTTAGTGCTTTAGGGTTTTAAGGGGTGATTAGGGCTTAGAAGATGGGGAAGGTGATTTGGTAATTTAGGTTTTAAGAATTGGTAGAAAATAAGGGAATGACTAATGAGTTTAATAGATAACCCATCAAATTGGTTTTTTTTTTTTTAATTTTTATAATTTTATTAGATTTTGGATGGAATTTAAATGGATTTTTTTTAGTTAATTTTTTTTGGCTAAACCTAGAGTATTTTTCTTTAGAGGTAGTCTTTTTTTGTTGCGTCGTCTCCTATCTTTTATTTGATAACTTTTGACAAACATGAGAATTTTTGGAAAAAAATAAAAATTTAAGAAGATTTTATGTATTTTAATTAACCTTATTTATTTCTCTTGTCATACAACTCACAACCACAGTCTTCATTCCATGGCAGAAATTAACCTGCATTACATGAATGTACATGGAGAATTGAGCCTGATCATAAATGAGAACTAAGATGTAAAGCCTTTTACACATTCTATGCCATTATAGTTCATTGCTCAAGTTAAATATAGTTAGGCGGAAAATCCCATGAATATGCTTTGCATTCTGGCCTGATTTTTTAATTAACGCTGAATAAAATGCAGCATGTTCTTGCATATCAGCAAGAAAATGACAATAACATAACAGGCCTGAAAGAGAGTAAAATCTCTCCCTGCCTCCGTGCAAATCTACAATGTATAATTTTCTCCTCTTACTGCTGAAGGTGAAAGGAAATTGGTAAGATTGTATTCATATTTAATCTTAGATTATTTTTTCAATCAAGAAAATTTTAAGATTCTACTATTTTTATAAACAAAATTTCATTAAATAAATATTTTAAAAATTTAAATTATTTAAATTATTAAATTTTTTAAATAAAACTATGAATCTAATAAATTAAATAATACAAAATCATTTGTAAGAATTAAATAATTAAGAACCACTGGAAATTTCTAACTATTCTTGGAGAACATATAATAGAAGTAAAGTTTAATACAAATTCCTTTACAGCACTCAACTGAGCAATCTTCATCAATCATTGGCACTGCTAATTGGAGAATGCACCATCACTTTTTTCCTCCTTCACTTTCTCCCAACAGTGTATGAGACAGAACCACTGCTATGTTACCAGCGGCAAACTATGTCCATGAAATGGGGAACACATGCCCTTATAAATATTTTCTTAAGCTCTCTTCCCCTGGATTCTATGATGATCTTTGTTTGGGTTCTGTTTTTTCTTTTACTTGTCAGCTTTTTCATCAAATATGCATGCAACTGCTGTATACAAAATGTCATCTGCCACATGAAGCACTTGGACTGCCAAATTGAAAATTGATAAGGTGGCATCTGGGATCATAGGGTGGTTACAAATATAGTGACACTTTATTCTCTCAATTAATCTTAATTAATTTTCTTATTTAGAATAACCTTTTGTCCTAGTATGATTGTAATGTTTCTTAAGAAAACCAATAGAATCATAGCCATAATGTGCCCAACAAAGCTTTTGATATAATAATTTGTCATAAGTTTTGCTAAAGTTGTTTATCAATTTTATGAAAGTATAAGTCGTTGTGTAATATTTATATTCAAAACTCTTAGGCAAGTAGCATTATTTGAGAATTGGATTAAATACATGTTATTTAAAATAATTGATAACAATTCCGATTGGATTAGATTTTGTGTCCCCTTGTTTGAACTCTTCAAGAGTGTGAAAATCCATGTATGTGATGGAAATGAAGAACTTTAGAAATTTCCAAATCCAAATTCTAACTTTGTTGGGTTCTGCAATATATCAAGGAACCCTTGATTTAATAAAATGACATGAATTCAAGTTTCTAGCAGAATTAGCCATTACAATCCATATATAAAGTGCCTGGACAACCTTTCCAAGCAAAGAACAAACAAAAAGAATCCTCTTTTTCCCTTCAAGAATTCTCCTACGTACTTCTTTTCCAATGATATCATGAGGCTTTTTCTGGCAAGCTGCATAACCCATTCACTATATATCCACAAGGAATAAAAGTTGAAGATACAGGAACATATCTTATTTTCCAAGTTTGCAAACAGAAAAATTAGTCCACCTTCCTTGAACAGAAAATGAAAAAATAGAAAACCATTTATTCATCTCTTCTAGCATGACCATACTTAATCTATTACCAGGTGCATTTAGCAGAGTAATTAATAAATGTAATTGAATTCACTTTTAACGAATAATTGGCGAAACATAACAAGAAAATAGAGAGCAGCTCCCAAAGGCATGCCATGTTTCATTGCATGGGGGCTGAACAACCCTTGAAAATAGTTCTCACATGTTGTTTTCACTGTATTTTGATGGAAGTGATTTGATTTTTTTTTTCTGGGCAGAAAGAAAAATGTTTCCATTGGTCTTCGTTAAATGAAACTAGGTTAAGATATCCATCAAATAGAGATTTGCTTTCCTTCTAACTATTTTTTTTTTTTTTAATTTGCCCCTAAAATTCCACACCCATTGATCCAGAAAAAGGACAGGATTTTTATTTTCTGATTAGCATTGTCACAGCATAACAGAATAAATTTTTATTTCGCTATCCTCTTATTTGTAATTTTCGGCCATTAAATTTACAGTTGAGAAGGAATCAACCATTCTTGATGAAGATTAAGTAGAAAGATTGGAGACATATTTTTGGAGCATTCTAAAGAGCACTCTTCATCAATCATTAGTTCTGCTTGTTCGAGAGTGCCCACTTCATTTGTTCTTTCCTTCAACACAAACAGTGTCTGAAACAGAACCACTAGTAAAGTTACCAGCAGCAAACTCTGCTCATGAAATGGGGAACATATGCCCAACAAATAATTTCCGGAGCTCTCTTCCACACTGGATTCTGTGATGATCTATGTTTTGGTTTCTGCTTTTTGTTGTTAGCTGTGTCAACCTGTGAGAATGCCATATAAAATGTTTCAAATTAGGGTCCCCCACCCACACCACATGTAGCACTCCAACAACCAAATTGGGGGAAAAAGGAAAGAAAGAAAGAAAAGGCAGCATATGGGATTATGGAGTGGCTACTAATAAGCAATGAATAATTGCCTTGAGTTTTATATTTGAGAATAAAGTAACTCTAAACCTGCAAATTAAAATTTACAAAAATTTTATTTAAAAAATTTAAATAATTAAATTTATTATTCTAATTATAAATTTTAACTAATTTAATAATTCACATATATTTTGTTAACCGTTAGTAATTCCTTTTAAGTGAGACTATAATTTTTTTTTAGAATAATCTTTTGTCTTGTTATCTATTTATGTAGAGAATTCAAATAATTATTTAAATTATAACCTTAAACATTGGTCAAAGGCAATCATTTGATCTTCTGCCAACCTGTATAGTTTCATAGAATTACACTAGGGATTATAAATAAAATTGCATGCCAAAGAGAGTTTTGTGTTTGTTTCCTGTTATTCACTCAGAATCTTCAAACGCCTTGGCTGACCATGATTATGCTTAATATAACCTAAGATGTAGATATTAAATGGACAAAATTTATCTTGCAAACCATAATATTGTCATCCTTAGCTTATTTCTATCTACCAAAAAATATCAAAATTGAGATAGTGTTTTAAACATGTTTATTTTTTTTTATAGGAGTAACAATTCACTTAATATATATAATATCCTGATTTGCATTAAAAATTTTGAAAGAAAAAAAAAACCCTAAAACAATAATATACGTCACTGTGCTACGAAAAATCCAGATTGTCTCTCTCTTTATGATTTAATAAATCATCCATTTAATAATATTGACTAGCAATTCTTGCACATATGCACTAATGCTATTTTTCAACCGTTTCACTATTGGCCTCTTTTCCATTTCACAAGAAGTGTGTTGATGTTGGTGATGAAGATTACCTAACTTCCATTCTAAGAGGCAGCTTTATGCACAAGATAATTGTCTTGCTGCATAACCCTCTTACCATACCAAAACCATCCAAGGGACAAGTTGAAGATAAAGGGAACATTTCTCGTATTCTCAGGTGCTGTTGTTTACCATAAAGTTCATCCTGCATAACATAAATGTCAGATTGTGTTCCCTTGGACATGTTTTTTACCATCTTCCAGGAGATCCCGCAATCAATATGTGAAATTTATTATCAATAAGTTCAAAACAAATTTTCCAAAATCTATGGTGAAACATGTTAAGAAAGAACAAGAAATCATAGTTATCGAATTCTCTTATACCTCTCATCCCATACGTTAGATTTAGCATTTTGGATCGCCGAAACGGAGAATCCCGCATTAACTTTTTTGCAAGTAGGTGGCCTCCTGCAAATTAATTCAACGTCTAAGAATAGTGGTGCTCAATGAACCTTGGAACTATGTGACAAACTAATGTTCGTTTTGTTGAATTTGGGTGTAGCTACCATTCTGCTACGATTTATATATTTCCATATTATGCATGTTCATACGTATTCTCAGTTCATAAGAATTATAACTAACCTCTTAATTTGGACAAGAAACAAATTTTAGCGTACTATCATTGAACTAAGCTGCTTTTATACACACATCTTTGTCTGCTCTTTGTTGCTTGAGTTCTTGAAAGATTTTGATGACTGCAGCACCTCCCATGAATTGAAATTTGAAATTCTGGAACTATTTCCGCCTAATCTTCTTCACCAAAGCATTAAGTATGATAAGCCCATTATTGTTTAAAAGTAAATTATAGACCAGAATCTGGGTGAAAGAACAGCAAAACGTCTTTATTTCGTGCATGTTCCTGAGATAGCAACATCATGTTCAAAAAAAATTGTTAAAATGTGCTGCATAATTGAAGAAAATTCTAGAAAAGTTAAGAATGTGCTGTATTGATGTTTCCACTAATATTCATTGGATCAGTCAATGTTACGGCACTTCCACTGAAGAAATACTAATAGCCTTCAACATTGGTTGTTCGTCACTAGTCACATTCATCAATGACTGCTGGTGCAAAAGTAAACTCAAGAAAAAAAATCATTAATGCTCACAATTCCCAAAGAGAGCAAGCCACTTTCCATATTTAGAGAAAAAAGTTGTTTCTATGAAGTTCTTGAGCAATCCCTGCAAAGAAGAACAAACAATAAAATTCTGCTTCCTTGATATGTAATTTCCTAAGCACTTCACTTCCACTCCAATGCACAATTCTTTCTTAATACTGACCCCGATATAAGGTTCGATTTTGTTATTCTTATAAACAAAATTTCACAAAATATTCATTTAAAAGGATCTAATTATGTAATTTATTGAGTCACATCAACTGAATAGCATAATTTATAAAATCTTATGGTAATCTTGATCTTTGTGAGAATTTATTAGGTGGGAGTACTTTTACACTATAAGGTTTGCCTGCTTGCTGCACATCCCACTCGCTACTCGCTAGACCATACAAAGATCAAAAGCAGAAGACACAGAAACATATCTTGTAGTTTTCAAATGTTTGTTAACAGAAACTGCAGTCTACCTACCTGAACCATGAAACAGAAAACCGATAGCAATCCAATTACCTCTTTTCCTGTGAATAAATATTAATCATGTGATTATCAATCATCAGACACAAATAATAGAGCATCTGTACTTGATGAAACACAACCCAGAAAACAAAGAGAAGCTACCTTGAAGCATGCCTTGTTTCATGGTATGATGATTCATCAACCACACCTGGAAAATAGTTCTCACGTGTTCTTTCACTCTCTCTTGAGACACCTCGTATAGTTTTCCTACTTTATGGTATTCTGCTGGCTGAGCAAATGACATTTCCCCCTCTATCATTAGAAAAGCAACCTTGCAGTTAGTTTGACTTTGGCTATAGTCACCATGTCACTGTTAGTAAAACACAACAAAATCACAATTGACTTTAAGCTCTTGTTATTGATTACCTTATAACTGTCTGCAACTACCAGAACAATTTCCCTTAATGCAGGATTTTTTACGACTGTTAGTAAACTTTGTGTCATTATCTTTGCAAGTTGGAAAAACATTGATGGCATATCTTACATATCTTTCTCGTAGGATTCATTTTCCCTTTCCAATATGCTAACATCTTTCTCTCATTGGTGAAGTAAAGAAGAAAGTTCAAGGCATTTCTTTTTCAGCACACTACTGAAGGAGGGGGTAGCTACATGACATGGTGCAGCACTTTTGCTGGTGTAATGGAGAACAAGGACTAAATATTTCTTCCACAAAATTTATGGTAATCTTTGTTTAATATTTTTTTACTTAGCTGACTTAAGAGTTACCAAATTCTTTCATATCCCTTATCTTATGAATTGGGTTTAACATTCTGGAATACTCTACATTAGTTATTTCATCATTAAGTGACATGCCGCAAATTGATTCAACATTTCAAAATGATGTACACAACGAAACTAGTAACTATGAACTGACCTGAGTAGTGTAACTTAAGAAAATGCTTGCCACTGCAAAACCTAATTTCAGATTAGGCTCTAGGTATCCGCATGCAAAATTCCAATTGTCCGAGTTATAGGTCAATGCATACAAAACCCACCGCTTGAATTTGATTATACTAGCTAGCCACATCGGGGATCATGTGAGAAATGCTTGATTGTCTTATTCAAGCATATGTAAGCTACGTAATCTATTGAAACATTCTGGTCCTACTTTCGTAGCATCCAAAAAGAAAACTGTTGATGCAGACAAACACAAACATTAGAAAGAATTGCACACCATGTTAATACAAGCTTTTGGCCTTTTCATTTGGTGTTTGCTCTTACTAGTTCCTAGTCATTGTCAACAAACTTCAGCTTGTAATAAAATACGCAGTCATGGCACTGATTCCTCTCAAGAAACTGATAATAAAATATCCTTGCACCCTGCATCTAGACCTGTTGAATAAAGAGAAAGGTTGTAGCGGCGGGAAAAGAAGTGCTGCCAACGTATTTTATTCTTTTTCTTTCTGGGACTTGGCACTTACCTGATAGATCAACAGGAAATCATGTTACAAAATTATGCATGTGATCTCTGGATGTAATCTAATTTCATGGTCCGATGATTAATTAGGGAAGATTTTGGTGCCCATTTGTTTGATTCCCCTTAACGATAATGGATTTTATAGAAGTGCTCCATGTCCTTTGACTTAAGGAAAATGATAAAGGTCTACAAAATAAGCATGAACAGTTAGATTTAATGAATTTTACAATTTAATCTTTGAGATTTGATATAATTAATAGTTTAAATTTTTTAAATTAATTTTTTTATTTCAGTTTATAAAAATAGAAGAACTGTATACTTAATTATACAACATTAAGATACCCAAAAAACTGGTTGGGAAGCTTTTATAGTTGATATAGTAGCTTGTTTTGGTAACATTTACACTACAGATTTCTCAACTTTTCCCTTTATGAAGTTCCTACACGTCATGGTCAAGAACATGTGTGGTTACCCATCAGCATTAAACAAGCCACTACTTGAATACAACGAAGTTGGACAAATCTTGGGAAACATTGAAAAAATCAGAAAAGATCCTTGAAAGTAGAGAAGTATAGAATAGATTATACTATTGATGAACAAATAATATTCATATTTAAACTATTATGGTGGTAAAACTTAAGGTTTTGTATATGGCATTGATTTTTTTTCACCACACAAAAACTTTGTCTAAAAGTTAGAAAGTTACTGGTTCTTAAATTTTAAAACTCCCATTTTCCCCTTTTCAATAAAAATTAAATAAGATAGTGAATTAACATATTATCAAGCTAATAATTAGTATATGATAATCCACATGATTTTTAAAATCTACAGTAACGATGTGGGCATTTTGAAAATATATCACCCATTTTAAAAAAAGCAAAAAAATATATGTTGATTCTCAGCCAATTTTAGCTGTCAATATGCTTTAAATTTTGGAAAAGACTCTTATTAGGAATGAAAAAATTGGATTTATTTTAATCTCTAAATAGCTGTCACTTAGCCATCATTGAGCTCAAAGGAAAAAAAGAATGCGGTATGAAATCATGATGAATGCAAATGCAAACCAATGTTGATAACTGATATACACATGAATAATTTGTTATTTTTATAAATTAAATTTTATTAAATATTTACTTAAAATATTTAGATTATTAAAATTAATAGGTTTCATAAATTAAATTGTAAACTTACTAAATCTAACAACCCATTTCATACTTTATGAATATTTAGTATTTTAAACTTTGTAAATATTTCTTTTTCCTTGATCATATGCCTTTTTCTTCTCTCCAGTCGCCACCATATTTTTGTCAGAGAGCTCAATTAACATGTGAAATATAGTATCCACAATCGCAATTATGCAGAAGTAGATATTTCTGTCCCTACCAAACAAGCATACATATTTGTAATCCCTTTGTTTGTAGTGTCAAAACTCACATGCCTACATGTGAACAAGATAGTCCAAATTATAACACAGACCAACCACACCCTACAATGCAATTCTTTTTTTCTCTCCCATATGAAATGTGGCAGAATTGGGAGTGAAAGACATTGCATTTTGGGTATAGACCATTAATTTAGATGTCAGAAAAAATTATGACTATTAGTGCTAATTGCAACCAATCCAAAACTGGTCTAATTTAGCAAAAAGATATACTTGTAATTGTTTTCATGTGCAACCATGTGTATGCAGTATGGTACTATATGTTTATGTACATATTTGTTAGTCCAATCTGACAATCTGACACAAGTTATAGTCAACAAATGGGAATTTCCTGCAACCTCCTAGTTTATTTTTATTCAGTTTTTGGCCTTTCACTATTAGACTGGTATGACCTACATTATGAACTAGAATGAAGTAAAGAGAATTACATTAAAAAAAGAAAAAAAAAAGGAAGAATGAAGAAAGGAGGCCAGAAAGTGAAGCCCTTTGAGCTCATTCATGATCTAAGATGGGGACATCTTTTATATCAGCTAAGGTTTTCTTTCATTGCATATCATAAGATCTTTGTTTCCTTTGATTTTTTTCTTATTTTGAATCCAATGGTAGTTATGCAATTATTTGGAAATTAAAGCATTTAGGATTTCTTCTTTTTCAATAAGGGTATTGTCTAAAATTCAAATTCTTACACATTAACAATTTAAGTTTGTCGGATTAATATTCAAACCTGTAGCAATTTCATTCAAGTTAGGGTTGGGGTTTAATTTTACTTCATTTGCCTAGACTATAGTAGGGCCATCAATTTAATCCTAAAATAAAATTAGTATTGGCCCAAAATCCAAAAGCCCAACTAATGTGCTCCACGGAACACTATGGAAAAGCCTGATGTTAACAATGGTCAAGTTACCCTCGTGAACTTGGGCTCACATGAGGTGCAAAAACAACAAAAGTGCAAAGCGTGGAATGCACTCTGCCCCTTGAGGAAGCAGAACTAGAGTACCAGTACCAGTTTTAGGTTAGTGCCCATTTTCCAGTTTTGCTAGTTGAGGAAGCAGAACTAGAGTGCCAGTTCCAGTTTTAGGTTAGTGCTCATTTTCCAGTCTTGCTAGTTGAGGAAGCCGAACTAGACTGCCAGTTGTTCTGTCCAGTTTTAGGTTAGTGCCCATTTTCCAGTTTTGCTATTGAGCAAGCAGACCTAGACCGCCAGTTGTGCTGTGCTTTCTTGTTGTAAAATAAAACATGCCGAGCACAGAGGAAAAACCTCTTGGATTTTAGGCCATTTCACTTTCTACGCCACGTTCCCTTGCATTGTTGATTGTTCCCTTCTGAAACCGGCCCCACCTCTGATTACACCTTCTAGAAATAGAGAGAGAGAGAGAAAGAGAGAGAGAGAGAGAGAGAGAGAGAGATCACTGGAGCTGACAAGCTTATAAGACGTTTTCTTAGACGATGATCAAACGCAACAAAGTGGGCAGAATCTCAAATTATGAATGAACAATACTGCCTTGCATGCCAGCAGCATCATCACAGAAGTGCTTGCCTCATTGTGCATGTCATAGATAGATATGATATATCTGCTGTCATATTTTTACTATAAATAAAAACATTCACTAACACACTGCCGTCTGCAAACACTCCTTTTATCAATGTCACTGCCACTTCTCTGGCTTTAGGTTTGACGCTATTAATTTCAAACTTTACCTCAAGAACTTGTGCACAGAGAAAAATGCCTAGAGGGGAAAGATGTGCATGGAAACTGGAAAGGTTCTTTACCTCAAAACTAGAGCCCCACAAAGGCAGAGTTGGTGTCAAACTTATCAATTAGTAAGGTACCAGTCACACTATAATCAGATCAGATCCCCCACCAACCCCCCTCCGCCCCCCCCCCCCCCCCCCCCCCCCCCCCAAAAAAAAAGCAAAAGCCAACCCTTTTACCCTCTCTCGCTGGGATGGATGTGATTTCTTTTGGCATGAACACGACTACCTAAAAATTCTTACATCTTAAATAATTCACACTCATCAGCATTCTCAGCAGTCAGAGAGAGGATAGCGAGCTGCTTCATATTTTTCTCTCTCTTTCATTGGCGCATTCTTACAAACACCTAATGCACATCTTCCTCCGGCTACAAACTTAGATGTAGATAAGTGGGTGCATGTGCCTTTGGAGTCTCCGCACCATATCTCAAAACAAAGTACTTCCCAAATATACCCAGTCCAACCCTAAATGCAATCAATATTAGCACATATTTTTCTTCGTTATGGCTTGATACTTAGCCAAGTTAAGTTGGGTGGATGGGATATTCCACTAACTAGGGAAGTGGGGTTGCGCCTTGTGCAGACGCAAGCCCCACCCTTGCAGTAATTATAGGCGCAAGCTCTACCCTTGTCGATGATGGTGTGGGTCCAACGGCTATCATAGAATTTCGTGACAATGTTGAGTCCGGAATCGCATCAGAATAGACTGACTCTATAGGATATTTACGCAGTTGATCTCAAATTATAGATGTGGATTTTTGGCTGTAAAGATAAGAAATAGTAAGAAAAAGATAGGCGCTAAATTAAGAGAAATAAAAAGTAATTAGAGAAAAAAATTAAGATTTAGATATTAAATTATAAAAAAAAATTTCACAAATAAAAATTTCAAAAAATTCAAATCCCTCAAACCATGCTACACCTGCTGTTGAATAGTTAATCCATTAATTTCCTGCATCTTAAGTTATAAAGTCTATTAAATTATTGTTCCAACCTTTATATATATAGGTTGGCTTTTCAATCAATTCAAAGATCATTATTTTCATTAGATTATGGCTTTATAATAAGTTATATGAGGAAAAAAAACTATACCTATAGCCTCTACAAATATGCAAGTGCTAAGTTTCAGCATCCTTTTGATTGGGAATATAGTTGGTAATTACCTGTATCTAGTTTTATTGTGCCTAGTCAATGGAAATAGGTCCATCTCTTCATATTCTACCAGGCTTTTCTAGGCTTTATCAATAATTCAGCAAGGTGGGTCATTGCTCTTTCATCTCTTGATTTTTTTTTTTTAAAAAAAAGAAGATGCTTCGCAACTTTAAAAAAATTTCAAAATATATATGCTTGGCAACTAAGAAATTACAAAACGTTGGGTACTTTTCTTGGCTAGGGATATATATAGGGTAATTATAGAAGTTTTATAAAAAAATAAATGTAAGTTGAGAATTGTAATTTACATTTCAATTGTGCGATAGTATAGTTGACTGTCTAAGGTGAATTATTTGGATCTATTAGCTTCCAAAAATTTTCAATTTTGTTGATTTTAGAAAACAAATAATTAAAAGAGGAAGTGATCTCTATTTGTGAATCTTGTTTTTAATCAACTTTTTACTTTTTTTTATCTCTCTCTAACTACATTCTTAATTTTAAATTCTAAAATGACGAAATCTAAATCCCAAGTAGAGTCAAAAGGGAAAGAGAAGAATAAAAATTGAAAGAAAAAAAAGGGAAAAACTAAGAAACTTGAAGGTTAAATAATTATTTTTCTTGTTTATTTTGATGTTCAAAATAAACAAAGAGAGCAAAATAAAAGCTATTGTTTTCGTTTTTCTCAAAATTCTCCAATTTTCTTAAAAAGATCATATTAGAAATTTTGAAAACTTTTAAATTTCTTTACATGAGTTAAATCGGCTTATACATTGCTTAAGATTTAACTCATAATTGACTCAATAAGCCAAACTCATGACTCACATGTGGGATAGATAAGTCCTAAGTTTTGGGTCATTTAAAATGTGATATACATATTGTGATGTTATTCTAAGTTAATTAATTAACAATGTGACAAATTTGTAATATTAGTTAATTGTTTATTGGACTTTATATGTTATATCTATCTAAACAAATTTTTTAGTTTATTGGGTTAAATTTAAGACAAATGAACTCAGTACATATATATCAAGTTCATTTGGATTTCACGACTCATGCATGTGAACTATCAAGTCAATTTGAGCTACTTATGAGCTCTATCAAAAACATCAACTCACATCAAATATGAACTACGCCATGAACTAACCAAACTCAATTGAGTTAAGCCTAAGCTAATCTTAGCTAAGCTTAATCCCACTCATTTTTACTCCTATTTATTAATAAAAAAACTCATACAAGTAGTTCACTCTTTCATCTTCTTCTTTCTCTTCCAAAATTCTTCAGCTGAAATGAACTATAACTTATAAATTTGGCAATTAGTTAGGACATCATGGAAAAACTACAGCCCAACTCTAGGAACCTATCCCCATAAAAATCAAACTTTAAATGGCAAGGCAGCAATATCTTTGCTAAAGAACATTGGAACTTTTTAGTTGCCCTCACAAACCATTCAAGAAAGTTCCAAATGAATCCCTAACATGAGTAAACACCTTTTCTCTTTCTTTTTCTTTTTTTTTTAGTAAACCTCTATTTTAGTCCCTTATAAATAAAGTTATTTATAATTTGGTCACTCAGATTTAATTTAATAAATTTGTCTTCCAAAGATCAAGATTAGATCCAATCTTGTCCCTCCATCTATCTTTTTGTTAATTGAGTGTTGATGTGTATTGTTTGTGTTGACATGACACCTTTGGTGCTGATGTGCCATATTTTACTTGTTCAAGTGGCTAAAGATAATATTATTTAAAATTATAAAATGTAATACCTCTTAGACTCTTAAATATAAACGCTAAAATCTAAACTTAAACCCCTAAAACCTAAATATTTAAAAGCCTAAACTCTATTCTTTGAACCCAAAATTCTAAATCTATGGAACCTAAACCCAAAGTTGGTTCCACATGAATGACATGTCAGCAACTCTTTTCTTTCATTTTCTGAGCAAAAATTGTAGGGATTAAATTAAAAACTCTTATAAATTATAAGGATTCATGAAATAATTTAATCCTAAATTTATAAACTCTAAATCCTAAATTCTAAATTCTAAACTTGAAACCCTAAACACTAAAATTTTAAATTCTAAATTCTAGACTTGAAATCTTAAATCTTAAATCCCCAAACCCTAAACTTATAAACCCAAAATTTTAAAGTTGAAACCGTAAATTATAAACTCTAAAACCCCAAATCTTAAAATTATAAACCCTAATCCTAAATCTCAAATTTTAAATTTGCAATCCAAAAATCTTAAACACTGACCTTGAGTTAAAAAGGAAAATAAATAAAATTAAAAGTTAATTTTATTACTATTATTTAAAAAAATAAATATTACAACAGATGATCATATCTATTGGGAATTGATAATTGAGAATAAACAGTTATATTTATTGAAGGCAGAGAATTATGTCTGTTATAAAAAGATAGATGTGTCTATAAAAATTTAATAAATACAACTTTTTAAAAGTGCCTTTTCATATCTATAAATTAAGAATTTCGAATTGATTTTAGAACAGACATTCACTTTTTCTAAAAACAAGGGCTTTGTTGTGCCTTTGGATAACTTGCTTTTGATACAAAAATAATATTACACTAAATACAGTATAATTTCACACCTCAAAATCATATTTAGTTGTCTTCATATATATATTTTTTTAACAAATGATACATATCATAACTCCTAAAATGCATGGTCAAATGTGGCATCTATTCAAGTTTTTTCAAGTCTATGTCTGATGGCATACATAAACCTGTGAATAGTCTTATTTTCTCGGTCCATTTTTTACTAGAAACTATTTTTATTGATCTTAGTTGTTTTTGTTTCAATTAGTTATCTTTTTTCTTTTTTCTTAATATGAAAACCATTAGAGAGTTAACTAGGTCTTGCACCGTCTATGTAAGTAAAACATTTGAATTAGTTCAAAAGTTTTCCTTTGACTCATTAGAAGTGAATTCAAGCACGAATTGACTTGAATTCAAATAATTGAATCTCAGATTTCATCTAAATAAGCTGAGAATAATTATTGAATTCATATTACAAGAAAATACATGATTACTGGCGAATTTTTATCAATGGATAGTGATTCATTCGTAAATATGTTTAATATCGAAGACTTGATTGCTAATATTAAAAAAATTCTCTATCAATTACTTTTATTGACGAATCATACGGATCAATCTGTCAATAATTTCGACAAAGAATTTTTTGCCAACAAGCATGAAATGGAACCATCAATATTTTGACGGTCAAAAATCATTTAACGCTTACAAAAATTTGCGACCCACATAAGGAGCATAGAGGGATAGCTTTTCACACAGTTACCGATAGATTAATCTGTTGATAACTACTTAACACTTAAAAAAAATTCATGCCCTATTTGAACATTGTGTAGGCATCCATAAGAGTGTAGTATTGCGTGGTTACCAATGGATAACATCCATTAGTAACTACTTTGAATAACACCCATTTACCTACAGATTAAATCCATCAGTAAATGGTTTTAATTTAATGAAACACTCCATATCACTAAATTCAATGGGCTTATTGACAGATCATTTTCATTGATAAACCTAATATTTTCTTCTTCTACTTTTTTCTCTCCTCCCCATAGTGTTTTTCAAATTCAAGCAACTTTTTGGTGACGTTCCAACTACATTCAAGATCTTTGTGCAAATTCTGATAAGCCTTGCTGTTTTTTGCGGTTAAGGTCTATTTTCTCTCTACTTTTCACTTCTTTCACCTCTCATTCTAACATTCCATTTCTCTATGTTTTTAGTGATTGTGGGAAAGATTTGATAAAGTATTCCTTCTTTTTAACTTTATCCTTTGTTATTATTAAGGTTGGTAATACTTCTCCTTCTAATTTATCTCAAAGTATAAGTATTTGAAATTAACATAGATAATTGAAAAGGTTATGCTTACATTTTGATGTTATTGAGACTGTAAATATTGGCATTAGGATAGATTAATTGATTTTCTATCTTAATTATATGCTATTTCGTTGTTTATAGCACTTTCTATTAATTGGGATATTATCCTTAGTAACATTAAGTTTCAAAAATTAAAAAAAAAAAGTAATGTTCTATTGGGGATAAATCCCTTTTAACAAAAAGAAATTCAACATGATGCCAAGGTATATGTCCTTTGGTAACATAAAAATTTAAAAATTTTTAAAAATAAATACTTACTGAGAGACCAATCCTTCAATAATAAAAAAAATTCAACACACTACTAAGGCATATATCCCAAGGTAATTCAAAAGTATCAATTTTTTTTACTTTACAGAGAGATGTCTCCCTCAATAAAAAGAAAATTTTCTTTTATTAAAATTAAATTTTAACAACAAGAAAATACAAATTATCTATTACTTTTTTTTTAGTTTTACCGATGATTATCCCTTGGAAAAATTACATGACTAAGGTGGATTTTACCAAGGGATCTTGTCCTTCAAAAAATATTATTTTTAAAAAATTGCATTTTGCCAATGGTTTGAGCGATCAGTAATTGGAATCTTTTTTGTAGAATAAGTTGTCATTGTTTAGTTAATTTTGATTTTATAAAACATGTGTAATGTGTAGATCAATTAACTAATCTCCTCATTAAGTGATTGCTTTGGGTTTAAGGTTTAGGATTTAGGTGTACTCCTAAAATGACCTTAATACTTAGGTCCCTTGATTACACTTTAGGGTCTTTATCCTCTATGTTTAATCAAGATGTCAAACCTATCAAATTGACTCCATTTTATTGTTTGTGTTCTTGTTTCTCTTTACTCCTATTTAACACTATCTATAAAATTTTTGATATGTGAAGAGTGTTATTATATAGTGTACTTCTTTTAATCATTTTCAAATTTCAGTGTGAAACTCTAAGTGCTTTTTTTTTTTTAAATTTTCTTTCTTGAAAATTTAAAGTTTATGGTGAGGGGAGGTTATTCTAGCTATTCTAAGTTCAAGGCATGTCACAAGTCTTAACAAGAGCTTTAATATTTATAGATTGCCTATCAAAAGTGAATACTTCTAGTAGAGTAATTAGACCCTAAGCCTTATAAGTAAAATACTTCAAATTTTACTAGTTTAACCAAAACTCTTTAACACTTAAATGCTTTCTACACTCAAAGCTTTTCGTTTTTAATAAGAGTAAGACTTTGGAAAACTAATGATGGTCAAAGAACTCTTGCATTTAATTATACATAACTTTACAGGTAAATTTATAAGAGTTTGGACACAACGCACACAGCACATAATGGCTATACACGCAAAAGATCTAACGTACGGTCTATTCTCCTGCTATACCATCCCAGCCTCTTACTACCAAACTATCAATAATGGCTATACACGCAAAAGATCCAATGTAAGGTCTATTCTCCATAGAAGATGATTTCAGATTTAATTTCTATCAACAATTGAACTACATCTTGTTCTATAATTGATCCCAATCCAAAAAGAAACTTATAAGAGTTTCAATTAATTTTATAACTTAAATACTTGCATTGTTACAAAATTGGACAAATCTTTCAACTTTTTGATATTGGGTAACTTTCTTTTTATAAAATAAACTTTATTTTCTGAGATTCAGATTGTATTATTTCTTTGTGTTATATATTATACGACATCATCAAAATTCAGAAGCAGATAAAGAAAAAATCATTATGATTTTATATTAAAAAGTTAAAAAATTCTAATTTAATATGTAAGAGACATGTAATTAACTAATGCCAATTAGCCTTTTAACATAAATAAATCATGGGATATTAAGGCAGTGGATATGGTTATTGGTGAGTGATTTGAACAGTATTGACATAGTTTCACATCCTTTCTCCAGTATTTGTACCCAAAAAATAACAAGATATTTTCTCAGTTCATATTACATTGAATATTTGCAATCAAAATACACTGTTTAGCAACAGAAACCTACACCAAATGTAAGAGACCTGGGTTCGGAACTGATAAACTAAAGTATGATCCAGAATAACTCCAAACGAAAGTGGCCTCTTAATCCAGCTGAGAAGACAAACCCCACCGGCAACCCTAGACATAGCCAACTCCGAAGGTTGCAATAATGCGGCCCTAGGTCAAATTGACACGTTAATGAGAATATACGCTGCTGCGGCACCTCTTTTAATTCTCGTCGCCAATCAAATTCTGAAACATTGATCGAGTGATAGAGGGAGAGAGAGAGAGAGAGAGAGAGAGAGAGAGAGAGAGAGAGAGAGAGAGAGAGAGAGAGAGAGAGAGACTGACGTGACGTTGATGGGGCTGCAACTGTACGGGCTGTTACTTATGGGAGAGAGAGAGAGTGAAAAAGACAAGCGATGAACACGGAGAAGTGGATCCAATTCGCCCACGCTCCTCTCCATGTTATGACATCTTCCTCGGACTCATTTTTTATTTACTATTATTATTTTATTTAACCAAAACAAACGAGAGCATAAGCTGAGATGATAATGAAATGCTAAGCGATGCCATCATTGTATCTTTTTATCGGATGTCCCCGAAGGGACTGTATCTTTTTATTATATAATCATATTCCATGCGTGCATCACCCATTCCTTTGACCCTCGGCTTGGGTTTTGAATTACCTTTTCAATCTTTCTGGTACAACCTCAATTATTATAAAATATTATACAGTAATAAATTAAATTTTTTTTAAAATTTTAATGTGGCTTTTGAAATTTCCAAAAAACTTTTAATCTTCAGGTTTTTGGTTGGTTGTTTCTACTTCAGAGTTTGCTTCACAAGAAAAAAGAAGTTGGATTCTCAACAGTTGGATTTCTACTTTTAGTAACTTTAGTTATCTTCTTATAAATTGGAGAATAATTTTTAACAGTGAGATTTACTATCTTTCTTTATTAATTTTTTAATTCTTTAAAAATATGTTTATTTTAAAAATTTAAATTATTTATTTTTTATTTTAATACTCTTTTATTTATTTTTATAATTTAATATATAAATTTTATTTTTATTATTTTTTTCTTTTTTTCTCATTTAAAATTTTTTACCTTAACAAAAGAGTACCCTTATCCCTTTTTTTTAAAAAAATGCTTACTGCACAAAGAAAAGTAGTTCGCTGTGCGTGTTAACTGAAATAGCGAAAATTTGAAACGCACAGCTTCAAATTTTTCTTATTTCTATTAGTACGCAAAGCGTAGTTCTTCTTTGTACTGATATCAATTCTTTTTTTTTTTACTTACTGTACCTCTACAGTTATTTAGGGAATTTAGGTCTAAAAAAAAAGATATCAGAGAAATTCGTTAAAAAGAAGAATAAATTTATATTTTAACTCTTTATAAATAAGATTATTTTTAATTTATTATCTTATAAATTTAATTTAATAAATTAATCCTCCAATGATCAAATTCACATTCAATTCGATTGCTCCATCTACCTTCCCTTAATTAAATGCTTATATGTATTATTATGTGTTGACATGTCATTTTAGGTGCCAACATTGTGCCATTAGACGTTAATATGGTAGAATATAATAATATTTAAATTATAAAATATAATATTAAAATTGTAAATTTTAAATTTTAAATTTTAAAATTATAAATTCTAAAATTTTAACTTTTAAATTTTAAATCATAAATTTTAAAACATTATTTTTTAAGCTCTAAACATTAAAATCTTAAATCTTTAAACTCTAAATCCTAAACTAAAAAATACTAAACCTTATATTATAAGCCTTAAAACTCTAACATCTAAATCATAAATTTTAAGCTTTAAATCTTAGTATCTAGGATTTAGTTTAAAATTTTAGGGTTTTATGGTTCAGTATTTATAGCATAAGGTTTAAGATTGCATTGTTTTAAAATTTAAAAATTAGAGTTTTAGAATTTAGGGTTTAGAAATTAAGGATTTGAGTTTAAAATTTAAAATTTAAGATTTTAAAATTTTAATATTTAGAGTTAAAATTTTTAAAAAGTATCACATTTTTTAATTTTAAATATTATTATCTTGAATCACATCAACAAGTAAAATATGCTACAGCACCATATGATGCCATGTTAGCACAAAACGGTATATATCAACACTCAATGAATGAAAGGTAGATGAAGGGACGAGATTGGATATGATTTTGATATTTGGATGACCAATTTATTAAATTAAATTCATAAGTGACTAAATTATAAATGGCTTTAATTATCAGTGTAGGACCAAAATAAGAGTTTATTTTAAAGAAAAATTAATTACAGTAACAAGCTATGTACTATGAAATTTTTAGATTTCATAATTTAATTTATAAGACTTAATAAATTTAATAATTTATATTCTTTCATATAAATATTTAATAAGATTTCATTCATAAAAATAATATTATAAATTTTCTAAACAGCAACTAGGTCAGCCCTTTCAAACACAATTCTCTTACTGTTTTTTTTTTTTTTGGTAACCATAGGTCTCTTACAATCTAATAATTATATACACAATTATGTACACAAACTATAATATTATTGCACAGGATTGTGTCCAGTATTTTCTCCGAAGAAAATCTTGGCCCCCTCTTCTCCCCAAAAGCACATTAAATAAAATATAAATTATATATATATATATATATATATATATATATATGTATATAGTTGGTTTGACTCCGTGTAAGTATAGGAACCACTTGTATATTCAGGTAGACTGTAACGAGAAGAGATCACTTGGAAAACGACTAGCAACTTTTATATATTGAGAATGAAGGTGGCCCATTGAGCCTAAAGTTGACAATTACGTTTGTCAGTGAGCTTGAGCTTAACCATGTTTTGAACTTAGCGGCTTAGCCCATGATAACACAGCTCAGTCTCAATCTCAATGGCACAAGAGAATATTGAAAAATTATAAACTCCCACAGTATATATAGGCTTCCAGCTTAATTTTTAAGTCACTCGATTGATCTTCACTTGACAAATGAAAAAAGATAGGCTAAATCCATTTATATTAAATATAAGACAAAGGGGCAGTGAAACATAGTTGATGACTGGGGAAGTGAGTGAATGATTTAAGTAAGAAAAACTGTGATAATGAAACTTGAAAGAGTCCAAAAGGGGGAAATTAGGGGGACCGATGAAAGTGAAAGGAATGGAAACCCTAAGGTGGAAGGAGGAGGCACACCCTTCTCACTTGACATATTTTGGCAGGGGCCAGGGGTCAGAGAGAGAGAAGCAGTGACAGGGGCTGTCAATTCCGCCCCCACTTTGAAAACGCTTGTAGAGGACGCAACACATCTCCAAATCCAACATCCTAAAGGCCACCCCCTTCCTCTCATTGGTAAGTTTACCAGTCCCCAAATCTGATTCATAGTTGCTATTATATTCTGTTTCAGAGATGAACTGGGTCAGCAGAGAGGCTTTAAGTTTTTGTTAAATTTGGTACCCAAGATTATGACGGATAACTGTTGTGGATATTACGCCTCTCTCTCTCATTGACAGATCTTAAGCACCAACCAGTCTCCTCCCTCATTTATTACTCCAGCAAACTCAGCAATAGTGGAGCACACTCTCTATATATACCCAATCTACCTCCTTCACTCTCACTTCTCAACTTCTTTTCTAAACCCTTCTTCAGCTAGCTTCTGTTTAATTTGGGAGATTTTCTTGCTTAATTTGTTCCATACTTTTTCTTTTCTATGCTCACCCCTTACTTCATGCAACAGTTCTTCGTGTTCTATATATATATATATCTATATACACATATATATCTATATAGATATATCTATATATATATATATATATATATAGATATAGATATATAGATATATCTGTATAGATATATATGTGTATATATATATATATATATATATATATATATATATATAGAGAGAGAGAGAGAGAGAGGGAGAGAGAGAGAGAGAGAGATCTATCAGTTCATCATTACACTATTAAGTGGGTCTTGCTTGTTTCGTTGGCTTAATTACAAATGGGACTGAGCTTTATGAGACAAATATCTTACCCTTCCCCGTTATCCTTTACTTATACTCCAATATTGGTTGTGATTTAGGGTTAGGGTTAGGGCTGGTCTCTATCTCCTAGCTATTCTTTTTCAACTTCAATTTCTCCAGATTCTTTTCCCCTTTGTCTCTTCTCTTTTGCATGGCCTACTTAGTGATCGGGATGGTGATCAAAATGAGACGTCTAAAGATAAACCAGCCATTGTTTGCGGATGCAGCATCATCAAGATTCACAATCTTTAAAGCGGTTAACTTGATTTGTTTGGGTGTGGTCCCTAAGTATTGCTCCAAACCAATCAGCCCCTTCGATATGAGAATCTTGATGATGCTGCAGCGGCAATAAATGACTCATACTATACTAGCAGGTGATGCTTCCAGATCCCACTACCCAATTTGTCCTATCAGCTTGCAAAAGAGGTGATCCCAAACAATTATGCAAGTTGAATGATGCATGTATCCTTCTCTTTTCTTGGGAAATTACAGAAAATTAGTTAGATAGTCCAGTACTTAAAACACTGTTTATATTGCTTTTATTGTCCTTTTTCTTTAATTTATCAGTGCTATTTAGTTTGATAGAAATAAGGCTTTATATATTGTTGTATAAGTACTATTTAGTTGCTCTTAATTGAAATTATACATGGTTGAGGCCTTGTGGAAACAGTTAATTGTAGCTGAAAAATGTTTGATTTAGTAGATAATGATACATGCCATTGGGCTATGACGTAATGTACTGCACCACTTTGCTATTTGGAGGTCTCATATTCAGTGATGATGAAGTTGGGTCCTTTCCCTGCCTTTCTTGTAGCATTTGTACCACTAACAACTGCAAGGCTCAGCAGGTATGTCTGTACCATGTTGGAACTTTGTGTAGAAATCATTCAATGCTCTTATTTCATGGATAATTGTTGTAACAGTGTTACTCTTTTCTCCCCTATTCTGTAACAGTGTTACTTCTTTTCTAAATTTTGATCTTCAGATCAATGAGCAGCTTCTTTTTTTTTTTTTCCCCCACTTTTACATGAAGTACTTGGAATATGCAAGCTGCACAGTCAGACACTTTTTATACTCCTGTACCTGGAAAATATAGTTGTTGCTCCTCAGTGGATGAAAATATCTCCTAATGGGATTGTGCATGTGCTGTAATTTTTTCAAAAATAGTAAGTTCTTCAATTCCTTTTGATACTTTTTCAGATTTGGCCTTTTATACAGGATGTAAGAAGACTTCAGACTTTTTGTGGCTCATCAACAAAAGAACAGAATATACATATATAGTATAAATTCCCAAATCAATTACATTCTAAGGAAGGCATTGCTTCTATGGCCTTGGCCATTTTATGGTTTAACATCATTGACTAATTGTTAGTGTCTTAAATGATCCAATTTAGTTTTTAGTCAGGTTTGAATTTTGTTCTTTCTTCATCTTAGTGGCTTTTTTTTTTATTTCTTTTTATTTTGCAGTTGAATCTACACTACAAATAAGAGAAAATGCTACAATATAGTAAAAGAAAGAGAGGAAATCACAGTCAGAGAAGAGCAAAGTTAGAGTTCTCTATCCAGTCTTACTCATTTACTTGACATTCCAAATCTGGCTTTGTCATTGACTTTTCTTTATTTTAGTGATTTTTTCTTTTATTTCTATCCATTTTGCACCTGAATCTATACTATAAGTTAGAGAAAAAATACTTCAATATAGTAAAAGATAGAAAAATAATCACAGTCAGAAAGGAGCAAAATTAAGGAATCTCTATCCAGTCTTACTCATTTTCTTGACATTTAAAATCTGGCTTTATCATTAGCTTTAATTTTATAATTTAAAAAGTTGTAAGCTAGCACTTCTGCTTATTTCTCTTGCTGTAAGGCTCTTCTCAAAAGCACAAAAAGGATATATAACTAATGGACATGTTTGAATTCCGTTTGTGAATAATATTAATAGAAGCTATTAACCACGGGATTATGTATAGGTTGAGTGTGTTGATGTTCAATATAAAATGGAGTGACTAAGCACCAGATCTGGCTAGGATCTTATTCAAGCATAATCTCTTGGGTTGGTTGCATATTAATTAAATACTGCCCATGTGAGATTTCTTTTATAATATATACTAAATGAAATATTATAATTTTTACAAATTATATATATAGGAAATGATTTATCTGCTATTTGAAATATGTGAATTTGGTAATTTTTTTATTACTTTGAATGAAGTAGCATTCACATATGTTAATAATGGTGGGATTTCTTTTTCTCTTGTTTTGTTAACCACTTCAATTATTTCTTCTTTCTAAAATCATGATGATATTTTAAAGAAAAATAATAGAAGATCCAGAACTATATATAGTATTTAAATCTTTTGATCTTCCAATGTAGTTAAATTTCATTCTATTTGGACAGGACCACGTATACATGTGAATGTTTAATGTCCAGTACTTTGATATTCTCAATTATTGGAAGTGCAGCAGTACTACCTGCAGAAGACTCTTGAGAAGCATTCAATTTGCATTTGATTTAAACAATTGAGAGTGCCTTGGCAGTACCTATGTGCTGTTGGGTCATTTTTTAAGTTTATGTCCACATTTGCCATTGCCCATCTTGTATAAATAATGTTTGGAGTTTATACATATAAAAAATTATGAAAATTTTTTTTATCCAAAAGTGTTAAATGTAAATTTAATTTTCTTTGGCATGTTTGCTCACTGTTATATTGTTTTTCTAGCAGCACCATTCAGTAATTTTGCCTTCACTAGAAAGGAATGGAATTTCATGAAAATTTCTGGGAAAGTAATTATTCTTTTATGATACAAAATAATTAAGGATGTTATTGGATGTAATGGCTGTAAGAATAAGTGGGTGAGAAACGAAAGTTAAAAATTAATATAATTTAAATAAATTACACTGATGTTCTTTTGCTTTATTTTTATTGCACAAACTTTATTGGAAGATATTTAAGACCTACATAGCCCTTAATTTTATTTTTCTCATTCAAATTAATTATTTGTTTTAACTAGATTAAGAGATCTTTTTTCTGCTTTAGATCAATAAAATTAAAATTTTTTAGTTAATTTGGTAAATTCAGCCTTCTTAATAAAATGGGATAATACATTTTTAATTATTTAATTAAAATTCACCTATATTTGTATACAATAGGGTCACAAATGAGTAATTACAATCACACAATTATTTATTCACAACAAGATATCATAAATTTGAATTACTTTTTAATTGTTTATTTAAAGATTACCTAAATATGAGTAATTATACTGACAAAATTATTTATTCACAACTTAAATGTAATTTGACTTTAATAAATTCATTTTCGTGAAGTCATTAGTTTCACTTTTCACTTTTGTTAAAATACTTATTAATTTGTCCGCATTTTTCATAGTGTACTGGTATTAATTATTGTTAAAATTTTTAATTTTCATAATTTCAGATTTTTAAAACTTTGCGGTAATGTTAAGTGAATAGTTACTTCTCTAATTACAAAAAAAAATTATCATTAATTTTCTCTTGGGAAGTGTACAGGTTGTGTATAAATAGTTTTGAAAATGTTTTTTTTAAACTACTTGATTATTTAATTTTATTGATTTAGAATAAAAAATCACTTACTTGAAGAGTACTTACTGTTTCTTCCTATTCAATAAAAATTCTTGTAAGTTTTTAAATTTAGAAAAAGTTTGTATAATAAAACTAAAATTCAAAGTAAGTCAAAGTAATTTATTCTAAAATCAGTAAATGTAATTCTGCACATCCAAAAAAATATTAAAAGCTTGTATTGCGTGCGAAAGAGACATCAGTCATTTGACGGCATGGTGCTTTCTTATCTATTGTGTGTCAAAATTCAACTCACAGTAAATCAAATTAAACTATAAATATTGGGAAAAAAACTCTAAAAGTTTAATTAACAAAACTTCTATGTGATGCCTTAAGAATATAAGATTTATAGGTTTCTGAATCTAAATTTTTATTACTGCTGATTATCAATTGTGAAAGTTAAAATGTAGAACAATCAAAGAATGGCTATTCAAACTATCTTATGAAGGACATTATATACAATATTAGAAAACCTTTCCATCAGCAATTGAAAAAATTCGCTGATACAACATCGAGAAGCTAAAAAATTATTAATTTTTGAAAGCAAAAATTTAGATGAGGGAAGACTATTACATTCTAATGATAGGATATACCACAAGTTTCACAATGATACTTACAAATTGTTTCCCAAGAAAGATTATGGATAGAGAGATGCGAATATAAATTTTATAAGTAAAGTACTTTGAATCTTATTAACTGAACTAAGTTTTATTGATAAAAGCTCATAAATTATGAAATCCAAGTATGAAACCTTTTTTATTTGCCAAAATTGCATCCAAAATACTATATAGATTTTTTAAAAAATTTCAATTATAAAGAATGGGAGTCCTATGGTATTCTAGCCTTATAATTGGCAAATTTTATGTTTAAATTATCTAAATTAGTAAATAAGGTAATATCTTTATAAAATGTAATAATTTTGTTTACCATGTTGGAGTACCCTCTCTAGTTTCACATGCCTTTTAGTTTTCGTTCTTCTAAGTCCAATATACTATTTTTGGTATGCTGGGAAAATAGATATATATGTGTGTATATATATATATATATATATATGATCTATCTCTATTCATTTGACATATAAAACAATGCAATTATTCTTTTATTTTTGGTTGAACTAATTGTTCTACTATTTTATAATTATTGGAAATCTGATGGCATTCTTTCTTGGTGGAAGCAACATATGAAAGACCAACAAAACTTTTGATAGGCCAATGGAAATCTATTAAAATGATAAGGTATTTGGCTATCTTAAAAGAATCATAATTACTTTAGCCATTTATTTGCTTAGTTAATTTTTTTTTATTTTAACAATTAAAGCACAAGACAAAATTACATTGCATCAACATTCACAACAACATGATCATTATACTTGATTTTAACTAGAGAATCAAATTCTTCTTATCGTTACTAGTTCAAATCACTATTCGATGTCCTAAAAATAAACCTTGAATGAGCTCATTTTAGTTTCGTCTCTTGAACGGCAGGCAACTTAAATAATTAGCAATATAATTAGTAATATATTCTTCAATAAGCATCGAATAAAGTGAAATCAACACATTTATTAAAAGCTATATGAAGATAAGATTCACACATTAAATCTTTATGACATGATATAATTCTTACTATATCATAATATCATTTTTTTACTTTAATAAAGTATTTTATGCTTTATTGATTAAATAACTTGATAAATTCTCAAATTGAAAATTTCTTATCATAATCATGTACAAAAATATTGATTTTATCATTAAAAGTGGTTTGATTAAATAAAAAAATTCAGTCCTACCCATATCCTCTATGAGCATTATATATATAATTTTGGTATTTAAATACTAAGAATACTAAATGGCGATTGCAAAGGCAAAAAAATTAAAGAGTATAGACGATCAATAATGGTAACCTTCATTAAAGGGGGAATCCAAAACTCAAAGCAATAAAGAGCACTCAATATCCATGAAGAAGAAAGTGAAGAACCCAAGAAACCTGCAAGAGCATACACAAGACAACAAGTACTACGCCGCATAATCTTTCACCTGTGAGTTGTGTCACTCGAGAAGTACAATAATTCAAAACATAAAGCTAGCCAACACTGAATGGCAGCTACTATACCTTTTTCAGCTTCCACTATAATTTAGATAATTGCAAATTAAAAGGGAGTAATACACAACAAAATTTATCAAAATTGTTTCTTTTTTTCGAACAATTATTAGCCGGAACTTCTAAGGACAGATGAAATATTGTGTTTCAAATTTTGTGATGTATGTTTACTTTTTAGTAATGCTATTTATTATATATGTGTGTGTGTGTGTGTGTGTGTGTGTGTGTATTTATCAAATGGCACTTGAACTGAGCTCAAATGGTAATCAAAAGTTTCCCAATAGACAGAAGGTGGTTTGATTCTACTCCCTCTAAAAAAATAGCTTTCATTTGACAAAGTCAAGTTGACTCTACTATCTCATTCTGTAGAATGATTTGCAAAAGTAACATGGGCTATGTTGGGTAATTTTTGGGTTTTCTCACTCTAAAATTGATGTGAAATAACCTCCACAACCAGAATTCTAATCCCATTGTTGGGTGACTTTTGGGCATTTTCACACCAAAATCTAACTTGTAAAGTGAGGCTTTCCTTTACATTTATACATCAACACTAAGCCCTTTCCACAACTGATATTGGATAACCTAACAATATATCCCCCCTCACACATCGGGCCTAACTTTGATTACTCTTCATCAACCTAATTCCCTGTCATTCATCAAGCTTATGGCAAGATCAACCGACACATATTAGACCCTCAATAGAAAGTTGTTGCAACCTAAGCTCCAATCCCTTACATGAAAGATGTGGGATAACCTCCACAACTAGACTTTGATAATAATGTTGGGTGCATTTTGGGTCTTCTAATCCCAAAAGTTAGCTCAAAATGTGAGGTATTCTCTCACACTTATTTACTAATACCCAGCCCGTTCACAAGGGATGTAGGACAACCCAACAATCTCCTCCTTCACCCTCTTCATCAACCTAATTTCCTAACATTGATCAGGCCCACTAGCAAGACTCGGCACATATCAAGTCCCCCATAGAGAGTTGTTATAACTTGAGCTCTAACCCTTTCGAATTGATGTGGGATAATCTCCACAATGAGAGCTCTTATACCATTTTGGGGTGACTTTTGTGCCTTTTCACCCTAAAAGTTAGTTTGTAAGGTGAGTCTTTTCCTAATACTTATATATCATCACCCAATACCTTCCACAACCATTGTAAGACAATCCAATAATTTATTTTAAAAAGAATGAAATTTGGTGTAGTAAAATAAATAATTAGAAGTCAGAAGACTTACATTTAATCTACTTAAAAAATATTTTAGTGCATTTTTTATATAAAATATTGTTCTAGAATCATTACTCTTTTTGCTTTTATTTTGGAAAAGTTATGCACCACTAAATACTACTTTTTACAAAATATTTAATGACTTAACATTCTTATTGATTTAGAATAAGAGAGACCACTTAGTATATTTATTAAGTTTGCCTATTCAATGAAAATTTTTGTAAGTTTTTACATTAAAGAAAAGTTTTATAGTAAAAACAAAATGTGAAGGAGAAGTAATTTATTCTAAACTAAATAAATTATGTAGTGCTGTATATCTGAAAATTATCAAAAGCTTTTATTGTATATGTAAGAGACATAAGTTATTTCATGAAATTTTCTTTCTTATCTATTTGGAAAACTTAGTCTTACTTATAAAATTATATTTAATGCTCAAAAAATTAAATAAAGTATTAGATACATTTCAATTTATATGATTTAATAAAATTAGCGATTTAAATTCTTTTAGATAAATATATAATCAAATTCAATTTACAAAAATAGCAAAGACTAAATCTATTTAGTGTCAAAAGTCAACTTACAATAAATGAACTCAAGCTTACTAAAACATGGACTCCAGAAGTTTGTGGTGCATTAAGAATAGAAGACTTATAGGTTTCTGAATCTAACTATATATTATTGCCGATTATCAATTGTGAAAGTCAAAATGTAGAACAATCAAAGAACCGCTTTTTCAAATTATCTTACGAATGATGAAAAAATCACATCATATACAAAATCAGAAAACCTTTACATAAGCAATTGAAAACCTTCACAAATACAAAATAAATCAAAAAGCTCATAAATTACGAATTAAAAACCTTTTTTGTTATAAAAACTTTATCCAAAATACCATATAGATTTTTTAAAAAATTCCAATGATAAAGAATGTGAGTCCTATGGTATTCTAGCTTTATAATTGGAAATTTTTTTTTATGTATAAATTATATATCTAAATTAATAACAAAGTTAAGATCTTTATAAAATGCAATAATTTTGATTACCTTATGTTGGAGAATCCTCTCTATTATTATATGTCTTTTACTTTTTGGTTCTTCTAAATCCCATATAATATTTTTGGTATTATGGGAATATATATATATATATATATATATATATATATATGATCTATCTCTGTTTTCATTTGTTATATGGAATCATGCAATTATTCTTTTATTTTTGGTTGCAATAGTCACTTAATTGTTCTACTATTTATAATTAAAGGAAATTCAATTAGATGAAAAGGCTATCATAGAAGAGTCATATCCTACTTAGGTAAATTTCTTTACAGCAACATTTAGAGAGGACAAAAACTACCTTACGTCAACATTTATGAAGACAATCATTATACTTTATTTTAATTAGAGAATTGAATTATTCTTTTCGTTAAGCGTTGGATGTCCTAAAAAAGGACCTTGAACGGCCTCATTCCATATCCGTCCCTTGACTGACACGTACCTTAAAGAATTAGCAATATATTTTCCAATGAATGTTGTGCAAAGTGAAAACAACACTTATTAAATGTCACACAAAGATAAGATTTATATATATTAAATTTTTACTATACAACCTTAACCCTATGGAACAATATGCTACTGCAGATATAAATAATATCTCCTTTTTACTTTAATAAAGTATTTCATGGTTACTTTATTGATTAGAATACTAAATTAATCATCAGATCGAATTTTCTTGTGATAATCTAAAACATAGGATTTTATTAATTATCAAAAGTGGTTTGATTAAATAAAAAATTTTCAGTCCTACCTATCTCTTCTATGAGCATTATATAACTTTTGTATTTTAACACTACCAATAAAAAATGGTGATTGCATAGGCCAAAAGAATACAAGAGTATAGAGGATCAATGAAGGTAATCCTTCGTTAACGGAGAATCCAAAACTCAAAGCGTTGAAGAGCACCCAATGCCCAAGAACAAGAAAAGTGAAAAACCCAAGAAACCGAGAGCATGCATGCGACAACTAGTACTAGGTTGCATAATCTTTAATCTGTGAGTTGTGTCGCTCGAGGAGTACAATAATTCAAGAACATGGAGCCGGCCAACACTGAATGGCAGCTCTACTATACCCTTTCCAGCTTCCACTATAATTTATAAACAGTTTTGTTATTTTCATCAATTAAATAATTATTTAAAAATGTAAATTATTAAATATTATATTAATTTGTAAATTTAAAATTTTAATTTAAGTTATAAATTAAAATGGATGAATACACAACAAAATTTATCAAAATTGTTTCTGCTTTTTAATATATATATATATATATATATATTGCTTTATTTTCTCTTATACTTACATATACTTACCAAAGATCTAATTAAGTAGAACGATTTGCGACAGTCACATGGGAAATTTTATGTAAACATCTATTTTCAAGTTTGTATTACAACTATCCAAAATCCAATGCATCACAAGACTGGCATGTCATAAATTTTCTTTACCTTTTCAATTGCAATATATGATATCTAGTGTGGGTCCAAAATTTTTTACATCTAGTACTCTGTTGTCACCTAAAGCACATGAATAGTTCTTTTTCTCTTTTATCACTCATATGGTAATTTTTATAAACTATAGTTATTAATTAGTAGCTTTTTACTTTTATTTTTTGGAACTTCAGTTCTTGTGATAATTACCAGCCCAGTCAATTGCTCAATTTAATTATTAGATGTGTACCCCCGATATATAAAGCAACAATGAGACCATAAGGATGTGCAAAAATTCTCCATCCGATCTGCATTCTTACTTGACCCGAACTCAATCTGTGATCTACATTTATATTGGTTAGTGACTTTTTTTTTTTTAATTCTTAAAACCCTACCCGAACCCAATCCCATAAAATGCATGTGTAACTCGTTCATTCAATCAAAATTGATTAATCTAAACTTAATCCATACATATAATGAGTCAAACTCATAGAAAAATTTTAAAACATGATTTTATTCAATTTAACTAACTTTTTGTCCAAAGCCGAGCACGCTCTTAATTGATATTGTCTTTCAAGATAGCAATTTTATATATTGGAGAACTTTGAGAACTTAACATCAACCATCAGTCACCGAAATTTTTACCCCATTCAAGCTCAAGGAACAAATTTCACACTGTTGCTATGAATTACATGTTCACAATTTTTTTTTTTTTTTATAATTCAGATACAAGTTAATATATGGCAGTATTCAAATTCAATTAGTTTTACTAGAACTAATTTTAAATAAAGACAACTAAATTTAGTATAGTTTATGTAAAAATTTTAAATGAATATTATATATTTACATAAATTGATTTGTGGAGGGTAGTTGGGCAACTTTTTACATTAGAAAAGAAAAGAGGCAACAACCAACTTGGTGGGCCTTTGCCTTGTGAGGGTTGGTGTATATGAGTATGTCCCATCTAATATTGGGTCAATTGGCTACAAAGCCGTACCTAGGTTACGTGATTGTCATGGCTGAAAAAGAACAGTGATGTACAAATTAGTAAATGATCGTATAAATGTTATGATGAAATAAATATTATCAATTAATTGCCCCCAATGAGCAAGAGGTATGTTACCAATAAGGCATGAACAAGAGGCACCCATTGCCTCCAATTGTTGAACCCAACGGTCCTATCTATGGACCACAAGATTGAAGCATATTTGAAAACGTTACACTTCCGTTTGAATAAGAATGTGAAATTGAATAAGGGCCCCATCATGTTCAGGAAACAACTGAGGAAAAGTAGTATTCTTACGTTAAAACTCATCTCGTGCTTTGGTGGGTGGGGAGATCATCAATTCTATGGTCTGCTTTGTTACACTGAAGTTGGAAGTTGTGGTTTGGGGTTAACAGATTTAAGTTACTAATCACAAAGAAAAAATTAATGAAATAAAAAAAATACATTTTAATGTGTTTAAAATATATTGAAATAACAAAATAAATACATGCAGGGAGCTATAAATATATATATATATATATATATATATATATAATGTTCAATATTTAAATGATTGTAATAAAAAGTAGCATATTATTTCAAGGAAGCCCTTCCTCTCATGAAACTGGAAGGAACCAATTCTCACAAAATCTATTTGAATTTTTAAAATTATAAATTTTACAATTTAATTTAAAATATTTAATATATTTAATGATCTAAATATTTTAAAAAAATATAAATAAAATTCAGTTTATAAAAATAATATAACCTTTAATTGGATGCACAACTACTTAATTAAGCAGCTGAATTTGTGTTCTTTACAATGAATTGGGCTCGTCTGAATTACTTTACCATATAAATAAAATACATTGATATCAATTCTTAACATAATTTAAAGATTAAAATTAAGATAAATCATTTAATGAAAATATATTATCACATATAACTTTACCATGTAGGATTGACAGAAAGATAGATGCAAATGCCGTCACGCAGGTGGTCGAGACATCTAATTACTTTTTTAATTTATTTCTACAATATATGAGATAAATTTTAGTATATACTACACTATATATTGTTGTTTTGGTGGAAACTATGAATTGATAATCAATAATAAAAATAAATTAGAGGGGGATACAGCATTTTGCAATTTAGAGTGCAGGGAGCAGCAGATGAAACAAGATGAGAAAAAAGAGAAGTGGAAGGTGGTCTCCAAGAAAGAAGAGCTCCACTCATCATCACCCTCTCCCACCTCCAACTGCAAGCCATCCTCCGCTAAAACTCAAACCATGGCCGCTGCTTCAACTTTTGTTGGGTTCTAATCGAAGTCAGAATACTGTCCTCCTTTTTCAACCCGTCTGTGTCTGTCAAAATTTAAACAGGAATGTTGAAGAAAACTTTTCAACGATTTGTAAAGAGACAAGAGAAGATTAAACATTCCTACGCTCGTAGACCATGCACCGATAGAAAGTCTAAACCATCCTGCTAAGCAATCTCAAATCCCAATGCATCTCTTTTCTTCTAAATCCTAGATGGTAAAGTGACGTGTCTTTCCTAAATAATGTGTCCTGATTTCAGCCTTTATTTATGTATCAAAGATCAAAATTAGTATACTTTACAAGATAAATTAAGCTCAATCTTTATAAAATGATATTTTTTAATATTAAAATTTTATTTTGATTCTTTAAAGATGGAGTTATTTCTAATTTGATCCTTAATAGATTAATTTTTTGAATCTAGTCCTCCACCATTTGACATGATCTTCAATTAAGTCCTTCCATTAGCTCCCTATTGAGAGAGTTATGTAACGGTGTGAAGTGACATGTTGACTTCAATGCTATGCTATGACAATCACATGGTAACCCCATCTAAAAGGCTACTACAAAAAACTTTAATATTACCGAGAGATAAATCTTTATGTAAAAATTATAAATTTGTTGATAAAAATCTTTTATGAGGAGTTTTACCAAAAAATTTATTTTTACCAAAATATTTATCCCTTGGTAATGTTGAAATTTCTTGTAGTAATGACTAAAGTAGAAGTTCCTCATCTATGAGGGATTAAAATTGAAATTTACTTTGTAAGCATAAAAGCAAACTAAAAAAAAATAACAAATTGTGAAATCTTAAACTTCAAATCTTAAATCTTGAATTATAAAATTTCAAACTCAAAATTATAAAATCTTAAACTCAAAACATAAATTGGAAAACCCCAACCATAAACCTTGAAACCCCAAACTCAAAATTGCAAAATTCAAATCCTAAATCACAAAACTCTAAACCTTAAACTATAAAATCCTAAATTTTAAATCATGAGATCCCAAACCTTAAATTATGAAACCCCAAATCCTAAACTGCAAAACCTCAAACCCTAAACCCAAGCTCTAAATCCTAAATTGTGCAATCTTAAAGCTTAAACCCTTAATCATGAAACCCTAAAATTGAATCCTAAATTACAAAATTCTAAACCTTAAACTATAAGCCCCAAACCCTAAATTATAAAACTCTAAGCCTTAAATCCTAAATTCCAAACTTTTAATTGTGAAACCCCCAATCACAAAATCTAAATTGCAAAACTTCAAATCCTAAACCCAAAACTGTGAAACCCCAAACCTTACTTTTGACTATCATTCAGCCAGTTTAGGGTTAGGGTTTTACAATTTAGGATTTAGACTTTCATAATTTAGGGTTTGAGTTTTGGGATTTCATACTTTAAGGTTTATCTTTTTCAATTTAGGATTTGGGATTTAGAGCTTTATTGTTTAAGATTTATGATTTAAAGTTTTGTAGTTTAGGATTTGGGATATGAGGTTTCGCAATTTAGGGTTTCAAGTTTCACAAGTTTTAGAACTTAGAATTTTAAGGTTTTGCATTTTGTGGTTTAGGATTTAGGGTTAGGGATTCATAATTTGGGATGTTAAATTTGGGGCTTGTAGTTTAAGATATTGCAATTTAAGGTTTGGGTATTGCGACTTATGATTTAGGATTTAGGGTTTGAGGTTTTGAGTCTTAGAATGTAGGATTTAGGATATAGGGTTTCACAAGTTAAGGTTAAAAGTTTGGGATTTTTCAATTTTACGGTTTAATATTTATTGTTTAGAATTTAGGATTTTAGGTTATTTCTTTTTTGGTTTCTCATAGATTGAGTTACATTTTTTTTTTTTGTGAAGTCTAGGCTATTCTCTAACCGGCAACCGGAGACTAATCCCCTTCGAGGTGGAGAAATCGCCGAAGTAGGCATGGCCTTACCTAATAAAGCCTTTTTCATATACATAGTCTGAATCGAACCCATGGCAGTATGCTTAAAGGACCCAACTATCTGTCAACTATGACAGGCTTTGTTGGTGATGGAGTTACTTTTATTTGGTCCCTCATAGATAAGATTACTTCTATTATGATATCTTACAAATGGGATTACTTCTATTTTAGTCCCTCACAAATAGAGTTACTTTTATTCTGATCTTTCATAGATATTTATGATTTTAGGGTTTAGGTTTCATAAGTTAGGGTTAAAAGTTTGGAATTTTTACAATTTTAAGGTTTAATATTTATAGTTTAGAATTTAAAATTTTAGGGTTATTTTTATTTTGATTTCTCACAAATGAAGTTACTTCTATTTTGATCCCTTATAAATAAGGTTACTTCTATGTTGATATCTTACAGATGAAGCTACATTTATTATAATCTTTAACATATAGGGTTATCTCTATTCCGATCCCTCATAGATAGTGTTAAGTTTCACCCAAAACAATGTCATTTTGATCATACTTAATGAATAAAAAATTTGCTACGCGGCTACTACGTCATACTGTGGATGTAGCAACTTCATTAACACATCAATGAAGTTAATATATCATGTTAGCAACTTTACATGCCATGTCATACTTAACGTGCCACGTCACACCATTAGATAACTCCCTTAATAGCTACTTGATAAAAGGACTTGATTAAGGGTCTTGTCAAATGGTAGAGGACCAAATTTAAAACATTGATCTATTATGGACCAAATTAGAAATGACCCAATCTTTTAAAAGAGATCAAAATAGGCTTTTAGTCTTTTTTTCTTAAAGATGTTAAGTATTAGGGGTGTCAAAATTGATTAAACTTATTGAGTTGGTCAAATTGCATCTTTTAAAAGGTATGAATAGTTTATGATTTGATAACGGTAGTAAGGGCACTTTTGATCTTTCTTTTTTTTAAAAGAATAATTTATTCTTTTAACTTTTAAGTTAAGCAATTCAATTCTTTTAAAATTACAATTGGTGCAATTTAGTCCCTTAACTTAAACTTTAATTTTGCTTTAAAAATTTTAATACCATTCATCTGATGTAAAGTTATTTGCTTTTTTATTAAGTCTTCAAACCTTAATTTTATGCATATCAATAACTTTTTTAATTAAGAAATAAATCACATAATAGTCATGTCACATTATAATAAAAAAATAAAGTTTAAGTCATTATCGATAAGACATATCAGATTAAAAAATAAAATCTAGTGGATGAAAGACTAAATTATTCAACTTCAAAATTATGAACTAAATTATTCTTTTAACAAAAATAAAGAGGTAAAAAATGCCCAACCGATCTAAAAGGAGGGTTTGTTCTTATTAAACACAGTCCTACCACTTCTATAAAATTAAATTTTATTGGATATTCTCTTAAAAGTTTTAGATTATTAAATTTATAAATTAAATTATAAAATTTAATAAATTAACACATAATAATAATTTTTTTGTGTATTTAATATAAAAAATTTTATAAGAGTATTTATTTGTATTAAATATGTTTATAAATTTGTGCAGAAGTGCTGATGGGTGTAATCAGTCCACTAGTCCCGTGGCGCAGAAAATGGTGATTTTTCAAAGAAATTAGTACCACTTTAATTAAAATGTAACTATTTGTTCTGGATTTAAATATCATAATTGCTTTTAGAGAATTAAATCTATTTTTGGGTGATGATTAATTCCTGATCTGAAAATAGTATCTTTAACCCTAAGCTAGGTTGAGCTCAAAAGGAAGAATGGATGGCCAAGAAAACAAAGCGGAAGAACGCAGCTATTGGACCCAACACAGAGAGACCATAACAAAGAGAAGTTAGCTTAGCTAGGTTAACAATGCACGCCTTTTACAAACTACTACGCTACGCTCTGAAAACAGCAAAGCTTCGCACCCAAACTAAATCATACTTAATTCTTACATAAATATAAACAATATTAAAATAAAAGAAGAAATAATATTACAGCTGGGAGAATTAAGCCGCCGCTTCCCCCCTCGGTGGCGCCGCTCTAAATATGAGCTCCAGATCAGGCGGCTTAAAGTACCCGTTCTTGGGCGGCTCCCTCTCTTTCGCCATGTAAACGGCCTTCTTCCTCGGAGCCGGCGGACACGCCACCGTCGCCGGTATCCGGCAACCGCTGTGCCTTGGCGTCCTGCAACCTTCTTCTACCTCCATCTTACTTCGTACCCAAGTGGTATGTAAGAACTAGGCAAGACTTCGAGTTTGAGGTAAACAATATTTATTTATAGATGTCGTACGATGAATTGGCAAGCATTAGCGGCTTGCTCCGGAAGTAGCTATTGGCGGCAGGGTTCCAAGTTCCAACTTTGACTTATCCAAACGTGCGGTGGAAGCAACTATGTTTGAAGCGTGGAATCTACGTGGCAAAAAGACCCAATGGTTTTTTTGTCTGGTGTGCTGGTGGGACCCGAAGGAATTTGCTTAGGATTCTGATCAACTCAGAATGGCGCCAGAGGCTTCAAGGCTTTGACTCTGGACCACACGTTTAGGTTTCAGAGGGATCGGGACCCACGGGCCAGTCGGTGATAGTGGGGCCCACTATGAGGGAGTTAGGTGCGATGCACAAAAGTGCACGTGTAAAGTGATCTTGCTCCTTGTTGTTTATCGTATGGGGACGTCACCGCCAGGGCCACGATCGGCACTGCACGTCAACATGAGCGTTAGGAACTAGGAAAGTGATTATAACTTTACCATATTAAATAAAAATTATAGATTTAAAAAATTAAAAATAATTTTACTCTATATCTACTGAAAATTAGTCTTATTTAAAAGAAAAAAATATTTAATAATTTTAATAAAAAATAAAATTTCTAATTTAGTGTAAATTAAAATAAAATTTTAATGATAAAAAGAAACTTCATAATTTTCTTAGAACATGTTATTACTGATAAACGGTATAAAAAGATTGATACTTTCAGTGAAACAAAATTAAACTCAGCCCAATCAGCATTATATATCAATACACTCTTACTCATTTTTTGGGCTTTTTTTTGGGTAGTTGAGTAGCTTCAGAAGGTTGGGCTTCTAATATGTACTGATAAGCCCATTGATGATAGTATGACTTTGTAAAAAAGGGGTCAATGGCCCAGCTAGTATTGCTCATTGAGCGTTCCTAATCCAAAAGACTATGAGAGTCTGCCAAAGAACGACCCAAGAAAATAATCCGTGCTAGACACTCATTTGGAAACAATCGTTTCTTATGGCCACTAATTCTTTGTCACGTAAGTGTCACTTTGGGTACGACTATTAAGAGCTATTAGTAAATTAGGTAGATTCGATTCAAATTTTTAATATTTGATTCCTAAAACTCATGAATAGCTTATTTATCAATTAAATGATGAAAATAATAAAGTAAATAATTTATTATATAATTCTATAGGCTCTGTGTTATATATTAAATTTAATTTAAGGTAAATATATATTTAGGAATATTTAATTTAAAATAAAATTTATTTAAAATTTAAATTAATTTATTAATTTTAATTCTAAAAATAATATCAAAATTAAACAAATTTTGGTGAACAAACTTGATAGCTCATTTATTAAATAAGTAGAGCTTGAACAAGCTAATATTCAAGTTAACTCAAGTTTCAACGACTTTCAATTAATCTATTTGTGAATACATGTCTTGGAATTGACTTTTTTATTTGGTTACTTTTAAATATAGTACATGAAAGATATATCAAACATATATTGCCATAAATAATGTTGTACTTTCTTATTGGTGAAAGTAAATGTCAAACTCTTCCCTTTATTTGAATATAAATAAAATCTTTATAAAATAGCTAAAATTTTATTTTTCTCTCATAATTATAATATTATTTTTGTAAATATAGGAACAATTTGCTACACAAGTGCAAATGAGTAAAACTACTTATTGTTAAGATGTCATTCTACATATAAAAAGAAAAAAAAACTCATTCTACTACTGTTTTGTTAAAATTGTTAAATAGTTAGATTGAATAAGTTCTTTTAAAATTAATTATTAGAGTCTTATTTGATGTAAATCTTATTTTACCTATTTTGACAACAATTTCTGCTTATTATCAAATTTATTACTCTTGATCCTTTTTTTTAATATTTTACTGCGATAATTATTTATATATTTATGAGCATCCATGAAAAAAATTATATAATCATACTAAGCTCGAACAAGAACAACCTTAATCAAACTAAGTTTAATTACTTGAAACGATGCTTGGCTTGAACTCAGTAAAAGTTCACAAATATATGATATTTGTTCGAACTTAGTTTGATTATATCTCTTCTATTGTTGCCCAAGTTTTTAGGCTCAATCTATGTTCTAGCCCAATGTTTCTCTCTTAAATGGACATATCTTTAACTCGGATTATAGATAACAAATAATTTGAAGTAGTTGTATCCTAATAGTCACTTTTTCTCAATTCATGGATTTTAATCGACTAGCTATACATGGCTATTTGAACAACTTGGGCTTATCTCATACACTGAACCATAACTTAAGCCAGTTGGGTCCGCCAATTTGCAATCTAAGCATTTTTGGGTGTTAACAATTATATATATATATATATATATATATATATATATATATATATTATATTGGTACAAAAGTAATTACAGCACCAAACACAAAAAAAAACTAGATGTGACCTCGGGAATGACTCCCCATCATGTCCCTCCTAATGATCTTCCTGAGTTGCGGTGGGATAACTTCCAGGACATGCATGCGATTTCTAAATTTCCACCCCATTCTGGCCAGTTTATCAACAGCTGTAGTAATTTTTCGAGAGATAGGGCTGATCTCTACTTTCTGTTTTTCTTCAGCCATCCCAGTATCTTTGTTACAATTGCTCCCTCCTCTGTATTAAGCTGGTTGAGCCCTTTGATTTTCCAACAGCATCTAGAGAATCCGATTCAAGAATTAGTTGCTTCACCCCTTCCTTCCACGCCAGCTGGGGTCCTTGAAGAATGGCTCTAAGCTCAGCTTTTAGGATTGAACCTCGACTTAGATCTCCCGTGAATGCCTTAATGAATCTTCCTTTATCATCACTGGTGATGCCCTCGGTAAATTTTCTTTGAGATTCTGGAAACCATGCTCCGTCTACATTGAGTTTGTTCCACCCCGTAGATGGTTTGGTCCAACTTCCATATACATTTCATTGGGAACGCCAGTGGTTTTTTGGTGAGCCCCTCCATTTCTGCTCATTCAATCTCTTTCACTCTAATCAGAATATGCAGTACATGATCGTGCTCACGAGGGTTTTAGTTTTGAAATACTCTATCATTTTTTAGCACCCAGAAGGAATGAATGGTACTCCAAATATTATTTGACAATCCAACTCTTCATCACGTTCTATCTGTGAACTCGAATTCCAATTAATCCAGTCATGCATTTGCAGTTTGAAGAATTTGCCACAGTGCCCCAGATGAAGCAATCTTTTCAAGGACTCCGTAATTTCGGAACAGTCTTTGATAGCATGCATTATAGTTTCTTCACTAACATGACATTTTGGGCAATAAGGGTTATCTGATAAATGCATCTTGAACCTTCTCCAGTTTGTTTAAAGACGCTTTTTGACACAGAGCTATAAAAGTGTTTTAATGCGTTCTAGCCCTTTAAAAGTCCAGATTCTCCTCCAAATCGGTTGCGCCTTAAAAAAATGATTGCCATGCACCCAGAGGTAGGCTAAACCCATTGAAAATTCTTCTGTATTAGTAAACCTCCATTGACACCTATCTTCCTCTTCATTTGGAGATGGGGGCTTTATGTTAGCTATTTTTAGAACAAATTTCTTCTGGAAAGTAGTTCTTCAGAACTTGCCAATTCCAACTTTCCCTAAGCAATTCTATCACCCTTTGATTTCTCATTCTATCATCTAAAGGAGGGATTACATAATTTGCCAGAGACTCACTTCCTTGAAGCTATATATCCAGCCAGAATTTGATATCAGTGCCCATGCCAAGTTTCCACGTTAAACCCGGTTGGAATTTCTCCCACACATGCGTTATTCCTTTCCACAAATTTGAGGCCTCCGTTTGGAGCTTCACTCTTGGAATCCACAGCTATACCTAGCTCTAACCACTCGAGCCCATAAAGCCTCTTTATTTTTTATTAGCTCCCAACTATTCTTCATCATGAATTATGTAGAATGGACAAAAAATAAGGCACACAAAAATCTGTTCACTAATATCAAAAGATCATAATAAGTTTGTATATTGGGGATGGGTACAATGTTTTTAATAAACATTAAATCTTAATTCCACTATAATTGAAATCTAACTAAATAGAAATTTTATACTAAATAAAATCTTATCTCTTATAAGGATAGAATAACTTAAAATTAAATAAATATAAATTCTTAAATGATAAATTTCTAATAATTTTAATTCTTAATTATTTCTCAAATAATAAATCTAAAATTTTAAATTATAAAATAATTAATAATTACATAAAATATAAATTTCATTATTATCTTCTACATTATTTTTTCTTGGTTAGAGAAAACTTGATCGAAGCATAAGGGATAAATACTAGGTTGCCTGTGGTAATGGAACAAGTGACGACAATAATTGGAGGAGAATAACTTTTGGATTGTCAACCTTTTCGATAAATCATGAACTGAATGGGGAAATCAACATAAACTTGTGAAGGCTTCAGATTAATAACATTAGTATTATTAATCCTTTCAGTAGAAACCTCAAAAGTTTCAATTGGAACATTATCAACAACATCAGTATTATTAATCTCAGCTTCTATATCCACATCTTCAATCTTGGCTTCTTCATCGGTCTTAATTTCATATTCTTTAACCTAATCATCATATTCTAAATCAAACAGAGGATCACAAGGTTTTTCAATTTCATCCTTCAATTCATCTTCAACACCTACAAGAAACTCTTTATTTTTTTCAACTTCTTCACCAAGATATAATTGTAGCTTCTAAAATATATCCTTAATCTTATCTAATTGAGTTTCCAACCTATCACAATGTTCTTCATTGCTCTTCACTGCTGATGGCTTAAAAAATGAATCATAAGATGAATAAACATAATCTTAATAATATGATGACTTCCAATAGTAAGTATAAGTCGTTGATCCTCTTTAATCATAGTAGTAATCATGATATCCATAGTTAGAAGAATGGTAAGTTATAAAGGTCAATGCAAGTCAAAATTCCAAAACTTCATGAAGAATACCAAAAGCATAAACCTGAGATAAATTTTTGACAATCAAAACTTGTATTTTGAGTAATGGCCACAAATTTCAAGCTAATATTAAAAGAGAGGAAAAAATGAATGTGGCATGGCCGATTATGCGAAGGGAAGTGTACAGAAAAAAATCAACCAGCAATAGAATTACGATAGAACCTGGCTCTAATGCCAAAATTGATGTAAAACGGACAGAAAATAAGACACATAAAAAGTCTATTCTCTAAATAATATCAAAATATCATAATAAGTCTACATATTAGGAATTGGTACAATGCTTTAAATAAGTACTAAATCCTAATCCTACTAGAATGGAAATACAACTAAATAAAAATTCTAAATTAAATAAAATCTTATTCCTTACAGGGATAAGATAACCTAAAGTCAAATAGATAATAAACTCCTAAATGATAAATTCTCAATAATTCTATTTCTTAATTATTTTTTCAAATAATAAATCCAAAATTTTAAATTATAAAATAATTATAATTACATAAAATATAAATCTCATCATCATCTTCTACATCAATGAAAGCTTGGTTGACATGCTAAATATGTCTCAACCCTAAACCTCTTTTTCTTTTTGGAATGGACACATTATTCCACTTCACCAAGTGTAGCCTCCTTTTATCCAATGTGCTTCCCCACACAAAACTACAACAATGTTTCTCTATTTGCTCATATGTTTTTGCAGGCAGCCAAGTTGATTGCATTGTATAATTAGGGAGAGTCTCAAACATTGCTTTGGTCAAGGTTAGTCTTCCTACCATGGTGAGAGTTCTTTCTTTCCAAGCTAATAATTTGCTTGCACTTTTTCTAAAATATGGTCAAACTTGTTTTTCTTTGTGCCCTCATGCATGTTGACCCTCAATTTTTAGTTTTTGAAATTGTCATCAACCTAAATTACTTAAGGTTTGATTGGATACTTAATTAAAAATAAATTATGTTTCAAGATTAAATTTGAGGGTTGATTATATTTTAAGGAAGGTATTAACACCCTAAATGCCCTTTCAATACCAAAAATGATCTAATTAAATTATCTTGATTAATTTACATTCATTTTTAAAAAAATAAAAAAAATTTTAAAAAATAATCCCTGTCAATTCTAGATCAAGATTTTTAAATAAAAATAATTTTGAGAAAAATCTTTTTACTATTCCAAATCAGAGTTTTTAGAACAATTTTAAAAAAATTTCCTTCCTATTCTAGATCAAAAATTTTAAGAAAAAATTGATTTTAAAAAAATCCTCAAAATCACTAAATTAGGCGCATGTGCTATTTCCTTGAATCTTTATAGTTGCACTTAAAAGAAATAAATTCTAATATTTAAATTCATCCAATCAAATTAACCAAAGTTTCAAATATATCATTGTATTAAACATAATTACAATTTGAAGTAATTAAAATTCAAAGCTATTAAAATAAAAATAATAGGCCATAAGACTCTCCTAGTAGATCAACTTTAGAATTTGCTAAGGTAAGATTCACAAAGCAACCCAAGATTGGACCAACATTCAAAAAACAATAATTTAACTCAAGAAAACTTCAACAAATTTCAGTCCAACCAATACAAATTTGAAAGTATAAATTTAATCTAATCTTAAAACAAGAACTAATAATCATTATGAAATTCCAAGCAAGAATAATCAATTAATCTAAAAATTGCACAATGTATTCCATGGCCAAAAATCAAGACAGTAGTATGCACAAAGCTTCAAGAACTATACCTTTTCAACCATTGAACTTTAAATAAGAGTGGTGCTCAATTTGAATGAAAGAGACCCAATTAGTAGACACTAGACAGGGCTTAGTGAAGCTGATGCAACTAATTGTGCCAACTTCTATAGCAACGGCAAGGGTGAATGGCACCACCACGGCTAGGTTTCGAATGATGGCCCTTCAAGGCAAGGAAATGGGCTTCGGATTTCAGGCTTTGGGCTTCAAAAGACACCAGTCTTCAACTTGCAAATTTGAGTTCAGTAGCAAAAAGGGAGCGTCGAAGTAGTAGAGAGGGAAGTAGCGGCGATGGATGGCCTAGCTTGAGAAAGCTCCAAGCAACAGCAAAGTAACATCTCACAAGCCTAAAATAAATGCGTACTAGTGTCTTGGGGTAATTCTAGTATTTCAGTGGGAAGGGTGCTAGCTATTCCAGCAAGCATTGTGTTTAGTTTGGCTGGTCTTGGTGCCGACGTAGATGGAATATTCCTACTTTTAGCTTGCCCAAGTGATGGTGAAGACAAAGGAAAAGACTGTAGTTTACTTAATTTTTCTTTAGAAATAATACGGCCATGCTTTTAGAGCAATGTGTATGCCTACATTTTCAAATATCCTAAGTGCTAAAATGTTAAATGCACAGTTTTGTTTCTGTTTACTTCGTTTTAGATAGCAAACGTAGCCAAAGATGTGGGTATAAGGATGTAAAAGTAACACTGCTCTTTTTCTTTAGAGTAGTTGGCAAAATAGGATATGGCTGAATTGGTAAAGTCTGTGTCTTTATGTAGAAGGCGTGGGTTCAAAGTTGAGCACTATTTACTTTCTACTTTTGTGGTAATTTTTTGTAAAGGCTGAATTTTGAGTGATGTGGGGGGTTGACTTTCATATGGGTTTCCCTTGTAGGCTGAAGTTTTTTTAGGCTTTACGTTGAAATCTCTTTTAGGCTCAAATCTCTCCTCCTTTTTTTTGTTTTGTGTGTGATGGATTTTTATAATTGTAAACTTAGAATTTCTTTCTTAATTAAACTCTTGTTTTCTAATCCTACTTATATATTACCTCTTATTTCTCATCTTTTATCCTTTTATCTTTTGATTTGTTTTTTTATCTTTTAATTTTTATTTATCTTTCGTTATTTATCATGTGTTACCTTTTATTGTTTTATTTTATCTTTTATTATTTTATCATTTATCTCTTATTTGGATTTATTCCTTTATCGTCTTCTTATTATTTTTTCTTTTAATTCTTCTATTTATCTTATATTATTATTTTTGTTAATTTAGGTTATCTTATTATTTTATTTTTCTGATTTTATTTTGGCTTCATGTTGGGATTTTATTCCTAGGCTGGGGATTGGTTTTGGGTTTATCTTGGGCTTATTTCATTTTAATTTAATTTTTTTATTTTTAATTTAAGTTTTGAGTTTAATTTTGATTTAGGCTTTGAAAAATAAACTACACAAAATTAAGTGTCTATAATGTAAAATAGGAACTCCTAAATACTTTCTTAGATTAGGAGTAGGAGTAATTCCAAATCCAAATTCTCTAACTACTATATTTCTATTTACATGATTTACATTTTGAGAGAAAAACACTTTTGTCTTTTCTTTACTAATTTGTTGTCCTGTGGCTAAACAAAACACCTCCGTATAATGCTATATCACCTCCACTTGAGAAAGGGAAGCCTCTACAAAGAGCAAAATATCATAAGCAAAAAATAAATAAGAGATAGGAGGGCTAGACTTACTCAACTTAATAGATTTCCACTTCCAGGGGTTCACTTCTCTCTAAATCAAGTGACCTAATCTTTTCACACGTAAAACAAATAAATAAAGAGAAATCAGGTCACCTTGTCATATGCCTCTCTAAAGAAAGAAACATTCTATTTTGCTACCATTCCACAAAACATTCATGGATAATAATGAGTTGCAGTGTCAAATGAGATCCACCAACCTAACATGTAAACCTATATCTAACAAACTATCCTTAACAAAGTTCCAATCAATTCTATCATAAGTTTTTTCTAAATCAATCTTAATAATCATAAATCCCTTTTTCCCTCTCTCCTTTTTTTTTCATACTATGAATAACTTCTTGCGCAACAATAACATTGTCTCTCCCTTGATGTCCCAAAATGAAACTGACCTAATTCGGGCCTAGCCACTTATGCATAAGAGGCTTTAAAAAGTTAGCAATAATTTTAGTAATTGTCTTATATATTACATTACATGAACTTATAGGCCTAAATTGAAATATTGTCTCCAAGCCTTCAACTTTTGGAATCAAGACGAATAGAGTATCATTAAATTTCCTTATTTTCACAGGAGAGGAAAAATATATTTAATTGTCTCGTAAACCTCTCCCTTAACTATATCCCACTGTGATTAATAAAAGAGCATCTGCAAACCATCTAGACTAGGAGCCTTGAGACTATCCATGGCCAAGAAGGCATCAAAGATTCCATTATCACATATTGGCTCATGAAGCTTTGACATCTCATGTTGAGAAACTTCTGGAAAATCTTTTTTTAAGCATTCACAAGATGTAGACTTCTTTTCTCCTGGATAAAGATTTTTAAAATAATTAACTGCAATACTCTAAAGCTCCATTTCTTCCCATACCTAGCTACCTTCATCATTTTTCAAGGTATCAACCTTATTCCTCCTTCTTCTAGTAAGGACAGTTGTATGAAAATATCAGGTGTTTTTGTCACCTAAACTTAACCAATTCACCCTCACCTTTTGATACCAAAAAATCTCTTCTTGCACAATAACATTTTCATATTCTTTCTAAATAACTTCTCGAATTTGCCTTCTACTGACCAATTTAAAAGGATTCGCTCCTCCATCAATGCTTTTAAGCCTCTTGAGAAGTGCCCATTTTTGTTTAAAGATATTCTGGAGGAAATTTTTGTTCAACTAAAGAGTGCATCCTGCTTGCCATAAAGTTTACTTTTTAAATCATGATTTTTGTTCCAAGCTTGCCTAACCACCTCTTTAAAGTTTGCAAGAAGTAACCAAGAAGCAAGGAATTGAAAAAGTTTTTTACTTCTTCTTTTCACCAAAACTTTTCACATCCTTACCATGATTAGTGAATAATCAAATTTTAGCTTAAGTAAATGCCAAATTGATGCTTTTGGAAATAAAATGTGCTAATCAACATTTGCAACTGCCCTCTCTAGCCTTTCAAAAACATCCCTTAATTGCCACATAAATCACTGCCTATTAAATCACATGTCTTTCAAACCACAAAAATCCAACACCTCTTTAAGGACATTACAATCATTAAGAGAAATCTCCAATGATAAGCCAAGGTTGATCATTATTCATTTCATCATGGAGTTGTTTTAGTTCCTGTCATAGTTGATTTCTTTCATTCCTCCTTGTGCTAGCATACACAATAATCAAAACCCATTACGGTTTTTTTTTTTTTATTAACTCTTAAATGAATAAGCTAATAGTGAATTTTACACATGTGGACTACCCAATAATCCTTGTCCCAAAGGCACCAAATTCCTCCAGAATAATCTTTTGCTACACTAGTTACATGATTGTTGAATCCCATTTTAGATACTATTTTCTAACTTTTATCCCCATAGGCTCAAGAATTGCCAAGAAGCCACAGTCATATTATACTTTCAAGTTCATGATCAAGTGAGGAAAAGGGCAAGATAATGCACCTCTACAATTCCAAGAAATCAAGTTCATTATAATAATAAATGTAAGAATAAGAATAAAATCATACTAGTAAGACATGCCAATCTCCCCTTGCTTGCCGTAACATTTTAGCACTTTAGGCTATGTGTTGAGTACTCTTCTTATCAGCTTACTTTTCTTACTTGGGCTACTTCTCCTGGGTTAAGAGGTTGAGAGTGGGCCTCAAGACTACACACGCCTCACTTAGTCATAATGGGCATTGTTTGAAAGTTTAAATCTTGATCCATTGGCTCACAAATTCTTACTTCTCTATTTAATTCTTTTAGTTGTCTTGCATCTTGAGTTTTTCCTACATTGTGGTCCCATACTAAATGATGTGATCTTTTGGCCATGATAGCCACCACTTTTGTGTTATTAATAGGCTCCATAGAATTGTATAGAGCATCAACCTCTATTTCCTCCTGCATCATCTCATAAGTTGATTTATCTTGGTTTAGGTAGCTAGGATTAATTTTGTCATGAAGCATTTTTGATTAAAGGTTCTTCAAAAATTGTTATGCTCCTTTAGAAGATTCCATGTGTAAAGTCCTCTAATTAGCATTGATTAAAACCTCATCATGAGTTGATTCCTGTTATTGCTCATCGTTCCCCTCTACTTGTAAGAGATTGAACTATCACATCATCTACAAATTATGTTCACCCACCTATGCTGTACCTTAACCCTTCGCCATTGGGGGCTATTTTCCACCAGTGTTTCCACTGCCTCTTAGCTTTTTTCCCCTTATAGTCTTCTGAATAACCATCGACGACCTATATTTTCCTTGGTTGCCTACATTCTCAGCTTTTAGGATCCCTTCCATTGGATCCTTTTGAGGAACTTTTGACACTCCCTTAATGCATGTATCCCTACAATGATCATAACATCCACAGGAAAAGTAAATGAGGAATATCATATTCAATGCATTTCAACTTACTTTTAACCTTATATCTAGATTTCAAAGGTTTTGCAAAATCTATTTCAGCACAAAGACAAGCAAAACATCCTCTTGCTAGTGTCTTTATGGTGGTGTCTACTATGAGAACCCTCCTTATCTAATCTCTTACCTTCTTAAAGAATCCTGAATCAAAATATTCTAAGGTGAGGTTTGGAAGTCTAACCCAAGCCACAATATAACTAATACTAGCTTGAAAAGGATTAAAGTCCAGTTGCCATTTCTTAATAGATAAGTAATGATCGAAAATTATCCACGAGACACCTTTCAGCATAGTATTCAAATCTTCTAAACTTTCAGAAGTGAGAAAAAAGGAAAGGTCACTTCCTACATCTACTACAATAAGACGCCCCTTACTTGCTCCATGGGTCCTTAGCTTCTCGTTCATGAAAGCATAGCATATTCTCTAGCCCAATAATTTTGCAATAAGTGTTTGTCTCCAAGGTCTACCCAACCTTGCTTTTTCTTTCTTAAAGAATATGAAATTTGCATATCCTGATCTATCTTCCACTATCTTTATTTCCTCCTTTTCTTCTTTCTCTTAGTCTTCATCCTTTCCTCCTCGTCATTCTCCAAGAATGATTTGCAATTGTGCTTCATTAGTATCTCTCTAAAGGAGAGTCTATGGTCTTCAGTTTCCCTAGATGGTTGGTCAATCATCCGAGATCCTTCTCTCGGCCATCAAGAGACATCCTCTGAAAATGTCTTCTCTCTTTTCTTTGACTTTTTTGTGCTACGAACAAGGAGATCTACTTGCTCTGAAGTTTTTCCTCAGTAGCATTTTCTAACTCTATTGTTAATAATTGCTCTATAATGATTGTAAACCATTTTTATATATTTTTTCCATAGGTTAATCAAATTTATTAACTAACTCAATTGATCTAAAACCTTTCATGTCAAATATAATTATTTTGTTGACACAACTAGTGGGTGGGGAAACAACATTTTTCTATAAATTATTTTATTCTTACACTTAACTTCGACATATAATTGTCACAAGATATATCCATAATCATTTATGTGTAGAATCTAGTTATTGGGTCCCACATCAATAGTTGTGGATGTTAGTTGTGGCAATTATCTATCAAAGTTAATGTGAGAATAGCAGGATTCAATATACTTTGTTACATTTTTATATTAAGTAAATCACACTAACTAGCCACAAAATATTCTAATATGACCTCCACCTCATTTTTCTTTAATTATTACATTCCATTCTAATGACTTAGCTTAACTAATAAAATATAACAAAATATTCACAAGAAGAATATTAATTAATTTTTTTTGTTCTAATTTTACTCAAAAATTATACTTAATTACTTTAAGCAACAAAAAATTAACAAAATATTATATTTTTGATCAAATAGTTATATTTATTGTAATTATAAGCTTAGTAATGTATGTGATTATAAAAAAAATTATTATAAATATAGAAGCATCTTGGGGATGAATTTAGTAAAGTATGTGATTGAAAAAATATGCTTAACAACCATTTAACAAAAAAATTTTGCCAATACTAGAATTAAATTATCAACAACTTTACTAGAATTAAATGTAAGAATAAAAAATTCTCTAATTTTAATATTATTATAATATAACAAAATTTAAAATATAATTTTAATTTTAAAATTTATGTAAATTGTTATTTAATATATAGTTATTTAAGTATTTTATTAATATTATGTATATTTTATTAGTTATGTTAAGCCATTGAGAATGTTTGTACCCAAAAAAATCATTAGGAGTGATATATAATTTTTAAATAAAATAAAATAAAATATTATATTCAAATATCCCAAAGACGTTGTGTTTAATTTATTCTTTTATATGTTATATTTTTTGTTTTGTCTTTCTATAATTACTTTTCTCTCGGGTAGATTATTAGTTATATTAGTAGTTATTATTTAGTTATTATTAATTGATTACTTGATGGGTTCACCATCACTGAAATTGAAGAACTACAGAAGAATGGCGCTGGCGGTCATGCTGCTGCTCATGTTATTTCCGGGCGGTGCTTGACTTCAACGACCCGTTTCTGTTCAGCCCCGCACAAGCTGCTCCGGGTTAGACCGCCCGGCTTGGTGGTCCAACCTTCCCCTTCCCGGCTCACCTCTCCTACTTAGTTTCTTCAGCAGCGCTGGAGAGTTGAGTCACGGGAAGATAGGGCACGGGCTCTGCAACTCCAGCTCAAAGTCCCTCATCTGAAAACCGCTGTTTTCGCTGCTTCTTGAAGAACACAATGCCATTCATTTCGAAAATTCAGCGGCAATCTGACTACAATCTTTTCAGTTCCCCCACTCCTATCGTGATCGACAATGGCGCCTCGTATTTCCGTATAGGGTATTCTATGTAACCCTAATTTGAGCTCCAAAATTGATTTTATTTTAGGAGGGTGTGCATTTGGGTTTCTGTATTATTTCAATTCAGCTCATGGAATGTTGCTAATTTGCTTTCATCCCTTTTCGTGAATTATCAGATGGGCAGGGGAGACTGATCCCCGTGTTGTTTTCCGCAACATTGTGCAAAGGCCACGCCATAAAGCCACCGGTATTTTCCCAAATTTTCACTATGCTCTATGTAACTTCTTCATCTTAATTTGTCGCATATATGTTTGTGTGTGTTTATGGTTGCCTTTTCTGGAACAGTTTCTGGATTAGAGGGTGCGTTTTGTGCCATCTCTTTCTCTTTAGTGTTTATTTTCTTGGCATTCTTTCTTAATTCTTAAATATTCTTGGGAGTAGCTCGAGTGATAAACTTAAGTACGTTTTTCACGATATCCACGTCGTAGATCTTAAAATTTGAGTGTTACTTTAAATTATTGCCCCCAGAAGTGAATGGCTGAATGATTGCTTAGTTACACATGGGGAGAGATATATTAGATAGTGTTGAAATTGAGAAAATTTTAAACATTTTCAAAATATGGAAACAAGCAGATAACAATTGTAATTTGAACATGTGAATTCTGACAATGTAATTCTATAGTATGTGTGATAGAAATCGCTTGTAGATTTACATTAAAATCTAACTACATCTCTTGTGTTATTTATGTGTATGTATAGAATATTGTATATTTGTTGCTCCTACTACTCTATATTTCTGGGTTCACCCTTTGCATATAGGAGTTCCATTTTGATGATAAACTCCAAGAAGAGAAAAGGTTTGTTGTGCTGGAAAAGATTATAATTGATTTCAAGCGAAGGAAAAAATTGTTTATGCAATTTTTTGTTGCTTTGGTGCATATAAATTAATTTATCATGGAAACCTTTTTCTCTATTTTGAGATTAGGTCTCTTTATTGATTTCCAAATCAATAGTTATTTTTGGGACATTTTCTATCGTAATGTGGATCATGTTGGCCTGCCAATACTGTACATAACATAAGAAATTTTTTTTGTTTGCGGGCGGGGATGGATGAGAAGTAGAGCAATAATGTGATATGCTGAATGATTGTTCTTGCACATTTTGCAATATAGGTGAAACTGTCACTATAGTTGGTGATCATGATCCAGCATTGATGAAATACTTTGACTGCACTAGATCAGGACCACGCTCAGCATTTGATAGCAATGTTGTTTACCAGTTTGAAATAATGGAATATGTAAGCCTCCTCTTTGTCCCTCTTTGCAAAGCACCCAAAAAACTTGATATTATTCTCGTATGTTGCCTCTCTTTTTTTCAAATTAAACTGCTGCATTTCTTCAAAATCTTGTATATTGATACCTGTGTTCACTCTGACACTAGTGGCTTAGGCCAGGGCATGCTGGGGTAACAGTTTCTTATTGTCCCTGGTCATTGACATCAATGCTTTGTTCATTGATTCCGTTTATGAAGAAAGTGTATGGAGCTCAGGTGATTTAGTGGGGTTTGATGGGTCACTGGTTAAAAGTCAACAAAAGAATATGGAAAAATAGGCTCTTAACAACAAATTAGGAAGGAGGAGGGCCATATTTAAAAGTTGATTCCTTTCGTTCTCTCTCTCTTGTTTAGATCTTACTCTGCTTCTGATAGCTTCTGATATTACTCTGCTTAAGTGCTTGTAGAAACATATATTTTATGTGAAAATAAGGCCTTGCTTATACTCAAGTTTAATGTGATGCTTCCATAATTGATAAACTTTTGATGAAGGCATTACTAACATTCTCTTTCATCTATAGATTCTTGATTTTGGATTTGATCGGCTGGGTGCAAATGGATCAGAGGTATGACCATAGGTGGAACAGTGTTTCTGTTTTTCTTTTCCTTCCATGCTTGTTATCTTTATTAGTTGTCTTTTGTGCTATGGTTTTAGTAGTGTTGATCCTGTTGACATATTTTGGACAAGTCACAAGTCAAAATTCTAAGTTTAATTTTAACTTTTGTGTGCCAATGATACTTAACTTATGATCTTCATGGTGTTAATGTCTTTAGAGTTTGCTGATTAAAGGAATGCACATTGATTTATTTTGGCACGTTAAGGATCTGATAATTTTGACTCACTCATTTTGATTTTATGTTTAACGCCAGAGCAGATTGATCATCCTGTCCTGATCACAGAATGTGTGTGCAACCCTGTTCAGTCTCGTAGTAAAATGGGAGAACTTCTTTTTGAGACTTATGGAGTTCCGTCAATAGGTAATGATACTTTGTCAACCCTATGAAAATCTTTGTAACCTTTTTAAGCTGCCTTAGAAGTAACACAAGTATTAGATTGCCTGTTGCTATATGCTCAATCTGCTCCACTCAGTCCATTGTTAAATGGAAAATTCTTTTTGATGTGAAGCCCTGATGTACCATTTTTTGTTGTATTGTCACCCAGTTGTTACTGGTTGGACCCATTCAGGGTTGCATGATCATCTTTATTCCATGCTACATGCAGCAGCTGTACACTGAATGTTGCTAACAAAGCAATCTGTTCTTTTTTCTTTCTATGGCAGCCTTTGGAGTTGATGCAGCATTCAGCTACAAGTATAATCAACAACATGGAGTTTGTAATAAAGATGGTCTTGCTATATGTCCTGGCTTTACCACAACTCATGTGATTCCGGTATGCTTTTTATTTTATGGCAATTACTGATATCAAACATTTAATATATAATGGAAACACACTCGTTATTTTTAGTTGCAAACAACTATTACAACTCTGTAGCCACACATGCAAAGAGATTTGATCATCATTATTAAATTTATGGTAGTAAATGTTATTCAACTGAATGGGTGTTACTCTTGGGTCTCTGGCAGGCTGTAATGCCTATTAAGGAAGGCTGACATTGTGATGAAAACAATTGTCTTGTTCTGTTGCATGTTTGTTTGTCCATTAAGAATCAGTTGCATCATTTTGTATCGCAGTTTCCGTAGTCTCTTGGTTGTTGAACTAGGCTGTGGCTGTGTCCTATTTCCCCAATAAGAATGTTAATCTTTATAGTTATTTTTAACATATTTTGGAAAGTTATATATGTTAATGTCAGAGTTTCTGAGAGGAATAAGATAGTCTTGGCCAAAAGTGTAAATTAATGCTGATTTTATATGATCATATTTTTTCTTTATAATTTTCAGTTTGTTGATGGGGAGCCTGTTTATAAAGGATCCTGCCGTAGTAACATTGGTGGATTCCATGTGACTGATTGTTTAAAGCAACTTCTTTCACTTAAATACCCATATCATCTGTGAGTATCAAATTGTCTGGGTTGTACTTCTATCAAATTGATATATGAGATTTTTTACTTTTGATTAAATGTTCGATACAGGGCTAGATTTACATGGGAAAAGGTGGAAGACCTGAAGATGGAACACTGTTACATGGCACAGGATTATGCTTCTGAAGCTCAGTTGTTTCAGGTAAGAAATATGTTTCTTTTCCTTCTGAGTTGCTTTATGGTTTCCAAAGACTGACTTTATGAATGATTTAATAGAAAGGAGTCAAGGAAGCCGAAGAGAAAACCAGATGTTGGCAGCTCCCATGGGTGCCACCTCCAACTGAAGAGCCACCATCTGAGGAAGAAATTGCAAGGAAGGCAGCAATAAGAGAAAGGCAAGGTCAAAGGTTGCGAGAAATGGCTGAGGCAAAGAGGTCATCAAGAATAAATGAACTGGAAAATGAATTGCATGGTCTGGAATTTCTCCTACAGCAGCTTGAACAAGTGGAAGAGGGCAATGTTCCATCTTTCCTAGCAGAGACCGGCTATGTCTCAAAGCAGGAGATTGAATCTGCCCGTAACAAAGTTTCACAGTCCTTACGCAAAGCAAAAGGTGAACCAAAGAGTGAACAAGCTGAAACTGAAAAGGCTGACACTGCTAATAATGAGAAGTATTCTCTTATAAATATCCCTGATGACATGCTGACACCAGAGCAGGTAAGTTTTTGTATTGGACAGCCATTTGCATACAGCATTAAATTGAGCTTACTGTCTTCCTATTCTTTTTATGTCTTTGTAAATTTTTCTTGGAGCCATATATGCTTACAATAATACTAGTACACAACCTATATGGTCAATTTCTTTAAATCTTTCCTTTGCATCTGTTTTCTATGCTCTAAAAGGTTGATAATGTTTTTGGGATGTGGTCTATAGCTCAATGAAAAGAAGAAGCAATTGTCACTCAAGTCTATGTCTGAAGGGCGGCAACGATCAAAACAGAAACGGTATGAAGAGGAGTTGGAACGAGAGAGGAAACAACAGCTTGAGGAGGAAAAACGCCTGTATGCTTTGTGCTTATATTTGTTTATTTTTAGAGTAATGATACTTCCACAACCTGCACACAACCTTACCTAAACAAATATATTTTGCTGAGTCAGCTATCCCCACTTCTCCACTTCATTCCTTTCTCTTTCTTATATGTATAGCAGTGGTGGTATTTATTAGTCTTAGTTTTAAATGCTTTGTATATGACTGGGTTATATAAGTAAATAAAAGAGCTTTCCATCAAGTTCAGCTTAGTAAAATGTAGAGAGAGAGAGGAGCACAGCTTCTGTCTAAATTTAAGGTTGTTGCTTGAATTTAATCAAGGGCTTTTGAGGGCGAGGAGAACAGGAGACAGAATAATGCCTGCTGTGCTATCTGCATTAACTTATGTATATGATGCTGCTTTTTCAAAGCATGACTGCAATCTTGATGAAGCTTTACATGGTTATAAATCTCTGATTTTCCCCTTAACTTTTTGGTTTTCTTTCATTCTTACTATAGGGAGAACCCTGAGCTTTACTTGGGACAATTGCGTGCTAAATACAAAGACCTTTCAGAGAAAGTTGATCAACGAAAACGACTTAAGACAAATGGAGGCCATTCAAATGGAAATAATTTGTCTGGTGGTATTGGGCGTGGTGAGAGACTAAATGCTGCTCAAAGGGAGAGAATGCGCCTCTTGACAACTGCAGCCTTTGATCGTGGCAAGGGCGAAGACACATTTGGTGCTAGAGATGAAGATTGGCAACTTTACAAATTGATGAGCAAAGATAATGATGATGATGATGAGGGACCTGATGAGGATGAGGCAGAGCTTGCCCGAATCTCTTCTAGGCTTCAGGTTAGTTTATTAATTTTGTAATATCAAACCTTAACTCTCTGTGCAGTGTGTTTGCACACTTGTATAAGATTCCCTTTTCACGGAAAAAAATTTGCCTTCTTGTTTTGTAGGATTTGGATCCAACATTTGTACCCAAGTTAGAAGCAGGTACTTCTCAACCTGCTGAGGTACCGCGTATTCGTCCTCTCACCAAGGAAGATTTCCAGATTGTTTTTGGGGTTGAAAGGTTCAGGTGCCCTGAAATTTTGTTTAATCCAAACTGGATTGGGATTGATCAGGTAGGATTAGATGAGATGGCTGGGGTGTCAATAAGGAGGTTACCATATAAGGATGTAAGTTTGGAAGAGAGACTAACCAAATCAATCTTAGTGACCGGTGGAAGTTCTCTATTTCCTGGTATGGTTGAACGACTCGAAGCTGGAATTCGGATGATTAGACCATGTGGATCACCTATAAAAATAGTTAGAGCATTGGATCCAGTTATGGATGCATGGCGTGGGGCTTCCGCATATGCATCAGCCTCTCAGTTTGATACACAAACTTTCAGTAGGATGGATTATTATGAAAAAGGTGAAGATTGGCTTCGCAGTTACCAATTGCAATATACGTTATAGTTAACTCATTGCAAATTGTCTTAAACTTCAGACCTTAATTCAGAGACATTTATTATCAAGTTGTCTAATTTGTTATAGATGACCTATAGTTGTTCCAGCCTGGGCTGAAGTTAGTAGCAGAATATCAGTGAAAGCTTTAGTTGAAATTTTCAATCTGATGAATAGTTGCCTCTTGATTGATCTTTAACTAGTGGAATTATCTATCTAATTTTTCATTATCCATTCATGTCAAAAGCTTACTGATTCTGAATATCAAGAAAGTAGTCTGCATGTTGTAAGTTGCAGTCACTATTAGCAAGTATTGGAAATGGGAGTCTTTATCTTTATGACCTATTTCTACAAATGGCTTACTATTAAAAAGGCTCTACAAATTGCTAACTTCGTTGGCAGCCCAGGATGTATTTTTATTGCGCGTCGCTATCCCATAGAAGGCAGCATTGTCTAACTCTCGTCAGAACTGCATATAATTTGGTGTACACTTGCAGTGTAACTGAGTCATGAGATTAGGAATTTTTTATTTTATAAAGTAAAGTATAAGTAGATAATTATTAATAAAAAAATAATAATATAAATTATTTTAAATTTATAAATTATGATTTATTTAGCTATAATTTATAATAAATTATAATATTAATATTTGTATAAATGATCATTACTACACTTACTACACTTTAGAGAAACAAATCTTAGACACGGAGATGAAAAAGCAGGCCTAAGCACAAGAACACACCTACTTAAAGTCATTCAGATGACCCCAATTGACTGAACCACTCTCCTACTACTGGTATTCTAGTGATGCTTTCTCCATCTAATTTCAATTGAGAAAACTAAGAAGCCGACTAACAAAATTTGGCCAATATTTTACAAATTTATTGTAGGATATTGAATTTGTTAGATTTTATAATTTAATTTATAAAATTTATTAAATTTAGTATTCTAAATTTTTTAAGTGAATGTTTAATAAAATTTAATTTGTAAAAATAATAAAATCCTTCATCAAGTGAGATGATTATGAAGATTATGCATTGTCTAGAAGAGACTATATTGAAATGAAAAATAAATATATTGATTCCAATTTCATTATTAGTGTTCAGTGGCAAAGCTATCAATTTTGATCCGGACTATTTAATTTGACCTAAAAAATTAAGATTTGGTTAGGAAAATTTTAACCTAAAAAAATTCAGGCTTTTTTTTGCTCAAGCTAGCTAGCCTTATTTTTTTTAATTTTTTTTCTTCAACTCAAATTAATGTTATAATTTTTAAATAGATGAAATTAACCTCTCTTGTTAGTTTTATGTGTATATGACAAATGTGGCCTTGTTCCATATCATCTTTGTAGTAGTTAAAGAATAATGATATTTTAGAGTTATTTATTTATAATTTGTCCATAGTCTAATTTAAAGAAGCATATTTTATTAAGTCAATTGTTTGTTCTTCAATTTTTTCGGTGTATGCAAATAGTTATTAGTTTCATTTTGTCTAATAAAAAAAAGATTTATAAGTTTAAAACTATTTTAATAATTTAAATTTTAAATTATAAAATTTATATTAATTTATAATTCAAGTTCAAGATTAGATTTAGAGTTAACTACAAAATTTGCATGTTTAATGATCAACTTTGTAGGATTAGGGTTAGGTAAGATTTTTTTGACCCGGAAAATTTTGGACTTTTTGTGGTCTGGACTAAATAAACCCAAGACCAAATTAGATCAACCCATTTCATAGCTCTATGCGGTGGTAACCATATTTGTGATCCAAATTCAATTTTTTGCCTTTTAAACAAAAAAAAAAAGGGAGGTAGTTATTTTTCTCCCATGTAATTCAGTTTTGGGTTATTTTTATTATGAGAGTTAGCTTTTGGGTCTTTTTCTTAAGGAGAAAAAAAGTGAAGCAACCAAGAACATAGTTCTTCTTCCATCATGTAACTCACAAATTTATGTTGTGTAATTCTCTTCTTTTTCTTATGATTTTTCCTTTCATTGGGTTTCAACGTTAAATTTTTGTGTGCTTTCTTCTTCTTTTACTTTTCTTCTCTTCAACATTTATATTCTATATATTAATTTTGGTTGTCCATGCCACTTTGTTTTAACATATTGGTATCATAGCCATAATTCTCAATGGCCTATACTTTAATAACATTCAAGGTAGATATAAAGAAAATTGATGGGTCAACAAGTTTTGCTCTCTAGCAAATTAGAATGAAGTTTATTCTATCAAGAGAAGGCACTACTTAGGAAGATGAAGAAATCTGAGACTGTAATAGATAGTAAATGGGATAATATGGATGATAGGGCTCTCTCTTCTATTCAATTGTGTTTGGATAATGAAATTCTTTAAGAAAAATTTCCTAAAAATGCTGTAGCTGGTGTGTGGTTGAAATTAAAGAGTTTACATATCACAAAATCTCTCACCAATAGTCTACAGTTAAAATAATGCCTCTAAACTCTACATATGCTTAAAGGTACTTCACTAAAATCTCAAATAGCATATTTACTTCCTTCATTATTGATTTAAAAAGGATAGATTTAAAAATTGATGATAAAGACCAAGCACTTTTACTGTTGTATTTTTTGCTTGCTTTCTGTAAGAATTTTAGAGAAGATATTTTTCTTGAAAATATTAGGTCAAATTTACAAGTGTGCAAAAATTGACACTAATTTGACATCAATTGAAGGAGGTGATTAGAGTGTTAGCTTAATAGTTGATAAAGAAAGAAGTAATAAGAGATATTCTAGCTCTGAAAGGCTTAGGTCTAAGTCTAAACATATGCATTTGTATTGTAACTATTGTTATAAGAAAGGCATATTAAATCTAACTGTTTTAGACTAAAGAGAAAGGAAAAAGCAAGTGACAATAAGGGTAAAGCCAACTTAGAAGAAACAAATGTAGCAAAAGATGAGGAATGTGATTTTCTTTGTGCTATTGAAAACAAAATCAAGTTTGAAACTAGTTGGGTGGTAGATTCAGGAGCTTCACCGCTTATGACTCCTCATAGAGAATGGTTTATCACTTATAAGTCTTTTAATGGAGATGTGTTTTTGAGTGATAATTATTTTTGTAAGGTTGTTAGGATAGACACTATGTAAATTAAAATGTATGATGGTATGATCAAAACCTTGCCAAATGTTAAACACATTCTAGATTTGAAAAAGAATTTGATTTCTTTAGATACTTAAGAAATGAATAGTTGTAAATATAGGAGTAAGTATGGTGTGCTTAAAGTCTCTAACAGTGCACTTTCACTTATAAAGGTAAATAGAATTGACATTTTATATTTCTTACAAGATTTTATTATTATAAGTTTAGTTGCAGTTGCTATTTTTGTTTTAGATTCAGATTTTACTTATTATTTTGCTGTACTAGAAGATGTGAAATACAATGAATCTAGAAATTACAACAAGGCAATATTTTTTGAGAATACTATAGTCAATCCAGCAAACATATTCATTAGGCCCTTGCTAACTAAGAAGTTTTAGTAATTCTTGGACTTGATTAGCATTGATTGTTGAGACTTGCTTTTAGAAGCTTTGTGAAAGAGGTGAAGAGTTTCATTGAAATTTGTTTTTAAAATTTTTGTCAAGGTAGAGATTGCCACAATGGTAACCATATTTGTGACCAAATTTAGTTTTCTGCCTTTTAAACAAGAAAAAAAATGGAGGCATTTATTTTTCTCCCACGTAACTGAGTTTCGGGCTATTTTTACTGAGAGTTAGTTTTTGGGTCTTTTGGCTACTTAATGAGAAAAAAGTTATCTTCTTCCATCATGTAATCTAATAAATTTGTACGGTGAAATTCTCTTTATTTTTCGTAGTTTTTTTATTGGGTTTTTACATAAAATTTTTATATGCTTTCTTCTTCTTTTATTTTTCTTCTCTTCAACATTTAAATTTACAGTATTAATTTTGATAGCCGATAACATTTTGTTTTAATAATTAGAGTTATTTTTATCATTTACAAGTATCTATTTTAAAAGTAAGAATTTTATGGCACTCGTCTTTAATTTCAAATGATGACTTGAAAAATGTCTGTTTTACATTTGTACTGTTTATGAATATTGTGGACAACAATATCAAAATATTAAGACTTTTTTAATCCTACAAAATTAAAAAAAAAAGTAACTATGGAGTAATGGATGAACAATCACATGGAAAGCCTAATTCTTTCACCTAGTTTTTTCTGGACAAGATAATCCAACCCTTATTTAATTTTTGCAGTGTGTTCTGAAAATAACAATGCATAAAATGGATACAGAATAGGAGCCAGACTATCAGCTGAGACAGACAGTAGTGTTAACGGCTACTTTCTGGTTACCAAACCAAGTTAGCAATTTTGAGGAGCCTGATTGGAAAGAGACCGTTGGAATGTCTTTCAGGAAATAAAATAAGATGATAAATTATTTATTATGAATATGAAGTGTGATTCATTGGCTTACCAATACCTTCTCTTTCCTTCCCATTCCGACGGTCCGCTCCTATAAACCTCACCAGAATTTGACCGTTGTGAATCTTCCTCTTCACAATTCCGTCCCTTGAACCCTGCTTTCCCCGAAAAAACCCTCTCTCTGCAGGAAAGAGACGCAAAGCAGCAAAGAGAGGCCTTTACCATCTTCCATAGCCTGCCCATTATCCCCAAGAACTCAAAGACAAGCAGAAAAGGCTATAGAAGAAAACCCAGAAATGGAAACAACCCAGGCCAGGAAAGCTGGGTTGAATCTCCCAGCTGGGATGTCCGGAACCTCGCTTCGCCTCGACACCTTTTCGGGTTCTTTTCGTGCCATTTCCAACCTCTCTTCGCCTTCCAAGTCCTCATCCTGCAGTGACAGATTCATACCCTGCAGATCATCTTCCAGGCTTCACACATTTGGGCTGATAGAGAAGGCGTCGCCGGTTAAAGAAGGGGGAAACGAGGCGTATTCGAGGTTGTTGAAGTCTGAACTTTTTGGTTCTGACTTTGGTTCTTCTTCCCCTGCAGGTCAAGGATCCCCAATGAGTCCCAGCAAGAACATGCTGCGTTTCAAGACTGATCATTCGGGTCCAAGTTCTCCGTTTTCGCCTTCAATTTTAGGCCATGACAGTGGGTTCTCTTCAGAGACTTCCACGCCGCCTAAGCCTCCTCGGAAGGTGCCCAAAACACCCCATAAGGCAAGACTTTGATCCTATTACTTCGTTAGCTGCGGACGATGTTTCACTTTATAGACATATTCTGCGGCAATCTCTGCTGTGGATGCAGATCATATAATTCTGAAGCATTTGCTTTCATAGTTGTTCGGAAAATTTCGCAACCAATTAATTGAAATTTGAAACTGATTGAAAATGTTAAGATTTGAAGTCTCTTTCTGGTGGTTGTTGTTGTAGTTAAAATCCAAAATGTCCACTTTTTTCCTAGAAGGTTGAGCATTGTTTCAAATTATGTGCATATAAGAATCAACGATCTAGCTTAAATTTCAGCTAAGAATGGCGAAAACTAGTAAAATGTAATTTGAAAAACATAATGCTACTATAAATATTGGATTGTTGATTACTGAACCGAATGATGTTGCAGGTTTTGGATGCTCCATCACTTCAAGATGATTTCTATTTGAATCTTGTAGACTGGTCTTCACAAAATGTTCTTGCCGTGGGCCTGGGCACTTGTGTTTACCTCTGGAGTGCATCAAATAGCAAAGTAAGTCTAAACCTGAAACCATTACACATGTTTCAATAGCCATAAATTTCATTAATTTTTTTTTTTTTTTGGGGCCATCTTAAAAACCAATTCATCTCATCACAACCACTTTCTAAGTTTCCAACGAGTAAAGTGGCCAATATGTTAAATGAACATTTTGCGATGTGGTTTTCAGGTGACTAAGTTATGTGACCTGGGGCCTCATGATGGCGTCTGTTCTGTCCAGTGGACCAAGGAGGGTTCCTATATATCCATTGGTACAAATCTTGGTCAAATTCAGGTACCTTGTTAGCGCACTTATATTTGTTTTATGCGTCCATGTATTCAATGAAAGTTTTCATTTGAGAATAAAAGACCATTTTATCTCATGCCACAGGTTTGGGACGGAACTAACTGCAAAAGGGTCAGAACAATGGGTGGGCATCAGACAAGAACTGGTGTCTTAGCATGGAATTCACGCATTCTAGCTTCAGGAAGCAGGGACAGGAACATACTTCAGCATGACATGCGGGTTTCAAATGACTTCATCTGCAAGCTTGCAGGCCACAAATCTGAGGTAAATGAAAAATTTATAAAATTCAGAGTGAACTTGGGATATTCTTTAGTCATAATTAGTAGCACATATATTAATATAAGATTTTATCCCTCAATTTGACAGGTTTGTGGATTGAAATGGTCCAATGATGACAGAGAACTTGCATCTGGTGGAAATGATAATCAAGTACACTTCTTTCTTTCTTCGTCTTTCCTGTTCTTGACAAAGAATAAGATAAAAGAAATAGAAAGAGGGCTCGCTGTTACACCTCTTTCTTGAGTTTCAATAGTAATTTACATCTTCAATGGCTTGTTTTGCTTATTTTCAGCTCTTGGTATGGAATCAGCACTCCCAGCAACCAGCTTTGAGACTTACAGAGCACACAGCTGCTGTGAAGGCCATTGCTTGGTCACCTCACCAGAGTGGCCTCCTTGCATCCGGAGGGGGAACTGCTGATAGGTGCATTCGATTCTGGAACACTACAAATGGCCATCAATTGAACTGTGTTGACACTGGGAGCCAGGTTTAATTTTTAAGCCTTCTTTGTACATTTTCTTTCTCCTCAGCATTTTACTGGCCATGAAACCAAGTAGAATTTTTCTACATAATTTTTAGGTGTGCAACCTTGCTTGGAGTAAGAATGTGAATGAGCTAGTAAGTACTCACGGGTACTCCCAGAATCAGATTATGGTGTGGAAATATCCATCAATGGCAAAGGTACTTTGACAATTAGAGTGAAGTAGAATTTCTAAGAGAAAATTTTGGCCAGACCAGCAAACCTTCCTCACCTTTTGTATTAAATTTTATCAGGTAGCAACTCTCACTGGCCACAGCATGCGAGTGCTTTACCTTGCTATGTCCCCTGATGGCCAGGTATTGCATTTTATGATCTTGCAGTCTAACTCTCTCTGACCACACACCTAAGTTCAAACTCGAAATCTTCTAATTTTTTATGGATATTCTTGCAGACTATAGTTACTGGTGCAGGGGATGAGACCCTTCGGTTTTGGAATGTCTTCCCATCAATGAAAGCACCTGTAAGCATGTCACCAATTCAATTTGTATGTACTCTGACCAACATTCTTTGCTTCCCCTACTAACCAACTTTTTCTGTTTGCCTCCTCTTTCCTGATGAGTGTATGCAGGCACCGGTGAAAGACACAGGCCTCTGGTCACTGGGACGAACCCATATTCGATGATCCATAAAGTTTCCAATTATATTAACGACCTAAATGGTACAGGGAGCAAGAGGAATGTATAAGTGATGAAGAGGAAGAAAATATGACAAGATGGAGGAAAAGAACCCGTTTCAAGTTATTTGTAATTATCTGTAAATGGATTATACTGTAACATATGTCAACGACGAGTTAAGAATTTTGTAAATTGTGTTTATCTATGAATTTGTAATTTGGTAGTTTTGGTTTTGTTTCCTTTCCATTTAGCCTCTATGAGCTAATGTTCCCACCAAACTCTAAATATAAGGTGCATTCAAAATTTGATAGAAAAGAAAAATGTTCATAACTACTAGGTTTTACATTTACTAAATAAAGCAAAATTTGATCTTTGAAACATTGCAATTACAGTTCAAACTCCATGACAAATTCTAATTCTCCCTGATGAAGTTCAAACTCTAAATAAAATGTGTTCAAAATTTGATAGAAAAGAATATACTTCACAAATACCAGGTTTTACATTTGATAAATAAAACAAAATGTGACTTTTGCAACCATTGCAATCTTTACAGAGGTAGAGTGCAATCCACAAAGCAATGGTCCTTCCAATTTTACTCACAGGTTGTGTAGTCTGGCAAGTCTAACTTCCTTCTTCACTACTCATATATAATGAAACAATCTTTGCCTCTGGCTTTAAACCCTGACATATCAAATATATCTCTCTTGATGACGGTCGTGTTGCTTAGGTATTAATCATGATGACTTTCTAAAGAGTGATTTGCAAATCTGGCTGATTTCTACAACATAAATACCCAAAATCAATTGAATCCCCTGTGCAGTTAAATCACCTGAAATAAATTAATTGGTTATCGGGTGTATGAGTAATTAACTACCTTTCACATCTTCACTCTCCAAAAGCTTTCTGATAAGATGCCCTCCAACATGATTATTAACAAAATAAACCGATGTAGCTGGTGATTCCAACAGCCCAATCCAACTCTCCCATCACCCAGTTCAGCTGAAAAAGCTGCATCTTTAGTTGTGATTCAGGAAACTGATGGACAAACGTCTGGAAGTGTCACAGAAAATCGTTTTTGTTGCAGCGGAGAGGCAGTTTAAAAACTTACTTGCAGAAAGAGAGATCTGAATAGTTTGCCTCTGGAGACTATGAAAGAATAAGTAGTGGTGAACATAATATTTCAATACATGCAAAGGACCATACTGCATAAAAACAATATGTCATGCAAGACAGCCTCAGCAAAAAGTACATAATGTGAACTTAAATCAAAGTTTAGTCCCTTAATATATACATATAAGCATCTCAACTTGAACTAGGATAACACTGAAATAAAATAATAGCCATCCAAAAAGGACATGGTGACTTGGCTGAGTTTGAGTCTGATCAGCTGATGGAGCCTGTCATCACAAGTCCTGACTCTGAACTCAGTGAATTTGAGGGAATCCTTTATCTTCATGCTACTCTCCGTGATTACTTAGCTTTCTGATTATCATGGACGCAAGTTGAGCTCTGCATTACAAAAGCCGCACTTACTACGTTTTGAGATGATGATGCCATTATTTATACATTTGAAGTAGTCAATATTGAGGATAGTTTGTCTTAGTAATTATGGAAACAGACCACATATAGAGTTGACGACGCAGCTATATAAATTCCAGTAACAAACTATGCTTTCCATTCAATAACTGTGTTAGAGAACGAGGAAGATGGCGTTTTGAAAGGAAAGATTTGAGGGTTTTCCATGGCTTTGACGCTTGAGAGCTCCAAGACGAAGAGGCAAATTGAGGGGGAAGATAGCAGTCCAAAACGGTGCATTATGGCCTTTTCAAAAGGGCTAACGGTGGTTCTCCACATTAGCATGTCACATTTGATACTTAATTGCTATGGGTATTCCTACGTTAATTTAATCAGGCTGAGCTCATGACGGGATTCCATTGCGAGAGAAATCAAGAAATTTTGATGTGTGACCTAAAATTTTTTAGGGATTAAATTGATTTTTTTAAGAAAATTTTCAAAATTTATTGTGGATACTAGCCTACCCATCATGCAATGTGGATCCGCCACTGTATATACATACATGCATAATAGAATCTCAAGCACTTTTTGAGGACTTTCTATATTAACACGTCATTATCACAAAAGCTCAAGTTAAAAAAAATAAATAATTTAGCATACTGAAAATAAGAAATTAAATATTATTATTTATTGATAATAACTATTTTAAAATATTAGAGCTAAATAAAAATTCAATGCCCACATTTAAATAATGTTAACTAAATATAAAAATTTAACATATGTATATGTGTGTGTGTGTGTGTGTGCAAAAGACACTTTAAGTATTTTTTAGCATATATTAGTGTAAGAGATATGAACAATGTTATTACCACAAAAAATGTGATTAAAAATAAAAGTTAAATAATTAAACATACAAGAATAAGAAATTAAAAATTAGAGTAAATTACACTAACCTCCCTTGAGGTATTTGATTATGACACTCCACCCCATTCTTACTCAAATATGACACTCCACCCCATTTACTCAAATATTAATTAAAAATATATATTTAATATAAATAAAATATTTACAAAAAGAATATTAAATCAATATTTTAGTCTAATTTTATTTAAAAAATATATTTTAATTCAGTTAACCATTTTAAATAATTAATATTTTGATAAATTATATTTTTTTAATCAAATAATTATATCTATTACAAAGTATAAATTTAACAATATCTATGATTATGAAAAAGAATTTAGTACAAATATAAAAGCATATTGGGGATGGGTTTAGTTAAGAAAAAAATGTAAAGCATAATTGATCTTATTTTTTACTAATTAAACTCATCCTAAGATGCCTCTATATTTATACTAAACTTTTTTTCATAATCATATATATTGTTAAATTTATACTTTGTAATATATATAATTATTTGATTAAAAAAATATAATTTATCAAAATATTAATTATTTAAAATGATTAACTGAATTAAAATATAATTTTTAAATAAAATTAGACTAAAATATTGATTTAATATTCTTTTTATGAATATTTTATTAATATTAAGTATATTTTTTTAATTAATATTTGAGTAAATGGGGTAGAGTGTCATATTTGAGTAAGAATGGGGTGGAGTGTTATAATCAAATACCTCAAGGGAGGTTAGTGTAATTTACTCTAAAAATTAAGATTTATTAACATGTTTTTAAAATAAATTATAAATAAATAAACAAATAATGTCTAAATTTAAAAAATTTTAACTAAATATCAAAAATGGAAAATTATTGGTATTAATTGCTTTAAAATAAATAAAAGTAAAAAAAAAGAAAACAATTATTAAATTTGAATAGCATCAACTAGATAGAAAAAATTAAAATTTATTAATTTTGAATGGTGTAAAACTAATACAAAATAAATGAGGAAATAATATTCAAATTTAAGTATTGTTACGTAAATTTTTGCAATTGAATCTATAATAGAACTCTTAAGCATTTCCTAAGGAGTAATTACCGTAATAATTATTTACAGATGTTAATATCACCAAAAGTTAAAATTTATAAATAAAATTTAAATCACTCAATATATTAAAAATAAGAAATTTAAAATTAATATTCGTATTGAATATTTTAAGATAAATGAAAACCAAATAAAGACTCAATGTTTAAATTTGAATAATGTAAACTTATTATAAAAAATTAAAATAAAAGAGAATCATTAAGCATTCTTTGAGCAATTAATATTTCAATAAATGTTGACACATATTATTACTACAAAAAAATAATTAAAAATAAAATTTAAACAACTAAATATACAAATAAAAGAAATTAAAATCTTGTTAACATGAAATGCTTTAGAATAAATGAAAAGTAAATAAAGAAACAACACTCAAATTTGAATAATTTTAGCTAAATATAAAAAAAATTATTGCCAATAATAATAAGTGCTTTAAAATTATTAAATTGTAGAAAAAAAAAGAAAACAATATTTAAATTTGAGCAATGTTAAGTAAATATTAAAAATTACAACTTATTGACACTGAATGCTTCAAAATTCGTAATTTGCTTGGATATATATTATACAACTTGAGTTTAGTTCGCTTAGAATTTGAAGAGGGATTTTGAGGAGCACAAAAGGTTTTGGCAATGCATGTAAGAGCATTCTTAAAGGTAATGTATCTTGCTGGCTAACAAGCAAGTAGACCTTCTTTTCTTTTTTATCATTTCTAGTTATCCTTTAATTTGTCCTAAAATATATTCTTGAATCCGTGCTTAGGAGCCCTAAGAAGTTGTATATCAAAATTTATTTTTCAGGTTTTAGTAACCAAGTGTTGATTTGAAGATCTCATTGTTGTGATAAATATTAGTTGTTGTCCTTCTCCATTTTATCACTTTGGATTGAATATATTTCTAGCGAAATCCAAAAGAAATATATAAATATAAGAATTTTTGCTCTTTTGCTGTGGTTGTGTAATATAACAAGACTTTGAACCTATGTTTATAATTTGTTATAATATGATGATTTGGAGATGTTTGCTATGACCAAACTACTTCTTCTTCTTCTTCTTCTTCTTTGAGCTGTGTTTTTAATTTTCTTAAACAATTAAGTTGTATATTCTCTTTTAGTTTTATTTCAATGTTATTATCATGAGTGCAACATACAAAGCATTAACTAATTAAATCTTAAAACTTTAAATTTAAAAACTTGAACTTTAAAAATTTATATCTTAAAACTAATATAGTATTAAATCTTAAATATTAATTTTTAATATTTAAAATTTAAAAATTTAAACTCTAATTTATAAGATTTTAAATTTTAAAAACTTAAATAGAGGGGCATCATCACATTTAGATTTTTTAAATTTAATGTCATTTTATTTTAAGATTTATAATTTGAAATTTGAAATTTACTTTTAAGATTTTAGAGCTTGATCTCCCATGAGTTTGACCTTTAAATAAAGTGAATAATCACTCACAAGATGTATATGTTGAAATCCTCACCTAAATTTCTTGGTCAATTTGCCGGTAAGAATTAAGAAGTTAATTGAAAACTCTATTTCTACAAAATGAACAAGAATCAATCATAGTAATAGGGGTAATAATTAAGGAACATGGAAATGCCTCATTACCAAAAAAAAGAAATGCCAATAGCATACAGATCAACGTAACTGGCCAACTGTTATCTAAGCCGAGAGAATTAATGAGTGCTAGTAGCATCAGGGAGGGTACTCTCTCCCCACATAGTGAAAGATAAAAATTCTAAACGTAAAAAATATAAGAAAAAAAATATCCTCTTACTTTTTTAAGAGGGAGGCATAATTTTATTATATTTTATTTTTATTTAAAATTTGATTCCCTTTATATTTATATTATAATAATATTTAAATAGCCTAAGCTACAACCTTTGACTGTTTGATAAATAATTAAAAAAATAAAAAAATAAATTCATAATTTTTTTAATGGAGATAAAAATTAAATTTATTAATATTTCATAAAATTTAAATTATAAAATTCTTAAATTTAATAATTTAAAATTTTTAAATAATAATTTTATAAAATTTAATTTATAATAACAAAGGGACTAATTTCTAATTTATAATAAAGGATCAGTAAAAATTACAAAAAATAAAAGAAACTCTAATGCAAGAAATTAGTTAATAGCGCGGACGTGGTGTTTCGTAAGCCGTAGGGATAGGGATCCCAAAAGAGGGATATTCTTCAGCACCGCCCCAGTGTGCCGCCAACTCCCCTTTATCTTCACTCTTCTCATCTTCCTGACAAAAACTGAATACAACAACAGCTTTAGTACTCTCTCGTCTTTATCATATAAGCTAAAACTGGAGGTGGGCCTGACCCTGAGCTACTGCTATTCTTGCCTTCAAAATCTTCCCATCGGTTCCAGATATTGGATAACATATGAATATTCCTTTTTCTTTCCTCTTCCATTTTGCTGTAAGAAAATTTGGGTTAATTTGCAAGCAGTTAATTAATAAGAAAGAGGCATTAAACAGGAGACAGGAACTTCCATTAAAAGAATAAGAGACAATTACAAACTATAACATTTTTCCTATTTATTTGTTGACCTGTTGTGTTCTTTTGACATTTCTACATACATTGATGAGAATGAATAAAAAAATCAAAGAACGCAGTGGGTTCCTGTTAGAAACAATCTTATTCCATCCAGTCATGTACAAATGCCCATCTGAATGCATTTAGAGGTCGGCGATGAATTTGGTGTGAGAATATTACATGAAATTGAATCAAATGTACAAAGTTGTTTTCCCCTGTTCCTGTCAACATTAATTTCTTTTTACATCACAGCAAGCGGTTGGATATCTTCAACACCCTGCATTTTGGCCGAGCCTTCTGTGATCTTCATAGTTCCAGCTTGATGCTTGCCATGCTGCTTGGCTTGATGCTGAGACCAGTAAGCATGGGCAGCCAGCACTCTGTCCAAGAGCTCCTGGGGGACTGGCTCTCCCCTCCTTTGTTGAGGGGAGATTCTAGCAGTGTGCACTAAGGTTTTCCATTTATCCTGCTCACACCATAAGTCAAATTAGGAAGCAACCTTAGGGGAACAAAAACTAGCACTGCAACATATGCTGTGATAAACAACATGACGTAGATGTTCTTTTAGTTCTAAATGACACCATTCAATGCAATTGTTCTATCTTTGTCAACAATACCTATTAATGCAACAACTAAGAGAGTAACTTCATAATCCAAAGAATCACACAACGCTGTTGACATGATTTACACAATCCAAACCTTACAGAAGCTTTCTAATTAATACCTTACAATTAGAAATTTAAACAAAACCGAATAATATGACAATAGCATACTTACCAAATGAGAATCTTAATTTAGCCAAAAGAACCTCTTATCATCAAACAGGAAGCATAAATTCAGCAAATATGGTCACAAAGGCCATGTGTAATAATGGAAAGCAAAGAAACAACTTCCAATATAACCACCAAAATTCAAATCTTTTTTCAATTTTCATAAGTATCTTTGCTATTCTAATTACTATGTAAACCTCTTGTTGAAGATAGTGTCTATGCAACAATGACAAAGAGAAAAATATACACCTTCAAATCTACATAAGTCCTATGATCTGCATTCTCAAAAGCACGCAACTTAACATCACGCCACCTGCATGGTTTTAAACTTGGTCAGCAACCCAGTTTTCCTGTCTAAATGCAAGCAATAGCTAATGAAGACATTAATAGCATCAAACCTTCCAGTTCCAAGTTCCTCGACTGCCTGAACAAGTGCTTCTACCTCTGACACAGAAAATGGTCTTCTGGTTCGACGCTGTACAAGCTCAGAGCGCCTAGTTTTCTGACTCACAGGAACCACAGCTAATGTTTCTGGATTCCTGGCTGGAGCAACAACTAGTGCTCTGGAATCTGGGGTTATTCTGTCAACTATATTGTCAGTCTGGGAAGAAATTGACTCGTGGTTACTTTCAACAAGGTTGCCCGTATTTGTCAGCAAGGAGGATTCATGTAAGGCATCAGTCATCCCCGAATCTAAAACAGGAATTTCTGGGGACCTAGATAAGTCAAATAATGATTTTAGATGCAACACATTGAACATTGAATTGAATAGGGTTGAAACTAAAATGACTTTGTGCAATGACCAAAAAATTTATGCGATAACTTCATTTTCATAAATCAACTATGTCGATGAAAAACTACCATAACCATCAACTTAGCCTCACCTGGTAAGTTGGGATGTTCCACATTGAGAAGGAGGATCACCAACACATACAGCTGGAGAAGCTTGGAAAGAACTGGGCTCTAATGTGAAACCAAGGGTATCCAAATTGTCTTTACAAGATATACCAGTCTGCAAAAGAGTTCTGTTGTCATCTCTAACTTTTTTCCCCTGAAGAAGAACACCAACACGCACTCCACCTCCAAGTATAGCCATCAATGCTTCCATAACCGACCTCTACAATAATTTATTGAAAAAAAAAAAAATTGTAGATGTTAGAGCCAGACAAGACAGTCATTTGGGATAAGCTAAAAGATACTTATGTTAAAGAGAAGAATCAGCAAATGCCAGTGTTCAAGCAGAAGAAGAAGAGTTCAGAATCAAAAGAAAAGTAAAACTGCAATCATTGTAATAAACAGACGACAAGATCTGTCTAATAACAGGCCTATCAATAAAATAATACTAAAGTGAGAAAAAGAATGTTCTTCGGCCACTTCAATGTGCAAACGAGGCTTACTGACAACATTGCTATTGACTAAAGCTATCTCTGTATATGTACCTTTAATGAACCAACGGTTGCAGTTTCAGGAACCTCAACATAAAGCTCTGGTATCTTGAAAGACTTGACGCTGAACTTCACTGTTCATAAGATATACATAGCACATAAACCCCTGTTGAATGCAAAGAGCAGCCAATCATAAAAAGTGAATGAACATCAAAGAATTGATTACCACGAGAATCTTTAGATACATGCAGTTCCGCAGAAGTGCTAGGGTTATCTGCATCCATTCCTTTCTCAGGTGAATTAGATACACTCTCACTGCTAAACCCTCCATCAGAAGTTACCACTGAATCCCGGTCAAAGAATTTCCTCCTCTTGAAAAGAGTGTCATGCTGACATCTTTCAAAACTGTAACGAGTCTTCCTCTTACGATAAAAAGATTTTCCTCCCAGATCTGCAAATTCTATTCTAGTTTCAGTTAAACAACCTAATACGCATAAAAAAATGTATCAAATAATAAAAATGTTGGTAACTGACAACTTGTAAACTACCTTACCAGATCTAGAAAGTTCACAATCCCTCAGCTTTGGAGCAACCTTCCAATATTTGGAAGTCAGAAACTTTCTAATTCTTCGTTGTACAATTCTTTGGGGAGGCCTATAGGCCTTTGACTTGGTGCTAACTTTATTGCACCTTAAAAAGTTTTCGTCATCATCCCTAAGACCTAACTTAATATCATTCCCATGCCTGGAAAAGGAAGCATTGGGAAAAGATTCCCTACAAAATGTAGATTTAACATTACTGTTTGAGTCAATTAGTGCAGGTGAGCTAACACATAATTCCAGTGGATCCTTCAAACTACATTTATTAGCCAAAGTTGATCCCTCAAAGCCCGAACTCCCTGCCTCTTGCTCTTGTCTAAATCCACTCCTTATATGACCATCACAAGACTCCCTAGAATCTTGGGGTCCTTCAGCTAATCTACCAGAATTATGTCCAAATTTATTCTCCAATTTGCAAACTTCAGACTTCACATCAGCCTCAACTTTCTTCCAGCAGTCGGAATTATTATTACCTGAAGTACGTTCTAGTACGGTATCACAGCCTGCTTGCACTAGACGTTTCTGACTAGCATTTTGCACAGCCACCTCGGTCATAAATATACTATCTGCACAATTCCCCTGATTAAAGCCCTCTGTTATTAATGGTTTAACTTCATCTTGTCTTTTACGCTCAACAACAACTTGACCAAAGGCTGGCTGGTGTTTTCCTTCAGACGCATTGCTAGAAGCAGAAGAACTTTCACTCTCCTGCAACAACTTGCCAGCTAAAGATGCCAGGAGTTCAAAAGCACAAGCTTGTCTATCATCAGCTGCTTTCCTGAATGGACCCCTCCTCTGAACAGTTATCAAACTTAAGTGATTAGAACAAAATTCAAAGGACAAAAATGTAAAAGCTCAAACAATTGCCATTTTTTTAGCCACCACTTACTCTTGCAGATCTAGGAGCTCTTGGTATGAAGGGGACATGAAAGCCATTGATTCCATAGTCTAGCCTCTTCTTCAACACCATAGCGCAGACATATATAGCTCATTAATTAAACAGAAGCATCAGTACACCAGATCCTTGTCACTGCAACAAAATACCAAAAGACCCATGCGTCAAGTTAATTTTCAATACTCTGCAAGATTTTGCATATTAGAAAAGAAAATCCACAGGACCCAGAAGGTAACATCAGCCACTGACTAATTTAAATATCAACCAATATCAGCATTGCAATAAAACAGTTGCTACATTTTCAAGGTACTAAATAATAAAATGCGCCCCCTTTATACCAAACAGTAATTGGTTCTTCACTGTTCATTTATACCAACGGGAAAGGAATGCAATTTTAAAAATGAAAAAAAAACGAAAACACCATAAATTATTAACGCAACAACAGTTATTGATTGCCCATTACAGATTGAAGGCAAAAGGAAGATTCACGATGTCTTTGTTTGTAAAGGAAAGATGGGCAAAACAAATGATGAAAAAAGGAGGGGACAATGTCAGAGAAACAAATCCGGGTATAAATAGTATTTAAATAATCATAGAATGCTATGATTTGTCTCCAAAATGAACACACAATCAACAATTCAGGCAAAACTAAGAAGACCTACAAAAAGCTTCTCAATTCCCATAAACAGACTGCAAATACAAATCAAAGATCCAAATCTTAACCAGAAATTGATCAAATCAAAGTTCACATGCCAAACAGGCCAGATATCAGGTTAGTCAACGTGAACTTGGTTTGATGAATTACAGAGGAGGGGAGGTCCGGCATGAAACTGCAGGAAACAAATCCGATTCCATGTTTGGCCAAGATGTTCGACCAATAAAAACATTGCACTTAAATTCCAGGCACCTCGAATTTGAACAAAACATCAAAACACACTCTTTAAATGGCGGGACCATCAAAGTCAACAAAAAGCACAACCAGAAACAGTTAAAAGATGCATCTGGTTGTTGCATATTAAATGCAAGAGATCAACTACGGCTGAATTCTGATTCTCGGCGACACTCTTATGCTCTTTAAAACACTGAATCTCTGGTCAAATCAGAAATCTGCATGAAACCCAATTCAACAAAACAGAATCCCACAACCAAAAAAAAAATTCTCAAATTAAAAACGAATTAAGAAACAGTGCTCAGGGACAACATAGCCCACGATCGGATCTAAACCCAAACCAATCCAATAATTTGTAGAAAACTCTTATAATAGCGCACAAATTACCATAATTCTACTCCCTGCATCTCCGATTAGCCAGAATTCAACGACAAGCAAGCAAAATTGAAACAGAATATTCACAAAAACCCCTCAAAACTATGAGATCACAGTGAAAAAAAGAGAATAGAACCGAAATTCAAAATATCTAACATGCAATAAACACCCCCTAACTCACCTCTAGGAAAACGCCATTCGGGCAATGATCCAAAACAAAATTATGTTCAAGAAACGAAATTTCCGGGGAAAACCATATTCTCAGGAGAATGTATGAAACCCAGAGAAAATCAAAACCCGGCAAGTACAAGAAAATGCAAGAGATCTATGGGAATTTGAAATCTTAATCACCCAAATTCTGTACTTTCTCTGTCTCTAAAATTTTCGTTTTCTTTTATTTTTTCTCTCTCTCTCCAGAGATGAAATGCTTTTAAGGACAAAAACCCACCTTGTACAAAAACCACGCAACAGTGGCCTTAAACCCCTTATATCTATATGGTTTTGAGTCTTTTGACCACACAACCGGACCAGCCAGTAAAAGCGCATAATTGTCCCGGCAATAGCAGGTCATCCCCAAAACCCTGTTAGACCCATTCATAACCCCAAACCACTCCTATAAAGGATAGCTTCCGGCACGTGGAGCCCTCACTGCTCGTACGAAACCTACGAAAAAGATTGGACACGGATTATAGACCAGAGGATTTGGCTATGTGTTGTTTATTATTGCATTTCCTTTTAATTTTTTTCAAAAAAATAAAAAATGTGTTCCATTAATTTATTAATAATTAATTATTAATTTTATAAATAATAACTGTATTTATTTATTTAACTCTTAGTGGATTATTTTTAATGGGAACAGATTTTTCCTTTCTTAGTCGCTCATTAGTGGTCCACTTTTTTCAGATTAAAATATTATTATTTCCTTATTTGAATTGGATTCTCTACTTATTAATTTATTAAATAGTTACCAATATATTTCTGGGACAGTTAGTAGTGGATGCTTAGCTAAAAATTATAATATATATATACTTTAGTTATATTTAAATGTTCTCGAGTTCTGTGCTTTTCATATTCAAATTTTAACTTTTTTTTGGCTAGAAAATGATCAACATTTGCAGTTGCATGATTAGGTCTTCATGTAAAGTCATGATCACATAATGTTTTTTAGTTCCTAATAATAAAGAATTATAGAAATGACTTTATTTTCAACCCAATCAGCCTCTTCATTGGAGTTTCCATATCTTCCTATTTAGATAGAATCATGTTTTAAAAAAATAATAATAATAATAATAAATTTATTTTTAAATTATTTTAATTATTTTGTAAAAATGGTACAATAAGAAACAAGGATTGCGTCACTTTACTCTATAGTATCTTCCCTAATATATAAAATCATAAAAAAATAAAAGAGAAACATATATATATGGGACAAGATGGAGGACAGCTTTCCAAGCATCATCTAAATGGATAACATAAATAATATGTGGATATGGATAAAGATGGGTTACTCAAAAAAAAAAAAAAACTATATTAATTATGTACCTGTAGCTTTTAACATTGATGGGTAACCTGTTTTAACCTTCTGTCATCATGACAAGTAAGTTCCTGGTTAACCAGAAGAAGAGGACAAGATGAGAAGCAAGCCAAATTAAATTCCAAGAGAAGGAAGTTGAAGATCCTATTTTTAATGATTTGTTTAAGTAATGAATGAATAAATAGAATAGCAATTATTGACAATTATTTATATATAAATTTGTCTAAAAAAGAAATAATAATTAATTGAACAGAGTAAAAGGGTGTGAATAACATAAATAATCTTGAGTATAGATAAAATGAGCTCCATTTAAATGAAATCATATGTAAATTCTAAATAAAAAAATTGTGAATACATTAATTAAAATCTAAGACCCAATTAAAATTATATTAAGAGATCAAGATGAGTTTAAATTCATTAAATCCAGCAGCAAGTATGCCATGAATAATTGATTGTACAAGTTGATTCCTGAGGTTCACATTTCAGGCAGTCAAGGCAATACTAATATTCATTAATTCGGTAGAATAACTGTTTAACATTAATTAATTATGACTTACTTAGCATCAAGCAAATTATGGGTTGATGGCAAAGGTGCTTGTTTACATTGCTTAAAGCTTTTTTTTTTTTTTGGTAAAAGCTTAAAGCTTTTTTTCATTACTAAGATATTAATATAATAAAAGTTGATTATGTCTCAGAAAATCTTAAGATAATTTGTTAACATGAGTTTAAATTTAGAGTTATTGTAATTAAAAGAAATTCATTGTTAGCTCCCATTCTAAAAATAATTATTCTTTTACTCAAAAACTATAAAAATACCCATCAAATTTTTTTGTTTCTTTTGTATTACATTGCTTAAGGCTTTGGTTTTGCAAAGTGCTTGGTGGGGCTAAAACAGGGACAACTACCACTTCCCACAATACAGCATTATTTTTGTTGTTCTTGTACTTGTTTTATAGAGTATATTTTCCTAATGAGTTTACCATTAAAAAAATTAATTGTGCTATTTTTATAAATTAAATATTTATTTTATTATAAATTATTTAATTTATAAAATTCAATAAATTTAACCATTAAACTTTATTTTCTTTCTATTTCATGCAATCCCACTTTTTCTTTGGTGGTAGCTACTTGGCTCTACCACTACTTACCCATCTTTTTTTCTTTGGTGGTATACTTCCTAATGAGTTCATCATTATTTTTTTTCTCTCTATTATATAAAACAATAGAAGTAATTAAACCACACAACTTTCAAAAATTCACATATAATATTATTATTCAGCCACATATTTATTTTAATAACTTTGTATATTATAAGCCAACACCTCATTGATGTCATGACATCTGCTGCGGTCTTCAGGTTATTCTGCCTTTAATATTTAAGTTTAAATTTAAGATTATGCGTGTATCAATGATTATTACTCCTACCGATATCTAAAAACTTTGTATATTATAATATCTATATCTATATTTAGAGTGGTCTATTTCCCTGCAAAAACAGCACACATAAATTTCAACTAAAAAAATTTTACCGTCAAATTGAGATACAAGTCATATATATAGTAGTGATCCATCATCATTTAATAATAGAGACATCTTATGCATGAATTTTAGTTTTTACATCTTTTACGTGTTGAATTTTTTTTTATATTAATATTATTATATAGTTACTATTATCATGTCAAAATAAAATTTTATATTTAGCTATTTTTTTTACAGAATAATTCTTTTCTAAAAATTTAAATATTCAAGGTAATTAAATAATTTATTTTTATTTAAAATTTTCTTTTTTTTAGGTACATAAATTTTATATTTTTTTAACCTCCAGTGAATGAGAGAGAGAGAGAGAGAGAGGGGGGGGGGTCTACGGGGATCATCATGTGGCGGAAAGATGAGGTGGAAAGAGTGGATGTGAGTTACCCGGAAGGAGGGGCTGGCGGTTATCTGGTTTCGTGTCAAAACTGGTTGCTTTTATTACCTTTGCCCTTTTCTTTCTCTGTCTCTGTCTCCGCCACGCTTTCTTCGGAGGGTTATCCTTCTACCATTCTTCCTTCCAACTCACGTGGGTCCCACGGTCTGTCTTCTCGCGGCTTTTTTAATTTAAAATTTAAATTTAAATTAAATAAAAAATGCATTTAAATTGTCAGGCGGATTCCGGGTCAAAGTTAACGGCTCGATTACTCCGGGCGGGTCGTCGGGTTTTCTTGCCCGTTCTTCTTGCCAACGATCTGGCTACCTTACGTTACGTTACGTGTTCAATTGGTCAACGAATGGCACCAAAAAATGGGATGTTAGACTAAAACAAGCAAAGTGGTTCAGCTTGGAATCTTCAATTCATTGCCCAAAGCTTTGGTCTTGTCTCCCATTTCAAGAAGGGGTTAGAGAAGCGTACAAACTTTAATCACATTCTCCTTTTTAATTCTTCCAATTCAACGCCTAATTTAACTAAAAAATATATTTTTTAGTGTTCCAAAATGTTTCACTTCTTTAATAATTTCCAATTTTAATTTGTTCGTATGATAAAAAGACTTGTGCCTTTAGTTACTAACCATATGAGATTTTCTAAGGAAACATGAAGGCTAATTACTTCTTATTTCAAGCCCATAATTGTTCTTAACAACTTTGTTGTTGGGATGATTAATTATTACTAAATAATAAAATGATATTTTCATAATCATTTTATTTATAATTTATATATACCTTATACAGCCGCAAAAGAGATGATAACTGAATTTATAAAGTGGAGATAGAAACTAAATTAATTTATTTAAAATAAATATAGAATGTAACTTATAGATAAATAATTATGCATGTGTACTTCTATCAAGAAATAAAAAATATAACAAAAGAAAAAATTAGTGGTTAACCATAAGATTCTAATCTATATCTACATTATGTATAAAAAATAAAATGGGCTGAAACATTTTTAAACTAAAATATCTTTTTGTAAGGTCTTATTTATTAAAATATCATTTTATTATAAATTTATATTATTTTAAAATTTAAATAATATTTTTATTAAATTAACTTAAAATTGTTATCCTTATCTTTATTATGGATGATATGTCTTATTACAAAATAAGTTTGACGAATTTTTTTAACATTTAATATTTTCTTATTCTTATAAGTATTAAATATAACACTGATTATCTTAATTAAAAATTATAACACCAATTATCTTAACAACTTCAAACTCAATTTTTTTTAAAAAAAAAAATGTTAAGCAATAAGTGGTAGTAAACATATGGCCCATAAAAATAAAAGGGTCTATTCTACAATGCCTGGTCTCTCAATTATATGATTTGGGTTATGTTTACTATTAATTAGTAATTAATTTGTACACAATCATAATCCATTAGGTGGCTACCAATAAATTTGTCACGTGAAATGCATTTTAACATGAACCATAAAAAAATACATAAAAATAAAAAACTAATATAGTAGTTGACTTCATTGGAAGTTTAGATATAATTTTTTGGATAGTTAGATTGGTTGACGAAGACTCAAGATAAGTATTGTTGATGAATAGTCCCTTCTTAATGCATGGGCTAATTCTAGATCCAAGATGGCATACCAAAGCTATTGGGAAATGGTCAAAGCCATTTACCATATCCTCTTGAACACCCATAGAAGTTGGCAGCTAACCCATTGTTTGAAGGGGATCAATTTCAGCTGCTGCCAAGATGTTTCTTTAAAAATGTCAAAGCAAAGATATTTTGCAAATGGGTTTCAGAATATGCTTTTCTTGGTGAACAAACAGAAATCAAAATATTCTTGTTGATATTTCAAAAGGAAATGAATGTTTTATTACACTTTTATCCCCACGTGACTTGCACGCACAAAACAAAAACCCGAATAAAGCGGTGCGTTTAAAATATTTCTTTTGCTATGCATAAAAGAAACGGAGGCTTGAAAGCGTCGATCTATCACTGCTCTAGTTCAAAATAATAACGATAGCAGAATAATATATATATATATATATATATATATTTTTGCTTAATAAGTTGGGCCACTTCATTTGTTCTTTTGTAATCTGCTTGTTCCCAAAAATGGAAGTCGGTTCTGTTATTTTTTGTTTCCTTCATAGCTGAAAGGGGAAGAAAGTTATGCGCGGTCATAATTAAACTCGAGGTTTATTCAACTTTTTATAAAATTTATCATTCGTTACTCATTGCTTATAAGTAGGAGTAGAAGCCAGCATGGGTTCAAGTTGAGTTTATCTATAAAAGATTACTCAGGTTAAATAAAATTGAGTTTAAAAATCTTGACCTTAATCCATTATATTTTTATATAATTAAGTTTAGGAATGCATATAGGTTGGGTTTAAATTTAGTTGTAGAAAAAAGTCAACTAAATTAAAGAAGAATGAATTTTGAATTTTTGATTTAAACCCGATAAAAAATATATATGAATTGACTTTGAATCCGTTGAGTTAGATTAGTCTAGGATGTTTTATTTGTATTTTGTCAAAGTCAAATTAAATTAAAAAAATATAATTTTTTATTAAATAAAATATAAATATATATATCATGAGTTGAGTTTAAAATTATTTTAGGTTGATTTAGATGATTTGCACACTTTAATTAGGCTGATGAATTACTTATGTGTTTTTATGTAGCCGTTTCAAATTTTATATATATATATATATATATATATTCCATCACCCATATATATATATATATATATATATATATATATATATATATATATATATATATATATATATATTCCATCACCCACTCATGTTACCGTAATAGACATAAGCCTTGATGTAGCTAAGAATACCACACAAACTATGCGACATGTAACTAATTCTTTCCCAATCCATGTCATATGTTGGACATCCACTAACGTTATACCAATATTGGGGTGGCAATGTGGCATCCCAGATCAATTGTTTGCTTTGTCAAATTCAGAAAAGTTGTATTGTTGTGCGGTAAGAACATGTTACAAACTTACACATTAGGAGAAGCAATCTGATCAGCCATGCATTAGGCAAGCGTCATAGTGCCAGAATCAGAAACGTCGAAACGATGCATCGGCAGATGTTGAAGGTGATTATACAGATGATTAATGTATGAGACAAGCATGTGATTACTTCTAAATACGGCATGTCTCCGATAGCTCCGCCGGCCTATCTATCCCCTTGACGTCGAGAAAGAGCGTGGGCTTGTAAAAGTGGAAAAAGAAAAAATGGCAGAATGGCAGCCTAGCTAACGTGATCCACGCGGCTACATAAGGCGGCGATCGAGGGAAAACATTAAATTTATGACCTGCAGGAAGACAACCACAACAACCCGTAGGTTTCACCAACTCTTTGTTCTCCTTTCTTTCATAAGAAACCAGTTGGATCCACATGATTGGCATGTGCATTCCAGCATTAGATTTACATTGATTAATGAAAGAGAGATCATTTCACATATTGTTTATGATACATTTGTCAGTAAAAGGTGTATAATTTTTTGTGGGTATTATTTTTGAGCAATGACATACATTTTCACATTCTTATTTTTCTAAAAAAAATATACACAAATTTTACATATACATAAATTTTATATATAAATTGTACATATTCTTATATTTTCTTCATACTAATAACATTTTTTTTATTAGTGAGTAAATTTAAATAAATTTAGGAATAGCGAAGTGGATTCAGTTTCTTCTCTTAAGAAACACAAGGCAGATGTTATGCGTTATTATCCAACTTATGTATTCTTAAGCCAACAAAAATATGTGTATTTGTTCTCATTGGCAAAAGGTCAAACTGACATAAAAGGGTCAAGCTGCATCTCCATTCTCAAAATCCTTAATTATAACAGAAAATTTTGACCGTCAAGACTTGCATTATGATGACTTTAATTATAATAAATCAAAGAAATTTAGAAAACATTTATCTATAAATTAATAAACTTGTTTAGTTCTCAAACAGAACCCAAGAACAATGCAGCATGGATGAGTCTCAAATTAAAAAATTTGTCCAACTCCAATTAAACTTCATATATGTCCTTTTTACAATCTATTAATTTTTTTCCCGAAAAATATATATATACTAAAATGCATTTGTAGTATTATTTTTTTATCTTTTATATAAATATTAAAAAAACATATTTTTAATATTCTTTTATATTTTGAGAAAAAATTTAAAAATTATAAAAATATTCATATGAGATCAATTTTTATAGAAAAGACCAATCATAAACTTTAAAAAGAAAAATTTTATTACTCAATTAATAAGAATATTTTTAATCAACTATAGTAAATTTATTATTTAACGAAGGATATTTTTAATAATTTAAATTTATGTGTAATGTTTTATAAAATATAAAAAAAAGTTAATGTAGATTTTTAAAATAATAAAAATTTTATGTAAAAAGTATGAAATAGAGGATATGTTAAAGTATTTTATTTTTATATAATTTTTTGGTGTTTCTGGGTTCTTATCCAAGCAAAGACTATGCGTTTTCAGTGCTCGGCATGTCTTGGAACTCAAATGGGCTTCACTGCAGTACGCGCCAGATGATCATGAGACGAGAGCGGGTTTTCTTTGGATTGGACCCATATGGGCCATTTATTAAAAGTTATGTCGCCCTTTTCGCTTTGAGCTTTTTAATAGTAATTTATAATTAATAATGTTATAGACATATGATCAAAAATAAAAAAAAATTATTCCCACATTAGATATAAAATATAATACTTATATTTAATGTAAAATTATTAAATTATTTAAGTTTAACAATTTAATTTATAAAATTTAATAAATATAATAATTTAAATCTTTTGAAATAAAAATTATATAAAAATAAAAATTTGAGAATAAAGAGGTCGGAAAGAAAAGTACTTATTAATATACTCATAAGTTTAGTAATATTTTCTTTTATGTTTTTTTCATTCCAATCTCATTATATAAATTGCTGGTTCATTACAAAATAATGTATTTTATTTTAATCATTATTTTTATTTTTATCAACTTAAATCTTTCATTATTCAAATATTTTCTCTTTTTTTTTCAATTTACTTTTTACTAGTATAATCGAAGGGGAATTAAGTTATATTTTTGCTTGAATTTGCCTCAATATTTCGCAAGCTTTATCTATTCTATTTGGACTTAATATAAAATTTGGAAGAATACACAATATATGGATACATGTTATGAATGAATTAATTAATAAAAATGAAAAGTTGAAAAATTAGAAATCAAACTTTAATTATTTGTTGTGTGTTTCTATACTAATGGTGGTTAATAAACTCTTTTTCATTATTAAATTGGAAGAATAAATAATTAGGAGTCTTAAACAACTATGGACATAAAAAACATAAAAATTATCAAACATTATGAATATGGATCCTTTGCTGTTACGACAAAAGATTATAAGTAAAAGAATAAAAAAAATTTTAATGAAAGAAAAAATAATAAAAAATAAAATCTATATATATTTAATTATAAAAAGAGATATATTAAAAGGTAAGAAAAGACCAAGACCCCATACAAGCACGCTAACAAATTCAAAATGCCACCTGGGTTGCTGGGCTGCTTAACTAAGATTGGGTTCGCTTGGCCAATTGGCATGTTAATTAGGAATCTAAGCCCAAAGGCTGACCTTATCAAGTTGGATGCTTCTATGTTTATTTTTATAATTTTATTTTATTTAATTTTTATAATATAAAATTTAAATTATTTAATTTATTATATTCTATGAATAAAATTTAAAGTTAATAAATCTAATGCGACATTTTAATGAGAAAAAGTTGTGGGACCTTTATTATAATCGCAGAGATTCTCAAGTTTGGTTTCTGAATCTCGTCTCAACTTATCTTAGGAATAGGATGTTTTCTGCCTTCTGTAGGGCTTTGGCCATTGGCCCCATCTTGTTTCTATTTCCAATTAGGACTCAAAGCATTGATGTTGTCCATGTTTTCTCACCTCTTCACAAATTTGAGATTAATATTGCTTTTCGGGTTGAAGATCAACTTAATTACAGTTTAACTTCTCTTGTAACATTATTTTTATTTAATTTTTATGGTATAAAATTTAAATGATTAAATTTATTAAGTATCATAAATTTAACTATAAAATTTATAAAAATTAAGAAAAAGATTATTTTCACAATTTAATTGCTACAAAATATTCACACTTTTTGTGTGAATTTTTAAATTATTAGATCATATAATTTAGTATATAAAATTTAATAAATTTAATAAAATAGAATTTGTATCATAAAAATTAAGTAAAAATAAAATTATAAAAATAGTTAGATTAAAAAATCAATGCCTTGTAAGAGTGATGGGAGCAACATTTCTCATTTAGTTAATATTGGTTGAGAGCCAACATCCAGATAAGTGAGACCCTCATGATGAGCAGATATGAAAGTAGAAATTCTTTGATAAGACCCAAAATTCAATATATAGCCTATGGTCTATATTCTTTATCATCGTTGTCAAGTCGACGCATTTCACTCTCTAATTTATTTTGCTCAATTTATTTCTTGGTACAAACACTCCTTAATTTACATTCAAGCAACTTTGGACGGTTCCTGTGACCCTTTCTCACATTCAACATGATGATAGGGTACCCTACCAACATTAATTTGGATAACTGTTTATTTCCCACAGGCAGAGGAGACCCCGGGCCCTTAGTGCTAAAGAACCAAGACCTTTGACTATCCTCAGATACTGGCATGAATGGCCATGAAAGGGAAGCAAGAACATCAATCAATTAGAACAAACTTCCATGGCCCATTGGGCTAGGTTAGTTACACCGGTAGTTGGTCTTCGACAAGCTTTACCTGTAACTGGGGGAAAAAGAGTCAGACGTGGCGGCGGGGGACCCAAAGAATGATTGAAACGAAGCTTGAGCTCGAAAAGAGCAGAAGGAAAAGTTGAGCCGTGGTGGCTGTGGTGGTGCATGGGATGCGAGAAAGTGAAAGAGATCATTCCAAATCTAGTTGCTTGCTTGGTGGGGAAACTTGGGACTTTTCAAAGGGATTGCGTAAAGCTCAATGGAGCCTGAATTTGAGTCCCAGATTTCACGTAAAGAGCAGACATGAAATGGTAAATGGTCCAGCCATTGCCCTGCAAAGATTAGGCAAGTTTTCACTTAGAGCATGCGTCAACAAATTAATATGCCTGCTGCTGTAAACCATAAATCAATATTATTACAAAGATTCTATAGTATATTTAATCTATATTTCTAATTGCCCATGTTGGTCCACATATAATTCTTAATTCTAAATTTGTGATACGCCAAATCCACATTGAATGTGCGATATATTGTGTGATAAATTGGGTATATAAAAATTATATACCCAATATCTGTTTGATCTAGCTATTTGAACTTTTGAAATGTTGTTATAGAAAAGACTTTTAGGATTTTATGTATGCTTTTTTTTTTTTTTGGTGCATAAGGACACGAATGATTGAGCCTAAGACCTCTTATAAAATTATTTGATCTCTTCTTACTGGATAGCTTAACATATCCCTTCTTATAGGATATAGAGGGATTTTCTACGATAAAAGCAAGAGAAATTTAGAGAGAAAAATATATAAAATTAAGAGAGAGAAAAAATAATGAGAAAAAAAAATGAGATCTATATATTAAATTATAGAAAAAAAAGAAAGTCACCAAAATTAGAAATAAGAAAATTAAAAGATACAAATGTCTTCTTATATCATGAAACTTTGAGAAAATTATATAATAATGACATTAGTTGATTTTTTTGGACTAGTTTCTATCACCAATTGATGGGAGATCTAAGGCAAATATAAGAGATTAAAGGCTAATCTGGTACTAGCATTTTAGTTAAGTGATTAACCACTATGATCCCAAGTTTACTGAATGTCTTATTTGATTAGACAATGGGATTGATTACTTAGAAATCAAGCTAATAAGTAGCTCCTATGTCAAAGGGATCTATGAAATTGTTACAAATATTTTGGAGGTCATTTGTTTCTGTAAGTTTCATAGTTTAGTCAGTTAAATTTTTTTATAAAATTTTATTTATGAAAATATCGTAACTATGTTACAGTTGAAAATGTCTTTGAATCATTTGAAATTTCAGCATTAATAATTGTTAGTGACAACTGAATTACCTACCACCATTTGATTAAAACTTTTCACAAAAGGAAAGATAATATATGTATAATGTTGTCTAGCTAGGGTTTGTGCACAATTAATTATAACCTATCATATACGGCATACTAATTTAATGAATTCATTTTGCCTTTGAAGGAAATTATATACATCTCATCAATGTCTGAAGCTTTGATGGTGATGTTGCAGATTTGTGAAGTAAGGAGTACTCAATGAGAGAGCTAGCTCAAGACAGGTTTGTCAATAGTACTCTTCAATGTTGGAGTTATTAGATTATATGTAATTAATTTTATGATCGTATATATAGATTTTATTTTATTGATTCGTCGTATATATAGATTTTATACTATCATGTTGTTATATATAATATTCGGTTTTGATGGTCTCTTCCCATTATATAAATTTTATCCTAAATATTAGATATTTTAGTTAGTAGAGACTGTTAATTAATTGCCAAAAGTTTGAAACTCTTCTTTTTTTTCTTAAATTAGTTAGTATTTTTTTTATGTCAATCTCATATTAAAAGGACAGAATTTTACAGATAAAATATAAAATATATTTTATAAAATAAAATATAAATATGTGATTATAAATGAGAGAATTAAGAAAATTAATTATTTTAAATTTATGATTGTTGTCCATTATATTTTATAATAATTTATATTAGTTATTAATTTTTTATTAATAATAATTACTTTACATTTTATTCGATAAAATATTTTAAAATAATTAAATTAACACTATAAAAAGAAATAAAGGAAGAAAGGTCTTTGCTTGTAAATAAAAATATGGAATGAATTATTGGGTCAATATTGAAGAGTTGTTGATAACATTAGTGATGTTGACTCACAAAGACTCTAAAGATTACTAAATAAGTAATTGGAATAAGTATTGATGATTAACAATGATGTAGTAAGGAGTCACCTTGTGGCTATTAATTAATTAGTACTATTCTTTGTTTGAAGCATAATATTTTTTTTAATAAACCTAAAGTATCATCCTTTGGAGATAGTTCTTTTTGCTATATTGTTAGATATCTAAAAGTGAGTTTGGTTTCCAATAAAAATTAGAATTTAGTTTGGCACACATAAAGATTAAGTCCCTTGCCATTTGACTCAAACTTTGTTTGGGAAGCATAGCCATTTCTAATTAAACATCAACCTTGACACTGCCATTATGAAACCAATACAGTTAAATCAGGGCTTTACTGCTATATACACTTAATTAATGCCTTCTTTGGCAAATATGTGAAATTAATTAAAATGAAATAAAAGATGATTATGGAAATGGTAATAGCTAGCCAGGTGGAACACCATCAATGGTGCTGGAACTAAATAGTAGGTGAAATAATAAACACTTTCACAGGCACACAAACCCTAACTTGGAAGACAGTGAATGATGGAAAAAGGTATTTTCAATGAAGGAATTTTTTAAAAAAAAGTGTTATGAAATGTTATATTAATTAAATTTTATATTTTAAATAAAATTTTTGTAAAATTTAATTTAAAAGAAAAAAAATTAATAAACTGATGAATAATTATGCGACTAAGACTAGTTGGTACTTGGGTAAGGTGGGTAAGTACTAGGAAACACCTTACACTCTTTTAGGTTGTTCTTCCTTTTTGCACATTTTCTATTTCCAAAACTTGTGCCAAGAAACAAGGCTCTAATCACCAAAACACATAAGTCTCATTGTTCTAAAAACATAAATATATCAATTTTGATGTGTGGTAGTACTATTGGGAACAAGGGATTCCTATGGATCACATGCAGCAAAGCAAGTCAAGTCAAATTGCAAGAGTGTATATGTGATAGGTGGGTGGGTGCGTGTTGTTGAACTACAGCTTAATTATACTGATTACGTGGCGGATCTAATAGATTTGGTTGACAATATGATTGGACAATCATGCCAAGTCACCCCCTAATTAATGAAACTCTTGACGGCAGCTGAAGCAGTCACAAGTTTATTTGAATATATTATATTCATCTATCCTAAGCTATTTTTTAAGTATGATATCATATTTTTAAATAAATTTATATTTTAATTTAATTAATTATTTTAAATAATTTAAATTTTGATAAAATATAATATTTTTAATTAAATAATTTTATTTATGATAAAATATAAATTTAATAATATATGTAATTATAAAAAATTAAATTTAATATAAATTTGGAGGCACTTTACAATTGAATTTAGTAAAGTATGTGTTATAAAAAAATATTTAATTTATCTTTTGTTCTATTTCAATTGGAAGTCTTATTTTAGTAACATTTAACAATGAAGATTTTTTTAAAATTAGTATTAAATGATTAATAATCTAATTAAAATTAAGTTTAAGAATAAGATTAAATTTAATATTTTTATAATATAATAAAATATAAAAGAGTTTTTTTAATTTAAAAATTTGTGTAAATTATAATTTAATATATAATTAATTGAATTTTTCGTTAACATTAAGATATATATATATTTTACTTGTTAAGTTATTATGATAGAGCATAATTTTTAAATAGAAATATAATAAAGTGTCATATTTAAATATTTAAAAAAACATGTAAATTATTCAATTTATTTTTATATAATTTTTATGTAAATAGTAAATTAATATGAATCAACTAAATAATCATAAATTAATCATATTTAGTAAAGATTTAAGAATAAATGAACCTATTTAGTTATTAGCAATATTTTTATTTATTTTTTTAAATGATAATAATAATAATAAATTTTTTTTTATTGTATGAGATCGATTATATGAATTAATGTTATAAATTTTTATTTAAAATTAAAATTTTAAAAATATTATTTTTTTTAAAAGAATAAAAAAAGAGAAGATATAAAATAAAGAAAAGAAAAGGGAGAAAAAGAATAAAAGCGCATCGTGACGGCGACGTGAGGAACGGCTGCGCCGGCAGCCTCACAAGTCACTGCCCATATTTACGGGCCAACTCATATGTACGGCTAACGCACAGCGCAATACGTGGAGCGATGATTGCGGGCCATGTTGGGTCCCACTTCTCTTTGGTCTTCGGTGTTGAACCGTTGAATTCGTACCTTTTGGGCCGTTAAACTTCGCCGGAGGACGCGGGAGAATTGCCTCTCGTTTTTCGCCCAATCATTTAAGCCATGCACATGGAAAAAGGGCACTAGTATATGACTCATGAGCGGATGAAACGACACCGAATCGAAACTTATGTTCCCCTTCATTCATCACCCTTCAAACCAATTCCAAATATATCTATATTTAAATGGGCATTTAATTTAGAGGTCGGTCATGCAACCAACTCATTGGATCATGCACGTAATGGAAGCAATGTTGGTTGACATTATGGAGTATGTACTTAGGAAAATATTATTATACTACCACTTGAACTCAAACAAATCAAGATTTTCATGTGCGAACAACCCCACATTGGGAATGAGAACATCAACTCATTTTAAGTTTTTCAAATATGGCTAGTTTTCCATTTTGGCAAGCTTTTCCTCTTTTGTCAAAAAGGAACCAACATTCATCCACATAAAATGACTTTTTTTGCGATTCAAATTCTTACTTGACTATAGTTCATTACTACTTCTATTACTGATTTCGTTTTAATTTTTTTTTGGGCTCTTTTCTATTTGCCTTTTTTTCTAAAATCAAGATTTCATTTAAATTTTCTTTTAGCTTTGTCCCCATCTCACCCACTCCCCAAAAAATGATTCAGGAAAAAAAATTTCTCCCTCTTACCTTTCACCTCTCTCTAACAAATTGTAGTATTTATCTTTTTTGACCTTTATAGTCGAGTTATTTTATAAGAAGGATATCTTGGTACAAAAAGTAATTTTTTTTAATCCCAAAACAATTTAAAAATTTTTTGATTCTCATAAATCTTTTTTAAGTAATAGTCAGTCAGAAAGGAAGAATGTAAGATCAATAAATATTATTATTTTTAACTTGATATTGTTTCTTTTTTTTTTTAAATCAAATAGATGGAAGGTTTGCTGAGACAAAGGATGATTCAACCGTTTTTTACAAGAACTGAATTTCAAGATTACCTCTTAAGGAGAAGGAGCCTTACACTTAGTAAATATTATATATGAGTAGACACATAAAAACATTAAATATTATCATAATATTGGCTTTTGTTCTGCTTTGGTTGGGATATTCACTCCCTTGCTGCCCATAATGAAAGGGGTCTACAGATTTTCTCTCACATTCTACCGGGTCTTAGCCCTTATCTTATTGCTGATCTTTCTGATGTTTGTAGTTTTTTTTTTTTTTTGGTTGCTTGGACGTTGAGCTCCTAAAAAAAAATTAGGTTTGTGTGGCACAATTCTTTGAGTACCTATCAATGGGGAAAAAAAATCTATGATAAAAAAGAAAAGGAAAACGTTCTTCAAGAAAGAAACATTGTAGATGAATCAAGCAAATCATGAACAATGTTACTGATATGCATGTTTTTTCCGTTCTTGTTGGTCAACTTTTGTCTTTGAAAAAACCTATGCACAGTTCGACGAGTAATGCTGTGTCTGACTCTAGGTTTTTATTTTTATGTTTTTAATATATATATATTAGAATTATAAATTTTTAAAATATTATATAATATTTTAAATTTAATATATAAATTTTTAAAAATATGTATAAAAAAACTTGTTAGAGTTACATACTAAGTTTTGTCACTTTATCATTTTTTTGTTGAGTGTTGTTATTTATACATATTATTTTTTATACGTTTTATATCTTAATTATTTTTATTTTTTAAATATAAAAATAAATAATAAAAATTATTGTTTATCTTTTACTTTTTTTTAAATAAAATAATACAATAAAATAATAAAAAAATTAAAATATAAAAAACATATTAAAAATTTAACGTAAACCTACCATTTTCTTTTTTCTTTTGACTTAGTGCTCATACACCGTACGTTTTCTCACTGCACGTTGCTTTGAACCTTACTTCGGAGCAGTAATTTACCTCGATTGCCGCTTACAGTACAACGTCGGAAAGCAATTCCTATCCGTACTTTGGTGTACAGTCATTGCCACCTATGACTCTTTTTATGCGTTGACTGAATTTCCATCCTCTTGTACCAATTTCCCATTTTACCAATTTTTTTATTCAAATAATTTATTATTTAATAATAATATATAAAAATTAAAAAAATATTAATTAATTTTATAAATTTTTATCTTATATAAATATTTTTATATAAAAACTTAAAGAAAGAAATACAAATAATTTTAATTAAATATTTAATAAAAAAGATAATTTTAATGAAAATTAAATTAAAAATAAATAATTAATTTTGTTATGGTTTTAAAATGACTATTATTTTAGACGAAACCAACTTGATGAGATCTTAATTTATTAAAAATTTATAATATTAAATTTTATGAATAAAAAGACAATTTTCTATTAAACGAAAATTTATTACTTAGATATTTTTACAATTTTTTTTGGTAGACAGGTATTTTTACTCTTTTGATACTAGTCCAGACGATAAACTTCAAAGAAGAATGGTAGGCAACAAAACATGAAATCAAGGGGAAAAATCCAGAGTTCTTAATGCAGAAATGGACCTTACCCAGATTTTTTATGGTAGCACAGCTTGCAAATGAAGCAAAGCGAATTCATATGAGCCTTCCTCCTAACCTCTTTTGTCCCCTACACTCATCCTTCCCTCCCCACCTATTGTGGTACTACCCTTCTTATTTTTGGGTTAAAATTTTTTAAAATACATAATGTATTTTATAAAGTAAATTATAAAGTAGATTATCATTCAAATTAATTGTGTAAGTTATCATAAAATATAAATAAATATCTAATAATTTATAAATTTAAAATAATTCATCCTTTTATTATGTAGTCAAATTCTATATTAGTGATTGAGTAAAATAACTAAGACTTTTCATCTTTTATAAGTACATTTATCATTTAAAAAATGTACATAAAATAATTAAATACTCTTAACATTAAAAAATTGATTTTCTTAGTAAAATGCCATTTGTATAGAAGAAAGTGGAGCATTTAGTAAAATAATAAAATAAATTAGGTAAATTTGAAAATAATATTAATATAATCTTAATTTTAGAAAATAACAAATAAGAGAAGAATAAAAATTTAAAATAACATTTAATAAGAAATTCAGGAGTAATAATGTAGAGGAGTGATAATTCAGAGGAGTGAGTGTGTTTTCACTTAATAATTATAACATAAAATTTAAATTATTAAATTATATAAATTAAATTATAAAATTTTTAATAATTAATAATTAAACTATAAATATAACTACAACCTTACCAAAAAAGTGATGTGAGTAGAATTTTTAGCTAGAATTAGAATAATTAAAACAGATTTAAATCTTTTAAAATATAAAATATATTTTAAAAATAAAATATGAATAAATAATTATTAATAAAAAATTAATAATTATAATTATTTTAAATTTATAAATTATAATCTATTTATTATATAATTACCCTTCTACATTGAGAGTTGAAAAGATTTTTCTTTTTCTAGAAAAAGTTGATTATGGGAGACCAATAACCATTAATTGAGGAGGATAATTTGGTCTTGCAAATTTTTTAACTTTTTATGCTGACTCGGTGTCCCACTTAACTCGGCCTCTCCCTCCATAAATACCAGTCCTTCCTCTCTGTTTTCTACTCAGAAAAATCCTCTGCCCCTCCAAAACCTATTTTTCGCTCCATACAGTGTTTAGAGCATTGAATCGCAATGGCTGTGGTCAATATAGTCGGTATTATTGTCACCCTCTTTGCTTTTCTGACAGCAACGCACGCCAGAATACCGGGTATCTACGCCGGCGGGCCGTGGCAGAGTGCTCATGCTACTTTCTATGGGGGCAGCGACGCCTCTGGAACTATGGGTAACTCACCCCATTTGAATACTCATGTTCAACAATTAAACCCACACAAAAGTTTCCTCCTTTGCTGCTCTGGTCTTCAAATCCATAAGAATCTCCAGTTTTCCCTCAGTCTGCTGGGTTTTCCATTCAGGTTTCCGAGACAAAGCAAAATGAAAAATCTTTCTCATTCTAGATAAAAAAGTCGATTTTTCCGCTCGCCCCAAGTAATAGATGGCCAATATAGAAAAAGAAAACCCAGTTGTTTAAAATCTGCAAATATTGAAATTTTCTGATTGATTCTCTATTGTGTCTGCAGGAGGGGCCTGTGGTTATGGAAATTTATACAGCCAAGGCTACGGTGTGAACACTGCAGCACTAAGCACTGCTCTGTTCAACAATGGGTTCAGTTGTGGAGCTTGCTTTGAGATCAAGTGCGCAAATGAACCACAATGGTGTCATTCTGGTAGCCCTTCCATCTTCGTCACCGCCACCAATTTTTGCCCCCCGAATTACGCTCTCCCCAGCGACAATGGCGGTTGGTGCAATCCCCCAAGGCCTCACTTCGACCTTGCCATGCCAATGTTCCTCAAGATCGCCGAGTACCGTGCCGGCATTGTCCCCGTCTCTTACCGCCGGTACATCCTTCATTCTGTTACAGTCTTTAAAAACAAAAAAGGGAAAAACCATAAACGATGTCGTAATGAGATACATATGCAAACAAAACATTGAACGCAAAGACAACTACAGAAAGGGAAGAGAGAGAGTGATAATCCACTAGTCACTATTTGTTCCAATTAACAAACAGTTTTGTTGTTCCAAACCAAGTATATTAAAGAGCAGTTGCACATTGACCAATTGTCAATGTCCCGCACAGATCGTCTTGATATGCTACATGAGCCTTATTTATAATTAGAAGCATGCAGAGTCCACAAATAGGCAAACTTAATACATTTAACTTCACCTTTTCAATCTGTGCGATTAAACTCTTACGCTCAACGTCATTCTGAAGTTCTTTAATCTCCAATTCTTTGACTCTTTCTTGCAACTTTGCATCCTGAATGAACATGAGCTGCATCTTCTTCATCTTTGAGGAACAAATTTGACTTAGAAAATTGCAATTGTCTAACACATTGAAATGCACAGCACAACTTTCAAATTGTGAGATCAAAAGAGTGAACCATCATAGAAAAAGGAAGAAAAGGGATAAATTAAGTTAGGGATCGACCTTTCAAGTTGTTTTATGATAAATACGAATAACCACTCAACTATAAATACTCAATTCAAGTATTGAACTGAAAAATAACCACACTTGTTATTCATCCTTATACATTGTAAGAAATAAAACAATTAGAAGAGTTGATTCCTTAACATAGTATCAGAGTTCAAAGTTTGATCCTTACTGCTCCCATTCTTCAAAATTAAATTTAATTTTAGAACAAGATTTGATGAGTATGTACTTTGTCCACACTATTCATACTTCATTAGTCAAAGAATAACTCATGGAACTTTATTTAAATCCAGGATTCAGAAGTGTAACATTGCAATCATATCCCAAGCATAAATAAAGGTTACACAGGATTTGTGATTAATCATTTCGAGTGGAAACCTCTTATGCCAGCTTCCCATATGTGTATGTCTCAAGTATTTGACATTATTAAAGCCTCACAAACTAAAATATTTGAAAGGACATTTCTAAGGAAGGTACTTGCACTTCTGCGATGATTTTTAAGGTCTGGTTAGATAGGCTAGCTGTTGAACTCCTTCTACCCTCATCCTTTTCTATTCTTTCTAGTAAAGAAAGCACAAAATTGGGGAAATTTCTTCGATATATTCATCCTACAATACATTAGCTTCTGTTAGCTTGAAATAATATTTGTTTTTAACATGAAATAGACTCTAATGATGTTAAAACACAAAATATAAGAACGGACACTAAATTAAAAATATTTATATCAAAATTTTAGTAAATGGTCCTTGGGTACAATAAAACACCCAGCAACCGAGAAAAAGATACCTCGCTCATGTGCTTGCTGTAAGTCAGCTTTTAGAGATGCAGACATTTGTACATTCTGCTGCTCCATTTCCAATAAGCTTTGGTTTTTGACAACAATTTTCTTACCAAGTTTCTTAACAAGATGACGGGCCTTGTATAATTCTTGAAGAACGGGGTTTTTCATCAATACCTAAAGATATTAGGGTGTAGCTGATCCGTCATGTAAAGCTGATAAATTGTGAGGAATGTATGTAGTGTGTATTTTGGTATCATAACAATCCCTGAACATATCCATTAAAAGAAAAGATAGAACTTTTGCATGTAAAACTGGTAATACTACAGGATTCCTATCTATCAGTGGCATAAATTACAGTGCCAACAGGTTGAAGGCAAAATATTCATACGAACACCTTTAAAAGCCTTTAGCATACTTCTTGGAACAATTTTTAAGAAAAGCTTCAGGCTTTTTGTGTAGTTCCACAAAGTTTGTCTATGGAACTTTGCATTGATATTTCGGATTCATAAATGAGAAGTATCCATAAATATATTTAAACATCTTTCTGATGATTTGTGGCATCTTACATTGACACGCCTCAGTCAGTGCCACCACTTTACATTGAATTGCACGTAATCCTCTCTTATGTAGAAAATGCTCTTTTCACATTTTGTCTTGAACGTTTTAAAGAGTCAACACAGCATGATCACCTAATCTATAACATTTTTCACATGCAATTTTATTGTAATAAAAGCACCAAATATGACTAAACCCCTTCCCGCACAGGGTAACCAAACTTGTTAGCATGAACTTTTCCTTGTTTCTTAAATAGAAAGCCACCTTAATCCATCTCTATGTTTGAAATCTTAAAGGGCCATGGGGACAAAGTATTGAGGCAGCCAAGCATTTTGACTACTGGTTTTAATCCAACTGTAATTTGATTAATAATCCCTTCAAATTTTCTACTAAAAAGTGACCATAAATATATAGATGCCTGTTTGAAACTACAAATGAAGCCAAGGAAAATGAATCTTCCGTGGCAGATTACTGCCATTTACAGTAACCTTCAAAGGCAAATAGCCTCTAACACTCGCACAAGAATATCTACAGTCCGTAATAGTGGAGTCAAACTAGGATATTTTGTTCTACCCAGGAATATAACACCAATTAATCTTTATTTTCTTTGCAACTTAAGTCTATTCTCAACTCACTGTCTCCAGGAGTAAAAAATAAACAGTTAATATTAACACAGCAAGAATCCCTGCCTCCCCAGGGAAAAAAAGAAAAGAAAATGTTGAAATATTCCCTTTTCTCTGAAAGAAAAACAGAGAACAAAATTAGCTGTTTTAACCATGATATTCTTTTTCTCATTTCTGGGAAGGTTTTGGGCGGGGTCGGACCCTTGGAGGATGAAAGTGCTCCTAGTTATGATCTGTTTGCCTGCTAATAAAATGAAGATAATAAAGTTTGAAACTTGAAAGTAGTAGGACTCTCATACCACAGCACTTGCAAGTTGCAAAGTCTAAATCCCCACATCATTGGAACTCAAATACAAGTTTTCACACTTGAAATGAACTTCACAATTCGTTCCTTTTGCACCCATTTGAACAAACAGACAAATTTGAGCTTTTCATTTTCTCAGCAACCAAGCCGTATAACTGGTAAAGTTTCTTACCTTAATCAGCTGGAAGCAAACTGAAGGACTAAAGCTGTCAAGAAAAAAAAAATATATATATATATATATATGTATATAAAATAAGCTTAATACGTTAGGAAGTACCAGGTGGGGGAAGCAGAGCAAGTTCACAACTTTCTGAACGTTCTCCCTGTTGCTGCTGATCACAATCTGAGCTTGGTTTTCATTGGCACGTTGCTTTCAGCTCGCGCCTTTTGGGCCCATTACAATGTCCTTTTGCTTACTGTACTTCTCTTCTTGCAAACTGAACTGCCCGTTTGATTTAACGAAATTGACATAATATTAAAAAATAAAAATAAAAAATAGTAAGTTTTATTTATTAAATTTTAAAAAAATTCATAAAAATTATGGAACAAAAAATTCAGAGATTCATCTGCTTCCATTTTGTCTTATGTGATTCTCATTTTTTTATTATACTTTTTTTATATATTTTTTTCCACCTAGTAGTGGCAAGTCTGATAATCCTTCTTCACTGCTCTTGCAATATGATTTGATTTGGAAGATGTTATATACTTTTAGTTTTGGGTATCATATATATATATATATATATATATATATATATATATATATATATATACATACAAAAATAAAATAAAAATATAAAAAAGTATAAAATTTATACATAAAAAAAATATAATATAACATAAGAGATCTAAACTTAATGGCCTTTGTTACACTATATTTCCACAGCAAAAATATAACATAACAAAGCCCATTAAGTTTAGATCCTTTATGTTTATTATTTTTATTTTAATAATTTTATTTATTTTTTAGTTTATATCAAAATATATTTTATAAATTTTAATATTTAATTATTTTTTATAATTTTATATCTATTTCCTTTGCAACTTCTCCTATCTTTAAATTCTGAAAGTAAACATTTAAATCCACCATGATCTGTTTTACCAATAATTTTAAGAAAAATATATTTTTTATAAATATTCACATATTTTAAATACAATTTTTATAATTTAATATATGAGTAAAATAAAATTTGAGAAAAGATCTTTAATTAAATTGTATTTTTAAAATTTAATTTTAAATAAGATTTAATGATGATATTTAATTTATATAATTGATTCTACCTAATAATATAAAATTTTATTTATTGTTGTTGTGTAAAAAATATAAATTTAATACATAACTGTTAATTTTGAGAGATATTGGTCTTTGGATTCTTGTAATAATAATAAGAAGAAGAAAATTACGACACTTTTTTCTCCTAATTTTTATTTTTGAGAATGTTTTAATTCTTATTAAAATTTGTTGTATAAATTTTTTAAATTAATGGAAATATAAGGAAAACAAAACGCCTTAACTTATAATTAAAAAAAATCCTAATTTATGAAAGAATGCAACAGTGTTAGAACATCAATTGATATTTAAATCACCCAAAAAAATTGATATTTAAGTTCAAAGGATATGTATTACAAATTACAAGCCGTTGGCCACAGTAACAAATTTTCTGTTTATTCATGGATAGAATTTTTGTATGTGTAAAGTAATTAAAGTGTTTATATATTCATCTGATAAGGTATATTAATAATTTAATATGACATTAGCATTGAGATGTGATTTTGTAATGCAATATGCAAATTATTTTAAGGATTTGAGTTTTACATTGACTTGATCAATTTTCCATCTCTTTAAAATATAAATAATTACGTTAATAATAAGTTTGGTAAATAAATAGATTAAGAAAGAACTTGTGACAAAAGATATCATTGTGTTGTGTTGTGTAAGAAAAATTCAAAGACTATAATAAGAAAACCTTTTAAATAATCTAACGAGAAATGAACATGAATTTTTGTGAAAGTGTAATTCGTGTGCATTGCATGACACAGTATGCTGCAGATTATAGAGACAACATTATTACTTTGCATTTTTCATTTTCCACCCCATGAAAATGCCGGCAATCAATGTATAGCTATGAAATTGAATATCTTCATAAATTTCGGTCTTCTTTTAGGATAAAGATCCTCCCACAGCCCTTGTGGGGAATTACCCCATTCAACAGCCACCACTTAAGGGTGTGGAGATGGTGTGGGAGTATGGGGTTCCTTGTTTTAACAATTCAGAGTTTAGGACTTAGGGAGTATGGAGTTCCTTGTTTTAACCATTCAGAGTCTAGGACTTAGTAAGAACTTAGCCAAGACAGTGAAGAATAACAATACAAGAACAATTATTGAAAGAAGCATTTGAAGTTTCAACCATTAAAAGGCACAAAGTCATACAAGTTTAACATCCATATCTTCTTCCACACTATGGACAGGACAGACAAAGGCCGTTGTTATGCATGCAATTTGGTCACAGTAACACGTTCCATGAGGTGTCAAATTAAAATTAAACAGTTAAATCCTAACTTCCTGAGCCTTTGCAATCATCAGGCATGGTAGCTTTCCAAACTTGGATGCTAGCTCCCCAGCTTCTAAGCATAATTCCAAGGGACATGCAACATGTTTATTCCTGTAACCAGCATCAACCCTTACGCAGAGCAATCCATATTGCAAGACATAATATTTGAAATTTAAAATAGAATAAAAATTAAAAGCAAGTCTAGCGAATAGAACAACTCATCTAGTAAATAGTTTGTGAGAAGATGCCACCTAGGTAGTTAATCCTTATCAGTTTTAAGCCACATTTTGATCACCTAGAATCCTTTTCTTCCTGGCTAAAGCCTTTTCTTCGTTCCTGGCTATGCAGATCGAAAGACAAATGCAGTATGTGTCATATACCAACCTTCACATCGTTGCTCTCTTGCGTTTAAGAACTTTCCATTGCTGCAATAGAAATGCAACTCCCTCTCGTATACTCGCCCTTCTTCCCTGTCTGTAGTTCCATAATTCTGAGATTATATAACTCCCACTTATATTATATTCATTCATCTCTGTCAAAGCTGCTACCACTGCCTCGTACGCTCCTTCACCCACCTCTTTCTTGAGACCTTTCAGCTTTTCATCTTCATCATCTATAACTTTCTGAAATGAAAAAAAGAAATACAAAGCCAGATAACTAATAAAATCGATAGAAGTTTCACCAGAGATAAATATATATACAAATAATCAAATACACTGCAAAGAAAAATTAAATTGAAAAACCCTAGTATAGATCGATTTATTATATTTAAAAATATCCCTAAATCAGTAGTAGAATGAACCTTATAAGGCGGTGTCAAACAGGAGAAAGTAAAAGTCGTAAGGTACAAAATTTGTCCTGTTTAAAACAATCTTCATTTTATCAAGCCCGCCAGCCAACCACATCATGAGAGAAGCATATGGTTATGCTGATGGGCTTTCCCTAGTGCTGTGTTTAAATAAAACACACAACATATAAAGCCTTATCCCACTGGTGCTGTGTTTGAATGAGAAGCAAATGGAGAGAATAGAAAATGAGTAAAAGAGTATTTTCTATCCGTATGTTTGGATGGAGAGAAGAATGCTTAACCATCAAATGGAAAAATATACCCTCACTACACATTTAAGTAAATAAGCAAACTAAAAGCACACCTACCTACAGAATAAGTACAATAATGATAGTTGCATACTATTTGGAATTACACCATTCAAATTTTTGCAATTAGACAAATTTTGGTTTGTCTGTGTCTGTGGATTTGTTGCATACAATAAAAATTAGTCATATAAGTTCAAATATTGTGAGGCAAAATTTACCTCTTTCTCAAACTTCTATTTTGTCGTTCACCTCACCAACCAAACAATGGATAATCATTTTCTTGACCCATATTCTCCCCCAGCAATTTCACCTCAGCCAAACAAAGCTTAAATATATGCAACCAAAATTATTCAGATGCTTGTTTTTGTTCGTCTTAGCTAGCAGAGCTTCCATAATAGTTAATTAGAGGGATGATAAATTTTCAGATGGCTTTTTGGTTTCCAAGCAGCTCAAAGAACAATTTCCAAATTAACCATCTCCAATTTGTTAGTGGCACCATCATTCCCATATTTAAAAATACGATCTAAAACTTTTGCAGTATTTTCTATTTTCCAGCTGTTCCAGGTTTAGGATTTATCAAAAGCATACCTGATGTTTCCCTTCAACAGTTATAATTTTAAATGGGTTCCAGTGTGGGTCCCTGAGATACTCTTCCCACAATGAGCAAATTTCTGAAGCTCTCTCTTCTGCTTCCTCTTCATTATGATTTTTATTCGTAGCTTCAAGGAATGGTCTAATATCCAGTTCCCCCATTCTCTTTACACCAATTTGGGCACGAGTTGATATCTCTTTAATGCCCTGCAATAGAAAGAGGGATTAAATACTAGGACTTGCAAGCAAGGGCAGACAGTAAGAAATCCAAGAAAGATTCAAAAAGAAAGTACAAGATATAAATTCTATGAGCTATAGTACAGATGTAAATAAAAAATCCACATAATTAAAAACTCTAAATGAATGGCCAAAAGAGTGTGTCTGTTACAAATAATCAAATGGACCAAATCATCAAACTATCTTATGTAATATACATCAATCAGATAATAAAAAAACAATGAGAATCAACATAAGTCACTTGTTTGCCAGGCTCTAGAACATAAAAAATAAAAAATGCAAGTTTCTTGTCAAAACAAAAGAGTAGTGTGTTACATTTTTTTTTTTTTAGTTTTGATTTTGGCTGTATATAAACTATAATGCAAAAAATAAATGGAGAATTAGCTGTGAGGACCAATGGAGCCAATAATTATGCTAGAAAATCTTTGAAATATTATTTACAACGAAGAACCAGTTGACTGAGTATTTGATTTCATTGAGTGATTAGTTAGTTCATTTATGGCCCAAGTTCAAGGCTTCGGGAAAGGTTTTAGAATTTTAGAGTTTTAGAGTTTTAGTGTTTATGGTTTAGGACTTTAGGTTTAAGGTTTAAGGATTTTAAGGTTTAGAGTTTAGGGTTTTAGCTTTTAGATTTAAAATTTCAAAGTTTAGGATGTTTAGGTTTTAGGGTTCAAGAGTTTAGAATTTCAAGCTTTAGGATGTAGGGTTTCATGAACTGAATCACTCAAATAAATTAAATACCCACTCAACTGATCCTTCATAATAAATATTTTAAAGATCTTTTGGCATAATTATTAACTCTATTGGGTAGGTCCCTATAGCAAATTCTTCCAAAATAAAAGTAAACTTTGAAGAAGCTTTATTTCTCAGCATTGTAATAGATCCAGGGCAGTTTCACTAATCAACAAATGATAACATATATGAGCACACATCATCATCATCTGATAGGTGCCTAAATTTACAATGGCATCCAGGGATTCACATATGAAAGAATCCTCTAACTGGATCTGCTTGAAAAGATACTATCACATAATTAATGAATCTGCACTCTGGAAATAACAAATATACAGCTGAGAAAAAAACTTACATTAATCAACTCTTTCCGAGCTTCCTGGAGCTCCTCATTGCTCTTACGCTCTTTAACAATTAGCATCTGATTCAAAGCATCCAAATCTTCAAGTGACTGCTCCTTTTCTCTTAAGTCCTCATGTAAAACATCCAACTTCTTCAGAACTTCTACATCTCCATCTTCCATGTGCTTCATAACATTCAACGATCCTCTAAGTTGTTGAATCTCCAATTCCAGCTTTTGTTTCATATCCAGTTGCTTTTCAAGTTGAATGATTTTAACATGGAGTTGTTCCTTTTGCCTCTGAATAAATTCATAGTCAAATAGAATCAAGGATCTGCTATTTTTAACAAGAATTCATAAACAAACCTTAAAATCAAATTACAGACCTTTTGGTCCTCGGCCAGTTTTAGAACATTCTCATCAGCTTTTTGTTGCTCCACAGCAGCCAACTGAAGAGAGCTATTTTTCATTGCATTCTGAAAAGACAATAAGAATCAGCAGCGTCAAAAGGAGCCTTCTACAAGATTCTTCACCACATAACCATTATAATAGGATTATAATGCCACATCAATAACAAATAATGCCAAATTTTGTGGTTATAGCTTCCCTCGCAAAGATCCTCATTGGGAGATCAAACAATGAAGGCAAATTAACAAAACCCTTTTGACCTAATTGCACCCTAATGATTCTCTCCTTTCCTCTTCCCTCCAATCTCATCTCATTAACTGCATGATATAAGACCACTTCATTGATTTAAAACCTTTAATTAGAAATTAGACATAACTGGTCGATATTAGTGTCTTGTCTTCCAATTTACAATTTGTCCTGTGACAAATGCAAATCAAGGAGACAAACATGCACAGAGAGAGAGAGAGAGAGAGAGAGAGAGAGAGAGAGAGAGAGAAATTTTGCATCGACAATGAAACTAGCAGGCATTCAATACCACACATTCAGCAACCTCATTGGATCCTACATATATAATTATAACATAATGCTAAGAATCACAAACACTTGATAACGAAACCTACATCAGTCATTAACAGAAACCAATTATGCTGATTATTTATGACTTACGAAATAAGATTTTTCAAAGAACAACAAAAATGCACCAGAAATCTAGATCGAAAACTTGTCTTTGATTGACAGCCTTTAATTACAAGCTCCTTTAACAGGAACCACTTTGATTATGTTCCCAATATTCTAGAACTAAATTCTTCATTATGTCAACTGAAAATTGTTTGCCAATGAATCATTTCATAATTGTCAAAAGACTCAAAACTGATCAATAAAAGTGTAAAATTGGTTTCATTTCTCAATCACAGCATTATAGTGAAGATGAAGCACTAATTTTAAATAAAAAAAACCTTCTCAATCTCTTCTAACAACTTCTTTCTTTCACTTTCATTCTTTGCCTCACGCTTCTCCAATTCTAACCTCCTCAACTCAAGCTCACTTTTCTGAGATTCCAGTTGCAACTTAAGCTTTTCATGATCATCACAGATCCTCTGATATTGATCCCGTGCACTCGACTGTATTTTTCTTATCTCTGTATAAAAAATTATGAACAAATGATCAATTGTAACAAATGTATTGTACGCATATAAGCAGTGTGTTCTTAAACAGTTTTTTCTACAGCTGCACAATATCAAAAACTAAAATACAAACAGACTCGTACCTTCTAATCCTGATTAAAGAAAAGTAATTAATAATAATACCTTCATTATAAGCTTGGACAAGCTTATCTTTTTCCGCCATTACAATGTCCATGTGGAGTGTAGTCTCGCTACATCTTACTTCCATCTCCTTTAAGTGCTTGTTCTTGACCTTAATAATGTTTGTCAAATTAGACACAAGTTTATCCTGCCTTCGAGCCTCTTCTTCAATAAGTTCAGATATGGTTTTGACATCTCCCATCTTTCGGAGGTGCTCTCCAATTATATTGTCTGACTCGTAGTCATCTGCACGTGAAACCCATGCATAAAGCCCAGACTTCTCTGAAGTATTATCAAACCAGTCCTGCTTACCATGATGATCTGTTTCGTAAGCCCTTTCAAATGACAACGCATTTTGTAAGCCTGGCCAGTCTTTTTGAAATTCTACAAGAGCAGTTCCTGAATGACCACGGAAATTCCAAAGAGGATGGACTCTAACAGGATTAAAACCCCTTCTTTTGTACTCATCCCTCAGCTTGGAACCACTTTCCCCAACATAACGTCCATCCTCTGTCTTTCTAGTGGGAATATTAACTACAATTCCAGTCCATGGCCACACAAACAACTCATCATGACTAACAGAATGATCAGCTTCATCTACAGATTTTGATGGACCATCTATAGTAATAAGATCATTTTCCAAATATTTCACTAAAGCCAGATGATTAGCTTTCTCTTTTGTGCTTCTCTTTTTTGAACTACTCTGACCCACCCCAGAAGCATGTTGAAGGAGTTCATTGTACAAATAATCTTGTTTTCTCTTTTTAGGACAGTAGGGGCAAGTGAAAGTCTCATCTGAGATTTTCACACTCTGACTTCCATTTTTGAGTTCTTCATAATATTTCTCTTCATACTCACTTATTTCAGATTCACTTATGTCGGTATCCTCTTCTGAGCTGTGATCCATTACAGTTCTTCCTAGGCTTAATATTATACTCCCTGAAAGTCAAAATATAGCGTTCATAAAGACTGCTGCAATTTTGCTTTACAGACTATCATTTAATATTTTTATGAAATAGATTTCTCCAATTTAAAAGTCTAGAAAAAAGTTTGAACCCGACAAGAAAGTTATATAAATACTTTGAAATAAATCATGAACAATATTGGCAAACAACCAATATAATAAAACACATAAATTATGTTTCACTAAAAGGAGAGGAATTTGTTAACTAAAGAGCTTCAGAATAACATATAATTTTTTCTACTATCTGCATACAGACATAGAAGTGCAGAGACATTTACTCTTGTTTTGCCATGGTGTAATCAACTAACACTTTCAATATCGGTTGGGAGAGCCGAGTTGAAAGGTAAGATGGCTCAAACACATTGTATTCATTACAACTTTGAAATTAAGAATGTTCATGCAGAAGAAACAACCCAAGCACTACGAGACATGTTAATCATAGCAAAAGAATCAGCCCACGCACTAAGAGAAATATAAATCGTAGCAGGCAACTCAACTCAATCAAGTTTCGTTCAAAACATTCGGGTAAACCAAAACTCATATAACAACGTAAAAGAAAACTAGACTCACTAACTGTATCAGCAAATTGGTCAAAGAACAACCAAAGAATTCTTGGGTATGAGTCAGAAGCAACAGAGTAGCACCCTGAGTCCATGACCCAGCTTCTAAAGAGAAGGTAAAAAAATGCACCAAGTGTGAATGACCATGCATTATTGATATAAACAAACAAAAAGACGCATGCAGGAGTATCAAACAACTTCAAATGAAAAAAAATACTAATAAATGAGAAATGCATGGAAATTCGCCTAATCGGGAAGATTGCAAGCAACAGAGAACTCCTTCACCTTCAACAAAGAAAGAAAGTTGCAAAGTCACAATGATCCAGAGACTAAGAATTCGCTAGTCAGCTAGGGCTCTGTGATGTGGACTGGGGCGAGGTTTGGTGCCTGTGTCTCACTCGTGAATGGCATTCGGAACGAGAATTTGAAACACACACGCGCATCGCAGCGCGTGAATGTGTGGTGACCCATTCGCTCTGAGTAGCGTGGGAACTTCTGATTGGAGCAGATGAACACAGACACGAAGCGGCGCGAAGCCGAAAGAAAGGATGACGATGAGAACATTACATTCCTGTAAATTTTATTAAACATTTATTTTAAAATTTAAATTATTAAATTTAATAATTTATATAAATTAAATTATAAAATTAAATAAATTTTAATCTATTTTTAAATTTATAAATATTTAATTTTACTCGTTAAATTGAACAAACTTTCCTCCTGACATGAAACGACAGGAGGTGTCACTATGGTACTATGTCATAAACTTCAAATAGAAAAAGGCCGTACAGGGATAAAATAATAAAGAAATCTTAAGCAAAGTTCGATTATTTATACTAACTTTGTAGGAATTTTAATTTTTATTATTTTTTAATTTTAATAATTTTTTATTTATCTTTTTAATTTATATTAAAATAAATTTTATAAATTTTATTTTTTATTAATTTTTTTAAATTTTATATCAATCTCTTTTAATTCTTTTATATTTAGATTCTTAAAAAATACAAAAATCCTAGTAGATTTGAGTAAGAGAAATATCTAAATTCCATCTTAATATATTTACGGGTTTAGTTTAAGTTAAAATTTTCAAAAAAAAAAAAAAACTAGCCATTAGTGATAGATCTTAACATAAATTTTTAAAGGAGTGTCAAAGGGTACACATTAATAATTTTTAGAGCAAACCCTGATTACAATTATACATATTAGTAATTTTAAATTATTTAAATCTTAAAAGTTTAACTACAATTTTGCGTGAGTTTTTTTTTTTTCTTTTTAGCTATGGTTATTTGATATTCTTAACTTATAACTCTTTCAGTTTCTATAAAAAAATATAAGAAAAAACGAGGAGATACCAAGTACTTAAATTAAAAAATAGTATTTATGTTTAAATTAAAAAAATTTGGATTATTTTTTGTAAGGAGGGAAGTGAACGTCAGACGTTAGGGTGAGAAAAAAGATGTATGTGAAACTTTGAGATGGGCAGTTTGTGTGCATGAGGAATAAAGACAATATATTTTTATTATTGCAATTTAGAGGTTTTTTCAATTTTTAGTTTTATATGTTATTTTTATATTTTGATTTGAATATTTAGCATAACATATATTATTGTGACTTTAATATTTTAAAATATATTCTTTTTAGTTTATTAATTTTGAAAGTCCCATATCACCCTTTTAGTTCACACTCTTTGGGGGAACATTCCCATCATTAACACAATCACTTTCCCAGAACCCCTTTGTTGGAACCTCATAGGAAGCGTCATTGAACAGAGCCCATTATGGAGGGCGATAAAGAGACACAGAAGGTAGTCTGTGACTTTGTGGATGTAATTCCGTCACCCAATCACAGTGGAAAATTTGGTTGGTTTTCTAAACAACTTATTTGTACCTTTGAAATTAAAACTTAGTACCTTCCAAGATGGATGCCTTAAAAACACAAGTTCATGGTACAATTTCTTCTATTTCAATCTTTAAACTATTTATTTTATTAAATTCTTACTTTATATATGATGGACAAGTTAATGATCTAGTCCAACCTAGTAGATTTTGGAGGTATAAGCCATAATGGCTTGCCCAAAAAGAGTGAGTGAGGAACCCCAAAGCAATGGGCTTAGAGTCTTCAGACTAAGAAAAGTTTGAACATTAAGCCTTAACAACTATTCTTCACTTTTTGTTCCATCTCAACTCTCTCAAGCGAGATTCTTTGCTTTGTCTTCCTCTTCACTTTTGATGGAACTGGTTATTTTTGCCACAGTTGTAGTCCATTGGCTCTCCGTCCTTCTTTAGCAATATTGATTTTATTGAAGTTTGTATATTTGTTTAAGATTTGAACTTGGTAATCTCAAAAACAATTATTCATTTTGAAAAGGAAAAGCTTCAGTTGTTAATTGGATTTCCGTGCCTCCAGTTTAGAGTGTTTAAACGGTGGGCAAAGATAGAGAGAGAAAGCCACATATGAGGAAAGAAGGATTCATGAACAAGGTAACCGGTGAGATCTTCCCTTGTTCTGTAATTTTTTTTTTTTTTTTGAATTCTGCTATAAGATGGACTAAACATTAATGGAATAGGTAAATTGCTTGAAAGAGGGTACATTGCACAATTAAAATTACATGGGTAAATTGAAATCAGGTCAAAGTATAAGAGGTTTTTGAAATTTAGCCATTAAAATTTAGCATTATATTTTTAGGTTTTTAGAATTAATAGTTTGGAGTTTTAAGTTTTAGAATTAATAATTTTTAATTTTAAGTTTTAAATTTTCTATTTAAACATTCAATGTTTTAGCATTTATGGTTTAAAGGATGAATGGTATATTAATTAAAGTTTAAGGTTTACATTCTATATTTTTAGTCACACGAGTTAATCGCTCCAATTAAAATTGCAAGGGGTTAATGTGCACTAAATTAGAATATGAAGAAATTAATTGCTCCTATTAAATTGTAGGAGGTTAATGTGTACTAAATTTGAATATTAATGAATTATTTGTTTCTATTAAAATTGCAAAGGATTGATTTGCATTTTTTTAAACGAGTGGTGGTAGTTCTACATGGGTAAAGCCATGCTTTTTCTACAATGGTTATTTTTTATACAATAAACTCCCTCACAGCAGTATAAAAGGGAAGAGAACAGGAAAGATAGCAGTACCAAAAGTTGAAAAACGTAGAACGTAGATAAATCATGTTCCTTTTTAAACTTAAATACTTCCAAAGCGAACAAGGGGAAAGGGTCGCAGCTACCCACTATATCTCTATCATGGGAGGTTTATATATTCTTAGTAAGAAGAGAATAATTTATAACTTACAATAATTTCTTTGAATTATTCAAAAATCATTTGGATCTCTTTGATATTGCTAAAATAAATTTAATTAAACCTATTTGACTACATATTTAACAAGTTAAGTAAGAAGGCAAAATATACTAAATTTATTGTACTTTAGGTCATATCAAAAATTTTCATATGATATCAATCGAGATAAATTAATTTTTATACTTTAAAAATTATATAAATTATCTTTATATATTTTAAATGAAGGATAATTTGAAAATAATTTAAGAGTTATTTAAAGTATGTAAGGATGATTTACATAATTTTTGAAGTATAAAAAATAATTTATTTCAATTAACACTATAAAAAGATTTTTTTGTGTATAACTTAAAATATAGGAGAGTTTAATTTATTTTGTCCTAAATCTTTAAAAGTCATTATTATATATGTATTAAACAAGGTTAAAATTCATTCATTTAGAGTAAATTAAAATTAGACCTATATCAATAAATTTGTTAGATAAAAATCTCTTGATAGGATTAAAATTTCATCATTCGTATCATATTTCTCAAATTTTATGTTAATTTAATATTATTTAATATTTCGTAAATATTTTTAAAACAACCATAATATGTTTTCCAAATAATAATAAATATTGAATATTTATAACAAATTTACAGCTCTTGAACTTGTATAAAATTTAACATGTTCAATTAACGTAATATTTACTTGTAAATTAATAATTGAATTGATAAAATATTTTTACGTAACCATTTTTAATAATATAAATATACTAGATTTTATATACATGTGAATTAATCTCAAGTAATAATATATCTGTTTTACCATGTGAAGTTTTTTCTCAAGAGTAAGGAATTTTTTGGTTTTTAAGTTTAGTTGTTAAATGTGATAATTTAAATTTTTTATAATTATAATTAGGGTAATTTTATTTTTTTATAATTATAATTAAGATAATTTTATCTTTTTATAAGTGTAATTGAAGTAATTTAATATTTTTACAATTATAATTAAGACATTTTATCACTCTATAAGTATAATTAAAATAATTTAATCTCTTACTCATTAAATTTTTTTAACATGACATAATTAATTATTTGTTATTTAAATTTTATTTTTATTTTAATAATTTTTTATATCTTTAGTTATTTTTTTATCAAATCTTAAATTTTAATTTTATGTTTATTAATATTATTTTAAATAAAAATAAATTTATATAATAATTATGACACTTTATAATAAAATATAAAATTTTAATTATTATCTAATAAGTTATATCATATTAAAAAATAAAAATTGAAGGATTGATGAATTAAATTATTTTAATTATAATTATAAAAAAAATAAATTATTAATTTAAAATAAAAAAAATTAATTTATTCATTTAAAAAAATAAAAGAATTAAAATTATTATTATTTTTTATAATATTAATTATAAAATAATATAATTTTAATTAATATATATATATGAATTATTTAAAAATACAGCAATTATTATACCCACCAAAATAAAGTTACAAGTTAAGATGCAGTAACAGGAATTTAAATATTTTGAATTTGCAATATAAATATAAAATTAAAATAAACTAATAAATAAAGAGTAAAAAAGATGAAAAATCATAATTTCAAACACGGTGATACACCGGGGAGAATCTGCTCCTTCTGGGCTTCCAAACGGTCGCGGGATTCGCTTGCTCGCTTGGCTCCAAATTCAGTTAGCCAGATCAGAGAGAATTCTGAGGCAAAGAGACTGAGTAAATAATCGGACCCCAAAAGTTAAAGAAATGTTCCCTCAATTCGGAGCGACGGTAGAATCTTTGAGTAAGGCGTCGACGATGGTGTTCCGGATCGGTACGGACGCCCACCTCTACGACGACCCGGAAGATGTCAATATTGCTCCACTACTCGACAGCAAGTTTGATTCCGAGAAATGCGAAGCTCTGAAGCGATTGCTTGCTCTCATTGCTCAGGGCTTCGATGTTTCGAATTTCTTCCCTCAGGTTGCACTCTTCAGCATCATCATGAACTCCTCTTCCACTTTTCTGAATCGAATTAAATGTTTCTTCTATGGACTATTAATAAAGAATACGAAATTTAGTTGTGATGTTACAATTCCTTAATATTGGCTAGTTATAGGATATGTTGAAGTGGGTTTATTTACTTCTTGTAGACTTAAAGTAATATTTTTGTTAGGTACTCAATAGATCATTTGTTTAGTGGAAAGTGGATGATGGGCCGTTTACAGCTTAAACAATGTATGAAGCTATAGATTTTTGGTTATGTTCCCTTTCCGCTTGAATAATGTGATGGTTAATTTGATAGTCCAGTTAAGAATACATGATGTGGTTTTTTACATTTTGGGTGGCTCAGGATATACTAGTTTATGTAATTTTTATTCCCTTGTCAGTGTTAACTCTATATCAGTTGGTTTTGGTCGGATTTATTCTTCTCACATGATAGTGAATCATGGTTTCTTTAGTATATATCCCTGTGCTGTTGCTAGTAACTTAGCATTAGTCAATCAAGGTTTACTACTTGTTATTCTAATCATCACTCTCTCTTTGTTTCTCTCCTTTCCTTTCCTTGGTTAACGAAATTATTATAGGTTGTTAAAAGCATTGCATCTCAGTCATTGGAAGTAAAGAAGCTGGTCTACTTGTACCTCCTGCATTATGCTGAAAGGTATGTAGCTGCAATAAAGCACATAACTTAGTTTCCTATCTGTTAGAATAAGTTAGTTGAATAATGGGCCTGTTTGGTGGGCTTGGTATTAGAGTTAGATTAGAGCTCTTATACTATCACATTTGTTCTTGTAGTATTTTAATATAAATACACACACTGGCAACCCTTTTGGGTACAGCTTTCATTGGAGCCTCAACTTCCCAAATTCTTTAGAATTCCCTAAATTCTCAATTTTTTGAAACCTTAATTCCCAAATTTTCTCCCTAACCCCAAATTTCTAATCCTAACCTCAAATTTCAAGCCAATAACCACATATTCTAACTGGCAATCTTGTTTTCCTTCCTTAGGTGGCTGAATCAGCCACGAAAATAGTGAAAATTTGAGGAAATCGCGACTGAGGTTGCGTATGAACAGTGCACAATGTTGCGCATGAAGGAGCAGCGCGATTTTGCACTATAGCAAGCGTCGGGGTGGTGTCCCTAAAAGGAAGTGTCGGCTTGATCTAAGGCTGGAGGAGCGCCGGTTGGCGGCGGTGGAGTTGCTTTTTTTGTGTCGCACAGGAGAAGAGGTTTGGCGATGAGCCTCAAATTGGCTGAAGGAGGTGCGATTGGTGACAGAGAGGGAGTGACTGGTGGTGGGGAGACAGGCTGGTGGGTGTTGGTGGCCGTCCGAGCGCTGTCAGTAGCGGTAGAGTTGTTTTTACGGTGGCTGGTCTTGTCTTGCATGATTTTGGGCGATTTTGCACAATTTTGTGGTGGAAGTTGTGTGATTTGTACCTTGTAGAGCTTGGGTTTTGTGATTTGAAGGTCTTTGGTAGTATGGATTTGAAGCATTGTTGGTCTGGTGTGATTCTATATCATGGCAGAAGGTGACCTTTGTCCTAGTTCTCTTGAAGGCATTGAAGATGTTGAAATAAAATCTAATGATCAAACTTTGTTCTCAGAAATTATCTTTGCTGTAGCAAAGATTATTGATCGGAAGTTAGACAATAATGGGAGACAATATCTCTCTTGGAAGAAAGCCATTGACGTCTTCCTTGGTGGGATTGGAAAACAAGATCATCTTACTGAAATGTCTCCTACTGGTGCTACTAAAGTACAATGGTTAATGGAGGATAAGCACTTGTTTGGCCTTATTTTTAATACCCTAGACAGTGAGGTTCAAGACAATACCCATCATTGTGAAACTGTGAAAGAGTTATGAGAGTTTCTATAAGAAATTTATTTTGGAAAAGATAACTTGACTCAGCTATGTGATCTATGCCAGGAGCTCTTTCATTTGGATGGGAAAGGGAAATCCTTATCCCAGATGCTTATTGAGTTTAATTGAACATTTGAACAGTGGAAGAGTCTTATGCCCATTTTCAGTGATGTTGTAGCTATGTAGGCTTAGCATGAGCAGTTGGGGGCTTTGTTTTTTTATCAATGTTACCTCTGGAGTTGAGCACAGCCTGCCAATAGATTCTATCAAGAATCTTTGACTGTGAAGGGAGTTTACTCTCGCCTTCTCCGTGTATCTAGAGACCTACATGTTTCACCATCTGTATTTGAGTCCTCTATTTTAGTAGGCTTTACCTCACGGGGAGGGCAAGGTGGCCGTAGAGGTGGTCGAGGTCGAGGTCGAGGAAGAGATTCTGGAGGACATAGTGATTCAGGGGGAGGACAAGCAGAGTTAGGAAGACGTGGTGATAATCTTAGTTAAATTGAATGTCATTATTGTCACGAGTTTGGGTTTTATAAAAGAAACTATCCCAGATTGCAAGGGGGAAGATACTCACAATCATCCTAGTCAACTCACATTGCCTTTACAGACATTAATTCTGGGTCTGGAACTACTTGTATGATTGTTATGACTGATAATGAGTTTGCCCAGTATAGCCAATTCTAGGCTTTTCAGTCATTTACTTTTGCTGCTATCTTGGTCTAGATAGGTAATTTGTTGCATGTCTCTCTAATTCTCGTTCAAAATGAGTAATTGATTTAGGGGCCACAAATCATATGACGGGAATCTCAGGTAATTTGTTGTCATTTCAGCTTTTTACTCATTCCTCTCATGTCACTTTGGCATATGGGTTTACTACTCCTATTGTTGGGAGTGGCTTTGTTAATGTCACTTCAAATATTACCTTATCTAATGTTTTGTGTTTGCCCAAATCCTCCTTTAATTTGCTATCTGTTAGTCAACTCACCCGAGCATATAATTGTGGTGTTTATTTCTTTCCTGATCATAGCATTTTTTAAGATCTTTCGTCGAAGAGGATTTTTGGTAGAGCATATGAGTCTGGAGAGTTGTATGTGCTTGGCGATCAGGTTCTTCATCCAGTAGCAGTTGCAGCCTTATCTCCGTTGCAACTTCATTATTGACTGGGTCATCCTTCCTTTGAGTCACTGAAAAGATTGTGTCCTAGTTTACATTCTGTTTTTAGTTTGTCATGTGAGTCATGTTAGTTTGCCAAACAGTGTCGTGGCACTTATGTTTCTTGAGTAAATAAGCGGGTTTCATCCCTATTTGAATTAGTTTATTTTGATATTTGGGGTCTGTGCCCTATAGTATCAAAAGCTAGTTTCAGATATTGTTACTTTTGTGGATGATTATTCCAGAATGACTTGGCTTTATTTTATGAAACAGAGATCAAAATTATTCAATATTTGTTGTGCCTTTCATGCTGAAATCAAAAATCAGTTTCGTACTTCCATTAAAAATTTGTGCAGTGACAATGCTAAAGAATACTCTTCTGCGAAATTTTCCTCTTATCTAGCAAAACGGGGTATCTTACACCAGTTTTTATGTTTTGCTACCCCTTAGTAAAACGGAGTTGCTAAAAGAAAAAATCGTCATTTGTTGGAAGTGTTACATGCTCTCTTGTTTACTACAAAGTTCCAAAAATATTTTGGGTTGATGCTGTCTCCATAGCATGTTTTCTGATTAATCGAATGCCATCATCCATACTTCACGGTAAAATTCCTTTTTCTATTCTCTTTCCATCATCTTCTTTATTTCCACTTTCTCCATGTGTTTTTGGGTGTACTTGTTTTGTTCAAGATCTCCATCCTCAGGTGTCTAAACTTGACCCTCGATCTTTAAAATATGTCTTCCTTGGTTATCCTTGCAATCAAAAAGGATATCGTTGTTACTCTTCTGATTTGGATTGCTATTTGGTCTCTACCGATGTCCATTTCTTTGAGTCCAAGTCTTTCTTTGCTCCACCTATTGTGTCCCTTATTACACAGTCTACTCCTGATGTTAATAAGTTCTTCTTGGTGACCACTCTTTCCTTTAAGTTTGATGATATTTCTCCGGTTATTGATCTTAGTCTTCCTGTTAGACCCCCTTTGAAACAAGTGTACTCTCGCAAAGTAGCTCCAACTTTGGCTCAGATTCTTAGCACAACATCAACTCCAGTCTCTCCTCCACCAACCTCTTCGGCCAATGATCCATCCTTTGATTTGGATCTTCCTATTGCCCACTGCAAAGCTATTCGTTCTTGCACCTTACCAGGTAATCGTGCTTCTCATTACCCATTAGCTTCAGTTGTTTCATATTCCTCTTTACCTGTATCTTGTCAGTCCTTCTTTGCTTCCCTAGATTTTGTTGTTGTTCCCAAGACTCTTGCAGAAGCTCTAAGTCAGTTTGGGTGGTGAGCTGCAATGAATGATGAGATAGAGGCTCTAAAACAAAATCAAACATGGGATCTTGTTCCTTTACCTCTTGGAAAATCTATTATTGGCTATAAGTAGGTGTTTTCAGTTAAGGTCAACCCGGATGGTTCAGTTGCTAGGCTAAATGCTCGTCTTGTTGCAAAGGGGTATGCCTAAACTTATGGATTGGATTATTCTGAGACCTTCTCACTAGTGGCCAATATCACCTCAGTCTGGTTACTTATCTCCTTGGCGGCTTCTCATCACTGGGCTCTTCATCAGCGTGATGTGAAGAATGCATTCTTACCTGGTGATCTGGCGGAAAAGGTCTACATGGAGCAACCACCTGGTTATGTTGCTCAGGGAGAGAGTGGATATGTTTGCCATCTCAAGAAATCTCTATATGGGCTCAAACAATCTCTTCGAGCCTGGTTTGGCAGATTTAGTAGTGTTGTGGAAGAGTTTGGATTGCAGAAAAGTGACCATGATCACTTAATATTTTTCAGGAGCTTTGAATCAGGATGTATTCTCCTAGCTGTCTATGTGGATGATATTGTTATTGCAGGGAGTGATGCTACTGGTATTTCAGACTTGAAAGCTTTCCTGAAGATAAAATTTCAGACTAAGGAGTTAGGAGTGCTTCGGTACTTCTTAGGTATCGAAGTGACTAGGAGTCACAGAGGGATTATGTTGTCTCAGAGGAAATATGTCCTAGATATGTTGGAGGAGATAGGCCTTTTAGGTGCCAAACCATGTGATACACCTATGATTTCAAATGTAAAATTGGGACTAGAAGATGGAGAGTTATTGGACAATCGAGAGTGATATAGGCGACTGGTAGGAAAGCAGAACTACCTCACTATTACAAGATCAAATATTACTTTTCCAATGAGTGTAGTCAACCAGTTTATGGCAACTTGTAAAACCTCCCATTTGGAAGCATTGGTACATATTTTGAAGTATTTGAAGAAAGCTCCTGGACTTTGCTTGCTTTATTAGAGTCATGGTCATTGCAAAATTGAGGGGTTTTCAAATGCAGACTGGGCAGGGTGTCTTATGGATTGGAGATCTACTTCAGGCTACTACGTGTTTGTAGGTGGCAAACTTGTGTCTTGGAAAAATAAGAAGCAGGCTGTGGTTTCCTGTTCTAGTGCTAAGTCAGAATATCGAGTCATGGCACATGCCACTACTGATTTTGTTTGGATTTCTTACCTTCTTGGTCAGCTTGGGATGAAAAGCTCTGGTAGCATAGAATTATGGTGTGATAACCGAGCAGCAACTTATATTGCCTCTAATCTTGTCTTTCATGAATGGACAAAACATGTAAAGGTGGACTGCCACTTTAATAGACAAAATTTGGAAGAAGGAGTCATCAGTCTCAAGCATGTTTGAATAGGAAATTAACTTGCAGATATTTTTATTAAGTCTCTTTTAGGAAAACGGGATCAGGATGTTTGTAACAAGTTGGGCATGATTAATATATATGCCCCAGTTTGAGGGGGAGTGTTAGAATAAGTTAGTTGAATAATGGGCCTGTCTGATGAGCTTGGTACTAGAGTTAGACTAGAGCTCTTATACTGTCATATTTGTTCTTGTAGTATTTTAGTATAAATACACATACTGGCAATCCTTTTGAGTATAGCTTTCACAAATTCCTTTTCCTATTTTTCTAACACCACCCTTTTTGCCCTTTTTCTTTTTTTTAGTTTTATTCCCTATCCTTTGGAGGGGTGTTCGGTTGTTGTAAGAGAGTTAGTTGATTACAAATGCACATGTTTTTTTCCATTACATTTGAAAACATGATTATTCATGGTTTCTAGGGAACTTCTCTTTGAGCTTTAATCACTCTATACATTACTAGTGGATACGGGCAGGTGGATCTTGGGCTCCAATTTGGTCCTGTACTATAATAATTTCTACAGAAGCCATTATATGAATCTGTTTCCTGACTTTCTTCTTCTTTTTATCCCCACTGTTTTTCCTACCTCATTTAGGCGTCCAAATGAAGCATTGCTCTCAATTAATTGTTTCCAGAAGGACTTGGGGGACCCAAATCCATTGGTGAGGGCATGGGCACTTCGTGCAATGGCTGGAATTCGTCTTCATGTAATTGCACCTCTTGTTCTTGTTGCTGTGGGAAAATGTGCTAGAGATCCTTCTATCTATGTTAGAAAATGTGCTGCTAATGCTCTTCCTAAGCTCCATGATTTGCAGCTAGAGGAACATACTTCTGCAATCGAAGAGGTCTGGTTAACATATGTGTTGTTTATCTCAGTTTTTATTGTTTTTATGAATTTCTTTCATAGGACCTTGAACTTAATCTATATGGCATTTTAATTTGGAAAGGAATAGTAAGCTTTCTATGGTTCATACATTTTTGTTCATAATAATCTTTCATTACATTTTTTGAAGGTTTTTGGAGTAGAGATTGTTTCTAGAGGTTCATCCCAAAGTGTCAAGCGTAGTTCATGTTTAATTTGTCTGTTTCTTTGAATGTGTTAACCGATGTCTATTTGAGTCATTTGTGCCTGTCTTTCACCTTTCATTTACATGCTCCAGGGTTTTCTTTGTGTATATATTTTTGAAGTTATAATTAATGAAAGATAGTTTCATGTGTGGAATTGTTGAAAATCCAAGATATTTGGGTTTATCAATGTAGATTGGATACAGGTTCATGTTGTACAATCTAAATTTTCATTTGGTGCAGATTATTGGACTGTTGTTAAATGACGGTTCCCCAGGAGTAGTTGGAGCTGCTGCTGCTGCATTTGCTTCTGTTTGTCCGAATAATTTTTCATTGATTGGAATAAATTACAGAAGGTTGTGTGAGATTCTTCCTGATGTGGAAGAGTGGGGTCAAATTATCCTGATTGGGATCCTCCTGCGGTATATGATAGCAAGACATGGGCTAGTCAAAGAATCCATAATGTATTCTTTATATCATAAGAAAAATTACAATTCAGAAGATGATGAGCCTGACACTACACTGAAAGAAGATGTTAATTACGCTTCTGGGAACACTTTATCTGAATTGGCAAATATGATTTTTCAGTGTTACATTGAAGGGCCAGATGAGTACCTATCATGGTCAAGCTGTGCAAATAGGGTTTCTCCTAAATTAGATGTATCACAATTTACATCCTGCAGTAATGATGATGTGAAGATCTTGTTGCATGGTACATTGCCATTGTTATGGAGTAATAACAGTGCAGTTCAACTTGCAGCTGCTTGTGTACACTGGATTATGTCTTCTCAGGAGGATGTTAAAACAATTGTTAAACCACTCTTGTTTGTCCAGCGATCATCATATGCCTCAAGATATGTGGTATGTGACATACTGCATCAGCACTTCTATAATTTATCACCTTTTGTTGTTTGTTGTTGCATATACTTGATATCTATCTTTCTATTTTTATATGCCAAAACTTGGGTTTGGTGGTTGGTCTCTCTCCACTATACAATCCTTGTCCAAGCAGTTGGAAATTGTGAATAGTGGGCGGTTACTATGAAGTTTTCACTCTTGGTTTTAGTATTTTTCTCATAAGCTAATAATGAAGTGATGAGTAGTGGGTTTATTAGAAGTTACTAGAAATTTTAGAACTTTTCTCTATATATTTTCTGTATAAGAAAATCTATCCATTTATCTATATTAATATGCCAAAACATGGTTTCAGTGTTTGGTCTCTCCCCCTCAAGGGCGGAGGGAGGGGGGACATGGAGTGCCACTGTCCCCCAAACCTTGAATTTTGTTCATATATATAGGAATATAAGTAGGTAAAATTTATATATGGCCACCCATAAATATCAGAAATATGCCCTTTGGTCTTGGCTTCCCAGAGGTAAAATTCCTGGCTCTGCCACTGCTCCCTACAACCTTATCCTAAAACATAGGAAATTATCAATATTATGGCACTAAGAAAAGGAAATAATGAATAGTGGCTAGTTTTTAGGTAATTATTTGAGGTTGTCACTATTTTTTGTTGTACTTTTCCTAAAAGGATAATGAGAAAAGAAAGTGCTGAGTAGTAGGTAGTATAAAAAATTTAACGACTCATTTTCTCTAGATTTTCTAAAGAAAAGTAGTTAGAAAAGCAGATTTACATTTATAACACTGAAGAAGTTTGTGTAATATTTTATTGGGTGATGATTCTATTCTTTCCTTTGTAAATTGTATTATATGGCTAGCCTTGTGATTAGTGAGGCCGTCAAGATGATTGTAGTGCGAGGAAGACTGAGCTTCAGAGTATTTGTCTTGATGTTTGATCTCATTTAATTTCATTTTAGGAAAGGAAGCTGAAAAGTTCTTGGTATAACCATCTTGACGGTACATTAATCAGAAGCCTATTGTTTGCCCATTGATCATAAACCAGCAACTGTGATTACTGATTAATGTTTGATCTCATTCTAGAGTGTATTGTCCTTTATGGTTTGCTCATTGTCTGCTAGCTGGTTTTGACAGCACAATATGGTATGCTGTGGCTTAAACCATTGCATTATTTTCTGTTTGCCTCAGACCAATGCAATTTAGAACCCTTCTAGGAGTATGTTGACTTTTATGGTTTGCCCATTATCCACCTTTCATTCAAATGCAAGAAATTTGTTGATATTTTTATTTTATCACATGAATGACATTGTCAAAGTGTCTACAGAATTGAGAGGTTCCTTTTTAAGCAAGGGAATTATTGGTCAGTTATAAACTTATAGTGCTAGTTATATAGATATGCATTGATTAGCAAATTTTTGTCAAATGTTTATGTTTGAGTGAGAATGTGCTGTTTCCAGAAAGAAGTTCACATTTGATTGTTGGTGCATTCATTTGAAGACGAATATTGATTGCATCATTCATTTCTTTTGTTAATATTCTGATTTATGAAATTTAGTATTAGATCGGCATGGTGTTAATGGAGGTCATGTCTTATGTTCTTTCCTTATGTCTATAGAAATCGTAGTTTTGTGTTGCTCTTAGAGGATCTTATTCTTATTTTTGATATTGAAATGTATTATTATCGTCCAATTCAAATGGTTCTGCCTTTTTGTGGATCAAGGAAGAAATTTAGGAAAATAGCTTTAATACAAAGCAAAATGAGGATGAGACATCTTCCTTAGACAAGGCAACAAAACTGTGAAAATTTTGTTCTATATTTCTTTGATGGTTGACTTATTACTGGTTGTTTGTTTGCTTTCTTATGCAGGTCCTATGCAATATTCACGTGTTTGCTAAAGCTATGCCTTCTCTCTTTGCTCCTCATTATGAAGACTTCTTTATTTGTTCTTCAGATTCATATCAAATAAAATCCCTGAAGCTTGAGATACTTTCTTCCATTGCTATGGATTCATCCATTTCATTCATTCTAAAAGAGTTTCAGGTATTTTACCTCAAATTTAAGATTTCTTTTCCTCCTAAGTTGTAATTTGTTGATAGGTGAAAACCTTTTACAAGTTTTTTAATATAAAATTGAGACCTTAGCTTTGTTATGCAAATCAAATAGAATTTTTTGGATAAAAGAATAAATTTTATAAGAGGGAAAAGAAGGGAATCACTAGAAAGCAGAGGATAAGATATCTGCTTTAGCATAAGAAATTAGAGAAAATCAGGAAAACGTTTGCATATTTGTCAAGGGCATTCCCTTGAAAAATCCATGTGCAGAACACCAAAGTGAGGCCATAAGCACAACCCTATTCACAACAGTAAAACCCTCTTGAACATATGGGCATTCCACTCTAACCAGACACACAAGAGAGCAGCATATAGTGCACATGCTGCTAAGTTTTAGCCTCCTCTTTCCTCCCAAAACCTATGAAGCATATCCTGAGAAAGTACTTCACTTCAGAAGGACAAACCCACTGATATGAGACTTGAGATGTTATAATGAGAGACTACAAACACTATATGTGATTTTTGGTATTAGGAAGTTATTTTTATTATTATAAGTGGTTGCTTTTCCCTTGATAATTTGTTTCCTTGCGTTTCAGAGTTGTTTTACTATAAAATATAGTAAATGCTTCCTTTTATGAGAGATTGGAAAATCACCATCATGCAGTGTTAAATGCTTCTTATGTGTTGCCTGGCTTTGGGGAATTAAAATTATTAGAAATGATCTTTGCCACACTTGTATTACAATTTATATTAACAGATGAGATGATTGTCTTGTGTAGTTTGGTTTCCATGCTGGGATTAAGTGTTAGATTTTAGTGCTAAGGCCATTTCCAGGCTCCAATCTTCTGTAAATGATCATATTCTAGGAGTGTTTAGCAAAATGTGCTGGTATGCGAAGCTTAATATCCTCAAGCGTGCTTGTATAGACACATGCTCATAAATTTCATTCATTGTCCAGGGTTGCTCTCATTTGGCTGTGTCTGTTACTAAGAGACTTATGAATTATGGACTTTTGGTGCATAAATTAATGTTTTTCTTAGTTTGTTGCTAGGATTATATTAAAGATCCAGACAGGAGATTTGCTGCCGATACAATTGCTGCCATTGGTCTATGTGCTCAGCGACTTCCAAACATGGCAAATAAATGTTTGGAAGGGTTGTTAACTCTGATTGGGCAGGGTATGTTACTAACTTTTTTTTTTCTTTATTTTTCTCAAGATACATGATATGATTTTTCTTAAATGTCCATATTTTTGTAGAAATTTTATCCTGTGAAATTGGGTCCGTTGTCGGAGAAGAGCGTGTGCTAACTCAGGCAATAACATCCATCAAATCAATCATAAGACTGAATCCACCCAATTATGAAAAGGTGATTTTTTTATTCATTTTTATTATAAAATCACCTTCCTGTGCCACTGTTGTTCTCTTTTCTTTTATTGGGTCAAAATATTAATCAATGACAAGCTGGAGATGTGGACCAAACTGGATATGATCTTGGACATCATTCAGTAAATACTGTGTTTTTCTTTTTGTGACATTTTTTTTATTACCAGCTGACAGCTGTAGGTTTGGAAAATTGATTTAATTTTTTTATGTTGCTCTCCACATCTCGTTACTTTGGTGCTTGTATCTTATAACCTAAGTCCTACATGTTTGGTGTGATGAGTGTGGGTGGGCAGAAGAAAAATATTGTCATGACCAGCCTCACTCCAGGAATGCGAAGACGACTTTACTTTCCTTGTCACTTTTGAGTGACAACATAAGGGTTACAGTCTGTTTAATCTTTTTTAAATCATAAAATAGTAAAGGTTCCTAGTTCTTCCTTTCTCCTCTTATTCAAATAATCATAAGATAATGGTGATAAAAGTGGCCATCCAAGTGACAAATTATGAGGGTTCACTTTTTTCCTACTGAATAATTTCTTTTTGTTCCAGTAAAACTACCATTTCAATTAGATAAAAAGTAAAATGTACAGGTCAACATAATACCTTAGAGTGTGTGCGTTTGCTTGTGTATGTGTGATAATTGAACCTCAGTTTATTATAATAGATTTTCATGTTTCTTATCAGTGCCTTCTTGACATGGTTGTGGTTAGTGATTTCTTCATTTATGCTCCCCCCCTGTGGACCTTTTTAAGTACATTCAAGTTGATTGTCTAACCCTTCTAGTCACATTTTTTGTCTTTTTAGTTGACTACTTTTCATAATAAAGTATGCATTTCTGCCAATATGTAACAAGCATAGTTTTATTCATGAAAGTTTTGTGGAATACTGACCTATATAATATGCCCATCAGATGTGTTTACATGCTTAAATTTCTTTTCCCTTCTGGCCCCTATCTTTGTTTTTTGTACTGTTTGAATGTTAGTCTAAGGTTATTGCACCCCACGTTTTCTTGGTATGGCAAATATTGTATTTGTGTGGTGTAGTGTTGCAAAGGTAAGTTACCACTAAGTAGTCATTGCAATCTTGTGATGCTTTGTATCTGCAATTATTAGTGACCTCTTTTCAATTGTCATAGGTTGTAATTCAGTTGATACGTAGTTTGGATAAAATCAAGGTTCCCGCTCCCCGTGCAATGATTATTTGGATGGTTGGGGAGTATTGCTCTGTAGGCGAGATAATTCCAAGGATGTTGGCTACCGTACTTAAGTATCTTGCATGGTGCTTTGCTTCTGAAGCGTTAGAAACAAAGCTTCAGATTCTAAATACAACTGCAAAGGTATGCTATCAAACCTTTTTATTAATTATTTTTACTTTCTATTGATTGATGGATACAGTACTTGGGCAAATGCTATTCCACTTTTAGTGTTCTCCTCTCTATCCTTCCTTCTATGATTTTCTGTATAATCTTACCCCACTCCTCTCTTTTAATTAAAAGTTAAACAAAACATAAAGCAAAACCTTATCCCATTAGGTGGGGTTGGTTTCATGGATTAAATAATGCTATAGAGTTTTATTTAAAATCAAGTTTTCAGAAATACCATTCAACTAAAGGTTGTCGACACGCGACGCGGGGCGGCGATCCCGAGGCGATAAAAAAAAATGGGTTTAGATTTAGGTGAGGTTTTAGAAAATGATTTAAAAAAATGGAGTCGCCACCGACTTAGATTGCAATGGTGAAGTCGGACACCGAATAATATGGTCTGCATTACAGAAAAATGGATTCGGGGGTTGGTTACGTGTAGGGAAGGTATTAGCACCCTACAACGCCCTTTCGGTACCACGTTGGTGTTTGCTGCTTTTGATTTCAAAACTATGCTTTGTCTTTTGTTAAATAAATTGATTTTTTGCATGTGATCGATTTAGGATTATTTGTAAATGCCTCAATAGAGTCATGCCAGTTGACTGGCTAAACTCATGATGTAATTTTCCTCAAGATAGTTATATAGCGGCCAGTTAACTGACAACTATATTTATCTATTGTCAGGAGTTTATTTTTAATGCATTAATAGAACCATGCCAGTTGACTGACTAGGTTTGTAACATGATTTCCCTTAGGATAGTTCACTAGCGGCCAGTTGACTGGCAACTATATTTATCCATTGTTGGGAATTTCCTTCTAATGCATCAATAGAATCATGCCAGTTAACTGACTAGATTCATAATATGATTTTCCTCAGGATAGTTCTATAGCGACCAGTTGACTGGCAACTATATTTATCCGTCGTTGGGAATTTCCTTCTAATGCATCAATAGAATCATGCCAGTTAACTGACTAGATTCATAATATGATTTTCCTCAGGATAGTTCTATAGCGGCCAATTGACTGGCAACTATATTTATCCATCGTTGGGAGCTTCTTTTTAATGTATTAATAGAATCATGCCAGTTGACTGACTAGATTCGGAACAAGATTTCCCTCAAGATAGTTTGATGGCGGCCAGTTGACTGGCAACCTTCTTTGTCCATCATCGAGATATCTTCTTAATGGCATTAATTCATGAGGCAATTTCCCTCAGGATAGTTTGACAGCGGCCAGTTAACTGACAACTACATTTATCCATCGTTGGGAATTTCTTTCTAATCAAGATAATGGATCAAAATAGTTGGAAAAATCATAACTAAATAGAATGTTATAAAGTGGTTGGAGTAAAACCACAACTATTCTTAACAACTCCAAACAATCAATTCTTCAATACTTACTTGTAGAAAAAGTATAAGCAAAGTTGTAATAGCATACAATTGTTCAACAAAACAATATGTTTAACAATGGGAGAACATAAAGAGATAAGTGAAACCTGTGTTTAGAGTACTTGAATGGCCTAACAAAGACCGGAAATATGATCTTCAAGAGATGATTTCCGAAGGAAAAGTTGAACTTCTCAAGATCAATGTGATGAGCTTGTTCAAGGGGAAACTAGAAGAATCAAGGGGATTTTAAATCTTTTCTCTCTAACCCCTTTCCTTACTCCTATCTTTCTCTTCTTCTCCTCTCCCTCTCTTCTTCACTTCTTCTACACTTTCTCCTCTTCTCTCTAAGTGTCTTGGTTTTTTTGTTGTGTGTCTCAAGAAAGATTGGTATGGGCTATTTATAGTAGTTAATGGTAGGTTTTTTTCTTTTTTTTTATTCTTAATTTTCATCTTCCTACCTAATCTTTATTGACTTTATTCATCATCTTTTTTTTTCTTTCAACATTTTCTTCTCTTTTTTTCAACATTTTCCAACTTTGTTCAACATTTTCTTCTCTTTTTTCAACAATTTCTCCTCATGGCCAACATTTTCCTACTTCCTTCAACATTTTCTTCTCTTCTTTCAACAATTTCTCCTCATGGCCAACATTTTCTTCTCATGGCCAACATTTTCCTACTTACTTCAACATTTTCTTCTCATGGCCAACATTTTCCTACTTACTTCAACATTTTCTTCTCTTCTTTCAACAATTTCTCCTCTTCTTTCAACAATTTCTCCTCATGGCCAACATTTTCCTACTTACTTCAACATTTTCTTCTCATGGCCAACATTTTCCTACTTATTTCAACAATTTCTCCTCTTCTTTCAACAATTTCTCCTCATGGCCAACAAACACCTCACTCATTCCACCCACCTTTTTTGATTTTCCTTCTTTCCTTTTCACACTTCTTTTTTTCTTTTTCTTTAATTTTTTTATTTTTTATTATTTTTATTTTTTTTTTTTGCAATATTATTCACATTTGGGACCAAAAATATCTTTAAGTATTTCATTTTTTTGCTCAATTAATTTCTAGAAAAATATATATTCAAGTAGGATAATTTTAGAATTTATACATGGGTCCACTTTAATTTTTAAGGTCCGGACAAAATTAGGTGTCTACAGATTGCCCCCCTTTGCTCATCATTTTAGGGACTAAAAGATGGGCAAAGGTTGAGAGACACTATTTTGTTCGGATGCGAAGGGTTATGATCCACCCAACGGGGACACTGAAGGATACTAAATCCAACTTTGGGGATACCTAAGAGCAACTTAGGATTTAAAACAAAATGGCCTGAGCTAACACGTCTCAGGATTTAAAGAAATGAACTTGGGGCAACTCGTCCCAAGTTTTGAATTACCTGGAGAAACCCGTTCCAGGATTTGAAACAAAATAACCTGAGGTAACCCGTCTCAGGATTTAAAACAAAGAACCTGGGGTAACACGTCCCAAGTTACAATACCTTGGAAAATCATGTTCCAGGATTTGAAGGGTTTTAATCCACCCAGTAGGGATACCTAAGAGCGACTTAGGATTTGAAGGGTTATCATCCACCCAATGAGGATACCTAAGAGAGACTTAGGATTTGAAACAAACCTGAGGTAACCCGTCTCAGGATGAACTTAGGGTAACTCGTCCTAAGTTTTGAATTACCTGGAGAAACCCGTTCCAGGATTTGAAGGGTTATGATCCACCCAGTGGGGATACCTAAGAGCGACTTAGGATTTGAAAGGTTATGACCTAGGATTACCTTGCTTATCTAGGTCAAAGGGGTTGAGTCAAATGATGCCCGACTCTGGCATTGGTGATAAAATGTTGAGTCAAACGAAGCCCGACTCCGGCTTTGATGATAAAAAGGTTGAGTCAAACGAAGCCTAACTCCGGCTTTGATGATAAAAGGTTGAGTCAAACGAAGCCCGACTCCGGCTTGATGATAAAAAGGTTGAGTCAAACGAAGCCTAACTCCGGCTTTGATGATAAAAGGTTGAGTCAAACGAAGCCCGACTCCGGCTTGGATGATAAAAAGGTTGAGTCAAATGAAGCCCGACTCCGGCTTTGATGATAAAATGTTGAGTCAAATGAAGCCCGACTCCGGCTTTGATGATAAGAAGGTTGAGTCAAACGAAGCCCGACTCCAGCTTTGATGATAAAAGGTTGAGTCAAACGAAGCCCGACTCCAGCTTGGATGATAAAGATGAGTCAAACGAGGCCCGACTCTGGCATAAATGAAAAGGGTGAGTCAAACGAGGCCCAACTCGAGGCACAAAAGATAAGGGTGAGTCAAATGAGGCCTAACTCGAGGCACAAATGATATGGGAGTCAAACGAGGCCTAACTCGAGGCACAAATGGTAATGGTGAGTCAAATGAGGCCTAACTCGAGGCGCAAATTATAATGGTGAGTCAAACGAGGCCTAACTCGAGGCGCAAATTATATGGGTGTCAAACGAGGCCCGACTCTGGCATAAATGAAAAGGGTGAGTCAAACGAGGCCCAACTCGAGGCACAAAAGATAAGGGTGAGTCAAATGAGGCCTAACTCGAGGCACAAATGATATGGGAGTCAAACGAGGCCTAACTCGAGGCACAAATGGTAATGGTGAGTCAAATGAGGCCTAACTCGAGGCGCAAATTATAATGGTAAGTCAAACGAGGCCTAACTCGAGACGCAAATTATATGGGTGTCAAACGAGGCCCGACTCTGGCATAAATGAAAAGGGTGAGTCAAACGAGGCCCAACTCGAGGCGCAAAAGATAAGGGTGAGTCAAATGAGGCCTAACTCGAGGCACAAATGATATGGGAGTCAAACGAGGCCTAACTCGAGGCACAAATGGTAATGGTGAGTCAAATGAGGCCTAACTCGAGGCGCAAATTATAATGGTGAGTCAAACGAGGCCTAACTCGAGGCGCAAATTATATGGGTGTCAAACGAGGCCCGACTCTGGCATAAATGAAAAGGGTGAGTCAAACGAGGCCCAACTCGAGGCGCAAAAGATAAGGGTGAGTCAAATGAGGCCTAACTCGAGGCACAAATGATATGGGAGTCAAACGAGGCCTAACTCGAGGCACAAATGGTAATGGTGAGTCAAACGATGCCTAACTCGAGGCACAAATGGTAATGGTTAGTCAAATGAGGCCTAACTCGAGGCGCAAATTATAATGGTGAGTCAAACGAGGCCTAACTCGAGGCGCAAATTATATGGGTGAGTCAAATGAGGCCTAACTCGAGGCACAAATGATATGGGAGTCAAACGAGGCCCAACTCAAGGCACAAAAGATAAGGGTGAGTCAAACGAGGCCCAACTCGAGGCGCAAATGATATGGGTGAGTCAAACGAGGCCCAACTCGAGGCGCAAATGATATGGGTGAGTCAAACGAGGCCTAACTCGAGGCGCAAATGATATGGGTGAGTCAAATGAGGCCTAACTCGAGGCGCAAATTATATGGGTGAGTTAAACGAGGCCTAACTCGAGGCGCAAATTATAATGGTGAGTCAAACGAGGCCTAACTCGAGGCACAAATGATAATGGTGAGTCAAACGAGGCCTAACTCGAGGCACAAAAGATATGGTGAGTCAAACGAGGCCCAACTCGAGGCGCAAATGATATGGGTGAGTCAAACGAGGCCTAACTCGAGGCGCAAATGATATGGGTGAGTCAAATGAGGCCTAACTCGAGGCGCAAATGATATGGGTGAGTCAAACGAGGCCCGACTCGAGGCGCAAATTATAATGGTGAGTCAAACGAGGCCTAACTCGAGGCACAAATGATATGGGAGTCAAACGAGGCCTAACTCGAGGCACAAATGATATGGGTGAGTCAAACGAGGCCTAACTCGAGGCACAAATGGTAATGGTGAGTCAAACGATGCCTAACTCGAGGCACAAATGATATGGGAGTCAAACGAGGCCTAACTCGAGGCACAAATGATATGGGTGAGTCAAATGAGGCCTAACTCGAGGCACAAATGGTAATGGTGAGTCAAACGATGCCTAACTCGAGGCACAAATGATATGGGTGAGTCAAACGAGGCCCAACTCGAGGCGCAAATGATAATGGTGAGTCAAATGAGGCCTAACTCTAGCACAAATGATAAGGACGAGTCAAACGAGGCCCGACTCTGGCACAAATGACAATTGGTTAAGTCAAACGAAGCCCGACTCTGGCTTGAATGATAAAGATGAGTCAAACGAGGCCCGACTTTGGCACAAATGATAATTGATTGAGTCAAACGAAGCCCGACTCTGGCTTGAATGACGAAGCCTAACTTTGGCTTGCCTTGCTTGACAGGAGGCCGTGTTTAGCACACGGAGAGGCTTGACCTCAAGATTGCATGCTTGACATGCAGACCTGCTTGACAGGGTTAATATTTGACATATAAGGCTAATGTGCTTGACACATGGAGGAGGTTTGACCTCAAAATTTGCATAGTTGACATGCGATCCTGCTTGACAGGGTTAATGTGTTTGACACATAGGGAGGCTTGACCTTAAAATAGCATGCTTGACATGCAGACTTGCTTGACAGGGTTAATGTGCTTGACACATAGGGAGGCTTGACCTCAAAATTACATGCTTGACATAAAATATGCTTGAGCATGAAAACACATTTGTCATGCGAAGGGCTTAAATGAGATGCTTGATATAAAAAGGCTTGACCTGAAAATAACATCCTTGATAATGCAAAATCGCTTGATCTGAAATGGCATGTTTGATATGCTTGACATGCAAATGTTTGGCACATGAGGAGCTTGACATAAAATAGCATGCTTGACATGCAAATGTGCTTGATATGTGAAAGGCTTGACCTTAAATGGTATGCTTGACATGCTTGATATAATAGGCTTGACCTAAAAATGGCATGGTTGAGATGAATACATGCTTGACATGTGAAATGTTTGACTTGAAATGGCATGCTTGATGAAAAATGCTTGACTTTAAAATAGCATATGCGACATGCTTGCCATGATAACATGCTTAACACATGATGGACTTGACTGAAATGGCATGTTTGATATGTAAACGTGCTTAGATCTGAACTGAAATGTATGATGTGGATATTCCTGGCATGCTTAAAGGCTTAACCTAAGATGGCACGTTTGACGTGAAATGCTTAACATGTGAAATGGTTTTCCTTAAAAGGCATGATTGACATGCGAACATGCTTGATACATGAAAGACTTGACCAGAAATGCCATGCTTTGCATGTAAACGCTTTTGACATGAGAAAAATTGATGCAGATGCCAAATCCATAATACAAAGGGTGAGTTATGGTTTATTGTCCTAATTATGAGTGAATTAGAATGTCAGACCCCATAGAAGCAATACCTTCTGGTATCAGTATTGGGTAACTCATCTCTCTCTCTTTTTTCTATAAATCCTCATCTTGGACCCCTCTGCTTTTTCAGGGATATTTAAGATTCGAGGGTCATTCTCCCAATTCTTTCTTTGGTTTAGATTTGGTACTCCCTAAACAATGGAAGATTTTTTTTTCAGGCTTGCTTTCCTAACAACTGCCCCCAGTTTATGCTTTTGAACATTTTTCAAATTCTAAGTTTGCTCTCGGTCATTACCCCTGGTTTGCTTTGATTACCTTCAAGCCAAGAAATGTTGAAAAGTTTTTCTTAGTTCATCATTTTTTTTTTAAGAACATGCCAAAAAGGAATCCATATATTGGATGAAGACTACTCAATTCTCTGGAATCAAGGATTCTTTGTTGAGCAACTCTCTCATTAAGAAACTCTCAAGTGTTAGTGCTCTCATACAAATGTTTGCACTCAAGTATCTGCCCTCTTGACAAGTGTTTGCACTCATAAGTATCCCATAAGCTTGTGCTCATGTCCCTTTCAGCATCTGTTATTTCACCACATTAACCAGGATCACTAGGTCTTTATTTTAGCTTGTAATGTAAGGTTTAGGCTTAGAAAGAAATGGATAAGGGTTTAGCAAACAAGGAGAGTGCAAGATTGAGCACATAAAGCCTTGTATTTCCCTTTTCATCTTCCACAACTTAGGAATCTTACTAGACATGGGAGGAACTAACTCTTTTCTGCCCATCTGGGCTTGCTCTTTTCTTTTCCAGTTTCCCAGATTCCGTTGTTCTTTCATTTTCTTTTTATTCTTGCCTTTTCATAATTAAGGCTTCAATTGAATGCAAAAGGATTCCCGAGTTATTCTTGATAGCATTTTTTCTCGGCTAATAGCTTTAGTGCTCCTTTTACTCTCTTTTAGGATAAGGATCATAGTCTCCTTAGTTCAGAGGTTAAGGTAGATGAGGGTAAAAGAAAGAACATTTGATGGTGGCCTTGCCATCTTTTAAGGCTCAAACGGGTGACTAAGGATATTTTACTTTAAGGTTGGCTTGAAAAGGTTCAAACGGTGCAAAGATGGCCTAGATCACTTCTCTAGTTAATGTGGCATCCAACAAATTATTTCAAGGGGCATTCAAACAAGTTCTAGGAAACTCATTTTCTCATAGCATTCTCATGAGCTACAAGACATCACTCTCTCACCACTACTTATGATCTGAGATACTCTATCATCCAAGAGAATTGAGTATTTTATTAGGTAATCCAATTTTATCATTAGCAAAAATGGATTTGGGTTAGAATGAACTTAAGATATCCGATCACCAATTAATTGCTCTTAGGCATCAAAACGTGAAAAATGTATCATAACCCTGATTGCCCCTAGTGTTGGCTCATTCTGGTGGTGGTAACCCTTCTTAAGTGTCTGCCATTCATTAGTCACTCATATGATGTAGAATACATGCATGATGTGTTATTAAACTTAAGAGGTGCTCACATACAGTCATTGCCAAGGCCTTGGGCAGAGCCATGCTGTGAAATTACATGAAAAATGCGTGCACAAGATGCATATGATGCTTCCAATGAGTTGTGCATGGGATGCATATGCATATCAAAGGTTAAGAATAACTCTTTACTTTGCCACAAAGCTACATGAAAGACATGTACATAAAGACAACATTTTTTTTTTTTGAATGCCAGTAACATGCTTAGTATGGTAAGAGTGATCTCTTGAACATCAACAACATGCTTTACAAATGCAATCTAAATTTATTGAAGGTCAAGGAATGAGGATATGTGGACATACGATGAATGTCATATCAAGTCAATGCATTGAAACAAAATTATCCAGGTGCCCCTAACACACAATGCAATGATATTGTCATGATGTATGCTGACATACCAAGAGGCATGATAAATCTCATTGGACTGTGCAAGAACTTTTTTTTTCTTTTTGGTGGGTGATACTTCCATAGCTTTTGAAAACTCTGAAGGTAAAATCATGAATGAACCATCTCTATCCCTCTTAACATTTTTTTTATCACGATATCCTTGCCCCGCCTTTAACTCAATGCAACACTTTTGACTTTGGACTCATTCTACTGGTAATCAGCCAACTTTGCGGTGCACCAAGTTTTATGAGTCTTTAATACATTGCAGTGTTGTTTACCATCCAAGAATTGAATACTTTAAGCAATCCTACTTCTTCATTGACAAAATGAGTTTGATTAGGATGAACTTAAGATATTTGATCACCAATTCATTGTTCTTATGTATGAAAAGACATTAGAACCCTGATTGCCCTCATTGTTGGTTCATTCTGGTGATGGTATCCCCTTCTCAAGGGTCTGTCATTCATTAATCACTGACATAAAAAAAAAAGAAGGAATGACATACAATACATTCATCATGCAAGACGTCTTATTGAATTCAAAAGGGTATTCCCATACAGTCTACCAAGGCCTTAGACAGGGCCATTAAAAGATGCAATAACAGTACACAAAAACATGCGTAAAGAGAAATGCAACATTTTCTTTTGAAACAGAAGACGCCTATGATGCTCCTAATGAGTTGTGCATGGGATGCGTATCAAGAGTTAAGAACAACTCTTTACTCTGCCAAAAGACTCCATGAAAGACATGCACAAAAAGGAAAACAACACACTTTTTTTTTTGGGTACATGAGAATACATATGATGCTTCTAATAAAACACACACGGGATGCGTATCAAGAGTTAAGAATAACTCTTTACTCTGCCATCCATGAAAGACATGCACAAAAGGAAAAACAACACACTTTTTTTTTGCTTTTGTTTTTGGGATACACGAGAATGCATATGATGCTCCTAATAAGACACACACGGGATGCGTATCAAGAGTTAAGAATAACTCTTTACTCTGCCATCCATCACACACTTCGATCTCAATAACTTCGCTTAGCTACTCTTCCACTCGAACCATCCTTCCTAGACTTGTACATCATCCTAATAACACAAAATAACAAAAAGTAAAGCCATGACAAGTTACAATCGAAGCATGGTGTCTATTTTACGCTTTCTGCTACCATCGGGAGGCTGTTCGTCCACTTGTTTCACCAATGGGTAAGGTTGAAATACATAGGCTTGTAGTCGATCAATCAATCGATCGACGTCTGAATCTGATTTTATGGCACGGCGAGCCTTCAGAGATATGAAGCGTTGTTCCACAGCTGAATCTATAAAAGATAACAAGCCATCATAAAAGCCATTAACATTTAATAATCCTAACGGCCTTTTCTGATAGTTAAATTTGATCCAGAATAATACACTAGAAATTCCTTCTAGAGTTTCTAGACCACCAGGTAACGCGATAAAGGCCTCAGCATTGCAAAACATGTGTCCGAAGCGTTCATGCATAGATGAAACCCTTAACTCAGTACCAAAGGTGTAGTCACTGACTCTTTTATCGGCCAACCCTTTTATAAGGATGCCTAAGACATGGCTCTTCCCTGTAAATGCAGTTGCAGCTGCACATCCTCTTATCCCATGGATGCCCCCACCATACACCAGGTTTATTTTTCTGGCAGCTAACACCCTACCGAGTTCATTGGCTGCCTTTATGAACTCATTATCCTTCCCTAGAATGGAAGCACCGAAGACACAGATAGATTTGAATCTACGTGCCGAGGATGTTTCTCCCTCTTTTTCTACCCCAGCCATGCATAGATGATCCAATGTGAAGGTGTATTTATAGGGGAGAAATGAACAACAGAAAATGGTCAGGCGCAATAATTTCAAACAATAACAGTAAGAAAGTCCAAAAGACAAGACACGCCTGCATATACGACAGTCCTTCAGAGTAGGAAAGTCGTAAAGCCACCGATAATGAAAAAAGCAACCAGCTGGCTTTTTTGAAATTTTGTAAGCAGAGTCAAAAAGTGAATAGCAAAGATAATAAATGCATCGGCGATTGTCAAAAAGAAAGGACAATTACACCGATATTATCAAAATTATGCAGGTAGAGTCAAAAAGCAAACAGTGAATATGACAGACGTGTCAGCAGGAGAAAAGGCAATTACACCGATATTATCAAAATCACGCAGGCAAAGTCAAAAAGCATACAGTAAATATGACAGATGTGCCAGCGCTTAAGAAGGAGAAAAGACAATTATACCAACATTGTCAACATTATGCATGCAGGGTCAGAAAGCTAACAGTGAATATGACAGACGTGTCAGCGAGAAAAAAGGCAATTACACCGATATTGTCAAAATTATGCTGGCAAAGTCAGAAAGCATACAGTAAACATGACAGATGTGCCAACGCTTAAGAAGGAGAAAAGACAATTATACCAACATTGTCAACATTATGCATGCAGGGCCAGAAAGCTAACAGTGAATATGGCAGATGTGTCAGCGAGAGAAAAGGCAATTACGTCGACATCGTCAACATTATGTATGCAGGGTCAAAAAGCTAACAGTGAATATGGCAGACGTATCAGCGGAAGAAAAGGCAATTACGCCGATATTATCAAAATCATGCATGCAGGGTCAAAAAGCTAACAGCGAATATGACAGACGTGTTAGCGGAAGAAAAGGCAATTACGCTGATATTATCAAAATCATGCATGCAGGGTCAAAAAGCTAACAGCGAATATGACAGACATGTTAGCGGGAGAAAAGGCAATTACGCCGATATTATCAAAATCATGCAGGCAGGGTCAAAAAGCTAACAGTGAATATGACAGACATGTTAGCGGGAGAAAAGGCAATTACGCCAATATTATCAAAATCATGCAGGCAGGGTCAAAAAGCTAACAGTGAATATGACAGACATGTCAGCGATTAAGAAGGAGAAAAGACAATTAGGCCAACATTGTCAACATTAGGCATGCGAAGTCAGAGAGTAAACAGTGAATATGGCAGACATACTGACAATTAACAGGAAAAATCACTAACAACAACTGTACAAATCAAAACCGTGCATACACCATTGGAAAGTAAAAAAAGTGGTGGATTCACCAGCAATTACAAGACTAATGAATAGTGATCCTGGCTTATCCTTTCTTCTGATACTACATCCAATAACAGACTAAACACCATAAGGGATCAAACTGATGAACAAGGTTACAAACTAATGAACAGGGTCGTTTAACGTCAGATTCCCAAGACGAAACACTCCTTTGCTTTGTAGAATATGTCCACTGAGGCAAGAAACATGAAGATGTCCATTAAGATGCGTCTCAAGAGTCTACTGGATATTATCCAAAGATTCTTTACTCAGTCCATCTTTAATGATTTTGTCTTCTTGCCTAGGAACATCACTCCTTCATCCTTGTTGTGTGCTATTCATGGATCAAGGTTGCTATCCAACTTCCTTATGAACTGGCAAACAGGGTCATTTAGTGTTATCTTCTCAAGACAGTGGCGCTCCTTCTCCTTGTAAAATTTGTCTGCCAAAGCGAGAAGAACACCATGAACTTGTCCACTAGGATGCGTCTCAAGAGTCTGAAGGATATTATCCAACGACTCTTTACTCAGTCCATCCTTTATGAACTGAATTTTGTCCTCCCGGTTTGCGGACACCATTCCTTTTCCCTTACATCGTGTATTACAAGTCCATCTTGCACACTTATAACAAACCTCCATCCTTTTAGCTCTTCTTTTCTTAGCATAAGAGCTTCTTCCCATCCCAGGCAGATGTTTCACTAATGAATGTTGAAAATCATCTGCTAGGCGTACCTTAACTTCAATGATCCAACGTACATCTTCAGGGAGTCCTAGACGTGTGAGTGTCTTCATTCTTTCAAGTCGGCACTTATACATCTTCCGAAGTGCGTCTTGAGGAAGAGAAGGAAATCTGACTCTAAGGCTAGCAAGGCTTTCCTCCATTTTTGGCTCTCTGGTAAGGTGATGGATTAGGATACTCGAATAATGCTTCCCAGAGTCCTTTGAGTATGGCTTTCAAAATGAATCTTTCAGTTTGGGGTAGAAGGATGTCAGGTTGGTTACTGACTGAAGCCTGAACATGAATAGTAAGACTTAAAAAGGGTAACCAGGCGCCTTTGTGTAACCGGACTTCAGCTAGTCTGCACATGCTTATGGGCCTTAGGTTACACATTGGGCCCAAAGCCAAAAATTCGGGGGACAGAACATGCTTAATATCACCTAAGTAAGGCATGCTTAGGCCCAAACTTCAAATGACTCATTAAACAAAAGGCCGAATGACAATGCATGCTTGTGATGAAATGCTCATGCTTGATGATTCAATGTTAATCAAGAGTTTTCACAGCTCCAAACTGCTTTACCAGTGATGCATTCAAGAAGGGATTTCATGTCAGGCATGGGCCTTAGGTTACTCACTGGGCCCAAAGCCAGAAATTCGTAGGGCGCAGAACATGCTTAATATCACCTGAGTAAGGCATGCTCAGGCCCAAACTTCAAATGACCCATTAAGCAAAAGATTGAACGACAATGCATGCTTGTTATGGAATGATCTTAGGTTTATGCTTATGCTTGATGATTCAATGTTAATCAAGAGTTTTTACAGCTCCAAACCGCCTTACCAGTCATGAATTCAAGAAGAGATTTTATGCTAGGCACATATAGTTTAATGTTCGACATATAAAGTATTTTTCAAGCATTCCTTCTATTGCCAAATCACTTCATCATTTTTATTTTGTGTGGAACTTGGCCACCAATATTCTTGACTTGTAGGGAGACTAAAAGCCTCATGAAAGTTAACCTTACTTTGCTCCCTATTCATGCATCTGTACAAAAACTAAAAATCTTACAAGGTTAGCCTTACTTGGCCTTTTGTTAACCTTCAGGTAATGCAAACTCAAGTCGAGAAGGTTTTGTATGCAACAACAATAAGTGCCATAAGAATGCTTGGAACACAAATGTCAAAGTTGGACATGCAATACGAAGTGAATAGCATTTTTTCACAGTGCCTAGATTAAGGTACATCCTAAGTTTCTGTTCACTCTCATGGTTTTGGACCAAAATTCTCTCTTTCAAAGGGTAGTTCTAAGGCTATTAATAGTGCGGGGTAGGATCTAGATTCCTAAAATCAGGTTCCCAAATTGCCTTAAAGGGTCAACTTGAGTGAGGGTGTTCAGGTGCCTACACGGAGACCAAGGGTCTCACGAAGGTCAACCTTACTTTATGCCCTCGCTAGCCTAAAGGTTCCTAAGAGCTCGGGTATGGAGCTCAGGGGTCATGACCTCCCCTTTTCTAAAGTGCCATGTGATGTAGGTGTACGTGTGTGTGGGGAATATGCCATCCACTCATTCACTCACAACCTGTAAAATAATCAACCAACAACCATTCCACAGATATAGCAGATAATATTATGGAAAAGTAAATTGTTTGAATTTAATCTAACAGCTTAATCCAGCATAATCAAAGAATGCAATATACAAAGTTAGAAATCCAAATCACCATTTAAAATGCCAAAATCAAAAGCCTATAAGACAAATAATCTAAACAATTAACCAAAGCATAGAAATAGAGAACAAATTGCAGCAAACATCAACCCATGCGGCCTAACCCTCTTAGGTGTCCCCAGTGGAGTCGCCAAGCTGTCGACACGCGACGCGGGGCGGGGATCCCGAGGCGATAAAAAAAAATGGGTTTAGATTTAGGTGAGGTTTTAGAAAATGATTTAAAAAAATGGAGTCGCCACCGACTTAGATTGCAATGGTGAAGTCGGACACCGAATAATATGGTCTGCATTACAGAAAAATGGATTCGGGGGTTGGTTACGTGTAGGGAAGGTATTAGCACCCTACAACGCCCTTTCGGTACCACGTTGGTGTTTGCTGCTTTTGATTTCAAAACTATGCTTTGTCTTTTGTTAAATAAATTGATTTTTTGCATGTGATCGATTTAGGATTATTTGTAAATGCCTCAATAGAGTCATGCCAGTTGACTGGCTAAACTCATGATGTAATTTTCCTCAAGATAGTTATATAGCGGCCAGTTAACTGACAACTATATTTATCTATTGTCAGGAGTTTATTTTTAATGCATTAATAGAACCATGCCAGTTGACTGACTAGGTTTGTAACATGATTTCCCTTAGGATAGTTCACTAGCGGCCAGTTGACTGGCAACTATATTTATCCATTGTTGGGAATTTCCTTCTAATGCATCAATAGAATCATGCCAGTTAACTGACTAGATTCATAATATGATTTTCCTCAGGATAGTTCTATAGCGACCAGTTGACTGGCAACTATATTTATCCGTCGTTGGGAATTTCCTTCTAATGCATCAATAGAATCATGCCAGTTAACTGACTAGATTCATAATATGATTTTCCTCAGGATAGTTCTATAGCGGCCAGTTGACTGGCAACTATATTTATCCATCGTTGGGAGCTTCTTTTTAATGTATTAATAGAATCATGCCAGTTGACTGACTAGATTCGGAACAAGATTTCCCTCAAGATAGTTTGATGGCGGCCAGTTGACTGGCAACCTTCTTTGTCCATCATCGAGATATCTTCTTAATGGCATTAATTCATGAGGCAATTTCCCTCAGGATAGTTTGACAGCGGCCAGTTAACTGACAACTACATTTATCCATCGTTGGGAATTTCTTTCTAATCAAGATAATGGATCAAAATAGTTGGAAAAATCATAACTAAATAGAATGTTATAAAGTGGTTGGAGTAAAACCACAACTATTCTTAACAACTCCAAACAATCAATTCTTCAATACTTACTTGTAGAAAAAGTATAAGCAAAGTTGTAATAGCATACAATTGTTCAACAAAACAATATGTTTAACAATGGGAGAACATAAAGAGATAAGTGAAACCTGTGTTTAGAGTACTTGAATGGCCTAACAAAGACCGGAAATATGATCTTCAAGAGATGATTTCCGAAGGAAAAGTTGAACTTCTCAAGATCAATGTGATGAGCTTGTTCAAGGGGAAACTAGAAGAATCAAGGGGATTTTAAATCTTTTCTCTCTAACCCCTTTCCTTACTCCTATCTTTCTCTTCTTCTCCTCTCCCTCTCTTCTTCACTTCTTCTACACTTTCTCCTCTTCTCTCTAAGTGTCTTGGTTTTTTTGTTGTGTGTCTCAAGAAAGATTGGTATGGGCTATTTATAGTAGTTAATGGTAGGTTTTTTTCTTTTTTTTTATTCTTAATTTTCATCTTCCTACCTAATCTTTATTGACTTTATTCATCATCTTTTTTTTTCTTTCAACATTTTCTTCTCTTTTTTTCAACATTTTCCAACTTTGTTCAACATTTTCTTCTCTTTTTTCAACAATTTCTCCTCATGGCCAACATTTTCCTACTTCCTTCAACATTTTCTTCTCTTCTTTCAACAATTTCTCCTCATGGCCAACATTTTCTTCTCATGGCCAACATTTTCCTACTTACTTCAACATTTTCTTCTCATGGCCAACATTTTCCTACTTACTTCAACATTTTCTTCTCTTCTTTCAACAATTTCTCCTCTTCTTTCAACAATTTCTCCTCATGGCCAACATTTTCCTACTTACTTCAACATTTTCTTCTCATGGCCAACATTTTCCTACTTATTTCAACAATTTCTCCTCTTCTTTCAACAATTTCTCCTCATGGCCAACAAACACCTCACTCATTCCACCCACCTTTTTTGATTTTCCTTCTTTCCTTTTCACACTTCTTTTTTTCTTTTTCTTTAATTTTTTTATTTTTTATTATTTTTATTTTTTTTTTTTGCAATATTATTCACATTTGGGACCAAAAATATCTTTAAGTATTTCATTTTTTTGCTCAATTAATTTCTAGAAAAATATATATTCAAGTAGGATAATTTTAGAATTTATACATGGGTCCACTTTAATTTTTAAGGTCCGGACAAAATTAGGTGTCTACAAAGGTCTCTTTTAATAACCTCTTCAAATATCTTTTTACGTCTTCCTTTACATTTCTTCATTGGATTAAAAATCATTTGATAAACCTTTTTCATTGGAGCCTCTTGCAGTCTTCTTTGCACATGCTCAAATGACCGTAACTGAGTTTTTATCATTTTCTCTTCAATAGGTGCCACATCAATTCTCTCCCGAATACAATCATTCCGAATTATCTTTTTTTGTATATCCACTTATTCATCTCAACATTCTCATCTCTACCACCCCCATTTTTTACTCGTATTAACCTTTCAAAGCCTAACACTTACTACCATAGAGCATAGCTGATCTAATAACAGTTTGATAAAACTTTCCAATGACCCTCGATGCGTTTCTCCATTTCATTCGCCCAATTTGGATCTTGTGTGTGACATCCCCATCAATCTCTCCATTATTTTGTAAAATAGATTTAAGATACCGAAACTTAGACACTTGTGGTATACTATGCTATCCAATTTTTATCTTCAAATCATTATTTGATCACTTTTTGCTAAATTTATACTCTTTATACTCCGTTTTACTTCTATTTAAACCAAAACACTTTTTGAGGCTTCTCTCCATATCTTCAATTTACAATTAACCTTCTCTCTTGACTCTTCTACTAGAATTATATCATTTGCAAAAAGCATATATTTCGGGGCTGCATCTTGGATGTGTCCAGTGAGTACCTCTTAATTAAAAGTTGAAAAGACTTTCATTTGGTGACCATCTACATGTGGTATGCTCAAAGCTCAATCATAAGCAAAATGCATCTGGAATAATTGAGGGTTTGGAGAGTTTGGTTCTTGAGAAGAATACTTGTAGATAGAACTTCTCTTCTTATATGGGATGAATAGATTATGTTTTGAGGCTACTTTAGCTTTAGAGAGTAAAAGATACTTCTATTACTGGATAAATGTACAAAAAGTTCTTATTTCTTTTAAAGAGACTGCTAAAAGAGTGACCACTGAGTCTACTATTTTTCTAGAATGTATTTTTTAGCAGATATTTTTGAGCTGGTAACTTTAGCTGACTGTGATTGTATTACTCTAGAATATGGAGGAAACTTAAGTGATATGACGACAAATTCAAGGGGCCTATAAATAGGAACTTTATGGTTCAGTGTGTAAACTGAAGTAAACAGTGAGTAAAAATTAAAGTTAGTGATTGGGAGTCAGCGAGTTAAGAGTGCTGGGCACACTTTCGACTGAGAGGAAATAAGTATGGGTGTGTTATGTGAGTTGGTGGCAAAATAAGTGTGATATACTGTAAGTGTTGCTTACAAAAGTTTGTGTACTAGTTGATATGAAATTAGAGTTTATACAGTTTTAGTGCATGCATCAGAGGATAATATCTCTACAGAAATATAAAATTTGAGGATGAGGCATCCTTCTGGAAAGAAAAATAAAAAGTTATACATCAACTATGGAAAAATATGTATATAGAATGATGCCCTTGAACTCTGCTGTATATCTAGCAAAGGAACCCACTGAAAGTGACGAATTTCTGAGCACCATAATGATTAAAGAGGCCAAAGAAAAGTTTGTCCCATGAAAGTGACATAAGCTGAAGGCTTTCATTAAAAAGATGTGGGCATTTGCAAGGGGTCCTAGTGTTGACCTTGAAAATCAATTTGCTTGATGCTTAAGTGACACATGGTCTCCTTCTCCTAATTGGTTAAAGCAGTGGGTGACGTTCCAGTTTATCTTTCTTTTAGAAGATGTCTCTGAATCTGTCATCCATTTATTTTTTGTTGAAAAAAATAAACAATACCATCCAAAATATATTTCGGTTTGTTAAGAGCTGAACAGCTCATCTTAAACTGTTCTCCCTTTAGCAATAATTATTAAATCCTTACTCTTTAATTCATGTCAGCATCATAAATTGTTGTTCAGAACATATTAAAATTTTCTATACGGATTTGATTTTCCATTTTGTCCAATCAACAATGTGTCTTCCTGAGTACCCTTTTTGAGTCTACCCTTTTATGTTCCTGCTTGTTGATTATGGCCTTAAAGATAATTGTTAAAGAGCCAATTCTCTCAAAAGTTTTAACTTTTAGATGGAGGCTGATGAATACTTTTCTATCTCTATCTCGCCACTTGACACGCAAGCCCTTTAGGCTTGATATTTGGACAAAGCACAGGCCAACTTCAATTTTTACTATGAAGAAGAGGGGTGGGAAGGATCAAACTCTCGAATTTAGTCATTAATACTCTAATACCATGTCAAAGAACCAACTTTCCTAAAAGCTTAAGTTGTTAGGTGGATGTCAAGAAATGTTTTATTTTATCTCTAAAAATAACTTTGGGACAGTTGTGAGTCTTTTAATTGTTTGGAGATTAATTTGCCCACAATGGTTTGTTATGAGTATTATGGTAAAAATTGTGTTAATGATGTAAACTTTGTTTGACACTAAAGAAGTGATTATGGTGAATCTATTTGTAAAGATAACTCTATAGTTGCATTTAGCATAGTGCCGTTTGTTTCAATTTAAGTATAAAAGAAAGAAAAAATTACCATCTTGACCTATACAGCCAATTTTTGCTGTAATCTCATGAGTATAAGCCAGGTGAAATGGGATTCTTTCTCTTGTTAAAAGAAGCGACCCTGAGCATAAATTTTATTTAACATGTGCTGCTTTTTCTTGCTTGAAGTGCTCAAGACTCTGGAAGGCAGCATTATAGATGGCCTTTCAAAGAAGTCACTGAGACTCATAACATTATGTCGCCAAAGTGAATACAATAAACGATTCATGATATACCAGGAAGTTATGAATTTCAAATCTGTAGCATTCTCTGGCTTGCCTTTGGTTGCAGAGTTTATTCTTTCTATGACTGATAAGATGCATTTGAAGTTAGGAATTGTTAATGTTTTTGAATTCTATTGATTGTTAAATGTATATAGGACCATATGAGGATTGATATTTGTAGTTTAAGAATTTGTGATTTCTTGTTTTTTTGTTTTTTCTCACGTGAATATGTGTGCTTCTTTGCTCATACATATTATAAGTTCTCAAAATTAAATTTCAGAGATGGCTATTTCTAGCCCTCCTCCCCCTGTCCTCCCCAAAATGGAAAAAAGTTATATTTCTACTGAAAGCCAGGCGTTTATTCTATAAATGGCCTTTGACCACAGGTTTTTCTATGCAATAAGGGGGATGATATCTTGGTCCTGAATTATGTGGTTGAACTGGCCGAGCATGACCTGAATTATGATGTTCGTGATCGGGCACGATTCTTGAAAAAACTTTTCACTTGCAATTTGGAATCCCAACATGAGGAAGAAGAAAACAATCAATTACAAATTAGAGACCTATCCTATGTGCTTGCAGAATGCATATTTGGGGGACACAGAAAATCAGGAAATATGTCACCTGAGCCCATAAATTTCCGGTTTTATCTTCCAGGTTCTCTTTCACAGATAGTGCTCCATGCAGCTCCAGGCTATGAGCCTCTCCCAAAACCTTGTAGTCTACCATACATTGACCTTGATCAACATGATGGAGCTTCTAAAAGTGACTCAGATGAGGGGGGTAATCCTGACACATCTGGATCTTTAGATGAGGCAACTGCTTCTGAGTATAGTTCTGAGCATTCAATTACTGGTTCAAGTGATGTCAGTGGCAGTGATGAGATAGTTTCTGTGTATGAAGGTGACAACAATGCTGATCCGTTGATTCAGATTTCAGACACTGGCAATGCCAGTGAAAACCAGATTGGTGCATCACACTCCGGCACAACTGATTTTGGGGACTTGATTTCAACAAGAGCATTTGAGTCATGGTTGGATGAGCAGCCAGGGTTGTCTGAAAAAAGTTTAACGGAACAAAGTCGAGTCCGTAAATCTTCAGCGAGAATAACCATTGGAAATATCAGTAATCGAGTTAAAACTAAATGCTACATGCTCTTAGATCCTACAAATGGGAATGGGTTGAAGGTGAACTATTCATTTTCTTCTGAGACTTCAAGCATATCCCCTCATCTTGTATGTGTAGAAGCTTTCTTTGAAAATTGTTCTTCGGAGCCCATGTCTGATATAATCTTAATAGATGAGGATTCTAGTAAAGGCTCAGATTCTACAGATCAGGTGCCAATGACAACTGAAAGGTAAGTTTAGACTACCTTGTCTAGAGGTTTTCTTTTCTTTTGTAATTATGGATTTTCTTAACTGATATGCTTTGTTGGTGCAATTTAATACTTTCTGTATTTTATTTTATACTGGTGGGCTATTATTAATGAATTTTATGGGAAATTTTAAAATGGCAGACCTTTGTGATTTTCAAAACTAGGTCATATGCTAGTCATAGTCACTAGATCTGCGTGAGTTCCACTTTACCTTTATATGTGGAATTTTTTAAATCTAAATCCTTAAGCATACTACTTTTTGCTTTGTGCTGCAGCACATTGAAATCACATATTGATATACCAACTATGGTTTCCATGGAAGAGATTCCTTCTCTGGAGCCTCATCAGACTGCAAAGAGGACTCTTCAAGTTCGTTTCCATCACCACCTATTGCCTCTAAAGCTGGTTTTGTTTTGCAATGACAAGAAGCTTCCAGTTAAGTTAAGGCCTGACATTGGATACTTTGTAAAACCACTTTCAATCAGCATTGAAGCTTTTAGAAAAAAGGAATCTTGCCTTCCAGGGATGTTTGAATACATGAGGAGGTAAGTCACGATGTTGAACATTTGTTTTAAATGCAAATAGCTCAAGTTTGGCATTTTCAATCCATGATTTTATGTACCCTCGATCCTAGTTGTGTGCGTTCAACAGAAACTTGTGGTTCTGATACTCCCCCTCCCCCTATGGGTGCACACCCATAATTAAGTGTAGAAGTGTTGCATATTTATCCAAAAGTTCAGAGGTTCAAATAGTAGAATGGAGCATGAGGCATCTAGCGCAAACTTTTTAAGAATCCCATCTATATGTGAAAAGAAGGCTGTCAAGGAGATAAATGATAGGGTGACTTCTTATTTGGTTAATAGAACCATAATTGCAAAAGCTTAAGATGTTAAATGAAAGCTTAGGAATGGATTCATATCTTTAACAAATCCTCTTATACAAAAACCCTTTGGGGTTGAAGTGTGGACAAAGCACTGACTTTCCAAATCTTGTGTTGAAATTCAATTTAATATTTGAAGGAATGAGGACGGCAATGATTAAACTCTTAACCACTTAGTCATAAAGGCTTTGATATCTTGTCAAGTACTCAATCATTCCAAAAGTTTAAGGATACGTTTGGTACACGGAATGTTGGAAGATTCCTGGGAATGTGGGGCTGGAATGTTTAATTGCTATGTTTGGTGCAATATTTGAAAATTGATTCCCTAGGATTTAACTTTCCCAAGAATGGAGAATTCCCATAAAACATGGGAATTTGATAACTATGTGGAAAGGTGGGAGTTCTTGATTCCCACAATCATGGGAATGTGGAAATTAATTAAAAATATTACACTACCCTTATTTAATAAGGTAATTAACTTTTTTAATGGTGATCTAACAATGATGGTGGTTGTAGCGGTGGTGACAACAACAACAATAATGATGGTAGTAGTGATAATAATGACAATGTCGGTAGTGATAGTTTGACCATGGTAGTGGCAGCAGCAGTGATGATGTCAATAGTGGTGGCATAGCTAGCGTGTCTGCATGAGTGTCATGACATGGCCTGCATGCTCACATGGGGTGCCATAGCATGGCCAGCATAACCACAAGGGGTGCCATAGTGTGGCTAGCACACCCACCCAGGGTGTCATGGCACAACTTGCGTGCTTGTATGGCATGATAGTAGCAATGGCGGGGTAATGATGATAATGGTTGTGTTGGTGAAGTGACAGGAGTGGTGACGATGATGGCAATGGTGGTGGTGGTGATAATCTGAACATGGCGGTGGTGACAGCAGCAGTGGTAAATGATTATGACAATGGTAATGCCAATGACAACAGTGATAATATTGGTTCAACAATGGTGGATGGGGTAATGGCTATGTGATAGTAGCGATGGTGATAGTGGTAATATTGACAATGATAATAGTGATGGCAACGGTAGTAGTAGCGATGATAGTGGTGATGGCAATGGAGATGAATTAGGAATTCTTTAATTAAAATTTTATTAAAAATTTAAATTTAATTTATTATGATTAAGGGTATTTCTAGAAAATAGTACAATCTTTGAAATTTTTGATGTTCAACCAAACATGGAATCCTAGATTCCTAGGAATACTCATTGACATTCTCATGACAAAACAAAAAGAAATATATACATTCTGGGAAATCTTATTCCTAGTTATAAAATTTCTAAGAATGTAATTTGACTTAGGAATTTTATATTCTACTTACCAAACGCACCTTAAGTTGTTAGGGGAAAGTTTAAAAATAGTTTTATATGTTTAATAGACTATAAGATTTATTTATAAGATTCAATAATTATCTCAAGTTTTCATTATTTAGTTGATTGAGAAAATTCCAATTAAATTACCGTGACCTTTTGACCTACTTCTTGGTCAGTGGCATTTGATTTTTTTTTTTAATTTTAAATTTTTGCATGTAAAGAACAAAGGAGATGTATAATATTATGAATAGTGTTCATTTATGCTCTTTGTTTGCTTCTATATTGGCCACGCATCCCTGGGGAAGCATCTCTGAAATAGGTTTTATACTTCTTTAAATCCCTAATTGAAGATTTTTAGCCTCAGTTGGAGCAGCTTGTCCTCCGTCTCAAATTTGGTTTTCTATAATCTCTATTATTCTCTTAAAATTTTGAATTATTATTGTTGTTTTCCATATACTGCTATGTAGAAAGTACATCTTAGATTGCTTTGACCATTTCTGATAGGAAGGATTTCTCAGTGTGTCTGGAGCAATTTATGAACTGAGCTAAGTAATACTATTAAATACTTGGTGCTGGGATTTGTAGTAAGTCCAGCTTCTCGATATTAATCATTTAGCTAATCCTTGTCAGATGAAGAATAATGCAAAGCTAGATCTAACTCAAACAAAGCATGAAGAGATGAGTTGTGAAATCAATGATTAAGTTGTACATTAATATAACAATATTCTGTTCTGTAACTCTGTTATGAGTTTGCCTATTATTGTTCTTGCACTTTCCCTCTCCCCTTCCCTTGTTCTTTCTGTTTCATCCTTGGGGATTCTAACTTCAATTTTCTTGCATAATCTCCATCAGTTGTACGTTCACGGATCACATTGGGCAGCTGAACAATGGCAGCAACTCGTTGACAGAGGACAAATTTCTTGTGATCTGTGAAAGCTTAGCACTAAAGATGCTCAGCAATGCAAATCTTTTCCTTCTATCTGTAGATATGCCGGTTGATTCCAACCTTGATGATGCGTCTGGTTTGTGCTTGAGATTCAGTGCTGAGATCTTGAGCAATTCTGTACCATGCTTGATTACTGTCAGTGTTGAAGGTAAATGCTCCGACCCATTGAGTGTCTCTGTAAAAGTCAACTGTGAAGAGACTGTATTTGGCTTAAATTTCTTAAATAGGGTTGTTAATTTTTTAGTTGAGCCGTCTGTTACCCCCTCATAAGTTTTCAAATTGGATAGATACTTTACAGATTCTACTTTAAGTGTGGGAATAGGCTTTTGAAGAACTAGAAGAACACGACTACTTTTTTTGGTTGTGGTGTCCCTGGTTGAGTTACTGAAATTCTGATTTGGTTTACCTATATTTGTTTTTTCTTTTGTAAAATGGGGGAAGGGGGTGTTATAAATATATGTGACAATGTATGTCTGTGATTTCTTTGTTAGTAAAAGAAATGAATTTCTTTTTTTTCGTTTAGTATGAATATAATGACTTGTATGGTCGGTAAGAAGGTTTGGTTTTCAAAGCCATGGACTATGTATGGAGTTATAAACAATATTAAATAAGTATATTATTTTTTTCCAAGAATTACATGTTAAATTTCTCTCGTCGCTCCTCACTTTCTGTATACCATTCCATTTTCACTAGAGCATTGATATTTGTATAATAAAATTTTGCACATATTTTATACGATCTCTTACATGATCATTTCTTTTTCTTTTTTTTTTCTGTAAATTTATTTGTCTGCACCTGAAGCTTAGCAAATATCATTTCCCTTTTCACTATCTTGCTTTTTATGTTTTGTTCTTAAACCATTTTCTTTTGTGCACGAAATTTAAAACTAACATACAAAGTCGATATTACATGTGGACCGCAAGCCGGGATCTAAAATTCCTGGGCTAACTTAGATTGTGCCATAGGTTCCCTCTTAAGACTTCCAATGTAGCATCTTAATTAGTTGAGTTCTCTGAAAGCTGCTGTGAATTAGTTGGCAGCGCAGAAAAGGAAAACAAGACAAATGCGTCAATTGTGCAGAATGCAGATAAAAATCCCCCAAGAAAAGCTACTTTAATTAATATTTTCAGGTCAAATGGTGATTTTGAAAGAATCATAATTATCCACAAACCTCTTCTCGCACACCCAACTCTTCTAGCAAAAGCGTTTCAAGCTTTAAAAGCTTTGTAGCGGCACTATACTTCTGCTATGATACCATTTTTCATATTTAATTTTTGGTAATTGTTGCGATGCCATTTTAAATATAATATGCATAAGATCAACGTTAGAAGTCATATATCTTAGCTATTGTGAGCTACCTATCCAACCTTCGAGATAAACTTAGACTCGTACCCTTATGGTGATGGACCTAACCTGAAGGATGAGCGCTATAAATCTATGGGATTTGCATTTTGTAAATTTCAGAGCTCAATTTTGGGTGACATTTACACCATTCATTTTGAGACACAGACATCACGAAGCAAGTAGATCCATAATCATTGTGTGGCTTTAAGCTGTGAGGAAGCCAATCTCAGATCAGTTGAGGTTTTGGGTTCAGTTAATTTTTTATTTCAATATAAAATTTATAATTATAGTTTAACTCAAATTAAATTTACAATTTAGAAAAAAAATAAGTAAAAGAGAAAATAAAAAAAAATTTTGTAGACATTTTGAATGATATAATAATACTCGATATTATTTTAAAATATTTCCTTATAAAAATTACAAGTAATTTGTGATTATTTTTATCAAAACAAAACAAATATGCATGGGTATAAAACTTGATTTAGTACACTACTTTTTTTGTTTTACTTTATTATTTATGTTTCAATGAAAGAAGAAATCTGTGTCCGCTAATAACTGAGACAAAAGGATGGTGGAGGAAAAGTCATCAAAGCAGAATTACAGTATCTGCTGAAAACTCCTGCCACTGATTTGCACAACTAAAAAACCCCATGGGACAATTTTTACCCGTTCTCAAACTATTAGATACTTGAATGAGAATTGCCAGTAGGTTCCCACCGACCGTCCACCTCCTTTGCCTTCTTCATGGACTTAAATGGGTAAGAGATAGCGAAACTCAGATTCATATGGCTGAATTTCTACCATTTTAGAGATGGGACATTTTGTTTCTCTTATAAGGCACTCTATCATTGTTCTTTTCAGTGAACCAGAACGTGGCAATTGGCTGTATATCCATTCTATCAGTGACTCCATTTCATCTGCAAAATCGTGCATGTGCCATTGCAGAAGCTTGGGCACATTTATCTTTCTCTTGCTTGTGACACCCACTGAAGCTTCCAAGTATTCCACTTTTGCCCTCCCCAGCTCGTCCACTACTTCATCCGAGGTGTACACCCTCAACTGCATATCAAATCTGCATCTTAATTTCATCAAGTTCACTGTAGTTCAACATGTTTCAGTGAGTTTAATCTGCATAATGGTACACTTACAGCTGGTGAGGACCAAGTGCCTCGGCACAGAGCAAACGTCACATTAGGTTCTGGATATCCCAGACCATAGGCATGCCTTAATAGCACTTCCTTCTCATCCACAGGGCCCTTCTAAATGTTCATGTAAAGTGTAAATAATTAGGTAAAGAAAAAGTTTATTCTTACCTAAACTCCTTCTGTAAATTAAACAGAAACTGGTTTCTTTCTGGATTTTTTCATAATATTAAATAAAGACCAGTTTCTAATCGATTTACGTAAGAGTTCTGTAAATGAGTTTATGTGGCAGTAGTCGGGTTGTTAGATAAATAAACAAATGAGCGCTTACAAAATTAACCAAAACAAAAACATGAGAGTGAGCACAATGCAAGGTAAGTAAGGCTCTTCAACTTAACCATTCTCATGCTAGGGTCAATTGGGAGATAAGAAGAAATTATGACCAAGATGGTTACTAAAAAATATAAAATTCAGTTACTGTAGGTGAAGCAAAAGGCTCACTCATGGATAACAGACTTAGTGACCTGGAAAGTTTAAGCATACTATTGTAAGTTATAAAGGCTATGATCATAGGCAGTTTGAAAATAGTTGGATAAATGTGAATGCCACATACTTGTTTTGATTCACAAGGATGCCGAAGAATAAAATGCTCAATTGCAAGAGCGTTCAGTACTATGCCGCCTACATTCATTGCAGCCTGAGTCAATATGTAGATTCATGATTAATATAAGCACAATCACTAGGGATAAGTTGTTGATTGTCTATGCTTGATTTCTCTGACAAACATTTACCTTATTCATAAGAACCAACAGCTTATCCTGTGTAGAAGGTAGGCCATGTTCTAAAAATGCCTGAAATTAGATCAAAACAGAAAGTTGATAAGATTACCACAATGTGATGCTAAGGTAAGTTCATCTTTTAAAGGCTTGAAATGCCTTACAGTACAGTACATTCATTATGCAGGCGTTGTAGATGTTGATCCAGAATGCCAGCTTCTGCTTGTAGGTCAAGAAAGTCAAATCCACGTCACGTAGCTTATGCTTCAAGAACCTGAAGATTAGAAATAGAAAAGGAAAGACAGCCAAAAATTAGAGCTTTTTTCTTAAAGATTTATGCTTAAACGAACTCAAAACCAACCTCAATTTTCTGAGTGCTATTGAGCACTGTGAAAACCAGCTTAAGTCTAAAGAGCTTCTGGTGATTTGGACGAAGTCCTTGTAGGGTCCAACATCCCTTGCAGTGCAATCTAAATCTGATGATATGGCATAAGGATCAAGGCTGAAGGGGCTGCCATTGGAAAGGAATGAAGGTGTCTTGCAATTGAAAGAGGACCTTGCCATGAAGCCAGTGGATTTCATGCAGGACAAGGTAAGTTTTCGGACAGTATCTGACTCTTCTGTGTCCAAAGCTGCCCGGTTCAGTTCCAGATATATGCCTATCAGGCACTTAACTAGTTCCTCTGACAATTCATTTGGTTTCTCAGTTCCAACTCCCATGTGCACATGGCATTGTCTTGGGATCTTTCCCGTGCTTCTTCTGGGTATTTCATATTCTGTTTGGTCACATGGTGAGAAAATCAAGCAGCAGAAAAACAGATATGTAACTAAGGATGAAAGATAACCCTGTCTGATTCACATTCCTAATTCATCTGGATTTTTTTTAAATATTTTTTTAAGCATGACTTGAACGCAAAGTTTCTGTCCAAATCCCCATCGGAATCCCTGCAGTCCGTGTTTAAATTCGAAGGGTGGCTTTAGATAGAGAGGAAGAGTTTGAGTGATTGAGAAAATAAATAGGAGAAAGTGAGTACCACCATAAATGAGAAAGGGGTTGCTATTTTCTAAAAATTGTGAAAAGTTACTAAAGTCAGGGATTTTGGATTACAATGAATTCATTTATCCATTCACCCAATTAATTGAACTACACCAAGGTGGCAATCATAAGCAGATTTTGCATATTAGTTTGAATGGCTATAATGGCTCTTCTTGAAGTAATTGTATGTCTTTACCATTGGATCTTCTTGCTGTGGAAAATGGGTTATAAAACTCGGATGCAGAACCCAGGGAGGCTCTTCTATCTCTTGTTAATCTTCTGCCTGCAGATAGTTCATGATTGTATGATCTGGAGGACCTCTGCTCAGTAATTATTGACTTATATCCTGATGCTCCTTGAAACTGACAGTGCTTAGGTTCCCATTCTCTGCTCTGTTTTCGCTCTGTGTACAATCCAAGCTTCAGCTCCTTAATTCTTCTTTCGAGCAAAATGATCTCTGCCTCAACCATTGCCAATTCTTCAAGAAGCACCTGAACCTGCAGTATGGATTTATATCAAAAGTTCAATAAGAAATCACAAGTTCTCCTACTCAAATCACCCTCCATAAAGGAAAACAGAAGTGGAAAAAGAAAACCCATTTTCATTTGTAAATGGATAATGAATTATGCTTCATATATACCTGAGGAGGAAACAATGAGGGAAGACATGGAAACGAGAAAACCAAACCATCAAGTGCACAACGTAAGACATTGTTAAGTGCCTGTTCTCCCTTCAACTGTGCCTGCAATGTCACAACCTATACATCATATCATTATAAGAGGTGAGCAAAAGGGCGTTATTTTTCCGTTGTCTTTCTTCTTTGAATGTTAAATGCAAGGGGAGGAGCTTGCTTTCTCACCTCATTCTCAAGGCCCTGTCTTCTCTGCTGCTCTTCGCCTCTCTCTATAAGATAGTCTTCGAATTTCATAGTCAATAATGGGAATTAAAACAAAAACAGTTTGGACTTTTTATATATTTACTGTACAGCATTGGTATGTGGAAGTTGAAGAGAGCGCAGAGGTTTGTTATATATAAATGGAAGGGTGGTAGAGAGGGAGAGGTTGAAGTGGTTGTTCGTGGATGCCATAAAAGGGAGGGTAGTTAGGTATAAGAAATAGAAGGGAATGCGAGGGAGGAAGGGGCATCAGAGAAGACCCAGAGATGGAGACAGAAAAACACAGAAAAAAGAAAAGGAAGGCGGTGAATGAGGAAAGTGCATGAGATTAAGATGAGAATGTGCGGTGGATTGGGTTGGGTTGGCATTGCATGGCTATCCCATGAACCATTTGGTACAAAGTTCATTTAATTTTGTATGTCAAGCCAAGGATTGGAGGCGGTGGCGTGAAGCCAATGAATGAATAGCGATGTGAGACACGGGAATGCAAGGAGGGAAAACAGTTAAACTAGAGTGTGGAAAAATGTCAAAACAGATGAGTCGCCGTCTGTGGGGATCGAACCCACGACCACGTGGTTAAAAGCCACGCGCTCTACCTCTGAGCTAAGACGGCTTTGGTTTGGTTGGCTTTGTAAATTTTATTTGTACGATATAATAGGAGATACCGTTCGTGACAGAACAGAACGAACCAAAGCGGCCACGTGGGAATTTTTGTTTTGGTAAGGAAAATGGGGTCTAAGGAAAGCAGTTCCCAACAAGATCTACTTCACGCCGTCTATGGCAATCGAACGCACGGCCACAAGGATAAAAGCCATGCGTTCTACCGGCTGAGCTAAGATGAGAACCCACTTAAAATTAATAAAAGAACGTTTATTTATTTTTTATTTGCGTGACTGCGTGGTCTTCGAGGAGCAGATGTCACCTCGCCTCTGTTCCTTTCACAAGATGAGGAAGTCATGAACGTTAGTTACCCATATAAGTCGAACCAAATTAATATTCTTTGTTTAAAGCTCCTATTTTTTATGATAAGTTTGAAGAGTAATCTGTTAATTTTCTGGGTGAAAGATATAATTAATATTAGTTTAATTTTTGAGAAAACTTACATAATTGAAGGTTTTTTTTAATAAATTTTATAATTCTCATAATTTTATGAAATGTGGCCCTTCCCTGTAGCTAGCCAAAGTTGCATGGCATGTTTTAAAGAAAAGAAAAGGGAAAGTAGCCTCTCTGGACCATATGCTTATGAGCAGTGCGTGGCGACCCTCTTGGATGGTAATTAATAAGAGAAAGAAAACCCCATTTGCAAAGAAATTACAAATGAATTGGAGAGCCTATTTTTAAAGAAAGGGTTGGACCATGGTAGGACCAATATCAACTTTCGGGAAAATGCATAAATGGGTAGGTGGTTAAGTTTTTTAATAAATAGAACAAGTGTGTGGCCTTTAAGTGAACAAGAAGTGTATATATATATATACATATATATATATATATATAGACCAATATCAACTTTCGGGAAAATGCATAAATGGGTAGGTGGTTAAGCTTTTTAATAAATAGAACAAGTGTGTGGCCTTTAAGTGAACAAGAAGTATATATATATATATATATATATATATATATATATATATATATATATATATATATATATATATATATATATATATATAGACCAATATCAACTTTCGGGAAAATGCATAAATGGGTAGGTGGTTAAGCTTTTTAATAAATAGAACAAGTGTGTGGCCTTTAAGTGAACAAGAAGTGTGTGTGTGTGTGTGTGTATATATATATATATATATATATATATATATTAAGTGAACAAGAAGTGTATATATATATATATATATATATATGTATATATATATATATGTATATATATATCTTGGACAATTTCCGAAGCTCTAGATGACAATTTAGCTAGAAGAATTCACACTGGTTAGGTCAGTTTTCTCCTAAATTGTAGGGATTGCCTTGAGGGTGTTAGGTTCGCTTCTAAGAGGATTCTTCAACCTCAGTGCATTAAAATGTATACGTGATGCTTGCTTATCTAGCAAACTACAACATTATGGGAACTTATTTTCTTCCTTTGGTAAGATTAATTAAGGAGTAATGTTATTTTCATTATAATTAATCTTACATTCATAAGTGGTGTAAAAATATATCGTGAAAAATTTTAAAAATTAAATACTTTCTCAATGTTATAGCATGTAATACACCTAAAGCATATATATATATATATATATATATATTAATTTTATCTAATCCCACAATTCAAACAATAAAAACAACATTAATAACTATGTATTTTTTTGAACTTTTAGTGGAAACAAACTTTTCTTTTGAAGTTAAAGGAGTACAAGGTTGAGTTGAGAAGTGATCCATCACAAGAATGAGGTAAACTAAAGCAATATGGCATACGAATTTGATGACAAAACAGTTGAGTAAACTAAACTGCTCCCACTGTGCAAAAGGATTAGAGAAACTAAAACCGATGTGAAACTTTACTGTAAACTGACAATTCCAAATTCCATGGATATTGACAAAAAATAGAGAAAAACAAGAGGAAATCCGCATTTCAAGCACACTTAGATGTCATACGCAGCCCAACTATTGTGGCAACTAATTATAGTTACTTTGATTCCAACCTTCAAACTCTTCCCCAACAAGCTCCTCTTGTACCTGTGAATTTCAACAAAGAACAATTCAACCAAACAGGAAACCAAAGTCCCATTTACCATGCTTTACACTATATAAACTGACTTGTTTTCTAATGTATTTCAGTGCATAATAATTAGCATGCCTTTTATGCAGTATTGTACTTAAAGGTAACTTTCTTTCTAACTAACCGTTTGCATTAAGATTATGGCACTGGAACAACATAAAGATAGTAGAGAGAAAAAATACTGTTCTCATAATTAGTTGTGAGATTGTGAGAGTAATAATAATTTATGAACAAATTCTACTCCTAGAGCAGATAAATCCTCCACATAGATTCTGCATATGCAGAAAGTCTAATGCTTTGTCATGAACAAATTCTAGACAGTGAACTGATCTGCATAATTTCTCTTAGAAAATGGATCTGTAATTAATGTTGTATGGATACAAATATTGTTACATATTTAATATAGAGTAATGATATATATATATATATATATATATATATTCGTGTAGACTTTGCACATATTTTGTATATTTCTTTTATATTCTTTCATATTTTTATTCTCCCTCTTTTATTTTCTGCAATGTACATAAAATCTATTTGCACATATTATTTTCTCTAGTACAAATATTTAAATATTTTAATTTTGTAATAAAATTTTTATATAATTCTTAAATAAATTTTGTAACCGAAATAGATACTGATACATAGTTATTATGGATACATTATCAAAATTAAATTTTAGTGCTTCATTTTTTATTGTTTTAAAAATACTTTTTTTTTTCTAATGAAGTCCTATCATTAACCCCACTTTGGCAAGCATAAGAGTTAGGTCCTGTCCTTTTCTTTTTGGAACTTTTTATTTAATGCCTGTGTAGGAATCACAGTCCTTAATTAAAGCAGCAGCTAATTAGTAAGATGCAAAAAATAGCAACAATTAGTTACAGGGAAGGTGCTTTCCAATTGATCAACAACAGAAACTGAATACGAGTGATGAAATCTACTATTAAGAAGCCATGAGAGTGTTACATGGCTTGGCCAACGAAGTCATCAGCAGATAAGATGTCCTTCTTGTCCATGATTTTGAGGAGGATGAGCCTGTCTCAGTCGCCTGATCCGGGCGATTCCACCTTCAATTGAAATGTCTCATTCCACACTGGATTGCTTCCCCACCCTGCATTGCACACTCCATTAGTGTGTGAAATTAAAAGCCATATAATTCAGTCTACTGAGTACCCATTACAAAAGGTCATTTCCATGAATCTGCTTTTTTTTTTTTTTTTAAAGTATTAATATCTGTACAAATAAATTTTACACATATTTTATACACTTTTTTTCTCTCCCTTTCTTTTTTTTAAAATTTTGCTTCTGCACGTGAGTTATTTGCACACGCATCTCTTACTTTCCTTTTTTTCACCTTTGTTTTTCAAGTGCTTGCATACAGGATCTTATTCATCATTATTATCTTTCTGTGAAATAAATAAAATGAACAAATTTATCCATTGACTTTAAAGTGTCAATATTATCATTCAAAATAACTCACAAAATTCTTGCATACAATAAATATTTTCTTCTCTTCAATTTTCTTTTATTTTTTTTAATGTGATGGTTTGTCATACTTAATTTCTAACCTGTCTTTGCAGGGAAAGGAGAGGGTGGGAGTCAGTATTTTCTATACTTTATAATCATATAATAGTCACTTGAATGTAAAGATAAATTTTGTTATTTTTATAACTTTTTTCTTATTTAAATTTTATAATATAAAATTTAAACTATTAAATTATTAAATCTCACATATTAAACTATAAAACTCAATAAATCAGCACATTTTAGCATCAATTATAAGAATTATGTAACATATATGTTGTGGAAATATCTTTTTCTAAGAAGAGCCATCAGTTCCAAATGGCAAAACTCTATGGTGCCCGCATAAGGACAACTTGATCCCTTATAGTTCTTTGCTACTTTTGGTGCTTAATTAGGGGAAAAAAGGAGAGATCATGTTTTTATTATATTATATAGAAGGTATTTAATAAGTATTCAATATTCAAATTTGACAGTTTTTGTTCCTAAGAGTATTACATAAAAGTGGAACGCATAGTACAGCAGTGTTAAAAATATGATTCTTATGTACCATAAAAAAGTGATTCCTTCTTTAGAGTGCCATGCTTCATCGGATTTTGGACATAAATTATCCTTTTTTTAAGTAAAATAAATTATCTTGTTAATAATGTTGATAATGAGAGTTATTATGTGACAGCTTCTCATGATCATAGCTCCCGCCTATTTCTCTTTATTTTTTTTTTAAACAATAATAAAAGGCAGCTGTTGCAGCTGCATCATGGAACAGTAGGGTTGGGGAACGCTTGCTGAGGCTGCAAGCCCCGCCCCTAATTTCCTTTAAACAATATCAAATGCATAAAAGGATCTTAGTAATGAAATTCCTTCAGAAAAGGATATATGTGGATTAGGAACATGTTACACAACCTTTGTGTTTCTGTGTGTGTAGAGCCGTAATCCGAAACAAGTACGGGGATATATCCAATACAGATATATTGTCCAAAATAAAATTGCAAAAGAATAGAGCAATTGAAGAGTTCAAGAATTGCCTTCTATATTCCAAGATTAACATTTGTTACAAAGATTAAATTGTCACATGGCAACTAAAAGAAGCTTTGCTTCCATCCTCCAACTTCTTCCTCAACAGACTCCTCTTCCTGTAAATTTTAACAGAAAACATCAAAGAGAATTCCATTATGATAACATATGCTACATACTGACTGGCTTAGCTTCACATTCATTTTGAGCATCATAGCTCCCATTCTCGCATGATGCTAATCAAATTTACTCCTTAATGTAAGTTTAAGTTAAGATTTATGAGTACAGCAATATAAGTGCTGTCAAGCCTTTACCTTTAGGGTGAAAGTTATGCCAACTTCAATTTCTCCACAGTAAGATTGGTCTGCACGAACCACCCTATACTTGCTAGGACGGATCTCAGCTACTCCTTTTTCTGCTCCGAGTGCCAATAAATCCTCCACATAGATTCTGCAAAAGTAAAATTGATCTTTTATCATGAACATGATCAAAAGATTGAAAGTTGCATCTGCATGTACAGATGACGTTGTCAAGTATAAATTATGCAGTTGAGAAAAGCTGATCCCACTTAAAAGTGGGAACAAAATACTCACTCAAATGATGAAGGTCGTTGATCTGTTAGATTCTACGATTCAGTTTATGGGACATAATAAATTTAATGGTTTAAATTTTGTGTTGTGATAATTAAATGAGAATACAGTACCGTATGTAATTTGAACTCTTGATTATGACTCCTTTTCACACTATATTGAAAACAGTCTTCTGGAACAAACTCAATATACCTGATGCCCACTATAGCAGGAACTAAGTCTAAAATAGGATCCTGTTCTTGCAGCAAATAAGTAACATAGGCATATTTTGGAAGGATTGGTTACAGAAACCATCTTCTAATTTGTCAACTGGACCAACCCATCATGCCTCATACCATTGTGAATCTACTGAAGACTTACGTGGTTTGTCCAACAAAGTCATCCGCAGAAAAGAAGTCCTTGTCCATGATCTTAAGGGTGAGCTTGTACTCATCTCCTGATCCAGGGTATTCTGCTCTGAATACAAATCTCTCATTCCACACTGGGTTGCTGCCCCCCTCTGCACCATTAAAGAGAATGAGCAACTAAAAGAAATATGCATGGTGGAATTCAGTCTCACCCTTCCTTGAACTTGAAAGGTTTGTGGTGATGTCTACTTCACTGAAAAGAATTCACACTGGGATATATTTTGATGCCTAAATTTCCAAAAACATTTTTCAGTTATTTTTATGAGGAAGCAGAAGATTATACTTAATCTATTTTCATTAGCCTCCTTCCTTCCTTAAAAGACAGAATGAATGAATAAACTACTGATACTCTATAATAATTGAACTCTTTATTCCCACACACTGAAACTTACGAAATCCTCATTTAAATGAATTCAGATCATTAAATTTATTGAGTCACACATACTGAATTATGAGATCTATCAAATCTAACAAACTACATTAAATTTTGTGGACTGTTAGTAAAATCCCATATGGGACTTTAGTTTTCCTAAATGAAACAATTTCTGTCAATTTGGTAACTTTAATTGCAGGCGAATGAAAACATCAATTTGCTCATCACTACTTACCTTCTAAAGGTGATGTAAAAGGGTTCAAAAATGTATTTTGATTACTGGATTCCTTTATTATATGTATAAGAAGAATTTTATATGGGGAGATTAGCTGCTATAGGGTATTTCAACTTTTGAATTGATCAAACCCACTTCATAAGTGCAGCTGATCAAGTATTACATTAAAATATTTTAAAAATAATCTCAGTTGCTGTTAGGCCAAATTCCATTAGTTGTCCTCTACTTTACAGCAGAAGGCAATCATATCATAGTGACAACTAGAAAGTTTTCTTTTCCTAATGTCTTGATCAAGTTCAATGACTTATAGCTTAAAGGTTAAAGAAAAGGTCTGCAAAATTATCAAATTTGATTGGGAAAAAGTATTCCCACCACAATCAATTGACAACGGCCTCACGACAAGTAATATGAGAGGTTAGAATTGCTGGGTTCCGCCAAAATATAATGGTCTAAATTCTGTGCGGAGAACAGAGGGACTGATTTTGAATTAGTGTATGGATCATATTAATTAATGATATTATATGAAAGCCTCAGTAAAAAGGGGGTGATACTAACCACGGAGTACTCTGCTCTTGTGCTCTTGACCTTTGTATTGCATCAGAACATAAGGATCCGTACGAGCTATTTGCAAAACAAAACAGATTCAAACTGAACCTCATTAGAACCAGCGTATTCAGATCATCAAACTTCCAGATGTCTGAGAATTTGATAACACTGATTTAATGAAAGGAGAAGAACAGCAAATCAAGAAGAGAGTCATCAACAACAGCAGAGAGTTGTAATTTCAGCGTTATGAGCAAACAATCAGAAGTCGAAAAAAGGGAACGAGGAATTGAAGAAACAAAGATCCTTTGTACTGTGTGACGTACCAAAAATATCAGTGTTCTGAAGTCCTTTTGCTTTCACCAGCAGCACCTCCATGTACCCAACTGCCATCTCCCTATATCCCTTCCTTCCTCCCCCTCTCTCTGTTGTGTTTCTGAAGACAATGGGCGAGTCTCTGTCTTACGGAACAAGCTGCGTCTCTTTTGAGATTCTAAGGTTGTGACTTGGGAAGAAATGGGACCTGGTTTTTATCGAAGCCTGAAAGTTGGCCAGCCGGATGATGGCACATATGCGATGGGCACAAGAAGTCAACATTTGAGAATAGACGACTACGTACCCGGAGTGAAATGGTCAGCCAACTCGTTCCAGTTCCACCTTGTTTTCTTGTTCTTTAAGGATAATAAAAATATTGGCTTTTGTCGATATTTGGCTCTCATTCCATCCCTGTGGGTGACTAGTAAAATTTGACATTTGCACGATGTGGGGTACAAATAGTAAAAACAGAAGTTGATTGTGTTAAAAAAAAAAAAAGGTTGATTGCCCATATAAAAAGCCGTGATATCAATACAGTACGCAAAGCATACGCCGAGACAAAAAATAAGGTTTCATTCCATTTGTCTATCCGGGCATACGGGCGTATGCTTTGCGTACTGCTAACCAATGTACGAATCGAATAGTGTTTGTCCCATGTAAATAAGCAAAAGATATTTACACACAAGTAATACGTGGAAAATATGGACCGTACAAATGAAATTATTAAAATTTAAGTGAATTTAACTAAACTCGATATTATTATGTGTCTGGCTACAAAATAATGTATAAGAAAATTGCTCTGAAAACACCCATTTACGTATAAGTATCAGACGATAACACAAAACCACAAATTCACATTTTTTTAGATATGCAATGTTGATCAAGATGGTAGAAATTAATAAAATAAATCATAATAATATGTACTGTTTTGAGGAGATGTTTGTTTCTGAATTGAGGAATTTTGAGAGATGTAAAAAGATAATGGACGATATTTCATGAGTTATGATTATTAATGGGTAATTAGTCCATAATTATGAGAGAAAATTTAAATACGGGAATATCCTCTTTTTTACTATCTTAATATTTGAGTCTTGCTTTAAAAGTTCCTTTTTTTTTTTTTTTTTGAAACCTTTTTACACATTAATATGTATCATTAATATTAGTGTAGAGTTGAGAAATAATGTAATATGTAATATCGTACAAAATGAGTTATTTCATAAAATATTATATTATATATCAAAATTTCAGATTATTTTACATTATATTTTATTATATACCATTAATATACCTTACAAATTTTGAGTTATACAATACTAATTGGTCAGCATGATTCTGGCGTTTTTTATTCTTAAAGAAAACTTAATTAGAGAAACAATAACTGGACTTTTAAACTTTCTTCAAAAAAACTATACTTTTAAATGGTTTCTAATCAAATCTGATTATGTAATTAATTTTAATTGGTAGTGGTTGGACATGATAAATGATTTGAATAAAAACTTAAACTGATATTGAACACTCAATATCCAAAATATTTTATAACTGAAATTAGTGTATTTTGAGTAATGGAAGTAAAAAATATACAAAAGAAATGGTGAAAAGAAAACAGATTGAGTTAGAGACCCCTTACTTTTTTACTCTTATTTTTAATAAAATATTTTTTATATTAAGTACAAACAGTTATGTCACTTATTTGTTTTTATGAATAAGTGTAATTGAATATATGGTAGAATGATAAAATGAAAAAATAAGAGATAATCTAATAATTCTTAATAAATTTTTAACTCATACTAAATATCAATAAGGATAATTATAAAACTTTAATAAAAAATAATAATATAAAATAAATATATTCAATGTTAAAATTTAATAAAAATTATTGAAATAATAATATTTATATAAAATAATTTTACATACTAACTATACATATTTTTATATTTTTTCTCTCCTTAAAATATTTTCTCTCATGCGTACACTTTTCTACCTGCAAATAACATTTTCCAACTACTAAAACATTTGCCCTCACATTTTGCAACGTGAATCTGTCTCACTGGAAAATGTGAATAAGTTGTTGTAAATATAAATGTGGCTTTCAGTTTCACGTGACATGGTTCACTATCCAATAATGAAACGACATTAGCTGAGAAAACAAATATACATAATAATGTTGCTCTCATTAATTTATTCATTAAAACTTTATAAAAAAAAAAATAGCAAACAAATACTATGCATTGAACAATTTTAGACAATTTTGGAAGATCAAGGGCCGTTGGCCATCTGACTTGAAGCCTCATGGTTAACCAAGACTCAAGTAATTCGTCTAGGATTTACTACAATATTTGGTTTGTTGGGTTTCCCAGGGTGGCCCATTAAACATGAACTCACCTGCTTTGATCTTTTAATCAAATGAGGATTGAAGTTATTTTAATTTTTTATTAAGTTTAGTGGACAGCATTTTGGAATCCCCTTTCAAGAGAATTTTTAACACATGATACTTCTTCTCCAAGATTGAAGAGAGAGAAAAAGAAAGAATAAAAAAAATCTTAAAATGCAAAATTTTTCTTTCTTCAGCAATATTTTTAAATCTAATGTTTCAAAATTGTTCATTAACACATGATACTTCTTCTCCAAGATTGAAGAAAGAGTAAAAGCAAGAATTAAAAAGTCTTAAAATGCAAAATTTTTCTTTCGTAAGCAATTTTTTAAATCTGATGTTTCAAAATTGTTCATCATTCAATTGGGCTAAAATTTTGTGAAAGTGTTGACGATTCTTCATTATAGGCTGCAGAGATATGATTTCAAGATCTACATAACATATTCTGAATCTGCAAAAATCTACTTTGTCTTGATAATTTTCTCTTATTAGACTTTGAGTTATTTGTATCTTTATCATTAAGAATGGTTATTCTTGATGTATTAATAATTATATACTTCTTTATTTTACTAAGAAGAATATTAATTATACTCATAATTATTATTAATAGTGAAAGATTTATCTAATCTAAATCCTGTAATTGTTATTCTCCATATTAAGAAAGTTTTTCACATTAAAAATTAAGGTGTCCATTAATTTAATTTTTTTGTTACAGCACATTTATTTTTTATTAATTTCTAATAAGGTTACATAGATAATTGAAACATGATTTTAATCCTTGATTATTAATCCGCTGCTACCGCGTACTCCACCTTCCTCAACAAAGTTCAGGACGCCCAAGAAGCTTGACAACCAATTGAGAGTCTGAAGAGTAAAATTTAATCAGTCAGACACTTAAAATTCAAGCATATCACATCTTGTTTATGGCAATTAAAAGCCAGGAATGCCTTCATAATAACAGATTAGTGCAAGTACCAAAAAAAATAAAATAACAGATTAGTACAGGTATTTTGTATAGACAGGCCGTGAACAATAAAAATTCCAGAGAGGATTGCACAGAAGCCCTGCAACAAATTGCCAAACATCTGCAACAAGCACAATGAAGGACTTGAAGGCTATCAAAACAATCTTAATCCTTGAGGTAAGCCAATCACCTAATATAGAAAATATAAGCATTTAACCACTTTACCTCATGTACCATGTCGCGGTGAGAATTCAGCAGACCTAGATATAGATCCAACAGGTGATCTTGAAGCTCTACGTGATGGGGATCTCCGCTGGCTTCGCACAGCCTCATCACAGGATATATATATATATATATATATATATATATATATATATATATATATACCCAAAAAAAGGAAAGAAAGAAAAAGCGGTTGGGCATTGCCAAGCAAAGACGCTAAATTGTAAACACATAAGCCGAGACTCCTCGACATATCCTTTGCTCCGGTTGTAATCAGAGCCACTGCCATAACCTGGAGAATATGACCTGTAATTTTGATCACCATCACGCTTCCTAAGAGGCCCTCTTGGGGCTCTTGGGTGCTCTTCTCGCCTGATAGAAATAAAGTAGTCACCTCACCGTCTTGATGCAGGAGAAAAGGACCTGGTAACATCAATTCACAAAGATGACCACATACTTCAGAAGTACTATATAAATACACTTTCATATTTTAAAAGCTTACCTTGAACGATATCGACTTTGAGAACCAAAGTGATAATGCGGGGAGCGTGGTCTGGGAACTGAGCGAGATCCTGAACGTCCTGATGCGCATTGGAATGAGAATGATGACAGAGAACACTTCCAGTCTAAACGAAAGAAGCAAAGTTGTGCTAGCTCACATTCACACTAAATGCAAGAATTTATAGAATATAAACAAACTTCATTATATGACTTTTTTTTTCAAATAACTTAAGAGCATTCAATAAAACAGGCAGCCGTCAAATCCATATTTAAAAATTTAGCTATACAAATTGATGAGTCACTCATCAAGATTGTAAAAGAGAAAAAGAAGAAAAATAAAAAGAATAAAGCCAAGAACATATGTCCCCTCCAAGGAAGCAAGCCATACTAACTCTCACCTGAATCACAATTTATCAAGAGATGCGCTAAAAAGTATCATCTAAAAATGACTTTCACTAATCACCACATTGACAAGTTAGCAGCACAAGGATGTCCATCATAATGAATCATTAATGAGATCCAGTACTCCAGCAACAAAGCAGTCTTCAGGTCCTTAATGAAAGGGTTTTCTCTAAGCCAACTAAAAGCATTAATAGACTCAACAACTCTAACTGATACAATTAAATTAAAGAACATAAAAGGTTTTACATTGGCACTGCATTCCAGCTGCCACTGACAGCTGAAGCATTCAAAACAAATAAAATAAACAAGTATTCAAAACAGTGGAAATGGTGTTCAATGTCATCAAGCCTGCCCTCAATGCAATAGACAGAATATAAATTTAAAAGGATGTAAAATTGTATATAAAGATCATATTAGATATTAGGCATAAAAGAGGAACCTAAATGCACCTATTCTGCTTCTGACAAAAATCAACAACGGTATAGATGGGTGTACGTACTCATATTCATAGATTAGATGGCATGAAGTATGTATTGACTTTTAAAATTTGGAGTAATTCGGACAATAAAAAACTTGAATTTTAAAATAACATACCGTAATAAGATGGCCTTCGCCCCCCCATATTCCACCTGTCCTCTGAAAAATTAAAAGCATCGGAATATATTTAAAGGGAAATAGCTAAGCCATAGGACAGTTTCGCAATCTATCTCAAGTAAGGAGCAGATATAGAAAGCAGCAGAAATAATACCCGTGCCTTTCTTTTTGACGCATCTCCTCTGGCGTTTTTTTTGTGCCTGCAGGAACAGCAATAGATATTTCCCTTCCAGCAAATACCTGACCGTTCATATGGGACAGTGCCTCTGAGGCATCATAAGAATCCACAAATTGCACAAACGAAAATCCCCGAGGTCTCTGTAGAAAAAAAAAAAAAGAAAAAAAATAAAGCTTCATTTTAAAACTGATAAGGAAACATAGATAAACTTAGATAGTAGAATCCACTAGCTAGACAGAATTTGCATACCCAGTAACCACCTCAAATCACATTGCTTAATGCTTAGTATAGCTTTCTTTAGACATCTTATTACAGTGCCGAGACACGTACACAGCAGTGAATGCTGAACTTACTAAAGCCTGCTAAAATCCAAGCTTAGTGGCTGACCTTTTTCTTTACATTAAAGGCAACTGACTTGAAAATTCTTCAACATTCTCGTATTTATAAGAAGCACTTGAATTCAACGTTCCCACAAAATTAAAAATCTCCTCATGAAGTCTTCAATTGGACAAGAATCAATCTTCTCCCATCAAACTTCTATTGATAGTGTAATTATAAATTCTCTTCATAGAGGAACACTCTTCATATGATCACTAACACACTTGGGGACCAATATGTTAAGCAATGCTAAACGGTGAGTTGATCTCCTCAAATGTGGGGCTTGGGCTTGACTTACTTCAATTTCAAACCAACATATCCCCTGACAAATCAGTCCCAAATTAATTCACAATGAAAGGAGAGTAAAACTAGATACCTTTTGAAAATTAAAATCACATGAAGGCAAAAAATTTCCATCCCCTACTTTAACACAATGATTTCAAGGCACAAAAACACAATGAGGAACCTCCAAAATAAACTAAGAATTCAGTTACTATTACCAACCTGAAAACTTTCATCTGCAGGAAGTAGAAACAAAATATAACAGTCCGCCAACAACATCTATTCTAAATAATTAAATATGGATATCATGTAAATTATATCTATTATGAAATATGAATTGGTCCTCATCTTTCTAGACACAGTCAAAAGAGTCTTAGTGTAAGTCAGAACTAGTCACAAACATGTTCTCCCCCCTGATTACTGCCAAAATCCAAGTCTAAGGCACGATGCTAGCACAAAATGCTCAAAAATAACAGTGAAGGTCGTGAATCGTGATCAGTATTTGAAGCAAACTTTCAATGTTATACATTTAAGTTGAAGTGATTGAAAGAAAGTGCAGTAGCCATTGGATTGTCAATAATCAACGATTATTAATTAATTTATCTTAAGGTTGCTTTCAACTGATGAAACCCAAATGTTTTTTTAGAAAAATGTGGTGCCACAACTTTGAGGTAAGAAAATTTATTTAAAAAAAAATACAACTCTTGTTTTGCCAACTTGTGACACAGAACAGTGGCACGTAAAAGGATTTGTGATTTTGTGGGACAAAACCACGGTACTAGCATTATTTTTTCATTAACAGCCCTCGAGGTCCATGCCTGTTCCAGTCATCTCTGGCCGCACCCAGTGGCTACCAGGGAACCGGAGGCTCTAGTTTCAAAGAGGCCCAGAATTGAGCCCAGTCTGAGTCTGTTTCCAATATTGCATATGTTGTGTGTGCAATTCAATGCATACTGGCATACATAGCAAATGCCACATGTCACAGCATATGAGTCTTGGGCTACGCCATGCACTGTGGCACTCACAACAGGGTGACATTGATAACTATGAATGATGTCCCAAATAATAATACTGTAAACAGTAAATTACACATTATTCCTTCAGAATATGTAAGAGACCACACAGCATTTGAAAAAGATAAAGCAAATAAAAGCAACACATTAGTAGTTTTCCTCAGAGATACAGCTCACCCAGTATGGTACTCCTTTGGTAAGCAAACCTCCCGAACAGGTCCAAATCGCTCAAGTAGACCTCGAAGCTCCTCAGGTCTGTGAACAACAGATTAGAATTAGTTAACATCAGAGGCATATGCGAAATGCTAATGATAAAGGGGAAATGAGAAAATTGTTCAAATTGCAAACATTACCGGCAATCAAGAGGAATGTTCCAAACCAAAAGGCTTCCATGATTGTCGCCCTTGCGTCTACCTCCACCATATCCCCTCTAGGAGGGCTTCTCCCATGACCACCATATCCTCTCCCGGGAGGACTGGAGTATGTTGGACTGTACCTCCGCATCTTATTGCCTACAATTGATCAGACATTTTGAGAATTTCACTAGAAAACAGTGTACACCACTCTATGGATTCTATCTAAAACAGTGTAGTTTTCTAACTGTCATCAAACAGAACATAAGAATCGATCACATGAGATAGATAATGGTCGAGCTTACATCCCAAGATAGATAACCAGGGAAAAAGTAAACGGATCAATAATTCAAGGAATTTGACAAAACCAAGATAACGGAATCCGAAGGCAAAACAACAAGTACAAAATTTCAGAAGTAGCCAATGTAATATTACTCATAGTCAACCGTCAATTTTAAAACAATTAGATATCAAAATGCAGAACAAATTCAAATAACTAAGCCGCAAAACCAAGACTTTTTTCTTTTCTTCTTTCTGGCAATTTCTGAGTAGCCAAACGAATGCACTGATAAGATCAACAAAGTCTTATAAGGACAATGAAAGTTTTACCTCCGCAACAAAGGAAGCTCCGAAGTACGAAGCAGAGAGACAGAGGCTTGAATCCTTCGCTTGCAGTTTCTAGCGAAGCTTCTTTAAACCCTTTGGGGGACCTCCGCACCGTTTTGATGCGTTGGTTTTTGTAAATTCATGACGTTTTTCGCGATATTACATTTTGAAACCTGAAGAATAAGATTTATCATTTACGTCCCTGAAAACTAAATAGTCAGTTCAATTGGGTATTTGACAATGACACCATAAATACATAAAGAGAAAATAAAATAAAGTGGCAAAATTGGCCCCCATCATTCACCCATCAAAATCGTATAAATATATATATTTTTTATAAGAGTAAGAGCTATATATTAATTTGTTAAGAAAAAATAGACTAATTAGAAACTGAATCTATGTCTGAGTTTAGGATGAGCAACTAAAACATCATATGAGTTGAGGTTGGTTAACAAATCGTATAAATATTTAATCAATTGAAACATATATGGGTAAAATTGACATTTATAATTTCATTCTTAATATATTTTAGTAATTGAGTCTAAACCTTATGTGTTTTTTTGCCACTCGCCACAATAAAATATCACCATTACTATCAAGATGTGACAGTTTAAAAATATTTATTTTACACTATTTATATATGTATATATCTAAATATAATTTATTTTTATTAAATGCATTTATATTATAATTAAACTCACTTAAAACTTTTTGTATGAATTTTTATTAATAAAAGAATAAACTCGGGTTTTGTCTAGTTACTTAGCCTATTTGAGAGGGGAAATTGTACCACCTTCAAGCTATGTGAAAGGCCAACTTCGACACTAATCAAACACAACTCAAGTGACAAAACTTTTTGTATGAATTAAATTGATAGCCATATGTAAAATTTATTAAAAGAAATCTATTTTTTCTAGATTTTTTTCTTTAGTAAAAGTGAGTTTTGATTTAAAAATATTTTACTTGTCACATTTTATTGGTTAATTCAGCCACTGCCTATGCAATTTTATGTATTAGAAAAAAGAACATAACCACAATTTTTTTTATTAATTGCAAATTACACAAAAGGTAACCCTTTTCATTATTTATCATATTTCTCAATAGAAAAATGATATTTTTACAACTATTTATTTGTAATTTATCCACAATCTTACTCAAAATAAGAAAAAGAAATGAGTACAATGAAAAAGTGAATGTAGTTGATTCACTAAAATTATGTTGGAATAAGATTATATACAAGTTGTAAATAAATGCTTGTGAAAGTATCATTAGTCATTACTCTTCTTCACAATGATAATAGAATTTGATTCCATATGCACTTATCACACATGTAAAATTATAAGACGGAAAATGTTGTTTGTTTGTAACCTAGCTTACAAACAAATCTTTTGAAAAAGAGAGAGAATATAAAAGTATGTACAAGTTGACATATCTACATATTACTACTCTAAGAAGACTAACACCTTCAATTTTCTAAGATGTTTGGTTAATTTCACTGCCTGATTCATTTAGTCACGATAGCAATGCTACTCAACACTATATTTCTTTGTAGGATAGTATTTATAACACAATCTTCAAAAGAATTTTAGAATTACTATTTATTTCTTTGAGCAAGCTGTTCTTGAATTACTTTACATGTCTTAACGTTCCATTCATTGACCCCGAGCCTAATCAACACTTCTACACAAATTGCCCCTTTGTAGCCTCAGCACTCCACATTTCTGAAATGTTGCTCCCCAGTCATTGATTGGTTCTCAGTTTCTCTCAAGTGATAGAATGCACGTAGTGAAGCTAAAGACTGGCAATGATGTTACATCTGTGCACAGATAAGGGGCACAAAGCAGGATTCTCCACAGTAGCTGACAGGAAGGATGCTGATAGTGCAGTTGCTAAGCCAAGGGGAAATGAAAATATTGTCAAACAACAGTTAAATTAAGAGGGATTCTAACAGGCAAAATGTTTAAAAGAGTTACACGCGAAATCAAATGAAAAGTGTGTGACACATAAAATGGCTCTCTTTCACATCTGCTCATAAATCTTCCCGGATTGCTTGTAATGCCCCAAGCATTGAGCTCCTAAACCCCACCTTTCCATCTAACCCTGTAGGCCAAAAAGTCCAACCGTTTGTTTCTTACCCTGTAGTTCCTCTCATTGTAGTCCATCTATACATGAAAAAAGGTCCACGACTTGTGTCACAAGTCTGGAATCCCAGTCACAGCAAATTAATGTCCCTCCAAGCTCCTAGACGTCTCAGCGCCATCAAATAAAATAGAAACTTGACAATGCAACTGATGCAGAACAAATAAACATCTATCACTTCATAATTACCAATGACTGATGATGCTAATCTACTTTTCATGCCTTGTTCACCACGCATCTGGTGAACTGTATAAGAGGAACTTGATATTGCATGCCATATAGGCAGAAGGTTAATAAGAAAAGCAGCTGATAAACTGTTTAAGATGAACTTGATATGGCATCGCATATAGGAAGAAGGTTGATAAGATAAACAACCAAGAAGCAAGGTGCTATCAACAGGTTACTGATAGATCCATATTAGGCAGCTCAGATTGCATATTGTCAGGATCAGAGAGCAAAGGACTTTTCTGGAATTTGTTTCGTAGCTGACCACAAGCTGCATTAGCATCCAGTCCTCTTGTTTGACGTACACTAACAGTTATTTTAGAGGACTGCAAAGCATTAACAAATGCTAACACCTGCCAAAGAAATAAAAATGATTTAAAAAAATATTACAATCTAAGGTAACAAAACAACTCCTGTGATGATGTACAAAAAATTGCAAAAAAGAAAGTACATAAATTTAACATACTGCTTTCTTGTAAGGACGCCGATACTCAGAATTTTCAATTGGATTGAAAGGTATCAGGTTCACATGATAATTATGGCCCCATTCGTGGAGTAGTGCAGCAAGTTCTACTGCATGGTCTACTGTGTCATTGACTCCAGCTGCTCAAACATAATGCCAAGATAGTACCATTTACATGATAATTTTTCATTAACCTTTTACATAAGGAGGGGCAAAAAGTACATGTTTAAGTGGAAATTTTTGTACCTAAAAGTGCATACTCAAAGGAAACCCGTCTACTTGTTTGAAGAAAGTACTCCCTACAATCGCTCATAAGTGCATCCAATGGATAAGATTTTGCACTTGGAACAATTTTCTCCCTAAGTTTTTGGTTCGGTGCATGTAGGCTGATAAAAGATACAAGCATGAAAATTATACATCAGGAAGCGAACTGTATGTACTCATGGATTTAAAAAAAAGAATTCAAAGTAGAATCCTTTCACATTAGAGAACAGCTACAAAATAAAGCTATATTTTGCAGGCACAAATCAGGCATTTACTATGGCAGCACTAAGATTTAATTCCTCGTGCAAATTCCAACAGACATATAGCTTAACATGAATGGTCAAATTAATCACAGAAAAAAGTCTATTAAATGTCATTCTGATAAAGGGTAAATACCTCACTGCTAATGTAGATTGAAGTTTGTGAGAAGCCAGCTTCTTTATTGTATTAGGAACCCCCACAGTGGAGATAGTGATCATTCTTTGCCCAATTTGCACATCCTAAAGCACATGTACACATAGCATAAGAATGCTTACATGAAAAACCTATGATCTAGTTTCAATCATAATACAATGAACTAATGAAGTATAGAAAATCCAACTGAGATCAAATACATTATACTCTTTGTTTCTGATTAAATGACTTCTTGAACTTTTGGAAGCAGTGGATTGTAATGTTTATGCAGGCATGTGCTTCTAATGAAGATAGAAAACCATATGAATTAGCTAACATAGAATGTCTGCAAAATTTCCAAGCAAAGCAGTGGAACTCTACAACATTCTTTCCTCCTTGGCTCATTCACAAGAAAACATGATAAGTTATGTGAATTACTTGATCCAATGATGGATAGATAGATAGATAGAGAGAGAAAGAGAGAGAGAGAGTAGACTAATTACAGAGGAGATGTAAAACGTTAGTGACTGATTATCCTATTATTCACATGATACTTTCAACGAGACTAAGGGATAGGAGAAAATTTTGACATCTCAATCTTACAGAATTCTATCACAAGTAAATATTTCAACAGGAAATAATTTTACACATCATAGACCTCAATTCACCTTATTCAAGCAATGGTGTGCTTCAAGAACCGCCTTCAGATTTAACATTGGCTCGCCCATTCCCATGAACACTACATTTGTCACCCTGCGCTTGAAGACCTCCTCAATGGCCAAGACCTGTGAACATAAGATGTATTTTTATGAGCTCCGTATCTTGTGGAAAACAAAGCCAAGCTTGCTTAAATACATAGTATTTCCAACAAGAAGTGAGAACAACCTTGAGCCTTCTTATCTTTCCTTTATTCTTTTTTTTTTTTTTCTCCTTTACTTCTTTGAAACAGGTAAAAGAATTTCAGTTGCCCCAGGCAATCTATCTCATCTTCTCATGAACCATTCACAGAACTAAAGATCAAACTGCTTCATGGATGAGATAGATGAGACATGAGACAAACCTGCTCAACAATTTCATGTCTCTGAAGATTCCTTGAAAAACCCCCTTTTCCAGTGGCACAAAATGAACAGCGTAATGGACATCCAACCTGAATATTCAGGAACCAAATGGCAACAGCAAATCAATGAGAAACATCACAACTTTCAAATAAAAGAAAACCAGTTTCCAAGTAACTATACAAATATTCCAAAACAGAAGTAACACAAGAACGCATCAATTGATAGTTCAAAATTCAGAGAAACACCTGTGATGAGACACACGCAGTAAGGCGACCTGAATCTTTATCATCTTCAGCTGGAATACCAACAGTTTCAATCAATCTGTTGTCTTTCAACTTTATCAACAACTGCAAAATCAGTCACCATCACGGAAGTGAGGAAGCAAGGAAATATCTATTAGTACATCTCTGGAGAGACATACCAAGGAGTGAACTAGAGTTGAGATTTATTTCGGTAAATGCTAATTTTAAGACCAATAGAAATCAATTCGTAAATAAATTTTTGTTTTGAAATTTCAAATTCAGACGGTCTCCAAAATAACAGGAAACCATCAAAAACATGTAAGCTCCCATGTATAGCAGTGACGTGAATGAGAACATTAATGAGATTGACAAAGAAATTCAATAGGCATGGAAAAAAAAAAGGAAAAGGAAGCACGTTTGCTGATCTAAATAATTACGCAAAGAGTCGCTCTCAATCAGAAGAAACAGGCTTTGATTAGTTTTTCACCTTAATAGTTCCGTCAGCTGCAGTGACGGTGCGAAAAATAGGAGACCGCCCCACCTTCCATCCAGCTTCCTGAAGATCATTCCTGAACGCCTGAGGTACTGTAAGTAAACAGCAATAGGGGCACAAAACAATGTCAATTCAACTAACAACAACAAACCAAACAGAGAATGGGCCATGAGAATATACTCACATTGATTGAAATCCTGAATTTCTCTAAGCTTTCTCTTGTATATAAGATGATAAAGTTGCTTCCCCCTATAGCTTCGCTAAAGATAATTTCAACAAGAGGGAACCAACAAAAAAGTAAAAGAAATTCAAACGTCTTGTTTCCAATTGAAGCATGTATGAATCAAGCAACTTGCAAAAATTTTTAAAAATAATGTTTTTACCTGACCCAAGTCAAGGGCAAGCAGTTGCAGTTCTTTCTCGGACAAGCCAAGTAGAACCTGCGAGTCCAGTGGGGTAGAAGGAACAGAGAAACCGCGCGAAGACGAGGGTACGGAGACCATGGCGCAAGGACGAAGGCGAATCCGAGGTGAAGGCCGCAACACACGTGCGAGGGGCAAGGAGCACTGCTGAATTAGCGCCATAGAAATGGCAAGCATTGCTCTTCGCTTCAGTTTATGCGAAGGAGATAAAACGAAACAGCAGCTAAACCCCTCTCGTCTTAAACCTCAGCGCTCTCCGCAAATATCATTTCCAGCCTCCGTAATTTTTATTTTTAATTTATTTTTCTAACATGAAGAAAAATTCCTAGTTAGCACTTTTACAAAAAAGAAAAAATCATTTATATTAATAAATATATTATTGTCATCATAAAAAGTAGTTGATTGTGCCAAAAAAAAAATGGTAAAGAGTTGATTTTTAAACACTAATTTTAGTGAATTAATGTAGCAATGAAAGTAGCTTATCAGAAAATTACTAATTATTAGTATTATGTAATTTTCATAAACATAACTATGTAATTCTAGTAAACATTTTAATTAAAATATTATAGATTTGTTTTGAGAACAAATCATACTCTGATATATGCTTTTAAAAAATTATTTTTGAAGAACTAAACAGAACATATAACGAGATTCAAAATTTTAAAATTTTTTAAATAAAAATGTTATAATATAAATAATTTATAATTTTAATTTTTTTATTAATTATATATAATTATTAATTTATCTTAATTTAAAATTTATTTAAATAATAAAACAAAAAATACTTTAACATTTTTACAATTAGAAATCCTCGTATGGGGACTATGACCCCTGACTTTATCCTTGAAATCTCAATTTACTAGTATTTTTTTTTTTACCTTTAACATCACCATTAATATTTAATTTTTACCCTTAACAGCACCATCGGTATTTAATTTAATTCACCCGAAAGGTGGAGGCTTCCCACTGACGAGTTGAGGAAGATTTTCTCACAGCCATGCCAATAACATTAGCAGAATGCAAAACGCAAACTCGGGGAGTACCTGGCCGACTAAATTTCCATGCCTGCCAGCGTCCAACAAGGAAAATATCTAGCCAATCAATATCCAAACTTCGTCCTAAATTGTGCATGAGAATAAAAAAAAAAAAAAACATTTTATGTATGTACATAAAATTTGAAGGAATTAGAAAGTAAAAAAATGTATTAAATTAGTTATTTTATTTATTTTTTACAAACATTTTATTTTATTTTATCGGGTGACATACAAACGTTTTATTTAATAGTTAAAAAATTAAGCTTTACAAGATAAAGTGCATTCTTTAGAAAAAGTTAAACCTAATTCAAATAAATAAATAAGTCTCCATTTGGTAAAATTGTACAATTAATTATTCCAGACACAAATTTATTTGAATTTTTAAAGATATATGAGCTATACAAAAAATAGAAATCAGAAAATATTTCTCTTGTAACAAAGTGATTGTTACCGAAGCTATCAATAAGGAATTTGAATAATATTGCATGAAAACTTAAATTCAAACCTTTCTATCACATTTATATTTCAAAAAAATAAAAAAGTAAACAAGTGTTTGTAAGCTAGTATCAGCCCCTTAAAACCGCAAGACTTTCAAGAAGCGTTTTGGTTGCATAGAAAAACACGTAAATAATCTATCAGATTTTTCATTACCAAGATCCTCCTCAAAACTTTTACTAAAAAGGAAAAGCAAAGTTGAAGAAATAGTAAATATATATTATATAGAGAAATTCAAAATCTGTACAGCAATCACCTTTTTTTTTACACGCTCAGGTTCATGATAAACAGTGAATTCTTCAAAGCAATGAAAGCAGTGAAGCATGTGCCTGTATGTCATCCCTCTTTTATTTACGTATGAAGAGGAGATGCAGACGGTGTTGTATTAGGACCAGAAGTACCTTCTCCATTAGCAGATTCAGGGATACTTGTTCTATGTTGTTTACCAGCCGTGCTGCTAGAACTATGACGTTTCTTCTCTCGAGAGCTCCCCATAGACCCCGAGTCATTGGAATTCAGGAGCAGTTCCAATGTTGTTACAACCTCAGACATGTGTGGTCTAAACTTGGATTCTACAGACAGACATTGAATTGCAAGCCTAGCCACTTTCATTGCTTCACGCAGTGAGTATTGGCCTTCAATACGAGCATCCATAACCTGGAAAATTCGACGTTTGCTGCTGAGGTAAGGCTTGGCCCATTCAACTAAATTATGTTGCCCAGATGGCCTGTTTTGGTCCAATACACGTTTTCCCGACATAATTTCAAGGAGAACAACTCCAAAACTGTATACATCACTCTTTTTGGTTAAGTGACCTTCACAAGAAGACAATGGAAAATTATCAGCAGTGAATTGTAAGTCATCTGTATCGTAAGATGCAGAAGCAAAATGCAATATTGACTAAGTGGTTTCCGCAACAGCACTAATAGAACAAGAATGTTGCTAGTTACACACGTGCAGAATGCACATTTTGCACAATTTGCAAATAAAGATCAGTCTTTATATGTGTTTGTTACGATACATTAATAAAGGCCGGTCTCTATATAGGAATTTTGCACACCTCGTACTGTCCATACACATGTATTAAACATTTATCTTAGAACAAAGACACCGCAAGTGCAAACCGTTCATTCACATATAGCTGGTTCACACCAACACCGTGTGTATATAATAATGAAACTGCAGAGTAGGCTGATAGTGCCATGTAACTTTGGGAATACTTATTTCTTTAGCAGATTCAGACTAATAAGGCTGAAATTAGTGCTATTAGAAGCAAGCTTGAGAGAAAATTGGAACGTTCTGGTAATGTTCACGCTGTTAAGTTTTGAAAGTCACTAATTCACATCCAGTTACAGTTCACATGGAAAGCCAACTCATTATGCAGATAGTTAGAATGTTTATAGTCTGAATGAGCTTCCAACCTAACTGCAATCGATGCTAGATGTTACCCAAAGAAATAATATGGGAGCAAGAGTGCTTTTAGTTATTCAACTTTTTCAAAAGTGCAATTTTGTCCCTTATCTTTCAATTTGGGCAAATTCATTCATCTAAAAGTTCAATTCACAGATAACAATCCCTGACTCGCCGAAGCTCCCATTTTTCTGTTTAATTAAAAGCTAATGTGGTCAAACGGTGCTATGTGGAGGGAATTTCCCCATGTTATTCATCAAGTGATAAGCATGTGGGCTGATTTTTCTTCTATTTGCTCTGTTCACTTTCTTTCAGTGCATTAGAAAAATCAACCCACATGCCTATCATGTGATGAATTAGGTTAGCAATTCTCTCCATGTAACACCGTTTGGTCGCGTCAACATTTAATTGGATCAAAAATGGGAGATCCAACAAGCCAGATACTATTATCTGTCAATTGAACTTTTAAAGCAATGGATTTACTCAAGTTAAAAGATGATGAATGAAAGTACACTTATAAAAAATTGAGGGACTAAAAGTGCTATTACTTCCCTTAAGAAATATGTTTTATCATTTTATACCATCCCCATCGCAAGGAAAGAATTCAATTCCCAATACAAGTCAACAGCAAGAATAAAATAAGTTGACAAGAGAGGTTACTCATAATTTTAGGAACTGCAGGTAGGAAATCAGTAGGTTATGAAAATTATAGCAACCTTCTAAGTCTGCTAACTGAACTAACTAGTATTTACTTCTCCTCTCACAATTTCAAGTGGTTTTGGTTGCCTATAGGCTTTGGAACTTTGTGTATATTAAAATTTTTCTGAATCCAGTCATGGAAGATGGTCAAGTGGCAGTAGGAAAAATTTTTATCACACACCAATTAGCTTTCTTCATAAAATGCCAAGAGCCCTGGGGCATACAACCTATTAATAATCCTCGTCCAGTAAAATGCATGATGACCATGTGTGTATTGGATCGTGACACTGATTTGAGGCTTGCCAACATAGCCAAAAAAGGAAGCTACCAAGGACAGCAACATAAAAGGCAATTTGATTCATCAACCAATGCACAACAACGCAGGAGACAGAATCGTGTGACAGAAATATGATATAACCAATAAAAGTGATGGTCAGCCAAAAACTATTCTGCAAACTGAAAGATACCTGTGGCCATATACTCAGGAGCAGCATAGCCATAGGTGCCCATTACCCTTGTAGAGACATGGCTCTTATCACCTGCTGGTCCATCCTTGGCCAACCCAAAATCAGAGAGTTTTGCATTATAGTTCTGAAATCAACATAAAAGGCATGTTAGAAAAGCTGGTAGCTAATAAATCTATACTTGTGAAGATCAATGTGATACACATACTGAATCAAGCAAGACATTCGATGTTTTGAAGTCTCGATATATCACTTTTGCCTCATCACTGTGAAGGAACGCAAGACCCTTAGCAGCATCAAGGGCAACCTTCAAGCGGATATTCCAAGAAAGTGGCTGAAAGTAAGAACCTCCTGTTCCAAAAACAACAGGCAGTTGATAGTTTGAGTGATTACAGTGCGAAAAAATGACATCCCAGAAGAAAGAAAGTTCCAATGGATACACTAGGAGGAAAAGTCATAACTCACTCCTAAATAAGTGATTATCCAAACTGCACTTGGTCAAAAATTCATAAACTAAAAGCCGTTGGTCATCCTCTAAGCAGTAACCAATCAGTTTCACAAGATTGGGATGATGCAGCTGCCCCAGATAGTTGATTTCTGTCTATAGCACAAGAATTAATCACATCAGAAGAAGAAATTATCTAAAACATATTCTATTTGCTATAGATATTACCAAAAGCAGAACTTCAAAATGTCTTATCAAACTTGTTAAGACTTTTTCTGAGCTTCAAAATCCAATTGCACCTTAAATTATCATGCTTAGAGCGAAATTCTCAATTATAAATAATCCCTGCTATGTGATACTCACCAACCATTCATTGTGTCCCTGGAAGCTTTCTTGGTTCAACCTCTTCACAGCAATGACAAGGCCAGTCCCCGGTTTGGTTGGAGCAAGTGACTGCTCATCAATCCACCCCTTGAATACAGAACCAAACCCACCTTCACCAACCACACTATCTGGGCGGAAGTTCCTTGTAGCAGTGTTTAGCTCACTAAAGCTAAATCTCTTCAAATTGGAGGACTGCAAGATCTCACCCTCAGTCCGAGGAGTTGGAGGCACAGACAGAATGGAGACTGTGCTGCTCAAACCATCCTCTTCTTTGCTACCAAAATTTGAATTCAAACCTGTGCACATCAAATGAAGAGTAGATTTACTTGTCAAGCCATATATAAGCACTCCAATTACAAAATTAGCTTCTGATTTATGGAAAGACCTGGGTCAAGATGCAGCAGTAGAAGAACAATTTAAGCATTTTAAAGTGCGTTGTTTTGTTATCAATAGAGTATGAAATGGCCCAAACACTTCCATGCAGAAGTGACATAATGAGTAAGCCATATGGCAACGTGAGATTCTAGTTCCAACACACAATTATTTTTTTCCGCAACAAGGTCCTAATTCAGATTCTCATCTTAGAATTGTTGTTACCAACTGAAGCAAAGCATGTTTAATTGAAGACCGCAGGGGACAATACTCATACCACCAGTGGAGAGTTGGAGTTTCCCAAACAAAAATAACAGACCTACAGAAATTTTCAACTAAGTTTCCAAATTCTATGCTCCACTAATATGGTACCGTTTACTATATTTCTTCTTATATGAACAAGAATTTACTCGGGATATCTTCACCAAATACTTAATAAATAGCTCATCAGCAAAACCAAACACAAGCACAAAACGATCATTTAAATAAAGTCTTCTTGTGTGTCACACAGATAAATACAGACAAAAAGAGAAAATTCCCATAGATTGCTTCCCCTTTCATGTTCAAGTTGCCAAAAAAAGCGCCATATTATATAGACACAACATAAAAAGCATGTTTCAACTTTCACAATTCTTTTTTTGGTAACCAACTTTCATGATTCAAAACCCAATCAAATCAACCAAGCCAAACAAAAAAGGCCCACAATCTTTAATTTGAGAAAACGAACACTCGGAAAACACCAAACCTGCTCATCGAGTGAAAGAAAAGGAAGGAAAGGGTTAGAATAGCAATATTACCATGGCGTGGAGGGCTCTCAGCTTTGATCCTGGCACTAAAGCAGCAACCCATGAAGCCTAAAGCTCAGAACCCAGATTTTTTTTTTTCCGCTAGTTTTCTTCCAGTGAACGCGGCAGCAATAAAGCGGAATACAATTAACCGAAATCCTAAGTGGGAAAACAAGTTGAAATTCTTCAATTTGGATCAAAAAGGAACTGGGCAAGCTCGTAAAGAAGAAAAACAAACATGCCAGTGTGAAAGGAAGACTTTTTCCACACGAAGGCCACCGACTTAGCCGCCCAATTCAATGACTTGAAGCTAATGTGTATGTGTTGAAACTTGAATAATGAATGGTACATAATTACATATGGTGCTGGTGTGAACGGAGAGGGGGTTTGCGTCATTAGTTAACGGGTTATTGGAAAGTTCATTAACTGGATCATCGAGAAGGACAAAACCAGAGGTGTTGGACAGGGTTGACCCGGCCGCCGATTTGGTAAGTCTACGAGCATGTGGAAGAGAGAGACTGGGAAGATGCCATTCCTTCCTGCTTTAAAGTTTATCCTTCTCAGTTTCTCGGCGATTTCGCGGAGTTTTATCTTTGTTGACTGTTCTTGCGCTCCCTCGCTTTTTTCCTCAAAACGACAACTGTGTATGGCCACGACAATTCTATACCACAGGTGGGATTGGATGTTTCCAACTTTTTAGAGAAAATATTAATAAATACAAAAAGGAAAAAGACGAAAAGTCAAATATCACCTAATTTGGTGCAATTTTTCTGTCTTAAAATTTGTCTCAATTCATGAGAAAAAGATAATTTCAACTGAATTTTTCAACTCGATATGATAGGTCATAAATATATATTTTTCTCCATTTAATAGGATTAAGTAAAAAAAATTAGAAACTTTAAATAATATTTTGTCATATATATTTTTACTGAATGTAAATCTTGTAATTTTTTATTTCTTAATTTTAATTATTTTTTATATTTTTTATAATTTAATATATAAATTTTATTTTTCTCTTATTATTTCTTTTAATTCTTTCTTTCTTTTTCTTATCTTTCTCCGGGATCTTATTTTATGTTTTACCTGTTAAAGTCATAATTGTAAAATAAAATTTTATCAGTAATCAATAAATATATATCAAAAAGAAAGAAGACAATTATTTTGGAACAAAAGATTTTAATTTTTTATATTAGTATGTAAAACTTAACTGAAAATTTTTTTATTGTACAAATCTTCTTTTCTATCTTCTGAATAAAAAAAATGGAAAGTTAGTTTCTTAGTCATAAAAAAAAAAAAAAAAGTTTCTTTGTCGGAGAGACAATATTTACAAGTATTAATTTTTTTAAATACATTTACAAACTCTCAATTTATAGTAAATGTAGACACTAATTATGACAGAAAACATGCCATAATCATAAGGTCAAGTGAAATTAAAAATGTTTATGCTATTACCATAATAGAATTTGGATCTGCACTATTTCTGAACTTCAGATTTTGAATATGTTTGCTAAATTAAAATTCTTTAAAGTGCATCCTTACTAAGAGTAAAATTTATTTTAAGATTTTTACAATATCATAGAAAAATTAATTTCCTAATTCAAATGATCAAAAAATACTCTGAATTTATTCAAAAAATATCTTTAGACAAATTAAAGGATTATTTGTTATATTATTTTTTGCAAACCATTTAATGTACATTAAAGAATGTACAAATAATTTTAGTTAGAATCCTAAAAACCCTCCTCAACTTCAACTTTTTTGTAATTTATTCTCTTGTTCTTAATATTTTCTAAAAACTTTTCTGTACTCAAAGAAGTTGACAAAAGGTCTTTTAAATAGAAGAAGTCTTTTAACCATTTTTTAAAGGATAAGAGGATTTTAAAATGCAAAAAGATAAATTGCAAAATATCAAACCTGAGAAGGGCTTTTTAGATTTTAGCTGATAATTTTTTTAATTAGAAAAGAGATTAATACACACATTCTGTGTAGAAAACACCTGCATTTAATATGAGTTATTAATTATTAATAATTGCATAATCTATGTACAAAATGATTCAATAAGAATTTACCAAAAAAATGATTCAATAAGAAAGATGGAAGAGACAATTTTCGCATTTAGTGTCAATTAATTGTGTATGCAGATTAACTTTAAGAGAAAGAAATGCATACAACAGGTTTTAATAAATTATATTCAAAATTATTAATATATTCGCTTTTGAGTTGGATTAAAAAATTAATAAAGGGAAATCACATTTTTAAATATGAGTTAGATTAGGGTAGGCATCTTTTGCCAAATTTCAACACCCTTCGGAGTGATGACTTATACACACGGTTGGCGCATAGATGTGCGCGTGTATATATATATATATATATATATATATATATATATATATATATATATATATATATATATATATATATATATATATAGCTTTGAATGATATCATATTGAAGGCATTAACACATTAATTTATAGAAGGTTTGCCCTTGCAACAGCCAAGCGGTTACTTACAAATAAAAGATTCTTTATCAAACTATGAAAGATGGGTATCAATTGGTAATTGGGAGGAAATTTGAACCTTTAAATTTCTTCTTACACTATTCTGACATTGACTCTCTGCTAAACTCCATTTCACCTCCACCGCCATTTAAGTTCTTTTTTTAATAATAGTGTTGCTTCGATGGAAAAACTTTTGGAACAAGGAAGGATTTATTTAGATTTAAGATTGCTTTATGTCTGGTTTGAGCTGCCAAAAGCTATTGAGCGACTAATTAAGAAGGCAATAAGTTCTTAAAAGTATAATCTCACTAATAAGTAGGATATTAAAATAGCTATAAATGTTAGTTTTATTGTAAAATTTATTAGGTCTTATAGTTTAAATAATATTATCTAATAAATTCAAATGATTTAAATTTCTAAATAAATATTTATTAAGAAATAAAATATAAGAATAATATGACTGAAGTTTAAAAAATAAAAATAAATTATATTTCATCTTCTTAAAGTATTTTTAAAAATGATGTTAAACTCTATTTTTGTTCAAAAACTATACTCTACCTCAATTGATAATGTTGACTAACTTCTATCCAAAAATTTTGATGAAATATTCTTTTTTAAAGAATTTGACTTATTATTTTTTATATATTTATAAAAAGTAAACTTCAAAAACTAAGAAAATTAATTATAAAAATCTTGCATATTAATACTTATACTAAAAAAATCTTTAATAACCTTTTAATAATAGGACTAATTATATAATCATCCATTTAATATAATTACTTAATTATTTAATTTATATAAGGTCAAAATTCATATAGTTTTAAATCCTAAAATATAAAACTTCAAATTGTAAAATTTAAAATCTTAAACACAACATGATATTAAACCCTAAAATCTAAAATATTATATCCTAAACCTATACACTAAAACCTTAATACCTTATATCTTAAAATGTTAAATCTAAAACCCTAAACATAAAAATTCCAAACTAAACCCTAAGTGTAATAGTACATTAAACCCTAAACTTTAAAATAAACACCCTTAAGTCCTACACCTCAAACCCTATATCCTAAACTTTAAAACCCTTAATCTAAAACTCTAAGATCCTTAATTATAAATATGATATTAAGTCCTAAACACTGAAATTTAAAACTCAAAACTGTAAAATTATAAAATCTAAAATATTAAACCATATAAAGTTTAAGTATTTAAGATTTTAAATTTTATAATTTTGGATTTAAATCTTGTTTAGGCTTTTTCATTTTGGATTTATAATTTACAGTTTGAGATATATAAGTAAGGATTTAATATCATATCATATTTAAGATTTAAGATTTTATATTTTAATATTTTAAAGTGTTATGTTTGAGGTTTAATATTTAAGATTTTAGAGTTAAATGTTTAATTCCGTATTATATTTAGAAGTTAGGTTTAGAATTTTATGTCTTGAATTTAAAGTTTAGATTTTAGTGTTTAATATTTTAAATTTTAAAATTTATGAAATTTGTCTTGAAATTAATTAATTAATTGAACATATTAAATTTATAATTATTTAATTGGTGCTTTATAATAACATCATTTAAGATCTTTTAGTATAAATATTAGTAGCATCAAATTTATATAACTAATTTTCTTATTTTTTTAGTTTAATTTAAAAAATATATGTAAAAATTATATTAAATTATTTAAAAAAATTTTATTAAAGTTTTTAGATAAAAGTTAATCAACATAATCAAATTAGAATACAATATAAGTTTTAAACAAAAATAGACTTTAGTGTCATTTAAAGAAACTTTAAGGTAATAAAGTGTAATTTAATCCAAAATAAAAGATTTTAAGATTTTAATTGGAAATATTTGAATTGAGGACTAAATTGTATTTATATTTTGAGATAAAGAACTTTTGTTTTTAATTTGAAATAATTACTAAATCAATCATAATTAGCTAAAATAATTTTGGCCCATGAAAGGACCTGGTTTGGGCTAGTAATGGTAAGCCACAACAAAGGTCCGCATAACCTTCCATTCTAGCTGTAGCCTAATACACACTTCAAAGTTTCAATGCAGTAGACTTACGTTTTTTGTTGGGCTAATTTTACTGTATTAGTAGTAAATTTTACGAAAAAATTAGTCTCATAATTCTTTTTGTTGCAACAATTTTATATCTAATAATATAGATGGTTAGATTTATGAGATTTAATAAATTTAATATTTTAAATATTAAGGTATGAAAATCAAATAATAATAAAATTATGAAAATAATAAAACTCTAAAGCTTATAGTATATATATTTGGGGGTGAGATATTCATATAAGAAGAATTGATAAATTTTTTAAATAATCTTATTCATTAATATAACTTAATGTATAACAAATTATTTACTTTTAGTAATTGTGTACTTTTATTTCATAAATTTTTACAACAATCCCATAAATTCATTTTTAGAGGATGGCCAATTTTATGATTTATGATTTAAAATTTAATTTTAAGATTTGAGATTTAGTTTTAAGACTTAGGATTTGGCTTGAAAGTTTAGGTTTAGGATTTTTTGTCATGTTGTATTTATGATTTAATATTTTAGATTTTTGAGTTTTCAATTTTAAGAAATTGTAAAATTTAGAGTTTAATTTTAAGATTTACAATTTAAAATTTATGATTTGAGAGTTAGTTTTAGGATCTATATTTTAGGGATTAGTTTAGAGTTTACATATAAGTTCAATAAAATATATAATTATGAAATTTTTTAAGAATTAAAAGAGAAATTTTAGATAATAATCATGATTAATTGATGACTTATTGATGTAAGCATGTGCCATAAATTTGTTTAAAATTATCTCTAAACATAAAAATTTTGAGAAGTATTACCAGTATCGTAGATACTTTTTGTTGAGATTGTAATCACACTCTTGTTAACCTCTTTTCTTTTTTTTTTTTATAGATATACTTTCATTTAAAATAATTATAAAAATTTCATATATAACAAATAAAAATTGATTTCTATTTATGTTTTTCATAACAATAAATAAATACTAATATTTATTTATTGTGCCTAAAAGGTTTATTACTTGTTTAAAATAAAAATAGTGGGATATTTTCTTTACTTTATTGTTTTTAACACATTTTAAATTCGTGAAACTTTAATTTAAGTTTATAGTAACAAAGATATGATAAATTAGATGCTGTCAATTTTCAAAAATGATACTAAAATTGAAATGAAAAAATTTAATGATAAAATTAAATTACCCCTATTCAAACAAATTTAATTTTAAGTGAAGATAACAATTATGAAAAATTTTTAATAATATAAAATTATACATAATAAAAACTAATTTTCTATTTCCAAAAATTAACCATGTTTTCTAAAGTTTTTCATAGAAAATGGAATAGAAAAATGAAAATGAAAAAAGTAAAAGAAAGACATTTTTACCAAGGCTAAGCATAGTGTCGAGATCGTGACGCAAAAATAGTGAATAAGGAAAAAAAGATATGACTATTTGGAAAGGTGGATGTAGGGAAAAGAAAAATGAAGTTGCTACCAACTTAGATTAAAATGATAAAATCGAATACTAAAAAAAATGATTTATGTTATAAATTAGTTACACGTAGAAAAGATATTAACACTCGTACAATGCCTTTTCAATATCACATTAGTATTTTATTACTTTTAGTTGCAAAGTTATGCTTTTTGTTTGGTCAAAACAAATTTATTATTTTTTTGTCCTACAGTTGGTCTTATATGTAATCAAGTGTGATTTAAGATTATCAACACTAGTGGATGACATTTTGCCATTATTGTGGAAAGGGATTGTTTAACGCCTAGTTCGTGCATGACTTGCATTGGTAGTAGTTGCTTAATTTGACTAGAACTTTTAAAAAGATAAAGAAGAATTTAGCTTGACTAGGATTTGAAAATGGTTGAGGAACAAAAATTAGTAAACTTATTTAAGAATATCAAATAAACCTTATCTCTCCAAATTGAGCCTACTTGAATGCTTTCCTCAGAAGTACGAGAATGACTTCTCATTCTACCTCATAGTTCAGGAAGTTTAGTAATTTTGTTTGTTTAAAATAGATTTTGGAAAAAATGGAAGGGAAATGCCAATGAACTTCTACAATACCAAGTGGACCCTCTCTATCCAAATTAGGCCTATCTAGGTACCTTTCCTTGAGATAATAGGAGAGTGCCTCCGTGTTCAATCCTAGAATCTTTTATGGGAAGCTCACTGGGTTTTGATTTATTTTCTAAAAACAATGATTAATGAGAAGGTTAAGTAAATATCGGTGGACCATTGTAGAAGTGACGAATAGCTTGGACCTAAACCATCACTTCTACCTAGGACTAACAGCACATGACTTCTCATTTGACCGACAACCTATTACAAGAGGACCCACATAAATTTTATTGAAGTAAGTTAAAAATGGCTACGGCAGTAGAAGGAGTATGCACAAAAGCATGGAGAAATTCAAGTTCAAATCCTTTTCCTTGACTTCAATAAACATGTAATTTTGAATGAAAACACGTTTGAAGGGGAATGCCAAAATCAAAATCTCAAGCTCACTAAATACTCCAATACACAATTCTACGAGCATGTGTCAAGAAATAATTTGAATCATGAAATGCAATTAAAATGTCATCACAAATGGACATTCATTATATCAAAGTAGGAGAATAGCACACATCTCTCATAAAAAAAGGAATTCAAGAAATGGAGGAACTTGTATCGAGAATAGTTATAACTCAATAAGCATGCAAGCTCTCATCAGAATAGGAAATTCAGAAATTGGGGAGATGCATCAAGTACTCTCCTCATTTAAGCAAATTAACAGAAAAAGTTTATATTCCCATATCAAAAAAAGGAAATCAAGAATGAAAAAATTTGTATCAGGAACAGTTAAATTCAATTCTCAAAAAAAGGAGATCCAGAGGTTGAGATCAATAGAGGCGTTTCATCTACGCCATACTTGTCCAGGCCTATCAAGCATATAAAGGAAAGTTGCATTTAGAGCACGTACCTGATCTCATTTGCTCAACCAAATATTAGGAGCAATTCCTCAATCGTAGACTAGCAACGACAAGCTCATTGCCAAGGTAACCAGTCGATCAGAATAATCAAGTGATGTCATATAGGTAATTATGTGTAGAAGATTCACTATCCCGTCCTTTCCTTAAGAATGCGTGATGGATTCAATATATGGTGTGCTCTAAAAAACAACTTTCAAAAGCATATAAGAAGTGAAGAAACCATAAAAAGAAAAATATAGAAAGCATAATAGCATACATGATTAACAGAGAAAGTGATAAGAGGGTTGACATAATGTATCATAACAATAAATTGTGATAGAAAATAAACAAAAACAGAATTGCATATCTTTTTACAACAGAAACAGAACTGCAAAATTTAACAGCAGCATTTCTACAGCAGAAACTGGATTGTAGAATTTTAACAACAGAAATTCTACAGCAAAAACAGAGTTGCAGAAATAGAATTACAGCAGAAATTGTATTGCAGAATTTTTTTACAGCAGAATCATAGTTATAGAAGTAGAATTACATCAGCAGAAATGGCAGAAACAGCATTACAGAAACAGAATTACAGCATTAGAAATATGGCAAAACAGCAACATTACAGCAGGAGAAATAGAATCACAGCGGTAGAAACTGCAGAAACAGCAAACAGAATCTGAATTACAGCAGCAGATTCACAGAAATAGAATCACAGCAGCAGATTTACAGAAAGAGTATTACAGCAGTAGAAATTGCAGAAATAGCAAACAGAACCTCAGAGCCGCTAGTTGCCTCTGATGTGCTGCCTCCAAGTGGTTCTCCTTCTCCGAATGTGGTTGTTCGAGAGCTCCAAATGCTAGAGTCCCAACGGAGTGAGTGAGAGAATGCCGATAGAGAAGGAAAAAACGGAGCGAGTGAGAGAATGCCGATAGAGAAGGAAAATCTGAGAGTGAATCCACCAAAAGAGAACAGAGAAGGCCCCCTTGAGCTCTTGACCGAGAGAGCAAGAGAGTGACCTCCAAGAGAAACCCAAAGAGAGCGACTGAAAGAGCAAGAACAAAATGCTAGAGAAAGCAAGTGGAAGAAGAAAGGCTTTGAGCGTGAGAGCCAAAACCTCTTCTTTCTTCCCCCTACGAATTTCCCCCTCTTCATACCGAGTGAATGTTCGTTCAGCTGGGTCCTTTTCTTCCTTTCTAACTGATTTGTTTTTTCCAGCTGGTCGCCCTCAAAATTCGCCAAATTATTTCTATTTCTGTTTTTTTTTTCTAAATTCAGTTGCCCTCTCTCTTCGGGGGCGCCCCCCCCCCCCCCCCCCCCCGCTTTTTCTAAGTAATATCCCTCTTTTTTATTTTCAAGTGTAGCAGCGTCGGTCCTTTTCTAGAAAGCTTTTTTTTTTTTTTAATTTCTTTCTTTTGTTAATCTTCTAAAAATTCTTACTTATTTTTCTTATTTCACTAAATTCACTTCCGTTCTTTATTTCATTTATTTTCAGCTATTTTAGGTTTTCTGTTTTATCTTTTTACTTATTTTTATTTCATTCTTATATTTTTATATTATCTTTTTTATTATTGTTTATTTCTTTTAATGTATTTTATTTTTTATATATTATATTCCTTCTTTCTTTTTAATTTTTTATTTTGTTTTCATTTCTTTTCTTGTGTTTATTTTTAAGTATCATGATTTTTGGATTTTATTTTTTTAATTTAAAAAAATATTTGTTTTTATTTTATTTATTTTAATTAAATCAAATTAAGTGTTTATACACAAAATAAAACAAGTCGAATTCAGGATAAAAAATGTTAAATTAATTAAAATCAATGATAATATTTGATGAAATTGGTTTCAATCAGATAAAGTTTCTAAATAAAAAATTTCAAGTTATAACAAGTCAGATGAAATTGGGTGGGTTAACAAAACAAATATACATGCGTGTCCCTGAGTTTAAATGGGTTTGTGCTTATATGGGGTTGTGTTCATACATATAGATGTATAATAATAAAAAAATATAAAATTGAATTCATTCGAATTACCGTGGGTTAACTTCGTGAAACTCAAACGCGAAATCATTTAAACCCACTCTTTTAACTGTTTCAACCCATAACCCAACCCAAACCGTCCGCATATTTTTTCATAGCTGGTTGACCGGTTTATGCTTACCCCTATTATTCACTGAATTCGGCGTTTGAATTTTCGCATTAATTTGTTATCTTCGGGTCTCCGTTTTCCTTGTGCGCGCAGTTATTGCGGAAGAATTAGAGCTATGGCATTTGGTATGGTGATGATAGAGTTACGGGAAGCTTTCCACTTTGTTTGCTCAGTAGAATTCTGGAGAATGGCTGTGTTGTGGACATTTTCTCTTCTATTATCGTACTGGGAAATTTTCAAAGCTGCTCTCTTTTCTCAGAAGCTCATATCCTATCCCAGGTGTTCCCTTTCAACAACTCCGATTAGACCTGTCTGCATCATCACTGGTGTAAGTCATTTTTGGCTTCAAATTCAAAACTTGACTGTGCCCATAACTATTTCTCTGTAGTTTGATTCGAAGATACAATCTTGTTTTTTTTCTTATGGGCATAAAATGCATTGGTTTTGGTGCTTTTTGTTGGTATAGGCAACATCTGGTTTGGGTGAAGCTGCTGCTTATGCCCTTTCAAAAGAAGGATATGTCGTTGTTATTGGTAATTCAATGATCGCCATATTGTTACATATTCTGATGTTGTCACATTAAGTTGTTTAACCTTCTGTTAGAATCTCATTTTTTTTCCTCCTTCAAATTAAGTCTCTATTTCATACCAAGAAGCACGTTTAGGTAGTTAGAATTATTTGACTTTGGCTGTTTGATTTCATGTCCAAATGAAATATCATCATTGGAATTATTTTAAGTTCAGAAAACAACCAGAATGAAAATTGTGATGAACTGCACTTTGGGCAGGTTGAGGCTAACCGTACTGTGGGCAGGTTGAGGTAAACTGATGAAGGCTATTGGCAGCTGCCTTTAAAGACTTATAAAAGACGTGGGAAAGCTGTCCAAACATTAATTTGGCACATGCCTAAAAAGGAAGATCCATTTTGGGAGCTTAATTAGGAGTTAATAATTATTAGGGATATTTTAGTAATTTTGGCAGTAATTATTTTAGAATTTTCGCAGCTTATTTTTATGTATTTTGGTAGTAGTAGACTTCTAGTCTATTTGGATTTGTGTTTAGGTATTTTAATACTTATAGGATTTAGATATGAGCTTTAATCCTTGTCCATATAGGATTAGGATTACCATGTGGATTCTAATTCTTGTCCATATAGGATTAGGATTCCTTTTCTTTTAGGATAAGGTGTAGGAGGCTTATTTAAACACTTGTGTATTCTTTTTCAGATTAGACAGAGTTTATGTTTATGAGAATTATTCAGAATTTGCTTTGATTGTGTGATGCGATCAAACCCTAGGTGTGATGCCTTGGGACCCTAGGTGTGACTCCTAGGTTTCTTTTTCTTCTTCTCCTAATTTTCTTCACTGTTTCTTGCACCAAAATCCTAATCTCGCAACCCCTGTTCACAGCCATAAACACCAGCCCAATTAATCCTAATAACCCATTCTATTGCCATTAAAGCATCCACAAACCCTAGCCTACCAAGTTCCTAGCTTTTCTACTTTTTCCATAGCCCCAAAACCCTGATTACAGCAAAACCCACTGCTGTCCTACATCATAAACCAATCGTGCCACTGATGAAAATCTTTATTGTTATGTCTTGTGACTCTTATCAAGTACTTTCTTTAGTGACTTTGGAGCAAGCATGGTATTTACATTTTTTAAAATTGAACGCTAGTTGATGGTTTGTCTTTGGATACAAGTATATATTCACTTTGTCAATTATGCAGAAACATTTTTCACTTTGCATATATTGGACCACAGCTTAGTTTTCTAGTCTATACAATGTATACCTAAGAATCCAATTTTGGATGCAGTTGGAAGATCATGCCAGTTGTTGTGTGAGGTATTTTTCTACGTAAATTTCTATGTTAATTATTAAGTTCATGGTAGCAATACCTCTGCACTACATAATTTTCTTATGAGAATTCCCACCGTCTAATAGACCATCAGAAAGATCAAAGAGTGGAATGAAGATGCTCAGCTCAAAGCTTTTCAGGTTGACCTGTCATCAGTCGAGTCAATCATGAAGTTCAGAAAGTCCTTCCAGCAGTGGCTTTTGGATTCTGATTTGCACTGCTCTGTACAATTACTAATTAACAATGCTGGAATGCTTGCAACATCAAGTAGAGTAACAGTTGAGGGATATGATCAGTAATTAATGCTTGTTTTCCCTGTAACTTTTTCTTTTAGTACTATGAATTTTAACCCTTAATATTAAACAGCTTTTTATGCACATACATGGCACAATATGAGCAGAGACACATGAGCCACATGGGCAAATTATGTTTCATTCAGATTGCTTATAATTTGTGTAATGGATGTAACTATGAGTTGTTACTAAATAGTAAATACCTGCAACTTTTGTGACAAAGTTATCTTGCTTGGGCACATAAGAAATTTATGGAACTGAAGCCCGAAAAGACTTAAGGAAGTGTTTGTATGGAAAAATGCATATATGCTTACAGAGTGTTTTTAGTTTAAACTATATAGCTGTTTTATTACTCAATTCTCTTAAGAGTCAACAAATGTTTGACCTTCACTCCTTCCAGGATGATTGTTACAAATTATATTGGTGCATTTGCTTTGACCAAGCTTTTACTACCAATTCTGGAAAGTAGCCCTGTATCTTCAAGAATTGTGAATGTCACATCCTTTACTCATCGGAACGGTAAGATTAATAAATATAATCCTTACTGAGGAATCCTGGTTAATTTGATACAAAGAAAATAAGCCATTTTGAGGGTGATTGTTTATACAAAAAGTTGGTATAGTTGTTGATGGGTTTAGAATTTAAATGATATAGTTCTTCTAAAATATATTTTATCTACTTGACTTCTTCTAGCAGCAATAGTTTGTCTTTATGTTTGTGGAGCAATAATTACACTTGGTAAGGCATTTGGAGGAAATTATTTAACATAGTTATGCCTGTTTCTCCTTTCTCCAGTTACTGATACTCAGGTTGATGAGGAAACTGTTTCTGGGAAGAGGTTTTTGAGTTCAAAACAATATCCATGTGCTCATATATATGAGTATACTAAATGTAAGCTGCAATTTCTGGATGAGTTTATACAGATTGCCTATTGTATTGCTCCTAACTAGCATGTTCCTGATGAAGTGTGCATGTTGCTCTTCTCCTATGAACTTCACCGACAGCTTAGCTTGATGAATAAATCTCATCAGATCTCTGTCACGTATGTAATTACAAATTTCCTCTTTTTTCTTTTTTTTAACTTTTTTTATCTAGTTTCCGAGTGCTGTGTGTATTTGTATATTTATTTATTGACAACTTGTTATATATAAACTAAAGAATGTATTTTGGTTTAACTATCTTATTCTTTTCATGTAATTAGCTGATGTCTTCCATGACTTTGCTGTCTTTAATGAATTAATTTGTTAGTTAATTTCCCAAGTATCTTGTTGGCACAACCCATGTGTTTATTTATTTGATAAAAGCATGTGGATGAAGTTTCTCATCTGCCAATCTTATGACATGGATGAAATTTAACTTTACAATTTCAGAAACCTCTAGCTTATAAGCCCCAATATCTCTGATTATCTGCTCTGTGTGTGTGTGTGTGTGTGTGTATATGTATATATATATTTCCTCGTTAATCATGCATTCAACTTCACTCAATCATCCAGCCTTTTTTGTTTTACGTATAGTGCGGCAGATCCTGGAGTTGTGCAAACAAACATAATGCGAGAAGTTCCTTCAAGCCTATCTTGGTTGGCATTCAGAGTTTTGAGACTTCTGGGCCTATTGCAATCCCCGATATGTGGGATTAGCTCAATTATTGATGCTGCCCTTGCACCACCAGTAAGTAATATATTACTGCATAATGTTGCATATGATCCACATTAATGCTGATTTGGCACTGTTTTTTCCCAATAAATAGAATAATGATGCTGCACTAACAATTTGCCAATTTACTCAAGACCATTGTTGAATGGCAGTGCACAATAGACCTGATGACTGATTAGGTTAAATATATAACTGGGCGCTACCCTAAGGCTTCCCAAATTTTCCTAATTCTTCAAGTAGCTACAAACTATTCATGGGTTAATTTGTGAACACGATTCATGACTGAACCATCTTGGTTGATGCTTCCTCATTGTCAGTCAAGTACTCCTTGTATTCTATTACGAGTCCCATCTCTTACTTTCATTTGACCTCCTATTGCTGGATATACCTTTCAGCTTCATTGTGCTCCCTCCATTTATGTTATTTGCATAATAGAAAAGATTATCAGGTTATACACCAATCTTATGAAATCTCCCAAAACTTCATAGTTTTGCATTTTTGATTCTGTTCTCCTGGCCTAAGTGTGTAGACTACATCTTGAATTCACTATTCTTTAATTGATCCTAGTGATTAGTTATGCTCAATTACTGGCATTTTTGCAAAGTTGTTCGTATCTTGTGCATATGCCTGTACTGACTTCCCATGCCTGCTCCTAAGTCAAGTGAGTAATTTGGTCTTGGTCCTACTTGTCTAGAACCCTCAAAATTCTATGCCTATCTATCTTGCCAATTTAGAATTATTGCTTGATTTGGTTTGTCAATCAGTTTAATATAATTGGCAACTTTTATCCATCAAGGTAATGTTCCACTTGGATAAGAAAGTACAATAAGTAATTTAGTGTATAATGTTTACACATCAAATACGCTAATGGGTACGAAGTTTTATTAGGTCATCTCCATGTTGTTTTTCAGGAAGCCTCAGGAGGCTACTTTTTCGGAGGGAAAGGTAGGACTATCAACTCTTCAGCACTTTCACGAAACATCAAATTAGCACATGAACTTTGGGTAACTACAAGTAATATGCTATCTCGGACCCCTTTTGGTGCTGAAGAAAGTTCGATGTTAACATTGAATCCAATATCATATGGAAAGTGAATATGGGGCACTTGCTTCAATTTGATTCATAATCCATCATTCAGAGTTCAGATGAAGTTTTGAGCCTTATAGTTCTCAGATAAGCTACCAGTGTTGTGAACATCTGAAGTATTATCATGTGTTTGTCGCTGTTTATATTTTATTATTTAGTATTGTTATTGACTAAAATCCTATTTTGGTCCTTCACAAATTATGTGGCCATTTCTATTTTGGTCTCATTCTCCATAGTTGAGAAACAGACTCAATCAAATCCCTCAGTCTATCTTGTGTTAGCAAGGTTAAGAAACGTGATGATGTGTACCATTATCCATGATGTGGGACATTAATTCTGTGATGTATCCCATTTGTACAATGTTTAGTAGAGAGACCACATGTTTCGACATAATGCTAAATTAGAAAAATGAATTATATCTTTACCTTCTGTTGATCACTTATGATGCACCAATGTCTTCAAATAATTTGGTTGAAAACAAGGTTCAAGTGTCTTTGGTCTTGGTATCCACTGCTATTGCAATTGGGTAAAACTTGTTGTCTCCATCTTGCACCACTATTGCTAATAATGTTCCTCCATAATATCCCTTCAAATGACATCCATCTAAGCCAATCATTGGTCTTAATCTAGTTAGAAAATCTTTTTTGCATGCCTTAAACCATAGGTAGTAGTGGCACAAGATGGAGACAATAGGTTTTACCCACTAAGATTTTCTAATTGGATGCAGGCCAATGATTGACCTAAATGGATATCATTTGAAGGGATATTATGGACGAAAACATTATTTGTAGCACTGGTGCAAAATGGTGGCAGTGGGTTTTACCTGGTTGCAATAGTGATGGTGGATATTGAGACTAACGGCACTTGAACTTGATTTTAAACCAGATTATTTAAAAACATTGGATCAATACAAGGGAGGGTGGTGCTTCATAAGTAGTGAACAAAAGGTGAAGACTTCTAATTAATTTTTCTAGCTTAACATTATGTCCAAACATGTGGTCTCTTCTGAACATTGGACACGGGTCATATCACAGATTTAAGGTGTTACTATACATGTCATCATGTTACTTAACTCTGCTGATAGAAGATGGACAGAAGGATTTGATTGAGTGCATTTCCAAATTATAGGGGATGAGTTAATGAAATTGATAAGTAAGCAACCAGGGCAGATATGATCCCATTTATAAGGGACTAAAATAAGGTTTTAAAAATCATTGTTATTTTATTTGATATAGATTTCTTTTTCTAAATTCAGAGTGACGTTTGGTCCTTTCTATGTAAGAAACTAATAAGGAGATCTCAAGTCAGCGAAGTAAGCTTAATTGATGTTATATTCTACAGATTCAATTTATCCGTTCGGGATACTAACACAAATGCTAATTCAACGATGAGCTGTTATTCATCAACTCTTCGGTAGAATTCAGAGCAGTTTTTGGTTTTAAATCATTCAAATCAGTGGGGTTTATGTCAAGCCAGGCAACATGGCTGCATGCCATCAAGGCGCGAACCAATTTGAGGTATTGCAGCATATTGCAATCTGTTATACATCAACACTGGAGAAAACAATTTTCTACAGGAGTTTGCCAACGTGTGTTTACACATGTTCTACTGTACAATGTGGGGAAAGAGGTTGATTCAAGGCCGTGAGCAATCTCTATATGCTCTATATTCCAGTTAACCAATCAAGCTGTAACATGTAGCACAGTTAGTCACCACCAGGTTAATTTCAAAATGAAGTCTCAGCTATTGGGTGTATGCAAGTATTTCTTGTTGATTCAAGACCAAAAGTTAGCGATGGCAGAATTCTCAGGTTTTAGTTCCTCAGATACACCTGTTACAGGAAAAGGATATAACTCATTTAGTACACTGATAATGCTATTTGAATGCAATATAACAAATACAAAGGTATATGTAAGTCTTATAGAAACCAGTTTCTATCTTTATTTTTTCACAATATTAGACCAATCTCTATTTGCCTAATGTACACTTTATAATATTGCATCCAAATAGTATTACTGTACTATACTGTTGGAGCTTCATCATCTAACCTCTCAACTACAGGAGCAAACTACAAATTAAACGACCCAAGACTGCTGTTCAAATATGTGAGAATTTTGTGAATATAAACACTTGACAGTATACTTCCGCTCTTCAAAATGCATCCCCACCACTGTTCTGCTGAAATACCCCCCCAAGACCGCTCTTTAATAGCTCCTTCAATTTCCTTGTCTGCAGAGAGTGACTTAGAATTTACTTTTTCATCATAATAATGAGTCGAAATATTGCAGCTAGCGCTAAATGCTGGAAATGATTTCATACCACTAATTTTTTTTTTTAAATAAAGCAAACGCATAGACTGGTAATTTATGTAATAATTATGTTTTATTAAAAACCTTGGACTTAGCATAATCTAATAATACCTAAAGAATGACTTCACATATGAAATTGACTGTGCAAGATGAAAGTGCAACAAGATGACTGATGAAGCATACAACTGGTGGCTAGAGAGCATACATTGTCACTATGTTAGATATTAGGAAAAATCTCATTTTACACATCTAATCTTATATGATACAAAACTTTTTAAATTTATCAGGTCTCATAATTCAATTTATACCATTTTAATAAATTTAATAATAAATTTGTGTTATAAAATTTAAGTAAAAATGAAATTTTAAAAATAGTAAAACTCTAAATATTACAAACTTACTATAGATGCAATAACACTTTTCCCGTTAAAAAATTTTGGAACCCTATGAGAAAGCAACCAATGGGTTTAGTGTTGCCCACCCTTTCCTTTCTCCTTTGTGTGAGTCTGTTTACCCTTTGTGGGCTTTTCTTCATATCTTCTAGGCTTATTTATCTTTTCCCTTCATCCTTGCATATATTTCTTTTCTTCTCTCTTTTCGCTTTGTATCAATTCTTCCTATGGTTTTCATCAATAAGACTCTATACTTTTCTTTTTTTTTTTTTGGATACTAAGACTCTATAATTTGATCCTTTTAAGGTAGATACTCTAACCTTTTATATGCTTAAATGAGAGGCTTTGGTCATAGATCACTAAATTTTTTAAGAAAAGAATTTAAAGTGAAGTGTGTTGACTCAAAGGTATATGCAAAGCAGATCTTAAATCAACACAGATATTCTTTAGTTTAATTTTTTTTTGATATTTTAGTAATTACTTTTTAAGATCTATGCCAATTCTTATATTTTTTTTAATAAAAATAATCAAACCACTTAACTGTACAAGTGCAGTAAATATAAATAGGTTCAAATGTATTAATTAGATCATTACTAATGCCACACTATCTAAAATATAAAATTTATATAGAATTTTGCATTCACAAATAAATTGGATGGAACTCACACTTTCATTGATAGATAAAGAATCGGTATAATTCGCACTTAATTCAATAATAAGCACGAGATTTTGTGTTAATTCCGTATCCCAAATACTATGGCTCTATAATTTTCATATTAACTATGCCACTTAAACAAATTAGGTGAAGGGAGGCCTCATATTGGCTCTAATTTTCGTATTAACTATGGCCGCTTACACAAAGTAGGTGAAGGTAGGCCTATTGTCTCTTTCCCAAAATTGAAAATAAAAAGTCATTATTTATACCCAGAAAATAAGACTTAATGTTACCCTTATTGTGAGCCTGAGAGTGCGATAACATTTATCCTTGTTATAGCAAAACATTTTTTGGTATTTGCGTTGAGATTTTTCCCACTATATTGGGGGGAGATCATGATATATTTGGTGTTTGTCTTCTGCTGGTTGTTCTGTGCTAATTGCTATGATATTTACTGAATCAGGTTGTGTTGTATTAGTTGGAACGCACTTGTCAATTGTAAATTTTAAATTACTCAAGAAGAACTATCCAGTTTTCCCAAGAGCTCCCTCAATTATGCTAACAGAATGCTTCAACATCTTTGTCTTAACAAGAAAAAATTCAGGTTTTATTAAGTGAGCTTTTAAATTAGGTAAATTTTATAAATAAAATTATGAAATTTAATAAATTTAATAATTTAAAATTTATTAAATAAAAATCATATAAAAATAAAAAAAATTATTTTAATCCTATTATCACACTATACAATAACAACGAAGATTCTCACAAAATGCTTATTTAATGTTGTGAAGTTTTTAATTATTTAAATTTTATAATTTAATCTATAAAATTTCATAAATTTAATAATTTAAATTTTATTAAATAAAAATTATATTAAAATAAATATATAAAAATAATAATAATCATAAAATAAAGTTGCCTTTTATTAGGCTTGTGGTACTAAATGATATCATCATAACTTTATTTTCTATGTTTGATCTCGAAATAGGAAAATAATGAAGCATCCTTCCTCCCCTTTAAAACCATCCGCTCAAAGTTCAATGATATGGGCACAACTTTAGTGTAACATGTCAAGGAAGAAAACATTTCTAATTATGTTCAACTCATATCAATTTAGCTGTATATTTCAGCTCTAAGTTTCACTTCTGGGCTGCGAATGTCATCCTGGCTTTGAATTAATCTTATCTCTAAACTGGTCGACCGCGGATCATGCCCAGCACTATTGTAGTCATTGACTGTCCGCTGTAAAACTGCCTGCATGGAAAGGGGGCAGCAGTCACACAATTAATCATCCAGTATTCAAAACTGTAGATTTATTCACTAAGATAAAAGTCAAAGGTTTAAACGCTCAAAATAATGTTGTGACACTGCTAGCTACAGAATAAAGAACTGGTGAAAGATCAAAGGCGTCCAATGAATGATCGAAGGCTTAAGTTACACTAACACAGAATAAAAACTGAGAGGGGGAGGGAAAATGAGGGGAAGGGGGGAGCTAGCTTAGTGTCAAGCATTTAGAAAATATATACCTGTAAGCTTGATACTGCAAGTTCTGCAGCTTTTTCAAGATTGTCCGGGTATTTCTAGAATGCCAAAAAAAAAAGTTTTATTATTCATTTACTTGGCAAGAAAGAATATCGCTATAGCCCGAAAATTAGCAAAGGCATTACATTGCTCCAACCAAGAAGGAGAGCAGTCATGAGATCTCCCGTTCCCTACAAGCATAAAAGCATACTGTTATAAAGCAAGCTCCAGTTACTGACTGTTCCGAGGCTATTCTGAACAGAATTGGAAAAGAGAAAACTTTGAAGTCAATTTTTTTGTTTGGAAGAATCCTTGAATGTTTTTTTTTTCATTCTTTATTCCTATGTTTTGGGGGAACAAGAGAAAACAAGTTCAACTAACTTTTCATTTTGTACAAGCAACAGGCAAATGGAGATATATCAATTAAAGTATGCAGAGTTTATTCAGGCATTGCATGGATGCACATGCGTTTTCGTGTTTGAATATTATAATAGAAACCATCACAGAAGTGGTATATATAAGCCAGTAGATGGGTAGTGTTGACAAAAGAAGGCGAATAGTTTGCAGTGTTAAATGATGGATGTGGAGGCCATTCCTCTTCCTATTTCAGAGGGGTTTCAGAAAGCTCCAATGAAGATGATGTGGTTCATAATTTAGATGGCAGTTTGAGTTCAAGGCCAACTTCATGATCCTTCTGATTTTGCGGGAAGAGAAGGAAAAGGTATTCATCAGGGCTATACAAGCTAATGATCACAAGTCTGCACATCTTAACTATTTGGGGATGCATAGACTAATATGTAACTGAAAATCCAGGTCTTACAAAGCTCAATCATTGATTAGCTCAAACAAAATTCATCCATGGCTGGTTGCCAAAGTGAATTATGTCATTCACTTTTTACATTGAAAATACTGTAAAAATGAATCTTTGCACAAATTCAATTATAAACCAACAGATAAAATATTTTATGGAATACTTGTACCGTGAAATAAGCTGGAATTTTGGGAATCACGATCTTAAATTGTTTGGGAGACTGTCCCTATCACACGGGCAATACAGGAGATAAGATATTACCATAAGAGCGCATAGAATATCAGAATCTAATTACTGAATATATATAGAATTTAAAATGGAGTAAAGAATATGGAAAATATAAGTTTCGCAAATCACTGTTTTAACGTAAGTTTATTACAAAAATTAGTAATCTTACTCTGCATTACTCAGAATCTGAAACAAGGAAAAAAAAATTATAGCATCAAGGACAACATTAATTGGGACATATGACCTACCTTTTCCTTTTCATGGCTGCCAATCAGGAGGAGATTGCCATCTATATTTATACTTGTAATTACAACCTGATGGAGTATATACATCAGCACAATCATTAACTTGAAAGCAAGTAAGCAACAGAACTTAAATTACACTTTGGACATTCTTTACAGACAAGTTCCTTGTGGCATTACGTATAAACGAATTCTTGAGAGGAGATAAAGAGCAGGAACACTTAGGATACACACACACACACACACACACGGGAAAAAGAGAGACAGCCGCAGTCGACTGCCTGGAGTCACATCTGTAACATAGATTTGAGATTGCGTTTGTGTGAATGTGTGTTGACACAGCACACCTGTGGATGTCTGTACACTAAAACAATATAATAATGTACTAACTTTACGTCAGTAATATCTCCAACCTCTTTTCCAATATCATATGAAGATAAAATTCACAAAAATCAGCAAGTGAAAAACCCAGTAGAATTTTAATATTTGTATAATTAAATTCGTCACTTAAGAGAAACTACAAGGAAAGAAAAGGACAGGGTTATTGAAAGAAATAGTTATAAACAAAATGTGGTAATTGATCTTAAATATCATTGATTAAAGCACAAAATTTAAGAAACTAAATTCTTCTTTCACACCATAAGTGAAAGAATGCACATGGTGGAAGAAATGTCAAGATATAAACACCATCTACCAAAAGAGCTATATGAAAATAAAATTAGCTTAACTGCTGCACAATTGAATATATCAGTTCTCAAGAATACAATAGCAGATTTAATTATTCTCTTTTCATATGTGGGCCAAGTATCAGGGTTTTTCATGGAATTAAACAGGTCCTAATTCAAATATCTATAATACATCTTCAAGAGTATGCCCATGATGAGTAATCTTTACAATTTGTAGAAATCTTCTAAGCACGTAGCTTAAAATTCAATCAACTTGCATAACTTGGAAAAGTATTGAACATTTGTGGCAAATAGGTTACACGTAGAACAAAAAGCAAACCTTTGAAGGCCCAGCCGCATGAAGAAAGTTACAAGCTTCCCTACCATCTCCTTCAGACTGAATCCTGTCACAAGTACAACCACTTAGAAGGCAGCCACAGACTGGAGAAGCAACAAATGGAAGAAATAGGCAAACATCATTAGAGATCCTGATGGTGTTAGGGAAAAAAATATGACACTTGAAGAACCATTATAACTTTAGCACTTGGAATTATTGTTTCAATTATAGATCACCTTTAAACACAAGGGTAATTGTGTGATGGTAACTCTAAATTCAATTGGTTTCAGATGTAATACACAACGAACATGCACATCAACATCAGTTTGTGGAGTGATGTGCATGCAATATCCCATCAATAACTAGCACGCCCCATTTTTGATGTGGAAGCTGATAGAGATGCCCACATGCACACACATGCACTTCAAAGCAAATACATACCTGTGATACTATAAAAGATCTACTAACATCAACAAAAGACAGGATAATGTTACATGATATATGGTCCTGAGTTTAACAAAGAACCAATGCAATATCATGCCCTCACATGCCAATACATGATGACAGTGAACATATTGGCTCCTATTGTAAGAGTATAATAGTTTCAAATAGTGCAATTTGACTCTCTTTCCGTGTATAAACACATTTATTTCTTGGGAAAGGAAATAAAGAAGTATAAGGCATTGCAAAAATGTAAACAACTCCCACAACAACCCCACCACTGCATGCGCGCATGCTTGCACGTGGTCACCCCTCCACCTCAAAATAAATTACAGAAAAACTAAGTCGCTGCAGAAAATGATACAATCTTTTGGCCATTAAAGCTAACAAGTCAACTGTTGATATCATGCAAAAGATACCACTTATAAGACATTATCAACAGAGAGTAGACTCGAAACAACATCACTTTTTGTGGCACATCCATAACTTAATACCAAAAAATCAATCGTACATGCCAAACTTAGTTGACAAGTTTTTATGCTGAACATACAAGGCACTATTATGCTGCCAACCATAGAGTATATTGAAGAGACCAGAAGTATAAAACATTTAGAATAGGGAAATCTTTAAGCAATCTTGATTGTGGTTTGATTACCTGAACCCTGTCAATAGTTCTGCTTCAAACTGGTTGGGAGTTAACATTGAAGCCACTGGAACAACCTGACAAAATGTGTTATTAAGATGCTTAAGCAAACAATGAACTTTTACATTGAGAATCAATCGCATGAAAAGTATGCTTGCACCATCTCATATATAGGATCCCATCAACCAAGTATTACGCTTTAGTCAATGGAAGCAAGCCAAAAAAATTAATATATTTTAAACTTTGTTATGTATATATTTTATTTGGACATGCAAAACTGCAGATATATCTTTGTGGATTATTCTTACCTTCTCACGATACACCGATACTAGTTCTTGAGGAACATAAAGCTTTCCTTCATCACCCATCACTGGATCACATACTGACAAGAAAACACCATACTTTAAAAATGCAGGCATATAGGAAATTCTTCTCTAGGGAAAAAAAAAAGGAACTTCAATAAAAATGAAGTCTTATTCCCCAAGCTACAACTGTCAACATTGTCTTTAAACTAACAACCAAACAATCAAGGCCCTCTATAGCATACTTGTTATTTTATCCGTTATGCTATGTTACAGATATTTTATTGACTCTTTTAACGTCTTAATTTAATATTCATTAAATAAGATCTTCCCCAATTATAAGATGGTCTAATATTATAAGTGAACCTAAACATGATAAATACCTGCAATAGCGTACATACAGTTTCTTTCTATTTCTCTCTGTTGTCATTTTGACCCATCATGACAATAAAATTTAGCAAAGAATAGTAATATCACTAATATTTATTATTATTTATTATATGGTAGGTAGAGTCCAAACTAGTTATAATTACCAGCACCAGCCTTAATACTCTTTTGCCTAACACAAGTACTAGGTTCTATTATTTGATCTATGAAGCATAGATACAAGATACGATACTAATACGATACTAATACGATATGACACATATACGGTGATACGGCAAAACTTGAAAAAAATAGGATATCAACATGAGTTAAACATTAAAATAATTGCAACTAAGTCATAATGTATTATAAATATAAAAACAATCTATTGTCAATAAATATATAGTGCTATTACTAAATATTAATTATAGTGATCTCATCTCTTCCTTCACTATCATCTGTATAAAAAATAGCTTCTAATTATGGTTCATCAAAAGATAAATTTACCACTTGAAGTATATCAGCACCACTCTCAAAAGAACTCCATGCATCTCCCCCAATGCCAAATATAAAACTCTGCTGCCTCTATATAATATAAAATTAGTTACATCTTATTAAAATATAATAATATTCTATCTATTATAATTGTAGTAGGAATCTAATAGTAGAGGCAGCAGTTCTCTATAATAATGTTATTACTATTACGTCTAATAGATAACTATATTCCCAGCCGGTTCCTACCCAAAGAGTGCATTTGCTTCGGGGGGACTCCTCTGCATCTTTTTTTCAGCAGACTAGGAGAGAACCAAGACTATTCTCTTACCTGTACCCATGGACACCCTACCCAAATATTGGAAAAAGAATTTCATATGTTGCAACTTTTCAATATTTTAAATTTTAATAATTATATTTATAAATAATAAAAATAAATTAACTTTGAATCATTTAAGAGAATCGTTTGCAGATACGGTTGGAGGACGTTTCCAGCAATATCTGCAATGCATCAATGTCGGATTCGTGTCCGACACCGAAACTCTATAGAAATGGAAGTGTCCATGCTTCATAGTATTTGATCTTATGCAAACTGCAGAAATTTCAACACAAGTTCAAATAAATTAATTGGATAATTTTCTAACAGTATTTTAGTTTCCATAACTGAATATGCAGCCTATAGTTTCACAGCAGACGTAAGTGTACACTCAATGGAAGACAAGATTAAGAACAGGATTTCCCAACAATTTTGGAAGCCTCCCATATAAGACATATGTTGTTGTCACACATGAAAGTGTTATCATAACTAATTTAATCCAATCAAACTGATCTAGATGCACCAAAGCAAACCAACCATATACAGAAGAAACATTTCTATAATCATATGTATATATGTCTGATATAAAATTGTATGACATTATCTGCAATTACAAATTGGTGTGTCCACGCAAAATTTGGAGTAGTACATAAAAAATCAATTAGAACCAAACTAGCCGATGAACAGCCCTAGAATGAAGTGACTTTGAGTAATCTAACCATATGTAAGTTTGGGATTTACTGAGCGAAGCTTGCTGACAACTTCCAATACAGTGCTCAGAAAAGAAACTGAACCAATATAACCTGAAGATACATGAATTAGAACCAAAGCCAATCAAAACAGAGAAAAAATTGAAAATAAAACAGAATGGAAGGTTAGTGACAACATAACAGCAATACATGGAGTATAAGAGATAGCATAAATATAATGATCAAAGTTTCTAATACTCAAGCAAATATAGTCACAGGAAGGTTTGGAACAAATGTTAAATCATAATGCTTTTGAAAGAGATGAACTTAATTCTCGGCTGCCACACAAGAAAGAAATTATAATGGCCTTGCACTACCTCATGGTTAAGATAGTCTAAAAAACTTGTGTTAAGCTTAATTCTAAAATTGCTGTTACTATCTTTCAGTTTCCACTTAACTGTAGGGATAATTCATAGCGCAGGATAATGATTTAAGTCATTGATGTTATTTATTTGCAGTTTTTAAGACTTGTTCTGCCAAAACAAAAGTAGCTATTACTGATTTAAAAATCATGAGGGAAGCAGCACACAGTTTTAATTACATAACACATATAGGACGCTATTTGAATTACCTGTTAATAAGTGAGTGTAGTACAATAAATCATTTGCTTCAAGGCCTTCTATTATATCCCAAAGTTGGTGTCCATTCAAAACTTGACCCTTGAAAGTTGGGTATCCTGCATGGTCCTCAAATATATTAAACCAAAATTTCACTGTTATTTTAAATAAGGAACTATGTCTAAACTTATTCAGATTGACGGATGACATCGCACCATATATAAAGCCTCAGTCCTGAGACTGAATCAAGAAATAGAAGCAGCTTGCCTGTGTGATTAGAAAACTGCACAGAATTGATTGGATCCACATCATAGCCCAGGAGTTGTAGCGGAAAGACAGCTGACTTATTTCCAACATAACCCTGTGAATTACCTCAAGAATATAACATTTTCCATTCTAGACTTGAAGGCCTTTACAGTTCATGAATTATAAATACAAATACGTAAAAAATCCATTGTATCTTGAAATTATATATAAAATATCCCACATGATAATTGCCTAGACTCTAATGTAGCAACTATTCTAAACTAAAAGCCAATCAATACATTATTTTATAGAAGTTCAAGAACAACTTAAACTTCTAAATTTGATTACCCTCTTGTCTTCAAATAAGCTCTCAAATCTCAATAAACTACTTAATTAGTCTTTCAAACTACTCATTTGCATTTCTTACTAATGTCTTAGCCAATTTGGAATCCAGAAGTTGTATAAAAATGCTTTATCAAATGTACCAAGAGATTTTTTGTCCAAAACAACATTAGGTAAATATAAATTTCCAATAAAAAAATGTACAGTGCAGGACAAAAAGGGCTTAGCCCCTGACTCTGCTTCCTTTCCATGCATATAGTGAGAAATTAACTGGAAAAAGAGAAAAATACTTATAGAGTGAAACTATATTGTATGGAGATATTTAGAGTGTGTGTACAAGATTTATAAAATTAGGTCCTATTTGTATAGGAAACTATGAGCCATGGACCTATCTACACTATGGTAGAACTCTAAACTTAATAATAGGAAACAAAACAACAATAGGAAATTGAACATAAATAGAAAATTAACTCTATTTTCAACACACTCCCTCAAGTTGGAGCATATATGATAGGTGCTTAAACTTATTACATATAGATAACAAAAGTGAGAAAGACTTAAAAAAGACATAGACAACCTAGAACATCTATGTCAGTATGCTTACAACAAAGATAACAGACAGCATGTGCATTAACGATCTTCCAGGGATAACATATAGAATCTTGGTGTTTCAAAATAACAACTAGGAATATCAAATCTGAGTTTGGAATACAAACTGAGTTTTAGAATCCAGATTTGAGTTCAGACATAGATATCATATTTGAGTCGGGGATAAAATGAAACACCGGAAATATAAGATAAGAGGCCAAAAGTATTAAATTGGAAGTCAAGAATAATAGACTGGAGGTGGGAATTACAAGATTGGAGGTCGGGATATTATATTTGAAATAGACCAATAAAGATAGGCTTAAAAAGTGCCGGAAATAGTGAACAGGAGCTTGACACCATTTGGATAAAAAAGAGGCTCACAAAACCCAATGAACACTGATAAATGGGCTAAAAGGAGTTGAAAATAGGTGCAAGAAGATTGCTGAAGTGTCACGCCAGTATGATAGCATGTGGGCAGAAGGTTGCTAGAGCTCCAATGGCGACATTCCAGGAATAAGCCTGTCTTAACTTCCCAAGTCCAATGGTGTGGTTCATGTTTTGAAATACCCACTAAAGAAGGAGATTGGAGCGAAAAATGCAATGGGCTACAAAAACATGGTGGTGACATGTGGCAGTGAGTGGAGAAGATTCCAGCCAATCAGAGGGTCCTAAACATGGTGATGGTGTTGGTTTTTGAAAAGGACATCGGCAAAAGGGAAAACCGATGTTGACAGCAGTAGGAAGAGAAAGAAAATGCCACTGAGAGAAGAGAGACACTGTAAAGAAGATAGAGAAAGGGTCACAGATAATATTGGGCACTGCTGATGGGAGTTTCAACTCCTCACTGACAATGGTGAGGGTTTTCTTTAGTGACTATTAGGTTTTTCTCTTACTAAACTCTAATATAATGTGAGAAATTAAGAAAAAAGACAGATGAAAACCCTTATAGAGTGAAACTATATTGTATTGAGATATTTAGAGCATGTTTACAAGACTTCTACCATTAAGTCCTATTTATATAGGAAACTATGGTCTATGGGCTTATCTAAACTATAGTAAAATTCTAAACTTAATAATAAGAAATAAGACAACAATAAGAAATTAAACATAAAGAGAAAACTAACTATATTTTCCAACGCATAAATTGGCATAAGAGCCATAGCAAAGCTGAGAGCAGAGTTGGATGAATTATGGCATATGCTTGAAGATATGTCATGTGCAAAACATATCACATACTTTGAAGCAACAAAAACACATGGGGACCCTTACAGAAAATTTGGAAGATAAAAGATACTTCAAATGTTTGAAGATCCTGAAATTCTTTCCACAAGCATATTTGACTGATTTGCTTGATCAATCAATTGTTGAATGAAATGTAAACAGAATGGATCCATCCCAATGAATTTCATATATTCAAGACTATAATATTCTAAAAGATCCTGCCTCCTAAAAATCCTACATATTCTATCTGAAAATTCTCATGTAGAAACCTTCTAAAATAGCAATAGTTTCTGATGCTTTTTCTGGCACAAAATCTACTTGCCAGATAATTTCTCAATCAAGGAATTTTGATCACAATATTTCACTTTTTCAAATTCTTTCCAAAGTTAGGGCACTTCTCAAATTATCTCACAATATTGCACTTTTGGTCTATTAGCATCTGTGCTGAATTTTTTTCCCTTGTCGCTTAGTTAACATCCCTACTAGCAATAAATTAAAACAATTTTTTTCTTTCACAATAAAATTATCCACACCTGTCATCGGTGAGGCTGACTACCAACACATATTAACAGCTATTTCTTCAAGGAGAAACTACCAAACCAGAAAGTTAACACCAAATGGGGAATTCGTCAACTATAAATGATTAATCAACAAATGTTAAATCATAAACCACTTCCTAACTTGACCAACTACTTGTGGTTATCTAATTTCCTCTTGGTCCAAAATTGTTCATTGCCAGACTTTTGGGAACTCTTCACTTCTTTTCTAAAATTTTCAGTTCATGTTGTTAGTGTTATTGACAATAGATACACCCCTACCATCACAATTTATTATGACAATATTTTAACGGTCATCATAAGTTTAATGACTTGCACAACTCACACTAGTCTGTCATCAAATTGTAGCTGTCAGGCCACACCCCCTTGTATTTCCTCCTCTGTCTTTCTTTGTCTCAACACTTCAATTTTTCCTCTCTCTCTCTTCCCCGGTTCCTTTTCCATATGTTAGCACCTGTCCCCTTTCTCTATTTTTAGTTTCGTTTCATAATTTTGTCACCATAAGCTCCAACTTGATCTCTATGCAGGTTTCTCAACTTTGAACAGATTTCAAGATCAATCTTAAAAGGCAAGGACAAGTTTTCTTTTCCAGTGGAGGGGAATTGATGCAAGGCAAGGGTCAATTATAATTAGGGGTTTATTAAAGTGTCCCTTAGAGCACAGGTTAAAAAATACACAATGCATAATACCTGTACAGGTATTAAGAATATTTGCATAAGGATTGGTTACAATACCAGCAGAAAAGCACTCACACCTGCACAGGAATTAGTGTTTGTGTTAACTTTTGCAATGACTTCTGCATTATTTTTTTAGTTGCAATTTACTTAGCCCAGAAAATGTGTATATTTTTGAAAAATATTGTATTTAATTCTCCTTAACCTACGACCTGAGGGCACCCGTTGACAAAACCCTTTTAATTGTATATTTCAGTTAATGTTTAAATAACGGTAGCAAAGTTGCTGCCATGCTACTGTAGCACAAGTACCATAGCATTGTTTATTTTATATTTCATTCATGTTTTACAGTTTACTTCAACGACTAGGACAAGATGAAAGTGTTAGGATTTGTTGTTAATTAGGGATTCTAGCCTATGTAAAGGAGTTTGAAGGTATAGCAGTGGCAAATCAGTTCTATTTTAACAAAAGAAGCCCTGCACTCATATACTGTAGCATTGTTCATTTTATATTTCATTCATATTTTACAGTTTCCTTATATTCCAGATACCTTCAACAATTAGGACTTGATGAAAGTGTTAGGATTTGTTATTAGTTAGGAATTCTAGCCTATATAAAGGAGTTTGAAGTTATAGCAGTGGAAAATCAGTTCTATTTTAATAACATAAATGATTCTAAGATCCTGATTGTTAACCAGAAGACCGGTCCCTTTTTGGATGTGTTTTGGATCTTCTTTTCCCATTCTTTATATTCCGATATCCCTTGAGTGCTACAGATATGAGTGCAGGGCTTCTTTTCCAACATCAATGTACTTTCTCAACAACCTTGATCAGTTGAATCGTTTCTCCCTCTTCCTTCCCTCATTTGATAGGAATTACAGTGAAAAACATTAACCATTACATAGGCTAAGAATACAGGATGTATATGGAAGTGGTATACACCTAATATGGGATGCAGAGAAAAAGAAAGACTTCATGAAAGCTTAAAAAAATCAAAGGCTAATTTTCAGTGCATTTAATAAATCCAACATAAATTCTGCCTCATTGCAAGAAGGCTGCATGAAATTCTAGTAAAATAGATCTTCAGGAAATTTGTTACAACACTGGTACTTATCAATGAAATCATTCAAATTGAATAGAGGCACTATCCTGAAAATGATTGAAACTCAAGAACGTCCTACTCACAATTCTAATATAAGTGACTTATACTAGCTAGCTAATGATGATTGAGACCAAATGCTTTCATCTACAAGTCAAATAGAGAAACAACACCTCCCAACTCACACCTAAACATACGAAAGCCAAGAATAGGACGAGGAACAGACAGAATTGAAGTCCTATTTTTATTTATGTGCTTACCACATTAACTGGTACACTTGTAATATGAGTAGTATGTATGCTAACTGAACTTCTTAATCAACAATTATAATACCAAAGTGATATACATCAGTGAAATGCTAGGTCGCAGCTGGGTGCTTATAGTTGTCAGTTAAACCACACATTTCCCCTGCCATTGATGAAGCAGTTCTCTTGAAAAGTTCTTTCATTTTCTTTGGTGGTGAACTTTTTCTTGGAAAGTTCACAACCCATGCACTAACATTAAGATTTTCCATGACGCCCTGCCTTACCTTCTTTCACAACTTGTCCTGCACCAGCGTCGAGTCACCCTTCTATTAATTAGAGATAATCAAGTTTAGTGTTCCTTTCCTTCTCGAAGGTTATGCTGATCCTATCCTTGCAGGTCTTTCTTTCATTATTTTCTTTCTTATATACGAAAAGTGTAGCTTCACCCATAAGCACATTGGATCATTTTTAAAGGATAATAACAAGTAAATTAAAACCAGTCAAATTGAAACGAATAATGCAATCCCATAGGCTCAAGCAACCCCACCCCCCCTTTCTTATTCCAGATAACACCCACCAGTTCAGTTGATCAAGCGAGTTGCCTGTCTATTAAAAGATGTAAATTTTATTTTCCCCTTATCTCGTTCTCATTTGCCAGTGCAACTAAATGTTGGGCAATCATGGAGTAAGAGCTAAAGCGAAAAGTAAAACCTGGACGGTGTGAGATTGAATGCTGAGAACTCGACCGGTCTCTGAGGGAAGAGCAAGGGACAGAATCGGAGGCGTCATATCTGAACTTTTCGAGTTTATCGCCCTTCGACTTTGAAATCAGAATAACAGAAATCAGAGAAAAAAAAATATAGTTTGAAGTCAATCAAAAATCGAAAGCAAATGCGGATATCTAGCTCGAGCGCCGAACAATGCATGAGAACTTAAATCGAGCAAAAGCACATAGCAAAACATAAAAAATCATGGATTCAGATGAAGCACTTTACCGGAAAATGTGAAATTCTCGGAAAAATCTCTGCCCAAGTCGGTTTGTCAGCGGAGACTGTAGCGGCATGGAAGAGAATATTTGACCACGTTTAAGCTTGAGCTTGCTTCTAGCGCTATATAAGTAATAAATAAAGAAAAAAGATTAAAATAAAATACTGAGAAGATGAAGAGGACTCGTGCTGAAATTACTAAAGTACCACTATTGCAACCGAAGGAGTTTGCTCGCAAGGTTAGGTAGTTCAGTAAATTCGCGCAAAATCGTGTCGAACTTGTGCTCCGGTCACGATGATGGACGAAATAGTAAGGAATTTGCATTTTATTTGTTGAAATTCAAAAGCAGATTACGTAGCAATGGGGCATCATATAAACAGGAATTGAGTGCATGCATGGAATGGCAACGCCCATTGGACCGGGTAACAAGCTGTACGATCTGCCACATTTGGCAACAGCTTTCCCTTTTTTTTTTTTTGGTAAAAGGAAAGCGTTGCTACAAATTTTTACTTGGACACTCCGAATTGCGCCTCATATGGCGACCGCATTCATTTAGCTCCCTGTTTGAAGGGAGTGGGGTTTGGGATACCCAATGACATGTTCTAATTTGGGAAATTTTAAACCTATAAAATTGAGTTAATAAATAGAAAATTTTAATAAATTTTATAATTTTATATGTAAAATTACTCGAACTAATAATTTAAATTATTTTAAATAAAATTTTTAATTTTTAATTTTATAAAAATAAAGAAATTCTTCTTATTTTTAACCATTTTAAGGAGTGTTATTTCTAATAAGATTGCAAAGCCTTGTTTAATTAGCTTAAAATATGCCTGTAAATTTTTAATAGATTCCTAATTATTACACATATAATTTGATTTGATTATTCTCAAAAATTCTGATAACTTTTATAAGAATTTCATATCAAAATAACGTAGCAACTTCATTAAGAATGTGTTTGTTTCAATATGCCATTGTTGGAGGGGGCCAATTTGTAAGTGGGTGTAGGTAAGTGCCCACATTTTTATTTGAAAATTTTAATATATATTTTTTAGTGATTAGCAGGATATATATATATATATATATATATATATATATATATATAAAAGAGTGCCCACCTTTCCAAATTTTGAGCGACCACATAATTTTTTTGTTCTTGGAGAGTCATAATATTTACATAATTTTATTTTTATTACACAAAATTTAAATAATTAAATTTATTGGATATTACATACTAAACTATAATATTCAATAAATCAATATACCATTTCACTTAGTTATAAGGGTAATGTGACAAAAGTGTTATGAGAATAGCATTTTTCGTTTTTATGTTACACACACCATTTTACTTTCATCTCCCTATCCTCCTCTTCACATTGAGGTTTCTATGAGATAAATATTGAACTACTTTCTTGCGATATATGCTTAAATTTAAGAAACTTATTTTTCTTACTTTTGATAAGAAAAATATTTACAATTGGCTCAATTTTATCCAAATGACTTCTTAGCAATTAAAATTTTTACATTTATAGTCAATTTAAAAATTATAGTTTGATGTATGCTAAGATGAAAAATTTTTGAAAATGAAAGAAATCAATGATCATTCTAAAATATTAATTGAGACATGAAAACATATTGCATATTCATTGATGTGTTTACTTATCAAATTAGTATTGATCTTACCAATTATATCTGCATCTTTTGAAAGAGACCTCTCTACAATGAAGATTATAGAGAGTGGAATTTAACATTATATAAGAAGTAAATGATTGAATGATTGCTTAATTGAGAAGAACATATTTGATAGCATATAGAATAAACAAAGTTCACAATAGTTTCCAAAGCTGATACCACGTTAGCAACTATTGTGAATATCATTTATTTATATTTTTTATTTCATAGGATTATAATTTGGAAGAGTATAATATTATGGTATAATAAAATATATTTTTTTTATCATGTTTATCAGTGCCCACTCTAAAAAAAATCTTGGATTTGTCATGTTTTCATTATTACCAGTATTCTTGCTTTTATTATCGATAGAGTTGTGGGTATGATTCTCCCTTCTCCCTTGGAATTAATCTTGGAATTAGATCCTCTCTCTTTGGAGATCCAAAAGTAGAAAAAAGTAAGAGAAAAATAAATTTAAAATTAAAAAAATTAATAAAAAAATAAGACTTATAAAATATATTATAATATAAATTAAAGAAATAGATAAAAGTTCATCAAAATTAAAATATATATATATATATATATATATATAAGCAAAAGATCCAAATCCCTTCTCTTCCTAAGTTGGAACTAAAATGTTTAGCAAACGTTTAAATATCCATAGTTAAAAACATAGCTTTATTGTTACTAATATTATCATTATTATTAAAAAATTTCTGTACAATATTCAATAAAATATAAAAATAATATTTATATAAATATTATCAAAAAGATTGAAATAAATTTAGAATTAATTTTTTAACAACCTTAAAATTTGAATTTAATAAAATAGAAATATTAATTAATAAAAAATTAAATTAATGAACAAAAAAAAAAGATAAAATGTAACATAATGAAATATAATAGAACTTTCAATATAAACATACATAAAAAAGAAATCATATACCACTTACCTTTACAATTTTACCTCTCTCAACATCAACCTTTTTTTCCTTTACTTTATGCTTTTACTTTAAATTTTGTTAATCAAAATCCGCAAAAAGTTTAATAAAAGTCACAAATACACTTGAAGTAGAATATATAACAAAACAATTGAAAAATTTTCAACCTCTAGCCTGCAAGAGAATTAGATTGTATCTTGTTATCCATAAGTATTTATAACACAAATAAATTTTAGAAGAGCATCACATTTAAATTTACTATGTAGAACCCTTTGCTTTTTTTTTTTTGGTGAAAGATGGGGCCTAAGCCCCAAAAAGAAAGATTACAAAATTACATTTTTAGGTTGAGACACTTGCATGATATCAGCCAACAACTAAGGAAATGAATTGGCTAGAATAACATTATTTCTACTTCTTTCTATGAGATTGATTTATGTTATTCAAACTTAATAGATTATGATTTATTGCTACATTTAGGGATTGTGATATGTAATAGTTTTATTCCTAAACATTAGTAGCATTTAGTGGTTGCAATTATAAACAAGTTTTTATTTTAATTACTATGAATAACATGGCTTAAGTTAAATAGCCTCATCTATTTATTATTAGCATTGTTACTGCATTAAATCTATAGAACTTATTCTAAATTGTCTACTAGTTAGATGTTAGTGGAGAACTTGTTTCATTAATTATAATAAAAAGAGATTTTAGACAGTAACATTTGTTACTATCTAGGGTTAATAGTTTCATAAAAGGGTTGAACAACACTATCTTGATTGTTCCTATTAGCCATGAGGGTGAGATTAAACTTAGAATTGGAGTTGTCTTCTATCATTTTCCTTCTACTTTTTGTTCCTCGTATAAATTTGTGTTTCAATTTGAGAACATAAGAATCAAATTGACTCATTCTCTATGGGATCGAGTTTACTCTCACTATTTACCTGTTAGTGATTGGTAGGGTAATTTAATTTTGAGGTGCTAATGACAAGCTACCAATGATCCAAAAGAAAAAGGAAAGGAGGGGGAAGAGGGAATACAACGTAAATTTATTGAAATAGTTTCTTAAACTAACAAGAATTGGTTTGTATTTAAACACTACTAGTATTATTTCTATCTCCACAAGTGAGATTTTTTATTTATTTGTACAAATTGAATTGGTAAATCATCTTATTTAACTTTTTATCTACCAATTATGAAACTCAAATGATAGGATTCACCAAAGCTATACTAATACTTCGATGATTTTCTATATTATTTCTTTATAATATGAGGCTTGCTATTCCTTCAAATTGTACACTTGCTATACGTGGGTTTTAATTGAACATTGCTAGTCCCTACAACCAAATAAGAGGCCTTGCATGCTAGCTTTGTTGAGCTTCAATTGTTAATCATTCAAATTGGTTTGAAACCATCAACTCCTAAATCTAAGAAAAATTTGTTAAAGATGAGAAGAATTCCCATAGGGGAAGGGGGCAAAGGGGTAGCGAGCCTTTACCTATTTGAAATAACATGCTCTCATGAAAATGTAGGTGTACGACTTCTCTGAAAAAGGCCAAGTGGTCATTTGATTGATGGGTCTTATAATTTGATTTGTGAAACTTAATAAATTTAACAATTTATATTTTATTAAGTAAAATTTTATTTGTAAGAATAGAAATATTATTCTTATTAAGTTTAAAAGATTCATTTGAAAAATGAAGTAATAAATACTTTTGAACAATTATGAATGGTAAAGAAAGTACAACACATTTTCAAAGAATATTATTAATGAAGAATGTAGACATACATAGCATAAAAAAAACATAAAAGTTATTACCAAATAGGGAAATTAATAAAAGGTCACACCTAATGGTGTAAGTCGTTAAATCAACAGGGTTTTATAATTCAATCTATAACATGTAATAAGTTTAATAGTTTGAATTTTGTTAAGTTAGAATTGTGTGGGAATAAAAATGTAAGAATACAGAGATTGCAAAAAAATTACAAAAAGTACTATTGACGAAGAATAAAGTTACATGTGAGCTTTCAAGTAGAAGTTGGGATTTCAAAACAGGAAAATTAAAATTGGGTAGGTGGAATCTTACTATCAGGAACAAGAGATGGTGGTAAGCAGAAAGAAAGAAAAATAAGGTGAAAGGGTGAAGATAATGAAAAATTTTATGGGGAAAAGGTCACATACTAGTTATGTGACGTTACTATAATGCCAAATTTTGAGGCTTAGTGAAAGGCAAAATAAAATTCTACTAAATCCCACCCATAATCACTTCATAAAATTAATTGTAGAATGTTAAATCTATTGGATTAGTTTAGATTGTGGGATCCATTCATTATGATGGTAGGGGCAAACATTGGTTTGAGTTGGGCAATTTTTGATTGAAATTTTCTAGAATTTCAACCAATTAGTTCACATAAAATATATTCATTCAAACCAAACCAAACCAAACTAATCAACAATCTATTTTATTGGTTCTCCTTAATTAATTGTCCAACTTAAATAAATTGGCAATTCAAAAAAAAATGAGAAAATTGTAGAAGATAGGAAGAAGCTAACAAAAAATGTTTCAATAAAAAAAATTACCTATAGAATGTAAATAGAATGTAAAGGGGAAAGAATTACCTAGACTTCATGACTCAATAGTAAAGTAACCAATCACTGATACAACAACATGCTAGGCATGGATTATGCATCAAGGACAATACTTGGAACAACAAATGAAGAATTTGAGTGGCATTATCAACAAATTGGAGGCCACCACAATCAAAGACACTAAGGAAGGTATTCCTTCCAACTCTATTCAATTTCTCACTACATCACCAGCGGGTTTGCACTTGGATTCTCCTATGCACAATTTCCACCTCCTATGGTGGCATAAAAGGTGGAGCACATGATGGAGGGAAAAGGAAGAGACATGCATATGGAATTAAGGAGTCTGGAATGTAGGGGACTAGGAAAGGGGATGCATAGGGGAAAAATTGAGAAAGAGAAGCCGAAAGGAGAAAATAAAAATAGGGAGAGAAAGTAAAAGGGTGGGTTAAGTTTGTGTTTAGGTAGGATTCAAACACAAGGTTATCAAATTGAAAAACGCAAGAAGACCATTAAGTTAACATGCTTATCATGTAAAAAAATTGCATAAACATATACAGATTCAGTTTGGTTTGGTTGGAATTGAAAAAATTTATCAAACGTACAATTAAACCAAACCAAACAATTTAATTAAATTTAAACCATATTATAATCAATTTTGGAAAGTTTTTGGGCGATTCAGATTGGTTTGATTTCAAATGATAGGTTCAATTGGGTTTGTGCACTCTTATATTTAATGGTATAAATTTTTTTAATTGAAATTTTTTTAAGTTTCAATTTGTGAGAATAGATTGATTGTAGTGAAAAATTACACTAAGTTACATCAATTTGTTACATTAGATTCTATTAGCCATTTGTGTACTTTATAGCTTTATCATAATCATAATGATATATGTGAGTAAGAGTGGAAATAGATTAGGTCAGGCCAAATTTTGCCTAAAATAAGCCAAACTTGTATAGTAATTTTGGCCTAAGCCTGCCTTATTAGCTTGATGAAGGATTTCATATCTAATCCAATCTTGTTAGCCTATTTATGCTTACAATTAAAATAGCCCACTAGGCTTACTAGGCCTTCCAAGCCTATCAGGCACAAAAATATGTAATTTTATATGAATTGTATAAAACATGTTTATTTTAAATATATATATATATATCTAAATTTTATATAATCAAATTTGTTGTCCTTTGACTTTTTTTTTTCAAGTTTCAATTTTGTTTAATATCCTTTTTTTTTGTAATTTAAGTATCAAAATTTGAATAATATTTTCCTTTCGGCTTATGTTGACACCAATAAAAATGTCCTACATAGTAACCATAATCGTTAACTGCTTACCTGAAATTCCCAAAGCAGAAACAACGTAGTTCCACTATGTTTGATGGCTAGGTAGAATTAAAATGACTGTTGGGCTCCCTGTTTGTATTCATCTTCTCTTAACTATACCTTTGAGCCTTCCCTACTTGAAGTATGTCATTTTAATTTCACACAAACATCTTTCAAACACTAACTTTGAGAAGACAAAGACAAGTGGGATGCTAAATGATTATTTTAATTCCATCCAACCATCAAATATGGTATAAATACGTTATTTGTGCTTCAAGTTTCAAGTTTACAAGAAATGATGGTGACTGCTACATTACACACCACAGAAGACCGTTTTGTTAGCTTTGGGGTGTCAAAAAGAAAAGCAATGTTTATATTTTGAGATTTAGAGGATGAAATTAAAAAAAATATATATATATAGGATAAAATTGAAACCTAAGAAAAAAATTAGAGGATAAAATTTACAGTTGTCTTGTACATATTATTTAAATAAATCAATTGATATTTGCATATCAGACTTTATCAAAATAGATTTGGATCTATTTTTTCAATGGGCCTATTTTTAATGACTTAAATTGTTAAACAGACTAAATCAAACTCAACACAAACCCAACTGCTAGGCCTTAACAAGCCAATTGACATATTTATATCTGTAGTTATGCGAAAAGCAAAATGTGATAATTGCTTAAAAATAAATGAGAAAAATGATAAAATAAAAATAGATGAAAATAAAATGTGATATATTTTTACTGATTAAAAATATTTCATTTTTTCAACAAACAAATATTTATTTTTTATCAATAAAGTTTGATAATAATTGAGCTTTTTAAAAATATTATTTTAAATTTAATTTGTATTGTGTATGTAAAAATTTTTTTAAAAATTTATTTTAATAAATTTTATATTTTAAATGAATTTAATTTTTTAGTCTTAATTAGATGATATCTTGAGTAAAAAAATATATTTAATTTTTTTAATAATTTTCTAACGAGGAGTAATGAGTTGTGTATCCGCGGCTACAGATCGGGGAATTTGGCTGCAACCGCAAGATGGCAGCAGCCTAGTGGGCGATGACACGAGTACGTCCGCCCTGTTGAGTCTGTTCTCAAATAGCACTCATACACTCTCTCTCTCTGTCCCCTACTCGTCTTCGTCTCCGTCTTTTCCTCAGTTAAGACACTCCGCCACCTAAATGTTTGCTGGTCTCTGCGGATTAACTTAGAACACCACACTCCCAATGAAGCGCAAGAAATGGTCTGAACTTGAAGAACAAACTCTGCTCTCTAAATATTCTGAACTCCTCAACTCTGGTGCCTTGGCCAAGCTCAAGACCCGCGAGAAGAAGTTCAAGCCTGTTGCGGATCACGTCAACTCTGTTCACCATCAACAGGACCAAGTCACCTTCCCTTTCAAGTGGACATGGCGCGACGTCTCCATCAAGGTGCAGAACATGCGTCACCAGTACCTGGGTGTGAAGCAGAAGATCCGGGTCTCCAAGGACGAGTTCAATTGGAAAGACGGGGAGAACCACTGGGAGAATTTCTTGAAGTACAAGGAGGTTTTCGGCGATGTGGAACTTGATACCAAGGGGAAGCGCATGAGTGAGAATATCGACGTTTTTGGGGATTGTGGGGATTTGGGGTTTGGGATTGGCTCTGAGGATTCGGAGGAGGAAGAAGAGGAAGAAGATGAAGCGGAGGGTGATGATGATATTGATGATTCTGATGGGGGTGAGGTGGGTGAGGAAATTGCAGGCAGTGAAGGTGAATTTAGGGGTGAAATGGAAACTGGGGAGGTGGGTTTGGCTCGTATGAGGAAATTGAAGAAGGGATTTGGTGTTTATAGGAAATTGGGTTCGATTGGGGCACAAGTATTGGAATTGAGAGATGTGATGGTGAAGAGGGAAGAGAGGAGGAGAGAGAGGGAGTTTCGCAAAGAAAAGGTTGAGTTGGAGAGGGAGGTTAAGAGGAAAGAAGCTGAGTTTAAGAAAGAGAAGAGAAGGAGTGAGAGGGAGGAGTGGTTGGAGAATAGGGAATTGGAATTGGAAGAAAGGCAATTGACTTGGGCGAGAAGGGAATTTGAGAAGAGATTAAAATTGGAAAGAGAGCTCAACGAGGAGCGGCGGTGGAGGAAGAGGATGGAGGAGAAGATGGAGGAAGAGGAAATGGAGTGGAGGGAGAAGATGGTAGCATTGCAAATTGAGCATGAAAAGCAGATGATGCAGATGCATGCAGATGCTTGTCAGAACCAAATGCAGATTCTTGGGATCATGGCTAGACTTATTTGTCAGTTTTTTGGCTCAGCAAATGATGGATTGGGTGGTGGGTTGGGGGGGTTGCATCCTCAAGTGTTGCAGAATTTGCAGCATCCAGGTGGATTGGGGGACAATGGAAAACACGATGCCAATTCGCCTTCAGAATTTATTTAGTGTGTATCTTGAACTCTGTTATACACCCACTGTTAATTATGTTCAACTGGTCTTGTAAAGAGATGAAAGATGGATTCTATTTGTTGCTGTTTCATCTTCAGTGGAAATACTTTTCCAAAATCATGCAATCCTATATGTTGATTCTGATCTTTTGGACTAGTAAGAAGCTGCTGATTTCTGTTCTCTTTCACTTGTACCATCTTTTGTTCTTGTATGATATTTACATTTTCAGAAATTAAGTAAAAATATTCAACTTGGAAGCTGCTGAGTGCATTGGTAGTGATCAAAGTGGATTTATGTTTACCCTTTTATAGTGTTATTTTTTTGCTAATAAACAAGCCACTATACTTGTTCTGTGACAAACTGACAATGAATTGCAAAAAAGAACGAAAGTTGCTCAGTATATGGTAGAAAAGGAATAGAGAGTGAACACACTGAGCAAACGCAGATAAATTTAACTTATTGTTACTGCAAATGCTAAAATTCCCTATGAGCTGGAAGTTATTTCTTGATTCTGGATATAAAAGCAGATCATCACTGTTCTGAACCATTGGTCACAGTTCATGATGTGATTTTTTTCTAAGAATCTTGGTAGATCATGTTTCTGTTTCGTTTACTTTTTGTATGCTGCTTGGGATATTCTTTAATTCTTGTATCAAAGTTCATCTCTTATAAATTCTGCTGTTGATATTGCTAATAAGTTTTAAAATGATGGTAATGATTATTTTTTGTCCAAAACTAATGCAACATTTACTTTGAAAATTGAATGCCAATGGAAGTAGTGGCTGCTGTTGCAGGAGCTATTATCTAACTTATTTCATCATATAAAATGGACTTGGAAATAACCTCAAATGTTGTTGTTGTTGTATTTTTTTTTTTTTTTTCCAATTCTCAAGTTAGTGGGTTTATATTGCAGATCATCAAAAGCAGGTAATGTATCATTATACCTTGTTAATTGAGTTTGGGAAATGGAGTGATGTTTTAATTTTCACATTAAATATGTGTCGTACTATACTGTAACTTTGAAATGTTTGTTTGGATTCATACCCAGGCAGCAGTATTAGTGCAAGAGGATATTCCTACTTTATATTATTGTCTGTCATGTTTTCTTATTGAAATTGGTCATAAAGGCAAAAGGAAAAGTGAGTACAAATGAATAGTCTGGATCACCATAGCCATGCTAGTTGAAGCTATCAGACAAGGGACCTAGTTGAATTCAATTTGTTCAGCTTTCTCTGAGCCGTGTCATTCTATGCCAGGTACGATGACATTCAGTAACTCTCCCCACTTTGCGGGGAAAACTCCACTAGTTGCATGTGCAGTGACCTCAAGCTTTTAAGTGACTCAAGACTACAGATATGAAATTTGAAAATTGACTATGTCTTTTTTTTTTTTTATTTTGAGTTAAGCATCATCTTGAAAGATTGAGTTTACATTTTTTTGCCCTTTAAGTTTACCTCAATGTATAATGTTTGTTAGAAGGGTCAGGTGATGATGGCTGATCTTGAGCTGAAGAGACTGTAGGCAGTGATGATGAAACAGGCGCAGGAGCAATAGCCATGTCTGGTAAGCAAGTACGTTGAGTATAGACCTGGGTAATTGGTGGACGTGGTGCCTCAGAAGTGTAGGTACGCACAAGGAATTCTGGGTCAGACTCAAATGATGGGGCAGATCAGGGCACTGTTATCCTGCCTAAAGCCTAGGCCCAATTACATCTATCCCTTCTAACAATGTTTGTATGGGATTGTTTGTTATATCTTATATTTAAAATGTGTTCATAATTAAAAAAGAAAGAGTTTGCTGCTGCAATTATCACCTTCTGATAACAGCACTGTAAGCTAAAGTTCAAGAACTTAACTCCAAATATGCTTACAACTTATATATTTGAGAATTAATGTTTGAAATGTGCGAACTATTCATAGCATTGTTGCTATTGAGGTGTGTCTTGGGTGGTAGGAAGATGGTGGAGATGACTATGAGAAAAACTTTTACTTTTTTATTTAGAGTTGCAAATTTACTTGGTAGTTGTCTTGATCTCAGGTTTCCCATGTTGGATAAGTGGTCAAGTCCTTAACTGAGCTTGATGAGAGTAATTAGAGTCTACTTGGTTCAATGAGGCCAACCCTTTAAACAGATATATGCTGTCTTTCACTATGACTTATAGAAGAATTGACAACATTATTAATGGATTTGATTTTTATTACTCTCAAGTCAAGATACTATCATGTTTCTTGGTAGTGAATGTTTAGGTATACTTATTATTGATACAGCTTGCAACATGGAAGTCATTTGTGTCCTCATCTGATTGTTTAGTCTAGCTAAATTCACTAGAGAGCGTTCTTTTTTTTTATTTGTCAAAAAATATTCCTTCTAGTTCTAATATCTATAGTTCAGAAAATTTTCAAATATCTGTTGATGTATGTATCATTTGGAGTTCATCTTCATCCTTTCCAATATCTGCTTATCTATTCATAGTTTATTCAATTGTTTGTTTGTTCATTTATTTATTTATCTTTGATTATCAGTAAAGTCATACATAAATGCTTTATTGCTACCTGAATATGCATGGTCTTGTGACTGGTAATATAAGGTTAATTTTCTTTATCTTTCAAATGTTTGACTTCTTTGGTCAACTGTCCTGATTTAGGAGTAGATAATTTGTACATTTTCTATTGTATATTCCAATTTTCATTCCCTGTATAGAATTTTCGCCTCTTTTCAAGAGAAACTTCTTTGGGTGCTGGGTGCAATGAGCTTGCAATTTGATGATCGTTCACGTGTTTTAAATGATTAAAAAAATCAACTGCTGATAACATCTTCTAGAAGTCATAAATTAATATGCTTCTAGGCATGATAATAGAAAATATAAGGGTTCATCTATTGCCATCCTGTTAATTATATTTTTAATTTATGGAACCTTTCAATGGCTTCTAGATTGCAGATCTTCATCTTTGCCATTGAGGTTGAACTTGGACCGGTTGGAATTTGATTAAGGTTAGTATCATAGCCCATTGAAGTTTGACTTTCTCTTCGTTTGGATGACTTCCAGTTTATTTTCATATTGAACTTAGTTCTGAACTTCACCTACCACAGCAGATCCTCTAACAGTTTCCTTGACAATTTTGACCAAGTTGTTAGCTTTTGACATTTTCTATAGAGGTGCAACCTTAACATTATTGTTTTGATCAAACAACAAATTTAGACTCTTGCTAGAGATAATTTTCCTTAAATCAATCCTAAGCCAATAGTAAATTATTATATCTGTTGCATCTTATCTAGCCGCTGTTGTATTTGTCACATGTCGTGTTATGGAGCTGGAAAATATATTTGGATTAAACTTGAACTCTTTTGGAAATTTAATTTGGATGCTTGACATCTGGACATGATGTTATATGTATCTCGATTATTGCTAAATAATTTTGTTCAGCTCTATTGCAGGGAAGGAACAGATTCCTCATCTTATTTTCTTTCTTGCCAAACGATGTGGGGATTTCTTGAACCCTGCAATTTGTTAACTGTTAAACTTGTCACTTCAGAGAATGAAAATAGAATAGAACCTGACTTTCTTAGAAATTTTCCTTTCTGTTGCTTATTTAAAAGAAGTGCTATTGTATGAGATAGTCTGTGTGACTGATTGTGCTTTTGAATAGGGAAAAGCTTTCAAGATTCAGACTTCTTTCACTTAATCAACCTTAGTGTGATCTAGCTCATTTCCCCACTTCTTGGAGGAAGCAATATGAGTGAACCTCAAATGGACTTAATTTCCCTGTGCACTTGCTATGTGTGTGTTTAAAAAATCTTACTTAGCTATATCGCAACTATTAACAGTTCTCACTGTTGAATGGGATGGATGTCTGCACAGGATTTGAGTTTTACCTTTGAACATTATCTAAAAGTCAAGGCTGTGCATGTTAGAAGTGAAATAAGAACTGAACAAATGGCATTGTATGCCAGCATAAACCATGTTTAGATGCATAGTCAATCTTCTCTCACCCCTTCTACATTTTTCATTTTTAAACCTATTTGGAAATCCTTATGTCACATTTCAGAAGGGGCAAATGGGCCGGCATGGGACATGTAGGCACTCCGAGCCAACTGTTATTCCAAGAAAGGGCCATTTACTTATCAAACAGGACATAGTCAATCTTCTCTCACCCCTTCTACATTTTTCATTTTTAAACCTGTTAGGAAATCTTTATGTCACATTTCAGAAGGGGAAAATGGGCCGGCTTGGGAAATGTAGGCACTCAGAGCCAACTGTTATTCCAAGAAAGGGCCATTTACTTATCAAACAGGAAACCTGCTGGTATGTATGTGTTGACAATTGTTCAGTTTCAGTTGAGTCTTCTGGTGTGCTGCTTGTCCTTAAGGTGAGCGGTCATTCATGTCGGTCAACACTCACATGCCTACAATGATTCACGGCTTGGAATTGGGAGATATTGTAGATGTGTGAAAAGTCTGAAGAAAGCTAAGACTGTTAGATGATAGTGTCTCCAACCAACCAGTCCAAATGAAATTATAAAATTTAATACATCTAATAGTCTATAATATTTTTTGAAAAAATTTTATAAAAATTTATTTGTGAAAACATCTTTTCCTATGAAAAAATACACGATCAATGAATGGTTAAAATAAAAAGTAAAGGGAAGTAGGTTGTTTTTGTTTTTTAATAGAACCTAAGAGTTCTTACAAAAACTTTTTATGACCAGATGACTCAAAAGTGGGAATTCTTAGGCATGAGAGGACAAAAAAAGGATCCAGAAGCTCGGCCTTCATAACATTGTTGCTGCACAGAAAAGGATTTTGTAATCTCCCTTAGAAACTGACAACCCCGAAAGATAAGAATTTCAAAAACTTATGTTTGAAGTAAAGGAAAATTAATTGCAAACGTGGAGAGGGCATGCTGGAGCCTCTGCTTCCCTGTTACCATATTTTGGTTGATTAGATATAAAACGCTTTAATTAAAAACTAAACTATCCCTTACATCAGCCTCTGAAACAATTATTGGAGAAGAAAACTGGCAGTTGGGCTCAGAGAGGTGGGAAATGTGAAAATTTAAGAAAGTTTTTTTTTTAATTTTTTATTAATAATTATCTACTTACGTTATTAAAAAAATATATAATATGTACTTTAGAACAGCTGAATTTTAAATTTTTTTTAATTTTTTAAGAGTATTTTCTGTATTGAAAATATTAAAATAGGTAAATTTTTTTTATACATAAAATCTGAATTAAATCCAAAACAGCTTAAGGTGCCCAAATCTTTACCATTTGAATCAACCATGTTAATAAATTAATTAGATTCCAATGTACATAAAAAAAAAATTATTAGGCTGATTTTGTTTTGAGATTTACAAAATTTAGCCACCACTTTTAATTTCGTAAGTTACAATGATAGCCCATCTTCCAGTTTTCTTTTTATTTTTCAAACATATATACCTTCATTCAACATTCATACATATATTATTTGCATAAATAATGACAATGGAGATCTTTATATAATTTGAAATTATAGTGCGTTTATTCATATATTTTATAAATTTTAAGGTGGTATCAACAACTATCAAGTTCAATTTATTCAAGATCAGATATGCAGTTCTGTTTAGCTTAGCAGGAAAGAGAAAGATGAGGACAAAAGTTTGCATTTTATAATTTGAGTGGAGTTGGTGAGGGATCTTCGAGCTAGTTGAAAGTAATGTCCCATCCATCTCCCTAACCAAAAATTAAGACGTTTTTGTCAAATAGCTCGATGAGATGTTTTCTTAATTTCACCGAAAGAAAAACAAAAACTTAAAAATTGTGATTTGGAGGTAAATAAATTATAGTAAACTAATAATAATAAATGTATACATAAATTCTATATAAAAACTGTATACATTTTAATATTTTTACTCTATTTTTTTCTCCGCGTATAAAATTTGTTACTGCACTTAAGAAGAATGTATGCTTCCTTGTGTGCAAGTAATATATTTTTATTTAATACTGAATTTAGCCCAAATTAAAACATAAGAACTTTTATAGAAGTTATATGTAAAATTATGTACAAGGGATGAGGATTGTTTAACTCTATTATATTGAATTTAAGGTAATAATACATGTATATGTAATTTGTGTTTTTGTTCGTATGTTACATAAAGACTATGCATTACGGTAATAACAATAATTTATATCTATTTAAATAAAAAGTAGAATGTCAATCTAAAGGGAGATTAAAATAAAAATAATATTATAAATTATATATAATAAATATTATATTAATAATAATTTACTAACTTAATTATGACCTAATATGTAAAAAATGTTATTACAACGTAAAAATGTAACAATAAAATGAATGACTAATTCTATTAAAATCTTATTACTAATATTAATATACTTGCTGAAAGATTGATTCGGCTTAAATTTATGAAATAAAAATATTAAATATATAATATATTTATTAATAAAATATATTTAATATGAATAAATAAAAAAGAATATAATAATTTGTTTATTATTATAATATATGAAGGATTGAAAATTTTCTTTCTTTCTCTCCATTAAATTTATTTCTTTCTAGTAAAATTTATCTATTTCTTTTTTTTATAATTTTTATCTTTTTTTTATCTCTCTGTTTATATATATTTATTAATTTTTAATTTATTTCTTTGCATATGTGTGAGCCACACGTACATATAATATCTCCGCTTTTAAGTTGCAGTGACTTTTGTGTCTATGTATCTCTCTTCTTTTCATCTTTTTACTTATTGAAAATTACTGTGTAATTTTTTTAAAATAATATAAATATATATGGCGTAATTAGACATAAACAAAAAACTACAAGTAATACAGTTAAACGAAGAGAGATAATTAGTTAAAAAATCATATAATAGAAAACACATGAATATTTTAATGAGTTTTACTGTTTTTTAAAAGTATTATTTTGTATTTTAAAATCTATAAAGACTTAATTGCCCAATAGTCATGTAACTTAAATCATTAAAAAATTTCGATATTATTAAGGAATAATTTTTTTGATAAAAATAAATTTTTTAATAAATTATTTGTTAAAAATTTATGGATAAATTTATAATTTTTATATAAAAGTTTATTTTTAATAATATTAAAATTTCTTATAATAAATAAACATATTTTGATGAATTACTGATTTCATTGATGATTTAAAATCTATCTCGTACTCTCCCTTCAATTTTGAAAATTTACAAAAACGTATTGCCACCTTAATAAGCAGAATTGGAAATGGAGAATTTTTTGCACTAAAAAGAAATGGAGAATTTGGTAGGTTAATTTAAAAGGTAAAAGAATGGACTTAATCAGATATATATATATATATATATCCACTAAATGTTTGTTCAAAAAATCTTACAAAAACTAATGTAAGGTGTTATATTTTGAACCTCACAATAAATTTGATGATATAAATTTTTTAATTAAAATTTTTATAAAATTTAATTTGTAAAAATAAAAAAATATATAAAAAGAAAACTATATGTTATCCAATGAAAAACTTCTATCCCATAGGATTACCAAATTCACATAAAACAGTTCTATGATCATCTGATTAATGAATTCTACAATTTAATCTTAAAATTTAATAAATTTAATTTTTCAAATTTTTAAATAAAAATTTAATAAAATTTTATTTATAAAAATAACAAAAATTCTAGTGTCATAAGAGTGGCCTTGGGGGAGTTGCAAACAGCACCAATAATAGAGGAAACAATAATCCTAATTGATTCTATTTCAAGAAAGTAATTATAAACTCAAATTCTCAAAACCCCCCAAAGACTTGAGCTTAGCACAGAAATGGTTCACATGTGCATCTACTTTGTTTTGCATGCAAACAGTAACTTTCATGCAAAATCCTGTTTCTTTCTGGCCATTCATGATCGTTGCAGTTAACTTCTTTGACAAAAAATTTTGGGAATCCCATGAAAATTCTCCATAGACAATCATTCAGATCTCTGAAGATCACAGGCAGATACCATTTCTGAAAATTATTATTTATGACAAATGACCAGTAACCATTGCTTAAGAGTCTAAAAGTGCTTCTCACCCTTTGAAAGTGACATTTACTTAACAGTAAGCAATGGAACACGAAGACCACCGGATTATATATAAGAAAATCCTTTAAGGAGAAAAAAAAAATCTAACGGGATTGATTCAGTTGTTAAAATTCAAAATACATATAAATTTTAGATTTGAATCTCCTTCTTAACAATCATTTTTAATAAATGATTTATAACTATAAGTCTGGGTTATTACAGGCCTTGACCTCAAAAAATAATCTCTCATCAGTCTAAACTTAACTCAAGAAGAATGAAGTAAAAACTCTGCATAGGACTGAATGCCCCACCTACACAGCCAAAACCACCGGTCCAAGTCAACCGACTCCTTCGCTGGCATATATCTACCCCATCTTGTGCCTTCCGCTAGGGCTTCCACTCTCTCTCATCTCTCTGCCTATTGTTTTCTTTGGCTTTTGTTTCTCAATTTATGTGCCACAAACAGCAGCACAGAGAGGGAAAGAACCAAATCTGCAGGTATGAGAAAACCTTGCTGTGACAAAGAAGGCACCAACAAGGGGGCATGGTCCAAGCAAGAAGATCAAAAGCTCATAGATTACATCCGAACTCATGGTGAAGGCTGTTGGCGTTCTCTTCCCAAGGCTGCAGGTTTGTGATAATCTATAATGGACTACAAAATAGAACTCCTATAACAACTTCTCTTTTTCCTTGCTTTTTATAAGAATGGAACCCAAGATCTCTACTCAAATTCCACCATTATTCATTGACTTCTTGAGCTATTCAAATACTAACAAAATTGCATTTGGGTATCAGGACTGCATCGTTGTGGCAAAAGTTGCAGATTGAGATGGATAAACTATTTAAGACCAGACATCAAACGTGGAAACTTTGCCCAAGATGAAGAGGACCTTATAATTAAACTTCATGCCCTCCTTGGCAACCGGTAACCTACTATTTTCTCCTTGATTCTATTATTTTCATAATTTTAATTTTATTTAATTCTTATAATACAAATTCAAAATCATTAAATCTATTAAATTTTACATACTAAACTGTAAGATTTATCAGATTAACATATTGCATCACTTAAATTTGAGGAAGGTGTGACAAATATGATGTAAAAAGAATATTTTTCTTTTCTCTTTGGGATATAATTTAACTAGTAAAATGAAAAAAAAAAAGTCAAATGGATGGAAAAAGGAAAAAAAAATTAAATGAGTGCCATCCAATGTGTAAATGAGTTTTTTTTTTGTGAATTTAGGTGGTCATTAATAGCTGGAAGATTGCCGGGACGCACAGACAATGAGGTGAAGAATTATTGGAATTCTCACATCCGCAGAAAGCTGATGAAGATGGGAATTGATCCAAATAACCATAAGCTACACCAAAGTTTTCCTCGTCCTCAAGCCCCACAGCCTAATTCTGGGGATGCATCATCTTCTGGGTCAATGAACAAGGAGCATAATAAACCCTTCAAATCCATCAATAGTGACAGGGTTTCGGATACACAGAGCTGTCTTGAAGAAGAAACTATGGGTTCTTCATCCCACTTGAATCTTGACCTAACCATTGCTTTCCCTTCTCCTAGATCACTTGCTCTTGTTGAGAGTGAAGACAAACCCAAACTAAATTCAGAATCTACCAAGACAAAGGATGTGGATAGTGAATCAGCTCCTGCCCTTCTTCTATTTACATAGCTGGTTATATGTGTTATCGCTAAATTTATAGAGTCAATTGTTTAGATTTCTAATTAATAGCACTTCAAGTGCCTGCTTGGATATATAAATCTCAGAGAAAAGCTGATCTTACAGTTGATGTGGGAACAAAATGCTTAAGTCTGGTTTAGGAACAAATGTTGGATAAGGTAGATTTTAGAGTTCAGTTCATAGTATATTGTAAATTTAATGATTTAAATTCTGTAAAGTGAAAATTGTATAAAAATAAAAATATAATAATAAAGAGACAATAAATCTTAAGCACCAAATCTGGTACTACAAGGAGAAGTGCATGGATGAAAAATTTTTATCATTATACCTAGGCCGTGCCATAGCACACAGCATTTTGTAACCAAATTGGAGGCAACTGAAGAAATGTGACCTTTTATTATGTCATGAGTTTGAGAGGTATGTCTTGTTAATTTGATGTATAGCTTAATTAGCATTTATATAATAAGGAAAGCTGAGTATAGTGGCTATTCCATTAAATACTTCAGAGATCAGATTCTTGTTATTCGTAAATGGCAATGAAGTGCCCTTTATGCAGAGGCCGGAAGGGCCACCTACTTTTCATGTTCCTTCAACACACTCCTTAACTATTTCTAGGCAAGGCTACTTCAGCAAAGAGGATTTTTTTTTTTTTAAACTATTTCTATGTAAGGATTTCTTATCACTGCAAACTGTGGGTTTAATATTGCTCTTTTCAGCTGAGTCCTTTAGATTGAAATTTTTTTTTTAAAGTATAAGATATACTTTATAAGATAAAATGTAGAATGGATCATTATTATAAAAAATTAATATAGTATAAATTTTTATAAAATATAAACGAATAATAATTTATAAATTTAAAATAATCCACTTTTTAAATTTTTCCTTCATAATTATTCCCTGTTTCTTTATAAAATAAAATGCACTCTCAATTTTAAAGTAGCCAAATTCAAGCCATCAACATGTGCTAACTCCATGATGGCTGGAACTGGCCGTTGCAATTTCCAACAAATTTATTTATTTATCAATAAATCTACTATATGGCACCAACAACTTGTCAACTTGGGCTACTTTTGCAATTGGCAACATGGTGACACGAGTTTAAGACAATTTGCACATGATTTATAGGGTAAAGTTGCTTCCTCAAAATATGGTACATAAAAATTTAATAAATATTTGTGTGAGTTGTTAAATTTGGTTCCACAATTCAGTATATTTCATGATTTAGATTATTTTAAGTAAGATTTTTGTAAAATTTGATTTGTAAAAATAGACTCTGATTTAAATATGTTATATGTATGAACTTGAAAAATTTTCACAAGCAAAGCCTCATCGTGTAAAAACTATCTAAATTACTAATATTGTGCATTAATTTTGACATTAATTTCTTATGATAGTTTGAAAATAAAATTGAAAAAAAAAAAGAACCGAACTAACTTGTGACACAGAAGAATAGTGCTTGAACCATGTTTCCACTTTTCTCTTTGATAATCTTTTTCCAATAGAAGTGTAGCGAGCAATGCATAAATACAGATAAAGTTGTCCACAATTTCTATCGTATTTGATATTTGATTAACTATATAAATAGGAGACTTGTAAATATTTATTTTTTTATAGCTCATAATTCCAACCAATCCAACATTTAGAGACTCAGTGTGAATTTATAAAATTAATAAAGTGTTAATATAGTGAAAGCTAATTATATTTCAAAAAATTTTAAAATAATTTATTAATACAAATTTAAATTTGAAATTGCTCATATTAGAATGGGTATACCATTAAACAACTCCTATTTTAAAAGATATTAATTTTCTATCCTAAGAGTAAAATAATACCTTCACCAAAATTTAAAAAAATGGGAATTCATGAGTTAAAATTACATGTGGTTAAAACTTTTTTTAGGGAAGATTTTATGGTTACAAAAACTACTATTGGTGATTTCTTTGGGAAAATTCATAGAATGTTAGTTGTTGCACCTAGTGCCACAAAAAGTCATTTGAAAGTGTGTTATGGGACTATTCTTTTTCCTTATGTGACTTGGCATTCACTCTAGTGGTAATAAGTATAAATCGTTTTGTACCAAAAAAAAAATGTATAAATTGTTTGCAGTAAGCTTAAATCTTCAATATATAATATGTGCCAACCTTGTGAGGTTACTTTCACCAGCAAAGCAGGCAATATTTCATGTAGATGTAAGACTATCCACATCAGCAAGCACAAACCCTAACTAGCTACAATATGATTGTATTAACTATTTAATAATGATTATATTGTAGAAAAATATTTCCAGAATATAAAGTGTGAGACTGCATATATTCATTTTTTTTAAACATTACTAGATTTTAATTTTTGCTGAAACTTAGAATTAAATGATTTTACCTATCCTAATAAGGATGACTTTTAATATTTAAACTCAGATATTCAACTTAAATCCCAACTTAAGACGCAATCATTTTTTGCTATACTAACACCTTATTAGTCACTAATTTGTGTAAAATAATGTTAAAGTTACACACTTATATTTACATATTTTTTACAAATCATCATTTGACACTGGTATTTTATGGGTTTCAAAATTTTGCATTATTTGACACTGATATTTTATAAGCATTTGTACAAAGTATGTATATATAATATTCTTCTTGCATATGCTTTCAATGGAACTTAATTTACGGTCAAATAGGGGTTGCTAAATTGAATTGAAAAGTTGTGTATTTATTATTATTTAATAAAATTCTAAGGAATTATTATTATTATTATTAATTGCCAAAACATAAATTTACTGAATGATATTAACATGCTGATTATAGAAACACATCAATTAATCACTCAAATTAGATTACTGTTGATAATTGCAGAACAGATTGCAAGAAAAATAGTAAACGTCCAGAGAATTTAGCTTCAATTGCATTAATTAGCTTCGAAAGACACCAAACAAATAATTAGCGTACAATTTCTCTGGGTCGAGTAATAGCAAAAGGGATTGTCGAGTTCAGATATATTGCACGCAAGGTGGGTTTAGTACTAAGTGTAAGGACACAAATCAGTTTTGGTATTTGTACCTAAAAGAAAAGAACCAATTTTGTTATTTTTATAAATTAGATTTTATTAGTTATCTAGTTAAAAAAATTTGTATGATTAAATTTATTATATCTTGTTAAACTATAAGATTTAATAAATTAACATATTGTAAAAAATATTTATGAGTATTTAGTATAAAAAATTTTGTAAGAGTCAGATTTTGGAACACAAATTGCCATAAGATACAATTACCAATGATCCCTCATTAGTAGGGTACACTCCATCAGTGGAAAGCAACTCTGTAAGGGCTTCCCATAGCGTCACAAATGAATCACATAATAAGCCGAAAGAGTGGTTGAAACCATCGGTGTCATCAAGAACATTCAATTTGGATTAAGATGTCAAATTTGTTCAACTCCAGTTATATTCTGATTCTTCCTTTGCATCCCCGAGAAACTGATGAAGTTTTAGCCAATAGAGGAAGGGTACCACAACACATTTAGATATGGCTAACACCTTGACTAAGTCATATACGGATTTACCACAGTGTACGTACGTCATTCCTTGAACAGATAGATATCTTTCAAAGTTATCGTAAGTACGTGTTGGGGCAACTACCATTCAATCTGCATGTTCATGACATCTAATATTGGATAGTGGTCCCAGAAGGAAGTAGGACGCTAGTAGAAGAGCCAACAAACAATCAGCATTTGGAATATATATAGAATTGCTGGGTATAATGGATCCACCTACTGCACACAGACCTCTCATTTTCTTCCTTGCTCCTCCGTGATAAATATCTGTCATAATTTTCTGTATTTATTTCCTTCTCCTTTGTTCTCCTAGTGTCCTCTGTAGAGGGTAGAGGGCCATTTCTGCTGCATAAACGTGTTCTTTTCAGTATTTTTAATTTTTACGGTACAATGAAGAGTTTAAGCTGTGTGGAAGCTGTTCCCACGCAATAGCTCCATACAATTCTCACAATAAATTTAATGATTTACATTCTATCAAATGAAAATAAAGACATCAAAATAGGGGGCTGTTTCTATTATGTGCAATATGTCGTTTAAGATCTGGTGAGGGCTGGAGGTGAAAGAATACCGGCCCTCCTCCCCAGTTTTTATTCTTTCTTTGAACTGAAGCATTGCTGCTCATGTGCACTTGGGGTTGTTAATGTGGGTGGATAAAGTAGTTGTTGCAAACAACCAAATTCTTGTAAACCCTGTTTTCAGCGGTGGTTCTTAGCATACTCAAAACCCAACTACTAGTCAATAGAGTCGTTATATATATTGTAGGCTACTAGTAGTAGTTTAGCAAGGGTGTGTCTAAGTTCAAGAGTTCATCATTCTTTAAGATTAGAATTGCATTATTGCAGAGACTAATGACACAAATTTCTGTCAGATGTTTAATACAGCTTTGTGGACAAAATTGAGTCCTCGATAAGATTTTGATGCTTTTAGTATTAGTTTTGGATTCACTAACTTTTATATTTGACTTTCTTTTTTTTTTTTTATCTATTTTACGTTTAAATTTAATCCCCATGTGCCTCAATATTTTTTTTTTACTCAATTCTATTTCTCTCTTAATGCATTGTCTGACTTCCTGAATGCAAATTAGGTAATCTCATTCTCTTTCTAGTTTGTATTTTAATATATTTTCTACGTTTTTCTCTCACTTAGTTTTATAATTATCTCTCTTATTACATGTGTTATAATTCACACGGCACGGATTGCAACCTAAATAGGCCTTTCTCATAGTGTCACAAATTAATAAAGGGATGATTCTTAATCGCTTGGTAAAATCATCTTCGCTAATCACATGGAGGTTGCTTGCCACAAGGGATGAGATGCGTTTCTACACCTCGGGTTGTTTGGAATTCTTGACCCGTTTCGATATAAAAAAAAATAGTGTGACTCGCTTAAATTACACTCTTCGGCTCGATTGACTTCCCACTTCCTAGTCCAACACGTTGTCAGACTAATACGAAGTCAAAATCAAATCACGAGAAACATTTTATTTATGGAGGTGGAAATTCTACAAAACATAACAAAGAAAGGAATAAGGTGTGTAGGAGTTATGAAATTTTTACAAAATGATTCATGGGTTATTTATTTTATAATTTAATCTGTAAAATATAATAAATTTTTTAAAAATTTTAATTTAAGAGAATAAAAAATTATAATGAAAATGCAATTTTATATTATTAGGTGCGTTTAGGTAGTTAAAAAGAATTTGAACAGTTTACAGAAAATCGTAAATTACAATCTCCGTACCGTCATATATAAAAAGGAGAGAGAAATGCATTTCCCACGCACATTTCTTGTTTTCCTTGCAAATTAATTATACCTATTTCTGTTTTGTTCTCCTTGTGTGGCTTCACATATTCTTCTCGAGGTATCAGGATTGGCATATTCTGACTTCGTCTTCCTGTTCTAGATGATTTTGGGCATACTCTAACTTCGTCTACCTATTCTAGATCTATTTACTTAAGTTTCAAGGCAAGTTAATTAGCAAATGATGTGTATTAAGTTAGTGAATTGATAGAGGGATTTGTTTTTAATTAGGCGTGCATTTATAGAAGACATCAGGTTTAAATAGTATTTAGCAATTAGGAATGCTAATGGGGTGGCCTCTATTGGGTATGGGACCAATTTGGTAACTATGAGGGAGAGAATTCAAATCCGTGAATCTCAGCTTCTCCCTCACCTTACCCCATTCTCATTTAGACGTTATCCCATTGAACCCTACCCCTTTTCACGTGCTTGGCTACCCATTAAAGACGGTTGAAGAGACAAACAATTTTAAATTTTAAAAAATGAGATATATTATTGTTAGGTTCGTTTATTTATAATTGAATTATGTTGATGAGGTATTCAAAATAAAGAAAAAATGCAGAAAAGCAAGAAGTAATTTTTTTTTTTTAAAATTTGAGCCGCAGCAGAGACGTGACTCAATTTGTATGTCTAATGGCGTGAAAATAAAATTTTCCTTAAAAAATAGTATATTGAAATTGATTAGGCTTTGGGCACAATTTAGGGCATGTGCCATAATCATTTAATTAAGCAACCAGGTTTTGAATTTGGACGCAATCTGACCCAAACAATACGCCCTCATAAGGAAAGACTCTTTAAATATTTTTCTGCTTAATAAAGACTTTGATTATCAAATATATTACAACGTTCCACGACATTATTTCTTATATTCAACAATGTGATTTATTTTATTTTATTTTGGATATTCCATTCAAGCTTATTGATGTATTGGGCTTTAATACAAAGCTTAAACTTCGTCATTTGGACCCTTTCCTCAGGCCCAGAGCTTGCCTGTCCCTCTTTGAAGATGAAGCTTAAACTCTCAAGAAATGATAATCTCATTCCTTCACAATAAAAGGTGTTCAAAAAAATTTTAAAAAAAATCAAAAGAATATATTATCTCCATATTTATAGTGAAAATAAGCCATGGGTTGGGATGGGATTGGGGAGTAGGGTTGGGCAAATTCCTGGCTAAACTGAGTCAACCCGAATGAAACACTGAAAAAATGCTTACTGGGTAAGAACGGGTCAACCAAAATATGTATGGGTTGAATGCTTGGGCTAACATGGTTTAATACCAATGGGTCCGAGTTTGGTTACCCAAACCTAGGACAACCTGTGGCAACTTGAAGGATTCCCAAACTGACCAACCCGCCCCGCCCCACCCCAACCTAACTCACCTAATAGCATTTCTCCACTCATCAACCCATGTGAACCCGATCTTCTCGGTTTGTAGACAGTTTAGGACTTTTTTCACCTAATCAACCTTAACTTGCCCAAAGCCACCCCTATTGGGGAGTATGCAAGTTGAGATGACGGATTAATTAAGGATAAGAGAAGCAATTGGATTTAGGAAAATGTTTGCTGCACGTATAAGGAGGTACACATAGACGTGGCAAAATAGGTCTAACTTGCTAGTCATACCCTCAGCATAAGGTGCAGGACAGGTCGGTACATATATAGTCCAAAAAAAATATAGGTAATTTGGACCAACCTATTTAACTCGCGGATCAAAAGAAGTTTGGGGCAGGCCAACTCACGTAGTTTTAAACCTACGTTGCCCAAGATAAAAAATGACATAGTTTTGATCTAGGATTTTCAACTTTACCCAGGGGCCTCAACTCACCTCCCTTAGTCTCTCCTCACGCGGCTACTCGTTCTCTCAATTCCTCATCATCTCTGTCACTCTGATTCTCTTGTCTTATTCATCCCTCCATGCTCTAGGCTTTTCACTGCCAGCACCTGCATTCATCTGTTCATTCCTCAGTTAATATTTCTATTATCTACTATTTTCCCTTTGAAATTGTTTAGGTTTTCATTTCTAATATTTTTGGGGTTTAGAAGGTTGCAGTTCGCAAAGGAAGGGAGCTGTTCTTCCTATTAAGAACAGAGGTGATATTTATAAGCAATTAGGTGAACCTTACTACTAGTTTTAGTCCTCTTTTCTTTTCTTTTTTTTCTTTTAGGTTGGGCCGCTATTAAGGAGTAAGCATTTGAACTCTCGGTGTCTGCACGATGATGCAGGGCACGCATTTGTTGTGAAAATTATTGGAGGCTGATAGGACAGATTTCATATTTTACAATAGTTGATATGTGGAATGTCTTTTGACAATCATGTACAATTAAAAGAATGCTAATTTTCTGCTTTGGAATAGATATTTGAAATTGTCCTTGCAGAATATGCATTACAGATTATTTCAGATTGACTTTTAGATCAATTCAATGGTTAATTTGTAAAGCCTTTTTTTAGTACTAGAGGTATTGCATTATTTTTAATCTTGCTTGAGTAACCGAAGTTATTTCTTCCTCTTAATATGTTTCATTGATGGTTTGGTTTTATGACTGGTTATGCTAAGAAACACATACATTTCTTTGGTTTCTGACTACGAAGATCTTGAATTAGAAGACTGTACAACAAATTTTTATTCATCTATTTATTTTTGTTGTTTGTCTTGCTGGGGTAGAAATTACATGGTGTAAATGGAATGGTTATACCAAGGCAGGTAGAGCCTGTTGGGGTGCACAATTACACATTATGATAATGAATGAGCTTGGAAAATTTATATGCTTTGGTACTTGGTCTTAGACCAGAGAACAGGAGGTCTAATTTATATGCTTTGGCACTCAGTTAGTGCCTATATATAGGATCCTGAACGAATATATTTTTGTTGAAGCATTAAACTTTCACTATTTTTAATCAACTTTGTTTCAAAAGGGCTATTGCTAATCATTCTTGAAGCACCAAAGAAATGGTTTCATTTCATGATCAACCTTACATAAATTAAAAATAGTAGGCTAATTATTATAAGCATGAAATAAACAAATCTCCTTTTATCGTAAATTTATTTTTTAAAAAAAATTAAATTTTAGTTATGTGAATTGATTCACATAATCCCCATACACACTACAGAGTAGGATGAGCTGAGTTTTTTTTAATTCACAAAAATTATAAACTGACTTGCCCTTCCTCAATTAAGTGTAGGTTTACGTGGGGTGGGCCACCCACGTTGATAGTACTACATACAATTCCTGTGTAGAAATAAATTTATTTTTAAAAAAAAAAATAAAGTAAGAGATTGTATACAAAGTATACAAAATTTGTTTATAGTAATAACACTACTCCTTAATTTGTATAAGGGCACGTAGGCAAAAATTATTATGTGCAGTAGATATTGGAACGTTATTGGTTAGTTTGCAACAAGTGGTTTCATTTTGGCAAGTGCACGCAATCAAATATATAATTAAACAAGTCATTTTTTTTAAACTTAAAATATTTTTCAATTAGTAATTAAAAATTAACCCCTTTCTAAGCAAAAAAAATTATCAAAATAAATATAATTTCTCCTAACAAATTTTTTTTTATACATAATTTGAATCAAACTCAAAGTAACACATTTAAGAAACTCAACTATTTCCCAATAATGCTTAGCATCTTTAATCAAGTCCTCATCTTTAATCAAACAGTAATGATGATCATTTTGTTTAGATTTTTTTCTTTAAAAATTTTAAATTTTAATTCAAAAATTTTTATATAATAAATAATTATCTATATTCTTTCTGTTATATATATAATTAAACAAACTAAGTAATATTTATAAAACTGTGAGTATTAATTGACCCAATTATTAATGGCGCTCTCACTTGACTGACTCAAGTTGACCACCTATTCATTAACCTAATTAATTAATATTCAAAGTTCAAACCAAAATGAATCATAATTCTGGGATTCTGCTAAGATTCTGACACGATTTTGCTGCCCTTTACGTCGCGCGCCCGGAGTGTAATAAAAAAAATTATAAATTAAATTTTACTAAATATTTATTTAAAATTTAAAATTATCAAAATTATTAATTTTTATTAATTTTTTTTTATACGGATGTGAGATTTTTATTTCGCTCGAGGTTATGTGCAAAGTCAGTATTGGACAAATAATTCATAGGTAATCTCAGATCGACTCTCTGATACTGACATTCGGTATCAGCTTCAAAGAGGTGGAAAACGTGGAACGCCTCCATGGGTCATGTCCCAAAGAAAAGAAGCCTCCAGCCACCTTAGTCTTTATGGCCTAATCCATTTTGAAGTGGTTCCCAATCATGCTGCTATTGGCCTAATCTTGCCGACCAAGCCCTTCCGATCTTAAACGCAGCTCTTCCGCTTTTCTTGGACGAAGAAAACACTCAATTTTGTCTAATTTCGTTGAGTCGGACCATTAGTCAATATCATCATCACTCTTTAATTATCAATAAATAATATCAAAAACTAGATCACTTTTTGCGTGATAATTATAAATAAAGTGTGTATAATTAATATGATTTTTATAATCATTTTTTTATTTTAAAAATAAAATTTTATTTATAAAAATTTATATTATTAAATTTTATATTTTTATTTCACTGTAAATTTTGTAAAGTATTGATAAATTTTGTTTTGTGAGTTTATTTTTTGCTTTCTTAATTTGGGTATAGCATCGTTTGATGTGACAAGGATGCTTTGCCAGGCCTCACAATTTTTAATTCACAATCACCCTTTTGATCCCACCAATCTCAACTTTGTCACCCTTCTATCAATAGTTTATTTCTTGTTACAATTAAAAATACATAAAATTTTTTACAACAAGATAATAGTACAAGAGAGTTTCATATATTTAGCCAAATTTTCTTCAATTCACACATATTCCATAATTCAATTTTTATTTTATAAAACACATATAAATATATCAATAAAGTATTAATTTAATAAAAATATATTATTTTTAAATAAATTTTTAAAATATTTTATAAATTAAACTATAAGATGTAAAAATTTAATATTCATATTCATTACATGGGATGTAATTAAATCCTACCACGTAAGACTAGATTAAAAAGTTCGCGGAATTTATTTGTTGGTCATGTAACGTAATAACTTATTACAAAACAGTTTTATAATTTTCATAAATTAAATTTTATTAAATATTATTTTAAAAAAATTTTAAATTATTAAATTTATAAATATCACATACTAAATTGCGCCTCTTCGATTTTTTGAACAATACAGAAAAGACTAAGAAAGAAACCGTTACACCATTGTAACTAATAAATATGTGAATAGTCAGTCAACAAAAGCTTTCTCCAGAAAATAAAAGGTCAACTTGAAAAAGATGGTGTAAATAAGGTGCATCAAAGGCTCTACATTAAATAATAACTCATATTTTTGCAGATTAATAACCTTGGTAATTCTGTGGAAATTGCGTTAGGAATTAATGTATATACCATTATGATCTCTTTTTTCTTTTTTTAAATAAAAATATGACATGAAAAATTCAGATCTATAAAAATATCTTAACTCCTCAAAACTTCAAAAGCTAATGCCAATATGAGTCAAAATGATGTACTGGGCAATCTGACTGAAATATTTTCTCGAAATATTAAGTTATGTTTGGTTATCATAACAGACATGAAGGTATTAAACACCCTTACACATATTATATCTTGATATCTTAAACTCTTATTTGGCTCATCTGCACGCATTTTACACTTTAAAGTATAAAACTATGTCTATGCTCTAAAGAAACTCAATCAATCCCTTAAACTCAGATATAAAAATATGAAAATTTGAAGTTACTCATACTGATATGTATTTTTTATCAAATTAATGTTTTTGCATAAATTACGTATTCCAATGACAACAATAATTTATAACTATTTAATTAAAAAATTAAACCTTTTTATTATACTTATGCTAAATATGTATCTTTATACCAAATTATTACAAAACTCATAGGTAAATTTATTACTTTTGTTAAAATTATAATTTAATTTGTAAAATTTAATAAATTTATTAATTTAGATATTTTTTTAAGTGAGAATTTAGTAAAATTTTATTTTTAAAAATAACATAACTAATTAAGATTAAGAGAATCAATAAGACTTACCATAGTCACATGTGGGTACCGGACAATTCCCTCCAATTAATTATTAAGTGGAATGAAATTTTTATAAAATTAAAATTAATTATGAAATTTATTAAATTTTATAATTTAATTTATAATATTTAATAAATTTAAGCGTTAGTGGTTAGTGAGCAACAAGAAGTAGTGGTTTGGGCAGCTGCAGGCAATCAAACATATAAATTGGTCAAACTTAGTAAGTATTGGACAAAGTGTGTACTAATTGACCCAATTATTAATGGCGGTTTCACTTGGCTAAACTCAAGATGACGACCACGTTACTCATTGATCTAATTAGTGTTCAAAGTTCAAACCAAAATGAACCACATTTCTGGGATTTTGCTCAGATTTTGACGCTATTTTGCCGTCCTTTACGTCGCGTAATAAAAAACCTGCACGTTCTTCCAACATTAGGGCATTAACTGCCTTACTTAATTACAAAGGAAAACAACAATAATCTGTATTTGAAATTACAAACTGTCACGTGACAAATAAAAAAGAATTTCTAACTTGCGGTTATAATTTTTGAAGTTTACATTTTTAACTTTCGAACATTGTTTGGTTTAAAAGTTTTTATTTGTAGAGTTTAAGTTTTAAAGTTTATGATTTAGTATTTTAGATTTAAAGATTTGAGGTTTAATATGTAAGATTTAAAATTTTAAGATTTTAAGATTTAAAGATTTAGAATTTTAAAATTTTGAGGTTATGATTTAAGGTTTATAGTTTAAAGATGAGAATTTTTTTTGGTAAAATCTAAGATATGCTTTAGCTGATAGTTGAAAATTAATTTTTTTTAAGGTGGATAGATAGCTAAAGCGAGTATAATTTTTTTTAATAAAGCCTTTTTCATACATACAATCTAAATCGAACTTAAGACAATATATTTAAATAATTTAATTATTTATCAATTGTATCCGGCCTTGTTAGGAAGATTAGAATTATTTTAATTTTAATATTTAAAATTTAAGATTTAAATTTAAGAACTAAATTGAAAATAATTTATATTTTTAAAAAATTAATTAATAAAATTAAATTTATACATGACCAAATTAGATAAAATACTTCTTTTGAAAGATTATTTTATATTATTTTATTTATTTTTTAAAAAATAATTAAATTAAATATACGAAAAATTAAAATAAATATTGCTATAACCTTAAAGAACCATTATTTATGTTTTGTCAACATGTAAATGTATAGGGTTAGATATGGTCCAACTCTGGGTGCGTACCACTAATTATTATAGGTATAATTATAATATCATATAAAACATAATTTTGAGATATTTAAATTCAAAATATTAAAATATTAAACATTTTAATAAAAATTAATAATATATATTTAAAAACTTCACTAAAATATTTGATATTCAAATTATATAATTATAGATAACATATAGTATATACGTGCCCAACTAATAATGATGACAAGTGAAATTGAAGGCAATGTCAAGGATTAGGTTAAAGGTTGGTTCTATAGCCAGTAGTCCTCCCCACGTCCGTCAACTTTGATTGGTGCATATGTATATGTTTGATGCTTTTGTAAAAGTGAACTCGTTAAAGTAGTCGACAGTTGGTGAAACTTTGAATCTTGGAATGTTGAAAGAGGTCAATTGTTTTTGGCTAGCACATGCTTTCTGATCATGATATCTTATGTACACAACTCCACACAAGCTTGATGAGTGATCAGAAGCAAAAACCAAACCAGACCAGTGGCCATTAAAAAATGAAAATGATCTTCTATAATTAGACAGGCAAACTATATGGAAAGAAGGTAGCCTTGAGATACTAAACTAATACAAACTAGTTTGAAGTTGTTGATTTGTTATGTTTGACATATAAAATTTAATAAATTTAATATTTGATATTTTTTTAAAATAAAATTTAGTTTAATTTTATTTATAAAAATAATAAAATTATAATATCTATTGCAAAAATGAGGTCAACATCCATGCCGTCTTTTTACATATTTACATTAATTTGAATAGCAATACATATACATATATAATAATTTTGGTACATTCTCATATTTTTATTTTTATTTTTTTTAAAAATATATTTTAATATATGCAAACGACATGAATTATTTGTACGTGCATATATATAATTTCCTTTACATTCAATGTTACAATGGCATTCGTCGATGCATATTACATTTTTCTGAATGGGGAAAGCTTCTTAAATATGCAGACAACCGCTCTGCTTTTTCTTTATGGGTACCATCTTATTCTGCCATTCGTACTCATTTCTACCCACCAAAGGGGAGGTCAAAAAACTGAATCCACAGTCGGTTTTGAGGTTATGTGCAAAGTCAATAATGGGCAATATTTTTCATATGTAATCTCAGATCCGCTCTCTCTGACACTGACATCTAATATTGGTTCGAAAGAAATGGAATACCTATAAAGCCTCCAGCGGTCATGTCCCAAAAGAAAAGAAGCCACCTTAGTCTTTATGGCCTAATCCATTTTGAAAACGTTCCCAATAAAGCTGCTATTAGCCTACTCATACTGACCAACTTGAGTCGTATTTATTGTACAATATTTTATATATAAAAATACATAAAAATGCTTTTGAAGTAGTTCAAATATAATAAATAAATAAGTAAAAATTTAAAAAATTAACACCAAATTCACTTAGAAAATATGTTAATAAATTCTTTGTACACAAATTATTTTGCAAGCATAGTTACCCGCACCATGCTCTAAGTACTCATATTAAAAGCAGCTCTTTAGCTTTTCATGGACAGATTTTCGGGTAGCCCACCTCTTTTCTTAATTTGTTAATTAATACCATGCCCTAAGTTCTTAATTGTCAATTGACAATTACCCTCTTAACTCCACCAATTTTCTCAACTCCATCTCCATCTCCAATATAATTCTAAGGTTTCACACTACTTTTTACAGAAAATGAATAATCCATAGTTTAAAATCTTTGATTTCTATAGTTTTAAATAAATTTTAGAGAATAGTAATCAAAATCATTATTTATAATAAAATTTATTTATCTTGTTAATCACTCAAATTTATTTTCTCATTGTTTAATATCATTCTTGTAACCACAAGAAATTTAGATTGAGATTCTTCGCCTCAAAGTTAAAAGAATATTAAAAGAAGATAGATATAATATTAAAAAAAATAACAAAGTTAGATACAAATAATAAATACTAAAATAAAAAAAGTCTGAATAGAATTCTTAAGAAATTCAAATTCTTATTAAAATATATTTCATAAAATTTAATAAAAAATTAATTATTTTAAAAATTTAAACTGTTAAATAAAATATAAAAAATAATTATATATATTTTAATATATTTCTTTATACAAAAGGATATTTTAGACATAAATTATGAATAATTTTTAATTTTAAATAATAATAAAAATTAAATATTTAATTATTTAATCATCCATTTTTAATATCATATTAAAAAATTAACTATTATAAAATTTAAATTATTGAATAAAAATTCATCAATAATTTTATATATTATTTTTATATAAGATAATCTCTTACAAATGTTCACAAATTGACATGTATTCTATAATTTAATTTTTATTTTATTTTTATAAAATTTAGAATAACGTGTTTAAAGGATGTAGTCAATGTATCAATTATGCTAATGGTGACTTTTTCAAATAATACAAACACGTCCCTATATAAATACACCACCCATGCCAGCCTTTGCGCGAGAGAAAACACAAAGCTTTTAGCAAATCAAACCAAAGCAGAGAAATTTTGAAGCAATCAGAGATGGGCAACGCCGTTGGACGGAGTAAGAAGGCCAAGGTGATGAAGTTGGACGGAGAGACCTTCAAGTTGGAGACGCCAGCGAGAGTGAACGACGTCGTCAAGGGCTACCCAGGTCACGTACTCTTGGATTCCGAAGCAGTGAAGCACTTTGGGCTTCGAGCTAAGCCATTGGAACCCCACCACGAATTGATGCCCAAGAAAATCTACTTCTTAGTGGAGTTGCCGAAGGCTCAACCGGAGGAGGAGAAGCTCCCCAGGAGAGTTCGATCTAGTGGGATAAGAGGCATGAACGCCAAGGATAGGCTCGAGTTCTTGATGCTCTCGAAGAGGTCCGTCTCCGACATCTCTCTCGTTAAGCCACAGTCAAATCTGGCCGTAAATGGGCCTGGGCTGGATAATGTTCCTATGACAGTGAAAATGAGGTTGCCCAAGGCCCAATTGGATAAGTTGATGGAGGAGAGCCGCGACGGAACGGAGGTGGCGGAGAAGATCATTAATTTGTATATGGGGAATGCCGGCGAGGTTGGAGGTGGCACGGCGGAGGCCAAGGCGGAGCTTGGTGGCAAGAGGGAGGTTCACAAGTCACGAGCGCGAGGGGTATGTGTCACTTTCGATTATTATTAAATTGTTTATTTATAACATTATTTTAGTTTCGTATTCTTGAAAATTGTTCAAATTTTCAGCGGCTTGTTTGAATGTTTGCTTCATAAAAGTAGAGCAATTGCCGACTGCCCCGAGACTTGGGGTGTGCACATGGTCCTTTTCTCATAGATTTTGACCCCTAAAAAAGTAAGACTTTTTATAGAGGAAAACAAAAGAAAACAAAACTGAATGTCAACTTTTGACATTTTGCATTAAAATTCAAATGAAACACACTGGCAAAACATGAATCACATTAGAAATAAACTAAAAATAGCCACTGATTATGGATCATACTATTTTAGGAATAGGCGTTTGGAACTAGAAAATTAGAATTGAAACATGTACTTTTAGAATGGGTGGTGAGTTATTTTAAATCCCAGAGGTTAAAGGATCAATAATCTTCAGATTGAATTACTAAAAGATGTTTAGATTTTGGTATTTTTGAATTCGTTTCGAGTGGCAAAAGCATAATTCCGATATTCTTATTTTGGAGTTTAAAGTAAAAAATTAGTAAATAAAAAAGTGAGACACACAAATATAGAATGATATATATTCTTATTATTTTGCCTAATATCATCAAAGTCAAAATATGTTCACAATGAGGAGATCCAAACACTATAAAGTCGAAGCATTAGGCAAGGATGGATTTTGATTTCTTTACTTTTTTTTAGTAACTTTGGTAACTTTTTGTTTATTTCTTCATAATTTAATTTGTGAATGTCATCTTCTTTATTTTATTACTTTTTTCTATTCTAATTTTATATCTGTTTTTCTTCTATTACATACCTTAACTTCTTGTAGAAAATTAGAAGATCTGGCGCCGGCAAGTATTGCCCATTTTGCTAAGTTTCAGCCTGGTTTTGTAAAAGAACCTCTAGAGCAAAAGTTACCAATTTCTATTATATATATATATATATATATATATATATATATATATATTTTGTGTTTAATACTAGTTGTGGCTTCTGTATTATGATTAAGGGGTTATTGAAGACTTGACTGAGTATATTCAAACATTCATTTAGAGTTCAATGTTGGTCTAATTAAATTATGTTACATATATTTATAATGTGATGATATTATAAATACTGAAGACTTGACTGAGTACATATATTCAAGAACAGCTCAATGTTGAGGAGAAGAGTGCAAGAACAGTTCAATGTTACCCTGATTAAATTATGCTTACTGCAGTTTCCTAGTAATGAATCTTGTTTATTAATGTATTAATTGTTTTGTTTATTGAATCCAATGAATTTGCAGAAACGGGTGAGTTTTAGTCCAGTGGAGCAAGGAGAAATTCACGCAGAAGCAGCTGCTTGATAGTCAGTAGCAGACTAGCAGTGATTCCATTCTAGTGAAGAAATATTAGAAGTAGAAGCAATCTAGAGCAGCGGCAGCAGAAGCAGAAGCAGAAGCCTTTCTGTTTTGGTGCTTCTGAAGTTAGTATTGTAATTTTGAAATCTGTAGGATGTTTGAGGGCTTAGATACAGATTTGTAGCTATTACATCTGTAGAACTGAATAAATGGAAGCAAATGCTGCCTCGTTGCCTGACTTGGTTATTGCCGTTAGATGCCTGAGGTGGGTTATTGAAGGACCCATGAGAGTCAGGAACCAACCAGTCAAGAGCAGATGTAGAGGCATTCATTGCAATCATTTCGGGGTTATTTAGAGCAACACATTAAATACATCGGACTATCTGATCTGAAGTGATTCAATTTTCGTAAATTAAATTTCACACAAATTTTAATTCAATAAATTTAAGATTTTACATGGATTTTTTTGTGAACAACATTTATTGGATAAATCACTTCTCGACGTCAATCCACTGAGGAAACAATTATTTTTATGTTAAAATAAATAAAACTTGCATAAAAATTAGCATGCAAAGTTGCAGGTAATCCACCATTCCACGGAGGATAAAACGTGTAGGTGTTGCTGAATCTTTTTTTACTAGAGGAAGTATTAGCCTACTTTGCCCGCTAGGCCCATTACCCGATTTGGGCCTTGGTGTCTGCATATCTTCGACTTTGAATAAGTTTTTTTAATAATAATAATAATAATAATAAGTTTTAATAATAATAATAATAATAATAATAGAAGAAAAATTTGACTCTTTTATAGGTGCAAATATGTGATTATTAATAATAAAATTAAGAGAATAAATTATTTTAAATTTATGAGTTATTGTAAAATTATTTCTATTCTATAACTATTTATATGGTAACTTTTTGTTAATAATCATTTATCTTGCACTTTTTAAGACGTGTAATCCCATTATATTAGTTTATTAGTGACATTGAGTGACTAAGTTTTTAAGGCTGAAAAAAGATAAGAAAAAAATGGTGGAAAGTAAGTATTGAAGTTAATTATTTCTTTTAAATATATTGAAAATTATATTCACGGAATGCTTTCTTGAGAATTGCTCTTACTACCTATCCTTTTGCTATCTCTTGAGGTGTGCATTTAGTCAGGTTTAATTGGATTCAATCAACAACAATAATAATAATAACACACAGTCTTTTTTCATTAGGTGAGGTCAGTTGCATGAATTAAATATTATCATAAGCTTTTATTTAAAATTAAATTTTTGAAAATATCATTTAATCAAAATTTTTTTTAATCACTTCTTCAAATACCTTTTTAATCTTTTTTTACATTTCTCCAAGATTTAATTGTATTAAATCGAGTTCAAAAAATTTAATTAAAATTCAACTGAATATATGTATGAGTCAAATTCAATTAAATTTGCAGGTTATGCATGTTTTTTAAAAATTTGACCAAATATAAGAAAAAGATCTTATTAGGAGTGCCCATTAAGTCATGTTAGTCAGACAAATAGATTGGTTAAAAATGTAATTCAAATAGCCTACCGTTTCATACCTTCTTTTACTTTTTTAATTTAATTTTTGTAAAAATGATATGTACATAAAGTTCTGTATATCATATATGCACATATAGAAATAGATTAAAAGGAAAAAGAGAATGAAAATGTGAAAGAATATATAACATTTATACTTTTAAAAATATACACATAGGATCTGTTTTTTAAATGTGAATAAGAATGAAGCATTTAATATTAAAAAAATCTTAATAACTCAATTAGTTTGAATTTCTCTAAGGTATCTCTTATCCTTTTGAATAAAAGACTAATTTTCTTTGGAGCAAACACTATTTAACAATAAAGCCCTTCCTATCAAGGACGACTCCAAATTCGAACCCGTATTAACAATTTGTCTCAGTCTTTTAAGATGTAGTTAGCTTTGATTGTACTTACATCTTGTTAGTATAAATAAGGAAAGATTGAGTCATGTTATGCTATGAATCGGACTCAAACTTATTTCACATATTCATGTATTAAATAGTTAAATTTCAATCTAATTAATGGTTAAGTTGGGCACTTTTTTTCTTCGGAAGTTCGAATTAATCAACCAATGATCTAATAATGAAACTGACTACGTGCTAAATACTCCTAAACTTAAACCGACCCAACTCATGAACATTCTCTGTGAATTAGAAGTGTTAGTTTGGTTGGTTGACTCATTAATCCGATTTGAACTTGGTTTTCTATTAGCGAGTTAAGTCAGCTAATCAAGTTTGTTTAGTTTGAAAATCCTCGATGTGCTTGATCAAACTATTCTTTTACAATCTTATTATTTATGAAGTTTTTACATAAAACAAATAAAATTGGCCTTTACTAAATATTATTAAAAATATAAATAAAGACTAATTTTTATTTATTTTATATAAAAATTTTATAAAATATTTTAAGTGGGAATATATTTTTTCATTATTTTATTATATATGGTACAAGGTGATACACTAGCCAACTTGCATGCAAAATACAGATATTCTCTTTAAGACTAAATTAAAGAATACTTGAATAACTATAGCACACTAGTTACTAGTAAAGTCTGTTATATATATATATTTTTAAAAGTAAATATTTTGTAAACTCTCTCATATTTTTATTTTTTTAAATATATTTTTATACATATATATATATATATATAGAGTATGTAAAATTATATATAAACATTATGTTCTTTACTGTTGATATATGTTCAATTTATCAGCATTTTTAATTAGTGATGGTTACTAATTAATTCAAAAATAACATATATATCTTCATTTTGAATGAAAGGAGTATCTACTGTTGTAAGATTGAAAATTTTTTCCAGATTCACACTCAGTCTCAATCGTTGCAAGTTGGTGACACAGCTGTGTGATTGAAACTTAAGTTATTAATTTGCTATACCATGAAACAAAGATATTTTTTGGTCCAGAAATTCGTTTCTTGTTATCATTCAATTTGAATGATGGGACCGTGGTCACGATCAACGAAAGAAGAGTTCCACGAAGACCTCAACTACAGTTATTGTTGAAACAAAGACAGTGGATGATGTTGTTGAAACAACCCAGTATTAGTAGCAACTGTAGACAATGGTGGTAAGGTTTTAAATTCTTCTGCACCTATTTTTAATAATATACGGATAATTGATTCTGGCACAACAAATCATATGATATTTGATTTAAGACAAGTCTCCATTCTTTAAGCCATCCTAAAAAAAATTGTTTCTACTGCCAATGGTGACAGGACCTTAGTTGTGGGGAAGGTTCCTTAAATCAGAATGATACTTTGAATTTAGATTCTGTTTTGGTTGTTCCTTCTTTGGATAATAAACTGTTATTAATTTCACAAATAACTAGAACCTTATCTTGTGCTGTGATTTTCTGGCCTTATTCTTTTGTGATTAAGGACATCCAAAGAATGCAGGCGATTGTTTATGGTGTTAGGAGAGGGAAGCTGTATTACTTGGAATAACAGTAAAAAAGTTCTGACAAGTTGCAACAAGCTTTGACAGTAGAAGGCTATGAGGGAAAAAAAGGACATCTAAATTTGGTTATGACATTGATGTCTGGGGCATGCTTCCTTTAGTTATTTGAAAAAGTTATTTGCTAGTTTGTTTGTACAACGTGATGTTTCCAGCTTTAGTCGTGATGTTTGTGAACTGGCTAAGAGTCACAGAACTTCATTTCCATCAAGCATGAATAGAAGCATTGTTCCGTTTAAGGTTATACATTCAGATGTTTAGGGTCCATCCAAAGTCCAAACTTTAGGTGGATTATATTGATTTGTCTCTTTTATCAATGATTGTACCAAGATGAATTGGTTATGCTTAATGATATCCAAAGGGAAAGTAAAGTTGTCATTGCAAAAATTTCATAAAATGATTAAGACTTAATACAAACAAAGGGGAAGTAAACTTGTTAGAAGTACTCCTATTGGGAGAAAGAACTTTGTCGCATACATAACAATCAGGTACCGGCCAGCTCCCTTGACCTTGGAACACCAATGCAAGTTCTCACTGACAAAGTTGTTGCCCCAACAGTTCCAAATTTACCTCCTCATGTGTTTGTATGTGTAGCTTTTGTACGCCTCCATATCAACCAACGTAACAAGTTAACTCCTTAGGCACTACGATGTGTGTTTCTTGGATATACAATGCATCAGAAAGGGTATACTTGACAAATGTTTATCACAATGGATATAGCTTTTCATGAGAACTCAATGTATTTTTCCTATGAGCTTGAACTTTAGGGGGAGTACCATCAAGAAATTCAGGCTCTTGATTATGGATTTTGGAGAATAATTATATATCACATTACAAGGGGAGACAAATTTCCAGGCACTAGTAACCAGGATGCAGGCAAATTGAACATGAGTGATGCAAATTTGGGTTCTAGTGACAATAACTCATAAGTGGCAAATCTGGGGGAGGATGAATTGGAATTATATGATGTAACTTTGAATCAAAGTGGTAATAAACGACCAAAACTGAAGAAGCAACAGAAGGACTGATTCAACCTCCATCACTGTTTGGGCAAGTTGAGTTAGAGTCTCTCACTGATATACCAAACCAATCATACGCTGAGGATGTTCCTAATTTAGTGCCTAAACCATCTAGAAAATAGTTAGCATAGTGTCACACAATAGGTATTCCTAAATCTGCATGAGTCTAGCTGAAAATTCTAGCAAGGTCAAATATCCCATGAATAATTATGTGTCTAACCACCATTTGTTAGAATAAAATTAGTCATTTTAAAATCAATTATCTACTGAAGCTATTCCTAATAGTGTGTAGAAAGCCTTAGATGAGTCAAGGTGGAATGCTGCCATCAAAGCAATCCTTACAAAAGAATGAAACTTGGGAACTCATTGACTGCCTACTAGGGAAGAAGCCAGTAGGATATCAATGGATTTACACTATGAAGTACAAAGCATATGGCATGATTGAATGCTTTAAAGCAAGACTAGTGGTGAAAGGATACACTTAAACTTATGAGATTGACTACACATATTTGCACCTATAGCGACAATAACACAATCTGGGTACTGTTATCATTGGCTGCAAATTTGGATCGACTATTACCAAATTTCTAAGTGAAGAACACCTTTCTTCATGGAGAATTGTCCGAGGAACTTTATATGGATCTCCCACCAGGATGTGTAATACTAGAAAGGCATATTCGAAAGGTGTGTAGATTGAAGAAGTCATTATATGGATTGAATTACAATCTCCAAGAACATGATTTGGGAGGTTCACAAAGTCAATGATAGCTTTTGAATATCATCAAAGTAATTTAGATCAGACTTTGTTTCTAAAGAAGCAACAGGATACATTACTCATTTTATATGTAGATGACAGACTGGTTATTAGGATGATCTTGAAAAAAGAAAAGCTATGCGGGAATACTTATCTTAGGAATTTGAAATAAAAGATCTATGTCCTCTTAAATATTTTCTTGGTGATCAAAATTCTTGATCAAAAGCAGGAATTTTTTTGTCTCAAAGAAAATATGTCTTGAATCTTTTAAAAGAGACAGGAATGTTAGGGAGTTAAACTGATTGATAAGCTAATAGAAGAAGGCCTAAAATTGTGTGTTGAGTCTAATAAGATACCCTGTTAATAAAGGGAGATAATGGAGACTTATGGGAAGATTAACATACTTATCTCACACAAGGCTATATCTACCTTACGCGTTAAGTGTTGCTAGTCAATTTAGGCATAATCCTAGAGAGCAATATATGAGTGCAATCATGTGCATTTTGGGATATGTATATATATATATATATATATATGTATGTATGTATATTAAGTCTGCTCCTAGAAAGGTAATTTTGTTTACCAAAAATGTAGATTTTCAAAATGTAGATGTATATAAGGATGCCAACTAGACTGGATTGATTGATGATAGGTGGTCAACTTCTATTTACTTTACCTTTGTAGGTGAAAAGATTGTTACTTGGAGAAGCAAGAAACAAAATGTTGTTAGCGCAGAGGTTTAATTTAGAAGTATGGCTCTTGGACTTTGTGAAGCATTATGGCTAAGTCTTCTCTTGCAATATTTGAGTAATTCATCTGGGCAATCAATACAACTATATTGTGACAACAAAGCATCATGTGATATTGCTCATAATCTAGTTCAACGTGATTGTATTGAAGTGGACAAATTCTTCATTAAGGAAAAGTTAGATGAGAAAATTTTGGAGTTGCTCAAGATTTGATTGGAGGATCAGATAGTTGGCATTCTCACCAAAGTAGTTCCAAATTGGTTATTCTCAAGGTATTTAGACAAGTTGGGCATGCTTGACATCTATGCACCAACTTGATGAGAAGTGTTGAGACTTTTTTATTTTCTTGATAATCTTGTAATTATTTTTATTTGTGATTCTTTCTTTGTTCGCTTGATTGATTAGCTATTGAAAGGTGATAGAAGATTATCTTAGGAGAAATTTTAGGAGATCTTTTTTTTTTTTTTTTTTTTTTTTCTATATACTGACCGTACAAATCCTATTTTACATAATTACAGTATCTCTTATTTTTTTGAAGGTAAATGGTATATGCTAAGAATGTGAGCAAGACAGCTGAGACTTTGCAGTCTGTGGCAATGGCATGACCGGATATATACAGTGTGATTTTACTGGTTTGTCCGCGTATACTTGGTCGATCGGGTCAATATTGACATTTGAAATCCATATCTACCCAAACCTAATCAATTGAATCAAATGTTCAGAGTTAAGCTTTCCTTACCTTTCTCGGTGACCAAACAAAGCAAATTGGTTTCCAAATTTTTTTTAATTTATTTGCTCTATTACGGGGTCATTTCATGCCTTCCAATCCCTTGTTTGGTTAGGAGCTTTCCCTCTGTCCTAGCTAACATTAATGAAAACAAATCAGATCATTGTCATGGCAATAATTTCAACCCAAACCTATCCCCTGTTTCTCTTTGCTAATTAATTTTTTTTTTTTACTTTTGATGTCATTATTCAACACTAAAACTAAACCGTGACTTAAACTTCTAAGGTTAAATTACGTGATACTCTCCTATACTTTACATTTTTTAAAAAAACTCTTTTATACTATAAAATTTTAAAAAAGAAATACTCTTATACTAAAAAATGTTGCAATTTAAATCTTTTGTTACTTATTTCATCAAATCATTAATAGAATTCTCAAAATTTTAAACAAACCTTAAGTTGACTTATTGGGAAAACCAAAATTTCCTCTCAAAATAAGAAATCACCCTCATACTAAACTCAAACTGACGAAGTGGAGGAACAAGGTTCTTGTTGGATTTAGGGAATAAGAGTATTGCATCAACAAATCATGATAGCCAATTTTTCCTACAAAAGATCATCAAAGCAAAAAATTTGAAAAATAAAACTATCTACATAATGAAAAAACAAAAAAACACGCAGAGGTACATTGAAATTGGAACTGCCATTCACAGAGCACAGCACTAACCAGAAAGGCAACTAGGGAACTTATACTGTCGGCTTTTCTTGATGAATGAAACGGAATTTGGCAGTTAATCAGGAGAAAAAGGGAGAATGAGAGTCAAAAGCGCTCAATGAAAAAGTGACTGAGATGGCGTCAATTATGGTATGTATTATCTTTGGGATTTGAGGGCGCCTTAGAGAAAAATATATTGATTTTTTAGCACTTTGCTTTCTTCTGAGAAGCCATTGCGGTCGGTCAATCCTCTCACCTTTGGATGAGGATTAATACCTATCATCAAATATTACACTCATAACCAAATGCATTCGTCTCGCTTTGTTTGTTTTCTTTCAAGGTAATGACTACTTGAACATAAATAAAAGGCAAACTTAGCTTAAATTCTAGTCATACTGATTGGGTAGAGATTATGTTTGATTTCTTGTATTTTGAATGAAAAATAGTGGGAGAAGGAATAAGAAAAAGATAAAGACGGGTTCAAAAACTGAATCCCCATCCTCACGTTTGGTGGGGTACTGGGGTTTAAAGACTTTGGGCTTGTTTTTGGAAGCGTTTTTGTTTTTTTGTTCTCTAAAATAATTTTGTAAATAAATTTGAAAAGATGTTTTCAAAATAAACAGTTTAAAAACTTGTTTGGGATATATGCTCATCAATTCTTGTTTTTTTTTGCCATCGAAAAACAGTTACAAGATGAGAAAAACGTCTTTTAGGTGTTCTAGATTTTTTGTTTTAAGAACAGCCACTTGAGAAGTGTTTTCGAAATCAAAGAATGAAAACAATACCATCAAACAAGTTTTCTCATCATTTTGTTTTTGAAAACACGAAAACTGTTTTCAAAAATAATAAACAAACACGCCTTTCTATTTAAATTTTGGGTAAAAGCAATTTGAGTATTTTCAATAGGTCAACTTAGGGTTTGACTAAAATTTTAAAGATTCCATTAATGATTGCAAAATTTTTTAAATACATAAATCTTTTTTGCAAGACATCTTAAATACAGGAGTGTCACCAACTACTGGAGTAGCACGGGATAATTCCAATATCAGTACCTTAGTAAGACGGGGGTAGTGCTCGTTTCAGTAAGGTATTGGCATTGGCCAACCTCTATCTTCAAAGTTAATTAAGAAATGGCAGTTTCGCCCTTCTACTAATAGTAATAGATTTGACCAATAAAAAATCATATACTATTTTTTATTTTTTTGAGGATGAATCATATACTAATTTATAATTGACGAACGTGATAAAAAATTATAAGAGTTGTTGCTTATTTTTAATAAAGTTATTAAAAATGTTAACATAATTATCACTTTCGTTTATAAGTTACTATTAAGTTTTAGTGATTTTTATAAGAAAATTAAGAATAATATAGATTTGCAAAATAAATATAAAATTATTGAATTCTTTTGCTAAAGATAAATAAAATATTTTTTTTTGTGTAAGCTTAGGATATCTCTAGTATACTTAAAAAATTTAACTCTTGACAATTGTACCAAACATTATTAACAAAAACATATAAAACTTCGTCACTAAGCTATTTGAGATACAATAATCATAGTATTGAAATAAAGACAAAAATATGTTACCACAAAATTTGGACAAATTTATAACTTCGTTTAATAAAGTTTCTATGTTTTTTGGACTACCAAAAAGTATTGTCAAAGATTGAATATATGAATTGCCTCAAGATATTCTGAAATACAGTCAATTATCATTATATCAATCACTTGTTGATAAAATTACTGTTTAGTATATAGCATAAATTACATCTGTATTAAGGGGTACCAACCAGAATCCAGGAAAAAGGAAAAAGAAACAGAGACCTCAAAGAAAAAGGCAGAAAGAAGAGCATAATGAATTACCTTTCAATTCATCAGTTCCTGCGAAGAAAGCTACTAAACTTGTTCTGTATCCAGCACTACTGCGAAGACCAGAACCTATACAAAATCTGCGCAAGTTGAAGGAACACTAACGCAGACAGTTTCTAATGATGCCCATTTTTATGAGACAAATCATCACTAAAATCAGGAACCATGTTTCCTTCAGAATCATACACAATTTTCCCAGAAAAATGAAGGGGACGACACCGTTCTCCCATCAAGATGCTCTTTCTCCAAAATGCTTCATCGCTGTCGTCGTCAACATAATTTCCCTCCTCCTCCTCCTCTTCTTCTGTCTGCACTTTCCTCCATGACATCATTTTTACCATGGAAAGCGCTCTTTCACTGAGGTTGTTGTTCAGCTTTGAAATGAACCTTTTGTTCTTTGAGTGAGAGGTTATGTCTTCTACTTCTTCCATTTGTGGCTGAAGTTTCATTTTCCTCTTGGACCCACAGAGAAACGTGACAACAGAGAATATGGACAGGACCGCAATTACCACAATGGAAACGGTGATGGGCATCGATGAGAATAGAAGATGGTGCGGGGAAGAGGCAGGAATAGGCCTCGCCATGGCTAGAAAATAGAAACTAGTGAGATAGGAAGGGTTCAGAGGAGCTGAAATACACAGAGAGGGGAGCGAAGTAGAAGAAATAAAGGAATATGGGAGCGAGGTGTGGGGTTCAAGAGTCGTTACGCGTTTTAAACTTCAAATCGACCATCAATGCCCTTATTAAGAAAGACATGTAGATAGAGACTGCGGCAAACGATCACTTTCTTATGGCGAAAGTCCTCCACTTACCCTTGTAATACGAAGAGGAGATGGACTTGGTCAAAGAGATATCTACTCCATGGTGCTGACGTGACGCCACCAGCACTCGTGGATGCTGTTTGGCATCTTTTGATCGGAGGCCGGGGAAAGTGGGGCTTGGCTTGTGGAAGGGGTTGCATTGACTTGACCAAAAGACTTGGGTCGTCGCTTTGGAAGCATTAGGCCTTTGAGGTCCCTTTGTTCTCTTTTTTGTTATTCTAAAGGCCAGGGTTGTTTGATTTGAATGGAGAGTAAGAAATCAGAGAGGCTTCCAAGCAAAGACCACAAAACTCCGGACAGCATTCGCTAATTTAAAGATAGCACAAGCTTGTCGGACAAATGTTGTTGTATTATTTTATATATACGGCCAAATCCCATTTAATTGTTTTGTTATTGTTATGTGAGCATTGATTAGGCTACTCTAATGCTTAAATCACTGTGCTTGGATTGGTTGTAAAGGGTATAGAGTAGGCCAGAACTAAGCTGAGAATTTATTACTTCAAGAGGGTTGAAGGGGTAGATTTTTATGTTCGTAGCAACTCAATTTCTTCACTAATGTGTGTTTGTAAGGGTGATTTCCACTTGATAATTCTGGTTTAATTCAGTGGGCGTTAATTAACCTAGAGGTTAAGGACCATAGCATGAGTTGTGCAATTTGGTATTTTTGTTTTGTTAGTCACAATTTGGTATTTTTTAGAGGAAAATGAATGACAAACTATTTAATATACATACAAGATTATAGATTTAAATTTAAAATTCTAAAATAAAATTCAAGATAATAACGACAGTTATTACACTTTTAAAATGCCAACTCAATTTGGTATTTTCAATTATACAAGCAGAATGTTAGTTAGTGGGTATTAAATACAAGCATCACACTTGTCTTGTACCAGCTACATGCAGCAAATATTGACATTCTAAAGTGCAAAATGCACTTTAGAAGATTCCAATTTGTAACAATGTGTCTAGCTAGGCAGAAAAAAATACAAGCTGCATCTAGTAATTATTTGTAATAGTTTTACAGTTATACTTAGGAAATTATGAGCTATATTTTAGATTTGATAATAAGCTGAAAAACAGCTTTAAATATATAGTGTGTGCCATCGCCACAATATGGCATGAAGATGGCTTTAGAATAGCTGTGTATTCAGCCATATCTGTCCCTACAAGTATGGTGCATGTGCTTTAATTGTATTGTATAGCACTAGAATTCAATGAACAAAAGAAACAGAATTTCAATGCAAGTGTGCGTGTTGTAGACACCTAATTTTGTTCAAATCCCAAAAATTAAGATATACTCAGGCATAATTTAAAAAATAATAATAAAAAAAAAAGAAAGGAAGAATATTAAAAAAAAGGGGGGGGTCACTAACAACGTGACTCTGAATTAAACAAGAGACTAGATATCACATGCTGCCAATAACAAGCAACTCTGCAGAATTTCACATGGCTTCTGAATTTTCATGCTCCTGCGACAGTGAAAGGAGAGGTGCTAAGCAGAGAAGAAGCCAATTCATTCACCTACTACCGGCCTTTTCTCACCCACTCCCGACCCTTTCTCACTGGAAGGAAGCTGATAGGAGTCAGGGGAGGCATCTTGGCTCAGGAGATTCGTCGATGCTTGGACATTTCTTATTGGAAGGAAGGTAGCAGAGGTGAATATAAAGGGAGAGAAGCAAGCACGAGTGAAGAAGGGGAGAGAGCATGGAGAAAGAAATCAAGAGGACACGGCTGTAGAAAGCATCCTGAAAGAAAAAGTCAGAAGGAGCTATGGAGAAAAACAAAGAGTGAAGGGTCAGGGAGAAAATCTGGAAAGCCATTAAGAGCAAAAAATAGAGAGGAAACTTTCTTTCCCATAGTTCCATTTTCAAGAGCTAATGGCTGGAAGTTGTTAACCCATGTATAAGAGGTTCGAGAGACCCAAACCGTGTGTAGAAAGAAGAGTTGCGGCCATAGGAGAGTGGCTGAAAGAGTGCTGAAACAGAGAGTTCGTCATTTTGGTAACGCACATTCTCTATTTCCTTTAGTCCAGTGCCATTAATCTCCTGTTAGTGTGTATGATTATTAGACATGGTCCTACCATATTGCCATGAGTATGGATGAATTTTGGTTAAAGCCGGAGTTACAACAGAGAGGCATTTGGGTCCCTCTTTCAAGCTGCCATGGTGCCACCATGGAGCAAAGTGGCTACCGGAGTGGTGGCTGTGTGAACTGCCACTCTCGGGATGCATGCGGTGGCAAGAGCCACCGCTGGTTAGGTGGCACCAAGTGCCGTAACCGGCTGCACTAGAAAATTTTCAAAACTGCGCCTGCAGGGGCAGTTTGTTGAAGAAGGGTGCACCGCACCCTTCATGGGTTGTGGTGCACCTAATAACTCCCTCTTCAAAAATAAATCAAAAATAAAAAAATGTGTCCAAAAAATAAAATAAAATATGTAGTTGACATCAGCATTTTTTTAAGAAAATTTTAGATACCAGTTTAAAAAATTTTCAATAAAAAATATAACGTTTAACTTTATTATTTTAGTCTTTTTATTTAGATTCAAAAAAATGTAGAAAAAAATTGATTTTGCAGAAAAATATTCTAATTGTGTCATTGATCTAACAAATTTGGTATTATTTTTCAAAAATCTTAGGATCCTAGTAGAGAAAGTCTCAAACTTTAGGAGTATCACTTTTTAAATGGAGTATAAGTGAATTAAAAAAAATTAAAATTAAAAAAAGACAAAAGGGGAACGTGAATGGATTTTTTGAAGATGTGTTGCCATAGTTTGGGCCAAAAGGCCCAAGCCGTGGTCACTTCTTCTTATCCTCATATCCAAAAATCAAAAATAATAATAAAATAATAAAAATATTAAATAAAAAACAAAAAAAATAAAAAGTTAAAAAATAATATAAAGAATTTTGGAGTTATAATTTTCTAAGGAAGGGAATTTATATTTTAAATTATCCTTAAATGTTAAACCCTGATTTACCTAACGATGGTTGTTGGTACAATTGACGAAAGTGACTGTAACTGACTATCCTGAGGGAACTACGTTATGAATTATATTGAAAAAATTGATGTAATTCACATAACATGATCAGCATCCTCATTATAAAGTCCAATACCTTTCTCTAAAATCCAACCTTTTTTTTTTTAAGATCCTCTCCCTTCAAGTGCCATAATACTGACGGTTGACGAAAGTAGCTGCTGGTGTGTTTCTCAATATACTTACATTATGGATTGCGTTGAAGAAATTGACAAAATCCCTCCAACGTAAATATTGCAACCTTTTTTCTTTCTTTCTAGAAATCTCACCAAAATAAAAGAATAAAAAAAAATCAAATATGAATAAACATGTTTTAGGCAAAAATCAAAGCACAAGTTTGAAATTAAAAGTAACAAAATCCAATGTGGTACTGAAAGGGCGCTGTAGGGGTGTTAATACCTTCCCTACACGTAACCAACTCCCAAACCTGATTTCTGTAACGTAGACCTAAATCTCGGTGTCCGATCTCACCATTTAAAATTAGATCGGTGGCGACTCCAAAAGTTTTTCATAACTTTCATCAAACCCCATTTTACCATAGTCATTTGTCATTTCATTCCTTTTCTCGGTCGCCACAACCCTGCGTCGCGATGTCCACAGCTTGGCGACTCCACTGGGGACAAACTTGAGGGTTAGGCCATTTCAATTGGTTTTTGTTGTTTTCTTATTTCATTTCTGTGCTTTGTCCTAATGCCTGATCTGTTTATACTTTATATGTTTATATTCTTTTGATATGTATTATAGAGTAGGTTTAGATGATTTAATTATCTAGTGTACTTGTGGATTGCTTTTGGTTGGCTATTTTGCAGGTTATGAATGTAATATCCCCTTCATACACTTGCACTTGCACCACAAGAAATAGAAAATGGGAGGTAATGACCCCTGAGCTCTCTACCCAAGCTCCTAGGAACCCTTAGGATAGTAGGGGCAAAAGTAGGGTTGACCTTCGTGAGACCTTTGGTCTCTGTGTAGGCACCTGAACACCCCGCTTAGATTGATCCTCCCAAGGATAATTTGGGAACCTAATGTAGGAGTCTAGAACCTATCATTCACACTAGTAGTTGCCTTAGTACCACCTTGTGCAAGAGTATTTGACTTAAACCATGGAAGCTAAGGAGTAAACCTAGGGTGAACCTCAACTTAAGCACAAAGGGGAAAATTCTACTCATGCTTTCTCGTGTTTCTAATTTGAACTTTGCATTTGTTATTACTGTATGCATAAGCATTAAACCGGGTAAAGGCAAAAGTAAGGTCGACCTTCGTGAGATCCTTGGACTCCGTGCAGGCATCTGAACACCTCTACCTTGGTTTCCATAAGTGCATGGGCCTTTACACTAATGTTGTCTTTCTCGGGCATCATCATTTTTTAGGTGACACCAAGCATGAACATTTACATCGCATCATAATTTCATTCATTCATTTTATCATCTGTTTCATTTAGAAAAAGAAAAAGAGAAAAGTTGAGGGAGGAACCACGGCTCCTATAACGTTATCCCAGTCAAGGTCCATGGTAGAACAGAGATAAGAGAAGTCCATTAAGGAGTTGCATGAGGAAATTAGGAACCTTAGAGCACAAGTAGCTCGACTAACTGAGCTACTCATATCTAAGGAAAATATACAAAATGATCCCCCACAAGGCCCATTAAACTAGCAACCACAAGACCCAGCAGAACACGATCAGCCATACATTGTAGAGACAGAGGCTAGCTCCGTTTCAGACTTTGATGAACCAGAGGAGCAAGAAAAATTGAGAAAATCCTCTGAAGAAACACTGATTAAGTATGAGTTGCTGGAAGCTAGGATGAGGAAGATGGAGGGATTTGCAGATGATGATATCTTAGATATGCATGAAATTGGGTTGGTACTTGACGTTATCATACCCCTAAAGTTCAAAGCACCAGAATTCAAGATGTATGATGGGACATCATGCCCTAGGGCACACATGGTCATGTACATCCAAAAGATGGCAGCATATGCAAACAACGAGAAGCTACTCATCCATGTCTTTCAAGATAGTTTAATTGAAGGAGCTGCAGAATGGTATATGAAACTCGATTGTTACTCCATCCGGGCATGGAAAGATCTGGTGGAGGCCTTCATGAAGCATTACAAGTACAATCGGAATATAGCCCCTGACAGATTTTAGATCTAAAATATGGCTAAAGAGGATAATGAATCCTTTAAAGCCTATGCCCAACGCTGGAGGGATGTGGCAATAAGAGTGCAACCACCTCTTTCTGATAAAGAAATGGTCACCATATTCCTGAGTACTCTGACGTATCCCTTTTATGGAAAAATGGTAGGATTTGCCAACATGAGTTTTTCGGACTTAATAGAAACGGGTGAAAGGATAGAACGTGGGATAAAAGTAGGCAAGATGGGAAAATCCTTGCCCAACAATGCCACACAAAGAAAGCCTCTGCCCTATAAGAAGAAAGAGGATGTCCACTCAGTGGATTACCGTAGTAGAGAGAGAGGTAAAGCAAAAGGTAGCCAGTAGACATGCCAAGTATCCTATACGCCGGCGTTCATACCGGTAAGGGGTGTTACTATACCACAAGCCACCTTTACCCTATCACCCTACCAAAATCCATCACATCCAGTGGTTTCACAACCATCTACTCAATATCAGCTGCACCAACAAGTGCAACTGATACAGTCCCAATCCAAACCACTAACTCAAGCTAATAATTGTAGATACCAAAACTTTGATCCCATCCCCATACCATATTCACAATTGTTACCACAACTATTGCAGAATAATTTAATAACGTTGAGCCCTATTCGACCTCTTCAACCTCCATACCCTGCCTGGTATAACGAGAAGCTCATATGTGATTATCACGCAGGAGCCAAGGGGCACACAGTGGATAATTGTACCGCTTTCAAGAGAAAAGTACAGGACTTAATTGATGCAAAGTGGTTGACGTTTGAACAAGTTGCTCCAATACCAAATGTAGATGGAAATCCCCTTCCCAGTCATGAGAATGCAAGCGTTAATACCATATTTAATGAGCCTATGCCTGTTTTTAAAAATTCAGGCTAACCCCAATGGTGCATGGATAGTTGCATATCACGACTGAGGAAAAACTCTGAGTTTGTGAATATGATTGATGCCACTTCAAGCAGGCGGAAACCACTAGCTATCAAGTATGCAAGTGGTAGTGATGAGATAGGGATCCCCACTGCAGCCATGAAGAAGCTGACTGTTGCAATACCGAGCCCATTTCCATACAAAAATGACAAAGCTATTCTGTGGGATTACAATTGTAACGTGACAGTAGAAGAACCTAATTCATGAATTGCCAATATATCTGGAATCTCCGAAGTAACAAGGAGTGGGCGATGTTATCTCCCAGAAAGTGGAACTGGTAAGGTGATTGAGCCGAAGCCTGCAGATGTCAGAAGGCCCAAAAAAGAGAAAGGCATTGAGATAACTGAACCAGAAGATGTTAAGGTGAAAGATTCCCACGAACATAACTCTACAAGGGCTGAAAACTCTACACCAACCCCTCTCAAAAGATCAGTGACTGAAGAGGAAGCCAGCAAGTTTCTTAGGCTCATTCACCAAAGTGAATATAAGGTGATTGAGCAATTAAAGAAAATGCCAGCAAGAATCTCACTATTATCTTTATTTATACATTCTGAACCCCACAGAAAGTCTTGATGAAAATCCTAAATGAAGCCTACGTGGATAAGGATGTTTCCAAAGAAGCAATTGATGGAGTGGTTGGAAACATTCTAGCCCATAATTACCTGTAATTCTCTAAGGAGGAATTCCCTCTTGAAGGGCGCAGACACAATAAAGCTCTCCATATTTCAGCCAAATGCAAAGGCGATGATTTAGCAAATGTCTTGATTGACAATGGTTCTGCATTGAACATATTGCCAGAACTTACATTAAGAAAGTTAGCCATTGATCGGTCCCTTTTAAAGCCCAGTACCATCATTGTGAGGGCACACGACGGAGCCCAAAGTGATGTCTTAGGAGAGATTAAGCTGCCAATGCAAGTTGGCCCGTGTGACTTTGTGGTCACTTTTCAGGTTATGAAGATAAACCCTGCTTATAGCTGTCTCCTAAGACGACCATGGATTCATTCGGTCGGGGCAATTCCTTCATCCCTCCACCAAAAGATAAAACTAGTGTACTAAGGAAAGCTAGTTGAGATTACTGTTGAAGAAGACTTACTGGTGTCTAGACTATTATCGGTCCCATATATCGTAGCAGAAACTGAGATTGGGGGCTCTTTTCGAACCTTTGAAATTGTCAATGTGGAATTCTCGAAAGAAGGAAAGCTGTTGCTGGTACCACACTTTTCTGAAGCTACCTTGATGATAAGCAAGATACTCAAGAGGAATGGCTATGTTCCTGGAAAGGGACTAGGGAGTTCAGGACAAGGCATGAAGGAGCTGCCAATCCTACCACAGAATGAAGGAACTTATGGCTTGGAGTTCAAACCTACTAGAGCTGACAAAGTTAGGATGGCCCAGATTCAGAAAGAAAGAAGGATAGCTCGTTTAGAGGGCCGAGTTGCAGAGATTGGAAAATTAGTCATCGAAGACCTCCACAAGACCTTTATCAGTGCTGGTCTTTGGCTCCCAAACCAAGTGGCCACCCTTGAAGATGGAAGCCCTAAGGAAAAAGGGATTGGGCTAAGTACATCATACAAGCCAAGCAGCTGGACCATTAAGCCGATTCCTGTCATTGTTAGTTTGAAAAACATGTAATTCTCGAACACCATAGTCTATGGCTCTGCCCAAGGCTTAGGTTGAATTTGCATGGGCATACTTTGTTTATCTATTCCAAATAAATGGTTAATAAAATACCTTTCCTTTTCTAAAAATAATTTCATCTTTACCCTTGTTAGCATACATCATAACATCCATGACATAACAAGCCATAACAATACTCAATAATCCAGGTTGAATAGTGAAGAAAATATTGGAGAAGACTATGCTGAATTTCCAAGTCTAGACTTTGAACGCTCAATCAGTTGTGCTATCTACAATGAAGAAGAAGAAGAAGAAGAAGAAGAAGGGGATTAGGAACCATCACCTGAATTACAAAGAATGATTGAACAGGAAGGTGAGGGAATTAAGCCCCATGAAGAGCAAATTGATGTGATTAACCTAGGGACAGATGAAGATAAAAGAGAAATCAAGATAGGAGCACACATGGCCAGTCAAGAAAAAGAAGCGATGATTTTACTGTTAAGAGAATATAGTGACGTATTCGCCTGGTCTTACCAAGACATGCCCGGGTTGAATGCAGACATCGTGGTCCATGCTTACCGATAAAGCCTGAATTTAAACCAGTTAAGCAAAAACTGAGGCAGATGAAGCCAGACATATTACTAAAGATCAAAGAGGAGGTTAAGAAGTTACTTGATGCTGGTTTCATCGAAGTGGCTAAATATCCAGAATGGATAGCCAATATTGTGCCGGTACCTAAGAAGGATGGCAAGATCCGATTATGTGTGCACCATTGAGATCTAAACAAAGCAAGTCCAAAGGATGATTTCCCGCTTCCACACATTGACGTGTTAGTGGACAATGCTGCTGAGAATTCTGTTTTCTCTTTTATGGATGGGTTCTTGGGATACAATTAAATTAAACTGGCTTCTGAAGATAAAGAAAAGACAACGTTTATCACTTTATGGGAAACCTTTTGCTATAAAGTGATGTCGTTTGGATTAAAGAATGCTGGGGCAACATATCAAAGGGCAATGGTGCCTTTGTTTCATGACATGATGCATAAGGAAGTTGAGGTATATGTTGATGACATCATTGCTAAATCAAAATCTGAAAAAGAACATTTGATGCACCTAAGGAAACTCTTTGATCGTTTGAGAAAATACCAACTTAAGTTAAACCCGACAAAATGCATGTTTGGTGTGAAATCAGGAAAGTTGTTGGGATACATGCTGAGCCAGAAAGGAATAAAGGTTAACCCAGATAAAGTTAAAGCTATTGTAGATGTGCCTTCACCTAAGATAGAGAGAGAAGTACGGGGTTTTTTGTGAAGAATAAACTACATTGCAAAATTCATATCCCAATTAACAGCCACTTGTGAGCCAATTTTTAAGCTCCTTCGTAAAGATCATGGAGCCGAGTGGAATGATGAATGTCAGGAAGCATTTACTAAGATCAAACAATACTTGCAGAATCCACCGATTCTGGTCCCACCGATGCCAGGAAGACCACTGCTCATGTATTTAACCGTGCATGAGGAGTCGATGGGATGCATGCTGGGGCAGCATGATGAAACTGGCAAGAAAGAGCAAGTAATTTACTACCTCAGTAAGAAGTTTACGCATTACGAGTCAAAATACTCGATGCTTGAAAAGACATGACCGCCTTAGGTAGTATATGATACGTCATACCACATTGCTGATTTCAAAGATAGATCCAATCAAGTACCTCTTTGAAAAACCTACCCTAACCAGTAGAATTGCAAGGTGGCATATGTTGTTGTCTGAGTATGATATCCAATGTGTCCCTCAAAAGGCAATAAAGGGAAGCATAGTTGCTGACTACTTGGCAGAGAACCCCATCGTAGAGCATGAACCAGACCAATTTGAATTCCTAGATGAAAACATCATGACACTTTCAGCGATTGACAAAACAACTGAAAAAGGAAGGTGGTCTCTATTGTTCAATGGAGCATTTAATATGCTGGGGCATGGAATTGGGGCAGTCTTGATATCCCCTGAGAGGAAATGCTACCCTATAACTGCCAAGTTATGCTTTGAATGTACAAACAATATAGCTGAATATGAGGCCTGTGCCATGGGTGTTGAGGCAGCTTTGACTCATCGAATTGATTCATTGGATGTATATGGAGACTTTGCACTAGTGATCCATCAGTTAAAGGGAGAATGGGAGACTAGAGATTTGAAATTGATTCCTTATCAGGGATACATCAGCAAATTGGAAAAACAATTCAAGGATATCACCTTCAATCACATGTCCAAAGAAGAGAACCAAATGGCAGATGTCCTAGCAACGCTGTCATCTCTATATCCAATAGTAAAGGGTGATGATCTCCCAAAAATCTACATGAGAAGGCTAGAGTCCCCTGCTTATTATACAGTTGTTGAGGAAGAACCCGATGGAAAATCATGGTATAAAGACATTAAACGATTTATCACAGATAGGGAGTATCCTGTTGGAGCATCAGAAAATGACAAAAGGACTCTGAGGAGGCTAGCAATGGGTTTCTTCCTCAATGGAGGAGTTCTGTATAAAAGAAATCATGATACAATACTATTAAGATGCATTAAAGCTAGGGAGGCACGAAAAATGGCACAGAAAATTCATGAAGGTGTGTGTGGAACACATGTTGGTAGGCACGCTATGGCAAAAAAAGTGCTGAGGGTAGGATACTACTGGCCAACCATGGAAACTGACTGCATCAATTATATCAAAAAATGCCATAAATGTCAAATCTATGCTGATAAGATTCATACATCTAGTTCAACACTCAATGTACTAACTTCACCTTGGCCATTCGCAATTTGGGGTATAGATGTGATTGGGCCGATCGAACCTAAGGCTTCTAATGGTCATCGCTTTATCTTAATAGCGATTTGCTACTTCACAAAGTGGGTGGAGGTTGCTTCATATAGCAATGTAACAAAAAATGTGGTTCTCAAGTTCCTTAAAAGGGATATCATATGTAGATACAGCCTCCCAAAAAGGATCATCACTGACAATGCCACCAATCTCAACAATAAAATGATGACAGAATTATGCAAAAAATTCAAGATAGCTCATCACAACTCAACCCCATATCACCTAAAAATGAATGGTGTAGTAGAAGCGACAAATAAAAATATCAAGAAGATTATAGAAAAGATGACTATCACTTACAGAGATTGGCATGAGCTTTTACCCTTTGCTCTTCATGGGTATCGCACATCAGTTAGGACTTCGACTGGAGCAACCCCATTTTCCTTGGTGTATGGAATGAAGGCAATTCTCCCATTCGAAGTGGAGATACCGTCTTTAAGGGTACTAATAGAGACCCAACTTGATGAAGTAGAATGGGTTCAAATGAGGTATGAGCAGCTAAACTTGATTGAAGAAAAGAGGCTAACAGCTTTGTCTCATAGGTGACTCTACCAAAAAAGGATGATGAAAGCCCATGACAAAAGAGTCCACCTAAGGCAATTTTATGAAGGGAAACTAGGTTGAAAAAGATCTTACCAATTACGAAGGATAGCCATGAGAAATGGTCCCCAAATTACGAAGGACCCTATGTAGTGAAAAAGGCATTCTCTGGGGTTGTATTAATCCTTGCAAATATGGACAGTGATGAGCTCCCAAGTCCCATAAACGTGGATGCTGTCAAGAAATACTACCTTAAGGGACTAAAAGCCTAGGCTGGTGATTGAGCATAGTTGATTCCAGTATTGTATTCATTACTTCAACAAAATTCCTTTCCTTTGCCTTATGACTTGTCCTTTGTTCATAAAAACCCTCAAGTAAATAAAAAGAAGAGCGATAAGCTCTTATCAATAAAAAGTTCCTTTCCTTCATTGCCATCTGGTTACATGGCCCAAAAAAAAAAAACCTTCAACTATGTCATGTTTGAGAATTACATGTTTTAAATTCTGACAGTGAAGAGGGATAGGCATGGATGGATTTAATTGCTTGGAAAAAGGACTCTTCAAGATGGTAGCAACAACAACAGAACTACACAAACAACAGAATGCTTTAAAGATAAGTGCTTGAATGTAAGTTCTCCCATGAATTTGTGTTAGTTAAGCGGGACGGAGTTGTGGAGACTCCTGATCGACATTAGGTCATCAAGCATAAGCATGAACTTAAGATCCTGAGGCCCATCGGTCCTTTGGGACAATATGAGGCCCAACTGCACAAAGGTGCCTTGTCACCCTTTCCGTATGTCTTAATATTCATGATGTCATTTTTGACTGAATGGAAAGTTCATCTTGAAACCGTTTCACAGAAAAAGAAAGGTTAGAAGGCTTTGCGGAGCATCATTTGAGTGTCTGAACTCATCGCCTAACCAGAGAAGTAGAACATGGAGGAAAGCCTTTAGAAACTTAGAAGCAGATTCCCTTCTTTTTCCCAAGATGTGCTCAGGAGGATCTACAAGTGTCGGCTCAAATGAATAAAGGCACTAACACGTCTGGGTCTTCCTGAAGACGTGCGTTGGGTCATCGAAGCCAAGGTACGTCTAGCAGAAAAGTTTTAGGAGTCACTTTGTAGACATCTGCTAGGAATGGGAAGGAGCTCTTATGCCAAGAAGAGGAGGGCTAAGAGGATGGATATCTGTTATAAGTGCGCAAGGTGGACATGTAATGCGCGCTGCAAAGGAAAAGGAATGGTGTCCCTAAATCGAAAAGACAAAATTCGGTTCATCAAGGATGGGCTGAGTAAAGAGTCATTGGATGATGTCCTTCAGACTCTTGAGACGCATCCTAGTGGACATGTGCATGGCGTTCTTCTTGCTTTAGCAGACTTATTCCACAAAGAAAAGGAGTGCTCTTGTCTTGGGGATCTGATATTAAACGACCCTATTTGCCGATTTGCAAAAAGGTTAGATGGCAAGCAAATCCTGGATGGCATTTAAGCTATGATGGATGCAGTACCATAGAAAGGGATAAGCTGATATCACTGTCCATTAACTTGGTAATGTATTCTTGTTAATCGCTGATGAACCCACCATTTTCTTTCCAGTAGTGTATGCATAGTTTTGATCAGTACAGTTGCTGTTAATGATTTTTCTTCCTTGACAATTGCCAACGCATTTATCATTACGCTGTTTGCCCTTATTGTCCTTTCCCTTTAACAATTGTCGGTATATCTGTCTGCTTTTAATTTTGCATGCATAATTGTCCTTACTCTTTAGCAATTGTCGATGCATCTATCATCTCGCACTATTTACTTTTGACTTCACATGCATCATTTCAATCATCAGGGCAGTCATCTCTTCATTGTCAACTACTTTATGGCCTTCTTTTTGCTATAATTACTGCTGTGTTAGCTGGCATATCTTTTCACTTGACTTTCTTGCCACAATGCCTTTATTGCACTTGCCTGCTTTCAGATCACCCTAACCCTAACCAAGTTGCATGACTTCTCTGTCGTGCATTTCTATCTATAAGTACTCTTCCACACTCTTTAGCTCTCACATGGCCAGGACAGAGAAAGAAAAAGGGGCATCCTCATCATGCGGATTCAAATCCGTTTATGTCTTTGGTAGGTCTAACTTAGGGAAGGATTATAAATTCCTCAGTACAGCCACTAAGCTCGGTAAGGCGTTAGCTACCAGAGGGATAAATGTGGTGTATGGAGGGGGAATTCATGGATTAAGGGGATGTGCAGCCATGTCTGCAATCATGGGAGGTAGCCATGTCATGGGCATCCTTGCACGACAGGTGGCAGACAAAACTTACTTCACCTTTGGGAATGAGTTAAAAGTTTGAAGCATGCATGAACGTTTCGAACACATGATTTGCACTGCTGAAGCTTTTATCGCATTGCCTGCAGGTTTGGGGACTTTGGAAGGGATTTCTAGTGTGGCATTTTGGGCCAAATCAAGTGCTCATAGAAAGCCATTAGGACTGATAAATATTAATGGTTTCTATGATGGTTTATTGGCCTTCCTAGATCATGCTGTGGAACAAGGCTTCATACCATTGGAGGTCCATCGTAACATAATAACAGGCTCAAATACTGATTAGCTAATCGATCAGCTGCAAGTCTGTGCATTTCAATTAGGTCTATTGGTGAAACAAGTGGATGAACAGCCTTCCGATGGTAGTAGGAAGCGTAAAATAGATACTATCCTTCGGTTGTGACTTGTCGTAGATTCACTTTTTGTTAGTTGAATAATGTACAAGCTTAAGAAAGATGGTCCGAGTGGAAGAGTTGCTAGTAAAGTTATCGAGATTGAAGTATGTAAAGAATGGCAGAGTAAAGAGTTGTTCTTAACTCTTGATACGCATCCCATGCATAACCAGCATCATATGTATTCTCGTGTGCCTTAAAAATGTACTTTCTTTTCCTTTTTTATGCATGTCTTTGTGTGATCTCATGGCAGAGTAAAGAGTCATTCTGGACTCTTGATACGCTTCACATGTATAACCCATTAGGAACATCATAGGCATCTCCTGTATAAAAAAAAAAAACAAAAACAAAAACAAAAAAAAAGAAGAAAAGTGTGGCTTTTCCTTTTAAGAGTGTCTGCCGCATAGTCTCAGGGTAGAGTAAAGAGTTATTTTGACTCTTGATGCGCTTCACATGCGTGACCTATTAGGAACATCATATGCATATTTTGTTTCCTTAAAAATGCTATCTTCCACATTAGTCTCCCCACATTAGTCTCATGGCAGAATAAAGGGTCGTTCTGGACTCTTGATATGCATTCCATGTATGACTCATCAGGAACATCATATGCATCTTTTGTCCCTTAAGAAAAATGTTGTATTTCTAATTGTGTATTGTACTGCTAATGGCTTCGCCCAAGGCCTTGGCAATGGTTGTAAGTGGGCATCCTGTTGGATTCAATAAGACATCGTGTATTATTTGATATTAATTCTCATCTAAAATTCATGAATGACTGATGAATGGTAGACGCTCAAGAAAAGGTACCATCGCCCAAATAAGCCAACACTGGGGTAACCGTGGTTATGATATATTTTCATTTTTTGGTGTCTAAGAGTGACAAATTGTTAATCTAATGTCTTGATTTCATCCTAGTCGAATCCATTCTACCAGTACTGAAAAAAAAAGTCTTGATTGCCTAACAAAGTCCTCAATTCTTAGATGGTGGACAATTGTATGACGTATCAGACTCATGAAATGTGTTAAAATGCCCAAAATGACAAACTTAACTAATTGTTGGTGAAAAAAAGAGGGGAAAGAGAGCCGAAAAAGAAATCTAGCATAGCTCATTGAAACTTGTTATACCTCTCGATGTCTTCACATACGTTTTAATGATACTATCGCATCGTGCAATAAGGCATTCAGTCCATTTTGTTTTAATGCATTGACCCGATATCAAGCCTCCTTACGTGCTAAGCCCTGTCAAGCAGGTCGCATGCCAAGCCCTGTCAAGCAGGTATGCATGTCAGTAATCCCATTTTGGAGGTCAAGCCTCCCTACGTGCTAAGCCCTGTCAAGTAGGTTCGCACGCCAAACCCTGCCAAGCAGGTCACATGCCAAGCCTTGTCAAGCAAGTACACATGTCAACAATTCCATTTTTGGAGGTCAAGCCTCCCTACGTGCTAAGCCCTATCAAGCAGGTTCACATGCCATACCCTGTCAAGCAGGTCGCATGCCAAACCCTATCAAGCAGGTATGCATGTCAGCAATCCTATTTTGGAGGTCAAGCCTCCCTATGTGCCAAGCCCTGTCAAGTAGGTTCGCACGCTATATCCTGTCAAGCAGGTTGCATGCCAAGCCCTGTCAAGCAGGTCCACATGCCAAACATACCATTTTGAGGTCAAGCCTCCTTACGTGCTAAGCCTTGTCAAGCAGGTTCGTATGCCAAACCCTGTCAAGCAGGTCACTTGCTAAGCCTTGTCAAGCAGGTACGCATGTCAGTAATCCCATTTTGGAGGTTAAGCCTCTCTACGTGCTAAGCCCTGTCAAGCAGGTTCGCACGCCAAACCCTGCCAAGCAGGTCACATGCCAAACCCTGTCAAGCAGGTACGCATGTCAACAATCTTATTTTAGAGGTCAAGCCTCTTTACATGCCAAGCCCTGTCAAGCAGGTTCGCACGCCAAACCCTGTCAAGCAGGTCATATGCCAAGCCCTGTCAAGTAGGTACGCATGTTAGTAATCCCATTTTTGGAGGTCAAGCCTCCCTACGTGCTAAGCCCTGTCAAGCAGGTTCGCACGCCGAACTCTGTCAAATAGGTTGCATGCTAAACCCTATCAAGTAGGTACGCATATCAACAATCTCATTTTGGAGGTCAAGCCTCTCTACGTGCAAAGCCATGTCAAGCAGGTTCGCACGCTAAGCCCTGTCAAGTAGGTACGCATGTCAGCAATCCCATTTTGGAGGTCAAGCCTCCCTATGTGCCAAGCCCTGTCAAGTAGGTTTGCATGCCAGACCCTGCCAAACAGGTCGCATGCCAAGCCCTATCAAGCAGGTACGCATGTTGGCAATCCTATTTTGAAGGACAAGCCTCCCTACGTGCTAAGCCCTGTCAAGCAGATTCGCACGCCAAACCCTGTCAAGCAGGTCGCATGCCAAACCCTGTCAAGTAGGTCTGCATGCCAAACATATCATTTTGAGGTCAAGTCTCTTCACATGCCAAGCCTTGTCAAGCAGGTACGCATGATAACATATCATTTTGAGATCAAACCTCTTCACATGCCAAGCCTTGTCAAGCAGGTACGCATCCTAACATATCATTTTAAGGTCAAGCCTCTTCGCATGTCAAGCCCTGTCAAGCAGGCATACATGTTGAACATATCATTTTATTGCAAGTTCGCTTGTTTGAAATCAAACCTATTTGCATGCCAAACCCTATCAAGCAGGTACGCACGTCAAATAGGCCATTTTAGGATAAGTAGAGTCAAGCATCATTTGACTCAACCCCTCTAGACTTGGGTGAACAAGGAAATCCCAAGTCGTTTTTAGATAGACTCATAACCCTCATGCATAGGGTAGAGTCAGTGTTTGGCCAAAATAGTGTCTTTCAACCTTTGCTCATTTCTTAATACTTAGGAGACAAGCAAAGGGGGAGCAATCTGTAAATACCTAATTTTGTCTGGATCTCAAAAATTAAGATATACTTAGGCATAATTTAAAAAATAATAATAAAAATAAAAAAGTAAAAAAAAAAAGATAAAAAGTAAAAAAAAAAGAAAGGAAGAATATTAAAAAAAAGGGGGGGTTACTAACAACGTGACTCTGAATCAAACAAGAGACTAGATATCACATGCTGGCAATAACAAGCAACTTTGTAGAATTTCACATGGCTTCTGAATTTTCATGCTCCTGCGACAGTAAAAGGAGAGGTGCTAAGCAGGGAAGAAGCCAACTCATTCACCCACTCCCGACCTTTTCTCACCCACTCCCGACCCTTTCTCACTGGAAGGAAGCTGATAGGAGTCAGGGGAGGCATCTTGGCTCAGGAGATTCGTCGATGCTTGGACACTTCCTATTGGAAGGAAGGTAGCAGAGGTCAATATAAAGGGAGAGAAGCAAGCACGAGTGAAGAAGGGGAGAGAGCATTGAGAAAGAAATCAAGAGGAAACGGCTGTAGAAAGCATCCTGAAAGAAAAAGTTAGAAGGAGCTATGGAGAAAAACAAAGAGTGAAGGGTCAGGGAGAAAATCTAGAAAGCCATTAAGAGCAAAAAACAGAGAGGAAACTTTCTTTCCCATAGTTCCATTTTCAAGAGCTAAGGACTGGAAGTTGTTAACCCATGTATAAGAGGTTCGAGAGACCCAAACCGTGTGTAGAAAGAAGAGTTGCGGCCATAGGAGAGTGGCTGAAAGAGTGCTGAAACAGAGAGTTCGTCATTTCGGTAACGCACATTCTCTATTTCCTTTAGTCCAATGCCATTAATCTCCTGTTAGTGTGTATGATTATTAGACACAGTCCTACCATATTGCCATGAGTATGGATGAATTTTGGTTAAAGCCGGAGTTACAACAGAGAGGCATTTGGGTCCCTCTTTCAAGCTGCCATGGTGCCACCATGGAGCAAAGTGGCTACCAGAGTGGACTGCCACTCTCGGGATGCATGCGATGGCAAGAGCCACCGTTGGTTAGGTGGCACCAAGTGCCGTAACCGGCTGTGCTGGAAAATTTTCGAAACTACTCCTGCGGGCGCAGTTTGTTGAAGAAGTGTGCATCGCACCCTTCATGGGGTGTGGTGCACCCAATAACTCCCTCTTTAAAAATAAATCAAAAATAAAAAATGTTTCCGAAAAATAAAATAAAATATGCCATTGAAATAAGCATTTTTTAAGAAAATTTTAGGTACCGGTTTAAAAGATTTTTGATAAAAAATGTAACGTTTAACTATATTATTTCAATCTTTTTATTTAGTTTCAAACAAATGTAGAAAAAAATTGATTTTGCAGAAAAATATTCTGATTGTGTCATTTGATCTAACAAATTTGGTATTATTTTTCAAAAATCTTAGGATCCTAGCAGAGAAAGTCTCATAAAATTTAGGAGTATCACTTTTTAAATGGAGTATAAGTGAATTAAAAAAAATTAAAATTAAAAAAAGAGAAAAGGGGAACGTGAATGGATTTCATGAAGATGTGTTGCCTCGGTTTGGACTAAAAGGCCCAAGCCGTGGTCACTTCTTCTTATTCTCATATCCAAAAATAATAAAATAATAAAAATATTAAATAAAAAATAAATAAATAAAAGTTAAAAAATAATATAAAGAGTTTTGGAGTTATAATTTTCTAAGGAAGGGAATTTATATTTTAAATTATCCTTAAATGTTAAACCCTGATTTACTCAATGATGGTTGTTGGTACAGTGGACGAAAGTGACTGTAGTTGACTATCCTAAAGGAACTACGTTATGGGTTACATTGAAAAAATTGATGTAATTCACATAACGTGATCAGTATCCTCATTGTAAAGCCCAATACCTTTCTCTAAAATTCAACCTGTTTTTTTTTAAGATCCTCTCCCTTCAAGTGCCATAATACTGACAGTTGACGAAAGTAGCCACTGTTGTATTTCTCAATATACTTACGTTATGGATTGCGTTGAAGAAATTGACAAAATTCCTCCAACATAAATATTGCAACCTTTTTTCTTTCTTTCTAGAAATCTCACCAAAATAAAAGAATAAAAAAAAATCAAATATGAATAAACATGTTTTAGGCAAAAATCAAAGCATAAGTTTGAAATTAAAAGCAACAAAATCCAATGTGGTACCGAAAGGGCGCTGTAGGGATGCTAATACCTTCCCTACACGTAATCAATCTGCAAACCTGATTTCTGTAACGTAGACCTAAATCTCGGTGTCCGATCTCACCATTTAAAATTAGATCGGTGGCGACTCCAAAAGTTTTTCATAACTTTCATCAAACCCCATTTTACCATAGTCATTTGTTATTTCATTCCTTTTCTCAGTCGCCGCAACCCTGCGTCGCGATGTCGACACGTGTCTTACTTCCATCTTCATTTATTTTTTTCTCATCAATGGGGACAATAATTTGGTACTCAAGTCTTTTCACAACATCAATATCCTTCCTAACATATGAGATTGAAAAATATTGTTGAATTTTGTTTGTAATAATCATGATGGGAAATTTTGTAGCTTTCTATGATTGTTTGACAACACAATTTCATTTTCCAAAGTTTAATAATTCCTATTTCTTTTAAAATTGTTTTGGGTAAGTGAAGAAAAGCAGGAAAAGAAAAATAACTATCTTAGCATTATGTGAAAGTACTTCCCAAATTGATAGAATCACAAAACTAGGTTAATTTAATTATTTGCAAAGACAATTTATAATTAATCTCAAAGATATGTCTTAATTTACATATTGAATTGAGTCTTTGTTTTATAAGATTTTGACTATTTTTCTTTTTCATTTGTGTGCTGTTTTATTTTTACACTGTTAGCTGAGTTTTACTATTCAATTTTGAAGGCTGTAATTTTTTTTCCTTGCTCATGAAAATAACTATTGAATAAATTACACTCACTTCTTCAAAATTTTTTAAAATTATACAATAAAAATACACTTCACCTATTAGCTAAGTTTGATTGACATTAACGCTCCTCAATGATTGTTTAAATGGCTCTCTATGTCTACTATAAAGATGGATTCCCACCAGTGCTCAGGTTGAATTGCAGATTGAGCAAGAAGTTGTCTGGTACTCAGGTTGAATTGCAGATTGAACAAGAAGTTGTCTGGTAGCTGTGATTTTATCCCTGGAGTAAAAGACAACCAAGAAAGCTTCCAAGTTATTTAGGTGATGAATATCTTCGTGTAGCAACATAAAAATTTCCTAAAATATATAAATTTTCCTTACACTTTCACCTTGTAGCAAAAAATTTCCTGTATTTTCAATTATAAAATTAAACACACTACACTTTAACATTATAATAATTGCCCTTTGTCTTAAAGAATTATCTAAATCTTAATGAAATACCTAATTTTTTGCTAAAACTTAAAACCCTTCTTATAGAAACCCCCTTCCAATAGATAAAACTAGATATATTAATTTTCAAAAACAATTTCCTTAAAGGTTGTAAGCACCCAAACTATATAGTTAAAAATAAAATTTTATTATCATAAACTTTTATTTGATTAAGATTTTGACAAATGATTGCATAAAATTTTATTTTATTAACAAAAATATATGGAAAAGATTTTAATTTTTAACAGAAAATCATGTACTACATTAAGATTTGAATAACTCTTTAATAGAAGGGATAACAAAGTATAGTATGTGTCGCACATCGCGACGCGGGATTGCGGTGACCCGGAAAGATCAGGTTTGAAATGGCAATGATTCTGGGGATGGGTTTTTTTTTTTGAGAAAGTTATGAAAACTTTCGGAGTCGCCACCGATCTAATTTTAAATGGTGAGATCAGACACCGAGATGATGGTCTACGTCACAGAAATCAGATTCGGGGGTTGGTTACGTGTAGGGAAGGTATTAGCACCCTACAGCGCTCTTTCGGTACCACATTGGATTTTTGTTGCTTTTAATTTCAAACTTGTGCTTTATTTTGCCTAAGACATATTTATTAACACTTTTTTATTCTTTTGTCTTGGTGGGGTTTTTTTAGAAAGAGAGCAAAAGGTTATGATATTTACGTTAGAGGGATTTCGCCAATTTCTTCAACGCAATGCATAACGTAAATATCTTGAGAAATACAATAGCGGTCACTTTCGTCAACCGCCTGTATCATGGCACTTGAAGGGATAGGATTTAAAAGAACCAGGTTGGATTTCAGGAAAAGGTAATGGGTTTTAAAGTGAGGATGCTAATCACGTTATACGAATTATATCAATTTCTCCAATATAATTCATAACGTAATTCCCTCCGGATAGTTAGTTATAGTCACTTTTGTCAACTGTACCAACGACCATCATTGGATTAATCAGGGATTTGAAGCTTAAAGACATTTTGAAATATGAATAATCCTCCTAAAACCCTTTATATCATTTTTTTTTATAAAATTATGACTCTAAAATTTTCTATCCCTTTTTAGTTTTTTTTTTATTTTTTTAATTTTTTATTATTACATTATTATATTATTATATTATATTTTTATTTTTATTATTTTTTTTAAAAAGGAAAGGGGACATCACGGCATGGGCTTTGGCCCATGCCGTGATGTTGGATTCATGGCCACTTTTTATTTTCTTTTTATTTTTTAATTTTTTTTAAAATTATTTATAATATATTTAAATAATGATACTGATAAATTTATAATTCTTCTTCTATTCGGCTTCCAATATTTTTTGAAAAATAATGTCAAGTTTTTTAGACTAAATGACATAGTTAAAATATTTTTCTGTAAAATTAATTTTTTTCTACAATTTTTTGAAACAAAATAAAAAGACAGAAATAATATAGTTTAACGTTGCATTCTTCGTCCAAAGTTTTTACAACTAGTACCAAAAATTTTCTTAAAAAATGCTTGTTTCAACTGTATATTTTCTTTTATTTTTCTAAAATATTTTTTTATTTTTGAATTATTTTCAAAAGGCTATGATTGGGTGCACCACACCCCATGAAGAGTGCGGTGCACCCTTCTCCTTTGTTTTGCCTGCACTTACGTGAAAGTGCAGCGGAGAAACGGATGGCCTTCTGCCTCCAAGACACCCGGCCAAGTTGGAAACCATTCGACCCTCGGCGACTCCCATTGCCGTAGGTGGGTCCCAGGTGGTGTTTTGGACCACCACCTTGCCGAGGAGGAGTGCCAACCGGCGATGGCATGGGAGAAAGCAACGTAACAGCCTGTGCAACACCCATTTTGACATACCTCTTTGGCATTCTAAGTCCTAAAAATCTCAACCAACACTCACTCTAGTCCCATAATGGAGCGATAAAGTCGTCATGAACATAGATATGAATTAACAGAGATTACAAAAGCTTGACCCAATAAGGAACAGAGGAGATGCATACCAAAGTGAGAGTGCTCTTTACCAACTTCTCCGCACCAAGTTGCTGGCAAGTTTGAGAGTCAGTCTTCTGTGACCGACTTCGGCTATCTTACTCCTTTAACGCATGCTACCAACCTTCGATTGTGAAGACTCTGTTTTGACTAAAAGAAGCTCCCTCTCCGTATTCGCCCACTATACTTTCAGTGTGCTCTCTCCTTCTCCTCACAGTCCCTTGGGTTTCTTTTTTTTTCTTAAGGTTCTCCCTATCCTCGTGCTCGCTCTCTCTGAATTCCTTCTTCTTTTGCTCTCTTTGAATTCCTCTCTTTGACTCCTTTCCGTTTTCTGAATCCGTCCTCTCTATATTCACCTTTGCTCCTTTTCTTCCAACAGGAAGTGTCCAAGCATCAACGAATCTGCTAAGCCAATATGCCTCCCATAACTCTCATCAGCTTCCTTTCAGTGAGAAATAGCCGAGAGTAGGTGAATAAATTCTGACCCCTTCAGGCTGATATACGTGGATCGCTTGTCATTTTGTCAACAATGGATGCATTATTTGCAAAGTCGTCAGTAATTTTTTTTTTTTTTCTTTTTTTTATTCTTCTCTTTTTTTTTTACTTTATTAATTTTTTTGTTTTATTTTATTCTTTTTATCTTATTTTATTTTAAATTATGATTATAATTATTTTTTATTTTTTAATTTAATTAATTTTTTTTAATTTTTTTATTTTTTTAAAAAAGAATAATGCATGGGTCTATCTCAATTTTTTCAAAGTTTAGACAAAATTAGGTGTCTACAGTATGCTTATTATTGTAATTGACAGCGCAATGAATTTTTTTGCAACAAGGTGAAAATGAAAGGACATTTCAAATATTTTAGCCTAAAAATTAAAAGCCTTAAAGAAAGTGAAATTGGATACTCTAATTTTGGTAACTTTAAGTAAAAATAAAAAGTTATTCCTATTTATACATTTTATTTTTTTCACTAATTACAAACATATAAGGTAGTTCAGTCACTTGGCCTACACCACCTTTAAACATCAATCCACTATTCAATCAATCAATTACAATCAGTTAATCAATTGTTCTCATAAAACCAAATTCCAGTACACCTACAATCTCATAAGCTTCTAAAAAATAATATCAAAACAATATCTGTATACCACAAATCCTCTCATATATTCCTAATGGTAACATCTTCATAAATTATTTATGCATACTAAGATACCCCTAATTCTTCCTTAGAAGTAGCATCTTTGCAAATGACTATATATGACAAACACATCACACAATCTATTGTGGAATACATTATTGGGACCCTTCATACTTCCTCAATAGTGACTAGTCTACTGATCACTCAAGAATTTTTCCTTACTCATTGTGTAACACATATTCTCAGCTAAGAGACCTTAGTATTTATAATTTCCTTTTCTCTTCTGTTAAGTCTTCATTTTCTACTTTCCCAAGTAATATCCTTTTCTTTTCTCACAAAACTTCTTATTTTATCCCATTAATTTTTCGTTTTCTAACCACATTATTCTTTCCATTTTTCTTTTTTTACTTTTTTTCCTTTAACTTGAGTCAACTTAAGGCAAAAACCCATCCGATACAATGCTTATGATTCTGTTCTACAGAATCTCATGCAATCCTTAGGTCCTATGCAGAAAAAAAAAAAAAAAATTCAATGTGCTGATATTCTGGGTTCTAATCTGAGATAATAGAAGAGAGGGATCTGGTGGAACAATGGCTGGAAGTTGAAACACAACTTTCATTCATCAATTTACAATCTGGTCATCTTGTTTTGTATGTGCCAATAATATGAGGAAATTAAATTAATAAGTCAAAACACTTTTGTTCACATGGTGCCTTTTTTTTTTTTTTTTTGTGACATTCATAGGTTGCGTTTCGATGAGCTACCAAACAACTGAGAGATTATGAATAATAGTAAGCAGTTAATTATGCATAACTTGACTGCTGTTTAAGATAACTTTCCACATTAACTTGTTAGCTTATGCTACACAAGTAAGAATCTTTGGGCTAAATCTAAAGACTAAAGTTAAGCCGGCACCTTTGATACTGTAATGACATTTGTTTGTTGCTTTGAAATTTTTTTATTTAAATTCAAAATTTTGTATATTAAGTTATTTGACACTCTTCCGTTATTAAAAAATAAATAAATAAAGACTAAAGCTCAAATGATAAGTTTCTTGGAAGTCATATTCAACAAAGAGATTTTAACTTTACTATTGGTCCTCTAGGTAGCTTGAGCCTTGAGCTTTCCTTTTGTCCATGGCAAGTTGGTACTTCCATGTCCCCATTGTCCATTGTCAAGCTTGCTTATCCTCTCAATATCAATTACTATGCCACAGTATCTTAACATTGACGAAGAAATATCTTTACATATGTATGTATTTTTATTTTTAATATACATAAGCATTGTAAATTCATAATTTTTCTGACAAGTCAAGCTTTGAGAAATATATTTTAATTTAAATGATAGAGATTATATGCTAAATGGATCAAATTATTATTCATTGATTCCTAGAAAATAAATATAAGAAGAATATGATTAAATAATTGACAATAACACGACTCTAACTCAAAAGAAAAGTAAAAAGGTAAAATTGTGGTCCAAACAGTTAAAAATTGATCATGGTATCTGTTGAGATTCAAAGCTAAAATCTTGTGCACCCATGCTATTTAAAAGAAGAGCAATTAAGTATAAGATTAATAAAGTGTACCCAATACTAACCTCTACTATTGTAAAAAGAAGGAAATGTACTAATTTGGGACAAAATCAAAATGAGTGAGGCAGAAGATAGGGGCTGCCACTAGTGCTTCTCAAATACTCTTCTAATTTTTTTAATAAAAAGGGTGATAAAGTCGTGTAATATAAATACAAAATTTTGAGTTTAAATTTAAGACTCTGAAGAAAAAAAAGTTTAAAAGTAATATTAAATGATATTGCACCATTAAAGACCGACTAAATAAAGCTTATGATTTTTTTTAGAATAATGTGATTTTCTAGAGCATTTAGAAGACAGCTAATTAAATGGTGGGATAGAAAGAGAGAAAGAGTACACACTTCTAGTAATATCTGTGAGACTGATTGAAACAGGAAGAAAAATAAAACCCCCCAAAAAAATTGAGATACTATATATATTGAATTGGTGGAGGCGCAATGCTACATTAAAATAAAGATAAAATAATGAGATGCCAATAATTGATTGGTTAGGCAAAGGAAAAGAACAATGCCAGCTTCGCATGCACTTTATGAAAAGTGAAGGAGGCATTCTATTCTATTGCCTGAAAGATGCAAAGCAAGGCTAATTACCAGTCATTCTATGCTAGCTGCAAGCCTGCAACTTAATCCTATTTTTTCCTCCTCTGCGCTTTACAATTGAACACAGAATAAAGTTCGATTTCAACTTTACCCTGAAATCTCCTATGAAATATATATTTCATTTCTTTAAATTAATACTTCAAAATATATATAGATCAAGATAGATCGAGTTGGATAATTTAGTTAATTAATTTCTCTGCAACACCAGCAAACCAAAGAAAGGTGACATAGCCCGACATCATTCGCTGTTGTCTTTTCTTTCCATTATAAATATTCTGATGATTCTAAATTAGTTTTTCTCCAAATTTGAGAGATTTCAATTCCTAAGGCCATAGCAAATTTGAAATTCTCTTCCGTTTTACGTAACATTTGTCCATTGCTACAAGTTATTGTGCAGTTTATATCTGATCACTTTACCCCCATTCAATGCCATGGAAGTTCAGAGATGGCATACGTGAGAGAGAGAAAGAGAGAAAGGGAGAAAGAAAGAGCTATTACGGTTCATCTCACTTTTGACAATAGTTGAACACAGAATGCAAAAGGCAAATATTCTTATATTCCATCAGAAGTAAAGGGGAATAAGGACACATAGTTGTATATATTGAACCTAACCCTTTTCAATTTTTTCATCAATTTCTGTGATTTCACTAAACCAACCCCAGAAACCAATACATAATTGAGCATTCTCAGCCCCAAAAATTGAAAGGTTTGACAACAAGATCCCATACATTTACCACAATCACATGCTATTTGCTAGCAGAGGCACTCAACATCCATCAAGTAAAACAGGCTAATTACTCTGTGTAGTGGTACTGGTTGTTGCTTTAGAGCTTTATCCCTTTAATATTTTAAGTATAAATGCAGAATCTTGTATATGTGATAAGTCCTCCCTTTACGAAAAAAAAGACTAATTACATCAATTCTCCAATATGAGCAAACTTACGTAATTAATGACCTTTGCTTTAGCACGCAACCCCTTAAGTATATGTAAGCCTCTAACATTTCTCCAAAGCCTAGCCAACACACCCTTCTCCATTTACTCTCTCTCTCTCTCTCTCTCTCTCTCTCTCCTGTTTCTTATTGGATTAGAAAGGGTCAATTCTAAGTCTCTACTCAGACAATGGGGTCTCCGACACAGAGTTGGCGTCTTAAAAGGTTTACAACATTGTTGATTTTGTTGTGTTTTTCATTTTCATCTCCAACTGATGCCACGTCTTCTAAGAAGTTAGACCAGCCACCTACAGACAGTGAAATCAAGTGTGGATCCTGTCCTTGTGGTCAATCCTGCAGCCAGCAAGATACTCCGCCTTCTCCTTCTCCACCGAAACATGCCTCCGCGCAGAGTTGCAATCCTTTGTCACCACCACTTCCACTGCCACTGCCACTGCCACCGCCACCACCACCGCCACAGCAACCGCCACCGCCACCAAGGTTCTTCTATGTGACTGATGTGCCTGGGGATGTATACCAGCCTATTGCATATAACTGGGGAGACTCGGCTGCCCAAAAAAGAACGGCGGGAATGCTTATGTTGGCTGGCTTGGGAGCACTAACTGTAGCAATGGTATTTGGATGACTTCACAATAATTGGTAGGGGCTACCGTCTTGGGAAGTATCCTTTAAATGCTCTCTCTCTCACGTTATTTAAATTTGTATGTGCTCATGTCTTTTCTGGTATGAACTTATCAATTAATTAATTTTAATTGTATGTAATGCACAACAATTGAAAGTGAACATTTGCTACAGAAATTTTAATTACTCCTGGTAAGCATATTGATTTGTAATCAGTGATTTGGTTCAGATTGGATCACCATAAAATGGGTAGTGGTTGTTACATTAAGTTTATTATTTATGATAATCGTAATTTGGGGTTACCTCAGCCCTTTTCATTGGCTTGAATATTGTTAATGTCATCATAAAGTGGGTGAATTAGACTTTATATATATATATATATATATATATATATATTATTTGAACGTGAGGAAGTTGCAACTTGCGAGCGTACCAAAATGTTGGGTGTTCTTCTGAGCCTTTTCCTAAGCCCATGTGTGATAACTAAATGGGCTTTTTCTAGCATGTTGGCCTAGGTTAGATTGCCTCCTCATTTCTCGTATGGCAGATATGTTCAAACTATGTTCTGTGTCGGGTGTTCTAATAGTCTTCTCAACTCTAACAATTAACTTCATTAGATATGATTTGTTCTTATACTTACTAATAGATACCTAATCTCTTCTGTTATTACTGTGGCAAAACTCAATACCAAATATTTTGCTTGACAAGTATCAAGATATTCTAATAACAGAACTGCCATTTATTGAACTAGAAAATAATTATGATTAAAAATCGTCGATTACCAACAGATTTTTTTGTTGATATAAATAGAAAATTTTTGATAAAAAGTTTATCGATGGACCTTTCGAGAGATACAATCCCTCCCGTATAAGTGGCTTTGAAAATTTTTTACTAAAGGATGTTTTAATCCCTCAAAAAAATCGACAAATTTTCTTCTATAAAAATAATAAAAATCATTGACAAAGAATAATAATTTTGTGAAAAAAATCATTTTATCATAATATTTTTATTTTACCAAATTTATCCCTTGGTAAAATTTAACAACCAAGGGATTAATTCTTTGATAAAATACCAAAAATATCAAAAGATAGTAATATCTCTTAGTAATAAATAATTGTAAAAGAAATAAAAATTTTGTTTAAATTCAACTTCTTTTTAAAATTAGGTAAAATACAAAAAATACTGAGGATAGTAATATCCCTCTTAATAAAAAAAATTATGAAAAAATTTGGTTAAATTTGAAATTTTTTAAAAAATATAAAATTAAAATAAACTAAATACACAACTAGAAATTAATATATGAAGCAAATATTATAAAATTATCCTAACATCCAAAGATGATAACAAAATTTCTGCATAACTTAGATAGATAATCAATGTAACAATAGGAACTTAGATACAACAAAATAGAAAAATTATAATATAAAGTCAATAATAATATTATATAAAAAATTAGTTATAACACTAAACAAAAATTCAACCACATGCTCAGAAATAGAATATAAACCTAATAACAGCATAGTTCATAATTAGAACCAAAATATAAATCCAATCATATTTGAAAATAAAAAGAAAAACTAACGTTGGACAAAGATAATAAAAATCAAGTCAAAATACTTTCACAAAGAAAGTAGAAAACCGAACATAGTACCTTGAACTAGTTGAATGAGGTTGAAAACCACTTACTATTTGCAAGGAAATGCCATAACAAGTATTTGAAGACAAAAGAAGTATCAAAGAAAGTGAAAAACCACTGAAAAAGACAGTATGTAGCCCATTACAATCTCTTTTACAATTGCTACAACTCAAAACAAGAAAAAAAATATAAGAAAAAGAAAAGAATACATAAACCAAAAAATATGGGTCAAAATCTAAAATACATCATTGGAAATACATGATATTACCTTGAACTAGTTGAATGAGGTTGAAAACCACCTAATATTTGCAAGAAAATGGTAGAAAAAGAGTTTAATATAAATGAAGCACCAGAGAAGAAGGAGAGATTAGTGGGAAAGAAAAACTGAATAAGCAAGGGGTGGGATTCATGATCCTGCTCCTATATATAATCTTGAACTTATTGATAGATAAACTTATTAACAGATTTTATCTATTGATAAGTATATTGGAATGACAATGTTCCATTATAAACACACACCAGTACTTTTACCGTTGGGACATTACTGACAAATCAGTATAATCTGTCAGTAACATTTGTAATTCCTAGTGCAATTTGCCACTAGGTTAGATGAACAAGACCTGGTTGCGATCAATTGTTGACAGATCGAACTGATCTGTCAGTAATCTTTACAATTCCCATAAGGAATCTAACATCAGGTTAGATAGATGTGATTCGATGTCTATCATTTACCAACTGATCATACCAATTTGTCATTAAATGTGCTAATTCTCTTTGACATCAAGTCATATTGACATGACCAATGTTACATTTACTGATAGATCCACAAGATTTGTCAGTAAATGCACCGATTCCCATGGAAATCTCTGACATTGAGTTAGTTTGACATGCTTGATGTCACAATTACTAATGGATTGTATGATCCGTTGATAATTGCTATATTTTAAAAAACTTACACTTCCTACAACATTTTTATCGAGGGATAAATCCCTCGATATTTCTATTAAAAAATTTTCACTCCTTCATGCCATTATGAATTATGGGAGTAACCTATCAGTAAATTTCTTGGTAATTTTAGAGAGGAATAAATCCCTTAGAAAATCTAATGCATATTTTTTGTGCTAATTCACATGAAATATTGTGTCAAATTTACTAAAAGATTTAGTAAATTCATCAATAATATTCCTTTTTTATTAACAGATTTTTTTTTTTCATTTTTACTAATACCAAATAATGATTATTCTCAAAAAAAAAAGATTTGATTCAATAAAATCTTAACGTCTTTTGACCTATACCTCATTAGCCTAGATGAGTTTAGGTCAGCCCACTTGAAAGTTCTAGTAATAACTAATGCCTGAGAGCAACTCCAATTCTAGGCCCCAATTTCTTAAGATATGACACCCTCCACATTCAAGCTTTGGGCATTACTCATAAAAAGGCAGACTTTCTTTTACTTGTCACCCGTAACGAAGATTTCACTAGGAGTGTGTAAAGAGCCATGTTATCTCTATGCATCTGATGCGATTGAAGTTATAAATATTTAAAATACTATGTAGCATTTTAAAAGATATGTAAAAGAGTATATTAAAGCTACATAGTGCTTAGCTATATCATTTACGTGTGTAAAATACTTGTACCTAGCCCACAACTTGCAAATTGGTCCATAATGAATTATGTTTTTTATGTCAAATTTATCCTACAACCTGAACCAGTTGCCTAAAATATATATGAAAATGTCAATTCCACTAACTTAAACTGGACTCACTTTATGCACATTCCTAATTTTCACGACGTCTGTTTTTATCTACCTTTAATTCTCAAGTCTAAGGTAGGTAGTGCACATTTCTGCACTAACCGTTTGATAGCATGCTTCCTACCTTATGAAAAAAAAATCACTAATAAATTCAGATGGAGGATATGTCACTAATTAAGAAACTATCATCACTTAATTTTCTGTTCATTGCCAAACGTAGCTAGCAGGCTAGCAACTGTTCGTTGCTATTTGCTTGTACCAATCATTTGTGTTATTGTACCAGGTGACACTCTTGAATATGCATTTATGTCGTTCAACCACATTGTTGCACTTTCGTATAGCAAGGGAGTCTGTGTTCTGTTTCCTCTGTTTTTTTCCCCCTTTTAATTCTGGGCCAGCAGGGGTGGTTTTGGAGGTTGGAACTTGAAAAGATGGTAGATTTGCTTCACTGACACAAGAAGAAGGGTTTCAAATGAAGCTCCACCCTAACAGAAATCAGAATTTGCATCCCAGAGAAGAATTTACCACAAGAATTAATCATACGCTGCCGTAAAATTCCGTAGCAAATTTTGCTGTGCCATCAGTGATAGGAAAGTGTTATTGCTCAACTGAAGTTTTGATGATGATCTTAGAATTTTACTACAATTGATTAATAACTTACACGGAAGGAAGGATGAGCAAGGGAATTTGACATAAATTTCTTTATTGAAAAGTTCATCTTTTTACTCAAGATTTTTTATAAATTTAACCCGTTGGATATCAAACTATACCATTGGATATCATGTAGAGTTACAATGTTGTCGGCTTATAAACACACAAATATGGGACTTTGGCAATCATCAATGATTTCATGGGTGTAAGATGGATTATTATCTTATTTATTAGTCATTTTATTTTTACAAAATAAAATAAATATATTTTTCTTAAAAAATTATATTATTAATTTTATTGAGCCTAAAAAATTTAACAACTCACATTTAATTTTGTACCTTATTTATAAGTTTAGGATTTCCTGAAAATTATAATAATTCCTGCGGTTTGATACAAAGAAATTGGCGTAAGTTGAATTTCAATATATAATAGTAGATGTAATCACATATCACATGCACCTATCCACTATTAGACCAATTCTTAGAGTTAAATACCAGCTTGTGCTAAGATGCTTAGCCTGGAATTGACTATTAGTCTCACAACTATAGCTAGGGAAAGAGGTTGGTTTCCCTAGCAAAATTGAATCTATGGAACAAATATTACCCAATTGATAAATAGAGTGGTACGATTTTAAAATTTTTAAAAAGGAGAGAAGAAGAAAATTAAATTATAAAAAACTAAGCTAGCTCTATTTATTAAAAACTAAGCTATCTTTATAAGGAAGATTATGTATACTGCCAAATTTTACGCAAATTAAATCTTATTTGCTTTCACATTCTAGCAATTTATGACCTAACATATGTTTTTAAGTAACTTATCAGTTTCTTCTATTACAAATATATGTGTATATATATAATATAAAATTGACTTAGATAGGTGAATATTAATTAATTAAAAATAACCAAGAAAACACTCTATTATTTTAACAAAACAAATTTCTATTTATAAGCCAGAAAGCAAATAGGGCATCTGGAGGAAAACAATAGTATGGGGGGAAAAAAAAAGAAATAAAAAAACCCTACTTTGAACCCTTATATAAGCACGGCGAGTCCCCCATCTGATCAATCCTCTCTGTTTCTTTTGACTCTGTAGATTTTTGTCCTCTTTAAGACATGGCTGAAAGATTCTTCCAACCAACATTAATCCCTTTTCTCATATTTGTGATGGCATCACTCTTTTTTACTCTTTTTCCTTTGACAAGGAGTGAGCCGCATAGATAACGCAATACTGATCAGGCATGCTCCTCTAATTGCCTTCCACCCCCAGTTACCACAACCCACTGCCCACCACAGCTGTCATCCTCTTCATCTCCTCCACCAGCGCCGATGCCAGAGGTACCAACTTTAGTACGTACCCTTTCCACCCGTTTCTGCTGGGGAATGTACAGCCACCACCGGTGGATATGAACCGGTTTGCTCCCCCCACCTCCTCATCTAGTGCTTCCATATATGCCATGGTACTACAAGTATCCTCCTGCACCACCTGGATGTTCTGCGGCAGCCAGCGTTCATGGATCAATGGTCACGTTGCCATGCATGATCGTTAATCTCTTCTATATTCTAGTTGTTCTTTATATTTTTTGAAAGGACTAGGATATATATACATATATATATATATATAGCCTATTTTGTTACTTTTTTTGTTATATGAACAAGTAAAAAAAGAGGAGAATGGTGAATATATGGGGCTATCTATATTGAAAGGTTATGTTCAAAAATTATGCATATTGCTCCCATATACCCTTAATTTACCTTTAAATTACTCTCAATTATTCTAAATTATTCTCAAATTATCTTCATATATCCTAAATTACTATTAAATCACCTTTAAGTTATCCTCAATTTAGGTATGTAGGGATAATTTGGGAATCATTTGTCTTAATTGATAACACAAGGAGGTTTCTTACACATGACCTAAAGTGTAAGAGAATTTGGTGTATTTTACCCTAATAATATTGAAACAAAAAATTATATTTTGTTGATATTTTTAAATTATTAATGTGCCAAAATGAGTGTAAAGACTATAAAAAGTTAAATGCCTAAACTTAAAAGAAGAAAATGAAGTAATAAATGTCACTACTAGAAAATGACTCATTACTGATAAATTTTTTGTCGATAAAATGTTTTACCAATAGATTTATCAAGGAATGCAATTCCATGGTATAAGTGGTCTCGAAAATTTTTACTGAAAGATTTTTCAATCCCTTGTAAAATTAGTAATGGATATTAAAAATTAAAAATTCTCTTAGTAAAATATGATATTTTTGTAAAAAATTTCATTTTATTGAGGTATTTTTAAATTTACCAAGTTAATTTCATATTTTTACTGAGGGATTTATCCCTCGATAAAAGTATTATTTTTTTAAAAATTTTAAATTAGCCATAACATTGTACAAAAATTCAATTATAACGATATGAACCCAACCATAAAAATATATAAAAAATATTCATAACAATATAATGGTACAACTATTGATCGAGATAAAAATCAAGTTATAACAATCAACATAATCCATATACTCAGAAGTAGAAGATAACAAATGAACATAGAGATAATACAATAATTTTAAAATAAATTTCAAAAAGAAAAAATACTAATCTTGGATAGAGATAGTAAAAATTAGAATAAACAACCCTGACAAAGGCTAAAATCAAGTGTAAAAAATCCAATATTAGAGAAACTATTGCACATACTTAGAAGAAGAAAAAAAAAATAACTTTCACAATGGCTTAAAATCAAAACAAGAAAGAAATATTAAAAGGAGAAGAAAAATAACACACAAACCCCAAAACTACCAATAATTTGTAGTAAAATAGCAAATATATTAAAAGAAATACGTGAAACTACTTGAAAGAAGTTGAATGAGGGATAAAACCATCAATGATTTGCCAAAAAATGGTACAAAAAGGGTTTGAAGTTGAGAGAACCTTTAGAGAATAAGGAGAGATAGGAGAAATGAGAGAGTGAGAGGCGAGGTTGGTGATCCTACCCCTCTTTAAATAAAGAGTGCTATCGATGAATGTCAATCTATCGGTAACATTAAAGCAACGATGATGTTTTGATTATTTCCAACATTATCGGCAAATCAATCTATCAATAACAGTGAAAATTTTTTTAAAAAATTTAAGTTTGCCCATGTAAAAGTTATGTTTTACCAACAAATCCTAAGATTCATAAAAAAAAATGCTACATTTCCTATAAAATCACTACAAAAATTGAGTTGTCATGTCAAATTGACAAGGATTAGATTTGTTGGTAATCCTACAGGTAATCGTGCAGAATTCCCTGCAACATTCATGTCAATTGACATTTACTAATGGATCCATTAGATCTATTGGTAATCCTGTAAGATTTCTTAAAAGTTGTGCAAAAAATTATACTACTCAAGCAATTTATCAATGGATACAAATTTTTGACCAATCAAGGTAGGAAAAAAAGTGCAATTTTAGCTATCTAACAGATTTACCGAGGGGCTAATCCCTCAATAAAATGTTATATTATTACTAAAGGATAAATCTCTCGATAATTCTATTGAAAAAAGTCTATTTCTTGGTAATTTTGTTGAAAAAAGTTTTCGCTCTTTCATGTCAATTTGAACGTCAAATTATCTGTCAAAAAATCCCTTAATAAAATTACCGAGGAATGAATCCCTCGATAAATTTGATGCACATTTTTTCACACTTATTAGTGTGTAATATTGCGTTAGATTTATCAAGAATTGCAAAAATCTAACAATAAATTTTTTTAATTGACAATTTTTTTTTTCATTTTACTGATACCAAATCCATTGATAATCAAACATTTTTTAGTATTGTATATTTATCTTAGAGTATTTCTTTCTAGAATCTCAAGCCCATAAATTTACTATAGCACACTTCAATAAGGAATTGTTACCAAGTGGCTAATAAAGTTTGTGTAACCCCACAAAGATGTGTATATATGTGTGTGTATAAAGTTTGTGTAATCTCACAAATGTATATATATATATATATATATATATTGATATATATTAATATAAAATAACAATCCTAAAGCTTTTTGCACTCACATTAAAATAGTACAACATAATCTAGTTAAAGCATTTAATATTAATGATTTTAATTATATTTCTTTTTTATATGGAGTATGTTTTATTTATTTATTTTTTTAATTTTTAGTTATAATTTTTTATGATATTGATATGTGCTAATAATCATTAGAGTAATAGATTTTTTAAACAAGCAATCAATATTTTTAACCATTGTTTACTTTTTTGACAATCAATCAGTTATTTGTTTGCTTTTGAATTATTTGTTTCCTTTTTATTTTTATTAAGTTTAAGTTATTTATCATATATATAGAATATATATTTCTCCTTTTTTTAACTTGCGAAAAAAGCATAAGAGAAAAATGTCAACTCTACTATACTCATTGATAATTATTTCTGGAGCAAAACTTATATATATATATATATATATATATATATATATAATGTGATTGTAGTTACGCATTTTTTGCGAGAAAGTAGATTTCTTCTGGAGATTATTGATACTCAAATCAGTGGCGGAGTCAAAAATTTATCTTAGAGGGTAAATTTAAAGGATATACTCTTTTTATAATTTTAAGAGTGATGACATATAGATGTTATCTCCATATATTTAGGTTGGGGAAGCCATGGCCTGCTAATCCCCTCCCTTCTCAGCAACCAGCTTGTAATCTCAAAGGGCCTTCAGATCTATATCACATCACACATTTATATAAAAGTTTAGGGTTTAGAGAGTAAAATATGATTAAATAAAGGTTGCAAAAATATATATTCATTTGAATATTTATATTTCTTATGAATACTATATATTAAAACCAAAGTGTTATCAGTTATTTGTATTCTAAACTTATGTATATTCTGATTTCAAAGTTAGATAACGTCTTTTTATTTTAAATTTTTATTCCTCTAACAAAAATTATTATCATCACATCCTGGCTATTGATAATTTGTGCACTTTGTATTATGAGAAATGCTGGTCCCATTAAATAAAGTTTATAAAAATCTTCACAAAAATGAAAATAAAATATTAAGTTTACTAAATTTTATAATTAATAAATTTAATAATTTAAATTTTTTTAGTAAAATTTTTGTAAAACTTTAATTTATAAAAATAATAGAAAAGTTATACTTTTCGTCTATGCGTTGTGTGGATGCCCTACGGCTACACGTTCCTTGAGCGATTGACAATCTAAAACGAGTTCTTTGCAAGCAGATACCAATTAAGAGAGGATTAATATTATACATTCCTCATTGTATCCATGTTTTCTGTATAAATATTTATTTAAAATTAATTTAAAATTGAATATAAAATTTTATATAATTTATAATCAATTTCAAATAATATTTTGTCAAAAGAAAGTAAATATAAAAATATAAATATATCAGCTATATGATATTGGTATAAATGAAAGTCGTGAGCTGAGAGTTGGTTCCGTCGTTCATCAAAATGGAAAGAAAGGAGCTAAAGACTTAGCAGCATCTATGGCACGAGAGTAACAAAAGCTGCACCAACGATAATAAGACCCATGGCATTAAACACAGAATCCTGCATTTTCAAAAAGCTAGCCTACTATGAATCGCAGTCACTGAAACATGCACCGTCATATGCCAATTGCCAAATATTGAAATAAAACAAAATGCACTAAAAATTACTTAAGGACCCTCACAAGTTGCATTATAAATATTATATAAGAAATTTAATTCTAGGTCTTTTACACCTAACTGCAGTGATTCACGTTAATTTGGAATTAGTGAGATAAGGACTTTAGTGTTTGTGATTTCAGTGCCATACCCTTCATGTTTGCAAAATGGCCATAGCAATTGTAGCACCCATACAAGAGCAAATACTGTTTCCTCACCAAAAAAAATAAGGGCAAATACTGTTTTGTGCAATTGTAAATAAAAAATGATACTTATTTTCATTAACTCCTTTATTACCCAAGCTATGGCAGGTATATTTTTTAGCCAGTAAATGATACATAATGAACCTACAGGCATGACGATAAATAATGAGATACATCATTTTAATAAATCTGCTATTCTTGCTAGCCTGCATTGAATGCCTTATCAAACCAGGGCAATGCAATAGATATTGCGTGACGAGTGTCAAACCTGCAATTCAGCAGCACCACCAAATGAACCAAGACTGAACCCCGAATGGGTGTCTTCCACAAAATTGGTGTCCTATGCTGCATCTTCCATAGGAATTTGCTAAACGATGATATGCTCTTCTCATACACTCATGCAGTCCAACGCTTTGATTACATAACGATGCCAGATTGCAGTGTCAGGATCAAATCTTGACTCCCATGTCGGCCAGTAGTGCAAATCTTGCTTCAATGTTAGGACTCGTGGCTTCCCATTGAGGTGAACCGTCCTTATCCGAACAAACTCCCCATGCTTTAGTTCCTGCCAAAATTTAAGAGGATGATTATAATCAACAATAATTCAAGTGGACATACTGAAAAACAAGTTTGGTTCGGTCCTAAATATAGAACAAGCAATATCTATATCCTTGAACCAACAGAGTACTGACAAACTGCACTGCCATATCAATCAGTCTCTGATTATATAATAATCTTTCTAAAACATGTTAAATTGGCAGTGGTACAATGCAATAGCCGGTAGCACAAGAACTCCACAGTGACACGATATGTTTGGATGGAGGATAAAGGAATGTAAGAGCAGGTTTCAGAAAGCCATCCGTTGTTTGGAAATATTTTACAAGGAGAAAAGGAAAATAAAGGAATAGTTGTTAACCCTCAAAAACCAAAACCTCCGTATTTTCATTTTTCAGTGTTCCCCCATTTGGGAGATTTTGGAGAAGGAAATAAATTACTATACCTTTATGAGAAATGGCTTCTAAACATGAATAAGATACTGTACTGAAATTCTTCACTGCTTTTAGAGCACAGATCTCATATTAATGGTTTGACTGCAATTGAAATGGATCTTGTGATAAAGACTACATAAGTCAGGAAGTGATGTTCTGTACCATTGTATTAGCGTAAATAGTATGTCCCTATTATTATTAATATTTCTAAAGTTGATGAAAATTTCATTATTCAAATAGAATGTTATTAATAACAGGTAAAATAAACATAAGTTAGTAGGAATATATTGTGATTACAAAATTATTTCTTTAACCCTTTATATTCTTCCCATGTTTATTTTAAACATCCATCGTAATATGGGAAAGGAAAGTAATCATTTAACCACCCAATCCCCTTCATTTCACTTCCCCTTCTTCATTTGATTCCCTCTGACGCCTTTCCTTTACAACTATTAAACATCCCCTTGGTGTGAGATCAAATGCAGTCAGACTTACAAATACCATCATTTTCTCTTCAAATTACTAACACAACCAACATTATATCCATTGCAACAGTGCACTGACCAAAACTGCCAGCATCCCAAAAATTTTTGAACATCTAGCTTTCACCGTATAACATAAAACTGACTCCATAGTAACATCTACCAGTTCATTGCCCATAAATGGAAGATATATGTATAAATGGCATGCATTCTAATGCAGTCAAAACCACTATGGACATCATATCATGCATATAAACTCTAAGGAGGAAGAAAACGGTAAATACAAATGAAAAGCATATTGCGTCTTTGCATCATAAATTTGTTTACCTTCGTGACATTAACAAAAGCATCTAAATCGGGAGTAGGTTTTCCATTTATTTCAACTATCCACTGAAGAGCATATAGACCATATCTATGTACAGGACTCCCATGACACCACCTGCAAATTTGGAGAAATTTTGTAAGCAGATGTATCTCAATACTGCTGAAGGGGCAAGTCCTGTTTGTTCAAATTTTTCTTTTGCGTTCTTTTCTTCCTGAACTTTGACAAAGAACTGGAAACTGTAGCCAATTACATAGCCATACATCTATTTATCTGAACCATAAAAAGTCCATCAAATGCAGTTGACAGCAGTTTGCATGCATAGGATCAACTAAAGTTCAAGTGAGATTGCTAACAACTACAGTAGGCCCTCATACAAATACTTCACCATGACACATTTCAATAATCAAGCACCGTACTCATTAGCAGAATGAAAAATTTGCAAACATGAGGGAAAATCATACCTTGCCACATACACACCATGACCTTCTTCAGGAAGAAATCCAAGAGCGCGCACTGCTGGATGAGGATCTTGAACAACACAACCACACCAATTAATTGCACGAGTTGTGCCATTTCCATCCCGAACATCTGTTCCCACAAGAAGATCAACCTCACGTCCCTGACACACCATGCAAATCAATCATTAAAGATAATTTATGGCCAACATATATATTATAAAATATAACCCAAAGTTAATCCACCACCTGCCACAAACTCTTCCTCAATAGATAGAGAGAGAGAAAGAGAGAGTGAGAGGAGAAAAACCAGCATAGGAAAAGGTATGCAGCAAAAGTTAAATCTCCTGTATACCTGCCGGAAAATGGTCATACGAAGTTTTCCATCATTGGTATCAGATTTGTCTGAAGATTGGCAAGCATTTTCAATGTCACGGAAACATGTCACTGGTTCTTTATTGATCGCCAAAACCATGTCTCCTTGCTCTAAAAGATTCTCAGCTTTTGATCCAGCCAAACAACCTTTAACACGTAATACCTGTCGTCTGATTGGGTCTTTCCTAACAAGTGCCTACAAGAATTGTGACCAACTATTGTCAACACCAAATCATGAAAATGGCAATAGCCAAGCTATTTCTTTCAAAAAGTGACACCAGGCATAATAAACAGTACTGAAGATTGAAAGAAACATGTACATTTTGGTCTTTCTTAGAAATATTCCTTTGAAGTAAGGACTGACAAAAGACCCACAGGGAGAGGCCAACTTGTCATCAGTAGTGATGCATAATTCCATTACCAGAACATAGAAACATATATTTTTAAGCCACTGCAATCTTTGGCAACAATATTCATCATAAATAGCAATACTGTTCATATAGCAGACCTTTTACATTAATCAGCCACGTCAGATACTTAAGTTCCCGCTAGTTGTTGCTGTATTCAGTTCAAGTAGAATGTTGGGAATGGATGATTAGAAATAAATACTCATATTTCCGTCTGTTTCAATGGAGGATTTATGGATGTCTTTCAAGAGTTTTCTGCCTCTGATATTTTTCCTCACATATACAAGGACTTGAATGGCTTTTGTCTTCTAAATTGACATTTGCATCTAGATTAATTTTCTCATCACAAGGAAAACTTAGACTCCCTTTTATAACTACCTCAAAATAAAATGTTCATTTAATCTTTGTTAAAGACATAAAATCATTCATGAGCCTTTACCTATTGACTTATGCTTTTTGGGATAGTTGGTTTCTAGCAAATCCTTATAAGGAAAGCTTTTGTTTATTCCTATCTCATCATTCCTCTGGATATTTTATCCAAAATCTTTGTTTGTCAAGGTTACAGAGATAGTAAAAATAAGAAAAGAATACAACAAGAAGGAAAATATAACTTCTGCAAAATGTCACAATAAACACCTATCAGCTACTTGCTTACCTTTAAAGTTTATACACACACAATTCAACCCACACAAGACTAATGATTAAATTTTAAAAACATGGACAATCAAATGCCACAATCAAGCCCAAAAGAGTCTCTGACTTGATCTTATCATTATTTGATATCATGCCAAGTAATTTTAAATCTTGGGTATTATGCAAAAACAACAAAACCTAAAATTCCTTGGTGGATAATAAATATATGGCATCCCAATGAATGCTTGATGCTCTTCTTAGTTGAGGTAACATTTAAATTTATATATATGAATCCCCCATAAATGATTTTCTCGCACAAGGCAGTTTGACCAATAACTAATATTGCTGTTTCTATCTCTAACTTCATATCTCAGTAAATACAAATGCCGAAATCATTTTACTTTCTATAAAAGAAACTTCATAAAGCAAAAGAAGCTAAGTACAATAAGAGAGGAAGATTTAATATCCTCCAAACACAAAAACAAGAGAAAACAATGAGCCTTAAAAGCTCAAAATCGTAAAATTGCTGCTTGATCTCTCCACAGAGATGCTCCCCTAAAACAAGCATGTCCGAAACACCAGGCCATTAGAACAACTCAATTTGACAATATAGTAACCCACTCACATAAGGCCAAATAAAGAAATATAGCTTCTTCTAGTAGAAACACATAACATATGCACTTTCAAAATCCAATAAACAAGCAAATAATTCTTGTATATCAATTAACATTAAAAAAATAAAAAATAAAAAGCCTTGAGTGTGAAATCAATCAGATAAAGAAAATCAATACCTGGATCCAATCATCACTTAAACCAAAACTCCGAGCCTTTGAAAGCAATGTTGGATAAAGTTCAACCTCTAAAATCCGGACAAGCGGCATAGCCCTTTTGACACCATTTATGAGAAGAAGTGGCCCATTTGCACCAGATACAATTTTGTCAAGGACCTGGCTTATTGCATATATTGGAATACCCCTAACAAATTGATGATCTTCAGATGAATTGCCACCAAATTTCAGCTGGAACAGAGAATTTGAACATCCATATCAATACATATATAAAGAAGTCCATCACACAAATTCAGGGGCAGATTGTCCTAAAAAAAAGCCAAGCCATCCCATGCCCCAAAAAAAACATAACGGAAGGTCCACATATATTGAAAATCATTAATAAATTCCCTAGAGCTGGCCCCCAACCCCATATAAAAATATTAGGGGTGCTTTTGTTAGAGATGAAAAGATATAACTGAATTTAGGAGTATTAGAATTTGAGTTGAGATCACTGCATGCTTGCTTCGTACAAGAATCATAGGAATGAAGGAATATACGGAGAAAAAATTTTGTATAAAAATGTAAGAATATGGTGCCGAACAATAGGTCAGTTTGGATTATAATATGTTAGAGTTATAAAACCATTCTTGCATCTACATCTAACAGCTTAAGTTTTAAGATTGATTGGTTCCTTGACATGGCATCAAAGTCTCTATAACCAAGTGATCAAGAGTTCAATTCTTACCGCCTTCATTCTTCAAAAATTAAATTAAATTTTGCCACATATTTGGATCCTCTACCTTTATTATTCCCTGACTTTGGTGACATTTTATCTATTTCTCTTTAATTTATATTAAAATATACTTTGTGAATCCTACTTTTTTCTCTCACTAACTTTTTCTCTCTCTTAAGTTTGTATATATCTCTCTCTTACTATAACCCAATACCTTTGCATTCCAAAGGTAGAGGATCTTGATCCATGTCAATACAAAATTTAGTGAGCTTGTGCATTATCCACACTTGCCTGAAGGGTTTTCATGTGAAAAGACATGTTAGAGATATAAAACCATTCTTAAATCTATACCTAATAGTTTAAGCTTTTAAAATAATTGATTCCTTGACATAATATAATAATCTCATTCCTCCTTACTATCACTTACACTATGTAAGAGCATGAAAAAAATAATTTGATTAGTTTCCTATTTATGTCTTATTTCTTATTATTAGGTTTAAGGTTATAAACAGACTCATGACTCATAGTTTCTTATATAAATAAGACCTAGTGGTATGAGTCTTGAACACACTCTCAGTATTCCGATACAATACTATATGGATTTTCTCTCTTTCTTTTCAATTTCTCATATGGTATCAAAATCTAGTGAGAGAAAAACCTAGCTACTGCTAAAAAAAACCCTTGCCACTGCTGGTGATGAGTTAAGACTCCTCACCACCAGTGTCCAACCTCATTCGTGGCCCTTTCTCTCTTTCTTTCCGCATTTTCTCTCTTCTAGCTACTATTGTCAAAACTAAAACACCATTTTCCTATCCTGGTATTCCAGCCACCGTCCTTCGCTGATTGCTGTCACTAGACCTTCGCCAGAAAACCGTTCTCATCTGGTTTTTCGCCGTGATATCCTTCTCCGATGCTCTGATCACAACACCACCACCGCCAATGGATTTGTCTCCTTCAGGCTATTCCAATCCCAATATTCCAACCGCCATCTGCGGCTGATCACCAATGCCAAAGCTTCATCGGAAAATTGCTTTCCTTTTTGGTTTTTTGCCTTGATCTCCCTCTTCGATTCTCCGATCAAGACGCTGTCACCACCATTGGGTTTGTCTCTCTCATGCCGTCTAGATCTTGGTGTTACTACCATTGGCTATCGTCGCCAGAGCTCCAGTGACCACCACCGCCAACGACCCTCTTTTGGCCGCCACCTCTCTTGTGCCGTCCAAGCACATCCCAAGGCTCGGTTTTCTCAAAAATCATCCCTATTGACAACAGGATGGTGCAATTTTCCAATGGTTTCACTTTGTTGGCTTGTTACAAGTGTAGATGTGTTAAAGTGTCAAGTTCTTGTTTTGGCAAACCTTTGCTATGTCATTGTTGTGCCTCTAAGACACCCCAGAAGCCTTTCCTCATTGGTCTATCTCAAATCCAGTATCCCAATCTCTAATATGATATTCTTAGCTTCCAATTTGATACTCCCAGTCTCCTATCTGATATTTCCGATATCTCAATTTACTCATATGTACATAGGTCCAAACTCAAATATGAATTCTTAAACTCAAATCATATTTTGAACTCCAATTTGATATGTTTGAACTCTTGGTTGTTGGTTTGAGACACCAAGACTCTACAGGCTATCTCTGGAAGATCGTTAATACACATGCCGCCTATCATCTCTGTTAACGAGTGTGCTGCCATAGTTGTTCTAGACTATTTGATGACTTTTTTTTAAGTGTTTTTTCACTTTTATTTTTTATGTAACAAGCTTGAACATCTATCATACATGCTCTAGCTTGAGGGGGCGTGTTGAAAATATAGGATTAGTTTCCTATTTATTCTTATTTCTTATTATTAAGTTTAGGGTTATAGACAAGCCCATGGCTTATAGACAAGCCCATGGCTTATAGTTTCTTACATAAATAGGACCTTGTGGTATGAGTCTTGTACACACTTTCAATATTTCAATACAATACTATAAGGGTTTTCTCTCTTCTTTACAATTTCTCACAATTTTCATCCCACTTTTCATATTCTCTACCAAGCACAAAAATAGATTCTAAAATTTCCATCCCTTTCCCTTTTCACTCCCCTATATTTTCCACCTTTTGATTAACAATTACACTTGTCCAATTATGCACATCTAGAAAATTGTAAATTAACATATTAATCTTTCTAAGACCTTGAATACTGTTAGAAGGCTGGTAGCTAGGACTATGTGTTGTTGGTTTAGGGCTTGGTTACTTGCTATTCGTGGGCTTTACGTTTAGTTACTTGTTTCCTAACTCAAGTAAATTGGCAGATTTCCTAGTTTAAGTAGTATTATTTGGAGTACAAGATGTTAGCAATTGTCTCTTGTGTTTAAGTAGGTACCTCATTATCAATACAACAAGAATACAATTATCATCACAATCATAAGAACCCCATTCACTTAATTCTCTCTCTATCTCTCAGCTTCTTTCTCTTTTTGTCTCTCTAAAATTCTTAACATGGTATCAAAGCCATTCCATCCACCTTGAACAGCTACCCTCTACCATGCTTCATGCAACCTCATATGAAGAGATTGTACTGTTGTATTATGTAAGCAATTGTCTTCTTTTCCTCTTAGACCTATTTCATCTGAAAACTAGCCTCCCACTATGTCTCTCTATCCAGCAGCGCATAAAACACTATTTTTCCCCCGTTTCTTTTGATATTTCGTCATGTCAGAGGGCTCTTGAGAAAACCTAGCCTCCCATTGTGTCTCTCTCTCCAGCAGAACCTCAAACACTAATTGCCTCTCTCTAACCCGCAGCTGCCATAGCAAGTTGACCCTCTTCCTAGTGTTTTTTTTGGAAAATCCAACCACACCATCATGTTTAAGACCCTCTGATTGGCCTACCCCCAAAGCTCAACACTGCTGAAGCCACCACACACCATTATCATTTCTATGCCTCCATCTCCACGCACTGGTGTGTGGGACCTTGCCTCGCTGCCAATGACCCTCCATTCTCATCTCTAGCCACATTTGAACCTATCGCTGGTTTCCGTTGACTCCAAATCACCCTCCAACAGCGTGTTTTCATCTTCTACTTTCTTTTCCCTTACCAAAACCTATTTTTCCCCATATCATTTGCCAATTTGCCACATCAGACCTCAATAAGATCACCTCTGCCTTGGTGCCCCCTTTGCAGCTCAATCCTTCACCATCTCTAATATCAAGAGCCCTACTATCGCCAATGTGCGAGACAAAAATGGAGAGAAAACCTTGAGAGATTAGCCTCTCAATAGTATTATTTATATTAAAGTTATACGTAATCAATGGGCTAATTACAAAAATAATGGGCCAAATTATAAGGCTATATACTAGGCACCAAATGCTAATTTACAACATAATATTCACATGTCTAATTCTAACAATTAATATCAAATTGATAGGGTTTGCCAACTTTCTTCTAGGTAGCCTTTGTCAAAATGTGGTTTAAGGAGTTGTTGATAAGAGGGTTGTGGATTGAAGATTTAGGCGTTAGCAGAATGTATTGCTGGGTATGAGACCCTAGGATGGCAATGTGCTTATTGACATATCACCAAGAAGCAACTAGGAGATGGGCAAAGATGCTACTTTGGTGAAAGTTGAAGTCCAAAGCAACTAGGAAAAGGTCAAAGAGGCCACTACAGAGAAAGATCAAAGACTTCTGAATGTTGTCTGCCAAAGACATTGCCATGAGGAACATTGAGTATTTTCCTTGAGGCTAGGAGTTGTACATTAGGTGAGCCACCCTAAGAGAAAAGGGCTGTCAAGGAGGTGGAGCCACCATAAAAAGGAAAAGGCTACCCATCAGGTGGAGCTGCACCAAGGAGGAAAGGGCTGCCAATGAGGTGGAGTCGCCCCTAATCTTATATGCTAGCCTAAGTTCTCATGGGCTGATGGCTTGAGTTTGTTTTTGATTTTGAAATTTGAATGTTGATTTCTTTCATTGAGTCTGGGTTTTCAAATTTGCAACAAGCTGGAAGCTAGGTTATATGTTGTCACCTTAGTGTTTGGTCACTTGCTGTATGTCGGCTTTAGGTTTGGTTGTTTCCTAATTCAAGTAACTTGGCAAGTTTCCTAGTTAAAGTAATATTACTTAGAGCACAAGAAGTTAGCGATTGTGTCTCCAGCTTTCTAGTAGAAATGGAAGTGCAAGATACCTCCTTATCAATACAAGAATACAATTATCATTATAATCATAAGAACCCTATTCTTTGAATTCTCTTCCAATCTCACAGCTTCTCTTTCGTCTTGTCTCTCCCTAAAATTCTTAAGAAACTCTATTACTTTAAGGGCTTGCGCTTGACCTTTTATAAATTCTATGATACTTCTAAGTCAAGGGCCTATTTTACTAACTTATAATTTTAAAATGAAAAGAAGCGTACAGACTTCAAGGACCAACCCACCACCAAGTAGCCTTTTGCGTTTTGAGTAAAAACTGTCATCTCTCGCCTCACTCACATTTTTGTCTTTCTTCTCGTTGTTTTCTTCTATGTGAATGCACCTGTTTGAAGTTAGGCCTAAATTATATTAAATAAATGAAAAAAAAAAAACCAAAAACTATCTTAGAAGAAATACAATCATTAAATTCTGTCATCAGATAACTTAAACTTATCGTAGTATTAATATCTAAAGTTTAAAACCCCATTATTAGGCATATTTGCTTTCTTGCTTAATTTATTTTAGCTTTTTCCATGTATGGCCTTTGGTTCCCCAAATAAAAAGCATCTAGCTCCATCCCAGCAAGCAGTGAATAAGTGGTGGAAACCTGAGTGGAGAAGCTTCCCCATAGAGCTTGGACCCTTCCCTGTTCATCCGTTAGAACACCCGAAAATGTGCTACCAAAATCTGCATTAAACACATCATGAAGTCAAACATTGAAACAGGATCTAAATAACATACAAACAACACAGATGCTCTTATCCAAAATTACCAGTATCAAGCTCAATCACTTCCATATTGGTTGCACGGTACCGTGGACAATCAGCAGATCCTATATTCAATGCAGCACAAGGATTGGTGACGACAGATTTCCTGGATGTTGCTTGAAGGCTTCTACTCAACCCCACTAGGTAAACAGAATCCCCCCGGCGTAATGCAGGCTCTGGATGAGAAATGCTACTAAATTATTTTTTTCCTCAATATAGAAAAATAATTGTGAAAAAGCAAGTGACCTGAAACCTCTGCAATCTCAACATATCATACACATCTGAAATGAGTTATTTTAGCCAAAAGCTTATTTTACCTGCTTGATCATCCCATACAAGACAATATTTACCAGTAAACAACAAGTAAAAAACTTCCATAGTGGTGCATGCTTGAGCTGGCCTGAGATTTATCCACATCATCAGAAAAACTATTGACATTCAACAGACAAGACATGTAGTAATTATGTTCACATAAGGTATCCTAACAGGTTATATCCTGGACATTCCCTGACAGGAATTGGACATGAGAATTTGGATTTTGAGCAATAATAAAACATAGGTCTTTTTTCTGTGCGCGCTCACGCGCTGGGGGGTTGTGGGGGAATGGGGATGGTTCAACTTTTTCCCATTCTCAAATCAGTGCCTGATGAAGTCACATTATAGCAACAGAAAATTAACAGTTAATTAAAGCCAAACCTACCTGGAAGTAGCTCTGCAGCACGGACTGCTGCAGCACCAACAGGTCCCAAAGCAGAAGGATCATATGAAATCAGAGCATAGTTGTGAACAGGATGGAGAAATACTACCTGCAATTTAGTAGGAAGTCGGCATACTACATAAAAGAATCATTTGTTTATAAATATAGATATATATATTATTAGGGCCTAATTCTATCAATAAAATTTAGAGAAATGTTGAGATAAAGACATATCTGATTGGTTATCTCTGTCTAACGACCAATAACCACTTATAGTGGTTATTCAGTTTAATGTTTAAAATTGAATAACTGCTATCGGTTTCAGGACGAAAAAATATCACCCTGTTTGGTCCATATTTCAAATCTTCCCTAAAATTTACCTCTCCAGGAATTTCAACTGAGAATGCAGCAAAGGATAGCATCACATCAGAAGAAGATATTGCAACTGTATTCTTATCAACTGCAACTAATCCCATATCTTGAGAGTGATATATTATGACACCAGTTCCAAAAAAATGCTGTGAATGAACACCATCAAGCATGCATGAAGGAGGAACATGAACCTGCATATCCCACCGTTTTTAGCATGTCATTACCGTTTCACATGTTAAGAAAGTTTAAGAACTCCTATAAGGAAAGCCATAAGCCAGCACCAGACTATAACATCAAGCATTATTGTCAAGTGCGGGATTGTATAACTATATTCTTTGTTTCAACTAGTAATAATAATTATAAATAACGGAGTAAAACAAAAAAAAAAATGAACTTAAGACACAAATATGAGGGTAATGACTAGATATAAAAAGAAATTCATGGAAAATAAGAGGGAAACCAGAAGCCATATTGCAGCATTCTCCCTTAGGCATTTCATTAGATACAAGATTGACAAGTCATTCACACTGTTGAAGTTCATGGAATAACAGAGACATAATGAATTGGAAGGCTTGCTCAAGCAGATGCCAGTCACCGCAACTTATACTGATTAGTAAATATCTGATAGCTAAAGAAAACAGAACTAGTAAGGTACTCTCCAGATAAGGATGAATTATGGTCAAAGAGAGTGTCAAGTGAATTTGTGAAGTAAAAGATGAAAAATGAACAGTAGGTCACTTCTAAAGCCACACTTTAAGGGGGATACCAAGGGACACATTGAAGAGATGATTCTACATTCAGAAAAATCTTTGTCAAAAACTACAATATAGCTTCTAAATCAACATAATACCTAATCTAACAAGCAGAAGTTATTAATAATGTTGCATATCTACTTAACAGACTCCGAAAATTCATAGAAAAAACTGTCCAGTGAGTATAAAAACTGATAGGTTATGTAATACAAGTAGTTAACAGGTTGCTCGCTAAAGACCACCTAGGAAGCACTGACATAGGTACTTATCAAAGCTTGAAAGGTATAGGTATAAGGATACATCAAGTCTTGAATATTCTCAGTTCTAGGAACAGCAAGAGATCTTAGATTAAGTATTTATTTTATACAATAAATAAATAAATATAGAATTAAATTAACATAGTTAGGCTAACTACTCTTTCAAAAAGTAAACGAACTTTGTTAGACTTTGGTAACATGAGATCAAAATATGGATTTGGTATCTCATTTTCTATGTTCTGAGAAGAGTTGTCCAAGGGCATAGTTAGACTTAAATGAACTTTGTTAGACTTTGAGAACATGAGATCAAAGTATGGATTTAGTATCTCATTTTCTATGTTCTGAGAAGAGTTGTCCAAGAGCATCAATGTTTATTAATTGGGCCATTTGATAAATCTCTGATGCGCTGCCATGATGTGAAGCACTACATATCAGGTAATGGGAATCACTCCCCAACCTGAATGAGACAATAAGGATAAAGCACAGAACAGAAGCAATTTGTCATTTCAAAGCTACCACTACTGATATGGATCAGGTACATGTGCATGACCAATTGTGAAAATGCACATGCATTATATTCATAGCAACTGACAAGTCAAGCTATGAAGGGAGCAATCAATGAATATTTTAATAAGATTTCTAGAATATTACCTCAAACATAACAAGAGTAGGCTCAATAACACGTTCAGCAAATGAAGCATTTGCTGCTTCTGCCGTTGCACGATAGCCCATTAGAGCATCATCTTGAATACTACTAGACTTTTCTAGCTTAGTTTCACTGGTTTCATTCAAGGAACAATCAGCAACAATACTTCCATCAGCTGATAAATCCTCTTCTACTCTTTGTTTTTTAGTGACACCATCAAATGCATTGTGACGGGATGCATATTCAGAAGAATCCTCAAAATTGGTCTCCATGCTAGTGATACCATCAGCCAACACCTGATTGCTATCTTGACAAATATGTCCCACACAAGTAGGCTGACCAGACAGATTTCCAACATCTTTCACACCATATGATAAAAATAGGGAATCAGGCTGAAAAGCAGGCTTTGCAATCCAGAGACCAGTACTATCATCGCGAGTGTATATCTGTGGGGGTGCATACCATTCATGCCGATCAACCGTGACCAGAACAGACTGCAGCCATCACATGAGTTCAAACAAACAAAAACATCAAGGGGTAATATCTTTAGAAAAGAAATCATCAGTGCACCAGTGCACCAAAGAAAAAAAACACAAACATAAGCCAGTGATCCATCAAAGATATTATTGAATCAGAAAGTCTATCTGGTTCTAATAGCAAAAGCACTATAATTGAAGTCCAATATCGACAAGAACAAGGGAGATCAACTGATCCACAAAAACATGTAACATCTAACTTTGATGCAGTACTTCAGAGCAGTCAGCACTCAGAAATGTCTTTTTATTCTTTAAATTAAATTTAAAAGCTGCTGATTGACACACATATGGGTGCCTGTCAAGACATTAGTACACAAATATGCACACAGCCATTAATCATATTCGCTGACTGCAATACTACCACAAGAAACCAATAATATCATGTCTACAACAATAACAACTGACGTCTGCAGCTTGAGCTATTTAAGCAATCTATATAACAGCTTCTGAATATGCAATTCAATACATAAAAAGGGTTAAAGGTAATACTGTTGCTTAGTCTAAAATCTTATAGAACAAAGTGATGGCAAAGTATGTATAACAGAATAAATCATTCTTCTCTTCAGATATTGGATGAAAATTGGCAATTAATGCAGCAGTTAATTTGATTCATGTGCCCTTCAAGGAAATTTATTTCTAGTTTCAAGTTTAAAGATCGAGGTGAAAAAGGTGTAGCAACTCTATAAGACATTCAAAACAACAGGACATCACCAGTAACGCCATATTATACATCCATATGACATCATATGTTTTGAAAGTAAAGTCACCATCACCTTCCTTCGATGCCGATCCATGTAGCTTATATACTCCAATGGCACACGAGCACCCCTAGATAACTTGGAAAGAACTGATATTAGTTCCTCAACTCTGGATATTTCTTCACCAGCAAACTTTTTAATGATTGCATGGCGAGGAACTCCAGCTCTAAAAAGCATATATCTGCAAAAAGTAAATACGCATGTTCATTAAGGCACATAGCAATTCAAAAATTTCTCAATGAACAAACAACTTTAAAGAACCATGAAACATATATAGCAAGATTCTTTTTGTGGGTAAATCATTATAAAAAGACTAATACTGCCAAATTGTCAAGAATTTGTTAAAAAGTAAACAATATCACCTGTCTCCAATTACTATGTTGACAGTGTAATTTATTTAATCCACAAAATATATTTAACCCGTAAGCAACTAACTTATGAAAATCAGTGTTATCTAGGTCTGCATACCCTGGTTCAGTCACATAAACAAGACCACAATGGAAACGGAAGTTTCTTGCCTGCATTAGAGAGATGAAAAACAAAAGCAAATTTAGTCAGCCTGTCTGAAATTGGAAAAGTAGCAGAAGCAACCTGGAAGAAGGGGTGCACAAAATATAAAAACTTGGAGTTGGAAGGAAAAGAATCTATTGTATGGTATATGAAGTTCAGAAAAAACTGTTTCAGTAAACCCAAGGAAAACAGACTAGTACAATCATGGTCAACAGATGATTTTAGAGTTTACAGGAAACGGTAAATCAATAGAATGAAGATAAATACTTTTCTTAAATATCAAGAACATCATAAATATCCAAACTCAATTGTTCCTTTGATTAGTGAACTCATTGAGCCTATCAACAGCAGGAAAAATCATGCTAAACTAATGTTTTTGAAGAAAAAAACAATACATAAAATTAATGGATGTACTGACCTGTTGATAAGAAAGTGGATGTATTACTGCCCCACTAACTTCTAAGAAATAATCAGGAGTTATTGAGTGTAGATCCTGCACCTGAAGTAACATTGGAACAAATTTTTAATTGTGCAAAAACTCTAGAGTCTAGATAGAAAGCAGAATGAACAAAAATCAGGGCAACAGTCTAATTGGATATTTATTTATTTAGGCAGTCAGTGAAAAGGGAAGGTAGCTTCCTTCTAACAACAGAGAAACCTAGGAACACAACGCAACATCAGTTTCCTGCTTTAGCAACAGTTTCTTTCTCTTTTCTTGATTTTTAACCACATTTTTCTGTATTGGGGAGGAGAAGGGGTGTTGATCTAGCAAATGGGTTACTGCTTTGCCCAGAGGAGGCAAGTTAACTGACAGGCAACCAATGACCACAGTATGATTATCCCAAGACTACATATAACATAGCCAAATATATGTCGTTGTAACTTCAATTGTTGAAATCAAATACATCTACAGAGCTTCCTTAAATAAATTAGAACCCTATATGCCTAAAGAATAAACCCTACCTTCAGGAATCAGGGGCCACTCGTTACACAAGCTTATCCATAATTCATAGTTTTTTATCCATAAACCCTTAACTATGAATATATGCAAAGGTTTGCAACTTAATTTGAAAACAATTTACAGAGAAACATCACTCAAATGGAAAGTTTAAAATAGAAGCAGCAAATTGTCATGGGAAAAACAATGTTCAGATTGCAGTCTTTTCTATTGCAGGGAGACAAGTCCTTCTGGTGTTTTATTCTAAATCCTTTTTCCATTTTCTCAATCAGTCCCAGAGGCCAGAACAGAGATTCTTCCTTCCTAGAAAAAACCCTATGGAAATCCAAAGTTCCTACCCAGTCAAATCATTCATTTGTCTCCTAATGTGTGGGATGCATCACTCTAAATCAGGAACAACACACTTATTTGTACACTGCCCGGATACTAATTATATTTAAAATAGGCACATTAATGTGTATGGTGAACACTGGGTATGCCCACACAGCTTGGTCCTTTTTACTTTTAAAGATGTTCAGGGAATTTAGTCAGAGAAACAGGGCAAAGTTTTGCGGCAGTATGCTTTGTATGCCATTCTTATGTACCTTTGGCTGAAGCAAACTGGCATAAACTTCATTGGAAAATATTGTCTCTAAGCTTAATAGGGGCCACACCAGGGAAAAAGTTATTTTAGGATAGGATTGTTTACATAGCATCTCATTGGAATCACTTCTTTCAAGGAGTCTCCTCAGAGGGACTGGAGAGCTCTTTTGATAAATGACTTGTCTGTATTTGTAGCTTTTTTTTTCTCTAGCTTGCAGTGGGAGGACATCTCATTCACCTTTTCTTTGTACTCATTCCATCTCTTTAATTATATTTCTTCCTTTATCAATATGCAAATTAAGCACCTAAGTGACTCGATGTTTTCATGATCAAATGATGCACAAGGTAACACTTATCTTAAAACAAAAGATCATATATGGTACCATAACGGCATTGCATGCTGGGAAATCTCAGCTGTGTAATTAATTCAGATTAAGATCTTAACAGCCTAATCAAGCCAGTTCAAATACCAAAGTGTTCATCTAACAGTTACAAAATCCCAGCATTCATACCATGATGGCACAGAAGAATCTTCCTCAAACAAATAGTAAAAATACATTTATTGCATAAAAAATTAATTACAAAAAATGCTTGCTAATTAAAATCTCAACCAAAATACTAGTAAATTTTTAACAGCTAACTACTACGTCCCAAGCACTTCCACAAAGCATCTTGACCTTATACACAGGCTGACAGGCATTCAAATATTACAAGATTGTCCAACTTAGACTGCTATTAAAAGAGGCTCTGGTAAACCAAGAAAATATAAGGTTGATGCCTTCATTATTCAGTGTCTAAAAACATGGTCTAGTATGGAAATAGTTATTGCCATCTACTACGCAGGGAAACATTTTCTAATATAGGATAATCAGGGGCAATTATGGTATGCCACAGAACAGTTAGCATTGTATTTAATGTTTTTAAGAAGTATTACAGTGTTACAGAGACAGGTCACAAACAAGATGTTTCCTTATACAGCTAGCAAGAGCAGGCTTATCTGTATACAGCACTGCTAAGTAGTTTAGTGACTAAGTCATTCTGGTATTCTATCTGGATCTCAGTGGTTTACTCCATTAAGAATTAATCTATCATAGTTGTAGGAATTTAACATTATCAAGCTATTAGGTACTTTAGTTTAATACTTTATTTAAACTTGTATTTAGGTTTTGTGCCCTCTACAAATAGAGGTTTAGATCACTTTGATTAAGCCATCAAGCTTCCATGCCACGTTAATTAAGCCCTCTGTTGTATTCAGTTTCTGTTTTAACATAAATTTTAACAAATGTCACACTTGAAAGCCCAAATAACTTTATCCCCCAAGCTAATTTATTCCTTTTTTCCCTTAATGAGGTATGAGTTGGTAGTGATTCTTGTAATTGGTTCTAGAGGGACTTAATGGAGGGGGATCTTTTATTTTGGATTGCTTCTTCCCATCTCCATCACCTGTCATAGATTATGTTGCCCCTTTGCTAGTTTTTACATTCTGGTTGGATTCAGTATACATTGAATTTTCCAGTGCATAAAAGTCTTAGTGATAGCAAAATTTAGGTTCATCTCTATCTAGTAAATATTAGAATTTCTTGTGCCCATCTACCCAGTCAATAGAAGAAATTGGAATTTGGTACAGAGCTATGACGCATTTGGTTAGAGAGGTTTAAAGGAATGCTAAAACTTTTGAAAACAGTCACTTCTATATACTTTGAGAATAATTTGTCAAAAATCATTAGTCTAGTCCACAACTAACTGTGTTTTATAAAGTTCTCAAGCTGAGTTTAATGCTATTAATGGGCTCTATTATATTGACAATGCTTCTGATTATCTACCATTTCATCTAGAGCAAATGTCCCAAGCCATTTTCTCTAAAGAAGGAATAGCAGTTGCAAGCTAATTGCCACAATGCTCACATTCCTTCTCTCCATATGAAATGTATAAGCATTAGGACATGTAAAAAAAGTGCTGAAAAAGTAAATAATGAAGGCAATAATGACCTACCAACAAGTTTACTGTCACCGATATGCCACCCCTTTCAATTTGTAATTCAATATTCTTGTTGACACTGTCATCGACTAGAGTCTCCAGCTTGAGGAATTGAGTAATAACCTGCAATCAATTTTAAAGAATCAAAACTCTAGTATCATAATATGGATAAGAAAAGTGACTCCAACATATAATCCAAAATAAAAACAATATACAGACATCTGAAGTCCCACCTTTTTGAAGCTTTCAAGTCAATAACAAGAAAGAAATTCTAGAAATGAATAATCGCTTATAGGGAAGTTTTATTGAACTGCTATTAGACCAGCTATGCTTTATGGTAGTGAGTGCTGGGCTTTGAAAGGTCAACAAGAGCAAAAAATGGGAGTGGCAGAAATGAGAATGTTGAGATGGATGAGTGGACATACAAGAAAAGACAAAATTCGAAATGATTATATTCGGGAGAGAGTTGGGGTGGCGCCTATTGAGGAGAAAATGACAGAAACCCGATTACGGTAGTTTGGGCATGTACAAAGAAGACCGAGAGAGCCACCAGTGCAAAAGGTTGACCAAATGGTGTTTAGTCTTGTGAGGAGATGTAGAAGAAGACCAAAAAGGACACTTAGAGAGGTGATTAAAAGAGATCTTTGGTTAAATGGTATATCCGAAAATTTGGTTTTGGATAGAAGTTTATGGCGTCGTTTGATCCATATAGCCGACCCCACCTAGTGGGAAAAGGCTCGGTTTGTTATTGTTGTTGTTGTTGAATAATCGCTTAAAGAGTATACATAATAACTTCCAAAGACAAAGTCCACTAAGTTAAAAGACAATTTTGATAAATCCTGAAAACACCGACTTCTTCAAAATCACCTTTTTTTATCATACAGGTTCTGACACAGTCATAGATGCAAAAATCAATTTTAGACACAATAAAACAAAATTCATATTCGTTACTATTCTTAGCAGCAGTCTTCTCATCGTTAGGAATAGCTAAGAAGCAGACGGCTTCAATGTAAAACTACTTCCATCCAAACGAGCTGTTCTCAAAGACAATTAATTTTTCTCTACATCACGCTTTCATAATATAGAATTTAACTTCATCTGGATTATTTACATCATCAAACATGATCACTTCATCATTTTAGGAATATATATGATCTAAAACCACATAAAAGAAAATTGAAGAAAACCAAAGGAGGAACAAGAACCAAATAGGAAAAGCAAGCATTTCTGCTTCAGAGAAACTTACTTCACCGTTGACATGAACAAGTACATCACCTGGTTCCAAATGCTTATAACCTGGACTACCTGGCACCTAAACAAGTCAAGAATTAAAGCTACAGAGATTGAAAGGAAATATCATCATATAAACAATATTAAAAAAATAATATTTTCTTACCACCAAATCGACAACAAGCATTCCAGTTTCGCCAGCTGGAGAAGCATGCCGTACTATCTACACAGTTCAAAGTCAATGTAAATAATCCAGGGCATATGTAAAAGCAACTATTCCTCTAGAAAGATAATGCCTCTAAAGCATAGAACAAAAAACAACCTGCTCTGTCTCACTTCTGAGGCCAAGCCGACGAGTCTCATCAAAACCTTTATGGAGAAATGTCACCTGTATCATATTTTATACAAGTAAAATTTAACAAAAATTTATCCTCATATTAAAAGGAAACATTCATTCACAGGAGCAAGAATATAGATATCTGAACAACCATCTTGCCAAATTGAAAAATAATCAGCAATGTGCAGACAAGCAGACTAAAGATGTGAGGAACAAAAGTCATAATCCAGAAATTAACAAATGACATAGCGTACGTCATTATTATCGTGCTGATATCAGATCTACCACTCCTACCGCCTAAGATATTAAGGTGGCAGAAAGCCTTTTTCAAGGTGGAATTGCTGAAGACATTAATTATAAGAATTTTCTGAGCATAAGATATCATAAAATTATAAGATTGGGGACAGAAGAAGTTGACTTAATAAAGGTAATAAAACTGCAAGTATAAAAGCATATATAGTAACCATATATGTACTTTCAAAAAGAAACCTTTGCAGTTTTAAATAATATAACATCTCGTTATGATTTTAAGTGTCTTCTATATTTTTAAGGAATTAAAGTAATGAATGTTCGCACACATCACTAACATTCATGTTTACAGCACAATGTTTCATCACAGGCCAAAAAACTCCATTGCCAAGAAATTTAATTTGGTCTACTCTTCACAGTAATGCAGTACCCATGTTCAAACCTCAAATCTAAGAAAATAGTTTCATATTCAATCATAACAGAAAGACAAAAGGAAGGGACTTTTAAGGATAATCTCAAGGACAAACCTGAAGGGTACCACGAGGTATAGAAACAGCCTCCCACTTATCAACATATGTATTGCTCCCTTTCTGAATAAACCTCAATGCCCTCACAACCTGAAAAGTAAAAACTCTGTTTAGTTGTTCACTTACTCTATATTGAATTAGTTGCTCCCCTCTAGAAGAGTCGTGCTCCTCCTCGGCTAGTATAGGAAGCATCGGACTAGTTCAACAAATATCTATATATATATATATATATATATATATATATATATATATATATGAAGAGCTCACCCGTTCTAGAGGTAGAAAGAATGCTGATGCACTTGATGACTTGCTTCCAGCATTCAAGGCCACAGCCCTGCCTTGCCAATCTATTACAGGGGAACCACTTGATCCTCCTTTGGTCCCAGATGCAGCCTGCAAAACAAAAACCAATAGCAATTATCTAGATTACTGTAATCCGTCAGAGTCTAACTGATGATACTCCAGTAAGCAGGACCATACTGGATTAGGATCTTCAGACTGCAGGAGCATACTGGATTAGAAGCTAATAACTGACATTTAAAGTCTATAACCTCACTCCTATTTACTATAGATGCATATGCCATATGACAATTTTATCATCTTCTAAAATATAAGGGTAAAAAACAATTTAGCCCACTAAACTTTTAATGACCTTCATCATTAGCAAACTAAGTTTACAACCCCACACTTTACCTCTTGCAAGTTTCACAAACATAAAACTATACCCCTTCAAGATTTGAAAATACTGCAACTGTTACTAATTCAGTTAAAAAAGATTATGGAGAGAGCATATGCCACGTCTATGATCATTTTCTCTACCAAAAACACACTAAGAGAATACAGAGCCTTTTTGAATGCATGTTTTATCCCAGTTATTACACAGTTTTTCCAATTATTCAATTTTCTTCAATTTACTCTCAACACATATTCTCTCCCATTTTTATGTCTTTTATAGTTTAGAACGATTTTCCCACACAGCTTGATAAAAATCTTGTATTTTAGGAGAAAAAGATTATTTACATACAGCGTTTTTGAATCTTCAATGGGGTATAATGTTATGATCAAGAAATTTAAGGGGGGTAAAATGTAGGATTTTAAAATGCCCAAAAATTGAAATCTATGGACACTCCAAGAAAGTAAAATGTGATTTACCCAAGATATAAAGATAGTATATTGATATATCTCTTTACATAATATATTGTTATTTTATATTTGTTTATGTATCAAGATTTTTTAAAATGTTTTTACAAAATTTAATGATGGTTGTGTCGATGAAATATTTTTTCATTAAATGATATTATATGTTCAATAAAAAACAAATGATAATATATTTATAATTTTCAATGTGATATGAATGCAAATATTTTTTTTATAGAGACACTAACATTTGTTTGCACTGATGAATTTATGAATTTATACAAAATGGCGTTTCAAAAGTTCACACCCACATCTGACTCCTTATCACGCACCAGTGACTTAGGGTATCAATTCAATAAACAAAAGGTCAACAGATACATACTCATGCTAAGGGTGGAAAATGAGCCATGAAACCCTTAGTATAGGATGGTTGAAATTAAAATGACACTGAATCAGTCTAAGAAATGCACCCAGAAAATAAAAAAATAAAAAAAAAATCAAAGGACTTAAGAATTTGACGGGAAAAGATATCAACATGAACAAACTTGCAATTCCAAAAGCTAATGTGAATTAAGTAATAATTACTTGTTCCCACTTACTTGCATGTAGAATGTGTTGAAGTCATTATACCCATCCCTGCATCAAATGACAGTTTAAGTTCATGCTTTTCATGAAAGGAGTTATATAAGAGTAACACATATCTTCTACATACTTTTTATAGTGAGGAGCATCCCTATCCAAACGAGCAAGAGTACCAGCCAAAATCGAAACCTAAAATAAAAGTGAAAATAAATGTAGGTCATTTTAAAAAAGAAAAAAATTAATAGCCATGGTCCCTGAGTACATGAACAAAAAGGCAAACAAGTGCAGGGCTACACATATTACTTGACCAGGAAAATGTGACAAATTAATATATGGTATACTATGACAAAAAGAACAACCAACAAACATTTGCAATACACCTGCTAAAAATAAACAGATCAGAGGATAATTGCTACTACTTCTGGAACCTTAAAGTAGGATTATAAATAGAAATGCAAAATCCCTTGCCACTTTACTCTGTAATTTAGCTAATACTTGATAGCAATTTTATTAATCACACTTGCATTCTTCTTACGTCTTATTTTAACAATGATGAACTCCACTCCACAGAGAAGACACTGTTAAATCTCTTCATCGGGCTATAGAAACAAGATAAGCAAGTTATATATATTAGAATAATGCTATTCATACAATCAAAACCCTCACACAAAGAAAAAACACACACCCACTGTGCAGGACATCAATTTATCAGTACAGAATATTGATTTCACACATGGTCAGAGATCTAGATGCTTGTAAAAATTGTGTGCTTTTAATTGTGTGGATGTGAGTAGCAGCACTCTATGTTTTACATATTTAACAGTGTTGCCCAACATGAAAAGGCCACAGCATTTGTCATTTCAATGTTGTAACCTTATGAACAAGACAGCTTAATTGCCAAATTGCTCACTAAATATTGCTAGTTTAACTAAGCTAATTTTACAAACGTTGACTGCTTTAAGGGTTTCATTAATTGAAAATGTTCTATTTTGATTAGCTATCACCATGTAGCCTCAAGTACAAAATTACACCAAGATTGCCAGCTCAAATGTTGAGCTCGGGCAGAAAGTTATATAGTTGATAAAATTGCGCATAAAGAACAGTTTCTGCCAAAATTGAAATATTCATGTCAAAAAGACTATAGCAATTGTAAACCTTCCTTTAAAGCTAACATTAGTTTGCAGGTATCAGAAATTTTGCCTGTAACCAAGGTCAATCTAGAAGTGAAGGGTTCCCCCAAATTTCACTATAAACCAATCAAGTAACATTATTTCCAATTAATTGCACAAGGACAAACATTGTTTAGCAATTGATGACAACCAGACTAATAGACAAGTTCATCCTAGACTACTCACAAATTAGAGTCAACACTTACATCATTAGAAATTTATTATTTGGATAGCTGTTGCAAAATCTCCAGGAAATATCAGCATAGTGTTAAGATAAGTGTCAAGTTATCCCATTTGTTCCTTCAAAGACTAATATAGTATATGTTGATATCACTTCACTTTAGATATTAAAGGGCAAGAATATATATGAAGATGATAGTATTGCTATTATCTTAAAAACGAAAATAAGAAACAAGCAGACTATATTTTACTAGCTTACATTACACTATCATATTCTACTAACTTGGTCAATCCGCCGAAGAAACTATCAACCACCAGACATTTAATAACCATGGATATAAGTGCACAGATCAGGTATCCATTTTCCTCTACTAGAAAATCAAGAATAATACACAAAAGAAAAGAGACAGAATAAGAATTAGAAGAGTGAAACCATCAAATGTAACTTGCTTGTCCAGAACAATTAAAGCATTAACTGAGTAACATTAAAGCCAGATACAGAGTCAAAGACATTAATAACTTAATGTCATGCTAATACCTTCTCACCACTATCATTACCAACAACTCTGATTTCTAGTCCAACACAAGCAGCCTCAGGAGCAAGAGGAATTTCCTCATAGTTCAAATACTGTATAGCACTGGGATCATAACGAAAGAACCCAAAATCATGGACCTGCAGAAAGGCACATGTATTGTCAGTTAAATCACAATGCACACACACACTCTAAAGATAAAGGAATTCTTAGCAATAATTAACAAAAGAAAAGAAAATAAAGAATTCTAGTCCTTGCCAGAATCATTACTCAAGTATGCAAGAGAAATGGAAAACAAATAGCAAGAGAGCACCACGAGGACATAAACAATCACATAAAATGTTAAAATATATCTACAGTGTACAATATAAGCAAGTTGAAGTGGCAAATTTCTTATCACAAGAAAAGGGACAATACCTCTACTTTGCAATGTAAGTTAAAAAAAAAATGGGTCTTGTCTCCCTATTTTACAGGTTATACTAAATTAAAAGCGATGTTAGAAGGTGGCTTGAGATGACATTACACTCTTCAATTTTCTGACAATATCATATTGATCTTCCACTAAAATTTAGGTATATTACAAAAAAATACTAATTTGACATTGATTATCTATCAAGTTATAGCATGTCTTTATCTTACAGTTGGCATATGCAAGCACTTATACAACAAAGTTTCTGTTAGGAACCATAAACTGAGCAATGACACTCAAGAAAAGATGGACATTGTAACAATCTGCTTTATGGTTTTTGACACCATAATGAAAATCACAGCTATGACACCATATTGAATCTGAAGCTGAAAACAACAGTGCACTCACCGGATCTCTGTATATGGGATGCACTGGAACTTCTTCACGGTTCAAAAACATTGCTTCTGCAACTACAGGTCCTACACATTGAAACAAAAGAAGAAAGAAAATTATCTAACAAATTTACAATGCATGAAAACGTAGACAATGAACATACATTAAGATAGGGATAAACAAAGCAGAAACTCAAAATCTTATACTTGCTCCTTTTCGGCCTTCAAAGCCATTCAATGTAAAAAGTGATAGCTATAAAATGACGGCAAAATATGAAATGATAATCTTATACCACATTCGCTGAGTCAAAGGACAGTTGATTAACATAAAGGGAAAGCATCAAGCTTTTGAGTGGTTCATGGGATAAAAGAAAGGACAATGAAGGACTATCTCTCCTTTTTTTTCCTTCTCGGAATTCACAAACCACAAGATCATAGCACACTCAAGCAAATTGTTTGCAGAATCAATTTTTTCAATATTAAAATCTTTTTTCTTTCATTTTGACACGTATTTGGGCTTCAAACCAAATTGTATGCGGAGAATATTTCTTAGGAATTTTGGGAAACTGATACATATACCGAATACTCATAGAAAAACAACTAGCTCTGATCTGGGTTTGATGTGACTTATAATATAGTTGATCATGCAGTTGTTTGGCTAAGATCCCAACCTCTAGCCCTTCTCATGCAAATAAGCAAATACAAGCGAAAAAGCTTTGACTTTTTTATTTCAATGACTTTAAAGACATTGAACTTGACCTCTTGGTCTTGTACTCTCATGGTCAGTTTCCCTTTTCTCACATCTATTACCGTGACGCCAGTGAAAAAGTTTAACTTTTAGTTATCCAACGCAAGCCATGTTTGAAATTAAGCAGCTGGTTGCATGTCTGAAGCCCCTAATTTCTTAGTCTTTAGCAATCTAGCAAATAGCAATCTCAATTGACTTTCTGACCCAAACAAAAACGGAGAAACCATACCAGGCTTGACAACATGACGATTGGTGAGAATAATCCCGCGAAGCTTGTCAACCACGAAGCCAGTGGCGTAGCTGGCACCGGCTGACTCGGTGTCGAAGGCCCGGCAAGCTGTCGTTCGCAACACAACAACTGCAGGAACGACCTTGTTCAGGGCCTTCCTCCAGTCATCGGCAGTGGCAACATTTTCTTGGAATGGTGGGTCGATTTCCATGCATAGCTCAACCTTCATGCTCGAGTCGAAACCCATCGATGCTGCTGCCTCCGATCCCAGCCTCTCAAGTGGATCCCCCATTCAATATCCTCAGCTCCCTTTCACTATAATTGGTTAAGTGATGGGGGAGCTTGGGGGATTTTCTCAAGAAAAGAAGAGAAACAGTGGGAAAGTGATGGAGGGAACTATTAGGGTTGGCGTCGTAGTTCGTTGAATCAAACGGGAAAGAGTCCCAACAGTGTGTAGTGACTCAAGTCCACTGTGAGTCTGTAATTGATTCGCAGTTGAGTAGTTCGGTGCTCAGGTCTGCGCTTCTCACACGGACTGAATGCAATATTTGCGTGTTTGTGGGAGACGGATCAGAAATTGGAAAATCAAGAGCAATAATGCTGCTGGGTTCTGACCAACCAATTGTTTTCGTACACGTTTATGCATGTTTTTAAAATTAAAATAAAAAAAACTTACATATTCCCTTTTATAAATTCTTTAAATTATTGATATTTTAAATCTTTTAACTTTTTAAGATTATTTTTTATTTTTAACTTTCCAAAGTTGTTTTCTATTTTTTATAGGGTTTTTGTTTATAGTTATGTGTATATAATAATTATAAGATATAAATAAATTCATAATAATTAATAGATTATGATAATTTATTATAGCTATGATCTCTAAAATCTTATCTTGCAATCTATATTTTACAAGAGTCATAACGAGCAAGCTTAGATATAAGAATCATTCTACTATTTATTAAAGAGAAATATATTTACACAAATCTTATGAAGCTTCTGTATAATTTAGATTATTTAGTGATAAATTTATTTGAGAAAGAGAAATAATCTATGAAAAAATGGATAATTTGAATTATTTATGCTATTTTGCTAATGAGAAATAAGGTCGTAAAATTGTAAAAATATTACTTTTAATAATTAGAAGTAATATATTTATAAATATTTTTAATGATACAATGATATTATGTCAAACATAATGTTATTTAAGTAAAAGAAATTCTTAAAATATTATAATAATTTTTTAAAAAGTTTGAGAATGTGAAATTTTTTGAAACATTTCATATACGAGTTTTTTCCTTAAGAGTGAATCTTAAGTAATAATAAAATGTGTGAAATGACAGCATTATATATAAATTAATGTTTATAACATTTATGGGTTAACTTTTAATTGCACTCTTAATAAATAGGAATATTTTTTTTTTGGTAATGAAATAGGAATATTTTGATTTTAGAAATAATTTGTTCTCATTATTTTGACATAAGAAATTTTTATTTTATATTTTGAGACAATAATTAAATTGGTGGCAATTTTAAATTCAATGATAAGAACCAAATAAACATAGATACAATCAAAATTTTTTTAAAAAAAAAAAAATTTCTGCAAAACAGACACAAGTTGTTGAGAACTCATTGCAAAACCAAATATAATTTTGATTAAACTGAATAACAAAACCCATGAAATGAGCAGTGGCTTGGAAAATAACTTTGCAATTTTAAAAATCAACAGTTTATTCTTGCACAAGATTGCTACAAGTCCTCAGCAATACCATCATCCCATATGACACAGATTCAGAGAGATCCTTGAGGCTCCAAATAGTTATGTTGTTTCGCTACTCTTGATCAGGGATGGCCTTGTGGCTCTCTGCAACTGGCTTGTCAGTGACTCTCAACAAGTTATAGACAAATGCTCCAACTATGGCTCCAATAATGGGGCCCACTATATAAATCCATAGCCCTTTGTAAATACTTTTGACAATGGCAGGTGCAATGCTTCTTGCAGGGTTCATGGAAGCTCCTGATACAGGGCTGCAACAAGTTACAGTAAATTATAGATAAACCTTAGTCATAACTGAAATGAACATTTCAAACTCATACATCAAACTGCTCATTACCCAGCAACGAAGACATTCAGCATTAAAGTCATTCCAACAGCCACTCCATTTAATTCACGTACCTGCAAAAGTTCCCAAAGAATACGAAGGAAAAGGCCCTGAGGCAACAACCGAGTACTACTACTACACCGGAGAAATTTAAAATGTCTTTATCATAGTTACATAATCACCTAAGCAATGCAATGTAATTATGCAAGAATATTTCAGGTATAAACTTGAATACATACCGCTCTGTCATCTGTATTAATGCCTGATATGACAAACATCAGAGAAGCAGTGACAATAATTTCAACAGCCAAGGCCTGGCCATTGGATCCAGCTGGTACATTTCCAAAATAAGTTTCATGTGTAATATCAAACATTATGACCAAGGTGACACTGGCAAGTAATGCCCCCAATAGCTGAGCTACAACGTATATTGGTACCTACATATACAACACATCAAGGAGGTAAGATTCAGTTTATATGAAGTAAGAGCTATTCTCACGTAAAGAAACTCTAAAAGAGAGCAATCGTGCTAATTGCTCTTTGTGAACATTTCGTGAATGTCCATTGAGGAACCAAGGAAGGATTATTACCTCCTTAGGGGGGAAGCGACGAAAGATGGCCAAAGCGATGGTAACTGCAGGATTGAAGTGAGCTCCAGAGATATGACCAACAGAGTAAATCATGACCATCACAATCAGTCCCCATGTTACACAAATGCCTGGAAATGTGACAGATCCATTCATCTTATTCACAACTATAACGGCGCAGCCGGAGAATACAAGCAAATAGGTGCCAACGACTTCTGCAATGAACTGTTTACAGTCCCAAAAAGAATGTAAGAGACTCTCATTTCATAACGTTCATGTATGAATTCAAGGTTGTATAGTTTTTCTGAGAAAGAGACCACGTTACTGACCTTTTGAAGCGTGAATACTGCAGAATTTGGGATACCAAAAAAAAGCTTGTCATTGGTTTTGGACGTGGTGGAGGGGGCACCTTCTTCCATATTTGAGAGTTCTTCTTCAATGCCTTTAGCTTTGGTAGCCATGGTTTACGTCTCAGGGTGGCACTCTGAAACATATATATATATATATATATATATATATATATATATATATATATATATAGATATAGCGAAGTAAACACTATCTCTGATATAGTTTCTCGAAGATTCTGTGATTTCAAATAAAGAGTTTTGAAGTATTCTAATGGATATTATTTAAGATTCATTCGTTTTAAAAGATAACCTTTAGTAGATTTGTTTTGGATGCGTATCATTTACAACCACTATGACAAAGCCAAGTTTGGTATGGTGACTGACATTAGTAAAAAAAAAAAAGGACGATTAGATGCAGATTTTCTAGAATTCAAATTTGTTTTTTTTTTTTTTTTTGAATTCAATCTACAATGACCCAATTTTCTTCTCTATCTGGGCAAAACCTAAGTAATCATATTATTTTTTTTATTGGTGGCAAAAAGCTTAGTCTAACTGTATTAGATTGCCCCCAATTTTAAATATTTTATGATAAATACTAAGCAACTTTTTTTAGTTGCTTCCTTTGAGAAAAAAAAAAATTAAACATGTCCGTATATAATAACATTATAGCTAGTGGTAGGCGCTGGGTAGGATGAAGGTGTAGTGAGTTGGGGGAAAATTGTCCCAAACTATTTGAAACTAATCTTTCATTGGATTGATCCAACTTCAGTTAAGATAATTTTTTAAACTGAGACTTTTAGGTTAAAATACTTAGTTCCAATTGGTTAGATTAGCTTAGATTAAGATAGGTCAGGATTTGCTATTAGGAATTGGATCAGTTTGGGAAGAAGGCTTAACCCGAATTATGTGATAGGCAAACCTAATTAATTAGAAACAAAATTCAGTTGTTTATCATATCAAAATGTTCAAAAATAAAGTAAACAATATATAATTATGATTTTGGTATGATACAAAAGTATTTAAAAATGATAAAAGTTGTAAACAAAATACAAATTAAGATATTCTCTTCGATTAAATAGGAAAAAAATTATTTCTAATATATCTCATAATAAGCATATAAAATTTTTGGACAAAATTATTCAATTGACCTGATAGAAGTGTGAGTTAACATCAATAATACAAGTGAAAATTATTTAGACATTAGTGAGAAATAATGTTGTTTCTCATCCTATATAATATATATGTATGTGTGTCTGTGTTCGACAACCCGAGGTTTGAAAAATTCAAACCTAACCCCAGCTAATGTAACTTATGCAGAATAAAAAAAAATGTATTTCATTTATTTTTGCCTTAATCCACCCGGTACAAAAACTCAATTTTCATGGTTTAGGTTGGGTTGAACTAATTTAATTGATTTTTTATCCATCCCTAATAATAGCCCTATTTGCGATGAGACTAGTAGAGAAATAACAATACTTTGAGATTTCATTATGTCTTGTTATCAACATACAACGAAGCATGTATTAGCTATATAACATAGTGGGTAACGGGCGGCAATACAATACATGTTGCACCCGGAATTTGTTACTAGTTTGTCAAATATGAGAAAATAAAAATATTAAGTTTCATATTTACGTGAATTGATATGTTTATTAGAATTGAATAAAAATGTCTATTAGAATTGAGGCCTTGTTATGCTTTGGGATAACTTGTTTCTATAAAAAGTAATATTACATTTAAAATTGTAAATTTGCACACCTCAAAATCATTTTAATTCTTCTTGATTCATTGATTTTCTAACAGAATTTGATGAATTATTAAGAAGAGTTCAAACGTACTAAAACACACATAAGGCACAAATAAATTAAAAAAAAAAAATCAACCTTTATTTTTACTTGTGAAATAAAATGTGCGTTTTATTTGGTCCGCATAGCATTTTGAAGAATATATTAGAAGGCTTCGGGAACACGTACTGCTCTTAGAAGACTAGTGAATAAAACTGTGCGAGAATGCATAATAACAAGAAGTGATTTTTTACTGATGAGAAAAAAAAAAGAGGCAATCTTGTTTTGTTAATTTCTAATCTTGACCCATTTATGACATAAAATTAAAAGTCCACACACTTATAAAGTCATTGCAGAAATGGGGACAGAATGGAATTGACCATAACAGCCTTCACAACTTGTATATCATTTTCTACAACATTTTATTTACAAACAAACTACTGACAAGAAAAATTACAAAATCCTTTTTTTTTTTTTTGTATTTTGACAATTTTCAATTTATTGACACTTACCAGTCACTCGATACCTCACGATGGCCTGGACTGGCATTCTTTTTTACGTATTCATTTTTTTTTTTCTCTCTTTTTGCTGGTGTGCAAAGTTTATCTCACAAGCCCCAAGTGAAAGGGAAAAGAGGGGAATAAAGGAGGGCACCGATCCAAAGATTAAAGCAACTATCATTTTGAAGAAACTTCAGAAGCGCAGCTTGTAATAGGCAGATCAGTTGGGGTGCACACAAGAGCTCTTTGCTGTAAATGTCTGAGACTCTTTTCCATGCTGACTTGGACCATGTCAGCTAGCATCTTCTTTGCTTTACCAGATTGATCATCCCCATCAATCTGGGATATGATGTTGCAAACTATATTCTCAAGAGTGTCTGGTTGAATATCAGATCTTGGATAAGGAGACTCTCTCAGCAACTGCAAAAGGGTATGTGCTTTCAACTGAGACTTGGGTGTTCCTTGAACAGTAAGCTCAAGAAGCCCTGGAATAACACCTTCTCTAAGAATTGGTTCTCTGTATTTACATCGGTCACTTTGGCACATTGTCAACAGTGCTCCAACAGCATGCTCCCTACTTTGGATAATGCCACTTTCAAGAACTTCCACAACTGCAAGAACCCCCCCTTCTTCAGATGTCAATGCAGTTCTCCCCTCATCAAAATTCATCAAGGATTCTATTAAAGCACAGCATTTCTCAGCTGTTTTTGAGGATTTTTTACAGGTTTTAAGAAGATTAATTATGAAAGGGATTGGATCTGCTTTGAGAATAATGCTGAGATTATCTGAATGTGTTGATAAATTGGAAAGTGCCATCACCGCGTCAGCTCTAGCTTGTGGGCTTCCATCTCTAAGGATCTCCACTAGAAGGGGAATGGCCCCACAAGCAACAACAATTGGCTTGTTGGTTGCAGATGCAGATAGAGTGAGCAAAGCTGCAGTTGCATACTCCTGTAGATCTAGATTTTGTGACTTGAGGAAACCAATTATTGGTTCTAAAGCACCAGCTTCCACGATGTTGATTTTGTTCCTGCAAGATAAGACAAGTTCAAGTAATCAATATGACTGAATCATGACTATTTCATAAAAATTTTTAAGCAGAAAATAAGAGCTCCAAATTTGAAGCATCTGATTCAATAGAGTAGGAAAGACAAACTGACTGGTGCATGTCTACCTAACAAAGAGAACAAGATACAAGATACAAGCTAGAATTTTGTTCATGTATAGCTGCTGTAACTTCATCAAGTTATAGTGCAACTTCGAAAAAACCAGTTAAAAACAACTAAAATCCTGGTTTCTTTTCTTATTTTCAAATTGAAAAACAAGATACAAGATATCCAATCAGAACTCAGATGCAAGATTAACGATGTTACATAGAGGAAACAGGTGGGGAAACACTATTGCCTTGACACTCTTATTACAGCAAGAAAGTATACTCAGAAAACGTGGTTCTGTTTTTTTTTTTTTTTTTTGGTAGAGAATAAGTTTAGGGTAAAGGAGGTTATCCCCTTCAAATGTTAGAGTATGCCATAGCCCAAAGGTTTCAACGAACAATGGTATTTACGGATCACCTATCAAGAAGGATTGCTGGAGCCGTATAAGGAAAATATCTGAACCTTGTCAGTTAATCCAACGACCCGTCTAGTATCGTCAAAACCCATAAGCCTTTTCCATGGAAAACCCCCCAACAAAGAAAAACAAGGGACAAACACCTTGTTAAGATCATGATTCCAAAAAAATATCTAGCTAGATAATGAAAAGGAAAATCCATCCATCCCAGATAACGAACCAATCAGATGCAAAAGAAAAGAACAGAAGCGACAGAATAAAGCATAAAATCTCATAGTACTCTACCACAATATACAATATTTGTTTCACAAATTTCCACCATTTTGTAGTTATTTTTAATATTGGATTCCAAATTGATGACTCCGCATAAGTTTCGTCCCATAAAATTGCACCAATTTTTAAATCGAAGAAAGCAGAGAGAGCACATCAAACTAAGAAGGAAAAGAACGAAATCACAAATTACTCGCCTCAACTTGCAGCAATAACGCTGACCCCCGAACAACCCCCCCCCCCCCCCAAACTGTAGTCATCATATACAAAATCCAACTACCCTCCATCATATAAAATAATCTCAGAAAAAGCAAAAATCCAATTTTGGAAATGGAAACTAATTAGCTTGTTTCTTTAAATATATGAGGGGAAAAGTTGCGTACTTCTCATCTTTGACGGCAAGGTTAAGCAAAGCGAGAAGAGCCGCTTCATGGGACTCGGGCGAGTCGACCCGGAGCATGGAGACGAGCGGACCGACAGCTTCAGAGAGCTGGCACCGACACCGCTGTGAGGACTTGGTGAGGCGCCGAATATCCCGAGCGGCTTGGAGCCTCAAATCCGGGTCGCCCGATAGGAGGAACTGGAGCGCTCGGCGAACCGCTGTCGGCGGAGTTCGGGGCGAATCAGCTTCGAAACTCGTGTCGGGGCTGAGACCCTCCGAGGAAGAGGAAGTGTCCATTGTGAGGGAAGAAAGGAAGAGGGCGAAAGAGAGAGGAAAAATCTGAGTGGAATGGAAGAGGCAGAGAAACGGAAATGTGGGAGACACGAGGAGGTTTGGGAGAGGCGTTAAGCAACGGTTATAGGACAGCCACAAAGGCCACATAGAGAGTGAGAGAAAGAGAGAGATAGAGAGGAGAAGAGAGAGACTGTAAGAAAGAGAAGTCGTCGGTTAGGTTGTTCGGTATATGCTTTGGCAGAAGCTATAATTTGTTTTTGTTTTTCTTGATCGTTGCATTTTTGGCTTTCTGGTAGTGATCTACTACCAAAATACATAGAATAATTCCTGCCAGACCCTGACTCCAATTTCAATTTTCTTTTCTGTTAGGCTGATTCTGAAATGATCAGTATACCCTTCGCTTGTGTTGAATGACTTTGTGTTTTTAAATGTATTGAAAAATACAACTCTTGATAAAATGCAGAGCCGCCGATTGGTATGATTAGTTCAAAGACTGTTCGATATTTTAGGTTTATAATTAATTTGTAAAATTTAATATATTTAATATTTTATATTTTTATTAGTAAAAAATTATTAAAATATATTTATAAAAATAGTAGAATTCAAAAACATTTTATGAAAGATAAAACGGATGACCACAATTTTAAGGAAAAAAGAATAATAAAGTAATATAATTTAAACAATTTGGCAATTACACTTTGTATTTTTTTGGCATAAAATTGCATTGATTTTTTAACCTTATTTATAATTAACCCTTTTTAATTTCCCATTTTAATGACCTAACCAACTATAGAAAATTAATGACCCATCCATTTCTAATGCTTAAATTTTATTTTATTTTTGGTATTCTTAATTAATTGTGCTTATTTATAAAAAAAAAATTCTACTTCATTCAACCAAATGTATGTGAAATAATTAATTTTTTCTTTTTATAAAAAACTAGTGTGGCTATCGGATTAGAAGCAAAGTCCCCTTTTTTATGGTTTGGTCAATATTTTATTCTTTTTTGAATGGTAACTAGTGTATTGGAATCCATTAAATTCAATTATTATCTTCCTATATATATACCTAACATTTAATATTTGTTCTCTTAAAAGTTTATATGGTCTAAGGCATCATGAGTAGGCCGGTTGAAATGGATGAATATTCGCCACTCTTAGAAATTAAAAAACCAATATCCTTATATCAAGTGGACTTTAACGATCATCAAATATAATAATTATATATTTTAAGTTATAAAAAATAAATATATTTAAAATTTTAATTTATTCAAACATACTTTTCTGTGCCCTTAATCAAATTCTTATCATTAGCATCCTGTTGCATATATAGGTTTTTATTTTCGTGTTTTTAATTTAAATTTTGTATTTTTTTTATTCTTTAATTTTTATAATTTTTTATCTATTTTTAAAATTTAATATTTAATTTTTTTATTTTCTTTTATTTTTTCTAAATCTCTTCAACTCTCTCCTATCTTTACAGCAACAAATACGAATTCCCAAGTTTCATATTAATATGCCATTCTCTACCGTTTATTTGAACATGGTTAAAGCAAGATTGGAATATCCAATCTCATCATGCTTACCGAGAAAAAAATTACAGCACTGATTTGCCGGCAACCCTCTTTTTCCATTTTTTTTTAATGGTAAAGGAGACCAAAGTGTTTACAAGTACATGCCGGCAACCTTCAGCGATGACGATGACCTTCACGTATTTCTTCAGATGCCACCGTGTCTTGCGTTACTTTTCTTTGCGAATCTGTGAGTTGGTGCATGTTTTGTTGTTTGGGCCTTTAGCCCGTATTTTTTACTAAAAAAATTATTATAATCTTTGTTAAAGTTTAAAATTGAATAATTTTATTTTTTTAATAAAAACTTTTAAGATTTAAATTTAAATATTTAACTTAAATCTTATTTTGAGATATAATAAATTTTTATTATGTCAACATATTATTAGTATTATTATATATATTTATTCAATATATTACTAATAATACTAATGAGTTTGGCATCATTGATTTTCTCTAATCTTAAATAACAAATTCAAGTTTCAGTCCTTATTTCTCCCTCTTTCTCTTATTTCTAATGCAAAAAATAAAAAATAATATATACACATCTAAAAATCACATAAAAAATATACATTTCATTTAGAGGCTATACCTCATCATTTATACATGTATATGCCAATTTATTTATTATGCAAATTATAAAATGACATGTACAGGAGGGATCTTTTAATATGCAAAATGGTTTTATGTCAGCAATATTAATCTTTCAAATACTATAGCACTAAAACAATTCAGTAAAAAAAAAATTTATAGTGCAGCATGATAATTATTATCGTTTCAAAGTCATAAGAAAGTCAATAATATAAAATATATAATCATATAATGTAATAACTATTATATATATATATATATTTGGTACAAGTAGTAACTATTATATTCAAGATCACAGCACACACAGTACAATTATTGTTTAATTTTTTTTGTCAAAACTAATTTTAAGTTTGATTCTTGTAAAACTTAATTAAATTATCTTATTTTCTAATAATTTTCTAATCTATCTTCAAAAAAAAGAAAAAACACTATTATACTCATGGTAGAGATAGCCTTTGGCTTTGAACATTGAACTTGTCCTGGGTCTCTTTTGGTTCTCAACCAGAAAAGGAAAAGGTAACTTTTTATATTCATACTTATCACAGATTATTCCCAATGCAATGGTTATGATTATCACTCTACGATCAAGTAGCCACCCTATCACTTTTTCTTTTATGAATTTGTTCCCCTAGGAGTGGCTTTGCCTACACGTCCATGACTAATAAATAGTAACTGAAAAGCATGGAGGATTCATTAATGGTGGTGACTAGATATGAGCTGTAATATTATTTTTGTAATTTTATTTTTAATATTTTATAATATAAAATTATAAAAATATATAAATTAAATTATAAAATTTATAAAAATTAATAATTCTTGAATTATTATTACCCTTACAACTTTACAATAAATTATAATGATAACATTTTTTTCTGATTTAATAAGCAGGAGAAATCACCAATATCACCTCAAAAATGTGCACAAAGGTATGGGAAAGGCTCTTCAATTTAGAGTTATTGTTCTAGGTCAACCGAGATTGATCCCATGCCAAACTTGGTTTGAGCTAAAAAGTTTGAATTTTTGGAATAAAAAAAAATGAATATAGCCCTAACTTTGTAGACTGCAAGTTAAAACGAGCAGTTCGTAAATGTTGGTATTAAACTTAAATATAAATATAAATATAAATTTAATTTAAATTTAAACTTAAATTTGACTTTAATCTTGAATTAAATCACATAATTTACATATTAATATAATATGTTTATATTAATTTAATTACTATAAATTAATAAATTGTATGTTAATAATTTAATTGTTAAAAAGATATAACTCTATATGTCTTACCACGTGAACTCAAGATAAATCTTAAATTAATATTATTAAATTTAAAATAATTAAAAATTCTGGTTTGACCCAAACCCAAATCGGTTTAGGTTAATCTAATAGAGGTCGAAAAACCTAAATTTTTTAGACCAAAAAATTAAAAACTTTAACCCTTAAAAGTAATGCTGGAATTCAGGTTTGGCCGACATATTACGCCAAATAAGGGTGTTCAAAAACCACTTGAAACCGAACAAACCAAGACTTTTTTTTCAGAAACTGACCACACCAACCCATAATCAGCTGTATTCAGTTTGATGTAGTAGTATTTAGTTTGGTTTGGTTCGATTGTCAATTTGCAAAATTTTTTTTTTACGCCCAACTGAATTGAATTGACCCTCTGATTATATATATACACGCACACACTTAAACGAGGTGGTTTAATCCTAAACCGATAACTCTAGTCTCTAAATTAGAATTTTCTTGTTGTTTACTTAAGTTTAGCCTCTTGTTGGATTTGGACCATGTTGTTTATTTAGGTTGATAAATTAGAATTTAGTCTTTTGTTGTTTAATTATATTAGATTAAATCATGTTAATTATTTAAACTTTTGATCTTGGTTGTTTGTTTATATTATATTGAATCAGCTTGCAACTTGCAATCTTAGCTTTTTTTTATGTTGTTCTTTTTTCTTTTTGGGCAAAAAGGCTGAATTTTGATGGTGTAAACAAAAAGCGAACCAATTCAAATCTAACCACCAAACAGTTCTATTTAGGTCGGTTGAGCATGAATTTTATAATTTAACCGGTTCAGTATTCTGCATTATTTTGATGGTCAGTTCAATTTAATTTTTTACTAAAAATTGACCAAACTGAATTGCTGAAAACTTAGCTGCAAAACAACTGCTCCACTCCTCATCCCATTAGAAGAATCTTCGGTGTTTGTTGGGAGCCGCTGTCACTGTGCACTTTTGCCACATGACACTCCGTAAAGTACAAGTTTAGTACATATACCTAATAATACAAGCACCATTTTTTTAATAATTTATAAGCAAACTAATATGTGGTTATAATTAAATTTCCAGAGTTATATTTAAAATTTTAATAAAATCAATTAAATTTAAATAACATCTCATCACAATTATTGTATAAATTACAAGAATAAGAATAATAAAAATATAATTGTTTTGTAATATTTAATAAATCTATTATTTATATTTATACTATGTACAAAAATTCGGAAGTAAATAGTGTTTCTATTTCTGCAATATTTTTGTTTTTAATAAATATTATTAAAAGCAACAAAATTTGCGAAAGTCATGGATAAGTTCCTTGCTTGAGCATCAAGGGACTTTTGCTCAAGATTCATTATTTTTTATTTAGTTCTCACTCGTGTTATGCCCCAAAATTTATCCAATTGGAATTATTACTTAACAAGTTTGGTCTATGACGTGAAAAGCAAAACACCTTAATTAACCACAACAACACACGTGAGATGAGAAATAAAGGAGTGATGCTACCAAAACTTAGACTGGCCAACGCAACCACCCAAACCAGAAGTATGATTAGCACTCTAATTAGAGACTAAGGCAATGCAATCCCAATTGATTGAAGTAGAGATATGATGGCAAACTAAAAATCACTAAAGTGGAGGGTTATTATGAGAAGGAAGTTTTATTACCAAAAGTTAAGGAGTAAGTTGGGTTGCATCCAATTAAAAGTATTTTAAATCAAAGATAACAATGACCTAGATCTATCAGTGATCAATCTAAATTAGTTTCACATTTAGCAGTGATGTTAGAATATTGCATGAAGAAATCTAAAAGAATATATACAACAATGAATGTTGGGATATTTGAATGGAAAAGTTTGTGTAAGAATAGCACTATTACTTATTGAATTAAACTATTCTTTTGGTCAAAGATGATAAAAAAATGCCGGCATTCTTAATAGTAGTACAGTAATATTTGTTGTTACTTCAAAATTTTATTCTTTTAAAATGTGTTAAGTAACTTATCATTATTTTTATGAAAAATGATGTAATTTTCTTTATGAGAAATGATAAAGAACTAAAATAAAATTGAAATTAACTTTTACTATTGTCATATAGTAGTGTTTGAAATTAACTATTCTTACCATAATAATTTTAATTATGCCAATTCATGAACTCAGACACTATTACATGATAATTTATATAAGAATCTCCTTTTTGGGTTAGATAATATACTCAATCTCTCTTACTAATTAAAGCTCATTAATAACAATATATCGAATTTTCTCATATTATTTGCATGGTATAATGAAATAAAAATATATATACAAATTTATGACATATTAATAAAAAGAACATATTATATTAATATCTTTTGTTTTCTGTCTTTGCAATTGGGATTAACTGATATCTAGTAAACTCAACCTAAAATAGTTCCCTCATATTCACAATAAAACTCATTCTTCTTAATGACAAGTTAAAATGAAGTTGGTTTTCATTCACAAGTTGAACTCTAATTCGAAATCTCAAATAATTTGATCTGCCTTCGTGTTTGTGCTATCAGAATGATCGTTTGTACCTTATCCTCTAAGGGATGGAAACAAGGGTACTCACGAATTGATATCCTTAAAATAACTTACATGTGGATTGATTTGAAATTTGAGGCCAAGGTTGTATTATTCATCACTGATTTGAACGTGCATACCCACACGTGCCTATGCCTCTTAAAAATTGCTTGCGCCCCTCTTCGCAATTCTCTCCTCATCATAGGTAGAGGTGTTCAAGGCCAGCTCACCTTGCTTTGCTGTAATCCATGATTAAATGGGGTGAAGTGGGCTAGCCATATATTTTTATTCGTGAGTATGTTAGATTGCCACGTTCTGCTTATTTCATTGTGACTTGCCAATTAAATTGGACATAGTATTGAGTTAGTTTGTAATTTTAATGAATAAAAAAAAAACATATTCACTCTATTTATTTGATAGGATAAGATAAATTGATTTAGTAAATTTAATGATTATAGAATACACATATGAGTAGTTTTCTCAAAAATAATTTAGGGTAAAATATATATTAATATCCTGTAGTTTACTTCATGTATAAAAGATCCTCTTATATTTTTTATTACACCAAATAAAGCCTTACACTTTATATATTGTACAAGTTAGCCTTCTCTGTTTGGAACTGTTTGAAACTCCATTAAAATTGCAAATGCAAGTCATTCTCGGCCAACTTCACCATCAGAAAACAGGGTTACATCTTCTCTTCTTTGTTCCCAGTTAATCAATATGCCACAAATTGATATTGACAAGCTCTTACAGTTGCTTTCTATCTGCATCCTAGTTTTTCTCAATGAAGGCTCTTCGTTCCTCTCTGATGCTTTCATGGATGAGCCATGGTCATGGGGTTTAACCATTTCCATTAGCTTATACTTCAAATTTGCACTTAGTTGCACGCTTATCTGGGAATCTGTGCTGGGGAATCACCTGTAATTCCATAGATTGGTACTGGGATGCAGTCACAGATTTCAATATTGAGTTTCTGAAAACTGGCCTTTTAACTTGGTGATTGGATTGGCACATTGGTCGGTCTTGAAGCTAATTCATCATTTTCGCGAGTGGGCAAAGCAGAATAAAAGGATGTCTCGTCGGTTAGGCTTTTTAAAATTGGTTGAAAACTGACTTACATTTGCAATCTTAACGGAGTTCCAACCATTTTCAAATATAGGGGAGTAATTTGCATAATGTATAAAGTGTAAAATTTTATTTATTGTAATCAAAAGTGTAAGAGGATTTTTTGCACATAAAGTAAACTACAGAAGGCTAATATGTATTTTGCCCTATAATTTAAATATCAATGTTTTAATAAGCTATTAAAATTTCATCATTTTTATGTGTAAGTATATATCAAATATTTTGGAAATATAGAATTGGATATTTTATCAAAATACTAATCCTCTGATCATACTTTAAGGTACGGAAATCATGCTCATATATATAATATGTTTTAAGATGTAATTCAAAAACAAATTTCAGTTACAAACTCTCCAAAATTATAACAAAATATATACTAGTTGATAATTTATCATTTTATTCAAAGAAAGTTGAATTGTGAGATAATTAAGCAATTAAAAGAACTAAATAAGAGAGAGTACATGGGCGTGAAGAATTTGTAGAGGCACTAACTTAATCAGCATTTTGCTGCCTTAGCCCCTAAAACACGACAAAAGACAATATAAAATATATAATCATCGTATTATTAATTTATAATTTTATGTATAAGAGGAAAAATGATGTTTATCATTGAGTAGCGACTAAATAACACAGCGAATTTGAAAACAATTTCTCAACCAACGCATTATTTCATATAAAGGCCGTTGTGTATCTGCAAGAAAATTATGGCATATCTCGTGGAAAATATATATAATATACATATATTATTAATAATTTCATACCTTATACATGAGTTTCCGGCGGTGGTTGGTCAAAATGCTCCATCAATTTAAACTCTAAACGTCTTCTTTCTTAGAAAAGGGAAAAATAAATTAAGTTTAATATTTGAGATTATGACAGATGCTTAAGGTTTACTTCCCCTACCAGTCTGTTTGCCATGTTTGAAACCCAGGATCCATGTTTGAGTACTGTTCCAGTTTTGGTTGTAACATGATGTCTAGATCACAGGCCTGCTGCACTGAACGGCCTCTCCACCATCTCATCCGCCGGCAGCGCTACATTCTTCCACTTAGTGGCCGCCCCAAGTCTCCACTCCGAAAGAGGGACCCTACTTCACTATGGAAGGCGTTATATATATTTTTTAAGCATTATATATAAATACTATCATATGTCAGTTTGTGTATAAATTATAAAAAAAAAATTATGTATATACCATTATTCTAATTTAAATTTGAAAACTACAGCCTGCCGTTCCTTAAATTGTTAGTCACACATAAAAATTGTTTTTGATAATTCTAGGACCTTTTTTGTTGTATACCCATGTGTAATTTTATCATTAGCAGGTTGTTTACTTGTTTCTTTATAGTTCATTTTTCATGAATTCAAAGATCTGAATCTAGACGTGGTTACAAAATTTTGGGTTGTGGTTGAGTTTAGCATGCAAATTAGTTTATATTAGGATTGTATAATGAGGATGTTTTCAATTTCCGCTTTTAGAATACATGGTAAAGAAGAGTTATAATTCAATAATTGAGCAACAAATTATAGAAATTATCCAGTTGAGTGAATCATGAGCATAATACACTATTTATTTAATTTAATATTGTATAATTATTTTATATTTTAATTTATGACTGTTTGCGTGACAGATCACTTGTATAACTATATTCTTTATAATTATATAATTATAATGAAATTGAAGCATAAAAAAGCAATGAAGTAAGGATGTTTTGATTTTTTTTAAAAGAGAAATTTAGTTTCTTAATTTTTAAGTTAAGTAATTTAGTCTTTCGATAATTATAATTAAAGTATTTTATTCCTTTTATAATTGAGATAATTTAATCTCTCACATACCTAATTCTCCTTTTTCAATAAGATGTGACTCGCTAGCAGTGACATAAACTTCATTTTTAATTTCAAAATTTTGGTACAATTTCTCTTATGTGAAATTATCTTCTTTTTAACCAAATTTTAAGTCTTAATTTTATACATTTTAATAATTTTTTTAATTAAGAGATAATCACATAATAACTATGCCATATTATAATAAAAAAAATTAAATCAAGGTTATCGATGGTGAGTTATGTCATACTTAAAAGGAGAATCTGATGAAAGAAATATTGAATTGTCCCAATTATATTTATAGAAGAATTAAATTGCTTAATTTAAAAGTTGAGAAACTAAATTATTCTTTTAGAAAAATAGAAAGATTAAAAGTATCATTGCTCCAAAAGAAATTTATAATTAAATATTTACTTAATTAATGACTTGTCCTCTATGTTTCCCTAATGACGTGTTAGACATCACAGAAAAAAGTGCATCAATAAAAATTCCTACATGCATATCAAAAATAAAAATAAAGATTCATATTAATCATATATAGCTTCCAATTAATGTGGGAATGGGCATGTGATTGCCCATACCCATGTGATCCTTATATATGTTTACACGTGCTTGATGGTCCCCCAATTCATTCCTTGACACTAAGCTCACACAGAAGCAAAGGAAATAAATGGAAAGGATTATTAATTAAAATTAAATAATAGCTTAATTGCTGATCACATATCTTGATTATATGAAGAGTAAAGATACTTTATAATTATTTATTCATGATTTATACATAATTTACTTAAATAAATATATTTTGTTAAGTCAATTATTCGCTTTGATTATTTTTTTATATCACTTTAGATAATTAAGTTTATGTACCGGTTATAAACACATAATCGTAAAAAGAAAAAAAAATCATTTTTTTCCTTTAGAAATTCGAAGTGAATCTCTTGGCCATGTCTCTATTTATGATTTGCATGACAAAAAACTACTGCACAGACGCTCGTATTTGCATATGAATGCTCAAGGCAATATGCGAGCATTGTTGAACTAAAAATATTTGGTTAAAGTGGGTCTCAAAGTTATGAGAGGAATTTGATTAATTTGAAGGAGATGTTAGTTAAAATTTTTATTATTATGTACCAAAAAAAGTGAATTAAGTGGAGAATAATTCTTTTTCTTTATTGGGGAAGAGAATCAAAGAAAATTAAGGAAAGAATAACCTGGTAAGCAGGGTAAAGATAGGATTTTTTTTTTTTTTTTTTTTACAAAGACTGAAAGTTATAAGATAAAAAAATTTTAAATTATCACACAATATATGCATATTAAATAAATTAAAATTAAATGATATTTGAAAGCTACACATTTAATTTATAATTTACTGTCAATAAATATTATATGAAGACAACATAGCATATTAAAACAATATTAAATGCATACATTCACTTTTTAAGTTGTACCATTTGTTTCTTCTAAAATTGAAATCATTAGTAATCATATAAATAGAACATTTTCCAACAATCTCCTTTTCAATGTAAACAATCATATAATATTTGAAAAAATAATCTTCCATCCGATTGGGAGTCTCATTTTAATTGATAATCTTCATAGCTATTGGAAAATTTATTGCAGTGAGTCTAACTTTAAACTTTTTCAAATACTAAGATTTTGCTTAATTTTTGATGTGCTCATGCCTTTTATTTATGTATTAAATTTGCTGATGTAAACTATTAATCACGAAACTCAACAACATAGCTACTATTAATACTACTAATTATTAGATTACGAACATAATTACTACTCTTTTTGTATTTATAAGAATGCTACTAGAGTCTTTTAAATATACACATTCAAAATTTTAAAAGTACAAGATGGTATCATCAAGAAAATATCTTAAAAAGAGTTGAGAGTTAAAAAATTTTATTGTATGTGAAATTTTTCTCTATTATGTATGCAGCCTTTTTCTACACTATTATTTTTTTTAAATATTCATCTCGATTAAAAGCCTATTTTAACTCAAACACCTAATTGATAAAATTAAACTCAAGTTAGAAATCTTTTATCTTAAGATTAAGTCATTTTAAATTCAAACTAAAGAATAATTAGTTAAATTATATTTTAAATAAATCAATTAATTTGTCTAACAATTTAATTCAAACTCATATAATTAATTATTTTTAAAAAATACTCTTTAATTAATTAATAAATAATATAATTAATTTTATTTATTGCATGTTGATGTAGACACATCACACAACCCCATGCAACAATAGCTAAAAACCTCGTTCAAAAGTTCCTGTTGAAACAGGAAGCGTTATAACAAGTCGAAACAGTCCATCAATAAGAGTATAAACTTTTGATTTTTTAGTCTCCACCAATTACTGACATAATTTAATAATAGTTGACAAATTCTGCAATTTTAAGATGATTGGGCACATCAAGCTCATAATGCTTCAATTCAAATTCTAAATTAATCTTTTCTTAATCACAAAAGTCTGAAAAATAAAACTTCTCAACAAGTCTGCATATGTTATCAATATTGAAAGCTTTATTGCCATATCTAGTATCCAAAACATTGCCCAAAATAAAAAGTTCTATAGCTTGCTCAGAGAATCTGCTATTCAATTCTTTCAATTGATAATCTACCAATCATGTGAATCATATCCACTCAATAGTGATGCTTAGCAGCGACATTGTGCTTTCGACGGTGAGAATGAATTATATTACAGACAAAACCACTGTTATCAAGAACTTAGATAGATTGAATCTCACAAAAAGAAGTGGCATTATATGAAAGAGTATCCAATCCACTACATCTTAATTTTTTATCAAAGATTTTGTACTAGATACCAAATACATAACATTTAATAAAATTTCTTGAGATTTTTGTTATAAAGCTTGGCAAAGTATATCATTGATTCCCATAATTTCCTTCATCAAATTTAAAATGGATAGAAAATCAAATGACAACAGTGACTTAAGGGCAAAAGTAGCTTCACCTCGTTGAGAATATATGGATCCTTCAATAGTTACAATTTCCAGAATTGAAATAGTTGCGCTAAACATCCACAAAAGGTTGCATATTGAATTAAAATGAAAACTCCATCTTGTGTCAGTTAGCTTTTGTAATGTGCCCAATTGATTGGGTCATCTTACTGTTTCAATTTCATTGATTTCAACCAATTGTGCAATTTCATTTACAAATGCAGTTTCCAATTCGTCATTACACTTAGAACAAGGGCACATAATGTTAATTATGAAATTCAAATTCTTAAAAAAAAATTATGAGCACCAACTGTTTCTTTAGATGTAGCAACAAAAGAGCCAAATAAGCATATGGACATCGTTAAGAATTAAAGCTTGTAGTCCATCCCACTACCCACAAGCATAGGAGAACCAAATACAAGTCTGAGATGTATTAGATGCAATATGTATGGACAAAACAGGAGGACCTATAAAATGGTAGGAATGCATAACAGTGCAAGGCAAGAAGAAGCTATTATCTCTAGTTCTAATATATCTGGTGGAGCATAAGTTGGAAGAGGAGGGATAGAATGAGGAAGAGGAAGGGGAGGATGAGCTAGGGGTGGAGGAAGAGTAGGAGGAAGAGGGCAAAGAAGAGGATCTACCTTTATGGCTTCACCATCATTAGCCACCAGAACAATAGCCACCACAACACCAACCACTTCAACAGCCAGCAATTCAACTAAGGGCATAGCAGCTGCAGCTAGAGGAAGAGCCAAGTTGACGGTTAAGTAGGCTGTTAAAAGGCCATCCAGATTTAGAGAGGAATGGACTACCTCTCAGCCACCACCTTTGGTTACTAAACCCTAGGAAGTGGTCACCTTCTTCACTTTCGGTATAGTGGACCCGAGGGTAGGTCTAGTGGTCCAAGACTAGATTGAATGCTTTTGTTGTATTGAACATGTGACGGTGGCAATAATTTAACCTTTATAGAATTGTTTTGTACATGTACCCAAAGCTGTCATCCATTACTAACTGGTTTTTTGACTACATTAATTCCACTTCCTTTCTGTTTATTCTGGTTTGATTAGAAGGTTTGGATATGGAAATTTGGTTTTTTGTTCAACTAGATTCTAGTCTAATTTGAATAGTTGGATACACAAGGATTGTGTAAATATTGTCACTGATTAAAACAATGTAATTGATGTCATGTTATCTTCACAGCTTTACAATGCAGGGAGTAAATTAAAGCTTAATAAAATTGTGGGGACCAACACAGGTAAAGCAATTTCATTGACATTAGAAGGACTTGTACATTTCAAGAGCAACATTACACAACAACCCTTGAGTGCCTAGTTACTTTCAGGCTACATGATCAGACACAACATTGGACACAATATCAAACACATGAGTATAATCCATTAAGACAAATCCTATCACCAGCTATAGTGCTTCAATAGGACAACTACAACAACAGAGCCAAACACTGCCCATGAAATCCTTAACAAGCTCTTATACATCCTTGACTTGGCCTTTAAAAGCTTAGTCTCCTTTGATGCTTAAACAATGTATCCCTTGTGCTTTGAGTTCTTGGGTCTTTCATCCATTCGGACCACCCGCGTGACCAAGGAGCCTATAATTACGCAACCAAGCACACAATACAAATGTTTAGTCAAAAGTGCTAGTGATGTGGGAGAGCATAAATCACAAATACAAATCAATTGCTGAATTAATTGGCTTAGAGTTATCACAAAATTACAAAGAAAGTCTCCATCTACTCGAAAATTAGCATATCTTAGAAACCTTGTTCAAGGATTACCAGCAGTGTTTGGAGTGAACACCATTAGCCTAGTTCTATAATGGTAATGACTGGGGCATCTTATCCTCCTTAAGGTCGAAGTTAACCTTGAAGAAGTCTCAGAACTCCATGCCTCCTCTCCCCACAAAACTGAAGTGAAAAACTCCGCCATTGAAGACCTTGCGTATGAGCTTTCACTTTCATGGTTAAACTGTAGAATTTGGGAAATGAGATGGTTTAGGGATTCAAAACATGTTCGAGTGTCAATTCCGGGAAATGAAGGAGGAGTTGGTTCATCCAATGTGGATGGTAATAGTCCATGCGACAATCTCTTTTTTCCCATGTCTTTAGCCTCACGTGGCACTTAACATGCCACTGGTGCCGATTTGATAACGAATCATTAAAAAATTTCACAGCGTCACAACAAATGTAAACGATAGAAATGTTTTGTAATTTTAAAAACTTGTTTATACAATTTTAAATTTTGTAGACAAAATAAAAATTAGGTGAACTTATAAGGGTCATCAAATTAATTAAACCTATATAAGATATTTACATGAAATTATAAATATAGAGGCATAAATGAATCAAGCTAAGTTGAACTGAGACCAATCCAAACCATAGCTTTTAAAATTGGATCAATAATCAGATCAATGAGGTTATTTGATCATTGGTTGATACATATAAAAATTAAATAAATATAGAAATTTTATAAATAATATTATAAAAAATTTATTTTAAATTTCTAGTTCAATTGTCAATTTGACAATATTTTCGATTCAATTGCTTGCTTGGTCCTACCAGGACTTTGGTTTCTAGTAAAACCAATTGGTTCAAACTCTATTTCAGACTCGACTCAATCTCAAATTTAGTTTAACTTATGGCTCAACTCATATTCAATGTGAGTCTTTTTTTTTTTTTTTTTCTTTTTTGCTTAAGTCCAACTTGCATTGAGCTCACAATTAGCATAATTTTTTTTCTTTGACTGGAAAAGTGTGATAAACTTTATTAAGATGGAGCCAATATGGCCTTCTCTTGAACAATATGTACAATCTGCTAGGGAAAATCATTCACCCAAACTGTTGCTCGAGAATTCAAAGCAAGTGACGCAAAGGTATGAGCCAACCCATTACCTGTTCCGCATACATGGGAGTGAGTGAAATTAAAAAACATGGAAGGAAGAATCTACACTCATTCACCATCCTGTCAAAAGAAGAACTTTTCTTGGGGGATTGTAAAAAGCCAACACAATTTCAAGATAGTCAACTTCCGCTGGGATAGCTGCACCACTGTGAAATTGAGCAACCAGTTGGAGCCCACTACCTCAACACATCTCACTTCACCATAACCCTGCACCTTTTTGGTGGCTACAAAAGAATGACTCCTACACTGTTTCAAAGGACAGCTCCAAGACCAAAACTGCCATCCTCATGAACTGTAGCATCAGAATTTAGTTTGAGACAATCGACTGGGGGTGGATACCAAATGGTGGACGTTGTGGGACTCCCCTGCGATTGCCGTAAACCATTGCCAACCTTGTAGTCCTCCATTGATCTGTAGACCAACTCCATTAGCTTCGAGAACTATACATTTGTGTTGTGGAAACAAATTTGATTTCTACTCCGCCACAAGTCCCACAGAATTGTAGCCACGAAACTCGAACCTCTGGTGTGCTGACCTGCAAAATTTTAAGCCACCAACTGCATACAGAGAACTCTCCATCAAGTTGATCCCTCCACCGTAAATCTGAACCAAACCACACTCATTTTACCTAAGGGCATCCAAAGAGGGTGTGGATTACATTCTCATCAGCACAAGAACATCAAGGACAACTCTGCGAAGGTTACACCTGCTAGGAAGACAATCCAGGCAAGCCTGCCAGAAAAACACTTTGATTTTGTTTGGCACCTTAAGATTCTAGATTGTGTGCCATGGGAAAGAACTGTGATTATTTTAGCTGCTACAAGCTGCCAGGATATCTTTATTCATCACAAAGTTACAAGCAGTCTTTGTAGTGAATTCTTCATCTTTTGCTTCCCCCCATACTAATAAGTCGTCACGTGCTAAATTACTGAGTGTAATAGATAAAACCTGCTCAACCTCAAAGGGGCAAAAAAAGTTGGGCAACAATGGCCCTATTCCATGTGTGGCGATCATGGTCAATGAGTTGGGACACAATTGTAGCCTGGTCATTCATAGGACTCCAAACTAAGTGACCAGGTTGCTTTGGAAGCCACCAGTCTTCCCAGATCTTAATGTTATTTCCATTTCCCACAATCTAGTGACATCCTTGTTCCAGTATCCATTGTACACTTAAGATGCTCCTCCAAATATAACTGGGTTTGAAACCTGTCTGAGCCTTTAGAAAATCAGTCCCTGGGTAATGCCGGCTCTTGAGGACCATAGCCATAGAGAAGAAGGGGCATGGAGGAGACGCCACCGCTGCTTAGTTAATAATGCAAAATTTAAAGCCTGAAAACTCACAAATAGCATAATTATCTCAATTCATTGGTTCATATACATGAGTTCTAAACTCCAAATAAGCCAAGTTACCTAGATATGAACTCAATTAATTTGTTTCAAATTTAATCCTATAAACTCAAAAAATACTTATTTAGATGTCTAGTTCAAAGGATTCATAAAAAGTTAACCAACATCACAAATTCACAATATTTTTAACTATATATCAAACTAAAACCAAAATAAACTAATGAAGATCCAAAAATAATCATAACCAGCCAACCAACATCAACTAATATTTGCTATGATAAATGAAATCTCAAAAACATTTAGTTGTATGTGCTATAAAATATGTTATATATATTTTTTTAGTTTAGGGTAAGGTACCAAAAGAGAATGTTGGCAAAGAAATTTGAACTTAAGTCTTATAAGCAAAAACCTTACCAGTTAAACTAACTCTGTTAACAAAACATTTTATAATTAATACATAATAATTATATTTATCAAGTTAGTTCATAAAACAAATAAGTTACATCATTTTTCTTAAGCTGGTTGATACTTTATATGAACAAAGTATTCTAATTCATGTTTAAATTTCTTTTTAATAAAGTGTCAAGTCACTTAAAACATATAGAAGGTCTAAGAATCCAAACTTTTTAAGGAAAAAAGTCTCAAAATAATGATTGTCAGGGCACCAACAAGGATGACACTCATGCATGATTTATTTTATCCATGAACTTAATTACTCAATTCATTTTCACCCCAAAACAACACAAGTTGGAGACAATCACCAAAAATGAAAAATCATGTTTCACCAAATAAAAATGGATAATTGTCGGTGTGGACTGCGTTTGGGCGAACTTGCTCCATGTGCCAATCCGAAGTTACGGTGATGATTGATTAAATAATTAAACTTGTAAATGAAAAAGTGAAAAAGAAAGAGCAGTGAGATTCGGCCACGGTGGTCAACTTATCTAAAATAACATAAATATTCGGCGGAATTTTTTCATGACAATAAAATTGGATGAGCAACAGATTAAAAGTATCAAAACTTGAAATTTTGATTGTAAAAAGCAGAAATAGACAAAATGTTGAAAATAAGACAACTGTACCATGATGACTAAGCTAGTAATGACCACAAAGGTGGGTTTTAAAGATATTACATCCTTTAATTTTGGAATATAAAATTAAGTGATATAGGAGGAGGAAGAAAATAGAGTAAAACTAAAAAAATTAAAAATTTTTTATTTGGGTTTGAGATATCTTTATTATTAAATGTGAGATTAATTTTTATTTAAGACATAAAATTAAACAATGTTATTTTTCAAAAAATAAATTAAAAAATTAAATTAATCCTCACTATCAGGTATGAAATTAATCTTTGTTTGAGAAAAAAATAAAATTTATAAAAAGAAACACAAAAATAAATAAAAAAATACCAAAATTACATATAACAAAATCAAAGATCCAAACCTATTTTAAAGAGGAGAAATGTTTCTTATACGTCCAGATATATGATTTTTAAAAATGAGCGAAAAAATAGAGTAAAAATTGATAGAATTTATATATATATATATATATATATAAATCATTACCCTTTAAAAGAGAGAATTAAAGTCAAATGTGTTGACAGCCACAAAACTGCTCTTTTGTGAACTGATGTGACTTTATGTGTTGTGTTTAACTGAGAATCTACTAATAACTAACAAAATAATAAGACAATTTTACTATATTAATTTTTTTTGCCCTTATGTCACTATGATCATTATTATTATTAGAGCTGCTAACACATAATATTTGCCAGCAGCCAGCCAATCAATGCCAGAGAGGGCTACTTCATTGGTAACAGCTCATTCTGAAATTATTAGTTATAAGAAAGTCTAAGAGGGGGTGTAATTTTATAGCTTTTATATTTGTTCTTATTATAGGATAAAATTAACAGGTTTGACATTGAAACAAATCCATACTGAACGTAAAAGTTTGTATGCTCGATAATATTCTTTAGTCATATCCTTAATTTAGATCTAAGGGGACACTTTCCCAGCAACTAAAACAGAGAACAAGGCAGTAAATACAGAGTTTTTCTGAATGAAACTGGGACTAGGTTGCAATCCCAGTATACAGTGCTAGAAAGACAAAAGGTTCAATTTTTATTGCTACATCTTAATTTAGAAGTTAATAGAATAGATAATTCATGCATTCTGAGTTCCCAGTGTACAGAGCAGGGCTTTTTCTTAGTCTGCAAAGTTGCGCTATTTGTATTATGATGACATTGTTTCCTGGTTCCATCTTCAAATCATCTTTGAGTTTGAATTTCTGTCTCTTTGGGATGAAAAAATGGCATCAATGGCTTCTTTTACTTGAGAAATATCAGGAGCTTTACCACCTTGGGCTGGCCAAAATTCATCTGTGGCCAACACCTGCACCATGAACAATTAAGCAAAAAAGATGGACATATAAAGCTTTCAATTCAAAGTCATGACAATATTTTGAGGAATCTGGAAATTTGAACAGATATGAAGAATTGGACAGAAAAAAACATATCAAAATAAGAAGAAAAAAAGTTTAATCCCACCCTCACTTGTAGTTGAAGAAACTTCACATAGCTAATGGCTTTCTCCAACATGGTAACTAAATCAACCTGCAAAATTCATTATAAATACTGAATCATAATTCTAACAACTCAGAAGAGCAGATCGAATTGGGGAAATGAAAAATCAAAGCAGTTCAACCCTGCAAGATACTTATGATCATTTTCCCAATTATTGCCACAAAGAAAGTACAAAAGAAAGCAAATGTAAGTAGTTAAAAAGCCTACCTTGGAGCCATTGGGAACCAGTTCTTGTAGTATCTTAAGCCGTTCACTTATCCTCTCTCTTCTATTCTGTAGACAAACATTCTCTCAACAATGAATTTCATATTTTAATTTTGCTTGATTTGGACTCAAAATTAAACATTGACTTAGGAACGAAGCAAACCTTGGCTGCAATACTTTGAGGATCCTTGGATATACTTGACTTAGGCTTTGGCTGTTTACTTGCAGTAGTGCATTTCTTCTTAGCAGCTTGCATGCTCTCTCCCTGCAAACACCAAAAAAGTTGACCTCAATTTGCCATTCTAATTTGGAAAGCTTAGTAAGGACTTGTTCTAGAAATAAGAAAAATGAAGGCTTTTTGGTATTAGTGAGGAAGCAATACCATAGATGGGCGCTTATTGAACACTGGTTCTTGTGTTCCTGACTCCTGCTGTGTCTCAGCTGGGATAGTTGATTCAGAGTATAGCCACCCACATGAACTTTCACCATGCTGCTTTTCTTGTGCACCATTGACAATGGAGCCATAGCCACTAGCTGTATGAAAGCAATTAACATGCTGCATGAGGCGCAGGTCTGTGGCGCCTCTAGGACTAATTGGATCCCTCTGGTTATAACCTTGATGCAAATTGTTCTCCCAAACACAGCACTCTTTCCGAGTGTTATTTTTGAGGTAATTGTTGTTAGTCACCAGCCTGCTCTGCTGAAAGCTAAGCAATGATTCACTAGCATGCACGAGATTGTTGTCCCCAATGGCTTTGAAATTGATCAAAGATTGTGCTTCCTCTGGCGGGTAGTTTGTGCCTTTATAAACATACCAATTGCCTCTGCCACATAGAGGAGGAGAATGGGTTATCGCTGAATCACTGCTGAACCCATTTGTGCTCAGTGAGCCCTCTTCCTCTTCAAGCACGGATTTGTGGTACTCATTGACACCATGAACAGTCTCATTGAAGACACAATTTTGAACCTTGCTGCTCATGTTTGAATAATTTGGAATTCGGTCTCTGGCAAGTGCCATTGAGAAGGGAAGAAGAATACCAATTGCGAAGGAGCTAAAATGGTTTGTTGAGGCTAGTAAAGCAGGCCCTATTTGTAGATGTTTCAAGTAATCAACCCAAATTCTTTTTAATAATTAATGATGATGATGATGATGATGATGTTATAGTACTTAAGAAGTGTGTGTGGAAGAATCTTAACTATGGGAACAAGAAATCAAAATCTTATAATAAACTATTGATTTGTGATTAAATTATCAGAAGTGAATAAAACTATTAGTTGGTTTATAAATGTATTGGAATAATTAGCTGGCAGAAGTGAATGCACTGGAAGGAGCAGATGAGAAGATAAAAACAGGACCGAAGCAGCAGAAGGGTCGCCGGATCCTTCGCCAAACCCACGTCTCTCTTTGATTCCCATTCGGTTAGTCTCACTTTGCTGAAGAAGATGAGCTAATTTGGGTAGCTTCGCACATGCTTCCCTTCTATCACTTGAGCATGTGAACCTATATTCTATTTTAGAAAAAGTACTTTTCGAGTTACTAAATGCTAAGTTTAAGTTTTTGAAATTTTGGGTTTCGTAAAATAATTCTTAAAGTTTAATAAATTTAATAATTAAAATTTTTTTAAGTAAATATTTAATAAAATTTAGTTTTTAAAAATGACAAAATTGTTCTATTTTAAACCATTCTGTACATTCTGGCAGCTGTTTGGACTAGTTATTGAACAGGCTTATGTTCCATGTTACACTGATGGGCATCAGTGGTTTTGTTTTGTTCCATTTAAGCATTACTCACTGAACTCTATTTGGTTGTAGCGAGTCTGGTGACCGTGTCAATCAAGAAGTAGGGGAACCTACAGGGGTGATTTGAAGCTTAATATAATGGGTTCTTGTCCATAAGAATTTAAGTAAATAAACTTGAGTTTTCAGCTCAAATGATCATGACTAGATGGTCTAATATGGCACAAATTTCCACAAGAACTTAGACTCAAGGGGCCATTAATGCAAATGGTTTAGTATCTAGTTCTCTATTTTGGGTTCCAAATCAGATATACCACGGGTAAGATGGAAAAAAAATTTTTTTTTTTTTGCTACAAGTAAGATGGAAAATGTCGATGCTACATCAAGACTAAAGATAATTGTAAATGCTTACATTTGTGGTTGTCATGTCAGATAATGGGGACTCTTTATGAGCCCTGAGACTATTTTAACTTTAATCATTGTTAGATTTGGTATCAAAAGGAAAAAAGTTATAGAATATCCAACTACTATTGTGAAAACGTTCCTCCACATAATTGGGAAGAAACAAATTCTTATAAAATTTATTTTAGGTTTTTAAAATTTTAAATTTCATAATTGAGTTTATAAGATATAATAAATATAATTTTTAATTTTTAAATAAATATTTATTAATATATAATTTGTCAAAATAATGAATTATTAAATATAAAGTTACAATTAGTTAATGAAGGATGATGAAGAAAATTGAGCTAAAAGGTTTTGGGATTTAATTGTGAGCATCACAACTATGTTATTAGGGTGTGCAAATTAGATTGACTCAACCTAATTAACTCAAACTTGATTTATGATATCATATTTTAGTTAATAATAAATTATATTTTTTCTATTAAGCTCAGACTCAAATTCAAACCAATCAATCAAAATGCATATAAACTAAATAACTAGAACTATACATACTTTTGATTAGATTTAAGTGAAAACTTCCAAACACAAATTTTTTGAATCAATTGAATTTTTTCTTCAACCCAACCAAATTCCACCGCATCCTTTTTATTGGTAGACATATAAACCCAAATATAAAGTTGATTTGCGTTAGTTTAAGCATATTTCATTTGCTTTAATTTGCACATTTTGACTTAAAAAAATATGCCATTTAAATCATACAAGCACAACTAGTATTAGGATGTGTGTACAAAGTACAAAGAAACAGATTTTTGGTTCAATTCTCAATCATTGATGGTGTAAGAGTAATGCTAGAGATACCTATATTTGCCAACGTTTTCTCTTTTTTTTTTCTATTTTACTGAAGTGTGAACAGTGCATATACACTGTTCACACTTCAAATTTTTAAAAAGAAAATTGAGAAACGTTGGCAAACGAATGTTTACCAATGTAACCCTAATATTACTTTGGTGTAAAGTCAAGGCATCTGCCTTTGGATCTAAAATAGGGCGTAGATAGTGAAATATCAAAAAAATAAAAAATAATGAGTAGAAAAAGATTTAAAATTCACTCTAAGAATCACTTTTTATTCTTTTAATTTTATTTAAAGTCATTAAAGTAAAAAAATTTTCAGAGCGAGATCCATTTCCTAAACTCACCTGAAGCAAGTGGACGTAATTTACAAAACTCGTGTTACGGCTAACCTAGTCGCTTTTTGGAAATGATCTTTGCACACATGTAGCTTTTATGCCGTTTGCATGTCAAGGAAAAAAATTTTAAAAAGAAAAGAAATATGAGAATTTTTTTAAAAAAAAATGCAAAGTTTGTCTAAAATTTGTGTATAAATATAAATTATTTTAATATTATTATTCTAATTTTTTTATTTATAATTTTTTATCTCTTTTATTTAATTTTTTTATTTTTTTTAATAAATCACGCTTTACGACATAAAGTGTGGCTGAAAAAATGGTGGGCGGACCATTAGCGTTTTTTTTATTTTCACCCTCCTCTTTAATTAAATATCCTTGCTTATGCTTTTCCTTAATAATTTTTGCCAAATCCAAAGTTCTTCATCCCACATGTTTTGTTCTGGAGACAAGCAAATTATGGGGCAAATGGGGAAAAACAAGAGCTGGCATTGGAAAACGAGCAATTCCTTGTCTCAAGGAAGCTGTCTAATGGGTTCTTTCTTACCACGAACTTGGAAAACTCTTTGTCAGGGAACAGATCCGAATTTTTCAACCATTGTTTTTTTAATGGCCGCTTGGCTTATGTTCCAATCACTTAGCCATTATGTGAATTGCCAACTGGATCGTCATCAGACGTATTAAGGTTCATTGAGTACACCTGGACAAAAATTTTGTAGTAATACTCTTATTTATAGGTTAGGACTAGTTTATGAAGCAATACTACGGTTACATCTGTCTCTCATGATACCCTTTATCTTCGCGTTAATTTATTAGGATCCATTAGAATTAGAATTATAAAATTGCACTGAAAATAGTATATATCTTTTTTCCGTTCACGAGTTATGTATGTTTTCCAATAATAATTATCAAAAATTTTATTTTTATATAATTATTAATAAAATTTAAATTATTAAATTTTTTAAATTAAACTTCAAGACCTACGAAATAAATTAAAAGACCTTCCATTGTTTCGACTAATCATCTTATTTTTTAGGAGAAATTATGCTTACATCATGAAAACAAGGGAAATAATGTCTTCACAATGTGTGTACGTGAGAATAAGTGAATCAATTTTTACCACTCATAAAATTAAAGAGAAGAGATTTGAGATACAAAAGTACTATAGCAAGTATAGTACTCTGAAAACAATAATAAAAATATTTAATGAAAATTTTTTTGGGCAGTGCGGTCATTTGCTTCCCAATTAGACTATACAAAAGGTGGACCGGCCACTGATCAAAGCCCTACGCATTTGAACGAGAAATGACAAATGGAAAAAACTAAGTCTCGTCAGAGAAATGTATCTGATCAGAGATAACTAGGACAAAGTGTTGACCTGTTACAAACCATGTACAATTCGGTCACACTTCTTTACAATGTTACTGTGCCACTGAAAAAGGGGAGATCTGGTTCAAAGGAAATGCAGCAACCGGTGGCCTGCAAATTTTACAACACAACGTCCAATTAATCACAAGACATACCTTCACACCCATTTGTTAGCCACACAAGTTTGTGAGTAGCCAAACCCCAGTTGCCCAAATGAAACATGTACGATCTTTAACACATTGCAAGGCGAAGTAAGTGTTTACTAAACGGAAAGTATCTCGGCAGAAATTTCATATATATATGCATTCTCCTTTACTTAATGCTCATTGCATGTGGAACTCACTGATAATTGACTAAGCATAAAGCATTAACATATATCTGAGCAGAGTGTGGCTTAGGAATGTGTTATTTGAAAATATGAACAGGCAAGAGAAACAAGTATACTTAAAGCTAAGACAGACATGGAGAAGTGACAAAAGATCTGGATGAGGCAAATTAGAGTCCATGGGGCAAATGACTACACCACATTATGCATTATATAACAAAGGTGAAATACTGAGAAAAACTTACAAAGAACCAAGCTGTGACGGCTTATTGGCCTTTTTCTTGTTCTTTCGCCGCTTTTTCAAACTAGGACCATCATCAGTAGTAGGCTCCTCTGCACCTGGTTGCACAGAAATATTTAGACATTTGGAGGCATCAACGGGTGGTTCTTGTCTTGGCATATTAGATTCTTGACAAGATAGGAACATTCCAGAAGAAGACTCAGGAAGTGCAGCAACTGTTTCCTTATTACTGGCAGGCATAGAAGCTACAACTTCCTGATCTTTATGATCCAATGTATCGGATGTATGCCCCGTGTTTCCTTTGTTGATTGCAGCATACAATTTGGATTTTGACTTTATTATCTCAGAAAGAATGGTTCTTGTCCCAGAATTCCCTGTATTGTATGTTCAATTAATTGGTCACTGCATATTTACAGATTATCTTTTAAAATTTGATCAAGGATATACAAAATGATACCCAGAATGGAAACAATAACAGCATGTGCTGCCAACTGCTCAGCCTCCTTTTTGTTTCTTGCAACTTTACCAGTGTACCTTGTACCATTGAAAACCAAGGAAGATTGAAATACGGGGAGCAATCCGTCCTGCTGAACAGTGCTGTATGCAGGTCGTTCCACATTCAGCTTGACAGCATATTCATTCAAGATAGACTTGCAAAACATGGTATTCTGGAAAATAATCACAAGAAGTGCTATAAAGATTTTATAATGAAAAACTATACTGAATGACAATTTAAAAGCAAAATTTATACAATCTCATAATAAATCCCAATCGGCATGAGGCCTTTTGCCAACTTTTTCTCTCTCTTTACTTGAGACAATCTATAATGAGTTATTGATAACATCATATGTCCGCACTCATAATACATCACTTTGACCAGGCCTATTAAGCAGATGAAACATAGATTTAGGAATTATTCTCTCATCCTATAATTTCAGTAATTTCACAAATAAGAAAAACGAAAATATAAAAACATCAGTTCCATAAACAAAAAACTTCATTTGTCAAGGTGATATTTTTTTTTTTGGATAAAATTCTACTTGATTACAGCCTGTGTGCAAAAGCAAAGAAGTAAAATCTATCTTATAAATTTAACTTACTCCCTGAAAATTAGAAAGTTTCTGTGCTGAGTTACATACTAATGTTCAACTTAGATTCCCCACCTTCATAAGAAAAGAGGCATCAATTGGCAAAACAACTTACAAAACTACACATCAATTTCTTACAGAAAATTCACTAAAATATATAAAAGGTTAATCTTTGACAAACATGTAACCAGGCAAAAAATAGTATAAAAATCATCATAGAATTAATATAGTAAATAGTATCGAATTCATTAAATTTATGAATGAAGCTAAGAGCCTGAAACATTTAGGTGGTCTGCACCAAACTAATAGGTCTAATAGTGAGTAAAAAGAACAAACTCAAACATGGGTCAGGTATAATCTATACTGAATGTAGACAATGTTAACAGTTTTACAACAACGTGAAAAAGAAGACTGTAGCAAGAAGCTGGAAATGCACCTCATCATACATTCCCAACAATGCACATGGGCAAGTTGGACTAAAATATCTTTAACTGGGCATGTATATATATATATCACAACACTTAGGCATTTATAAGAAGTAAGATAATTGCTTTCAATTACCAAGGACAAATGCCTATATTTGCTCTAACAGCTGCACTCAGTAAAAGGTTGAAGAGACAAAATTTTTAGAGGTCATATAAGGTGAAAAGAAACAGAATTAATACAGTATATAATATTAAACAAACTAAAACTCAAAAATCAAAACAGACCAAAGATTGTATGTTATCCATGAAAAACATTTCAAGCCAGAAATGCATGTAACGAGCTTTGAAAGAATGGACATTTTTTTTCTTTCAAAATTAAAGAAGAATTCATTCATAGAACTCAGAAGATTACAAAAGAGAAGGATACAACATCTGCCCACAACAACCACAAAGGAAAATACAAAACAAGGGAAACAAAAGAAAATATATTAGCTACTCCAAACCCTTTGCAAATCCCCACGAGACAAACCCCTCAAAATACCATGTAGTGAAAACTCACATAGAAGCCTGGAAAACAACTCTATCCCACCAGAGCTGTGAGAGAATAAACTTGTGAATTAAGGCCCGGCATTATGCCGTAACCCCGCCAAAGGGCACAATGACATAAAGTTTTACCCTTCTTCCTCCTGCTGAAGCCTTCAAGGAATCCAGACACACCCATCATTCCTCCAAGTACCAAGATGCCAATTCCAAAGCTGCCAAGCAACTTCACAATGCCAGTATGAAGACCATTTGTCTCTAAACTTTGAAAGCACATAGCACAAACATCAGAAGAAATAGCTTTTGAGACCTCCGAGTTTGCAGCAGATTATTTGTATCAAATTCAAACCTATTAGGTACAGCAGTCTAAATAAATGTCTTCGCCTTAGAAAGAACCTTAACCTTCCAAAACAACTTAGAAATAGAATTGTTTTGAATAGTTGGATTTCAAAGCATAAATTGGAAAAGAGATCGATAAAAGCCCGAATGGTCTAAGGACTATAACCTTTTATCCAGCAAAGAAAAGCAATGAAAAGAAATCATGACTACCCTGTAACAAAGCAAGGTCAATAGCCTCTCTATCGATAAGGTTCCTGTAAAAGTTAAAAATCCAAGAAAGATTGGAACCTTGGAGAGTATTAAAAAAATTCGGGCTTGATGCAGTAATGAAAGGAAAGATGATAACAATGGGGAAATAGATCAAGAAAACAAAGAAGCCAGTCCTCCCAAAACCAAAAGCAGGAACCATCTCCAACACCAAAAGTTAGGGAGAAAATGAAGGATATACCTAAGAGATGACCTTCCAAGGACATGCATGGATCGCACTGATCATGGTTTTGACATCCCAACTGTTCCAGTGAATACCATAAATGCTTGTAATCACCTTGTGCCAGAGAGATTGTGGCTCCAAAAGAGGAAATTGCCGTAAACACTTAGCCACTAAACTGATGTTCTTAGAAACCATATTACCAAGAACAATGCTCTAGTCCTTTTTAGGCTTACAACAAATCTCTCAACCAATCAACTGATCCTCTTACAATCTCCAACCCCATTCCACAAAATATCCCATATAAGCTTCTCAACATTGTCTGCTACCTCCAAGCGGTTTATTAATAGAGAGGGATACTAGACAAGAATGACTCAACAAGACTCCCCACAGAGAAGTAGGCACCTTTTTTTATTTATCACACCTCTTAACAAGTTTTTGAAACAACAGATCTCAAGTCAACAGCAAACACGTAAGAAAGTAAACCACAACTTAGTTTCCAAACATTGTCATGTGCATATTGGCATAGCATTACAAATGATATTAAATAGGGGAGACATCAAGTAGAACTACTCTCTCTCTTAATATTGTTGAGCACATCATACACAGGTACCAACAATAAGTAATTTATCTCGGCTTCAAATACTTAACAAGCAGCAATTGGGCCCATGAACTAAAGATGAACCAATCGAAAATTATATTAACAATCATCTTACAACAAACCTCATGAATAAGAGGGCACCCCTCATCTCTAATCTTTTTGTTTATGCCCTCCAAAGCAAGTTTGGCAACATCCTGTTCAGCAGCTTTCCGGTGGGAAAAAGTGTTCTGGGAAGTGAAACTCATCCCGTCTACCCAAACTGTCGACCTAAACTTTGGGGCATGTTGAACTCCCACATTAACAGTTTCATAAATGGGAAGTGGTAAGCTTGCCCTTTGTGTATACTCTTGTAAGTGATTTTTGTGCATTAAGCCTGATTAGAACAATCCATGAGAATTGAGGTACTTTAATGTATTAAAAGTCAACATAGAACTTTGAAGCAGACTAAAATCATCATACACAACTGACATCAAACATGACATATTCATACCCTCACAACAAAAAATAGGTGTGACAATAGTAAACATATGAGCAGGCAGATTATGGATATCAAGTTATGAAATATTTAGAAATACATAAAAAACATTCTTAACACATAGAACTAGCTTAACATTTCTGCAAACAGAATTAGAATAGAATTTGACTAGAACCTTATCTAGGAAATCAATATCAACTTAGAGTTCATCTCAATGTCAAGTGTACAATCTTAACATTGACACAATTACAGAAAGCGCACATGGATATTATAATTATGTGCCAAAGGCATCTCAAAGAAAATTGAAGTTGCATAATCAATTATCAAATCACTTTTTTTCTTGAACAAGACCTCCCCATGAAAAATATATGTTAAATTTCATCTAAGGTTTTGTAATAACTTATTTATAGCTATAATGAGCAAGACATTTGCACTCAGAACATCCAAAATAGTTTGGAATTTCATTACAGGGATATAAGTATATTAATAACTTAAAACATACGTGTTGAATGATAAGCTGATTTGTTAGCTTAAAAAAAAGACATCTAAAGTATGAAAAACCTACATGCAGGCCGGTAACTCATGTCAGAAGCCCAAAAATTTCACCTATTCACTGAAGCCGCTCTTTTATGATACATCTAGATTCTAGTTCATCAACCGTGAGTTAACCAAATAAAATTACACAGTACTAATAAAATATTTTGAGTCTGGACCCTAAAGGAAGAGCATTTTTATCATTAGAACAAATCCTATATATTTCCAAATTTAAAACTTGAATTTGGATATTGTAGGTGCTTCAACGGGGAGAAAAACAATCTTCAGGGATCAGAATCCGCAACAAGGAAAACGCAAAACTTATAAATAACATAATTTATAGAACATGGGGCCGGTAATGTGATGTAAATGTCAACTAAAACACTGACCCTTTGTGATTTTAGAGGTCCTTTGTTTGGGACAAGGAAGAAAACAGAATGGATGATTTTGGAGAGAATATTTTCTCTTCATCTTTAGAAAAGAATTTTTCTAAAGACGGAACAAATTTCAAGGGAAAATATCCTCTACAAGATTACCAAATCACGAAATAGCTTGTAGAAACTCAAACAAACGTATCTCACTAAGTTCATCACTTAAACAGTTTTATAGTCACTGACACAATTATATGGTGCAAGTAACGATTGCAAGATGAGGGAATTCTAGGTCCTGAAAATCAGACTCCACTTGTTAACAACCGGAATACAATGACTAAATTAAGTATAAATTTTGATAAAATTATAATGATTCCAGGACTCCTCAAAAGCAGGGAATGTTTAGAAACGAAAAAGTAGCATTCGCAATTATTTGAAGACAAAACTTGACATCTTTCTGTTTCTCAACCGCCAAACAAAGCGCGTAGAAAAATTGAACCACTTACGAGGAGTAGCGAACGCGGAGGACGATGGAAGGTGAAGTGGTACCGAGGGTCCAGCTGAAGCTGGAGATGAAGCGGGAACAGGAGCTTGAGACAATGATGAAGATGAAGGCGAAGCCTGAGGCAGACGAGGTTGAGGAAGATTGAAGTTGCCATCCTCCATATTCAGAGGTACCGGTGCAGCCGTGAGTGAGCAAGTGAAGTGAGAGTAGGGAGCATAAAGCAGAGTGACTCCTTAGGGTTCGCCTATGAAATGAAACAGAGAGTTCTTGATAACCAGCTTCAGACCCGCTTTGTCTTTTTTATTTAAAAAAAAAAGGGTTCTTTTTTGGGTTTTGGCCCTTAAACTTTGTTCAGATTTCAATTTTCACATCTAAATTTTTTCTATTTCAATTTTCTTCCCCATAATTTTTCACGTCCATTTTCTTCCCTCTCTCCAAGCAAATGTCAAGGCTGTCCCTCCCTTCTCGCTTCCCCCGCAGCCTCAATTTACTGAATATAGAGACAACATACACAAGACTCTAACTCTTAAACTGATAGCAGGTCGTCAATTCGCATCTCTTACATTACCAATTCCTCGCTCGCTGCAGCCATAAGCGATTATTGAAGATGCAATTTGATTGACTTTTTATTTTGGGTTTGAGGAAGACGTAATTTGATTCTCAGTTTTGGCGTGATAGCCTTTTCTGGTTGCGGAAAGCCCTAGTGTTACACAGACATGTCTTGATAGGACGAGCTTTCAAACTCAAATGAATTGAAGCAGAAACCAATCGGAAATCTTTAGGCATTGACATTATTCGGTGTAGGTTAGATTTGGAGGTCGCCTGCCCTCAAATTTCAATCCATAATCTTATGAATTCCTCCCCCAAATGTTTTCTATTTTTAAATGGAGTAACACTATTTTGAGTCGTTAACTTTTTATTTAAAGTAATCTAATTTTTTAATTTTAATTTAAATAATTTAATTTTTTATAATTATAATTGAAGTCATTTATTTTTTTATAGATTGAATTTTTTATTTAATAATATAATTTATGGATGATGATTTAAATTTTTTTATTATAATATAATATAATTATTATATAAATTTATTTTTTAACTAAAAAAATTAATGTCATATATAAAATTAAGTTTCAAAATTTAATAAAAAAGAAAATATCTCTACATTAAAAAAAAGGTTAAAATTTTTAATACAAAATGAAATTCTAATTATTACTAACTTATTATGCTATATTAAAAAAATTAATAAATAAAAAGATTAAATTATTATAATTATAATTATAAAAAGATTAAATTATTTTAATTATAATTATAAAAATTAAATTATTACTTTAAAAAATAAAGAAACTAAATGCGTCTTTACTCAGATTTTTAATTCTCTTAGTTTTCTAAAGTTATTAAAATGGGTGACCATGTAAAACTTCTAAAGGGTGGATGTGAGGAGAATTTTTGAGTAAATTATTCTAGTATTGCTCGCACAAATCTCTTGTATATTTTAAAAGTATATTATTTTTTTAATGTTTTATAAATATATTACATATAAATTTAAATTATAAAAAATATTTTTAAAAAATAGGTAAATTTGTCATAATTTATAAAAAAATACTCTTATTAATTAAGTAATAAAAATTTTTTCTTTAAAATTTATATTTAGGTCCTTTTTAAAAATAATTTTATATGAATTTTTTATAATTTATTAGATTTTGTATAAAATACAAAAAAACCTAAAATTAATTTTAACATTTTTTACAAAATACAAAAACTAACACTATACATATATTTTTAATATCTTTTGTATTTTGTGAAAAAATTATAAATAATATGAAATTCACGAGACTATTCTATAAAGGAGATCAAATATGATGTTTAAGAAAAAAAATTTTATTATCCAACTAAAGATATTTTTAATTATTCATAATAAATTAAGTTTATGTATAACATATTTATTAAATACAAAAAAGATTAATCTATATTTTAAAAATGGAAGAAAATTTGTATAAAAACTATAAACCAAATGAAAAATTAAAATAATTTACTATTTTTATTATTTCAAAATTAAATTATCATTAAAATAAAACGTCATTGAATTTTAATTAATTCAATCCACCATATCAATAAAATAGTTGAATAAAAAATTATAAGAAGAGTTGTGAGATAACATGCCTCATACAAAGTTAAATCTTATTTAATATTTATTTTTGTGAAAATTTTTAGATTTGTTAGGTCTAATGATTTAATTTAATAAATTTAATAATTTAATAATTTAAATTTTATATTATAAAAATTAAATAAAAATAAAATAATAAAATAATAAAACTCGAATTATAATAAAATTTGTAGTTACTCAAAAATTTTTATTTTATAAAATAATAAAAATAATTAAAAATATTAAATATGTAACTCTTTGATATTATATAATATATATCTATCATAAAATCACAATTGGCAGTGTTACTCAAGTTAAAGGATAACAGAAGAATCTTACAATCTTGAAAGAATAATGTTATTTGTACAAAATAATTCTGTACGTTCTTAACTTCCTTCTTCTCTCTCCTCTTAGTTTATATGTTTGCACATAAATAACTCATGAAAGTTATTCACATACAAATACCATTTTCTTTATGAAAAGAAAAATCATGCTGCATTGCTATCGAAGAGGACAACGAAAAGATTTTTAAATTTTAATTAATATAGCTTGGTTCAAAGAAGCCAAATAAGTCGAAATTGTCTCACAATTCAGTAAGTATAATGGACTTGTATGATGACACTTAAGGGGTTTGTGCAAAATTGCACATACTCAAATTCTTGTGAGCAAGACTCTTTTCTTTTTTTAATGTAATATGGATTGAAGATGCACTTCACCATTTCAATAGACTAGCACACCATGGCATGCTATTATTGTCAAACTCTAAATGATAGCATTTCTTTGTTTGGTTTTTTTAAAAAAAAAAAAAAAATCTAAGGGCCAAATCCAACTAGCTGACAAACCAGTTTTCAAATTTTTTGGGTTGATCAACCAATTCAATCCAATTCTTATTCTTCCATTTCACCTTATGGTATTGTTATCATACATTAAGGTATTATCATTCATAGATTTGGATCCTTTAGAGAGTAAAGTACAGGATGCACTTTAGAGAATAAAGTACAAGTGGATGATTATTAATGATAAAATTAGCAATCATAATTATCTTAAATTCATAAATTATAATTTACTTGTTTGTATTTAATAATAATCATAACTATTGATTTTTTCATCAATGATCATCCACTTATATTTTATTCTTTAAAGCACATCTTACATTTTAAAGGATCCCACTTCATTATTCACCTTTTGTTGTTGAAGAACTTCATGTTGCAACCTCTATTGTATAATGACAAAGAGTACTATATTAAGTTAAATGAGGTTCATGATTTTCTTATATTGGCTTACAACAATTTTCACCAATATCTTCTCCAACTTTAGCATCTCTTGTCCAATGATTGAGATCATATTGCTTTTTCATATTTTGGACATAGTTATGATGAACACCATCAAAATATGCCTACATAAAAGTTCTGTAAATTCAAAGTTGTGACAACTACATTTAACAATATATTCAATAGAAGAAACTTTTACAACATGAGGTTTTACTTTTCTTCCATCTATCCAACATTTGTAAGAACTTAAAATTTAGAATGCGATGAGTAATTTTACATTTGCATTACATAAAAGTCCCATAAGTTCATTTCCCTAGAATTTTGCATTTGCATTATATTAATGCTACCTAAATCAAGGTGTTTGTTGAACTTCTCAAGTCTAGATTCATGTGCATCAATTCACCAATTGAATAAGAATATGATCGAGAAAGAATTGGAGTAACAAAAGCCTCATACTCTACAGGTAAACCTTCCAATATGGCTTCCACATGATCATGCTAAGAAATAGGGTGTCTAATTGAAGTTAGTAAATCTACAGCACTTTTGATTTGTAACAAAAATTTGTTTATAAACAATACACCTTTTATTGTTGAGTGAAGTTAATTTCAAAATTGTTAAACCGTTGCCATTGTCTAAGAGGCGAAGTAGAGTTCAATTCTTTTCCATGGTTGATGAGTAGTTTTGCAGTCACTTAATTGGTTGATCAATGATTCAGAGCCTGATGATAAGATTTAGGACAATACCAGTTGATCTTATTGCTCACAATTTTGGTAAGTTGGATTTATAATTTTGTTTCATTCATCTTGTTCCATGATGGATTTTTGTGCAATGTCTTCTCTAGTGAGAAAGTGATGAAACTTGTGACCTTTCACTAAAGCTAAAATTTGGTATCTCCATGGCAAATAATTGCCATGATCTAATTTCACCAATAAGGTATGAGTAAAGGTTATTAGAGAAAAGGTAGACAAAGACGAAGCTAAACTTTGACCCAACACCATGAGAGCTTTGATACCATTTTAGAGTTTGAGAGAGAGGGAGAGAAGAAAATGAAATACTTGTGATCTTATTAAATGAATTGATCAGAATACACAAGCCTTTATAACAGCACTTCATAACTAAATTGTAACTAACCTTAACTGACTTTCTAACAATTTAACCAACTAAGCTTCTATATACTTCTACATTTATTTGTCTCATAAGTTGGATCAAAGCACACTACATCTCCAAAATAACAATAATAATCTAATATTAATACAGCATTAGCCTAAAAGAAATTGGTCATTTTTTAATCAACATTAAGTTGAATTGCATTATAAAAAAAAGGATTTTTACGCTCATGTCATTTGAGTAGTTCAACAAATTTTGAGAGTCTCCCAAGCATTCTTTCATTCTCCTAGTGTGCAAAAAGTTGTTGGCATCTTTTTTAACAAAGCCAACATTTTGTCTTCTATGAGTTTCACTAGCTTCATCATCAAATTTGTTATAATCCCTGCTTTGTTCATTTTTTGTATCATATTAACTTAACTTTCAATGATATTTCTTTGTAAAAGCAATAAATGGGATTTTTTGGAGTCTCACACTCATGATTATGATTTTCTACAAAAAGAGAAGCTATCCAAGATCCATCATCAACTTTGTTCACAAAGAGTCTAGCATGACATCCAGCATGTTTCATTCCATGACTTTTTTTTCTTACTTTTATTTTTTTTTTAAATTCTTTCTTCTTTAAATCGTTCGTTTGAACAAAAAAACTTGTAACCAATAATACTGTTGTCTTTCATTGATTTTCTTATAGATCATTTCCGTACACTAAACCCAACTTGCCATACATAACTATTATAATATTCATATACAATAATTTTAGAATCAAATATCATGCCAATATATGGTTTTAGAATATCATATACAATGTTGATCATATTGCGCAAATTCTAAATCAACCTAATCATTATCATTTTGTTTATTCTCAACATGATCATGTACATCTTGTTAAACCTTAATGTGCTCTTGCTTGTCTTTTTTAGTATCTACTTTGTCATTAACTGTTGTTGTAATAACCTTGAGAAGAATCTTCTTATTCACTCCTTTTGTTTGAAACTCACTTTTATGATCTTCATCTAAATCAAACTCATTAATATTAATATTAGAATCATCTTCCATCCATGATAATAACTCTAATTTTTCACTTTTCATCTCGAGTTATTGGATGAGAATAATGGAAAAAACTCAACAAAAAATAGGACAAACAGGTAGCTATTGTTATCACCACTTTTACTTTTTAGTTTTAGGTTTGTTTTTGAAAACAAGATGAAGCCCAACCCTGTATTTAATTAAAATATGCTTGGATGAACAAACACGTTAAAGAAGTCACATTGCTACAAAATAGCCTTGAAGGTTGTAGGGGCGGCACTATTTTGTTTATGCCTATTTCCACCTACGGTGAAAGAAAGAGCAGTGAATTTACACTGAATTAATAAAAATAATGAATTTACTAAATATTGTACAATTAAAAATTAAAAATTACTTATTTTAATTAATTCAATCTACCATACCAACAAAATCGTTGTAATAAAAAAATAACAATAGTTGTGAGAGTTACACTCCTTCAACATAGTTAAATCTTATTTAATATTTACACTTTTTTATGTAAACTTTTAAATTTGTTAAATTTTATAGTTTAATTTCTTTGATTCAATAAGTTTATTGATCTAAATTTTATATTATAAAAATTAAGTAAAAATAAAATTATAAAAATAATAAGACTAATTATAATAAGAATTGTAGTTTTGCATAAATTTTTATTTTGTTAATAATAAACTAAACGATCATATAAAAATATATAATTGTTTAATATTATATAATAAATATTTCTGTCCTAAAATCACAATTGGCAGGGCCACTTAAATTGAAGGACAGCAGAACAATTTTAAAATGAGAAATCACAGTGCTTTTTAGTTGAAGAGTACAATAAAAAGAGGATTTTTAAAATTTTTTAAGATAAAATATATAAAATAATCTCTTAAAGATATAGTTATATTCATTGTAATCCTTTATATATTTAATTCAATTAATTAGTCTTTAAAAGATAAATAAAACATATAAAATAATCCTTAAAAAATAAAGTTATATCTAATATAGTGTCTTATAAAATTAATTTTATTAATTAGCCCTCTAAAGATAGAAATCACTTTTAATTTAATTCATCAATATCTGAAATGTTAAAATGTAAATCATAAATCCTTAAACGCTAAACTTCTAAATCATAATCTGAATTTAATTCCTCATATGCTTTAAATGCTAAAACATAAATCCTAAATCGTTAAATTCTAAACTCCTAAATCATAATTTGTAAATATAAATCTTAAATCATAAATAAGTACCTAAACCCTAACCTAGGGATTAAGGATTTGTAGTTTTAGGTTTTAGAATTTTAAGATTTAAGAGTTAGGGTTTATAGTTAAGTTTACATATTTATGGTTTAAGTTTTAAGGTTTATAGTTTAGTATTTTAGATTTAAGGGTTTAGGTTTTAAAGTGTAAAATTTAAGGTTTTGGAGTTATGTTTAAAGATTTAGAGTTTTAAAATTTTGAGATTATGATTTAGGGTTTATAGTTTAAGGATTAAGATTTTAGAATTTGAGATTTAAGATTTAAATTTAAGTTGAGATTGAGATTTAGGAACCAAATAGAAGGTGATTTCTATTTTTAGGGGATCAATTAATAAAATTAAATTTATGAAAAATTAAATTAAATATGATTCTATTTTTAAGAAACTATTTAATATATGTAATCTTTTTTAATTAATATAACTTGGTTCAAAGAGAATTTTTAAATTTTAAATTAATATAGCTTGGTTCAAGCAAGCCATATACTAGTCTGCTTAACATATTTGGGATGGGAGGTTGTGGTTATAATTCAATTATTATAATTAGAGGTGTCAAAGTGAGTTAAGCTCATCAAATTAATTAGATTTATAATTTTTTAATCTACAAAAAATGTAAGTCTACTTATTTTATCTCATTTAATTTATAAATTATAATAAAATAAATTTATATATTTATATATAAAAATATATTAATCTATCAAATTAACTTATCATATCTTATTTAATTACAAATTAGAGTACCTTCGGATGGACCAAATCATTTTGACATCTGTAAGTGTAATGGTCTTGTATGTTGACACGTATGTGATCAGAACAAAATAGCGTACTCAATCCTTGCAAGACTCCTTTTTTTTTTTTTTTTATTATGTAACATGGATTGAAGATGCATCTCAGTGTGTCAAAAGACTAGCATACCATTACATGCTATTATTGTCAAACTCTTAATGATAGTATTTCTTTGTTTGTTTAAAAAAACAATCCTAATGGCCAAATGCAATTGGCCAGAAAACCGGTTTTCAATTTTTCTAGCTTGATCAACCAATTCAATCCAATTCTAATAACCATGAATTCTTCACCTTGACCTTGGTGTTGTCAGCTTTCTTAAAGTTAAATTTATATTAGATTACACTAACAAATTTGTGTATAGATACACCAATACACAGATATATACATATTTTATTTTTAATGTGATGAAATTGAAATATACAATAACAATGAATATGAATGGCCTTTTCAAAGAAAGAAAAATATATATCTTTTGATATGAAAAACATAAAATATATTATTCATTCATGCATATATCATGAGAAGGGAAATTTTTATTTTACCCCCCAAAAATTACTATGATCATGGTTTCCATTTAACAAGCTTGTTAGGGTTTCCGTCTTCACTGTTACCGATTCATAGCCAAAATCATGGGTGTCGACAGAAAGAGAACTCACCGTGAGCAATCCCCTCCGCCATCAGACCACCCCAACAAGAAGCCCTTATGTTCTTACGGTAATGAACCTCACCAACTACCCCCACAAGGTAAGCGCCCCACCTTCAACTCCTATGTTGAAGTCCCGAATTTGCCACCCAAAATCAAGTCCCTCTGTGAAGTAATCGCTAACACGCCCTCTCTTGTCGTCGAGAAGGCCCTCGAAGACACTGGGATTCGGGTCACCCAAGAAGACGTTGAAGAGGTTCTCAAGTTGTCTTACGCGTTCCCAAGTCAAGCGGTAAAGTTCTTCCGATGGTCAGGGTTTCAGCTCCACGACAACCATAGCCCCTATTCGTGGAATTTGGTTGTGGATTTGTTGGGTAAAAACCGATTCTTTGATGCAATGTGGGATGCTATAAAATCCATGAAAAAAGAAGGATTGCTTTCACTTGCTACTTTTGCTTCTGTTTTCAGCAGTTATGTTGCAGCAGACCGTGTTGCAGACGCGATTAAGACTTTTGAAGTTATGGAGAACTATGGGTGTCCGAGGGATATTATTGCCTTAAATTCGCTTGTGAGTGCCATTTGTAGGGATGGGAGGACAGTGAGTGCATATGATTATTTGCGCATTGCCAAGGAAATAGTTAGGCCTGACCCAGATACATATGCAATTTTGTTGGAAGGTTGGGAGAATGAAGGGAATGTTGCTAATTCTAAGGAAACTTTTGCAGAGATGGTGATTGAACTGGGTTGGAACCCGAGTTATGTGCCTGCCTATGATTCTTTTTTGTGTACTTTGATTAGGGGTCCTAATGGGATCCATGAAGCAATTAAGTTCTTTGATAGCATGAGAGATAGAAAGTGTTACCCGGGAATGAAGTTTTTCAAGGTTGCATTGGATGAGTGTATAAGATATCATGATACCCGGGTAGCTGAGTTGCTTTGGGGGGTAATGGTAGGGACATTGGGCTTACAACCTGATACACAGATGTACAATTCCATGATTGCTTTATACTGCTATCACAATGATACAGACATTGCAAAACAAATGTTGGATGACATGGTTTACAGAGGGACATTTCCGGATTCACTAACTTATAATATATTATTTCGTTTCTTGATCAAGGGCAGGAAGTTACGGGAGGCTTCAGCAGTTTTCACTGAGATGATAAACAATGAGTATATACCAGACCAGCCTAATTGTGATGCAGCTGTTAGAATTTACATTGATGACGGAGATCCTAATATGGCCATGAAAGTTTGGAAATGCTTGGTTGAGAATTACCATAAGGATTTAGAGGACACAGGGAACTTATTGATTGTAGGGCTTTGTGAACTAAATAGAGTTCCAGAGGCAGTTAAATATGCTGATGATATGAGTTGCAGAGGAATTAAGTTAACCTCTTCCACATTGTCCAAGCTGAGGCAGAGTCTTGTCAAAGCAAGAAAAGAATTTGTTTATGAAGAACTTTTGAGAAAGTGGAAATTAATTAGGTAAACTAGGATTTACTTAAAGATGTTTGCTTGAGTGCTGAAAATTTTTGCTTTTCTCTGTTGTATATAGGCTGCGAGATAAAGATATTTCAAGTGATTGTCTAAGATGCCACCAACTGTGCTTGTGCTTTTAATAAGAAAATCTGTTGCTTCTTTATCCTGAAGATTCTTCACTTACATTCGTACCACACCTGGATACAATTGCTTGAGAAGTTTGTATAGGTTTTAATTTGCCAAAAAAAGTTTTGTTTATTAATCTACATTTATGATTATGAACTGTTGCTGATCTATTCACAGTTCACACCTTTGTGCTTTCCTTCTTCACACTGAAAGGTCTAAATCCTGTATTCGTCCACTTTTAGGGAGAAGAAAACCCTTCGAAGATATAAGTATGACAGTGAAATAATTTCTCAAAGATTGGATGAACCAGTAATTTTGTAAATAACTTAGGTATTAGCCAACACCATATAACACCCGGCTTATACATTCTGTTCTTTTAACTATTAGCATAAGTAGAGAAGGGTTATTAGACAACTTTTAGCATAAAGTAGAGAAGGGTTATTAGAAAGAGATTCTCGTTATTACGCTCCTAGTTGAACTGTATTTGGGTTTCTTATTTTTGTCATAAAGTTCTCTATATGAGTTGAGTGACCTTGAAACATTTTGCGCATATGACATATTTATTTATTTGGTAAAACCTGATTTTTTTGTTGGACTTATTTTGGGAACCCTTGCTTGAAAACTTGAGCTTTCCTAATTAAAGTGGCTCATTCTTTTCATTCTTTGGCATATTTAGTTTGAGCTTACTTGATCATGTTTATTGTTGGTTAATGGTTATATTTGCCTTTTCCTTCTGTGTTTACTCATTGACTGGCGAGTTCATTTTTTCATAAGAAGATATCATGCCAATTGAAGGCCTGCACCTTATCAGGTGGTTGTTATCCTGGATGAAGTGCTCTTAGGTTGCTTATTTTATAGATTTGATCCTAATTCATGCCTTCATTAACACTGTATGTACCATGTAGTCAAAATTTTAGATGTTTTGGTTATATATTTCTTTATGAATAAGTCTTTTATAGGGCTTTTGTTTGAGGGACCTAACCACCACATTGAAGAGGTGCTAACCCATCTAATGGGTAGAGAATCTATTGTGATAGTAGACTTGAGGGCAAGTCATGTTATTAATTTTAGCGGCATTTATAAACGTAAGGTATTTTGTTTAAAAGAGATACGTAATGGGATTATGATACACTACTGATTATTGGCTACATAAATCTCTGTCTCTTGATATGTATGACATGTGTGGTGGTAGTTCAGAAACTGCTAGCCACTTGTATTTGGATAGTACCGCAGACAATTTTCTCGGGAACAGGTTGTTTGGACTTTTGGTGAATGTTCGGAATGTCCTTGGAGTTTGGGGAAGTTATTACTGATCGACTGTAAAGGGTTTGGAAGTTGTAAGGAGGAAAATTTTATGGTGGTGTCTTCTTTTTGTTGCTCTTGGGTGTATTTGGTTCAGGCGGCATAATTTTTTTTTCGAGGGTGCTTCTCTACCATGCTGATGTCATGAGTTAGTACAGTTTTTTATGGCTTTTTTTTGGTGCTTTGTCCATGGCTTTGTGAAGGGAACGTTTTCAGATATGCTGCGGGATTGGAGAGTGCAATTTGGTACAAACTCTGAATCTTCTACTTGTAGGGGAACTTGACAGTTAGAAAAAATAAAAAAAAAATTCCCGAAAAGAGGACAATTCCAAAATTGAAAATCATGAAGATATTTTGAGTGTAGGAATAATTAATGAAACAAGATGGTTAAATAAGTCAATCACTGTTAACTTATAACCACGCCTTGAGCATCATTAATACTTTGTTTGGCAGGTGGAATCGAAGTAATTTATCATTGTCATCTCTGGTAAGAAGGTGTTGGCATAATAGTAGCTGGTTGCACCCCAAGAGATTTTGAGACAGTTAGTTAATGTGGTTTCAAGCTTAGAGTTGTATTTGTTTGGAGGAATTTTTTATTTATAATTTTCGACTTGAAAGAGATTAGTTTCTTATTCAAAGGATAAGGAGAAGTCTTTGGAAAAATTCAAAAAAAAAAATAATAATAATTGTCATCTGTCTTTCTTCTCTGCATTTGGCATTTCTTTTGAGTAAGGCTTTTTTAATTTCAGTAAGCAGGTTGTAGGGTGATCAGCAGGGTTGTGTTCCCTTTGGTGCCATTTGACCCGTATAGGTATTTTGTAGAGGTTCTATTTTGTTGGCATTGTGTCAGCTTGATAAAAATAAATGAAGTCCTTCACACAAACTTGGATAAACTTAATAAAGCATTTATATAAAGAAAAAGTACTTAAATGTATTTTGTGAGTATTTGGATGTATTTATAAAAATTATTCAAATATTTAAATAAGTTATTTTGGAAATAAGTCTTTATAGAAGTGAGTAACCGCTTATACAGGAGTTCTTTAATGAAAATTTGTAAACAATTATAGACTTTTGCCTCATGTTTTGTCTTTGTTACAAAGAAATAGATATAAAATTTGTCTTTATTATAGAAATAAAGTTTGTCTCTATAAAAAAGACAAGCAATGAAAACAAAAACGAGCTTGCATAAAATGATGTAGATTAATGGATAGGTCAAGCCTTGACACCTATGAGTGGTGTGGGCAAGCACATGTCATGGTAGTTTCAAGTGAAGTTTTCTTCAGATAATCAAGGCATGTTATGATAAACACTAGTGTTGTGCTAGGCACATGAACAGCAAAAAGCATTCATGCCATAGGACTCGTATGGATAGGCATAAAATGTTATGGTAACCTTAAGTAAACTTTTCTAAAATAGTTAAAGGCATGTCATAGTAACTTTAAATGAATTTTCTTTGAAGTAATTAAGGTACATCATAACAACTGCTAGTACCACAACAGGTATGCTAGCAATGTGCTGCACAAAGGCACACATATCTATAACTTCTTATTATCATAATTTTAGTTAAAAAAAGATAAAAAGTATTGGATAGAAAAGAGTTTAAGGTTGATTTGATAATTTTTATAATTATAAATATTTATGAAATTCTACATTTAAGTGTTCCATTTATTATATAAATACTTCTCAAAATATATACTCAAATATAAATTAATTTATTTGAGATTATACTTATATCGGATGAGATTGATTAAAAAGTTATTATGATATAAATATTTAATTAAATTATATATCCAAACTGAACCTTTGTATGGCACTTTTGAGTCGACTTTTAAGGAAAATAATATATTTTGTATTAATAAAATTTTTATCTTCCTTCAAAATTTAGATATGTCATGATGCCTAATTTATAACTTTTTTCCGCTATCAAGCATTGGTTCAGGTTGGTGGATTGAAATTAATAGAATAAATTATTTTAAAATTATAAATTATTTATTTATATTATATAATGATATATTTTTAATTTATTTTTATTATTAGTAATTCATTTTGTATTATAAAATATGCCTTGTATAAAACTTGATCCTTCTTGGGTTTTTTTTTTGGATTCTTACAAAGTAACCTTATATTTTTAAGATTGTAGGACTAATTTGTACTTGTGAATATTTGAACCTAAAGAGATTTAAATTTATATTTGTTAAATTATACTCTTCCTAAAAATTAAGATTGTAGGACTAATTTTTACTTATAAATTTTTAAATATTTAGACTTAAAGATATTTAAATTTATATTTTTTAAATTATACTCTTTCTAAAAATTTAAAGACAACTTCATCAATTGAACTAATCTTTAAGATTCCTTTCAGCTATTTTTTGGTTAGATCACTGACTGATACACTTGTATATTGTAAGGGCAAATGCTCTACTCAGAAAAAGAATAGAAGTACTAATTCACAATGGGTGCGGAGCAAAAAGACGGAAAAAATAGTTCCAAACTGAAGTAGCATCCCCAAATTAGTCATGGACAATATTAATCAAACTCTTACATTGGAGGAAGTATTTTGTTCTGTTGTCAATATTAAAAAACTTACTAGACATATACGCAATGACAGATCTTTCAATCATGAATAAAAGAAGCCAAGTGCTTTATCATTTTCTTTGCATTCTCAGATTCAGGATTGAGGATATGAAAAACATGATCCTCATCTTCCACTTCATATTGTTCCAGTTTCCCATGCCACCCAGATTCCTTCACAGCCTCATAGTACAAAACCGCTCTATCCCTTATTGCATCTTTGCCAGCAACGCACACAAGCAGTTTAGAACACCCAAGTCCAGCCAAGCTGGGTGCCCCAGAAACCAGTGGATTGATCATGGGATTATCCAGCCCCCCAGGCGCAGATGGGTAAACTAAGTTCCACACCAAAAAGCACAAGCTCTGCTCGTGTCCTGTCACAGGTTCAGACCCAACTGGCTTTGAACCGTAGAAGTAAGGGTGGGCAAGAAAAGCACCCAAGATTTTGACACCAGCAGGCAAAGTCTCAACCCCAGAACGCATGGTGATATTATGCACAATATTACCACCAGCACTGTCCCCCCCAACAAATATTCTGCTGAAATTACCATGACTGATTAGCCATGGTTCTGTTCTGTTGGGATTGTTGTAGGAATGGGAAGAGACCCATTGCAGAGCAGCCCAGCAGTCATCATAAGCTGCTGGGAGAGGGTGCTCTGGAGCGAGCCTGTACTCGACAGAAAGGACTAAAACATCTACCTGGGAGACGAAGACATTGAAGTAGTGGTGGTAGAGGTGGGAGAAGGCGGATTCAAAGAAGAATCCACCACCATGGAAGTAAACCACGATGGGAACTTTTTGAGACTGATTGGACAGAGTGGACTTTTGAAGGTAAAGTCGAGCAGAAATGGAAGGGTTTTCTGAAATCACAATGTCCTTGGATGAGACCCTGGTTTCAGGGTCATCAAGGGAGGGTAGCACAATTGGGGTGTTTCGACGGCGATCCACCCTGCCATCCTTGTAGACCCGGATATAGGGAGGAATCTCTGTGACTATTTCTTTGGTAGCCATTTGAATGAGGATTGGAAACAGTGACTACAAGGAGAAAATGAGAAAGAGATGCAGAATCTTGGGAGGCTTCATTGGTTTCGAACTCAAGTTATAAAGCCAGGGGGATGTGACTTTCGAAACAAGAAAAGGTTTTTGACGTCAATAAAATAAAAATTTCAAACGAATTTCCCCTTTCCAAAGAAAGCTTGTTAGTTGTTAGTCAATCGGGCGCCATCAGGCGCCGGGCAGCCCCAGCGCCGCCGCCGCCACACAAGCTTGGAAAATTAGTTAATCAATTAATTTTGAGCTACCAAAATTTGACTAGTGATTATAAAATTAAAACAGACCAAAATAAATATGAAAGATCTGATATGAGTTAGTACGAGATAGATATTTAATTTTTTTAAATAATTATTTTATATTTAATTTGAGTTATATATATAAAAGATTTATTTATAAGAGAATTATTAATTTTAATAAATTTTATTTTTAAAAAAATTAATTTTTTATTTAAAATAAAAAAAATAAATATGATAAAAAAGTAAAATAAGTACAATTAAGAATGCATGGTGGCATTATTTAGGATCAACCTTGTCAAAGTAATAATAATAATAAATAAAATTAGTTACATAATTAAATCATGTCATAAACTTTTATTCAACCAAACCTTCAGTGCAATAATATAATTGCGTAAATAACTACACTTGTTAAACAATTTCGTTGGTTTATGCACCACAACGCATAACGGGAGTTACAATCAGTAAATATTATATATTCTAGAAAGAATCTCCCTCCCTGCAAAGCTGGAATAGCTCAGTTGGCTAGAGCGTGTGGCTGTTAACCACAAGGTCGGAGGTTCAAGCCCTCCTTCTAGCGCTTCTTATGTTTTATGAATGATACTATTTCCCTCCCCCTCTTTACAAAGGAAAGAATTGCCCACACAAATATAATATAGGTCTTGTTATTCTGCCCTTACTTTTTAACCTCATCTTGAACATTCACGTATTAAAGAAAAATTATTTGTTATGTCATTCATTTTTGTAAAGAAATGTAGTTGGGTATATGAAAGAGTGATGAAACAAAACAAACAAAAACAATAATATAATAAAATTAACATTGAAGCAGTAAAAAAAAGTATAATATAAGAAAAGTGGAATAACAATTCCCATTCAATAATAACAAAAATATTAGGAGAGTAGTATAACAATTCTCATATAATAAAAATAGTAATACCAAAAAACATAAGGAGAAGAGCAGGATAGCAATTCTCATACAATAATAATACCCAAAGCGTGAGCGGCAGGATTCGAACCTGCGCGGGCAGAGCCCACATGATTTCTAGTCATGCCCGATAACCACTCCGGCACGCCCACCGCTAGCGACCTACCGTGTCCCACAAGAAATATTTATGTTATATTAGTCAAACTTGTGTCCCTCCATTCAATCAAAGCGTCTATAATATAACATGCTGAAACCTAGCTGTGATATTTGATGTATTGGATAAAAGGAAGCCAATCATAAAATTACTTCAAATCCACTGCAATTTCAATTTCTTAAACCATGCACACTAGAAGAGTTCCCACCCTCCGCAAAGCTTAAACCCATTCACAAAGTTATTGTGACTATATCATTGCTAAGAAAGAATTAACTGTACAAGTTATTTAAAATACACCTAAATTGATGACGATCTATAAATTTAAGTTAATTCATTATACTTTTAACCTAATTTTTTAATAAATAATCTGACACTTACAATTTACAAAATAAAATTTACATACTATGATCTAGAAGACTCAAATCCTAAACTTAATCATAAGAATATGCATGACAGCATTTTCTAGTGTGGCCTCTTTACGCTTTCTAGTCACATATTTACTCTTCAAATCCATTGCCGATCAATCTTGCATTTGGTTAATATGTTACATACTGCTTGTTATTTATAAGAGCTTTTCAACGAAAAATAAAAATGAAAGGTTCCTCCCACATAAACAAGGAGGATGGAATGCTTAGGAAATAATAATTGGTCATGAGTTGATTTGTTGAGTTTTGTAGGTAAGTATATAATATTCAATAAATTTAATAATATGAATTCTTTTAAATAAAAATTTTATAAAATTTTATTTATAAAAATAATAGCATTAAAAGAAAAATGGAAAGTTGTTTCCTATGAAATGTGGGAGGTAACTTTCTCACTTAATATTTGTTAATAATGAGATTTGTTGAATCCCCGCATTTAGTTTATAAAGTTTAATAAATTTAATATTTTAAATTTTTTATATGTCATTTATAAAAAAATACATAAGAACTAAAAAAGTCACTAAATAATCTTAAATACTCTCTTATCTCCTTCAATTACCTTTTTATGAATAATTAAAGCAAGAGAAATAAATAAACTTAGTTGAGTATACAATACAGATAATGGTTCTAATGAGGGTAAAATTAAAAAAAGTAATTAATCTTACTTTGATCTAGTAAAAGAGACAATTCAAAAAGGACAAAACAAGATTCTAAAACAATAATTAATTTAAACCAAAAAATATTTCATAAGTTTCAATTTGTGGAAAGTGTTAGAATATCTTATGTGGACAACATATATCATGTCTAATTTTAAAACCTAAATTAATGATAGTAATAATGTGAAACTTATTTGTAGTCATTATATTATGGGCGAATTAACTATTGTGAACCTTTATATTATTGGGCCTTATATAAGTTAACCTATTATGGGTTATGTTAACCAATCTTATTAGTATAATGAGAGGTTCTTACTCCCTACCTGTTACAATGTCGTGTGGAGTAACAATAGAGAAAACTTGATGGTTTTGGGAAAGGATTTAGAAAATTATGAAAAATTTGGAATCACTATTGATTTAGAATAAAATAGTGAGATCAAACACCAAAAATGAAAAAAGCTGATTTACATTTGTTGATCCTGAATTTTGGTTTTGGAAGTCGTCATTGATCTAAAATTTATTTAAAGGTAAGATCGGACATCTAATTAAGCATAATATGCATTTTAGAGATTTGAGTTCGGATATTGATTACATTTTAGGAAAGGTGTTAACACTTTAAATGACATTTCAGTACAAAAAATAACTTAATTAATTTATTTTAATTAATTTATATTAGTTTCATCCTTTTTTAAAAGAATTTAAAAAAATAATTCCTACCCATTTCGAATTAAAGTTTTAAATAATTTTTAAAAAAATTTTTTTAGATCGAAACTTTAAAATAATAATTTCATGAAAATCCATTCCTATTCTCATTTGGAGTTTTAAAAAAATAATTTAAGAGCACTCCTTCCTATGCCAATCCAGAGTTAAAACAAATAAATTTTTTAAAATATCTCTTTCCTATTTTAGTTTAGAATTTTAAGAAAATAATAATTTATTTTTTTTAAAATATATCCTTTTTCTATTCTAGATTAAGATTTTATAAAAATAATAATTTGAAATAAAAATCATTTTCCTGTTCCAAGAAGAAAGGCTTTATCTAGGTAACAATCTATTTATTTTTATTTACATGGATACAGTTTGTTTTAATTTTTTTTATTTTTTTTAAAAATACAAAATTTACAAAAAATGTAAAACCCAATTATATTTTTTAGATCAAGACCCTATTATCCTTCTTTGATGTATTCTCAATATACCATGAATTCTAAGATTAAAAATAATAAAATAAAATAAGATCAAAATGACCTAGCAAATGGCAACATAGCAGCAAGTTTCATGAACCCTAAGCGTACCGGTCCGAAGGCAAGGTGCAGTGACGGAGAAGAACAGGACACGACTCCTCCGCCTATGCAGATGTAAGTTCGAGATGCAGGCTGGCCTTCACGAAGGCAAAGAGCCGTAGTGCGACGATAGTGGACTGGGACGGTTCTGAACTGAGACGCCTCGGACGTCAGTGGTGCTTTTCTGGTGGCAAGAAAACACGCCTGGCACGGCAGCGAAACTAACTTTGACAGTAGACTATGGAAGTTGAACGACGGTGCCTAGGTCACAGGTTAACACGTTACATGGAGTTCCGGACGTTATAGATCGTTTGGAAGTTGGTATGGCGTCTTGGACGGATAACTGCACGCTAGACTTCCTGCGAAAATGGCATGCGGCGACTGCAACTTTGACAACCCAAGGACAAAGCTTTCGTTTCGGTCAAAAACTGGTAAGACTTCGTTTTGGATCTGAACGCTGGCGTCAGGATTACGGAGGCGATACAGCAGGAGATATGGTTCGCGTTTAGAGCGGTAAGGATGTTTTCGTTTTGTGCCCCACGAGACCCCAGGAATAATCGGCGGCGCAAGTCTACGGGAACAAGGGCGATGTAGTGAGCGAAGACGCCCGGTTCTGGTTGAGACCCTTCCAAAACAAGGAAAAATGTCGGGTGTGGAGTTGGTGGAGAGGTTCGGGTAGGCCTTTGGGTGAGGATACTAAGTCTCTCTAAGGCTGAAGGGTGCAGTTTTTACTTTAGTTGTTGCATGGGGAAGAGATGCTCATGTGGGTAGGGTGGCACCGGGACTGGTATTAGTTTGAGGGCAGTGCGCTTTCTCGTGAGTGAGAGGGACTGTAATGAGGAAGTGCTAATGGGTTGCTTTGGAAAATAGAATGGGCTTCATTTGCGAGAAGGGGAGTTTGTTGAAAGAGTGAGGGAACGTAAATGAATGTAGGGAGTGGTGTGTTTTTGGAGGGGTGGAATCTGGGGAAGTTTTCAGTTGGTTTTTTGGACAAGGATGGAGCTTGTGGAAAGCGAAAGTGTATGAAAGTGACGGGTGCTTCTCTGTGTTCTGCCTCCTCCCTTGAAGAGGAGAATGTAGGACTTCTTATAAGGTGAAATTTCAGAGTTTTTAGTTTTTTTAGTTTAATTCTTATTTTCAAATTTTATCTTCTTATTTCTTAATTTCTCTTGGATTTTACCTAACTTTTCAGATTTTTCTTATCATCTTATCTTCTTTTATATGTGTAACATTTTGTTGATATTGACTTCACTGGAGACATGGATACAATTTCATTTGTGATGTTGAGATATTTTGTTACTTCTCAGTAAGCATCTTGGGTAAATGCATGGACCATTTTGTTTAAGATTGCACATATATCACAATTTTATAATGTAAATCCTTGTTTCATGTGTTCACATAATTTAAGTCATAAGTTTATAAATACTTTGATGTGTTTGATATTAGTATCCTTATTGGCTATGATTTTTTATATTGTTGGGTGTTTATGATCTTATTTCACTAAAGATTGGTCAGGTAATACTACATGACTCTCATATTATAATTTTGTATCCACATTTCATAATTGTTAATTTGGAAATCTTTTCTTTTCAAAAAAAATCTGATATTTGTGATCAAGTAGGAGATTGCTAGAATATTTTATGTAGACAATATATATTCGTGACTAATTTATATAAAACTCTGATTAATAAATGTAAGAATGTGAGACTTAATTTGTGGCCTAGTTATGTATTGATCATGTTATAAGATAATTAGCTAAGGTAAACTTTCATGTTATTGGGTTTTATGTAGATTAACCTATATATAATGGGTTAGGTTAACTAATCTTACTAGAAAAAAAAGGTCCTTACTGTGTCGCAGCCCTTGTGATGTAATACGTTCTATTTTGTATAATATGTATAGAGAATAGTTCTTTCTTAAAAATTAATCTGAATGATATTATATGTTAGAGTATGAGCTCCGGATTCTAAAACTACACCAAATAATTCTAAATCTTTATTTTTTTTAATAAAATTTATAGTATTTTTCACTTGATAATTAAAGATTAATTTTTTTTAATGTATAACGACTAAATCTCTTTATTTGTCTACAAACTTAAAATGTATGCTATAAAATATTTTACACTTTAAGATAAACAATTTATGTCTATAGAATATAAATTTAATTTCTTCGTAAATAACACGACGGAAGAAAAAAACATGCATGCATGCCCTTGCCTATAGGGCTCATGATTTTTCTAACGCGAACTTTGCATTAACGTGGGGTTAAGGGAAAGTATCGTGCTCCAAGCAAAGAAATGCACCAATTCACAAGGCTAGAATACAATCAGTAGGCATTACTTACAGTACATGATCACTTGTTTAACTATAAATTGTAACCGACCGCAGTGAAACTGTAGAACAACATTCTTTTCTTTTTTGTTTTGGTGAAATTAAAACAACATTCTTAATTAATTGAAAGTGATGGTCATTTTGGATCTCAAGAAGGCCACCGCTCCAACTAGCCTTGGGGCCTACTGTTAAAGCCTACACCCTACTCAATAATTGTTCTTTAATGCTATTGGGTTTCCTTTTGGAGTACCCAAGAAACTCAGTCACATCGTCTAATCAGTAGTAATCAAAATAATCAACTCCAAAAAAGTTAACTTAAGTGACAACGATTTAAATATTTTAAATAAATTATTTTAAATTTAATATATAAAAAATTTATTTTTTGTAATATTTTTAATATTTTAAATTTATTTATAAAAAAAGAAAGAAAAGTAATAATCAAAATAAATTAGGTAAATTTGGTACTCCATTCGTTGCAATGCCCAATATCTTCTTATCACCTAACTTGCGTAATGAACAAACTTGGCGTGCATGGTTGGAAACTGAATAAATATTGTAATGTTAGTTTGTACTCAGTGATATTTAATTATTATTTTAAAATTTAAATTTAGAACCTTGCTACTTCTCTTATAAAAAAATATTATAATGCCAAATTATTATTATTACCCTTGGTGAAAAGGAAAAACCTAATGAAAAAGCCATAATAATAATAAGAAGAATATCCATGAGATGAGAGGAAATCGAAAGCCATTATCACATCTCAAAACTAACCGCTGTACTTAATTTAATTAAGTTGCTTATCCTATAAGGCTGTAAGTTAGGGGCCTGCACTTCATCTTAAGAAATCCAAATTAACCTGAATATAGCTAGAAAACGGTTACTTCCTAGTCATAATTTGTTGAATTTATTGTGCTTTATCCTTATAACTTCACGCACAAGTACATTATAGATCTTTTTTCTTTTTGATGTGAAGAAGTACATATTGTTATTTATATGTTAGTTTGGTTGTTGAAAAGTCTTTGTGATTGAAGGCTTGAAATCTAGATTTTCCTTATATATATATATTGGCCAATGCCATTTACGAATGAACAGGAATGGGATATGGCTTTTTATGTGAAAAGAACAAAAGCAGAGAATTTGTCACTAGTGCAAGAGAATGATAATAGGTCACATCTTTTGCTAAACAATCTACCTAATTGCTAGTTTGAGTACTGCGGTTGATAATGACTTAGATATATAGTAATGATGCTAAATTAAGATGCAAGATGTATTAATGTATTATCTACCAAGAATTGCTACTGTCAAATGAACAAGTTGCTCATTGCAGATCGTCTGATTCTAAACTTGTAGATTGTCATTTTTTTTATGGTAACTCGGAAGTTAATTGGCCCTTCGATGGTTTTTGACGAACCCGATTCAATTCTAAATCTGGGGAGTCCTATCATCACTTCAAAAATATCTCTGTTAAGGCACCCAATATCACCAACACCGTCATCTACTATTATCAGTGGGAAAGTGCCCGAGTGTAGGTGGGGTGGGGCACAGTCCAGTGAAAATTCGTAGGATCCGCCTATCAGGGCATTTAAAATAGTGAAAGAGAGACGATTCTCAAATTTAAATTCACCGATTAATAACCATGAACAATAAAATATGGAAGAAGGACACTTGTAACCTTTTAAATTTTTTTAAAAAATAATTTAATTTTTTTAATTTTAAATAGAATAAATTTAATTTTTTAAATTTTAAATAAAATAAATTTAATTTTTTAAAAATTATAATTAAAATAATTTAATTTATCTACAAAGATAATTTAATCTATTTATTAATATAATTGATATAATTTAATTTTTTATTTATTAAATTTTTTAAATATGATATAATTAATCTGTAATTATTTAAATTTTATTTTTTTATAAAAATTTTAACAATTATCCTTAGGTGAGAAGTTATTCTTTTTATTAAATTTTTGACTTTAATTTTATATGTTTTTATATTATTTTTAATTAAAAAATTTACATAATAATTACGTTATATTATAATAAAAAATTAAATTTATATTATTATTGATGAGTTATATTATATTAAAAAAATTTATTAGATAAAAAATTAAATTATTTTAATTATAATTATAAATAAATTAAATTTATCCTTATTAAAAAATAAAAAATTAAATTATTATTTTAAAAAAAATAAAACACTATATCATATATGATAACTTTAACCTAACACATACAATATATAACTATAAGCGCCATTCCACAGAATATGGAAGTTGGCATCTATCAAATAAATAAACATAGAAATATTTTCTTTGAAAAGATAGATATCTTTTAATAGGTTTGATATTTTAAATAAGACTATTTGAATTTAGATATAACTATATAATAACATAAACAATTGAGTGTATATTATTTCTCAACAATATATGATACCAGTCACTCTTTTGTAATTATTACTAAGAAAAAAATAGAGAGAATACAGAAAATTTAAAATTTGAAGTAATTAAAACTAAGAAGTATGTTCAAGTAATGAGAAGTTTAAGTAATATATATTACATTATCTTAAATTCAATATTTTACAGTATGATATAAATAAAAGAATTTGCCAAGATTCTTATAAAGAATAGAACTAGGAAAGAAAGAAACATGGGAACGAATATAGCATAAACGTTGATTTAGATACAAAATAAAACAAAATAAAAGCCATGATTTTGAGCTTGAATTGTCCAGAGCATACTAAAAGACAAGTGTTTAGGTGGTATGGCCTTATTTGATGTGTCCAAGCGTTTGGTCTATTCCCTCATATACGTGTGTATCCATCCAAACAAAAGGATTAAATAGGGTAACTGTAAAAATAAATAAATGAGTAAGTGAGAAATAAAAGTAAAAGGAATTAAGGGTGAGTGGTAATAACAATAAATTTGTGCTTCTTGGTGCTACATGCAGATTAGTGCAGAATCCCATTCTCTGCTCTTGGAGCACAGATTGTAGGTGAATTTATTATAAATAATATTACGAATTATTATTTATTAAAAATTACAAAATTAGATATTTTAAACAGCAGAAAATCAATTTTTTATACTATTTAAAATACAAGTAACGTTACTTTCACAATGTTAATTATATAAAGAGTACACAAAAATATATTAATTATATTTATTTATTTTTATTTTTAAAAATTTTACTATATTTGATCTCACCGACACCGTGTCACTAACAAAAATACTTTAACATATTTTTTACATAAAAAATGCTCTGACCACATATAATTTAGGAGACTGCCATATAAAAAGTGCAGCCATGCGATACATTTTTACACCGAGCTATCATATAAAAAGGCATATTTTTCTACAACCAAAAAAAATGGGCGTATTTTTTTCCATAGAATGGAAACTGTAGAATAGTTGAAAGGTAGTCAAAATGTTTTCCTGGGATAACTAAAACCTGTCAGTGACCTAGAAAATAAGTACAACGTCCCCAACAGTGGGGCCTTGAAGCATAATTTCGGTGATCTACCATGCGTAATGATTTTGATCCTCACAATAAAAATGGCATATATTGATAAATCACACAAAATTAAAGTTCCAATTAGTGCCTGATCATGGTAGGTTTATTTCAGGTACCCAAACATTCAGGGCCACAATTCCATGATGCTTCAATCCTTGAATCACTTAACCACTTACAAATGAACAACACCTATCACAACCATATACCAAATTTTAGAAGTGTCAAAATGTACTGCATTTGAACTATATAAGGTGAGATAGATCAGATCATTTTATCATTGTAATATATAAAAAAAAATATTAATATGTCTTACTTTTTAAGTAAGATAAGATAAATTGACCTATAATTTAATATATTTTTATAAAAAAATATTAATTATATTAATTTATTAATTAAATAAAATGAACCAAATAACCTATAAATTTTATGTATCAAGAAAATGTAAATCTATTTGGCCTCTAGGGACTTATCCTATAAATCCAAATCATTTTAACATATCTACCAATTCTTGCCCTACAATGAGGCATGCCCATATAGGAGTACTAGCCTGTGACCTTTTATTTCGAATAATAAATAACTTAATTTCAGTTAGACAATATATATATATATATATATATATATATATATATATATATATGTATGTATCATCTATGAGAGGGTTTCTCTCATTAACTAAGAAAAAAAATTCTTTGAAATTTTTTATGACAAATTTTTCATTATTATATGGCAATAAAGGTATACAAATGCTTCTTTGTTATAGTTAAAAAATCCATGGACGGTATGCTTAATATAATATTTCGTGTAATGGAAGCATCTCATTCGTCTTAGCAATAACAGGACAGTGTTTAATTTTTAGTTTACTCAGAAGAACTATCCATAGCAAACACGCAAACTTTGAGTGCCAAAATGAAAGTAGATTTGGATTTTCTTACATTTTATTTTATTATTTTGTAATTTCAATAAATTTTCTTTATTCTCTTTATAATTTTTTTTGTTTGTCCTACTTTCTTTTATTATTTTTAACTATTTTATTTTTTTTCCTATCTTTTTCTATATATATTTCTAAATTTTAAATTCTAAAATCAAAAAATTTTGATCTGTCATTTTTTTGTTTTCTTTTCACTTGATCCGTCTTCTTGGAGTCACTAATCAGTAATCACCAAAAGACATTAAATATGCCTGCATAGAAATATTAAAACAATTGCTTATATAGATCAATTTCAGAGTGGTATGAACTTTTAGCTGCTTTAGTTATCATAATAATAATAATAATAATAATAATAATTATTATTATTATTATTATTATACTTTATAATGTAATTAAAATATTAGTATTTCATTGAAATATTTAAATTTATGTTATTTTTTATATTTAAATATTTCTTAAATATTTTAAATATCTCCTTAACATATATTATATTTCAGATAATAATAATAATAATAGATAAATCTTGTGACTCTTGCTTATAATATAAATGCGGTCAAAGTTATTAAACCGGCCATAACCTTCAAATTCAATTCTAACAAACGGCTGATTGTTAAAAAACCAAACATGTTAAGTTATTGTTAGAATCATATTTGACTGTATTAAAGGGGCATTGAAGAATCCCAAAAAATCAACAAAGAGGCCATAAATATGGCGGTATAAGTTTTCTAATATCTTTACCACAAGAAAGAAAGATGTTCTCTTCTCTTATTTGTTGTCAATAAAAATAATGTTTTGGTTGATTGACCCATATTTTATAAGAGGGACAAAACTAGCAAATCCGGGTTGTGAGGTGGGGTTGTTGGGGATGGGAGCCGTTGGATGGTCACCAAACTTTATAACCATTTTTGTAGTTATGGCTACATTCAATAGTCGATTGTATGCTTTGATGTTCCAAGTCCCCTTCATGGAACCAAGAATCAGAGATTAGGCATACTTTTTTGTTTATTTTTTTTTTCCTTTATCACATCCCAGCATGTTATTGGTATTTTTCTATTTCTATCTCATTTGGAAAGAAACAAAGAAAAATTAAAAAAAAAATGACGTATCTCAATTTTGCAAATGAACTTTCCACAACTATTAGTTTCATATCTTCATAAAAAACTGATCTGCCATATCTCATAAAATGCCAAGCTTCCATTTTTTAAAGCTTGATAATTAGCAGTGCTCTAACTTCATTAGTCCCCCCAGCTAGCCACTAAATTATGCTAAAAAATGTATACTTGTGGGGTTCTCTCTGTCCTGTTTAGCCTTAACTGCAAGATTCTCTTCTTCCTTCCTCACCGTCCGTCAACTCATGCTCTCTATTTTGGCTTTAAAACAAAAAGCAAGCACAAGCATATAACTCATCCTACACTCTGATTTTTCGTCTCCTTCCAATCTTTTTATTTATTGTAGACAACCATACCCACTCTTTGTTCAGGGTACCCAGAATTCGCTTCCAAGTCCCAACCTACAAGCAAAGCGGCTTTAACTTTTTTGGTTCTTCTCTTTCTGCTTTCTTTCTTTTCTTTCTCTCTCCCCTTTTGTTTTTCTGGGTATCTGTGTTTTTTGTTGGGATCTACTGCATAATGGGTTTCTCCCAAGGAACCTGCACTGACTTTGGGGAGCCTCCCAATGCACCAAATACTTCGTCTCCATATGCTTCCTCTGTAGCTGCAGATCATTACTGTGACTATAATAAGCTCAAATTCAGATCTTTTGTGCGAAAAATGCTCTGGGAGCTTCTGTTTGCCTGTGTTGCGCCGCCTCGGCGTCGGAGCCCCGGCAAATTGGACCGTAACGCCCACAAGCAGACAAATTTAGAGCACAATAAGGCATGGCTGCTGGCGGAGTCTGGGGGGGCTGGAGCAGAATTGACGAATGCTGACCCACAATCAGTTCACTCATCTTTCAGGTTCAGCTTCTGTTCTCAGGTTGAGTTGGAATCGCTGAACATGAATTCTTCTACTGCAGCAACCGTTTTGATGGTGAACTTGGACAATGGAATGAGTGAATCTCGAGCCCGGGAGCTGAAATGGCGGAGAATGGAGTCATTGGAGAAAAGCATATCCCCAGTGGCCGATACTCTTATCAGATTCAACTATGGTGAAATTCTATCTGCTACCCACAATTTCTCCAAAGGTAAATTTTGGTTGGTTGTTCTTGTTTAAATCAAAATTTGATTCTTAGCGTAGGAGTTTAATTCATTCTTTTGTAATGTGTAGGCAGAGTATTGGGAAGAGGAGCCTTAAGCTGTGTTTTCAGGGGAAGAGTTGGGATTTTGAGGACTGCAGTAGCAATTAAGCGGTTGGACAAGGAAGATAAGGAGTCTGCAAAGGCATTTTGTAGAGAATTGATGATTGCTAGTTCTCTTTATAATTCATATGTTGTTCCCCTTGTGGGATTTTGTATTGACCCAGAGGAGGGATTGTTTTTGGTGTACAAGTATGTCTCAGGCGGCAACTTAGAGCGTCATTTGCATGGTACGTATTAATCTGGTTGTCCTAGAATCCTGTTTTTCTGAGGCTTTGAATTGAAATTGGTGAGTTTCACTGATTCGAGCATACCTATTTTACAGGGAGAAAGAATGGGGTGAAGGGTAGTTCACTTCACTGGTCTGTGAGGTATAAAGTTGCAATTGGAATTGCAGAAGCTGTGGATTATCTGCATAATGGAACTGAAAGATGTGTTGTTCACAGGGACATCAAACCCTCGAACATTCTTCTTTCCTCTAGAAAGACTCCCAAGGCAAGATGCTTTCTTTCTGATCAATTGCAGTTTAATACTCTGGGAAGTATCCCACAATTAGCCTGTGCAAGTTATTTGATTGGTTGTAGTTTTTAAATTACAGTTATGTGATTTTGGATTAGCTACATGGACTGCTGCACCGTCAATTCCTTTCCTTTGCAAAACTGTCAAAGGAACATTTGGGTAGAAACTTAACCCCTTCTTATTTATTTCTGCAAATTTTTCATGGTTTTGCATTGTTTGCTTTATACGTGAATAAATGAAACCATAATTTTCCTCTACCTCTGCTTCCCCTTAACAGTTATTTGGCTCCTGAGTATTTCCAACATGGGAAAGTATCAGATAAGATGGATGTTTATGCTTTTGGAGTGGTTTTATTAGAACTCATAACTGGCCGGAAGCCAATTGAAGCGAAAAGGCCTCCAGGGGAGGAGAACTTGGTCTTATGGGTGAGTTACTGATCTAATTTTTTCGAAATTGCCCTAGTTCCTGATTTCAGGATGACTGAATTGATTATTCTTATGACTTGTGGCTGAGAATAACCAGAATGTTTTAAGAATAAACTACTCCCTACTGATGGCCCATTAACTTAAGACAAATCAATGAGATCAATTTGTATCAGTTTCTAGTTGAGGTCACAAACCAAAAAGGAGAAAACTGGTCATTTTATCTGCTTGTATGATCGAAATTGCTAGATCCAGTTGTAAAGTATAATAATTTTACTTTCTGAATGTGTATAATTTTACAGAGAAGTTATGCGGTCATTACTTTGGGGAAAAAAGTTCAATGATTATTTAAAATTCTACAATCATCAGTCAGAATACTGCAGATACTGGATGCTTATGGATCATTCACTTGACTGAAATATAAATTGGAGGCTATTCCTAACAGAAGATCTATGTGCCATGTATTTTGAAATTAATGCGAAGCACAATTATGTGCTTTGCTTTATCAAAGCTAAATTATGATTTGTTCCTTCATGGTAGAAAACTTCCACCGTAGTTTTGCTAATTCCTGTTGGTAACTTCAGCACAGCAATTAAATCAGTGGTTTTGTTTAACACTGTTTACATTAAATGGATTGAGTCTTGCTGAAAGACATTTATCTGACAATCATTTGCAGGCTAAACCATTGCTTCAGAAGGGAAAAGGAGCCATAGAAGAGTTGCTTGATCCTCAACTTCAGTACAATTTGAGATGCTCAAATGAGATGGCTCGGATGATCGAAGCCGCTGCTGCCTGTGTTACAACTGAAGAATCTCGGAGACCTGGCATACATGAGATTATTGCAATACTGGAAGGTAAAGAAGAACCTGCTTTCTCCAGAAGGAAGAAATCTGGTATTCTTGGGAATGGATGCGTGATCGATTGTTACTCTCAATTTCAACAAACAAATAATGAGATGAAAAGTCACTTGGCTTTGGCAATGCTAGGAGTATCAGAGTTTGAGGATGATGATTATCTCTACGGTCGTTAAAACATGACAACCTTAAAGTGACTCAGTTTTTTTTTTTTTTTTAAAAAAATCTTCTTTCTGTTCTGGCCATTTTGCCTTGATTTCCCTAGATTGCTAGGGACTATATGTGACAGTGATGAAATTGTAAATAGGAATAGGAGAGCTTAAAGTACCAAAGTAGGATGGTTTGGGTGTAGATATCTTCCGTTTTCCTTTTCCTTTTCCTTTTCGCAAAAGGTGAAGTGTAATAGATTTTTCATCCAATGTTATGGCTTCAATTTCTGTTGGAAAACACTTCTATATGATCCTTCTAATTTCTGGGCTCTTACGCATGCATGTTTTTGGAGGGTTGGGGGGAAGAGTGATCATATCACTTAAGGCTGTGCTTGTTAAGGTGAAAATGACAAGAGTTCGCATGTGGAAAGGGTGGATGCAGAAGGATTGGAAATTAATAAAATTTTGAGTCCTGTATTATGTCTTGATAATGTTGTGCCTTTCTTTTTCATGTGGATCCATGATTAAGTCAAGGTCAATGGCCTTGTTTTAAACTAAATAAATGCATTGGACAGAGCAAACCAAACACAAAATTAATTGGAGGATACAAGCATAGAACTATCAAAACGATATCTAACTAGGAGAAAAATAGAGGCAAACGTCACCTCACATTGCCATGTACAAATAAAAAACATGCACGCACAAGAGTAGCCATTTCTTTCTTTCTTCTTTTTAAATGTTGACGGCACGACGCAAGGAATAAACTAACAAAGGTCCTTTGTACTATCAATAAGAAGTTAAAAAATCTTGGCAACATCCTTCACTAGACCACGGTTTTCTCGGGCAAAATCTGTGAACTCATCGTACGAAATGAAGCCATCTCCGTCAGTATCGATCTCTGCCATCATGCGTTGCACTTCATCTGCTGTTACTGATCCAAGTGTTTTCAGAGCATCCCCAAGCTCTGATGCAGAGATTTTGCCATCGCCATTGGCGTCGAAAAGCTTGAAAATGCGCTCCCTGTCTGCAACATCTTGTGGATCATCAGCCATTCAAGGTGTCTATGTTTTGCTTTTCCAGTTGCAATGAAAATGGAAAACTTGGGAGGTGATGTAGGGCTAAAATCTTGGGTTTTAAACAGTTTAGCTGCCCTTAAAAAGGAAAGGTTCACCTTTAGCTTCGGGCTAGACTAGGTCACCCAAATAACCTAGTTCACAACTGCTTTAGCGGAGTTTGTTTTGGGTGAGGAAAAAAAGAGTGGGTGAATAAAAAAGCACAAATAGTAGTGTTGGGGAGTCACCAATTTCGGGACATACCATTGTCAAAAAAAATCCGTAACATTTGTTGATTACGTGAATTTTATATGGAGCCTCGTTATTACTACATCCATAGGTTCATATTTGGGCTACGTCACTTATGTGGCTCTCATTATACTTTTTTTTAAAAAAAAGATTTCAACAATTAATATTTAATTCAGATTTCAGTTACATCAGAGACATGATTAAAAATGTGAGCCAAAGGTTATAGATGGAACATTTCCATTTTATATGTAAGGCTTACATGATGAATGCTTGTTACAAATTTCTATAATGGTAGTGTATCTTAAATTTTATAACTGTAGCAGCACTCTAAATTAAAAATTAGATCAAAACAATGTTTTAACTAAAACTCTATTTTAATCTTTCATAAATGAGAGTTATTTAATTTTGATATTTCATTTTTTAAGATTTTTAATTTAATCTTTTACAGATTAAAATCATTCTTAATAAAATCTCTTTGTTATGTTGTCATTTTGGTGTCAAGTTTTTTTTTTTTGCTAACGTGGTATGTTTAATGTTGATAAACATCTTGCCAAGTTGAATGACACATAAATGTCATGTTAACATAAATTGTCAAGTTGAATGATATGTAGACACCATGTCATATGCTAATATAGTAAAATGTTTTGACACATGGATGCTAGATCAGTATTTAACATGTCATGTTAACAAAAATTTAACACTGTTAATAGGAATATGATGAAAAAACTTGATTAGGAGTAGTTTTAATTTATGAAAGATTAAATTAAAAATTTTAGAAAGTAAAAAATTAAAATAAAATAACTTCCTTCTGTGAGGGATCAATATTTATAATTGATATAAAATAATTATTTGGTCTAATATTTTTGAGTTTTAAACTAATAATTTGAGACCTGGCCAACAATATAATGGGTTGGAAAGCAAGCCTGAGACTAATATGTTGTGACTTAAGGAAATCTACGATATTTATAATTGATATAAAATAAGATGTATTAATCATCGTATTATATGTATTTTTATGTATTTTATAATTAAGAAATCAAAATTTGTAGTTAAAAATTTATTATAATAATTGGAAATTTTATATTTATCTGCTAGAATTTTAAGGTTATTTTATTCCTATCAAATAAAACTTAGGTCAGAAATCTTATCCTACTTTGCAATTATCATTTAATTACTTATTTTAGTAGAATTAAAGCTTTTAAGTTGGTGTCGTTGCTTTGGGTTTTTTTTTTTTTTTTTTCAGAATTCTAAATTTAAACAAAAAATGTTATATGTGTGTTGACTCTTGATAGATTTGCCACTCCTCCAATTACGGCGTTCAGATTATTTTCCCTAGGTTCCTGTTTTCTTTATGTTCTTGTACATCTCCAACGACAGTCGTAATCACATCAACGAGACAACTTCAGGCAAATAACCACAATTTTTTTTTTTTCTGACAACTACAATTTTGAGCATGTTCTTAGCCAAAAAAGTGTTTATGAGCCCTTATGGTGTTTGATCAAGATCCTCCCTGGATGTAGGGATTGGAAATTAACAAATTGTAATTTTCTTTAAATGATCAAAATGGATAACGGATAGTGTCAACAACTTACCATTTCCTAAAAGATAAAATCAATGGAAACTGAAAAGTAAAAAACCTGAAAGATGCCAGGAGGAAGTAGATTGCACAACTGAACTCTGTGGAATTGGACAACCCTCCAACCCATCAAATTTCAATCAATGGCCAGGTAGTGGATGACTATATATATCTCTAGAGGGAAAGTTGTATTCTGTTCTTTTATAATTTTTTTTTTGGGTACTTTTTGGCGTGTTTTAAGATACCATTTGCTACAAGGGGGTTCCAGTCAACCATCCTCGGAGAAAGTATAGCAAATTAGTTCTTTGGTCTCTGTTTGAGAGTGAGAAAGGGGACAAACATAGGGGGAAATCCTTAAAATACTAATTAGAACAATTGACTGCATACAGATCAACAAATCCATTAGTTATAAGTCTACTATGCTAACCTATCTTGACAAGTCTCCATGCCGCTTCCAAAAATACCGAGGATTAGAATTCCCAGCAATTTCAAAATATAAGTTGTAAACCGGATAAATTTCTATATCATAGAATAAATTGATACGTGACAACAAGCTGTTACATGAATATGATGGAGCAAGTCGACATCCAGGCTATCAAGGTACTGATGTTGGAAGCAGCAGCAATTCTCCAAAACTATTTTGATGGAGTGGATTTCCAGATATTATTTAATTTGGTAGGTCGAGTTCAATATGCAACAATGCTGGAACAATATTATTCTTATTTACCACAGTAGCCTCGAAGTTCCAAAGAATTTGCAGAAAACTAGTGGGACCTCACATAATTATGGAGATTAGGTTGTAAAATTATGAAACAGACTTGAGCATGGCATTCAGGACAGCTTCTTTTGTGGGCAAAGCTGGTATTGCGCCTCTCTCCATCACAGTCAACGCACCACAGGCATTAGCAAACCTAAGAGCATCTCTTAACTGTTCTTCTTTCTGCAAGTGGAAACCACATGCATAGCTCTTAACGGAACAGATTTAAGGAAGATGTAAATAAATGTAAATTAAATAAGACCACACCGAATTCAACAAAATGCAGGGCTTTCCACTAAATTAGGTTTACCGTAAACTATGTGCAAGTATACAACCGAGGCAAAATCAACACTGCAAAGTCTGCAAATTAAGCTGTTTTGTTACTGATGATTACTCTGTTGGCATCAGTACTTAGTTCCTATTACATGCAACGATAGCAGGGTTGGATCATTTACACCTAACCCTCACTTGCGTGGGGGAAAATTGCAGGTCATAATTTTAAGAAAAGCAGTTTCTGTTGTATCCTTTTAGTTTTTGCATTGCTTGACATGCATAAATAAACTAGAAGCTCTAAGATCTGCACATATTTTGCAAGAAATATATAAATACTAGAGGTTCTACAACATGAATTTCTACAGATGGTTGATGCAGGAAATTTGAAGAATTTTCAGCCACATGGTGCATAATAAAGTCATCAGTATCACAAGCAAATAACTAGAAAAACATATAAGCCAAAATCATGTGATTGACTTTAATACTTTAAAACCCAAAGTTTTGTCTTCATCGTTTGTAAAAACAGCAGTTTTTGAGGTTTCTTTACGTGAAGTAGGAACCACCATTCATGTAATAGTGCCAATAACCGACTAATAAGTACATGACCATGATGGCTAACTTGATAGGAATCAGGTTGTTTTTCTTTCTCATTGCATTTCTTCTTAAAATTGAGTACACAAACTGAAACTGCTGTGATCACTAGCTGATCTCTGGTAAATTCTTTTTTTTTGTTTTCCCGGGGGATTTGATTGTGGGCAGGTCTCCAACCCCTTTCTAGGAAAAGGCAAACAGTTTTCATTTTCATGCGGTCATCTCTTCCATTATTGTCAGGACTTTGTTATGCTTAACGATTACTTTACAATCATGTGTTAATATTCACCTAAGTGTAAATGAGTTATTTTATGAACAAAAGTAATTCAGCTACCTGAAGCAAGGAAAAATCTAGAGCTAGTTGTGATAATATTCCAGCCACAAAAGCATCACCAGCTCCAGTGGTGTCAACAGCATCTACCTTCAATCCCTTGACTCTACCATTGAATTCCTGCAAAGAATTAGATTGAAGAGGTTTCAGATCAGAATTACCAAAATACAATATAACTAGCTGAATAATTGTTATAAGTACTTTTCTGAAAACACTTCAAAGTTGGAAGTCACAAGCCACATGTAGAACTTTCTTTCCCATCAATTAATAAAGACAGCTACAGATTTGTAATAAAGTTAGCCTTGTCAATGTTATACCAAGGAGTTTATGTCAGTTGTCTGTTAACAGTTGCTGAAAGCCGATATGGATCTCAGAATAATGCAGCTTGTAGTGAGCTTTCATAACAGAATATCCCTGATATTGTGTGCAACAATTTTTAGTTCCCACAATTATAGTCAGCACAGCAAGGATTTATACTTTGACAACTATAGAAGGCTGATTATTACATAATTGCTTTGATCCACAACACATATAAAGAACCAGTCTACGGATGTAAAACAATGTAATTTGATGCTAAAGTTTACTACAGGAATATCTTTGATATCGCTCCCAATGATGTTCCAATTATTATAAGTCAAACTCCGGCAGGAAAATAGATTTTTTTTTCCTCTTCTTTGCATCTTCAAGATTTGAAGGAACTTGAATTGCAGTTAAGGAATAACAAGACATTGTCGTTTTATGAAAACAATAGTATTTATCTTGTTTGTAGAAGAATTGTGTAAATAGTTGTGCTTAATTAACCAACACTATAAAATATTAATTCACCTGTTGTGCTAGAAATAATGTTTTAGATCCTAAGTTGACTGGAACATGGGGTTTCAATTTAAGCAGCAGCAGTTAGTTGTTAATTGTTACCAAGATCACCTCTGAATACACACCAAACTGTGACCACAAAATGAATGTTGGCACATTAGTTGGAAGTTAATTTTAGAAAAAGGCATTTTTGAAAGGCTTACCTCGGTGTAATACCTGCAACCATCTGCACCTTCAGTAACTAGGAGTAGCTTGAGATTAGGATGGAAAAGTTTACGAACAACAGCATCATCATATGGATCTTCTCCTTTTGTTAGGAAAGAAATCTCTTCTTCACTTATCTGAATTATTAGATTGGTGTTATTAGAGACGCTATTCCTTCTGTGCTATGTATGCCCTGGTAGTCTGCATTCTAAACTTTCTAGTAAAAGGAACAAAAAAAGGTCCATTCTGAACTAAAGGATATATGGAGTCTACCCTATTCATAGGTAAAATACCTTAATGATATCAGCAGTCTCCCATATACTCAGAATTCCTTCTCTAGCACTGTCTGCAGAAGGCCATAAAGGAAGCCTCAGGTTAGGATCATAAGACAGAACTACACCAGCTTTTTTTGCAGCTTTTGCTGCAGCTATGTGTGCTGATCTGCATGGTTCTGTTATAAGACTGATAGAACCATAATGTAAAATCTTGGCCTGCCAGAAGAATATAACAGACCAATGTTAGTACAATAACACGATGGAAGTAAAGAGCCAAAGTGGAAAACATGAACAGGAACCCAGACACAGTAGGTAATTTCATGTTGTCCCTACTATACTTACAGTAATACTAATGCAGTATCTGTTATCAGAAGTATAGTTCGAGAATTGAGATCCATACACACAGAATTGGAACAGTAAAATTTTTAAATCCACATAATACTAATTCAATATCATTTTGAATTACTGAATCACATTAAGCAATGCAAACAAAAAAAGTCAAACTAAAACTGTTGAACAGAATGAATGCCAAACAACAGTTCAGAAGTTATTTTCCTTTGGTCCAACTTATTTTTGGAATATTGCAATCATTTTGAACTTCAAATTATTTTCTTTTTGTGGGGACAACGCAATAGCAGAATTTTTTTTACCTTTGTTATTAAGTCAAAATCAAGTTCAGCCACTTGGAGCAGCATGTCAGCACTGGGATTACGATAAAACATGAACTCTCTTTCTCCATCACTCCTCAATGTAACAAATGCCAATGCAGTACGTGCACCAGGGTCAAAACGCATGCCTTTGTTGTTTACATTATTTTCCTTCAATATATCAGCAAGCATGTAACCAAATTCATCCTCCCCAACCTGTCAATGATGCATGAAGCATTAGAATGTTGTTATATTTAGCAGAGAAACTTCTCTTATGACTTCTCATTTTTGTTAAAGTATATCAGACCTTCAATATATAATATGTATGCATACTTATAGAGGAAAAATATGCCTGTTTATCAACCAAGCTCAATGTGCACTGACAATAATTAGATATTGAAATCAACTCGTAGAAGTAGTGAATAACCCCAACCCTGCACTCTAATAAGGGTTTTAACACAAAGTAACAAGATAATACGACAAATTGAGTACAGGTGTTGAATTGTAACCATACACCGAAAGCCATACTGAGAAACCAATAGTCTTATCTAAAACAGAATGGAGCTCCAACCAGTCACACATCTATGGGCGTGAAGAACAAGAGGTTATGGAGTTTGAGTCCATTTATCCTGATATCAAAACTTTGCTTTCCTTTGTTATTATACAGCAGAAAAATCAAATGATAAGCTACTCTTGAAAATTCAAGCTTAAAATGAAAATAAGAAGAGAGCACATAATTATGTCCATATATCTTCTCTATGGTATATTTGGAAAAGTTCTTGAAGTACCAGATCATAACACATTCATTAACAGGTAACTCCTGTAAAAAAGATCTACTCACTTAACCAGCAAGCAAGGGGATAAAACCTCACGACATTACAACATTAAAAATCAGTTTCTAGGCACTAAAGACAAGAGCCAGAAGAAACAGGTAAGTTAATAAAGGCCGTACACCGTTAAAGAAAAAATATATGATTTTGGATGCTAATGATAAGGACACTCTGATTGTCATCTGATAAATGATGAAACAATGAATTCACACTTGGATTCTTTTTAATAGACGAACATGTCAATTGTTGTTCGGACTCCCTGACTTGAACAAATTGCATGGTAGCAGTCATGGGCAAGTAATGGCACACCTTTTCTAGGTTGAAATGAAATTTACACAAGATATATAGGATTTCATATGGTAATCTTGACATAAGGGGGATAAAATAAAGTGCATCAAAGTAGGCCGAACGATTATCTGGAAAATGTTGAGTAAAAGAAGAGACTGAAGTGTTAAAACGTGCCCACTCTTCTGAGAAACGTCTAGCTGCATGAGATGGAGAAGGAATTTGCAAGTAAAGTCATAATTCGCTGCAGAAATTCAGTTGCACATTAAAAGATGATGCTTTCAACACCTATTAACACTATACAAAGAAAAAACCTAGGAATGTATAAATATAATACCTTCCCTATAAAAGCTGCCGAACCACCTAAACGAGCTATGCCTACAGCAACATTAGCAGGGGCACCTCCTGGAGCTTTTTGGAATGCAGGTGCATCAGAAAGAGAAAGCCCACTGATGGTTGGAACAAAGTCAATGAGCATTTCCCCAAAACAAACCACATGCGGTGATTCCTTTGTTTCAGGTGTCCCATCACCAGGATATGCATTTCCTACAAGATTAAATAATTCAAAAGTGAGCATTTAGTTCAGATCTTAAAATAAAAAAACTACATAAAGAAGCAACTGAATTGTTTATATATAACAATAAACTTAATTTGCATGTAAATTTTCAAAAGCTCATCCACTGGAGGCATACAATTTAAAGTAATAACCAAACAGAATTCTTCGTCACTTTGCGGTATCAGCTAACCGAAACATTATGCTAAAATGATGCAAAGCATGAATTACCTAGACATCTTTATATCACTGTACTAACCGATTTATAGTAACATAAGGCTTGGATATTAAATTCTTAATATTGACTGCAAAAAATGTGGGGTGCAGCCCACATAAATGCTTCATACCATTGAATGAAAAAGAAGGAGGCAAGAGTGCAAATGGATTATGTATTAGACCAGTAGAAAAATGGCTTCTAAGCCATCAATGCACCACATGTGTGAATTGGAGTAAGCAAGAAAGAAAAATTCACACGGAAGGCAGATTTCTCTTTACAGATGTGCAGCCCGGGAACCTCTGTAATTATGAATCATGACACAATTTGTTTGTATTGCCATACCAGTGATTTCATTGGATAAACTTAGCTTATTCTATATTTCCTAAGCACAAATACTTCATACTTCAGAATGAGCACAGTTAACCATGTACACCCTTCTTTTTCAACTTTATCCCCATCTGAGACTATATTCCACCTCCCATTAATTTTTCTTATTGAACGAAAAAATGTCCAGGCCAATACCAGCATTTATGATCAAGAAAAAGAATCTCATCTGTTGCCACCGAAACTTAAGACGAAGACTCTACAATTTTATGTGTAAATCTTAATTTCATCCATCCTAGCCCAATATTTGTCAAAGGTCCACACCACACACTTCTTTCCTGTAATGTACCAAAACTCAATGGTTTCCATTATTGCATGCAATAAAGAAGCAAGTGATGGTACAAACACAGTTGTTTAGGTACGGACATAGCTCTTAATAGTGCTTTAGCTAGATATCCACCCAAAAATTAAATAATAATAATAATAATAGTACACAATTAAAAATCCATCATGTATACCTTTCACAGTCAATCGGAGAACCGAAGGAGAACGAGCGAAAGAAAAAACCGAAGCTTTGACTGTGAATTGACTGAACTTCACCGAATTTGGAGGGTGACAACCCACGCCTCTGAAGCAGAAGGCACGAGAGTGAAGAGCCATCAAACAAACACCGTCCTGTCCCCAAAAAAACGCTGCTACTTTAAAAGCGCTAGAATTTGTGTCTTGATTCCCCAAAATTTGTTCTGGGAAAATTTATTGATAAAAGAGAAGAAGCAGTATAATAATAGCTTGTGGTGGGTTTGACTTAGGCGTTATAATTCATGGGTTGGAGTGAGAACTGCGAAAAAGTGATGGAATTCGCTTTGGGATGGTCGAAGGTGAGGAAAGACCATGCAAGAGTGAGGCTTGCCAGATACTCTCTCTTGTGTGCTGGTCACCGGTGGCGGTCAGGTGCGGTTGCGGCCTTGGCAACGAGAAATGTTAGTTTAATAATGGCAGTTGCTCTGCCGTTTTCTGTTTGAAGACCCAAGGTAAACTCGTCAATCCAGGCCCTGTTTCAATGCGAACCCAATCGCCTGCATACTTTTTTAAGAACAAAAGTTATCTAATTTTTTATGTAGTTTACAATAATTTTAAGTATTTTAAGTATTTATTTTTAAAACATTAAAATTTTAATATTATTATGTTAATTCAATTTGTATTTTAAAATTTTAATAATATCTTACACATCAATAATTAATTATGTGAATTTAATTGAAATAATTATATTTAAAAATGATTCAAAGAAAAATTAAAAAATAAATAATTTTAAGCACTTCAAATAAATTTTGAGTTTTTATGTTTACATTTAATATCACTACATCTAAAATGTTGGAAAATCAAATAAAAAGTTAACTGTTATAAAATTGTAGTATGATATGAATAGGCCAATTGGGATGGGTAAATATAGTAGACAGATAAACTTAACAAGTAATCTTAGCCATTAGCATATATTAATGGGCAACTTTCTAAATTGGAAATGCATCAAAACATCTTATTTTTATGACTATACACATTTATTTGATAAATTAAAAAAACCATTATTTGATTTTTAAAACTTAAATACTAAATCTTAAATATTAAAATCTAAAACTCTTAACTACAAGACTAAAAATCTCAAATTCTAAACATGGCATGGCACTGTAAACCCTAAAACTAAATTCTAAATAATAAACCACAAATTCTAAACTCTAAAATTAAACCCCAAATCATAAACTTTAAGACTAAATCTCAACTTCTAAGTTTTAAACCTTAAAACTAAATTATGATATTTAGGTATTAGGATTTATGATATTTCAAATTTTAGATTTTAGAGTGTAAAGTTTAGGATTTTAGATTTTAAACTCTATGATTTAGTATTTAGGGTTTAAAACTTAAAACTTAAGGTGTAGAGTTTAAGATTTAGAATTTAGAGTTTTAAACTTTAAGGTTTAATTTTTAAAATAAGTGAATGATAATTGCAAAAAATTAAATTATTTTAGGGGTTAAAAGGAATTTTTAATAAATGTTATGGTTACATGTGAATAACCTATTAAAATAATTTATTTACACACTTATCATCAAATTAATATACAAAATATTAAATAAATATATAAAATATTAAAACTCAAAATGAATATATATAAAATTTTAAATTCTAAATCTCAATCCTTTAAAAATTTCTTTTTCCATAATAAATACTCTCAACTTTAAATTATATAAATTTTAAATCCTAAATTCTAGAATATTATTCTGGGTGGTTCTTACTAAAAGAAAATTTGGAAGATAAATTGACCCTAAACGATCAAAATCTGGTGGTGGCTTTATGATAGAAATATTCTCCCCACAAAAGATAAGTGAGCCCAAAGGAATCCGAAGGCTTCTCAAGTTAGTACAGCATAGCAATGTTTATACGCGTGGAAAGTGACATGATTAATAAGCAAAAATATGTAGAGAGATAATGTGTGTGATAATGTGTATGATCTGGAGATGAGAGGAGAAAGGTAGACAGTGCAATCTGGCCATGTGGTTTTGACACTCATCCCCTTGACAATTATGGGTCCTGCCATTTGCCTATCATTCTAAGTTTGTTTTTGAATTTGCACGACCTTAATTATTTTGCTAGGTGATTTAGTGATTGTATGCAGCCATATGCTAAAAAATAATATTTTCACAAATTAATTTGGAAAGCTTAGTGATTTCATAGATCATGTCCAATATATTTCTTAATTATAGAAAATGTTTTGCATGCATTAAGTTAGAAAGAGAGGTTAGATTCCCTAAAGTTCTATTTTTCCGATATTATGTGTTTGTAATTAAAAAATGAAACACTTCTTGATATACATTTTTTCAAATACTTCCAGTTTCATGTCATATAAACACCTGAAAATGAAATTTCATTAATGCAGGGGGTTAATTTTCAAACAGTTGTACAAGAGTGTTATATTCAGGTTCAAACTTTGGGAATTAGAAGATATTAGAATGTAGATTTAAGTCTGGATACAAAATCTAGTGTTATCTACTAATCACTAAAAGAAAATTCTAATTTTTTGGGGATATATAAAAAATCAGCCAATAAAATTGATTTTTGGTGAATCTTTTAATAGATTTAATTGACCAATAAAAATGTCATAAGTAATATTTTGTGATGGCAATTAATATTTGTTGGTAATATTACCTAATACTATATACCAGTAAAAGTTTAAAAAATAGATAATAAATTAATTAAATTTCTTACAACAATTCTACTTTTACAGAACAAGATAATTAATTTTACCAATTGATATATTTTTCAATAAGATAAAGAAAATATGTAATTATTGAAGAATTTATAAATTTTATTGATAGTTGTCGACCCTGAAAAATTTCATCTTTTGTGATTTGTGAAGTTGCCACCGACCTAAGTTATTTTAAGGTGAGATTGGACACCTAATTAAAATGGTCTACGTATAAAAGATTGAGTTCGGGAGTTGATTATATTTTAGGAAAGGTGTTAGCACCCTAAACGCTCTTTCGGTACTAATAATGATCTTATTAATTTACTTGATTTAATTAATGTTAGTTTTAAATGAATATTTCCGAAAAATCACAATTCTTACCCATTCCGGGTTGGAAAATGAATATTTCTGAAAAGATAATTCTTACCAATTTCGGGTTAGAATATTTAATTAATCACTTCGTGAAAATCTCCTTTCTATTCCAGTTTGGAGTTTTTTACAAATGATTTTTATGAATAATTTTTGGAACAATCTCATCTCCATTCCAGATTAGGGTTTTAAAAATATTTTTTAGAAAAATCCCATCTCCATTCCAGATCAGGGTTTTAAAATAATTTTTAAGAAAATCTCATCTCTATTCCAGATCAGGGTTTTTATAAATGATTTTTATGAATAATTTTTGGAACAATCTCATCTCCATTCTAGATCAGGGTTTTAAAAATATTTTTTAAGAAAATCCCATCTCTATTTCAGATCAGGGTTTTAGAATAATTTTTAAGAAAATTCCATCTCTATTCCAGAGCAGGGTTCTAAAAATATAATTGTGAAGAATCCTATTTTTATTCCAGATCAGGATTTTTTAATAAATAAAGTAAAAAAAAATGCTTGTATTATCTATGTAATTATTGATTCGTAATTTATTTTTACTTAAAAGAGCATAACCTTATTTTTTATTATTATTATTATTATTATTATTATGAAAAAATACAAAATTCACCTAGAACAAAAATGAAGAAGTTAACTATAGTGTTTTTTTTTATCCTTATCACCTTCCTTTAGTCATTTTCAACATATCATAAGCTCTTAAGAGATCTAAAAATAAGCTTTCTAAAAAATAAACCTCCAAATAATATCATAACGGAAAATGACAATAATGACCCTAATAATATGAAAACTGCATGGCATCCCTTACGTGAGTCTTGTGCTGGAATTGGTTGTGTCTCTTGTTGGCAAGACGCAGAGGGCCATTTGGTACACTCCGGAGGCTACGTTAATACCAACGGCAGAGACTGGGTACTTTGATGATAGGTGTGTGTCTAGGTCTTTCTAGTGGAAGGAAGGCTGCACCTATTCAACGACATGAAGGAAACGTTGCTGCGAGATCCCATTGGCCTTTGGTCTGTCGGCGACGATGAAGTTGGGGTCAAACCTCCCAACGTGGTACCAACGACTCGGGTTGAAACATTAACACAAAGAAAATGAAACTGAACGATGACGGGATCAAAGGATGATGATCCTTTCCAACACAATGACACTGAGTCGGCAGTTTCACAGTTCTAGAAGGCATTACCTCCTCCGACGGCATTACCTCCTCCGACGGCAGTTAGCCAACTTAGTTATAAGAAGGTTTCGTTAATCTGGATGCTGGACCATGGTGGAGAAGGGAAGTTTTGGGTAAGGTCCCCTTCGGTGAGAGTGCTGGTTTTCAAGAAAACAGTGGTGAGATCCCCGTGCCGTTGAGCTTCGGTGCTTTTTTAGTAAGCGGAAGTGTCCTGGTTGGCCAAAGTGGCAGGTGCTATGGGAGTGTTGGGTAAGGTCCTGAGTGAGTGAAAGTGGACGTGATGTTTCGGTGCACCAGCCAGCCAAAGTGATGGGTGCTGACAGGTGAAGACGTTGTAACGTGAGGGAAGTCTGGGAGCGCTGCAAACTGGGTACGCTGGGCGACGTTGTTCGCTGGAGTGAAAGGTTCTAAACATGCAGTTGAATTGTTCCTGATGAAAACTTTCTCCAGACCCCCTCTTTCGTGCGCGCTCAAGACGGACGAAGGTGCTTTCCAGTTGAAAGTTGGCTCCTCTCCCTCATAGGCTCAAGTTTTCTTCTTCGTGCGTGTGTTGATGTGCATGAAGTGTTCATGGCACGGCCAAAAATGGATGAGTGAAGTCTAACCAAGTTGTAGGGTCTTACTTGCACGATGGTGAAGTAGCTAGAGAATGGATTAGTTTTGTGTAGCGAGGAGACGCTGCCTCAACTAGCTGCTTCTACTCGGTGGCTGAAAGTCGACAGCTCTTCTGGAAGGTGGCGTAACATCTTGCACTTCAACTACATGCTTAGTTCTTCACGAAGACAACGCCATGGGAACTGAACTGTGGCTTCGACGGTGAAAAGTGGAGACAGGGTTCAGGTTCAACGTGAATGGTTCTTCACAGGGATGCTTTCTCGCATGGAATCTCGAACGACACTTGATTAACAGTGAGCAGCGCTGGATCACGAACTTCTGATTTTTCGTGACAAGAATTGGTTGCAGCCTTAGATGATGTAAAAGGGTGGAGACTTGGGTGGAAGAGAAGTATGCTTTCTGGTCATGTCCGGGTATTGCTGGAGAAGGGGGAAAACCGAATTTAAGTGTTCATCCATAAGCTTCGGTGAGGAAAAACTCTGGTAAGAGTGCTCGTTTTTCTTTTTTAAAGTGGGCTCATGGCCCACTCGCATGTTTTTTCCTCTTTTTTCTTGCTCACCGAGTTCCTCTCCTCCAAAGGTCAAGATGCTTCCCCTTTTTTCTTAAGAAGTGAAGGTACCGGCCATTTCTTTCTCATCTATTCCCTTAGAAGTCAAGATGCTCGGCTTCCTTCTTTTTTTCCTTCTCCTCTTTTTTCTTCATTCATGGCTCCTTTCTTTGATTTTCTCCTTCTTCACATGGCTCTTCCCTCTTTTCTTTTTGATTTTGTCTTCTTCTTCACTTTTTTCTTCTTTCTCCTACGGCCAACAACCATTCCACCTTCTTTGATTTTTCAACTTTCCTTTTCACACTTCCTTTTCCTTTTATTCTCTTTTTCCTTTTTTTTTCTAAATTTTTAATTTTTAATTTTTAATTTTTTAACAATTTTTTAAAAATTTGGGACTCAAAAATTATCTTTAAATTTTTATTTTTACTCAATTAATTTCTGAAAAAATATATATTAAAGTAAGATAATTTTAGAATTTATGCATGGGTTCACTTCAATTTTTAGGATCTGGATAAAATTAAGTGTCTACAATAGTTGTAACCTTTGATAAAATAAATAAAATTTAAATATATACGACAATTTGAATTTGACTAGCGGTTATCGCCAATGGTAACAATTAAAAAAATTTACCAACAAATTAAAAGTTGTTAGTAAAAACATATTTTGTTAGTACGAATTGATAGAAGTGTTGAAGATTTTTTATACAGGAAGGGTATCTTTACTGCTCTTGATACAATTGTATTATTGAGATAATTATCTTATAAACAACAAGATCATCCTTATTGTATAAACAATTTTTTATTTTGCCATTAGTTCATACTATATGAAATTGTTAGTATATGCAGCCTCAATGAATATGAAGACAATTATAGCCCCTAAAAATAGCATTTTATGGACTAGCAATAAGAGGATGTCTCAAAACAAAGGCTACCCAAAACCAAAAAACATGGATTAATACCATGAATTAACAAATTTGTAACATGAGGGAGTGAGGGAAGAGGGCGGAGTTCATAAGAGGAGGCTAAAAAATGTGAGGGAGTTTTTTAGCGAGGGAGGTCAGAGTGAGAGAGAGAAGTGAGGAGAGAATGGGGTGGTAGCACAAGTAAGGGGAAGTCTATTGACTCCTTTATAAAATAATTTTACCAACAGTTTAAAGCCATTGATAAAATTTACAAAATTTTTAAATTTTTTACCTGTAACAACATACCCTTGACAAAATAAATTGATACATGTTGACTCTCTGATGCATGGCAAGCAACCATTTAAATTTTTTTACCAATAGCACACCCGTTAGCCTCTCCGATGTATGGTGGGTAAACATATATGGTTTGCATTTCACTAATGGCCTAAACCGTTTGTAAAATTATAACATGATAATTGATTGATTAATGGGAGCCAAATAATGTAAGATTTTATTTTACCAACGGCATAGTGGCCAGTAAAAAAATATTGGCACCATTATAATGGTCAATTGGAGATATATTAATTTTTACCAATGACTTATGCCATAGATAAAATAACTTTTTGTAGCCAAATGACTCTAACTAATGAATAAAATAAATGGTAAAATAAAATTTTGTTAAATAAAATATTAGACAATTTGCAATGGTTGTAGCCACTGGTAATATTGCTATTCGCACTTTCTCCATTAGTTATTCTGTCAATGAATTCTTTGCGCGCCTTGGTAGGAATATGCTATGTAATTTTTCAACTATATTATCGATAGATATGTCTATTCATAGGTAAAATTAAATTCATTTGACTGGTCAATGCACATTGACCTAAAATTTTATAACTAAAAATAAATTTTCTTATTTTTATTAACAAATGAGGGATCCAACGAAAAAATACGAAGGAAATCAATTTTTTTCTAGTAGTGAATGTTCACTTATTTTAAAAAATAATTATTAGGGTAAATTACATTTCCTTGATATTTTTTAAATGATACCAAATTTTTTTATTCAAAATTATACTCCATCCCAATTTAAATATGTTAATTAAATTTCATTCAATAATCTTAGAGGAATTTTTTAAAATGATTTGATTAATTTTTATATATTTTTGAAAAATGTTCTTAAAAAATAGAAAAATTAGTTATAAAAACCTTATAAAACTAATATTTATGGTAAAAGATCTCTAAAACTTTTTTATTACAAAGTGCTAATTAAATGATTATCAATTTAATATAATTAATTAATTAATTAATTAATTAATTAATTAATTAATTTAAAGCCAAAATTCATGAAGTCTTAAGTTGTAAAATTTAAAATACTAAATACTTGAACTTAAAAAACTTTAAATTCAAAAGTTTAAATCTAAAATCTAAACTTCAAATATAATATGGCATTAGACACTAATCTGCAAAATCTTATGCATTAAAATTTTAAATTCTTAATATAAACATGGCATGACTTAAATTCTTACATGTAAATCTCAAACTCTAAAATTTTGACATTGAATAAATTATATATTAATTAATTATATTAAATAGATGATTATTTAATTAATCTTTTATAGTAAAAAATTTTTAACATAAATATTGGTACGTGAGATAGATACATTTAAGTTTTTTAATTTTTTTAAATTTAGTTTTTAAAAATATACAAAATTAATGTGAAATCACTTGATAAGATCAGAATATTCTATTAATATTTTTATATGAAAGTCAATAAAATTTGTTAAATTAGAGTAGAAAATAAATTTTAAATAAAAATAAAGTTTAATTAGTTGCGTTTCAAAAACTTCCAATGTATTTTATGCATGATTATATCAACAAGATTTGGTTGAATGTATCATCTTTGCCTACTTACAAAGCAAGAAAACGAACTCCTATAAAAGACAAGGAGATCATAATTTTAAGTAACAAATAATAAAATACAGTTTATAATTTATAATTCTTTAAACATGGATAATTAGCAAAGCATTCCAATATCACTTATTTTTTGGCTCATTTTTTAAGATTAAAATATAAATAACTTCCGTATACTTTTATCCTATTATAAAAATTTTTTTTACACTTTTAATTATAATAATTAACCCCTTACATTTTTTATTGGTAGCAATTTACTCATTCTATTAAATCTTCTATCCTATGTTCAACGATGAAACTCATACTACACGTAATTACAATTTAAATCCCTAATTCACCAATTTTTCTCAATTTCTCCCATCCGCACATCTTCTTCTTAAACCCACAATTGAATAAAAATTAGAAATTAGTTATTCTTTCGTAAAAACAGATTCCAAGTAAATGCAAATCTCTTGCCAACCCATCAATAGCCATGATGCATAGGTCCATTCTGCTTCTGCATATCTTACTTTTCTAACTCGGCAACCTGATTGATCATGGTACCCAAGAAATAACAACAAATAGATCTTCTTCCTCTTTGATCTCAGATGATATATAAAGTGGAAATTCTCCTGTACTCTATTGTGGATAATTGAAACTAAAGTTATGAAATGGGCTGGTTCAGACTTTTTCAATCTCAAGTTAATATGGTTTAGGAAAAAAAAAAATCTGAACCTAACTTTAATTTTACAGATTACATGTTTAAATGAGTTGTGATCTTACGAGTTAATTTTATAGAGTATTTCTAAATTTAATCTTAAATTTAAAATAAATTACATATTTAAATACTAACAAAGTATAAATTTATGAATTACAAAGTTATATTAAAATATATATTAATCATATATATACTTACAAAATTTAAATATAAATAATTAAGAATAATTTTTAAAAATTAACAAATTTACGTGGTTCCTAGTCAATTTGGTTGGGGCCAAATTTGGTCCAAACCAAAAAAACTTGAATTTTTTTTAGGCCAAAATTTTTTGAGCTCAGTTTTGAGCCGGCCCTACAGTTTGAGCCAAAATTTATAGCCCTGATTGAAACTAATTGCAACAGGTCCTTTTAGAACGATAGATGGCTGCTGCTTGTCTGGCCCCTCCATTGATGTGCGAAGAGGATGGGAGCAATTGGGGAAAATTGGAGATTAGGGATTTAGATTGTATTCAAGTGCAGTTTATATTTCACTATTAGACATTAGATAAAAAATTTGACCGAATGCATGAAGTACTATCAACAGAAAGTGTATAGGGTTAATTATAGTAATTGAAAGTATAAAAATTTTTTGTAACAGGATAAAAGTGTAAGAAATTATTTATATTTTAATCTATTTTCTATAACTATGTTTAGTCAGCTAGCAGGAATCGGTCCTGATTCAAATTTGGTTTAATTTAAAAAATTTAAATTCTTTAGATAAAAAGAAATATGAACTCAATCTTAATGTCACGGCTTGTTAGTTAAAATGGGTTGGCTTTAGGTACTAAATTTAAACTTAAATTCAATTTTAAACTTAAAACTAAATATAATAAAAACCTAAACTTAAATTTTATTTTGAGTTTAAATTAAATTATATAATTTATATGCTAACCTAATATTTATATATACTAATTTAATTATTATAAATTAATAAATTATATGTTAATATTTTAGTTAATAAAAAATATAATTTTATCTGATTTATAAAGTCCAATCAAAATAGATACTAAATTAATGCTATGAAAATAAATTTATTTTAATAAATTAAAAAAATTAGGTTGGCACAAAATTTTTTAAATAAAAAAATAAAGATCCTGACATTATAAAATTTAATATCATGTAAATTATTAAATTAATTAAATTTTATAATTTAATTAATAATTTAATAAATTTATTTTATAAAATTATAAATAATAAACAAATAAAATTTATAACATTTTTCTTAAAAAATACATTTAGTTGTTGTAAAAAGTGCCATCGTTTTTTCACATTATAGCTATTATAGAAAAAAAATATTATTCATATATTTTTATATTTATATTTTTTTTATTATTTATTTATTTTTTAATAAATTTATATTCAATTACATCTAGATACGTAACCACGAAGATGTGGTTATAGCATTTTCGGAGAAAAAATATAAAAGAGAAAATGAAAGAAACGTAACTTCATAATTGGGTAGTGGGCACTCCTATCATTGCTCCTTTTATTTTTCCAATAAATATTATGAAAAAAATGACGCGTTAACAGGTAAGTGTCCCACTCATCAGTCGCCGACACGTAAAGATCATTGCTTCCGCGCCCAGCCTATGCCAGAGAATCCCGTGTAGCGTGTTGCTCGACACAATTTCGAATTCGAGTGGTCACTAACTAACTCGTACCTTTTCCATTAACTTGCAAGCCACGTCAGTACTTGAAATCCAGTACACACGACTGCTACTGATCACCGCCTTTCGCTCCTGCCAAATTTCGCCTGTTATTGAACGCGTCGAGAAACCACGTAAATATAAACAAACGCTGCTCCGTATGATCATGCGCCGTTGAGCCGCTCGTTTATAGCGTGCGTGCCAGAAGAGTGAGAGACCCAGCGAACTCCGCTCACTCTGCAACTTGAGATTCTGAGATTTGCCATGGACGAAGAGGTGCGCAAGATTTTCGACAAGTTCGATAAGAATGGCGATGGAAGAATCTCGAGCGCCGAGCTGATGGAGATGCTGCGGACGCTGGGCTCTGAAACGACGTCAGAGGAAGTGAAGCGGATGATGCAGGAGATTGACAAGAATGGCGACGGCTACATTGATCTCAAGGAGTTCGCCGAGTTCCACTGCACGGACGGCAATGGCGGTGCCGGCGTGGCGGACTCGAAGGAGCTCCGTGACGCGTTCGATTTGTACGACCTGGACAAGAACGGGCTGATCTCGGTGAGTGAGTTGCACGCGGTGATGAAAAAGTTGGGGGAGAAGTGCTCGTTGGGTGAGTGCCAAAGGATGATCAGTTCGGTCGACGCCGACGGCGATGGCAGCGTGAATTTCGAGGAATTCAAGAAGATGATGACTCGCGCGTAGAATCAAATCGAATAGCAAAAGGTAGGTTTTCGGGGATCTGAAAAAATAAATTCAGCCGAAATTAGGGAGTGCCTGGTTGCTACAGATACACATGTCTTGCATGCTTTGGGGAGTTAGGAATAGGAAGAGTAGGGGTAGTTTGGTTCAATATTGCTGCTGGCAATGAATTGTTTTATCAGAAAATCTGTGGTTCTGTTATTGCTCAAAGAAATCTGACTGACTTCAATTAATTAGTCTCGTGCATTCTACAGTGATTTTTTCACTTTAATTAAATTCAATTTATAAATTTAACTATTTTTCTTCCATTAATTTTTAACTATATGCCTAATTTTCTGGCCCATAATGCATGCGGTTTGGTTGCTTTTCTTATTGGTTTTGGCGCTTGACATCATTGGCTGCTATTGTCTTCATTCGTCAGTGTTGAGTTAATTGATAGTTTCGAATTATGGGGAATTGAAACGGAATCGCGTGAGGAGTTATCAACTATTTGTCAAACTGGTCATTGCATTTTATGACGTGTGTTTTCTTTAATCGATCCTTTGCTTTGCCCCCACTCATAAAACGGAAAAGATGATTCCAAATCCCCTGAAAACCTTGCTACACTTAAATTGTTTAGAGTAGAGTTAAATTTTAAAGTTTATGCTATGTTTCTTTTACTTTTGTACATTTTTTTATTTTCTATCTCATTTAATATGTAGCAATTATATTAATCTAAAGACATAATTTTATTTTTTCTCAAATTTTAACTCTACTTACTCTGTATCTAATTGTAAAAAAAAATGTGGATATAAGCACCCAGCGTGGGTTTCGCACATTGGGTAAAAAGACGGGCCCCAATCTTAGATTCAATGCTTAGATTTGATTTTGAAAAAACGCTTATGGGATCAAAACTTTTTTGCAGGAATCAAAGTTTTGTGCTTCTCTCGTCTGAAGTTGAGATTAGTCTCATTTCAAAGAAGTGAGCGTATCTTGTGATAAAAATCAAACAAATACCTCACACTTAATGATTTTGTTTTTTTACTACCTTCGCACTTTATATTTTTTGTTGGTATGATAAACCTCACACTTTATGTTTAAATCATTGAATTAGGGAGATCTTATTAAGATTTTATAAAATAAAAATTATATAAAACTTGAATGTTGCCCACACTACCTTGTCTAACCTTTTCTTTTGAGATTAAAGGTTTGTCTATTATTTTTATAATTTTATTTTTAATTACTTAATATTTATAATATAAAATTTAAATTATCAAATTTTATAAATTAAATTATCAAATTTAATAAGTAACAAATCCAAAATATTTTTATTATATGTACTAATAAAAAATAGTAACAAAACATATTATGTTAACCTAACTATTTAATTATGACACTCTACTCCATTCTTACTCAAATATTATACTCTATCTCATTTACTCAAATATTAATTAAAAGAATATACTTAAATATTAATAGAATATTCACAAAAAATATTAAATTAAATTTTACTCTAATTTTATTTAAAATTATCCTTTGATTTAGTTAATCATTTTAAATAACTAATATATTAATAAATTATATTCTTTTAATCAAATAATTACATTTATTGCAAGGTGTAAATTTAACAATATATGTGATTATTAAAAAAAAATTTAGTATAAATATAAAGGTATCTTAGGATGAGTTTAGTTAAGAAAAGTTAAGAAAAAAAATGTAAAGTATAACTAATCTTATTTTTTACTAACTAAATTCACCCCAATATACTTTTATATTTGTATTAAAAATTTTTTTCATAATCATACACATTGTTAAATTTATATCTTGTAATAAATATAATTATTTGATTAAAAAATATAATTTATTAAAATATTAGTTATTTAAAATGATTAACTGAGTTAAAATATAATTTTTAAGTAAAATTAAACTAAAATATTAATTTAATATTCTTTTTTAGAATATTTTATTAACATTAGGCATATTCTTTTAATTAATATTTAAATAAATAGGGTGGAGTGTCATATTTGAATAAAGTATCATAATCAAATACCTCAAGAGTAGTTAATGTAATTTACTCAAACATATAATTTATTACCCTATAATAATATTTCCTTGCAAAACACATTTTTATAAATAAAAAATATAAATGAACGTATTTAAAATTGACGGCTATGTAGTCTGTTTTTTTAACCATTACAAAATTTATTTATCTTTTAAACTATTAAAATGTCCCCTTCTATAAATTTCACTTCTATAATAATCTAATGTAGAAATGGGCACAAACATGCGGGGCGGGATTCTAGATTAAAGTTTGCATTGATGGTTAAGAGAGTTCATTTGCTATCCTGCTTTGTTATAATGCTAAGGGAGGTGAAAACAAAACGGTGCGTGTAAGATAAGAACAAAAGAATTATATGAGCACTCTATAATTGGTTTAGGCACCCTTATCTAATATAAAATGGAGTGTAGATATTTGCCTACACACACCAACATTTAGATTCATCCTTAAAATCAATAAATGAATATATCGTATTATTTTGTTGTAAGAATGACATGATAAATATAATGTGAAAAAAAGTATATTTTCATATTCTTAGAGCAATGTATTTAATGTTAACAACAATTTAGATATTTTCACCAAATAGGAAATGTGTTGGATAGAAAATTTATTTAGAAAGTTGAGAAAAAGTGTGAAATTACAATCACCCCGAATTTATTTTTTGTATGTGAATAATCTTTATATATACAAAAGAGACTAAACACGAATTTCAAGTCTCATGAAAAAAATATAAAAATCAAAGTTACCTAATGTTAAGATATTTATCTTTAGTATCTTAAATTTAATATTTTTCAAGGTTCATCTTTAATAGTTATTAAATTCCTAATCAATCTCTTTGGAATCAACACATGTATTTTCTTGGGGGTAAGGCTTCGAAAAACAAAAAGAAATAAAAATAAAGGTTTGTTGGTGTTGTCCTTAGGCTCTCTAGGTTTGCTAATTTCTAGTTTGTTACATTTTTAATAAGTTGTTTTCTCAATGTTCGCCGCTATTTTTGATCCAAGGGCAATAATATCTTTAAAAAATTTATTGACGAATTTTTGTCAATAAAATTGAAAATATTTATCAATAAATAACAATATTTATTAGTCAAAATTACATTTTACAAATATAATTTTATTTTTACCTATAGATAAATCTCTTATTAAAAATTTTTATTAAAAAATTTATTTTTTATCCTTTTTCTGAAGGATATAGATTTATTAGTAAATCAAATTATTACTGAAAATTTTATGATTTGTTATTAATGAGGGATTGATATCCTTTGGTAAATATAAATATATTGAATTATATTAAATTAAAAATTTTCAAATGCAAAATAATATAATAAACTAAATGAATATATAAAATGAAAATCTAAATATCAAATAAAAATTATAAAATTATCAGACATGACAATAAAATTTGCACATAAAAACTTAACTTGTAATTTAAAAATTTATACATCATCTAACTAAGCCATATAAAACTCTCAAAATAAGCCATTTAACTTAATTAACGAAATTCTACAATAACCATATAACTTTAATAATTTATACAACATCTACAACTAACTAATTAAATTATAATGAGGTTGTACAACTCTCAAAATCAATAATAAGACATACAACTTAACTAAAAAAATTTGAACTCTAAAAAAAATTCTAACAATTTAAAAACTATAACGAAAATAGAAATAGGATTCATAATTTAAAAACTCTAATAAAAACTTAATCAATGAAACTCTAACTCTAACAAAAACTATAACATAATTTAAAAACTCTAACAAAAACTTTCACATAATTTAAAAATTCTAACATAACTTAGTTAACTTAATTAACATGCAATTATTTTAATGAAATTCTAACTCTACATAGACTTAAAATTAAAACTAAGTGAATAAAGTTCATGATCAAAAGAATCTTTTGTTAAATGATATTTTTAAAAATTTAATTTTAAATAAAACTCAATGATATCGTTTAATCTATGTAATCGATCCTACCTAATAGGATAAGATTTTATTTACTATTGTTGTTAAATAAAGTTCATGACCATCTAACTATAAATAGGATTCATAATTTTAAACCCTAATTGAAACAATTTTTTTTTACAATTCTTTAAATCTAATATAAATACAATTTAAGTTCAATATCATACTACTAAACACATAAATTAAAATTTCAAAAAAAAAATTGATAGAGTCTCTTCTTAGGCCATAAAATAGGTAAAACTTTAATATTTAGCCACAACAATCACAACATAGATAGAAAATTATGTATTTAGGCACAAAAAATTTTAAACTCATGTATACTAGTCACAACATAATTAGCCATAACAATATAATTCTACATACATTGATTGAGATAGAATCAAATAGACTGAAAATCAAAAATTCAACCACAACAATCAACATAAGCCATATTGATATTAAGTTATCTATCCTAATGTCATATACAATAAGTTTAAGATAAATTATACAGAGGAATGGAATTGACCTTGAAGGTAGTTAAAAAATATTATAAAAAAAAATAGAAAGCTGATCAAATAGCTCTCACAATGATTGAAAATAAAGTGAAGAAGAAATAGAGAAATAGGGCACAAACTATGAAAAAATTAACATCAAATTACAAAAACAAAAGAAGGGTGTAGCTAAATTCTCTATAAGAGGTTGAAGATGATCGGAGCTTTGCCAAAATATGGTCGGAAAGTGGCACCGAAGAAGAAGAGAGAAGAAGAGAAGAGGAGAAAAGAGGCGCTCGGCAAGGGGGAAGCTGTGATTCTCTTCAAATTTACCGGCAAATACAAATCCATTAATAACTTTATTAAAATGTTATCTTTTTTATTTTTTTCCATTTTTTTATTATTATTGACAAAATTTAGTAAAAAAATTTGAAAAAAAATTCAAACTTTACTGTTGAAGTGACAAATATTTTTATCTTAGGATTACCAACGGATCCTATCTGTCAGTAGACCACTTTAATAAAAAATCTCTATTGTGAAGTGATATTTTAAGTGAAAGGGGAATTACTAACGAACAATCCATTAGTAACCCCTAAATGTTGTAGAGAATCCCTGCTATAGTTGGGATTTGCTGTTATGGTCAAACAATTTTGACCATTCAGAGGATTATTGACAGACAATCATCATTCGATAATCCCCTAAAATAGCGACAACAATAAAGATTATTGATAGAGTGTCTATTTGTAATATTACATGATGGACAATCTATTAATAAATCCAATGCACAATACATGTTTAATGGTTGATTGCACGTAAGATTACATCAAATTTATTGATGAATTATAAAAATTTATTGGTAAAACTTTTAACTTTGACTGATGAATTATTTTTAATTTCATCAAGATGAATCAATCGATAAAATTGAATTTTATCGATAAAATTTTTATCTGTTGATAAAAATTTGTCAAAAATGTAATTTCTAGTAGTGTGATTTCGGTTGCTTCATACCACAATTAATTTTGATGTGGCAGTATGTTTTCTTGTTTTTCTTTCTAGCATTTGCGTTGTTTAGAGTTTTTATTTTTTTTAAAAAGTTGAATCTCTTGGTGTATAGATGTCTTATTTTATTGAGTAAACTATCGATAATCAAGGTTTGAGAGGTAGTACACCAGAACGGAAGATGAAACTGATCAAAGTGAAATAAATTTTAACTTAAACAAATAACGAAACTTCCACTTGATAATCTACCTTAATAACTCTCCTTGGTTTTGAGGACCTAACTATATGACTTTCATGCTTAATAAATTAGTAGAGATTACAGAGTAAATTATTTTAATTTATTTTTTATTTTGTACTTCTTACATAATTTTTTTTTATTTTTAAAACCCATACTAACTTATCTTATATTTTATAATTATGTCATATATAAACCCAATTTATTATAATTGTTAGAAATTAATATCTTTAGTTGAGTAGCCACATTTTTTCCTATTAAACTCTAAGTTGAGCTTCCTTTATAGAAATGATCTTGTATGAGTTTTTTTATAATTTATAAGTTTTTTAAAAATTCAAAAATAATAAAAATGTATTTGCAGTATTATTTTTTATATTTTGTATAAAACATTCAAAAAAAAATATTTTTTGCATTTTATGAAAAAATTCATAAATTATAAAAAGATGCACATAAGATCATTTTTATAGAAGAGTTTAAAAAAATTTTACGACTTAATTAATAAGAATAATTTTAACAAATTATAATAAATTTATTACTTAACTAAGTATGTCTTCAATAATTTAAATTTATGTATAACATGTTTATTAAATATAAGAAAGGTAAGTGTAAATTCTGAAAATAATAAAAGTTTATTTATGAAGTACAAAATAAAAAATTAGAGTAATTGACTCCAACTTATATTTTTAGTTCAACTGTGACAGATTTTTGTCTCCATTCTCCTTCTCGAAATTATTTGACCCCGTTTTAAAAATTTTTAAGACTAATATATATGATTAATTTTTATTCATAATTTACGCATAATTATCACATTAAAATATTTAAATTTCATTGGTCACTCTAAAATTTAATTAGATATTTATTTACAAAATTTATACTATTAAATTTAACCTCACAAACTAAATCCATTAATTAAAGGCCGTGTGATGGTTTGTTGCAAGTCGTTATTCCATTTCAAAGCATATATATACAACTAGTCCTTTTAGATACATGTTTTTATTTAGAATGTGAGAAGAATCAAGGATCTAGAATAAGAGAGAAAGTCATGATGTTTCTATGTGAGAGAGTATATAAAAACAAAAAAAAAAAATTGCTGAGTGAGAAAGTCAAGAGAAAATGTAAGAGTATATACAATCAATGTACACAATTAATATGTATTATTATCATTATCCGAGATTTAACCCTGTACTGCTACTGTGCCACTTTGGCAAGAACCCTTGTTGGTGCTTTGTGGACGCTGGTTCAGGCAGTAAGAAGTTAAGAACGGCATTGGCCTGTAAACTCGGGTGAATTATTAAAGAACAAGATTATGCCAAGCCCTATAACATTTTCCCAATAAAGCAAGAATGTTTCCAGACCCAAGCTGTTCTATTGCGTATTGACATAATCACCGTCGAACACACAAAGGCAAAAGATCATGTTTTGAGTCAGGTAATGATCAGTTTGTTGGACAAGGAACAATTTCTAAGGCTCCAACATGCATTTTGGTGAACTAAGAATTGCAGTTCAAGGTTGGAGAGAGCTGTGAAGTAACTATTCTGCCATTTGATGTTACAGGAAAATTTTTTATTTTATTATTTTTATAATTTTATTTTTATTTAATTCTTGTAATATAAAATGCAGATTATTAAGTTTATTGAGACCTAATTGATCATCCAAGGCTCATACACATGTTGTGAACTTTTTGTGGTAATAAAAGATAGAGGAACATATTTATTCAAGCAACTACTAGAATATGGAAACTGGAAATTTGAAGAGTTTGAGGTTCTCAAAATATAGAATCTGAATCACCTGGAACTCCTCATTCCAGAAAAAGTCTATGCAGAAAAAAATAGGGAATGACACTGAGTGAATGATCCCCGTTTGAATCAAGGATGGACACCAACAACGTGCGGCAAAGCCATAAAAAAAAAAAAAAAAAAAAATTGGGGTTGGGGAAGCTGATATCCACAGAAATCTGAGAGGAAGTGTATAATTTTGGTCGGGGAAAGCTGATGACACAGCAGTCTACTCAAAAGAACTCGTTAAAGCTCTCAAAAGTACTATTGAATGGATGATTAAGGGACAGATTGATTTTTATAAAATTTTATTTTATTTTTTGGTATGAAGAAAGTTATTTAACAATTTACAAATTTGTTTTAAGAACTTAAAAAAAAAAACTTATTTTAGTATTTTTCCTTCAAAAGAAACACTTGCCTGAACAAATATCAATCTAAGCAAGCTTTAGTTATCTAACGGAAACTCTTTTTAGATAATTTTATACACGTGTTGATATATTAATACACATTTTACTATATAATTACTGATTTAATTAGACTCACTTAAATTTCTATCGGATTTATCTTCTTATTTTGAGGTTTAACTCAAGTTTTCTGATGTTTAATCTTAGATTTTGTTCCTTACAAAAATATGCAGATAGCCAAAGAAACGTAGACAGCTTCCAAAGACCTTTTATGAACCTTTCATTTTTCATCCGCTAATGATAATAGGGAAGCAAACTAGCTAGGAATTGAGTAAAATGGTAAAATATTATAAAGGCCCTTTCCTTCTCTCTCCGTTTCCTTGATTTTACAAAAAAACAGATGTATCAATTATCTTCCTTTACGTAGGGGTGGGCAAAATAAGGCCGACCCATGTGAACCCATGCCAAACCATGATTTTTTAGGGAATGGATCCATTCAATGCGGGCCCACGGGTTGGAGCAGCAAGCATCTGGCCTAATATGGCCTTACTTGTTTGAGTTTGGGTTCCGATTTTACAAACTGTGGAAACTCAAACCAACCTGACCACATATATTTTTTACTGACACCCTAATACGACATCGTTTTGGAATTGAGATATATACCTAAACCTGAGTCTTCAGCAAAATTTCCACATTCCCTCGCCCTCAAGACACCCCTTTTAAGTCTTTCCCTCTCCATTGCCTTCTACTGCTCAAACCTTAATCCTTTGAAATCTAGCCTCTCTAGTCTCGTCTCTCCCTTGTGTCCACTCTCTCGTTGCCTCTTCTCCTTTATGAGTCTTCATTCCCCCTCCCTCGCTTGGATTCTTCCTTCTCGCTCTTGGCTTAAAATTTTAGAGAAAGCTTCCCCTTGTCTTGCTCGACAAGCCAGAGTTTTTGTCTTGGATGTGAAGATCAAAACCCCTCATCCTTGTTGAAGCCTTGTCGCCATTGTGCCTTCATGGCTTCTCTTGAACCAAGCATCGCTAGATCTATGTTTTGATGGTAAGCCTTGACATCGCCAAATCATCTTCACTACCCCACTTTCTAGTTTTATTATTGAAAATTTTTGGTTTGGCCACTTGGGTGTCTAAAATTTTTTGGTTTGGGTGTTTGAAAATTTTGGTCCAGGCTTCAATGGTAATGACACAGTGATGCTGGCATGGCGAAGATGAAGCATCCTGAACAACCCACTATTGATCGGCTCTTCTTACACTTTGGGCGGTGGTAGCTTTGAATTTCCAACCGTGGGTTTCTTCGATTTTAGCATTTAAGCCTTAAAGCCCCGAACTGAGTCATGCCCACCTCTACTTTTACCTATCTTCTCACGCGTTGGGCGGTGGTAGCTTTTGAATTTCCAACCGTGGGTTTCTTCGATTTTAGCATTTAAGCCTTAAAGCCCCGAACTGAGTCATGCCCCCCTCTACTTTTACCTAAGGTAAATTATCCAAGCATATAAGGGAAAGACTTGGGCCATACACTTCTTAGGAATTTTGTGGCCCCTTAGATAGTGGGACCCACGGGATCCATCTAGATCCCACCTCATCTGATGGCCATAATTTGTGTCACATAAATTTTGTTGGAATAGACATGTTCAATACCTAAATGATTACTTTCAACCATTATTATAGTCTCAAATGAAGTCTACTTGGCGGTTTGATGGAGGTAGAGGTGTTAGATCCAAATTAGTTATACTTGTCTTTGCTTGAGATTTGAATCAGATGACTTTTAGATTTTTTAAATTTAGTAACTTTTGCTCTATCTCTCATTGCATTTAAATTTATAAATTTTAATTTTTTTTAATTAATTTTTTCTTTCTCTTAATTCTATTTTTATCTCTTTCTTACGAAAGATTGGTCACGATGGATCTTGCATCATATTAAATTACAGACAAGTGTTTGGCTGGCCATTATATTGTTGTAAATAACAAAAGAATGTCCAAGGGAGGGTAAGGAGTTCAGATTGGAACACCAAATTAAGTCACAGAAGCATTGGATATAGTTGGAAAAATCTACATCTATTCTAACTTATAGAAACCATATAGATGATTACCTTCACCCTCAGTAGAAGCCATTCTTCATTGTTGAACTAGACAATCTCGACATAGTTGTGGGGCGACTCTGGGACTAGATGGTTCATAATTTTGAACTGATTCTCCCTGTTTCGAGTGATTCTCTTTGACTTCAGCTTCAAACAACCCTGCTGCTTCCAGGACATAAGCCTTGACCTCTTGGAACCTCTTTTCTGACAGGGAAGCCTCGGCGAGGAGTCTCCATGCATACGCTTCAAAAGCAGTATCAAAATCCTCCTTTCTCTTCAGCACTATGTGTCCACTGATCTCCCACACTGCGGGATTTACTTGAGCACTAAGAATCTCCTGGCTCACTGCTCCAAGTGCTTGCCTCTCCGCATAACACTAGTTAAAAAAGCAACCAAATTAAATATTCTGCTGGAAATGGTAAGAAGAAATGTGAGGTGGCTGTCAAATTACACCTTAATTAAGTGCTACCAAAGCATCAGGGTGTATTTGAAACATGAAGGGAAAACAAAGCAAGAAAGCATGTATATCACATTCCTAGATGCCAACCGTAACATGAACTCAAATGCTGACAGGAAAACACTTTGGAATAAAGAAAAAAATGAGTCTTTACCAAAAAAAAAAAAATCATATTTTGATCATGTAGAAGAAACCAAGATTGTTTAAGTCTACACCTTCCAATGCAAAATTATAACTGTCCAGCATGACAAAATTTAATCACCAAAAAAGCATTGCATCTCTGGAGAAGCCAACACATATGACAGAACACATACATGGACTCTTCCCAGAGCAGATGCTATATTTGTAATGAAAATAATTTGTTTATATGTGACAACTTGACCAAATGGCTAAGAATATATGTATATAAATAAGTATCACAAGGAACCACAAGATGCCCAACTATAACCCACCAAACAATGAAATATAGTCATAGGAAAAAATAGCACCTGAGGGAACACATATATCCTCTTCCCACATTCAGAGATGAGAACATTGAAAGGAATGTTGTTTTTCTGAAGAAAAACTAGAGAACTAGCAACCGCATCAGATAGATCTCGTATGGTATTTCCACCCTCAAAAACAAGTCCTCTAACTGGATAGTTCAAGATCTGAGAAACATAGACCCCACAAGGATGTAGCCCCTCACCAACAGCTATCCTTTGCATGGGGGCTTTCTCAACTGGGAAGGGTGCCGCTAAGTAATATGCCTGTGACATATAAGCGACCATGAACCTGGAATATAAATATCCTATGAACTGAACTCTAAGAAAAGATACCACAAGGATTGAGAAAACATACTTGGAAGTGTAGATGATTAATAGTGGCAAAAGCACCCAAGCTATTGTAACCCAATCTAAAAAAAGGATCTGCTGCTTGTTTAGCCATATGCATAGCAAGAAGGAAGGTCTCATGATCAATCCTCTGAGGCAAGCAATCCAGAACACGAGGAATCAGAAGCACATGTCCATACTCAATTGGGCTCACCTGATAATCAAAGTACGGTCAATAATAAACCATTTATTAGTCACTGTGGTAACCCTTTCCTCACAAGTATATATAATCTCCCATTAACAATAATGAAATATTAATAAATACATCCAGAAGCATTAGCCACAGGGTTCTTTTGTAGAATAAGTTTTTGTTTTACCCAATAAAATTCATAACTTATGTAGTCCATCTCAAAAACTTGGAAGAGTAACCAAACTGCTGAAAAATGAAACTCTAACTTACATTTATTGCAACGAGATTGGGTGATGTTGATATCTTGTCAACAGGAGCATTGAGAACATATTGGCTCTTGTGGTCAACACTTTGCTCAAACAAGAAGAGCACTTCTTCTTGTCCAATTTTCGTGAAATTAAACTTATTTTCATCAAAGGGCTGAAGAACCTGGTCCACTCGAAACTCGGTCGGTCGTTTCTTCAGGTGGCGCCCTTCATTCAGTTGTGCAATAAATCCATGTTGCCCTGGAATGATTTTTGTCTCACAAGTGGTCACATCATACCTGAAAATCCCCCGGTTCATTCTATCTTGCCACTGTCCAAGTAACAAATCGTGAAGGAATGATATTTCGGAAACATCCTCGGATGAATATTCCACCACCCCATCTTCCACCGGAATATCTCCATCTTTCTCGAATAAAAAAAGTGGAAGCTTTGACACTGGAACCTCAACATAAAATATCTATGTTAATCAAGGAAAATTTGAAAAAGCAGATTCAACATTAAACTATAAAGGTTAAGTCTTTGAACCATGTACTATTTCAACTCTCCAAATCCCCTCATTTTCACATATTAATCTCTAGGCTCCTTGGCAGGAGAGGAAAACCCAACTTTATGATCATCCATAATTCAAATTTTTATGATACAAGCTTTCTATGAATTGAATCATTATTCCCAGCTCAACAATAGAACTCAGAAGCTAAAACAACATATGACGAAAAACTAATAAATTCGAATTTCCAGCAACCAAATGTCGTATTTGCTTAGCAACTAATTACATTGTACATTAAATTTCTGAAAATGTAGAAGAAAACATATTTAATAATCACAACAAATACCAGGCAAGCAGCACCGCCCGAGGCAATTGCGGCCACAACCCAATGATTCCTTGTCGGGATCATCCTCCTGGTAATTGGAAAGCACAGTCGGAACCCTCCTAATCGTCAACATCTTGAGCAAACAAGAACAGGAGATCAAGACCCAGATACCGACAATTCTCTAACTACCGGTGTCGATATAAACACAGTAGAAACCACCACCAGCAAGGAAAAGAAGGTCGGAAGGGGAACCACCAGCGGAGGGAAGAGCACCCCTGCCACCGTGTGGGGAAGGGGTACGGGTAGAATGAATGGTTTGGTTGTTGCGTGTTTTAGGTTGGCTGTGGGATTGAATTGGGTTCTTGTTATTATTCAGGCGCCTATGGCTGCCAACGTTTGCTTGGAAGCGAGCCGTATTGACAAAAGGGGTAAAATCCAAGAAAATTTCTGCGGCAAATCCGCTTCCGTTTGCTGCTGCAGCTCCAAGTTTATACGGTTTTCCCATGGCTGTGACCGGCGAGCCTTCAAATCAATTCGTTTGTTTCTCTTTTTGGCTCCTTTTTTTAAGATACTATTTTTATAATTTTGTTTTTATTTAATTTTATAATTTAAATTTTATATTATTAAATTTATGAATTTCATAATTATATTATTAAATATAAATTTTTACAAAAAATTTTGTGAAATTAAATTTTCTTTTTCTTAAACACGAATCCCAACGTGCCATGAAAATTCAACCATACTAAAATTATAACTAATTAATTATAATAATTTTTTTTAATTTAGTCCTAATTTAATTAGTTTATTTTGGGAAAGTTCAATCAATTTTATTAATACTCTGTCTATTAACACTCTTATTTAATTATTATCTTATACAATTTTTTTGGTAAACTATTTTTACAATTTTAATTAGTCTAAACTTGACTTGTAATTTTGTACTTTAAAACCCTTTATCAAAGCTAACCAAAAAAAAAAAAAACCTTAATCAAATATAATTATTTTCTATTACAATTTATAAGCAAAAAGCCCACAAAAGATTTCATTACAAAACAATATTTCTAAATCTTTTGAAGGAGATGGAAATATAGTCATATTGATCTTTATTACTGTATTAAATACACTTGATTACAATATATACTGTATAGAACCGATATAGATACAACAAATTTTCTTTTGATAAATAAAAATGTTTAAATGGGTTGATCCTTCTAATTAACTCAGGAATGTATATGTTGAAAAATTGAAACAACCTAAAAATGGGATAATAAAATTAAAAATAAAAATTTTATTTTTGTTATTTATAGATTTTATGTCGATTTGATTGTTGGCAAATAAATTGTTTAAATTTAAGCCTCAAAAACGTAGTTTTGTTACTGTTCAATATTATTTATTTTTTCATTCATCTTAGGAATGACAATGGGGGCATAGCAATGAATTGTCTCTCGCTTCACGATCCCAACTTGAATTTTAAGGATAGAGAGAATTTTTCTCTCATCCCTAATCTCGTAAGAGAGCAAGTACTTGCTCTTATCTGAAATTCAAAAATTTTTTAGATAATTATTTAATATGAATAAGTTGTATTTGTTTATTTATTATATATGTAATTTTTAATTGAACCCCATTTAAAGTTTGTCTAAATAATAAAATAAGGAATATTTTAATATTTTTATAATTTCAGAGATTCTCAAGGGATGAAGACAATGATCCCCGAAATGTCAAAGGAAAAATTTTTCTCCATGAGAAAAATCTCACTGATCTCCGGTCAAAGTAGAAAATCCCCGCAATCTCTCACGGGGAACAATTGTCATCTGTAATTCATCTAATAATGGTTAAAGGATTATTAGTTTATTGTGTTAAATGCCATGTTTCATAACTAATATTGATGTGAAAGTGCTACTAAAGATAACACGACCAATCTTACCAAAAAAAAAATTGTGAATATATAATGAATATATTTATATTTACTAGATACATTAAAAACTAAAATTGTGATCAATCTATACTACTTAGTTTTATCTGGTTGACAATAACAATTCATGTCGATCAATAAAAACAATGAAACGTTGGATTTAACTCCATATACAAATTTTTAATATAAAATGGATATATAGAGGAACGAGATGGACTTAAAATAAAAATTTGAGATATTAAATTAATAAAGTATTTTGTCAAGCACTGAATTGATTTAAAAAATATATTTGAAGAAATAAAATAGAATTTTACTCGTGAGAAAAAAAATAAAATAGTTTAAGGCATGTTTAAATCATATAATGAACACTTCCAAAACCTTTATTTACATAACTTAAAAATATCAATGTATTAAATTAAGCTATTAGGTGTGGTTTAGTAGGGAGGATAGTTTGAGTAGTATTGTAAAAGAATTTAAATTTATATATTTTTTATTATATTTATAACAAGAATAAATTGATTAATTAAAGGTAAAATTGCAGTCTTATACAAGCATCTAAGTAGTGGTATATTGAGTTTGATTAAATTATTATTTTAAATTGATCAATTTATATATTTAAAAGTTAATGAAAATTAATTTGTTTTCCTTGATAATGGTATTCTACTTTCTAGTAGTGAGATTAATCACTTTTCGATTATGTTTTCTCACTAACTAGTAATGCTATTTTATGGAAAAGTGTTAGGTAAAAGTGTATGCTTATCTATTGCTCAGGCTACATTTATTTTTTTTAAACAACAGCCAAATAGCTAGTTTGTTTAGAAAATTCATCTGTGATCTTAGAGTTATTAATTTCCTCTAAGTCCTTGCTAATTAATTGTGATAGTAAAGTAGCTATTATTTTCTTCAATAATAATAAGATTATTAATAACTCTAGATATATAGATACTAAATATCTAATTGTTAAAAAATTGATTGAGAATGGTAAAATCCTTATAGAATGTATTGGCAATGAAATTGATAATGGATCCACTAAATAAAGGACTCATTAATGTTTTCAACCTCATATTGAAAACATAAGTATTTTGAGTTCTTTTGATGCATGAATTTATTAGGAACCAATAGTTGTGCTATTTATGCTATTTTCTTATTATGACATTGATTATTTTGATGATTAAATCTATTCTAAACACATTTATTAATTAATATTTGATATAAATATTATTTATATCTTGTTGGCATATTGATTATAATGAGATTTATTTATTTGATACAATAGATGCTTCAATATGAATGTGTCTTTAGAGTACTTTGAATTTAAAATGCAATATTTTTTTTTAAAGAGATGTTATATTATTTAAATTTTCTTGGGAACATTTGATTTCCATTGGGAGATTGTCTCTTTATGAAATGGATGTAATTTATGAAATCACAATGAGAACTTTCGCACAATGCTACATTGTAAAGATTATAATTATGTTTGATTATGTGATTGCATTGACTATATCTTATAATTGCAATTATGGAATCACCTTTTAAAGTGGTCATGAATGAGTTATACTATTATGTTATTACTACATTCATGGTAGATGGTGATTTCATGAGTTAGACTATGTATTTAAGGTAATTGACTATTGGGCTATATGTTTTTAAGATGTGGCCATAAAATTAAAAATTAATTTGTGAACCTAAGAGTCAGTTTGAAATGCTTCTCAAATTTAAATAGAACTCAATCAATATTGTCTAAGTGGGAGAAAGTTAGATTTTAGGCTTTATTGATTAGAAATTTGATTTATAAGTTGATGATTAGCTCAATTATATCTTGATATTTAATTAAATAAAATAATGATCATTATATAATATTTAATTTAGAATGATTACCTTGTGAACTTGTCCCTAAATAAAATATGCAATTGAATTGGTGTTAGACCCATACTACTAAAGACTCTAATGAGCATTTTGTAGTAATATAATAAAAGAAGGGCTAAGTTCCCTCCCCACTTTACACAATATTTTGCGTTTTCTTTAAAATAGTTACATTGTGTGAGTAGTGTTGTTAGAGGAAGATTTTGCCTGTCACATATACTTGTATGTGAAAATTCTTTTTGTGCAATCTATGTACATGATATTAAGGTTTAATTGTGTGTCTCTTGTTAGAAATAATCAAAAAGAGTTATGAATTCAGAAAGGTTAATTTCTATCAATCTAATATGTTATGATTGATATATATATATATATATAATTCTGCATTATATATTAAGTTAAATCTAGCAAAACCAAGAGGGACCACCTCACTTTGGTTCCAAAATTACAGGGAAGTAAATCTCCTACTCGAATCAGGTCAATCTGGTGGCACACTCCAATGGCATTCCAACCAGGAATACTCCTGGTTTCGTTTCAACAGTTTTGTCTTCGATGAAGAACACAACATTGTTTCGTCCTTCTTCAGTCGTCTTCAGTAGTAGGGTCTTTGGTTAATTTTTTTTTTTTTTTTTTTTTAAGGAATGGTGTGGAATGAGTGCTGTTAGTCAAATTGGTCGGGGTGAAGTGTTATTTTGAAAGAAGTTTGGAGTTTTTTGTAATATTACTAAACTTGGAGGTAGAAGAGTGTAATTTACCTTAAAAATCATTACTATTCTACCTAAATATATTTTCCTTCACATGATTTTAAGTCAAGATCCGCCACTATATATTAGAGACATGAAAAGAAAGAAAGAAAGCAAGCACTTGGCAGTAGGTGGACCATAATGACCCGTGTTATGTCATGGAATAGGTTTTGCAGATTAGTTTGAACCCATTTCATCCTCATTTCTATAATATCAAAAACTTTCATAAATGTTTTGAAGGGGGAAGTTTATATATGCTTGAAAGCATTTTAGGAATGGGTTAGTGATTTGAAGAATTGAAAGTTTTGTCTCATATTTTTATGTGGGATGAACTATCCATGGTTGTAGAATGGATGAGTTTTACGGTTTAGTTTATAAGACTCAATAAATTTATTGACTTAAATTTATTTTAGTGAAAATTTTATAAAATTCTATTTATTAAGTGTATGATAGGCTTTTTTAATTCTAAAAGTTAATAAGAGATTTGTTCTTATATTTATAAACCCTTAGATGTATGATGAGTCTTTGCAATCTTAAAAGTTAGCTTAAGAAATAAGATTTTTTTCTCACAATTATAATTGAACACTCATTTTATAATGGATGTGAGAGAACTCAACACTATTTATGGAAATAGGAGAAACTTTCGAGAAAATTTTTGAATATGAGCCAAGTATTTGAAACACAATACCAAATCAACATGTGATTTACAATAACTTTCAATATATTTTTTGATTCACAACTTTATTATGTCTATGGAACAATATTTTCAATCGTAATATACAGTAACAATATTACAACTTTTAAATTATCATGACAATATTCCAAATTGAGCTTAAGTGAATCATAAGAACTCAATTCTAAGAACTTGAACAAAATACTAATTCAATAATCAAGCATATAAGATGCAAAGGATTCCTACTGGCTATGTATTGACGACATTACATTTCGTTGCTTACATTTTGACACCCTCATCCTCAAACAGTGATGGAAAACCCTAATGGTTCACATTCACATAAGATAAGGAAAGTCACTCCAACGGCTTTGGTCCACCATGAAGGGGTCCTCCACTTCTATTTCCATTGAAAAATCCTCGTTCCAGAGGTCCATGATGAACTTCGACTCTTGACATTTTAAGGAGCATGTGCTGCAATTCCCGTGATCATCTCCTCCCTTCTCCTCCAACAGGCTTGTCCACCACTCTTTCCCGATTTCTGACGACAGTGACAAATTAGAAACACATGACTGCGCATCACAATCTACTACTTCTACATCATTATCACATCCAAATAGTTCTCTCCCCAACTCTTTCTCGCCAACATCATTGTCTGCTAACCCAGGTTGCATAGCACACTTACCTGCGCCTGCAACACTATCATTTGCAAACATAGGTCCCCTTCTCAGCCATGGCGAATTTTTCGCGAACGTACAAGGTTTAGGCTTTATTACAAGGTGAGCTTTCATGGCCCCCTGAGGTTCATTTTTCTTGTTTTTCTTACAAGAGGCTGCCTTGTTGCTCAATTTGGTGTGCCAATAGTTTTTCACATCATTTGCCGTCCTTCCAGGAAGTCTTCCAGCAATCAACGACCATCTAATAATGATGCATATGCTCAGTGAAGAACTCAGTAATTTGTCTCAATGATAAGAACTTTAAAGGGTGACTTTTTTTTTGTCGGAAAATCATTTGCAGTGAAAAATATTTTCCTGAAAACAAATTTTTAGTTGCTTGGTGTTAATATAAGAAAACATTTACATGGGGAGATTTGGTGATGAGATCTTGAGATACAATTAATTTCTACTGTGTCAATACTTTGTTAATTCTTCTCCCTAGGTTTAATGATATGTGCATGCATGGCAATTTTAGAATTTGCTCTTGTCTTAAATAAGAGTAACACTTTCAGGAAACACAAATAAACCTACCTGTTTCCCAGCAGTTTATGGAGCCTAATAATCATATCAACTTCATCTTCAGTGAAGTCCCCTCTCTTGATTTTGGGGCTTAGGTAATTGAGCCACCTCATTCTACAGCTTTTCCGACACCTATTCAACCCTATTATGTATCACAACCATACATATGAATATGTTTAATTTTAATTACGTTACAGCTATTATTATAATGCAACAAATTATATATATAAACATCAACTTTGGTAGATTTAATATTACCTGCTCTTTGAGGAATTAGATGCCATTTTCCCTCCCCATACTTACGAATGCAAGCCCTAAGAAGGTTATCTTCTTCATCAGTCCATGTACCTTTTCTCAGCCTTAGGGAACCCTCCATTATGTTTTACCTCCACACCTGCTTCTTTTATCTACACACAATTATAATATACAAGAGAAAAGTTGTTCCCAAAGCAGGTGTGACAATATGCAAACTGTTACATCAATTTGGTTTTAAATTATAGCCAGTATAATTCAATCAATTTAATAATTTAAATTTATGAAGCTTTATATACATATACTTTAGAGATTTAGATCATTTAACTTATCTTTTTTATTTTTATAATTTTTTTATCTCTTTATATTTAAATCTATAAATCTTAATTTTTCTCACTAATTTATCTTTTAATTCTATCTATATCTCTATTTTATTATATACTAGAATTTTTAAACAGAAAATCACCTCATTCTTATCCATGAGTTCGACATAGCCAAGGTATAATATATATTCCACTTGTTGCATGAGATAGGGTACAGTAATGAGCATCTCTAGATTGGTGATTTTGGGTACTAGCTGCATCTGGTGATTCGGAGGCCATTGACGTGCAACTCTTTGGTCCACAACTAAGAATGTGTGATAAAACGCAATGCATGCTACAAGTGTTGACTAACGGGTGCTATACGACAAAGAACAAAGCGTGCTTTAAAAACAGTAACAATCATCAGAAGATGCCAAAAAAATGGAGACAGATTAAGTGAATTTTCCCAAAAAATAAGAGACAGTTATTTTATTGAAAAACGTTAAAAAAAGGGCAAACATAAATGTTATTAACCGTTCGCGAATTGTTAAATGTTTGAATTATATAATTTAATTTATAAAATTTAAAAATTTAATTTTTTAAACAATAATTTTTAAAATTATATTCACAAAATAATTATAAGACTTTATTTTATTCTCTTATATATTTCCCTGCTAAATCCCCTCGACCAATTTGTAACTCCCTGCTTTTTCACTTCATCGGGCGTAACATCTTCTTTCCCTTTCAATAAATTTATTTGCAAATTATGACAAGGAGATAGAAATCAATTGGATTGTCGTAGTTCTATAATACATTTGTCAAAAGTCTTGAACCCATACAATTGAAGGAGACTGATTTTTTAATTAAATTCCAATTGAAAAGATATAATGATTTAACTTTTGCGGAAATTATTTTCCAATAAGAACAGATGATGAATCTTTACCTTCTGACCATTCTTAGTAGCAATTTTAATCTCGTAACATCTTCAAACAAACTTTTTTATTAATGAATTAACAAGTAGGGGCTTTTTGCAATGCACCTTTTTGTACTTGGATTCTATCCAAAACTAAATAAAAGCATCCTTTCAAATCACTCATCACACTATTTATACTTGAACAATGATTCCCACTCCTTTTATTTTAACGTACAAACAGATTTGCTCTTATATTTATATTTAAGGCTAAGTCACATTAAATTTTCCGTTGTCTCTATTTCTTGTCTTGCAAGTCTCTTTCCTTTTTCTTTATTCAAGAAACTTAAACACAAATCAAGCCAATCTTAACAGAACAAAGATATAGAAGTCTGTCATTAATTTAACACTACTTTAAGGGATATTAATGTACTTCCCTTTTTATTTTAATAGTTTTCAAGGTACATGTTATCCTAGGATACACTTGATTAGATTGCATAATAAAAACACACACACACACACAGACACACAGAAGAAAATATATGCTTTCTGTCATATTTCCATCTATATTGGACACGGCTTGATCATTTCAAATAGTAAAGTATAGAGGACATTAGAAAAACTAAGAAGACATATAATGGGCTTTATTTTTAGTATGCAACAATTAAAGGGTGAGATTCAATTGAAGTCAAAAGCATCAATCAAGAATTGAAAATTCAGAGTTTCAGACAATGCTCGACCTTTGTGTGAGAAAGATCAAAATCTTCTCAACGTACACTTCTGCTGAGATATGGGGCCAAGGAGCAAAACAATCAAACAATATCATGCATCCATCATGTTCCATTTACGTTTTAAGAGTTCTTGTTACATATTATATATATATATATATATATATATATATATCTACAATTCTATTATTTTTATGAATAAAATTTTATAAAATTCTCATTTAAAAAATTTAAACTATTAAATTTATTAAATTTTAAAGTTTAAATTGTAAATCCAACAAATCTTAATTATATTTAATTTTATGAGTGTTTTGTCCTACATCTATACATGGGACAAAGCTTTCTCATATATCAGTAATAATCTATTCTAATTTAAAATAATTATTATAACATTTTTTATTTAATAGTTTAACTTTAACTTTATCAATTTTTTGAAAGAATTATATATGAATATTATCTATCAACACCACAACAAAGTGAACTTAAACAAAATGTCAGCTTGGTAATTTAGCTCTCTATCTAGTTCTACTTACTTTTATTTAGTTTTGGATAGAATCCAAGTACAAGAGGTTTAAACTTACTTTTTCCAAACTAATTAAGGCTCGCTTTCAACATCTGTTCAGTTCCAAACACTCGAAGACGAAGAATACCAGAGATCCATATAGAAAGAAAGGTCACTCAAAGAACTCTGTCCTTCAGTGGAGGGGTTTTCCTCCACCAGTTTTGTCCTCAATGTGGGTTCTTCGTCCCCAAGGTCCATCATGGTGAGCTTCCTCTTTTCTTCACTTAAAGAGAATGCCTCTTTCCCCTTATCGCCTCCAATATCATCCAACAAAAAATTTGCCACCACTCTGTCCACTTTTCCGGCTGCGATGCGTTAGCAATTGGTGGTTGTGTATTGCACTCTCCTGCTTCCTTCTCATTTAGAGTAATAGGTTTCGTGGTGAACTCTCTTACATAACTCTCTTTTGCCAAAACAGGTTGTGTAGGAGTAGGACACCCTTTTTCACCATACTCATTTGTAAACAGAGACTTCCTTGTCAGCCATGTCGAATTTTTGGAAAAGCTTTTAGGTCTTGGCTTTATCACTGTATGAGCTATGACAGGTTGGTCGTGTTTTTCTTTCTTGTGCCCCTTGCTGGAGCAGCCTATCTTTTTCCTCAAGCAGGAGTGCCAGTAGTTTTTTACATCGTTAGCTGTCCTTCCAGGAAGTCTTGCAGCAATCATCGACCATCTAATTATGTTTGACCATGAACAATAAGTTGTTCTAATGGCAATAACGAACATAATCTAATTGATTGATAATTAAGATACATAACGTACGTACCTATTGCCCAGGAGTTTGTGGAACCTTAGTATCATATCAGCTTCATCATTAGAGAAGCGTGCTCTGTTGATATTAGGGTTTAAATGATTCAGCCGCCTTAATCTACAGCTCTTTCGGCACCTATTCAACCCTAGATTAACCAACAAATTATAATTATGACATTTTCGAATATATGTGATCAAGATCAAGATCAATGCTCATTACCTGCCCTTTGAGGAACGAGATGCCATTTTCCCTCTCCATATTTTCGAATGCATGCTCTCAGAAGGTTATCTTCCTCTGTAGTCCATGCACCTTTTCTTACCCCTAAGAATAACCCCTCCATGATGAATTCCCAGCTAGCTAGCTGTATGCTTATATGCTTATAGCTTTGTCCATAATTAAATTATTCAACCCCTTACGTATAACTACAGATCTAAACATAAAGGATGACCTCCCAAATAATATACATGTATAAGATCTCTGCGCTAGCTACCTGCACCTAACTCAAGTGGTTGGGGTCAGTGAGGTTTAGTAACATAGGGCCCTGTCTGTCATTATTCCTATAAATTTATTTTTACTTAATTTTTAAAATATATAATTTAAATTATTAAATTTATTAAATTTTATTTATAAAACTTGACTGTTTTAATGGCTAAAGTATTCTTTGTGAGTATTGTATGAAAATTATTAAGTGAGAATAGTCTTTCCATAACGCGCTCCCATGCATGAATAATAAGAAGAGAACAAGGAAAAAGGAAGCTATTAAAATATTCAAGAGGTGAAATTGCTATGAACGTGTGTGTATGCTGAAAGCTTGGAAAATGTTTCACCCTCTATTAATGCGTGTAGAGACAAGAACAGAGGTTGCCCATAATTGCAAGAAGATGTAAAGTACAAATGCGTGTGAGGAGGGAATTGCCATGCATCCAATGCGTAGTTCTTGATATGGTTTCTCAACCATGGACAGAGTATAAGTCACATTGTTAAGATAAAAAAAAAAAAAAAATTTGGGCACCAAATTCAGCATGCATGAACATTAAGCATCGAGGAATATCTAGAAGAAAAGTACCAAAATTAATTTCTAATGCTTGCTAGAAAGGATTTTCAGGCTAATGTTTCTTAAATAATCTTATTGAGGTTTAATAAAACATAAATATGAGGCTGCACCAATCAAAGGCCATATATACACTATAATTTAAATAAAAAATGATTGGTGTTATTGGGTTAGGTTTATGTTTAATGGGTTAACTTCTTTTTCATTAGTACCAAAACCATCAATTAATTAATTTCAACATAGAATTAAATTTGCATTTGTAAGATTAGATAGTATTTGAAGTAATTCAAAACAAATAAAAGTATTTTTTTTTATTTCTCCAATAATATTCCTTTATTTTTTGGGTAAGAGACTAATTTACTTCAAAACTGAAGTTGTTTAGCAATAAATTCTTCCCAATAAAGACAACTTCAAACTCAAACATATATTAGAAAACTGCTTCAAAATCTTTGAGACTTAGCCAACTTCAATTGCACTAACAGTTGGTAAACATATAAAGTTTTGAAGTACTCTCATTTTGGTTTGGGTCAGTATAATGAATGACTTGAATGGAGAAAAATAAAATGAATAAAATGAAATATATGAAGAAAAAAGAGGTGGTTGACACGTGACTACTTGCATAGCCTTACTGGCGGGTGTGCATGCATACTTAAATGGATAAGACTTTGTTTACGGCCCCTACCAGCTGTTGGTGAATAATTGGCATGAATTTATGGCTTGGAAAGGCTAAGTACCACGAAATGTTTGGCACAAAAAATGATCAACTGAATTTGGTACCACATGGAATGGTTTTTATATCGCTTACATTAATCCAATATTTTCTAATAATTGCCATTCTGGATTCAATGCGATCTAGGGTTTCTAAAATATGGAAATAATGGTATATAGTTGTGCACGGGAGAGGGTGAAATTTGTTAATTGAGTGGAATTTTAATGGCGTTTTTGTGTGGAAAAAATTTTTATGGGATGAGTTATTTCTCCATTAGTGTAAGTATGGTTTAAATTTATGGGAGAAAATTAAGAAAATAATTTATTGCTATGAACATATATACAATATTCTGAAATATACTTTAGTATTATATTGTAGGGGTGTACAAAATCGACCTAAACCAATTAGCCAAAACCAATCCAATCCAAACTGATAAAAAAATTACCCAAAACTGACTTTAATTCAGGTTTAATTGGTTTAAAATTTGATTTTCATTTTCAGTTCACTTCAATTTTTAGTCTGAGAAATTTTGTTTGAGCCAAATATATATATATGTTATACAATACTTTGTATAAGAGATATATGCAACTTAGTGGCAAGTAATTTTACCCATCTCTAGAGTTGTGAATTCGAATCTTAATAGATTACCCACTCCCCATTTTGTTCTCTCCCATTTCTCTCTCAACCCACATCCCAACATTCTTCCCACTCCCTACCTACTCTCTTAAATGCCAGATTCTCTTCTCTCTTCCGCTTCTCCCTCCCTTCTCTCTCCCATTTCTCCCTTTCTCCTCCCTATTTCTATTTCTGGGTTTCTACAAACTGCTAGTATTTTTGCTAGGAATGGCAATGGGGTAGGAAATGGTCTCTCACTCCTTAACCTTGAGGGGAAACTTTTTTCCATCCCCGCCCTGAAGTTTAAGGGTAGGGAGAATTTTTCCCTTGAAATTTCAAAATCTTTTAAATAAAAATATTATAAAATGAATAATTTATGATTATTTATTTATATATTATATATGTAATGACTCCCCATTTAAAGTTTAACTAATTAATAAAATAAGGGACATTTTAGTATTTTTACAATTTCGAGGTGTGGACTATGGTCTCTGACCCCATCCATCAAATCTCAATGGGGAAACTTTTTTCTCTATCTCAGCCAAAGTCAGTGAATCTTCACAAATCCCTGTGTCAACCAAGGACAATTGCCATCCCTAATTTTTGCTATTTCTCTCCCATTCTTCCCTCTCTCCCTATTTTTATTTTTTTCCACCGTGTTGCCTTTCCCCCTCCCCCACCATTGTTTTGTGGTACTCACAGGGGAACCAAACTGCCCAAACTAAACTAGCAACGATTTGGGTTAGTTCGATGGAGCATAACACAATCGATTAAGTTTCCTACAATTTTTTAAGGTTTTGTTCAGTTTGGTTTTCTATTCAAAACTGACCAAATTGAATCATTGAACACCCTTATCATATTGGGTGGGACTAATTTTTTAAGGTTTTCCCTATTTTTACAATTTCAGGGATCCTCTCGCAAGGTATGGCCTATGGTCTCTGACCCCATCCATGAAATCTCAATGGAGAAATTTTTTTCTCCATTCCCACCCTATGGGGAAAAATCTCTCCTCGATCCTCGCCCAAAGTCAGTAAATTCCTACAAATCCCTGGTCAACCAAGGACAATTGCCATCCCTAATTTTGCTATTTCTCTCCCATTTCTTCCTCTCTCCTTATTTTTATTTTTTTCCACCGTGTTGCCTCTTCCCCTTCCCCGCCATTGTTTTGTTGTACTCACAAGGGAACCAAATTGTCCAAACTAAACTAGCAACGATTTAGGTTAGTTCGATGGAGCATAATACAATTGGTAGAGTTTCCTACAATTTTTTAAGGTTCTATTCAATTTGGTTTTCTGTTCAAAATTGATCAAATTGAATCGTTGAACACCTCTTATCATATTGGCTGGGACTAAGATATATACCTTTACTATTTGGTAAGGGTATTGATATTTAAGGTGATGTGATTTATTTTGAAGCCTCCCATTTCAAAAGTGAAATAATAATCATTCAATTAAAAACTCGACTACTTGTTGAACTGATTTATGTAAATTAAGGAGAAAAGTGAATGAAAAAAGGGTATAATTATATGTCTGTCAAAATAAAAAGAGTAAAGTGAAAAAAATAGGACATAAGAATACGTGTTAAATTAGAGAAAAATGAAAAGGACATGAGAATACATGTAAAGACAAAATATAAGAATGTGTGTCAAACGAATCATTCTAAATATTAGGTTAATACATGCCACATGTCATAATTTTATTAGTTAAATTTATGAATACTGATATCTAAAACTGAATATAAACATTATAATGTGACTCAATTATATTTGAGGGTACCATAACTATATCTATTTATTTTTCATGATAGCAAAATTTTCTATCGTTTCTCCTATAAATATTGAGTATTTTTTGAGTTATGTCTATTTTTTATGCCTTTGCTTAAAATATATATGTCAATTGAAAAATTGGCATAACTTGAGATGAAAGTGGTTATCCCTATAAACTGTGTATGGCATCAAAGTTTGAAAGAGACTACTACGAATCACATAATATACTAAGAGAGAAACTATTGAGTACCGACTCCAATCAAATTATGACTTTTGGCTTTACCACTGATTGCTATGTGGCTCACATTTAATGCACATAATTAAAATTAAAACTACCTATTTCAATATGCACATTCACCCTGCTAATTGCATTTTAAACATGGGATGCCTCCATTTTAAATAATGACATGCTCCAATTTAGCTTGATTCCGGCTGGGCCAACTTTATGGCCCGTGTTAGCTACATTCTGCCGAAGCCCATATGGGAGCTAGGGCACCTTCCCACGATACCCATTCCGCTCCTAATCTCCGTATCCGTCCAGCAATCTCCATCCTCATGTAGCCGTGCTCAACTGCAAGGTTTGTTCTTCCTGTCATCGGTCTTCAATCGATCTTCCACCCACCTTATTCGTCGATTTTTTTTTTTTTTTTTGAAAATTTCCGATTGATTTTTGTGCAAAAATTCTATTGGCCTCTTCAAACTATCTGGGTTTGTCTGATATCGATTCGGTTTTTTTTTTTTTTTTTTCCCATTCGTTTGTCATGTGATTAAACTCTAATCCGATTACATGCATTATATGTACTCAGAACTATTTTCTTCTATGTAATATGATTTGAAATATTTTATTATCAGGCGATTGTTCATTACTTCAAATTCATTCAGCAAATGATAGTGTAACTTAATATATGTATGTTTAAAAACACTATAGGAGAACCTAAATTTATATTTATCATTTATACTTATTTTACCTGATAAGATCAGACCCATTATTTCCATTTAACAATTATTTTTATTATTATTTTATTAATCAAATGCCATTATTTCTCCACATTGTACGTCATGTTTGACTCATTGATTTGAGCTTGCTAACATTTTGTTGTTGATACAATTTATTTTTGGTGATGTAATATTGGCATAATAGAGACTAACTTATTTTCATAATGTTATCCATATAAGGAGATTGATATAAAAAAAATGATATAAAATATTATAACTCCAACTACCTTCAAGTTACTTTTCGATGACTTTCCAAACAATAAATAAAATATATTAAACAATAAATGGTTGCAACTTTTAGGACAAATTTGAATGTTTCTTTTGGTATGAATGAATGTCATATACGATTTAGAGAATATAATTATGCACATTTTTGTTGATTTTCATATACAACGGAATTTAAACAGTTTCTTTTAATGAGTATATTGGCTTTCATTGTATGGCTTTAATTTACTGTCAAAGAAGGAAACATTTGCATAATAAAATTGAATGATATTGTAATAATTTTGATTTATTATCATATCCAGTAATTAATTAATGTTGTGATATAATAATAAATCAAAATCACTTATCAGTTATGATTTATTGTAATTTCTCAACATTTTAAGCACATTTACCTAAAATTATATCAATACATATGCTGCAATTAATTTCCACGCATAATTTTATACACTTATAATAACCTCTTTAATTTTTCCTAAAATCTTATACAAATTAATTATTGAATATAATTCATCACACTTATTACTAAGAACTTTAAATTTAAAACTTTTTTCTTTTTAGTTTTGTCTCACTACAGTATTATTCTATTGTGTATGATCTACATCAGATTTGTTGGGATAGACTTTCCAAATTATCACATAATTAATTGAATTTTAGTTGACAATCCTATTTGAATAAATAGTCACATATTCAATCAATTATCAAATTCTCACAACCCCAGTCTAAGTTATAATTACACAAGCAGGGTGTAATTGGGGGATGGGAGTTTTAAGAAAGAAAAGAGAGAAAGAAATTTTAAAGAGAGAAAGAGAGAGATAAATTTTAAAGAGAAAAAGAGAGTAAAATTTTTTAGGAGGAAAAGCGAAATTTTAGGTAAAAAAGTGAGACTTTAATTTATCAAAAAGTTTGAAAGAAAAAAAGTATAATAAAAAGAAACACTAATAAATATTTATTTTTATTCAAATTTAATATATAATTAAGTAATTTGTAAACCTTTTATCTATAACATATGTAGTTTTAATTAAAACATATATTTGAAAAATATATTTAAATTACATAATAAAATAAAATCATATATAAAACATATGTACTAAAAATTAGTAGACTAAGAAATAAAGTTAACTAAACCATGCGTCACTTCAAGTTGTCATGGACAAAGCCAAGAATCATTATATTTATTTGCGTACTGTGTACTATACGTCAAGTACAAGATGATGCATGTTTAATAATTTTGTTGCATGACTGGATTTAGTTCAATTTTGTTACAAGGCCTTCTCGCCCTGCGCCCTTTAGGGTTGAACTTCTTGCTAATATGCACGAGCATTTAAAGTGTGATCCGCAGCTGTCAAACACGAATGGCTCCTCAACATGATTTCAAGCCCAACTTTAGGGTTAGACAGCCCAACAAAAGCCACAGAATGGGGGCTGCCGCTGGCTTCAAAGTGTCCCACGTGTTGGCCGGGTTTTCATATTCAACTTTAAATAAAGATAAATATAAAATAAAAATAAAAAGTAATTAAAATTTTCTTAAAAAATTTGATTTTATTCTATAAATTTATTAAATTTATAATTTAATTTATAAAATTTAATGAATTTAATAATTAAAATTTTTAAGTAAAAATTTTATTTCAAAGTTTGGCAACCCACTCACTTTAACTTTTGAAGAGGGCCTGGCCGCAAAAAGGCTTCCGTCCGTCAGGTCCAAATGAAGTCTTTTCACTGAGGTTAAAAAGACAGAAAAAGGAACTTTTATTAGGCCTAAGAAAAACATTGGCCCTTCCATGGCGATGTGTTTCGAAAATACGATGCCCCACAAAGAATCCAAACTGGAAACAGATCGAACTACTCAAACGCTTTTGTATAATTTTTGAAGGATTCCAAATTTTACCAAAGTCACCAAAATTAGAAGAATTTTCAAAGTGAGAGATCCATTTCCGACTTGTATAGCACTTTAGATTTTAATGCTCTTCTGGATTTACTATTCCTGAAATTCTATTGAAAAGTATTCATTGCCCAGGTCAGTTCAGTCTTCAATGTTCAAACTACTAAGAAGAGCTAGAACAATATTTCAGTTGTTTTGGTCTTAAAAAGAATGAGAAATAAAATGTAAATAAGTATAAGTTAAAAAATATATTGTAAGAATATGCTGCAAAAGACTTAGACCAGTTACGTCATAGAATCTCCATTAGGAGAGGACCAAGCTTGGTGAAAAATAAGAGCTTACAGACATGGAAGCATGATTATGCACAATTAACTAGCAACCTATTGACCTTGCAGTACTTCCTCTCATCTCTTGATGTTCTTGCGTTTTATCCCCACCATTCCTCCATATCTAAATATTCGTAAGGTCTTGTAAAAAAAAAAAAAAAGTTCTATAATACAGGAGAAAAATTGTTCTTACATAAAAATAAAAATAAAATACTCACAAACACTAATATAAACTATTTGGTCTACTAAATTTTATATCTGATAGTTTAATTTATAAAATTTTAATAAATTTAATAATTTATATTCTTTCAAATAAGATTTTTATGACTTGTAAGTTATAAGAATGAAGAAACTGATAAAAAAATTATTATTGTATAACTTATCCCTGTTCCAATTAGATCAAAGCGCTTGTTATTTCTGCAATGAGAGGCGACAATTATTCTTACCACATTTCAAAACTTGATGAGAAGCAACGTTTACTACTGAAACCTGCACCAGAATATTATTACTGCCAGAGCACTTCAAGTAATATCATTCATAATACTCACCAAAACATTTGACAGACTCGCTAACTTGGTGCACAATATATTACAATTTAACTACAAAGCATAAGGCCAACACATTTTACATAAAATGATAAACATGCGAATAATGTTATTTGTACATGAATGCATTACACAATGTTTATACAATACATAAATAGTGACTTTGCTACAATACACTAATAAAGATTGGTCTCTATTTATAGCTTATGCAGTCATTGTATGATGCTTTAACATGTAAGTAGCATTATTCTAAACATACAACTAAAGTCTGCATTACAACAGGGTAAACAAAATTTCCCATTCTCTTCAGCCTTCGCTCACAATGAGGCTGATGCAAGCTTATGAGGCTGCAAATCTTGTCTGCACAAAGGAAGAGAAGCAGATGTGATCTACAGACCCCTGGAACCAGGAATGTCAATCCAATGCAACTGAAGCTCCACTTCCCCAGATTCCACATTTCTTAGTCTCAGAAACAATTTTTGGATAACTTCGCCGTCTTTCCAGACAATTTGGCTCTCCTCAGCAAGGCAATTTTGTCGGCTAGGTTGCACTCTTGTAACTATGGTATCATTAGGGAGACCTCCCAAACGCATCCTTACAGCTTCAAGAAACGGACCAATGTCAAACTCGGCATCCCCCATTTTGTCATCCAAACTAAATGTGTCCTTGTCATACACAAACTGCAATTACAAGACATTGAAGCATGTCGTTGCCAAAATTCAGTTCACAGAACCAGAGTAGCAAAGCAATTCATTAGTTCAGCAAACACTGCTTATGTTAGTGTTCATAATCCCCTCAATTTTAAATATTGATGCAAAGATACACATGATTCATTGACAAACCAATTGAAGTTTCTCCAAATATAAAATTTTAATACTGATCATATAAAAAAAGCGCAACAAGTGTAAACCTAAGCAATAACTTAACTCATGTAACTTTTTTTTTTTTGGTAATTAAGGAGCCATGATGGCTTTAAGAGGGAAGTGGGTAGATAAGATTTGAACCCATGACTGGGTGTAGGAAAGGATATCATTATGTCATATGAGCTATGGCTCATTGGCTTAACTCATGTAACTTTTATACAATATGAAGCTCGGAAACTTTATTTTGAGCAATGTTCTCAGTCCCCTATTGGGTATATTTCAGTAGGCATTTCAGATATCAAACTCGCATGAAAGTTACATGAAAGTTTTATTACAAAACTGATGTACCCACCCTTACCAAATTGAATATGCATCAACAACATATTTAATATAGATTGCAAATTTGCAAATGCTACTTTGATTTTGTTTCTGCACTTTATTTTACTTCTGTACAATAGCAGTAAAATACTCAATGGCGCAAGAACGGCTACTTACAAGTTGGACAGGAAGACGGGGATCTGAAACGGATAAGGTCAAATCATCGTTCCACTCAGGATTAGTACTCTTGTTCACCACCCGAGTTTTTACCTTCTGCAGATGTACCAAATAAAGATATTATATAAGGGCTTCACCCTCGTCTGATTTAAATTTCAGCTAATATAATCTGATACAATGGAAAACCATATTGTTAAGTAACACTGTATGCTAATCTCTTTATACATCAAAATGATTAAGGATGGGGACAGAACTTAAAACTGTAACGTTCTTGTTTTATACTGGAAAATACTGTTACTAAGCAGAAAACAGTTACCATTTCTATGGTTGAAAGTAGCTGAAATTGTTCAAATTACAACAATTAAAGATCCAAAAGCATTTATGTACATGAAGAATGGAGAAGGAAACAGATCTTCCGTAACTGATCGAGTCAATATTATCCAGTAAAGTGAACAATAGAAATACTATTCTGATAATCGATCAAACTAAAATAAAAGAAAGAGACCCAAAAATTGGTTAAGACCAAAGACAGTAATTTGCAGAGAATTTAACCCAGAAATGGAGTCAACAAGCTCTGTTCTGGAGATTTTTCACACAAAGACGGAAGCTTTAACAAAAGACCCACATGCCCAGAAAGCATCCAAACGAATAAGCATGCGGTAAAGAGCCACAATCATGCAACAAAAAGGAAACGCAAGCAAATCACAGAGGTGAAAGTGAGAGTTTACCTGCTTGCCCAGTTTGATGACAACATAAGGGTCGCTGCTAATTACATCTCTGATAGCGAGATTCACCCCTCTGTGGACACGAACTCGGAGCAGACCCATCAAGTTCTCCATTGATAAAAGTTGGGTGACGGGAAATTGGAAGCGCCAGAAACAGGAAATGATCACAGTTTGCGGGGGATCTCAGACGCAGACTCTAAAAGCACCCGCTAAAAGTTTATCAGTGGGTCAAATCTTGATAAGGTGCCGACATTTATACACATTAGTCAACAAAAGAAAAGATGTCAACAAAAGAAAAGATGAAGTCTTCTTACAAATTATAATTTAATGCTCCAAAAGTTTGATAATAAATATTTGGTTAAATTATTTCGATAGATTAATTTTTAATTAAATTTTTATAATTTAAAATTAAATAAATAATTTTTTATAATTTTTATTATTTATATCTTATCAAAATATTTATTATAAAAATTTTAATAAATATTTAACTAAGTTATTATAATCTAATATAATAATATTAAAATTTTTATAAAAATTATAAGAATTTATTCATAATTAATCATATAAATATTTTTATAAAATGTTATAATCAAAAGTCACAAAGACTATCACCTAAAAAAAATAACAAACACTTAAAATATAAATAATAACAATTATAAAAATTTAATTATATAATTTTAAATTATAAAAATTTAATTAAAATTTAAATTTAATTATAAGTTCATATAAAATAATTTAACTTAAATATTTTAAAGAAGACTCACACGGACAGGAAACTGTTTCTGTATTTTTCGACTGGCTTTTGCAAGGTCCCGTTTTTGTATTTAATTTTTGCAACGAGTCATGTTAAGGTAATAATCACTTGAAAAAGCTCACTTCTGCAACAAAAATTTAAGAGAAATGCTTGTTGCATATTTGATTGTGTATAATTAATAAATTTAAGTCGCAAAAAAGTTTGTTTAAATTTTGTTTTCGATAAATTTACTATTATGTAAATTTTAACTATAAAAAAGCTCATGACAGGCGACGTATTTTTTTAGCCTATCCTTTTCTTTTATTTTTTATTTGCTCTGAAAAGGACAAAAAAAGAAGGATTTGAAATTTGAAACCTATTCTTAATCAAGACAACCACGATTCTTTAGAATTGTTGGGACTATGCACGAGATTATGGAAGTGGTATTTAAAGAATATCTAGTCATATTAGCATAAAAAAAAGAATATCTAGTCATATCATATACATACATATATATATATATATATATATATTAGCAAACTAATGTTTTCAATCTCCAAGCCTCTCTTTTTTCCTTAAGGTAGATGATGGCTTATATTATGACAAAGAAGAATGAAAAGAGTTCTTAAAGCTGTCAATGTCTCGAATGCAATTTGCCATGTTCTCCAAATGAGTGACAGCTACCTAATTATCCAAGAGGCAGGCTGCATGTATTATTGTTGTTATGGAATTTTTGGTTTAAGTCACTATCCTACCACAGTATATGTGTGTGTCTATATATATATATATATATATATATATATATATATATATATATATATATATATAATAGACGAAAGTACACTACCATGTGCAGCAAAATATATATATATATATATATATATAATGGACGAAAGTACACTACCATGTGCAGCAATTTTTCCTCACATATCATAAATTATATAGCTCATGGAGTATGAGCCATGGAAGTTGGGACTTATATATCAATAAAAGGAGTTATGATATTTTTATACCTATTTATTTGCAACATATATAATTTTATTTGAATAAGTATATTTAATAAAAATAATTATGTTTACTTCTTTCTTTTGGTTTTTTTATAGGTAAAATTATGTACAGATTATAAATTAATATTATGGACATTTTTTGTTTATCTTGACAGAATATACCAGCACTTAGTGGGTGCTCGAGTTTGTTTTTATAATATTTTAATTTCACATTTTAATGATAAATGTTAAATTCTTTCAATTATCTCCTCAAATTATGTATAATTATACCTTTGCATACTTTGTACGATACTCACAAATGAATAAAACCAAGCTTTATAAATTTGAAATTCTTACAAACAAAATAATGTTTCTGTTTAAACTGAAAAAGATATTTGCAAAAAAAAGAAAAAAAATTTTTAGGATAGGGATTCAATTTTTTTAATAAGAACTCACGAATTTATATATCAATGACTCCCATTATTATTTTGAGAGTTTTTTTTAAATTATATATTTATATTTAAAACTTTAGATATATATAATAAGTGATTTGTTATTTTTTTAAAAATATTTAATTTCATATAAATCTTTGCAGATAAAAAATTATATTTTTTATTATTAAAAAATGAATTATCTAACGTGTCGTGAAGAAAGATATTTTGTCTCTCCTTCATAAGACGAGAATTTATGTTTTTTTAATCATTTTTTTAAAAATTATTACATAAGTTACAATATTACGAGAATAAGACAAATTACATTCCTCCACATCATGTCAAAAGATTCTCTTTTCTCTATCCAAATCTTAAACGGTCATATCATCAAAAATAAATATTTACCAAATATTTTTCTAGATCTTATGAATTAAAGTTGAGCGTTAAACAAATTGCGCGAGTTCAATTGCATCGTCCTTCTCTGGAGAGTTGTCCAAGAGTTTATTTAGACAAAGTATGTAAAATGACTTTTATGAAAATGTATTTTAAAATAAACAATTTTGAGGGAATGAGTTTGTAGTTTGGAAATCATTTTCCAAACATGTAAAACAATCCTAGCAATTCTAATCCACACAACCTTACTTATCTAGGTTACCCCTACTTAATTTTCACATGTTGGTAAGATAATGAAATGATGTTAAAAAGAAAGTCAGGAAGAGAACCGAAAAAAATATATTAATTTATAAAATTAGATTTATTAATATTTGATGAAATTTAATTGAGATATTAAATTTATCATATCATATAATTTATATTATGATATTTAATTAATTTAATAATTTAAATTTATTTAATAAAATTTAATTTATAAAATTAGAGGAAGTGAAAAAGAAATATTGTTGTTTATGCAATTAAAATCATATAATTCTATTATTTTAAAGTGAATATGTCGGCAGCCATTGGTGAAATTAGAGGGTGAAGCCAGTGTCTTGACAGCTACTCGAGGATTGTTCAAATATCTAAGACAATAAAACATAACAAAAAGAAATTAATATAAATATTTTTTCTTACATATTTTACTTTTTGGCCAAGACTTTAATAGATTTTTTTTTTTTTGGAATACAAAGAAGAACAAAAGAACTTGCACTCTATACTCCAATGATAATGCACCGCCACCAAATCCCTTAGTACTACTAAACTGTAACCATTATGTGATGACAGGATGAATTGCAATCCCAAATGGTGCGAATGACCATGATTGGCAAGCCAATCTGCAACACTCTTTCCTTCCCTACAGATATGAGAGAAATTGACATCCCAATCTCGATGCATAAGTTCTCTGATATGCTCCGCGATAGTAACATAAGGGTGGTTCCCGTAACATCCTTTCAAAATGATATTGGCAACGAGGAGAGAATCCCCTTCAACTAAAAGTTTCTTGAGCGTGTGGTGCCAAACTATCTCTAAACCAACAAGACGCCCCATAACTCAGCCAAGAGAGTACTCCCACTTCCCAAATCCTGCATGAGTCGGATTGTCTAGGAACCTGCAAAATCTCTAATGGCTCCACCACACCCTACATGGATCCCGCCATTGAAGCTAAACCCATCTATATTAAGCTTGTACCTATCCCTTGGAGGAAACGTCCAAGCAATCAGAAACTCTCAAAGAATTCGCACCTTCTTGCGGCTCCTCATGGGGGGAATCTTCTTGCTGATGCTAGGAGAGTTAAGCGTCACTTAACTGATATAGGGAATTGCCCCATATGTAACTCTATTATTGAAGAATTTTGCTGCGATACGTGATTGTCCAGTTCCAATTTCCCTCCTCACTTATATAATGGGCAACTGTTAGATCAAGGAGGGAATTAGGGATATTGTTTCGAACATGGGCAATTAATGGTTTAAAGCCTAAAACCCAATTATCAGTCCAGAAAAGAGTATCTTCCCCATTCCCAATGATGAGAGGAGTATCCGTTCTATCATTGCTCCAAGATCTTACAATACATTTCCACAAATTGGACAATGCTCGGGTGGGCACAATGTTGGGAACAAGGCTATCTCTAGTGTTATATTTGCTACAAACTCAATTTATAAAATTTTGTAAAAAATATTTACCAATGGATATCTGCCAATAAATCCTTAAAATAAACGTTTTTGTTACAATATGATTAAATAATGAAAAAAAAAAGAATTATTGACAAATTTACCTTTTTAGAGAATCTTGTAAAAGTAGAGATTCTTTGCATGAATAAATATTTTTTATTTAATGACATTTTTATTAATAGATTTATTCATGAATAAGTCTCTTGACCAGTCAAAATAATAAAAAATATAATTATTTTGTTATCAAATAGATTTATTAATGGATTTATCATCAATAAATCCGTCTAAAATATTTGTTGTATATTCATGAAAAAGTAAAAATTGAATTTCTCAAGAAATTGTCAAAATTTATCGATAAAATCTTATAGTTAAATTTTTTTATTATAATAATCGACACTAAATCTATCAATAAAATTGAATTTTATTGATAAATTTGAATCCATAATCCAATAATTTATAATAGTAGTGGACAAATTCAAAAACCTACCTCTTAATAGCTTACAAAAGTAGGTAACCCCTGGTACTTAAAGTGACTTTCTACTGCCTTTACATCTAACCATTACTAGACTGAATTCTTATGGATAGTGGACACATTTTAGCTAAAAGAAATCTTCGATTTATCCAAATTTATGAATTGGCCTAAAGTTTCCTAGTTGGACCCTTTGAACTCAGCTAACTTCAATTTCAGTGACTTTTGTGAATAAGATATGATCACCAATGAAGAAATAAATGTGAAATAGATGGAGCTGTCCTAGCAACCTTAATGCTATATCTCTTTATTTTGATAAACAAAGTATTTTTTTAATTATCAAGATAATTTAATCCTTTTTAATTTTAATATATCTTTTTTAAAGGACAATTATTTAAAATAGAGAATACTATAGTATTATTATCTTTTGTTGCCATAAAATAGAAGAAAGCGAATACATAAGATTTTATAATTATCGGATATCACAAAAATTATAATGATCATTTTTATTTTGTATAGAGAACATTAGTGACATGTTTTATTAAGAATATTCTTTCTATTATTATAAATTAAACTCATAAAAATTATATTAAAAATTTTATATCATTAAATTCTATAATCTAATTAAATTATAAAACTCACTAAATTTAAACATCTATGTCTATTTTTATGAATATTTTTGTGAGTAACTTGTTAATTCTTGTCATTGGTTTATAATATTCCTATTAAAATTATAGATTTTCTTTCTTTTTAAAGTAAATTACACTCCACCATCTTGAGGTTTCTTCAAATGACATTAAGTTTTATTTTTGTTCAAAACATACGCTCTACTCTTATTTGACCATGTTGACTAACTTCTATCCAAAAATCTTAATAAAATATTTCTTTTTAAATAATTTGATATAATTCTTACATATATTTTTTAAAATTGAAATTGAATAATGAGAAAATTAATTATAAAAATCAGATGCAACTAAATACTAAAAGATCATAAAAATTTTATTACAAAGCACTAATTAAAAGATTATGAATTTAATATTTTTCATTAATTAAATAATTAATTAATTTAGGGACAAAGTTCATAAGCTCTAAAATTTAAAACACTAAATATTAAAATTTAAAGCCTTAAACTCAAAAACCTAAATCTCAACCCTAAGCTCTAAATATGACATGGCACTAAACACTAAATTCTAACATCCTAAATACTAAACCTCAAATATAAAACTTTAAAATCCTAAAATAAAAAATATTAAACCTTGAATATGATGTAATCTTACCTATATATCTCAATCTCAAAACTATAAATCCAAAATAAAAGATCTAAACAAAATTTAAATCTTAAATTCTAAACTATAAAACTGTTAATCCTAAATATTTAAACTTTATATAGTTTAGTATTTTAGATTTTACAATTTTATGACTTTGGGTTTTAGATTTTAGTATTTATGGCTTAATGTCAATGTCATGTTTACAATTAAGAATTTTAGGGTTTAAAAGCTTAGGATTCAGGGTTTGAGGTGTAGGATTTAAGAGTATTTATTTTAAAGTTTAGGGTTTAATGTACTATTACTCTTAAGATTTTAAGATTTATATGTTTATTGCTTCAGTTTAACATTTTAGAGTTTAAGGTATTAAGGTTTTAGTATATAGGTTTAGGATGTATTGTTTTAGATTTTAAGGTTTAATGTCATATTGTATATAGGATTTTAAAATCTATGATTTAAAATTTTATATTTTAGGATTATAAACTATGAATTTAACCTTAAATAAATTAAATAATTAATTAAATATATTAAATAGATGATTATTTAATTGCTCACATTATTAAAAAAAATTTAAATATTTTTTTAGCATGAATGTTAGTACGTGAGATTCTTATAATTAATTTTTTAAATTTTTAAACTTTACTTTTTATAAATATATAATAATATGTCAAATCACTTAAACAAAAATATTTTAATAAAATTGTTAGATGAAAATAAGTCAATATAATCAATTGGGATGGAGTGTAAGTTTTAAATAAAAATAGAGTTTAATATCATTTAAAGAAATTTTAACGAAATAAAGTATAATTTACTCTTCTTTTTAATAATTTTTTTATCGCAATACATAGGACATTGCCCATATATTATATCACATTTGGAAATACAAACCTCTCAAGTTTCAATCGAATGTTAAAAGCTAAGCCACAAGCTTTAGGAAAAAATTTTGAAGCTTTAGAAGGTATGCTTTCCACGGTGCACTCACTACATGCGCTGATTATCATTATCCCCATTAGCCGATTCGCTGGGCCCTCCACTTCTTCACATGGCTGCATTTTATTTTATGGTGTTGAAAACTCTTCGCCACCAAATGATTTTTGGCCGCGGAACCTCAAAAACTGAAGAGGTCGGCACTGTCTTGCTTCTGCTACTGTTGCAAGTTTCGATCACAATCATAACCACTAGAGAATTTGGAGCGGTAATCTTACAGCTCCTGCTACTCTATAACTGTATAAGTGCTGTAAGCGCTGGTTTACTAACCCAATTTCTTTTATTGCATTCAATTGCTTCACTGCCTATGATTACGAGTTTGCGTTTGCTTGCAATGTTGCATGATGATTCTTCAACTGCGTTGAAATTTGATGACTTTCATATTCTCCTTGGTGGGTGATTGAGCTTTTCACATGTTTAATTCTTAATGGAGCATGATACCCTTTCTGGGTTTTTCAGCAAAGTTGGCATCGTAAGCCTCAAAATATGCATTTGTTTCTTTTTTGGGGTACATTTAGTTTTCATTACAGCGATTCCTGTCTGTACTGAATTCTCCTTTCAAGTTAAAAAAATAAAAAGAAAAGAAAAAGCATGGATTTTTCTATTTTTCGTGGGAGAAGAGTCGTTTATTTGTTTGGCCCTTCCCTGACATGTTTGAATCATTTTGTTATTATTATGGAAGATTCAACATATCTGCTGGATTAGATTATGATTTTTTTCTACTACTCTCTTTGGCAGGGAAGAAGGCTTCTTTATAATGGAAATAAGTAAAGCAAGGCAAGCTTACACACAATCTAATCGGTGCATTAACTATGAAGCATTGTCATTATTTTTTTCTGTCCCCTTGCAACGTCCCTCCCCTCTGCTTCCCCCTAATCTATGGAAATGAAAGTTTGAATTCTTTGCTAATAATACTCTTGACATCACGAATTTCTTAATGATTACTTCAAAAAAAAAAAAAATTAGAGTTTCAATTTGAAGGAGCAAGGCTTGCTTTTAGTGACATTTATGCATACATTTCCTTTTACAATTTCACATTTGACTTGTGATACTAATTATCATGATTCCCTTGCAATCTGTGTAGGTGTTGTCTGGAAACACGAGCATTGTTCTTTTCCAAATTTTCAAGAACATTAGGATGGGAAAACACTCAGAGAATTTCATGGAATGTGGCTGTTCAGAGTTCAAGGTCAGGCTATCAAAGATTGGCCTCCTCCTATCAAGCCTTAGTTGCAGTGTACCCGAGAAGGCCTTTATTCTGTAAAACACACTCTATGCCTACTAGTTTGGAGGAATCTGCATCAATACAATCTTCAGATGATTCCAACGAGGACGGAGATCAACCTACAGATACAGAAGAGGAGACTTTGGCACAACCACTTACCCATGAACAGGTAGTCTCCTTCATCTGCTTCACAGTTGTCTTATGCAATGCTCATGACTGTCAATTGGTTGCAGTGATTTTCTAAATTTCTTGTGCATCCAAAATTGAGGGAACATTTTTATTGTATATATGATTTTCTTATCCATGTTATTGCATCCTATTTTGAGTATGAAGCACTTTTTCCTTTTAGAGCATTAATATAGAAACTCTCACTTGTTGTTAAACCAACTTTTGTAGCCTACTTTTTATTGTGTCTCTGTACTCTTTTCTGCTAAAATAAACATCCAACTGGCCCTAGCCATAGTTGGAATTCCAATGGAGGTTTAGCATTCAATCCATGCCTTTACGGTGTTTTGTTTTTGTTCGATATTTTTCTTTCTTGCCTTTTAGAGGCTTATTGTGCAGCTTGAAGTTGGCCTTTCCTTACTAACCTTAAAATAGAGACTCATGCACTGGTATTCTATTCTGAATAATAAGCCGATGCTTTTTCGTTTGTTCATTTATTTTTCCCTTCCTAGGCTTTTATATTATTTGGAAAAGACCACCCCAGGGGGGGGGGGGGGTTAGGAGTTTGAAGTGGATTGTTTGTTGTATGATGAGAGGTTGGTCCATCTTTGGTTGTCTTAAATGACCACTTTGCATCACATTTAGTAATCTTAAATAGATAATTGGTGCATCTTTACCTTGCTCGTATCTGGGATTCAGAACAATAAACTGACTTGGGATTTATGCAAGGACAAAGAAAAGCTAGAAAGGCAACTCTATTCCAGAATATGAAGTGTATTCTGGGATGGATAATCTTTGGAAAGGTCTCCCACATTTGTTGTTCATTAGGTTGTCACTTTTATAAAATAAGGGAAATGAACCAGAAGGACTAATTTCTTCAAGGCCCAAAAGTTGATTATCTGTACTTTAAAGTGACTATATTTATAGAAACTGCTATTATGTAATTTGTCTCATTTTATTTTCTTCTTTTTAAAAAAAATTTGGGGGGTTGGAATGAGAGGGTTATGGAATTGTTGACTCATGCTTATCTTGGTAAGCTTCCATGCAATATTCTGTTATAATATTTGTGTCATTTCAAGAAGTGTGTCTTGAATTTGATGTGGTGAACTTGCACATTCAGTGAAGTAAGCTGGATTCAGTTACTTGCACTAATTTTATCTCACATTGTAAATGAGCACTTACTACACCTTTTCCCAGGGTAATCTCACTTCACAATGACATTGTTTCTGTGTCTGCAACTTGGATTAATGTATCTTAGATGTTTTATTACAGATAACAGCACTGCTTGCTGATACTGAGAGAGCAAAGCTCACAAGAAAGCTTAGTGAAGCCAACCAGCAAAACAGGTTCTTAAAACGGCAGGTTTGAGCGTATATATTCTAAAGATCTTTTGCATTACTATTAATTTGAGATCTGGGTGAAGTTTCGTCTATATTCAAATTCTGGCGAGTTTATGCTAATGCCTTATAAGGCTGAGTTGGATCACAATCTTGTAAAATAATGGATGAATCTGGTTTGAGTATTGTTAGTTATGAACCAAACTAGACAGACAAATATTTAAGGAGAAAAACACATCAGATGTCTATACTAGACCCATGGAAGTGGTTAGATCAGTGCAAACTAATTTGGATGTAGCGTCTGATTAAGTATGATCATGATGTCGATAAAATAAGGTAATGATTTGTGGTCATATTGTTGGTAGAAGCCAATGGGTTAGCATCAAAACAGGATAAAAATGATTGACATGGCTTTTGGAAGGTACATCTGTACATCCAAGTGCCCAAAAAAAGTGAATTCCGTAAGCTCTTTTGCCTTGGACTTTCTTCACAATTACATGCATAGTCTGGACACATGAAGGAATAATGTTGAAATAACCCGACTTATTGATCCTAGTGGAAGTCAGATTAATGACTGACACATGGACTTTTAAACGGTGAAAGTAAAATTCCCCATGAAGTGTATTGGGAATAGAGTTGGTTGTCTGATGTAATTTCTAGTTTTATAACTGTGCTTCTCTGCATCAGGTAATCAACTGCAGTTGTAGTGTCTTTTATTAGAGCTAATTATGCATTCCAATTTTACCGTCTTATTTTATTTCTTTCTTTATTTTTTTATTGGGAAGTGCAGAATTGTTACCCTTCCCTTGGAAGGGGGAATTATTCTGAGCTCAGAAGTTATGCTACTTCCTAATTATATTTCGAAGCACTTTTTTGCGGGATGTAATCAGAGGATGTAATAAGGATAACGGCAAAGACCCTAGCTCTGACATGCTGTATTGATCGCTTCTTTTCTACAGTTGCATATAAAGGAGGAAGCATTGGTAAACTTTAAAAGTGAGCTGGCTGTCATGGAGCATGAAGTTCAGGTTAAAATTAATTGTAACTAATTTTTTCCTTTTTATGCTACCCATCATTTTTTTTCCTGGTTTGTTGCCTAACATTGACCGGCAGTTCTTATTTGTTAAACTTCTGGAATCAGATGTTGATACATTTTGCTATCATGTCTTTCATGACTACTACAGCTCTATTAATTCACGGCTGAGACTTGAATCATATATTTCTATGGAATTACTATATAAAACTTTGTCAGGAACTATGTCATACTCCTTTAGTTTTCAACTTTTGCTGCTATTCTGAGTGGCTGAGCATATACTTGCTTTTGAAAAATAGACTTTCCATACGACTAATCTTTTAGAGAAATTTCAACTGGGAAGACTAGGAATAACTCAGCAAGGTTAACCACTGTTCATGGTACTCCTGTACTATTCCTAGTGTAAAATTGGTCTTATTTTGTGTTAACCATACTGGCACACACTTATTTCATCATCAAATATATTCTGATGGTGGTGCACCCCCTCCCCCTACTCCTCTTTGGCACAAAAGTTGCACCTCAGCAATACCTTCCACTCGGTGTCCCTATTATAGTGCTATGGTCTGTTGTTATTAGGAGTGACAAACTTCTGTCCACAGGCATAAGAAAACATTAACATGAGCCTACAATCTACATTTTAATGAAAAATGTGGCAATTGAGCAACAAGAACCAATTTATTTGATATTTTTTCTTGTGATGGTAAATTTGATGTTAGATCATACATTTTAAGGTCTGAATATGATTACAAAGAAATTAGGTGTAAAATACTCTACATAGATAGAATTTTGATCCAGCTTTGTAATTCTTCAACTGTGGCTGTATTATCTTGATATGCGTCCAGTTCTTTGGCTACTGCCAGTGGCTATTAAATACCTAATACCCACCTTAACCTCATTGAGTCTATTACAGACATAAAAATTTCATTTTGCATGTCACTTTATTAGTGTGGTAGAATTGTCCGTGTGAAAAGCTCTGAAATCTTAATTGATTAATTTTCCTGTAGGAAGTTCTAGCGGTTTTTAATTTCATCATAAGAAACAGAGAAAGCTAACAACATAACATTATGGATAAAAGTAGCATCAAAAGGCTTTATAGTTTTCTAATGACGACTTGAAGGCAGTATCGGTAATTATACCTTCCTGAGGAGTAGGATTTTGAATAATCAAGATTAAGCACTTTCTTTATGAATTAGCAATTGAAAGCATAAATCACTTTCTCATTGGATAAAATTGTCATCATTTCAATTGTTCGTGCATATAATGTACACATCATAGTTTGAGTAAACATGAATTGCAAGTAGAAATGTGGACTTTTACTGTATGTTTTTGTTTAGCTTCAATCATATTTAGAGTAAATTACTCTCATATCTATTGTGTTTTGCTGTTATTACACAAACCTCCCTGTTGTTTTGAAAACCTACACAAGCCTCCCTTAAAAAAGAAAGATTTACAATTGCTCTTGATGCAAGTAATTTCTTTTAGTATGAATCATAGTATCAAGTTACTAGAGTTATTGTGATCTTAATATATGAAGATATATGTGAATTTCAACTAAATAATTACAATTTATGGTATTGAAGTACTAGCAAAAAGCTTGAGTATATACATTATTTATCTATATATGAATAAAACATGTTTCATTCAACTTAAGAAACTTACTTTTATTAATTTAGGGCAAGAAAAATATTTTAATTTAATATCAACCAAGACTTAATTTGCATGAAGGGGGTTTATGAAAGTTTTTAAAAAGATAAAGGGAGGTTTGTGTAAGTTTTCAATATTTCTTAGGGGAGGCTTGCGTAGATTTTCAAAATAGAGGGGAGATTTGTATAATAAAAGCAAAATACGAGGGAGGTTGAAATAATTTACTCTAATATTTAACTAAGTAAATTCTAAATTTTGAATCAAATTAGGTGTTTAAATATATAAAGATACTGATTTATAATTATACACTTGTTTAAACTAGCATACCAATTTCTTATATACTTGTTTATTTGTATACTGATTTTAGCTTTTGTGCAGACAATTTAGCTATTTTGATGGAATTTTCAATAGTAAAAGCTATGCCATACTGGTAATATGTTAATGGGATAAAAATATATCATCTAATAGATTAATCCGGTTTATTAACTCCCCTCTCAATCACTTACTGAACTTGCAAGCATGCACCTTTGTTAATTTGAGGATGCATGACACTAGTTTGCCAGATCAAATTTCATTTGTTGTGTACAGAATTGTTCAATGCTGATATTCTTTTGTATTGGATACAGGCTTTGGTTAGACTGGCAGAAGAAATAGCTCAATCCGGTGTTCTTGATGGTTCAAGGAAGATCAATGGAAAATACATTCATTCTCACCTTGTTTCTCGATTAGAAGGTATTATGGTGTTGGCTTGATTCCTCTAATAAATTAGAACCATTCCTAAATTGTTCATAGTGTACTTCTGGACAACTATATGTTAATTTAAATGTGGTATAAGTTGATAGATATTAACAGGAGTTTCTTTTTTTCCCTTGTTTTTATTATGAAAATATTTCCTGAATTCTGGAAAAATGGTTGCCTCCGGTGTTTCTTTGTCCGTGCAAATGCAAATGTAAATGCTTTTCCCCCATTAGCTGTACATGAACAATTGAAGAAACAGATAAAGGATGTTGAAGCGGCACAATCCAAGGAGGTTCCTGTGTCTTGGTTTGGCGTGGCTGAGGTAAACGTACAAATTAGTGCCTCAAATATTCCGTGGAAATTTGGTCTGAATCAGATAAACCATGTGTTGCTTACGTTTATGATTTTCTCGACAGAACCACATGTAGCAAGGCAATTCTTATTGTAAATGCTCTTTAAACTTGTTTTGCAGGTTTTTCTTTAACGCTTAATAACTTGATTGAATTACTTAGCTTATACAAATAACTTGAAGAAACTCTGGCACGCTATGTAGCTGTGCTAATTCTCCCCCTCAACCCTCCACCCAAAAATTAGCAAATAAATCAGTTTTAATTTTATATGTATCATGAGAAACATATGCAAGTTTCTTTTATTATATCACTTATTTCTATTGAGATTTAATTTTTACAATATTCATTACCTGAAATATGTCTGACATTCTTGAACACGTACATCAATACAGATGAGAACATTAATCTGTATAAATTTTCTTTTACGGTGCTATAAAGAAAGTGATATGTAGAGGTGGACTTGGCCCATTGCCTAGGACTTAGCATTGACTTCTAACATCAACAAATAGAATATGTATTCTCAATTCTATGCATCAAGAAGCTTGAGCATGGTCATAGGGGTTGATTTCACAATATAATGTAATCGATTAATTCCTAAATAACTTGATTTAAATTTTGCTTGTATCAGAGCGTGCAAGTTATGGGTACTTTTGATGGATGGAGCCAAGGGGAGAACCTATCACCTGAGTATACTGGTTCTTACACTAAGTTCTCAACAATATTAATGCTCAGACCCGGAAGGTACTATTTTGTCAACTTACTGAAGTTTTCAACTTGAGCCTCTAACCAGTGTTCTTCTGACTAGAAAAAAATTATTTTGTAGATACGAAATTAAATTCCTGGTAGATGGTGAATGGCAGCTATCTCCAGAGTTCCCCACTGTTGGCGAAGGATTAATGAAAAATAATCTGGTAGTTGTGGAGTAAATGATACCTAGTTTGCAGTCTTAGCAACATTGAGAATGGAGACAAAACCTGTAGTTATTAGAATTTTGTATGTTACTTTCTTGAAGTTTTTCTTTCTAGTTTATGCTTTTTAGCTGTTTATATGATGTATACCAGGTAGTCTGTTATATTGCCGTAGCCGCAACTTTGACGAAGTATATGACAAATATGTAGAAAGTGAAGTGTCATCCTTCGCTAACAGGTCTAGGTGTCTGAAACAAATACCACTGTCCTGATTGGTTCCTGTTGCTGTGTTTACTAATCTCTTTTTACCTTTCAATATACCAGAATTATAATTTGTGGATTTAGGTGCCTTGCAATACTGCAGTGCTCCAGTCAGAAAATAAAAAATACAGAACCTGGTTGTCTACTTGTATTTGTGACAGGACTACCAATCAGGGATACTGGCAGGTGTCACTCTTCTGTATTGCTTGCATAAGAAAACAAGCTAACACACACCTTTGTTGGTAAGCTTGTTGAGCTTCAATTTTAATATTCTCTCTTAATTGAAAACCCTTTTTTGTCATATAGATTGGTTGTGTATTATCTATATCATAATGCACTTATGACTATGACATTGAATGTGATGTGACAGGTCTATTCACCAGATCTAAGCTAATCACTTTTCCCCAGTGACAAAAGAAAGTTGTTTCCAATAGTTTATTGGTGGACAAAGCATGGCTGCGTTATGTAGTGTACAATTTAGGGTGAATTGATCGCATACCTTTTTTGTTTTGTCCCTCTTGCACCTCCTTAAAGTGTCATACGCTTAATTGATTTATGTTGGCAGATAAGATTCATAATCAAGGGGTTCTAGTGTGTGGAAAGGGGAAAACTGCATAGAACCTTTGCACTTAACCATCTTTTGGTTTGAAATGTTGCAATGGATCTCCGTAGACTTCACTTAACTTGCAATTAATCCCCTTGCTTTCAGATGTAGAAATATATTTCTTGGACTTGAACTAATGTGCAAGTAATCCTTAAGCCTTAAAGCATGGAACCTTAAACCCTAAATATTAAATGTTAACCGCAACCTTAAAACATGAACTTTAAATTTTATATCCTAAATCATTAATTTTAAATTCTAAAATTTGAAATCCTTAATCATAGATTCTAAATTCAGAAATTTAATAATAAATTATAAACCCTAAATCTTACACTATAAAATCTAAAGTTTTAAATTTTAAATCATAATCCTTAAAACCTATCCATAGCCTTAAAATTCTAGACCATGAACCTTAAAATCTTATCCCTAGCTTGATAACCTTAAATCATAAAATTTTAAATCATATAACTAAAGCAAAACATAGCATCAAATTCTGAATTTTAAATTTAAAACTCTAAATCAAGAATCATGAAAACATATGTTAGAATTTAATATGTAAGGTTTAGGATTTTCGCTTTAAGGTATAGTGGTATGTCATGTTCATGGTTTATATTGTTAGGATTTTTGATTTAAGAGTTTAGAGATTAACTTTTAAGATTTATGGTTCAGAATTTTAAGTTTTGGGTTTTTGAGTTTAGGATTAGAGTTTTAGAATTTAGGATTAATTATTTAAGATTTAGCATTTATGATTTCAAATTTTAGAATTTAAGATTTAAAATGTGTGATTTTATCGATTAGGGGCTAATTGCATGTTAAAAAATCTAGGGGTTGCATTGCTACATTCCAAACTATAGGTTAATTGAACATTAGGTAAGAGGTATATTGTTACATTTCACAGTATAGGTAAGAGTACATTAGTAAAAGTTGAAGGGAATTTCATGCATTTTTTTAAAAAGAAGAAAAAAAGAAAAGGGGTAAGGAGGGCAGATTCCCACATAATATAAGGATGAAAAAGACACCCTGTTAAAAAAAATTCTTGTATCTGCACCACATGAAAAATTATAAGGCCAGATGGTTGACTGGTAAGGTTTAGAATAGTGATAGGTGAACAAACGTTGTAAAGGTTGTGCATAGTCTTAGCTGATCAGCTAAAGTAAGGTCTAATTTGTCATTCAGTGGTGCAATTTGCATAATATAAATTTTTGACAAATTATTCATAATCTCCGTAACAAGTCAATCGGTAACAATTAGACTTCATAAGTTTTTCTTTCCAAATGACTCAGGTTGTGCACAGAACTCGACACTCGTTTGTGTTGGTATCATTATCTCATTATTCTATTCATCCAGACTTGCTTTCATTTGGGAAAAAGAAAATTACTTTTTTTATAAAATTAAGCTCACCCAAACAGGCTGGTTATTTTACTGGTCTACAAAATAATGCTCCAGAAAGAAAAAAAAAAAAAAAAGAAGAAGAATGCCTCGGAAGTTTGGAAAACATTTGTGTAACTACACTTCATCTAAAATTAAGCACTTAGTTATCTATTTTTGACAAATGATCCTATTTAGATTATATTTGGTGGATCTTTTTTTTTAATTTTTTATTTATCTTTTTTTCTCTATTCCTACCTTTAGATTTCAAAGATAGGGAATTTGGATCTGCGAGAGATAATATGGAACGTAGGTTTTGCCAAAATACCAGAAATGCTTTATTGAAATTTTCATTTTTTTATTTAAAAAAATTTATTTTATTTCTCTTTATAATTTAATATTTAAATTTTATTTGTTTTATTTATTTTTTTCTAAATTTTATTTTATTTTTTACTCTGACAATCTCAGTCCGACGATGCGTGGACCCAATTGACGTCTTTAAAGCGTGAAAGAGATGTTAAAACAATGAAATAGTTTCATTTAAGCAGCGATGGTAAAGAAGGATCAAATATTCCCTTTTAGATTCGAATCTTCTTTTGTGAAGTCGTTAGCTGAGTTGGCTGGTAAAGTTCTTTACATTAGATACTAACAAAGATCCTCCTTTCAGTGTTTGCTGTGGAGTGTTGTTATTTATACGAGATTATTGTTACAAAAGATGTGTATAATATATTATTAGTTATTGGGTTACTAATTATATAAATGAGTAATAATATATATATATAAGTTTTTATATATTCTATATACTCTCATTTTCTTTTTTTCTTTGTCCTCTTAATTTTTATATGTACACGTAAATATAATTGTTCTATACAAATTGTTTTACATTATAAGTAATTTGATTGCCAATAACACGTTATGTATGCCATATGTAATGACACATATATGCCCGCCATTTTCCTTTGCTATGTCACTTCTCAGCTCATAAACTATTACTATGAAATCCATCCTGAAGAGTGATGGAAGGAGAAATAAGATTTGGAAATGGATCTCAGCTAACTTTTTATTATATATTTAAATATATTTTATAAATCTTATTTTTTATTTTATTAATTTATTAATTTTATGTTTATGATTTTTTTATTTCATTCCTTACTTTTAGATCCCAAAGATAGATCTGAATGCGTGAGAGATGATATGGAAAACAGATTTTATCAAAATATTAAAAATGCTTTAAATTCTCTATTAGTAATTTAAATTCAATGATTTTTTTTATTTTTTATAATTTAATATATAAATTTTTTCTTTTATCTCATTATTTTTTCTTTAATTTATGCTTATTTTTTACTGTATCCTATCCCGTCCCTTTGTTAAACATTACATGGACCCTCTAAAGCGTGAAAAGAGAAGTTAAAACAACGAAATCGTTTCATCTAAGCAGTGATGCTAAACTAGAAATCTTATATCCAAATTTTTGTGTCGCTATTTAACCGAAAAAACTGTCTTGATTTTAGCTGACGAAAAGTGCTGAGTGTATATACTCTTTGTCCCAACTTTATGGAACATGATTACCACCAAACCCCACCCAATGGAGCTCCTTTTATTTCTAGCCACAAGTCTTTGTTGGATAAGTTTTTACTTTTGCAACCAAACAATAAGTAAATATCAACAATGTCAAATTTGAAGAATTTTTATATAAGATTATCAATTCTTGTCTCTCGGTATCCAAGAGTTGTTATCTGACACATGATTTGGGTAATAAAAAAATTATACTAAATTTGAGTACAGAATCAACCGAAGAAGAGAGCCTAAGCTCTTTTACAAAATTATTTTCATTATTAGATAAATATTAAATTCTTAAAATTAACAGCTTCAAAACTGGTTTACAATTTTCAGATTTCACAATTGCTGTTAAATATTAAAGTAAAATTTAAGCTAAATATATTATATATCACCATATGGCATGAAAGGAATCCGGATTCATAACTTAAAGTCAGTGAGAAAAGAAACAAACATAAAATTAAAAAAAAAGTAAAAAAATAAGATTTACATGATAAGTTATAAAAAAATATAAAAAAATTATAAAAAAAAGTTAACAAATTCAAATCCAACATGAAAGAAAGACATCATGACATACATATAATAAAAAAATAGAATAAAATATATAAAATTTTTCTAAATTTTAAGTTAATTTTAAATAATTTTTTAAATTTTTAAATTTTATAATTAATTATTTTATATTATAAAAAATATGTAAAAAATATTTTTATTAAATTTTCTTTTAAGGCATAAACAAAAATTCTTTTTTCTTAATTAAATTTTAAATTAAGATAAAAAATGACCCTAATTAAAATGAAAAAGTCTCACGTAACCAAAAAGCCTTTTTGTCGGGTCATTTGCCGGATTTCTCAGTTTGGAAGAATCTTACTATTGTTAATTTGTCCAATAATCTTCCTAATTTGAGCACCGCCTAGTTGCACAAATACACCAAAATCTCTTTCTTCCTCTGCTTCTGCGCAAAATTCAGCACTGAGATCGGCAGCAAAGAAGGTTTTCGAGAGCCTCACCCAACGATTATCCTTGATGTGCCACCTTGCGGTGGCTTCTAAGATCCGCAACAACTCTCAACCGTTCCAGAATCCCTCTTCTTCATTACTGGTTTTGGATTTCTAGTGCGCTAATGAGGGATTTTTTACTCTAATGCAAAGACCAAGAGCACACTACTCATCTGAAAACTTGAGAAGAAGGAGAAAAGATGTATCTTTTAGGAAGTCTTCAAAACAAGGAATCCAAAAATCGGGGATCTCAGCATATTTGCCGCTTAGCTGCTAAAATCTCCTGTCTCCTCTCACTGCATTGCTTTCCCGGCAACATCTCACCACATAGGAGATGGAGAAATTCGAGAGGAGAATGCATCCATGAACAGGATTTTTTTTTTGCCTCTTTCTTCCTGGACTCAGACAACGCTTTAACTTGGAAAAATAAGGCCAACCCCAGGTTATTCATATGCATCGTCCATAAATTTTGTTTTTATTACGAGAAAAATAGAAGAAACGAAAAAAGACACAGCCGAGTAACTTTGATCCGATGTTGACTCCAAAAAGAAAGTACTTCAAATATACAGAAAATTTGTTCGTCTTTGTCCATTCTCTACTGGTTCTATGAAGGGAACTGAATTCAGCTTACCTCTGCGATGAAATGGAAGGATGTGAGTAGTTGCAGAGGAGAGAAGAAGAATACTAAAATTGCTAGAGATTTGGAATAAAAATTTGGATTGCGGAACTTTTTCATTTCTATTAGGTTAGTTTTGTCTTTTTTCTTTGATTAATTTAAGGTTTACCTAAAAAAATTTTTTGTCAATGTCTTAATAAAAAATTTAACGAAAATATCTTTTTATAAATTTTTTATAATAATATAAGAGAATTAGTTATAAAATTTTAAAATTTTAAAATATTATTTAAAATTTAAAATAATTCTTTATATTTTAACCTAAAAAATAATCATACCTGCATGAGATAGGCCTAATCCATGGTTAAGCTAATTATCGCCAAATCCGGCAATAATCAATTATTTGGAGCCACCCCTTTTATTTTATTTCATTTTTGTCAATTCCAATTATCTTTTTAAGAAAATTATTAACGCATATGAACTCAATGCACACTAATAAATGAGAGAAGAAGGAAAAAAGTGTAAAAAAAAAAAATTATTTAAAGTGTACGTAGAATTATTGTATACATATATCAATACTTATCTTTTTACCAGGTCACCTGCATTGAGTTATAGGCACTAATAGGTAGGTTTGTCAAACGCAAGTCACGCCCTTATGGGAACTGGATTCATATATATATATATATATATATATATATATATATATATATAACTTCTATAAATATAAATAAATTAATTTATTTTATTTAATAGAAATTAATATAAGATAGGATGAAAATAAATTAATTTATATTGTTATATATATCTATTTAATTATAAATTTTTACGAGATAGTGGGTTTGCTTTGCTACCCTTACTAGTAGGAATAATAATAATGATACAATTTAATTTTTTTCTTAATTACTGTAAGTTATCATAAGAATGATACAAAATTTTTTTATTAATGTTAAGGTATCATAATAATGATACAATTTATTCTTTTTATATTTGAAGTAATTTTGACATAAGTTTATAGTATAATTTAATGACTCTACGCACACAGAAAAAAAATACTCTTCTATCAGGGGCAGTAACAGCCAATTTGCCTTTTCAATCCATCTCTTTTAACTGCAATTACAGAATGTGAAAGGACATTTAAAGTTAAGTGCCTATTTGGGGCGACGGTTGCTATTCCAAAATTAAATTTTACTAAAATAATAAATATAAGTCTGATAATACATTTAAAAATTATTTTTATCATTCCTTCTTTTAAGTAATTTTACATACTTTACATATATATTCATAATTTTATTTAAAATTAATTACACTTACCGCTAATCTAAATTTGTAAAATCTGTTTGTATAATTGTGAATAAAATTAATTTAGTATAATTAATGTTGAAAATGGATTATATTAAAATTTATTTGTGTTTAAATATGTTATTTTAAAATTATTTTATAAAGAGTTCTGGTAAAATGAGTAAAACCATTGCAGTGCATCTTGAAAAAGAAAAGAAACCAGAATTTCTTTGGCTTGCGTTGGCATACAATTGTAAATTTCTATATATAAAATTCTCTTGAAGTAGTGTTTCTTTTGAAGACATATAGTTTGCAATAATACAAACTAGAAAAAGTAAGAAAATCTTTCATTAGTGCCAAACATAATACGTCATTTTTTATCAAAGATTAAACAATCTAGACTGATGGTCAAGCAAATCCCGCCTGTAAGAGGTTGAAAACTGAGCATCGACCCGCAGCCTCTAATTTTCTATTTCCTCAACCTCAAAGAAAACAACATCAAAAAGAATACTAGCGGGAAGATGCCAGTTTGTCAATTTTGCAATCAATAAACAAAGATGGAACGCAGATCACAGCTAATCTAATAATCTACCTGCCCGTCGCTGGCCCTCGTCCCTTTTCCCTTCTTTCTTTGGTCAGATGGAAACTTACCTGCACCAGCCACCAACGCCACAGCTAGAAATCTGCACTTAGTGCCCATCCCACCATTACTAACCTTGTGTGCGCATCGAAATCTATATTTGAACCAGATAGAAAGTTTATCACAATAAATATATAAAAGAGAAATTCTAATGACGCATTTTTAGGATGGCGCTATTTGCACGTTTTTGGAGTTTTGGTCACACATGCTGAGGTGGTTCTTCTTTTTTTTTTTTTCACACATTATTAATAACACAACATCACCTTAAGTTGAAAAAAAACTCTACCACCTCAGCACATTTATTGGCAAAACTTGCACACAAACTTTCAGCATTTTTTATGGTATTATTTTATTTGAGTTTAGTTAAATTTAGAATAATGATATATGTATATATATTTTTTTAATATTTTTTTCTCAAATTTTCTCTCTATATTAAGAGCGTGCACTCCCCACATATAATATTTCTATAAATTTAATATAAATATGTATAGAATAATATTATTACAATCTTGTAGGTAAGGAGACATAATTTGATAAACTTATGTTATTTTTATAAATATAATTTTATTAAATATTTATTTATCAAAATTAAATTATTAAATTTTATAAATTAAATAATAACACTTAATATTTTAAACCAACCGACTGAATTTGTGTGAAATCGTTCTTCTCACAATTTTGTAGGAGAAATTTTTCGTCATTCAATATACCAAAGTAAAATATAATTAGGAAAGTAATACTCTTTTTATGTTGAGGAAAGATATTTTCACAATTCCTCATCAACCAAAGGTTCATATGAATCATTTTTACCATCTCATATCAATTAAACTCTGAGATTTTAGATTACTTGAAAATTATGTGAACCTTCAAATTAATTAATTAGGTCTCAAAATTTGATATGCAAAATTTAATAAATTTAATATTTTAATTTTATTAAATAAAAATTATATAAAAATAAAAATAAATTTTAGACAAGATATGAAAATTTCTCTTTTTGGGTATAAGAGATATGAGTAATTTGAAATAAATTGTAATATCCAATTTTATTATAAATAGAGGGGACAGGTTAACTTGTTAAGCCTTCCTACTCCAACTGATATTCTTCTTCCTAGTTCATGCGTTTTCCTCCTCCTCCTAGTCTCCCAACTTGGTCTTAATGCTGCGTATTTATCTTTCTTTCAAGCTCTTACTCATTTCTTTCTCTCTAAGTTTGCCTGCGGCAGGCGCCAGCCTTCACGCGCTGTCTTCTTCTTCCTTTGGATCCTGCAAAACAGCTTGGTACCATCGCTGCCTCGGACTCGACCCCTGAATCTGGTTTTGATCCTGAATTTGCTGTTTCTTCCATCTTAAAAATTTCATTTCATCTGGTTATCTGGAAAGTCAAACAAAGACCAAAAAATGTTGAAGAAGAGTGCCCCTGAGAGAATTATGCTGCAGAAGAACAAAAATAAGAGCGAAGGCGATCAGAAGCGGAGGCCCAACAGGCTCTTGATCACAATTAACATTCTGGGCAGTGCAGGGCCCATGAAATTTGTGGTGAATGAGAAAGACCTTGTTTCTGAGGTCATTGAGACTGCTCTGAAATCCTATGCTCGCGAAGGGCGGCTTCCTGTTCTGGGTTCTGATTCCAAAAATTTCCTTCTTTACTGCCCAAACGCAGGATTTGATGGTATGGTTGCCGACCCAGTTGCGAGCTGTTGTTTCTTCCTCATTTGAATTTAATGTTCACTCTTTCTGTACATTTACTTTCCTCTGTTACTGTCTTTGCTGAATCCAGAGGCCATATTATGAATCGGGTTCTTCCTATGAGTTTTGCAATCACTTCCCAGATCGTTATTGTTTTCATATAGCAAATTTTATTCTTCTTCCCTGAATTAGTGCCTAACTAGACCAGCACTTCGCTGGGTTTCCTGAGGATGGCCCATTTGATAAATTTATTCACTTTGACTTTTTTTTTTTTTAAATGTGAATGGAGATTATTTTAAGTTTTTATCAAATTTAGTAGAAGATTTTTGATTTTTTTCTTATTAGAAAATTTATTATGAAACTTATTAAAGATTTGAAAGAATGAGAGAGAAAAAAAAAGTTATATTATACTATTTTTTTAAATAATTTTTTTAAATCTTCTTTCTATCATCGTCTATCTTTAAAGAATTGATTTCAAGATTTTTAAAGCAAATTCTAGATTCATGAATTTTTACTTTATTTTAATGACTTTATTTTATTAAATTTGAGTTATTTAGTTTTTATTATAAAAATAGTTATTTTTTATGTAGTGTTGATTGTTTGTCTCTAAATTTATTAGAGAGAACACTTTTTATATTCATTATTATTATTAATAAAAAATATATCTAGATTAGGTCTTTAATTTTTCTTTTCTATATTGATAAAGTTCTTCAAATTACAATATTACTCCCTTTAATTTATTTTATTGTTGCAGCAAATATTTAGTTTTAATTTTTTCTGATTTGGGTCTGTGTCTATTGTGCATTTTAACCTCACTTTCCCCAACACCCTCTGTTCTTAGCTGATACAGCCCTGTTTATAGTGTTATATATATATATTTGTGAAATCTGGTTCCCGGTGAATATAAGCTAATGCTTTCTTGATTGTTGACAGCTCTGAGCCCATTGGAACGCATTGGATCTTATGAGGGGAGGAACTTTGTTCTGTGCAAAAAGCAAACAGAAGCACGATCAGAGATGATAACTCAAAAGGGAAGTGGTCGCTGGAAGGCATGGTTACAGAAATCATTTACTTTTAAGATATGATCCCATTAAGATATCATTTTCATGTGAAGGAATTCCGAAGTTCAGTTTGCGCTTTTGGATTGTGCTGCAGTCACTATCTGATTGTGGCAGCTGTCGCAGTAGTACCAGTGTTTTGTTCAATGCCTTTGCTCCCGAGAGCAATTATATAATGAATAGTGTATGTTCCACAATAATAACAACTAGGATTGCTTTGTACTTCAGAATTTTATTCCGTTGGCTTCCCCAAATGGAACCTGTGCTTTTCTTGACTTAAATTCACCTTTAATATTAAGTGCTTTTGCCAACTGAGATTGGCACAAGTGATTCAACTTGTCCCCTATCTCTCACTCTTCCCTCCAAGAGTTTGAACCCCTTAATATAACCCAAAAAAATGAACAACTTAGTTAAAGTTGGAAACTGATGTGGCATAAAAAAGAATAGGATTATAGCCAAAGAGGGTTGGGTGGGGAATGAAAAGCTACTTTCTTTTTTAGCTGGAGAATAAGACAAAAATTAGAACTATAGGATGCCGCGCAATTGGCTGAATAAGAATAGAATAGCATAATTTGTTTGTGAAAGATAAAATTATTAGTTTGTTAATACAAGTTTAAGTTTGAAATCATTTTTATTAAAAAAATTTTTTGTTTACAATTTTATTTTTAAAAAATATTAATCTCTTATCTAAAATATAAAAGATTACCTTTAAAGAAACTCAAAAGATAAAAGATGAAATAATTTAAAATGCTTTTAAGAATCTTTATCGTGCTAATTTTGAAATTTGAACCACAAACTTTGCTGTTAAGTGTGCAATCTGAATATTTATGTACTAAAATGATCAAGCTCCAGACCAGCATTGGCTAAATACTTTAAGTAAGTGATCAACAGGTAGAATATAGTTTTTGACTTTCTTGGTTGCTTCTATCCCCGCAATCATTACCAATTTAGGGTAGAGATTGGGGGGAAATTATTCAGTGAAGGTGAAATAGCCCATTCTCTCCACAATTGTTCTGTTTTCTAAACCATTTACTAAATAATTACTCCTTCTGAGATCTCATGCTTACCGGTGATCGCTGTTATTATGAGGTTCAACTTTTGGACGGAACTTAGTGTTATTGACTTTTGTTGGAAATTCCGTGAGGAAGCATATAATGTTGACCCAATTCTTTAAAGTGTTTGATTGGTACTTGTTAGCATTTTCTTAAGGCCCGAAATTACTACAAAAAGTATTTAGGGGAGGAAACTGGCAGTCACACTATAGTCTCCCTTAAACAGGTTAGACTTGTATAATAATTCTTTCGATTAAGGTCTTATAAAATGTATAATATATTTTACAATAATAATGCACTCATTATCTCTTGAATTAATTAAAGATTAAAATGAATTACACATTATTTAATAAAATTTGTTATATAAAAATAAAAATTATTATCTCATGAATTTAATTTAACTTAATAAAAAATTTATAAGTTTATTTAAACTTATCATTAATTTGACGATTTTCATTACTTCAAAACTGTCTACCACCACTGAACGACCCCGAGATCGAGTTCCCAATCCCGACTTCAGAAACTCCTCCCATTCTATGTCTTCTTCCTTCTCTCTCCCTCTCATCATCTTCAGTATTCTCCTCACTTTCTCCACCTTCCTCAACACGTCCACTGCTGCCGCCACCTTCGACAACGCTGTGAACCTCAACCCATCATGACTCAGTGCATACAACGCCGCAACACGTACAACTCTCCTGAGTTGACTTCCAGCTTAACTCTGTTATTGGTGATATCACAAGAATCATTGGTGTTTAGAAGTAAACTTGTTCCAATCCCACAATAATTGCTGTATGGCATTGAATAGTAAAAAGAAAATTGAAAACATCTAAGATATGTATGAATGTGCATGAGCCTAGCTAGAATAGGCAGGGGAAAAGTAAATGGTTTCTAGCCATTAATGTACAAAAGTAGGCATGGGAAAAATGTTGAATAAGTGAAGTTGAAATTGTTAGCAAAAAGGATGAAATTGTTGACCAAGTTGAAGAAGTATTTAAGAGTTTGTCTCATGTAATAAACCTTATAAATAGCAAAAAGCTTCAGCTAGCAAGTGGGTAGTACACAAAAGTGAAAAATTAAATTTTATATGCAGAAGTGTGAGTGAAATAAAAAACAGAAGTAGAGAAAAGAAAAATGAGCGTAGTGTAAGTGGAACAAATAGTATAATATATAATGTATGTGTGATAAAAAGTAGAGTAAAAATATAATAAACAGTTTTAAGAGTTTCCCGTGCTCTTATTTTTCAATTGTATTCATTTTTTTTCCAAATTTACAATACACAGAATCATTATTTATCACATGATTTTCAGATATAGATGCAGCGCTTCCACATCCAGCGAGCGCAACCCAGCATAAAAATTGCACTCGACCCAGCACAAAACCGACATTTTTTTGTAGAAATCTAGCTTCTGGGTGGCTAAGAACGACTGAATTGAGAAAATTTGGCTTCTTTGATAGAAATGGAAGCTGTGTTTCCTTGAGATGTGCTGCGTCTCGTCGTGGAAGTGTCGTTGTGTATTTGGCAGTGAAGCTTAACGCTTTAAAGCATGGGATGCGCACCTTTAAATGGAAGATTCGTGTGATAAGCTACGTGCTGGAGAAGGCGGCCATAGAGAGCTGCTCGGCTGCTGATAGGGGGAGGGAACATTCCCCCCTTAAGTAAAGTGCACTTTTAGAAAGAATAACAATTTTTTATAAGTTAAAATTTAAATTTAATTGATGATATGGTAATTTTTATTAATATCACCATAAATTTTATTAAATGATGTGTATTTAACTTAGATTTTAACTAGTATTTTTGCCCATGTTGTTTGAAGATTCCTTGTTATGATCATATTAAATAATGGTTTCTACTTATTATAATAAAAAGCATAATATGCTTTGAAAGTGAATTTGTTTTGACAATATTGTATCTTCTCATTTGTGATATAAAAAAAATGTTTCACATTATAAAATTTGTTATTTCGCTTATAACATATAAAATGTGATGATAACATGCGCCATTGATTTAATAAAACTTCATTTGTGCAATCGATACACTTGTCAATCGATTGATTCAACATGTATCAAAGTTTCATAATAAAGAAAAAACATAAAGTATGAAAGGCATTTATTAATATAGGATGACCAATATGAATAAAGTGCAAGTTGACTTAATTTAATAATTTAAACATTACCAACTAAATGCAAAATATTCAAAATCAATTTATTAATTCACGGTTGACTTTAGAATATGAATTCAAAATGTTGTGACATTCAACTACTCCTCTGCTTCTTACTTATTTAAAGCTTTCAAGATTTTTTACTGTGTAGGTTTTGCAATGAGGTATGAAAATATAAACAAATTATTTATTTTCACACAATAAATTTTATTAAATGATATTTATTATCTTAGTTCTTAATTGATTCAAAGGATAAGATAAGTGTATTTTATATTTTGAAATATCAAGTGCACTTGGAGGAATTTTATATTTTATATTTTGAAATATCAAGTGCCCAAGAACAGGAAATGCAGTCAGCATCCCAAAATTACTTATATATCTGCATTATTTTTGGGTCATAGAGATTAATGACGCGATGAAAGTGTATAAAATTTTATGTTGAGTAATGAAGGACTGAAGATGGTAAGGGACAAATCTTAAATGGTCCAAGATTGCAAAGTGGTTCGTATTTTGTGGTCAATTCTTTGAATAATGTTGTTGAAGCATCATGAATTGGGGGTTTTCAATTAAATTTCCTTTTGGATCCATTATCCACGGTACTCTGTTGCATTACTGAGAAGCTTTTTCCGAGTTATTCATCATTTATAAATAAATATTTTGATAGAAAGATACATTTATTACATATAAAATTGAAAAAGTCTTAACAAAAAATTTAAAAAGTATTTTAAACTTTATATTTGAACCGCAATAAATATTTATTGGGTTTCTTCATTACATTTTTCTATTTTTTTTTTAATTTTTCTTGACGAATTTTATTAGGTGTCTCAATTTAAAAATTCATTTGAAAACATGTTGACATTTTTTTTTAAAGCTTAAAAACTTATGCAGGGTATAATAATTCACTAGACATTTCTAACTTACATATATTTTACAGCTCATCTATCTCAAATATATATTTAAGTAAACGGTTTATCTTTAAAATAATATAATAATAAAAATAAAATTTAAAATGCTTATAAAGTGTACAATAGTTCACTCAATATTTCATATATCTACATATTTATATATGACTTATATATAAAATAAGTTTAAAATAATTATTTAATTTCACTTTTAAGGGCACGCATTTAAATCTACTATATCTAAATAGGTATAATTGATTGCACTACTGTCATTTTTGCTCACATTTAAATTGCGTAACGAGAGTGTGAACTTTGTAGAACTTAAAGGTTCAAAACTTAATAAGAACTTGCATTCCAACCCAAAGAATTTTATCAGTTATTCTAGTTTTAGAGTTCCACGGTGACAGTGGAATTTGGATTTTTTTATTTTTTTATAACTTTAATAATTTTCTTTTTATTTCTCTATTATTTAATGTGTGAACTTTTTTTTATTATTATTTTTTTTAATTCTACATCTATCTTACTCTTATTCTCCTATAACTTGTTGTCAGTGTATCCATATTCGTGACCTATCAAAGTCAAATAGACCTAGGGTCGAGCATGGGTTGAGTCAAGTTCAAGTCCAAAAGCCTAAACCCAAGTGAACCCAATGGTAGTTTTGGACCAATCTGGTCCCAATCAAGTAAACATTAAGACTGACAATTTTGGGTTAGGGCGATTAGTGTACACTTGAGTGGATTCAAACAGGTTGGGTTAAATGAGTTCAAACAGTTTTTGTTTTAAACGGGTTTATAAGGTATAAAGGTAAAGGTTAAAATGATGTAGTTTGAGATTTTATAAAAATGATCAAGTCAGGTTGTCGTAGGTTGAATAATCCTAACCCGACATCAACCATATATACTTGTGTGAAACCGCATGCATTTTTGAAAGGAACCGTTCACCTGACCGGACTTGACCCGCTTCTCTTTCAAATACATTTTGGATCAGGTTTATGTGGTTTGGCCGGATTTTTGTTACCCTTTAATAGACCCTTCCCAGCTGGTGAAAAAAAAAGAGTCTAATAGAGCCTTGGAAATAGGATATGACAATGATAGATTAGTGTAGGCCCATCTTTGTCATGACAGCAGGCCTGAACTTTGAATTTAAACTCAGCCCATCTGCAATGGTAAGGCCTCAGCTTTGTCCAAAACAAATTTTTGTATGGCCCGAACATCCTACAAAACTTGAAGATCTAGTGCTTTTTCTTATTCTTAAGTTTTGGCCCGTCATGAGAAACGAAAACCTTCTTCTAATTTTATAAAATGAATTTTATTAAAAAATTTATTTAAAAATTTAAACTATTAAATTTAAAAATTTTTATAATTTAAAATTCAAATAATGAAACTCAATTCTTATATTTATTTTTTTGAGTTTTTAATGAATTTTATTTTGTGAAACTAACATTTTTCTTTAGCAAATCATTTGGGTGATGTGCACCGAGCAAAAGGTTAAAATGAATGCTGTAAAAATTTAATCTGTAAACAGTAAATTGTAATTTTTTAAAAAATAATAAATCATTTAATATACACAATATTCTACGTTCGAATTGTGGCGAAAATCTCTAACATAATATCGAGTATCACTGTAAGTAATTGCATGCTTAGTCTTAATCATGAAAAGACCAATTCTGTTTTAAAAAAGATAAATATAATTGTTTTAATGTTGAACATTACTTCACTTTCAGGGAGTCATTCTCCATCGTCTATGCCTTCTTTTATACTTTGGGCTTTCCCTTTTTGATTATCAAAAGAGGGAGAAAACAGATCAGCTTATAAAGAGTATTGATTCTGAGGAAAATGAAAAAAAAAAAAAAAAAAAGGATAAACACCCTCTTTAAATTTAGCCAGTTACTGAGACCCCCTCTGGTTTCAACATTGTAATCACACTCCTGTGACTTAGTCATTATGCAAAGAAACTACTTTCTTTTTGGATAAAAAAAAGCTTTTTAAAATATATCTGGAGAGAAAAGTGGAAAGCATTTTGGTGACAACTCTTTCACTCAAAAAGAAAATCATTATTATGAGATTTATGATGGCTTACCCGCAAGTCACAACCCACTTCACCTATATTCAATGGATATCGATAAAGAATAATGGTTCCCAGAATTTGTAAAAAGAAAAACACCGAAGGGACAAAACCACCATCAAATTATCCCTTTGTAGGATGGAAGGTCAATTCAAGATTTTTCAAGTGGGCCGGTCAACTTCCATATTATCTTCTAATTTTTCAAGGCGTAGAAGTGATTGACACAGAGACAATAACCCAAAGCCAAACACTAGTAAATTGACGGCTCAGCTGTACTGCATTTACAGGAGAAGAAGAAAGAAAGAAAAAGGAAAGGGTTCACAGCTAATTATTGACATGTCTTTATTAATTTTTCTAATGGATTCTTTGGTGGAAGAAGACGTTGATTGGATGATAAGGGCAAGCTTTTCCAGCAGTGGATGAGTTCTGAGATTGTCAATGGGCACTTAAAATCAAAAACCCATCTTCTGTTGTTTTAAATATTCACAAAAAAAGAAAGGGAAAAAGAGCCTTTCATTTGCAATAGTGGAGAATGAGTGAGAAGGGTGAATTAATTACTTGTACTCATGGGAAAAAGGGAAAACTGAGTTGCAGTTGGTTGGAAAAGCCTTTTTGCACTTCAAAAGTGGGGAGGATGCAAAGAAGCTTTCTCTTTCTTGGAGGGCCCCAATGTTTTTTTTCCAACCAAGAGAAAAGCTTGTGCTTGATGATGGAGGAGAACCCCTTGTCAATTTCAAGGCCCCAATGCTATAAATTTTGTTTGCTGTGACTTTAGCTTAATTAGTTTTCACAGATTGTGACCTCTGGGCCAATTGGTTTAAAGCTAGCTCCGTAAAGCAAGATTTGAAAGGGGTAGTAGTAACAGTGGTAGTGTGTATTAGGTTGGATGGCAGCAATTGTCACATAATGCAATTTATTATCAATCATCATATTCTTGGTGGCATTGCTTTGGCGCAATGTTTATCAACACCACCAGTCCTATGTTGATCCTGTTCCTTACCCATGTGTCGTGTGAAAACCATATGTGGGATGGGAACTTTATAGATTCACATTGTTTGCTTGGACCCCATGGTTCTCCCACACCCCCAAAAAAGTTACACATTCAATTCATGCAAAAAATTTGACAATTTCATGGAGAAACCAATAAATCATTTATTGCAGTTGTAGATATGAAGATTTCATTGAAAAGAAAAATGTAAATTACATGCTATATTTAAGAGATAAATGTAGTATTCTAGTTAAAAAATTTCTAAGTTCAAGATATTTTAGAGATTGGTAGATAGAGAGGAATAACTTACACCACTTCAAAACACCTCTTAGCTAGCTAGTAAAGGTGAGAATAGGCCATGTCAAATGAGGTTTTACTTAAAACATAAATCTTAAACTGTTGTATAGTAGAAAGGTTTGATTTGATTTGTTATCTTATTAAGACATGCAGTTAAAATAAGTTACAAGGTTTACTGGCCTATCAGGTTATAAAATCAAAATTTTGGTACACATATAGAAAATATGTAATTTTAAACATAAATATATAAATTTTATAGTATTTAAATAAAATATATCAACCTTCATATTTGTAAGTCGAGCTTTGTCAAAATAGGCTTGAGTTTATTTTTTGAATAGGCTTATTTTTTACCCTAGGCCTAACTTAAATTGTTGAACAAGTCAGGCTTTATGCCTAATAGTCCTCCAGCCTATTTTTATCCTTACTAAGTATAATACACCAATATGCAATAAGTTAACTGGAATAACAAAATTTTAGTAAAAGAAAATTAAGTAGCTGTGGTTATAAGAATAGTAGGATAGAGACTAACATATGATACATGATCATTTTAGATAAAAAAATAAAATCTTATGATAAATGATAATTTTAACTAACAACTCTTTTATTATCTTATGAGAGTATTTGGTAAGATTGCTTTTTTATCCCCCGAATCACATTCCTGGAAATAGTATTTTTTGAGAATATGATTCTTAGTACTATTGTCTAAAGTGTTAGCTATATCAAAAATATTTTCAATACTATTTTATAAAATTTTCTAAATTATTACACTCATTTGTTTGTTTTAAATATAAATGTCACTTAAAATCTTAATCAATTTTTCACATGACCCCTAATCAACAAACTAAAAAATCCATAAACTTATACAGTTTCCACCATCAATGACGATGAGGTAGAGGTGATATGATTTAGATATTTTGATTTTTTTTATTCTATACTTTTTAAAATTTTTTAAATTTTAAATTTAAATTTAATTTAGAAATCATTTTTTTAATTTTTCTTTTAATTTTATCTCTATTTTTTTATTACATCTTTGATTTTGAACACCTAATATTACAAGATCCAAATCAAAAAAGGTCTAATAATGATGTTAGGATTAGAATCGCATCAACATCAGTAATAGAGTGGTGATAGTAATTAAGAGAGCGGGAAAGCAATAGTCCTCTTCTTTCTATTTTTACATGCACCCATATATCTCTTTTTCATTTTTCTTTTCTAAATTTTGACAAAACAATTCCACATATGGCGAATTTTTTTAATGAAACAATTATTATTACATCTTTCAAATCAACACATCTCAAGATCAGTCTAATTCTTCCATTGCAAAAGAGGTTCATTGAGTATTCAAGAGTGGATACTTTTGTTTTTGTACATAGTAAAAGCTCCCCCCTTTTCTATAAGAATACGACATTTCCAGCTAGGAAATTTTATTTTATATATATATATATATAATGTTAGAGAAATAAATATAAAAATGTTACATTCCGAAAATCTGAAAAGATTTCACGTAAAAAATCTGCCCTATAGCATCTGCATACATAAACATTTATGTCAGCAAAGCATTAAAACCAACAACTGCGATTGATATCAGATTTGGCAAGCATGGCAGCATGGATTCCTCCTTCTTCCTTTGGCAGGTGCTCTCCGTAAATAGTAGCAAACAGGTCACCACCAGTGTATAGGTCAGACCCATAAATAAAAGAAAGGAACAAGCATCCTTACATGGTTATAGGGTTACAGCTAGGGATTACCTTGGTGTGTTTCGAGTTTCAGCACAATTTTCGCCTAACTTCGGAGCAGTTGTCTTCGATACTGTATACTTCACCAAAGGGAAAATTCGATAACCCTCGTCCTATGCACGTTACATGTTTTTCTGAACACCACACATCTTACTAAGCTCCCTGTTTACTCGCAATTTGATATGATAAGAAGATATTTATATTTATATAAATTAAAATAATATAAACATTACATAACTTTTCATATTTTTTAAATTTTTTTCTCGTTTAAATTTTTGTTTATACTCTAGTCATATACTGCAAGTATTACTCATCTTAAAAAGTATGCAGCTACTCCCTAAATTCTCCCACTCATCTTTACTGTAATCAGCAACTAGGACAAACACCACCAACCTTTCTAATTTTTTTATTAAAAAATAATAAATTATTTAACACACATAAATTTATAAATTTATTAGTCAAAATTCTTAAAATTAAAAAAAATTACAAAACAACAATTAAATTTCATTATATCATTTGAAACATATGCACGGATATTATTCCCTATTATTGGACTAAACTTACGTGCACGAACCCTATCTTTTCTTTTATTATTACCTCACAAACTATGTCACGGCTCCAATATAAGGGTGTGAAAATGAACGAGACCCGAATTCAACTGACCCACATGCAACTCAATTTGTGACTTTCACCTGTATGAATATATTAGGCGGGTGTCGAACTATATATTTTTAAAATTTTAACCTAAACTTGATCACAAAATATGTGCATAATTCATTAATCCAATTGACCTTAATTCGACCCATCTATGTATTTTATTTAATTCAGTTCAAATTTTTTAAATTCAATTTAATCCTGCTCAATCCCTTGCACACCCCTATTGCAAAGTACTGTGAGAAATCAGCCACAGTACAAGACTGCTATAAGATATGCAAATGAAGTTTGCATATGAAGGCAAATATTCATTTGTTAATTTTTCTTGATTTAGCTGTCATGGAAATTTTCCAGCTTTTAATATGAAGTTTGAGAAATAAACAATGATTTGATTATTGAGACGTGCAATTGTTGGATCAACTACATGAAAGTTCAAGAACTTGCAGAAGAACCGGCAAATGCTTGCCTGGAATCTCAACGTTTTGCAGAACTTCAGGTCGAGAATCAAAAGCAGTTCTCGGCCTTAGCTTTGTAAACACAACAACTTCACAAGTATCTCACCAGTACAGATAAGCGAATGGACGACCTCCGCTCTCTCGATCATCTACCGGGGGTGAACAACAGTTGCCACCAGCTGATTTCAGGACGCCTTTGAAAAGGGTGAAATTGGAGGTGCCAAGATTTGATGGCCAGGATCCAAATAATTGGATTTTCAAAGCTGAGACGTTCTTTCAATTGAAGGCGATTCCAGAGGATCTGCGCGGGAACCTGCTCCAGCGCGGCAGCAATGGAAGTACAGTCACGGCCGGCTCAAAGGTTGGCTGGAATTTGCCTCTGCGCTTCGCCAACATTTTGGCACGTCTTCATAAGTCAATTTGAATGCACCTCATTTTTCTATTCTGTTCTTAACAGGATTTTAATTTTATAAAATTAAATTTATTAAATTTTATAAATTAATATAAAATCTTTCATAATAAATATAAACCTTTTATTTTCATACCAGCCAGAGAATCAGGTTTTCTCCACAAATAATGAAAGTTAACCTAAATATTAAAAATGAAATTTCTTTTTAAAAGAAAAAAGTCGGGCAACTTAAAGAATTAAACAAATTATCTAATTTTTTAAAAAACACTAGGAGACTTAATTAAAAGTGCAATTACAAACTTTGGTGGGTTTATTTACGCTCTGCCTCGTTCACTCACTTACTCACTCGGCTTTTGACACACTCAAGGTGCCCCCTAAACCCGTAATTAATCTACAGTGTTTGGGTCATCCATCATACACAGAAACATCCGAGTTCCCTCCTCCACTTTCCAAACTCACTGACTCAACTCATTACGAATCACTTGCTGCGATTTTCCACGCCGAGGTGGCGATGAGCGGCCGCGTGTGCCACCCGAGCATCAGGCAACCGTTGTTCTCTTCCACTCTGTACCCATCTCCGCCGGCAAACACCGCCAGCAACATGCTAGCTTGCTTGAACGCATTCGAACCCAAATGGACCGGGTCGAACCCGGCCGATCCCATCCTTGCTCTCCACTGATTCAGCGTCTCGTGCCTCTCCGCTCGGTCAAACCCTTCACACGCTACGACGTTGCTTAACTGTCTCCCCAGATACAGTTCCGACATCACCAAGTCCTGACTCGGCGGCGACGATCCTTCAAGCGAGTCAAACAGGCTCGAGTAGTAGTGCAGGGCCTCCGTGAACCGGTCCAAGAAAATTGGACCGTTGTGGTTCGCTTCTTGTTCCACTACCGTCACAATCTTTGGCTTAATGGCCTTGATGGTGTTCAGCACCTTGTCTATGGCGCCGGGTCGGGCCAACATGCGGTGGAGCTCGAAGACCGAGTTCACCGCGACAGCCTCTCCGGGTAGGATCTCAAGCAGGGACGGGTCGAGATCCGCCAAACTGCTGCAGACGAATCCGCGGAATTCGAATTGGACCCCAATCGTTTCAGCCAATTGAGCCAATTTATAACCCACTTGTTGCAGGGCGTCGGTGTTGTCCGGCTGCGGCGGTCCAATTCCAGTGAGCCGGAATGTCGGTGGACCCCCGGGACGTAATGCGAGAGCTTGCATTAGCGCCGGCCATTGCATCCCCTGCTTCAGACCGAAATCGATGACGTGGACCCTGTTCGCCGTCGCGAACGCTTCGAGAATGGCTTGGTTGGCGGTGAAGTGGGCGAATTTGAGGTAGGGACAAGACTCGTAGAAATGCATATGGAGCATGTCGGAAAAAGAGGAATCGAGGACTTCTTGTGGGTATATTCCGTAAATTCGGCGAGCTAGAGCTTGGGCAAAGTAGGAGGCTACCTTTCTCATTGCTCCAGCTTGAGACCCCGCGAGCATGCCAACGTGCTTCACCAGCGTGTCTGCGAGCTTCATATCGCTCTGTTGGACAGCTTCTGCGCAAGCCATCAGCGTGTGAACAAGACGAACGCCGGTTTCTTGTGAGTCAACGAGAACCACTGGCCTTGTGGGCTCTGATACACTCGCCGGCGATGGCGACGAAGTAGATGTTAGCACCGCCGGCACAGAATCTGATCCAATTGGGGAGCTTCTCAGTCGCTTGTGGTTGTTTTCTCTATCCGGAGTCCGCTCAGTTTGTGGGTATGCCGCCATACCCGGAATTGCTCTAAGGTCGTACTCTGAATCGTCGTTGAAGACCCGTGACTGATTCTCAGTATGCGGGGAATTGGAGAAATCCGCGATTGGCATGGTAGAGGACTCCATGGGAGCAAGAAGAGGGTCATCAATTTGTTGGTTGACTCCCAAAAGCGCCGACGGATCAAAACTATTGGGGGAATTGTTGAGCTCAATGAGCATGCTCTGAACCCAACCATAGAGATCCGTTGGGTCATAGTGGACAGTGTCAAAAGCAAGATGGGAAATTCCATCTTCTGGAGCTGTGCCCATCACCATCTCCAGCTGCTCAAGCTTCTGTGCGACATCCGCCATGTCCGATGACCGTACCTTGTACCCCAAAGGCGCTAGCAGCTCATCCATCCCACCCGCGTGGTGTGCTTCCTCCCACATCTTCGCCTTCCCACTTGACATTGATGAGCATTCAGACTTCATAGAACCAGTACCATTAGTGCTCCCACTTCCTCCTCCTACCCCATAGCTAGAACCAGAAACAGTATCTTGATGATCCCTCTTCATCTTTCCCTCTCTAAGTGCAAAAAGTGAACAACCTAAAAAAATTTAGGGAAAATGAATCCAACAATTTAGAATTCGCTCATAGCAGTGGAGTGAGGTTTCGTGTTTTCAAAATGGAGGATTGAGAGCTCGGGGTTTGATGGAAGAGAGGTCGAATGGGGAAAACAAAACGAGTTCAAAGTGGTATAGATAAGGAACAAGGGAAGCCATAATAAAGCAGTTTTGTTTTCTTTTTTTTTTCTCAAAAAATCTGCTTTCTCTTTTGCAAATTGCAAAGTTTCGATTTTTATTTTTTGTGGGTTTAGAAAAAATAATTTATATTTTGGGTCGGTATATTTGGGTGGTAGTGTGCGTGGGATTGTGTGAGCTAAGAAACGAGGTTTCGGCAAATACTTAAAAGCATAAAAGAGCCGTGGCAGCACCGCAATGCTAAAAAAGTTGCCGATGATAGTGTACAGCTCGTGCATACCCCGGACACCATACCCAAGAAAATCAGGTGGCCGTACGCTGCTTAATCGATTGAGAGTTTTGGGGACCGAGAATGAACGTGGGCTCCACCCTTGGATCGACTGCTTCCATCACTCACGCCCCTTGTGTCCGCGCGTGTTTTACATCTGCCCGTGAAATTAATCCCAATGAATAATGGTATCTGAATTTTTTGATTTTAATAATTTTTAATTTTAGTAGATAAAATAAAAAGTAAAAATAATTGTTTTAATATTTTTTCACAAATTATTTAATTCTTTTAATTTTTAAATATAACTCTTCATTTTAATGTTATTTAAATTCAGATAGTTCTAACACCCATCATCATCCTTATGTACAATTCTTAAGAGAAAATATTTGATTTGGCAGTTGGTACTATCATTTATATTTGACTAAAAAAAACAATTTATGCTGATGTTCCCATCACTTTTTATTTTTTCTTTCCCTAACTTTTGTATAATGTGGAGATAAATGCTGAAAAAATGGGAGAGAGTTGCACTCAATCAAGTTGGTAGGCTCGATTTCATTAAAATGTTTTTGAGAAATAAATTATGATATTATTAAGTATAAAATTAATTTAAATTTAAAATTAATTGTTAGCGGTCTCTTTTAATAAATATAATTTTAAAATTTAAATTTAAATTTTTTACTATAAATCTCTCAACATATAAATAATAATTATTATATTAACATTGTATCAAGTTAATTATCTCTATTTAAGTTAATTATCAGTTTAATTTTAGTGAATAGAAAGAGTTATGTATATTATCATACACACCTATTATCGTACTTGATTTTTATTCAGTAAGATTTAATTATTTATATGATTATGATTAAGAATTTGTAATTATCATTACATTCTAATACAATTAAATATTCGGTTTGGCAAATAAGTAATATGTCTATTTTCCATGAAAGCCAAACACTCTGGGTCTTAATGGGGCCAAGCGTATGGTCGGCCTCGTAGGCGCGAGTAGGGAATAACAGTTCGCGACGCACATGAGGGAGAGATCAAGGAGAGGGTCAACCTTTGTGGCCACGCGCCACGCTCGCAAGTTTACACCAACAGCATGTAACCAACAGCTAGGTGCACCACGTGGAACACGTGGGTGGATGGCTGCAGCGAGTGCAGCAACAAGCTCCGAGTAACTCCATGGCCTACAGAGAGCAGCTGAACAGTATGAGGGCCCCACACAAAAATGGATGGCCTTGGGGTAGGGATCAAAGAGGACGGGGATCCAGACGTCAACATCGGTTTTAGGACCATCCTACGCGCGACCCACCGGCAAGATTATTTTCTTAAAATATATTTATTGTTTAAAGTTAATGTATAATAATTAATTATTTTGAAATAAATAATTTATAAAAAAGTTGATAAAATATAAATTTAATTAAATGTTTAATAAAAATAGTTTTATAATAAGAATAAGATCTAAAAGAAACTTAATATTTTAATTTTAAAACAATTATTATTTATTAAAAAAAGAAATACTACAACAATATCGAAAGAAAGCGAAAGGTAAGAGGGAAAGATCACGACCGAGATAACGGCGTTAGGAAAGTGAAAATAGAGAGGTGGCATGGAGGGACGGACGGCGTGAGCAATGTGTCGCCGTTTTGCTTGACTGTGTAAATGGGGCGTCCTTTTTACTTTTTTGGAATTTGGGGCGTCGGGTGTCCCCCAGTGCGACGGTGACGTTGGGGACGAAAGGGCCCATTATTTTTGGTAATATAAAAAATTGTGAATATTTTGATAAATGGGAATAACATGGAAAGCAGGCGAAGGCGCACTGACACCTGCGAACTCACATTGGCCCATCAGCATGTGATTCTGCCACGTTTCCTAGATTCTCTTGTTTCCGTGGTGTGGTCCCCTTCCACTGCAGCCCTCACTTTCCTGCCAGTGCCCTCTACCCCCCATTATTTCTCTCTCGCGTTCATCGTCCACGTCTTTTAATTATATACAAATTGTCTTTAATAAGAATTCACGATTACGAGTGATTTGACCGCATCAAATACCCAAATGCTTCTATCTAAGTTTAAAGGAAAATGTAACTTTCATCGAATTTTTATATTAAATATTTATAAAATTAATTATGATATATTATCATATAAAGTTTTAATTTATTTTATAAAATTTAATAATTTTAAAATTAAAATTAATATTTAATACAACTTTTTTTTTATAAGAATAATAAAACTGAACCCTTCGAAGTCATCGATTTTTTGCAGCTTTCTAAACTAAAAGCATTCAAATGTTTCTTTTATCTAACTCTTTCTTGCTTTACTTTTGTTGCAATTTTTTTTTTTTAAAATTTTGAATGTTACTATTATACATTTATAGACACATGTTTAAATCAAGCAAGTTATATTTTCTTTATGCTCTAATAGTATTATATTATTGTCTTGAAGCAAGCATTACTTATAAAAAAAATTTTATCCAAATGTTATATATTTATATAAATTTTATTAAAATGATATAATTTATTTAATACAATTTAAATAAATCTAAGTCATTAACTAATAAGTCGTAGTTAATTTTTGAAATTTAAATACAGATATTAAGAAATATATATTGTGAATTCACCCAACAAAGTAAGTGGCATGCGTGCCGAGGAGTACATGGTTTTTGTACTTCGGTCACATCCTTGAATCTAGTGATACTGGGATGAGGGCCACCTTGATTGTTTATCTGCATTTTTGGCAAATTCGAAAAGACTCTTTACTCCCACATAAATGGAATAATTATAATTTGTTACTAAATGATTACTTAATTCACGCTCATCGCCGCGTGTATCACCCGCCACCGTGAACCAGTGCCATCTAGTCGGAGTTGTCACTGCCTCCACTAATTTCATCCCCTATTCCGCACTCTCAGGTACGGGTGTATGCAGATGAAATTTGAGTTTTGATTAAAAAATAATTTAATTAGGTTAAAAAATTTTAAATTTTTATTTAAATTTAATTAAAAATATATATAATTTGAATTTAAATTAATTTTATTTTAATTAAATTACTAAATTATTACATATTTTAATCAATTAATTCGATTTCATTTAACTTTGACAAATAAAACATTACTCGTTACCAAACGAAATATGGCTATACGTGTAAGGTTTAGATTGCTTCAACTCCAGTACGAGTAATTTGTACACTTATATTTTTAGATAATAATTATTTATTATTATTATTGTTATTTTTTTATTTTTTTTAAAATTTATTTTTAATTAAAATTAATTTTTATTTAAGATAAAAATTTAATTATAATTTTTTTTAATAAAAATAACTTCAAATCTTACATATATAACTTATCTTAAAATAAATTAAAATGCAACAACAGTACCAATAATCTCTCAATTATCATTGGTTTATTTTTTACAATCTTTACTTTATATAATTTAAACCATTTAATATATTAAATTATATAAATTATATTATAAAACTCAATTAATTCAAAATTAATATACTAAATATAAATATTTTATTTTTATACTATTTATTCTTTTACTATTATTCTGTCAAATTTTTAGTATGTATCATTTAAGTAAGATATAGATAAGTTAAGAAGCTGGATAAATAGTTTTTGAATTAAAAAATTGATCATTTAATTAAAAAACTCCTCTTATAAAAGAAAGAGACAATTTTTTTAGACAAATATTTAATCAAAATAATAAGACAAAAAAATAAAGTTAATATTATCTTAATTTTAGAAAAGTGATAATCAAAAAATAAGAAAAATACCAACAAGGTTATGCTGATTTTGAAGAAATTTTAGTCGTTAAAATATAAAAATTTAAATCTTAATAAATACTCTCTTATTAAGAATAAAAAATTATTAATACTCTAATTCTATGATGGTTACCCCACTTAGTTATCATTTAAAAAAAAATTTTAAAATGTGTGTTATTAAAAAAAATAGAGATAGTACTACTACCGATGTAATTATCTCTTATTATTGTTGTTAATGTTATTGTCACTTTATTATCATCCTTATTATTTTGCTTATTTTATAATATCATTTGTAATGCAATGTTAAAATTTTTTATTTTTATAATTTTCATTAACTATATATAATATGCTAAAGAAACTATTAAAATAAAATAATTAGTCCTTTCTAATCATAGTAACTATAATTTTAGAAATGATGAGTCCACCTTGTCTATTCAGATTTCTACTCCCATTTTATAAAAACATCATTCCCTAAAACAAAATACCGCCTAACTCTTAATTTCATTGAATGCTCAAATCAAGATCAAATTATGGAGTTTCATTAATTGGTCTACCTGTGAACTTGTTTTGCACACGTATAACTGGGAATTCCTGCCTCACAATTGATAACAATTATTATTTTGGGTACAAGTCATATCATATCATAAATTATAGCCACCGGACTAACCTTCATTGCAACCTAATGGCATTTGGATCCACTCGGATTAAAAGAATAATGGTTTAAGAATCTCACAACTTTTTTTCTTTTCAGTGTGTGTGCTAATTTACTAACAAAATTTGAAGATTAAACACATAAAATAAAGTATGAGTAATTTACAAATTTTATTTCTGTTTAGATACTTGACTTTATTTATATATCTTATCATTAGAGAAATTATTTTTGGTAACATAAAATTTATGATGAGGAAAAATTATCCTATTTTAAAGTGAGGTATGCTATAAATCTCAATAAAAATTTATAGTAGTACATCTAAATTTTTTATAAAAAATACTGATAAAAAATTTAAATTTAAATTTAACAAATAAAATATTTTAAATTTTATTAATTAAACTAACCTCCGTGAACTAGTGAAAAAAATTTCACTTTAACATATTCTTTAGATAAGAAGGAACCGGCCATGAAAAATTAAAAAAAAAATGTTAATAATGTCATACACTTAAAACTAACCTAAAAACTATACCAAACTTCAAAAGAAAACCTTGGCTACTAAATTTTGTTTAATGCACATGTCATTCATTGTTCTTGGTGAAGCTTTTGGTGCCCTTTAATTCTGGACTTGCAGGCAAATAGGTACCCATATATGTGCGAATGAAAACCCAGCAACCCCACAATAGATTCACTTAGGCATACGTCTTATCCTTTTCGGGGAAAGTGGACCTCTATCACAGCAAAATTTCCTCAAGGGACAAAGCAAACTGCCGACACAGCCAAAGCTGAGTCCTACAATAATTATAAGGTTCATGAACACTCGAACTAGCTAGGTACCTACTGTGCATGCACTACTATATGTACTGCTCCTCTCTGTGATTTCAAAGGGTTCTGTTTCTTTGCAACTTCTTTTCTTTTCTTTTACCCTGTTTAGACCTTTTTTATAACAAAAGTAGTAAGTTATTTAATACATGTAAATTTCTTAGTTTAATTCAAATTTAAAAACAAAATTCTAAGCATAATTAAAAATACCGATACTCTGTTTAAATTTTATATTGAAGACTCGCCTATGTTTTTAACAAAAAAGTCATGTATTATAAATAATTTACTTTTTTATTAATAATTTCAAAAATAAAATTATATACACATATTATATATGTCTCTAACATCCTAGCTAGACTTGATATATAACAAGGAATTATATTAGTTTTTCTTTTCATAGATTATATACAATCTTAATTATAAACAATTACGTAACTTTAGTTGATTTATTTGTCATGATCAAAAAAGAATTGACATGTAATCTAGGGCATGACTTAAATTCATACACTCCTATTAATTGTGTGATTTGATTTATGTGACACATACTTGTAACTTAAGCATTCTAATAATTAATGAGATAGTCTTAATTATTATGTAATTCTTGTCGTGACAATCAATGTCTAACCAAGATAATTTATGAGCTGTAATGCATAGGGTGGCAACCTAGGCAAAGATCTCAATTAATGATATATTCTCATCTTGGTAGGCAGGATCATTCAAAACCACTACTAATCACATAAATGGTGAGAAGTCCATCTCATTTAAGGTTGCAATATGGATGATTAATTGAACTTTCAACTTTCTATAAAAGTGATTATACTTCTCAATATTGCTAAAGCATAATTAATTAGTGATTTCCAATTAAACTATGCAATTTAGCATAATTAAGTGTAAAAGTGATTATTTCTGGCTGCTCTACTTTTTTTGGCCCTTGTTAGGAGATAGAGCTATTTAGGTCAAGTTGATACATAGCAAGCGCATAGAAGTGCATATAGCTAGGTTATGGTTTCCAGAAGAAGCTCCAAACCTTAAGTAATTAAATTGCATTACAATTTTGATTTTATTTGAATAGCATTTTGTACTTACTCCCTTGAAAGTTGACATGGCCACGAATTTGGAGCACGATGGGAATCTAGTCATTTCTTGTATTTTTCCCCTTATAAAAACCAAATATGTTGCTCCAACAAAAGCAGCTTTATATAGTGATTAAACTAGGCATAATTTATCAGCAGGCCTTGGTCTTAGCAGGAGGGGTCAAGTTTTGCTTAAGGACATTGTCTCGGGTTCGATGCATTGTGTATGTAAAAAATATCTTTGAAAGAGTTTCTCTTAATTTAGGTCCAACAATAGCTCAAGTAAGGATTAGTCGTAGGTTGAGAGACCCGAATAAGTTTGTGCTATGTAAATATTGGACGGTTTAGGATCAAAAAATAAATAAATAAATAGACATAATTTCCTTACTTACGATTAATTTTTTAAACCGTCCCTTGAGAGTTTATAGAGCTAGGTACTTAAAAGCATACTTCCTTTCTATTCGTTTTTGCTTTTAGTTTTCATCTTTTTCTTTCTACAATTTTCAAGCACGATCAATTGGCCGGTTTGTGTTCAAATCAGATTAAGTGCCGGAAATCTTCTTTAGTTAGTGTATTTTGGTTGTATTAAAAACAAATATAACTAATCATAAATAAATTCTAATTAAGATGGTCACTATCATCTCATATTTAAGTTGTAAATAAATGCACGTATTAGATCATGATAAAGATCACCAATATATAATAATGATAATAATATTAAAATTAAGTGTAGGTTACTGTCCTATAAATTTTTTTTGTCTTGTTATTTTTATAAATAAAATTTTATTTTTTGATCAACTTTTGATTTTGGAGATTAAATTTCTGTGATTTGATCTAAATAAATAGCACGAATTATAATTAGGATTTAACAATTTTCAAATGTCCCATTCCCAAATTTTTCGGTTTGTCATTTCATTCGACCTAGTAGTGCAATTCTTCCTCGTTCAAATACATCGCCACGAGATTCCTGTAATTGCTGTTTGAGATGCAGTCCTATTCCCAGGCCTGCTAGCTGATACCCAGTTGTCCCTTTACGCTAAACCCATAATTATTAATAATAAACTAAAACTAAATAATCAATTAAACACCAATCCCAGTGCATGTGACTTTGGATCTGAACTAAAAAATTGTATTTTATAGAATAAAATTTATAAATTGCAAGATGCATAATTTTTAATGAAAAATTAATCATTTTATTGAATAATTATATTTTAAAAATTTTAATAAAATATAACTTTATACTTAAAAGAACTAATTTGTAACTTAAATTAATTATATTATATGGTAATATGTTTATTAATTAGGAATCGGTTGATCAATTATTGAACATGATCAGCGTTGGAGTACTGTTGCTGAATAGTGTGGTTGTGGCCGGCAGCAAATCATAGGAACAAGATACATAGTAGGAAGTGATTAAAGAGTTGATTAAGATAATGGTGTGTCGTAATCTGAGCTCTATAGATTAAGCAGTTGGTGCATTATTGAGATGATTAAATTAGAATTAAAAAATGATTGAATAATTGATGTGTTGACGCAGTGGCTGAGATGAGCTTGAAAATAATTTAACAACTAATGATGCCGCACGTACATGGCTGGGGAATGGTTGTGCAAGCTTTCCACATTATATGGTAAGCAAGGTGTGGGGACATTGACCCAAAGCTCTTCCCCTATTTGTGTCCTATACTATGCCTCCTTCACACCCTTTGAGCTACCTCTAAGGGTTCCCAACACCCCTTCCCTTGCGTTTAACTCCACTCACTATATATAAGCTTTTGGAACCAAATCTTAAAGTGTTTAGCTAATTATATTCTTGTTCTATATGCTTACTATAAATGCAGCTCAAAGTGCACGACACACCCACTTATTACATATACAGTATTTGAATTCTATTAGTTTTACTTAAAATAAATTTTAATAAAATTAATGGTTGGAAAATCAACTTAACTGAATATTACCTTAAATTTTTTTCACAAATCTTACTTCCTTTATAATTTACTTATACATTTTTACTTATGTATCGATTCTAATGCTATAATCAAACGATTACAAATTTAGTAGCTATCATTCTAATCATTACATGAATTTTGTTATTGATTGTTAGATTACAAACATAAATACTATTTTTCTAAAAGTTATAAAAATGTTATTAGAGCCATAGTTTCAAATTTCAAATATGCGAAATAATACATTCAAAAAAATATTTTAAAAAGACAAGGAAAAGTTAAAAAAAAAAATTTTATATAAAATTTTCTCTATTAAGTATACAATCTTTTTTGTACACTTTTATTTTTTTTTAAATATTTACCATCAAATAGAAATTAATTTCAACTTCGACTCCTTATAGATATAATTCAACTTAACTTTGTATATATAAGCTTTTGGAACCAAATCTGAGTGTTTAACTAATTATCTTCTTGTTCTATATACTTACTTTCTCATTACGCCAACCTTGCCCTCCACAATTTCACTCAAAATGAAATAGAAAAACAAGAAAAATAATTAAGCAAAGGTAGACTATAAAAGGTGGTTCATATCAAGTTGTCAAGTGACTGCTTCTCATACATAAGCTTTTTGCTCAGTGTGACTTTTTTCACCAAAAAAACCAAAAAAGGCTTTGTAACTTTTTTTTGTATTGTAAATGCTGTAATTGCCGGGTATCATGCCTGCACAAGGACGGCCCGCTCAAAACGCGAGACACCCACTAACAATATATGTAGTATTTGAATTCAATTAGTTTTACTTAAAATAAATTATAATAAAATTAATTATATAAATTTAAATATTGTAATATAATAATTTGTGAAAATATCTTTATAGGAGAAGTGCTATCACAAAATTTTGTATATTAAAAACTCACAAAAACTATTGTAATGAATTAATTTATTGAATTTTGTTATTTTATTTATGAGATTTAATAAATTTAATATTTAAATTTTTTTAAGTGAATATTTAATAAAATTTAATTTATAAAAATAATAATATTGATATCTTTATTGGTATTGGTATGGAAAACGTGGGCATATAGTGGCTCGCCTTACAAACAATATGCAATACTTCACTAACACTGTTTGATTGCAATGAGAAATAGAGGGAACATAGAGACCCATGCATCCATTCAAAAGTTGGCCATGCATTTCCCACTCCATTGCCTTTCCTACTAACATACACACTCCACCTGCCTATGTACTCATATAGTAAAACCTTTCGTTCATCACAAAATCAGATATTCATTTGAGGGGGAAAAAAAAACCCAATGCACTTGAACATATATACACAGGTAATTGATGTGTGGGTGTGATTGTGTTTATGCATATATGTGGCACCAACAACACTTCGTAGCAATTAAATAATTTCTTCTTTTCGTGCCCCCATGGATCATGGATTTGGTTTCATGAAGGAGATAGGAATTCTGCACTGCAATATATGAAAAATGATTCATGAATTTGAAGAAAAGATATCAGTATCTATTTATGAATTTTATTTTTTAAATAGCTTTTTAACTTCTTTTTTTAAAATCTCTCACTAGCTCAGCCCAAAATCAGAATCCGATCCCTATACAAATAGTGCGAGATTCCACTATACTGACATGAAGTTAGCACAGATGATCAGGAATCCAATGCCTCTATCCCTATCTCTCTCTATCTCTTTTTTGTGGTTGATACGTATGCACAATCCCATGTAGATCTGACGTCGAAGTCCTATTCCATTTGATATGATCATGGCCGGTTTTGTCTATTTACTTGTAAATGGAAATGAAACTCCACATGGCTTTACCTTTAAATAGTAAATACTGCTGCCTGATTTATACTCACAGCTACTCACCTAATAATGTTAAAATCGGTACAATCAGACTCCTTTTTTATTATTATTTCTGAAAGAAAGGTTCACAGGGTAAACAGTAAGAAAAATTATTTACTTACAGTACACACGTACTCATGTCTACAAGTTGTAACAATTTCCAAGAGAACGGGTTGGGGAAATCAAGGGAATGGATACGGATTCTTGGCTGTAAGCGGGAAAAGAACTAATGTGATAAATGCAAAATTAAGATAAAAAATAATAAAAATAATATTTATATATTAAATTATAAAAAGTATAAAATATTAAAATTAAAAAATTTAAATCTAAGTAGCTAGAAAATTACATGCTTAAAAAAACTAAATTTATTTCTTTTTTAGAAAGGATGTTTTATGTAAAGTATGAATAAGTTTTATAATTTAATTTATAAAATTTAATAATATAAAATTTTTAAAATAAAATTTTAATAAGTTTTAATTTATAAAAATAAAAAAATTATTTTTTAGTATCAAATTGAACAATAATTTTATTATTGTAAATTAAATTTTATAAAAATAATATATAAAAAATTTAAATAATTAAATTTATAAGATTTATAAATTTAATTGTGAAAGGATTTTATTTTATAAATGAGACGCATTTGTGGTTGCATTTGAGTAATGCCTCAATATTAAAAGTGATTATTGTTTGCAAGACAAGTGGGTGAGGAAGTAATTAAATAAGACAATGTTTCAACTTTTCAAGCTCATTGAAACTCTTAATCAAACTTTGCGCCATCAGAGAAAAAACAGTTTCAACTTGTGATTTAAGAACTTTGTACTTAAGTCCATTATTTATATATATATATATATATATATAATGAATGGATTTGAGACTATTCCATTTGATCTCAATTGATGCTCTTGACAAAAACGAGTGTGTCAAGCCTGCAGAGTGATTCAACAGCACTAATGCTTATTCAACTCTGATATTAATGTCTTTGGCAGGAGAGATGAGTAAACTAGAAGCTCCCAATACCCTTTTGATCTTTTTAATGTCAATACAAATATTTTGTCTATTGCTGCAAACAAGAAAAATGTGGGGAAACTTTTGAAACAGAAAAATCATTCCTGTGTAAAGCAAATCTTCAATGATTAGGGTTTTTAATTTGTATCGCCAACCACAACAAAGGCATATATATTGGCTGTCATATGGAGCTAAACTGGCACATCTTTGACATATAATCAGTGCCATATATGCATGTACCTGGGTAGGGGCCATAAGAGGGTTGAGCAAGATCTCTCCCATGTGCTCCATCCGTCAATCACATGTTCCACTAATTTACTTTCTTCTCAATCACTTCACCCAGTATGTACGATTCAACCAACCCCAATTGTCATCTGAGCGGAGGCTTTCGATACCTCTCGTGTCTTGCACTTGGGAATTTTGTTTTGTGTCCCGAACATTGAAGGGGGGGGGGGGGGTGGGGTTATGCATTTTGTGCCACTAGTGTGGAGGCAACTTTACCCTAAGCAAAGGGAAAGATGGGGTTTGAATGATGGGAAGGGAAAAGCAGCATGCCTCACTTGTATGGCAGTTCTTTGCTTCTCCTGAACAATCCCCACATGCATCTTGCATGCCTTCCATGTGATTCTGCACATTATTGCGTTCGCAGTCCTCATGATGTCTGTAAAAGGGTTATGCCGTGGCTTAAGATAAATCAGTTTTATTGCAATATTGCCATGCAAGAGCGACAAACTTTAAAAAAATTGAAAATATTAAATGAATTAATTTATGGAAAGGAGTTTTGGATGAAAATAAGAGTCATTATTGAGTTTTTTAGGTGGTGTGATCAGAATGCGGTTGAAAGTTGATTACGCATAAATAATATGTTAATGTAAGAAATTTTGTTATTATCAAAAACAAGATTTTTCAATAAAAAAGGAATTTCACTTGGTAAAAATATTTAACAAATGGATTAATGATGGAATTGTGTCAATTGAAAATTCCTTTGTTGCTAATATCCACTAACGGGAAAAATATTTGTCGATAATAATTTTACATAATTTATTTGTTCACGAAATAACTTATAATATATAAAAAAATTAGATGAAAATAATTTTAAATTAAAATAATTATTATAAAAAATTAGTTTAATTATTATAAATAATCTAAAAATTACAACCATAAACAAACAAATACAAAAGATGTTAAAACCAAATCTAGCTATAATCAAACAAGGCATCATCATTATCATCTCCAACAGCCTCCTTAGAGTCCTGGACTCCAATAGCATTACCTTCATTGGGCTGCTTCGGCTAGACAAATACTAGTAGAGATGATTGATGAGTATGCCTAGAAGATTCAGATACACCACCATGCGCAGCACTACCGTTATGACCCTAAACCATCATGCTCTCCATTTGAGTGAGTCAGGCATTTTTGTATGGCGATCATTTGATGCTGAAACTGCGCTATAATATTAATTATCTAAAATTGAAATCTAACATTAATGATCTAAAATGTAATAGAACCAAATTTTACATAAAGATTCACATATAACCAAACACCACTTTAGACATATAAAATAACACCAACATATCGCACAAGAAGTTAAAAAGCTAACCTGATATCTTAACATTTTCATAGCTCATATGAAAAGCTATAAACATTCAAATTAAATGTAATAATCTAATTTAAACTTAATTTTAACATTGTAATTTAATAAACTTAATTAACTTGATAGCTAAATTAATTTTAACTATCCTAATTAATAACTATACTAAATTCAACACTAATTTATAATTTTCATTGGAATTATATTTAATTCTAAACTAAATTCAACCCTAATTTCTAATTTCTAACTACAAGTAAATTTTAACTTAGTAACTTAATAAACTTAATTAACTTGATAAGTAAATCAATTTTAACTATCCTAATTAAGTCCTAAACTAAATTCAACCCTAATTTCTAATTTTTAATAAAAATTAAATTTAATTCTAAGCTAAATTCAACACTAATTTCCAATTTTAAATAAAAGTTAAATTTAACTTACTACCTTAAATTGTTTTTCTTCAAATTTCAACAGAATTTTTCCTTAAATATTGAACCTGCAACAAAAATCAACAAAAGAAAAAGTTCCAATTCTTGAAACCATATCAATTTGTAAATATTTTCATAGTACAATAAACAACAAAAACAATTAGATCATGTATCCTAAGTCATAGACGATCCAAATTTAGCCAAAAACATAACAAATTGTCTATTTTAAGTCTATAACAGTGTTACAATTATCATCCTAAGTCCTAGACAATCCAAATTTAGCCAAAAACATAACAAATTATCTATTTTAACTCTATAACAGTGTTATAATTATCATATCAATGCACAAAGAAGAAAATAATTGTTATTAACCTGGAAATAAGTAAGTGAAGACACAGCAAGAAACTCACAATGTCAAATGAAAGTAGGCACGAACCCAAAGTTAGAGAGAGAGGGAGAGGGAGAGAGAGAGAGATTGAAGAAGTGTACCAAATGTTCTTGAAGCTAACATTACTGATTTTGATGCTCGACGGAACCTGAAGTCGTAACAAGGATCCTTAAGATGAATACAAAAAATGTTTGTTACTTAGTTTCATTATTAGGCTCGATCCTCTGTTTCACTCCGTTTTATGTTTCAAAGCATGTTAATTGATGAAAAGACAGAATCTCATTATGTAAGATAGGAAGAAGAGACATGTGCTTGTAGAAACATGTTAAGGAATTTTAAGAATAAAAAGGACTATGGGATAGAGGCCATACTCCCTTACAAGAGACAGAATCCTTTTCGGCCTATAATTAATGGGCCAGCAAACAAGCAGTATGGCCAGAAACCAAAAAAGGACTAAGGAAAACCCAAAAGTCCACAATTTGGCCAGCAAACAGAAAGTGTAGGCCAACACACAAAAAATGAATTTAAACTGAACCAAAAAAAAGTGGGCGGTGATTCGTTTAACGTAAGGTTGGAATGGCATGCACCCGGATTTGAATGCTGGGATATGAAGTTAAAAAAAAGATTTATATATTAAATTTAAATATAAAATAAAAATTTATATTTTCTGACTTTTTTTATTAACTTAATTATTTTTTTATCTCTTTTTATAATTTAATATTTTCTTTCTCTTAATTGTGTTTATTTTTTTTACTTTATATCTTAATTTTCTTTACAAGTATTAAAGAATCACAGTCCAAAATAATATATATATATATATAAATTACCAAAATTTAAAAATTAAAAATATAAAGAATTTAAATATCATATACCATCCCTTATCATCTTTCAAAAGGCTGCAACGTGATGGTCACCAAAACTAAACAAACGTCCTCTTCACGGACTCCCATGAAGATATCAAATTGGGTAGCATTTGGAAAACAGTTTACGTATTAAATGGTCATATTCCTTGTCTGCTACTTCTTAAAATCACACAAATTATTGTACCCCAACTAAATTTGTGTTGAAAAGCAAAACGTAGATAGCTATTTAGCCCTACCTCATATTCATGTGTGTTGCGTGACTTTTTAATCTAGGATTCATCCATTGTTGAATACATGGAGTGTGAATAAACAGAGCTCCAACTCATTATCTAATGACATTTAACTATTGTTTTTCATTATAAAAAGGTAGACTTTATCCCATTCAAGATTGTCCATTTCACATTTTATTATTGTGTGCCCCATATTCTTGACCTAAAAAATTGTCGGCAGCATTGCCCATTAGTTCTCCAAGTACATGACTTAATTTAGGTGCCATTGGCCTGCAACACCATTAAGTATCTGCCCTAAGAACAATGGGAGTTACTGCCAAAATACCATTCTTAGATCATGAACTAGGGAATATAATAATGTATGTACTCATTCCAAATTGACCAATCCAAGAAATGGCGCCAATGACATAAACATCGATCAATCTTGAACGGGAAACTAAGGGAAATGCACGAAGCATCAGTGACATATATGTGTACATAATAACATGAAATGAACACTTCAAGAGAGATTTAAGCAATCGAGTAAACAATAGGACAAAGAATGATCAAACTATTATAGCTATAAGCATTCAATTGAACTGCATACATTAATGGAGGGGATGATGAAATCATTATAATGAAACTTACTCAAATTGTTGTTAGACAGCCAAGTGTAATACAGTCTTAATTCATACTTTAATGAAATATTATGAACGCATAAACAAGAAAGTATTGGTACCACTTATTGGGGTCAAGAATTGAAAATGATGCTCGTGTCACGCGCAGCAGTAAGTATTTACTTGACCATGAGGATCAAAACATAAAAAGGGTGCAACTTGAATTGGGTAAAAAATATTGGAATAATTTTTATCTGAACTAGAGTGCATTGATTTATTATTTATATAACTTAAAAAAGTATTATGCAAAAATTATAAAATTTCCCCAATGTATAATGCATAAATTATGTTGGAATAAAGGTATTTTTTATTTTTTTCACTTTTAAAAAAAAGTAATTTAGTTCCTAAACTTTTAATTTAAATAATTTAATTTTTTTATAATTATAATTAAAGTAATTTAGTTCCTCTATAATTATAAATTATTTCTTTTTTTAGCATGATATAACTCACCGATAATGATATAAATTTCATTTTTTTATTATAATGTGATGTGATTATTATGTAAATTTATCTCTTAATTAAAAAAGTCATTAAAATGCATATAAATAAGGCTTGGGTTTGGCCAAAAAAAAAATTTATGCAAGAGAAAAAGTATTAAAAATTTTTAAAATAAAAATAAAGTATAAGTCTTTATTGACTAATCATATAATACTAGAAAAAAGAAATCTAATGATGAGTCACTAAATCGTTTTAATTATACTTATAAAAAATCCAAATTACCCCATTTATATAGAGGAACAATCCACATCCCATAACATAAAGTTGGAATCGGCCAAGTCACAGAATTAATTAGTACTTACAAAAGTTTTTATAAAGATCTATCATTATTGTTTAATATAGTAACTCAAGAGAGTAATTCCATCTCGTAATTAAAAGCTTACTATAATTGTGTATGTGATTATTTCACGTACAACTATAGTTTCTTGCACAGTACCAAATAATTATAGAATGAAATATATATATATATATATATATCAATCAGATTGTATGTTTATACAATGCCGTTTATTCATGGCAAACTAATATTCAACAAGTAAATATTATGCAAACATGACTTATTAACCACGTTTTGAAATTAAATTCAAATACAATTGACAAGGTTGATATGCAATATTTGTGGACATGAGAACCTAGTATGACTATACTTCATCCTTTCAACGTAGCTAGTGATTGGATCAGTAAAAGTTTTATTTTGTTAAAATTTGGAAATGTGGATTGTCATCCGCATGTATCGTTGTAATTCACTTTTATTATCTAATATACTTAGGTTTAAATTGGGTACATAATTTAATTAAGCACTTATATTATAAAACTTTTTAATAAAGTCTTGCCTACTTCAAGAGAAATTCATTTGGAGCTATCATAACACACTTAAACAACCTTAAAAAAAGTTTACGTGGAGCTAACATGACATGTTGTGCTTGTCTACGCAGGTGCTATATCATGGCTTGCATGCCAAAGTAACGTGTTGCGCCGCCTACGAGTACTTGGCTTACCTATTGGCCTATGTCACTTAATGCAAGTTTATTTTTGTTTTTGTTACTCGTCTCTCGTATAAAGACAAACTTTGTTTTTATAACAAACATAAAAGATAAAGAAAGAGTCTATAATTATCCACAAAATTTCATTAAAGCAATCTTGAATGAGTGGTTACCTATTTTTACAAAGACTTATTTTTATAAATTTTAATTTTTAACTTATAAATATAAGTCTAAAATAATTTAAGTACTTAAACAATTTTTATAAATGTATCTAAATACTCACAAACTATTTTTAAATACTTTTTTTCTACATAAATATTTTATTAAACTTATCCAAATGACAACTATATTTCATCCATAAGACCTAATTATCAAATTGTACTTAATATCGTAATGCACCACATTGACTTATACTTTCTGGATGAAACATGTATAAACCGTTTGAAAAAGAAAACATAAAATAAAAATAAGATAAAATGGATATTCTTCGAATCCTGATATTTTACACAAAATTTTTATAGATATTTTATACATAATTTTATATTTCTTTATTTTTTCCCTAATTTTTTTTTTTTACATATGCAAATAGCTTCATATTTTCTGAAACCCAAGCCTAACACAACTCACAATCCCAAAGACAAATTCATATACAACAATTTCTTCAAATAAAAAAATTAATAAATATTTACCGCACACAAAATTTGAGTTGGATAGAATGCTCTGGGATTGATAAAAAGTTTTTTAATCCAACCAACCCCGCTTGCCTATTGGTGAGTTGGATTAAATTAGGTGTTCAGATTAATTTTTGAAAAAAAATAAATTTATGAATTTAAATTATACATAATTCTCCATATTTAGGATGTACAAAAGCATATTACAATATTCAGACACTAACTTGCTCGGAAAAGTGCTATTAAAAATTTATTTTAATTACTAACCAGCTATCAACACAAAATAACAAGAATTAGTAGCAAACACAGAAAGTGGTTAAAGCAAACAAGAAAACGGTGGAACTAATTAAGATCTATTCCACAAATGAATTAAAACCTGATTGGGTTTATAGAAATTATAGTTTTCCTACTTATCCAAGCACAACTCATCTTCTATTGCAGTTTTGTAATTTTGACACTTAAAAATTTCTCTTACTGAAGAAAAATTAATTTGTAGAGATATAGAATGACATGGCCGTTCGACTGCAGATGTGGATGATCACGTGCAAGTCGTACTGCCATTGGCCCAAAAGTTTTTAAAATTAAACTTTTTACTTTAGATTTTAAACTTTATATGTGTTTGGCACCTTAGTTTTTTCAAAGCGACGTTTCCTAGATTCTCTTGTTTCTGTGGTGTGGTCCCCTTGCACTGCCGCCCTCTCTTTCCCGCCAGTGCCCTCTACCCCCCATAATTTCCCTCTCGCGTTCATCGTCCACATCTTTTAATTATATACAAATTGTATTTAAAAAAGACTTCACTATAACGAGTGATTTGACCGCATCACTCACCCCAATGCTTCTATGTAATTTTAAAGGAAAATGTAACTTTTATCAAATTTTTATATTAAATATTTATAAAATTAATTATGATATATTAACATATAAAGTTTCAATTTATTTTATAAAATTCAATAATTTTAAAATTTAAATTAATATTTAATATGACTTTTTTGATAAAAATAATAAAACTGAACTCTTTGAAGTCATCGATTTTTTGCAGCTTTCTAAACTAAAAGCATTCAAATTTCTTTTATCTAACTCTTTATTGCTTTACTTTTGTTCCATTTTTTTTTTAAAATTTTGAATGGTGCTATTATAGACGCATGTTTAAATCAGGCAAGTTATATTTTCTTTATGTTCTAATAGTATTATATTATTGTCTTGATGCAAGCATTACTTATAAAAAAATTTTTATCCAAATGTTATATATTTATATAAATTTTATTAAAATGATATAATTTATTTAATACAATTTAAATAAATCTAAGTCATTAACTAATAAGTCGTTATTTTTATTTGAAATTTAAATACAGATATTAAGAAATATATATTGTGAATTCACCCAACAAAGTAAGTGGCATGCGTGCCGAGGAGTACATGGTTTTTGTTCTTCGGTCACATCCTTGAATCCAGTGATACTGGGATGAGGGCCACCTTGATTGTTTATCTGCATTTTTGGCAAATTCGAAAAGACTCTTTACTCCCACATAAATGGAATAATTATAATTTGTTACTAAATGATCACTTAATTCACGCTCATCGCCGCGCGTATCACCCGCCACCGTGACCCAGTGCCATCTCGTCGGAGTTGTCACTACCTCTACTATTTTCACTCCCTATTCCGCACCCTCAGGTGAGGGCGTATACAGATGAAATTTGAGTTTTGATTAAAAAGTGATTTAATTAGATTGAAAAAATTTGAGTTTAAAATTTTTATTTAAATTTAATTAAAAATATATATGATTTGAATTTAAATTAATTTAATTTTAATTGATTTATTAAATTTATATATATTTTAATTAATTAATTCAGTTTCAATTAAGTTTGACAAATAAAACATTACTCGTTACCAAACGAAATATGGTTACACCTTTAAAGTTTAGATTGTTTCAAGTTGAGTTTGAATAATTTGCACATCTCTCCTTTCGGGTAGCACTTGTTTGTTATTATTATTGTCATTACTTTTTTTTTATTTTTAAAAATTATTCTTATCTTTTAATTAAAACTAATTCTTATTTAAAACAAAAGTTGAATTATAAATTTTTTTAATAAAAATAACTTTAAACTTTAAACATATGGCTTATTTTAAAATAAAATATAATGCAACAACTGTATCAATAATCTCTCAATTATCACTAATTTATTTTTTACAATCTTTATTTTATATAATTTAAATTATTTAATATATTAAATTACACAAATTACATTATAAAACTTAATTAATTCAAAATTAATATATTTTATATAAATGTTTTATTTTTGTAGTAACTTTTCTTTAACTATTATTCTGTCAAATTTTTAGTATGTGTCATTTTAGATATGTTATGAAGCTGGTTAAATAGCTTTTGAATTAAAAAATTGATTATTTAATTAAAAAACTCCTTTTATAAAACAGAGAGACAATTTTTTAGACAAATATTTAATATAAATAATAAGACAAAAAATAAAGTTAATATTATCGTAATTTTAGAAAAGTGATAATCAAAAAATAAGAAAAATACCAACAAGGTTATGTTGATTTGGAAGAAATTTTAGTTGTTAATGTATAAAAATTTAAATCTTAATAAATACTTTCTTATTAAGAATAAAAAATTATTAATACTCTAATTCTATGATGGTTACCACACTTAGTTATCATTTAAAAAAAATTTTAAAATGTGCGCTATTAAAAAAAAATAGAGTTATTAAAAAGAAATGGAGATAGTACCACTATGGCTGTAATTATCTCTTATTATTGTTGTTAATGTTATTGTCACTTTATTATCATCCCTATTATTTTGCTTATTTTATAATATCATTTGTAACGCAATGCTAAAATTTTTTATTTTTATAATTTTCATTAACTATATATAATATGCTAAAGAAACTCTTAAAATAAAATAATTAGTCCTTTCTAATCATAGTAACTATAATTTTAGAAATGATGAGTCCACTCTATCTATTCAGATTTCTACTCCCATTTTATAAAAACATCATTCCCTCAAACAAAATACCGCCTAACTCTTAATTTCATTGAATGCTCAAATCAAGATCAGATTATGAAGTTTCATTAATTGGTCTACCTGTGAACTTATTTTGCGCACGAATAATTGTGAATTCCTGCTTCACAATTTATAACAATTATTATTTTGGTTACAAGTCATATCATATCATAAATTATAGCCACCAGACTAACCTTCATTGCAACCTAACGGCATTTGGATCCACTCGGATTAAAAGAATAATGGTTTAAGAATCTCACAATTTTGCATTTCTCTAGTTAGAGGCATATTAGGTGTTTTAGAATAAAAAATTTTATGACTTGTTCATATAATTTTTTTTTCAGTGTGTATGCTAATTTACTAACAAAATTTGAAGATTAAACACATAAAATAAAATATGAGTAATTTACAAATTTTATTTCTGTTTAGATACTTGGCTTTATTTATATATCTTATCATTAGAGAAATTATTTTTGGTAACATAAAATTTATGATGAGGAATAACTTTCCAATTTTAAAGTTAGATATGTCATAAATTTCAATAAAAATTTATAGTAGTACATACACATTTTTTTAAAAAAAATATTGATAAAAAATTTAAATTTAAACCTAACAAATAAAATATTTTAAATTTTATTAATTAAATTAACCTCCGTGAACTAGTGAAAAAAATTTCACTTTAACATATTCTTTAGATAAGAAGGAATCGGCCATGAAAAATTAAAAAAAAAATTGGTAATAATGTCATACACTTAAAACTAACCTAAAAACTATACCAAACTTCACAAGAAAACCTTGGCTACTAAATTTTGTTTAATGCACATGTTATTCATAGTTCTTGGTGAAGCTTTTGGTGCCCTTTAATTCTGGACTTGCAGGCAAATAGGTACCCATGTATGTGCGAATGAAAACCCAGCAACCCCACAATAGATTCACTTAGGCATATGTCTTATCCCTTTCGGGGAAAGTGGATCTCTATCACAGCAATATTTCCTCAAGGGACAAAGCAAACTGCCGACACAGCCAAAGCTGAGTCCTTCAATAATTATAAGGTTCATGAACACTTGAACTAGCTAGGTACCTACTGTGCATCAGTGCAAGCACTACCATATGTACTGCTCCTCTCTGTGGTTTCAAAAGGTTCTGTTTCTTTACAACTACTTATCTTTTTTTTTTTTTACCCTGTTTAGACTCTTTTTTGTAACAAACGTAGTAAGTTATTTAATACATGTAAATTTCTTAGTTTAACTCAAATTTCAAAAAAAAAAAAAAATTCTAAACATAATTAAAAATACCAATGCTCTGTTTAAATCTTATATTGAAGACTCGCTTGTGTTTTCAACCCAAAAAGTCATGTATTATAAATAGTTTACTTTTTTATTAATAATTTCAAAAATGAAATTATATACACATATTATATATGTCTCGACATCCTAGCTAGACTTGATATATGACAAGGAATTATATTAGTTTTTCTTTTCATAGATCATATACAATCTTAATTATAAACAATTACGTAACTTTAGTTGATTTATTTGTCATGATCAAAAAATAATTGACATGTAATCTAGGGCATGACTTAAAATGCATACACTCCTATGAATTGTGTGTTTTGATTTATGTGACACATACTTGTAACTTAAGCATTCCAAATAATTAATGAGACAGTCTTAATTATTATGTAATTCTTGTCGTGACAATCAATGTCTAACCAAGATGATTTATGAGCTATAATGCATAGGGTGGCAACCTAGGCAAAGATCTCAATTAATGACATATTCTCATCTTGGTAGGCAGGATCATTCAAAACCACTACTAATCACATAAATGGTGACAAGTCCATCTCATTTAAGGTTGCAATATGGATGATTAATTGAACTTTCGACTTTCTATAAAAGTGATTATACTTCTCAATATTGCTAAAGCATAATTAATTAGTGATTTTAAATTCGACTATGTAATTTAGCATAATTAAGTGTAAAAGTGATTATTTCTGGCTGCTATGCTTTTTTTGGCCCTTGTTAGGAAATTGAACTATTTAGGTCAAGTTCATGTATAGCAAGCGCATAGAAGTACATATAGCTAGGTTATGGTTTCCACAAGAAGCTCCAAACCTTAAGTAATTAAATTGCATTACAAATTTCATTTTATTTGAATAGCATTTTGTACTCACTCCCTTGAAAGTTGACATGGTCACGAATTTGGAGCACAATGGGAATCTAGTCATTTCTTGTATTTTTTCTCTTATACAAACCAAATATGTTGCTCCAACAAAAGGAGCTTTATATAGTGATTAAACTAGGCATAATTTACGAATAGCCGTTAGTCCTAGTAAAAGGGGTTTGGTTCCACTTAAACACCTTGCCTTAGATTCAAAATATTGTGTATGTAGAAAATACCTTTGAAAAAGCTCTCTTAAATTGGACTTGGTAGGAGTTCGAGTCTAGATTAATTGTGAGTTGAGGGAGTTAGATAAATTTGTACCGGACAATTCAAGACCTAAAAGAAAAAAATTAAGATAATTTCCTTACTTTTTATTATTATTTTTGTAAACCGTACCTTGAGAGTTTATAGAGCTAGGTACTTAAAAGCATACTTCCTTTCTATTCTTTTTTGCTTTTGGTTTTCATTTTCTTCTTTCTACATTTTTCAAGCACGATCAATTGGCCGGTTTGTGTTCAAATCGGATTAAGTGCCGGAGATCTTCTTTAGTTAGTGTATTTTGGTTGTACTAAAAACAAATATAACTAATAATAAATAAATTCTAATTAAGATAGTCTCTATCATCTCATTTTTAAGTTGTAAATAAATGCATGTATTAGATCATGATAAAGATCACCAATAATCATATCAGTTATTTCTATTTTTTTTTTGTCTTGTTATTTTTATAAATAAAATTTTATTTTTTGATCAACTTTTGATTTTGGAGATTAAATTTCTGTGATTTGATCTAAATAAATAGCACGAATTATAATTAGGATTTAACAATTTTCAAATGTCCCATTCCCAAATTTTTCGGTTTGTCATTTCATTCGACCTAGTAGTACAAATCTTCCTCGTTCAATTACATCGCCACGAGATTCCTTTAATTGCTGTTTGAGATGCAGTCCTATTCCCAGGCCTGCCAGCTGATACCCAGTTGTCCCTTTACGCTAAACCCATAATTATTAATAATAAACTAAAACTAAATAATCAATTAAACACCAATCCCAGTGCACGTGACTCTGGATCTGAACTAAAAAATTGTATTTTATAGAATAAAATTTATAAATTGCAAGATGCATAAGTTTTAATGAAAAATTAATCATTTTATTGAATAATTATATTTTAAAAATTTTAATAAAATATAACTTTATACTTAAAAGAACTAATTTGTAACTTAAATTAATTATATTATATGGTAATATGTTAATTAATTAGGAATTGGTTGATCAATTATTGAACATGATCAGCGTTGGAGTACTGTTGCTGAATAGTGTGGTTGTGGCCGGCAGCAAATCATAGGAACAAGATACATAGTAGGAAGTGATTAAAGAGTTGATTAAGATAATGGTGTGTCGTAATCTGAGCTCTATAGATTAAGCAGTTGGTGCATTATTGAGATGATTAAATTAGAATTAAAAAATGATTGAATAATTGATGTGTTGACGCAGTGGCTGAGATGAGCTTGAAAATAATTTAACAACTAATGATGCCGCACGTACATGGCTGGGGAATGGTTGTGCAAGCTTTCCACATTATATGGTAAGAAAGGTGTGGGGCCATTGACCCAAAGCTCTTCCCCTATTTGTGTCCTATACTATACCTCCTTCACATCCTTTGAGCAACCTCTAAGGGTTCCCAACACCCCTTCCCTTGCGTTTAACTCCACTCACTATATATAAGCTTTTGGAACCAAATCTTAAAGTGTTTAGCTAATTATATTTTTTGTTCTATATACTTACTATAAATGCCGCAGCTGCTGGAAAGTTCTGAACAGCAACTCCCGCTCAAAGTGCACGACACACCCACTTATTATATATACAGTATTTGAATTCAATTAGTTTTACTTAAAATAAATTTTAATAAAATTAATGGTTAGAAAATCAACTTAACTGAATATTACCTTAAATTTTAATAAAATTAGTTTACTTATACATTTTTACTTATGTACCGATTCTAATGCTATAATCAAATAATTTCAAACTTAGTAGCTACCATTCTAATCACTATATGAATATTGTTATTGATTGTTAAATTACGAATATAAATACTGTTTTTCCAATAGTTATCAAAATGTTACTAGAGCCCTAGTTTCAAATTTCAAATATACAAAATAATACATTCAAAAAAAATATTTTAAAAAGACAAGGAAAAGTTAAAAGTTAAAAAATTTCTTTTATATGAGACTTTTCTATTAAGTGTACAATTTTTTTGGTACACTTTTATTTTTTTTAAATATTTACCGTTAATTAGAAGCTAATTTCAACTTCGATTCCTTATAGATATAATTCAACTTAACTTTGTATATATAAGCTTTTGGAACCAAATCTGAGTGTTTAACTAATTATCTTCTTGTTCTATATGCTTACTTTCTCATTACGCCAACCTTGCCCTCCACAATTTCACTCAAAATGAAATAGAAAAACAAGAAAAATAATTAAGCAAAGGTAGACTATAAAAGGTGGTTCATATCAAGTTGTCAAGTGACTGCTTCTCATACATAAGCTTTTTGCTCAGTGTGCCTTTTTTTTTTTTAAAAAAAAAAAGGTTACAAAAAAAAAAAAAAAGGTTTTGTAACTTTTTTTTGTATTATAAATGCTGTAATTGCTGGGTATCATGCCTGCACAGGGACGGCCCGCTCAAAACGCGAGACACCCACTAACTATATATGTAGTATTTGAATTCAATTAGTTTTACTTAAAAATAAATTATAATAAAATTAACTATATAAATTTAAATATTGTAATATAATAATTTGTGAAAATATCTTTATAGGAAAAGTGCTATCACAAGATTTTGTATATTAAAAACTCACGAAAACTATTGTAATGTATTAATTTATTAAATTTTGTTATTTTATTTATGAGATTTAATAAATTTAATATTTAAATTTTGTTAAGTGAATATTTAATAAAATTTAATCTATAAAAATAACAATATTGATATCTTTATTGGTATGGAAAACGTGGCTCGCCTTACAAACAATATGCAATACTTCACTAACGCTGTTTGATTGCAATGAGAAATAGAGGGAACATAGAGGCCCACGCATCCATTCAAAAGTTGGCCATGCATTTCCCACTCCATTGCCTTTCCTACTAACATACACACTCCACCTCCCTGTGTACTCATATCGTAAAACCTTTCATTCATCACAATTCAGATATTCATTTGAGGGAAAAAAAAACCCAATACACTTGAACATATATACACAGGCAATTGATGTGTGGATGTGATTGTGTTTATGTTAAATAATTTCTTCTTTGTCGTGCCCCCATGGATCATGGATTTGGTTTCATGAAGGAGATAGGAATTCTGCACTGCAATATACGAAAAATGATTCATGAATTTGAAGAATAGATATCAGTATCTATTTATGAATTTTACTTTTTAAATAGATTTTTAACTTCTTTTTTTTAAAATCTCTCACTAGCTCAGCCCAAAATCAGAATCCGATCCCTATACATGTAGTGCGAGATTCCACTATGCTGACATGAAGTTAGCACAGATGATCAGGAATCCAATGTCTCTATCCCAATCTCTCTCTATCTCTTTTTTGTGGTTGATACGTATGCACAATCCCATGTAGATCTGACGTCGAAGTCCTATTCCATTTGATATGATCATGGCCGGTTTTGTCTATTTACTTGTAAATGGAAATGAAACTCCACATGGCTTTACCTTTAAATAGTAAATACTGCTGCCTGATTTATACTCACGGCTACTCACCTAATAATGTTAAAATCGGTACAATCAAACTCCTTTTTTATTATTATTTCTGAAAGAAAGGCTCACAGGGTAAACAGTAAGAAAAATTATTTACTTGCAGTACACACGTACTCATGTCTACAAGTTTTACCAATTTCCAAGAGAAGGGGTTGGGGAAATCAAGGGAATGGATACGGATTCTTGGCTTTAAGCGGGAAAAGAACTAACGTGATAAATGTAAAATTAAGATAAAAAATAATAAAAATAATATTTATATATTAAATTATAAAAAAATATAAAACATTAAAATTTAAAATTTAAAAATTTAAATCTAAATAGCTAGAAAATTACATGCTTAAAAAAATTAAATTTATTTCTTTTTTAGAAAGGATGTTTTATGTAAAGTATGAATAAATTTTATAATTTAATTGATAAAATTTAATAATATAAATTTTTATAATAAAATTTTAGTAAGTTTTAATTTATAAAAATAAAAACTTATTTTTTAGTGTCAAATTGAACAATAATTTTATTATTGTAAATTAAATTTCATAAAAATAATATTTAAAAAATTTAAATCATTAAATTTATTAAATTTATAAATTTAATTATGAAAGTATTTTATTTAGAGAAGACGCATTTGTGGTTACATTTGAGTAATGCCTCAATATTAAAAGTGATTATTGTTTGCAAGACAAGTGGGTGAGGAAGTATAATTAAATAAGACAATGTTTCAACTTTTCAAGGTCATTGAAACTCTTAATCAAACTTTGCGCCACGAGAAAAAAAACAGTTTCAACTTGTGATTTAAGAACTTTGTACTTAAGTCTATTATATATATATATATATATATATATATATATATATATATATAATGAATGGATTTAAGACTATTCCATTTGATCTCAATTGATGCTCTTGACAAAAACGAGTGTGTCAAGCCTGCAGGGTGATTCAACAGCACTAACGCTTATTCTACTCTGATATTAATGTCTTTGGTAGGAGAGATGAGTAAACTAGAAGCTGCCAATACCCTTTTGATCTTTTTAATGTCAATACAAATATTTTCGCTATTGACTGCAAACAAGAAAAATGTGGGGAAACTTTTGACACAGAAAAATCATTCCTGTGTAAAGCAAATCTTCAATGATTAGGGTTTTTAATTTGTATCGCCAACCACAATAAAGGCATAAATATTGGCTGTCATAAGGAGCTAAACTGGCAAATCTTTGACATATAATCAGTACCATATATGCATGTCCCTGGGTAGGGGCCATAAGAGGGTTGAGCAAGATCTCTCCCATGTGCTCCATCCGTCAATCACATGTTCCACTAATTTGCTTTCTTCTCAATCACTTCACCCAGTATGTACGATTCAACCAACCCCAATTGTCATCTGAGCGGAGGCTTTCGGTACCTCTCGTGTCTTGCACTTGGGAATTTTGGTTTGTGTCCCGAACATTGAAGTTATGCATTTTGTGCCACTAGTGTGGAGGCAACTTTACCCTAAGCAAAGGGAAAGATGGGGTTTGAATGATGGGAAGGGAAAAGCAGCATGGCTCACTTGTATGGCAGTTCTTTGCTTCTCCTGAACAATCCCCACATGCATCTTGCATGCCTTTCATGTGATTCTGCACATTATTGCGTCCGTAGTGCTAATGATCTCTGTAAAAGGGTTATGCCTTGGCTTAAGATAAATTAGTTTTATTGCAATATTGCCATGCAAGAGCGACGAACCTTCAAAAAATTGAAAATATTAAATGAATTAATTTATGGAAAGGAGTTTTGGATGAAAATAAGAGTCATTATTGAGTTTTTTTGGTGGTGTGATCAGAATGCGGTTGAAAGTTGATTATGCATAAGTAATATGTTAATATAAGAAATTTTGTTATTATCAAAATCAAGATTTGTCAATAAAAAAGGAATTTCACTTGGTAAAAATATTTAACAAATGGATTAACGATGGAATTGTGTCAATTGAAAATTCCTTTATTGCTAATATCTACTAACCAGAAAAATGTTTGTTGATAATATTTTTTAATTTTGCATAATTTATTTATTCATGAAATAACATAATATATAAAAAATTAGATAAAAAGAATTTTTAATTAAAATGATTATTACCAAAAATCAGTTTCATTATTATAAATAATCTAAAAATTACAACCATAAACAAACAAATACAAAAGATGTTAAAATCAAATCTAGCTATAATCAAACAAGGCATCATTATTATCATCTCCAACAGCCTCCATAGAGTCCTGGACTCCAATAGCATTTCCTTCATTGGGCTGCTTCAGTTAGACAAATACTAATAGAGGTGATTGATGAGTATGCCTAGAAGATTCAGATACACCGCCATGCACAGCACTACCTCCATGACCCTAAACCATCATGTTCTCCATTTGAGTCAGGCATTTTTGCTTGGTGATCATTTGATGCTGAAACTGCACTATAATATTAATTATCTAAAATTGAAATCTAACATTAATGATCGAGAATGTAATAGAACCAAATTTTATAAAAAGATTCACATATAATCAAACACCACTTTAGACATATAAAATAACACAAACATATCGCACGTGAAGTTAGAAGGCTAACATGATATCTTAACATTTTCATAGTTCATATGAAAAGTTATAAACATTCAAATTAAATGTAATAATCTAATTTAAACTTAATTTTAATATTGCAATTTAATAAACTTAATTAACTTGATAGCTAAATTAATTTTAACTATCCTAATTAATAACTATACTAAATTTAATACTAATTTATAATTTTCATTGGAATTATATTTAATTCTAAACTAAATTCAACCCTAATTTCTAATTTCTAACTACAAGTAAATTTTAACTTACTAACTTAATAAACTTAATTAGCTTGATAAGTAAATCAATTTTAACTATCCTAATTAATGACTAAACAAAATTCAACCCTAATTTCTAATTTTTAATAAAAATTAAATTTAAGTCTAAGCTAAATTCAACCCTAATTTCTAATTTTAAATAAAAGTTAAATTTAACTTACTACCTTAAATTAATTTTCTTCAAATTTCAACAGAATTTTTCCTTAAAAATTGAGCCTACAACAAAAGTTTACAAAAAAAAAAAAAAGTTTCAATTCTTGAAACCATATCAATTTCTAAATATTTTCATAGTACAATTAACAACAAAAACAATTAGATCATATATCCTAAGTCCTAGACAATCCAAATTTAGCTAAAAACATAACAAATTATCTATTTTAAGTCTATAACAGTGTGACAATTATCATATCAATGCACAAAGAAGAAAGTAATTGTTATTAACCTGGAAATAAGTAAGTGAAGCCACAGCAAGAAACTCACAATGTCAAATGAAAGTAGGCACGAACCCAAAGTTAGAGAGAGAGAGAGAGAGAGAGAGAGATTGCAGAAGTGCACCGAATGTTCTTGAAGCTAACATTACTGGTTTTGATGCTCGATGGAACCTGAAGTCGCAACAAGGATCCTTAGAATGAATACAAAAAATGTTCGTTACTTAGTTTCATTATTAGGCTTGACCGTCTGTTTCGAAACTCTGTTTAACTCCGTTTTTTTTTTTGACTAATTTATGGTGACAACTCCTTTTTTAATACAGTGGTGAAAACAGGTTTTATGTTTCAAACCATGTGAATTGATGAAAAGACAGAATCTCATTATGTAAGATGGGAAGAAGAGACATGTGCTCGTGGAAACATGTTAAGGAATTTTAAGAACAAATAAGACTACGGAAATAAAAAAGGACTATGGGGTACAGGCCATACTCCCTTACAAGAGACAGAATCCTTTTTCGGCCTATAATTAATGGGCCAGCGAACAAGCAGTATGGCCAGAAACATAAAAAGGACTAAGGAAAACCCAAAAGACGTAAATTGGCCAGCAAACATAAAGATGTAGCCCAACACACAAAACATGAATTTAAACTGAACCAAAAAAAAGTGGCGGTGATTCGTGTAACGGAAGGTTGGCATGCCATACACCCGGATTTCAATTCTGGGTTATGAAGTTAAAATATAAGAAAAATAGAGATAATCAAAAGAAGAAAAAAATTAATAAGAAAAAAATTTATATATTAAATTTAAATATAAAATAAAAATTTATATTTTTTGACTTTTTTTATTAGTTTAAGTGATTTTTTTATATCTTTTTATAATTTACTATTTTTTTCTCTTAATTTTGTATTTATTTTTTCTTACTTTACACTTTAATTTTATTTACAAAAATTAAAGGATCACAGTTTAAAATAAAAAATATATATAAAAATTACCAAAATTTAAAAATAAAAATATTAAGAATTGAAATTTTATATACCATCCCTTATCAACTTTCAAAAAGCTGCAACGTGATAGTTGGGGTGCCTTATAATTTGGAACGCTAAGGCATCCATTCTCTTATGTTATGAGATAAACATTTATAAAAATAACAATAAAAAAATAGTATATGGATGCATGGTAGAATGACTACGGGAGGTGGTCTAATGAGAGGTTTAAATAATATTACATGAAAACTTAAGGTGCAAATCTTTCTTATTGCATCTGTGTCAAAAAATGACTAAAGTAAGGGGAGGGTATAGTATCTGCCATGTTGATAACATTTTCAAGTGATGACAATAGGTTTAACATTAAAACATTGAGATAAGGCTGTGCCATTATACTATCAACTTTTTCTTTTTAAAAAAGTGAAAGGGCAATGGTTTCTTGATCCTGCATACTCAAAATTGGTTCTTCTGGCATTGTCGGGTTTTTGAAGATTCTTTGAAAATGGTGCCAATGCTCTTCAAATGTGTACCCTTAGTACTCTACACTAAAACTCGACAAACGTCCTCTTCACAGACTCCCCATGACAATATCAAATTGTGTAGCATTTTGAAAACGTTTACATATCAAATGGTCATATTCCTTGTCTAGTCTGCTACTTCTTAAAATCACACAAATTATTGTACCCCAACTAAATTTGTGTTGAAAAGCAAAACGTAGAAAACTATTTAACCCTGCCTCATATTCATGTGTATCGCGTGACTTCTTAATCTAGGATTCATCCATTGTTGAATACATGGTGTGTAAATAAACAGAACTCCAACTCATTAGCTAATGGCATTTAACTATTGTTTTTAATTATAAAAAGGTAGGATTTATCCCATTCAAGATTGTCCATTTCATATTTTATTATCGTGTGCCCCATATTCTTGACCTAAAAAAATGTTGGCAGCATTTCCCCTAAGTTCTCCTAGTAAATGACTTGATTTAGGTGCCATTGGCCTGTAACAACAGTAAGTATCTGCCCTGAGAACAATGGGAGTTAATGCCAAAATACCAGTTATTGGGGTCAAGAATTGAAAATGATGTTCATATCATGCGCAGTAGTGAGTATTTACTTGACCATGAGAATCAATGGCCACGTGGTGCTTTATAATTACTGAGATCTCAGTAGCGTATACAAACCTCCTCTTTTGATTGCACTGACATAATCCAGAAACTTCTAAACTGTTTGAAGCTAATATATTTGCACATTCTTTCAAAATTGAAAAGTACCTCAATGACATGAGATTTAGTGGATATATATCCTATTTTGATTGGCATCAAACACAATCATTATTCCTTTGATTTCACTAGCGGATCAAATTAATTTGCTCCTGAGGGCTTTTTGTTTCTATACTCCATAGGGTCCACTACAGTTGACGTTTGATATGAGTGTAAAGTACCTTCGAAGAGTCTTCAAAATCCCAGAAGAATTAAATTTGAGTATGAAAACCATTGTCCTTTCACTTTTTGGAAAAGAATAAAGTTGACGGAACTATCGTTTCTAGAGATCAAAATATCAGAGAAGGAAACGATGCCAACTACAAGAGTCCGGAAAAGAATTAGATGAAATAATGCAAAAGAGAAGACACAACATAAAAAGGGTGCAACTTGAATCGGGTAAAAAATATTGGAATAATTTTTATCTGAACTAGTATATATTAAGTTTGTAAGCCTCTAAATGATGTCCTAAACATGTAATGACATCTAAAACAGAGTAAAAGCGGAAGAAAAACTGACCTTCAGCCATTGCAATCTTCAAGTCAAAATTTGCCCACGGGACGCTTCTAACTCAGGTTTCTCACTCTTATGATGGTGTGCTGAAGTGTGTTTGGCTTCTGAATGGTGAGAACTAAGTCAGGGGACCCCGTTTTATAGTGGCTCGGCGTTGCAACGTCTTCCCATCAAAGACGGCAACGCCGTTCGGAATTCACTCCAAGCAGCCGTGGAAACGCATGAAACGGACCACATTATGGTCTGTTATGGACGTTAGCCTCATCCAACGTTCAGAAACCGATGTTTCAATGGTGGCTAACGTTCAAAACGGAAGAAGCTGAAGTGGAAGAGTCGTTGGCTGCCATGAACGTTGCCAGCTTCATGCAACGTCTAGTAACTGAAAGGCCAACGTTCTACATTCTCCCACTTGGTCCGTATACTCTATAATGTTTCCACAGTTTGAATTCCAACAGTAGAAAACTAAATACACGAATCATGGCGATAAGTCCTCTTATGCGAGTATTACCTTCCATGTATTACGATGTATTTTGTTTCCTTAAATCCACTATAACTTAATGAATAAGCCCTATGCTCATTCAAGGTCATCTTAATTGTTGTTATTCTCAATAAATAAACAAATAAATGTGCACACAAAAGAGAAAACAACATATGCATAAAAAAGAGCTTTATTACAAAATGATGAAAATTTTACATCAAAGTCTCAATGTGGGACCAAGTCCCATTCTGATTACATGATCCTTAAACCCTGTTGGTGGCATGCCTTTGGTCAAAGGATCGGCTATCATCAACTCAGTGCTTACATGTTCAATGGTTACTTTATTTTCCTTGACACGTTCCCGGATGGCTAAGTACTTAATGTCGATATGCTTGCTTCGACTTCCACTCTTATTATTCTTAGCCAGAAAAACTGCAGCTGAGTTGTCACAATATATTCTTAATGGCCTTGAGATAGTATCCATTACTCTCAGCCCAGAGATAAAGCTCTTTAGCCATACACCATGAGAAGTTGCCTCAAAACAAGATACGAACTCAGCCTCCATGGTAGAAGTAGCAACCAGAGTTTGCTTTGCGCTCCTCCATGATACGGCTCCACCGGCAAGTATAAAAATGTATCCTGATGTTGATTTTCGTGAATCAACACATCCGGCGAAATCCGAATCAGAGTAGCCGACTACCTCAAGATTCTCAGTTCGTCTGTATATTAGCATGTAGTGTTTAGTACCTTTAAGATACCTCATCACTTTCTTTGCAGCTTTCCAATGGTCCATTCCTGAATTACTCTGGTATCTCCCTAACATGCCAACTGCGAAAGCAATGTCAGGTCTTGTGCAAACCTGAGCATACATAAGGCTTCCAACAGCAGAAGCAAATGGCACGTCACTCATCTGTTCCTTCTTAAGGTTATTCTTTGGGCACTGGTTCAAATTGAACCTGTCACCCTTCACAATAGGTGCTACACTTGGTGAACAGTCCTTCATCCGAAATCTCTCTAAGACTTTGTTGATATAAGTTTCTTGCGATAGACCCAATGAATATTGAGATCTATCCCTATGGATCTTTATGCCAATGACATAAGATGCCTCACCCATATCCTTCATATCAAAGTTCTTTGAGAGAAACTGTTTCACCTCATATAGCATCTGTCTATCATTGGTTGCAAGTAAAATATCATCCACATATAGTACCAAGAAACAGATTCTGCTCCCACTGACCTTCTGGTATATACATTGATCCATGATATTTTCCACAAAACTAAATGAGGAAATAATATCATGAAACTTAAGATACCATTGGCGCGAGGCCTGTTTCAATCCATATATGGATTTCCTAAGCTTGCAAACCAAATGCTCACCAGCACTAGAGGAGAATCCTTCAGGTTGTTTCATATATACCTCCTCCTTTAGTTCTCCATTGAGGAATGCCGTTTTCACATCCATTTGATGCAGTTCTAGGTCAAAATGGGCAACTAATGCCATTATTACACGGAGGGAATCTTTTCTGGATACAGGAGAGAAGGTCTCCTTGTAATCAATTCCTTCCCTTTGAGTGAATCCCTTGGCCACGAGTCTTGCCTTATATCTCTCGATGTTGCCGGATGAGTCCTTTTTAGTTTTGTAGACCCATTTACATCCAATGGCTTTAGAGCCACTAGGCAACTCAACGAGATCCCGGACTCCATTAGACGCCATGGAATCCATCTCTTCCTTCATAGCATTGTGCCACAATTCAGATTCTCTGCAACTGATGGCTTGTGAAAATGTCTCAGGATCATTTTCGGCTCCAATATTGTAGTCAGATTCTTCTAGATACACTGTATTGTCACTAGGAATTGCTGACCTCCTTATCCTAGTTGATCTTCTTAATGTTGTCTCAACATCCTCTTGAAGAGGTTGTTGGTCAACTAGTTGTTCAACAGTTTCTGATAATTGTTGATCAACCGGATCAACTTGGTCATGGTCAACAGGTTGTGGAATCTCAATGATTGGTTGTTCAATACCCGTTTGTACTTGAGGGGCATGAATTATAACCAATCTATCACTTGATGTGGAAGCTTGAGAACCAAAATGATCTCGTCCAAAATCTAAGTTCTGAATTTGATCACTCCCACTGATCAAGTCATTCTCAAGAAATTTTGCATTTCTTGATTCCACAATCCTAGTACTATGAGATGGACAGTAAAATTTGTATCCCTTAGACCTTTCGGCATATCCAATGAAATAGCCACTAATGGTCCTTGGGTCTAACTTCTTCTCTTGTGGATTATAAACCCTAACTTCTGACGGGCATCCCCAAACGCGCATATGTCTTAAACTGGGTTTCCATCCTTTCCATAATTCAAATGGCGTCTTTTCGACAGCCTTGGTTGGAACCCGGTTAAGAATATACACAGCCGTCTTAAGGGCTTCAGTTCACAAAGACTTAGGAAGTTTAGAGCTGCTAAGCATGATCCGCACCATGTCCATTAATGTTCGGTTTCTCCTTTCAGCTACACCATTTTGATCCGGAGATCCAGGCATGGTGTATTGGGCAACAATCCCATGTTCTTGAAGAAACCTTGCAAATGGACCTAATGCTTGTCCATCTTCAGTATATCTACCATAATACTCACCACCTTTATCTGATCTCACTATCTTAATTTGTTTACCACATTGTTTCTCTACTTCTGCCTTGAAAACCTTAAAGGCATCTAGTGCCTCATTTTTGTTATTCAGTAAATAGAGAAACATATATCGTGAGTAATCATCTATAAAGGTGATAAAGTATTTTTGACTACTTGAGTCTATATCTGGACTACAAATATCTGTATGTATGATCTCTAATAAGGTAGAACTCCTCTTGGCACCTTTCTTGGTCTTATTAGTCTGCTTTCCCTTAATGCAGGCTACACAGGTGTCAAAGTCAGTAAAGTTAAGAGTACTAAGTACTCCATCTTTTACTAACCTTTTCACCCTCTCTATTGAGATATGCCCAAGTCTACGGTGCCACAAGTTAGAGGAATCTTCATTAGTAATACTTCTCTTAATACCTATGTTGCTAGAAACATGCATTGTATCATAAGATGTACTGTCTTGTAATTGAAGTTGAAATAGACCATGATAAACTGTACCTTTTCCAACAACATCAGATTTATAATATAATTGGAATAAATTATCTGAAAAGTTGAAAGAATATCCAAATGGTACAAGTTTTGAAACTGAAATTAAGTTTCTAGAGAAACTTGGTACATAAAAGGTCTTTTTCAAGATCAATACATAGCCAGTATCTAAAACTAATTTGCATGTTCCTATGCCTCCTACTTGTGAGCTCATCTTGTTTCCTGAATAGATGTATTGCTCACTGCCCACCAGCTTCCTTAGGTCTAGAAAGCCCTGTAAGGTATTAGAGATATGGATTGTAGCACCAGAGTCAATCCACCATGTATTACTACTAACATCTACCATATTAGATTCATAACAGAAGAGTGAGGTTGAGTTACCTTTCTTTTCAAGCCAAGCCTTGAATTTGGCGCAGTCCTTCTTCATGTGTCCTTTCTTTTTACAGAAAAAGCACTTGGACTCCTTCTTGATGCCAGCTTGAATTGGTGCCTTGCCCTTCCCTTTGGCCTTGAATTGTTTTTTACCTTTTCCTTGAATGGCCAATTGTGCACTTTCTCCCACTTCAGCTAGGAGCCTTCCTTCTTCTTGGACACACATGGTCAATAGTTCATTAATTGACCATTTCTCCTTATGTGTGTTGTAGGAGATCTTGAAAGGTCCATACTGAGATGGTAAAGAGTTCAGAATAAAGTGCACAAGGAAAGACTCTGACATCTCAACCTCTAGACTCTTCAGTTGAGCCGCAATATCCCTCATTTGCATTATGTGCTCTCGCACACCCCTTATGTCAGTGAGTTTCATAGTAGATAACCTTGTCATCAGGGTGTTTGCCAAGGCCTTGTCGGATGACTCATATTGCACGTCAATGGCCTTCAGCAAGTCTCGGACGTATTCATGCTCTCCTAAGGATCCACGGATACCGTCAGATATTTTGGTCTGTATATTCATCATGCTGAGACGGTTAGATCGCTCCCAGCGTTCATAAAGACCTATGTCTGAAGCATTGCTTGTGTTCGTGGGCGTAGGAGGTTTTTCCTTTCTTAATGCATAGTCGATGTCCATGCACCCCAATTGTAGAAGAATTTTCTCTTTCCAAGTTTTGTAATTGTCTCCTCTTAGTTCAGGAACTTGGAAGTCGGAGACATTTATGGGTTGAAAAGCTGCATAATATGCTATGTCAAAATTTGAGGCAACTAACTATTTCTTTATGATATGTCTTACCAATGTAAAGCACATCTTGTAAATCATGAGCCTAGTAACAAATAAAACTGCCTGTGGGCTAAGCCTTATTCAATTAGGTTCATGCAACTTTATGATGAAACTGGTAAATTATCCCTATTTCTTAAATCCTGTGGGTAATTAAGAAACAAGAAAATTTACCATCCCATCCTAATTAATCATATATAATATGATAATAATCCTGTGGGATAATGATTATCACATCATATATATTAATTACAATTTTATGTCTTTTATTATATGTGATTTATTTCATAATGTGTAATTTTAGAACAATCAAAGGTGCTGTGGCTAAACTCTAATTAGACTAAAATTACACTAATCACAAGATATTTTAGAGAAACTAAATGCTTGCTAATAACTAATCAAATATGTAAAAGCAAGCTTGCATAATGGAAATTTAAATAATTAATTAATCAACTTGTCTTAAAATGTGACTAATTAATTATAATTTCCCTCAAATAAATATGCCAAAAACACTCCCAAAATAAAATTTCAAAAATGAGTATATGGCATTTTAAATCATAAAGTTTGGACAAAAATAAATATTATTTTCAAAAGGGCAATGCATAATTTTGTCCAAAATAATAAATTAAATAATACCCAAATATGAAATTTTGATCATAAAATATTAAATTCTGAATGGGCCATATCAAAAAGCCCAAAACAATAGCCCAATTCGGCCCAAATCCAAAATGCAGGTTTTTTTTTTGTTGAAAACAGCCCAGCATGCCAAAAATTGCAACTGGGCAGGCCCAAAATCGCGGCCCGGAGGCCCAGAAGCACGGCCCGGCACCCGGCCCGTTTCACTTAAGTGAAACGGTGCGTTTCAAGGGTGCTGGGGCTGACTTTCAGCCAGTCGAAACGACATGTCGCTTACAAGGATGCGACATGTCGTCTTCATAAAATGACGTGTCGTTTATTGAAACGACCTGTCGTTTGGATCGTCTCCTACCTTCAGCCGGGTCACGACGACCCGACCCGACCCGAAACGGACCCGCCGAAAAACCCGACTGTTTCTGGCGATTCCGGACGTGTTTTTCGACATTTCAAAGGCCCAAATTGATCAGAATTTCACGAGGAATCTATTTATGCAATCAAAACACGAAAAACACACATGCATGAAGCAACCCGAAGCCAAGAAAATTTAAACATTTTGAAGCTCGAAAATACAGCAAGACGGAGGTTTCAAAAGCTCTGATACCAACTGTAAGCCTCTAAATGATGTCCTAAACATGTAATGACATGTAAAACAGAGTAAAAGCGAAAGAAAAACTGACCTCCAGCCATTGCAATCTTCAAGTCGAAATTTGCCCACGGGACGCTTCTAACTCAGGTTTCTCACTCTTATGATGGTGTGCTGAAGTGTGTTTGGCTTCTGAATGGTGAGAACTGAGTCAGGGGACCCCGTTTTATAGTGGCTCGGCGTTGCAACGTCTTCCCATCAAAGACGACAACGCCGTTCGGAATTCACTCCAAGCAGCCGTGGAAACGCATGAAACGGACCACATTATGGTCTGTTATGGACGTTAGCCTCATCCAACGTTCAGAAACTGATGTTTCAATGGTGGCTAACGTTCAAAACGGAAGAAGCTGAAGTGGAAGAGTCGTTGGCTGCCATGAACGTTGCCAGCTTCATGCAACGTCTAGTAACTGAAAGGCCAACGTTCTACAAAGTTATTATTTATAAAATTTAGATTAATGTTAATTAATTAGCGAGACTTGAATTAAGATTTAATTATATATGTAATCATATTCTCAGAATTATTAGATATTTTGTTGATCTTATTAATTAGTGGGTATTGTGTAAGTTATCTTTGAATAGGTAGAACTAATCTCTAATACACATGTAGATGTCTCTACTCTTCACTAATAAACAAATCAGACTCCTATGTAATTCACTTAATCCTTATAATTATTGTTGAGGACCATTAATATTTTTATATTTTACTGTTTAATATATAAGATTTAATAAATTTAATAATTTAAATATTTTATTATAAATAATAAATAAAAATAAAATTATAAAAATAATAAGATTATTATGAATATATACTATGTCATTGCACTATTTATGCAACACATTTTGTTTAGTACTGGCGTGTCGCTTAATTCGGTGGGGGAGAGCCATCCCACCAAAAAACAAGAAAAAGATAAACTTGAAATTTTAAGTAATCATAGTAAAACATTTTATGTAACTTAAAAAATTATTATGCAAAAATTATATAATTTTTCCAATGTATAATGCATAAATTAATTTAGACTAAGGGTATATTTGGTTTTCGTACTTTTAGAAAATTAATTTAGTTTTTAAACTTTTAATTTAAACAATTTAATCTTTTTACAATTAAATTAGAGTAATTTAGTTCTTCTATAATTATAAATTATTTCCTTTTTTTGTATAATATAGTTCAACGATAGTGACTTAAAGTTTATTTTTCTTATTGTAATGTGATAGAATTTTTATATAAATTTATCTCTTAATTAAAAGAGTTATTGAAATATATAAAATTAAAACTTAAGGTTTGATAACAAAATAAATAATTTTATACTAGAGAAAAAGTGTTAAAATTTTTAAAACAAAAATGAAGTATAGGTTTCTGCCAACTAACTATGTAATACTAAAAAAAAAAATTTAATGGATAAGTGACTAAATTGCTCTAATTATACTTATAAAAAAAATTAAGTTACTCCATTTATATAGAGGAACAATCCACATCCCGTAATATAAGTTGGAATCGAGCGTCACAGATTTAATTAGAACCTGCAAAGGTTTTGATAAAGATCTATCATTATTGTTTAATATAGTAACTCAAGAGAGTAATTCCATTTCGTAATTAAAAGCTTTATCGTAATCGTGCATGTAATTATTTCACGTATAACTATAGTTTCTTGAACAGTACCAAATAATTATAGAATGAAATATATATATATATATATATTATCAGATTGTATGTTTATACAATTCCGTTTATTCATGGGCAAACTAATATTCAACCAGTAAATATTAGGCAAACATGACTTATTAACCACGTTTTGAAATTAAATTCAAGTACAATTGACAAGGTTGATATGCAATATTTGTGGACATGTGAACCTAGTATGACTATTCCTCATCCTTTCAACGTTCCTAGTGATTGGATTGTAAAAGTTTGATTTTGATAAAATTTGAAAATGTGAATTGTCGACCACATGTATTGCTGTAATCCGCTTTTATTACCTAAATACACTTAGGTTCAGTTTAAGTACATAATTTAATTAAATGCTTATATCACAAACTTTTTAATCAAGCCTTGGTTACCTTAAGAGAGGTTTATTTGGAGCTATCATCGTACAATTTGGTTGCCTTAAAAGAAGTTCACTTGGAGCTAGTATGATATGTTGTGCTTGTCTATGTGGATGCTATAGCATGGCTTGCGTGCCAAACTACAAGTGTTTGGCTTACCTACTAGCCTATGTCACTTAATGCAAGCTTGTTTTTGTCTTTGTTACTTGTTTCTCTTATAGAGACAAATTTTGTTTTTGTAGCAAACATGAAAGATAAGGAAAGAGTTTATAATTGTTCACAAAATTTTATTAAAACAATCTTATATAAATGGTTATCTACTTTTACAAGGATTTATCTTTTTAAGTTTTAATTTTTAACTTGTGAATATAAATTTAAAATAACTTATTTAAGTATTTAAATAATTTTTTTATAAATACATCTAAATATTCACAAAATATTTTTAAATACATTTTCTCTATAAAAATATTTTATTAAACTTATCTAAACGAATATCTATATTTCATCAATAAGATTTCATTATCAAATAGTACTTAATATCGTAATGCACCACATTGACTTATACTTTCCGGATGAAACATGTATAAATGGTTTGAAAAAGAAAATCTAAAATAAAAACAAGATAAAATGGATATTCTCCAAGTCCTGATATTACACACAAAATTTTTATATATATTCTGTACACAATTTTATATTTCTTTATTTTTCCCTAAATTTTTGTTTTCACACATGCAAATAGCTTCATTTTCTCTGAAACCCAAGCCTAACACAACTCACAATCCCAAAGACAAATTCATATACAACAATTTTTTTTAAAATAAAAAAAATTAATAAATCATTTATTGCACACAAAATTTGAGTTGGATAGATTGCTTTGGGTTTGATAAAAAAATTTTTCAACACAAACCAGGATTGGGTATGGAGTTTTAGACACAAACTAACGCCTAGTTGGGTTGGGTTGCTTTGGTTTTGACAAAAGATTTTTTAATCCAACCAACCCAACTTGACTGTTGGTGAGTTGGATTAAATTGGGTGTTCAGATTAATTTTTGAAAAAAAATAAATTTATGAATTTAAATTATACGTAATTCTCTATATTTAGGCTGTACAAAAGCATTTTACAATATTCAGACACTAACTTGTTCGGAAAAGTGCTATTAAAAAAATTATTTTAACTACTAGCTAGCTATTAACACAAAATAACAAAAATTAGGAGAAAACACAGAAAGTGGTTAAAGCAAACAAGAAAACGGTGGAACTAATTAAGCTCTATTCCACAAATGAACTAAAACCTGATTGGGTTTATAGAAATTATAGTTTTCCAACTTATCCAAGTACAACTCATCTTCTATTGCAGTTATGTAGTTTTAAGACAAAAAAATTTCTCTTACTGAAGAAAAATTAATTTGTATAGATATAGATTGACATGGCCGTTCGATTGCAGATGTGGATGATCAGGTGCAAGCTGGCCCTACTGCCATTGGCCCAAAAGTTTTTAAAATTAAACTTTTTACTTTAGATTTTAAACATTATATGTGTTTGGCACCTTAATTTTTTCAAAAAGCCTATTTATATATTTATTTGCCCTTTCACTAGTTTCAAGAGTAAATTTGAATCGAATGATAGTTTTAAAATTGACTTCTAATTTATTGCTCAAAGGAAAATTTTTTTATGTGAATTAAATTAAGCAAATGTGGTTAACAAAATTAACCAAAATAAATATTATTTTATTTGGCTGAAATCGGCATATTAAAAAGAAAATAATGTCAAGGTTTAGTTAGAAAAATAAAATTTTTATGCACAACATTTATGTAAATAAATTTATTTTAGTAAGTTAACTATTTTTACTTTTGCACTGTAAAAAATATGTCTTTACCTTAGATGCTTTATTAAATCAACTATAATTTTTTTTTTTTATCTCATGTACATAAATTTAGTAGTTTGAAATTCAGAATAGTTAATGAACTATTGTGGATTATGAATCATGGTGGGATGGATCAGATCAATTGAACCAATATTCAAAATAGACATCTTCATAAATATAATTTTAATATAATATTTGTTCAATTGTCAAATGCACCTAATCATATTATGAAGTATTTGTTAGAGTACAATGATCCAAATTCTACTTGTCAAGCCCGAAGAGCTCTCGTTGCATGGAGATCAATGGTAGCCTACAAGATTGGGTCCCTATAGTATAGACCTATTTTGTTACTGTGAATTCTCTACAAATATCCTGTATATTTGTCAAGAAGCATTAGATAAATTGTTAGTAGTTGCCTGTGCTCACCTTTTGGAATTTCCTTCGATTTAGCGATGATCTCCTCCTTTGCCCATTTTTTCAAACGTTGGGGTTTTTCTAAACTAAATTTTGTGTGTGGTTACTTTAATTTACTATTGTTGTTGCATCCATGTTTACACAAACTGGTCTCAGAGCATGTTGTATTTCGGTGATGGCAATTATAAAGTATGATATTTTGTCGTTATATCTTAGCACTAGATTTTCGTTACAGCAAGTTAAGATGCAGGCCCTCTTTACGCAGTTGGATTTGGATGATGTGTAGTTAGGATTTAACAAGATCACGTTATCTTAAATGAGGAAAGAGAATGAATGTAAAGATCAAAAGGCTCTGGCACAAATTCACATGCATCTGCCAAATCAAAATTTGTAGGATGTTATGAAGGAGAAGATCGCCACTGCATTGTGGTTGAAGTTGGAGTAGTTGTGTATGACCAAAAGCCTAATCAATTAGTTACATCAAAAGCAACGATTGTATTCTCATCATATGATAGAAGATATGCCCATTGAAATCACTTAACCATCTTTAAGGAAATTGTTTCTTATTTAGAGAATATGGAGGTGGAGTATGACAAAGAAGATTTAGGATTAATCCTATTGTGTTTACTACCTTCTTCATATGCAGTTTTTAGATATACTATTTTGTATAGTCATGAACACTTTTACTTTAGATGAAGTACATGATGCTTTGTTCTCTAAGGAGAAGTTGTAGTAGCTGATGGTTGGATCTGAGATTAAAGAAAAGGGTCTTATTGATAATGGGAGTACACAAGAGAGAAATTCTATTGGAGTAAAAGGGATAGATCTAAGCCTAAAAATACCAATAAAACATGTAACTACTAAAAGAAGAAGGGGCATATTAAATCTGTACACAATAAGTTACCAAACAAAAGTAAGAAATATGATACTAACTTGAAGGAAAAACAACTAAAAGATTCTAGTGAAGCCAACATTGTAAAAGATTTGGTTAGTGATGGGGGCCTCCTTGTTATGACAATTCCAAACCATGCAAAATGGATTATTGATTCAACTTGCACCATTCGTATGTGTCCATATAAGGGCTGGTTTTCAACATGAAACTGCATCTAATGGTGTAGTCCTAATGGGACACGAAGCCTCTTGTAAAATTGCTTTTAGAACTGTTAATTTAAAATGTTTGATGGCTTTACTAGCGCACTTGGAAATGTAAGACATGTCCTAGATTTGAAGCAAAATCTGATTCTTTGAGTACTCTTGAATTAAATGGGTACAAGCAACCTAGCAAGAATGGGGTTACTAAATGTATGCTTGTTGTGATGAAAGGGTAGAGAAAATCTACTAGGTTGTATGTCTTGTAGGGTTTTATAGTTATAGGTTATAGGTGATGTTGCTGTCACTAGTCCTTCCTTGTAAATAGTGATATTACTAAACTTTGGTAGATGCATGTTGCACATATGAGTGAAAAGGGGATGGCTGAATTGAATAGAAAAGGTCTTCTTGAGATTGGGTTAGAACTTACACCAAAGTATGCACCTTAATTTTATTCAAGCTCAAAGGTTGTTTCAGATTACTTACAGGGTGGTATTGCCACAGCACCAACAACACCTCCATTGTAATATTTTACTACTATAGACAAACCTAGAAGAAACATTTGATCTCCACAAAAGGTAGCTGAGGCTAATCTGGTTGCTTATGCTCGGAATGTGGTAGAAGATATTGGTATTAGTAAAGAACTTGCTAACTATTCAGCAGCATTAAGTAGTAATGACTCTAGCAGATGGATTATTGGTATGCAGAAGGAGATGAATTTCTTCACAAGAATGGTACATGGGACTTGGTGAAATTACCTAAGGGTAAGAAAGCTATTTGCTACAAGTGAGTTTTTAAAAGGAAAGAAGGCACACTAGGAGTTGAAGAGGCCAGGTATAAGGCCAAGCTAGTTGCAAAAGGTTATAGTCAGGTTCCAAGTGTAGACTTCACAAATGTGTTTTCTCTTGCTGTAAAGTGTACTTCAATTTAAGCTCCAAGTGTAGAAGGCACAAATGTGTTTCATCTTGCTGTAAAGCATACTTCAATTTAAGCTTTGCTTGATGTGTGATCATGCATGATTTTGAGCTAAAGACATTGGATGTGAAGGCTATATTCTTGCATTGAGAACTTGAGGACAATCTTACGTCTAATAGCCTAAGGGCTTTATAGTTTTAGGAAAGGAGGTATGTGTTCTTACTGAAAAATCTCTCTATGGCTTGAAATAGTCATCCATGCAATGGTATAAGTTTGATTCATTCATGACCATGATTTCAAAAGAAGCATTTATGACTGTTGTGTCTTCTTTAAGAAGCTTGGTGATGAGTGTTTTGTATATCTACTCTTATCTACTGATTTTATGGTGATAGTAGTCAAGGATAAGAATAAGATTAGAAAGGTCAAAGACCAGCTTGGTACAGAGTTTGAGATGAAAATTTCGGGGAGCAAGGAAAATACTTGACATGTAGATTATGAGAGATAGAAAGGTAGGTAAATTGTAACTGAATTAAAGGGGTATATTGAGAAAGTTGTTTGCAGTGCAATATGCAAAACAACACATTGTAGGCTTTCATTTTCTTTATCTCCACAATCAAATGATGAGATTGAATATATGTCACAAGTTCCATACTCTAAACAGTGGATTCTCTCATATATGTTGTGGTTTGCATAAGTCCAAATTTATAATATGCAATTAGTGCAGTAAATAGATACATGGATAGTCCTGGTAAAGAGCATTAGAGAATAGTTAAGTGAATCTTTAGATATTTACATGCCTCTACTAATGTTTGTATGTGGTTTGGATGAGTTAGAGATGGAGTTACTAGCTTTGTTGATTCTAATTTTGCTAGAGATCTTAATAAGAGAAGGTTACTTGCAGGGTATCTTTTTACCATCAATGACTATGTTATTAGTTGAAAAGCTAATGTTACATGCTAGAGTAGCATTGTCTACTACTAAGGCCGAGTATATGGCCATTATTGAAGCTTTTAAGGAAGCTATTCAATTGAAGGAACTATTTGGTGAAGAAATATTTTGTGGTAGTTAAAGTGCTTTCTTCCTCACAAAAGATAAAAATGTTTCATGAGAGAACAAAGATCATTGATGTGCAATATCATTTTGTTCGAGATATTATTGCTTATGGTTATATTGTTGTAAAGTTAGTACTCATGATAATCCTGTTGATATGATGACCATGTCACTTCTTGTAGACAAGTTTGAGCATTGCTTAGGTTTAGATGATGTTTACTATTGCAATTTTTCCTTAAAGGCTTTTGTGGAAAAGGTAGAGATTTTGTTTTAAAAATTGAAGATTAATTCTTTGTACTAGAATGTCTCAATTTGGAAATTGTTAGAGTACAATGATTCAAATCTCATCTGGTTAGACTCGAAAAGTTTGTGGTGCAACAAAATAAATTTGAGATTTTCCACGTTGTGATATGAACTTGTTCAATTTATCTATAAATTTTTATGTATTTTTGTGAAGAGGCATTAAATAAATTGTTGTAACCATTTATACTCTCATTTTGTAATCCTCTTTGATTTAGTGAAGTTCTTCTTCTTACTCCATGGTTTTCTTCCTTGCCTAGAGAGATTTTTTACATTAAGTATTGCATACTATTACTTTAATTTTATTGTTAACACATTTCGCATTTTAACAATACTTATTCACCTATTCTTATTAAATTAGCGAATATCTTGTTTTAACTATGTATATGGTTAAGAAAAATCATAGGCTAAAATGCACAAAACCTCCCCTGAACTTTAGGTCGATTTTAAAAAACCCTCCTGAACTTTAAAAAGTTCCAAATGACCCTCTTGAACTATGAAACATTTGCAAAATACCCTCCTCCGTCAAGTTTTCCGTTAAAATTTGGATATTTTTTGGTCAACTTCCACTTTGACCTGATAAAAAAATAAAAATACCCTTCAAATGCACATAAATTTTCAAATCTGCCATAAATGTAAAAAAAAATCTAATGTAAATTTGTAATTTAGGGTTTAGGGTTTAGGAATTTAGGGTTTAGAGTTTAGAGATTTAGGGTTTAGGGTTTAGAGTTTAGGATTTAGGGTTTAAGATTTATGAGTTTAGGGTTTAGGGTTTAAGATTTAAGATTTAGGATTTAGGGCTTAGGGTTTAAGATTTAGGGTTTAGGGCTTAAGGTTTAGGATTTAGAGTTTAGGGTTTAAAGTTTTAGGATTTAGGGTTTTAGGGTTTAGGGTATAAAGTTTTAGGATTTTAGGGTTTAGGATTTAGGATTTTAGGGTTAGGATTTAAAATTTAGGGTTTAGGCTTTAGGTTAAGGTTCAATGTTAAAACTTCAAAATTTTACTATTCACATCCTTCAATTTCTTAACTTTACAATGAAGGTCATTTTCGTCATTTTCTTAAATTTTGACAGAAAACTTGATGGAAGGGGTTTCTTGCAAATATTTCATAGTTTAAGAGGGTTATTTGGAACTTTTTAAAGTTCAGGAGGATTTTTTAAGATTAACCTAAAGTTCAGGGGGGTTCTGTGCATTTTAGCCAAAATCATATATTTAGTTTTTATCATTTCCTACCCTCTTTGAAAGCTATATTTGTAATGAAAATAATGAAGTTTGTAATTGTATATACTATTTTGTAGTAAGGGGGATTTTGATCCCTCCACTTTTTTAAAAGAACAATATAGCTCATCAACTTTTAAATTAGACAGTTTAGTCTCTTTATAAGTGTGAGTGGGACAATTTAGCCAATTACCCACTAAATTCTTCTTTTTTGATATGACACGACTCACTAGTGATGACTTAAACTTTATTTTTTCATTATAATATGATGTGGCTGCTATATTATCTCTTTATTCAAAGAACCATTAAAATGTATTAAATTAAGGCTTGAGACTTGACAAGATCCCTAATAACCAACACTTTACAAGTCAAGAATGCTATCAATTAGGGGTGATTACTCCAACATCAAACTCTTTGCTCTAAAAATTTTAGCACCCTTCCTCTAAAGTCTTCTCTTTTGCCAAGCCTTAATTACACTTATAAAGGGATTGAATCAAGCATGTTAAAAATTGAACAAACCCAACTAAATCCGATTAACCCATCAAATTGGTTAAAACTAACCAAAAACTTATCAAAATTCAATTTTGATTGACTCAAGTTTTTATGAAAGTTTTCAATTTGGTTCAGTGGTTGATTTGAGAAAAAAAATTCTAACCAACAAAACCAAATTGATTATATAAAAATGTATGCAAATCAATTAGCTAATATGTATATGGTGTAGTCATTTGTTACAGTATTAATTTAACATAACCACATGTGTTTGTAAGTCCATGATTCCATTTTGGCAGTCATGGATCCATGGTTTCGACTTTCAATCATTGGGGAACCCTAATTGATCAATTGTCCCAATCTTCAGCTTCCTCTCTCTATTTCCACAAATCTTAGAAAACCAAATGCATCCCAAATTTCATCACAACTTCCAAATCTTACTTCAATTGTTGAACCTCCTAATTCCTACCCAAACTGTAAGCTTTTCCTTACCACTGATCAAACCCTGAATGCCTCAAATGTTCTCTATCCCCAAAATTACAGCCTTGCAATCTCCTATTGTCATTCTATTTCACCCTAAATGGCAAACTTCTCAACAATGATACTTCTATTTTGGGTTCCCAACTTACTCCTTTCTCAACTCTTATTCTGTGATGTTGGTTGTGTAGTGGCGAGGGTGATGGCAGCAAGTATGCAATGTTTCCCTCTCACCCATATCAATTAAACTAACCAAAAACTAATTGATCCTTGGATTCGTTTGGTTTAGGTGTCATGAAAAATAGGGAGGTAGTTGATTGAATTTTCATACTGATCTTGGAGTTCAATGTGGTTAGAATTTATCTATAAATTTGACTAAACTAACCATTGAACACTCTTATATAAAATTGTCCCAATTACATGAAGAGGGAGCAAATTGATCAAATTGCACTTAGAAGACCAAGTTATCTCCATAACATTCATAGACGAATTAAATTATTTAATTTAAATATTTGAGGGAATAATTTTTTTAAAAAAATAAAAAAACTAAAAGTATTATTTTTTATATTTTTACAAGTTATGATGGACCAACCAATCAAGTGAACTAATAATATGTAGCCGATTCTAATTGATTTAGTTGACTCTGAATTTTTACAAATTCAACCCGTATAGTAATTTAATGGACTAAATTAGTCCAATACTACAGCCGTTTACCAATAATGTTTCACTGATCCTCTCTACAACATTTGTTTAAGAAAAAAAACTATGAACTTTTCATTTCTTCTTTCCTTGTCCACTGACAGAGTATTTATCATGTCACGCTGACACATTAGTTAGTATTCGCAGTTGCAGCAGTCTTGGGGGTTGAGGCTTCTTCACGCTTCCACCCAAAAACCAACCTAAACCTCATCTTCTCAATTTTGCTGCCAATGTCCACTGCCAAAGTTCAACCCATGTCGTGTGCACTATCTATTACCTTCAAGAACCACCCCGCCTTCAATCTCCACCTCCAACCCAACGCTGTCGTTTCTTCTTCCAACCGTTTCTACCATTCCAGGCCTCATGCTCGTGGATCACTCAGGGTTTCAATGTCCTTAGCTCTTTCATTACCTTTTGAAATATGTGTTAAAGCTTTTGTTACCAACCCCCACATCCTTAGCGACTATAATTAATTTCACCTCTCACCTTTTTACTCTTTTTCGTTGTTATTTAGCCATTTGTTTAGTTTTAGAGAAAGATTAACACTAGAAGAAATGCTGCTTGATCTAGAAAGGAAAACTGAGATTAATATTAATTTGATGGAACAGGGTCACACATTGATCATTGCATCGATTTAGAAGAACCAAAGTGTTTAGTAATATCGAAAACGAATTCCTATCTAGGTTTATAATTGAGACTAGGAAGTTATAGTTTATTCTAAAAGTTGAAACCTTTTCATTGTACAGTTTTTTTTTAAAAAAAAATTGGCTTTTCCTTTTGTATTTTAATATAGTGGATGGTTTTGCGATGGACCAATTTAGTGGAAGAGACTCAAAAACTTTGTGTTTGTGATTCAATAAGCAGTATCTACTGATGTTCTGCACATTTTTCCTGGTGATGTGATTTGATGTAGCTATCTATTTCATTCTACCACGAGCTTATGCAAAAAAAAAAAATGAGAAGTAAATGTCCTACAGGACTATAATTATTAAATTAGAAAGCCTTTTGCCTCACTTGATTTGAACCCTTTTCTTTTACACTTGAGTCTTTATATTTTCTCAGTCATTCGCCATTTAATTTTGTATATACTTATGTTGTTGTATAGGTATCTTTAATAAGCCACGTAAGCATATTCCTTATGGGCCTTTTGTTTCCCAGTGATTGATATTCATGATTATATATTTATTAGTTTCCCATTTCTAGAACATAAGCTTCAATTGCAGGATGAATATAATAATAACAGAATAGCCTGTATCCATTAATTATAGACTTAATTATTTTTTGTATATGACTATATGCTCTATTTAAGAAATAGATCTATGTTTGTTTTTGTGCTCTAACAACAAACTACCTATAATCACTTTAGTACATTTCTTAGAAATTGTCTTTTCAGGTCCCTTTTGTCAAAAGGTATTGCTAACACTGGAGGAAAAGCATCTAGCTTATGACATGAAGTTGGTGGATTTGGCCAACAAGCCTAAATGCTGATCTGCTGCTCTATTTCGATAAGTTAACTTCTTCTATTGTACTGCGCTTTAAACTTGCAGTAATTAGAAATTTGAATGAGTGACAGACCACATCATGGTCTGTTTTCACTTAATACTTGCGAGCGTTCCTTTGACTGGTATAGGTTCTTACAAATCAATGCAGAGGGTAAAGTTCTTGTGATAAAGCTTAATGAGAAGTGGATTGCAGATTCAAATGTTATTATAGAAGCACTGGAAAAGAAGTATCTTAGCCCACCATTAAGAACCCCACCTATAAAGGCTTCAGTGTATGGATTTCTTTTTTCAGTGGTTTATGCATCTATTTCCAGATTTCTTGATCATTGAACAATATTATGATACTAAATAAAGTAGTTATCATGCATGATGGTATGGTGCATTGCTCAAAGTTCTATCTCGATGAACAATGGTGCAAGCAAATGGAATTAAACAACAATTTCTTTTTTCTTTTCCCTTGTTTTTCATCCTCCCCTTGTCGTCTTTAAATTCTTTCATGTTCACATATGTATATTAAATGTCCTCCAATTGTTTAGTGCGTTCATGAGTTTAAATCAATGTAAAGAATTTTTTTTTGGTACTTTAATTACTAGAGGTCATGTTAATAGGGGATCAGTATCTCACAATTTCATTAGGAGGTAGTAAGAATAATTAATTGGTTTCATATATCAACCCCTCCCTTTGTTTGGGTGTTTTAGGATAACTTGTTACCATTAAGCTCCAAGAACAATTTCCAATCTATACCTTAGATTAATGGTTAGTTGGTTACCTTTTTCCGCTGGAAGGTGGGGGCTAAGGAGCTGTATAAACAAGCTATGATTTAGAACTCTGGAAACCTGTCTTAACTAAATGAAATCTAGGAGTTAGAGTCTTTAACTTGAGTTTAGCCCTAACTTTGACACAAATTGGTGTTTTTCTATAACTTTTTATCAGCAATAAGCAAATATATGTTCTTCACCGACTATAATTCTTTCACTCTTTTCATTTATTGTAGTAGCTATCTCTGCTCGTGTGAACAAACTTGACCAGAACATACTTAAAAAAGAAAAGATTTCCATTGTAAAGTCATTACAATTTTTTTCATCTCGTGGGTAGTAATTATAGCTTGCCTTATGTTTGAAGGTAATTATACGATTATGAAGTTTTAAGATGTATGTTTGTGTTCCACTTTGTGTTGTATAGTAGATCTCAAAAGGAGGATTAGAAGAACATTTATATGTATATAAGTTCCCTTTCATAAGTTTACCACACTATCTTGCTTCCTTTATTTAAGTGGGATAATGTGAAGATCAGGTCTTGTTTGCCACTTTTCTTTGTAAGGATTATAACTCTTGTATGTTTTGCTTTCTAATTCTAATTTTTCCTCTTTGGAGCTTCCATTTTCATTTCTACATAAGTTATGACTTATTGGAGATTAGGATTGGGGTGGAAATGGATGAATGCATATGCTAATTATTTTATGCATGTGACATGTTCATGAAAATGTGAGGTTTCAGATTCAAAGTTGGTCATGGCAACATGGCTTACATGTTTGTAGGGTGTTATGTGGCATGGTTTCTAAGAGTGGTTATTTTAAAATTTTGTCTGCAATGGGTCCAAGATCTTTTCTACATTTATTGGGTTTCTGAAGAGTAAAGATTGCAATGATGGAACTGAGAACCATTACTAAATGAATTCAGCTCTTTCAATGATTGCCTCAAGGAAAATGTATAACTTCTTACTGCTTTTGTCTCTCTTGCTTTTATTTATAATGTATTCCTGTTTGTTGATACAGAGGTAAAGCCTTTTTCTAAAACTATAATGCAGACATAATCTTAAGGTAATTTTTTCCCCATGGTTCATCCTTTGCACTTCAAGGGCTAACCTTTTTGTTTTTTTTAAAAGAATGCTTTAAATTGGATCAGGTTTAAGTCAAATGGTAATCATGGATTAGCCCATGCTGACATTTCTGAATTAGAATGATATGTGTGTTAACATTTTTCCTGTATACCCTTAAGATATTTCTTTGACAAAATTTTGATCTGTTGAGGATTACTACAGCATGTTCTATTGGAGGAACAAGAATATTTAAAGTGAAATCTTATTACTCGCATGCCAATTCCAAATACAAGGGGTATATATAGGTACAAGAAGTGTCCCTTAGACTTTAATTACATGAACCATAATTAAAAACCCATAAATACAACAAACCGAGCCTTTTCCGACTATGTGGGGTCAGCTACGTGGATCAAAAGATGCCATAAACTTATATTCGAAACCAAATTTTCGGAAATACCATTTATTCAAAGGTCTCTTTTAATTACCTCTCCAAGTATCCTTTTTGTTCTTCCTCTACATCTCTTCATAGGACTAAACACCATTTAGTCAACCTTTCTTACTAATACCTCTTGCGGTCTTCTTTGTATATGCCCAAATCATCGTAATTGGGTTTTCGTCTTTTTTTCTTCAACAGGCACCACCCCAGCTCTCTCCCGAATATAATCATTTCAAATTTTGTCTTTTCTCGTATGTTCATTCATCCATCTCAACATTTTCATCTCTGTTAGCCTTATTTTTTGCTTATGTTGACCTTTCAAAGCCCAACACTCACTATCATAAAGCATAGCTAGTCTAATGGTAGTTTGATAAAACTTTCCTTTAAGTTTGGTAGATATTTTGTGATCACAAATGACTCCCAATGCATTTCTCCATTTCATCCATTTAGCTTAGATCCTATGTGTGACATTCCCATAAATCTCTCTATTACTTTGTAAAATCGACTCAAGATACCGAAACTTAGATACCTGTGGTATACTCTACTCCTCAATTTTTATCTTCAAATCACTATTTTCTCGCCTCTTGTTAAATTTACACTCCATATATTTTGTTTTATTTCGGCTTAAATGAAAACTCTTTGATTCCAAGGCTTCTCTCTATATTTCCAATTTATAATTAGCCTCCTCTCTTGATTCCCCTACTAAGACTATGTCATTAGTAAAAAGTATACATTTTGAAACTACATCTTGGATGTGTCTAGTAAGTATATCCATTACTCAAGTAAAAAGATATGGACTTAAAGATGACTCTTAATGCAAACCGATCCTTATGGAAAAATCTTCTGTTACCCCTCATTGAGTTCGCACATTTGTTGTAACCCCATCATACATATCCTTTATGATAAGAATATAAGCGATATGAATACCCTTCTTTTCCAATGTCTTCCATAGGACTTTCCTTGGCACTCTATGATAAGTTTTTTCTAAATCAATGAATACCATATGCAAGTCTTTTCCTCTACTTTGGTACCGTTTCATCAAACCCCGTAAAAGATAAATAACTTCTGTAATGGATCTTCCTGGCATAAAACCAAATTGGTTCTCTAATATACGAGTTTCTTTTCTTAATCTATGTTCAATCACTTTTTCTCAAAGTTTCATAGTATGGCTCATGAGTTTAATCTCTTGGTAATTTTCACAATGCTGAGTATCTCCTTTATTCTTGTAAATGGATATCAACGTACTCTTCCTCTATTCATCTGGCATCCTCTAGGACCTCAATATCTCATTCAATAACTTGATAAGTCAAGAAATACTTTTTTCTCCTAAACACCTCCAAACCTCAATAGGTATGTTATTAGGATTCAAAGCCTTACCATTACCCATCTTCTTAAGTGCCTTCTTCACCTCAACTTCTCGAATTTTATGATAAAAACCAAAGTTTTGATCCTCCTTCGGAGTAGTTAAACTTTCCATGTCTATACTTGTTGTCTGCCCCTCATTGAAAAGCTTGTGAAAATAACTTCTCTGCCTTTTTTTTATATCTTTCTCTTTTACCAAGACTTTTTTCTCATAATCCTTAATGCATTTCACTTGATCTGGATCTCTTGTTTTCCTTTCTCTTCCCTTAGCAAGCTTATATATTTTTCATCCTCCATTCTTTGTTCCTAAAGCTTAGTAAAAACCATCCAACGCTTTAGATCTTACCTCACTAACTGCTTTCTTTGTCTTATTTCTAGCTGACTGATACTTCTCCTAATTTTTCTCCTTGTTATCAAGATGTAAAATTTTGAAATACTCCCTCTTATATTTAATCTTTGCTTGAACATTCTCATCCCACCACCAAGATTCTTTGCCTTTAGGGCCAAATTCTTTTAATTCACCTAAAACTGTTTTAGCTACGTTTCGAATCTCATTTGCCATCTCTTCCCACATAAGGTTAGAACAATCTTGTGTCTCCCAAACTCTCTCTTCCATTAGCTTTCTCTAAAAAGCCAACTGCTTTTCACCCTTTAGTTGCCACCACCTGGGTTTATAACTCTTCTACTTCGTTATTTTTGACTCTTTACCTGTATGTCAAGGACCAAAACCCTATGTTGTGTAGTTAAACTCTCACCTGGTATAACTTTATAATTCTTATAGATCCTTTTATCTGTATTCTGTACCAAAAAGAAATTTATTTGTGAACTTGAGACCCTGCTCTTGTATGTGATTAGGTGCTCCTTCTGCTTCTTAAAACAAGTATTTACAATCTTAAAGTCATAAGCCATTGAGAAGTCTAGAATTGATTTTCCTTCCTCCTTTAGTTCTCCTATACCAAAACCCCCATGAAATCCTGCATATTGCCCTGCATCCTTTCCAACATGACCATTAAGATATCCACTTAAAAAAATCTTTTCATGTTAGGGAGTTCCTTGAACTAAACCCTCCAAATCTTCCTAAAACCTTACCTTTTCTTATTCTTCCAACCCCGCTTGTGGTGCATAAGCACTTATAAAGCTAAAAGTCTCCGTTCCACTACCATTTTAAGGGATAAAATCCTATCCCCTATCCTCTTAGCCTCCACCACATTATTTTTTCAAGTCTTATCCACAGTAATACCAACTCCATTCTTTGCTCTAGTCTTCCCTATATACCAAAGCTTGAATCTTAAAGTATCTAATTTCTTAGCCTTTTCTCCAATCCATTTGGTTTCCTGAAGACACATAATGTTAATTCTCCTTTTAATCATAGTATCTATTACCTCCATAGACTTCTTAGTCAAAGTTTCAATATTCTAAGTGGCAAAACGGATCTTATTCCCTTAGACTAACTTCTTTACCCACATCTATCTAGAAAGATGTGAAGACCTTTGCTTATTTAACACTATATCTGGGCACCGATGCAGCGGCTCTAGCTCATTTGACACTGTACTGAAGCCATACAATGCATTACTTCCGGGTAATGACTTAGCTTAGCACTATAGCATCATTTGTTCATGTCATATAGATTCGATGTAGTTTTACATTGGCATAAGAACATGTATCTTAACATATCCCCTAGACAAAGGTGCCTTTGTTTGTCTATGTCATATAGATTCTTTGCACCAACTATTACTCAAATTGAAAGACTCACTAGTCACCACCAACCCTTGAAAATTTTACCAAGTTTAGTGTATCAAAAGCTCTTGCTCTATGACAATGCATTAGTGAGTGATTGGTATCTTTTCTCATGTATTGCACAAAAGATTGTAATTCTCCTTATTACACCTCTTCTTTAGACATTCCCAAGATAGATTTTTATTCTTTGCTGTAGACCACGCTAAGAAGGCACCTTTTGCTAGAATCTTTCTATTCCATGTGACTTTCCATGTGCATTGTGTGGCTGCATCTGTATTTAGTTTTCTACATTCTACATAATGTAATATTCTATGCAATTGCATCATCCACATTGCCATGATGGCCCCATTATTTTTCTGTAACATTCCCCCTCCATTATTTCTTCAAACATCCAATGTATGTAATCCTGCTAACTTTCATCATACTTTGTTCTATATCATTCCTTGAAATATAATCCTCTTTGTGAAAAGTATAGGGAGAAGGGAGATAAAAACCCTAAAAGGAGAATTGTATTATGATAATGTGTTGTTGAGGGTGTATACTCAGACTAGTGGATGGTATTTATATTGAAAACTATGGGCCATATTCTTGTTTACGTTGTAGTAGAACCTTACTACAGTATAATACGACTCTATATTGGAGATAAACTATAAATAGGAAACTACACACAATTGAAAATTCTAGAATTCCAACAATCACCTTTAAGATGGAGCATATATGATACATCTCTAGCTTGCACAATAAGTTAAAGTGAAAAAGACTAAAAAGTAAATATAGGCAACCCACAATGAATGCAATGGTTATTATTTGTGTGAATAAAGTCTGATTTGAGTTTGGTTGGAATATCTAATCTGGGTTTGGCTGGAATTTTTAATCTAAGTTTGGTCTAGATTACAAATTTAAGCTTACCTCAAATTTAGGCAAGGAGTTTTAGACTAAAGGATGATTGATAGTTTTAGACCAAAGGATAGGTAGGAGTTTCAAAATGGTGGCTTGTTGGAAGTTTCAAATTGGAAGCTTGCTACAAGTTTCAAAATGACAATGAACCACTAAAAATAACTAAGTCATGATCAATTCAAGGTGGAGCAACAAAACTAATAGGCCAAATCTAACAGAGAGCCTAAACTAATAGATGAGCTGAGGCTTGACATGATTTGGATAGGAGGCTTTCAAAACCTTATAAAAGGAGTGAAACATGGTTGAAATGAGCCAAAATAGGTTCAGAAAGCTATTGGGCAATGTGTGGGTGTGTCATAGTAGGCTTGTTGGAGCTCGAGTGGCAGATAGTGGCGAGATTTTAGGGTTAGACCAATCATGAGGTCCCAAGTTCGATGGTGTGCTATGTTGTGAATACCTACTAGAAAAGCAAAATTGGAGGCAAAAAGCTTGGTAGGTGGTAGGAGAAGGTGATGGCTCGTGGTAGCTTCTCTGATGACGATCTTCCAATATCTAGCTGATTGAAGCCTTCCAAACATGAAGGTGTGGTCGGTTTTCTGATAAGACACTAGGAAGTAGGTGAAACCACTTTGACAGACACCAATAGGAGAGAGAAAAAGGTGATTTTGAGCTACTAAGGAGAGAGACACAGAAGATAAGGGAGAGAGGGCCACATGTCAAGTTGCCCATTACTAATGAGGAGTTGAGACTCTTAAGCAATGGTGGTGAGGGTTTTTTTAGCAGCTGATATGTTTTTTTACACTAGGTTATGATACCACATGAAAATATAGGAAGAAGGGAGAGAAAAACCCTAAAAGGACAATTATATGATGCTAATATGATGTTGAGAGTTTATAAAAGACTCATACTACTAGGTGGTATTTATATAAGAAACTATGGATCATAAGCCTGTCTACATTGTAGTAGAACCTTAGTACAAATGTAGCATGACTCTAAACAGGAAATAAGCCAATAATAGGAAACTAAACACAAATAGGAAAATTCTAGATTTTATTACTTTTCTTGGGAAAGTCTCCAAAATTGTTGACCCTTTAACACTCTTTTGTAACCAAACCTCATTGTGTAGGCATCCTTGCCTCATGTCGACCTAGTTGGTGGTGCATTAAGCTTTTATCTTTCCCATTCCAAATGAAATTCTTAGAACTTTTTTTGGTTCTTGGTGCAACAGAGGCTGGAGTTTTATTGAAATAATACAAAGGGAAGCTTGATTTATACTCTTTCAATTCCCCTCCCCACCCTCCCCCACAAAAAATAGCTATAATCTTCAGACCTGCTTGTCTTCTTTTGACTATTTTGACCAAGACCCTAGAGGTGTCTGAAGTAATTAACATCTATGATATCTTGTGGATTTTTTCTGTCAATATTTTCTTTTTTCCTTTGGGCCTGGCTAGGGGAAGGGGGTGGGGGGCTGGGGTTGGGTTGTGGGGTGGTGAGTGCTGCTCTGTCCCAACACTTATTGTATCTTATTGTGTTTTTTAATTATTTAACAAAAATGCAGGGACATTTCAAACATTTTAAGTTACTGATTTTTTTTGTTTGCCCTTTAAAGGGTCCTTTTGTCAATGGGAAAGACATATCTGCCGCAGACTTGTCACTTGGACCAAAGCTATACCATCTGGAGATTGCTTTGGTTCGTTTTAAAAATTGGACGGTACCTGATTCACTTCCAATTTTGAAGTTTTACATGAAGGTATGTTCAAGATAAGCACATTGTTGACATGCTTCATACCTTCTGAGCAAGTTACTGACCCTTACGCACAAAATTTGCCAAATCTGTCAATGATCTTGGTTAACTCCTTCGGAAGTATAGTAGTATTTTAAAACCTCCTAGAATGAACTCAAGCATATTTCCTCACATTCAGATACTCTGAAAAGCTCTGCATATGATTCTCTTGTACTTTTAAAAGGCAATTTTCAAATCCAGAATGTATGATGGAACTTCTCAAAGTTTAATAAGCACCAAAAGTTGATTTTGTCGAAATCATGTCCAAAAGGCATTCTAAACTCAATGTTGAAATTACTGTAGGTTATTGAGTGAAAATACTTCTCAACAAAAAGTTCATAAATTGATTGTTTTCTGGGCTTCAACTTGATGCATTAGAAATTTTTCTATTTTTTCAAGTTGCTTAATATAGCTAACAATGCTGACCATGCAGACAATTTTTTCAAAGGAGTCATTCATTAGAACACGTGCACAGCCACAGGATGTCATTGAAGGTTGGCGTCCAAAGGTTGAGGGCCGAATTTTCTGATTTGTTTAATGTTCGTGAGACTATCAGGTCTATACCTAACTCTTCTGAAGAATATATTCTATGGCAATCCATCTGAGACCTATATTTTTTTGTACCATAGCCTTAATCATTAATTATGGGCTTTTTAGGATAATATTGTTAACAACTGTAGGCCAGATGATTTAATACGTTAGGGGGACCAGAAGACCGCATGTTAGATCAACCTCATTTTATTCTCACTGGAGGAATTAGAAGATGTCTGATTTTTCAGGAAGCAAGTATCAAGTGCACCGCCCAAGTAAAAAAAACATGAAATTAGTAACTAAAATGCAGGAAATGCAAAAGCACTTGGTTAGTGGGTAATTTGTCAAGTTTTTACAAATTCATACTTTCAGTTTTCCTGCTCAAATTACAATTAGAGAAAGTGAGATGCAGATTATGTGAGCATTTATTTTTGCATAATGACTAATTATTACTCAAATGGGAATTATTTAGTTCAATGTTTGATTTGAGTAAGGGGACTTGAGCGGTTATTGGTCCTTAACAACTAATACCTTGATAGTTTAGTCCAAATTTCAAATTTTTCTACTAATCTCTGAGTTGTGTTGATGGACCTATATGAGTGGGGGTAGGCCAGGCTCTGGCTGTAGGTAAGAAAACATCCAAGCTGTGGCACAGCCCACTCAAAGGGCCTAGACACACGCTTATTCTTCGACTATTCTGATAGCTTTGCCATTTTTTGAGCTCTGAGCTTATTCCAAGAAGACAGCTTGTCTAAACTGACGCTGAATAAGATGATGTTGCTTACCCCCGCTTTCAATGTTGCAAGCAATTGCGTAATTGCTTCACAGAGCGATTTTCCGATGCACACTTGACTCTAGCATCACTTCTAACATAACCATGACGAATTTTCTATTCACAAACTGTACGGTGATAGGTAAATAAATTGGTATACCTGCAGCATCAGGCATTCATGATTAGGTACCTGAGAAGTGAAGAGGTAGTTTATCTACTAGTAAACTTTTAATAAACACCCAAAAAGACAAACCAGGTATCTGAAAACATTGAACCTGCAGAGAAGCAACAACGCACGCTGACACTGGCTGTACATATATAAATGCCCTGATAAAATACACCAGATCCTTACTAATTACAGCTAAACAAAAATGGAAATCTTTACTAATTTTTTCGATTCGCGATATAGGTAGCTAAGTAATATAAAGGTGTGGCCTTTGCAGCACGAAAATAGGAAAGTTCTTCCATTGCTTGTTCCACCAGCTCACTGGCATACTTCTTAGCTTCATCTATACCCATCAGTTTTGGATACGTAGCCTTATCACTGACCAAATCCTTCCCTGCTGTTTTTCCCAACTCCTCGGATGACTTAGTGACATCCAAAATGTCATCCACCACTTGAAACAACAACCCTATGCACCTCGCATACTTCCTCAATCTATCCACGTGAATCACGCTTCCCCCTCCCATTATTGCCCCACAAACAACCGAAGCCTCTAGCAGCTTTGCTGTTTTGTGGACATGAATACACTCCAATTCCCTTATTGTCACCTGTTTTCCCTCACTATTTATGTCAAGAATTTGGCCTGCCACTAACCCTTTTGATCCTACGGCTGAACTAAGCTCAGCAATGGCATGCACCACACGATGAGGCGAAACATTTGTGCTTTTAGCGGCTACATGCTCAAAGGCAAGGGCGAGCAAGGCATCACCGGCGAGGATGGCAGTTTCTTCCCCATAAACCTTGTGATTTGTGAGCCTGCCTCGTCTAAAATCGTCGTTGTCCATGCAAGGAAGGTCGTCATGAATGAGTGACATGGTATGGATCATTTCAACAGCGCAAGCCACAGGAACTGCCAAGTACTCTTCTCCTCCTACCAACTCACATGAAGCAATACATAAAATTGGGCGAACTCGCTTTCCACCAGCAAGAAGAGAGTACCTCATAGCCTCATGGATTGTTATTGGATGCTTCAGTGGCACTGCTTCATCTAGAGCTGTGTTCACCATTTTTGCCTTGGCAGCCATGTATTCCTCAAACTGGAAGTTGGGTAAAGGGATCTGAGGTGATATGGTGTTTACTGTTGCTTCTGTTAATTGATGGACGTCTAGTGAGTTAGTGACAAGGGTGGCCTTAATTTTTATCGGTACAAGTTTGAACTTACAAAGGCCGAATGGGATTTTGAGTGGACTTCTGAAGCCATAGATGGGTTTCCTGAGACATGGTGAACTATAAAAACTAGGTATAGTTGCAGAGAGAGCCATGGTTTTGGAATCTGAGAAGAAGTTGCTGGCTTTGTTTCTAGCCGTTATAAAGAATGGCCATGAGATGCTGTTGATGCCGAAGAACACGAACTAAGTTTATTCCTTTACATGGGCTTTGGACTCTAGTCTATCAATTCGTTTTTTAATATATAAAATTCATGGCATCTAAATTCGCTCTAACATTACAGTTTGGTTCCAAGCCTGCACATGCAAGAACTGCCAAACCCAAGATGGGCATCAGATGACAACTTCGTATTAGACACACTCCCAAATTTTAAAAAAGTCATGACACAAGAAGACAAATGCCGAAGGAAAAATGTGCATATGCCCACCCTTCATGCGTCAGATTCCAAGAAAATTATACCATAGGATGAAGTCTGATCTAGGTTTTAGTTAGTAGTATATACCAGACCTTTCTTGGAGTTGGTTTATTTCCTGCCATTTCTCGCATTATATTTGTTTATAAGCAAAAACAAAGGAATGTACTTATGTCATCGTGATCGCAATCATGTGTAACATTCTAAACATATTAATTTCTTTTCTATAATACGAGAAATATATATATATATATATAATGTAAAATTTTAATTTTGAGCTTTAGAATATTAAAAAAATTTTAATGTAATAATTAGATGTCTTCTGTACTATTAAAAATATTAACTAATAATACATCAATTTCTTATCAACAAAATTATGGATGAAATTAGTATATACATATAAAATACATAATTTCAACAACATTTAGCTATATATATAGTTCGAGCATCATTTTCCACGGAAAGTTAATTTTATGTCCCTTAAACTTTTTTTTTTGTGGGCGGTTGAGGGGGGGGGGGGGGGGGAAAGAACCATTCATTAGGAACTTCTCCGGACCTTATTCTTAAAAGTTACAAGGAAAATGTCTAGGACAAGAAATAAAATCTGAGACATTTTATTATGAATAATAGATGTTAGAGTAAATTATTTTAACTTTTTTTGTATTTTGTTTTATTATATAAAATTTTCTTTTATTTTGAAAAGTTATACAAATCTTTTTAATAAATATTAAAAACCTACACAAACCTCCTTCAATTTTTTTTTAAAAATTTTCATAAACCCCTCATATAAATTAGTTCTTAATTTTTTATTAAATTAATATATTTTTCTTAATCTAATTTAAATTGAATTAAACATTGTTTCATTCGTTTCTGATTGGGCATGGGCTTGAATGTCCAGAAGTTTTCCATGCTACACCGACCCAAGTCCGTATATGTATATGTACGTCGCACGTGAGACCTAGATTTACAGTGGGAAAATGCTAGGGATACGTCAGTATCCCCACGCCTTGGGCCACGTCTCAGACGTGGTCCAAGGCAAAACCATTGAAAAATGAAGTATAAAAATTTGAAAAGAAAAATGAAGGATGAAGATGAAAGTTGTGGGTGAAGTTGTAAGTGTAAGAATATAGAAATAACATTGCTCGAATCTCTCACCCACCCCCAGTATCAAATTAGGGTTTCTCCTTGCCCCTGCTTCTTCAATCATTCTGGTGTTATTTTTCTTGGGAATCTGTGTCTTTTCCTTTCTTTTCTGAAAAAGAAGAACGCAAAGAACAAATGTTATGTGAAATCAAACAACGATGCATGCCATTATATGTGTTTATTGTTATTTTAATTTGGATTTGATTCACATTCTTCTTTGCACGTTACATGCTTCATTTCGCTGATGACGGATCTTCTTCTCCGTTTTGAACAAATTCTTGGAGAAAGTAAGAGCAAATTAGATGTCATGCATGTCGATTGAGAATAGTTTTTTTCTAAATCAGCAGCAAAAACCGAATTTTCCCTTTTGGATGCATGGAATGCCCTTTTATTAGTATTAATACAAGCATTAATCAAAAGGCCAGAAAGCCTTTTTGTGAGAAGTCGTGCTCCCACTTCAAACAAGAAACATGTGAGACCACTTGTAATTAGTTGGAGTCATTCGTATATTGTTGTATACATAATTATTTTGTAAGCATTAGCCTTTTTCTAATGATTATGAAGTTCCCCAGAAGGAATTGATGCTACATTTAAAGTTTGGCTTCAGTAAAACATTTAATTATAAATATGAAACCATGCCATTTGATTGTTTCTCCTCCATCCTTTAGATGTTTAATATTTATGCCGATAACCTTCTTTAGATGCTCTGCACAGTCGGATTAGTATATGCCTTTTTCTGGTGATGTAGTATGGCATGAAATTTTATAACAGAAAGGTATGGTCCTGCTCATGGTTTGGTTTGTAATTGCATTTTTGAGCTTAGTGGGAGAGGTAAATATTGGTCTTTCTACTTGATTCTTCTGTTTTATTTTCATTTTCTTGTTCTGCTTTACCAGTTAGTACTGTATGCTATTTCATTGCTGGCTCAATGTTAAAACTAACATGCTTGTCCTTTTTTCTCCAGCTCTGAACACAATGAATTCAGAAGTGAAATGTGCAACTGTGATTAAAGTTATTGGTAGGACAGGATCAAGAGGCCAGGTCACGCAGGTGAGAGTGCAGTTTGCTGATGATACAAAAAGGCCGATTACAAGGAACGTTAAGGGACCCATCAGAGAAGGAGACATGCTCACCTTGCTGGAGTCTGAAAGGGAAGCAAGAAGGCTACGATGAGGGGCAAACACTACCTTCAGCTAGCAACTAGCGTTCTATTTCATTACTTCGTAGCTAAGGCTTAAAATAATTTTGATAACAAACCTTTGGCTTAGTTTCAGTACTATATCAAGCTGCTTGTGTTTTAAGTTTGGATATGCATCTATGAATGCTTTAACTTAGAAAAGTGCTTTTGTTTTGTACCTTCCGAAGTCCTTTTTGTATCTCCTCCCTTCCTAATCTTTTCCTCTTGATTGGGCTTTAGCCCAAAGTGGTTTTATCTCCTCCCCAATTTCATGCCAAGCAATATTTGATTCCTTCTACCCTGTCGATAGATCTCACAAATAAAACTTTATAAAATTTTTATTTAAAAAAATTTAAATTAATAAATTTATTAATTTTATAAATTAAATTATAAATTTAATTAATATATTTTTAAATTTGTAAGGCTGGAATTGGAACTTTCTGCTGGAAGAGTTCCAGCATTTGAATATCTAGAATTAAAAATAGGGTTTTATTAGTGGTACAAACCTACAGTGTACGCCTCAGCTCTCTCCGGCTTTATACAATAAGTATTTTCCTAAAAAAATGTGCACTTTTTTCTGCTTACTTTGCTTTGTTGTATTTTTTTAATGGGGCTGGGAAACAGCATCCTCTGGCAAACCATATAGATTAGCATATTAGACATTTCAAAATATCTTTACTTTTCTGGTTTTCTGACGAGCTTTACAACCCCCACGCCTACAAAAACAACCTTCCTCTCTGTATTTATCTATTGACTTGATTTGCACAGAAAAACAAAACATCGTTTATGCACATAAGTATCAGGACTGTGAACTTGTTACAGGGTTGGTCTATTAAACAAGAGTTTAGATCCTCAACCTACCAAAGCACTGATTACCATCACTGGATTATACCATGTCTAAGCTTTTTAAGCACTGGAAGATCAGAAACAATTTCTCATGCTCCCCTGCTCAATTACCCAACATGTTGTAACAGTCTAGATTTCTTATCTATGTGCACGAATGATGTAACGGTCTACATTTCTTATCATGTTGCTATAATGGTTTCTTTGACTGCTTTTTCTCAGTCTTTTCAGGTATTATATATCATAGTGGATTTTTGGATTGAGATTGTCTGCTTATAAGGGAAAGGAGAGTTAGAGAGAGAAAATTATAAAATTAAGTAAGAGATAAATAGTAAAAAAATAAAATGAGATTTATATATTAAATTATAAAAAGAAATAAAAAATTAAAAAAATAAAGTTAAAATATTCAAATCATTTTTTAATAAAATGCTTCAAATAGTCTATTTTTTTATCATTGCAGTAATGGTTTCGTTAATCACTCTTTTTTTTTTTTAGTTTTTTGGGTTTATGTAAATGATAAGGAAAATGTTAGTCTCACAATATGAAACTCAATAAAATCTTTTTTAAAGTGAGATTTTTATAAGATTCAAAATTTGAAAATAAAAGAATTGAAATAGCAATGGATTCTTTATTAGGATGCTTATAACAGCAAAGCATTTAGGCCAAAAACTGATGCTAACGATTAAAACAAATGGTTTGGTGAAGAGTGTCAAGGAATTAGGCATCCTAAAAATTTAAGTTATTAAGTAAATAAATAATAATGGTTTTGTTTTATATTTTTTAACATGTTTTATCATATGAGAGCTTTGACTATTTAGTCGTAAATATTCTGAAATTATATTAAAGAATTAATTATTTTAAATATTTAAATTATTAATTAAAGATTCAAAAATTTATTTTATATCTCTAATAAAAAGAGCAATAATTGGCCTCACGTTCATCCCTCTACGTGCAGCTACGTTTTTCAAATTTTGTGTATTATTGAATTGTTTTCTTGTACTACTTTACAGTGCTGAAACTGAATTTATCATGTAAAATATGAAAGTTGTAGGATATGCGTAGATACAAAAGAGTGGAAATAGCACCACTCAATAAAAAGTAATGGTAGTAGGACACTATTTGGAGTCACCATTCATAACTGCACGGGGCCGTATGGATGCTGTTTCTTATGGTGTGAAACTAACATTATTCTTCGATCAATTGTTAATTTTATCCCTCTTCTCATTCGAACATGTAAGCACTAACTCCCTTAAAATCATTAATTCAGGTTAGTATGATAACTTGCCTCGTGGGTTGGTGGATTACTAAGCCTTCGTGAGTTAATATATTGTACTGTTCTGTTCTTTACCTTGTGTTGCTAGCTTGCATTTGATGACATAAGAAACTAGCATGACTGCATGAGTAATAACTAAATTTAAGATAAGTATAACATGAAAACGTCTGAAAGAATGTATAACTTGAGAACCTTACAAGTCCTGGCAGTGAAATCTGTTTGCGCTGCAGGTGTAATGCCGTGAGGTACTGCAATATGAAGATTAAGAGATCATATAGAATACAAATTAGCAAGATCCTCTGACAAAATCTAATTGAAAGCTGCAAAGTAGAAAATTTACAGGGAAAGTCATTTGCTATTGGCAGGAACAATTACTCTCTGAAACAACAAAGAAGCGTTAGCTCTTAAAAGGAACCATTAAGTATAGTTATAATCCTAAGAACGCCAATTCGCCATAGCCGAAGCTCTCTCACATTCCCTCTAAATTGAGCCTGTCCTCCTCCTCTCAAAGCCAAATATCAAAATTTTCTTTTGGATTCTATTGATTTTCTTTGCCATTCTGTTTCATTGTGTTTGGATGAAAGTTTTAAGATAAAACATATCAATTGGTTCCTCAAAAATACTTTCATGTTTAATTAATTTTCTCACAAATTTAATTCAATCAACTAGTCCTCCAAACATAGAAATCACTTACAATTTGGTCCCTCCATTAATTTGTAAGCCTAATTCTACAACGTATAACCCCTAAACACTAAATTTTTAAACCCTAAACCATAACATTTAAAGCTAAACCATAAAGCCCTAAAACCCCCAAATTATAAACTAACTCATTAACTCGAAATGCTAAAACCTTAAATCCTAAATCTTAAAATTCTAAATCTCTAAATGTAAATCCTAAATCTTAAAACCCTAAATGCTAAAATTATGAAACCCAAAAATATTAACCTAAGTGCTAGGATTATAAGAGTTGAAAGGTTTAAGTGTGAAGGTTTATAGTTTAGAGGTTTACATTTTTAAGGTTTAAATTTTAAGATTATGGTTTATGATTTCAGATTTTAGGTTTACATTTTAAGGTGTAGGGCTTTTGAGTTTTAAAATTTTAAGGTTTAGGGATTTAAGGTCTAGTATTTTTAGGATTATGATAGGAACGTTGGTGTAAAAATTCAACCAAGTTGAGTAAAATTGAATTTGGAGTTTTTGACCAAAACTTGACCAATTACATGTGCAAATTGGGTTTGGATTAGTCAGATTAATGGTTTTATGTGTGTTTTGAACAATCAATCTTCGACCGAATCAGGTTTGATAGAAAATATATAACCCCACACTAACCGATATAAGGGAGTGTGGGTCATGAGTAAAGGTTGAGTTGGGTCGGGATGAGAAATTTTGCTCGTGCTTAGGCTATGGTTTTGGGTTTATGATTTTGGTTATTAGGGCTTCATGTTTTTAAGGTTTGTCTTTTAAATTTTAAATAATTATTTTAACAAAAGGATCAAATTATAGGTGATTTCAATCTTTAAAGGACTAACTGATTGAATCTATAAGAAACTAAGTTAAACATGATCTTATTTTAAGGAATTATTTTATATATTTTGTCAAGTTTTCTAAAATTAATTTTGAAGTTGAAATTACAAAAAAATATATAACAATTATAATTGATCATTGTGTGGCTGATAGTAATAAATAAGGTACAATGGTATTTTGTCTTTAAGTTATGCTATACATACACACAGACTTTATACACTCTCTCTATAATTTCTCACATTCTCTCTCTATCCAATCTCTCTTCTAAATTGTTTTTCTCTCGAATTATGCTACCAATATATCCACTGATTACATGCAATCATCATTTTCCTTTGTTTTATGTGTGCTGAATTGATTCTTGGAAACAAAACAGTAAGAATTAGGTCATGGTGGGAAAAATCACTTCGAACAAAGTAAAATTGATTTTGATTTTGTGTGAAATTGAAGCCAAACAAGAATGGGTGTGTGACATCAAACACACAATTGTGTTTGGGTACTCAAGCCCCTTTTTCATAATCAATTTTGTATTGTTAGAATTGATTTTAATACAAGTCAAAAAGGTTTTGCTTTCTAATAAAAAAAATTAGTTCTACTTATACAAAATATGAGATTAATGTTTTATCCTTATTTCATTATATCTAAATTTTCATATTTTTTAGTCATTTTACATTTAAAATTCAAAAGTTATAAATAGTCATTCTATCCAAATGCATTTACATAGGTCCATTTAGGCATTTGGATCCTTTAACTTTGGTGACTTTCTCTTTATTTTTCTTTATAATTTAATGCATGGGTTTTAGTTTTTCTCTTATTATTTTTTTTCTTAATTTTGTATCTATCTCTTTCTTTCATTTGGATAGGAAAGGAGAATCAATTTTGACATGCACTATCAATTCCTATAATAACTAGGAACAGTTGTGAAAAAAATTTATTTTAGCATAATTGAATTAAAATACTTAGTGCTAAAAAACTTAGGTTGCACAATATTTGACCTAAGAAGGAAAATGATTTATTTGGGTTTGATAATGTGGAATGACTCCTCTCTCTTCTTTCTCTCTATGGGGGTTTCTGAGATTAGCCCTTTAAGTGCTTCATTTTTCAGATTTCAATTATAGTAGCCAATGAATCTCTTCCTCGAACACAATCCATGGCCATAGAATGTCTCATCCTAAGTTGTTCTTTTTATTCCTCTTCCTTTCTCATGTTCTAGAGGAGTTTTATTTATAATTTGTGCTTCATTTAAAACTATTGTTGGTGATTATTGCAAGTACTGGGCAAGAAGTTAGGAAGAGCTGCATGGTGTTACAAACCCAAGGAAATAACACTAATTTTGTATTCAATTATCAAGAAATCTCTAAATGAGCTCTTTTATCCTTTTATACACATTATTTCAATTGATTCCTAATTAACTTCTAACTAATTTTTAACTAATTTCTATTTATTTTGATTGTAACATTCGTTTCCTACCTAAAAAATCTTTGTCCTAAGGTTTTGTAAAATACTAAAAAATATCACAACCTACTGCTAATAGATAAAAGGGAAACTAGAGGTAGAGAAATATAGTGGCACTTTATCACATGGTGCTCACAAAAACCCAAAAGAAAAAAAACAAAAATGCATTAGGAAAGAGAAAAAAAAAGATAAAAGTCAATTCACATCCATCAAAATGTCTGATATATATTTATAGAGACAAGACTTTTTTTTCATCTACTATTACTCCCTTTGGTTAGTCTTGAAATCCTTTAAGTGACAAGAAAATAGCCTACTGCAAAGAAATGAGATCAAAGAGGCTACAAATGAGACAATGAAATCCAACACCTCCATGACCAGGAAAATTGATCTTTGAAACTAGACCGATTGTAAAGATGAAATTAGAACTTTGAAAAGATAACAAAGTCTAAAGACCCTCTTTTGCACCTTTATGACTTTGCCTATGATCGTTGTCTCCTTCCTCTTCTCTATCTCTTTTCTTTCTTTGAGACAATCTTATTTTATCTCCAAGATCAAAGATTGTCCTATGCACCCAACTCATCTTCATCTTCCATGTAGGCACCTATCTTTGAATTGATCAAAAAACGTGGAGAAGATTCATGAGTAGGGTGTTTCGAATCAAGACCTAGATTAAGCCACCTTGATAAAAGGTTGCAGAATCATCGCAAAAATGGGAGAAATAATATAAAGGGAAAATAAGACCTCTAGGATCAAAAGGCGTAAATATTTTATCTTCCCATGCCATCACAAAATTTTCTTGAATGCCTGAAACAACAAATGGTGCTTCAACCACTCTATTCAGCAATTTCTTGAGCTATTGGTTGGCCTTTTCAAAATTGAAAGTCAAGACATCAAACCTTTCAATGTTACTTGCTCCAACAATCAAGGCATCAAGCTTCTTAGGACACACATTTTAGCCTGCAAGGCATAAAACTTCCTAGCAACACTTATTCTTATTTTTAAGCATCAAGCTTCTTGGCAACACCTTCTTTTGGTGATCATACCCACCCAAACAGGCTCGTATACCAATTTGTTACAAACCCAAGAAAATAACATTGATTTTCCATTCAATTATGAAGATATCTCTAATATGAGCTCTTTTATCCTTTTATACACATTATTTCAACTAATTCCTAACTAACTTCTAACTAATTTTTCCTTATCTAATTGTAAACTAATTTTTAACTAATTTCTATTTATCTAATTGTAACACATGGTAGTGACCATCAATGGGAAGCAATTCATGTTCGATTGTGGAATGACTGACCCTCAATTTTATTTTCAGTTTTTGATTAAGTCATTTCACATATAATAATGTATTCATGCTTTCGAATGGGTAGTCACTTGGATCATGTTTGGGCACTACCTTACTTTACAAAGTTTGTAGGTATAGTGGACTCAGTAAGTTCTTTTACATGCTTAATGAAATGTTTGAAAGAAATTGAGGAAGAATTTGATACATGTAATTTTTCAAAATGTTCTAATACAAGAGGTTTTTCACTTTTTTGTCCTTTTCTCTCCCTTCTTGTCTATTAATGGCTATACCCTGTTAGAGATAGAATGGAAATCAAAAAGAAAAAAATGCATTTTTTTTCATGCCATGTCAATTTTGCAATCTGTACTTTGGCTTGACATGCATTATATCATGGATGTGGTGGATAAAACTAAGCTCTTAGTAGGGTGAGATGTTTTATTGAAACTATATAATACATAACTTAAATTATTAGATTTATTGAAAAAAAGTGTAGCATATCTATTGGAGAAAATAGCATCGTACAAATCAATTGAAATTTCAAATTTAGACATGGCTAAAATTGATGAGTTTATTTTTGTGCACAATGCAAGAAGGGCCTTCAAGAAAGAGTTCCATAAAAAACAATGAGAAGTGGCAAGAGCACATGCTGGAAAGCAACCTAAACCACTTCTAATGAGTGAGGGTATCGCTCCCTTACTAGCTTAAACCAATATTACTAATATAAGTATCATTACCAATAACATCCATTACATAACTTTTCTCATTGATATTTTACTCATTTATTATACCTTTCTTCTATGTCATTTTTTTTTTTTTTTTGTGATTGAAGGGGGTCCAAAACCCCTAAAAAAGATAAAAAAATTACAACTAAATCTCTTTAGGGAAGGACACGTTCATAGTGTTAGCTAACATCAAGACAGTTAAATCTATAAAAGCTAAACTTAAGACATGAATACCTAGGGAAGCAAACACCCCTTTTGAACCTAAGCAGTCAGCATAGAAATTTGCTCTCTATAAATGTGCTTCAACTTTGTTTCTTGAAAGTTCTCAATCAACTGATAAATAGTTTCCAACATAGGTTTGCCTTTATAGTCTCCCTTTATTATTGCTTAAACTAAGGCCTTTGAGTCTAATTCTATTTCCAATCTACTGCACCCCATTTTTCTAGCTAGCAGAAGCCCTTGGTAAAGGGCCTAACAATCTGCGATAAAGGTTGAAGAATTTTGCACGACCTATAAAAACTAGCCACCAACTTGCCATTGTCATCATGTATAAGGCCTCCATAGCCATTTTCACCATTGAATTTCTTGGCTTCATGGTATTTAGCTTAAACCACCATTCTTGAGTTGGACACTAGTAAAGTAATTTTGTTTCCTGATGGATTGTTTGGTTACCACTCCCTCTGTTATTTACTTCTTCAATTTGATGAACATAGCTTTTAATTATCTGATCGCCATTATTAGGCCACTTAAATTTTAGGTCATGAGTGGCCATATTTCTCCAACACCATAACCACCAGCACGTTATAGGCCACATAATATTCTAGTCATACATTTGGTCCTTACTCAACTGATTTTTGATATTGTAGTCAATCTACTCCTCCAAAGAAACCACATAGAAACATGCCAAAACATTGGGTTGTAATAGCTTAATCTAAGTTCTTTGAGTTCTTCTACAATCACGTAAGACATGAAGGACTCTTTCCTTCACTTGATGGCACCAAATATAGGTGGAGTCACCATTATTCCATTTACAAGTAAAAGTTTTTGTTAAAAGTCTACCATGCACCACTTGCTGGAGAAATATGCATATGCGCAAGGGCACTAGAAGCCTCCATAATTTCTTCCAACAAGTCTTGTTTTCTTGCCAAGTAGATTCATCTAGGGAGGAATACACACTTCGAAAAGTGAAATCCCCATTAAGGTCTGATCTCCATTTTAACTTGTCACTTCCAAGGCTTTCTTATGGTAGGAACACAACTTGTATTTTCTTCACAACTTCTTAAGAAAGAAGCGAGTTCAACAAATTCTAGTCCCAGAAACGAAATCTTTCACTTTCATCTCCACTATATCTTTTGGTATTTCTTCGTTGGCCTCTTAGATAAGTCTCCTGTATCTATTGAGCCAAGGGTTAAGCCAGAATCTAACATTTTCTCCATTTTTAATATCCCATTGAATTTTATTTTCAAGAGTAAGCCATAAATCTACAATTACTTTCCAAAGTTGTGAATCAACAGCTTTACTTTGCACTGAAAGTGGCCAATTATCCCTATGTCCATATTTCCCTTGTAAAACTTGGCACCAAAGAGCCTAGTCATTATTTTGAATTTTCCAAGCCAACTTTAGCAAACAAGTAGTATTCATAAACTGCATATTTCTAATCCCTAGAGCCCTTCTATCCTTTGGCTGGCACATTGTTCTCCAAGCTATTGGATGAGCACTACTTTTATTTAAGTCATGACCCCATATAAAGGATTGTTGAATTCTCTCTATTTCTCTATAGACTACAAGCAGAAGTCTCTTAACATGCATGTGATAAATTGGCATTGTAGCTATAACTGATTGGGCCAAAGTTATTCTTCTAGCTAAAGACAAACATCAGCTTTTCCAACCAGCTAACTTCCCCTTATTTTACTTAAGAGCTGATTATATTTGTTCCTTCCTCTTTCCAAGGGTGTAAGACAAATTCCTAAGTAATGCTCCAAGTTATTTGTAGCTTGGAATCCCTACTTTATAGCAATAATTTTAGCAAGAGAAGCAGGGACATTTGAGGAGAAGAAGATTTTTGCTTTGGCTTTGTTCACCTTTTGCCCAGATGCTTCACAGAACCTTTGAAGAGTGTTGGTGATCACATCAATTTGCTATATAAAGGCTTTTGAAAATAAAAGAAGGTCATTAGCAAATAATAAGTAAGAGATCTTTGGACCATTTCTTCCAACCTTGATTGCTTTCCATTTTTTATTTTGGATTTCATCAAGAATTAAGTGGCTTAGTTTTTCCATGCAAAATTTAAAAAGATAAGGAGATAATGGGTCTCCTTTTGTCATGCCTTGGGAGGGTGTAAACTAGCCTATCTTCCTCCCATTTCATCAAAATATTCATATTAACAGAGCTAACACTATTCATTATTACCTTGGTTATATAAATGGGAATGCCCATTTCAATAAGGACCTCATGAAGAAACTGCTATCTTATCATAAAATTTTTCCAAGTCAATTTTGACCACCATAGGACCCTTTTCAGTTCTTCTCTTCTTCATGGTATGAATTAATTCCCTAGCAATAATGATGTTATCATGTATTATTCTGCCCAGAACAAAACTTGCTTGATTTGAAGACACCATGTACTGCAGCATTGGTCTAAATCTGTTAGTTATAATCTTTGTAACACATTTATAAATCACATTACATAGAGATATGGGCCAAAATTGATTAGGAAATTCTAGCTTAGTCACCTTAGGGATAAGAAATTTATAATCACAATTACATAGAGATATAAATCACTGTTTTTATAATTTTTTATTTAATTTTTATAATTTATAATTTAAACTATTAAATTTATTATATTCTATCACAACATTAAAAATGAATTATTGGAAGCTAAAGTTAACCCTAAATTCATAAGAGCTTGGACTCTTTATTAGCTAAATATTTTAAAGAAATCTTAATAAACAACCTCTTTATCATGGAAATTACTTGGTTGAATCTTAATTTTTCAAAACAATTAAGAGCTACAAAAAATAAACATTATAACATAGGTATAAAATATTTACTGTTTGAATACAATTATTAAGTTAAATTATAGGTATTCAATGGCAACAATTAAGTAAATCATCAAAGTAGAAATAGAAGAAAATAATTTAATCTTCTTTGAAATATAATTTATATCTTATTGGATCATTATTTTTGTAATATTGAAGATTTCTAGCACATTTGTCTCTATAAATAATATGATGTTACATCAAACGCTAGTGCCATTAATCTACATTGATATTATTATGAATCTTATATTATTTAGCATTGACTAATTTATAAATGTTCATTCCATATATTTAATGATAGTATATAAGTTTTGTGAGATTTTAATAAAAATACTTATTAAAAATAACATTATTATTTACATATTCTATGTTTAATATATGGCGTTAACTATGAAGCAGTTATAAAAATCATTACTCAATTCATTTAGATAGTCAAAATAAATTTTCCTATTGATAAGAAATTTAGACAGTTGTACGTAAAATAATGTTTACAACTGACCCACAGCATCTAATCACAATATTTGAAAAATTAAAAACATAAATTTAAACTTTTGGGTTGTCATCACACCAAAACAGACTATTATGCCCTTACGTTTATCACAAGGTTTCCTATATGACCTTGAGTTATTTCTATACCATAGTTAAGTGACATTTAATTTGTATCATAGATCCATCTATTTATATATTTTAATTAAATCATGTGTACACCACAATTTTTTAAATAAGTTAGAAAAGGTAATATCCTAATAATAGAAAGAAAATTTGTTCCCATCTTACCAAATAGTCGACTGATAACCAAACAAGCCAAACAAAAGGACTCTTATCCTCTTCTCTTGAATAATCACCCTGGCCTAAAAGAGGAATTGCAGTTTAACACTCACACCACAATAGCACAGTGCTTTAGCAATTGAAACTAACCCAAGGTGACCCCTTGCGCTCACGCCACCCTCAGGCCCCTTCTCCTAGCCATTAGCCATGGACTCCACCACTGTCCAAACCCCTCCCCCGTCTCAACACCTAACCGTTAAAGCCCCTGCTTCTGCCACTGCCACTCCTACCAAGCTTCCCATCAAACGCAAAACCCTTGATTCTGCCACCTCCTCTTCTTCCACCCCTGTTTCACACCCCGATCCCCTTTTTGATTCAAACCCTAATTTATTCTCTCCCAATTTCCAAGCCAACAATGCTGTCGCTGAATTCTCCGACGACCTTCCCACCGCCGCCGCCAAGCCACCCCCTTTCAAATTCCACCGAATTTGGACCGAGCCCGACGAAATTCGATTCCTTCAGGGCCTCTTCGATTCCGCTTCTGATGGGCTCGTCTTCCCGAGAGACTTGCACGTCTTCTATGACCGCTTCTCCAACACCATGTCGCAGCCCTACTCCAAGTCTCAGCTCTCCGAGAAGCTGCGTCGCCTGAGGAAGAAGTTCCGGGTGATCTCGTCTCGGCTTGCTCGCGGCCTGGATGCTGCGATGTTATCGCCGCACGATCGGGCTCTCTACGATCTTTCGATGAAGCTGTGGAGCCCCGATTTCTCTTTAATTTCCCCATTTGCTGGCAGTTCCAGCCAGGGAAGTGCCAATAGTGGCAAGAACAGGGTTGAAGATTATTTGATTGGGGTTAATCCTAGCTTCGCATCCACCTTGCCTCCCAGTATCAATCCAAATCAGAACGAGCATTATGACACTGTCGGGATCAACGTTGATGGTGATGGAATGAGAGAATTGAATGTTGATCATGATGTTGGTCAACAAAATGAAGAGCTTTATGGATCAAACAATGGACATAGTGATGGGAAACTTGGTGGGGTAGCTGCAAAAATCGTTCTAGATGTGTTTGATCAGTCTCTGAAAGAGGCCAAGATGGCTCTTTTATGGCAGGGGATTCTTTATTCTGATAATAACGCTGCTCAGGCTGTGTCTATATCTTCAAAAGAAGAGAATGCCCTGGATTTCGGAAGGCGGTGGCAGGAGCAGCAAGCTTTAGAGTTGGAAGTGTATGCTAGGCGTTTGAGATTGGTACTTGAGAATTCTCTTCATGAGCATTAAGCCAAATTCGTATATATCTGTAAAGGAATTCAGTACGTAAAATTGAATTCTTCTTTCTTCTCTGATTTTCATTTCATATGTTTTTTTTACCTTGTACATCTGGTAATAGACATTGATTTGGCCGATTAGCTTTTAGATAAATGTCATGATTGTGTGATTTGATTCTTCAGCTGCTGCTGCAATACTTCTTCTGAAGAACTTACTTAAAAATCATTGTTAATTTGTCCTATCACTTGTGGGATACAACGAAATTTAGCTTTAGTAGAGTGGAGTGGATATTTGGCATTGTTGGACATAGTTTTTCAGTCCTTTCTGCTTCTTAATTCTCAGTCTTAATTTTTCAGTCCTTTCTGCTTCTTAATTCTCAGTCTTAATCTTGTCGTACAAAGAATTCTGAGGTATTAGGCTTCATACCAACACCATGAGAAGTTGTTAAAAGAATGGGATTTTCTCATAGTTCATGACGCCAATGCGTCTTGGAGTATTTATATTTTTGAAAGAGGAAGAGTCAACGAATGGTAAAGGATCTGAATAAGCAATGTTTAGCAGGCACAGCATGGCGGTGTTAACTGTGAAGTAGTCCTGAAATAGAATTGTAACTTACCAGTTTGGCAGTACCCTGCAGATTTGTGTATGAGCGCTCTTGTGAATATATTTATAAAAGAATAAATTCTGCACATTTTTTTTATATTTTTATTCCCTCTCTTTTTTTAGTGTATTACTGTACATAAATATTTAGCGTACAAACATGTACTCAAAACTACATGCATGTATCATATCATTTTACGTAGAGAGTGTAGACATTATTTGTAGAAAAGCTTACATATTTTGTTCGGTAAGTTGGTTTTTTTCCCGGCCAAAATAGTAATTGCTCAATGTGTATTTTCATAAAAGTAATTACTAGATTTTATAAAACTGTAATGTTAATGAGTTATAAGACTAAAAAATATAAAGTTATTTATTACTTTGATGAAATTTATTAATTAATTTTATAAAAATGTAAAATAACTATAATTTTTATGTACAAAAATTATATATAAATAACATTATTTATGTCAGTTAATTTGCAATATAACTCTGCAGTTACAATTTTAGATTGTATGAGTTTTTCTCTTTTCTTTCTTGGCTGAAATAGATTAAGAATATTATATGTAAGTAATTATTACAAATTGTATATAATATTGTAAAATATTATAGAGTAAATTACAATAATCACCCATGTATTTGATTGTAACACTCCACTCTATTTTTACTCAAATATTATATTTCACCTCATTTTACTCAAACATTACACTCTATCCCATTTATTTAAATATTAATTAAAAAAATATACCTAAATATTAATAGAATATTTATAAAAAAATTAAATCAATATTTTACTTTAATTTTATTTAAAAATTATACTATGATTCAGTTAATCATTTTAAATAACTAATATCTGAATAAATTATGTATTTTTAATTAAATAATTATATTTATTATAAGGTATAAATTTAACAATATATGTGATTATGAGAAAAAAATTTAATACAAATATAGAATCATTTTGAAGATGAGTTTAGTTAGAAAAAAAAATGTAAAATATAAATGGTCTTATTTTTTGTTAACTAAATTTATTATAAATATATCTCTATATTTATACTAAATTTTTTTCTCATAATAACACACATTGTTAAATTTATATTTTATAATAAATATAATTATTTGATTAAAAATATATAATTTATTAAGATATTAGTTATTTAAAATGATTAATTGAGTCAAAGTATAATTTTAAAGTAAAATTAGAATAAAATTAGAGCAAATGTAGAGGGAGTGTATGCTACTTTTGTATTTAAAAAAAAATTTTAAGAAAAAAACTACATAAATAGGAGAATATGTGTAATATGTAAAATGTAAAATTGTAACAGATTGCGTTATTGTTAAACTGTCCGAATCCAAAGATGACGTCAGGGATTTGCGATGGAATGACGGTGGGGGTCGGCATTGAATGTAAATTTTTCGAAGTTATTAGTTCAAAAGATGAGAGGAATGGGTAAGAATTTTAATAGAGACGGAGAAGAGAGAAAGGAAAGAAAAATAATTTTTTATTTAATTTAATAAAAAGAAAAAAATAAAAATTATTTTTTTATTTATTTAGTTAATAAGAAGAGAGATTTTAATTAAAAAATAATATATTATTATATTTTTTTAAAAAATAATTGTTAGATTTTAGATATATGAGTAATTTTAAAATTTAAAAATAATTTAATTATTATAATTTAAAATTTTTAATAAATATTTTTTTTCAAATTTTTTATTTTTAAAAAAATTTAAAACCCTTACTTTTTCTTTTTTTAAAAAAAATTTAAACTAAATAAAAAATTTTAATTAAAATTTCTCCCTGCCTCTTCATTTTCCTCCATCCTCCAACTAAACAATGTAGTAAATGAGCGAAATCGCAGCAGTTGCGGATGGGAATGGATGTGAAAGAGCTAGATGAGTTACACAAGCGGAGCTGAGATCAATATTGGTTACTTTAAGTTTATGTTTAGTTTCTTTATTATATAAGTTTTTTTAAATTTAATTTATTTATTAGATGAGTTTTAAGCCTTTTTTAAACAAGTTTGTTGGTTTTGTTTGTAAAATTTATTTAATTTTAATGTTATTTTCATTTAAATATATCAAAATATAAATAAAACTAATAAATTTTATCGAGAATTATATAATCTTAAATATATTATTGTCTTAAAATAAGTTTTATTATGACATAAATTATATTTGTAATATAAAATTATAGAAATAAATTATGTATTTTATTTTATTTTTATTATTTTATTAATAAATAAATTGTTTACTAATTTTACAAATCGAATATTAAATAATTTTGAATCTAACTAAAAAGGCAAATTACCCTCATTAGTTCATTGTCCCTCAAACCCGGACTCCATCCCCTACTGTCCGCAATGTCTGCGTGTGGAGTCCATCATCCATCTCGTCCCCACTCCCCTGTTCCCATTATCATCAAGGCTAGACGAAATTTGAACAGACAAATCCTCGATTACATCGTCTCCTTCCCTTCCAAATTTACCCTTACTACTTTATTCAAATAACGTCAAAGGCCCCATTGAATTATTGCTAATGTATAAATTAAAAGTTAAATTATTACATATATAACAAATAATAATTTAGATGTAAAAAATTTCTTAATTTAACTTTTAATAATATTTATTTATTCATAAGATATTTTTTCTATTAATGGATATATATAAACCAATGTCGGTATTTGATATTTTTTGATGACAATAAGAAATGCAAGGATAAATCCCTTTATACATAGGATATTTTGATAAAAATAATTTTTTATTCTAAATAATTTAATATTTTTTAAATTTATGTACATTTTGTCTAAAGGATAGTTATTAAAAAAAAGTTATAAAAATTATCATATTAATTTTTATATTAATAAAAAATTAATAATATATATTATTTTAAATTTATAAATTATAATATATTTATTTATATTTTAAAATAAATTTTATTATTAATTTTTTATTAATAATTATGTAATCAAATATTATAAAATAAAATACAATTTCACTCTAAAAATGCAAATCCCCAATTACAGCACATTGTCAGATCCCCTCCCACCTACTCCAATGGATAATGGCATTACCGTGATTCGCTTGATGAGATAAGGTCAAAACTGGCTCAAAAATAGATGATTCACCCACGTGTCCTTTTACACACACATTTCCTTTCTCCGTCATCTTACCCCCTTCACTTTCCCTCTTTCGTTCTTCCTTCTTCAGTCTTTGTCTCTGTCTGTGTCTCTGATCCATCTCTCTATCCCCTCCTCGACGTGAACGGAGAACTACCCTTTTCTTCTCTACGAAGACACTCAGTCTCTGAGTATGGACGAAAATTCAGCGCTCATCGAATCTATTCTCAAAGAGCAAGAGGAAGCTGAGAGAACCCATCCAAGACAAAACGACAACGCCCATGGCTGGCAAACGGTGTCGTATCAGAAGCGCAATCGCAAGTCTTCCAAACCGCTGCCCGCCGACAATTCTACCGATCTCCGCCTCAACGGTGTTGCTTCTTCCTCTGATGTTTTCCGTTCCATTGAGAAGCATTCCGAGGAGCGCCGCCGCAGGGTTCTGGAGGCTCAGATGGCCGCCACTGCGGCCTCTGGAGATGCCACAGCTGGCAGATCGAAGCGGCATTCTGATGACGATGACGATAGTGATGCAGAAGGCCAGGCTGGGAATATCGAGAACGGCTCTGCTGAGGTAAAGAAGGTCAAGCAGAAGAAGCCAAAGAAGCCCAAGGTGACAGTGGCGGAGGCTGCTTCCAAAATCAATGCGGCTGATCTCAGCACGTTCCTTGCTGACATTACTGTGAGTGCTGATATTTCGAATTTTGTGTTGAAATTTTGTTTGGGTCGTGATTGATCCGCTTGAATTGGATTTGGATTTTACTTTTCTCTCATTGAATTTAAAAAGAAAAAAAAAACCAATTATACTAAGCGTAATATGCTCTGTGCGCAGGCTTCATTTGATACACAGCAAGATATACAACTTATGCGATTTGCTGATTATTTTGGCCGTGCATTCTCGTCAGTGGGTGGAGCCCAATTCCCATGGTCGAAGACTTTCAAAGAGTCTACAGTAGTAAAGATTGTTGACGTAAGTTTCCTACTTTTTTTCTGGCTTTTATTTTTGGGTAAATTTAATTTTGAGAGCAAAAGTAGTAAGATTTTCGGGATCAAACTTTTGTTCTAACCTACCTTTTGCGGTTGTTTATGCTATTGACGTATGGTAATAGTTATTGCATGCATTTGTTCTAACAAGAATTTCAGAAGGTGACGTATAGCGTTCACTCTTGAAATTTTTTATCTGATTCCAGCTGTTTAGTTGTTCGCGAAAAATGGTTTCCAATCTTGTGTCCAACAACATTTTTTGTCCTTCAGTAGGTGAATTTTCAATATATAATCTGTTTGACGGAGTACGGTCATCGATAAAACTGCAATCTCTTTTTTTGCTGGCGGTTGTTTATATACTAGTAACCCATGATTTCCGTCAGATTTTCTTATTAATTGTTTTGTTCCCTCCCAAACAGATCCCTCTTTCACATATATCTGAAGATATCTACAAAATATCGACTGACTGGATTTCCCATCGATCTTCCGAAGCACTTGGGTCCTTTGTCTTATGGTCATTGGACAGGATTCTTGCTGACCTTGCCGATCATCAGGGAGCTGCTAAGGGATCCAAAAAGGTGGTTCAGCAAGCATCATCAAAATCTCAGGTAGCCTTTGAGATCATATTATGCTCTTCTCAATTGACATAAACCTTTGTGAGTTCTACACTGCCCAACTATTTAATTTACCACGAATGACTAATGACAATATTAATTTGCAGAACAACTTAAGTCCATAATTTTCGTAATTAAGTTTTCTTTTCTTGGAATCAAACTTTTAGAGGACTCTAGTTACCTGAGTATTAGTTGTTTAGATAAATGGTAATGCGCAGGTGTGAATTGTTCTGGTACATGTATGCATCATTGCATGAATCGAGCACATGTGTGGATGATGCATTTGAGATAAATCACTTCTCTGTGAAATTTTAAGTCACTTACATAGAAAATAGCAAAAGAAGTTTTGGGTTATTGAGAGTTTTTGTTCTCAACCCTAGTCTAGATTTGAAAATGGGAGATGCCACCATATTGGGACTGTGGGAGATATAGAATCTTAGTAACAAGAGTGATTTGTTTCAACTGATTTGCTGATGATTGGTTTACATTTAACATTCAAGCAAAATGACTAGTATTTTCTTTGTTTAATAAATATTTTTATGATACCGCTTAAAACTTTGCATCTTGGTTTGTGTCTTAATTTGGTATCTGTGTGTGTGACAGACAAGTCAATATAGTTTTCCCTTCGTCCTGTTTTTCTGGGAAACTGGTTTTGCAGTGCTCGATCATTTGGTTGGGGATGTTAAAGATTTTCATGTATTATCTGTTGATGGATTTTCTGGACATTTGTCTGTTATGATGTCTTCAGTTAGATGTTTGTCATTGCTCTAAGCATTAGTTTTCCTCGTTTGGTAATCTACTCCTGAGTTGTTTATGGCTTCTTAAGTATTTCAAAACTGTGCTCCTTCCAAGAACATCAGAACATCTATTTTGTGTGCTTGAATAAAATTTCAATTTATGCAAGAACACTTCTACCTCTTGATAGCATATGTCTTTCAGTAAAACAATCCAAATTTTCTCAATCATTTGAAAATTGCCATTTTATGCTGGAACACCTCTCCCTCTCAACAGCATATATCTTTCAGCAAAACAGTTGAATTCTTGTAAACATTTCAAAGTTCTTTTGTAAAATACTTTTGGTCCACTGGCGCATTATTGACCTTGATTTTATCCGTTTATTTCCATGATGATTTTAAATTTTAAGGAGTTATTGCTTTATATGAAGTTGAGCTTCTTGTGTATTCTTTGTAGGAGGTACTGAGTCAACTGCCAAGCTTCATAGATAAGGAGAACAAAGCTTTTAGCTTACTGTCAGACATGCTTTTGTTTTATCCAAAGTTGTGCCTCCTATATATTCTTTGAAATGAAAAATGTGCCTTTCACTTCACCATTTGCGTCACATTCTGACCCTTGCTCAGACATATATGCAAACATATATGGAAAGCAAGATATTTATACATTCTTGTCGGTTCTGTTTATTGTTGGTCTTTGCAAGTGGTGTAACTGCTGTTTTGCAGACAAATTAATTTATATAATGCTGAATGGAGTGAAGCTACTTTCATTAACGGACTACAGTTTCTTTGGCCTTAGTTCCTTTAGTAAACTAGTTTCCGTGTTTAGTATGAGATAGTGTCAAATCAAAATAAAATTGTCCCGTCAGTTTCCTTACAAAATTTAGGAGGTCCAAATTCTGAGCAATGCAAAGGATGGATGGTAGGCTTAGAAATGAAGAAATTTGGATGTGGGTGGATTGAACCTTCTTGAATGTTAATTGTATCAATTAGGGAATAATGAGCTTCTATTACAACTTTGAAATTTTATTTAAGTTTCATGCGGTGTTCTAAAATTAATGATGCTCTTGTCTGAATATTTTAAAAGAGCACTACTATATGGCATGAAAAATCTACAAAACAGAATGATGCGACAATGTTTCTTTCATACACTCACCTACTTTGGCAGGATATATGGATGGTTGTTGTAGTTGGTAATTTAGTGGTAGTAATCATTCGAACTCATTCTGTCTTATTGTATTTCCCATGCTATCTAGTACTATCCATTTTAAATAGCTTTACAATGATTCTTTGACTAGTTGTCATGATTACAAGCTGGAACAGAATTTCATTTGAGCTAAAGCAGACTTAGTTAGTCTTTTTACTTATTCTTGGTATTAAAGATATATTTGATTTCCTAATTTATATATGAAAATAAATGAACTTATAAATTATCTGCCAAATTGTTTTAGATTGATTATTTTTGTCATCATGCTGGTATAATATATCTTGTAATCTTTATCAGACGCATTCATGATGTGTTCTTACTGCCGCCCGCCCAGGCAGCAACCAAAAATTGGTGTGAATATGGTGTATCATTTGAACTGCAGGTTGCCATATTTGTGGTGTTAGCTATGGTTCTTAGACGAAAACCTGATGTAATGATCAGTTTATTGCCTATAATGAAGGAAGGTCAAAAATATCAAGGACATGATAAACTCTCTCTCATTGTTTGGGTGATTGCTCAGGTGACTGTTTTTGACGTGATTTGGTATACATTAATATCTTAATTTGTTTATATGGATTTGAACCTGAATTTTGATTTGCATAGGCTTCTCAAGGAGACCTGGTTACAGGGTTGTACTTGTGGGTTTCTCTTCTCTTGCCAATGGTGAGTGGCAAATCTGGTTGTAATCCACAGTCAAGAGACTTGATTTTACAGTTGGTGGAAAGGTTAGAAACCTTTTATATTCAACACATGTATTTTCCTTTATTTTTCCAGATTTATTTATTGCAGTAACAATTGCGCAAGTCCTTGCACCTCCCACTTGCCTTTCATGAAAATTTCTAGATGCCTAATTTTCCTTTTTTTCTTAAGCAGAATTTTGTCATTCCCTAAGGCTCGAACTATCTTATTAAATGGTGCTGTCAGAAAAGGGGAGCGTGTTGTGCCCCCATCTGCTCTGGACTCTCTATTAAAAGTCACTTTCCCTCTCCCTTCTGCCTGGATCAAGGTAGCTGTTTTTAAGAAAGTATTGTCTACTTTGTAATGCTCTTCAATGCAACTATCAGTTTGTACTGAGTTACTTGCTGGTATTTGTATTTGTATATTCTTGTTAGGCAACTGAGAGATTTGAAGCTGTCTATCCTACCTTAAAAGAAGTAGCCCTTGCGGGGTCCCCTGGAAGCAAAGCAGTGAAGCAACTTGCACAACAGATATTAGGCTTTGTGATCAAATCTGCTGGAGAAGGTGATGTCCATTTCGTTTAGATTACCATTGTGTATCTTACGCTTTGTTCATGCATGTTAAGGATTTTTCACCTGTAGTTGTGCTTTCATCTAGAAACTTAATGCATGAGACTTTTACAGCCAATCCTGATCTATCAAGGGAGGCAAGTGGCATTTTTATCTGGTGTTTGACTCAAAATTCTGAATGTTACAAGCAATGGGTGAGTACAAAATGATAATATTTTAGAACATTTTTTCTTAGTTTAAGGGTATCCTTTCATATCTTAGAATAAAAATTTGAATTGAACATTGTTTTGCTCTGGGAACAGGATATGTTTTATAGGGATAATCTTGAAGCAAGTATTGTTGTTTTGAGAAAGCTTTCTGACGAATGGAAAGAACACTCTGTGAAGCATCCTACTCTTAATCCTTTGAGGGAAACTCTTGAGAGTTTCAGGCAGAAGGTAAACAATTTTTTCTTTTTTTTTTTTTTTCGTAAAACAGTCCCATGTACTTTGCTGTCTGTAAACATGAACACCGTTCAAGCCATAGTTATTGATAGCATAGAATAGCGCTATGCTATGGGTAATAGCATAGAATAGCGCTATGCTATGGGTAATAGCATAGCGTAATTCCAATAGCACAGCATAGTGTGTGCTATGCTGTGTTATTAATGCGCTATAGCACGCTATGGCGCATGCTATAGTGCAGTTGTAGAACTTAATGGTTGGCCCATATCCATCACTCAACCTTCTCTTGAGTCATTATACACTCTCTTCTTGCTAGTGGTTGGTCTCAAACGGTCGCACCTTTCTTCTTCTCATGATCACATCCCATTGCTTCTAGAAGAACCACTGTTTTGTTCTGTTCTTTTCTCTATGCTGAAGGTGGTTCTGTTCTGTTCTGTTCAATTTTGCTTGAGTGGGTGGGCCGTGGGTGAGTCACTCTCTCTGTCTATTCTGTTCTGAAACTCTCACATTTTCTGAAGTCTGAAGTTTGAACCGTTGAGGGAGTGGGACTCTAGCTAACAAAGGGAACAGTTTTCTGCTCTGTTTCGTTTCCATTCTTAGTCTTTTTGCTACTGTGCTTTATATCAAACTTTACAAGATAAGTTTTGAAGCTCCAGCATGAAAAGTCTCATACTATACCACCATAGTACTAATTAAAAATTTATTGTATTTATATTTTTAGATGGCAGCTTCTACCTTCAATCTTGATAGATTTATCCTTTTGGTATCAAACTTATTACTTGAAACATTGAATCTTGATTGCGAATGAAATTACTTAATGTTTGTCATATTTTTTAAGGCTACTTTTTTTTTTATATATTCTTGTTATTTGTGGTTATATTACGGATATAAATATATATTTATATATGTAATATAAATACGTATAGTTCAAGTAGCAGTGCGCTATGTACTATATTCCAATGACTCTAAGCACTATAAGTGCACTATATGCTATAAAAAACTATGGTTCAAGCATATAATAAAGTATGATAGCTGAGTATGTAGGTGTGATTATTTTTTTTTTTTTTATTGTAGGGATCACAAAATGATCAATTGAACAAGTAACAATTTGAACTCTTAGTAATGCAGAATAGGGTGATGCAAATTATAATATTTTATGTAACATTTAAGTATTTAATAATTAGGGATTTAAGGTTTGTAATTTGTGGATTCTTATTAGGGATTCATAATTATGAGGAATTTATCATTTATCTTTAGTAAGAATTTTAGGAATTTAATACGTATCTGTTTGAGTCTTAGGTTATCTTATTTCCATAAGTTATAAGGTTGAAGCTAGCTTAGAATTGTTATTTAGTTGCAAATTCAATTTCAGAAGACTTAGGGTATCTGAGGCGCTTGTATAAGGCAATGTTGTTAGTCCCCAATAATCAGTTATTGATGAATTAATTTGATTTTGAGGCTATGAAGTTAAGCAGTGTTCTTTGTCTTCCTGTCCTACATCACTTAGGCTTGCTAGTTTCTTTTTTTTTTTTTCCCTCCCAGTGTGGATTACACGACAGGAGATAACCCTCTCCTTTGCCTCCCTGGTGAAGTGTGACCTTTTTTTAGTGATTTCTTTTTTGTTTACCCCATTCGTGGAGGCTTGTAAATTTTTTGTAGCATGTATTGTTATTAGACTTCATCAAAGGTTTAAAAAAAAAGACCAAGTTTCCATGCGTGTCTAAAATACTGAAGTTATCTGGTGTGAAGGATTATATACCAGCACTTCACATCGAGGATGCATCTTATCTTGGATTGATTTAATATTTTACTGTGGAATAAATGGAATGAGAATATCAAGTTTGCAGCTCACTTGTTAATGTTGTCTTTATAGAATGAGAAGGCCTTGGCAAACGAGGATGATAGTACTCACCATGAATTATTAAAGGATGCGAACAAGCACTGCAAGCTCATTTTGGGACGATTGTCACGAGGCCTTGGGTGCATGAAGGGCATGGCATTTGTTTCTGTTTTACTTGCTGTTGGTGCCATTCTCATGTCCCAGAACACGCATTCCTGAGACTATAAGAACTTCTCAGAAATTTTGAACTTCTCCTAGATTTTCAGACCTGCTCTGGTGGAGAGGTTTATTAGCAACTGACCAATGGCTTACTGTCTGATGATGTCACCCGATATAGTTTTAGCCCATTGCCCATAGTAAATGGGAAGAGGAAGATTCAATTTATTCCAGTCTTAGACATAGTGAAATTGGACAACAATAGGAGGAACAGAAGCCATGGAGGCCAGAGAGTAACCCATTTACACAGGCGTTGATGTGTTTTCCTTTGAAGTTTCAGGTCAATTTGAGAACTGATCTCCTTTCATGACCAATTTTATAGTGGCTTGTTATATAGAGTTTGAGATAGTGCCAAATGGCTATAGAGAAATGGAAATAAAGGTGAAATCAAAATGTTTTTGATAATGATAGCAAGCTTTGAAGTTCTCTGTTTTCCCTTGTTCTCGTATTTTTTGTTTCACTTTATGTACTGCTGTTATAAAACTATTTAACATGATACATTTGAAATGCGATGGTCTTTGGGTTCTTTTGAAAATTTTGTAATCTACAAATTTAAACTCCCAAAGTCTAGCAACGCTGCATGACATAAAATTAAGGTAAAACCAGAGATAAATATAAGATTAAGATAAAAAATAATTAAAAAAAGATTTTTATACTAATTATAAAAAAAATCAAAATTAAAAAATAAGAAAGTTACAAGATCTAATTCTCAAATCAATGATCCCTCCATCAATTAAAAAGAAAACTCTTGATTAAAATGATTTATATAAATCTATCATCTTAAACAGATGTAATCTATCATGTAAATTATTGTAAATCATAAATAGTTAAATGAGAACACCTCACTCTTAAAGATTTTACTTTTCTTTTATTTTTTTATCAACAATTCTTAACTTATATTGTAAAGATTCTCCCTCTAAAAGAATGTCATAAATGGGTTTCACACTAGCGGAAAAATGCGCCCTGAATAGTGGCTTTTCTTTTGGGTGTGGTTTTGACTCCATCCGTGAACTGTGGTGCATAATCTTTCACTGATTCCATTGTAATATCATCAAATATTTAATAATATCAAACTATGGTATTTAAAAAATACTTTTACTATTTGTTGGCATTTTATTTAAAATATTAATACTTATACATAAAATTCTTATATTCACTTTACACACCCTCATTTTCTCTTCTTTAAAAATTTATTCCTGCATGTGCAGTGATCATTTCCTCTTTATTTATTACTAATTTGATACTTATTGTATGCTAAATATTGAAATAGCGTATGTTGTGCATGTGACATAATAGTAGCTGCATGAATAAAAAATATGGTTTGTCATCACAATAGTAGTCCATAATTCAAGCGAAATCCTTGCATACCAGGGTGCCCATGTTCTCTCAAATCTACCCATCCGTACGTACCACATGGGAAATGAAATGTTCACACCCTTTTTTTTTTTTCTTAAAAATATACACCTAAATGTTTTGAATGGTTAAATTAATGAGATTTAATAAATTTATTAATTTTATTATAAAATATAAAAATAAAATAAAATTATGAAAATTGTAAAATTTCATGTACACATAGCGGGATTGTAGTTGCAAATTTAAAAAAATATTGTTCACCAAACAAAGAAGGCCTAATGCAAAAAATAATTACACATTCAAAATATTCTCCATTGTTTAAAATCAACGATAAGATGATTGGAAGAATAATTCAAGATAAATAAGATATATGCTAACCCAACAATCAAAAAATACAATATATTAATTTGTCAATGGCCAATTGATTTAGTGGTAGATCTAATCATTTTTACTCCTTGTTATAAAAAAGTTCCTGAAAATGATGAGAATTGTAATTGTATAATCGTTCTTTAAAAAAAAAAATACAGATTCTATATCACTTTCTATTTTGTAGTTGATTCTATATCATGAGTGAGAAAAATAAAAAGTCATAAAATAAATAAATAAAAAAAGATTCGGGAAATTTGTATCCCCCCAACTACCATGTTACAAAGGTTGACAAAAGGCAGAACAAAACAAATAAAACTAACAAACACTCCGCTTTTATCGCTGACTCGCTCATGAACCCACGTTTGTATTGCATGCTCTCTCGACTCAGATCCTATCTCCCTTTTGAACGCCTTAAACAGCGCATCCTTTTGCTCTTTGTTTTTCATCGTAAAATTACATTACATCCCTCCTTTCCTTTCTTCTTATAAATACCCATCCATTTTCTTCCCTTTTGCTTCACTCATCCATCCACCAAACACTTTATTGTTCCCCTCTGTGTCCCATCATTGGGATTCCCACTCTTTCTTTTTTATCCTCTTTTTCCCCAACTAGAACTGTGAGCTCTTCACATTCCTCATCCCCAACAATGGCATCGCGTCCCCACACCTCCATACTCATTGTCCTTTGTTTGCTTCTTCTGGTTACATTCTCTGATTTGGCAAAGGTACATTAGTTATATTTCACGAGAAAGGCCTTGCTCTGCTTTAATTATGGGCATGGCTATTAGTTGCATGCAAACGCCCGACCCCCACACCCCGCCTGTTATTTGGACTATATTTTTGTTCGTTATGACTTATGATTTTTTTTTTTTAGAATCCTATTTAAACCATACCGACATATTAAAATATGCATAAAATTCATCAATCTTGTTAATTTAAATCCAACTTATATATACTTTTAGTTAAGTTTAGGTAAAAAATTTCAAACTCAATTTTTTTGAACCCTATTTGTACACATCTCTATTAACTGCCGCAAAAGCTAGCTAGTGGTATATCCAATAGAGAAAAGCAAATAGAGGTGCTGTATTACACTTAAGTTCAAAAATGCAATCCCAATTGTTCTGACTCCCTTTTTTTGGCATCTTTTGAACAGGCTTATGGGAGTGCAACACTTCGTCCTTCAGGTATTTTTCTTCAGTCAATCGGATAAATCTTGTGCAGATATAATAAAGTTGGGATTTTTCCAATCTTATTTGCAGAAAAGAAACCAAAATTAAATAGTGTAATGATTAATTCTTGGATTATATATGGAATTTGCTGATTGTGTGCGATGCAGACTGCAAACCAAGGTGTACATACCGCTGCTCAGCAACATCACACAAGAAGCCATGCATGTTTTTCTGCCAGAAGTGCTGTGCTAAATGCCTGTGTGTTCCTCCTGGCACTTATGGCAACAAGCAAGTCTGCCCCTGTTACAACAACTGGAAGACTCAGGAAGGACGACCCAAATGCCCTTAATTCAACCTTTGTATTTTTATTTGTTTCGATTATGGTATGGAATAAGCAATGTCACCATGTATAATTCTGCAGCAACTTGATTTCCATCAGTGGTAGTCGAAGGGACACATTTAGGTATGTTCCTTAATTAACTCAGGAGGCAAATACCATATAAAGTTATGATTGTATTATGGTGCAATTGTAGTATATTTGCTTCATTCTTGGTTCTGAATTATGCAAACCAGATTATATCAATTTTAAGTTTTTATCATGAAGGAAAAGAGAACAAGCGCACACACTTGCAATAAAAAGAGCGAAGTCATAAACAGAACAAGGAGTTAAGCCTTGGCACTGACAGCTCCTAACTACTTTGCTCTCTCTGCCATTGTCAAAGGCACAGTGATGGAAATTGGGTGACCCTAAGCATGTGATGTGGATACCAATTTATAATTTATATTTCATTTCAATTTATAATTTAAATCCGTAATTATTAATTAATAATTATGAGAGAGACAATTTGAGAGATGAATTGAGAGGTATTATTAATACAGTCGGGTGCGGGGTGATATTTCACAAATTCAAAATCGACCGACGATCCTGAATATCTATGAAAATCTCATCGGAAACCAATCATATTATTGAGTTTGTAATAAGGTATTAAAGGGAACCTGTTTAGGAAATTTTGCAATTTGGGTATCAATTGATAACAAAAATTACAATGTCCTTTCCTTAAAAATCTAGGAATATCCAACATTAATTGAGGATCATCAAAGTGGAAGTAATAAAAATCAGTTTATACCAATAAATTGTTGATGTTATAGTAATTAGTTGTGTTTTTAGATATTTTAAGATAATTTATATTTAAATTTGGAATCACTTTTATTTAAAGAAATTTTTTGTTTAAAAATCTTGAAAGAAATTAATCTCTTACAATTCCCTTGAAAGGAATTAGCTTGGAATCATCCCTGAAAAAACTTTTAAAAAATGTAGTTTATTTAGTTATTTAGATATTTTATTTCTTTTTTAGCAATACAATTGTTAAGATTAAGTTTAAGAAGAGAGCTTAATTTAAAATATTAATATGTTTGGTGAGAAAATTTTTTAAATTTAAATATCATTTCATAATTGTTTGTAGAGTCAATGTGAGTCTTACAAAATTGTCCACCCTTAAGAAGTTAGATGTTTATAGACAACTCTTACTCTAAATTTTATCAAATACCTAATAATCTTTTTTTCCTTTGAATGATTTCATTTTAAACTTTATTAAATATTAAGTAATTTTTTTTAGTATTATTTTAACTCTCAATAAAAACACTAATATTTGAACTCAAAGCAACTCAACCCAAAAAATTAACTTATTAAATAAAAGAATTTTATAGGCTTAAATACCATTGCACACTAAAACCGATCCATTACAAAATCCAAACCCCTCGTGACTCATGCATACTAGATTAAACTGCCACTCTTTCGTTAGTTTGTTCGCCTTCACTGGACCACAGCCTCACTTTGTGGTTCTCAATTCTTCTCTCAATTTTGGTTTGTGGCCTACTTGCTCCCCTCTTTCCTCCCCGTCTATGAATAGCTACTATAATTTCTAGTTCCTCCGGCTCTCTCCTCTCCTGGCATCTCCCTTTTAAAAAAAGTAGGTGTTTCATTCCACAGATCAGTTGCTAACTTCCTTGCTCTTATTTGCTGTCTCGGCTGCCATATACAAATGTCAAGTTTTTTACTCGAGCATTTTCCATAATTGTGCATTTTCATTTACTTCGACCTATGGAATTCTACTGGGTTCTTGTTCTTCCATTTGATATTTTGAGTTTATAAGAAATTATTGTTCAGGAGCTCAAGTAATGTACTGGAGTAAATTCTGTTGATCTGCATAACTTGAATCTAGTGTGTTACTGCTTATCGGGGATCATGATGATAATTTTTGGGTATGTCAAGTTTGAGTTTATTAAATTGTCAAACGACTCAAACCATTGTGTGTTAATTTGATCGTTAACTAGTTTTTCTGTTCAGCCTTTCTGAACTTCCCAATTTCAGTTTCTTTTCAGGAAATTGAATTTTTTCTCCCACTTTTGGGAGATGATGTTCCTGAATATGCCCATTGAGGAGTAGCAACAAAGTTTAGGCCATTTGGTAGCATTCAAGTTGTGGACAGCAAGGTATTTAAAGTATCAAAACAATTACAATTTTGGGAGATATAATGTCAAAAGGAGCCTGCAAATTTTGTTCTTGACGCTTCGGAACTTAAATGATGCCTACCATCAAATGCTTATTTCAGGAAAAATAAAGGTGTTTAAACCAGTAGCTAAAATAGTGACTCTCTGATTGCAGTTTCTTTCAACTATCCAATTCCATTTGGAGAGTAAATGTTTTTATCATTAGCCCACCATCTAAAAAGCTCGACCTTCGGCTCATTTCCCTGGGTGTAAAACACATGTCCTCCTTTCTCTAACAATAAATTGTGAATAATGAAGAAGTTGAGTAGGAGAAATATAAATTATGTCCTTGATATTAGCCAGTTTGAGCTGTTCTACAATTTCTAAGAATTATAAGCGTCGGGCTTCATGGATTAGTGTACAGTGTTCAATAATGCATCCAAGTACTATTACTTCCAATTCATTTCTAGGAAAGATTATTGTAGTTGTAATGCCCTCTGATTGTATGTGATTCCAGTGGATGTCTATCTTTTCTTTGCTTGAGATAAGGATGAATCCAAGGCACAAAAAAATAATAATCGGTTAAGTGCTTAGGCTCAAATGATAAACTTTGGATAAATTTCCACTGACTAAAAGGCCATTGATTTGTCAGCATGTGAAAGGGATTTTTTTTTTTTAATTTAATGAGCTAAGCTGCAGAAACAACTTTGTCTGAGTTATATCAAGAAAGGGTGGCCAACATCAGACACTAAACTTTTTGCACCTGAATGCCCAAAGCTACATACAATAATGCATTCTGATTGCGATAAATCATTCTCTAGGAAAGGATACAGAACTTCAACACTCTCATCTGTCCAACTATGTATGACACTATATTTATGATACTGTTGAAGCACATATGATTTTTCTTTTTTTTTTCCCTAAAGGAATTTTTAAGAGCATATTATGAATTTGTATTCCATTTTCTTATAATATGCCTTTTGTTGAAAGGAACATTAGTAGTTAGAATAGTACTCATAGGTTATAGAATCCACTACTTCTATTGTATGTCCTAAGCTCCTTATCCTGCTTTTTGTTGTTTTACTTCTACAGATTTGAAATGTTTTGGATGCAATGAAGCTGCGCATATCTCATTCTTATCTTAATTAGAAGATGGTACTTACAACAATCAAGGTTTCAAGTGGTCCTTTCGTGACTCATAGGACAATTCCTTTTAGATCACATAATAAACATTTTTCCACTTCAACAAGTAACGTTAGAACACGGCTTCCAAGACATGGCCTGCAACTTGGACAATTGAAACATCGATGCTTCTTGGATGAAAGATCAACTTTATCCAATGAGGGGTTTTGGTGCATATATAGAAAACCAGTTAGTTTTATCTCCAAGAAACTTTCTTTCTTTTGCAATTCAACAGGAACAAATAATATTGAAGACAAAGAATGTCTTACAACTTGTGGTGAGGTTCCAGACTTATCTAGGTAAGAAGAACAAAAATAGATTATTATCCAGCTGGCTATATAATTTTATTAGTGATATTATATGTTTTCTGCTGTAGACTATCTCTGAACAAGTAGCTCTTACTTACCATTCTACAATATTATTATCTTGTATGTCAAGCCAGCACATACTTCTTATCTTTAGTGATGGAATGTATTAATTTTTCAAATTATTTTATGCTAGAGTTAAAACTTAACTGTGAAAGATCCCGTTTTATTTGCAGTGTACATACCAAAGATAAGAAAGATGGCCACATTTATTCTGGTAGAGGCTTAGCTGAGGCTTGTAGATTTGTTTGTAATGATGCAAAGTTTGTTAATCAAAGGGCTCGTAATGACATTGTCTTGCTCTCACAGTAATATCCAGTAACGCGGTGTTGGTCTTATATTGTTTCTATCTGAAATGTGCTTTCACAATTGTTAGCTAACTTAAAAACAAATCCTGCTTTTACAAAATAGCCTTAAAAACTTGTGAACTGGGAAGGAGGCCTATTATTACTTATTAGAGCATCCTTTGGTATCAATTACTCAATTAAACATTTTTTATCTGGTCTGAATATTTTGGTGATCATGATCTGACAAATTACTGAATGAAATATGTCTTTAGTTAGTCTAAACATTGGTTCCGTTGGTGATTTATTTCATATAGTTATAGGTGTGAAACCATCACGTTTCATTAGTTGAGAAATAGCAGTATCAGGTACTGTTCAGATGCATGACAATAACTGTTCATCATTTTTTTCCTCAGCAGCATAATGAGGCTGGATGCTCGTGCACGCCGAGATGTTGCATTTCTAGGGACAGAATTTCTGAAGCTTGATGGTTAGCTCATACCTTGTTCTTTATCTTGTGCTACTCTTATCTTTTACCAATCATCAAACCTATGAACTGATAGTGAGCTAGTAGCTGACTACTAGGACTAAGAGAAGATTTGTAATCACGTGCTATTCTAGTTTAGTTTTGCATAACCTTTTTCAGTAACTTTGCTTTACTTATTTAAACGAATTGAATAAGTGGTTTTGGAAAAAGTTGTAATTGTTGGAATATACACTTAATAATTTCATTGTATATTATACCACAAGGACTATTACATTATTTACATTCTCTCACTAACCCTGGCCGGTGGCCTCGCCCCCAACAAAAATAAAGAAGTATGGAACTCAAAGGATATAGCAAAGTCTGGACCAAGAATATTCACTTGAGATCAAAATGAGATGATTTTCTTGCATTTTGTGGATAGCTCTGGAGCGTCAGACGAATTTTAAAAGTATTTTTCAAGATTTATATTATTCCACTAATGGCCATGATGTCTTGTACTTTTCCTTTCCCTATGCATGCATGCAACATCTTTTCACCTTTTTCTCTGGAGGGGAGGGGCTTTGTACTCCACTCCACAATAAAATTTTATTCACTTGTATATGCTGTTACCCCTCACATATTGTTTATTTTCAAATGAGATTTTCTTTTCTTTTCCTGTGTAGCTCGAGCAAGAGAGGATACCGAGGAAATTGATCGTGATGTCAAGGAAAAAGCTGAGCACCTTCATCACATTGCCATTGTCTGTATCACCTATAATCTTCAAACTTTTTCGGTTGGAGGGAAAAAGGCATGCTTCCATTGTATGTTTCATGCTATTTCTTTTTCTTTTGATGCATGCAGCTCTTAAAAGAAAAAGCTCAGTACAGACTGAAAAATGCCACTGATGAACATTGGAGTGACGGAGCCTTAGAGGTAACGTATTCTTCTCTCAGTTTGTATATGTAAATTAATTTATTGGTTCATGTAATATAAAATGGGTGTTAACAACAATTTGCCTGACGTAATATTTTTTTAGATTTGCCTATCTCCCTACCACTATTTGTGTTAATGGTTATTTGGAAGTCTTTAAAAAGGAAAGATAGAGTGTCACAACTGTCTCATAAATAGGCCTACTGCTTTTGCTCTCCCAGTGTCTAGAAGACTGTTTATTATTGTTGTTGTTGGAGCATTAGACTCCTGTAGGGCAGAAATTTTTAAAAAAGGGTAAGAATAAGAACAGATGTAGAGCACCACCACGGATAAAGGAGATTCTGTGGGCAGTTAATGTTCAGAGGTGCTGGTCAAGCACAGTAGTGACACATTGTATTGCATAGTTGCATGTAGACCACATTTTGTGCACCTCTAGATGGACTTGAGTCTGCATGGACAAACCTTGCATGGCATGTTATCTCGAAGGTACACCATTGAATCTTGATGCCTAATACTTGTATAACACATTCTAAGCATTTAAGAATGTATTTGAGTTAGAACTTGAATTTCAGTCTTCACATGTATTCATTAAAAGAAATGCAATAGGAAATTATTTCTTATCTTGTAAATTTGTTAAAGAATATGTTCTTTTAATAGTTATAGTAGAAACTTAAGCAGTCTATGAGGTCACCTGTTTCAATTGTAGATAAAAGTAACCTTTGAAGTCTCATGTCTGAACTTTTATTTTACTGTTCCTTACCCCTCTCATCATTTCAGATGTCAAATCACATGTCTCGTTGGATTAGAATAAAGCATTGTCTTATCATCAGATTAATTACTAAGCAAGTTTTGTACCTTTTCCCCCCTTATGAGATCATAATATCAAGTATAGTCTAGGATTTTGCGTCCTGAAAAACAAGTGTTTAATTATTCAAAATGCATTTGTACAAAACTCCTTTTGACACAACTAATTTTTAGGCTGATTTGCGTCTTGTTGACTTCCGTGCCAAGCAACGTGCAATGGAAGATGCCCTTATGGCCTTGGAGGTGATTTTATTTGTTCTGTTAAAGTGTTTACCATTGAACAATAACCTTTTTCTTATTTCTTTATGAAGCTCTGTACAGCAAAAATTTTGTTTTATGGATAAATTTCTTTATAAATTTCTATTATGTATAAATTTTGTTTCGAGCCCTGAAGCCACAAATTTACTTTATGTTCTGTAAATATGCAGTTTATCAAAAACATCCATGACATGATGGTGACCAAGGTGTATAAATTGTAAGTGAAGATTTGACATGCCTACTTATATTTTATGAATGGTTTCTGATTATGTTGGGATACAGTCCTCTACGTAGAGGTAAAGGCTCTCTTTCAACAAGTAAAGTCAGTGGTTGTATAATGCTCGAGAAGAATGGAAAAACATTAGATTTCTTTCCTGTAGACGTGTCTGCTGATCGGATTACTGCTCTTCAGGTCCTTTCTTTTTCCTATTTTCTTACCATACATAATTCAGTCCCTATAGACTAATCGGCTCAGGAACAACAGCAATCATATTGTAAAATTTCAAAGTTCACAGGAAGCTTACTGGAGTATGGCATCAGCGCTTTCTGAAGCAGATGGAATTGATTACACTGATCCTGAAGAGGTTCATACTTGCATTCATCTATGTTCTTGTCTGATCCTGTTTATCTAAGTATTTACATTGGTTACTTACTCTTTTCTATTGGGAACAGCTTGAATTGTTAATCACAACTCTTTTAGACCTTGATGCAATGGATGGCAAACAAAGTGTATCTCTATTGGCAGAATGTTCAAGTTCTCCTGATGTCAGTACTCGGTAAGCTTACTCTTACAGTACACTCTTCAGCATATATGCTTGCATCCTCTACTTCAAGTGTACATTCAGAAGTAAACAACCATAATTTCCTTTAAAGTACACCATTTTAAAAGTTTCTGGCGAATGTCACTGAAGGTAATTTGGCACACTGCAATGCCTCAAGATGAGCATCAGCAATGTTGGCACCACCACACCACATTTGTAACTCGCATTGAATTTGACAAATTTTTATTATTTTGGCACATAATTACACCGTTCTAATTTGCATATGAGTAGAAAAACTCAGATGTTGAGTCATGCAATGTTGAATCAGTTCAATATGTAAAGCATCTACTGACCACTTCTGGAGGAACATTTTTTAATGTGGAAAGTGGCTATACTAGTGAACCAAGAAAACATAATAAAAGGATGATAAATTTGATTGCAACTTTCTCTAATCTTAATTCATGCTTTAACTTTCTTTTCCTCCCTTGTTAATAATCAAATTTAACTTTCTTGTGTGTTTCTTTGTGTCCATGGATGCGTGTGCTTTTAGACAAGCATTAGCTAATGCACTGGCAAAAGCGCCTTCTATGTGGACTCTTGGAAATGCAGGCATGGGAGCATTACAGATGAGTGATTATAAAGATATTAAGTTTCAACAGGTATTGTAATTATATCTGTTTCCTGTGGCAAAATCGATGCCTTTTGTTCTTGTCGCAGAGACTGGCCAAAGATAGCAATCCAGCCATCGCTGCTGCAGCATCCAAAGCTATTTATGAACTGAAAAAACAATGGGAAATAGAGGAAGGTGATAGCTGGAGGTTTATGATGGATGAAAACACCATGGAGGAGTAAGAAAGCAGAGAATCTGACAATGAAGAAGATACCAATTGAAACTTTATGTAGAGTGTATGTGCCTTCCAAGAATTCTATATAGGATTGACCTACATGATCGTTAGAAAGTGATCACTGCTAGTGTAAGGAAGATGCCATATAGTTGGTACTCGGTGATATGCATCATACAATGCAGTTTTAACTTTTCTCATATACATGCTGGCATATTTTTATTTGCATTATGATGTGTATAAAAGCATTCCATACAAGCATATCTCAACCACTGTGCTTTTATCTGGTGCAGCACAGAAGTTAGGCTAATTGCCTATCCTCATAGCTATTTTGATGGAGGTACCTCATAAGTTGTATACTTAGGAAACAAGTTGTGAAATCTGACAACTGACACCTATAAAATGTGAGCATCCCGTAGATTTTCAGTTCTGGAAATAAATTTTTCCATCTCATAAGGCTACATCCAGATGGCACAGTACTCTTTACAAAAATCACACCCTCTGCTTCTGCTCATTAGATCAGAGTCACGTCAACAAACTTTTATTCATAAATCTATATGTAAACTCAATAGCTCTGCATATACTAAAAGAAGTGAATCGTTAGAATTTACTAAAGTGATAATAATTTAAAGGAGGTTTCTATGCTAAGAGGGAATTAGGATGGCAGAGAACTACCTTCCTTTATAAAACCTATAATATTTGACATGAAGAAGAGAAGTTTTAAAAGAATACATTAAAGAAAATGCTTGTTTTAGTAGAAAGCACTAAAGAATAGTTGGATCATGAAAAATTGGTGTCATTGCTTTATGCTATTACAATCTTTCTTTTTTTTTTGTTATATATATATATATTAATAGAACAATAGATAATTTAAGACCTCTTGCAAGTTATCTAATGCGTGACACAACTTATCCTACTCTCTTATCAATATTTCTGGGAGGAAAATAATATTTTCCCTAATAATTTTTTGCAAAAATCTCATTAAATACATGTATGATTATTATATTTATTAAGTTCTATAATTTAATTTGTGATTTCAATAATAATTTTTTAAAATTCAATTTATAGGAAAAATGACCTTTCTTGGAATAAATATTAGTTGTGTTAGAATGTTTCTTGAATTTGGGATGCCATCGATTGATTGAGTTTTGATTTTACAAAACAGGTTAAATATGTTGGCGAGTTAATTGATGCTTGGTTAATTGAAGTGATCAAATGGGTTGTTTCACCTTGTGTTCTTAGGTAAGTTAATTAAGGATATACTTGAGCTTTTTATTGTGTGTAAATCCTTTTTCTATAGTCTGTTCTAGATGGACTACAGGTAGGGTTTTATTTTAGTGCTGAATCTCCTTTTTTATTCTAAAAATATTCATTTATTGGTAATCTCCCTACAAAGTCATTCAATTATTTGTAGGATAAGAAAAAGAAAGTAAGATTCTGATTTCAACTTGTACACTTGTGCATGCATAATTTGTGTTTGTATTTCCTTTCTGGTTTGTTGTTGTGTACATTTAGATTTCTTCCTCTGATGAGAACTGTTTCGTAGGAATTTGTGTACCAAGTAGTTGTAACAATGGAATCAAACTAAGCTTCCCTTACTACTCATGATTTAATATATAATTGTATAGTTTTAGATTAGTATAGATCCAATTAAATTCTTACATTGTGTACTTGTGTTTTGCTTATAAAAAAAGTTGCTCCCACTAAATGTAGAAACAACTAAACAGACACCAACAATTCAAGAATCACTAAATGTTTGAGTCCCAAATGAGACTTTAAGGTGTCGTTTGCTTTACCTGTTTTTTATTTTTATTTATAATGAAAACAAAAAATAGTAGTAAAAATGAATTTTTTTGCAAAAAAGTAAAAATATTTTTTAAAAAATATTTTTTAAAATGAAGTAAATTTTAAAAATAAGAAAAAGATATTTTCAATATTTCTTATGTAAAATTTTAAAAATGAAAAATATAAATTAAAAATACTATAATAAGTTTAAATTATTACGTAAACTTTAAATTCTAAATTCTTAAACTTCAAAATCTTAAATTCAAAATTTTTAAACTTTAAACCCTAAATCTAAACCCTAAACCATAACACAAAATCTTAAAACTCTAAATCTTAAATCCTAAAGTTCAAAATTCTAAATCTTAAACTCCCAAAACCTAAAATTTAAATCTCAAAACATAACCTTAAAACTATAAACCTTAAAACCCTAGACTCTTAAAAATTTAAACCCTAAACCTTCAATTTCAAATCCTAAATCTTAAGATCCTAAATCCTAAAATTATAAATCTTAAACCCCAAATTCAAAACCCTCAAAATCTAAACTCTAAACCTCAAAATCCAAATCTCAAACCCCAAAATCCTTAACTCTAAACCCCAAAATCTCAAACCTTAAATCCTAAATTTTAAACCCTAAAACTCAAACCCTTAACCCAAACTTTAAAGCTGAAAATCTAAATCTTAAACCTTAAATCAAATACATTTTTATTATATTTATTTTTTAGAAATAAAATTTGACTTATACAAACTAAACATATTTTTATTTTCAAAAGAAAAATTATCCTTAATAAAAATAAATTTCAATAAAAACAGAAAATATTTTCACAAACTAAATGTGCCCTAAATTTAATTATTCAAATATTTTTACATAAATATTTAATAAAATTTAATTTAAAAAAATGACAAAACACTGTATGTGTGTGTATTGCCTAATGATCATGCTTTACGCCCACTGAATGGGGTCCTCTTTGCCTTTACATCACATTCTGTTCGAGGCTACTACTCAGTTTATTCGAAAAAAAAATTCTGATGTACCAAAAAATATAAGGAAGGCAAACTATGTACAAGGGAAAAAAAAACGAAGCCCCCCGCTAGGTGCATGTGGGGGTGGCTACTGTTCTTTTGTTGGGAAAATGCTAATGGTCCCTAATATAAATTTTTAAATGAGAAAAAAGTTAGACAAAAAATTTGAGAAGTTATATTTTTAGTGTACAGAATTTATTTTGACTTGTATCATTACCCCTTTTATTGCTAGTGCTCTTTTCTGTTACAGTTTAGCAAGAATCTAATTCTGGTGCATGCCTAGTAGCATTAGTTTAATAGCTTCCCTACCTCCCTTTAATTTCATTAGTTAAGGATTTGGTTTGGTAAGCCTTGATTAGATCCTTTGATGAACGCTCTCTTTGCTTCTTAATTCCAGGAATGAGCTTTCCAAAAGCTAAAGAAAGCTCAAAGCTGAGACCTAAAAAGCAAGAGCTGCAAGGAAGGCCATGATCCCACATCACATTATTTCCACCCTTTTTTCGTACAACAGTCCCCAAATCACTGTCACAGTCCCCCAATTTGATTCAATTTCTTCCCTTCTTTCAACTCACTTTTCCTTTCTTATGTTGCCTTTTCATCATGCCACCCAATGTTGACAGCCTTGTTTCATCATTCCCACCCTTCACTTTGATTTTTTAAATGGAAGAATCCCAACTCACCCACAATTCCTAATCATGTTTTCTTGCTAATGGGTGTAAATACTATTGATTAAAAAAGTATCTATATAATATACCCAAATTGGAGATGCGAAGCAGATTAATTTGAATGTTAGGGGACAGATACTCTATGTGAGGAAATAATTCCTTCAAAATTTTTAGTCTATCTGTTTTAATAAATTATAATTTATAAAAATTTTACTTAAAAAATTAAAATAATTAAATTTTATTATCTAAATGATAAAATTTAATAAATTTATAATCATATATATTTAATGAAATTTTTATACAGAACTTTTAGTAAAAATTTCATTTTCCCAAAATCTTCAATCCCTATATAGTATCTTAATTGAAATTTCACTAAACTAACGACAAGTATGTGAAACAATGAGTGATAAAATGTAACTGATCACACACGAATGAATTATATGTTTTTCATGTAATTAGAATATAAAGATCAATCTTTATATATATTTATTACACTATATTAATAAAGATCTATCTGGATATATAGCTTGTGCAAATTTTTTATTTTTTATATACTTTTATTAGGCATCTTTTAGTGATGTGGGAGGAACCCATTTTGAATTCATTCAATTTTTATATTTTTAAATTGTTTAAATCTTTCTTTATTTTAAGCTCATATTTAATTTATAAATTGTATTTTTATTAATTTCTTTTCTATTAATTTTATTCATATTTCTTTCCTGTTACACCAATTCCTTCTTCCTCCAGTCCATTCCGGAGGAAAGCAGTGCATATGTTAGGAGAAGCCGAATAAGTTTACTTTATAGCATAGGTAAGAGCATCTGTCTAGTAGGACCATTGCAGCTGGACCATGTAACACATGTTTGACCTACTAGCCATTTGCGTCATGGATGGTGGTAGGGGCCATCCTCCGCGTGGTGTGGCTCAAACCAAATCCAAATTCATCTGCCACAAAGGGTCGTCTTTCGTTTGTTTAGGATTTTTTTTCTCTTTCTAATAAAAATGAGTTTTTTCCATTTTCATTTTCTCAACTTTTTAGTATAGTTGAATCTTAAACCAAGATGAGAATGGTTGAAACAATAACTTTACCAAATTATAGCTGTGATTAGTAGGAAAGCCTTTGTTTACTTCTCATTGTGATTACTGGATTTCTGTTTTTACCAATATACTAAATTGCATTCATAAATACAGATCATAGATTGCATTGGCAGCCGACACCTTTGCCAACACTACTTTCATTGCATGTATAATTGTCCCCCTCTCATATATGCATATCATCTCTACTGCCCAGGATTAGTAAATCAATTACTCTGTTTTCATATAATGAACTTTAAATTATCATTTACTAAATTTTACAAATTAAATTATAAAACCTAATATAAGAAATTGGGTCAACTTTTTTGCTACTAAATATGCATGGATCTCATTCCCATATCTGATATCTGTTGAGCATGCTTTTTTTTTACACATAAATGGGAATTCATGATACAACTTACAACAGAGAATTGAAAGTTTCTTTGTTGGTAAAAGATAAACCCACAATATGAAATTTATTAACATCATAAAATTTTATGCAAAATATTAAATTTGTTAAATCTTGTATTATAATAAATTTAATAATTAAAATTTTTATGACATTCTATATCAGAGAATAATTTCCCTGTTACATTAGCAGATGTTATTATCATGTCTGCCTGGCCTTAAGAAAACCACAGATAATGATAATGTGATCACAGTCACTGCTCAGATACACTTTAGCCCCTTTTCTTTTCGGATTTTAATTCAATTTGGTCTATAGGTAATTAATAGTAGTACATATTACTGATCCCGTAACTAAATTACTAGTATGTTTCTCAGAAGCTCCCCTGCTTCTCCTTCTGAACAACTCAGCTTCTTTTGTTCTGTGAAGTTTCAGAAACATATCCTTTTGCTCTGAATTTGATCTGTATTCTTAATTGCATTCTTGACACTCCATTCCTCTCTGTGTTCCTCTCCCTGCCTTTTCTTTGTTTCTCAGTTTTCACCCACGCAACAACAAGAAGATTGGAGCCATTAATGGCTACCAACAAGTTTGCAGCCGCGTTACATAGAAACACCAACAAAATTGTTGTGATTCTGGTGTATGCAGTTCTTGAATGGTTCCTAATAGCCCTGCTCCTTCTCAATTCTTTGTTCAGTTATCTTATCTCTAAATTTGCCAAATGGGTCGGTCTCCAACCACCATGCCCATGGTGTTCGAGAGTTGATCATATCATGGAACCAGGGGGAAGCACAAATTTGTGTAAGGATCTTGTGTGTCAGACACATGCTGCTGAGATTTCCAGGCTGGGTTACTGCTCAAATCATCGGAAATTAGCGGAAACGCAGAGCATGTGTGAGAATTGCTTGGCCTCGCGGCCAAATCATGATGACAACTCCATTGGAATGACACACCGGATTGCTTTCATTTCATGGGTGAGCCATAACATAGCTGAAAGTGATGAGAATATGAATAGGTGTTCTTGTTGCAATGAGAGCTTGAGCAGCGGACTCTACCCTCCTTGTTTGTTACTGAAGCCTTCCTGGGGTGATGGGAATTATACCAGCAAAGGAACTCTGATTGTAGAAGCAATAGATGATGATGGAAAAGAGGAAGGTGATCAAGACCCTGAGCTAGAGAGAAACAATAACGGAGAAGAAGATCATGATGATGAACGGGTAGCAGATGAGCATCAGATACTTTCTGATATTGAAAGTTTTATCCTCAGAGAAGTGGCAGAGGATCGTTCAAGTTCCATTTCAAACTTGCACTCTGATGAAAAGGATGCAGAGAAAGATGAGAAGGAAGATGATCTTAACATTACAGAGCTGGATCCAAGCAATACTGACAATCTTATTCGTCAATTCTCCGATATTTCCATGGTTCAAGCTTCTTTTGTGGAAGATAGATCACTTGAAGTCATCAATGCACATTTTGAGAAACATGTAGGTTGTGATACCAACCGCTTGATACCTGTGGAGTTAATAGACTCTTTTACCTCAGCAAATTTTGATCAATCATGCAACTTAGGAGAGGATCTGAAGGTGAAGGAGAAAAAAATTGAAACTTTTGCTGCTGATTCACATAATGAAGCACAATCAAGGATCTTAGAGGAGGTAGAATTTATCACAATGGATAAGAATGCAGAGAAAGCAAGCATGGGGGATCATGAAAGCTTGGACTCTGGCATGACCAGCTTAAAGAATTCTGTAGTTTTGGAACTTGAAGAGTTAAAACCAGAATCAGTAGTCGAGGTATATCCACAAAGCATTTCTACTGAAGCAGTACAAACTTTATCAAATGATAACAGCAATGTTGAAGCTGCCACAGAAGAACCAGATAATGCACAAGGTAAAAAAGTACATAATTTTATAGAATTTATGAAAGCTTTTTTTTTTTTTTTACACTTTGTTGTTGACATTTCCTACTTCTTTTTAGAATCAGTCTAACAAGATAATTATGTTCAGTTGAGGGATTATATTACATATTTTTATTAAGACATCAATAGTAATTAACAGTAAATTTTTGAATGTGCAGCCAATCTGTTTCAATCTGAAGAACCTGACTGCTCATGTGAATGCATACAAGAAGATGAATCTTCCTCAAGTGATGATGATACCGAAGTTCAAGATGCCTTCGATGAATTCATTGCACAGAATCATCTTTGTAAATCTCAAACTTTATCCAGTGATAGCAAAAATATAGAAGCAGCCACAGAAGAACCGGATTATACACCACAAGGTACAAAAAACTTGTGTTCTTCACGTTTCCTTGTTGGCTATTTAATTGATGGAAACTAGCATACTAGATATATTAGGTTAGCATGATTCACTTGACAGATTGTGTTTTAAAGACATTAAAAATCACAAGAAGCTTTTGGTCACACAGCCAATCTGTCTCCGTCTCAAGAAGCAGCCTGTTCATGTCAGTGCACACAAAAAGACCAATCTTCGACAAGCGATGATGATGCTGAAGTTCCTAATGCCTTTGACAAATTCTTAGCTCAGAATAACCTTTGTATGTCTCACATCTTTTATGTTCTCTTTTTCCAATATATATATATATATATATATATATATATATATATATATATATGTAGAAGAAGCACTTAATTCTAAAACAGAAACAAGTCTTCCCATTTTGCAATCTTTGTAATTGAATTTATTAATGCAGGTCAAGTTAAAACAGGTGCAAAAGAAAATAAGTATCCTGACATGCTTGAGAAAACAGCTTTGGTTGAAAAAAATAATGGAAAAACAAGCAATCAATCATCTAAGTGCTCTGAGGCATTTGATGTAGAAGAAGACAAACTTCCGGAAACTCCTAGTTCTGCTGATGGTCTGCAAGGGAAATTAATGCTCTTTGAGAAAAAAGAGTCAGGAGCAGAGGAGTCTGTGGATGGCAGTGTTGCAAGTGAGGTAGAATGTGGTGATCCAGTACTAACAATTGAACGGCTAAAGACAGCTTTAAAATCTGAAAGAAAGACTCTGAGTGTTTTATATCAAGAACTAGAAGAAGAGAGAAGTGCTTCTGCTATAGCTGCCAACCAGACGATGGCAATGATAACCAGGCTGCAGGAAGAAAAGGCCGCAATGCAGATGGAAGCATTGCAATACCAGCGGATGATGGAAGAACAATCAGAATATGATCAGGAAGCTTTGCAGCTTTTGAATGAGTTAATGGTAAAAAGAGAGAAAGAAAAGGAACTTCTTGAGAAGGAGATGGAAGAGTACCGGCAGAAGGTTACGGATTATGAAGCAAAAGAGAATTTAAGGGTGTTGAGAAAAATGAAAGATGGAAGTGTAAGAAGCAGAGACTCTTCTCCTTCTTGCAGCAATGTTGGTGACACTGATGAACTATCTATTGATCTTAATCGTGAAGCAACGGACGATGGCTTCTTCAATTATCAGGAAATCAGCCACAATAACACAACTGTTGACACAGTTTCTAATTTGGAGGTAATGGCACTAGACTGTGTAAATCATATAAGTGCTCTTGATAATTCACTGGCAGAATTTGAGGAAGAGAGAATAACGATTCTAGATCAACTCAAAGCATTGGAGGAGAAGATTATACTTTTGGGTGGTAATGAGCAATTCCGAGATGACATCAAACTGATTGAGAATTCATCAACATATGAAGAAAAAGACCTAGACGAGAACAGCAATATTAGCAGTCGAGAGGACAACAGGTATTCAAATGGGTTTTCGGATAATAAACATTCTCCAATAAGAACAATGGGTTCCCTTGCAAAGAGGCTCCTTCCGTACTTAGATGCAGCTGACAATGATACTGAGGAAGCGTATACATTTGAAACACAACTTGAATCTCAATCGGTCAATATGCAGAACTCAATTCTTGCACCTAAAATGGATAACATGAACATATCCATTGAGGAGGAAGTAGATCATGTTTATGAGAGGTTACAAGCTCTTGAAACAGACAGGGATTTTCTAAAGCACTGTATGGGCTCCATTCAGAATGGAGACAAAGGAATGGATATACTTCAAGAAATCTTGCAACATCTTCGTGATCTGAAGGCTGTGGAACTCCGCCTAAAGAACTTGGGTGATGATCCACTTGGCTGAAAGTTAAATTAACCATAGTTAGATGTGAAGGCTATGGTAGGCATTTTGCATAAAATGTTCATTCTAAGCAGTTTCAACTTGCACTAATGTCCAGAATACTGAAATATTTTCACTTGTTATATAATTGCAGGTTGCTTTTTTGGAGGTGATCATGAAGAATCTGCAAATTTAGGTTTTCTGTAAAGACACTACTCACCTTGCATTGAGGTTTTCTCTGAAGACATTACTCACTCTGCATTGAGGTTTTCTCTGAAGACATTACTGACTCTGCATTGTGTGAGAACCCAATTATGTTGCAAAAGCATTAAAAAATAATCTCTCCATGGAGCGAGGGATTACTGATGTCATGCCATGGTTTGTTAAAATGGTGAAAGCGGTATGCAGACTGCAAAGTTGAAGTCTGTCCATATTTAAGTAATTAGTTTGGGCTCCCCACAAAAACTTGTAGGGCCCAAGATTTTCCGTATCTCCTCATTGTCATCTTCTCCTAAAAAAGGTGCAAGGTGATACGAGTACATTTGGTCTTCGGACCTGAGTTAAGCCAATCTGAGATGAAAGAAAAATATTTATCAATACATCCATTTTGCTTATTTTCTCTCTCTGAACCATTGTTAAGTTTGTTAGGTGGGAAAAGGGATGGGGACGAGAGAGATTTGGAGATAATGGGAGGTTGTTGACAACATGGCTTGTAGCTGTCTTAGAATTTTGTGTCAAACATGGATACATTGTGTAGTTATGTGTTTTTAGTAGCTGTCAGTGACTTCAGTTGTCTTTGCCTTTGTCAAAAGAGGAGCGCTCCACTACAGTCGAGGTTTACAAGACAATGATAAGAAATTAGATTGTGGTTGGCATAGCTGAAATTGGGACGTTGGAAAAATGAATCCATTGATAAATTGAAATACAAAATGTTTTATAATAATTCATTGGTGAGTTTAAAATGATATGTACCATTTGAATTGAATATAAGATTTTTTTAAAGTACGTGACCTGAATAATCAGAAATCTTATTTTACTTTAATTTAATATTTAATAAATTAATAGGATATAATAAACTTATTCAATTAAACTAATTTTATTCAACTCACAACATAATAATTAATTTCAGAAAGAGACCAGGGTATAAATCAACACAATAAAATTGTAAAAATTATTATCCTTTACACAATTATCATAACTTGTTACATTTTATAATCTATTTTTACCATTATTATTACTAATATCATTATTATCATCACTTCTATTAGTATTACTATTATCACTACATTGTCCTTGTTGCTACACTACCACTATCATTACTATTAAGGGTTGGCATTGGCCGAGATTGAGCGGGTTTCAATCCGACCTCACCCGACCGAATAAACCTGAAACAACCGAAGCCATTTGCTAAACAGGATGAAACGACAAGTAGTCGGATTTATCGGGTCCAACTAAGATCGGTCGGGTTAAGGCAGTTTCCGACATCTTCCCCATTATGAGGTGCAAAACACCCATCACCATCGCGATTGAAAGGAACGACTCTGACTTGAAAGCCTCCAGCTAAAGTCAACGATGTCTCCATTCGAAAGAGCTTTTTCTGGAGCACAGTTGACTCTATGGGTGGTGAAGACTAAGACAGCGGGCGTGCCACGACCCCACTTAGGTTCGAGGTTGACTGACCACCAGTGACGGATCTAAGTACGATAGAGAAACTACTCGTACGCAGGGTTTTAGTAATCTGTTAGAAAAATTAATAAAACGGTGCGTTTCTTTAACTTTTTGACCGCGTTGAATGATAAATGTATAAGGAACTCGCCAGAGAATATAAATGCTATGTACAGTAAAGGTAAGCAAGTGTCTATATAATATTTTAAATTTTTAATATATGTGGATAAAAAATAAAGATGTATTTATATAAAAAAATTAATATTATCCACATATTAAAAATACCTACAAATCAAAAAAATTTTATGTTAAATCATTCTATTTTAGCAACAATTTAATTGTTAGACATTTTAAAATTTTTATATGACAGCATAGAGCTTTCCTTTTTATTTGCTTAATTCTATTGATGATTTCTGTTTTAGTTGCTTGATTTTGAAATTTTCTGTTTTGATTTTAATTTCTTTCAAATTAAAAGCTTATTAGTCTATTCTATCTTTAATATATGAGAAATAACAAGTTTAGATTATGTAAAATTTTAAAACATTATACCTCATATAAGTTCAGGTACCAAATTGAAGTTATTTTATAAGTATATATTGATTATTTATTGTAATGGATATATTTCTAAAAGAAAAGTAATAATTATCAATTAAAAATAAATTTTTACAAATTAATAGTAAAGAGAATGAATAAATTTTTACAATAATTTTTAAAAAAATATCATATAAATATATATTTTTTGATAATTTTTATTAATATTTATTAAAAAAATCCTGAATTCGCCTCTTATAAACACAAGACAAGGAAGGGGGCCATTCACTTGCTTGATTTCGCTCTCTTTTTGCTCTTTGGATTTTTTTTGTCTCTTTCTTGCTTTGGTTGCGTGGTTTGGAGGGATGTCTTGCTTAATATTAGAGAGCGTAAGCACGTCTCTTACAATTTCTCGGATCGTCTAGCTGTCACTACTAAGAAAAGGACAAATAAGAGACGCACAGAGAAAAGAAAAATAAAGAGAAAATATATATATATATTTCTTCTAATTTTAGATGAAGTATATATTTTTAATTATAAAAGTTAATAAATTATTAAAATAATATAAGTATAATTTTTTTATTTATCTATCATTAAATTTAATAATTATGTTATTTATATATAATTATTAATATATATGATATATTATTATTAATTAATTAAATGAACTCGAAAAAATTAGGTATGAGCAAGAAGGAAAAAGAAGGCAGTAAAAGAGTTTCTTATTATAAGTTAAGATTAATTTTATTTTTTTGTTATCATTTTTACTTTTAAGTTTACTTTCTTTTCTTTTCTTATTTTTTAAAAAAATATTTATGTAATTACTTATAATTGTCATAAAGAGGCTTTTCTTATATAGCAAATTAAAAATATTTTAGATATGCATATTAATTATGTTTGTTGAATAGTACTCCCTAACTACTTACTTATACAATTGAGGCATTACTCCTTTATATTTTAGCTTTAGCTTCATTTTAAATTTAAAAAATTAAAAATTTAATGTAAATCCTGTAATTAAAAATATGTAATTTTAAAATATATTCTTTCTTTTTAAATACTTATCAAAAAAAATTTTATTCTAATATGAATTTAATCATTAATAATATATCAATAATAAATTAGTTCTCTTTTTTGGGTTAAAATATGAATTTTGGTTTCATGTATATACTTCTTTTCATAAATATAAGCATATTATATTCAATTCAAACTAATAATGAAAAATAAAATATTAATAAAAAATTTTAATGTGAAATTAAATATTTTCATAATCAATAATAAAAAAATAATATATTTTTTTAAAGAAAAAAACATAACACGCCGTTTTAATCTTTAATTTTTTATGTAGTACACCCATTTTTAATTTATATGAAAGTATATTTATTTAACTTTAAGTCATTTATAAGTACATCTCTTCAACTTACAAAATAAAAAATAAATCAAAACATGCCATAAGTATTAATAATTATATACAAGTTATGTGACTATTATATTTTATGACAGATGAATGTAAGAGGTATGCTTATACTATTTTGATAATTGAAGCAGTATATTTACTAACTTTTATAATTAAAAGATATATTTATAACTGACTTAAGATTAAAAAGGTGTATACATATTTCTCAAAAATAAAAAAAGGAAAGAAAGAGACATGTTCCTTGAGATAAGGGAAATTGGGAATGAAATGGTAAAGTCGTGGGTAGAATAAGAGAGGCTTGTACTAATTCATATTTTGATTGAACTTAAGTTATTGTAGGTATGTAGATCCTAAAGTAGACACAATTGACATTAACCGCGTAAAACCTCAATTTGAGTCAATTGTGATTTTGGAGTTAGTTTCAATTAGTTTGAAGTAGATGGGTGGTTAATGCCCACCTCTAGTTGCTATTGCCACCACTATCACCATCTTACTACTACCATCGCTACTATTATCAAATCACCATTGTTGCTACCTTTACTATCATCACCTTTATCATCACTAATTACTATTGTTGCCATTGCCACTATCAAAACACCACAATCTCTATCATTGGGTTCCCATCATTGTCACCAACACTAACACAATTGAATTACTATTGTCCTTACTACCACTATTACTATCACTACCATAGTACTAGCACTATTGTCATGACTACCATCGTCACCATCATTACCTCTATTGTCACCATTATTAGACAACCACTATTTTGGTCACCACAAGCATTACCTTTGCACTACCATTGTCATTGTTATCTGATATTGTTAAATAAGTTAAAATTAAAAAAATTAAAACTAATCGTAAATCACCATTGTTGCTACCCTTACTGTCATCATGTTTATAATCACTAAATCACCATTGTTGCCAAAACACCATAATTTCTATCATTAGGCTACCATCATTGTCGCCCAACATGAACACGATTGAATTACTACTATCCTTACTACCATCACTACCATTCTACCAGCATTATTGCCATGACTATCATCGTTGCCACCATTACCTCCATTGTTCACCATTATTAGACAACCACTATTTTGGTCACCACAAGCATTACCTTTGCACTACCATTGTCATTGTTGAACCATAATTGATGTTATTAAATAAGCTAAAATTAAAAAAATTAAAAATAATCCTAAAAAGTTATACATAATTTTGTTATAAGGATAATTTTATTTATATGTGTACAAGTTATATCATATTCAAACATTATTTAATTCACTTGAAACATCAAATAGGATAATATAATAATATCTTATGGCTTATGCCTCTCAAACATGGGATAAGATATCAACTTATCAAATGCTACCATTAGAACACTAGTACTATGTTAACATGTGTTAGTTCACTCTTTCTATTTAAAAATTTAAAATTTAAACATAAAGATGTTCAAATTTCAAATAATTATCCATTGTCATAATTAATAATTTTTGTATTTTAGCACATAGTTTAGACTCTAAATGTAATGCCATTAGAAAAAATTATTTTTATAACTTTGTTTTTATAAAAGACTCATATAATGGTGTTGGCATTTGATCTATTGAAACCTTACTCAATAAATTTAACAATTTAAATAATGTATTAAAAAATTAAATAAAAATAAAGTTATAAAAATAATATAACAAATACAATTAGCATTATATGAATGAACTCAAATGTAATCTAAAAATTAAAAAAAAAATGTTATGTATATGTAAATTATATACTACATGTTGAGTCATTTTGCTCCCCTAAGCATTGTTAATCGTATAAAATTTTTTTATACTCTTATTATACACTTTTTTATAATTTTTTCTTCTTAAAAAGATTATCAAAGCACACCACCCACTTATTGCTAACATTTTCCCCTCCCACCCCTCTATTATATTTAATGACAGATAGAAGTAAGGGGCATGCTTGTATTATTTTAAGAGTTGAAAAAATATACTTGCTAACTTTTCTAGATGAGGGATATACTTATAACTGACTTAAAACTAAAAAGATGTATATGCATATTTTTCAAACATAAAAAAGGGAAGAGAGAGACATGTTCCTTGAGATAAGGGAAATTTGGAATGAAATGGTCATAAAGTCATGGTTAGAATAAGAGAGGCTTGTACTAATTTCATATTTTGATCAAACTCAAATGATTGTGGGTGTGCAGATCCTAAAATCAACACAATTGACATTAACCATGTAAAACCCCAATTTGACTGAATCATGATTTTGGAGTTAATTTCAATTAGTTTGAAGTGGATGGGTGGTTAATGCCCACCCCTAGTTACTATTGCAACCACTATCGCCATCCTTGCTACTACCATTACTACTATTATCAGATCACCACTATTGCTACGCTTACTGTCATCATGTTTGTCATCACTAAATCACCATTGTTGCCAAAACATCATAATTTCTATCATTAGGCTACCATCATTGTCACCCAGCATGAACACGATTGAATTACTGTTATCCTTACTACCACTATTACCATCACTACCATTCTATTAGCATTGTTGCCATGACTATCATCATTGCCACCATTACCTCCATTGTTCACAATCATTAGACAACCACTATTTTGGTCACCACAAGCATTACCTTTGCACTATCATTGTCATTGTTGAACCACAATTGATGTTATTAAATAAGCTAAAATTAAAAAGATTAAAAATAATCCTAAAAAGTTCTACATAATTTTGTTATAAGGATAATTTTATTTATATGTGTACAAGTTATATCATATTCAAACATTATTTAATTCACTTGAGACATCAAATAGGATAATATAATAATATCTTATGGCTTATGCCTCTCAAACATGGGATAAGATAGCAGCTTATCAAATGCTACCATTAGAACACTAGTACTATGTTAACATGTGTTAGTTCACTCTTTCTATTTAAAAATTTAAAATTTAAACATAAAGATGTTCAAATTTCAAATAATTATCCATTGTCATAATTAATAATTTTTGTATGTTAGCACATATTTTAGACTCTAGATCTAATGCCATTAGAAAAAATAATTTTTATAACTTTATTTTTATAAAAGACTCACATAATGGTGTTTGCATTTTGATCTATTGAAACTTTACTCAATAAATTTAATAATTTAAATAATGTATTATAAAAACTAAATAAAAATAAAATAACAAATACAATTAGCATTATATGAATGAACTCAAAGGTAATCTAAAAATTAAAAAAAATGTTATGTATATGTAAATTATATACTACATGTTGAGTCATTCTACTCCCCTAAGCATTGTTAATCGTATAAAATTTTTTTATACTCTTATTATACACCTTTTTATAATTTTTTCTTCTTCTTAAAAATAAAAAATTATGAGAGCACGTCACTCGCTTACTGCTGGCATTTTCCCCACCCACCCCACTGTTGTAGGAAGAAGAAGCAGACAAATGGCTGTCTCATGGTCCATCCTCAAACTCGGCGCACCGTCGTTTTATTACTGTTTATAGAAATTTGGACCCCACATGAAAACAAGGTCAGCTTGACTCGTGGTTGGGATGTGGGAAATTGCTGATTCGGATGCCACTGTTGGGTTGGGCGGGTCACCACCTTGACAAAAACATCACCCACAAACCAAGGGACATCATCGTACTTTCACAGTCCAGCTAGACTTCCAAATTATTCTTTATTTTATTTTATTAAATAAAAAAGCATTTACCACATCGTCAGACCGCACGTTGGATCATCATCCGCTCTATGATTCTCAGCCGTCCATATATTTTATTTATTCATATTGCTTCAAATCCAACCCTGCAACTTTTGCAGGTTCTGCCCAAAGGGAAGGCTTTTGGGGAAGAGGCTTGTTTTCATCTGTTTGGTGGCTGTGCACGAATAGAAATTAATATTCGGCTGTTTCACTTTCTGCAACTCTAACGGCAACTCAAGAAGAAAATGAAACACAGTAGCGGGGTCGTGTTTTTGGAAGAACAAGTACATGATATTTAAATTTAGAAGGCGTAGCCGTAGCGGGCCACCCAAGCTTCTCCTGGTTCCGTCTATGCACCTCCAAGGTCCAGAGTAACAACTTATTGAAGTTCTACTAAAATATTTTGAATGAAAAAAAGTATTTTTAAGAGTGTTCACAGGTTGCATTTAGAGTACTTAAAACCCAATTTGACCAATTTTTAGTTGGGTTAAATTAATTCGTGTTTGAGTTAACATTTTTTTAAACCCAAAACCGACTTTTGATGGCTTTAAATGGGGTTAAGTGGTAGTTTACCAATTAAATTTTTAAAAAAAATTTAATTTGTTAATTTAAATTGCACATATATATATTTTAAATCATAAATTATATAATAAAATGTTCAAATCATAAGCTATAAGTCAAATAGTTACTAACAAATCTATATCATAACTTATTTGTATTGATTCGTAAAACACATCAAACTAGTTGCATAATATGTAAAATGTAGCAACAGCAAGTCTAAGACAAACTTTGACCATAAAATTAAAATTTTATCATATTCAACACCTCATTAGTTATTACCAATGTATAAATAGTATTGAAGAGCAAAAGTTAATGCTATCTAGACTACATCTCAACCATAATCAATACTAGAGAGAACTAAAAAGGAGTAATAATGTTTCCCAAAAATAAAAGAAAGAATAAATGAGAAAGGAAAAACTGTAAAACAAAAAGAAAAACAGCTATGATAAAACTATATATTATCTAGCGATTATTATAATTATGAAAGTTAATATAGATAAATTAAATATAACAAAATATTAAAAAATACAAACAAAATATAAATCACAACAAGTCTAAGGAAATTATACCTAAAAGTAAAATATCTTTTAATATTTATTTCGAATGAGTTAGGATAATACTATTTCCCATCCTGTAAAAAAGTTAATAATGAAAATGCTTTATATGTGAAAAGGTTACCCTATTCACTATTCTCACTTGACTTTCTTTGAGCAATGGCTTACAGGACAAGAAAGAGGTGGGGTAATGTTTAAATAATGCCATTTCATTCCATATATTATCATGAAAAATAACACTCTTTATTTGTGTAGATAAAAGAATGCAAATGATAGAAAAATATTCTATAATGACTTAGAATAATATATATTATTATGCAAAGAAATTTGATACGGGATAGATTTAATTATGTTTAATATAATTATTATTTATTTATAATTTAAAATTTAATATTTATTATTTGAGAAAATAATTAGGAATTAGAATTATTAAATATTTATTATTTAAAGAGTTTATTATTATTTAATTTTAAGTTATCCTATTCTCATAAAGGATAAGATTTTATTTAAAATAAAATTTTTATTTAATTATATTTTAATTTCAGTATGATTAGGATTTAGTATCCATTTAAAATCATTATTCCATTCCTAATGAGAAGACTTATTTATGATATTAAAATTATTTAAAATATAGACTTTGTTTGTCATAATTTTCATTCGTTCTACATCATTTTTGCTATTAAAACTTGGTTCTATCACAATTCCATTGCTAGTTCATTTTTCCTTGTACACTCTTTCCTTTGCTGAATTTTCCCAATTGCATTTATTTTTTCCTCACTTTCAATATTAGCTTAAAATTAGCCATCACTCTGAATACAAGTTTGGGGTTTCAAAAATTTATTTCCAATTTATGCTTTTGCTATTCTTGATAGAGTTTTAAAATTTTGACTTGCATTAACTTTTATGGCTTACCATTCTTATAATTATGAATAACATGATCATTATTATTATTATGATCAAAGAGGATCAAGGGCTTATAATTACTGTGAAAAATCATCCTATTATCATGATTATGTTTATTTATCTTATGATTCATTTTCTTAGCATCAATAGTGAAGAGCAATGAAGATTGTCTTAATAGGTTGGAAACTCAATTAGATGAGATTAAAGATATAATTCTAGAGTTGTAATTGTATCTAGGTAAAGAATTTGAAGAAAATAAAGGGTTTCCTACAGATGTTGATAATGAAGAGTTGAAAGATAAAATTATAAAACCTTGTGATCCTTTGTCTGACATAAAGGATGATAATTGGATTAAATAATATAAAATTGAGACTAACGAATAAGCCGAGATTGAAGATATAGATATCTCAATTGAGATCAACAATATTGATATTGTTGATGACATTCCAATTAAAATTGTTGGGAATTTTATTGGAAAGATAAATAACGTTGATGTTAAGCTTTTACAAATTTATGTTAATTTCCTCATTGAGTTTATGATTCCTAAAAAGGTTGCCAATCCAAAAGTAATCTTAGTCCAAATTTTGTTGCTACTTACTCCATTACTACAAGCTGTCAAATATTTGTCCTTGTTACTTTGTTATTTTCAAACTTAAGGACAAGTTTTCTCTAACCATAAGAGAATGATATAAAATAAGATAGATTTAATTATACTTATGTAATTATTATTTATTTTATAATTTGAAATTTGAGATTTATTATTTGAGAAAATAATTAGAAATTAGAATTATTGGAGACGTATCATTTAAAAGTTTATTATTTATTTAACTTTAAATTATCTTGTACCTATAAGAGATAAGATTTTATATAATATAGAGTTTCTATTTGATTGTATTTCAATTCTATTAAGATTAAGATTTTGTTTCTATTGAAATCATTGTTTTCATCCCCATGAGAAGACTTATTTAAAATATTAAAATTATTTAGAATATAGATTTTATTTGTCATATTTATTGTTTATTTTATATCAAAATTAAAAAGAAAACAAAAATCAAAGACACTCAAATGTAATAAACATTCCAATCTAACGTTATGTCTATCAAAAAAAAAAAAAATCTAATAAATGAGCAAACCATAATAAAGTCACAGACACAACTCAATATCATAAATACTTAAAGGCATAGAATTGACCTGATGCAACCATTACAACAGTAATGAAAATTCAGTTTTAGGCATTTACAATTTTTTTTCAAGTTTTTTTGCGAAAAACTTTGACTTGATAATTTACAATTCTATAATTTGAATTTTTAAGCAAACACACAATAAACATAGAAGAAGACAACAGTCAACTGATTAATGGAGATGGGTTTTATTTTTTAATTAGGTTGGTTAGGTTGAAATTTTCAAATTGGCGACCTGAACCAACTTAATTGGATTTAGGATTTTTTAACCTAATCAAAGCTAAATACCCGGTTCAACCGATCAAAATATACTTAGTTAGAGTTGGGTTTATCTGGTCTACCTAACCCGATAAATATCCATAATTATTTTCATACTTTTAAGTTCATTATTATAACAATGATTGATTGCTAAAATACACCCCTAAAAGTTATATTAAATTAAAAAATCAATCCTAAACACACACATCACATTTGTTGCAAGGTCCATTTTTTAAATTAAAGAAATCTCTATACCTTTAATTGTTATTTGAATTATACAGTTCTTCATTATCCATAACAACAAAAGAAAAACGAGAAAAGAAACTGATCAGCTTGTAATCTAGCGAACGTTTTTGATTACTGGTAGAAATAGGTCAGAGTTTATCAAAGGCTTGCAGCTTCACCTCTATGGAACCTGACTTGGCTTAACATGCTTAATTACTCAAGATAAGTCTATACTTAAAAATAGGCAATTTTTTAAATAGGTCCAAGCCTATTTTGATAAAGTCTGAGACCTATAAAATATATAGACCGATTGATTTTATTTAAATAATATAAGATTTTATATATTTATATTTAAAATTACACATTTCATAGCCTAGTTGGTTTAGTTACCTATTTTAATTATAAGTCTAAATAGACTAACAAGCTAAATCAAACCTTCCCACTTATTTTCTTAAACAAACCAAACTATACTTGAACATTAACCTACATCAAACTAGTAAGTTACGCTCAGTTCTCGCCCCTAATGTTAATGCAATACCTTAAACTAGGAAAATTTATATCCTAAAATTGCTTCCATTGAGCTGAGAAAATTTGAATAGGTTTATATATACATATATATATATATATATATGTATATAGCTAGATAGATTGATGATATAAGGTAATAAGTTCATTTTCGCTGTTTTTAGAAACTCTATATTATATCTCTCTACATTCTCAAGAAATTATTATTTATATGATTTGATTCTTCTAAATTATAAAGGACAAGGATAAGTGGATAAAAATTTATGAAGAATTAAGAAGGTAAATTATTAAATTTAAAATTTAAGATATAATGACTATAATTTGTAATAATTCAAACCTTTTTATTATTTATTTAATATAAAAATAAGATATTAAATATATGAAAAACATTTCTAACATTTATTCAAGAGATTGACTTCTTATGGTAAATATGATTGATCCTAAATATTATACTGAGTTTATTCAAACTCGAATAATCATTAAATATACCCAGTAACCTATCCAATATTTAATACTAGTGCACTGAGAATAATAATTAGTACTATGGTATATACGAATAGAATTTTTTTTTCTTTTGAAGCCCTATAAGATATTGACATTGAATGGCAAATTAATCTTTTGTTTTGGGAAAATTGTAAGTTTCATATTTATTAGCATAAAAGATGTTCTTAATACTTGATCGTATATACTAATTTATAGTATGATGGTTTTCTAAAATAAATTGAAAAAATGATTCGACAATTTATTATAAAAAATAAATGTAAAGTACTTTTTTATAAAAAAAAATAAAAATCAATTATTCTATAATATATTCTTAAGTTGATTCCTTGATTTTAGGATTATGCAATAATTGTTTACAATCTGTCCTCCAGATTACCAAACTTCCTAAAATTACGTTTCCTATCCTAAAAGTTGATTGCATTTATAGACGAGACAGCCATGAAACCAAGTTATTGTGTTCTCAAAGGGGATGGATATGGATTTCCTAGAATTTGTTATTTTGCAATTTTAGTAACTTTTTTTATAAGATACTTTTTATATTTCTTTTTATGCCTTATTTTTAATTAATTTTTAACTTTTATTTATTTCTTTCTAATTATATTCTTAGATTTTTTAAAGATTTTTTTACAAGATATTCTTAGATTATTACTCATTTAAATCAAACTATCATGTCAACTTTAGATTGATCAAACCCAATAGTTTTAAGGAAGGAACCATGATCAAATTCAATGGGTTTGATTTAAATGAGTAATATATAGCACATATAAGCTTTATACACAGTTTATATATTCTCTCATGTTCTCACTCTACATTATTCTCTCTCCTAAAATTCTATGAGTGCCAATGTGGGGGAGCGTTTGGCCCCCCTAAGTAAGACTAAAGTTTTTCAATCTAAAAATAAAGTAATCATGCACTCCCATGATCATGGCTAACTGGATATCTTTGAAGGAGAGCCCAAGTTTTGATTCATGAAGAAATTCAGAAAATGAAAAAGAAGAATATAAGGAAAACAAATTAAGGAACCTATCAAAGAATGTGAAAGAATTAGAAATTCTTACTTTGAGATACCAAACCTATGGAAAAAGAAAAATTTTAGAAGGCTTTTTAAATTTCTGATTATCAAACTTTTTTATACATTTTTTTTAGATTTTTATGAGATTATTTTAGGATAGAGCTAATTCTCGTTTGAGACAAGAACTTAATGGTAAAACTTTTTTAACAAAGGCATAAACTCCTTACACTTAACATTAAACGAAGTACCACTAAATCAATAACTCATTAACACAATACATTAATTACTTTTTTCATAATGAAAAAACTATTCCAAAAAAGGTTCACAAAAAATAATATAACCTACAAAATGTAATAATTTAAATTCTTTTATTTTAATGTCACTTTAATAGTTTATAAGGTACTATATATATTGAGAGCATAAAAAACTGTAACAATTAAATAGTTATATATAGTTTTCTATAACTTAGTTTATAATTCTAGTTCTTTTTAAAAAAAGGAATGTGGAGGTAATGTGTCAAGTAGTAACTATCATTTAATTTAGTGGAATTATATCATTAAATTTTTAAGAGAAATACTTTATAATCTTATGCAATAAAAGTAATAAAAGGAAGTAAAAATTCTTTATATAATAGTGTATAACGGATATCTATATACTTATCATTAGATTTCATCCATGTTATAAAAATAAAAAATAGAATCATTTTTTTTTCCTGAAATTATCAGACTCCAACATGGCACATGATTTCCAATAAATAAGTGCTCAAGATTTGAAATTATCAGCCTTAAAAATTGAGTGAAATAAAAAAAAAGAAAAAAAAAAGAGGTGAGTATGCACCCAAAAATTAAAACAGGAAGTGAGTAAAGAGTGCATCATTTGCTTTTAAGAGATTATAAATTAAAAAAAAATTTATAAAGTATATTTCAATGTAAAATTTTAGAGTAAATTACACTAACCTCCCTTGAGGTATTTGAGTATGACACTCCACCCCATTCTTATTCAAATATGACACTCTATCCCATTTATTTAAATATTAATTAAAAAACATATTTAGTATTAATAAAATATTCACAAAAAAAATATTAAATCAATATTTTAGTCTAATTTTATTTAAAAATTATACTTGAATTCAGTTAATCATTTTAAATAATTAATATTTTGATAAATTATATTTTTTAATCAAATAATTATATTTATTACAAAGTATAAATTTAATAATATATATGATTATGAAAAAAAATTTAGTACAAATATAAAAACATATTGAGAATGAGTTTAGTTAAGAAAAAAATGTAAAGCATAATTGATCTTATTTTTTACTAACTAAATTCATCCTAATATGACTTTATATTTATACTAAATTTTTTTTCATAATCATATATATTATTAAATTTATACTTTATAATAAATATAATTATTTGATTAAAAAAATACAATTTATCAAAATATTAATTATTTAAAATAATTAACTGAATTAAAGTATAATTTTTAAATAAAATTAAACTAAAATATTAATTTAATATTCTTTTTATGAATATTTTATTAATATTAAATATATTTTTTTAATTAATATGTGAATAAATGGGGTGAAGTATCATATTTGAGTAAAAATAAAATAGAGTATCATAACTAAATATCTCAAAAAAAATTAATGTAATTTACTCCAAATTTTATTATAACTTTGCCTATGCAAGGAGAGGAAATTCTCCTCTTACGTATACGGCTTGGTGTTAAAATCGCGTGTTCGAAGAGTATTTCCGTAAACATAAATAGAAGAATTAATAAAAATTATTAAAATTAAAGTTTAAAAAAATCCAAAACCATAAAGTGTTCCCTACCTGTATCCTCATCCAAAACAAAGCAAGGACAACAGGGTACTTTCGAAATTCTGAGGCATTTGCTCATACCTGCCACGTCATCAATCCAAGAGACGCTGTGAAAATGGAATCTGGACCGTTGGATCATCACCGTTTCATGATTCCTAGCCGTCCATATTCCCTCAAACGATGAACGGGAGGGGGAAAAAGATGAAGGCCTGCTTCCCTTTTTTTGTTCTTTTTTTTTTTCGTATTTTTTTATATATTTATCCTCCTTTAAATCCAATCCTCAGATCTTTGCAATTGCCACCCAAATTAAACAGTTTCCCTTCTGTGAAAATTTTGAAACTTTCTCTGTTAAAGTCTGTTTTCTTGCCTTGGTGGGTTTGCAGCTCTGCTCCGGGCTCTTCTGAGCTTCAATCTCTGCAACTTTAATGGCGACTGAAGAGGTTAACAAGCCCCCATCACTTCCTCCGTACCCTGAGGTAAGTTCTAGATTTTGCTTTACTGTATTTGCAAAAGTAAAAATTTTGAAATTTCCCACGGAAAGCTAGGGATTCTGGGGTGTAACTGATCTAGGCATTTCCACCAACATGGGTTTTTTTCTCCATTTTTTGCTGCTTCTTTTGAGTTTTGAACTTTTCAATTTCAACGCTCTGGAAAAATTCAAGGAAACACAAAACGAAAGGAAGTTTTGTCTTGAATTTTGCATGAACCTTAGCTGTGAGGGACTGGTCTTAGTTTTGGTCATCGCTTTGGATGTTGTGGACTTGAATCTGAGTTGAATTTCTATGCGGATTTTCTGGGTGATTGATGTTTTTGCATTTTTAAAAACAGTCATTGAAGAATTTAAGCAAACGAAAAGGGACCAAAATTTTTTAAGCCTCCAATTTGAGGAGTTTTACCTCAATTCACGTTGAATGCAGTGTTTCCTCACAACCTAGTTATTCTGATCTAAATCTGAGCTGTGGTTTTTGCTCTGTTGCCGAGAAAAACCTCATTTTTCTCATCACTCACCAGTTCTTACCCCTTGCTATGCCTGTGTGGTTGTAGATGATAGTGAAAGCACTTGAAGCACTGAACGAGGAGAGTGGTTCCAACAAATCAGCGATATCAAAGTACATAGAATCCACCTATGGCGAATTGCCGGCTGGTCATTCAACGCTTCTCGCTCACCACCTAAACAAGATGAAAGAGAGCGGGGAGCTCGTGTTCTGGAAGAACAATTACATGAAGCGTGATCCAAATGCCCCACCAAGGCGTGGCCGTGGAAGGCCACCCAAACCTAAAGTTCCTCTGCCACCAGGAACTGTTTTGGCCCCACCAAGGCCAAGGGGTCGCCCTCCAAAGGACCCAAACGCTCCACCAAAACCCCCGAAGGCTAAAGTGTCGACCGGAAGTGGCAGGCCGCGAGGACGGCCAAGGAAGATTGCCCGGCCAACGGCGGCGCCACCAACCGGAAATGCCAACCCCAGTGGAAGGCCAAGAGGTAGGCCTCCAAAGGTGAAGGCTCCTTTGACAGAAGTGAGCGTTCAACAATAGATAAAGACTCATTTAGCTGCCAAAGTAGTGATCGTCTACTTCCATTGTAGAATGGGTGTGGTGTTAATTAGTTTGTGTTAGTTTGATAGCTTTGTAAAATCTGTAGTGGTAACTGTTGCTGAGGCTTGTTGGTTTCTGATTACCAAAGAGGACAATGACTAGAACTGATGATGTTTGATGAATTGGGTTGTTATTGTTGTGTTCTAACTTATAAAAAACATTCTTAATGTGGAAAATGGGTGTTGGAACTGTTGTTCCTTATGACAATATTCATTCCTGTCGGTGATTTAGTGACCAAAATCAACTTAAACGATGGTGGGTCAATGTGTAAAGATCTGCATTTAAAAGTAGAGGATAAGGGAGGTAGGGAATTTGGTTGATGATGTAATAAATGTGACTGCCGGCTGATTAGCTGTGCTTGATGTTTGAAAGCTAGCCTATGCAAGAACCTCGTGCAAGAAGACTATGTTCTCGGCCTCCTTTGATAAGACCTCCTTTGTGTTGTGTCTCTACCTCGTAGGCCTATCCGCTTGTCTAATTATCCGTTCCCTTTGACGAGGGAATTCCGGACTTGGTTTTGACCCCTCGACTAGTTCAACTTTGCAATCTCTTCCACTTTACTTGCAGCTTGCAAAGTGATGGAGATTTGTACCTTCATTAGTGATATTTACGTGAAATCATTGATGCCGTTTATTTTGTATTAATTCTAAATTCTTATGTTTTAAAACGAGGTTTGATCCCCTTATTAGAGTTGCAGTTTGGAAGAATATTAAAAGAATTGAGTTTTATATTATAGTTTGTAAAATTTAATATTTTTAAGATCGGAATGACAGTAAAAAATTTTTATTTCTTTCAAAAGTGGGTTTGGCCATAAAAATTTGAACACCCAAACATGTCTTAATTTAGGAGTTAAATTAATTTTACAACCCAAACCCGATTCTGGGTTGCTATCCAAATGGATTAGATACTTTTAATATGCAAACAATCAATGTTCTGGAAATTTGTTGGGTCATTAAATTGAAAGTTTTGGCTGCTATATATAAATTCGTCTACTAATGACAGGTTGAAAACCTGGAAAAGATGGGTGTGTAGTTTAGGGATTTGGATTTTTTTAATTTTTAGTTTTGCTAATTTTTTTATTTTTTATTAAGTATTTAAGGGATTTAAATCCATATATTTAGGAGTAGCGTTTTGAGAATAAGGGTACTTGAGTCATTTCAAAACCACCATATTTTTTCCTTGTTTCAAAATGATCTAAGCGGGCTTCGCAAAAATTCCCCGCCAAAAGGTTTCGGTGATGAAAAGCTTTGGTAAAGACGAGTGGCAACATGCTATCACAACGAAACAGTACCATATAGACATAACTTTATAGAAGCAAAAGCTTCTAATTTGAAAATTTAAAATAAAATACAAATAAAGCGTTAAGATAGATTCAGGATATTTAGAAATACAAGATGCTATGCCATATTCTCTATCATTCATCATTGCTGCATAGAGAATACACACATAACATAAGGGAAAAAAACAGTCAGTGAGGAGAGGGAACTTCTCTCTTACTATTATACAGGACAAAGCTTATTACATCGATACGAACGGAACACAATATAGGTATAGAGTAAGAACTTATATTTGTGTTGATGTGATTGGTTAAACATAAACTATCATAGGTTAATCCACCGACACCCAGTAGCCCACAATAGCTAATAATTCAAAACATAATAATCGCACAGATAAACTTCAATTCAAGTTTAACGTAAATGACTAATATGTTAATGTGTTTTACTAAAAAACTATCAACATGTGTTAAAATCATTCTGATAATCTTTTTTTTGGATTATATACATTAAATTATTTAACAAAAAATATTTCCAGATTAACATACACAAAATGTGGCTGCAAAATTGTAAAATATTCGTCAAGTAAAATTAGCTAAAACTAACTTAATATGAAATGAAATTATAAGTATTAAACAATACAAAAGATCGTATTCGATAGGGTTATTAATATCATACATGTAAAAGCTTAAATAAACTTATGATTTAAGTAATATTGACATGTGAAATAAGAATTTGTACTATAATATTGTAATTTATATGCAATTGTTAACAAAATGGTTGAAGAATTCATCTAAGATGGTTACAGAGAAACAATAGATTGATTACTTAGTATAACAAAATGACAGTGGGTTGAAATTTCTCTAAAGAGGTCAACATAACAATCGGCTGCACATAAGAAAATTACACACAACAAAATATGCGTAGAATTGTTAATTTTAGTATAGACCACAATCAAACTAACCAAAAAAAAAAAAAAATCAAGAATTACGTTTAAAAAAATTTGGCCCCAACAAACCTAAAATTTTTGTGACTAAAACAGTTTTAATCTGAGACTGTATAATTTTTTTAAATTATTTTTAATTATATATCTAAAAAGCTTTGAAGTATGTAAATAATTAATATATATTTTAATGTGATTTTACAGTATATAAATGTATACTTTATTAATAATTAAATATAATTTATTTTAAGTTCAGAATTAGCAATTAAATAGATAATTAAGGGGTGTAACGAAGAAGGCATCAAGGCAATATGAGCTATTAAAAGAGATAGGTGAGTAGATTCGATTCTGTATTCCTAGACCTCAGATATCTCCCCACCCATAAAAGAAAAAAAGCATGTTTATTCTAACCATATCAAGGGATCCACCATCAAAGTTTCCTATTTATCTGTCTGTTGGTATTTCGAGTGACAGTAAGAATAAATGCACTTTTGTGTCTTGGATACAATCTTTGCCCACTCAAAAAATTATACCTGACTTATTTAATTACATTTGGGTGTTTTCAACCTCTGGCTGCAATTGTATGTACTTGAAAAAAAATTAAAGACCTAATAAGATGTTAATACAATAAAAGTTAATTGTGTTTTAAAAAATTTAAAGTCAAAGACTTTAATTTAAATTTAAAGTCATTTTTATTGAGAGAAAAATTATCGTTTTATAATTTTTTGCTATAAAAATCCCCCCCCCCCAAAAAAAAAAACGACAAAGGAATTACATTTGGCTGTGCAAACATAAAGTAAAACAATTTAGAGAATAGAGATTGAAGTGCAGATTCTCTTCAGTATAGTAAGTTATAGAAAAAGAGGATATGGTGTTCAGTATAAATTTGCTTCTGAAATTTGTAGCAGTGAAGGTTGGAAATCGAATTGAGTGAACATCTCACCGGGAAAGAAGAGGGGCAGCACAAGAAGTTGGATAGTTCGTCAGTTTTAGTGTGGTGGAAGAAAGCCTTTGGTGTCTTGATTGAGTTGCAAAACATTAGCTAAGATAAATGATTTTTTTCCCTATCAAGTAGAAGTTACAGTGCATATATTCTGATGCAACATATGCTTTCAAAATGAAATATGAGTAACAAGATCCAATCAAAGCAAAATAATTTTTAACTTGTTCCTTATATCCTTTTTACAACTTGGCCATGTTTTCTTCAGGTATAAAGTGGTTCCACCTCGAGCCTCTTCGTATCTTGAATTGATTCCTTCAATTATATGGGTTGGAGAAGTGCATTTAACATGTTAAGGCCCCATAGTCCCTAAAACTTTTGTTGGGAGTAGATATAAGCTTTTCGAGACTAAATTTGATCTGTATCTCACTTCCACTGCACTCAGTCACGCTAGATATTACAGCTTGCATGAAGGTACAGCATAATTGGCGATTTTAGTGGGGAATTCTGGGCCATGTTTGCAGTACACCAGGTGATAATATAATCTATTACTAAGATTTCATCTTTTCGGTTAAGGAAAGAATATTTCATACGAACCTCGAATTGATATATATGTTGGGAATCTTCTCACATTTGCTCTACAGAGAGATGCTTAGAGAGTATGCGGTTAATTCCGGTCAGATTTACTCTTTGCATATTTTAAAATCTGTTAAAGCATATTTTCAAATTCGTTGGTTTCAGTACATAGTTCAACAATTTCAGATCGTAAACTAATAAATTTAATTATTTAAATTATTTTAAATAAAATTTTTGTGATTTTTAATTTATGAAAATAAAAGATTAAATCTAAAAAGGACTAAGTACATGATGAAAAAAATTGGCAGTACAAGGTGGAACTTTTAATAAGGGCCAAGAATAGAAAGCGAGGTATCATATGCAGGTATTAAACTCTTCTCTATGACTACTCATTAGCTACCTTAGGATTTCAAATTGCCAATGCTGAAAAGGTCGCAGAGAAAAAAATAAACTTGCGAATAAGAAAGATCCAGAGGCATGTGCTCTCTCTCCCTATTCTGAACATTTGCTGCAATGTTTTTGGTCATGTCTACTTGCAAATTTCTTGAAGAATCATTATCCAAACCTAACTTAGCTACATGGAACTATACGCTATTAATTTTGTGCAACTGTGATTTTGATCAAGATCAGAAACGACAATTGAACAAAGAGAAGGTTTTAATAGAGATATACTACATTTTATTTCAAGACTTTCCATGGGACAATTTTACTCCAATTAAAATTTTTTAGAAACTATTTTCTGCTGAATATTGCAAATTGTATTTATATATACACTATAAAAATTTTTAGTATTATCAAAAAATAAATCTCTCTGTAAAGATACATTCCCTAGGTAAACCCTTATAAAAATTTGTACTGGCGAATTCATGATTTTTATAAAGAGATTTATCTCTTGATAATATCAAAATTTCTTGTAATAATAGTATGTTGACAACCATACACATATATAAATCAGAACATATATACTTTCAATAAATTCTGAAAAAAAGAAAATGTGCTTGACTGGTTTGGCAGCAGTCTTTGATATCCAAATGTTCGTCAATGGGTGAAGCGTCTGAATTCCTAAAGGTAGATGATGTATACAGCAGATTAAGTTTAGCACCCGTTGAGATACTATAAAATAAAATTGGTTTGTTACCTTTTCCTTATTTGATCCTTATCAGATACTTACTCAGGTGCGGGATCCTCTGAGTATAAGGATCAAATGTTTTCAGATTCCTGTCTAGATTCATTACATACCATGAAATTATCTATACAAAAAAAGATTTATGTTGAATGCATTTTTCCATTATTTGATCTCATGTGGTCCTGCATTTGATTGTTTACTGTAGGTGCTTTGTCAACATAGTCCTAAGCACCATCTGGTAATATTCTCTTATTTGTTTTATTTCCTCTTATCTCTTTTGTTTTATGCTGTCTCAATAGATGTGTACGTCTTCTTCCTCATTAGGGAATCAAAATTTATTAAATAGGAAAAGAAAGTGCATTTAGGAGGATAAGATATCCATCTGATGAAAGATGAAAAGAACAACAGAAAAAGGAAACTATCTAATGACAAGCAACATATTCTCATTTTGAATCTTCCAATCCAATAAAATATTATCTAAATGTCACAAAAACTATTATGTTGTCTCCCTCTTTGACATCTAAAAAATGTCTTCAGGTACAATGACATTGCCAAGTATGGATATGCTGCAATGGGAAGATCTAAGTCTACTGTACAGGAACAATCAAGCCAAAATAACTTATCAGCAGTGATGCAGAATGCTTCTCAAGTAAAATAAGTATTTTATATTAAGAATTTAACTTCATATGGTAGGTTAATGTGTATAATATTTAATTTTGTATATCTATGAAATCAAAATATATAAATTCATTAATGCTAACTAATGTAAGATTCATAGTGTTATCAATTTTTGTTTTAGAAGAGGATAATAAGGGCTTGGTCGTTGGATGCAATATCAAATCGCTACTTACATTGGACAAATAAGCCTATAACCTACAATACTAGAACAATAATGATGCAATTAGATGTAAAAGAAATACACTTGACATAGGTACACAAGACAGGATTTTACTGACCTATGTCAATCATTAAGAAATTTCTTTAAACACTGTTTGCTTGTTGTTGTGTTTGCAATTTGTCTCAATCCATCAAACATCAGAAGTTTCAATCATTCTTTACTTTTAACTTTTGAGAATACGACGTATGATTACATATGATTGAAGATAGGTCCTGAAAGATTAATTGTAATATGTGACAAAGTTTGTGCTTGGCTTTTGTTTATGATTATGACAGAGCAAGCAACCAAATGAAATTGTCTATATTCAAATTTAACAAACAATGTATCATTAGAAGGATTCAGAGTCATTATTGGGATTACGATAATTTGTCTCATTGAACTTTTGACATATGATTTACCATAAGGTGATTTAAGATGTAGCCAACTATTATTACACTAACCATTTGTTAGTATTTCAAGTATATTTCTTTTACATTTAATTGCATCAATTTTATCGTATTATTGTATATTATGGGTATACACTTACCCAATATACGTAGTTTGATGTTGCATCCAAGGCCCTCACTCTTACTATCCCCTTCTAAAAGAACATTGATGCTATTATAAATCTTACATTACTTAGAATTAATGAATTTACAAATTTTTATTTATAGACATACAAAATTAAAAATTATACACATGAACCTACTAAAAGAGATTAAATTCTTAACATAAGATATTTATTTGGTCCATGTTCATAGTATAATTAAGTATTCTATGAGGCGAGGATATGATAGCAAAAATCAACGTTATTCTCAATTATGTGTACATCAACAAATCATAGTTATGTTACGAAACAAGCAGGAAAAATTGTTTTGTTTCAACTTCAAAACCCTTCTCGAATAATAACGAGGGCAGCTTAAAATTAACTAAATGTTGGCAAATCAAATGCTAGAGTTTATTTGAACATTATTTTCTATACATATCATTCGCATAATTATATTAAACTAAACTCACAAAAATTTTAATCAACCTCATTTAAATTATTTTATTTGTAAAACTTATGTTATACACCATCTAATGTCCTCTATATGATATGCAAACGGCATATAAAGTTTTTTCTATGCATTAGTCCCAATCGATGGACAGCTTATAATTATTGCCAATCAATTTTGTGCTAACAGTTTATAGAATTTGATACAGCTTTCTCTAAATTTCAGTACTTCAAGTGACCCCTTTCGTTATCAAACTCTTTCTAATGGCTAAAGCAAATTAGAATTTTCTATTTCATTTCCAGGAGCGCAAGGGATTGGCGTTAACCATGGCACGGTAGCAAACAACCTTCCTCCACCAGATCAAATTCTAAAATTTCTCTTATAACAGTCCAACAATATAAACCGTGTGAGACTTTTCCACGCCAACCTGGGAATTTTACGAGCCTTTGTTCACTGTGGCATTCAGATCACCATAACTATCCCTAATGATCAAATCCCTTACCTCTCTAAGCTTAGCTTTGCTCAACAATGGGTCAACACCAATGGCCAACCCTTCATCCCTGACACTAACTTGATCAGAATTCTAGTAGGCAACGAAGTCTTATCCACACAGATTGCTAATTACAAACCTCGTCCCTGCCATTCAAACCTTCCACACAGCTCTTGTGGCAGCCTCCCTAGACCGCCGCATCAAAGTGTCCACACCGCAGTCAATAGCCATTTTGTCAAACTCTAGCCCACCTTCCACTGGCAAGTTAAGGCAACAGTAGCGGACCTAGAACCAAATGTTTGGAGGTCAGAGAGGTATTTAAAAAAGATTTGGAGGGGCCAAAATAAAATTTTACCATGTATCAATTTTTTTTTAAAAAAATTTCTCAACATTTTTACTTGGTAGACCATAGTCCCCTTCTTCTTGAGAAGGTTTGCCATTCGCCATGTACTAAAACCATCGCTTAGCTTTTTTAATCTAATTTCTAAGTAATGATAATTTCACCTAATCAAACGCAACTTTCAAATAACTTCTTTTTATCACGTTGTCTTGGAAAAATACTCTTACAGAATGATAGAGTATTATTACTCTTAATTAATACAAAATATGCCCATTTTGTTAATGAGCAGTAGCTCATATGGCATAACTGACGTCTTCTTTCAGACTCCTTCACGAGTTTGATACTCACTTCTCCCTCTTTTTTAAATCAACATATGGCTCATTTATTACCAAAAAATAGAAAAAAAAACATACCCATTTTTTGGATGCTCCACCGACACCCTTGATTGTGCACTTTTCCGGCCAAATCCCGGGGTGATTGACTCTAACACTAAGCTTCAATCCTTCAATACACAAACATGTGGGACGCACTCTTGATGCTGTTTATTCAGCTATGAAAGTTTTGGGCTTTGCTGACATTGAAATTGTTGTTACGAAATGTGCTGGCCAACAGTGGGTGATGCGGCCCAAGTTGTGTGGACAAGCAAAGTGCTGTTTAGGTATATATCAAAATCAATATACTTGTTGAACAACTCGTTAACAAATTTGTTTAAGCACGTTTATATTCCTTCAAGAATTATCTAAGTAAGTTTGAGCAAGAATTTAAAAACTTGATTATTGAATAAAGAAGTTTAAACAAGACATTTTATTTACGCTGAGCAACTTATTTATTATTGTTTTAAGTTTTCTTTATCATCTTTAGTTTCTCTTCAACAAACAAAATGTATTTGCAAATGCAGTATATCTAGTTAGTTATTATAGTTTTTAAGATTTTTTTATTCTCTTAACCCTTTAAATAAATATTTAAAAATAGAATAGTAAAATGGTGTATTCACTGTTAGTATATATTATATAAGTGTTTCCTATATGTATTGCTACAGAAATAAAATTCAATTATTAATTGCTTGAATATATTGATCAGTTGAAAGACATATTTTACTTAAAAAATTGAAATTTTAAATTTTTTTAAATATCTGACATGTAATGTATACTTGATTAATATAACGTTCTAGATGCATAGAAAATTTTAAAAAAAAAAATTGTGATTGATAATTTCTATATATCAAACCCTCTAATACTTGAGATTAGAGGAAGATAAAAAAAAAATACAGTTAAATTCACAAATGCTAAGATCAATTATTTACAATTTATTGCACATTATACACTTAAACTTGTAATATGAATAATATTCTTAAGTTTTTTTTTTCAAATATAATGAAGATGATGCTCAATATAAAATATATCTAACTTCTCACTAATTCTAAACTAATTAATATCACATATGATAAAAATAATTCTCTTAATAGAAGATTATTGTACTTTTCTCATAGGTGAAGTTATTGTCGGTCTCTTCCCTTTTCTTTTAAATTATAAAGAAATTGCATTTGTTTGATAGCTTTAATTTTTTATTTTTGTTCTTATAAATGCATGTACACTTCGCAATGCAAGTATAAATGAGTAAGAGAACAAATGTTGAGATAGCATCTTGCAAATATGTTGTTAAAATTTTAAATAGTTTATAGTTGGATGCTCAAGTATTTTTACTATTAAATATCAAAAATTATTTGATATGAATACTGTTTTGATATTTATATAATTTTAAAATTGTTAATATTTATAATAAGATTTAAAATTTATTTGATAAGTGATTTTTTTAATATTTTTATTATAATAGCTATTTATATTTCATAGTATTCATGAACTAATTAACTAAAAGTAGTTATTGACAAAAATTATTGCTCACCTATGTTAAATATGGTTTTAAATAAAGGCCTATCTTTAAAATAACTTAATGACAAAACTAAAATTTGAAAAAATTATAAAGGATATAATAATTAATTAAATGTTTTTAGCTTCCACATATTTTATATATTGTGTACATATATATATATATATATATATAGACATTTATATTTTTTAAAAATAATTATTATGGTTGAATTAGAGCTCTTAATCATACAAATGGGGCATGACCATGCAAGCCCAATTATCTGGTCCGAGGAGCCCATAGTGATGGTTAGCGTCTCTTGCTTCTGTGACTGACAGGAATGGGTTTCTCAATTGCGGACGTCTTTGGTAGAACAAAGTACGCATTGGAAACGCATCGACACGGGGTTCGCTCTATGGCTAATTGCTGATCAGAATAACATCCAGATCCGATCACAACTGTGTTGCATCAACTATCGGTTACGGTTACAACGTCTGCAATGGTGGGGGATTCGAGCTCTTGGTCCAGAGCGCTAGTGGCGATTTCTCCTTACACTTTCTCCGCCGTTGGCATCGCCATCGCTATCGGCGTCTCTGTCCTCGGCGCTGCCTGGTACGGTTGCTTTTTTCTTTCATCCTTCCCTTTTCACTTGTGGCTTTCTTCTTTTATTTTAATCCTTAATAATTCGTGTGAATTTAAAGGGGAATTTATATTACTGGAAGTAGCTTGATCGGCGCTGCAATCAAGGCTCCCCGAATTACTTCCAAGAATCTTATTAGGTAACTAGCCAGTTTATTCTTCAAACTTCTTTAAGAAAAATTGAATTGCTTGGTTTAACATTGGTATCCACATTAGTCAGCTCTATGTGTTCGCATTTACATAGAAAACATGCTTGCTATATGTGATTTGGAGCCTGTCTTTTAATTGATGGAATAACAGAGATTGCTCCAGAGTTGTAACCACACAAAAAAATAGTCTTTTTCTTTTTAAAAAAATATCTCATGCGTCCACCAGTCGAAAAGATATTATTATAAGATCGTTGCAACTTTGAGGAATCAATCTATAACTGCTGTTGGTTGATGACTTTTTATAGGTGCTTATGTGAGGTTCTTTACTTGGTTTAGATTTAATTTCTTTGGTGATTATCAATTAAGAATGGCAAAATTTCAATGCCTATGTGTGATGTGAGTTCTATGACATTATGGGGTATGAACGAAAAAAGAAATTGATGGAAGAGAAGTCCTCTCATTGAGCTTCATTCTCCATTTCAAATCCCTCACTTCTTCCTTTTTGCTATATTAAAAGGCTTTGGGAAAGTTAAGAGAGTTAATGTTATTTTCCAAGCCAAATTCAGAAAGGAAGTCAATTGTATAACTTTATTTCTTTATGTAAGGTTTTAATGAACACATATTCATAATGCTGGGTGGTTCTGTATGGTATATAGATTGTACTCCTTTCAATGTGGGTGGATTTTTCTCAGTGACCGTCATTATTGATATTGTTTGAACATGAAGAGATTCACTCTTTGAAAACTTGGGTGATCAGCAATGAGGGATGTTGGCTACTTTGTCTTTGTGTCCATTAAAATGTTGAATTGCTTTTTTTGATAGAATTGTATTCCAGCTAATGTTACATATCTCTAACTACTTTCAATACTGTCTGTTCAGTGGGGCTATGGTCTAGTATGGCTTAACCCCTATGTGGCAGCACCTGCCGCATTGGTAGGCTAAGTCCATGAGGAGGGATTAGGATGCTGATGTGGCATCCATCCAAGGCCCCCGGTGCCATCGGTTCCATAGGTTGATAAAGGTTTTGGCTGGTAGCACCCTATATGACAATTTCGATTTCTAACTAAGAATTGTATCATGTATAAAAATTTTGAACCAAAAATTTGGCTCAAATGACACGTTGAAAAATAACAAGACGCTGGTCTTATGATAGGTAATGTTTTCAACATGAATGATATTTGTGACATGTAACAAAGGTCCTTTTTGTGTGTATTTTCTGGTAAAAATGCCCACGAAGAGAGAGATACGTTAAGAGGGTGCTGTGTTCATTTTTATGATGTTCTAACACCTCTTTTCCCCCACTTGCAGTACATTTGTCTAATGTTCTTACAAAGATGGCCCATTTATGCTTATTATTACATTAAATTAAGGATAAATTTGTGCTGTTATTTGAATGCATGTAGTCAGATTGTGTAATCAGAATGATCAAACTTGTTCTAGTTTCAAATACAATTCTCTATACTGCTTTACATATGATTCTTGATGTTTGTTGTCGTATTTCAGTGTGATCTTCTGCGAAGCGGTTGCTATATATGGTGTTATTGTGGCTATTATTCTACAAACAAAATTAGAGAGTGTTCCTCCATCAAAGATCTATGCTCCTGAGTCTCTTAGAGCTGGATATGCAATCTTTGCCTCTGGCATTATTGTGGGCTTTGCAAATCTTGTTTGTGGGTGTGTATCTTTGGCCCTTCCTCATATCTTTCAAGGAAATTTAAGTTGATAGACTGCAGGGAGATCTATTATAGCATGCTGTCTGTATTGATTTATTCTTTGGTGTCAGGTTGTGTGTAGGAATTATTGGAAGCAGCTGTGCATTGTCTGATGCTCAAAACTCTTCCCTTTTTGTGAAGATTCTGGTGATCGAGATCTTTGGTAGCGCACTTGGGCTATTTGGAGTTATTGTGGGAATTATCATGTCAGCTCAAGCAACGTGGCCTTCCAAAGTGTAGTTTCCACTCTCTCAGAACGTGAGAATGCAATTATGATAGAAGGCGATATGTTTTTTTTGGATATGAAGATGGTCTCTGTTAACCATTATTGGTAGGAATTTTAGATCCGCTGTTTAAAGTTGTTAGTTTCCCTCCATCACTACTATAGGGTGTATCGTTTACCACACTTATTAGAAGGTTTTGTGTATCGTCAGTGACATCATTCTCTTTGGTTGAGCTTCAATAGAAATGAATATCATCTGCTGCGATAATTTCATTTGTCAATGACACTTGGAATTTATGTGTGCTTGTTAATAAAGTCAATAAGCAGTTTTACATATCTGTGGTCCAAACCAAAATTTTACAGCTGAACGGTGGAGTCAAAACCATCTAACGTGAAGTCATACTCATCACTAATAAAATTGAAATAGTTCTTTGTTTTTTTTTTTTAAATTTGTCTTTCACTGCTTGGAGCTTCATAGACTCGACAAACAAACCAACAAAATAAAATAAATGCTTAATTATATTTTTGGTCTTTATAATATATTCATTGTTTAATTTTGATTATCTCTGCTTTTAATTGAAGCAATATGATTATTGTATTTTTGAAATTGTTTGATTTTAATTTAATCTTTAAATAAATAATAAAAAATATCTATGTAGCACACATTTGCTAACGTGGCCGTAAGTTGCCAAGATGGGCGTTGATGTGGATTGGGCAGGCGCTTCCGTGGCAGCGGGATGAAGTAACTGAGTTGGCTGGGAATTGTTTTTGCTATTTTAATTTAACCATGTAATGTGCATCAATATTTTCTTCTTTCTACAGTAGTCTTCGTTGACCGCTCCCCCCATCACTACCCTCTTACCGTTCCCACTATCAGTTATACTCTGTTCTTCCTCCACTGTTTCTTCTTCTTGGTTTTCGAATGATCTTTTCAACATTGGGAACACGATAAATTTGGCGAATTTGGCAAAATTCAAAGATGGATTCTTCGATGGAAATTAATAGGAAATTTCTACAGAATAAGATGTATGTCTGTGTAGTAGTAACATGGAAGCAATTGACACCCTTATGGGCGGAGACAGAGATGTGGTTTGGGAGAGAAAGACCAATGTCAAGGAGCCCCTCATGAACCCCACAACAAGACACAGAAATTAGAGTTAAGTGTCATATTCACGTTGGAATATGCCATCCACTCCCACTGCTTTCCATAGGTGTTCCCAATCTTCCCCTTGCCCTCTTCTCATATCTCCAACTTCCTCATCAGCACAGAAAAAATTCCAGCTTTCTTTTGCTACCTTGAGAAGTGAAAGCTAACCATTTAAAACGGAAAAACAGAAAAGAAAGAACATGAATGGGTAAGATACGAAACACCCAGAAAAGTAAAGATGAGCTATGCACGAAGCAAAAGTCCATACGAATCTTAAATGATGCCATTAAAGCTTCAGAGCTGGGCCCCTACAGCCCGGGGGGGGGGGGGGGGGGGGGGGGAAGCAATGATTCCAAACTTTCGTTTGCTTCTCTAAAACCCAAAATTTCCCAAAAAATGGAAAGCAATTTGGGACAAATGGGATATATTGGGTCACGTGCATGTCACATGAACCCTTACTGCATCCTCATTGCCATGTAAGCATCCACATTAGTGCCCACCTTGGTCATTGATGAACCATGTCAGCAAACCATATATTACAAAGACATTTTTTGTTATTTATTTAACAGTTATACTACAATCGAATAATTTTAAAGTTACGATGGTCACATTATTTCAATTAGAAGTGAGGAACAAAATTAAATAATTGATATACAATGAAGAATAAAATACAATTAAACTTAAAATAAAGTAAAAAAGGAGATACAAAACTATTATAAAAAGGTTAATTTTAATTGTCAAGATTCCAAGATTCTTTTAGTGTTCATTAAAAATTTTTGACTTAATAAGTTAATTTAAACTATTTTATGAATTTTGTAACTCATATATCATAATTTAATTTTAACTTTTTACTGTCATTTATATAATTTTTAATATTTTTTAATTTTATCTAATATAAAACTTTCCTTTTTTTTTGTTTTATAAACTATTCAACAAAAGAGCCTCTACCTACTTCTTCAACACTGAAATCATCAGATCTTGCTGTCATAAGCACTATGAATAGATCATACTCAGGGTGGCAAACCCACAAAAATTGCCTCTATGTTTTCAGCATTGGAAATTAGATTTCCTATTGTAGCCAAAGAATCTACTGCTGTTTTGATTTTCAAGAGGCAGCCATGCAAAGATTGCCCTGACTTCTTGGTATTTTGAAGTTGAGCTCGCCTACTCTAAGCTTTGTTGACATCAAATGCTATTACAAAAATGAAAAACAAAAGCGAAAACAATATTTAAATTTAAATAATATTATCAAAATTTAAAAATTAAAATTATATGTCATTAAGTCCTTGGTAACAATGAAGAAACAAAAAAAAAAATCTAATTTTGTGAGCCAAGTTTATTATATTAAAATTTATGGTAAAACAAAATGCTCATTATTTACTAACAATAAATATTAACACTTGAAACTGCCATAAAAAATTGTAAATTGAAATTTAAAAGTTAATTGACTAAAACATATTAAAAATAAAAACAAAACAAAATTAAAATTTATTGACATCAGATATTTAAAAATAAATGAAAAAAATAAAAATAATATTTAAATTTAAATAATGTTAGATAAATCTATAAAATCAAAAGGATAATCTATAAAATCAAAAAAATAATGTTAGACACTCCTGCAAGAAAAATCCTATATGCTTTTAATTTCACCAATTAATACTATTATAATTTCACATTAAGATAATTTAATCCCTCTATTATAAATCCATCCAAATCACTTACGACACATTATTTTTTTTCACTAATTCAACTCTATTCACATCTGTTCTCTATCACAAGAGTAAAGGCACGATCACGAAGCTCCCAGTTGTGAGTGGGAGAGCAGGGGAGAAGGAAGAAGGGTGGGTTTGTGCTGGGTTCCGTGTTTGATTCCAAATGTGGTGGGCAAATGATAATGGCGGTGTTTGTGGTGTGGACGGGGGTGAACAGAGTCGAATTAGTGAAGAAAAATAGTGCGGCGTTACAAATTTGGACAAATTTGTAAATGAGGACCTATATTGTTCTAGTGTGAAAATATAATAATATTAATTAGTAGAAAATTTTTTATAAGAGTATCTAAATATAAGAAAATTTTTTATATTTTAACCAAATTAAAGTTGCCAATTATTAAATACTCAATAATTAACAGAGAAACAAAACTGTCATGTGAGCAATGTACAAGGCACTAACTAATTAGGAAGATAATTATGAAGATATAGATTAGAGTTAATAATCCAAAGTGTTTGATATAAGGAACTAAACCATTTGAAGTATGGTGACTTGAAGGTGTTTGTTACAAGAAAAAAAAAAAACCTCTAAATGATAGACATTAATAATTTAGAATTTAGAATTTTATATATTTGATTTTTAACATTTTAAAATTTTATATGATTGTTTAGAAATTTGTTATTTGTGATTTAAAATTTTTTCTATAAAAAGCACAAAGTGTGTTTGATAAACTTTCAAAGGTTTAGTACGTGGGCTTTGCTCACCAAGACCTTTATCTTTATAAATTATATTAAATTGAAGTTAAAACTAATGTATAAAATAGATTTATTTTAATAATAACACACTTAGGTACATACAAATAAAGCTTTAACTATATAATCATCAGTTTTATTTAAATATCACATAGATACTTAATAAATTATATCTTATAAATTTTATATTATATAGTTATTTATAATATAATATAATATAATATAAAGTAAAACGTTATACATTACATAATTTGATTACTCTTATAAGGCTATTTTATTTACAAGCTTAAATTAATTATAGATTTTATTAAACTTTTTATTTTAAAATAATTAATTTATACTTAAAATTAAACTTATATCAAATTAATAAACTAAGTTTAAACAAAATTTGTTATGCAAGTTTGAAACAGAAACCTAAAAGACATAAAAGACCTTGGTCGTGTGTGTTTTAAAAGGCCTGGACCTGGAGTAGTAATTTAACCTTGTGAAAGTCGCTGCCTTTCTTTCTGGGAAGTTAACCCGAAAGCACTCTGCGTTACGCGGAAAACCCTAAAACCCCACGATCATGGATCTTTCGTCTGTCTCTATCGAAACCCTAACTTGCCCCATTTTCGTGTAGCTTTTGCCCCTATTATATCTCTCTGGCTCTCGAGCTCCTTTTCATCATCTCCTTCCGGGTTAATCCGTCGTTGCTTTCTCCATATTCATCCTTCGTTTCTTTTGCAATCTCAAGGTAATTTTTCTCGATTGTAATTACTCTCTCATGCACTGTGCAATTCGTAATGTTCCTTGGATTCCTTGAAATTGGATGTGAGCATTTTGAATGTTTTTATTTTTTCTGTTTTCTTAATATTTAAAGAGTACTGGGTTCGGGAGAGGAGTTGTAGACTTGTTAAAGTTTTCTCTGCTGCCCTTGGGAAAAAAATTAGAACTCAAGAATATCTGTCGTATGGATGAAGAATTTAGGGTGCTGTTGTGATCTTGATGTAGTACTTCCAGATCATGATTTTGATCTAGCTATCTCCTTATGAGTTTACTTGAAAAATATATGAGGTGGTCTTCACGCATGTGTACTTAGAGGCGGACGGTTTTTTCTTTACGTTGAATTTATTTCCGTCGGAATTTTAGTCTGAAGAAAACATAAGCGCGAAAAATGTTGCGGTTTGGAATAAATTTTAGGAGCAGGGTTTTTTAAAGGGCTGAGTTTATGGTTATGATGCAGGGCAGTTATGGCAGTAGGATTATTCGTTATATATATTTTTCTAAGACACAAAGATGCCTCCTGAGTTATATGTTCTCCAGATTCGTGGAATGAGGTGGTTGTAAATAAGATTAAGACCTCATTAAAGAAGACAATCATTGAAATATTTTGTTAATTTTAACTGTGTTACTGAACAGTTAAAGATTTTGAAGGGATTTTAGTCGAAGTCTGCCAGGTTGTGGATATGAAATCCTAGGCTGTTTGTGCTGGGTTGGGGGGTTTGCAGAATGTTAAGCTTAGGCTTGGGGGCTTGGTCCAGGCTTGGGTGTTGACTGTTAGGATTACAGATTAGGCCAAGTGACTGCTTAAGGTTGAACATGTACGGTATGATCAACATTTCCATCATTTTATTCCTTTGTTTTCCTTTGTCAAAATGTTGGATAGCTCTTGTTCATACCCTTCTTTATTATCTACATGCTACTCTTTCTGTTCTTTTGGATCTGCCATATGTGCTTATTCTTTCTAATGATCTGATTGTGCAGATATTGATTTCTTTCTTCTGTATGATTTTGCAGACCAACATTTATAAAATTTTGCAGATTTTAGCTCTTTTACATTGCAAGTGCAATGGCCACCTCCTTGGATATGTCACTTGATGATAGGATAAAGAGCAGGAGTAATAGAGATAGAGGTAGAGGACGTGGCAGAGCCCGCCGTGGCCGTGGACCAGTTGGACCTCTTAGTGGCGGAAGAATATCTGGTGCTGCTCGTAGAGGTCCTCTTACAGTCAATGCTCGGCCATCATCTTATGCCATTGCCAAGGCAAGCTCAAAAAATGTGGATGCTTATACATGTGCTTTGGAATCTGATACTTTATAAAATTCCCAAATATGAAAGGATACCTTATTCAGCACTATAGAAACTCCAAAACAAGAGGAATTTTTACGTTAGTGTTTGTTCAACGGAAGCTCAGTTATGACTCGATCATTTTGCATTCTCGATGCCTTTGTCATAGTTCCATGTGCAATTAATATGCACCTAAGAGTTGTTTGCTTTTATTTTTGGGGGCTTTGCTACAGATATCTGATGTATGCAGGAGTTCTTTGGTGATTCCTTGCATATTATGTGAAGGAGCTTTGGTAGGTGAATTGAAAATGGAGCTCTTACCAGTAGCACCTAAGAGTTGTTTCCTTTTGTTTTTGGGGCTTTGCTACAGATCTCTGATGTATGCAGGAGTTCTTTGGTGATTCCTAGCATATTATGTGAAGGAGCTTTGTTAGGTGAATTGAAAAAGGAGCTCTTACAAGTAGCACCTGAGAGTTGTTTCCTTTTGTTTTTGGGGCTCTGCTACTGATCTCTGATGTATGCAGGAGTTCTTTGGAAAAAACCTAGCATATCATGTGAAGGAGCTTCATTAGGTGAATTGAAAGCTCTTGCAAGTAGCACAAATTTCATATAGCTATAAGTGGGGTTAAGTTCTGTAAACCATGTTAATCCATTTGCTTTAGATGAGATGACTTATAATAGTTGATGACTGGGGTGTGGACTGGCATTTCATTGGATCCTCTTGCTGTGTTGGGTTCCTCAGTGCAAGATTTGCGTTTACTTCTCTAGGCCATGGTAATTTGCAATGGAGCCTCCCTCGCTTAACTTCAGAACTGGAGCTCATTTTTAGCATAGCACTGGTTTATATGCAGTGGGTTGAATTCTTCATCCTGTTTACCGTCCTTTACTTAAAATATTGATATTTGAGTATGGATTTTTTTGAATATATTACTTTGGCCAGATCTACTTCATTAACAGCATCTATTCTTTTTTGCGGGGATTTCCCTGATCACTTGACTGATCTTGAAGATTGGTGAATATCTCTTCTTATCTGGTCATAATCTGATGTGTTCTTTTGCCGCTCTGGATCCTGTGGTCAGTCTATGCGGAGAACAAGGCCTTTTCCATGGCAGCATGATTTGTTTGAAGATAGCCTAAGAGCTGCTGGGATACAAGGAGTAGAAGTTGGCACAAAGTTGTATGTTTCCAACTTAGACCGTGGAGTCACCAATGAAGATATAAGGGTACAAATCATGTCATATGCTTCACAGCTTATCATTGTTCCTTGATAGCTTCCCTTGAAAGTTCTCTTGAAACATAATTTGCAACTCAGGAACTTTTTGCTGAGATTGGAGATTTGAAGCGCTATGCAGTTCATTATGACAAAAATGGACACCCAAGTGTAAGTTTTGGATTTCTAACTAATTAGAGGGTTTACTTTGTTTTAGAAGCATCTGTATGATAGTTGAAGGCTATTAAGTTTCTTTCTTATTATTATAATATATAATAGTATGGGATGGACATATTTTTTTCACATATGCCATGGAACCATGTCAGTAATCTATGGGGAAGAGTGTAACACTTTTTAATGATTATCTTTTTTGTTTTCTTCTATGCTTTCTTTTATTGGGGAGGATGTTGCCTACCATACTCATCATTGTATGAAGTTTCTTGGATCTGAAAGAAATGGAGGGTTGCTAAGACCATGTTTGAGGACAGTGCAAGCAAGAAAAAAAAAAAAAAGCTTTTTTTCATGGATGAAATTTTTGATATTTCTGTTAAGAATGTTAGTGAAGACAGCGAGATGGCTCTATGTTTAGCTGTCATGTTGAATGTGTCTTGTTATTTATGTGAATGTTAAATTTCAATTTGGTCATCTTATACCTTTTTCTGGGTTACAGGGTTCAGCTGAAGTTGTCTATACCAGACGAAGTGATGCATTTGCAGCTCTTAAACGATACAATAATGTACGTCTGGATGGAAAGCCTATGAAGATTGAGATTGTTGGTGCCAATGCAGCATCGCCTATAACTGCTCGGGTGAATATTACTGGGATGAATGGGCGGAGGAAGAGGACTGTTGTAATGACGTATGTTTTGTAAAAATTTAAGTATAGAGGCTTTCCTGTTTACATATGACTGTGTCTGTCTGTGTGCATGTGTTGTGTATCTATTCTATGCTTCTATTGTATTTCCTTGCAAGAAAAATGTCAAAACCATGTGGTCAAAATGTGGCACATGGGTCTGTTCAAACTTCTTCATCTCTTACCTTTTTTTAGAGAGAATAAATTTTGGATTATGCACTGATGTTGGCACTTTTGCAGGCCTCGAGGGAATCGAACCGGTGTCCCTACTGGACTTAATCGCGGTGTTGGGTAAGATGTTTAGATTTGTCACTGTGTAACATTGTGATTCATATTTGTTGGAAATGCTTACAAAATGAATTACTTGTTTCTCTAGGGCTATATATCATTGTAGTATGGCGAATTTGATATCTCTGCTTAAGGACCTCTACTATAAACGTGTCTTTGGAGCCTGAGCGGGAGAGATGGGATTTTATGGGCTGTTGATTGTTTCATATGATTATGATATAACAAGAAGGATCATAGGCTATGTTGTTTTTGATAACATGAGACATGGCATGAAAAATGATCTATAGAAAATTTTTTATTATTCATAATGTATTCAAAGATACAGGTTATACACGAGTTGGGCACAGCTGAATGTAGGCTGCTCTGAATTTAGAAATTTCTATTTGGCTTGGCTGGTATAAGGATGAGCCTATGACTGCTTTAGAAATTAGAACATGGATTTTCCCTGATATGGGGATGAGGCCATAATTTTAGGGATAACCTCAATTATTTTTTAAAGCATAGGGATGAATTGTAAGCTATATTTTTTGATGATTTGAGATATATACATATGAACTACGGTGGTTAATTATACCCCTAAGATTATTCACTGCAATAAGACTAATTACTAAATAAACTAAACTAGCTTTGCTGCTGCATTGAGTTGGTGTCTAACCCTGGCAGATACAGGTAACCAAGCTTTTGTCTGTAGATTTCTGGGTCTTCCTTAATATGTTGTGTTGAATGGGTGGGGGAAGGATGCTTTGGTTAGGGTAGGCCTTTTATCAGCATTTTATGCCGAGTATTAAAGACTCAATGTATGATCAGGTCTAAATTATGGTTAACTTTCTGAAGGTCTTGAAGTTATAGTAATTTGTGCATAAAAGAATTTGACGATTTTGATCTTCATGCTATTCTATTATACATGCTAATAATGCCCGACCTTATTTATCTGTTGTCTATTTTGTATATGGTGTGGCAAGATGTTGGCATGACTTTTACTCTTGCTTTCTCCACTAGTCAAATTACAAATATATGCCATTTGGAGATTTTAACATTTTATTTTTTTGTAGTTGGGGACGTCGTGGTGGTGCAAGGATTGGTGGTAGTAGTGGGCGTGGGCGAGGCCGTGGACACCCTAGGGGACAAGGTCAAGGCCGAGGTCGAGGCCGTGGAAGGAAGGGCACAGTTGAGAAGTCAGCCGACGAGCTTGACAAGGAACTGGAGACCTATCATGCTGAGGCCATGAACATATCATGATCTCAGATGGAGCTGCGCAATTCTAATATTAGCCAACAGTAGCCTGTTGGGACTTGTATAAAGTTGCTTGTTTTGGTGGTTGATCTTTTACTGAACTTCGCTTGGAAATATGCGTTCTAGTTTGATCATGCATAACAATCTTGTTAGTGGCTGAATGATTAACTTCATGTGTTTTGGAATTATTTATCAGATTAGTTTGAGTTCAATTTTGTGTTAATTGGTGTAATTGCAGTTGTCTTTGCTTTAAGGGATTTGGATCTCCTAGGATTGGGATCCGATTAAGGTGTTTAGTAAGGGAGGTAGAGACAAATCAAGAGATAGTGAGAGTTAATAAAAAGAAAAAAAAAAAAAGAGATATATATATTAGATTTAAATGTATAATAGAAAGAGAAAATTAGTAAATTCAGGAATAAAAAATTTAGGGATTCAAATTTTTTAAAGAGTACAGAGTCAGCTTTCAGCTGCCCTAATCTTGATAGTGTTGCTGGAGAAGCATATCAATAGCAGAGAGGGTTCATCTTTACTCTTTAAAATTTGTTGTTAAACTACCTAGTTGAATTTTAAATGGGATTTAACAATTGGTGGTGATGGTTGAAAAATTTACTATTTTACTATGACTGCTCAATATCTGTTACTTCTCAGATGTGACGATACTGTTTACTTTAATTATGTTTTATCGTCGTGGTTGCCACTGACTTTCATGGCTTCTACATTTCATAAACTGCTATTAAATTCACTTTTTCCCTAATTATCATAGGGAATTAGACTCTTAAAATATAATTGAGTTTTTTAGATTTATTCAGTTAATAATTTAATTTGTTACACTCAATAAATATTATAATATAAAAATTAAATAAAAATAAAATTATGAAAACAATGAAGCACAAAAGAGATGGAGAAGGAAAGATTTTGATTAATGAGTCTTAAATCCTAGTGAAAGGGATATTTGTTGTAGAATTAATTCAGTATAACGCATTACTTACTGAATGAACTCACAGCTGCTTCAACTGAAAGCAACAAACGCGTCTTGTTGAGATTAATAACTCTGCCAAGGTAGATTCAAAGAAGTTTTGAATTCAATTATTTTCATGAAAATTGTTGGTGATTCAGTTTAAATAAGCAACTTAGCACTGGATTGGTTTTGGAAAGAGTAGTAATTTGATTCACAATAATATTAGTTATACGCTAAATCTCTATTAAGATCTGCACAACATAGTTATCATATGAATTAACTATATTACAATAATAAAAATCAATTCGTTTATTCTCTATTTATATTCAAGTGGGACATAGATTCTGTGCAAATTAAATGATGAACATGAATTTCTGTCCACTTTAAGTGTGGGTGTAATGGCCCTCAAATGTATCTCTATTTTTATTTTGTGCCAATCTTATACAAAGATATAACTTATAACAAGTATTTTCAATAAATTGCTAGACACCTCTTATATCTTCAAGCAAAATAACAAAGGGACAAGGTGATGGTGCTGTGAGCCTTGGCATTCAGAGATGTAACATGGATAAATAATTCTAATGAGAGGGGGATTGAGGACGAGACAACACTAGCTTAATTTTTTTTTTGGTTATAATAGGGTGGTTCAAAAATTTAATTTTGGATAAAAGTGTATGGCGTTATTTGATCTATGTAGTCGACCCCATCTAATAAAAAAAGACTTGATTTATTGTTATTGTATAATAGGGTGGTTCGAACCTTTGGGGGAGAGGATGGAAATGAAGTATGGGTTGAACTGCTTATGCCAATCACATTGGACACTAACTTAAATTTTTTAATGACAATTATTATCATAGTTGTTATTTTTTAGAATTTATAGTTATGATTAGACCGAAAAAATATTTTTAAGATAAAATTATTGAAGACAGTGATAGATAGATTAGAGAACTCATTGGTATGTTTGCCCCTTAAAAATTCATGAATAATATATTTATAATTTTTTATTTTTATAAATTAAATTTATAAAATATATCAAAATATAATGTTTATAAAATTTAATATCTTACTTTTTGTAACAATAACATTTTCGTTTCACTTAAGTTTTATATTTTCAATATTTTTGACAAAGCTTTATATATTCAAACTGAGGTGTTTGTTAGATAGAATATGCTTTAGAAAAACAGTAACACCTACTAAGTGGGATGTGATTAGATATTTATAAATTTAAATCTGAATGTTAGATTTATTAAATTGATAATTTAGATTATAAAATTTAATAAATTTAATAATTTAATTTTTTAATAATTATTAATAAAAATTAATTTATAAAAATGATAAAATTGTTTATTTTATAATGGGTGTACGTCTGATTAGTACATGCTATTGGATTAAAAAAAAATTAAATTCAATTAACTAAACAGCTTTACTTAAATAATATAAATTATTATAAATATATTATATGATTTTTGCTCCTAGATACCATTTATTTGGATTTCATAAACTCCTTTAAGTCCTTAAGCAGATTTTATCCTTTAAGTGGCAACTGGCTAGAGTACTTTACATATTTAAAAAATGTGTTCTTAGTGTGTGCTTGGACATGATTTTATTTATTATTAAATAAAAAATATTATATAAATTAATAAAAATAATTTAAATAGTTTAATTATTAAAATATAAATAATATAAAAATATTGACACCAAAACATTAAATATATTACTATCAATTATGGAAGTAATTTACTAATAATTTAATATCTTTATTTTATTTGATCATTCCAACTTTCTCATAATAAACAAATAATTCTTGCTTAAACAAAATAATAAAATCTAAAATTAAAGAAAAAACATAAAAAAATTAATTGTTATTTCATATTAATCATATAACTCTTGTAACAGTAGCGTAAATTAGTTTCATATATCTTTGTGATGCATGCTTTTTTTGGGTACCTTTTTTCAAGCATAAATTAATTTTGAAATATCTTTTTAATATTTTGCTAAAACCATAATATTGATTTTGAATTTTTTTTAAATATGATTAATTTATTGAGTTCAAAAAAAGAAAAATAACTTCAACAATTAATTATAATAAAAAAATTTATAATAAAAAACTAATTACAATAACAAAAACTAATATTAATAGAACTTAAAAACTACAACAAAAAATAAGATTTTATTTGTGTTAAAAGAATAAATAACAAGTGTGAAACTCAAAATACTTAAAAATGATAAAATAGTCTACATATCATTTCTGACTTCTACATTTTTACATATACTATAATATGGATAGAGGTTTGTCTAAGAAAAAAAAATCACAATTATCTTAAAATAACAATTTATTAATCTAATACTTTTTGAAATTCAATGTATAATACACAGCTAGTTCAACTCCACACAAATAAATTCTTATAATAACATGAAAATGCTTCCCATTTCTAAAATAAAAAATAACACTACCGAAACAAGAGATAAGCATGATTGGGATATCCAACCAATGTACATGATGGGTATAACACTACTTTTTGAAATTCAATGTACACCTGGGGTTGCGTGTACCTAACAATTCTTTTACATGATAAATGTACAAAAATTCACCAAAAAGTAAGAGATAAGCATGATTGGGATATCTAACCAATAGAAAAAAAAATATATTATTTTGAGATATTTGTATCCCCACGTAGATCTTCAGACTGATTCTTCCACAGGTGTTGTTCAACAACTTCATTCCAGTTTAGCCTTCCACCACTCGATTCTTCTGTCTCACCCTTGGAAGGCTCTTCTTCCTTGTTTTCAGGTGGTTCGCTCTCCGCAGTTTCCACTGCGTGGGGGACATTTAAGCTAACTGCTCTTTCCAAAGCATCTTTGTGTTCTTTTTCAATTGTCTGCAACCGCTCAATCTTTTGTACAGTTGGGGGAGTAGTCACAGTCTCAGGGGTACTATCTTTCATTGTCTACAAAGAAATAGCATATAAACATATAAAGGTCTCACAGAACATAAGAAATAAAGTATTAAAACAGAGGTATTAGAAATACATATGCTTTTAGAATGAAAGAAACAAATCACTCCTTATTCTTATTGATGTACAAAGCCTTACAGCAACAAATAAAGTATTAGTTTAACTATGGCTCAGATTTTTAGAAAGCAAGCGCAAGGTAGAAAAAAATGGCCCAATAAGTATATTTGTACCTTGCAATGCAGATTTATATGGCAGAAGGTGACTCCTTTTATAAACATGGCTGGAGAATGTGTCTTTTGTGGCATATAATATAATCAAAAGAAACAGATCCGACAGTAAAAGAAGGAAAAAGGATGCATTCTCATCCGTTTCTGTCCAAACCGATCTCAAGATTCCATCTCCGAACTTAGGAAATTTCTAAGTGTCAGAACTTCTAACTGTGTATTGAGTAATTCATAGATTGATCGATCTGACTCAATTTCAATAAGATAGCGAGTGACATGAAAATTAAGCACAGTGAGTGAAAGAAAAAGTTCTAAAATTAGAGTCACAAGCACCTAACAACTTTATAATAGTCATTACTTAAATAACTCAAAGATGCTCTCACCATAATATAAATGTTTGATTCCCTCACCCCAATATATGAAAAGATGAAAAAAATATGGGCAATTATATCAACCAGAAAAGGAAGGTATTGAAAATTCTATTAAAAAAAAAAAACTTCGTATTTCATGTCCAACTCTGCCTCAAATATTTTAAAACGTTGCAATATTTGCTCTGAACCAACACAAAATTATAAAATTGTGGTTTTTCTCCCAGATGAGAACACAGCATCTTCTATTTTAGGAGTTTTGGTTGCTAAACAATGTTTAAGGCATGCAGCTGACAGTAAATAGATTCCAAAAACTAATTCCCCTTACTTGTAAAGCCTTCTCTGCCTCCCTTTCAATCCATATAATCGCATGATCTGATGTTGTATTGCAAGACAAGACGATATGCTCAAATCTCCCATCAACAGGAATAGCAGTCCTGACTTCGGGAGGAAACCTTCCACATCTGTGTTCCCCAAGCAACAAGGAACCATTATAGGGGCACAATACATTATTAATAGCAATAGATTAGGACATGATTAAGCAATGCATTATGCATATACATTAGACTAAGGAAAACAAAACTTATAGAACTTGTATCTTTTATGCTAGACCAACAAAAGTACAAAATTTTTCCTTCATGCAAGTCATGGAAGATGCTAAAATTGATAAATTATGAAAATACTCCCAATAAAATTGGGCAACAAAGAATAACAGTGGGAGCAACATCAGAACTAACAGAGTAAAGCTCTGACATATTTGAAGTGTCTATTCCTATGCAGTTGTAAGAGTTAGAACCCCAAACAAACATAATAACTTCCATCCCTCCTGAAGAAGACTAGATATGCTGAAGAAGCAGCAGCAAGGCGGGTAACACCGTAACAGTTTGGGTAGAGGTCTAAGGTCTCATCCCAAAGTACCCAAAAGAAAAGGACTGAATGGAGAACAAGGATTACAAGGAAACTTTTCTTGTTACCCAGCAAAATTAAGAAACAACAGTTTTTCTAAACTAAGACATGTTACACATTGTAAACTATTTCCTTAGTCATATGAAGGTGAAAAAGAAAAAAAAAATGATGACAATTAGATGATTTCAAGAGTCGCCACTCAATCAACCATGTGAAACAAGTAACTATAGCGCAATGGAGTTGAATATTTCAGCAAAAGAACTAAATTTACATTATTTGCTTATGAATATACCGGGCTTTACTATCAACACTATATATGTGTTTATACCTGCAAAATTTTCTCTCCGCAATATGGTACATTCGTCCTGGTGCATAAAGCCTTCTTGGATCTCCAAGCTTTCTACCCTCTGGAATGAAGGTATCCCTCAGGCAAACCACGAATAATAGGCAAGGCAAGCTGTTTAAATCATCAAGGCCTGGTTTAAGAGACCATACTAATAATTTATTCCACTCAATCAACATAAAAAGTAAAGAACAAACTACAGGTACGGAAAACTTGATGCCATCATAGCCATATTACAGAAAGGAGAGTACTAACCAGAAGATTGATTTGAATATATCTTCCAATGGAGTAGGCGTTCTTGGTAAGAAATCATCCTGCTTAAGGAAAGATAATTTAAACCAGTTTCATCAGTGTGGTTGAATGAAGTGATCTTCTAATGAACCCACTTGAGATTAGTAACAATCAGCAGGCTGATAGAGAGAGGAAAAAGGAACAATTTAAATAAGTTCATTCACATTCCTTCACAAAAATAAGGGACGAAGAAATGAAACAAATATTCCAAGAGAAAAACAGAGGAAATGACAAAGACACTCCAGTCAGACCGATCATACAATCTCAGAGCTCAGAAAGCTTCAGAATCAATCACATGTCCAAAAGAAAGAGAACAGGGGAAAAAAAAAGATAACATAAAAGAAATTATCTTCTAGACTTCTACTAAACAACACAATGGCAACAGGTACTCAACGTTAAGTTAGCGAGTCAATAGAAAAAACATCTAAATAATTTCGGCAATGTTATAAACAGTCAAAAGATAAAAAGTAATCACCTGCAACACTATAGAATGTATGATATCCGCATACTTTACCGCCAAATTGAGCGACATACACCTTGCAGGCGCTATGGCGTAACACCGAATTTTATCTCTAGGTATCCCTCCCAATCGGTCCCTATGGTTCGCCACAATTATCGTCAACAAGGAAACCACACCAGAACCCAAAGAATGCCCAACAAAAACCATCTTATAATCCGAGCCATTCTCAATCCACAAACGTTTCAGATTCTCGGATTCTTCGTTGAGCAGCCAAATGGCAGATTTCAACAGACCGTGATGAACATATCCACCATCGAACATCTGCATACCCAAGCGGTTGTCCAAAAGAAGCTTGTAATCACTTTCTTTAACAAGATTGAGTCCACGAATGGCAAGCACAATCTCACGGTGGTCGTGATCAGTGTAAATGATATACGGCGGCGCGTGGCCTTGCGTCTGCTCATAGGTGACTCGCTTGACGATCCAGTCGGGGTTGAGACGGTAGCCCCCGGCGGGTTCGTAATTTGGTTTGCGGAGATCGGGTTCGTAGACGGCGAGTATCAAGCGGCAGACGCGAGGCACGGGTTCGAATTCGTCAACGGTGGCGGAAGGCCAGGTGGCGCTATCGTAAGAACCAATATAGGTGCAACGCTTCCACAACCAGCGAGCGCAACCCAGTACCAAAACGCACTCGACCCCGCACGCAACGGACATTTTCAGTAGAAATCTAGCTTGCGGGTGGTTAACAACGACAAAAATGAGAAAATTTGGCTTCTTCGATGGAAATGGAAACTGCGTTTGCTTGAAACGTGCTGCGTCTCCGTGTGGAAGTGTCGTCGTGTATTTGGTAGTGAAGCTTGACGCTTTAAAGCATAGGATGCGCACCTTTAAATGGAAGATTCGCGTGACAAGCTTCGTGCTGGAGAAGAAGGCGACGGAGAGTTGCTTGGCTGCTGATGGAGAGAAGGATTTGCTGGCCTTACAGACACCGGGACTATTAAGACATGGGGCCATGTGACTGTTTGCGATGCTTTTTGCTTTTTTGCTTTTTTTTTTTTTTTTTAAATCTCATCTACGACGAAAATGGGTTTACGTTGCCCAGCTGTTTCGAGTCTTTCAAGATTCTAGTCTTAACCACGTAGTATTGTTATCTGCAAACATGAATTTTATATATTTTATATTTATGTTTTTAAATTTTTTAACCATGCAGCGAATATATTCATTGACGACGTACATTCATACTTTCCTAACCATATGACCTTCATTTAATTTTTCTTGTTTTTCTAATTAGTTAAAAAAATTTTAATGTAAATATTTTCTAATTTGTTAATGTAATTTATAGATGTCTGGGATGTATTTATGCATAGCGGAGTCCAGAATTGCATCAGGAGACGAGATTAAATGTAATAAGATAATAAAATTAAAATATTTTAAGGTTAGATAAAATTAAAAAAAATTTATATCAAATTAAAAAATTTATTTAAAATTTTTCTAAGATATATGTCAAATTTAAAGGAAAAAATTAGAAAGATTCATATGGAAAATTTTAAAAATTTTATTTGTCACAAATATAAGTTTTAAAAATTCAAGTGAGGCCAGGCCCCTACTCCCTAAATTCGCTTAGAACAAGTACTGTTATTATAATTATTATATAATTTCTCACATATAAATAATAACTTTATTATTATAAAAATAATACGAGAAAATATGGAAAGAGGGTATGCTCACCTGTATACAACTACCGTTATTTCTTAGAATGGCGCCATTCTTACGGACTGGGCTGCAAGGCAATCCGTCGGAGGAGGGAATGGTATTTTTTTTTTTTTTTAAATTTTAAATTTTAAATTTTAATATTTCTTATTTTATATAAATATTTTAAGTGGTAGGTTGTATTTTTATATTTATTTTTTACTTAAATTACTTTTAATTTTTAAAATTTAAAATTAAAAATGTCTTGGAGAGGAGAATTATTGATCCGCCCATTTAAGTAAGATTTTGACTGTTATTACAGGCCAACAACTCTATGGGATTAGAAGCCATATCACTTAATTTTGTTAATTATTGTGTGTTAGGGATATTCTAATGTTTTTGTTGTACCTTCCAGCCATAAATTTGTTAGGAGATATTATTTTCATTAAATTATGTATATAAATATTCTATAAAATTACTTATAATTGATGAAATTTTATTAAATTTTATAATTTAAATTATAAAATCTAATTAATATAAATTTTTTAAAATAAAACTTTTATAAATTTGAGAACGTGGAATGCCAAAATTGAGTCTAGGTTTGAATTTTTCTTTTATTTACATTGGATTCTTAATTTGAAGACAAATGCAAATTTGATGCCAAATCTTCTTAATGTATCTTTCACAAAGTTGGGGATGGAGCCCACTAGATGCCAATAAAACCATTATAAACAAAACAGGTTATCCCATCTTCATCCTAACAAACATGTCATCTGGCCTTTTTTTTTTTTCTTATTTCTTTTTCATCTGACAAAGGACTGCATTATTTTTATTTTTATATGAATTTTACTAAAAAATCCAATATTGAGATTACTTCTTTTTTTTTTTTTTCAAGATCTTTCCTCTTTCTTTTTATATTTGATTATACTACTTTTCCATGATCCAATGAGCCTGCATTCTCAAAAGATGTAAGAAGCAGTCAAGAAAATAAAATAAGAAATTGAAGTAGCAGCATTCCAAAAGCCACCTAGCTTGAACTACAGACTGGAATCTGCAGATGTAGAAGCCCTCTACGTCTCATCAAAGAGAGCTTCTAGACAGGTTGGAATGATCAAAACTGTTGCCTTAGCTTTTTTATATTTGGGACAAAAGAATTTCTATATCTCATAGTTTGTATAGAATATAAATAACAATCTATTTATTTACCAAATGCAGTATTCAAAAGCCGTGTCCACCTGTCCGCGGTGGAAGAGATGAATTGCAGAGACTGGTATTCTAATTGGCCATTAAGAAATGCTAGTTAATTGAAAAGTATCCCTCCCCGTCACAGTGGCAGGACGTAGAATTAAGCAAGCTCCTTAACGCGTAGCTTCGGAAAAGTAGATGTCAAAATATACAACAACATAAAACATGACAAGCAAAGAGCAGTATGGGTCAAATTTCAACCTATTTTGTGGCCCATTTAGATATTTCCAGAAAAACACATCTCCCCCATTTGAGTTACAGAAAAGATGTTTTGAAATTCTAAACATATGAAGTGTTTGATATATAAAAATTATTCTTAAACTTATATTTAATCGTTTAAATTGAATGACTGATTCAGATATATTATCAAAGTTTTTGAAATAAGTAGTCAAAGCTTTAATTCTAATTATTTTCATTGGAAAAAAAATAAATTTAAATTTTGACACAATTTATAAGTGTATATTTGATAGATTTATGTGAATGGTTAAAATTATTTTAAATGAATATATAACAAAATTTAATTTATAAAAATAACAAGATTAATCTATGCTGACATGGCCTCTTCAACTAAAATGTTTAAGTTCTTTTCTCACAAGGATCGGCTTGCTTTCTTGAAACATCTTAACAAGTGGAAGAAAATCAACTCCCTAAGAAATTATAATCCTTGAGACTTTCCCAGGCATATTATCTTTTTAAAACCCAATTTACCAAACTAAATACCTTTACTAATTCTATATAGCCCTACAAATTTGTGAGGCAAAGCCTAATTATATGCAATATAGCTTTACTTCTAACTCACTATATTGAACAATAGAGTCCAATTTCATATTAGTATCCCGGGGCTGAGTTGCCTTGTTCAGGTGGCTTTGCTTGCGTTCTAATTTCAGAGGCAGAGCTAGCAAAAGGAATCACTTGTGAGACAGCAAGTAAATGCATCAAGAATTATGCTCACATGACATCTCGTAGTGAAAAAACTAGCAAAACTGACATTGCGGACTCAAATGAAGTCGGCCAACCCCATGGGTATAGATTTCAACCACCAAACGGATTTTTGCTTCAACAAAATGTGAAAAAGAAACTTATTTAGTCTCACTCTTCAATTATCTCTGAATATGAAATTGATCACTTAAGAAGTGTCTGTTCGGAGGACTGCGCATGAAGAACAACAGTGCTGCAGAACCGCACTTGTACATAGTCCTTGTTAACTAATTTGCACATTTTCAGCCGAGTGCTGTTACACTTACGCCATTTTTACCTACGTTTCCTACGCAAATCATTATTTTTTTTAAAAGTCTGCATAATAAACAGTAAAGTCACTGTTTTAAACAGTAACTTTTACTGTTTATTATGCAGATTTTCAAAAAAAATAATAATTTACGTAGAAAACGTATAAAAAACCTGCGTAGAAGTATCATTATCCTTTTTAGCCAGTAGAAGCAATCAAGGCCGAAATAGGTGAGGATGCCGCCAATAAACTTCACAATGAGGTCATGTACTTCATTGAGAATCGACAAATTATTATCCATAGAAAGTAGGGGGAGCGTTCACTTTGTATAGACTACATACAAAATTTACAAAACTGTATGCAAAATGCATTCGTATATATACTGCATTTTCCAAACCAATCCCAATGAAATACCCTCATAATGAGTTTGTAGATGGAGTACAAAAAATAACGTTTAAGTATATTTTTGTTTCCTTTGCAGGCAGCAATGACTGATCAATTTCTTGCAGCCCTTTTTGGCAGATGGCCAGAAGTACACTCGTAATGAGTTTGTTGAAAATCAACGAGAGCAATGTAAACCGCCCATGAGGAGACTGCACAATGCACACACTCGCTATTTATATTTTATAAAATAGTGTAATCTTTTATACAAGACAATATCGTTTTATCTGTAAAAAATAATGCAGAGTACAATCCAATTTAAATTTTCATGTATTTGATCCACCGCCCTCGTATGAGGCTATTCTTGAATATCAAAAGCATTCTGCAAATTAATGCCTTATCCTGATGAGTTACGGACCAAATTAATCTGATTATATCAGAAACTGTATCAGCAGGGTGCACAAACAAAGGTGCTTCATAGACTTGAACCACTGGTCTGCATTCCTTCTCAGGGTGAAATCCAGAAAAGATAAATGCTTAAAGCGAGTCCACGAATGGATCCTGGAAACTGGAATTCAACTCCAGAGTGCAGAAGCTAATACACAACCTAAACCATCAACTTCCTAATGCAAAACTGATATTTGCAGTCACCTACCAATTAGTCCTGGATTTGATCAATAATCCTACTACATAAAGTGGTTCAGTCCTTCCATTTTAATTATTTATTCTTTCCCCCCTTAAATTTGCAACACAACTCAACACTAAAGAGCTAACATCATATATGTTATAATCTCTTATTCGTAAAAAAAAGTTATTTTCCTTCAAATCTCTAAACTATATGAAAAAAGAAAGTATCGACATAAGGATTATACGCAATAATTTTGTCTGTCCACTACAGGGTTCAGGGTTTCCACTTTCCAATTCGTCATTTTGCAATGTAGACACAACTATCTAAGGTTTATGCTTGCCAAACTCAAACTCACAGCAAATGCTGTGCTTGCAGAAAAATTCTTCTCTAGTCTATTCTCATCAGCTGCTTCAGCAGCACCATGGCCTTCAAACTAAGCTTCCTTGCCTACAATCAGAACTGTCAACACTACCAAGAAACATAAAAAGGATTATAGACACAGAATTTTGTTGATCAGATCAGAGTGGTGACCATATAACGCAATTAGTAACCTTCAACTAAGTTTTGAATGTAACAATCATGTCACTTATATCACATGATAATATTAATTACATATATAAATATTGACAAAATTGCTTCGCCTATTGACCATGCAATGCTTTTATTACCTCAGCGCCAATTCCACTAGCTCAAACCAATAATTAAATTCAGGTGATCTTAGCCAAGTTAAGGCTAATCACTATAAGATAAATAGAGGCTATGCTAAATATGAAAAAAAGAATGAAATTTAAAGAAAATCATTTTTATATTTAAAAGTAAATAATACAGTTGTGGTGAATTGCTCTCAGTTGAAAGGCCAAGGTTTTCCACAGGAGAAAACATAAGATAGGTAGCCCCTCATTTAAGGAGACCCACTTCAAGTGCTAGACAAAGCCTTCTCCCTCTGTCTAAAAGAAGAGGAAAATCGACCCTCCTCTATTAGAAAAAGAAGTCATTAGGCAAAACCAAGCACAGAAAGCTTATTTCTGACTTAAATGGAAGAGGCTTAAACCCCATCCAGTCTCTCTTCGGTGTGGTTAAAGCAAAACAATCATCATCGAGCAGCCTATATATACACATCCGCATAGATTAAAGCAATGAGAACACAACTAATAGTTCAAAAAAATTATTGCCAAGAGACAATGCCTGCAACTCAGAATTCATAAAATGTTCAGAACCTCGCAATGGATCTTTGGTTATAGAAGAAAAACATAGAACCCAGAAGAGTAAAAGGCAAATAACCATGAGAAAACTGTGGAACCTACGAGAAATAGCAAGAATCCATTAGTGATGGGACTCTTCTAGTCCAGAGGTACCTGTTGATATTGCATCTTTTCGTATTCCCTATGCTATGCTTAGAGAAACATAGAGAATCATAGTGGATGCATTCTTGGTGAAACAGAGATAATCAGAAATTTGATAAAAAAAAAGAAAAGAAAAATAACAGCTTTGATTTTAAGAGGAATTGAGGGTAGCACTGCGCTTAGATCCGACACAAATCACAGAAAAGGAGATGGAGGCCTTCGCGCTGAGATGAAGATGAATGTCGAGGATTTGCGGTTAATTTATACGGTGGAAAGGCTAGGGTTTTGTGAAGCAAAAACGGCGTTGTAGTTGGATGGAGAAGTAAGTAAACGACAGTTTTCGATGGCTTAAAATTGCACATTTTTTTTTTTCGATTATCTCTATCCATATTTTAAAAAATTAAAAATAAAACAAATTATTCGTTGATTTATCCTAATGTTTAGCTACGGATCTCTTAATGTTAAGGCAGGAAAATGTAAATGAGAGAGTGAGAAAAAATTTAATAAAAAATTTATATATTAAATTATAAAAAGATGAAAAAATTATTAAGATTAAAAAATCAAATACATTCTACCTCATACTTTCACCATTTAAATTAATATATTATTTTTAACATATAGATTTAACACAAGCTAAACTCCTGCGTGAAAGAACTTCTTCAGTAGTATAGGTCTCATGAGCACTTGCAATATAAAACAAATTAAGGAAAAATTGAAAAAATTCAGTAAATGGTAATAAATTATAGATTAGGTTACTTAAATTTTAAAATTTGGGTGAAAATTACAATCAAAGAAACAATTAAGGTGAGAAAGTGTAATTGACTCTTCTTTTCAACGTAATTTTTATGATGAAATAGAGATGTAATTGAATTAGTTCGGATTTAGATAAGCATATTCTTTTCTGTAATGCATAAAGATGAAATATTTTCATGATGTGATTAAGATAAATGTGTTCTTTTCTTTTCTCTTTATCAAGGTAAATAAATATATTTAAGAGTATTAGAAATTAAGAAAAATATATGTTACTATTTTCTTTTCTTGAAATTCAAAGATTAGATTGGAAAACCTAATCTCTAGGTCTGGCTTGCACAGAGAGAAATCCCTTTTGAAATTTATCTTATTTAGTATGGACTTATGAATTTATTGAATAATAATTTAATTACAAAATTTAATAAATTTAATAACTAAATTTTACAAAATAATAATTACATAAAAATAAAAATGTGAAATAGTGAAACTTTTGAAATTAACTTCTATCTTCAAATTTTATATATTTACAGTTTATCTAACTAAATTTGAATTATTCAAATAATTCTTGATAGAAGATAATGATTGGTATCTAACCTTTATAATTTGGTACTTTTTTCATTACAGTAATGGCACCTTTATTCTTTTCCAAAAAAAAAATAAAAAGATTGCTTTAAGTATTGCAAAATCAACTGTAGAACTAGAAGATACAGCCAGAGGGATACCCAAAAAAAGAAAGATACAGCCAAAGCATTTCTACATGTTTTGCCATTTAGACTCAACACAGCAATTAAGGCATTTTAATTGAAAAGAATAATAATGATGATTCGATTCAGGCCTGTTTTGTCCAAACCCTTTGCTGGTTGTTGATTTTTGTACAAAATTGAATGGATCGAGTTTCACCAGTGCCACCAAATCTATTTCTGCCACAAAATTTGTCTACCAGTAGCAAATGTCTTCTGAGTTCTAACATATAGGACTTTACAGCAAGATCACTCCCCATAATAGAAATCCTATCACCATTAGAAGGCATCTAATTCTCAATTCACAGCTGACCAGACTGTGTGCAGAAGAATCCGAGTTTGTGGAATTCATTGATGGTGCTGTGAGGTTAGCCAAGGTACCATTCTTCCCAAGACTGCACAATATACTCCAAAATCAATCACTCACAAGAAACACCAATGGCAATAAAAGAGTTTAACAATTATCGCATGGATGCTGATGAGAAAGGAAGCTAAGATGTAAATGCCTTACCTTCCTGGAAATATGCAAGAACCATGACCTGAATATATTACCAAAAAAACAAGTGTTATTAATTATCCTAGAATGCATAATGCTAATCCTGGCTCAAAATTGAAAACCACTGAGTTATTGGGTAGAGTCATAGTTTTACTTGGATCTGTAGTAGAAATTGTAGCCACTCCATTGAAGTCACATGCGTCAGGAGACTTTCCCATCTTATGGTAGTAAGTGTCAAAAGCATAATTTGCATGGCCAATTACGTTGTCTGGTTCATAGCATGATTCTCCCTGCAGCAGTGGCGAGCAATCCACCTTGCCAGGTCCACATGCCCAATCAAGTGCAGCCTGCAGCATCTTTGGGTCTGCACCATCCTTTGCAATACAGTAAGTTTGATTGGTGGTATCATTTGCCAAGACTGCTCCTGCTCCTGTCAAATGTAAAATGTAAATGGGTGCCCCATCTGCATCAAACAAACCCCAGTTCTTCTCCGACAATGGACCGGGCTTCATGTCCTCATTGTAGAGCTCATAGATGTAAGTACTAACAGCAATCCCAGGATGTTTGGGAGTTCCAGTTTTGTTTAATACATGTTTGATCAAGTTGCTGTTGTAATTATTGGCATTTTCTACTGTTGCATCAGGCTCATTGGAATCACCTTTTGAGGGCCAGCCTGACTCTGTCACTACTACAGGAACGTTAGTGTAATTTAGGGAAGCCATGGCAAAGTATGCTGCATCAACCATAGCATCAAAGACATTGGAGTAGTGGAGAAGCGTATTAGAATCAACAGCTTCTTTGTTTGGAGGGAGAGGTTTGAAGAGCGCATAATCTAGAGGAATCACACCATTTGATTGCATGTAATCATAATAAGGGTATATATTGAGCATGAGAAATGAGTCAGTGGACTGCAAGAAATCAAGCATTGGGACCAAAACTGAATTCAATGAGCGGTTAAAGAAAGCCTGGGAAGGTGGAAATGAATCGAGGATGACAGAGGAGGAAAGGGGTGTTGAAACTTTAATTTGGCGATCAAGATTGGATGCCACAAGGGCCGAATGAATGTACTTGAGAGCATTGACAAGCACTTTTGCTGCATTAGGGAGGGTAGTTAAAACCTCAGAACCAACACAAATGGCTGTAATATTGGTGGCTGGATAATGTGCGACCACATTGCGGGAAACCCAGTTTGCAGCAGTGGAATTTGATTGACCAATTGCTAGGAGCTCTTCATTGGGGACAGACACAACAACTTGAATGCCTGTCTTTGCAAGTGCAATAAGCATAGCTTGGTCAGCATCATACAAACGAACATGGCGAATTTGCTGGGCCTTAAGTAGTGCTACTACTTGAGTTGGGTGTGGCATATCTGAGAGAGCTGTCCCAATATTCACACCAATAAATGGTTCTGCAAGTATCAACCATAAAGAACTATTAAACATAGATCTCAAACTTAAGTCCTCATAGGTCAACCAGAATCAAATATCCCAGGGTTGGAAGCAAATGAATGCAGATTTTGTTCCACAATTACATTTCTCTATTAATCATATTTTTTGGAGAAAATGTAATGTGATGTAACTCTTAAGTTTTCTAAAGCCAATAGGTGTGTGATCTAGTGCTGAGGGATATGGGTAGGTTGCAGGCTGTCCCAGCTTGGATCCTCCTTGCCATAATGTACCAAGAAACTGCACGCTTATGCGGACTAATAGTATTTTATTTTTGAAAAAGTACAATAAATGATAGAATAGGAGAGCAAACAGAACTGTCCTACCCGCATTTAATTCACCTAAACCTTACAGTGGGGACCGCATTCAAGAAGATGAATTACTGCAATTTAATAATTTAACAACCCTGCAGCATTATTCAGGCAAAGGAAGCGCATGAAAGAAAATACACATATCACATGCTTTGAAAAGTTGGTCTAAAAATGAGAATAAGTGGAAGTGGGAAAACAAGAATACACACAAACAGACTGATCACTCACTTACAAACTCAGCCATGACATGCTCATCAAAACTTAGGTCTATGACCGCTGAAGGTTGTGAAACTGGCAGTCAAGAAAGGTTGTCCTTGGGCCAATACATTGATACATTGCCAAATTTCATTCCCAGTCCCACCAAGCACACACTTAAGTCTCAATGAAGTGAATGAACTCTATCATAGCAAGGAATCATCCAAAATCCTCATATACAGGGAAAGCACAGGGGAACAATCCATGCAGTTCCATTGAATGTAGTTCTTTGGCGACCAATACAACCCAGCCATGACAGGCTCATCAAAACTTGGGTCTCTGGACACTAAAGGTGTGCTTATAATAGAGAGTGAAAATGGAAGTCATGGAAGGTTGTCCTAGGGCCTACACCTTGATACATTGCCAAATTTTATTACCAGCCCCACCAAGCACACCCTGAATCTCAATGCAGTGAATAAAACTATCATAGCAAGAAATTACCCCAAATCCACTTATACAGGGAAAGTACCGGGGGAACAATCCATGAAGTTCAATTAAATGTAGTATTTTAGAGAACAATGTCAACCCATTTCAAGAAAACACCAAAGGAATAAACAGAACGCAAGTTACTTGCAAAAGTCGAAAACTTTGGATCCGTCAACAAAGAAAGAACTCATTCGAGAATATACATCAGTAAAAATGATAGGAGGGAAAGTTGCTACCTTCATCAGCTGCAACAACGGACACTGCGAGAAGCAGCAGAAGCAACTGCACAGCCATAGATTCAATCTTCCCAAAAGCCGCAAAAGAAATTTGGAGAAAACTCAATAATGTGAGAGAGAGAGAGAGAGAGAGAGCAAGCGAGTGCGAATTGGAGCAAATCAGGGAAGAAAAGAAATGAAGTGGGGTAAAGCCGGGGGAGAATATATGAAAGAGAGGGAACAGGAAGAGGGGCAAGATGGCATCACACGTGGAAAGGTCGTCAGAAAAATCAAACGGCTAAGGAATCATGCATCTATGGAGCATCACTGTAACCAAGCAGAGCCAGCTGAAGAGAAATCCAAGGTGTCAGGCAACACCTTTTTCTTCTTTTTTTTCGTTCTCTTGCAGAGGAGGTGGGTTAAGGGTTGCTTTATTTCATCGTCTGTTGAAGGACAGGAGCCGTTGCAAGGGCACGTTACAGGAGTTCGGGTGTATTTTGAGTTGGATTGTTTTGTTCTGTAGCAATGTGCAGCTCTGCTGTAGTGTGACGTGGAATATTTTATTGAATGTTGGAGTGTTGTTGACGGTGGGCCCGCATCGTGTGGAAACGGACGAGGAACATAAGCCTTGGAGACACCGAAAAGGCGAAAAGATTCAACGGTCAAGTTCACCCGCCCCTATGCTTATTTTGGGTTTCGCACCCACTGGTCCTGAGCCTATTGAATGGAGATATAATATCAAAAAAAAAAAAAAAAAGAGTGAGGAGATATTGAATGGAGCATGGGAAAAAGTTAAGACGTTAATTTAACTTTCCCCGTTTGGTAAAATAATGGAAGTGAAATGCTGTTTATTTTCAAAGCCTATCATTTCTGGGCACCCCTTCTACGGCAAGAAGGTGAGCATAAAATGAGAAAAAGTCGCCACCTGAGGCTAGCTCAGGTGGTCTCGGACCGCTCCCCTGTTCCCTGCTACCCCCGGTTCGAGTTCTCCCCCATCCCTTTAGTGTAAAACAGGGCTTTAGCCTTCCTTGTACTCACTAAAAAAAAAAAAAGAAAAAAAGTCATGTTTCCATAAAAGATTATATTTCCACAATATGTCTCCTTTGTTATCCTTTTACTGCTAGGTAAATGACTTTCATTTCTTCCCATTATTTTTTCATTTCATTACAGTTTTATTATGATCTTTAATTCTTCAATCCTGAAGTGTCAAAAAAAAATATTTCTTCAGTTCTGTTATTTATATGAATTAAATTTTATTAAATATTTATTTAAAAATTTTAAATTTTATAAATTAAATTATAAAATTTATAAAAAATTAAGATTAATTTTTAATTTATAAAAATTGTATAGTCTGTGTACCTATTCCGTTATTTCATAGTCACTCTCTCTGTCAAGTTTGGTTTATATTGTGATAAGTTTTCTACCCATTTTTACTTTGTATACAATTATATAAAATTTATTAATGCACATATTATACCCGTGCATATGGCACCTAAGATATTAGAGAGCGTCTTGCATGAATATTATAGGTAGTTGAAATTTAAATTTTTTTGATTTTGATACCTAAAATAAAATTGAAAAATAAAAATATTCTTATATGTAAAATTATTTTTTCATCAATGTTTAATTCTTTTAGTTTTAACTTTTTTGTGTGAAAGTTTTAACTTTTTATTGCATGCATGAGGAAATTTGGATTTTTTTTACTCTTTTTTCTTTAATTTAAATAATTATTTTTATTTTTTATAATTTAAGATATAAATTTTTAAATTATTTTTTTCAATCTCAATCAATGTCATGGGAAACAGGAATAACGTTAATCACTGAGTACGGATCTACAAGGACGTTGAGTTTCCAGACCATGCCAACTTCTTCCACCATCTTCTGGTAAAATGTTTTTAAATAGTAATAATAATGACAAGAATGATTGATGATAATGATGATAATGGAGACCCAAATTTTAATTTCTTAACGTTTGATTACGGAATTTGTTTGATTTGAACATGTTGCAGAGCTGATCCCAAGCTTACAGGATTCTAATAATATGTTTATGATTTTTAAAGGGAAAAGAATAGTTTAACATGGGAATATACCTTTAAAAATAAAAATTATTAAAGAAAAAATAAAATTATAAAAAAATAAATAGATTGTATGTAAGATTTAAGATTTAAATTTTTTAAAATTAGGATTATATTTTATTTTTTAAAATAAAATATAATTATTATTTATTAAAAAATTAATATTAAAAATTATTATAAAATATAATCAAGTAATTGATAAATTTTTGAATTTAAGATCATTTATATAATTAATTTTTTTAATAATTATTTATTTATAATTTATAAAATAAAATACATTTTTTATTTTAAAAGAATTTTATTTCAAAATTTATATATGTATATATTATTATTCTTTTTAAAACATTTTACTATTAATTATTATATTTATTCAAACTCCAATTCTTAAGAGTCTATTATATTGTCTTTTCAAGAAGTTAGTGGCTTATGTGATAAACCTTCTTTTTATGCGAATAATTTTAGAAGTATAAATTTTATATATTTTATCATATTAGTGTTTTTTTTCTTTTAATTTGTTTTTATACTTACATATATAATATATAAAACTACATTCATATATTATTTTTCTATAATAAAAGTTTAAGAATAATAGCAGAAAAAGATGCAGTTAATTCATGACAATGCATTTGAGTTTGGGAAAAGAATTTGAGTGGATCCAAGATGCAATCAAATAATCAATTTGCAAACAATTTCATATCAGACGTCGGATTGAATTTAGAGAAAAGATTCTAAGATTTGGTTATATTTTCATTTTTCTTTTTATAACGACAGCAAATCCATCAAATTTTTTGACCCCTTCTCATACAAGCAAGAACTTGAACCCTTTACTACATTGGTTGGACTTGCAAGGGAAGAATGAAAGAGAAAGAGAGCACACCGCATTTCCACGGGCCCATGTTTTTCAGTCCCTCCACCATTTTTTGTTTGATAATAAATGTCAATGAATGGTAATTCCATACTTCTGTTGCCAGCAACTAATGAGTGTCTATTACAATCTTAAACTAACGGAGGCCTAGACTGTTGCCGTATGTGCTTAAGCCTCCTGCAACTTTTCTATCTTTATTCAAGTTTCAGCTTCATTGTTTGTAATTTCAGAGGCTCGGATCGGACCCTCCTAAACTCAGAAGCCAGCTCCAGTTCATCACACTGCACGTTCAGTTGCTCAACATTCAAACATGTACCTTAACAAACCTAAGAAACTGACACATGAATGACAACGATTCTAAAACAGTGTTCCAGAATAATTAACACTTGCACTCTCAACCTCCTTAAACAGAAATCGATATAATTGATGACAAGCACCTGACCTGATTATGGCAGCTCGCGCCACAAGCCAGAAGAAATATCACAGTCATTGCAATTTCATGAACTTCGCCCAAAACTCTTCCTCGGCAGCTGGAGATACTTCACTCAGTATTGCCTGACCCCGTCCTCTGTTTGAGATTCTTGATCCTTTAGGCCCTTGTTCATCTTTTTCCATCCTTCTTCTGCGTGTATATATCTCAGTTGTGTTGGGAAAATAGATCAGAGGCTTAATAAAAGCGGAACCACCTCAGGATCACTTTTTTCCACTGTGCAAATAAATTATGCACAACAAAATTTAAGCAGAAAAATAAATACAAGAGGCACAAATATTTAACGTGGAAAACCCTCCAATATTGAGGGAAAAACCACGGGACAAGTTCCGAGAAAATATTCCACTATAATAAGGATAATTACAAATATCCTTACAACACACTTTACTCTCTTTCAAGTGATACTAAAATTATAGTGGCACTCAGTGAGACCCTCTAGAGATGACACCCAATATTTTCTGGTGTATACCCACACCCACACTCTATTGGGAATTACTCAGACTCTCTTTTATCTCACACTCTTAGAGAAATATTTTATTTCTCTCAAGGCTTAATTCTTTGCCTTGCCAATTCTCTTTCTCGGCACTGATTCTTGCCTCTTGCCTCTCTTGCCCGTTCATCTTCTACTAAATGAGGCCATCTATTTATAGAAAATATTTGGGTTGCAAGTCAAGAAAGGGAGGAACAATTTTCAGCTTCTGCCAAAGCGTGTCTGCCAAAGCGTGTTGAAAAAATTCATCCTCACTTTCGGCTTGCTCAGACATTGTCTGCCTCCTTTGTTGAAAATGATTCTTCCTACCTTTTGCTTCTTATTTCCTTTTATCATGGGTGGACCCTACAATTCTCCCCCTCCAGCCCATGAGGAAGGAGTATAAACCCAGATGTCATCAAATAGAATTTATGCCAGCCAACCTGGCACAAGTTTGAAGCTTCTCCCGAGTTACAACTTTTGTCATCATATCAGCAGGATTGTTATTAGTGTGAATCTTTTCAAGTTTGAACTGTTGTTCTTCTACTGCTAATCGCAGCCAATGATATCTCACATCAATGTGCTTTGTACGTGAGTGGTACATCGTATTTTTACTCAAATCAAGAGCACTTTGACTATCACAGTAAATCACAGACCTTTGCTGCTTCATTCCCAATTGTTGAAGAAGTCTAGTCAACCAAAGCATTTCTTTTCCTGCTTCGGTCATGGCAATGTATTCTGCCTCAGTTGTAGATAAGGCAACACACTTCTGCAATTTGGACTGCCATGATACAGCTCCCCCTGCAAAAGTAAACAAGAATCCTGAAGTAGATTTTCTACTATCCAGGTCACCTGCCATATCTGCATCTGCATAACCCTTCAAAATTGGTTCTGACATACCAAAACACAAGCACAATTTTGAACTGCCTTTGAGATATCTTAAGATCCACTTTACAGCTTCCCAATGATCTTTACCTGGGTTAGAAAGAAACCTGCTGACTACTCCTACTGCGTGAGCAATATCTGGACGGGTACAGACCATGGCATACATCAAACTCCCAACTACAGAGGAGTAAGGAATCTTAGCCATGTCTTCTTCTTCTTTTTCACCAGTGGGACAACTTTTCCTACTGAGTTTAAAATGATTGGCCAACGGCGTGCTAACTGACTTAGCACTTTGCATGTTGAATCTTTCTAGGACCCGCTCCACATACTTTTCCTGTGACAACCATAGCTTTCTAGCATTTCGGTCTCGCAAAATCTGCATTCCCAGAATTTGCCTTGCTGGTCCAAGATCTTTCATGTCAAATGCCTTTGACAACTCCTTCTTCAGATCACCAATCATCTTTGTGTCCTGCCCCACAATCAACATGTCATCTACATATAATAAGAGAATAATGAATTTGTCATCAGGAAATATTTTAAAATATACACAATGGTCTGTATCAGTTCTGGTATAACTATGACTCATCATGAAGGAGTCAAATTTCTTGTACCACTGCCTTGGAGCCTGCTTTAATCCATACAGGCTCTTCTTCAATTTACAGACCATGTGTTCCTTCCCTTTCTCTTCAAACCCTTCTGGTTGAACCATGTAGATTTCTTCCTCCAAATCACCATGAAGAAATGCAGTTTTCACATCTAACTGTTCAAGCTCTAGATCCTAACTGGTTGTCAAACCTAATATAGCTCTAATTGAGCTAATCTTGACAACTGGAGAGAAAATCTCATCAAAATCAATTCCTCGCTTTTGTCCAAAACCTTTCACAACTAAGCGAGCTTTATACTTCACCAGCTTGTTGCAATCTCTCTTAAGCTTGAACACCCACTTGTTCTTTAAGGCTTTTCTGCCTTCTGGAAGTTTCACAAGCTCATAAGTATCATTTTTCTGCAAGGAATCCATTTCGTCTTGCATAGCTGTCAGCCACTGAGCTTTATCCTTATGAGTTTGTGCTTCTTCAAAATCTTCTGGCTCGCCCTCATCAGTAAGGAGGATATAATCAGAACTTGGGTACTTAGTTGACGGACGTCGCTCTCTCTCTGTTCTTCTGAGCGGCGGTGGAGGGAGTTGCTCCCCCTGCTCAACAACTTCATCATCACCTCCAGCATTATCTATTCTTGGTTGGTCATTAATCTGTTCCCCACCTTGAGTATCATTATTGACTGGATCAGGCAAGTTCACCATAGGAACTGGGTCTAGATCAACCAAGCCGTCACTGCCACCAGACACTTTCTTTTCAACTATATCATCAATGGTTTGGTCTTCAATGAATGCCACATCACGACTTCGAATCAGTTTCTTCTCAATCGGGTCATATAACCTGTAGCCAAATTCATCAAGACCATAACCGACAAAGATGCACTGTCGTGTCTTAGCATCAAGCTTGGATCTTTCATCCTTCGGAATGTGAACAAATGCCTTACATCCGAAAACTCGTAGGTGATCATAAGAGACTTCTCTGCCATACCAAACTCTATTAGGTACATCACCATTTAGAGCAACAGCTGGAGATAGATTGATAACATGCACTGCTGTGAGCAAAGCCTCCCCCCAAAAGTATTTTGGCAACTTTGCTTCTGAAAGCAAACATCTGACTCTCTCTAGCAAGGTCCGGTTCATCCTTTCAGCTAGACCATTTAATTGTGGAGTCTTTGGAGGCGTCTTCTGATGCTTAATGCCCATCTTTCTGCAGTACTCGTCAAAAGGACCACAGTACTCGCCACCATTATCAGTGCGAATACACTTCAGCTTCTTTCCAGTCTCCCTTTCAACAGATGCATGAAATTGCTTGAAAATATCAAGGACTTGATCTTTGGTCTTTAAGACATAAGCTCAAAGTTTCCTTGAATGATCATCAATGAATGTCACAAAATAAAGTCCACCGCTAAAGGACTTTACCTTCAAGGGACCGCAAACATCGGAGTGCACCAATTCTAGCAGATCCGATTGCCTTGAGGGAAAGTGACTCTTGAAGGCAACTCTGTTCTGCTTTCCGGCCATGCAATGAGCACATTTCTTCAAGCTCGTGCTCTTTATACCTGGGAGTAGGTTTTTCCTGGCCAAGCAATTGAGTCCCTTCTCACTAATGTGACTAAGTCTCCTGTGCCACATCTCGGCTGTCTTCTCATCATCCATTGTGTTGATGAAGTCACCAGAAATTTTAGCTTGTGTTAAATACAAGCTTGGACTCTTCTCTCCTCGAGCCACAACCAACGAACCTTTAGTAAGCTTCCATTGCCCATTACCAAAGGTGTTGAAATAACCTTCATCATCCAGCTTCTTTACTAAGATTAAGTTGAAACGGATATCAGGCACATGCCTAACATCCTTGAGAATCAGCCTTGCTCCTTTGTTGGTCTCTAAGTGGATATCTCCCATGCCGGCAACGTTTGAGAAACCATTATTACCCATCTTTAACACCCCAAAATTACCGGGTGTATAAGATGAGAAGAGCTCCCTGTTTGATGTAACATGTAATGAAGCTCCACTATCCACGACCCAACTTGTTTCATGACAGGCAAAATTAATTACCTCCTCGTCACAAACAATGACCAGTTCGGCAGTGGCAACCTGATCTTTCTTTTCTTCCTCAGTGTTGCCATTTTTCTTGTCTTTCTTGTATTTGAAACACTGCCTTTTAAAGTGCCCCAACTTGCCACAATAGTGACACTCCATATTTTTGGATCTGGGCTTGGATTTGCTCCGGCTTTTATCTTTGCCTTTCAGACCTCTACTATTGCTTCTCCCTCTATCATCAGTGACAAGAATATCAGGCTGTGAAGACGAAGCTTGAGATCTTTTTCTCATCTCTTCGTTTAAAACAGCACTTTTAACATGTTCCATCGTCACTACGCCATCAGAAGCGGAGTTGCAAAGTGACATTCTGAATGTCTCCCAAGAGTCTGGTAGAGTACCGAGCAGCCAAAGAGCTTGAATCTCATCTTCAAACTTTACACCCATGGAAGATAACTGTTGTAAGACTCCTTGAAATTCATTTAAATGATCGGAGATAGAGCTATCTTCTTTGTAGTGTAACTTTATCATCTTCTTAATCAAGAAGAGCTTGTTGTTGCCGGTCTTTCGAGCGTACAGAGATTCAAGTTTCTCCCATAACGTCTTGGCATTTGTTTCATCATTAATGTGGTTGAGCACGTTGTCATCCACCCACTGCCGAATAAAGCTGCACACCTGGACATTTTCAAATGCCCACTGATCATCGGATTTTGATTCAGGCTTTTCTGAAGCAAACACTGGTAAATGCCAACTTTTCACATAAAGGAGATCTTTCATTTTTCCCCTCCATATGTGATAGTTGGTGCCATTCAAACTAATCATTCTGCTTGTATTGACCTCCATCTGATATAAGCCAACAATTAGTGAAATAAATAAATTAGGCGGTAAAACTGGCCAATTACAGAGAAAACAAATTTGGCGGCTTAGCCAGACCAGAGGCGGTATAACCAGCCAATATAAATTGCAAAATAAATTTCAGCAATATAACCAGAGGCTCTGATACCACTTGTTGGGAAAATAGATCAGAGGCTTAATAAAAGCGGAAGCACCTCAGGATCACTTTTTCCCACTGTGCAAATAAATTATGCACAACAAAATTTAAGCAGAAAAATAAATACAAGAGGCATAAATATTTAACGTGGAAAACCCTCCAATATTGAGGGAAAAATCACGGGACAAGCTCCGAGAAAATATTCCACTATAATAAGGATAATTACAAATATCCTTACAACACACTTTACTCTCTTTCAAGTGATACTAAAATTATAGTGGCACTCAGTGAGACCCTCTGGAGATGACACCCAATATTTTCTGGTGTATACCCACACCCACACTCTATTGGGAATTACTCAGACTCTTGCCTCTTGCCTCTTGCCTCTCTTGCCCGTTCATCTTCTACTAAATGAGGCCATCTATTTATAGAAAATATTTGGGCTGCAAGTCAAGAAAGGGAGGAACAATTTTCAGCTTCTGCCAAAGCGTGTCTGCCAAAGCGTGTTGAAAAAATTCATCCTCACTTTCGGCTTGCTCAGACATTGTCTGCCTCCTTTGTTGAAAATGATTCTTCCTACCTTTTGCTTCTTATTTCCTTTTATCATGGGTGGACCCTACAAGTTGCACTTGGTTTTATTTGCTGGTCGTAAAACTAAAGACAAAAATCCCAAATTTTGAATTCTTCCACTCATATTGAAACATATTCCGTATTTTGGCTTCCAATATGCAAGAGCCATGGCAATATAACCCCGAAATTGAAAGTTCCCACGTGGCTTGTTCTAGTGTTTCGATTTTTGAAATCAACCAATTCCGGGGGTGAATCAATGAAATTGCGTTTGCTGTTGAGCCTGATGATATTCCTTTGACAGAACGGCTTGAACTTCGATGATCATAACGTGAGTTACAACTTTTATCTCATTCTTGATCGAAACTCCACAGTTTTTACTTTGCTCTACAGCCATTATATTCGGTACTGCAGGATGATACGGGACTGCGAATTGCGGGTAATGTAGATGCTACGAGTGATCTTTAAGTGCCATATGTTTTAATTCCTTTTTTTCTTCGAAGTTCAACTACAATTTTGAGTTAAAAACACATACCTTAATGTTGTTGTAATTTAAAATGTCAATCTAAAATGAGTAAATGTTGCTTGATATTGACCAGCAAGTGTCAGAAGTCGAAAAAAGGGCCACTTGAAATCCTTCTGATTGAGGTCAGCTGGCCTCATGACCTGTACCTAGATTAAAAGAGGATCATCATGGGATACATTTGGACTCACATAAATTGCTGAATTAGTAACGGACATCATTTTACTTCTCCCTAAATCTTTTCACTAACTGATGTGACAAAGGTTGGAATTGTCTTAGCTGGCCTGTTTCTTGAAAGACATATTCATGGGATTCCTAGCTACCAAAATATCGACTTCTGTTTCGAGTGAATGAATAATCATGGAGTCCTCCGCTTTCCAGACAATATATTACAAAGAGAACTGCCAACATTGAGTGAACTTATGGAAGAGGTTTCTTCATATTGAGTTTCTTTGTCTTCTATCTTCCCTCCCTCATCTCATGGGAATAGCGACCTATTACCTATCTTTGCCATGAAACATACAATTTTATTGCGTGATTGAGTTTTTTTCAATCAGATGGGAAAGAGATTTGGATGGCTCTTTGGTTTTTGTTGATTGACGTACGCCGCTGAAAACAGTGAAAGAGGACTATTATTCCGTCTTATTTGGTGGGATTACTATATGATGGAAAGAGAGGAAAACTATTCAGTTTTAGATTACTTGTACTCTAGGAAGAAAAGATAAGGAATCCTGATGATTTAGGTCTCAATTATAGAATTCTACCTTGTTCCCCATATGCATGGAATGTAACACTGGTGTAAGCATTTGACAGCAACATAACGAGGATTTTTATGTTAGGTTACTTTTAGTCATAGAAGCTATTTATTTATAACAACGAACTAATGTTGCGGCCACTCTCAATTTTTGTTTGTTTTAAAAATATTTTCTTATTAGCTATTTTGTGGTTTGATCATTAGCTTTGCATTAATTTCCTTCTCTTTATTATACTGGAGACATCTATTCTCTCAGCCCACTCATTTTTAAAGTTCTCTCCTAATCTCACTTGTGGAGCAGGTAACAGAATTCTTCAAATCTAATGTTAAACAATGCTTGCCATTTAATTTAGCTCCCCCACTTTGCCTACACTGTTGTTGTAGCGCTAGTAACCATCTGTGTTTTACATGTGTACTTTTTCCCGCTATAGACAAGCTATCTGTTGTTTCGAATATGGCCTGTTGAGAGGTGTTGGTGCTGAGACGTTCAATCATTTATTTTCGTATTTGAAAAACATAGCAAGTGCTTAATTTTTCCGAAGTTCTCATCATATTCTATGTCAATTATGTTGACGCTGAACCTGACTTCAATGCAGGATGGTGCTCGAGCATCCTGAATATGGCCATACAACCTGCTTCTTTGAGCTAGTAGAACCTTAACCAATTAAATGGCAGATCAAGTGGCTCGTAACTGTGATGAAACTCATTAGCTGTAGCAGGATTTCCCTAAGTGAGAACAAAGTATTAGGGGTAATGATTTCATGCATCTTTGAGATTCTGTTGAATGGCCTGCTAAAAGGGTTTAATGTGTCTTGCCAAACATGATTATGTAGGTCCTGTTAGGCTCCTTCTTGTCAGAGTTTATTGCAGTTCTAGGTTACATTGGCAGTTCCTTCCAATCGTTAATACAACTGCAGAAATTGGTAACTTGACCTCAGCCTCATAACCACTGAATGTGGTGGGCATCAAATTTCATACTGAGATTCACTAGGAAGGGAGTTATTGAAGATAGACAAATTATGCTTAATACTTCTTTTAGATGGATCAATTGATAGCAAAAAGTAGCGTCAAAGATAGGATCATTATCTGTTTGATGGCATGACAGATGTATAATTGAAGACAGTTTACTCAGATGGCTGGGTCATATTATCTATATATAAAGACAAGATGTAATTGGCAGGCCAACCGTAATAAAACCTGTATGCTAGAGTTATTTATTAAAATTCATCAGTAATTAGTTGCTGACTTTGCTGAATTTTGGACAGGTTATTGGCTTTCCTTATTATCTGATATTAAATGATTACAAATTTACTGAGATGTGATTCTGGGATAACCTTAAAATGTTTCTAAAATATTGGTTTAGGTGGGTAACCCTAATAACTTCAACAATACTTACCTTCGAATAATTGTTTTTTTAATCTGTTTTATTGTCAGAGCTTTTTTTTTATTTACGACTATTGCTATTTGCAAATGTCTTTATTTTGTTTTTGTATTATTGACAGGCTCAGAATAATTTAAAAATTTTGTAATATCTTAGAGATATAAGATAAAAATTATTTTTAGATTTTTATTTAATAATTTAAATTTTGAAGATGATTAATTTTTTGATATAATACTAGAACCTTCATCACTAAATAGTCAAAACTTTAATTTTCACTACTATCCATAATAAAAAATTATCTACACTTCAAGTTTTTAAAAAAAAATAAAAAAGAGACTTTCATATAAAAAAATTATGTTAGAAATATAAAATAAAAATTATTTTTAAATTTTTACTTAACAGTTTAAACTTCTAAACATATAAATATAAGAGAGAGAGAGAGAGAGAGAGAGAGAGAGAGAGAGAGAGAGAGAGAGAGAGAGAGGGGCATTTGTTAGGTTTGTAATGTACCATTCCAATCTCCTCTCTCGCAACTTTTAAATTCCTACCTTCTAAGTCACGAATGTTGACACAAGAAAACAAATGCTGAATGAAAATGTGTATAGCACTATTCATGCTTCAAATTCTAAGAACATTAATTATAGAATGAAGTTTGATCTAGGTTCTAGTTAGTAGTAAATTATAGTTTACGAAGTTTATTATATTTAGAATATATATCCAGTCCTTTCCTGGGGTTGGTTTATTTCCAGCCATTGGGTCGATGCCCACCAAACTCCATGCAACAAATCATATTTCATTCATTGCCTTAAGAATGAAAGTGACTAATTAAACATTTGATTAAGAAAACCCAATATCATGGCACGTGCATGTAATTATCATAATGGATTAAGAAAAGCAAATTGTAGGTACCAGATGAATGATACAATAGTCTAATATGAATGATTAATTAACATTTTTTTTCTGCATAGGCAATTAGGCACAATTGCTAAGCTTACAGTCTTAAGGAAGTCATCATTTTGAAGGTAAGGAGATCTTACTCAAAATCAATTTAGAAAAAAAAGTATACTAAACAAATTGTTTGACACTTCGTCTGACGGGATTTTCCAGTGATTGAGGCAGCACAAAATCAATTCCTAAAGTTAGGTAAAAGACAAAATTTATGGAGTCTCTTGTTTGGGACTGTAGAATCAATTCTACATACTCAAACGGGAAATTTAAACAGGCTCGAGTCTCTTAGACTTAAAGCAGGAATAATCTTCCTCACCGACGCATTTCTCATCAGAAAGCAATAGGAGCAGCCTCTGTCAGCAGTCGCCAAGGTATTTCGTCACACTCTTTTCAACACCTCATGATTTCTCTCCCCTTAATTATTCTTCTTTGTTGCTCAGCTATTCATGGGAGGAAGCACCTTGTATGAAAGTATACATCACAATTTCTGGGCAGTTGATAGATTACATTTCATCGGAGAAACGAGGGAGGCTTTTTATGTACTATTGATTGTAGAAAAATGGCTTTGCCGGACCAAAAGTCTGCATTTTTGGGTTCCAAATGCTACAAACTATGGAAATTAAGTTTGTTTTTCCTGACCCCATTTGCATTTACATCTGGCCCTGCTGATTCACAGAGACATGGCTCCAAAGAATGATGTTAGTGCAATATGTAATTCATTTAGAAGGGGTTGGAATTGGGACATTGCTGCGTGAGTACTGGTGATAAACATCCTAAAGCCATCATGCAAGCAGTTTACAAAGACGTTACTTTTTTTCTAGTTGTGATTATGTCTATGTTAATCCCTTAAAGTCGATTCTCACAAGAATATTTATTCACTAAGACTTGTTACTTCCGTCTTTTGTATTTATTAAAAGGTATGTATTTATTTAACTTGAAGAAATCGTGGCCAATTACCTTTGATCTTGAATCATGAAGAGAGCAAGAGTGTCCCCCATGAGGACAACCATGTGCTTTCTGGAGAATGCCTCATGGCCATGAAGGGACGTTGGTAATATGGGCCCAAAACCAAGATTCTCTGCAGACCGTAGTTACCCACTTGGATCGATATCCACTAAGACTCGTAACTTTCATCTTTTATATTTATTTTAAGGTGCATACTCTATTATAAGTTATGAATAAAAATTGTTAAAGTTTGATATCTTCTCTTGTTTTTCTTGTGAACCTGCACCTGTATTTGTTCGAAAAATGCACAAAAAAGTCTATTTTCACTCAAAAAATACATTTTATCCGTGATATTGGTGCATTTGTTAAGAGAACTACCTCTTAAAACACCTCCTTGGAAGATAAAAAATTCCGAGAAATTCCTTATGAGCTTGCTGCTAAGATGCTCGAGCATTGCTTGAATCTGTTTCGAAGAAAAATAAAGAAAGTTCTTTAAGATTTTTGGTTGTGGATTCACTACTTGATTGCTGTAAGGTTTCTGCTTCCCATCCGTTGGTGTTTGATTTGTGAATAAAGCCTTATGCAAAAACTTGATATTTGCCTCCGTGGAAGAACATGATTCTCAGCCAGTCTCATAAATTTCAATACTTTGCTTCATGTTGTTCAGAAATCAGATCACTGTACTCTAGTTTGGAATATTTACCATCATATGATTAAAAAAGAACTTACCCGAATGAAGTAACTTAAAGGATCATGATTTGTGCCTTGTGCAAAGAAGGGGCAGCTGCAGAAAACTGTGGATTCATTGGATAGAATCATGGAGAACAGGAGCTCCTAAATTATACCCTGATTTTCAGGCTCCTAGAGAAGGGGAAAATCGAAGATAGCATGCTATTATTGAAGAGACTGTTGCAAAAGAATATGATTTCTGATTTAGTTGCCTCCTCATTAATTGTTTATGCCAAAGTTAAAATGGGAAATTTGGATTCTGCTTGGGAGGTATGTGAAGAAATGGTAAAAAGAGGATTTCACGCAAATAGTTTTGTTTATACATCATTTATAGGAGCGTATTGTGAAGATGGCAAAATTGAAGAAGCAGATGCTTTGATGCAAGAGATGGAAAAAATGCGCTTGAAGTCATATGATGAAACTTTTGATCATCTTATTAAGGGTTGTGCTAAAATAGGACGATTGGAGGAGTGCTTAAGTCACTGTTCAAATAATTGGTCTTGTTCCCAGTTGTTTGACATTCAATGAGATGTTAGAACAGCTTAGTGAAACTGGGGATTTGGAGTAGGCCAATGCCATGTTGACAGTCTTGTTAGACAAAGGGTTCTTACCCAGTGATACTACATACTCTCATCTTATAGAGGGTTATGCCAAAAAGGATGAGATTGAGGAAGTTCTTAAGCTATATTATGAAATGGAGTACATATCTCTGACTCCTGGATTATCTGTTTTCAATTCAATAATTCAGACCCTTTGCCGCCATGGTAAAATGGAAGATGCAGAAAAGTTTCTGAGGATTGTGAAAAGTCGCTTCCTAACCCCAACTGCTGCTATATGTGAGACATTGATTGCTAGCTTCTTGGAGAACGGCAATAGAACAAGGGCTCTTCAGCTTCAAAATGAAATGGTTTCTTTGGGATTATGGGTGTAGTTATTGTTAGCCTTTCAGAAGCTAACATTCTTTGTTGTTTCAGAATTCAGAGTAATGTTCCTGCTAATAACAAATGCAAGCTAGCAACACCAGGAGAAGTACTAAACAGTGCAATCTATTATCTCACTAAGACCTAAGTAATCCACCAACACACTAGACCAATCAAATCGCATGAATTCATATTTATATAAAGGGTTTTACTGAAGCAAAAATGTAAATCTAGCATCAATTCCTTCGGGGGAACTTCATAATCAATAGAAAAAGATTAAAGTAGTTTACAAAATTATCATGTATACAGACTTTAATTTAAATTGTAATTCGAATGGATAAAATTAGTTTGTGTAGATTTTAATAATTTTTTTTCTATTTTTCTATTTTATATTTAAATCTAATTTATAGGTCTTACTTCTTATTCTTAATTTTTTTTTGTTAATATTATATCTATCTTTCTTTTACGAAGATGTTATTACCACGTTCAATAAATAATATTGCGACATCTTGGTTTATGTGACACAATAAAAAAAAAAATAACAACAATTAAATGAGACATCAGCTACGTCATCAACGTAGCCAATACGATACCATAACAGCATTACAATAACAGTGCTCTTCTCTTATTATACTCTTGATTTAGACCTTCATAATCTAAGGACTTTTGTATGGTATCCTTTATAAGAACTGAGGACCACGTTATATTAGATCAATAGAATAGAACTATGGTTTGAAAAGTGTCACTCCGTTCCCCAAAAGTTTGCTCTGTTGTTACAATATCATCCATAGGTACTATTATACCATTATACTAACGACAGAGGGCAAACTCCCAAATTTTATCAATTTCCTCATCCTACACATGTCACCCAATATAGATGCCGTTGCAGCAAATCACATGGTCCATTCGTCCCAGTCATATGTTGACATAAAAATAAAATAAAGACTTATAATCTAAGCATTCAACAGAATCAATTATCTGGGAATAAACTAGCAACTTGCATGTACCCTTTCATAATAAGCATTTCACAGTAAACCAACAAATAATGCTGTCAATTGTTTTGAAAAAAAAAAAAAAATGCAAAGAGGGAGCAAAGTGGGAAATTTGCCAAATTTTGGTGCAAGATGGAGATTTCGGGGGGACGGGTTAAGGATTTTGGAGGACATGAGATACAGATGACTTAAAATACTGTCAAATGAGCTTTAAGCGTATCTCAGGGTGGTTATGTGCTAATGGAACAAAACCTGTATCACTTGTAAAACTACAATGGAACAAAGCAAAAACGAGATAAAATACATAGGAAATAAATTATATTTTACCGTAAGATTTTTATTTTATTCGTCTAATCTTTCGCATCTATTAGTTGATCTCTGCAGCCTCATAGGCCTAGCTAAATTGTAGCCTCAAGAACATGTGGAGCCCACGATAATTCTCATGAGGCCCATTCGACTTGCTATTATATCCATGGGAACATACCACAAGCCCAATTAAAAGTGGAAGAGTTTTTGTTGAACTGCTTGAAATTTCCCGACCAACCGTAGGAAGATCCAAAAATAAAAATAATAATAGAAAGAATTAGAAGTTGGGGGTCTTGTATTAACAAAAAATAAATAAATTATGCTTCAAATAAATTAATCATGCTTAAAGATACTACAATCAAATTAATTTAGGAGGCAAGACTTGCCCCAATTGGGCTAGTCAGGAAGAGTAATGCTAGATGCATCATGATTATATAAGATTAAATAACTTTTGCTTATTATTAGCCTTTGACAAAAATATTGTGTAATGTTAGTAGAAAAAATTAGAGCTATGAAATAGGTCAACCTGCTTTAGTTTGGGCTAGCCAACTTCAGTTTTAAGTTTATTTGGTTTGGACTAAAAAGGGCTCGCCTTTTTCTAAGTTAAAAAAATTTAAATCTAACCTTAATTTTATAAGGTTAGTAATTAAATAGATTAATTTTAAATTTAAATTTGAATTATAAATTAATATAAATTTTTATATTTTAAAATTTTAAATTAATAAAATAGTTATAAATTTATAAATTTTTTTATATTTTAAATTTTATATTTACATAATTTTTATATTTTTATATTTTTTTTACATATTAAAACAACAATTAAGGAAAGATTTATCACTCAAGTTCTTAGTATTTATTTTTCTATCACTTTTTTATATGTGATTTTATACATGATTTTGTTGTTTGATATAAATGTAGGAAGAGATGGTTACAAACTTAAAGAAAAGAGAAAAAGAGTTAAAATGAAAAAAGTAAAAAAGAAAAATTAACGGGCTAGCTAGGGATTGACTAGGTCAACTCAATTCAATCAAGTCCAATTTAGGTTGGATCAAAAAATGTCTATATTTTTTCAAGTTAAATGTTTTCTAACTTAATCCTTATTTTTTTCAAGACGGTTTAAGATAGGTCAGTTAAGTTTAACCAACATTAACTACTCTAAATAAAGCCTTGTGCATTTTGTATTGTTTGTCAGGAAAGGAGTCGAGCCCTCACCCCACCGTTAGAGAGCACGAGGGTGTAAACAATCCGAGTGGAGTTGAATATTAATTAATTCAAACTCGATTCATTTAATTATAATATTATTTTTATAACTAAGTTTAAATTATTATAAATTTTAGGGTAAAATACAAAAAATCTCTCTGAACTTTAGGTCGATTTTAAAAAACCCTCCTGAACTTTAAAAAGTTCCAAATGACCCTCTTGAACTATGAAACATTTGCAAGAAATCCCTTCTGTCAACTTTTCCGTCAAAATTTAAGAAAATGACGAAAATGACCTTCATTGTAAAATTAAGAAATTGAAGGCTGTGAATAGTAAAATTTTGGAGTTTTAACATTAAACCTTAACCCTAAACCCTAAAGCCTAAAGCCTAAAGCCTAAACCCTAAATTCTAAATCCTAACCCTAAAATCCTAAACCCTAAACCCTAAAATCCCAAACCCTAAACCTAAAATCCTAAAACCCTAAATTCTAAACCCTAAAACCCTAAACCCTAAAACTCTAAACCCTAAGCCCTAAACCCTAAATCTTAAACCCTAAGCCCTAAATTCTAATCTTAAATCCTAAACCCTAAACCCTAAACTCATAAATCTTAAACCCTAAATCCTAAACTCTAAACCCTAAACCCTAACCCTAAATCACTAAATCCTAAATCCTAAATTTCTAAACCCTAAACCCTAAATTACAAATTTACATTAGATTTTTTTTTTTTTTGCATTATGGCAGATTTGAAAATTTATGTGATTTGAAGGGTATTTTTGTCTTTTTATCAAGTCAAAGTGGAAGTTGACAAAAAAACATCCAAAATTTAACGAAAAACTTGACGGAGGAGGGTATTTTGCAAATGTTTCATAGTTCAAGAGAGTCATTTGGAACTTTTTAAAGTTCATGAGGGTTTTTTAAAATCGGCCTAAAGTTCAGGAGGGTTGTGTGTATTTTAGCCTAAATTTTATAAGCAAGTTTAAATAAGTTAATTTAAAATTGAAATAGATTTGATGAGTCTTATTCAAATTTGCATATTTTTAAATGTGTTATTGCTTTAAATTAAGTTTATTATATAAAATAAATTAATTTTATAATAGAAAGATTTTAATAAGAAATAATTTATTTTATTATTCTATTGATTATCAAGCTGTTCACAAATTTTGTGAGTTGAAAAATAAAACATTTGAACTAATTTTTAAACTAATAAAATATAAATAATTCTCAAATAATTCATTTCTTTTATACTTTTAGACAAGGGAGTTGGGACCGGCAATCAAATTGTTTTAATTGATTAATTTAGTTATTCAAAATTTCAAATTGTTAATATATCTTAAAGGGGAAAAAATGATATTTATATTTAATTTTACGTATAATATACATGTTTAGAAACATATCAAAAGAATAAAAAATAAGAATATAACAAAATGTAAATATATATATATATATAAAATTTATATTTCTAAAAATATACACAATAAAACTCTTTCAAAGGCTTCTTGCAATGGTTACCGGTTTATGCTGATTCATCCAAACGCGGAAGCTTCTTAAATTCAATCTTAAATTCCTGTATCCACTACTTAATTTCTCAATTTCTTCTTCAGTAAAATTTTTCTATATTTACTTAACAATTTTGAATTATTAAATTTCATAAACTAAATTATTAAAACAAAAAACCTTACAACTCTTGGTAAAATTGTCAGAAATAGGTGCTGTTCATTTCGTGGGAACAATTGTTCACTTTCTTCTCCTAAATCAACATATATTTAAGAAACATAAATAATTCAGATGACCTTATAGCGGGTCTGGGTTCTCTGCCATTAAGGTAGGTAAATTTTTAAAAAGAAATAAAGAAAAAATGATAAAAAAAAAAAGAGAGTTTCACTTATTAAATATTAAAGCACAAAAAAAAAGTCACCAAAAATCAGAGAAGAAGAAATCAATATCCCCCTTATAGCTCATCTAATTCAGACATTATATGAACTTGAGCATAGAGTTTCCAAATATGTTAAGGAGCAATGATATTTTCACACTAAAACTCTACATATATTTTATACATTCTATTATATACTTATTTTTTTTCCTTTTCTTAATTTTTATATATTTGTACGGGCTGACAATATTTTCCTATATTAAGTGTTGCACACAATAGAATGACGCTATACATATGGAATGGAATATGAAATTCCTTGTAAATTTCGTATCCCCAAATTAGGAATGGTAATGAGGCAGGGTGAGAGTGGAAGCCGGGAAAGATATCCTACTCTCGAGGAAAAAAAATTTTTCTGTTCTTATCCTAAACGTTAAGGATTGAGAGGATTTTTTTCCCACATCTCAAATCCCCATAGGGGAACGAGTATTCACAAACATTTGAAATTTTAAAATATTTTAAATAAAAATTTTAATATGAATAATTTATAATTATTTATTTATTTTTATTAATTATACATGTAATTACTAATTTATCTCTATTTAAAATTTACCTAAATAATAAAATGAAAAGTATTTTAAAATTTTATAATTCCAAAGATCCCCGCGAAGTGGGGAGTATGGTCCTTGACTCTCTCCTCAAAATCTCAATAAGAAAAATTTTTATCCCCATTTTGCCCCGTGAGGAAAAACCTTTTTGATCCCCCACTCAAAGTTGGAGAATCCTCGTGAATGCCTGTTCGACTAAAGACAATTGCCATCTCTACCCCAAATTCCGTATGTTTAGAATTTCCACACATAATAGTGGTATTTGCTTTGAAATAGAATATACTAAAGCAAAACAATAAAATGTAAAATACTTATTCTAGGTCAATCATGCTTGAAAGAATGGAGAAAATTTATTCACAAGCAACCAATGAAGCTCTTACACCCTACTAAGTTCCAAGTTAACATACCCTACTACGTTCCAAATTAACATACTTTTTGACCAGTTCTTTACTCATTCTTTAGCAACAAAACCAACCAATAAGTCTTCCTGGAAAGTCACTTACATTTCTTGCCAACTCATTCACAATGCCAACTGATGTGTTGCAAATTCATTGAGAGGAGCTGAGCAGATAGCAAGTATAGTTGATGAAATCAAAGACTAAATGCTAAGCCAAATAAGACTGTCTGGGGCTAAGTGGGTATATGTCTTCATGCCACTTACACATGTATCTGTTAAATTGGAGGAGCTCCTATGATGTCTGGATCTCATATTCTAGTGCTTCCCAACCCCCAAAATGGCCCATCTCAGAAGAATGTAGAACCCTAGTGTGGCTGGAAAAGATAAGGTTTATATAAAAATTGAATGGATATGCGGCATTAGCATTGCCGTTAAAGAAAATAAAATATACCCTAAAAAGCGTCAGGAATATCCATCATTATAATCATCAAAGAAAGTGATTTATATACATATAAAAACTTTGGGAAAGTTGCTGCTATGAAGAAAGTTTTCCTTTCATATTGTTCTATATATAACAATTGCCCTCTAAAATTGTTCTCCACTTCATCTTCTTTTAATTTTTGGTTGCGCTGGCAAGCATTCATCTCTGCAAAAAATAGCTGAACCAGTTCTCATTCCACCTTTTAGACCCATCCTTAGCTCCAACCTTCAAGTACTCCACGTTTGTATTTTGTGTAAGGAGTGGACCTAACTATTCTATGGCACTATTGTCCCAAAAAAAAGAATTATTAAATACTCATAAAGTTAAAAATATATTATTAAATTTGTTAATTTTACAGTTCAATATAAAATTTAATAAATTCATCAGTTTAAATTTTTTTAAATAAATATTTAATAAAATTAAATTTTTAAAACTAACATAATTGTTATCCAAAACAAAAAGTTTCATCCGAAAATATTTAAGAGATGTGTAATTTTTTTAATTCCATAAATTAATTTACAAATTTTGATAAATGTAATAATTTAAATTATTTTAAATAAATATTTCATGTAATTTGGTTTATAGAAATAACAATACCCTTATCCTAATACAAGTTGAGAAAAATCTATATTGTGTATATGAAATTTGATTCATAGATCTCTTATTTCTCAATTCAATTGTGCAAGTCTCAAAAATAAAATTTTTAAAAATTCTCATCTAAAATAAATTAAGTTTATCAAATTACACATATTAAATATAGGACCCAAACATTTTTCGTTCCAATTTGAGATTACAAATATAAATCATTCACTTAAAATATATTTTTTTTCCTAATCCTAAAAATTTGGATTGAAAAAAGAAAGATACCAACTCATGCCAACCAAAGTAATAATAGTATTAGTATTATTGCGTCAAGCTGCAATGTTGCTTAAGTCATTCTTGTGCCAAAAGTTAGAGAGTACTATGTTATATTTTGAGCTGTGGGAATGAGTAAAGCATTACGAATTCATGCGCCACGTATCATGTTGGCGTTGGTCGAATTGAAACGATGATAAAGAAAACTTGTCAATGCATGAAAGTGAAAATAACATGCCAAACATACTGCATTTTAAAGCTTTGAAAAGAGCATGGACAAGTGGTGAAGATGCACTCATTGGAACATTGATTCATTAGAAACATAATGGAAACGGCAGGTAGGGACAGTATGGCATACCTTCTTGGCCGCTTTTTCTCAAATAGTTTGGAAGCATTAGAGAGCCACATTGGGGGACCCAGCATCCACTAAATTCTTCAATGGAATACATGCGCGCTTGGGTCGACCGCCCTATTCATTTGGGGAGACCAAACAGCAGCGACCCAGCCAGAAAGGCCATTGTGGTTGTGCACTTTTTGGCCACACTGACTGCCCCTTTTATTCTCATCACTTCTCTCACAGACATTTAAACAAACACGTTGGCTACCAACTTCATTGTCCTCCTGACCCAATCTTGATAGAAAAGCATATCTGCTTGGCTTTCTACCTAATAAAGAATTCTGACCTAAATGTCTTCTTCTTCTTGCTCCGGCCCTCCACTTTATGCCCATCGCATGGCGCATGCCCTCTTATCTTTCTCTTTGTCCAAATCTGTATATGACGCTGTGGACGCTGCGGTGGACACAGACTTTCCATTTCACATGGGCGAACATTATCTTATATGACACCGTTTAGCATGACAACCTTTGAATTTGTCGATTGTTTGGGTGCCTTTTCTTAATTGGGTCATTCTATTCTAACAAATAAAATTTTATTACTTAATTAAAAGAATTAAATTTATTAAATTTTATAAATTAAATTATAAAATTTAATTAATTTGACAGTAATTATGAGTAATTAATACTTCCACGTAGAGGAGCAGTATTTTTACTGTTCTTATGTTGCACCCGTACGTTTATCACCTCACTTTTCATGGCAATTAATTTTAGAGTAAAGAAAGTCTAACTATATAACAAAAAAAAAAAGGTCTAATTAAATTTGGATTATTAATATTTTATAACTGTTTTGCGAGTTAAATCTATTAAATTTATAATTTAATTTATAAAATTTAATAAACTTAATAATTCAGTAAATATTTCATAAAATTTAATTAATAAAAATAGTAGAATTATTAATTTGAATATGATATTTATCATTCACTGCGTTTTTAATTTATTTCTAATTCTATACATCATATTATATACTATTACCAAAGCCTCTCAATTCTAAAAATTCAACATATAATAAGAGGGTAGATACAAGATTTTCTTTCAAGAGTCGATTGTTGCGGTATAATTATATACTATTTAGTGATTGACACATATAGTAAAAGGCTATAATTTAAAAAAATATTTAGATGCTACTTTAAAAATTTGAAACATTTTGGGTAAATAGTTAAATATATAGGGAGTATTTGAAAATTTCTACAATTATTACAAATTGAACATAAATTTTTACAAAATTCAAAATATCAACTTAAAAAATGTGTATAATATGAGCACAGTTTTCAAAGTTTAAAAAGTAATGATACATATATAAATAAATTTTACATACAATCTGTATATGCTCTTGCATTCTTATTTATTTTCTTTCACTTTTAATTTTTTTTATCTCTCAACATACCAAGAACGTAAGCTGTGAATACATACTCTTAACATTTTCCAAATTTAGGAGTCGCCTGTCACCCCCGACCTTCGCCTCTACATAATGACTAGATTATGGGCTATTTGAGAGCCAAACTTCGAGTAGCTCGTTTACACATTTATACATAATCACTTATTTCATGTGTGTAGTTGTAACTTTTTTCTAGATAAATTATATATAAATAATTCTTACCGAAAATGCACAATTTAAATGTTTGAAAAGTTATATAAAATATAAGTATAAATTTAATAGTTTGTAAACAATCATTGTAAAAACTTTAGAAATATAATGCATAATCACTAATATTAGATTTTTCCTCCCTTACTGGGGATAACATGTTTTCTTGTTTTCTTTTTGCTATATAATGAAGCATTGACTCTTTTAAGTTGATTTGTGGAGTCAATTGGTACATAATTAGTCGTAAATGTGGTAAATTTCTGAATGGGTTTTGATAGATAAGCACCTAACATGACAATCACGGATTGAGATGTTTTGATTTTAATGTTTATTGATTTTGATCATTTTCTTTGTCTTCTTCTATTTTATAACTTTTTATTTATAATATAATAACTATAAAATAGAAAAAAATATAATTGAAAGTTACGAAACAGCAATGTTAGAAGAGTCAAATCCGACAATCACCTACTTGCTTTTTGAACGTGTAACGAAAATAAGATCCACTATGCGAGTTACAGTGAGTAGTCATGGTTGCAATTATGTCTGTAATTACAGCCAGCATAATTAATGAGAAATGAATCGACCCTCTAACCGCTGCTTCAGAAATGCTTTCACATCCAACCAATCACAACCTTTAATTTTAGTTTCTTCCGATGAAATTTTATACACTGAGCAACCAATCATTTTTCTCCGACAACAATTCTCCAATCATTAATTACAAAAAAAAGCTAATTTCAATTTTGTAATCATTAAATTACGCTACCTAGAATTCGTATATGATTACACCGGAGTTGAATATTTAGCTTTTTTTTCTTTATATTTTTATTTTTAACTATTTTTTTTAACTATCTTTTTCGTAATTTTAAAAAGAGAAACGATCTTCTGCCAATTACAGCAGGGTGTTAAGCCGTTTGTTCGGTTTAAGCAGCTCAGTTGTACCAGTTTTGTGTGAGTAAAATATTATAGTTACATTATTTTTTTTATTATTTAAAAATTAAATATAATTTAACTGGGAATAAATTATTAGGTACTCATATTAAATTTCTTTAGCTTCAATAACCTCCGTGTAATGTTAGGTCTATATATTAATTCTACATACTTTCTCTTTTCCTGGTTTTTTTCTTTTAAATTTTATATTTTTTCTTATTACATATTTCTAATACGCATTCGGGAACCCTTAGATTCCGCGTCTTCCGGTCTACGCGTGTGTCGGCGAGTGCGTACGACTGTTCACGCGAAGACTTTTCTGTGTATTCTATTGCTGCAAAAGCTGCCCGGCGCCCGCCACCTTACATTAGACCGTTGTTTGGCCCATGCGCACTTCCTGTGCGTGCTCCATACTCCATGACTCGATATCGCCAAAGCGAGTTCATCTCAGCCAATACTCCCTCCGCTTAATTTATCTGTAATTAAGAAAATTTAAAACGAAAAAATTATTAAATAATTTTAAATATTCTCTAATCTTTTTAAATTATTTTATAAAAATTTAAATTTCTATTCAAATACTTTTTTAAATAAAAATTTAGTTAATATTTAATAAAATAATAATTTTTACTAGGATAAAACTTAAAAAATTAATGTTACGTTAGTTTAAAAAAATAACAATCAAAAAAATTCTCAAATGACAAATATAATGAACACGAGAGAATAAGAAATAAAAAAGGGTACATTGAATAATATCATGAAGGGAGTCCTTTTAAAGTAAGTTCAAAGTGTAATCTTGAGTGATTTTGCATTTTGATTTTCCTAACAAAAAGGATTTTCTCCTTTCATATGCTTTTCCTTGTCCGAACGTTTTACATTCTAGTTCAATTTAATAATGTATGTGTCCTTAAATTATTATATTTATTTAACAGTACTTAAAATCAATTATGGCATGTCAATTAAATTTAAATACATTATTATTCTTATATAATATACATAACATCTCTTTCACAAATAATCATAGCTCACCCAATTACATATGTTAGTTTAACATTTTTAATAATATAATAATATTTAATTATTATTTTATTATTTTATGTTTTTATATGTAAATTTAAAATTTGACAGTGCACTAAAATCAATATTTTGAATATAGAAAAATAAAGATGTCAAGTATTCGGGGTGTTAGATGAGCCCATGATTTTCCGTGTTGAAAGGACAATGATTAGTGATTTTCTTACTTTCAAGTTGTAATACATTTGTGTCTCTCTTAAAGTCTTCCACTTGTTCTTACAGAAGTTGGAGCTTTTAATCATAGGTGATGTGGACCGAGAACGATGCACTTTGATGCCGATTAGGCACTATTTCAAGACTCGCTGTCACATCCTGCGGCACCTTATGTTCAAATTTTGTTACAGTGGATATGGCCGCCATTCTTGGAACCTTTGGTTTTGTCAATCCTGGAGCCAATCCAAAATGATTATTAGAATATTAGATTATTTATTTTTATATAATTATTATTTAATAAAATTTAAATTATTAAATTTTATTAATTAAATATAAGATTTAACTTATCTAAATTTTGCAATATTAAATATAAACATTTTATGATAATAGCATTTTGTCTTCAGAATATGGGGCTGCCAAGCTAATGGTTATTGAAATCAAATATTGCAAATAAGAATTAAAAAGAAAAAAAATTAATTTGCTTTTCTACTTATAATTAAAAATTTGGAGTTTAAATAATCTTTATTTTACCCATAACATAAACATTTTTCATTTTATAAACAATCCTGAATATATATCCTAAGTACTTAATAGAAAATAATAAAATTGAAAACATTAATGTTTAGATTAATTGATATTAGCCTAATAATAAATCATCAATACAGTATGAGTAACTCTGGTTTGTAAGAAAACAACATATATTGAACACAAATATTTGTTACTTGTAGAACTATATATAACTATTCTAAAATTACATTAAGCAAATAGGAGTCTTCTATGGTATATTTTCTTGAAACTACTATTTTCATATAAGATGGGTTACGTAAATATCACAAAAATTATCAATGGGTATTTAGTTCAATTGGTATAAATGACCACAGCCATAAGCTTTACTTTTTCTTTTCTCAACTTATATAGTTTTTATGTCACTAAAAAAAATATCACAAAAACCGAACATGTCTTTTTATTACAGTATGTATTAATTCCTGTGTAGAAGAAATGTTGTGTGTGCTGTCACGTTTGAGTTTTGTGAATTTTATGCAACCAATATTTGGTGTCGGAATATTTTTGATGTTGTTATCCTTAATGGAGATGACACGGCAAAAGTGGCGGAGTGAGCAACGAGATTTAAGAGAAAAGAGAATCTGAAAGTGCCAAAATTTAAATGCCATGAAATTGACCTAATTTGTGGGTGGATGCAAAGACTACAAAAAGAGTGTGTGAATGGAGACTGTTAGAAGTTGAAAGACTTGCAACTGCTAACAAAATCAAACATCCTTAAAGATGGTAGATTCCGTTCACACTTCGAGAAATTGTAGTTTTCTTAATTCATAGTATTTGTCTTTTAAAGGTTTAACATAAAAAATTATTAAATAATCTTAAAAATAATAAAATATTTTCTTGTCTTCTTAAAGTATTTTTTTTAAAAAATTTAATTAATTGAACATTTAATAAAAATAATAATTTTGATAAGAATAAATTGACAAAGTATAATTAATATTACTTTAAAAAATAACAATTAAAAAATTAAAATAAAGATTTTAAAACGTCAATTATTGTGGATCAGAAAAAGTATCCCTTTTGGTCTTTATTGTATGTCGTTTAATTAATGCAAAAAAAAAAAGAAAAAGAAGATTAAATAGCTTTTTAAATTCTCATATCTTTATAGAGCATTATTTTTTTATGAAAAAAATACTGATAAATAAATTTAGTTGATAATATATATTATAATATTGATAAAAATAAATTTTAAAAAAATTATTAACGTTACTTTAAATATGAAAAAATAGTAATTAAAATAAATAAAAGTTACATTCTAAAACAATAAATAATAAAATCATGCTATGGGGAATGTGAAAGAGCATATTCAAATGAGCGTGAGCTCCACTTTCGCAGCTCATTGCTTTGAATTCATGTCGTACTAGTTTCTCTTACGCGTTTTGGAGTACTCATTTACATGTTGCGCAATTGCATGCTAGCTGTAATCTATCATTAATCTTCAAACAAAACTAGTCATCTAAGTGACAATTATATATCTAAACCCACAACCTGCCGTCATTTGACAATGACAAACAAAGCAAAGTCGTTCTAATTTTTTGTTTATTATTTTTAATTTCTCTCTCTAAAATTTAATATAAAAAATTCTATATTAATTTTATTTATAAGTCAAAAATATGGAAATAGCACCTCACCCTCACATTAGACATAAGTATGTTTAAAATATATATATATATATATATATATATATATAGGATAAGATAGATTGTATGCTTCAGCAATGACTAAATCACCTATGTATTTTTGTCAACACCATGAATAATGTTACAACCCATCAAGTATATATCTCTCTTTTCAAAACCCCTTGATGTACGCATAAGTTTTTAACTTAATATAGTCTACTTTTGACCGAGAACAATAGCTATCTCAGGGAAGAAAGAAATTTCAAAGTTTCAACGTCTTCACATTATAAAGTAATCATTTACATGTTTAGTAGTGAAAATAACTTATATAAAACTTAAATATTAGATATTATTTTATTAAAATTTAATGACAATGACATATACAACAGTCCAGTTATTATCTTAATAGTTAGTCTTGATGGGTTTTTATGGAATTGTATCAATTTTTTCTTATTGTATTACATTTTATGCTTCACATATATATACATTCAAAGTGTCAAAAGTATAACATCCGTTGTGTTATCCAACTCAACTTTGTTTTAAAAATAGGTTGAGTTTCTACTTTTACAACTCAAATAATTGCTTTTTTTTTTAATTAACGCCTTGTTTATCTTACAGGTTAGGGTTAGTCAATATCTTACTTAAATTAGAGGTATGAAAATAAGTTTAACCCATCAAATTAATCTATTTACCCATAAATAGATAACTCAACGAAACATTTAATGTTTAATACTTTTTGAATTTAAATTCTAAAATGATTTGACTTTGATAGTAGCTTAATAGTTTCTAAGAAATGGGCTTGTATAAAGTGACATAAGTCCGTGGATAAGTAAACCATGGCTCTTGCAAGTATTGTGGCACATTGGCACACAAGCCGTATCACAACACCTGTGAGTAGCGTGGTGCATTAACATGCATGCCATATCATAGCACCTGTGTGAGTAAACATGATATATCATGCAACTCTATGTGAACCTCCCTTAAGGCAATTAAGACATGCTATGGTAGCCTTAAATGAACCTCTCTTGAGATAGCTAAAACATCTCATGGCAAATACTAGTGTCCTGTCAAGCACGTGAACAGCACAATATATCGTGTTAACATGCAAGCTGTGTAGTACCCATGTGGATAGACATAACATGTTATGGTTGCTCTAAGTGGACATTCCTTAAGGCAACTAAAGTATGCTATAATAGCTACAAGTGAACCTCCCTTGAAATAGCCAAGGCAAGTTATGACAACTGCTAGTGCTAAGCCATGCACATAAACAATGTATTGCACATGGCGCAGTTTTTGTAACATAGACGAATTTCATCTTAGATAAAGTATATTTTATTTCTTATTATCATATTTTTTTTGTTAAAAAGAAAAGATTAGAAAGTGTTTAACAGAGGGAAGTTTAGGGTTAATTTGGTAATTTTATATATATAAGCACTTATAAAATTTTGTATCTAAACATTATATTTATTTTATAAATACTTATCAAAATGTATATTCAAACACAAATAACTTATTTTAAACCATACTTATATTGGTAGAGCTTAATTAAAAAGTTCTTACGATATAAGTAATTAATTAAGTTGTGTATTTAAACTGAGCCTTTATCTTTTCCATTATAGGAAGTGTGAGGCAAGGAACCCTACTTTTTTCCCACAAAGACCAATTAGTGCTTGTGTTTATATGCCAAACGACAACAAATTAAAATCTATCGCAAGCGGACCAGTTAAGATTACATACCAAAATAATAATTATTATTTATTATAACAAGATATATTAATATATGTAGTGGTATACGGTTGGGCCAAGTATGTCGTGGTCACCCTTAGCCTACAATTGTAACTTATACAATAAAGTAATGTAGGTAAGTTGCTACGGCATCATAAATTAAATTGATTATGCAAGGATATAATCCTACTACAAAAATAATGCATGCATAACCCCTTGGGGTTGGCGCAACGAATAGACCATATGCCCTAAGGATTCCTTAACAAAAGATGTAAGGTTTGATCCTCGGAGAGACCTCAAGGGATAGGAGTTTAACTACTTCACCTATCCCATGGAGGATTTGTCTTGCCTAAGTTGAGAAACCTAAAAGGTTCATGTCTCTGATGGAGATACTTCCTATTTCATAAAAAAAAAAAAAGAAACACATACATGTTGATGTACAAAAATATGTCAAAGTAATAGCTTCATCAACTAATAATTAATACAACTTAGCGCATTATAATTAACATGTAGAGAAATTTTCTTCTTGTAAGATTTGAGACTTTAATTCACCCAAAAATTTATTCTTACTACTTTTTTTTTACATAAAACTTATAGTTAATGGGAGTGAACCTTCAGATCCATTGAGTCATATTAATTAGTTTGTAAAACTTAATAAATTTGATAATTAAATTATGTGAAGTGATGATTATGTGAGAATAAAAATATAAAATTTGAATTTTTTAAAGTATATAGTGCACTTTACTTGTAAAATAAAGTATAAATAATTAATTATTGATAAAAAATTAATTAGTTAACGTTATAGATTGTTATAAAATTAACAAAGTAGATAACAATTTACGAACCTAAGATAATTTATATCGTTAATTTTTTATTAATAATCATTTATTTACACCTTATACTTCAAAAAATTCTAATAAAAAAATATGAGAATAATAGACTATTAATTAATTTTGGGGTTTGGCCTAAATACTTTATTTATTCATATAGAAGTTGACTCGTAATTTTTTTCCAAGATAAAGAGATAATAGAAAGATAGCTAAGATAATTTAAATGCCTTGTTTGGGAATTGAAGTCAGAGTTACTTTTCATAGAGAATGAGTCAAGTGTGCTATGTTAAAAGTTGAGAGATACTTGCTTTGAATTAATTGACCCAACTTTTATCATTTTATTAAACATGTAATTAATAAATTTAAATGATACATCAAGTGGCAGTTTTTATATTGGGATCCAAAAATTGACAACAAAACCAAATTATTACTGGTAGACACCATTGAGATAGATTTTATGAAAATGTCGCACAAAGTGTAATTGGTCAACCAGTGGACATTACCGTGGAATATTAGTATAATAATACATCATATATTTCCTCCTCTATTATAACACAAAACTTGCTTCAAAGAGCCAATAAACGAAATTTCCATTCAAGTAAACAATCCTATACTTGTTCAAAATTTTATGTAAGCAGATAAATAATTTAATAAGTTTAATAGATTCTCAAGCAAAAAAAAAAATTATAAAAGGAAAGTTTTAATAAAAAATATGCATTACAATAGGAAAATTATCATGTCTAATATATTGAATTAAATGACTAATTTAAATCAAAATATTTTTCTTAACAATATGATAACAAAATTTTTTAGTTATTATTTTCATAATTTTATTCACATTTAATACTTTTAACATAAAATTCAAATAATTAAATTTATTAAATTTAATTATAAAACTTACAAAAATAAATAGTTTGTGGATAACATATTACTGTGGTGGAGTAGTATTTCTCAAAACTTATTCCTAGACAACAAAGACTTGATGCTGTTTAGATGTCAGCTAGGCAACAAATGAAATCCTGGCATCTATGTTGTCTTGCCTTAAAATGGCAATTCAGATGCTCCAAGTAGCTAACATTATGTGATTCATACGGAGCCACAAAAAGGAGAAAAAGAAATAGGTTGGAAACCATCAAAACACACACACACAAAATAAATAAAAATAAAAATAAAGAAAAAAAAGCAATAGAAGGAAGGAAACAAAATTCTTTATCTGTGATGATTATTGTTTTAAAGTTGTTGCTGCTTTGATGAAAAGAGCCTCCAACCTTTATCTCTCAATTTAGAAATACCATCAGTGTCGTCGTATTGCTTCTTTTTACAACAACAGTAGGCCCAATATGATTTATATTTTTATAAAAATAACATCAATAAAATAAGGTTTTTCAATTAATTAATAAACTAATTTTTGCAAATAATTTTATGGGTCACTAAATTATGTGCTATACAATTTAATTTTTGAGATTTAATTATTTAAAGTTTTTAAATGAATATTTTATAAAATTTAATTTATAAAAATTATAAGACTGAGATAAAATACCTTTGAATTAATCAAACAAATTATCAAGATTATTATTACTATTTCAAATAAGGAAAACATCTCAATCTGTTGGAAGTATTCCAATTTTTACTTTGAATATTCTGAATTAACTTTGAGCTGTTCTTGCTCAGATGTGTGTGTGGATATAACAGGAGGAGCCAATTTGCTTCAGTAAATGTCATTAGAGCTGACAAGAAGTTGGTTGACAATTGTGTATATAAGATATGTGCTACAGATAATTTAAATTAGTTTTGACCAAGTATGGGCTAAAAAGACAGTTACTCTTTAAAAGTATTTTGACCATACCACAATGAATTCAACTTAAAATAAATAATTACCAATTGTTCAAATTAATCCAAGTGAGAACTAAAATAAAATTAAACTTTAATTATACTAAAACTAATCAAAGTTAATTCTGACTAACATTAACAAAGCAAAACTTGTAACTTTTAACTATGACAAATTTGTTTAAAGTGGGTCTAATCAAAGTTTTTTTTTTTCATCAGAAATGAAGATGTGTAATAATTGAGAAACAGATAATTCAACTGTATTTAGCAAAAATCAAACTTAGGAAATTTTTTATAAGACAATTAATTCTTGTACTCAGTGTGCTTTGTGAATCCAATTAAAATTAAATACTATTATGTGTGTAAGCAAGTAGTGCTATATAAAAATATGGTGAATAAAAATATAATCCTTTAATTATTTTGAGCTAATAACAATGAATGCAACCCTAATATAAACATACTGATTTAATTAAGTTCCTTGAGTGAGAACATATAATAGAATTGAACTTTCAATAACATTAAACGAAGGCTGGAGCAAAGTCTCCAGTATAATAATGTAACTATAACCTCGACAGATTATAACAACAATCCAACATGTTTCCATTTACAGATATTTTTGCTTACATCATTATATGAAGGTGAAAAGTTGAAAAAGAAAATGGATAATGCTAAACCCAGAGTGGGGAGTTCTTGCTGATTCCTGGTTTAATTTTTTTTTTTTTTATTCTTTGTAACAACTTACAATCAAATTAGAAGTAAAGCCTGGATGAAAAATGTACAAAGAAATTTAAATCAGAACAATCCATATGCCCATGAATCTTGATCCATAGCCATTTTTGGGTACAGACTGAGAGGAGCATCAAACATTTGCTTTCTGTCACCATCATCATCATTAATCAGCAAATCCCAACAACTCGTAAAGTCATCATCCCACAAGCCGATAATGCTGCTGCTGCTGTTGTTGTTGCTGCTTTTGTTGTTGTTGTTAATATTGTTAATGTTATTGCCATTGTAATTACAAGACCACTCAAAATCTGGGAGCTGCAGGTCTTCAAGGAAAATGGATGAATTTGAAGAAGATGATGATGAAGATGAAGAGGTTGATGACGAAGAAGCACAGGGCACTAAAATCTCATGAGGTTCTATGATTGGCACTTCATCTGTGCAGAACCCATTGATGACCTCCATCGTTTCAAATGGAGAAGTTATAATGTTGTCCTCCTTTTTGGCTTCACTTAAGGTTGAAGACTCGTAGGAGGCCTCACGCTTCTCGGGCTCTTTATAATTGTCATTATTATTATCAATTTCAGGTTCAAATTTGGGGTCAACTGGCGTAGATAGCCGCCGCTGCTGCAGTGGTTCTTCTTGTTGTTGAAGTAATTCATTTTGCTGTTGTTTTTGAGTTTGTTCAGTTGCAGTAGGGAGAGGCTTGTGGGTGACAGGATCAATGCCCATTTTTTTAAGCTTCTTCTTGATGTGGGTGTTCCAGTGGTTCTTGATCTCATTATCAGTTCTTCCAGGGAGATGAGAAGCAATTTTAGACCATCTGCAGAAAGAAAAAAATGGAGAAAAAAATTAAAAAAAAAAAAAGTAGAAAGAGTCCATGATATTGATATGGTCCATGGGGAATACTTCAATTACTTTAAAGGGAGGATGACTTTATAGCCACTAGAAAGATCCATCGTAAAATGTCATAGAAATTATGAAATTAGAAAAAACTCCCCACAACTTAATGATTCCAAATTGCAGGCAACTTGAAGAACTGCAATCATAATCGGTTTCTTTTTCCTTACTTAAAAGAGAGAGAGAAACAGAAGACTTGGTCTTCAAATTTATACGTCTCTTTTCCTGGGGGTTGTGTGCTGCTATGGGACCATCTCTTCTGTTGGTGATGAATAAAGAAAGCTCAACTTGAAGAGCGTTTATAATAATAGAAATGGCAAATTCAATTAAGGTAGCGATTGGATGTGATTAAAAGATCTTTACTTTTGTTCAAATCATTTTCTGAAATAAGCTTCCTGTATAATGCATAATTGCACTGTAACTGTTGTTTTAGTAAATGGGTTCTTCAAACTTCAAGAATTAAGCATGCCAAAGCAGAGGAAACACCCGGGGGAGGGGGGGGGGGGGGGGGGGATGGTGAAAGAACCTGTTGCCAAGTTGAGCATGGAGATCAATAACCATTTTCTCTTCATATTCTGATAGAAGGCCTCTCTTCAAGTCTGGCCTCAGATAGTTTGTCCACCTCAGCCTGCAACTCTTCCCACACCTTAACAATCCTGCATGCATTCACAACCAGAATTGCTAAATTCAGTGAAATGGATTACTTTTCCTCTTCATTTGAAGCCAAATTCTTCTTCTTTGCTAAAGGAGTTATAATTAAAAATGTTTTAGCATTATGAATTTTTTTAAAGGATTATTTCTTGTCTTCGAATAGAACAGAATGTTAAACAAATGAACCGCGGATCAAACATTTAGCAGGCAGCTCAGTTAGGAAGAAGCGCAAAACCCATTAACCAGAATGAAAAAAATCTTGAAACTGGTTCTATTTTTACTGAAAAAAGAAAAATTGGCTGCACAGAAAGAATGAGCAAACAAAGGAGACCTGCTAGCTTAGGGACAGCTCTCCAGCAACATTGGCCATTAGTGAGGATGAAATTGACAAGCTTGTTGTCCTCCTCGGCAGTCCATGGCCCCTTCTTCAATCCAACTTTGTCACAGCAAGGTTGCCTTCCCATTTGTGATCAAACTCAATCAAACCAGGAGAAAAGAATGCCAACAAAGCCTAACGAAAATTTTGAAACTAATTCTCCAGCAGAGGAAGGGTTCAGCTTGAGAGTCAGAGAAAAGAAAGGCTGATATAGAGAAAGACGTGCAGTCGATGCACATAACAAGGTGGCATATGGCACCACCACCTACTTATATATAATACATTACAAAGCCCCACCATTAAAATTTGTCTTTTTTATTTACAAAACAATTTATAAATTAGGTTACCGTATTTAATTGGGTTTTCTTTCTCTACCCTTCGTTTCGATTTCTTCTACATACTACAGACAGTTGGCGGCCAACAAACCGACACGAGCCACACACTGCTACGTCTTCGTCAGAAAACGCCACCTCATCGACTTCCTTTGCTTTAGTTCGAAGCGTGAGATACTCCACTAACTCAAGTCTCCGAGGAACGCACTAGAAAAAGTAAAACAATACCCAAAATGTAATGAACGATAACAATAAATTTAGTTATATTTTTATTAATGGAATAAAAATTTTATTTGAATTTAAAACTTGTTAAAATTGAGTGAAGTCCACATATATGAAGAAATATTGCACATAAATTTTAAAATTTTAATATAGATATAAATTATAATGTAATTTGTGTCCTTACCATTTAGAAGAAAAAGATAAATAAACAAAAAGAAGTAGGAAATGGTTGACTAAATAAATTCATCGGTACGGAAAAGATCATTTGGAATGATTTTTTCTCACACCATTATTGCCGTTATACAAAAACAAAAAATGTTCAATTGCAGCTTACTCTGGTCTTCTTGTTCTTCTGCCCATTCTTCATCTCTCTCAAATATTTGTTACTTTGCATTCTTTTCTTCCCTGTTCTTTGCGTTTATTTAGTAATATTGCCAGTAAAAATAAATTAATATCTATGAATACTTTTTTTTTTATGGGAGTTTGCCTTTTATCCCCATAAATTTTTCTTTGACAAAATTCTCATAAAATTAAATATATTGAATCTTATAATTTAGATTGTAAAATTTTAACAAATTTAATATATAAAATTTTTATAAATTTTAATTTATAAAAATAAAAGACATTAATTTATTTTTATATATCACTGTAAAAATTTATTAAAATTAATAAATCTTATAGTCTAGTAAAAATTAAATAATTTTTATTTTTGTGAATTTATTAATTCTAATGCAGTACACATAACTTGACTTGTACAAAATTTGGGCACAATACTTAGAATTCTCTACCTAATCCAAATGCAATACTCCTAAATTTGACTCAAACACCGCATAACCACAACCTCTAGAATAGAAAATGAAGAGCAACATCTCAAGCGTAAGAGTTTGATATCAACTTAACACCCTATTGACTTACATTATTAGTATTTGTATCTGAAAAATCATGCTTATGTATCAAACGAGAGTATGCTCTGTGTATGTTTTGAAAGAAAGAAGAAAAAAAATTGTAAGATTATAAATATATATATATATAATTTATTTATACATATATCATTTCCCTTATTTTTTGAGCTAATCATAAGAGGCAATCACGTTATAATTAAGAAGCAGAGCAGGCCTAGAGTTTATAATATATTTTGACATATATAAAAAATTTCTGAATCATTTTTATTTATTGCTTGAATTTGCTTCTTAATATATCAACCCTAGTTCCACCCCATAATTATATAACTATTTCAATCCCTTTAATTTCTTTTATTGAAACTTATAAACTTTCACTTAAAAAAAATTTATATCATCAATTTTATTGATATCATAGTTTAATATGTTAAACTTAACATATTTAACACTCACATTAAATTATATGAAATATTTAAAAAAATTGTTAAGTGAGAATAATGTTTTTATAGCCATTTTTGTGAAAAAAATGAAACTATTACAAGAATAACTATATAACTATATATATATATATATATATATAGATAAAATTGGAACACGGAACAATACATAAAGAAAGAGCATCATAACCAATTCTTTGAGGAAACTGCTGTGTAACTACAGCTTCTCGATCTTTCTTATTTTATATAGGAATTGATGAACAAATAATTATGTTGCTTTGATTAATTAATTAAGTGGCACTTCCTTCCAATTTAGACGTTGAAAAAAACATGTTTATATTAGGGATAAGTAATACATTTTTGAAGATAGAATATGTTGAATTGCAATTTAATAATTGTAGGTTGGTAAGCATAGACAACAAGAAGGATCAGGGGCAGTGAGATCAAATGCATGCATGGTTCCATATATCTACATACAAACACAAAATGACTTTAAATAGCATTTCACTATAATACTAGGACCGTAAGTTTTGGTCATATTTAATTTCATATAAATTATATATAATATCTAATTAATTTCTTGTTATTATATATTGGTATTAATTACACGTGTTTTTGCCTACGTATGTGGTGATGATATATATGTTACAAATCCTGTTTGCGTGGGGTAAGTCTCCTTAATTAATTCCTTCTAATTAAACTTCACATTACAAAATTTATAAACTGTATTAGGTATGGAGATGTACAAAATGGACTAGCCTAAACTCACACATTATGAAAATCGCTTTTTCTATTCCCCCAGTATTTTTATTTTGGTATTAGAAAAACACACACAAATTATCATTATTTAATTAATGCTGAATTAAATATGGTCATGTATGAAATATTAGGTGCATGTAAATTGTATGTACTAAGTATAATTATTGGAGTTAATATTTTTAATGACATGATGGCACGCAAAATTATAAGGCAGCTTCATAAGATTGTGAATGGATGAAGTCTAAGGCAGCTTCACATGCTGTCTTCAAGGATATTTTCATGTGCTTATGGTGTAGAGGTGAATTGGCTATTCCTTAGAATACAACAGATTCTTCTATTATTACCGTGCATCAGCAAGGCAAGGAGCAAGAACAACAATTAATCTTAATTAAACCCAACAGGTAGATAGAATTTTGAGAAAAGGAAAGAAAATGTTTCTTAGTTTGTCTATACTCTTTGTAGAAACAGTACTTATACTTTATGGGGAAAATCTGACAATTAAAAGATGCACGTTGGAATATGATGATAAGAGTATTCACCTATCTAGATTAGGTTGAGGTTAAAATTTGAGTGGGTTGAATAAAATTGAATATGAAATTTTTTACTAGAGCCTTAACAATTATATGCACAAGTCGAATTCAAGATCAACTAAATTGATGAGTTTTATGTGTATTTTGAATAGTACATTCAAGTTTAGATCAAGTTTTATAAAAAATATACAACCTATAACTACATGTCATAGGTTGATAATCAAGTTAAATTAGGTTTGAAAATTTTGTACGCTAAAAGATAGTTAGTTGTTATAACTAAAATTTATTTTAAAGAAAATAAATAGTTAAAATATCACAACAATATATAGATAAGCATTGAGCTGGAAGTTTCTAGGATTCACATGCTTTCAGTTTGGTCCTTCTTTGTAACTGCATCTGGTCTCCAATTTAGAATTATAATCAATCTTCGCCGACCTCCACTGTTCAGCGCAAGATTGTCTGTTTGGAGTTTACTAATAAATTTTGTCCGATGTGGATCACAATCTTTGAATAAACATCTTTCTGTTTTGTATATTATTCTCTTTGGATGCTCTTTATTTCTGCGTTCTTGTTTTTTTTTCTATATAAACCAAATGCACACTCAGTTTTCACAGGTTGCTTTCCACTCAATAATTAAAATCTTTGACATGCAATATGAATGATTTAATTTTTAAAAATTTTGATACTATCCTAAGGGGTCAGTCATTTCAAAATTTTAAGTTATTAAATATAAATTTTAAAAAGTTATTTTTTTTATAATATGCCAAACTGAAGTTTGTCTTGTGCTACTTTCCAACAAATTAAAGTAGCAAACGTTCCAACTAATCACTCATTATCCCACACTCATCACTATGGACTTTGAACTTCTCTTTTCCTTTTTAATTTTTATTTCTTAGTCCTCACAAATATTGATGTCATTCCAACGTGTGCATGTTGTAGGCAACAACTGTTCCTTAAATTTTGTTGTTGTTTTTTTCTCTTTCTTTATAACTTTTCCTTTTACTGAGAGATTAAGGAATTGTTGCAACAAGCAACTTGGGTGAGCAATGATGCTAAGTTATTACATTAACAAGTTTCAAGTCTCATGTGGGCTTTAAAAGTCCATAGAGGTAATGATTTTCCAAATCTCTAGTTGGCATTTAACATGGAATGTTCAAAATAGTAATGAAAACAGTATCCTTTAAATTCATAAATTAAAATTTATAATTTTTTCACAAAATTTTATATAAAAATTTAAATTATTAAATTTATTGAATAATATAAATTAAATTATAAGATTCTACAAATTTAAGACACTTATATTTTTTTTAGCGATTTCTTAGTTGGGCAACAATGAATCCGAAGGAAAAAGGTACTGCCCATATGGGCAACAAGGAATCCTTACAAATCTTGAAGGGAGTCATATAATTTTTGAGTCTTATATTTTAGTTTAAAAAAATTTAATTAATTTAATAATTTAAATTGTTTAATCAAAATTTAAAAAATTTTTATGAGTAAAAATAGTAATATTATTTTTCTAATAAGAATAAATGTCATAGATGTTTTGTTTGAAATTACGAAAAAAAAAAAAAAGATTTTGCAAAACTATGAAAAAAGTAAGAACTGGTACAAAGTTATTATCTTACGTTTCCCTTAATACTCTGCCCTCCCAAAACTTTAAACAATTGTAGACAGAAAAATGTGTAGGGCTCTGAGCAAATGAAGCCATTAAAATATAATTCATTGAATATAATCAAGTAAAATATGATGATGTATATGTTAACTGTTTCATATATATATGTCACATGTTTGTTGGTAAAGCAATGCAATTGATGGGCTACTGTTGGTCCAATTTGTATTAGACACCACTTGAGCTGAGTTCAAGTGATAATTAAATTTGCATTTCAAAAGGTAGAAGGCAAGCTTTTTTTTTTTTTCTCTAAAATAAATACTTCACTTATCAAAATGTCTAAGTTAACTCTGAATATATATATATATATATATATATATATATATATATATATATATTGCCCAAAGAATGGGAACCTGCCTTTCCACTGTGCACTTACAAAGTTCTAATCAAAGCCACACCTTCGAAGCACCACAACACTTTCAAAAAGAAAACAGAAACAAGTGTGCATTATCTAATTACTGTATTGAATCTAAGGGTTGTTAGTAGAAAACTTTTGTAATCTTTTAGTTATTATGAGTAGAGTACTCTAAATTACAGATTCTCTACATTTTTTATGAACATAAAATTTTGATTCATCAACAGCTACAAGTGACACACGCTGATAAGAAATTATTATTATTATTTGTGAATATAATAAATATAAATTTTTTTGATGATCAAATATATAATATGTTAACTAATGAAATTGATTCAGTCGTCAAAGACTAAAATACTTGTAAAGTTTTAGTTCAAATATAATTGCTAATAGTTTTTTTGATAGAAAAGATAATATAAGTTTTCATTGAGGCGTGTAATATGTTCTGACTTTAAAATGTGATATCCTTTTCTAAACTTTTAATTATTTAAAAAAGTATAAGACGTTACACAATATATTAACATAATTAATGTTTAGTCCATTTTACATAAAAAGTGATTCAATTTGACTTTTGCTAAAAAAAAAATTATTTCATTCTCCAATGGTCTTTAATTTATCTTTAGGAAAAATAAATAAATATAATATAATAAAATATAAAAATATAAAAGATATTGGGATCGAATCTGTAACATCAAATGAATTACACTTTGATGCCTCATTGGATAATTTTTATTACCTTGAGAGCTGCTGAGGCAACTGATATTGCAACGACTGCTGGCCACCAGGAAAATACCATGGTGATTTAATGCAAGCTTGACCTTGCAACAAGTGCTAGGCAAACGGAAACTATCATGATTTTTAGGAAAACGTGCACCCCACCAAATGACAAGGAAGAAATCCTCACCAAATTTAATTAAGATTGTTAAAATTTTAAATCTTACAATTTAATAATTTAAATTATTTAAATATTTAATAAATTTTAATTTATAAAAATAATCGACCTAAATATTTTAATGCAAGCTTAACCACATGAAAATTAAAGTAAATTATTAGGCATTAACAAGTAATAATATAAGTATATATTATTTCATATTTTTACTCATTTTTTCTACAAATTTTTTTCTCTTTATATATATAAAAAGTATAAACTCCGCACACGTCTATATAACCTTAAAAGAGTTTGACAATACTATACTGCCTTTGGCTCTCTTCAATCGCAGTGGTTTAGATTCAAAGATTGAATCCTTAGACTAAAGATTGGGACTCAGGTTCTTTTAATTGCATATTTATATTATCAAAATTTTAATGAAGAGCAAGAAAAAATAATGAAACTTTTTCTACTTAAATTGATCAGCTGACTTAAGACATTATGGTTTGATTTAACTCCCATTGATTATCCCGAACCTCACCAAGATAGGATATAATAAGTTATATTCTCCGAAAAAAAAAGAAAAATTACATGATCAAGTTGAACTCCTAAAATATATATCCTATATTAGCTGTACAAACTAGAAACACCGTTATTAATTAGAGGGATTAATATTCCCTTATAGATTAAAATTATTTTTCAGGATCGAATTCTAATTGATAAATGGCTGTGCATTATGGCTACTCTTGCAAAATTCTTGGATCCACAATCTTACACAACTGTGTTTGGATAGTTGGTCACTTTTGCGTAAGCTGTTTATTTTGGTTGTGCGTAGTCGTGACTTGTGATTACGGTAATTGTGGAAGCGTCATTATTATTAGGCATATAATATGTGTTGTCGAATGAATTCTAGGCACGTCCACACGTTGTTTTTAAGAATATTTTTACGCTGTCGGTATAAAAGTGAATGAGGTTACCTTTTAAGGTACAATAAACTATATTAACGTTACTATATACATGTGTTAAAAAATATATCTTTTTTAATCTTTTTAAAGTATTTTTTGTTTAGATAAAAATTAATTTTTTTAAGTTATTAAATGCATTAAAGTAGATAAAATTTTTTAAATAAATATTTTTTATATATAAAATTTAAATTAAATTTAAAATAATTTATTTAAAATATTTAAACACTCTTACACTCAAACTAATTGGTATTGGTTGTCCCAAAGAAAGTTAGTATATACCCAAAAGTCAAGGAGTAAGAACAACAATTAGACTTAATTAAATTCAGTAGGTAGAATTTTGAGAGAAAAAAGATGAAATGTTTCTATGTCTTTATCCATGCTCTCTGCAAAACACTGTACTTACAGTAGAAAAAGCAATTTATTATAAAAATTTTGTTATTATCAGTGAATATTATCAATGAAATTTTAATCCATCAATAAAACTTTACTTATCAACAAATTTTTTAGCGGGTATTCAACTAAAAAAGATATTCAAAATAAATTTGTTGATAATTTTTCTGCTAAAGAGTGGAAAAAAAATTACCGTCTAATTTGATAGTGGCTTCTCCATTGATAAATTCAATGGTAAAATTAAATAAAAAAATTGACAGTAAAGAGTTGAGAGGATAACGGCAAGAGATTACAAGATCATAGGAACCAGAAGATAATTAAGAAAATAATTAGTTGTTGTAACCAAGATTTATTTTTAAAGCAAAATAAAAAGTATTTATCTCAACCACTTTAAGATGTCACAACAATATATACATAAGCATTAAGCAGGAAGTTTCTAGGATTCACACGCTATCAGTTTGGTCGCTCTTTGTAACTGCAGCTGGTGCCCAATTTAGAGCTGTAATCCATCTTGTACGACCTGGAGTGTTCACCCCAAGATTGTGTCTGTGTGGAGTTTACTAATAAACTGTTCTTATGTGCACACAGTCTTTGGAGATATACATGTTTCGGTCCTATTGATTATTCTATTTGGATGCCCCTTTCTTTCTGCGTTGTTTTTATCTAAAATTAAATGAACATTATTATTTTTACATCTTTTTACTTATAATTTTACCTCTCTCATATCTTTTATTTAAATTTTTTTATATTTTTATTTATTTTTTACATATAAAAAATTGTATCACACTCAAAAAACTATATCACAACTCTCATATCCTCCATTTAAAATGTAACCCCAACCTTTCCCTACCAAACGCAGGCGCAATTTCAGAAGATGCTTTCCATTCAGTAATAAGAATCTTTGACGTGCAAAACTTGGACTTGCCTTGTGCTGCTTCACAACAAAAGTACCAAATGTTCCAACTAATCACTCATTGTATCACACTCAGCACTTTGGACTTTGAACTTTTCTTTCCCTTTTTTTAAAAAAATTTCTTAATCCACACAAATATTGAGGTCACTCCAACGTGTGCATGTTGTAGGCAACAACTGTTTCCAAAACTTTGTTGTTGTTTTTTTTTTCTTTATAACTTTTTCTTTTACGGAGAGATTAAGGAATTGTTGCAAACTAGCAACTTGGGTTATATTTATGAACTAGTTTCAAATCCCTGGTGGGCTTTAAAAGTCCATAGAGGTAATTCTCAGGTTGGCATTTAACATTGAATGTTGAGAATAATAATAAGAACAATATATTTTATTTTTATAAATTAAAATTTATATAAACTTTTTTAAAAAATTTAAATAATTAAATTTATTAAATCTTATAAAATAAACAATGAAATTTATCTTTTTTGTGAATAATTAAAGCCTACTTTGATGAGACTACTTTTTCCTAATGAAAATAGGTATCATAGATGTTTTGTTTGAAATTATGGGAATAAAGGATTTTACATAACTAAGGAAAAGGTAAGAACTAGTACCAAAGTTATTCTCTTTTGTTTTCCTTAATTAGCTCAAAACTTCAAGCAATTGTAGACCGAAAAATGGGTTGGGCTATGGACAAATGAAGCAAGTCATAATAATTTCATTCATTGAATATAATCAAGTAATGTAATTGGGTTATAGCGACAGCATGGGCCCGTGCAAGGCGCGAGCCCCATTTTAGTTATTATTATTTGTAAATACAATAAATATAATATGTTACATAATACATATCATATAACTGATGTTTAATTCCTATTTTACAGAAAGTGACTTAGATTTGGGTCTTGTCAAAATAATTAAATCATTTATTTTTCAATTGTCCCTAATTTAATTTTGGGAAAAACTTAATAATATTTTATATTAGAAGTATGAAAAGGAAAAAAAGAAGATAGTGGGGTTAAATCTGTAACATCAATTGAATTGCATTTTGATGCCTCATGGCATCATTTCTACTCCATGGAGAAGCTAGTGAGTCAACTCAGGTTGCAACAAGTGCTGGCCATACGGAAAATGCCATTATGTTTTAAGGCAAGCTTGAGCCCAGGCAAAGCATTAGCCAGGAGGCTCGGCCCAAAACTAAGCCACAGTTTAATCAGAAGGTATTGGATCTCTAATGGGCTATTATAGGCCACTAATGAGTCCAGATGTCTTCTACCATCCTTGGTCCAGAATTCTAAATGCCAGATTTGTTTATCACAAACAGCAAAACAAACAACTCCGCCCGATTAAAGCTTGCAAGGGTCGTCTACCTTAGAAAATTTTTATTCATTGCATAGTTTTGTGTGTTCTTTATTTATGCTGCATGTGCACATAACTAAGAAAAACTCCAAATATCAGAGGCAAGAGAAATGGTTATGAATGTCTATTTGAATCTTTAAAATTTTAAGTTCATAAGTAATTATATAAAATCTAATAAATTTAATAATTTAAAATTTTTAAATAAATATTTAATAAAATTTAACTTATCAAAATAGCAAGACTGAAGAAAAAAATGACAATAAAAACTTAAAAAAGTTTCACAATATTATCTTTCCTGTGTCTTGGTTTAATGGCAATGGTTTAGATTCTAAGATTGAAACCTTAGATCAGAAATTCTAATGTGGCATAAGTGCTTACAAATTCAACGGTCAGAATCAATAGAGATATTTAAATTCTAAAATATTCATTCATTCAATAAAACTTATTTAACAAAACTAATGAAAGAAGAGTAAAAAAATTTTATTTTAGGGAATAAAAAGACTGAGAATTAAACACTTAACCAAACACTAAAATACACTAAATTGGATTGAACACCAAAATATTAAAAACCATCTAGAGTAACACTAAATTGAAGTAAGATAACTTAACTAAATTAGAAATAAAACCCTCAATTCCCAATTACAAATTCTAATTTCTAAATACTTATTATATCATAAACTTTAATGCAAAACATAAATAACGACTCATAATGAGTGAGGGAGAGAAATGGAGAAAGAAAAAAAAATAATGAATAGGGCATCCAACAATCTGAATTATGCATATGAAGACCACATGACCAAGTTGTGGTTTTGCTCCTGAAGGAGGTCAGCAGTCCTATGTTTCTTATGCCAGTAATTATTACAGAATAACAAACCAACTTAATTTTGCTTTCTATAAAATAGTTGCCACAAGCATTTGACATCAGAGGATATTTGTTTAACTTGCAAAATTGCAATCAATTACTATAAAAAATTTTGGTATTAACGAAAAATAAATTCTTCATTAAAAGTAAATTTTTTTTAATAAATTTTTCATCAAAAATTTTTATCAACATATTTATAATTTTATAAAAACTTATTTCTCAATAATATTAAAATCTCTTGTAGTGAAAAAAACATTATGAAAGAGGGCTGTTAACTAGTAGTTCTGCAGATTAAAGGATGTTAATATAGTTGTATATACATTGGTTCAATATTAAATGCAGAAGCTTTTTTCAAGGAATAAGAAATTTTTTCATGACTCTTGTGAATAGAAGTGACAAAGCGGGTGGCCTGGGTCATCTTATAAAAATCTGTAATTAATTAGGAGAGGTCAAAATTTTATGAATTAAAAAAAATATTAATTTCACTTATCTTTTAAGTAAAATAAAATAGAGTGACTCATTAATTAATATATTTTTATATATAAAAACATAATTTGGATTTATTTTTGCTTCACCTCATTTAACCTTAATTTTCTTGCATTTTATGTGAATATATATATATATATATATAAAGAGAGAGAGAAAAAAATTTAAGAAACCAATGCTGCTCTTACAAAGAATAAAATGCACAGAACCCCCCTCAACTTTAAGTCAATTTTAAAAAACCTTCTTGAACTTTAAAAGTTTTCAAATGACCTTCTTAAAGTATGAAACGTTTGCAAATAATTCCTTCCGTCAAGTTTTCTGTCAAAATTTAAGAAAATGACCTTCATTGTAAAGTTAAAAAATTGAAGGCTGTGAACAGTAAAATTTTGAAATTTTAACATTGAACCTTAATCCTAAATCCTAAACCCTAAAGTCTAAACCCTAAATTCTAAATTTTAACCCTAAAACCCTAAATCCTAAACCCTAAAATCCTAAAATTCTAAACCCTAAACCCTAAATTCTAAAATCTTAAACCCTAAATCCTAAATTCTAAACCCTAAATCCTAAATTCTAAACCCTAAACTCTAAGCCCTAAACCCTAAATCTTAAACCCTAAGTCCTAAACCCTAAATCTTAAACCCTAAGCCTTAAACCCTAAATCTTAAATCCTAAACCCTAAATCCTAAACTCCTAAACCCTAAACTCATAAATCCTAAACCCTAAACTCTAAATCTTAAATCCTAAATCCTAAACCTTAAACCCTAAATTCTTAAACCCTAAACCCTAAATTATAAATTTACATTAAGTTTTTTTTTTGCATTTATGGCATATTTGTAAATTTATATGCATTTGAAGGATATTTTTATCTTTTTATCGGGTCAAAGTGGAAGTTGACAAAAACACATCCAAATTTTAATGAAAAACATGACGGAAGGAAGTGTTTTACAAACGTTTCATAGTTCAAGAGGGTCATTTAAGAAATTTTAAAGTTTAGGAGAATTTTTTAAAATCGACCTAAAGTTCAGGGGAGTTCTGTGCATTTTAACCAAGAATTTATTTAACTGTAAACAAAATAAAATACACACACCAGCTAGAGGGCATCTGACAAGACTACTGGAAACAGAGACAAATATACTGTCACTAATACTCCATCTCCTACAAAGAATAATTACCACAATTTCAGAATAATTATAACTTCTAAAAAAATTGTGAAATTTTCATTTAAAATGGATTAATCGTATTCGATCAAAATTTGCTAGGAAAGCATAGGTTACTTTTTCACAAAGATTTATGCACATATTTAGTTTAACCAATTCCAGGTGATTTATAGAATTTGTAACCAAATATTCCGTAAGTTCATGAATTCCTTGTTTCTTTACTAGTACATTTTTTTATATCATTTATCAATTATATAGTTTTAATATGCCACTTAATGCACATTGAATCTGAAAACAAAATAAATTTAATCTATCAAAATTTAGATAAAATAATTAGTAGTTGAATTTCTAATATCTTTATTTCATAAGAGGCCTTAAATAATACAAACTAAATTATTAAATAAATTTTATAAAATTTTGACTAAAAAATTTTATAAAGAGGATTTTTCTTAATAATAATAAAGAAATTTATAAAAAATAAAAAAAAATAGGGTCTTTATATGAATAAAACATAACAAAGAGGTGTTAAGCTACTTTAAATATTTAATCATATAGAATAAGAGTTATGTAAATCCAATTATGAATTTTCATATATATATATATAAGGAATAGCTCATCATCATCCCAAATAGGCATTGTGACAGCGGTTATCGTCACAACACAAGGCACAAGAAGACGAACAGAGAGACAATTATATCGCCTAGGACTACCATGTACGAAGTAGATTCTCTTTTTCTTATTCTTTTCCTTTCCAGTCGGCGAAGTTTCTTCTTTTCTCCTGCTACCCACCCGATCTCACCCGCTACTTTCGTCTTTTCCTTTCTCTCCCTCATCACAGATTCATTCTGTTCTATCTTCTAGATTCAGAATCCCAACTAGTCCAACTGTGTTTTTCTCTAATGGGTCTCTGGGATTCTTTTCTCAATTGGCTCCGCAGGTATGCCCTCTATGGAACTGTTTGCCTCCTTCTCTGTCGCTGCTTATTTGTTGTTTTCTTTTCTTAATTTTTTTTACATGAATTTCTGTAAGTCGAGATTTTGTTTCAAGCTCGATGACCCATTTAAAATTTTTCTCGGAAATTTGGTTATTTGTGGTATAGTATCATAATAGAGTTTATTGGAAGGAAAAACCTTAAGATGGCCAGCAAGTTCCATAACAAAATCAGTGGGTTCTTTGTCATATGATAAACCAAGAAATAACAATCACATTGTGAATCGATATTAAGAAAAGAGCCAAAAAAAATTGTACTGTGGATCAAGACTGCAATTTATTTTGTTTTGGTACCCATTGGCTGCTTGGACAAAAAAGTCTTGAGTATTAGATTATGAGTCCTTTTGAAGGTGGCTTGCAAGCTTGTGAAGTGAGTGAGCCCCTTATATATTTTTGCCTAATTGAAGTAAGTTTTATGTTTTGATAGGTTGAACATATTTATTCTGACGTTGGGCAAATCTGTTAAAAGATTTTTTTTATTACTTTGTGCACAATGGGATTTTTGTAATTAATCCTCCTACCCCGATTTTAATGTTGGTGGTTTGTTTTCAGACTTTTATAAATTATTGTATGGTTTAACTGCAAATCTCTTTTGGAAAAAAGTTAAAATTTGATGTTTAGATCTTGTGATTTGAGTTGCACTGCTGCAGGTGAGGACTATCCTGCTTCACCTTGGTTGATATGTAGCTATCTGTAAACTTAATATCCCTGTAAAAGTACTTAGTACCTAAAGGTTAATAGGACGTGAATAAAGCAATCAGGCAATCTCTGAAAGTCTTTTTCTTTTCCCTCTTTGGGATAAAATATTTTCATTTGACTTCCAATGTAATTTCAGCATCCTCTGTATCAAAATTATCTCGTGCAAATCTACTACTTTTTTTGCCCTTTTTATTTTTCATGGAATATATGTATACACTCACCTGGTTTTGGGGAGACATGACTTCTTTAGTAGAAGAAATGTCTTCTTTTGTTCTACGAATAATTTCAGTGGGAAGCTTTATTAGAAATTTGGGTTGTTTCAGTCAAATTATAATGTGGACGTGGTTTTATGGATTTGTCAGAGTAATTACACGCTTGAAAATTTATAATTAATACCTTAAAATCTTTTGCAATGTGACATCCATTCAAGTTCCTTATACGTAGTGGCCTCCAACTAAAATCTTCTCATCTGTAGCTATAATAATATGGGGACAGAAACTTCAAAATTGCATTATGTGGTTTATATGTGTAGCATAACTAAGATAATTGGTTCCTTTCACCCCTCTTTGATTCTTACTGCATTTTGGTGTGTCAGCTTATTTTTTAAACAGGAGATGGAACTTTCCCTCATAGGCCTTCAGAATGCAGGGAAAACATCTCTTGTCAATGCAATTGCGGTGAGTATGCTAACCCTTAAATTACTTGTAGTTTATACATGAATGTCCATCTATTGACATTGAACATTTAATGTTTACCAGACAGGGGGCTACAGTGAGGACATGATTCCAACAGTAGGTATCTCTTCTATGAATCACATATTTGTTGATTTTATAGATATGTTATAGAGAACTTTTCCTGCTATGAAACCCAGGTTGGCTTTAACATGCGAAAAGTCACAAAAGGAAATGTCACAATAAAGCTTTGGGACCTTGGAGGACAGAGGAGATTCCGAACAATGTGGGAGCGTTATTGTCGTGGTGTCTCTGCTATTGTGTATGTTTTTCTCTTGTTCACTCTTTACAGTTTAATGAAATACATCATATGTACAGGCATATCACATAGTTACATACATGACAGATAGACATGCGCACACCCCTTTGTTCTTTATCTTCAATGGATTTTAATAAAAATCTTAGAGCACAACTAGCTCGTAGGGTGAAACTTTTGTGTCTTTTAGGTGTCGATGACAATATCTCTTTATGATTATTATTTTTATTATTATTATTTTGATATTTTAGAATCCAAAAGAGAACCATATCTGCATCACACAAATTCCTTATTATTGGTGCTTTTTGAATAGAATACAGTTCAATCCTAATCTTATTGAGATAACATGATAAAATTTTCAGGAAAATAAGTCCCACGAATGGGACTTCTGTGAAATTTCCCCAAGAAGGGAAATAGCTGTAAGATTTGTTGGGTCATATAAATTGAACTGTAGGACCTAATAAATTTAATGAATAAATTCTTATAAGTGAGAATTTTGTAATATTCTATTTATGAGAATAACATGACCATTAAATTTTTTCCAGTTCCACATAAGTTTTCAAAGATTTAATGATGCCTCTGTTCTTTCCGTTATACCATTTTGTCTCAAAATAAAAATGTTAAGGTCCTTAGGGAAGCATGTAGTTAGAATGGTCACCTATGTCAAAGTTTGATTTTCCTAAAAGCTTGAGCAGTTTAAGTTTCTTTTTTGGCTCAAAGCATTGACAAAGCACATGCCCGCCACTGCTGCATGTGCTGAAATTTAATTTGATATGTGAAAAAGGGATGGTAAGAACTGTACTCTTTGCTGCTTGGTTGAGGAGGATCTGAAATTTGTGAAGGATTAATAATCCTAAGCTTGAGCTATTATGGAAAGGCCTAGGAGTGGTTCTGATTTACACTTCTAACAAACTATGATACAGAGGCCCGACCTCATACAGCATTTTGTATACTGTCATCCGTTTTCTTGATAAAGTTCCGAAGATAAATAACAGAAAATATTATGATTGTTTTTGTCAATATCAATTTTTTCTGCTGGTTAAAATGGGCACTGCTTATGCATGATCCATTACTCCTTGTGGTATATATCGTAGCCTCTTAAATATTTGGATTAGCTTTTTCAATGATTTAACTTTTTCATTGTCTTTTTTTGATGGATACAAAGACAGTTATGTTGTAGATGCTGCTGATAGAGACAGTGTTCCAATATCTCGAAGTGAGTTGCATGATGTCTTGACGAAACCCTCCTTGAGTGGGATTCCTCTACTTGTTCTTGGAAACAAAATTGACAAGTCAGAAGCTCTATCAAAGCAGGCCTTGATAGATCAGCTGTGAGTTTATGGAGCTTAAAAATATGTTTCACAAGAGAAAATTGTTTTTATGAATAATTTTATTGCATTTTGTTGCTCAACCTCAATGCCTTATATAACATAAAAATGCCTTGTTGTTTTGTCTTGGATGATTTCAGAGGTCTTGAATCAATCAAAGACAGAGAGGTCTGCTGCTATATGATTTCATGCAAGGATTCCATGAACATAGACGTTGTCATTGACTGGCTTATCAAGCACTCAAAAACTGCATAATGACCATAGATTTGAGCACCCTTTTGTTTGTAGTCATAAAAGAGGAGGTGTTGATAGAATTCCTTGTGCGATTTTATTTTATTTTTTTTATAGTCCAAATTAGTGTTGTTTTACAGTAGTCAAACTTTTAGGTTAATTCTTTCATATGTTGTTGTGTTCTGAAAACTGATGCTCTCATGAAGGAACCTTTGTTATCTTTACATTTTTTTTGGGTTTAGAATATGGAATACTATTAAGGTTGTTATCTGAATAACAGAGTATGCTTTATTTTGATTGTTGCTTCCCAAATAATATCAGTTCCCTGTTTGAAAGTGTTAGTTGACAAACAAGTGAGGGAAGTTTGTGTAATCTTAATTTTTGGATTGAAAGCAAATTTTTCTCGTTTTTTGATCCTGTAATTTTGCAGGATACTAGACTTTGAATGTGGCCGTATGTTTGGTACTTGTTAACAGCTTGGTATAGAAGAGAAAGGCTGTGCGTCCTTTGGAGACTAGTGCATTGTTTTCTTATAACGTGGCGTGTTGGTTTTCCAATGGTAAAGTTGCATAGCTTTGTTTGATTTTAACAAGTTGTTAAGAGTACCTTACCATTTAGCGGCAAACAATGACAAGGAGTAGTTAGATTTCTTAAGTTGAACCATGAGTCTTGGAACTCACCCCAATCCCACATAAAATCATGCCATCATATAAAATGGTGACGGTTCATTGCCCATTGCTTAGTGAGGAAATTAGCTAACTGAGACTAAAATTGAGTGAAACTGGCCTGCTTACTTAACTACATCTCAAAGCACTGCATGTTGAACTAGTGGATTCAGATACTGTATCCTTCTCAATTAAATTTTTTACTAGGATTATGCTGCCGCTGGATGCTTAACCTGAGGCACTACTGCAGGAGTATATAATTTATGAATTTTGAAGTCAAATAAGATTTTACAGCTGGAGATCTCATGCTTGATATATTTTAAATTCTGGTATTTACAGTCTCAGCTAGGCGTAAGAGCAAAATTTAAAGGAGTTAGTGTGAGATGCATGCACTTGTATGGTTAGGTGTAGTGTTTCCAGGGGTCTGCTTTTTTGCTCGGTTTGATGTTCATTGTTATGGAATACTCACTTCTGGGCATGGCAATGAAGGCATAAGCCCTTATGCTGATGCCTTTTTTCAAAAGACGAACTGATCATAATTGAACAGAGAAAAAGGGGGATTAGGAAGGATAGAGTTGAGGGAGAGTTAGCGACCTGCCTTCTCAGAAGAAATACTGTACCTGCATAGAAAATTGTTAACATATCTCCTACCTTTGATTCCATTTTTTCCTTTCCGGAATTAATTGCATTAGTTCTGTGAAGAGAAGAGACGAAATGGGGATTGCATGTTAAAGGATGAATAGCAAATTTTACATTTACTGCGTTTGATTTTGGTGGGGTTCTCTTTAAGTGCCATCACCCGATCCAGTGGAAGCAGCAAGCAGGCAGTTCGGAGGAAAGATGAAGAAATAAAAGAAGGGGATTGCAAATTAATATATACATTCATTATGCATTGATTCATTGTATTATTTCCTTGCAAGTAAAGGCAGGAGAAACGTGATGTCATTAATTACCTTCTTGTTGAACGAAAAAGAGGGCAAGTTATTAAATGTACCACATGCAATGTTTTTTTCAAATGAAATTTGAAAGCAACGTGATAAAAATCGTGGGTAAACAGTTTCAGCTGAGTACTAAATGCTAACTACAACTGCTGACATAGAAAGAAGGCAAGAAGCAAATTTAAAACGTTTAAAGCAATTCGTAAAAATTAAAATTCAAAATTTTAAAACTCAATACATTAAATTTTGAAATTTAAATTTTAAATATAAAATTTTTAACGTTAAATTTTAAAATTTTATATATAATAAGATACTAAATTTTAACTTTCAAACACTATATCCTAAATTTTTGAATACTATAATTTTAAACTTTAAATTTGACTAAAATTTTAAAATTTTATATTTTAAAATCTAAATATTGAAGTATAAACTTGAAACACTATAACTTAAAACTTTTAAGATTTATGATTTTATATTTTAATATTTTAAAATTTTAAAGTTTAAATTTTATGAAATTATATATATTAAGTAGTCACTTAATTAATTATCAATAATAAATAAAAGTTTAAAATTTATATATATATTGGCTCCATAAAATTTTTTATTTAATTTTTCCAAAATCTTATGTTCAAGAGAACATACCTGTATTGATGTTTATAGCATTTTTTTTTTTTTTTTGGGTACAGAATGCCCATAGCTTTAACTCTATCTCATGCTTTGTTTGCATTGGGTGATTTTGAAAAAGAATAATCTAAGAAGAATTATTCACTTTTCCCCAAACATCTAGTGAGTGCTGCTGTTTCGAATTCAAATTCTAATGTTCGTAGACATATCCATGTGATGTGTGTTTCTTTATTGGTGGAAGGCGGCAACGGATATTAAAGCATCCTGAGGGACCAGAGTCTTTAGATTTCAGAGTCCAGACCAGCCTACAGCACCGCCACAAAGGGTACTTTATCCCCGTACCAAAGTGAGGCCCATAGACAAAGCGACAGTTAACCAAAATGTACGAATCTAAAGAAGAAACAATTGGATGGTCTTCTATTGCACACGACACAAACAAAGTACACTGTCGGATATTAATTTGATTAAAGTAATAATATATATATATATATGGATAAATAAATTTTGTAACGCACTCTTTTATATTTTATTTTTTTTCTCTTAATTTTTTTTAAATATGTGAAAAGTGTAAACACATTATATATGCGAATATCTTTTCTAAATGATTAACAATTGAAATTTTTTGAAATTCTGTCTTATCAAAAATTATATATATATTGTCAATCAAACCATAGCAGAACTGTTTCATTGCGGAGCAACTGCAGAACATGCTCGCTGGGTGATACTGAATCTGATTGCCTGAGATGCCATTTAATATGTCCATAAGGAAGTTTCGTTTTCTGCAGTAACTTATGGGGTACAGTCTATCCCATTTGAGGTTCAAACTTGAAAGAGAGCAGGGCTCCCATGAACGATCACAACAACTCTGTACTCTTTATTTTCCTTTTGGTAAAATCTAAAATTAGGGGAAAACTTATTTTTTTCTTACTAAATAAAACAAAAAAAAGAAACCGTATAAACTGTGACTTAATTCCTTCCCATTTTTACCCATAGGGCTTACACATCTAACATGGCATGAACTTTGGCTTAAAAGTTAGAAAGCAAAGTCTTGTTGCAACGAAAATGTCAATTTCTTAGAATAAAGCCATAAAAGGAAAGTGCTTAGAGAAGATAAATGTCTATGTTGTATTGGAATTCGAACAAAGTGATCAGCCCCAACAAAATCAGTGCCAAAGTAGCAGATTGGCCATGTTCTATAAGGAGAACAGGTTCTTGACCTCTCTGACTTTGCTCTTCCTTGTTTTTTTTTTGCCTGGTGGTTCTCTTACAATCCCCTCATCCCAGATGACGCAAAAGAAAGAAGCATTAGTCCAAAGGCTGCTCTATCTTTTGTTTTATTGTAATTTAAAGAGGACTGTACAAACCCCGAAGGGACATCACACCTTTGACTAGGATTCAAGACCAGATAAAAACTATAGGAGGGGGATACTTCAATCTAGGTATCCAAGCAAATTATTCACAGTTCACACAAATTCCTGTAAAAATGAAAATAAATAATGCCCCTCAAGAATAATTGCAAATAAACTGGGGAAAAGAATCCTCCAACTAAAAAACTCAGGTAAACAATAAGAAAACTGAGGGGAGAGAAGACAAACGAAAGGGTCATAAACAGCCGGCTTCTACAATAGCAAATGAATTAACATAAAAACTATATTATGCATGCCAAAAACAGGGCAATGAAGAAAATAATGTTGGTTTCCCTTCCATCTTATACCGAAGATAGAGGTGCACCCGAGTCAATAGAATCTCCATCATCTGCATCTCTAATCGAATGGTGATTTTTCTCTTCCACTTTCTCTAAACTAGAATTACAAATCTCTTCAATTCTGCTTGCCACCACATCCATGGAAGGTCGCTTGTCAGGATATTGAACTGTACATTCAAGTGCAAGCTGCAAGAGCTTCACCATTTCTTCCTCCACATCCTGGTACCTGAGAAGCTCCATGTCAAAAACCTCATTGTTCCACTCCTCTTCAACGACAGATTGGACCCATCTAGGAAGGTCTACCCCTTCTTCATTGAATGAGGAATGAGTGGGGGCCTTCCCTGTAAGCAGCTCTAAAAGCATTATACCAAAGCTATAAACATCTGCTTTTTGGGATACTTTGCGAGTATCAGTGACCTCTGGAGCACAGTAACCAGAGACACGGTTGGGTGTGGAGGTTGGAAATGCAAGATGAGCAAGGCCAAAGTCGGAGACACGAGCTTCAAATGATCTAGTGAGAAGGATATTTGATGACTTGATATTTCCATGGGAGACTGGAGGGTCATGTGAATGGAGGTACGCAATCCCAAGGGCAGCACCAAGTGCAATGCCAGACCTTGTTTCCCAATTCAGTGGAGTCCTACCAGCTCCACTATTTGCTGTTACATGAAATTAGCAATATATGTCAGCAAACAATTTGAAATAATGTGTTTGATTGTCTCGCATCCAAAATTCTATCTATTAACTATGTTTTTATTTTTCAATTTTATGCATAGAACTTGCATGTTCATTCACCTAAAAGTGGCAAACAAATAAGCATTTTATAAGAAATACCGTTCTGTTCAGCCAGCACTGCGTTCGAACTGGTGCTAATGCATACTGAAGATAGAAAGAGGCATGCAGAGAGCAAGCTCAGTGGGGACAAATGAATTTCCTTGAGAGTTGAGACCACTCAGAAATTATCAATGGATATTTATCATGATTGAAACTTCAACACAAACGTCCTAATCCATGTATATGCCATGGAATTACTAAATCCTAGAGCCTTATATTCTCAACACTACAAAAGATATTTCACATAAACAGTAATGCAATCCTCGGAAGAAAATTTTACCGAGATTACATTATACTGAGATTACAGCGAAGTTTAAAACCATTGAAGTTCAGATAAAAAAAACCCAATCACCCTACAACAGGAACAAAACTTCAGGTTTGTTAGAAAATGCTCAGCATATCAGAGTAAACTTTTGAAGCTGAGATTTCATCTGCCATATGTGCACAATGAGCAGCAAATACTAAGTGCTTTCACTCCGGATATCAAATCTATTATATTGTAGATAATGCCCATTTATTCGAAAACATAAAACTAGACAACCGCAAGATGTGATGCAAAACTTAAAATCTGATTAATGCAGCCATATATTAGGCAATTCAACGGCATGACGCTTCATGAGATAAAAACCGGGTCATGATAGTATTATTACAAAAGTAGAATACCATGAAATAGAAATTTCATCACAAACATCAAGAGACACAATATATCAAATAATTACTTAAAAGAGTTAACATATGGTAGACATAAAAGAAAAGCCACAATCACTAATTTGATTAGAAAAGAAAGAACTAGAATTATGACACAGACAAAAGCAGTATACTATCTATTGTAAGAAAAATGACAACCAAGAAAAAAGATGATTACCATGCAAAAGGGCAGATAAGCTTCCCATGGGCAAGTAATCATAGACAAGAAGCCTTTCATCCCTGCCATAATAATAAGCTCTGGGTGGGTTCAAGTACTCATGAACCATCTTCCCTACTTCCTCAATTTTCTCTCTGAATTCCTTTTCGGGTGCAGTCACATCTTTCAACCTCTTCACTGCCACAACCATCCCCATTTCTAAAGTAGCCTTATATGTGGTTCCAAAGGTCCCCTTCCCCAGTACTTCTGCCGATGCCCTTAACAAAACCTCTAGATCAAACACCTTATTGACATTTCCAAGAAACACCAAACTCTTACCCCCAGTACCCTTAACATCACCTTTCGCAGTTGCTGAATAAGTTGCACTAGCGTTCTCACTGTCTCTAGCTGTCCTTTCTTGAGAAATTTCAACCTCGGCATGCTTTGTTGGCGTCGGTGCCATATCCACCGAATCCTTGCTTTTGCTACTCTTTTGCCCACACAAGAAGAATAAAATGAGCAGAGTCAACACAACAAAAATCAAGGAACCAATTACAATTCCTGCAATTGCTCCACCAGACAATTTCTTCCCACTCCTTCTCCCACTACTCTCGGTTCCAATGCAAGCTTGTAAGGGCTCGCCACAAAGCAAATTACCTGCAAAATCACTGGCATCCAAGCGTGAAAACATTTCAGGAATGGACCCGTTTAGCTGATTCCCTGAAACATTGAACTGCTCAAGACGTAGGGCATTCAGGTCAGGAATGGAGCCAGTGAGGTGATTATCCTCCAAATAGAGGAAAGTCAATCTCGTGAGGGTATTAAACTTGGGCGAGATCTCACCACTGAAATTGTTGTTAGCTAAACTCAACCGAACCAAGTTCTGCATATTGAAAAGGAAATTGGGGATTTCACCAGAGAAAAAATTACCCTGCAAGTAGAGGTATCGAAGGCCAACGAGGTTCACAAAGTCAGATGGAATCGTCCCAGATAGTGCGTTGAAGCGGAGAGACAGAGTCTGGAGCTGTGTGAGGTTTCCAATTCCCAAAGGCAGCTTCCCAAAGAGACCCATACCAGGGAGCCGCAACCGAGTGACCCTGTTGTTGTGGCAGAACACCCCAGTCCATGAGCAGGGACTGGTCTCGGAGAGGTTCCAGAGAAGGGAACGGCCCCCGACGGCGGCGCGTAGAGCCACCAGGGCGGCTTTATCAGATGCGAGATCTGCGCCTTCAATGGTGAAGACACACAGAGAGAAAGCGAAGACAAACGAGGTGAGTAGCAGCGGAGACTTCATCTCTCTCTGTAATCAAATAATGAATGTTAAGGTGGCAACTTGAAAAACTGGGTGAGCTAAAGAAAGAGTCCCATGGGACGAGCTTTGTTCTTAATAGTTTAGTTTATCCGAAATCTGTTGGGCTTTTGAGAAAATGAGGGAAACAGCGTGAGAAAAACAGAGGGAGGGCAGGGGTGTCAATGGGGGTGGTGGGTGTTCCGTAATAAAACCCCTGGACGCTAAGCTAACTATAAGAAGAGAATCCCTGTACCAAAAAAACAAACACAGTGGAGAATCCTGTTTATGGGAATTGTTAGAGTACATTCACGTGCATGTAACAGTACAGTGGAACGCTGCTGACTGTGATCTCTTCCTATTTCTAAACGATTAAGGAAGCTTCTTCTAAGTGGGCGCCACAAATCTGGAAGGTCCTGTATGAAGGGAGATTTGGAAGGCTCTGCTTCGGTGGTAGCGTGTTCCACCGTAAAGCAAAACGTGGCAAGAATTCTTTTATAATAGTAAAGTATAAAATTTTGTTAAGTGAGATTTTCCATTGACCCAATTAATATATTTTAAGTAAATTAGGATGTTTGTAGGTTCATGTTTTATAATGGACAATACAATTATTTGTCCTTATAAGGGTTCAAATTTGTTTTTCTTAAATGTAATAATGAGGCCTCATGAGTGATCTTTGGTTTTAACCACAAGGTTGATAGGCTTTTTTAATCAAAAAAATATAGTAATGAGTAATTAATTTGAGATTAGAGTATTCACAATTTTTTTTTCTGATTCTCTAAAATTCAAATTCTCACAATTAACAATTAAAATTCATCCAGAATTACTGTCTTTTTACTGAATCAATTAGTAGGTTTATAGAGTTTTTGTTGTAAGCAAGGCACATAATGTGCCTTTTTAGAAGAGCTTATCAATTTTATTTAAAGGGGCATAATATTCTTGTGAATATAATTATGGGTGAATGCCTTATTTAAGCTACTAACTAAATGAATAAAAATTTATCAAGTGAAGGCCTAAAAATCTTCGTCTTCTCCTCTTCTAAATTTATAATTATAGATACAGAAAATTTGTTGAGTGTTTATTAGTGTGAGCACTTTAGAAATCCTTTACCATTAAATTGTAAGAATTTTTCAATATCAGTTATTTTAAATTTAAATTTTCTTATTCTGTTTATTATTTTAATTTATTTTAATCCCTTATAAGTATTTAATTATTGTAAAAGTCAATCAATTATTTTGTTTGAATATACATTCTGATCTAATAAATTTAGTTTACAAAATAATTATCTTTTATGTTTCTTCATTTGTCATGAAACTTTTAATAATAAACAATTTTAGTGTTACATATTTGATAACATTATTTAAATTTAACGTTGGTTCTTTTTTATATTTAAAAAATAATTCATATTATAAATTTTATTAAAAATAAAATACAATTAACTTTATTAATATGAGAATTATTTGAAAATAAAATCTATTTATAATCAGAAGATATTGGTTAAATTTTGAAACTTATAATAAAATAACATTTAGGTGAATAAGGATTTAAAAAATTAAGATATAAAATAAATTTATTTTAATTTTCTTACTCAAATAAAAGTTTTTTGGAACAAATAAATAAACTTTTGAACATATAAAAAAATATCATTATTGCACGAAAATGAAAACAATGCCAGATTAGGTAATTAAGATGGCATGGCCAGGCGAAATTTGGAAATACGAAACTTGCCACAAATTTCCGAATTTGTGTCAAAAGAGATGGATCATAATGCTTTATGTATTAAATATTAATGAGCGTTTAATATATATTATTATCAGTATTTAGTAATTTAATACTAATACGTGAGTTATATTAAATATTAAATATTTATTTAAAAAATATAAGACCCATTAAATTTTATAAATTAAATTATTTAACTCAAAATTTTAAAAATAAATAATTAATTATAAATATTTAATAGATTTATTAAATAGGAGCTATTTTTCATGGCAATTGCTCCTTTCTCTCCTTACTTACAATTAAACCCAAAACACTTTCATTCTTTTATTATCACTAGTTTCGTGGTGCAATAAAACAATAGTTTCAATCTCTATTAAACATGTAATTTTTTTGAATTAAATTTTATTATATAAACTAAATTTTTAAAAAATAAAATAACATTTTGTGAATATTTAATAATTTTTATTAAAAATGAAATTTATTTGATTGGCGTCTGAGTTTTGAATTTAAAGAGGGAATGGAAAAAGTAGGAGCGTGGGATGTTTGGCGTAGGGGGAATCTGATATGTTGGCAATGCAACAACACCGACCAATCCTGAGAGTGGCAGACAGCCTATTATTGGCCTCTCCTATTCTCAATAAACAAACGCCGTCCATATGATGTTTGTGATGTCATATTACTGCTGATGACGTCTGACGTAGGAGAAATTTATAGTATAATTTTGATATTTATTTTTTTAAATAAAAATATTCATATATTTTTATTTAAATTTATTTTTATATTTAAATTAAAAAATATTTTAAATTTAAATTTTAAATTAAAAACATCTAACTTTAGATATCTTAATTGTCGTGTAAATTTGCCCTTTTCATAGGTGGAACAAACAAAACTATGAATATAAATTTTTTAATTTTTTTATAAAAAATTAGAAAGTTCAATAAAAAACAGATGGTAAATTAGCTTTCTGACAAAGGAGTCCCAGCTTTGCGGGGACCAAATAGACCTGTTGCACCACCAAGGCACCTAGAGCTCCTGATACTGGCTGACGCTAGTTAAGCGTCGTATCCTAAAAATATTTTAGTGTAATTTTTTTTTTTTCTTTCTTGGGGATTAGACCCTTTTATTTATAAAAAATAATAAAAGAATTATATCTTAAATTATAATAAAAATTCAAAATTACATAAAAAAGGGAAAAATTTAAATCCAAAAGAATGAAACCACCACACAGATAAAAAATTTAAAAAGAAACAAAGTAAGTTATTTTTCATAATATATATGTAGTGAATTGATCAATCAGTTAATGAGTTAAGTATCAGGTAAAATTGTAACAGCAATGACATCCATCAAATTTTCCAGATAAAAATTGATCATCAATGATGAGAATAGAATGGAAGTTTTGTCAGTTTTAACGTACGAGTTGGATGCTGCCGTTGGACCAGCCCCCACCTAAAACTCCACGTCAACTCAGGCACCTTCAACCATGTTCGGAAATTATATTTTTATTTTGGTAAACTCATTTTTTTAATTATTTTTGAATATTTTTTTTAAACTTAACTGAAATATGTTTGTACTTTTTTAAATTTTAATTACGTTACTTGACATGACCCAAACGTTATTATAAATAATGCAACAATAACAAAGTTCACCATGTTTTATGAGATTGAATTTCTTTGATATTATAGATATATATATATATATAAATTAAATTAAAATAAAAAATTAATGAGATGAAACTAATAATTTTATTTATTAAATTTTAAAAAAAATAAAAAAATTATTAAAATAAAAAAATTAAAACATTCAAATCATGTTATATGAATTAAAGATTTAAAACACAAACATTTGCTTTTAAATTTTACTGTTTTATACATAGCAAACTCATAAATATATATATATATATATATATCTTGTTGGATTTTATAATATTAAGTTATAAACATTTAATATCTAAATTTTTCTTTTCTAATCTCTAATTGGATAGAGTTTATTTTACAAATTTATTTAAATAAAAAGAAATAAAGCATTATCATGATTTTGATAAACAAAGTACTCTTTAGGTTCTTAAGAAATATTTTATCTTTCAAATAAGTCTTAATAAATTTAAATCTTTCAAATCACATGAATTAATTATATATTCTCATTTATTATAATGCTAAGATGATCCATGTCGCTGTGATCTCCATCATCATCCACTCATACTTTGCAACCTAATATAAAACTTAAGTCCTTCTATATTATTATCGAATTCCTTATCGCTGATGATAAATTAGAAACACATGGTAATGGTTATCATCTAGAATGATATAATGACATTTAATTGATGTGAGGCTTTTTATTCTTTTAAAAATTTTTAAAGTATTTTTTGTTTAGTAAATAAAGATTAATTTTTTTAATATACGATTAAACATTTAAATGGTAATTTCTTTTAAGTGAATATTTTTTATACATAAAACTTAAATTAATTTAAAATAACTTATTTAAAATATTTAAACTCTTTCACTTAGAATAACTTACATTGGTGAGACTTGTTTCTTTTAATTTTTTTTAATTTAAATCCAAATTTTTATGCATATTAAATGATTTATCATTTTCTTCTATCATAAAAGAGCATGATAATAACAAAAGATTAAAAAAAGGAACAACAAGCAATCTTCGGTTGAAAACTACATGATAAATTTTTAATTTATAGTTATTGGATAACCTAGTAGTGTAACTAATCCCATCCGTACATGCCATACATTTATTTAATATGATCTCTTAAATATAGGAAGTTTTGAAAACTACGTGAGTATAGTAAAAACTTCTTATTATTAATATGTGATTGAATTTTCGATAAGTTGAATATTTTAGTAAATCATTGCTACAGTTTAAAAAACAAAAAAAATAATTTGAGTCTCTATTTATAATATTAAACTTTGATATTAATTACTTCTTGATTTAGAGCAAAATAACATTTTTAAGTTGAATAATAATATATATATAAATTATGTATATTTATTATATACACTCTTATATTATTTTTTTTATCTTTTCTCACATGTAAAAATCTTTCCTTTCTGCACATGGACAGAGCATTTTCCTTTTGTGTAGAAGTTCAATTTTTAAACCCTATAATTCAAACTCAATTAAATCTGTACACAAAGTTTGTGCACTTGTACTTTCTCCACACTCTAATGGTATGCTAATGATTGCTGAATGATCATTAATCTTTGAAATTTACCCTTTTCTTTAACCTTTTTCGCGCGGGTTCTGGTCTATGGCCTTTATGTAAGGTTCTGTATCTTCATTCTATTATTTTTTAAAAATGCCATATTCATAATTTATTTTGTATTAGAAGTGCATGTCTAACAGTATAATAATAAATTTATTAAATTTTGTAATTCAATTTATAAAATTTAATATATTTAATAATTCAAATAACATTTTGTAAAAGCTTAAATGAAAATCAAATTATAAAATTAATAAGATTCTTAATTTTGTGGCTAAAATAGGAAATATATTAAAACCAAGAATATCATTCAAAAAGAATATTTTGGCCTACAAAATTTCCTACAACAGCAGGACCAGATTTTGCATGTCTGGCCCAGAACGGCTGCAATTTGCCTTGCCTATCTAAATACATGCCCAAGCAATCTTTCATGGAAACTCCTGAGGATGTGCCGGCAATTTGCGATTGCAGTGACACCGCGATGGTCGGCTAGGGAAACAAAAGCAAAGATAAGAGAAACTGCTGCTTGGGAATCAGATTCGAGATAATGCCATAGCCAGTCAAGATTTAATGCCCATCAGGCTACTGGAAAACGATAGTTTTAAGTGGGAAAGTCCACGTTGTGATTCATGGAATTTTTAAAAAAAGAAAAAAAATAAAATAAAATATAAAAAAGTATATATAAATTATATATAAAATTTATATAAATATTATTACTTCGACTATTTTAGCCACATAGGCCAAGAACATTCAAAACTGGATGGTTTTTTTCTGTATTCTGTTAATTGTGTCAGCAAAGCTTTTCTTTCTAAGCTAAAGAATTAGGACAAATCACCCAAGAAAAACTCCTTTTTTATATATATTTTCTTAACTATATTGGATATTAAAAGACTTCTCTTAGAAATTAAATTCAATAAGAAATCATAGAGCACCTTAAAAAGCTCTTCTACGCTTTATTTATTTATTTTTTTTTGGAAGAAAAGGAGATACGAGCGAAAACAGAACCAAAAGCTACACAAAGTGCGCGAAGCCCACGCCCATGAGGTCCCACAACATGTAAAGTTGGGCTGCCACTCATTTCACTTCTGCTGTTCATTCTTGGGCTACCACTAATTGATCATTATTATTGAATTATTATTCAGAGAAACTAAAATAAAAATTACATGTAAAGTTGTACATCATACTGTCATTGAAAAAAGAAATTCATTTTATTAATGAATTGATGAGAGTCAAATTTAAAAGATAAAGTATAGCTGCACATTAACACGAAAAGATAAGGAAAAACACAGTTTGATCAACCTTAAAGCATGCCCGACTTACGGTTCTGTTCATCGTACAAACTGTGTCAACACATCAAGACAGAATCCTTCCCTCTCTGGCTCCGTTCATCCCAGAATCTTGCGAGTTGCAAAATCTTCCTCAAACCATTATTTGCATTTGAGATTTTAGAATATTCTGTTCCCCATTTTCCAGCATTACCTTGTTTCGTTTGTATGTTCTTATTCACAGAGACCTCTGTCTTGCCCTGTTCTTCTTTTTATTCTTCTTCTTCTTCTTCATCATGATCTTTGAGAAATTCTTGGTATCTTGGACCTAGAAACCTTCTGGGCCAAATCATGAATGGCTCTTCCTCAATTTCACGTCCTTCTTCATGGGTAAACTGTCTTTCAAAACGAAGAATGGCTCCGATGTCAGAAGTCTTGATCAAACTGTCTTACAAATTGTTGTAATGTTTGAGCGAATTACTTTGAGTGCAATTGGTAATTGAATTTTTTTAGAGTTATCATGTTAATTTTATATAGTATTATTATTTTTATAATTTTATTTTATTTAATTTTTATAATAAAAAATTTTAATTATTAAATTTTACATATTAAATTATAAAACTTAGTTAATTTAAAAATTCACACATACAATATAAGAATTAAGTGAATAATAAAAAAATATATGTGAAAATATATATATATTTTTTTATATATACTTTCACATAATTTAATATCTATTTTATTTAAATATTTAATATTTTTTATATTATTTTTTTATTTATATACATATTTTACAACAGAAGTTAACCTTAAAGTAATTGTCTCAAACATCACAGCAATGTGTAATTATTAAAAATAATGGCTGTCATCTAACTTCTCTAAAAATTAATTTCTCTTATTACCACGTATGAAGTCCGTGTAAGTTTTGTATTGACCCAAGTCCGCAAATCACTACTCTTTCCTTCCTACCATCTCGCACTCTGATTTTGTATTCTGATGGCTTTCTTTCTCATCATTCTTGAGAAATTCTTTGTTAGACCTTGTAGTGGGTTCTCTTGCCACTTTTGAACGCTCTGATCGATTTTTGTTTTCTGTTTGAAGTCTCAACTTAAAAGGATGATCTTTTATACTTCCGCTTTGGCAAGGCAGCGGGAAGAAGAAGGAGCCGTTATATGTGTGTGTGAATATGAATATATATATATATATATATATATATATATATATTTCAAAAAAAAAAAAGGAAAAGCATTCAAATAGTAAAAAGTAGTTTGAAAAAGAAAAAAAATAAAAGAAGGAAAAAAAGAAAGAAAGAATTGTGTGACTTAGAAAAGAAATTACTAGAAGTAAAAAGTAGGAAGCTTAGGAAGAGAAGAAAATGATATTACTTAGTAGAAAAGAAAAGAAAGACTTAATAGAGAAGAAAATGGAATTATAAATAGTAAGGTTTTTTGTTTCAGTAAATATGTTGCTACTTAGAAAAGGATTAAGGATACCTATCATATGCATATATGGTAAGCATATATTTTTTTGATATTACTCTTGGGAGATTTGTTTAGATTATGGGTATATTGAAATTTGGGTTTTTCTGTACCAAAAAAAAAAAAGAAATTTGGGTTTTGAGAAGATTTAACTGATTGTAATTGCTTGATTAAAATAATTAATTGATGTGTAAAAAATGAATGTAGGCCAACAGGCTAATCACATTATATTTTTGTGTTGATTTATTAATTTTTTTAATGTGTTGTCTCTTGTTATTGCTGTGTGAAAGAAAATAATTTTTTCCAACCCAAATGAATCAAAAAGGAGATAAAACATAAGTTACTTGAAATTAAGCAAAATAGAAGAAAGAGAGAAAAAGGAAAAAAAGAAGCAATTGAAATTAAACAGCCTGGCACGAAGCCTAATTGGTTTGATGAGGTACTCAATTAGCAATCTCTCGTGGAAGCACTCCTGAAGATGTGCCTGCAATTTTGAATTATAGTGCCATGGGGATAATCGACAGAAGAAGCAATAGCAAAAATAAGAGAAACCACTGCTTGGGAATCAGATTCCACCTACAGATTTGTGATACCAAGAGATAATGCCATGGCTAGTATAGTTTTAATTGCCCATAATTCAGATGATTAGGTTCCCATCACAAATTTACAGAGAAGCCCCGAATCCATCGACTTAGAATATCCCTAGTAACACCTGCCGATGTTGTAACACACAGCTATGATACACTAAAATTTTATTTTGAGCAATATATTTTTACTCGATATGTACTCGTGTTTATATTGAATACGAAATTTATATAAGAGTTATATGAACATACCTGTACATATACAATCTAGACACCTGGATTTTCAAGTGCAGAGCCATCAGAATTGAGTTTAAAATAATTTGGAGCTGGTGATTTCCAAATAACCACTTCAGATTGCTTAGGAATATGCTGTGTTGTTTTGATCAAGGTTGGTTTAATGAGAATATTCTGCACTTTTGGCAACAAGCACAAGCCCGTACTTCTACGATATACTTCTGTTGGGCTACCACTCATTTCACTTCTGCTGTTTCCTGTTTGAATTTTTGATGGCGTAACCATTTTTGGTTCAGATCATGCAAATTCTTTTATACACCTGAAGGCAGAAGGACTGAACCAGAACATAAAAATAGTGAAGAACTTCACAAGTCATATATGGCTCTGCAGATGTTGCGATATTAGAAATACGGACAGCTGTAGGCTACAAGGTTGGTCATAGTTACATTTATACTTGTGTTTACGGTATTGCCTTGGTTCCTGCTGCGTCTAATGAGTGATGACTCTTTTGGAACCTGAAATTCGGAACTGAGCCATTCCCTCATCAACAAAATTACAAATTGACTTATAGCCTATCTTTTGTTCTTCGTTCGAAATTTCAAAAGCCTTTCATTTCATGCATTGGTCATTATTATCGAATTATCTTTCTGAGGAACAACGATTAAACCAAAAAAAAATCCAAGAGGTTGGGCCAAGGGGTAAGCTTTAAAGCAGTAGCTGAACCACATGGGGACCGGCCCCCGGCTAGTTTTTTTCTTTTTTTTTTTTTCAATTTTTACGGGCAATTTTTTTAGAAATAAAATTACATGTAAAGTTGTACATAACACTGTCATAAAAGTACAAATTTCATTTTATTGTCAAATTGATGAGAGTCAATTTTAAAAGACAAAGTATATCTGCACATTAACAAGAAAAGAAAAGGAAAAACAGAGTTTGATCAACCTCAAAAGCCTGACAAAATTACAATTCTGTTCATCTTACAAACTCTATGAACACATTAAAACTGAACCCTTCCCTCTCCGGCTTTGCTCATCCCAGAATCTTGCAAGTTGCAAAATCTTTCTCAAAACCATTATTTGCATTTGAGATTATAGAATATTTCGTTCTCCATTCAGAGTGTCCCCATTTTCCAGTATTACCTTGTTTCGGTTGTATGCTCTTATTCAGAGACCTCTGTCTTGCGCTGTTCTTTTTCTACATTCAGATTTTCTTTTACTTCTTCTTCATCATGATCTTTGAGAAATTCTTGGTATCTAGGACCCAGAAACCTTCTGGGCGAAATCATGAATGGCTCATCCTCAACTTCACGTCCTTCTTCAGTAAACTGTCTTTCAAAACGAAGAATGGCTCCGATGTCAAAAGTCTTTATCAAATCCTCTGCCGAAAGGTGTTCAGCTTCTTCTGATTCTTCTTTCACAGTCACAGTCGCCGTCACCGTGCCCTGTTCTTCACTATTTCTTTCACGAGATGATGCTGTTGGTGACAGCAAGTTCCTTCCTGCCATCTGGCACTCCGATTCTGCATTCCGATGACTTTCTTTCTCATTGTTCTTGAGCAATTCTTGGTTAAAGCTTGAAGTGGATTCTCTTGCCATTTTTGAACGCTCTGATAGATTTTATGTTTTCTGTTTAAAGTCTCGACTTAAAAGGATCATCTTTTATACTTTTGGTTTGGCAAGGAGGCGGTAAGAAGAAGTAGCCTTCATGTATTGTTTTTTTTTTTTCTTTTGGTTTCGACAAAAATTAAAAGCATCCATGCATGAGAGGGGAAAAATGTTATTGGTTATAGCATGTGGTTTTATGTTTAATGAGCAAAACATGGGTTAAATTACATACATTAACAAAATATGGACCCCGATAACATTAGAAAGAAAAATAAGGATAAGGAGGACTCATGAAAAAAGATCTCTTTACTAATAATCACATTAGAAGTGATCCAATTGTAATTTTCTGCAACGTAAGAGAAATTATTTTTCTTTTGTTTCGTTGATTAAAGTTTAAGAAGTGATTTTTTTATGTATAGGAATAAGAATAACAAGTGATCTTACAATGCAGAGAAAATGAATTATGAATAAATAAAGATAATTTTTTTGCATGCAATATGAGACTTCATTTTTTCAATAGATATGAAGATAGAGTTTTATGATTAATAGCAAAGTTTAAGTGCCCATTTGGTATAGTTATGAGTATAATTTAATTTGAACATAATTACTAAAAAGTATATATATATAAAATATGCAGAGTCACTTCATGATAGGAATGATAAAAATATTTTTTAAAAAAATTATAAAGCCAATATCTGCTTTTTACTATTAGAATTAATTTTGGCACCATACTATTAAGGACTTTCCTATGTTTATTCCACTTACATTGGCAAAGCATATATTTCAAAACACGGGCAAATATTGGGAAAATATAATTTGATTTTGATATTTTTATATATAAAATGTTACTAAATTTTTGGTTAAAAAAATGTAATTTATTAAATTTTATTATATTTTATAAACATTCACCTAATTAATAACTTGCAAATATTTTATAAAATTCGTTTCGTGAGTCTCTCATTTCCATATACTAACGAGGATTTGGAGGAACAAAGTCAACAAACAAGCAAGAATAGAAATATAAATATTGAATTAAAAATTGGGTACCCACAAATTTTTGTTTTGGTAATTTTAAACTCAATAATTTAGTCTTATCATTGTAAAGTAATATCATGTATACTTTATTGGATGTGATGATTTTAACGTGGAAGAATTTATAAGAAAAAAAGAATTTTTTTTTTTCAAATTTAGGTTAAGGTGAAGAAAACAATAGAAAAGATTTTAAAAAGTGTTGTCTTCTTAAAAAATTCTTTCGAAAGAGTAAAAAAAAAATAAATAAAAATAGAGAGAATGTTTGTTAAAATTGAAAATGATATTAGTATCTCAAATGTTTTCTTATTTTTGTTACTCATAATTTATAAACATCCAAACAAAAAGCAAATAAATTCTATGCTTGCACTTTTATTAATCTCATTCCTCATATTTTGTTACTTCTTACAATATAATTTGTTCTCAAACAAAGGTCCATTGTTCTATCAATTTAGGTAAGATTGTGTATAGAACTTGGTTTTTCCATAACAAAATTGAAAATGCGAGCCGTGTTTTAACTCTACTTGTCATCAACAAATTGCCAAAAAAATTCGTCATTTTCCAATGAAGCAAACATAACATCAATGTAATAAGGTGGGATCCGAATCTTCTACAGAAGTGACTTGATGGAGAGAAAAATAGAATTTAAGTAGTTCAAAAATATGTAAAAAAAAAATGGGCCACAAAAATGCCAGTCATTCAAGAATATTTAAATTACAAAAATCACAAAATGAAAACAATATACGACTGTATTTATTATTTTCAAGGAAAAAAAGTAAGAGAAAGTGAATAAGTAATAAAATATTATAGTTTAAGGTCTTGACCACACACTGTCGTTGTTACATGCAATTGTTTACGTGATATAATACATTTTCCTCCAGTATGAATGCCATTACTTTCCAAAAGCTTAGAGCTTGCTGGTGATGTTAATTTCTCGCACTTCAGCTCATTTTGGTACTACATCTTTTACCCTTAACTCTTTAGGCACAACTACAGTAAGAACCCCCCCTTTCCATCTGCGCCTGTAACATTTTCCGGCAATTCAACTGCCCTTAAATAATCTCCCTTCCCAGTCCCTCTCTGAGGCTCTTCTTTCCCAGCTTCTCTTTTGATGTGCACAATATTTCCTTGTCATCTTTGCTGAATCCTATTCAATTCAATAAATCAAGCTAAACCGACAAAAATTCCCACCTTTTTCCCAAAGGTTGCTATGTTATTCTCCTTTTCCACTTACATATGTAATCACATTTTTTTTTGGTAAAAGTTGATATCGCGGCTGACCACATTTTCTTATAATGTGACTGAAAAAGGGGTTAGCAAGCAAGACCCTACCCGAACTATGAAAAACAAGTAATTGTTCAATCCACACTACCCTATCAAAATTCAGCCAAATGGGTTATTGATAGCAAAGTGGGTGAGACGGTACCGGGAACGTTGATTTTGAAGAAGTGACCAGAAGGGGATTCAAGCCAATCGATGAGGGCCATTGATCCTGGCCTCCAGAAGCAGCGTCTAAAAGAGTAACCAAATGATACCTTCGGCGATTGTTTTGCTCTCTAAATTTGATCCTGCAACAATGATAGTTCATCTTCACTCTCTGAAGTGCCGAAGAACTCAACAAAGACCACGGTTCAGGAAGTATCACGCACATAAATAAGCGAGAGAAACAGTCTATGGAGTTAGACCACAACTGGACTTTTCCAAGCAAAGCCCATTCATAATTAAGGCCCATTAGAAGCAGCTAGGGTCCACATCTTGGGCTCGATAAGTTAGGGTCTTCAGTCAATAAAAGAAAAATTTTGTCATCCTTATAAATTAAAATTTATAAAATATTTATTTAAAAATTTAAATAATTAAATTTATTAAATTTTATATATTAAATTATTTTTTTAATTGATCTAAAAGTTATCTCTCTCCTTGTGAATAAACGTTTGGAATGAAGACATTTTTGGTTCTCGTATTTTTTTTAAAAGAATAATCTAGTCTTTCAACTTTTAAGTATGACAATTTAATTTTTTTATAATTATAATTAAGATAATTTAATCTCTTATCTATTAAAATTTCTTTTTTAACATGATGTGATTCACTAATGGTAACTTAAACTTTATTTGTCTCATTGTAATGTGATGTAATTATTATATAAATTTATCTGTTGATTAAAAAAATTGTCAAGATGCACAAAATTAAGAGTTGGGATTTGACAAAAAAGTAGATAACTTCAAGCTAGAGGAAGAGTGTTAAAATTTTTTTTAAAAAAAAATGAAATTTAGGTTACCACTGACTAACTATGTTATGCTGAAAAAAAAAAATTTGATCAGTGAGGTATTGTACTTATGAAAGGACTAAATTATTCTAATTATACTTGTAGAGAGACTAAATTATTTCAAATATAATTATAAAAGTGACTACATTATCTAATTTAAAAGTTAAGAAATTAAATTATTCTATTAAAAAAATATAATAACTAAAAGTGCCCTTAATCTATCAATATTTACTAATAAGTCCCTTTAGGAGACTTGCTTTTCCAATAAAAGAATGAGTGTTTGTCATTTTTTTAAAAATTTTTTCCATTTAAAGAATATATTTTTTAAATTATATTTATTTTTTACTAAAGAGTTGAGCATTATTAGTTGGGGAGAGTGAAATGATCTTAAAAGATTCATGCACCAGTTATTAATGAATATATGCATGATCACCACTTATAAAATAGTACTTTCTTTTCTTTGTTTTGTCTCGTTGCAATCTTTCTAGGTATAATAACATTTCATTTTGCAGTATTGGTTTTCCTTAGTGCTTAAGACTTGCATGGGATCCATCTGGAAGCCAAATGAAGATTCCCCCTCCAATCATGCTTTTTTCTTTTGGGCCAAAGACAAAGAAAAATGAGTAAAGAAATTAAAGTTGATTAAACTTTACCACCCCATATATAAGATTGCTGCCACTTTATGTTATATGATTCAGAATGGATTCACAACGAATTTTTCTTCTCACTATCTTATCCACTTGGTTCCCACACAAAACAAACACAACACGTCACCATAATAGTAAGATGTGTTAAGAGTTTCGAAAATACTCAAGCCTACATAATATTTGTATAGAATTGTGAAGTACATAGTGTGTTTCTTAACGTATTATTTATAACGTTTACCACTTTTCTTTTTTTATTTTGATACGCATTTTTATGCCTTATTTTTATTTTTTCTTTTTAGTTTGTATAAATTAATATAATGTATAATTGATTTTTTAATTAAACAATTATTATTATATTTTTCTAATTAGATAATTTGAAATAAGCCATATAATATCTTAGGTATCGATATCCTTACTAAATATTAAGAGTGATTTAGTTCCACTCAATTTTTTTAGTAATATACACAATTTATTTTGTGATAGTATTTATATACAATTGCCCTATTTAAATCTATAAATCCTATCATAAAAATAATCTGTATATAGATTATAAAAATACGGATTATGTGCATGTTATATATAAATAAATAAATATATATATATATGTATCTATTAATGTATGTAAGAATGAAGAATATGCATAGTATATGTGTGTGTGTGTGTGTGTGTATTATATTGTGTGTGACATATACTTGGGTAGTGGAAAAAAATGTCAAGCATTTAGAGTAGAAGGTCATAGCTAACTCTATTAATTGCTTTGTGTATTCGTAGAAGCATGGAGAGTAATATGACCATGGTTATGACTTGTGAGGGTGTGGTATATGTTGGTGCAACTTGTGAGAGAGTGATTTCAAAATATAGATGGGAAACAGAAACCAATCTTTCCATGGCAAAGAGAAAAGGAAAAGCGAAAGGCATGCAGTTTTCTGAGATACAAGGTGCTTGTCTAAAGCACACGTCTTTCCATGGCTGCCCCAAAGAAAAAAGTAAACCATCTCAAAGAGGAACTCCAAAATTAAGCCACACCAAAAGATGGATTTCCTTTTCCTTTTATTCCCCTATCGTAAAACATTTAATTTACTTAACATATATGTTAATTACTTTTACCAAAAAGTTATTAATTTAATCACTTCAAAACTTCAACATACATTGCATTTAAGTACACAACATGGCATTTACATATTGCATTAATGTGCTAATTATTGTGCTTATCAAGCAATATTTTTACTTGATTTAGATTTTTTAAATCACAGATGCATCAACTTTGTAGATTATGAGAAGATACATCATGTTCAATTCAGGTCAAAAGACAATATTATTTTTATATTAAAGCATTTAACTTTACCATTTTTCTCATTTTTAAGAAAAAAAATTAATTCTAAAAATATTTTTTAAACGATAAATTGTTATATTCGTTTAACATAAAATGAGCATCTAAATAGATGAGATGGGAATTGCGACACATTTATCATGACTGGAGTGCTTTTTAATTACTTAAAAAAATTTCAAAAATAAATATTATTAGGTACATGTTTACGCACAACTGAAAAATAAAAAATTAAAGAAAAATATTACAAAAGTTTAAAGTGTTCAAAGTTGCTTGCAGCCAAAAGAAGATCCACATGAAAATTCTACCACGCCTAAAGTCAAGGGCGCATATACCAATGATACACAGAGGAAATATTCTGTAGCTTTACAAACAAAAGAATAATATATATTTTTATTTAAAGTTTGGTCTACCATGAGAAATTATACAAGACTTTTTGCTTGCTTTTCCTCCTCTTTCCTTCCGGCCCCTTGTATTTCATTACAGGTGCCCCCTGTGATTTCCTCAACATCTCTTTTGAATTGAATTTTAAATTGAGAATTATAAAAGGGGAAAAGATAAGGAGAGAAAAAGGAAAAAAGTAGACACCAAGAAAAAGGCTGGGAACCAAAAGAGAGCCACCAAAAGCAAAGCAAAATGAGGTAGATGAGATTTGAGTGCCAAGCCAGAGTTTGACAAACTTTAGTTTTGATTTATTTACCTGCAAGGGAAAAGATCAAAGCAAAAAAGAATCATGTTAAATGTCCTGCTAAAACCATTGCAATTCTATTTCATTTTCTTATACAAGAAAATTGATTGAAGTAAAAAGAGAGAAAGCAGTGTGTGCTTACCATTTCCTTCACAAATCTTTCTCAAGAAAGCAAAGAAAATTATCAGTATAGCAACTCCTGCTAATATTCCAATAATTATAGCAAATGTCTTTTCACCTTCATTGCCTGAGGTATCTGCAAAACATGAGTAGCCAATACAACAAATCTTTATTGCTTCTACATGTAGTTTCTTTTTCCTTTTTTCTGGGGTTAGCATAGATGAAGCTTTCATCTCACTTGTTCTACTGAACTCAGATAAAACTACAGAATTTATAAATATAATGACTTACAAAAGTGTGAGAATTTCGTTAGCCTTCTTAAGCAGAGTAACTTTTTCCAATTAAGAAATTATACCAAACAAAAAGTAATTTTGTTAAGTGCACCCATATGTACAATGTGAGTACATTTGTATTTACATGTCATCACAAGTTCCAAGTTCAACTGAAGAGGGATGGAAGGAGGAAGAACAGAGCTTGCGGAAGAAGAAGTACGGGTGGCAGCAGAAGTAGTTGATGGGCCTTACCATGGGCCTTCGAATAACCGTGGGCGCCAGCGGTAGAGTACCTGGCGTAACACTTGGCCAGGAACATATCCCCATAATCTGCCGTACCACAATCGCTTCTCAGCCGTCCAATTGCCTCTGCCACACAATCCTGGCACTCCGCAAAGCTCAGATCCCCAGTACACTGCGCCATACCCTGCACTTTCCCGGACCCTCCCACCCGAAACGGACCCCCCGAACCCGCCAAGCTTCCCAGAACCGCATCCCTGCTACCCATGGCATCCGGGTTATACCCCACGGAGGGCCCACATTTCTTTAAAACTACGGTTTTGTCCTCCACACCCAGGAAAGTAGCGTTATCATACTTGACGTAGCACCCGTCCAGTTGCACCGCTCCGCCACAAGTCTGGGAGCACAGGTCGCCGGCTCGGGTCACCGCTCGAGCGACGCAGGTGGCGCAGTCTGGCATTGAGAGGTCGCCGCGGCATTGGTAGAGGCCGTAGACGACGTCTTGGGGGCTGGAGCCGAGGACGGTGAAGTTGTTGTAGGAGGAGTAAGTGGCTGAGTTGACGAGCGAGGTAAGGAGCGAGTCGAGGTTGGACTCGTAGGGTGAGCCGGGGTCGTATCTTTGTTGGGTGCAGCCGCTGAAGAGGAAGGAGTCTGTGGAGGAAGAAAGGGAATAGTAGGGGAAGGAGAAGAGAGTGATAATGAAGAGAAACATGGTGAAGAGCAGAGAAGGGCTCGTTTGGAGCATTTTAATTCTCTCTCTAGAATCTGTTGATTGTGAGTGTGTTGTTTTTCAGAAAGAGAGTAAGAAGAATGGGAAGTAAGCTAGTAATTTGGTTAGGTTGGACCTAGAAGTTTGAAGCACATGTAATGTGATGGAGGGGGGGAGTCTATGAGTTTGATGCTTCCGTAAGGAGTTGGAAGTGGAGAAAGACCTGGGAGCTTGCAAGGGAAGTTGCTTTAAATAAGCGGATACAATTGCCATATGCTAAAGAAAGATATATAACACTAAATTATATTTGAGAAAAGATAATGGAATGAATGATGCATTCGTTTCTTTCTTTCCTTTAATTTAAAAGTTAAGCCAAACTAAGCAAGTACTATATTTTTTTAGCCCCCACTTCCATTAGTAATTATGTTCATATAATAAAGTAATCAACTTGTATCCTCTTCACTCTATTTAATTTAACTAATTTTTAGTGAGTATTTTTCACATAATTTTGTTTTATTATTACAAATAAAAAATTTAAAATTTATTTTAGATATTAAATTCAAATAATAATAAATATTTATTGAAATTTCTTCCCATTACACTTCCTTCTCTTGCTTTATTTAAAGCTAAAAGGTTCGTGAACTATAATTTATAGTCTATTTATTTTATATGAGTTTAGGTAAATCTCCCATCTTTAAAATAACATAATGTCAAAAATAAAGTTTAAAAAACTTATAAGAAATCGTTCACTAAATATTTCTCACTTCTAAAATAGTATAACTTATCATTTCAATTATTATGAAAATTGTTTTCTTATGCAAAGGAATGATGAAAGCCGTTGTCAATGATGATGCTATGCATGAATTGCATATATATGAACAATTGCGAATTACTTAAGTAATTAACTAGAATGATCACCTTCTCAAATTAAACTTAGGAAAAGTGGATTGACTTCTAATTAATATTGTTTTTTACTATTCTCTAGCATTTTACTTTAAACCCTTTCCAATATCCATATCTATATTATATATAAAAGTGAAAATGAGAAAAAAAAACATATTTTTGAACTAAAATATTCTTTACAAAAGTCTTATTTATTAAAATATCATTTTATTATAGATTCATATCATCTTAAAATTTTAATAATATTTTATTAAAAACAAGCTCAAAATTATTATCTTTTTTATCGTCGTTATAAATAATGTGTCCTATCAAATAATAAATTTGAGTTTATAAATTTTTTAATATTTATTTATTTTAATATCAATTATTTTTGCTTGAAAAACTATAAAAATAGAAAAACTCTACTTTGTTACATTTTCTCTTCACTCTCATTCTATTTCATAAACTTTTAGTATTTATTTATTAAATACTTGATATAATAATAATAATAATTAATGTTTCTAAAAAAATTTTATGTTATTTTATTATTAATTTTTTAAATTCATATATAATACATTTATGTAAAGGCTAAAATAATAAAAAACAAACTCTAATGTAAATTTTTTATGGCTTTGTTACCATAAATTATTGGAAAGGAATGGAAGGGAAGGATAGCCAGTCCCAAAGCAAAAGAAGAAATTAAAAATACAAAAGAAAGTAACATGGGAAAAGAAAAACATAAAGGGCGCAGGCAAAGCAATCTGACTCAAAAGTTATCAATTTCATTCAGTGGGTGCCATTGGTGTGATCCGAATCCCAGGATCAAGTTTGTCAACATCTTTTTTCCTATTCCTTTGAGAAGACACCATGCATCTCCCATGTAATTCCCCTTTCAGCTATGCAAAGTTGGACAACTTCACAAAACAGAAGGGTCCAATAATCAATCAGTCGGTTCACTATTCCCTGAGCCTTAAATCCCATCAATTGGAATTGCCATTTTTTTCTTGGTTTAGCCATGCCATCCCATGCCATGCATGGCCATATATTGAGATTCTCTGATTATTTTTCTAGAAAAAATAATAATATGAGAAAAATAAAATTACAAACAAATAATAAAAATGAAATTAAAAAATTAAATTTAAATATAAATTAATAAAAAAATAAAGAAATTATTAAAATTAAAAAATGAAAATCAACAAATTTCGATACCAGTTGATATAGTTAAGAAATTACTCTCTCCTCATTATCAGTGACTTTTGTCTATTTTTTTAAGAAGGATTGGAAAGTCGACCTCAAAGCAAAGGGCTTCAACACTTTCCTAATTATGAAGACAACCCTTTTTGGAGTGGAGACACAAAAAAACAACTGTGCCATTGCACTATATACCTACCCTTCTTATTCTCCTTTTGCAGCCTAGCTATAATACTAGTGTCTAGTATGTGGCACAACTGGCCATCCAATTACATCAGCTAAATGTGCTGCTTCTACATTTGCTTTCACAATTAGAAATCAGCCGCAGGAAGCTATTGAAGGTCATATTGATTCTTTTGGGGCATGGAAGTTAGAACTCTGACGCGAATTTGAAAGAGAAATGTAGTGGGCCTTAATGGTCTAGTGTCTAGAGGGGACTAAGATATCGTTTGTCTGATTTTAATAATTTTTTGTTTATTTTTTATTTTATAGTTAAATTTACATTAAAAGTGAGAAAAAAAAAGTCACAGGGAAGAATGAAGTCGGGTATCTCTTTATATATACATAATACACTTGCTCTGTAACTTGCAAAATAAGTCATAGACTTTGTGTGAAGCCGAAGCTATTACTTACAAATCTCAAAGAAGTTGGTTTTGATGAAAATTTGATTGTGTGGTGAGACAATAAACATTGCCTTTCATCACATGAAAGAGGGTACACCCTGACTCATGCATATGGGGTACTTTGAGTGATTACATGCACAAATAACTAATTTATGGTGAATATCATTAGTTATTCGCCCATCTTGACCATTTTTTTTATGGATAAATTGATAACTAATCATTATTGAAGCTTAGCAACTGTGTTTCTTTACTTTGAGACTTAGAATTAATGCACAAAAGTGTTGTCTCTAGGAGTAGGCATTGGGTAGGATAAGTTGAGTTGGAGAAAATTTAAATAAAACTAAATGAAACTAAGGCTACCCATGAAGGTAATTGATCTCACCGAAACATGAACCCAAAATTTTTGAGTCCAAATGATTGGGGTTCATATAGGTGAAACTAAGCCTTCAACAAGTCTAGAAGATTGAAGATGGGAAAGGCAAGAATTCGTTCATATTGATGGAACCCTTTTTCAAATCGCTATGAAATTTCAAACAAGAAAATTTTAACAAAATACAATTAAAAAATAAAGCAATGAAGTTGATTTAAATGTTGAGATTTACTATCAATCCAGATCTTCAAGGATCTGGCAATGCTTCGTCCAAGTAGAGCCATGGAGACACGATGGTGATGAGGCTTCAATAAGGACAAGGAGCAATGGTGGGTTTCGTGAATATAGTGGTGCCGTAAAGGAGAAGAACTAGCCAAGAGCAAGAGCCATGGGTGAAAGCAAGAAGGAGAAGAACTAGCCGAAAGCAAGAAAAGTGAGAAGGAGAAGAAACTGACAAAGACAAAGGATGAGAGAGAGGTGCAGATCAGAAGCAGTTAGAGCCTTCTAAAAGTGCAAGAAATTGGGAAGGGAAGGGCATCGTTTAAGTATATTTTAAAAGAAAAAATATATCAGATTCATATGAGTTACTGTGGATTCGAGAACTCGACCCAACAAGTAAACTTGTATAAAACCAACTATTTTTAGTGTAGATTATTTTGGGCCAAGCTGGCCCAAACTAAATGTATGATTTTTTTTGTTTGGGCCAATTTTAATTGGGTTGCGTAAAATTTTGTGCAGTCCACCCTTGCTGTGACACTCTCCGTAGAGAACAAGACCTAAGCGCCTGACCGACCCATATGTCCTTGTCAACGACATATCCGTACAAATAGAATAGCCCACAACAATGTTTGGGTCCAATTGGTGTGATGCCAGAGCAACCCATACGTTGTCCTAGTCATCTTGATTTCTAGATAGGCTAGCTAACAACAATGTTTGGGCCCAAAGACAGTCCCAGGTAGAATCTTTTATTCAAAAGACAATGCCATCTTTCTTTGCGTACCTTTTGTACCAAGGCATAAAGCTTTCACATATTAGGCCTCTTGGTCTCGGCCCTCGTCCAAACTTTGTTCTTGAATTTGCAATTAACTTCGGCATATTCATTTCATATAGGGCCAGCATAGTAGTGCACCCAGAAACAAGAAAATTCTACTTGGGCCGAAAATCAAGGAACTGCACAAACCACCCATCGATAGTTTAGCGGATCTTCTTCAACAATACACAATTTGACAAAACCGAACTAAACAAATGTTCCAATATCTAATACCTTAAACACATGAAAAATCCCTAGGCCTCATCAAATCTTCCAATTTCTAACATGAAACTCGCATGCCTAAAATATACATGAGCTCCAATTTATAACATGAAAAGATACAAAGCTAAATTCACAAATCCAAACAAGGATTAGTGCAGAAGCCAGTACTACGTTTGAATTACATTGCTGTGTCCTATAAGCATTTTTTGCTCTCCCGAGCACAATCCGAATAAAATCATACTGAAGTTCAAATCAAGTTCTACAGTTTCATTCGCGCCAGACATACACCCGCCAAAGAAATCTCTTTTCTCCCTTTCATCAAAACAAAAGAGAAGTGGCTTAAGAAATCCACAAATCCTAATCATGCAGAAAATTGCAGCTGGTCGATGTTTGCCAGACATTGTCACAACTCTGTTGCTGAAAAATGGATGAAAGGTTTTGACAAATGAAATTCTAGTAGCTAGCAATACAGGCTCAGATTCAGTGCTTTCTTTGCAGCAAATACATTTACATATTTGCACAATGACCTAGATTCCACCGGAACCAAAATGGGGATAATAAGTTCTTAAAAAAAGGCATTGCCAATTTCTTTCTGATATACTATTATTTATCATATATTCTACATTCATTATGGGCACAATTCCATTCGACATTGTTTGGATCCTACTCTTCCTGCGATTCTAGAAAAGCAAAGCCAAAAAAATAGCTCTGCCCTCCACAGAAGTTACCACCTATTTACAAGCCAGAATCCCCATCCCCTATGCAGTTTAAAGAACCTACTACTTCTACTTGTTTCTTACGACCAAGCTTCTGATTTTGAAGCATGAGACGATTCACTAATCTGTCTAGAGCCTCCTTCATCCACCAATGTTGACACACTTGTCTTGCTTCAGAAACGCTCATCTACACCCAGATAAACAAATTGCAAGTAAGATCCAAAAGATTATTTAAATCTCAGAAAATTTCAAACAAAGAAAAACACAACAGAACCAACCAATTTAGTGTGCTTTTAATATTCAAACTGCTCGCATCCTGAGCAGCTTACTTACCCAAATTCTTCGACGAACATTCTGCTCCGGCCAGAATTCCAATTGCTCTTGAACAAGTAAAGGGAACATGTAGCCTTCATAGAAAGTATCATGGGTTTTACTCTTGAAACTCCATTTACCCAATTTACCCTATACACCGAAACAAAATAGACAAAATATTTTAATTGCAAATTTTGACTTGGTAGCCAATGGTTTGTGAGTTGAGGCCCAACCCCTTTTTTAAAAAGAAGGTCTTACTTACCCCAACAATGCCTCGCACCCCTGCTTCCTCCATGGTTTCTCGCAAAGCTGCCTCCTTTTTGGATTCGTCCAGTTCCCAGCCTCCCTGGTGTAGGTCAATCAAAAAGTTAAGTTGAAATCATGTGCCATGCGGGTGTTCATTATTGACTAATAGTACTTGGGTGTAGGTGTAGGAATACCTTCGGGAAAAGCATCCCTTTGCCTTTCTGAGAACTAATAATCAGAACCTCAAATTCTTCAGAAGAATCCAAGGAAGTTTGCCCCCCAATTTTATATCTGTATGGTATACATCTGCATAATTGCAAAAACAAAATGGATGAAATGAAACTAAACAAAACAGTACTGTAATTTAGAATTGAGCAACTGACTACTTGTCACCAATTAGAAATTTAAAAACCTAACAAATTAACCCAAGTTCAAATTCTTGGTTAAGTTTAAAACCCCACTTGTCATCACAGTATATCCAGATTCCAGACACTGTTTGCTTTGTCCCTATTCTTCCACCTCACATGAAAACTAATGCAAAATCAGGACATTTAAACTTTTTCTTTGTTCTCTTCATGAGAAAATCCAAATTATCAAAAAAAAAAAAAAAAAACTTTAGGAACCAAATATGCTCCATATTTAGTAAAAGCCCTGAAAAGAACCATTTTTTCATAGACACTAAAGCAAAGGTGAAACCTTTAACTTTGTTTCCCCACCCTTCTTTAAAAACCCCAAGTTGCCCACAGAAGAACAAAGCGATATGGAAGTAAGGTTTAAGACTCCACAAAATCCTTGAAACGAACAACTCTTACTCTCATAAAGAATATGATCATTTCTTTCTGTGTAAACAACTTGAAATTTGATTGGGAGACTTCTTTCAAAAGAAAACCCAACTCCTAAATTTACAGTATATAAGAGAAAAGGACAAACCCGACTACTTGGCGACGACCTTTTCTATAGCGCTGCAACTCTCTACCAGTCCGAGAAACCAATGCCACAACATTTTCCTGGGAAACTAAAGTCACCATTTTTTCCTCTCTTCTAAGGAATTTTGCCAGCTGAAGTTAAGTGATAGGGAAAGAGAGGAGAAGGCCCAAATTTTCAGAAGAAATGTAACCAAAATGCTTTATTTTTGTGGTGAGAGGATAGCACACTGGAGAAGGGGCGGGGGAACTGCCCTTTTTATAACGAGTAATTGGTTAGAAAGAGAAAAGCTTTTGGTGTTTTCCAGAGAGAGAGAGAGAGTGAGAAATTTATTTAAAAAAGGAAAAACTGAAGGGGAGTGAGTGACGTCCGATCTGCGGCTGCTTGAAGGCCGAGGCTTCGGGCGATGGCATGCACCCCTACGACACGTGTGGATGACGTGTCATAAGACATCCTATGTGGCTGTCAATATCCGTAGGCTGATGCCGCTTCTGTTCATCAAATCATTTTCTCATTTGTTTTGCCAAAAAATACAAAAAAGGGGAAAAAGGGGAAAAAGAATAGGGAACGTAGGCGAAAACTACTAAGCTATAATAGAGGAAGAAAAGTTCATGTAAAACATGTTTTAACAACTTTTTTTTTTTTTAAGAGAAAAGGTCGTTGATTTGAAGTTCTCATCAGTTTAGTTGATGCTAAAAAGGTTAATATTGAAGAGAATATCCTAAGATTCCGGCAAAAATTTTGGAAATGGAAAAAAACTATATGGTATTATGTTATCTCTTGATAAATATTAAACAAATAATGTTGATAATTAAATTGGAGTAAATACACTTTAATAATGTTAATACATTAATTATAATAACCCATTTTATTTACATATCATTGATGTAGATTGAACTTTTTTAAATTTTTTATCGAATCTATTTGAAATTCGTTATATAAATTAGATTGATTGCATATTTCTTTTTTGGAGCTTGTTGGGTGGTAGTGTTGCACAATCAAAAAGCATTCTTTAGTAAACGAAACTACATTTTCATATTCGCAATGTATATGAATTTTAAACTAAAAATTTTGAGTGTGTTAAGTAGATTGTTATTTTTATTAAAAAGTATATTGAACATATATAGTGATGTAAGACAAATAAAAAAATTTAATATCAAATTAATTCATCAATAAATTGATTATTAGGAATACATAACACTGTCTTATATATGCAACTAAAACACCATAATTCTAACCAACATGAGTTGATATAAATGATAAATACTTAAATTTTTTAAACATGTGGTTCTGAATTTAATTCAAGTTATATATATAAAAAAAATTTATTTAAAAAATTTATCCATTTTGACAATCTCCGTTCCTCAAGATAAGCGCTTTCTTTTCATAGGTATTAACTATAGTATATACTTTAATGGCTTTTATAGTCAAGAATAAGTAATTTGTCCAAAATTCTTATGTTTAAACCCTTTTACTACTTAGACATGTAACAAAAATGCAACTATTTACTTGACAGCATTTATTAAGAATATGTGAGAGGTTTTCGCTGAAAGACCACAAATAAATAAAATAATATGCCCCAAACCCTACATATAAAAAAAATCATTTTCAATCTTGCATATATTTTTTATATATTGATGTATTATACAATAAAAGAATTTTATAAAATTTTTCTCTTAATAAAAATAAAGTTCAATCTCAAAATTCCACATTTGCTCTAGAAGATTTAATGAGTCCATATAAGGCAGCCAAAATCAGATGTTGGTGGACAGTTTGGTGACAATAATTTTTGGAATTGAATAGAATGAATACTGTGGGATTATGTGAGGAGTGGCCCATTGAATAAGGATCTGAAATCAGTAGAAGGTGTCATTATCAAACCGAAGAATTAATCCATCTAATATCATATCATTTCCCATAATAGACAAGAGTATCTGTACTACCTCTAAAAATCAGCCTCAAAAGTCTTCAATGCCATCATTTTCTTCTACAACAAATATACTTTGTAATCTTATTTGGTAATAAACTTTCCAAATGCCATATCCTAATTATTCAAGCTTTTACAATATAACACTTCAAATTTCATGAAATGAAATGGTCTTTTCATATTGAACATTGGATTAATCGTTAAGTGATTGATAGATAAGTTTAGTGGCTAATTACACAATATATATGCCTTTTATTTAATGTTAGTGTGCACAAGTTTAAGTCTTAAAAAGACTTTTATTAAGAGAAAAATATTGCGTATAACTTTTTTTCAAAATAAAAATTAATCTTATATCTAATAGTAAAGATATGTCATAAAAAAACAAGATATATATATCTTTTGAAATGCTTTAAAATTAATTATCATATTTAGCAACTTCCAAATCCTTTTCTTATGTAATGTTATAGAGGAATTCAACTTTATATATATATATATATATATTATAGTTGAGTAATTTGACGGGGGCATGCTGATTTAGTATGAGAAAATTAAAGAACCAAATTGATTGCGTAATCAAAATTAAGAAATAAAAATTGAAAAGTAGGAGACATAAAAAATGAGATTAGTGAAGTCAATCATTTTTCATAATTTACGCACACTGCGGCTGCGACTCAATCATACATGGATTACGGCCTACCACTTTACAGGGGCAGCAAAACTATCAAAAATTAGAACTATGTTGCCTAAGTCTATTATCTATTTTAGCAGCGGAAATAGAATGAGTTTATTGACGAGGTCAAAATGAAAATGCCATTAAATTTAAACGGTATAGTAGGATGGAAACAAATAAAATTATAAGTTAAAATTTAGTAAAAAAATAAAATTTATAAATTATATTTAAATATAAAATAAAGAGATAGAAATAACATCATTAAAATCAAAAATAAAAAAGATAAAAAATTTAAATCTATCCATAATAATGCATGTGGTTTAATAAACGAGTTTATCAAATTTATTCATAAAAAATAGTTTAATCTTAATATTATTTTTAAAATTAAATTTAAATTTAAATTATTTAACTTAAAATTTAAATAAATATAATACATTTTATTTGAAATTAAATAATCTTAAATGTATTATTACAGATTAAATTTTATATAACATAAATTATTTATATAAAACAAAACATACAAAATTATAATAATAAGTTATTTATTTAATTTTATTATTTTACTAATAAATATACTGTTCACAAATTTTTTAAATTAGATATAAAAATTTTAAACTATATTAATTTAAGAAATAAATTTATAATAATATTTAAACTTGTTTATTTAATATATAAATAAATCTTAACTAAATTTTAAATAAACTGAATCTAAGTCATTTATGAATAATTTATTTCATTTATATCACTACATGGGATAAAGTGTGTGCGCGTGGTGTTACTTTACGTCTCATGAAAGAAGCTGTGTCAAAGATTCACTACAAAACTGCTGAGCGTTGACCTATTCCTTCTTTTCTTGTATCTCTAAATTATTCCATCTATTATTGATCTCATATTTCATAAAAATGATCAAAACTCGTTTTCTTTTCTTCTCAATTATCCATTTCCCATTTTTGTTTGTCACATTGGATTTCATTATATTCTATATATACACACACACACACACACCAAGGCAAGCTAATGCAAGTAGTAGGAGATTAAATATTTTATATAAATTATTTTGAATTTAATCTAATCTTATATATAAAGAAAATTCATTAAAAGGAAATCAATCGGTGCAATACTCTTAATATTTTAAAAAAATTAATCTTTACAATAAAAAATATTTCAAAAAATCAAAAAAACTTATAATATATTTATTAACTTTAGTCACATTGATCCCTATATATAATTTGAAGCATCGTAACAAATTAAATGATAAATAATTAACATTAGTTAGTTCAAATATGATCTCTTTTTTATAAGCAAAAGAAAAAGACATAAATACTATAAAAAAAATGGAATTGCTCCAAAAATTGATTAACTAAGGTGTGGTGTAAGTATTTCAACGGTGGCAATTTGTCTTTTAAGCATTAGAACTAGTCAGAGTCACGCCCCCATAAAATAATGGGCACCAAACCATGCATGCATCACGGTCCACTCTGCGCCACTTCGAGGAAAATTAAACATGAACGACTCACTCCCTGTCAAAGCAGTTAATTTATTTTTCACTATTATTATTTTTTATAAGATATTTGTACATTATTATTAAATATAAAATTAATATTTATATTATTATTAAATATTAGACTAATTCTTGTTTAAAGTATAAAATTAAACAAATAAACATATCTTAATAAGGATAACTTTAAGTTCAAACCAAAATTTTTAACATAAAATTTATTAAAACAATTTTTGTTATATTATAATATTATTGTAATGAATGCATGTTGTCACCTGTAGTGGCACTTTCTTGATCTTCGCTAGTCATATAAAATTATGGAGGAACGATAATAGCATAAAGTTATTTTATTTATCTTTATATTTTTAACTTTTATTCTAAAATTAAAATTTTTTAATCTAATTATATTCACTTTATATACACTCATTTTATACTATTATCATTTTTCAAACCTTGTACCAAATAATAATTATAGAACCCGATGATGTCAAGTATTTAGATTTAAGTGTTTTTTCTTTTTAAAACAAAAACTTTCCTAAGTTAGCACTTATATATTATTTTAAAGAATGATTCAAAAAAGGAAAAAGTTTTTTTGAATATAATTAATTTCTTAACTTATAAGTTAGATCCTTTATAACCAAATGATTTATTAGGAGTTAATTTGATCTTCGCCATCCTTGTTATCGATTTTTAATTAATTTGAACGTGGTTTTGTTGGTTCATGCCTGATTTTTGTTAGTCAAAGGTAATTGAGAGATCAATTGAGGAGTTAATCAATTTCTAGATTAAAAAAAAATAGTTTTTCTGTTTATTTCCTATTTTTAATTGCGTTATTACATAAACTCATGTTCATTGCTTGTAAACGTATGATTTAATGATAAATATTCTAAAAATTTACTAATTTAAAGGTTTTTTTTCCTTCCTTTTCGTATAATGTCAAAATTTATAAAAGAAAACTCCAACTACTGCTAATGAGAAGTTGAAATTCTTCACCAATGGTGCCAAACCCTAGTCACTCATTGTATCCTCAAAGAACATGTGGTGCATTCCCGTTCTTCTTGTGAATGTGCTTTATTTCGACTGTGTTCTCCTTACAATTGCGTTCATTTAAGGTTGTGTTTTTTCTTTCAATCGTACGTTGGCCTAAGATCTGTTCCAACCTAATATCTAGTACTGGTAGTGATGTTTGAATAATACTAATTGTACATAAAAGTAATGTATAATGAAAGTACAAGCTGAGACATATTTTTAGAGAAGAAAGATATGAGAAATTATATAAAACTTATACTGTCTCAGTTTATACAAATATCAATATTTGTGGTGTCTCGATATATATTTTTGAATTTTATTATTTGTTCACAAAAATAATGATCATATCATAGCACTTAAGATAATTATAAAAATATTCTTTGGATTCATTAAATCAATCATATTTCACCTTTGCCCTGTGACTTAAGCTTCTACTATGTCTCTTATAAGGTGTACATTATTTTTTTTATTAAATTATTTTGAATTCTTAGATGTCTGTAGTAGCATCTAATTATGAATAATTGCTAACGTACTATGCCTTAAAAAATGGTGAGAATTTGACACCCTTATAATATTTGAATATTTGAGAATCCTTTAGCCTAATTGTGAAAATAAAAACTAATTCTATTAGAATTAAAGTATGAAAATAAAAAAATTATTGATCAAAATCGGATAAGATAATGACAAAGTGAAATTTATAAGAGTTGAAATAGGTACAATAGTTACGAAATGTTTGTTTAATGGTGAGGAACTTAGATATTAGATAATATCACAGGAGGAGTTAAGTTCAAATTCTTTTGGCCACATTTGATTAAAAAAAAAAAAATAGGTTGCAAAATATTTCTTGGCTGGAAGCAACCTTAGGTATTTTAGCACCATGAACTTTGGAGTCAGTGGCAGCTTCCCACAAGGAAAGAGTTTCGTGCACTCCTACACAATGAAGCAAGACTAAGAGTAAGAGACAGGCAAATATTATTCCATTCCATCAGATGTTGTGGAAAAGCTATCTAAACAAAATCAGGCCTCTATCGCATTCCAAGGCATTATTCACCCACCTAAATCAATTGAGATATAGATACAGTTAAGCTTCTCTATATCTAAAGGCAGTGAGGTTACAGTGACAATTGAGAGAAAAGTCCGAAAGTTCCCATTCAACCCATCCCCATCTTCATCAACGGGCAAGCTTCCTTGCCAGCATATGCTTCAATCCATCAATATCTGGCAATCCATATAATCCTGGGCTCTCAGTTGATTGAGATTTGAGAAATCTTTAGCTTTACCAATTTTTGACTACTATTTATTGTATCCCTGCCACTCATTTGACGTATCATTGTCGGATACTTTCTAATGGGTAATGGCATACCAAATTGATGACATCACGCATCATATTTGAATAAAGATCGGCTAATGTCATTAGAATTGGTTTAATTAGAACTGTCTGGAGTATTTTGTTAATGGGTTAGTTTAGTTGTTAAGATTATAACACTTCTGACTTAAGTTCAAATCTTTTTGTTAGTAGTTTCTCATAAAGACTGTGGCATACCTTAAAATGATGTAACATTTGCTTATCCTAAATTTTTAAGTACAAAAAAAATGTTCCAAGTATTTTGCTAATAGACTTAAATTCAAATTTTGCTACTAACAATTTTTTTTAAAAGACGATTTATAAATACCACTACAAGACTTCACACCATATATCTTAACTTTAAAATGTAATAACCTACCTTTACCTTAAATTTTTTTCACAAAAAAATTGGCTAAATGTGAGTAGTTTGAATCGCCCACATTATAGGATATATAAATTGTTTTTTAGTGATAATCTCAAAATATTTTCAAGAAAAAAATGTAAAAGGGATATATATTATTTATAACTGAATCATTAATTTACATAATTTTCGTAAATTACTGTAACTCACTCAATGACATATTAAATTTCGTTAAATGTTTATTCTAATAAATTGCGAGAGAACATTCTAAATCTGTGGTAAGCAGTGTGTCTACTGATAATAACTTTTTGCCCAATAATGTCTTAAATTTTTTTTTTAAAAAAAAGAAGATAGCTTTTCAAAGAAAATCAATTAGACGTTATCTAAATTAGATAAGAATTTAGTTGATGGATGGTGCCATCAGTTTCAAACTTACACGCAAACTATATTGAAATTAGGAAAGCGATATTGTCACACTTCTCCACAGTCCACAGTGTACTCCTCTTCGTTTTCTGGTTGGTTCCCTCAATGTAACCTTTGCACTTTCGCTTTGGTTGTAGTTCTCAATACACAGCGCTGGTCTTACTATTTAGAGTAGATTGTAAGGTATAATAAATTTAATTATTTAAATTTTTTAAATAATATTTTTAAAAATTTTGATTAAAACGAATAAAGGGAACTTATACAATGACAATATCCTATCCATGTACATCATGTTTGTCCTGTTAATCTTAGAAAGATGAAAACTGAAAAGGAAAGGCAAACCAAGAATTCCACAATTTATAGAGGCCTACATGATCCTATCTGCCCTTACTTGTTCATTTAAAACACCATGGAATAAAACGCATCAAACATATAGAAAAAATTGTTCCCTAATCATATCATAATTTATTATGGTCTTTCAGAATAAACACAATAAAGAATTTTTTTTTTTTGGATAATTGGACAAGATTCTCCCTAAAATAGAACTTGGAGAGAGTGGCCTAACTTTTTTTCTTTAATTAAATAACAATTTCTCTAATTTTACAATTTTATTATTGCACAATTTTTATTTTACAAAATTTAAATTATTAAATTTATTAAATTTTACATATTAAATTGTATTCTACTTTAACAGATAGCTTTCATATAAAAACTTATATTAAAGTTTTTCCAAGAAAAAAAAAAGTTGCAATGGCCTTGAATAGTAGGAAAATTGAAATTGTGTCCCACTATATGCGTGTCGTCCACAAATAATGGTTGGGTAAAGCTTTTTCTCATTTTAGTGTATAGATATTATGACATCCAAGACATTCACCACTAATAAACAATTGAGGGAAAAACGTCTTTTGAGTTATAATTTGTGGCTCATTTCTTAAACCTTAAAAAAGAACTTCAAAATAATAAGATTGTGATCCTCTTCCTTTTTTAAAAAGTACCCAATGATATTTTCTTTTTTGGGCTTGTGGTTAGGACGTGAAGGAGGGATTGTGTAACCATTGTCTGGCCAATTAATGCATGTAGGACATAATCACATTAAGGATTGGGACCACAGCAAAAGCCAGATGCCATCGGCCATGGGTGTTTCAATTCGGTTCATGCGATATTGAGTTTGCATTAAATAGGAATGTGGGTGCTAGTGACTAAAAAAAGATATCCTTGTCCGGGATCTTTATTTGGGTTCAATTACGCCATCAACCTTGATCTGTGCCTTTGCTATTATGTTCAATAAAACCTATCTTTTTAGTTCAATAGTCAATGGCATGGCTTTTAGTTTATGTTTGGCCTAAAACAAACTACAACCGCATTATTTTTGTTAATGAAGTCAATGTCTCTTTTACTACTGGGTATAGTATAGGCTGGGGATAGGTATATTCCCTAGCTTAAGTGTGTAAATTACACTGATCAAGACAAAGAGACCTTCAAGAGAAAGTAGCAAAGTCTTAGATACATCTGTAACATGGGATGTACCCCAACCGATAATTTAACAGTAGACCAGAGATTTCAAGCTAAAGTTTCAATTTCAATCCAACCATCCAACAGGATTTGTTCCCAAACAGTTGTTGATTATTGTAGGTTGCAGGCATTGATTGGTGTGACTAGCAACACATACACACAAATTAATGGCTGCCACTTGTTCAAGTGTATGTAGGTAGACTCTTTCATTTTCTTAGGGTAGTTTGGAGGCATCTGTATTCTTGATACTTGATCCTGCCACTAAGGATCCTCAGCTATAAATAATTATCGAACAGAAAGTTACAATGCTAGATCGTGTCCTAAACAGGCGATACATTCATAACTATCAATTAAAGAAAACAATTCACAAAATGGTGACAATGTCTAGCCATGTGGATAACGAGGGAAGACATTACTATTCAAGTCATCCTAGATGAAGCTATTTTCAAGGTTTCTCTGATCTTAGGAGATACATGAGACGATCCACCTAAGACAATTTTTTCCATTTGTTTTTTAGAGAGATTATTTAATAAATTAGACACAAATTCAACTAGTTACATTCTGATAAGGGATAAACGCCTTTCATCCTTCCAGTTACTAGATAAAATCTGATATAATTCTATTGAGATGTAGCTAAAAGCTTCAGAATATCGTTCACTTTCAATACATTACAATTCCTTGTGAGAAATGGACAGTTGAATTACATAACATGTAAAACTAGGAAAAAAAAACATTATGCTGGTTAGAGTTGTGAAATGACGGGATCTTCCAGAAAACACACTTGTGCAGCTCTTAATGTTGATGCACCCTCCCTTACAGTATCTGCAACCTAGATATTCATACAAACAACACAACATATAGATGTGTTAAGGAAATAACATGTAAAATACTATTACAACAATTATGTCAACAAGACATTTAAATGCACTCATCAGATTCATCAGAATCTTCAGATGTCACATCGGAGTCATCTTCCTGTTGGTCTTCATATTCGTCAAGTTTGGTTGCACTACAAGTAGTCATCTTAGTCATCGCTGCAGTTTTGCTTGCTCTCTGTGAGCGACTCTGGACCGTGTAATGGCTTGTAGGAACTACAGAAGCAGGTGAATCTTCCTCCTCAGAAGAGTCTTGCTCAATCCTTACCCTTCTCTTAGAACGGGAGGGCCTGGTTGGGCGTGCAGCAGGGGTCTGTGGCATTGCAATAGAACCATCAGCATCCAAGTGGAAGTCAAGTTCCAACTTCCCTGCAATGAGTAAAGTGGGAGATGGAAAAGAGGTTACCGCAAGGTAAAAACAAAAAAAAAAAAAATTTTTTGGGGGGGGAGGGATGGGTTCGTAATAAGACCAGCTTAGTAAAACTGCTTGGCACAATGCTTATTATTTTAGTAAATAATCAATTAAGAAACTTAATTGAAACCTGATCATTTTGATTGAAATACGCAGACTAATAAACTACAGAAGCTAATGAATTGCAACTCTATTGGCCAAACTGCATACTACAAGGCAGATGAAAATGTAAGCTTTAGTGGGTGACCTGAATAGGTGATCTTCAAGTTATTTTTGAAGTTTGCAAGCTGATTTTGCTTGCTTGAACCAACTTCCAAAGAAGCAATAAAATTGTAAAAAATATCAAGAACAATTACGACAACTCAAGCTGCTAAACTTATAATATGCGGTCCAGTAACTATTCAAGGCCTTTGTCAGATATTGAGATTGAAAAAAAAAGGTGCACGAACCTTCACTTTACTGTCTCAATTCAACTGAATAACGCTAAAGCTTTTATCCTTTTTAACACAGTAACACTTCACGAGAGAAAATTAAGTATTTACCCAAAATAAGGTCAGCTTCATTCTGCGGCAATTCATTATCTGGCTGTCTATCCACCGTCCTGAGATGTTCAGCCATACGCTTCAATTCTTTTACAAGATCCTTCTCTGACAGTACACATTCAACCACACGACTTAAGAGCCTCCTCATGAGCCTTATTGGCCCTTGTTCTGATAACCGAAAATGAAGCAACACAAGAATTCTACATAATGCTGACACATATGACTTCTCAGCAGCTGTCTTCTTCAAATGGAAGCTTGCAACCTCAATAGAAGAAATAGTGGGTAAGGAGCAGAGAAGAAAAAAGTGGACAATTTATCAACTTTGAAGGTTGCAGTCTCAACCATATGGCATGGCAACCATGTAAGTAAAAGCATGAAGCTTAGTAAATATTGGTGGTAAATGGATGCAAAGCATCAATAAATATGCTGTTGAACTTAAAACTCACTTGCCATACCTTTGACAGATGTCATACATATGGTAATTTCTTGTAATATGTGTAAGAGCCTTTATAATGAGTTTGACACTCGAGGTTACAAGAATACGAATATATGCTCATATCATTTAGCATTGTTGAATACCCCTCCAAGCTTAGTTTTGGCTTCCGAAAAACAATACTAAATCATAAGTAACATAAAAGTAGCGTTTTTTAACTCCAAAATTACTTTTGGGTCTGGGTGAGTTTCCTAACAAGTAAACACCTCCTATCAGACCTATCCAATGTTTTGCTGGCATTTTCCACAGCAATTGATTGATTGTATGCATCCCACAGTTATGTTTAGCATAAGTTGGTAAGTAGTTTGTTGACCAGACAATGGTTCAGTACAAATTCCAAAGGAGGTAAAACTTATTAAGTATGGCAGGAGATATAGCTCCTCCTTTGTCTATCCAGTCTTTTGGGGCATCAAAAGGTAAACTATTCATCTTCAAAATGAATAGGACACTAGAATGCAACTAATAAAGCAAGAAGAGAGAAGCTTTTCAGGGGGAAAAATGCTTTCAGCAACAATATAATGCAGAAATAACTTCTTGTTCGTTTGGTCCATGTCAACATGATCCAAGAATTCACCACAAAGATTAATGACTATACTTCATGAAGGCTTTAGAACATAGAAAACAATGCAGATTTTTCAAAATATAACACTGCCAGTTCCTGGCAATGGTTATTGGACAGCAATCAAGAAAAACTAAAAGACTGCGGAAAAAAAGAACACTGGAGTAAGCTTGAGAATATTGTCAACAAATTATAGATTTATGGCCAGATACCTCTGTGGCAATGCGTATTGCAAGCCCCTCCTCACCACAATCAAATGGAACTTCTGCACCACTATCTTTGACTTCTGGAGATTCTGAATTACTACTTTCAGCCTCTGGTTGAGCCTCTTTAGTGTACAGAGGAACCTGCATCATCTGCAGCATAAAACGGGAAGCTTGAACACCACACTTACGCATCTGAGACACCACAAAAGGGGAACCTCCAGGATTGCCAAAAATTCCTGGCCACATTGAACGCATGACTTGAATAAAAGCCTTCGATATGCACTTCTGCATTTACAGAGATAAACAACCAGGATAATAAATATTACAAATTCAAATTAATGATAAAAAATTACTAATAAGATGTAAGCAAACATAATATCAGCAATTTTTGCCTTGTTATTGGCTGAGAGACATGGGTAGTGCTCAAAAAAGACAGATAAGCACTGCTTCAACCTGGTCAGAGAGTTAAAAAGTCAATTTCTGATAGCTACCCGTACAAAACAAGATGATTAATTTTTGTTTTTTGGGCAGGCCTGCACACATACTACCTCTGTGGGTGTTCTGTTACATCACTGAAGTACAAGTTAATGAGCTTAGATAAAAGCACAGGATGCAAAGAAGCCGGAATGCCCGGATAATTCTCACTTAGTAGAAGAAATTTTGCAAATCCCTCTCCCAGGACAGCATGAGTACACTCTTCTTCACTGCTCATTAAAGGCCTTCCCCAGTCATCCTTTTCAAAGCCGCCATATAAGAGATCAAGCATTTCAACATTTATATCCTCTTCTAAATCAGAAAAGTTCACAGGACTAAAACTCTTCTTGTCAGTATGGAATTGGCATGGAAGGTCATGCTTTAACACCTTGTCAATTTCTTGAGGCCCATGCCACATCCCAAGATCAATTAATGCTTTACAGGCCTCAATGCTAATTGGATGTGGCCCTCTAATATATGAGATGCTCAGTTGTTTTACGAGTTCTTCACTTGGCTTCCTCTCCAACAATCCAAAAAGGCCAAGACATCTTACAGCAATCCTTTGCACATCCAAGTGAGCATGTTTTGCCTGCAAATTATCGACCAAACCAATAATTAGTAATCAATGCTTTCCATCAAGATCTACCAGAATAGACTGGTTGGGCCCCTAGACTAGGCGATCCATCATAAAGTTGATATCTTCCAACAATTTGTATATACAAAGTACATATATAAAATTATTTGTATGCATATCAGCATATAAGTACATTTATTCATCCATTTGATTATCTGAGCGAACATTCAGTAAGCTTCCGCACAACATATTCATAGTGCTGTCATAGACTACAGTTCACTTAGCTGTTAATAATCCAAATGAAAATAATGCTTGAACGAAGGACTAACTCTCAAATGTCCCCATTTTCTAAGATTGGACAATCAAAAGTCTTACAGCTCAAATATGTATCAATTAATGCCGTAACCTTACTTAAATAGTTCTATCCTTCTAGCAAGCTAATTTTCATTAAAAAAAAAAAAAAAAAACCTAAATGAGAACAATATAGAAATATGCAACAAGTTTGTTACCCCTGGAAGTAGGAAAGATTGCAACAGTTCATCTGGTTCCATAGCCTTTCCTTCAAAGCAGTGCAATGACTTTGCATTTTTCAGCAGAAGGCCAGTAAGAGAAAGGATGTGTATCCACTGCACATAATCTGCTGTTCTATCCCTGCAAGGTTGAGTTAGCTCTCCTATAATTGCAAGAACGACTTCATCAAATTCACCAGGGGCAGCATGGACTTTTCTTGCCAGCCTGGCTACTGCTTCAGCCCAATCATAATCTCCACCAAAATTTAACCCATCTCCTATGACTACCATATTCCCTTCATTATCCAACTCATGCTCAAGAGGCTTGCGCATCAGTTCCCGCAGAAATGCACTGGCAATTTTTCTATTTGTGGAATCAGAAAAATCAAACATGGCACCAAGCAAAAGTAGCTGCTGGCATGCAAAGCGATGGTTTGATCCTGTTGATAACAGACCAATTTATTAGTTTTAAGAAGTTGGATGAATCATTATTACTAGTGTCAACCAGATAAACTAATACCCACCAGCATTGATATGAGCTCTGACCAACTCTATATAATCACCAACTGTTGCAGGAAGAATTTTATCCAATAGGTCAATTTTATCTGATGCTTCTGCAGCATATACTTCTGCTTCAGTCCCCATTGTAGCAGCAGCATCAGCACCTTTGGCCTATTGGGTTAAAAGTCATGATCTTTAACTGGTCAGGAAAAATATGCCAACTCTAGTGGTTGTAACTCAGTAATTTGATTCAAATAACTAGAAAATAAACAAGAATAATCAAACAAGCAAGCCTAAATTTGCTACAGACTTTGATAACTTTAAAGCAATATTTTAGTTACCCAGTAAACTATATGCACCAATATGCTAGCAATATCATTATAAATGCTCAAAGTTTTATAAATGCAAATATCAGCAAGTTCAATTTTTCTCTACCATTTTACCAGAAATTTTTTCAAAGTGTACTTTAGTACAGACAGGAAAGAATCCTCTTGAGGCAAGAGACATTAGTACATCAAAAGAAGATGGTAAACTTATAATCCAGTGAAATTATAATATATGGACTTTATTGTCTTTGAGCAATGACAGTGTAACCTTGTTAAATTAGTACTCTAGTTAACAGATAAATTACCATTCTATGATAAGTCTTCTAAAATCATCTGAGTAGTATTGAGACTAACTCTCAGAAGTTAGGAAGAAAATGCACCAAAGGGTGCTTTAGAATATATCAACAAGGTGGCAATAATTTATTATCACTTAGTGCCAGCTAGCACATACTTTTGCACAACACCACTAATACACTATGAATTGAGTGAGCCTTTCATTTTAGTGATCAATGTAATGAAGTGAGTCTAAAACGTGCCTCCACTCCTTCCTTCAATTGAGCTTATACAGATAAAGAAATAAGGCAAACAGACATATTCCCCCCAACTCACATGTGCTTCCGACTGCAAATGCTTGCATACAGTTCTCCAAAAAAGAGCAACCTCTGCTTCCATCAGCTGAATGCTAGGTGGACACTGCACTGAAACCCCTACAACCAATATGAGAAGCAGCAATAAATATGTACCAACAGAGAACAGGCTCCAATTCTAGTATTCATTCTGCTTAGCATTCTGAATAAGTTTAGAGAGACAAGCAAATTGCTGAAGAAGCTAAAAACTACAAATGGCACTGCCACTAATATATACATATTGCCCACCCAACTCTTTCAGCAAATCTCCTGACAAAGCGTTTGAACTCATAAGAAAACCTTACGTTACATGAACATTTTAACAAAAGGTAACATATTTTAACATCATAGCCAACAGAATTTAGCTTCCCAAACAACAAATTTGTTTAAAACATTGAATCAAATAACAAAAGTGAATGCCAGAACAAGTAAAACAATTTGAACATAAAGTAGACTAACAAACCTTCAGTTTTGTCACAATTTAATGATATAAACTGCTGCATACTTGCACCATTCTGCAGTTTTACTAAACCAGCTTTTAGAAGTGCCTCCATAACAGACTCGCTAACTGATTCATAGGTTTCAACATCAAGATACTTGAGAAGTTCTAGAGGATCTCCATTGCAGCATTTTATAAGCCACTCATCTTTCAATAGTTTAAAACACTCCTTTGAGACAACAGAAGAGCGATCAGCAAGACCTCTCCGAAGAATTACTGTCCTAAGCTTAATACTGCAGACACCAGGAGTAAGAGGTAAACAAGGAAGACTTGGGGAGTATTATCCATTTATTTGGAATAGGAAAATGTTGAGAAAAAGAAGGAGCACAAGCTGGGAGGATAGGAAAGTACTATTCCTTAACTTCACCAAAACTTTACCTTAGGCTCTGAAGAGGAAACTTATTTGCCAGTACACAGTATGCTGCCTTCCGTACAGATTCACTCACATCCAAGGTACAGTCAATGATCACTTGAGAGGTTGCAGCAGAAGGAGGCAAAGATAACACAATCATCTTCCGAACGTCCTGTACATAATATATATGTAGCATTAATATGTAATTATGTACCTGTAATAGCTGTATCTAATCAACCAGGATACAAACCAAAAAAAAATTTAAAACTAATAAAAGAATGCAGACACGGTTTTTTTTTAAACAATTAAAAGAGAGAGTATGTAAACTTACCTGGTGATAGAGACTAAGCGAATAGAATAAATAGGATAGGAGAATCATTAGATTAAGAGAACCAGTTACAGAGAACGGGAAAGAAAAAAACCCAGAGTCTCTCACTCAGAGATGGACTCCTCACCCACAACAGAGCCACTGCTCTGAAAACAACTTCTATCGAACTTATCAGATACCCCACGACCTTCTCACACTCACCGCTATAGGCCTCTTTCTCAACTCCCTATCCAGCTGGCTTACGTAATTACCCCTAAGCCACTCTGTGAACTTCCCATATCCCTCTGTTAATACTTTTAGGCCTAACACCTGGTAACTAGACTGTTTGAAGTTTTGTCCCAAGAAGAATGAGTGTTGTTATTCTAAATTGAGGGAATAACCATGTAGGTATATGGTCTTATGCTAATAAAAAACCTAGCAACTTCACATACTACAGTCCATATTAAAATGTAGAAGAAATAATTTTAGCCGTTAAGCCAAATGCTCAAAGTAAATATATAATTACAATTTTACATCAAACAACCAATGAGTGCATGGAAATAGATGCAAGCCATGCGATGCTAAAGTACTGCATTAATGACCAGAGGAACATGGTGCTCTAACACCCTTTGATGAACTTGTATCTAACTAAAGAAATTCTTGAAGAACCGAAAAAGCGCATGTAGTATTTGCAGGGAAAAAATATGCACTAGAACGCAGTTAGGACACTCACCGCATTCTGCTCCACAGGAAGCACCTCAAGAAACAAGTCAAGGATGTCACTATTCTCAGAGTCATTCACAAAGCGAGAAAGTGCTCGAACTGCAAATGTACGGATTACAGGGATCTTGTCTCCTACTCTCAACTTCATGGATTCTATCACCTCATCCCATAGGTCATTGCTCACTTCTGCATTGTCTGGCAACCGCAATATAATCTATAAAGACGTCAATTTCATTAAATAAGATAAACGACATGAAAATAGCAAGGGCAAGCATAAATATTTGTACAACATATATTATACCTGAAACCTAGACCATATGATTTATAATCCAGTAAATAGTCAACGTAAACATAAACTCAAAAATAACACCAAAATTTTATTAACCAAATGAATTTCATATTTTCCAACTAAGTATACAAATTCAAAAAGAGTCATGTAACGTTAAAATATAGCATATTAATATGAAAAGCTAACAACAGTTGCTAATCAAGTCAACTGTTTCAATTTCAATGAAAGATTCTTTTCATGTTCTCTTCCTAGGGTAAGAGCAGAGAAGAAAAAACAACAACAAACATGACCTACCCGTACCCAATTTTGCTACAAGTTCCTGCACCCTTTAAAGGAGAAACGTCCTTGTTTCATTTTTCTTCCTTAATTGTTTAGCAGCCCAGTGGAAGGTAAGAGGCAAGAGAATGAAGAATGTTACGGAAATCAATGAATTGGCTGCCATGGTTAACTGTAATTTGTAAAGTTAGATAACATATAACAATATCTTATATCCTTCTACTTTTACTTTTTTTTCTGTCAAAAAGTGGATACCACCATAAATTACTGACATTCGCAATGTCTGACATGCATTGACAAGGCCCAGTTTTCAATACAGATATTACCATTCAAGTATCCAGATTACGATTAACAGCATAATTGCGTTTAAAAATTTGAAAACATGACTCGAGCAGTTAATTGCACTCCCAATTTTGCGGTAGTACTTCCAGGGAATGAAAACAATATAATCGTTGATGCAGTTCAATAATATTTAACGACTGACCATCACAACATCGAAGCAACCAATCAAAAAGTTGCATCCAGCTCCGAGTATGAGAAAATTTCCACACATATAAAAGTGAATTTCACACTCAAAACCGTTGAAGAATCAAAACCCGAAAGTTGCCGCATTCCACACATCTTTCCCAGAAATCAAAGGTATCAGAGGGAACATTCTTACCTCGGAAATAATCTGGCACGCTCGAAACCTCGCAGTCTTGCTGGCTGCTACGGCAGCAACCAGTAAGAACTTGAGGAAATGCTCCAAGAATTCGTCGCAAGCGGAAGCATTGGTGGATTCACGGGTACTGGCAAAGACGGAGACAAAGCGGACAACGCGGTCAGCGGAGGCAAGGCGCCTCTGGAAATCGAAAAGGGGAATTAGGGATTTGGAGAATGCGGAGAAGAATTGGGAGAGAGCAGAGGATCTCGATCGGAGAACAGAGAGGTCCTTGAGCTTCCGGTTATGGCTGGCGTATGAGGTGCGGGCCTCATCCAATATACTCGCAATTTTCTGCATCAATTGCTTCGTCTCTTCGTCTACGTCCTCCATCATTTTTTTCTACCTCACACGCGCACTCTCTCTCTCTTTCTCAAGCTCGCCTTTCTCAGTAGCACAGAACTACAGTCCGAGCGTGTGCTGAATGGTGATGGTAATTGGTAGATTTGATTCATCTGAATCACCACCATCATCTTTGGAGCCACGACATTTTGTTTTTTGAATTTGAGCGGGAGTTGCCGTGGATGAAGTGATTATGGGCCGTGAAATACTGGAAGCCCAGTTAAAATGATGTCCAATGTCCAAATATACAAAATGTATAAAATTCCCTTCAAGTTTCATGAATGTTCACTTAACTTTCATGTGCTTTAAAATGTAATAATATACCCTTGAGCTTTCACTAAGATGCAATTAACCCTTAAAATTATAAAACTTAAAACCATAATTTTTAAATCGATTAACTCTTAAATTTAAGGTTTAAGATTGTAGTATATAAGGTTAAGGATTTAGAGTTTAAAATCATAATATCTTATTGAAAGTTATGGCACTAAAACTTAAATCTCTAAATTTTCTCACTTTTTGCAATCTCATCAAACAAGAATAAAAGCAAAATTAGGCATGTGAATTGAGCTTAGAAAGCAACATCAAATCAATGTAATACCGAAAAGACATTTTAAGGTACTAATACATTCTTTACACGTAAACAATCCCTAAATATAATTTTGAAAAAAGCAAACTATTTTTTTTAAAAGGTGTTTGATCTCACCAAATTGTAAATTGGTAGTGACTCCCCTTTTTTCAAAAAGTCACTTAACCTTTTTCTTTTTTTTTTTTCAAAACATGATTTTAAGATTTTAATTACCACTCTTGCGTTGCAATATTGCGACACTTGATATTGTGCAGTGTGTTTGAGAATGAGAAGAATGGAGTCAACTAAGGAGAGTTTCAGTCAAGTTGATGAAGAAGACTCAAAGGAGAGGACAATGAGTCAAGCTTCAGAGAACAAAGAGAAAGAGACTAGAGAAGTGGGATAATGATTAGGATTGAGGTCTGGAGAGTGGAGAAGAAACAAAAGAATCATGTTTTTATGAAGATGAAGAAAAGTTCATAGGGTTAGGGTAAAAATTAAAAACAGAGTCATCTATGTACATTAAAAAAATAAAACTATACTAGTTTTGGGTTGGGCTCAGTTGGGTTACCATGGGTTGAGAAATCTCATTCTGAATCCAACTATGTACCCATACAAAACCAAATTCTCACTTGTTTATGCCCACGATCCAACCCAACTCAAATGTATATTTTCAGTTGGTTCGAGTAGGGTTTAAACAAGTCAATTAGGTTTTGATCACCTCTAACCATCACAAAGAGAATAAGCAATCAAACATTGAACATGGAAGACAGTTTGTTCCCAAAATTGAAATGACCAGCAATTATAAGAGAATGGCTCTATAAAATTTTAAGAGAGGGAGGGACTTGCAGTGAGGTGGGGCTAGTTAGAGAGAGAGATTTGTTGTGAAATTTCCCTTGATTACCATTAAAGTCTATTTTTAATAACACGATTAATGTCTTTTTTTTTTAAGAAAAAACAACAAAATAAAATAATTTCAGACCCAAAATTGGGTCATCTTCTTTGTGGAGATAACAAGGGCGTTGTTCTCTCTTTATGATCTCTCACTAAAAAAAATCCCAAAAAATGGTTCATCTCTCTTTCACTCAAAGGAACAAAGAAATCCATCCATCTCACAAAACATCAAAGGAAATAAAGCTAGGCTTACATAAGTTTTAAGTTGTTTTTCTTCTTTTAGAAATCATAAAATCTCTAAACAATGCCCAATAAGAATAAACTTCCCAAGCCATGCCTAAAACAAAATTACAGCATAAATAATACACTTGAATAAAAACCATAATAGTGCCATCAGACTAGAAAAGTGCCAACAAAACCTCCTAAAGCAAGAAGACAAAAGAAAGTTGATAAGTTCATAATTTTATATTTTTCTTCCCTTTACTCTATAGCTTTTCTAATAAATTTTAGGTCATATTATGCTTATTGGAGTTATATTTGTATTAGGACATGATTTGAAAAACTTTGATTGTATGAACAAAAATATAGGAGAATTTCAGCTTTATAGCAAACTAACTTTTGATCTATTTTTCAAGTTTTTGACCATTAAGGAGTTATAGAATGAAAAATTGGTCTTTAGAAATTTAAAATAGACATCTAGAGCTTTTTAGAATATTTAGATTATTTAAATCTAAGTTCGTTTGGGCCCTCAACTGCAACTTCCAAGTTAGTGCAAAATTCAAAACTCTAGTCTTACTCACATTAGGATTCTAACTGAAGTAACAATCAATATTTTTATCATTTCTAGAGTTGTAGATATCCGATTAAGGTAATTTAAAAGGCTAAAGAAAGTTAAGAAGAAGGGCTACAACTATTAAAGAGTCCAACTTAAATTCCATCAACTTCCAATTTGAATTTTGCTTGAAATAGGCAGCATAGATTCAACAATTCTAGACTCTGCCTATTTTGGAAGGCCTATGGATTTAGGCTATGATTTTGGCGATTAATAGTTGCAGAAATATTTTTTCTAATTTAATTTAGTTAGAGACAGAGCCTAAAACAGTATATATGAGGTTTTATTTTATTATCATCTAGCGGTACACAAATAAAAACACTTGTTTTGTCTTTCAACATGTTAGGCTAAATTTTTCTTTTCAGTTCATGAAGATTTCAGGCCCTAGTCATGTGTTTATAGTGTAGTTATCTCAGCAACATTATTTTTACTCCTTTCTATGAAGTTGATTCATGTTATTCAAATTTGAAAGATTGTGATATTTGTTTTAATTGACTTAAATAGGGCACTTTACGTTGATTAAATAAATATCCATTACTAGATTTAAAGATTGTGATATGCAATAGTCCTATTCCTAATATTGAATAGACATAGCGATCGCAATTATGGACAAGCTTTCATTTTGATTACTATGGATAACATGGCCTAAGATAAATAATCTGAGCTTGTGTGATTATTACTTAGATTAATTTAATTTCTTTGTTTTTAATGTTGCTATCATATTAAATCTAAAGAGCATGTTCTAAGTCGTCAAGTAGTTAGAGGCTAGTGGAGAGCTTGTTTCAATAGTTATAATGAAGGGAAATTTTGGGTAATAAAGCTTATTATTGTTTAAGGTTGACAATTTTATAAAAGGATAGAATAAGGTTGTCTTTATGAACTGTGAGGGTGAGATTGAATCTAGAACTTAAGTTGTCACCTTTTGTTCTTATAATTTTGGCTATTTGTTTTCTTGCTTAATATTCAGTTAAATCAGTATTACATCCCCTACTTTCGTTTGTGTTGTAATTTAAGAACAACAAAATTTAATTAACTCCACTCTTTGTGCGATTGACTCTTACTTTCACTATCTACTTGGTAGTAATTGGTAAGGTATTTTATTTTTAGAGTATTGATGACACATTACCAAATTTTGGCACCATTGCTAGGGAGTGTTTCTTGTCAATTTTTATATTTTGGTTGTTTTAAGAGTATTATCTTGTTGATAGTATCATTAGCTTGTATTTTTTTCAATTATTTTGTGATTTTTCCAATATTTTTTCAATATTTACATGTTTTGGGTAGGCTTTCTTTTGTTCTTTCTGTAGATTTGTGTTTTATGACAGAAGAGTCATAGGAATAGAGACTTCAAAGAATCAGGGACTTAATCAAGTTAACTAAACAAAGTGTAATAGTTGCTATTCTACCAAATAGTGAAGAGATAACCAATCGTAACAATAAGACTTTGAAAAAACTTGCTGCTCCTAATTTTAATTTGCAGCCTTAATGTATTAAATATTCAACTTTAGATTAGGCTTTTAACCTTAAATCTAGACTAATTTACTTATTGCCTACCTCTCATGGTATTACAAGTAAGGATCCCAACAAGCATCTAAAGGAATTCCATATGGTGTGCTCAAGCAAGAGGCTAGCTTGTGTGACAAAAAAACAAATTAAATTTAAAGCATTTATATTCTCCTTAGTTGAAGATGCAAAGGATTGGTTGTATTATCTTCCTTATGGATCAATCACTACATGAAATAAGACAAAAAGGCTATTTTTAGAAAAGCACTTTCAACTTCTAGGGCATCAAACATAAGAAAATTTGTACTATACACCATTATAATGGAGAGACTTTGTATGAGTATTAGGAGCAATTCAAGAAGTTGTGTGCAAGCTACCCTCATCACTAGATATGTGATTAGTTATTAATTCACTATTTTAATGAAGGGTTGCTTCCTATAGATAGGAATATGATTGATGTAGCAAGTAAAGAAGCACTGTTGGATAAAACTATTTTTGAAGCCAGAAATTTGATCTCAAACATGGTAATAAACTTGCAACAGTTTGGCACAAGAGAAGATGCTCCAATAAGAAAAAAGAATAAGGTAAGTACATCTTTATTCCAACAATAAATATCTAACCTTACCTCTCTTGTTAGACATATTACAATAGGGACTATCTAACAAACGTTTTTAGATCCTCTGTCTTTATTATTATTTGACTTTGATGACTTTCTATCTATCTTTCTTAGTTTATATTAAAACATACTTTGTAAGTCTCACTTTTTACTCTCACTAACTTTTTCTCTTTCTTAATATTATATATATCTCTCTCTTACTTCCCTATGCTTTTGGATTTTCCAAAGGTAGAGGATCCTTATCCCCAATAAGCTAAGGCATATGGCATATATTCAACAATAGGGTATTTTATTGATATGTGCCAAATTATGCAAGATGGAGCCAAGGAATAGGTGAATGCTATAGGGGCATTTCTAAGATAGTTAAGGAAATATGATCCTTACGCTAACACCCACAATCTTGGATAGAGAGATCATCTAAGCATGAGCTATGGAAACAGGCTGCTTATGTAGAATTCGTACCCAATTAAGTCGCCAAGATTCGAGCAGGGTTAACAAGCATATCAACCTAAACAAGCAACCTCATCCAATCTAGGTATGTCCTTAGAAGATATTGTAAAATCTCTTGCTACCAATACTCACCAATTTCAGCAAGATACAAAGGCTAGTCTTTAGAATTTGGAGAATTAGGCAAGTCACTTGGGGACAACTATAAGTTGTTTAAAAGCATAAGGTTCAGGTAAATTACTATCTTAGATTGTTATGAACCCAAGTGAGAATACTAATGCCATAACATTTAAGATTGGAAAGAAGTTGGAGGATAACAAAAGAAGACTCTTGATGTAGCAATTGAGGAGGACATTGAGAAGGAGGCTAAAATTCCACTTAAGGTAAATCTTAAGCCCTCCATTTCTATTGATGCTAACCCCATTCCTTTTCTAATCAAGCAAATAACAAAATCAAAGAAGAAGAAGCAAGAGAAAGAGATTTTGGAGAGATTTTGCAATATAAAAGTAAATATATCTTTACTAGAGGCAATTAAGTAAGTGCCTAGATATGCACAGCTTTTGAAAGAATTATGCACCAAAAAATGAAAATTGAGAGATGATGAGAAAGTAAGTGTGGGAGAGAATGCATCTACTATTCTTCAAAGGAAGCTTCCCCCAAAGTGCAAAGATGTAGATATGTTCACCATCCCGTACAAAATTAGTAATACTAAATTTGAAAGGGCAATGATAGATTTAGGAGCTTGATGTTATGCCATGATCAATTTATACTTATTTAAATCTAATACCTCTTAATAATACTAATGTTATTATACAGGTGGCTAATCGTACTAATGCTTACCCTAAAAGGCTTATTGAAGATGTGTTAGTGCAGGTGAATGGGTTAGTATTTCCTATTGATTTTTAATTATAGATATAGATGACAATGATTCCCCTGACCTTACACTTATCTTATTAGGGAGACCATTTTTTATGATTGCCCAAACTATGATTAATGTCCATGAGGATATTTTCACCATAAAAGTTTGATGGTGAAGTCATTTGCTTCAACATTTATGAAGCTATAAGGTATCCTAGTGATATTTATTCTATCTTTGCTATTAAGTGATTGATTCTTTAGCACATGGAGTTTTTGAGTTTACAAGCAAAGAAGATTCTTTAGAGGTAACAATTGTCAAGCATCTTGAGTTGAAGAAAAAAATCAAAATTGAGGCCCTTATTTTAGAGATGAAGCCATTACCTACCCAACTCAAATTAAAGAAGTTGACTAATACACAACATCAAACCAACAATGTTAAACAAAGGCACTGCTTAGGAGGCAACCCAAGAGTGGCTAGTAAGCCACCATCATATTTGCTCTTTTACTTGTCTTTTGTCCATTATTTGCTTTATGTGTTTAGATTAAGGAAAATGTAAGTTTTAAGTGTAGGGAAGAGGCATAAGATCTTTAATTTTTATTCATTTGTTTGCATTCATTTGATTGAATTGTGACATGTTTTTGTCTTTTGTGTGTGTGTGTGTGTGCGATTTTTTTTCTTTCCCTTTGCAATTTGGAATGAAAAAGTTATATGTTGGTTATGTTTTAGAGTACCCAATGATCTATAAAAAATTAAATTGATAATAATGATTAGAGTAAATTACACTCACCTTCCATCAAGTATTCTAATATGACACTTCACTTAATTTTTACTCAAAAGTTGCACTCCACCCTAATTATTTAATTTAACTAATGAAATCTATATAAATGCTAACAGAATATTCTAATAAGTTACATTAATTATAATAAATATATATCATTTTTACTTAAAAATTATATTTTGTCACATTTAACCATTTTTATTAAATAAAATATTAACACTGTATTAAATTTTTACCTAAAAACCACACTCATTATAAGATGCAAACTTAATAATATATGTGATTATAAGAAAAAAATTTCTAGTGTAAAAAAAGATACATCTTAGAGTAAGTTCAGTAAGAAATGTAATTGTGAAACTATTAAATATACTTCATGTCTATTTCAACTTAAAATTTTATTTTAACAATTGATGAAATTGCATTTAAAAGAAATAAAAAAGTTGTCAACATTTTTATTACATGATCAACAATCTTACTAAAATTAAGTGAAAGAATAAGAAAGTATATAGTTTTGACATTTATTATTATAAATATAATTTAAAAAAAGAATAAATTATGTTTAGCTCCCTTAAACTATTTTAATATGATGCTCTACTCCATTTTCTTTCAAAAGTTTCACTCCACTCCAATGATTTAAATTAAGTAACAGAATCTATTTAGATGTGAATAGAATATCCAATGGAGTTATATTGAATAAAATGCATCTGTTTTATTTTCACTCAAGAATTACACTTAGCCTAATTTAACTAGTTTTACTAACTAAAATGTTAACAAAGTGTTAGATTTTACATTATATATAGATGTTAATGGAATATTCACAATAATAACTTACTGAACTAAGGTTTGCATAGATTTTGAGATTATATTATTTATTTAAATTATATTTATAATAATAAATATCAAAATTATATACTTTTTTATTCTTTCACTTAATTCTAGTAAAATTGCTAATCATCTAATAGAAATGTTGACAACTTTTTTTCTTTTTCTTTTTAAATGTAGTTTCATCAATTGTTAAAATGAAATTTCAAGTTGAAATAGAAATGAAGCATATTTAATAGTTTTACAATTACATTTCTTACTAAACTTATTTCAGGATGTGTCTTTTTTTACGCTAAAAATTGTTTCCTTACAATCACACATATTGTTAAGCCTGCATCTTATAATGAGCGTGATTTTTAGATAAAAATTTAATACTGTGTTAACATTTTATTTAATGAAAATGGTTAAATGAGGCAAAATACAATTTTTGAGTAAAAGTGAGATATATTTATTATGATTAATATAACTTACTAGAATATTTTGTTAACATCTATATAGATTCCATTAGTTAAATTAGGTAATTGAGGCGAAGTGCAACTTTTTTGTAAAAATGGAATGAAGTGTCATATTAGAATGCTTGATGGGAGGTGAGTGTAATTTACTCTAATTATTATGACATATCACCTAGCATATGTTGTTGGCAATTTCTTATAAAATGAAGTTAGGTATGCTTGAATCTTTGAAGTTAATTGAAATTATACTTCTTAAGATGTGTGAACTAAGTGACAAGGCATGACTAAGAAGTACATAGCTTGTCTTGAAACTGTTTTCTTTTATGTTAGGCCTCAATTTGGGTTAAAGTAAATAGGGTTCAAAAATAGAAAGAAAAAATGAGAAAAGAAAAGAAACAAAAGTGAATATAGTAATTCTACTCTAATGTTTAAGTTGCTTAGCAACTAGGAGACTCGACACCATAAATGTTAACTTTCATGTCAAATAGTGCTTAAACATAAGTATGCAAAGGACATATCTGCTTCTGTTGATTGAATTCTAAGAGTGACTTAAGGAAGAAAATTTGTATCTATCTCATTGAAATTAAAATGACAACCCTAATTTCCTACCCAATCTATAATAATAAAAAAGAATGGGTTAAAAGTGGACGTGCATGACTTTATTGTGTTAGTTGTGATGTTTGCATTGACTGCTTAGAATACTTATGGATAGAGATTAAGAGAGTTGAGTATGTTTGATTTCTTTGATTTGACATTGTCATAAATGTAAGTTTGATATTTATGTTGAATTAAAGATTAAACATAAATAACCTATGCATTGTGTTGGAGCTCTTAAACATAGCTAATATATGATCTATCATTACTAAATTCTATTTTGCCCAAGGATGAGCAAAAGCCAATTGCTGGAGAATTTTATAAGTGCATAATTTTATATTTTCTTCCCTATACTTCATAGCTATTCTAATATATTTTAGGCCTTAATATGCTCATTAAAGTCATATTTGTGTTAAAAAATGATTTGAAAAGCTTTGATTGTTTTAACAAAAAAATAAGAGAATTCTAGCTTTTATAGGAGATTGACCTTTGATATGCTTTTTAGGTTTTCGACCATCAAGGGCTTCCATGTTGAAAGAGTGATCTTCACAGACTTCAAAATAGACATTTGAAACTTTTAGAATGGGCTGAATTGTTCAAATCCTAGTTTGTTTGGGCTTTCAAACATAACTTCCAAGCTAGTATAGAATTCATAGTCTTAGTTCCACCCGAGCTAGGATTCTGACTATAGTAGTAGTCAATTTTTTTTTATCATATCTAGAGTTATAGATGTCCAATTAAGGTGTCAAATAGCAATAAAAAGCTAAGAGGAATGGCTACGACTTTTATAAGGGCCTAAGCCCAAATTCCATTGACTTCCTATTGGAATTTAGCCTGCAATAGGTAGCATAGACTCAACAATTATGGACCACGCTTGTTTTGAAAGGCCCATGGGTTTGGGGTGTGATTTTGGCAATTAGCAACTAGAGAAACATTTTTTCTGACATAATTTAATTAGAGGCATGACCTAGAACATTATACATAGGCTTATTTGGATTTTATTTTATCATCATTTGGATCATTTGTTTTGTATTTTCAGTATGTTAGGCTAAGTTTTTCTGTTCAATTCACAAGAATTTCAAGCCCTAATCACATGTTCATGGTGTAATTATCTCAACAATGTTATTCTTACTTCTTTTTATGAATTTGATTCACGTTATTTAGATTTGAAAGATTAAAATATTTATTTTGATTAACTTAAGTAAAGTGCTTTAAGTTAATTGAATGGATATCTATTACTAAATTTAGGGATTATGATATGTAATAGTCCTATTGCTAATCATTGAGTAGCATAGAATGATCGTGATTATGGATAAGTTTTAATTTTGATTACTATGGATTACATGGCCTAAATTCAATTATCTAAGCTTGTATCATTATTGCTTAAACTAATTTAATCTCCTTGTTCTTAATGTTGCTATGACATTAAATCTAGAAAATTTGTTCTAGGTTGTTTAGTAGTTAGAGGCTAGTGAAAAGCTTGTTTCATTAGTTATAATTAAGGGAGATTTCAAGTAATACAATTTATTATTGTTTAGGGTTGATAATTTCATAAAGGATAGAATAAAGTTGTCTTTGATTATTTCCATTAACTATAAGGGTGAGATTGAACCTACAATTGAAGTTGTCTTTATCATTTTTCTTATAATTTTGGCTATCTATTCTATTAGTTAATTTTCAGTTTAATCAAAATTCCAGGCCTTTTAACTTGTATTTTAATTTTAGAATACCAAAATTTAATTAACTACACTCTCTATGGGATCAACTCTTACTCACGCTATTTACTTGGTAGTAATCGATCGATGAGGTATTTTATTTTTTAAGTGTTGACAACACATTACCAAAAGCTAAAAGACAAAGACTGCCAAATGGTTTACCTTTTAGTGGAATTTGCACCTTTGAATTATGGATATGAGAGAGAGAGAGAGAGAGAGAGAGAGAGAGGATGCAAAGGGAAGGGCAATTTAGGGTTAAGCCAACAGACTCAGTAATGAAGTCCATAGCACAATCAATGGGGCAAACTATTATAATGGGTGTAGTTTGGAGTTTTGTGTAATATCACTAAAAGTCAAGGTAGGGGAGTGTAATTTACCCTAAATATTATTATTTTTGCTGCATCAAGAAGTAAAAAATATATTATGTCATGTTAGCCTCTCCATAATATCAACCATTTCATCACTTAATAGCCACATCAATACTTAATGGGCCACATAAGTGCTTATCAAGACATGTCATAGGGTCTACCATCCCCAGATAACAAAAGAACGAAAGTGGAACAATTTCAACCAAGCAAAGGATCTATGTGCAACTTTTTAAAGTTAAAGGATTAAAATGTGAGTGAGTATATCTTTCAGAGACAATTTTGTTAATTTACTTTTTTTTTTTTCGTTCACATTAGAGCATAAAGGTTATATTTTTACCTAGAATTGGTTTTATCATTACTTATGTTGTATTTGGTATGCTACATGGATAGAATACAAACTCTCATGCCAATGGGGTTGGTCATGGATACTAAGTGGTAGGCATAAGGGAGGAGATTAGAACCCAAAAATATCCTCTCACACCATTATGATATTCGAGTCTCTGATAGACTCATCCCCTACTCCACCCAAAAATGAATATGAACTCTTATGTGAAACAAGGACTACAACAATAGTGTAATGTGCCACCTAAATTTAACATAGATGATTGGCGTAGAGTGGAAATTTAGGAAGAAGTTTACTTTAAGTTACATATGGTTGGAAGAGAAGACAAGAAGATCAACCAAGCCAGTGTTGTAAGTTATCAAATCACTGTAGTCTGTAGATTACCAAATTAACATACAAAAATGATTTGTTGGTAAGGCTATGCTTTTTCTAAACGTAGGTACTGAGGACTTGATGATAAAGGGATTTAATCTCTCCTGGTTTTTTTCGTCTTATTTTTCATTCCTACAAAAAAAAATTAAATAATTATTATGCAAATGAACATGAGGCAATTATTTGAAGAATTATTTGGTCTTAAAATACAAAACACATCAATTTTTGAAAGATTTATTCGAATGGAAAATTTTAGAATAGTATCGATTATTAAATGATCATAAAGCAAATTTAATCCATAATTAAACAAATAATAGTGTTAGGGGTTCACATATAGTTTTCTACAACAAAAATGTGAATAAACATATCAATATTGTGCCAAGGGAGTCCTAATACTGATCGATTAGTCCGTCTAGCTTACAAGTACTCAAGAACATGTGGTTTATGGCAAATTGTTTTGTTAATGACAGCTGTGCATGTTGGATAACATCTTCATCAAACTGGCAGCGTATGACAGTTTCGGCAATTCATTTTGAATTGTGTGAATTAACCTATGCAATACGTTATTGGTGCAATAGCCTAAACATCAAGGTGTTTTCAATAATTAATTGGGATATTATAGATAAGGGAAATAGGTTTAGCTGGTAAGATTTGAAATTTTTTTTATTTCAAATTTTTCTTTAAGTAATTATCTTTGATAAATAATTTAAAAGTCTTGCAGTAAATATTTATTGATACTTGTAAAATGTCCTAAGTCTTTAGAATGGATAATTTGGCTTGACCCTAAACTTTCTTCTCACCAAAAAAATTAATTGATACATATAAATAAAATACTATGTCCATTTTCTGGTATAATATTCGAAGGAGAAAAAACAATGGTGAATAATTTCTTTTTCTCATTTCATGAGATATCCTTTTTAAGTAGGATTAATTCTCATTCATAAATATTTCTTAATAAAAATGATTTTAAAATCAAATTCTACACATATAACCGCTTCAAAATAACGTAAAATATAATTAATTATTATTGTATCAATTATTTATAGGTTAAAAATAATAGATTGTTTTTGTCATTATAAGCAAACACCTTTTAAGACTTTTGACTTTTCAGACATGTGAGTATAATGGATGGGGACTGGTTTACTGAAACGTAAATTCACTGCACATATTCTCCTTATCGAAGACCCTTCGCAAAGAACGTAATCCAACAAGATAAGACTGAGCCACCACATTTCTCTGGTAATAAATAGATCCAAAAAGGAATGTGGGACTCAGAAGATTCTAATATCTATGGTTCACAAATGAGCTTGCCCCCAAAAGGTTCCAGAAAGTTTAATGGGTTTTAGTCTTTTGGAGAAAGATACCAGCTGGGAGCATGCATTTTCGGGAGCATAGTAGGATATGTTCCTCAGCATAACACCACATGCATATCTCTGTTGGGGAAGACAGACTGTTTCTAAACCGCCCAATGAAGAACATTGTGAAACAACCGTAGTCATCAAGCTACATTGTAGATGATGAACACAAAATACAGAGCCTGCCAAGTTGGCACCAGATGCCACACATTATAGGCCTCTGTAAGAAGAAAGAGCCTGCTATTCCTTCCTTTCACAAAGGTAATGCCTGTCCTCTCCTGCAATTTAATTTCCTCAAGCTTTTGCATTGAACAAGGCTGACAAGAACAAAGCCATCTGGTTTTTTCTAAAAATTCCACAAGATAAGCATCGGCATAAAAAATATCTGGTTTCTCTTTCTCAAAAGAAAAAAATTAGATTTGGTTAATAATAATTTTTAAGGAAAATTACAGTGTGGGTTAGTTTATCAAACTTATTTACTTTAATAGTCATAAATAATAAAAAATTTATTTAAAATTAAAAGTATTTATTTATTCCACTTAAAGTCAGTATAACATTAGAAATAAACTAAATTAGTCTCTTCTTTTTTCTCAATTTTTTTCATATAAGTGTGAAAAATTGTATCTTCTGCTTTGTCTTTCTCATCTATCATGCTTAACAAGAGAAAGATGCAACAAAAATTTAGAAACTCTCCCTCAACAAAAAATTCAATTCATCTATATAAAAATTTAGTTTACTTGTTGGAAGTTCTATTATATTGGACTTTTCATTTGACAATTTTTGGATAAAAATCATATCATCTCCTTTACTCATTCTAAGTGAAAAGAGAAGGAGATGATTGTCTTGTTAGCAATGAATCTCACCCACATGCTCGGCTACATGGAGAAACTTCAATCTTGAGCTCAACCTTGTTCTTTGATCAGGTTAGGAAAGTCATCCTTACCTTCAATTTAAGTGACTTGTCTTAAAATTTGGTCGAACCATTGGATAATGTAAGCTTGCATTTGATTACTTTAATATATTAACAAAAATAGATCATAGTAATTTTGTTACCGATTACATATTCATTGAGGGACACTTTTGAAGTTTTTGGTGTATCTTTCTTTTTATGTGAGTTTATTATTAAACAATAAAGATAAAATAAAGATGCAATTTTGTACAATTCTTTAAAAAATTTTGAAAAAAAAAAAGAGGGCAATTTAGGTAATTACTAATGTTATATTGATTTTAAGTGAAATAAATTAATACCTTAACTTTAAATGGATCTATATTTATTTATGATTATTAAGTAAATGAATTTGACAAGTTAACATAAAGTATAGTTTTCTCTAATTTTTATGTACTATATTAGGTTGTGTGGGAGTTAAACTCGTGCGTACCTTAACTTATGTAACTCCCAAATTTATTTAAAGATGTTTATATTAGAATTATGATATTTACAAAAAGAGCACACTTAAATGTACACATTGAACATAGTTACATATTACATATTTTTGTGTACCCCTACACATCGAACTTAACTAATAGAGCACGGTTACATGTACATATTTATTAATTTTGTATACGCTCTTACATTCTTACCAAAATTTATTTTCTTTATTTTTTTTAATCTATATGTACATAGAGTGTATACACTTACTACGGGTAACTAATTTTTTCCTAACTAATAATAGTACTATAGCATTATTGTCAAAGAGATGAATAGGGTCAACATCCTTAGGGTTCAAATCAAATTATATTTCTAGAAATCTTACAATAAAATTAGAAATCTCATGTATGGTTAAACATTTATATTTTTAGCAATATTATACTATTTTTCAAAAATATTTTTAATTATAAAAAATTTAAGTGATATTTTTAATAAATCTTAATTAAACAACTATTTTCTATTAAACATAAAAAAATCTCTGAATTTTTTTTTTTAAAAAAAGCTTAGAATTCAACAAACCACTACTTGATGAAGTCGGTGGTTGTTACAAATCATGTATGCATGCATCTGCGCTACAATTTTATAAGAAAGTGATACTTATTGAACAATTAATTTCAAACGACGTCCTCTTTTTGCTCCAATTACTTATATGAAAATATTTGTTACATACTTAAAAAAATTGGTATGCGAGTCATATTAGTAGGTAGCGGATGAATATAGTAAATTACCTTATTTAATGAGAAGTCTGTAAGTAAAATAGTAAATGACCCTATTTAATAAAAACGGTATCAACTTTTTATATTTTATAGGAATTTTTTATTTTTAAAAAAGTTAAATTCTTGAAAATTAATCTTCAAATCTTATTTTAAATGTGAGAATCAAACATTTCAACTTTTACATTCTTAAAAATTTTTCAATATTTTTGCATACTAAATACACCTTTAATAAAACAGTGATACTCATTTATATTTTGAGTATGGATGAAAATATATAGTCTTATTTAACAATTCTAGTCAAACATGGACTTAGAAGTAAGCATATTTTCTGAAGAAACCCAAACCTATTTTGACAAAATCTGATTTATAATCTTACATGTTAGCATATTTCATTTAAATAATATATAAATGCATATATTTATAGTTAGAATTAAATATTTAATATTTATATATAAGTATATATATATTCTCTGGTACGATAAAAGTATAAATTTTATGAGTTGATAGACTTGATAGGCCTTATATCAGCCAAGTCAGGGTCAATAATTTGCTCTATAGGCTTAACCTATTCAATTAAGGAAAAGTCTAATTTAAACTATTTTTACTTTAGCGTTGAGACTTTTTGGTTTACGAAATTCTATATTTAAACCTATATATCAGTAAATTAAACCATTTGACATTTCTTTTAAAAAAATATGAATAGGCAAAATATGAGAGAATAAATGAATATGCACACAAAGTTAAATTTGGGTATGACTGTTTTATAAAGTCAGTTTGGAAGCTTTTTCCACTCCCAAAAAAAAAAAGTTTGGAAATTTTTTTATTTCTTAAAAGAAATGGGTGTGATTATTTTTATAAATTTATTTTTATTTATAGTTTATAATTTAAAATTTTATATTATTAAATATATAATTAAATTTATTAAATTTTATAAATTTAATTATTTATATCATTAAATATAAATTTTTTATAATAAAAAGTTATGAGGTTAATTTTTTTCCAATGGAATAGATGGCATGCGACTAACCCTTTGAAAGGAAGTGGATTAATTAATCCACGTGGATGCAAGTTGTACCCCAGAAAAAGAGCCTAGTCGTGGTCATCTATGTTGCAGGCGTCATTCTCCATGCGGACCGTGAAACAAGAAATTAGAAGAGAATCTGACAAACTTGCAAATCGGAAGCCACTCATCCCGCTAAATCAACCCTATTTTCTTTCGGAAAATGCTGTAATTCTGCTGATGGAGACGTTTATTGATGTGATTTAAATTAAATTTATTAAAAAAATTAAAATATAATTTTAAAAAATAAAAATTATAAATAAATTATAAATATAAAAATAACAATACTATTTTCTTTCCATTTATAAAACAAAAAGGACAAATGATGTGATCGAAGGCAGATAAAAAGGTCACGTCTTATGGTAAAGCCAACTGTTGTTGTAAAAGGCATTCTTGGCTGTTATAGGTGGGATTTAGAATCGATTTCTCAGTTGTTAAGGGAAGAAATTTTGAAAATAAATAAATATAAAATTAAGAAAAATTTATATATTAAATTATAAAAAATTATAAAATTTAAATCTGTAATCTACATAAGCTGATGTTTATTTTCTTCTTGATATTTTTTTATAGATCACTTGTCATTAAAGTTAATTTAACTTGTATGCTTTAAAATAATTTATTTATAAGATTTAAATTTAAATTTCTTTATTACTAATTTTCTTTATTTAATGATTTATAAATATTTCGTTAAGACTTGAGATACCTTCACTTAAAATTAGCAAATCTTCCTCACCTTTTTTTTTTTTTAAAAAAAAGGACCACTTAAAAAATTGAAAAGTTAGGGATGCAATTGGTGCCAAGGAGAGTTGGAATCATCGAACCATTAGCCGGCCAGTCGCTTTCTTTCATTAGTTGTAATGTTATTAGTATGCTTTGATTAGCCACTTTGGTCTGCTCATCCTTTCACTGTGACTTTCGTCACCAATCATAAAAAATAAATTTTTTTTACTTGCAAGATGACTCTTTGATTGATAAAAAAATTAAGCAAAAATAGTATAAATATATAATATTATTTAATCGTTGGCCTGTGTCAACTTCCGTATCAATTAATCAAACAATTACGATCACTTATTTTAGGCTTTTTTCACAAACTCAAACCCTAATTACCACATAGAGTTGACTAAGATAGAATATTTTTTGGGTTTCAAATAAACATATAATATGTGATGTGAGAATTAGACGTAGCAAGCATGCTACATTATTTTATAAATTAATTATGTTATTGTCAGACAATAATAAATTGAGCTACTCACAAGCAATCAAATATAGCTATAGGATGAGGCGAAGGATTGAGCCAAACCTGCCCTTTGAAGAGAACCAAATACCACTTTGCAAGAGAAACCTCACTCATAGTAATTAACTAACATTTGTTTTTTGTTTAGTTTATGATTATAACAATAATTAAGTCACTATTGTGACATTGTCATATTCATAGAACATATGAATTAATTTCCATGAGACTGTCGTATTATAATTTTCATGGCTTTCTAGATAGAACGATTAATCAAAACTCAAGAGATTCCCTTTTATAATTATACCGTCGTATATGCATATATTAATATATAGATATAATCTATATCCAGAAAAATAATTTTTATTCTGAGACAAAATGATACATAATTGAGGAAAAAAATTTGCTTTTATCTCAATATTTTTTTTGCAATAATAATAAATTATAATACACATAAAATTCTAAAATTAAACTTAAAAATTTGAAAGAAAAAGTTCTAAACAACAATTAAGTGTCCTTATACTATTATTTTTTTGACATTTTAAAACATTTTTTTATAATGAAAAGATTGCCAATGATTAATTAGTCTGAAAACGTAAGTTATTATATGAAGATTTAAAATTAATTTTATATATTTAATAAAAATAAGGTTTATAAAATTGTAGACCACAAGCTGAAGATTTTAGAAAATTTAAATTTAAGTCAGCTCCTTGAATTTATTTATTAATATGATTATAGATAAAAATATAAATATTTGGAGTAAAACGTATTAACTTATTCCAATTACAAATAATATAATACTTCCTTATATTTAATAAATACCACACATACTTCAATTGAAATAAGTTACAACTTTTAACTGTAAATATATATATTTTTTGTTTATGACTATAATAATAAATAAGTTTAAACAACTCATTGAAATTGAAATTTTTCCTGGAAATTTTGATGTAAGCAACTAATGGTCAGCTCAGCTCCACCACAGATATTTTCGAAAAGATTATATAAAAAAGCATCATCTTTTCGTCAGCTTCATGCAATTTGCCTAACTCCAGAAGGGAATCCATATAAATAAAAGAAGTTTCATACTTCCACAACACGGAATACATATAATGGATCTGACTTTTATCCTCTAATTTTATTTTTAGTTCCTGTTTTCTAATTGACCTATAATTGCCCTTTCTGATTCTCTGACTAGAAATTTAGCTTTATTCGTGAGGAAAGCTACTGGCGTCTGACTAAAATATAAAGTTGTGGACCAAAATCATCAAAAAAATTTTGACAAATTCCGCCTCAGTTTTTTTTTTAATTCAGATATTACGTGGGAAATTAATTATTTTTAAAATAAAAAATTAATATAATTATAATTTTTAAAATAAATTATATATAATTAAAATTAAAATAATATATTCAAAAATTTTAATTATTTTTTAATTAAACCGAACCTTATTAATTGTTTCAGCCCTTTTTTGACTTTTGATTGCGCGCGCCCACCCACTCGTATCAGATGCTTTCTCAGAGTAGAGAAAATCATAATTCTCGACATGTGCTAACTTTCTCTGACCTTTTCAAAAGTTCTGGTAGGTTTTCTATTTTTCCTTCTTTCTAGGCCGTATGCTTTCCGATTCACTTTTGCTCCCGTGCCTTGTTTTTTTTTTTTGTTTTTTAATTTCCCCTTGCAAGTTTCAACTTGGAAGCTTCGCGCAAAATAGGTGCTTTGTATTTGAACCCGTTCTAAACACATTCCAATTATCTAAAATTTGAAATGGAAAAAGCTTCAAATCCTCACGAAATGATGGAGATTGAAAATTTTATAATTTGGTTAATAAAAATTAATAACTTTAATAATTTGAATTTTTTATAAAATTTTATTTATAAAAAAAGAAGACCAAAACTAAAGAAATATTCATTTCAACTTTTATTGCTTCGTTTTTTCTTGGATTATTACAACAATAACAAATTAATTCAAAAATATTTTATAGGAGTATTTTTATTGTCCTCTTTAAATCAATATTTATAATTATTGATATTTGTAATAATATAATAATATTTGTTATTATTTTAAAATTTTAAATATAAATTTAAAATTATATATATATTAAATAATTTATCACACCTTCAATTATAAAAAAAAAAAAGTATCTGCAATTTGATTTGTTTTTCCATATCTCAAATGTTTCTGGAATAATTGCATGAAATTCAAATTATAAATATGTGGTTCTGCATAATAAGAATCTAATATATATTCTGGGCATCTTTAACAACTAGGTTTTTCTTATATATTGTTTGCATAAATTATTTTAATTTCTTTTTTTATTTTACATTTTTTACATAACTTTTTTTCTCAAAATTTACAATAACTATGTTGATATTTGATAAATACACAATATATAAACTCAAATTATTCAAAATATTTTTATTTAAGTAATAAATTTACAATAACTTTTTAAAATATTTTTATTAATTGAGTGGTAAATTTTTTTTTAAATTTATATTTAAAATGATTTCATATAATTTTTTATAATTTATAACTTTTATTCACAAGATACAGGAAAAATACTTAAAATATTTTGCATAAAATATAAAAATAATACTATAAATATGCTTTTAGTATTTTTATATTTTATAAAAAAATTTATAAATTACAAAAAAAAAACATGCCACTATTTTTATACAGAAAATTAAATATAAAATTTAAGAAAAAATTTTATCAATAGTATTTCTCAATTTGTAGTAAATTAAATTTATATGTAATTTATTAATAAAATATACAAAATTTGATATAAATTTTTAAATAAAAAATGTATATAAAAAGTATAAAATAAAAAATATTAAAATAATTTTATTATTTCAAAAAAGATAAAAATTAAAAAGAAAAAGTTGCTGATTTCCTCGTCACGGAGGGATTAATTTTTCCACGGCTCTGATATTGTATTTAAATAAAAGAAAAAGTGACACTTGTCTCAGGTCATGTTCTGCTATGTTTTGCTAATCTGCCAAGGAGGTACACGCACGCGCCCACCGAATCTGTTTCGCGGTGGGGTATCTGAGACAGATTCCAAACCAACCTCGCAGTGCAAACTGATTGGATGTGAATTTGAAAAAAGAGCGGGGGCCATTATCATTGACCTTAATAGCGTTGAACGTTGAGTCACTGGACACGTGTCAGTGACAACCACGGCAATTTACCTGTCCTTCACCGTACATTTTCTTTCCACCAACCCGGATGAAAGCTACCATTGTCACGGCCTAAACCATGGCTACTCTTCCAATGCAGCTATATTTATATTTTTAAAGGTATATATTAAATTATATATAAAAAAAGTAAATATTTTATTAATAATTTTATAATTTTATTTAAATTTAAAATAAATATTATATTTTTTAAAAATAATATAAAAAATATATATTATTTTTAATATAAACATATCATCTCTCCAACAACAGTAGCCACTGCCCAGAGTCCGCGAATATTCTTCTGGTCACTTGTTTCTGTTTATGTTTAAAGTAACTATAGATATGCATATGAATTTTGTATATTCATGGTAACATATACTGGGAGTGAGATTTGGATATTTTAATTATTTTATTTTTATAATTAATATATACATTTTTTTATTTTATATTGTTTAATTCTTCTTTGTCTTAAAGGCATAAAATTTTAATATAAAAATATATACTTTTGATATGTGCATCGATATTTTTAATATATTTAATATTAAATTTATATAATTTTATAAATAAAAAATTCATAAAAATTTTATATACAAAAGATAAAAAATCTCGTAACAAAATATTTTAACTGGGGCCGGGCCAAGTTGGCTTTGCCACTGGCCCCACCATGACAGATCCCTACTTCAAAAGTGAAAAACAGAAAGTTTTACCACACTTAATTTATAATTATTTTTCAAATTTTATTATTAAATATATGAAACCAGCTCATCGAGTTTGGCCAACTACCCCACTTAAAAGATGTGAATCTCTAGAATGTGTTTCAAACGAAGAGGAATCTTCCAAAAAAAAGCTCTGGCTGAACAGAATCTTTTGTCCTTTTATGGCATTAATTACAGGGTTTCACGTGTGTTTTCAGGGATAATGATAGTCTTATATATATTTTTTATATAAATTAATATATTTTTTTATAAATTTATATAATAAACAGTAAAAATTATTATTTAAAATAATAATTTTTACTATTTATTATATAAATTTATAAAAAAAATATTAATTTACGTAAAAAATTATAACTAAAAGTGACGTAAGTGCAGCAGCATTCTATTTTCAGTGGTGAACTTTTGAAGTTTACAATATAAACACATGAATAATGGTAGCAGTATGTAGTTATAGCTTTCGTGTTGAAAGAAAAAAAAAATTTTGAGTAAAAGATAAGTTAAAAAATATAAAAAATTATATAAAATTAATATTATTTTAATTTATTCGAATAAAATATCCAAACACATAATATGAATTTGTTTGAACGTATTAGATGCTAAAGTAATGCCCAATTAATATTATTACAATAATATACATTTATTGCAATAAAGTTTAGCTAATAAGCTTGAAATATTTTATTGATAAAGATTTGATTTAAAATTTATATGTTAACAATCTTCCTCAATAAATTATTTATAAGTACTATTATAAATATTTATTGAGATTTATAATATATTTTATTTTTAAAATAAAATAATTTTCTTATTTTAAATTTTTATTTAAAAAAATATGTTCATCATTCAATATTTAGTATTAGTATTTATGTACCTGTGAAATTGCGGGAGCATAAGTGCCCATAAATGGTTTACTGATTGTTTGATGTCTATCTTTTATAATTTAATATGTAAAATATAATAAATTTAATATTTTAAATTTTTATACGTAAAGATTTAATAAAAATTTATATAAAATAACAAGACTCATTTAATATATTGTATATATTTTCACATAAAAAATTAATTTTTCTAACTTTTTTATTATTTTAATAAATTTTTATTTTTAATTTATATTTTAATATACTTAAACATTTAATTAATTTATTTCTCTTAATTTTATTTTTATTTCTCTTCGTTAAACTCTCAACTTTGAATGCCATTCTTACTTTCAAGCCAGCATGTGTTATCTTCTCTTCCAAAGCAACTGGAATTTATTTTGATCAGTGATGTTTTGAGAGGAGTAAAGATAGAGGTACGAAGTATATACGCACGCACGCTCATGCTATGTTTTGGCTAGTCAATTACATTTTAAAAAAACCAAAAATTTACAATCAAACTCAATCACACATACCAAATAAAATCGTTTTTGAAGTGTGGCAAGTCTAAAACCCATTCTTGCCCCAGAATTTCCTCCTTGACGAAGCATCATCGTCCATCTTCTTCGTCTCGTACCCAAAATGCTCCTGTGCAATTTGTGGAAACCTCCATCGAGACTACCGCCCTCCGCCGTCTCCATCAAATCCAAGGAAGGCATGGCCTACCATTGAAGATTGATCTCAAACATTAAAGCCTGTCTTTCCACTATGACGTCGCCACGCTTGTCCAAGCCTCCCCGTTGCATCGTCCCAGAGCTATAGCGTCGTCGAGATTGAAGCCCACTGCACTCATCCACAACGCTGTATCGCAGTGCCAAGAAGGCCGTTTGCTAGTAAAAAAGTTGCACCACACCCTGTTTCCCCTCTTTCGATAGGACCCGCATGCTTTGTGAAAAAATTTTATCTGATATGTATGGTTGAGTTTAGTTGTATAATTTTTGTTTTTTTTTTCAAAATATAATTGACAGTCAGAACATGCGATCAACATACAGATTTACTGCACTATTGATATTATTACTCTTTTGAGAGTGCATGTCTTAAAAATATTGTAGTATAATTTTCTCTTGGTGTTCTTTGTTTACCTAAAACAACTTCAAAGCCAGTCAGAGGAAGATATCAGTCTTCAATTTAAATTTATTGATTTTTTATTTTAATAATTTGTTTTTTTAATTTAATAAATAATTTTTTTATTTTTTATTTTTTTCTCACTCTTAAAATTTACTACATTTGCGACAAAGTATCCTATTCTATCGTTTCACCTCCAAGGAATAAAAGAAGCAAGAAATTGGGAATTAATTTATTTTCCTTTTATATCTTTTACAATATCAACGATTTATTGTAGTCAATGAAGTCTTACACTCTTGCTGTAATAAGATTGAAACCGGCACAGCATTTAGCCGGTGAACACTAACGACGGCCGTCTATAATTATCCCATTTAATGATAATTACCCCACAATAAATACAAACATGAATTGATAATTCGCATGCTTCAACTTAAGATTTGATCCTTTAGTTTTTTTTATTTTGATAATTGTATTTTATTTTTTTAAAATTTAATAAATTAAATTTATTTTTTACATTTTTTCTTAATTTTCTTCCTTTTTTATTTTTAAAATCCTCGGACTAACCCTTCACTCTAAGATCCGATTCTCTCGTCCCCACGGAATGTATAAAAAATATATATTTTTTATTTAATATCTCCAAATCTTTGCAGTTAAGTGCTATTATATTTTTTACTAGGAGGCCATATTGCGCTATAAAAACCTACAGGCTCTGGTTCTTCTCACGCTCCGTTTTGAACACACAGAAATTGTCGCTCTGAAGAGTTCTCTGCTTATCCCAGGTTCAAAACTTGTTTCATGGCGCTGCTCTCAGATCTAATCAACCTTAACCTCTCGGACACCACTGAGAAGGTGATCGCAGAGTACATATGGTCAGTCTCTTCCCACACTCGCTTGCTTTGTTTTCTGTTCGAACAAAGAAGCATAGCATGGCTTCGTATATACATGAATTTACGTCTGCAAGAACGCTTTCTGTAATGATTCTGTTAATGGGTGTTGCTTATATTTGTTCATCTCATCTCTTCTATGCTTTCCTCTGTTTATCTCAGCTCTTGTTTCATACACCTACGTAATGATGTGTGATTTATGTCATGCTTATGCTGTATTTCTAATGAACTGCCTCCCCTTTGGATTTTGATTCTGTACAATTTCTTTTTGTTAATTTGAGCAGAACAAGGAGAAAATCTCTCTCGAGATTAATTACCCTTGTTCCTCTGTTCTTTTCTTAATGTGAATGCGCTTTCTGATATCTCTAGTTTTCCTTGTTTTCGTTTATCTTTTTTTCCCCGTCAATCAATAGTTTTCCACATCATTGGGATTTCGTTTAAAGTTTTGGCTTCTGTTTTCTCCTGCTTGCTTGGTTTTAGGATGTTTTCTTTTGTTGTTTGTTTGCAAGGATTGGGGAAACGAAAAGGGTGGGCGTTTTCTCTTGTCGTTTGTTTGTGTTTAATTCAACTACTACATGTTCTGACTCCAAAATGAAATTAAGCTTTTGCCTTGTCTCTCATCAATGTGAACCTAGCTTATTTTCCAATTTTTGTTTCAATTAATTTTTATGTCTAATTTCTTTTTATTTCTAACATGGCAGGATCGGAGGATCTGGTATGGACTTGAGGAGCAAAGCAAGGGTAATTTACTTAATCATTTTTTTTACACACCCAAAAAAATTTTCATTTTGTTAATTTTTCAACGGAAAATTTCTTTTTGTGAAACAAAAGCAATTCATCATTTGTCTTGTTGGCTGTATACTTATGCAAATATAAAATGGTTTTGGGGATATATAGACTCTCTCAGGGCCAGTCAACGACCCTTCAAAGCTGCCCAAGTGGAATTATGATGGTTCCAGCACAGGTCAAGCTCCTGGAGAAGACAGCGAAGTGATCTTATAGTAATTTTTTCCTGCTTTTTTTTCTTTACTTGATCATTTTCTTCTCTAATCTCATATGACCTTGTAATTTCTGCTTCAATTTAGCTGTAACCAAGTTATGATTCTTTTCCTACTTTCCTGTACTTTGTTAAACGAATGCAACAGCCCACAAGCAATTTTCAAAGATCCATTCAGGAGGGGTAACAATATCTTGGTGGGTTATTCTGTCTACTGTCTTATAAATGCTTGGTTATTTCTTCCACCCTGTATCAAATAATTGGTTCTTCTTATCAATTGATTTCCTTTAGGTTATGTGTGATGCTTACACTCCTGCTGGGGAACCCATCCCGACAAACAAGAGACATGCTGCTGCAAAAATCTTCAGCCATCCTAATGTTGTTGCTGAAGAAACATGGTACTTGTTGTTACTTAGAATTGTTACTCTAATGATTCCTTGCCAGGAATTTATATCTCTTTGACCATAACTTTGCTGCATGATCTGGAAATAGGTATGGCATTGAGCAGGAATACACCTTGTTACAGAAAGATGTCCATTGGCCTCTTGGGTGGCCTGTAGGTGGTTATCCTGGACCTCAGGTGAAAATTTGCCTTTTTATAATATTTCAAGGATCAGCTGCGTCCAGTACAGTCCCTTAAAAGGATTTCTAAAATACATTCCCCAAATGTTTGATAAACCCTTAATTGACTTTCATCTTTGAAGTTTGCTGCATGATTCAAGCTGTTGCCGCATAACTTTGATCCAATATAAAATTGTAGTCTATGGTGATCAACTTGTCACGATTATGTCTTCTCTTGCAAGCCATTTCTTTTGTATTGCTATCACCTACAACTATTGTGATAGAGTATGTGGGTGGTTATCTTTTCTCTTTACTTTCTATTTCAAACAGGGACCATATTATTGTGGTGTTGGTGCCGACAAGGCTTTTGGGCGTGACATTGTTGACTCACATTACAAAGCCTGCCTCTATGCTGGCATCAACATCAGTGGAATCAATGGAGAAGTGATGCCCGGCCAGGTACTCATTTTCTGGTTCATCATCCTTCATCCATTTATTTACTGCCTTGATTTTATTCTTAATTATTTATTCATGTTATGCAGTGGGAATTCCAAGTTGGTCCTGCAGTTGGTATCTCTGCTGGAGACGAATTGTGGGTTGCACGTTACATTTTGGAGGTATAGGCCATCAAGAATAAATCATCAATTTTTGGTATTTTGAGAGAAAGACCAATTGTTTTGTTATGAATACTTCAATTGATGTCTCTGTTTATGTGTAACAGAGGATCACTGAGATTGCTGGAGTGGTGCTTTCCTTTGACCCCAAGCCAATTCAGGTTGAACAATTTTCCCCATTTGGGTTCAAGAAATTTTCTCCTATGACTTTTGTCAATTTTGAGACCCATTTGTATTTGGGTTATTGTTATTGAACTTGCTGAGGTATTGGCTCTCTGGTTTGTGATTTTACATAAATAGGGTGATTGGAATGGAGCTGGTGCTCACACAAACTACAGGTGAATTCTTTTACTTATCTTTTATTTTTCTTAGCGACTTGCTCAACAAGTGCATGATATTTATATGACAATGATGCAGCACCAAGTCCATGAGGAATGATGGAGGCTTTGAAGTCATCAAGAAAGCGATTGAGAAGTTGGGGTTGAGGCACAAGGAGCACATAGCAGCTTATGGCGAAGGCAATGAGCGTCGTTTGACAGGACGACATGAAACAGCTGACATTAAAACTTTCAAATGGGTATGCCACAAACTGACCTTATCTTGTTTGTGCATTTGTTTTGTGATTCAGTCTCTTAGATCTAATAAATGTAATAATTTGGATTATGTGCTGTGAAACTTATATCACACATCAAAGATTAGTTTCTCTTTTTCTGTTAATTCGGCCTCTTAAGTTTGAGATGAGTTTTCATATATTCTATTTTGGGCAGGGCGTTGCAAACCGTGGTGCTTCTATTAGAGTTGGAAGGGATACAGAGAAAGAAGGAAAGGGTTATTTTGAGGACAGGAGGCCTGCTTCTAACATGGACCCATATGTGGTCACTTCCATGATTGCAGAGACCACCATACTCTGGAAACCATGAGATTGATCCCCAAGAAATATGTTCATTGTAGGCACGGGACAGGAGACGTGTTAGTACTAGGATTGCTTAATGTTTGTTTAGTTAGGATTAGCCTTTGCACTCTGTTACTGTTACGTCGCTGTTTGGCCTTGTTTGTTGGTTTCAACTTCTAGAGCCAGTTTATTGCTTCCTTCCGTGACCTATGTGTGCTTCAAATGTTAGTAGTAACAACAATGTAATGATTTTTAATTATTCGCAATATGAAATTCTCATGTCCGTTCTGAAATGATGACTAAACAAATTTGTTTTAGACTAAAGAATCACAATATTCAGCATTAGCATTTTTTAATTAAAAAAATTTTAAATCAATAAAGATGTTCACACCGTATATTCCTGGTAAAGACCAAAGAGTATGGGCTTGGAAATTGTATTCCAGTCCTAAATTACCCAATGAAAAGTTGAACTTTAAAAAGGAATGGGTTTGAGAGTACCGAACCGTAACACACTTCAAACAACTGTAGGCTGATAATAAATAATTGTTGATATTTGATAGAATACTTTTATACTAATAACTTTTTTTAAGAGTTTTGTTTATTAAAATATTATTTTATTATAAATTCACATTATCTTAGAATTCAAATAATATTTTTATTGAAAATTAAACTCAAAATATTATTCTTATCCTTATTATAAATGATACAATCTATTAAAAATAAATTTTTTTATAATTTTTAACATTTAATGTTTTTAAGTATTGATACAAAATTAATTATGTAAACTGAAAAGATTATAACAAATATATTTATAAAAAATTCTATTTTCCTAACATGTTCTTTCACTGATATTTTCAACATTTTAAAAATTAAAAATGATTATAGTTTTATTATTTTATTAGGTATTTAGTATAATATTACTTATCTCTACTGAAAAATCTGTAATAAAATATTTTTATTAAAAATTAAACTTACAAATCAAACTCTATTTTATAAATTTTTAATTTTTGTAAAATATTTTATACAAGAATATTTAACTTTTCTGAAAAATTTCTTATTATTATTATTTTTAGTTTCACATGCAACACATATATGTAAAGGCTAATATATATATATACATGTATAATATGAGTTCACTAACGAATTTGGGCTCATAATCTAACAAGGAATTTTTTTGGGAGAGTCTAACGTGGAAACATTTAAAATATATTGTAATTAGAATAAAAGGCAAATCGTCATAAACACACTCCAAAAATGTCAAAAACTTGCTTGATGCATTTTAAATAAAGGGAAAAAGTTCGTATAAAATGAGGTTAACAAAAATTTCTCATAGTTACGTATATAATTTGTTAAGGAAGAATAGAAAGTAGATTTAAAGTAATCTAAAGAAAAATTATGTGTCTTGAAATATGTAAATATATACTGTTTTTAAGATGAGTATTTTCTCTATTAAGTTGCTATTAGAGGTTATGTAATACATCTCTAGAATACAACAAAAGCACGCAAAAAATTATGATTGACAAAAAATAGAATTTTCTCTTGTTGAACTTTAAAAGAAATAATTTGATTTGAGATGCTAATGATGGAAAAAGATGTACAGTGTTGATTTTTGTGAATGAATCCCTCTTTCACCTATGGATATTTATAAACATGAATAGATACTTGATCAATAGACATAGTTAATCACTCCAATAGATATAATTATTCAGTTTAAATTAACAGACATAATTATTCATATTCAATAGATATGATCATTTATATTCAATAAACATAACTTTTTACATAAAAAAAAAAACCTTTCATATCTAAACTTGCAAAATAACTTCCATTTCATTTCTCTTATATTTAACACATAAGTTAAACAGTATTTTATCTAACATAATTATGAATTGTTAGATCAATTAAATTAAAAATTCTTAACTAATCATTAACTAAATGTGCGTGTTTTTGCTAATAGAACGATTTAACATACAACATGAAATTATGCATACTAATTATGAAATATTAAATCTATAGATACTAATGTCTTGAACACATAATTACTTTTAATTATCCCTAACAAGACATGCATATGAGTTAACACCATAATCTATATCACGTATATAGATTACTTGAAAAGAATTGCACACACAAGTGCATGTGGGAAGCTAGGTCATCCTCCTTCAACATTACTTACAAGGTGTAGCCGTTTTGATGGGAAAGCAAGATACTACATAGTGTGGGAAGGGACCTAGCCCTAATTTAATTACAAAATTACAAGCAAACCACCCATTAGGGCCTTTTGCAGTATGGGCCTAACACCAATTTAATTGCATCTTTTAATTTAGGGACAAGTCCACCAGGTAATTATCCCAATTAAATAATGCATAATGATCACCACATTATTTAACTAGGTATCAAGATATAATTAGGCTAACCATCATCCTATTTTATGTATCAACAATCTCCAATTAATAAAGCCCAAATTGTAACATTTACTAGCATCGTTGAAGCTTTGGTACCATAGAGACTAACACTTGATGCATTTTTAATTGTGTATCTTGGCTAAAACCCTTGAGGCTTTGATATATAGAGAACAACACTTGGTCCATTTTAACTATATGTGTATTTTTGCTAGCAGTATTGTGGCTTTGATGTTGTGGAGAATAACAACGGTGCAGTCATCTGACACCTGTTTATTTATTTATTTTTACAAATGACAACATCTTATTGACTAGGCAAATGAATCTAAGCAATCTATAGCAAACATGCTCTTTCCTACTATGAGAATGTGGCCGGATAACAAATTAATTTGAAAAAGTTATAACTTTCCCTTAGTCAAAATGTGCTTACAAATAGACATTTACTAATTTAGATATGGATGCCCAAGATCCAATTCTACAAAAGAATCCATTGTTCATTGTGAAACCGTGTGTGGGTAAAACAAGCAAAGTTAATTTTTCTATTAGGCCTTCAAATTTCAGATGGAGAGAACACTAGCTTTAGGAGAATGGTGAAATTTTTTAGGGAACTCTCTTCCACAAGTCATTGGCTAGCCATGGCAGGAATCACCATGTGGGGAATTTGGCATGCAAGAAATAAACTATGCTTTGAAGTTGTGGACTTACCGTTGCAGGTCATCCCCGTGTTAGTGAATAATTTCCATCAAGATCATTCATTGTGCAAGTCCTTATGTGCCTTCAACCTAGGCTAGAAGGTGAGCCAGCATTGGAGGCCTCCACAACTACATGTTTATAAACTCAATGTTGATGTAGCTGAGCATGGAGATGAGAGGTGTGGATTAGGAATGGTGACGAGGAATGAGGAAAGCTTGATTAGGGTTGCTAGTACAACCCTTATCTTTGCCAACTTTAAAGTCAGAATTGGAGAGGTTCTTGCCCTTCGTTTTAGCTTGGAGAAAGCTAGGGAGATGGATTTCTTTGACAACTTGATTGCTGCATTAGATTATGCTGATATTATCCAATCAATCTAGTCTAGATTGATTACTTTGATATGCTATTGGAGGATTGTACATGGGTAACTTTATCCTTCTGCATTGTCTCTTTCATCCATGTTGGTAGGATTGGCAACAAGGTTGCACATGCTTTTTAGCACATTACACTCTTAGTTTTTCATATACATTTTGGATTAAGGATGCACCTCACCATGTAGTCAATTTAGCTTATTTTGACATGTTTATTCTACTAATTTCATAATAAAATCTATGCTTGGTTGTAAAAATAAAAAAAATAACAACGATGCAGCCATAATTGCACTAGCAAAAGATTGCAAACCACAATAAAGAAGGTAAATTATTGTAAAGAAATTAAAAGGGAACCCAAAAGATCATATTTACATTTCATTTGCTTGTTTTTCGCCTCCATGAAAATATCTTAATGTATAATTAGGAAGAATGATACATACTAGTTTCCACTCTCAACCAATTTGATAGGAGTAGGGGTGTTTGCAGGTTGGGTTAGGTTTAGGGTATTTAAATTTCAACATGACTAACTCTTGGGTAGGTTAGGTTGGAGTTACAATTTTTTGAAACTTAAACTAACTATTAATTAAGTAGGTAGGTACTCAATCAAAAAAATTTTTTTTTTACTCAAATTGACCCAAACAGACTAAAAGAAAGTTGATTTAATTTGTTTTTAAAAAGTTAACATTTCAAATCATAAATTCATAAATTATAAATGAAGGAATTAACACTTAACAATATAACAACATACTAAGTATAACACATATGATGTAAGTTCATAAGCCTAGTATTCAATACAAGTTAAGCAACTATGAATCTAAATGTCTAACAGCACAATTACACAACCATAAGTGATTAGTAGTCTAACAAGTAATAACATAACTATAAGTCTTACATCTTATAACAAATGTGGCACTCATATGCTATCAACATCACATTCATCCTCAAATGTCACCAAAGTTTGTCAGTTTGACTTTGACCAATTGTTAAGATTAAGGTTAAAATTCTATTATATTTGATATTTCATTAGTTGTTTACATAGTTTAAGCATTAAAGAACATGAGCATATATCAATCAATATTGGGTTCCATTTTAACTGTAATCAGCAAAAGAGAGAACTATAAAAGAATAAGAGAGAAAAAAGAAGTTGTAAAACAAAAAAGATGACAAAAATACATTGCTTAATGTTTAGCACAAGTATAAAAGTTAATAAAGGTAAGTTGAATATAAAATAATATACTGACAAAAAGGCCAATACAAGCTTAAAAAAAATGAACTTAGAAATTTTCACAATGTTGCGCAAAGCATCCATAGAGAAAACGTGATGGTTTTGAGGAAAGGTTTAGAAATAAAGAAAATTTGGATTCATAATTGATCTATTATAAAATGATGAGATTAAATACAAAAAAAATGGTTTGCATTATAAAAAATAAGCTTGGGGGTTGGCTATGTATAAAGAAGATGTTAGAACTATATAATACTTTTTTTATACCACATTAATGTTTGGTTACTTTTTGATTTCAAAAAAATGCTTGAAGTCTTGCTTTATTTACAACTTAATAATTTATAAATACTTTTTCAAAATTAAAATTTTAAAAAAATGTGTTATTTGCAAAGCAAGGATGAGGGAGCTTTCGCTCCAATTTTGAAATTAAGAAAATACTTATAAATATATAAGTAGTGTTGAGCTCCCAATCTTTCGAAGTGAGCTTTATATGAAATTTTATACATTTTTTAAGTCATAGGAAGTGACACTTTGGCTCCACCTTTACGATCCTTATTTGGTAAGATTTTAAACTTTTTAGAAATAAAAATACCAATAAGTTTAAAGGTAAAATTTATATAGGTCTCACATTCTTCCAATGTAAGAAAAAGCTCTCCTTTTTTGAGTTATGAGAAAGGAAGTTTCTATTTCAATTTCCTAACTTCTTTAAGGAGGTTTGTATTAAAACAATTTCCTAAAAATTAAAGTAACATTTCTCTTTCAATAAAAATGTTTGAATAAGGGGAAGTTTGCAAAAATCCTAGGTTGTTGGAGCCTCTTTGAAATTACTCCCTTAGGGCCATTAAAATCCTTGTATTATTTAGGACAATTGAAGTCTTTTATTACGTAATGTGCAGACCTTTGAAACCTTTTATTGAATTAAATTGAATCATTAAAATTCACAATTAAGCTTATGAAATGCCTACACATATATAAGAAATAAAAATAAATAAATAAAATAAAATCTACAATTATTATTATAATCATTCGAGATAAATATAAATTAGCTAACTAAATAAGAATGAATTAATTTATGTCAAGGTGCACACAAATAAAAAAAGTTACAATTCAAATTAAATAAGTAAAAGAGTAAACTAAAAATATAACATACTAATAATACTCTAATGCACAAAAAACTTAACCCAAAATATTTTAATTAATTAATTTTATTTTACTTTTATTTAATAAAAAAGGAAACTAAAATTTAAGTTGTTAAATTAAGCCCAAATTAAGAAAATGGTTGAGAGATTGGCGGGCAGCAGGCTAATGGTTAGGGGAGTGGCGCGCTGCAGGTTGCTGCCCGCTATTCACCCACAATGAAAATTTTTTTGCAAAATAGAGCGGACAGGTTGCGTTGCAGCCTGTCAACCCATGGGACAGGCTGCAAAGTAGCCCGTCTCCGCCATGGACAGGCTGCACAGCAGCCAGTTCAAAATTTTTTTTATAATTCATTTAAATTAATTATTTTTAATAAAAGAAGTTATATAAATATAAAAATATTTTTAAATTCTCTTATTTTTAGTGAAATAATTTTTTACAAAACCATGATTTAACTAAAACAATCTACCAAATGGGTTTACTTTTTTCTAAAATAATACTTATTTTTAATTTATCTTTTTATTTAAAAAGAATAAAAAATTTATTATAAAAAAATTTTAAAAATATTCTTAAATTTTTATATTTTTATTAAATGAACCCTAAAAATTATTAAAAATAAGTAAAATTTTTATTGAATTCAACTATGGATCTATTTTTCGCCAAAACTATATCTATTATTTTTATTCAACAATTATGTAAAAGGAAAAAAAAGGGCAAAACAAAACCAACTATTGAAACTTTAGTAACAGTATCCTCTTCTTGAGGAAGACGAAGCCGTACGGACTTAGCACGTCCTTGCCTCGTGGTGGCCATGCCTCAGCCATGATTCACGGCGACTTCTTCGTCGTCGGTAGCATCATCGGAGCTGGTGATGGCGTCCAATTGGGAGAGAAGCTTTCATGTTTCTCTCTCGTCTCAGTTGCTTTCCAGAAATACTATTTCTCCATTAAAAAAGAAAACAAAGATTAAACTCTAAACTTCAAGACAACAAAAGGTAAAATAAGCTATCAACACTTCAATAGGGCGGGCATACGCACGTTTTTCGTGATGAACCAAACGCAAGAAAAGAGAGGAGCCGGAATGCTCACCTCATATATTGCCAAAAATCCTAGGCAATTACACTGTGAATGGGGCTGTTTCTACGTGATTGGTAACGAGTTGTCTGGCTTAACTCATGAGCTTGTGCCTAAGTTAGATGAAGCTGCATAAGAGAAGAGAGTGAAGGTGAGTGTTAGTGCAAGTGTTCCCTCTGCTTCCTCCCCTCTTACTATGCTTCCTGTGAAAACTTCCTCTCCGTGTTCTCTCGGTGCATTTGTGTATCCATTTCAATCTTTCTTTCCAAAGTGAAGGTGAGTGTTAGTGCAAGTGTTCCCTCTGCTTCCTCCCCTCTTAATATGCTCTCTGTGAAAACTTCCTCTCCGTGTTCACTCGGTGCATTTGTGTATCCATTTCAATCTTTCTTTCCTTTTTTTGGTTACATATATGAGTAATAGGTAAATTTACTATTGAGAGAAAGAAAAAAAAAAAGTAAAATTTAAACCTTAAGAACAATTTAATTGCTGAATAGATATGTTAATTGGGCTACATGCCCACCGATAACCTTCTTTCCTTTTATCTGCGTTGCTTAAGAGTAGCTGACTTTTGAACCATCATTGTAACGTCTCACTTTTTTCTCCTTTTTCCCAGATACTGTGCGAAGAAATCTCTACAGGTTTATGGCATTAATTGAGATGACAGTGTGTAGGGCAATTATAAAGGAAATGATATCAGTGTATAATAAAGTTGTAATAATTTTATTCTTTAAAATATTTTATTTTATTTTTTAAAAAGTCTTCACATATTTTAAAATATTTTTTAAATTAAAATATATTACTCACAATTTTTTTTAAATCTACAAATTTTAAAATTAAAGTTAATTCTTTTTCAAAACTTTTTTTTACATTATAATTAAAATTTCTCTTTTTTCTTTTTTTTTTTTTTAGAGAAAATTGAAATGCAACTTTTTTTTGAAAAAAACAAAAATTATGTAAAAACTTATCGCTAGAAACTCAAATAAAATATCTTGAAATCCTTTTACTCTACCTATTTAAAACATAAAATATTCTAAAAAAAAAATTTAAACTCACTCATGAATTTCTTTTTATTTTTTAAGTGTTGAATAAATTTAGATGTCTACAAAAATTAGGTAATTGTTAAAGATTATTTTGAATTAACAAGGCTAATGCTCTTTCTTGCTCTGCTTTATTTTAACATAATAGAAATAATAACTTAAAAGATAAGAAAAGGATGGCGTAGTATTTAATTAATGCCATTTTATTCCTTTCTTTAATTACTATGAAGAATTATACTTTTTGTTTAGATTGATAAGGGAATGTAGGTTATAGAGAAAACTTGACTTTATCTACATTATATATTAGACATTTTAAGTATATATATAAAAGAGGGAAGAAGAAAATATCTCATTGAAGGAGGTTTTTTGATTGGGTAGGAATTTCTAAACTAGTTATTGGACACAGCCTAATTAAGTTAGAGGCTTTTTGATCTTAAAAAAAAAACCAATCTACCAAAATTTGTTTAGTTTGAGTTAAGTTGATTGAGTTTGCGAGTCAACTGAACCAACAAATACTTCTATATAGGAGTACAAAAATAACTTATATAGTTATAGACTTATGGAGTAACAAGTTACGAATTAAATGAATGAGCTCATGACTATGCAACTACCCTAATTATTTGTGAATACTTGTTCCACTAAAAGTTATACTTATGTTTATAACATAAATTGCTTGAGGTTTTTAAATTGAAAAAAATTACAAAAACTAAAAGCTTGAATAATAAAAACGAGGTTTGCATCGTGTTAAAAATATTTAGATTCTCTGACTTTCTTCTTCTTTGATTTTGGTAATTTTTTTTCTATTTTTCTTTAAAATTTAAGAAGTAGGACTCATTTTTTTCTCTCATTACTTTTTCTCTCTTTTAATTTTTTTCCTCTATCATTAAATTTATTACATGTGAACAAATCAATTGTTTTAACAAGTTAGTTAGCAGACCACATATTCATTAAATCTTATTTAACTCTTGAAAACTTATATTGTTATTCACTTATTTTAAAATTTAAAACTTAAAACATAAAAGCATAAATTATGAAATTTTAAATTTTAAAACTGCCATGAAACACTAGATATTAGATTTTAAATTTTAAAATTTTAAGCCTTTAAATTTGAATTTTAAAATCTTATACTCAAAATTTTAAAATTAAAAATCTTAAACTATAAATTTTAACATTGAAATTTTAAAACTGCCATGAAACACTAGATATTAGATTCTAAATTTTAAAATTTTATGCCTTTAAATTTTGAATTTTAAAATTTTATACTCTAAATTTCAAAATTAGCAATCTTAAAATATAAATTTTAACACTAAAATTTTAAACATTACAATCACATATTCCAAAATAATAAATCTTAAATTTTAAACTTCACTTTTAGATTTTAAAATTTTGAATATAATGCCATGTTATGTTTTGAATATGAAATTTTACATTTTAAAATTAAAATTTTTAAAGTAAAGTTTTATATTTTAGATTTTGAAATTTTAAGTTTATAGTTTATCTTCTCAAAAGGAAAATGGTTCCACTACTCTCACAAAACTTTTCTTTACTTGATATGCAAAATAAAAAATTAATTTTAGTTATTGTGCATAACAATTTAATAAAAAAAGTTTATAAGGATACATTTTTTCCATAGGAAAATGATGAACTTTTTGAAAAATTTTCAAATAAACATATATAATTATTAATTAAGAGCTTTTTACTGTTTTAACAATCTGGTCAGTTACCCACCATTGTATACTTTCGCACAGATACACTATCAAATTGTCGATAAATTTTATCCTTCACATTATAAAATTGGCGAATATTAAATTGGTACATAAAATGACATATAAGTAAGCAAAATATATATTTAGTGAATTGAGTTTAGATTAAATGATACAACTCAATTTTATTATTCTACTTCCCTTAATTTTGATTTGATATTATAATATTTTCAGCATTTAAAAGAATATATATATATATGTATTTTAGTTTATTTACTACTGAGATTTTTCTTTTCGTTTTTGTTTATGGTCTTCTAAACTACTAAAGTAACCTTGTTTTTAACTGAATTCCACGTACTCCTAAATTCAACGACTAGTGTCTGGACTCAGGAGAAATTGAGGTAGCCTTTGCTTATAGCAGCGACACTGCATTTACTCTCCTTATAATCCTTCAGTAACTCTTGAACAAAGGTTAAGGAACAGAGTTTACCCATCAGTTTTTGAACGCTGCAGGTGTTCTATCCCTCTTTTTTCTCTCTGCTACAGATGTTTCTGCGGGTGGTAGCTGCAAATTTGGGCAAAAGATTTCGATTTTCTTCTCGTAATGTCTCTTCTACTTCTGGATTAACCTCCAATGCGTTGCCCATCTCACTCTCTGGTAATTAATCCTCATCAGTTTTTTAACACCCATTTTATTAGTCCAAATATATTTGCTCTTTTAATTTGAGGGTAACGCTCTGAGTACTTACTGCGTTTTACAATCTCTTCTCAGAAGTATCTGAAGGGCCTTGCTTTGTATTGTTCTATTTTGGTATTTCAACTTTCCTGACTTGGGCAGTTGCACAAAGATGATTGAGGTCATTTTAAACGTTTTGGATTTTAGATGCTGAGTTGTATTTTTATGGGTTTTCATCTTCGACAAAACGTGGGTCTGAAGGTAGCACTCTGATGGGCATGAACTTGATATAATTCTTAGGGTTAATAACACCTCCAGGTTCCTGAGGTTTGAGGTAATGCGAAAATTTTTCATGCTAAAACCCAAATACTACAGTGTTACATATAACTATTGGACTTAAATAGTATTTACGGCTTTCAAAACGCCAAACTAAAACACATCAAAAGTGTCAACGAGGAGTGTTAGCGTCAAAAATACAAATGGAGATTTTGTCACTGCCTTAAAAGTGCAGGTTTTGTAAGTGTTTGACTTGTTATTAGAATGATAGGATGCAAAAGCATCTTAGCTAAATTGATATCCATAGTTTGTGCTAGAAGACATGCGAGAACTCTTCCTCAGAGATCAAGATATTGATCTGAATACAGACCTCAGCCACCTGTGCATGTTAGATGACATCATTGGATGATCAGTTGAGTTTCCATGTATCATGATAAATAAATGTGTTCTAGTAGAAAATTAAAAAAAAAATTGTTTATGAACATTTCTGAACCTGTAACATATACACTGTGATTTATAAATTGCTATATTTTTTAATGAACTGGAAAAAAAAAAAATTAGAAGTAATTTTCTGTATAATACCTAATCTTGAAGTTTCAGGCCAAGTGATATTTACCTAGTTGTCTTCTCATCATACTATCAATGAAGAGAAACTCTGGATAGTCCCTTTGAAAATCCTAACTTTTCTTTTAGGTCATGTTACTCATTTGCACAATAGGATCAATCTTAATTGAGATATAACAGATACATAGACCAAACAAGGTTTTGTCTCCTTATATGTGTGTGACATGTCACTCCAATTAAGAAACAGAAACAGATTTTTGTACATTGACCAGATGCTAGTTACATTTGAAGTAGGCTTCTGTGTGCGTTTTGTGAATCTTGGGTATGCCCTCAAGCTTGGAGTGTTTCCGTATGTATGAGTTGAGAGGCTTTGGTCAGAATACGGAGGACAAAATGTTGTGGCAGTATGCTACATGTGCTTTTCTTTGGTGTTTTTGTTCTTTTGTGCATACTTTTTATCCTATTCTGGGTTCAATTTTTCTCACTTTTGAAGGAACTTGAATGATAGAGATTCTACTGAATTAGAAACCATTCTACTTTGGCTTGATGCTATTCATTTCTTGTCCAGTCCAGATAGAAGCATTTTGACTTTGGATTCTTCAGGTGTGCTTTCTTGTAAGTAATTTTTTCCTCTTTCAGTTTCTAAAGCATTCTCCTAATTATGAAAGGTTCTTTCTTGAAAAATCCATTTGGAAATCAAAAACTCTCTCCAAGGTCAAGTCTTATGATTGGACAATGATACTTAGTAGGTTTAATACAAATCTATGAAGCACACTCACAGCAGGTTACCTGCTGTTTTGGTGTTGGACATGAATCTGACACCCATACGTCTGCTACACTGCTGGAAACATCCTGCATGCGATTCCCTCCCAGTTTTGGTTTTGACACGACATGTGTTCTGTCCAAGGCATAGCTTTTATAGACTTAAAAATCTCTTGGGGACCCCCACCATTGCTAGAATAGGAGGAAAAGGGGGTGGGTCAGAGACTGAGATGCAGAGGCAACCATGAAAATGGCCTCTTCAGTGCCGTTCAGCATTGGGACCTTCAAACTGTTACAATTCTCTTAGGCAAAGACCCAAGTCTCATACACCACACTTCCTGTCCCATGACGGCATGATTGGACCCTTGTCTTCATGTTTCATACCCTGTTGTGGTTGATGGTCGGTCTTAGGTTGGCTCTCTTCTGGTCATGAGTAGAGTGTCAATCTGTTTTTCTGGGTTTCAATAGAGCATGGTGTCTATTAGAATCTATGAAAGACAGACCCAACATATCCGTTGGGACCTTTTTTTTTCCTACAATTCTTTATCCAATCCCAACACTACTAAGCTACGACTTATAACTTGCATAGAGTAGTTCTTATATTTAATTCTTATCTATTGATAATTTATTTTAATGTACTTTTTATTAATCAATAACAATAAATAATTTATTTTTAAGAATATATTGATATTTATGCTAAGTTTTTCATTTATTAATATATATGTCGTGTCATTATCCTATTATTTTGATATTTTGCCATATTGTCACCCATATTTGTGTTGTATCAGATCAGTGTTGTGTCTAGTATTTGTGCTTCCTAGATACAAATGGCATTTTACAGATTGGTAGACGTCCTAATGCTCTTTCTCCTGATATGCGTGATGTGTGCAGGTCTATTTCTGAAACAATAGCTCATTTATTTGTGCATTGTAAGGCAGCTACTTAATTAAGGAATAACTTGTTTGGGATTCTCGGTGAACAATGGCTTTGTCTTTTCTCTTTTGAGCAGTTTCTCTTGGTTTGTTTCAAAGGTTTTGGTACAAAGAATGAGGCCAAAACTTTGTGGCTGTATGCATTGTTAATTGTTTACAATTTTATGTTTTGGTTGGAGCTGAATGTTAGTATCTTCAGGGGGGTCTCTTGGCATTTAACTATGTTATGGAATAGGATTGTGTATATGACTTTGCTCTGGTTCATAAGTCATGGGTTGCTCAGGGGAGTTTCCATATCAAATATGCAGTGAGACTGAACAGCTGTGCTACATTCTTGATTTTCCTTTGTTTCTTTCTCAGTTTTGGGGGATTTCCTCTTCTCCCTGCGACTCGTGTCATATTTTCCTTCTTTCTCTTAATATATATATATATATATATATTTTCCCAATCAAAAGAAATGATCATCAGAAAGAATACTGTTATTATGTAAATGAAAGTTCAGAAACATCATAACAAGCGATTGACCTCAATCAACCCATCAAGTATTCCTCCTCCGCCGCCTGGATTTCCCTCCCTCTTCTCCTCTCACTTTGTGCATTCCTGTTTCTTTCTTTCTCAACTGTTTCCTTTTTTCTAATCTTGCTACAGTTTTTGAATTTCAACTTTTTTTAGTGTAAAATTTTTTAACCTGCATTTTATGTTAATAAGTAATATTGAAAAGCATTTATATATTTCTGGAGGGCTCTTCAGCTTCAAAAGATGATTATCATATCCTTCTTGCAGATAGGTCCTACTCAAATTTTAACATGCCTATTTACAATTCATGATATATTAAATTGGGAGTAAAACTCTGTTTTGGTCCTCCCCAAACAACTTTTGTGTCAATTTGGTGCTAAAGAAATAAGTTGTGTCAATTTGATACCTCCAACATTTTATTTGGTTCAATATCACGTCTTTGTCTATCTTAACACTGAAAATTGCTCATCAAAGTTGTCAAACTTGTGAGAGGGTGGGGATCAACTCAGCTTCTAAACTCACCAAGTTTACCTACTTTAATAATTAATTTAAAAAAATACATAAAACGCATCGTACATAATACTGATTGCATCCATGACAAGAACAGTTACTTACAATTCTTCCAATCATCCATAGCCATATTTATAAATTCATAATTAAAATCTAACTTAGCAGCAAGGGTCATACATAACATATGCAAGCAAATCACAAGATTAGAAATAAATAAAGCCAAACATAGAAGGAAGAACAAGAATGAAGATCTTCAAAATTTAAAACTCCTTTATTATCAGCATCATCTTCAGCTGAAAAATGGCCCAAACATGTTCATATTCAAACTCAAGAACTTATGGTTAAAGTTGCAAGTTCAACCAAGTTTACGAGTTTAGCTAATTATTAGATCACAAGTTGGTGGCAAGTTACCTTGATTTGTGCCCTAAAATTGAATTTGTGAGTTTACTCATGAGTTTGACATCCCTATATTAATAGATTATTGATGCGTCATGTTATATACATGTCACTGTTGTGTTGGACCATTCTTAGACACAAAATGACTACATGGCATGTGTTATATGATTCTGTTTACTAAATATAAACAGATGAAGCTGTGCATAATCCTGAAATAGCATATGTTGTATGGTTCCATCTACTTGACACAGCAGCTTGTGTTGAATAGCACTTCAGCATCATATTAACAATGATGCGTAGCATTTAATGTGAGACATAAACAATTTGTTAATAGTTTTCAATGTCAGGTGAACAAAGGGGTGATAATGAACCAACTTATATCTTTGAGGTATCAAATTGATGCAATTTATCTATTGAGGACTAACTGGAATATAACATAAGGTATCCAAGGAGGATTGAAGCAGAGTTAAACTCTTCAATAAAAAGAGAACCAAATCCTACAAAACAGGTGCTCAATGTTTCTCCTAGAATTTTTGCTCGCTAATTTGGTTTTGTTATGCACCAGAAAGTTATAATTCTCTCTAGATTTCAATGAGAGGTTGCTTTTATTTGTTGATTTAGTTAATTTATTGTATTTTTCTCACTTGTTTTCATCCAAGACTTGTTGCATGATGCATGAACCAATTCAGTTGGCACAAGACCATATGCTTGATAATTAGTTTGAGTCCCCACCCTCCCTTCTTTTTTCCTGTATCTTCATGCCTTGCAAATAATTTTGGATGTTGTTTACGTCACTGCTGTTTGTGTTAAGAATTTTGAGAGAGAGAAGAAAAGAGAGAGATGCTCGGAGAGAGAGAGAGAGAGAGAGTTCAGAGACTAGTGTTGCTGTCGCTTGTTTGAATTTTTTTCTTTTATTCAAGTTAGGTACCCTGCATCTTTATTTACACTCTAAAACAAGAGACCCGATTGCTAACTTCTTGTGCTCCGGGTAATAGTACTTAAATTAGGAAACTAGCTTGGTTACATAAACTAGGAAATTAGCTGAGTCACTTAAACTAGGAAACTAGCTCAGTTACTTAAACTAGGAAACTGACTCGGTTACTTAAATTAGGAAACTAACTCAGTTACTTATACTAGTATCTCAGTTACTTAAACTAGGAAACTAGCATGGTTACTTAATCATGTTTCCTTCTAACAGTTTGTATCTGTCAAACGTCCTTGGATTTCTTTTATCCTTTTTGCTATTAATTTCTCACCCATAACATTTGCTATTAGTTTATGGTGTCGTTTGATTCATGTAACCGACCCCACCTAGTAGGAAAATGCTCGGTTTGTTGTTGTTGTTGTAACATTTGTAACTTCTTTATCTGTATAATTTTGTGTTTAGGCTATAATTTTGGCATATCTCATTTTTATATCCCTGCTATTCTTGTGTCTAGGTGGACAAACAATTTTAGATCCACATATGCATATACACTTTTTTGAGTTAATAAAAGAAGAAATTTAATGAGTGGAGGACATTTAGTCTTTGTAGAAGAGAAAAACGGCAATCAGAAAAGGCTGTAAATCTTTCTAAACTTTCTCACTTTTGCTTGATTCGACTATCAACTTTTATCTAGTTCTTTAACCCAGAGAATCTTTTGGTTCCGTGAGAATATTTTCATCTAATATTGTTCAAAGCTTCAATTTGCTTGCTAGAACGTGATTTCTTAATTTCTTGGAGTGCATTTAAAGCGAATTGAGCCTGTGGCATATCATTGGTCAGGGGAGGCAATGTATTCTTATGTGCTGGATTCTACTTTCTAAGAAACATTTGATCAAGTGAGGTTCTTTTTATTGAATTATGCATGCTCCACATCTAACTTTTGGGGTGGGTGGATGCAATTGTTTCCACTTATTTTCTGCCCCTGGATGTTAATTTCATAATTTGTTGTTACTCAACAATTTATTGAAGTTTAACCTTGTTGATTTTGTTGAAACTGTGACAGTGTACAGTTATTCAGTTGTTTGGTGGAATTGGTAGGAGCAGAGTCCCTGCATCTTTAATGGTGTCTTTTTGTCACTATGCATGCTTTCATATGGAATTTTGTTTATGACTTCTCTCAGGTGCTTTGCTTATGGTTATTTTATGGGAGTTTCCATTTCAGATATGCTGGGAGATTTTTCACCTTTGTTGCAATTTTGATCCTTCTTGGCTCTTCATTCTTTTCTTTTTCCTGTGCTTTGGAGCTTGTAATTTTTTTTTACTATTCTTGTTACAAAATTGAGTCTATCCAAATTAAAAAAAAATAGCATTGTTGGTTTTTCTGTTTGTGATGTGTAGATTAGATATTGATTTTTTGCTCATGGACAATAGTGAACTATTTTAATTGTCCTGTACAGTGAAGATGATTTTGACCTATTAGTGTTGTATTCCAGGAAAAATCAAGTTTTCCCATTGGAATCAAACTGGATCATATTTTTGGAGAATAGACCCAAAGGATCCTCGTCTATGGATTGTTATATCCGGACATGTAGGTATGTTTTATAATTGGCTCATAAAGCTGTTACGTTGTCATTTTCAAGGTGTAATAATGCTGATTGTGTAATTTCTCTGGTAATTATTCTAAAATAGTTTCCTTCTTTTTCCTTTGAACATTTTTTTGCATGTTTGAATCTAAAGAATTGGAGGTTGCCCTAGTTTCCATTTAATGGGCTACATATTGCCATGTGTTAGTGAGTAATACTCTGTTAGTATGTATTATGGACTGCGCCTGGATTCTGTACTAATACTGTACATAACCTAACATTTTAGTATAAATTCACAAATTGTGCGCCTAACCAAGTTGAGTTAGAGCATTTCATTGTGTAATTCTTTTCTCTTTCTTCCTTTCTTAAATTCTTTTTTCACCATGCAACCTTATATCTAATTTAAATTTACAAGTCAATAAAACAAAAAGTCAAGCAAGGCAATAGGACACGCAATGAGAAGGTTAAATTAACTCTTATCTGCTATAACCTGGCATTTATAAATGTGAATGTAACATGATATTGTAGCAGGTAGTTTGCCACAATTAAAGACAGTTATTTTGTTCATTATGGAGAGATCTCTTCCTAACAATTGATAAATGGTAAGATCGGATGTTCTCATTTTTAGTGGTGGAGAGGATATTTACTGAGCACATAAAAGAATATTAATATTGAAATCTGAGAAAGAAGACTGATTTTGAATAAGGGATTGATGCTCGTCTATGTTTAGACGGTGTATAAGGACAAGATATATACATAGTGCAGTAAAAACAGAGTTATCTACTCCTAATGTTTTGCTCTATCTCCTAAATGACAGGATATTAAATAACAATAACTCCTAAAATAAATGGCAATAACTCCTAAAATAACTCCTGAATTATAGGATTTCATTTATTTACAAGATATTTTCCAACACTTCCCCTCAAGCTGGGGAGTATATGTTGAGTAACCCCAGCTTGCCAAACAATATTTTCAAATCCTGGCCTTGGTAAGCTTTTTGTCATGATGTCAACCACCTATTGCTTAGCTGGAAGATAAGTTATTCACACACTGCCACTATCAATTTTGTTCTCTATAAAATGTTTATCAATCTCCACATGTTTGGTCCTGTCATGATGTACAGGATTATGTGCTATATTCACCACAACTTTATTATCACAATAGAGCTTTAAAGGATTCCCATGAGGCATCTTCAACTCCTTTAACAAACCAGTCAACCACATACCTTCGCATAACCCAAGAGCTATAGCTCGAAATTCAGCTTTTGCACTACTTCGTGCTACTACATGCTGTGTTTTAATTCTAAATGTTACTAGGTTAACCTAGACATAGGTACAATAGCCAGAGGTTGAACACCTATCAGAAATTGCTCTAGCCCAGTCAGCATTTGTGAACACTTCAACATGTTTTCTTTCACTTTTCTTAAAGAACAAATCTTTACCAAGAGTCCCCTTTAGGTACTTGAGAATTCTTTACATAGCTTCAAGATGTCTCTTCCATGGTGAGTGCATAAATTGACTTACCACATTTACTGCAAAGGTAATATTCGGTTTGGTATGTGAAAGGTAAATAAGCTTCCCAACCAATCATTTGATTTTTCTTTATCTACACACTCATCATCTTCTTCAAGTCCTAACTTTAAGTTAGGTTTCATTGGGGTGTCTATCGGTCTACATCCCAACACTCCTATCTCCTTCAAGAGGTCTAAGGTATATTTACTTTGGGAGATGGAGATGCCTAACTTACTTCTTGCTATCTCCATTCCCAAGATATACCTCAGAGGTCTCAGGTCTTATAATTCAAACTCTCAGCTTAAGTAGCTCTTTAAAAGTTCGATTTCATCAATGTCATCACTTGTCACTATAATATCATTTACATACACAATTAACAATGACCTTCTTCCAGTGTTTGAGTGTCTAATGAATAAGGTGTGGTCTCATTGTGATTGATTATAGCGTTGGATCTTTACAGCTCTAGCAAACTTTTCGAACCAAGCCTGTGGTGACTCTTTTAGTCCATAAAGGGACCTTTTCAACCGGCATACCTTTTCGTTAGACTCTTCAAAACTAGGTGGTAAGTCCCTAAATACCTCTTCATGTAATACACCATTTAGAAAGGCATTTTTTACATCCAACTGCTATAATGACCACTCCAAATTTATAGCCAAGGATAAAGGAACTCTAGCTGTGTTCAACTTTGTTACAGGAGTGAAGGTTTCTTGGTGGTTTATCTTGCTGGATTGTGTGAATCCTTTGGTTACTAGTTTGGCCTTGTATCTGTTGACACTTCCCTCTGTGTTGTGCTTAATGGTTAATACCCACTTACAGCCTATGGTCCTTTTTCCTCTTGGCAATTCAATACTTCCCATGTCTTATTCCTTTTTAGGGCCATCAATTGCTCTTCAATTACCTGTCTCCATTCAGGTACTACTAAAGCCTCTTGTACTGTATTTGGAATTTTGATGTCAAATATGTTGGAAACAAAGCATTTGAAGTTGGGAGATAATTTATCATAAGGCACATATTTTGATATAGGATGCTGAGTACAGGCCCTTACTCATTTCTTGAGTGCAATTGGGAGATCCTCTTGTTTGGTGGTGACATGGTTGGTGATGAGGTTGTCTCGGTTTTAGGTAGGACTGCTGTTTCGGTCTCAATTGGTGCTGAATTGACAGCGGGGCAGTCCCTTGGTTCAGATTCTTGGCAATGCAAACTTTTTGGTTTTTTATCTCTCCTTGAATACACCAGTAGATTAGGAGGCCAAGATCTGTCTCCCTTTGATTCCAATTATTGTTGCAATAATGTTGGTGCTTTAGAAATAGGAAGAGGCGTACGATTGGGCTCTTTAAGTCTAGAGGAGTCCAGTATTGTTAAATGCGAAAAACGGTATGAAGTGCCAACTCCATATAATGCTTGAGCGGTGAAGCGAAGTGGCTGCTTCAAAAAAAAAAAAATATAATATATATATAACTTAAAAATCATTATAAAAATAAGAATCACTACATATTGCTAATTTAATATTATTATATATTTGCTGACTGCATTGAGTGCACTAATAATTTAATATAAGTAGACTAAAAGTAGGAGAGCAACTTGGGAATTGGGATTTAGAAATCCTTATATGTCCAGAATGGAGAATCCTTATTATTATATTATTATTATTTATATAGCCTGCTGAATCAAAACACTGCCACCTATTGATATCAGAATTCTATTGCTTAAAAGTAGGCAGCTTTAGAGACACGTATTTCTCAAAAAAGAGCACAGCTGGCACTATCTACTGAATCCTTATTATTATAATATTATTATTTGTATAACTTGCTGTATTAAAATAATAGATATTAGAAGTCTATTGCTTAAAAGTGGGCAGAATCCTTATTATTATAATTGTTAGGAATTATAATAAATAATGAGTCAGTAGTGTGTTGTCAGTAAGTCAATACTATTTAGATTCAATGTACTGTTTAGATTCAATATACTGTTTAGGTTCGATGTACTGTCTAGATTTTATGTTCTATTTTTTAATATAAATAGAGTAGCTGGATGTCTTATTGGGAAATAGCTTACACAAATCATTTTTCTCTTTTCCAACATGGTATTAGAGCATATCATCCACCTTGAACACTATTAGAATGTTGTTTAGTTGTTGCGTCGATTGTTTGGGTGCTTGCTGCCATGTGTTTGGTTTTTTTTTTTTCTTTTTTATTTGAAGTGTTGAGATGTGAGTAGGATGACTTTAGTCCTTTGCCTTTGTTCTATGTTTTGTTGATCTAGGGTGTTTAATTTGTATTAAGCTTTTAGCTTGAGGGGGAGTGATATCTTTGTAGTGTTGAAAGCTTGTTTCAAGTGTTGTTGATTTGGTGGTGTTAAATTGATGCTAAAATGGGCACAATTGGAGAACAACTTCGTTGATAGTTTGGTGGTGTGAATTTGGTTTGTTAATGTTGACCATCCAACGGAGGGTGTTGGAGGTTGTGTGAAGATTAGCCGAAGTAGGTTGAGGGAGCAACTCAAGACAAACTGGCAAAAGACTTTTTGGGGCTATGTCAATAGGTGATGGTGTGTTGCCAAGGAGAATAGCTAAAAGAAGGTTGAGGAAGTAGTTCAAGGGAAGCTGAAAGAAGACCTGTGGGAGCTGTGTTTGTCAAGGATGTTGGCCACATGTTATGTTATAGTTGTGGTTTGTAAAGCTTAATGCTCAGGGGGAGTTGCTTGCTTGTTGCTGTACATTGTTGACTTGTTGCAAGAGTGTTTTTGTTAAAAGTGTCAAGTAATTGCATTTTTTTTATGTTGAGTTAAAAGTTGGTGGTTCCTATTTTGTAACAAGTTAAAGCTTTTGTAAGTTTTAACTTGAGGGAAAATGTTAGGAATTATAATAAATGAGTTAGCAGTGTGTTGTTAGTGAGTTAGTACTATTTAGATTCAATGTACTATTTAAATTCAATGTATTGTCTAGATTCAATGTATTGTTTAGATTCAATGTATTATCTAGGTTTGATGTATTGTCTAAATTTTATGTACTATTTTTTAATATAAATAGAGGAGCTGAATATTCTATTGGGAAATAGCTTACACAAATCATTCTTCTCTTTTCCAACAATAATGTTATTATTTATAACCTACTGAGTCAAAACAATAGATATCAGAATTCTATTGGAGAAATGAATTTCGTAAAGGAGAGCTGGCACCTTCGGATCTTCTATTTCATAGAAATGGTGGAGTGCCTGCTTTTGAATTTTTTTGCTTGGGTGTTTATGCACCGCTCTCTACTGCATTCCTTTAGCACTGTGAAGTGCCCAACTAGATTTCTACTCTGCTTCACCGCTTTAAGGGTGGAGTGGGTGCATTTAACAGCATTGAGGAGTTTGAGAAGGGTCATTCCTCTTCACTGAAACTCTCCCCTTGAAGAGTTGTTTGGGTAAAGTAGAGCTATGTTTCAAAGAAAGTGACATCTTTAGATGTTAAGACTCTTTTTAAGATTGGACAATAACATTTGTGACCCTTTTGTGTTGGGGAATAACCTATAAACACACTTGATGGCATGAGGGTTAAGTTTCGATTGTGATGGAGAGTATGTATGGACAAAGGCTGTACAACCAAACACTCTCAAATGTAAGGCAGAAGTGGAGATGAGTAGGTAATTGGTTTGAAGTGTGGACATTGGTGTGTTGAATTTAAGAATCTTTGATGGAATTCGATTTATTAGATAAGACGTTGTTAGAACAGCTTCCCAAAAGATATTTTGGAACATTCATGGTGAACATGAGGGCTCTAGCTACTTCCAAGAGATGCCTATATTTCTTTTTGACACACCATTTTGTTGTGGTGTGTCAGGACATGAACTTTGATGTATGATCCCTTGTTAAGCTAAGTGTTGTCCCAAGATTGAGTTAAAATATTCCCTACCATTGTTGGTTCTCAAGATTTGGATTTTTGTTTGAAATTGATTCTGAACCATTGAGTGAAAGGATTGAAAAACTTTTGCAGCTTCAGATTTTTCTTTTAGGAGGTATACCCAACACACCCTTGTATGGTCATCTGTGAATGTGATGAACCATCTTGTCCCAGATATATTTTGTACCCATGATGCACCCCGTATGTCACTATGAAATGCAAATGTTGTGATTCTTTGTAAGGTTTGACTAGGTATGGTGTTATGATGGTATGACGATGGCTAGAAAAAATAAAAATTGTAGAATATAATTTTAAAGAGAAAGAGAAGAGAAAGCACACAAATATTTAACGTGAAAAACCCAATGAAGGAAAAAATCACAGGCATAAGGAAAATTTTCACTATGCAGAAAATTCTGTTACAAGGTTGAAATTTCAACTGAACAATTGACCCTAAAAATTGCTATTTTATGCAATACCCAAAAGATTCCAAATTGCAAAAATTCTGCAATCCTAAAGGCATCACAACTTCTTTTATGCAGTATCTAATTATAACTATAACTTTTTTTTTTTTTGGAATTTAGGTCAAGCCACAACATATGGAACCTTTGTGTGTTTGCTAGTTGACAGAATTAACTAGAGAGAAAATGTAAATCTTTATTTGAAATTAGATTGGGAAACAGAAGTTTGAGATACTGGAAATTAGGGTGGTCTAATCTATGGTGCCAAATCATTTTTGTATCAGAATTGGAAGTAGAAAGAGCTATCTTATTTACTGATTTATTCTCAGTTTCTTCATCCTTCAAGTAGTAAAGTTCATCTTTCTCCTTAGCATTGCCAATCATCTTCCTCGATGGTTGCTCCTGCAATTCACAATAGGTAGGGAAGAATTGAGAAATATAGTTATTTTCTTGTGCTAATTTATTGATAGAAAGTAAATTGCAAGAAAGTTTGGGAACATAGAGGACAAAATGAAGGGTAAGATTTTTTGTGGTTCTAACAGAACCTTTTCCAGCCACAGTTGAGTGCATTCCATTGGCTATGAGGACCTGAGAATTGTTATTACCAGGGGTGTAGGAGTAAAAAAACAAAAAAAATGAGGGGTTACTTGTAATATGGTGTGAGGCCCAAGAATCCAAAACCCAAGTGTATGGACTCAGGTTGTTCCAATTGGGTATGTAAGGCCATATCTTTAATTGTGGCAAGGCTACTAGTTGTTGTAATTTGGTTTGAGGTCTCTCTCTCAGGTTCTACCATGGTTGGCTTTGATACCATGAAATTTGAGAAAGAAGATTGATTTTGAATAAGAGCTTAATGCTTGTCAATGTTCAGAGGGTGTGCAAGGACAAGATATATATATCAACAACAACAACAATAACAACAATAGAGCCTTATCCTATTAGGTTGGATCGATTATATAGATTAAACGACGTTATTGTACTCTATTCAAAACCAAGTTTTCAGAAAGACTATTTAACAAAAGGTTTCTTTTAACAATTTCTTTAAATGTCTTCTTTGGTCTTCCTCTACTTCTTTTCATTAGGTTAAAAATCATTTAATCCACTTTTGTTATTGGGATCTCTAGCGGTCTCCTTTGTACATGCCCAAATCATCTCAATCGAGTTTGTGTTATATTTTCCTCAATAGATGTCACACCAACTCTTTCCCGAATACACTCATTCTGAATATTGTCTTATATGTCCACATATCTATCTCAACATTTTCATCTTAGTCGCTCCCACTTTTTGCTTTCGTTGACCTTTCAAAGCCTAACATTTATTACCATAGAGTATAGTTGTTCTTATAACAATTCGACAAAACTTTCTTTTTAGTTTGCTAGGTATTCTGCAATCACACATGACCTCTAAGGCATTCCTTCATTTTGTCCCTCCCACTTGAATCTTGTGTGTGATATTTCCATCAATCTCTCCATCGCTTTGTAAAATCTATTCTAGATATTAGAACCTTGACTCCTGTGGTATGATGTGTTTTCTAATTTTTACTTCTAAATCATTGTGTACTCATTTTTTTACTAAATTTGTACTTCATATACTCTGTCTTACTCTTGCTTAAACGGAATCCCTTTGATTCCAATGCTTCTCCCCACATCTCTAGTTTACAATTAACCTCATCTCTTGAATCTTTTATGAGGACTATATTGTCAACAAAAAGCATACATTTCGAGACTACATCTTGACGGTGTTTAGTAAGTACATTCAACACTAAAGTGAATAAGTATGGACTTAAGGATGATCCTTAATGTAAACCGATCCTTTTGGGGGAAATCTTTTGTCACCTCTTTTTGAGTCCTTACGTTTGTTGTTGCTCTATTATACATATCCTTTACAGCTTGAATGTATGTGATACGTACACCCTTCTTTTCTAAAGCCTTCCATAAAATTTTCCTTAACACTATCATAGGCTTTTTCCAGGTCGATGAACACTATGTGCAAGTCTCTCTTTACTTTGGTACTTTTCCATCAAACCCCGTACAAGATGAATAGCTTTCATGGTTGATCTTCTTGACATAAAACCAAATTGGTTCTCTAAAATATGGGTCTCTTTTCTTAGTTTATGCTCAATCACTCTTTCTTAGAATTTCATAGTATGACTCATAAGTTTAATCTCTCTGTAGTTACCACAATTTTGAATATCTTTCTTATTTTTATAAATAGGTATCAAAGGACTCTTCTTCTATTCATCTGGCATCCTTTTGGACCTTAATATCTCATTAAACAACTTCATCAGCCAAATGATACCTTTCTATCCCAAACATTTCCAAACTTCAATAGGTAAGCCTATAGCCTTACTATTATCCATCTTCTTAAATGCTTCCTTAACCTCAATATCTCGAATTCTACGATAAAAAGCATAGTTTAGATCCTCCTCTCGAGTAGTTAAACCTTTTATATCTATGCAAAGACAAGATATATACATAGTGCAATAAAAACAGAGAGCTGTTTACTCCTAATGTTTTGCTCTATATCCTAAATTATAGGATATTAAATGACAATAACTCCTAAAATAAATGACAATAACTCCTAAATTACAAGATCTCATTTATTTACAAGATATTTTTCCAGCAAGTATAGTCAAATTTTCTGTTTTCCATAGGGTTCCATGTTACACATAAAATTTAACGACAAAAAAAAGGTTCTCTCTTTGTATGTATATTTGTGTGTGTGTTTTCTGCCTATCGTGTTTAATGCTTTTGTACTTTCTACTTTATATGCTTCTATAGTGTTTGCTGGAATTCCATCCATCAGTTTGAATCATCTTTCTTTCCCATATTATGTAGGAGGCTTTCCACACTAAAACTTAAGTTGTCTGGTGCAAGCTTACCCTTATGTTGCGCTAGAATTCAATTTAATTATACAATAAAAATGAGAGTGATAAGGATTGAACTCTTAATTACTTGGTCAAAGAGGCTTTGATTGATCTACTATGTGTTTGTTTTTGTTAGAGATAAAGCAATTCCGGGGTTTCCACTTAACAATTTAGGCTTTTAAGTTGACTAGTTTTTGATATAGTATTAGAGCCTCTATAACCTAGTGGTTTTGATTTTTGTCAGCCTTGTTCTTCATAATTAATATTAAATTTCAGCACAATGTTTGGTAGACCTATGCTTTATCCATGCTTAAAGTCCAAATGCTTTTCATGTAAAGGGTTGTGTTATAGGTAAAACTAATTTTGAGCCTCTACTTAATGGCTTAAGCTTTTAAGTTGATTGGTTCTTTAAAAGTTTCCATGCAAGACTCAGTATATACATTGTTGAATAATTTTTTTGTGTACTGATTTTTATCTATTTAATCATAGAACCACAAGAAGGGTGTTTGTATGGGAGGCATTGGAAAAGAAGGGTGTTCGTATTACTTATATTCTTGCAATAAAGGATATGTATGATGGGGTTACAACAAATGTAAAAACTCAGGGAGGGGTAACAGAAGATTTTTCCATAAGGATCGGTTTGCATCAAGGGTCATCTTTAAGTACATACCTTTTCACTTTAGTGATGGATGTACTTATTGGACACATCCAATATGTAGTCCCAAAATATATACTTTTTTACAGATGACAGTCCTAGTAGGGGAATCAAGAGAGGAGGCTAATTGTAAATTGGATATATGGAGAGAAGCCTTGGAATCAAAGAGTTTCCGTTTAAGCAGGAGTAAAATAGAGTATATGGAGTGCAAATTTAGTAAGAGGTGAGAAAGTAATGATTTGGAAATAAAAAATGAGGAGTATAGTATACCACAAGTGTCCAAGTTTTGGTATGTTGGGTCAATTTTACAAAGTAATGGAGAAATTGATGAGGATGTCACACACAGGATCCAAGTTGGATGAATGAAATGGAGAAATGCATCGGGGGTCATTTGTGATTGCAAAATATCTAGTAAACTTAAAGGGAAGTTTTATTGAATTGCTATTAGACTAGTTATACTCTATAGTAGTGAGTGTTGGGCTCTGAAGGGTCAATAGGAGCAAAAAAATGGGGGTGGCAGAGATGAGAATGTTGAGATGTATGAGTGGACATATAAGAAAAGACAAAATTAGAAATGATTATTTTCGGGAGAGAGTTGATGTGGCACTTATTGAGAAGAAAATGACGGAAACTCGGTTACGGTGGTTTGGGCATGTACAAAGAAAACCGCAAGAGGCACCAGTGAGAAAAGTTGATCAAATGGTTTTTAGTCCTATGAAGAGATGTAGAGAAAGATAAAAAAGGACACTTTGAGAGGTGATTAAAAGAGACCTTTAGTTAAATGGTATTTCAAAAAATTTGGTTTCGGATGGAAGTTTATGGTGACGTTTAATCCATGTAGCCGACTTCACTCAGTGGGAAAAGGCTTTGTATGTTGTTGTTGTTATAATCATTGAACCACAAGAAGTTACCATGTTGTTGATCATGTATGTAAGTTTTTAGATATACTGGATGTTAGATGGGATGCTATTTATTATTGAGTGTGTGCATAATGTGTAAATAGAATTTGGCATGTGTATATTGTGTTTAGGGTCGTATTTATTGTACAGCTCCTATAAATAATAATGTTGAGAGGCCTAATCTCTCGAATTTTCTCCAAAACTTTATCTCACACTGGATAGTGATAGGTATGATATTGTTGGAGTTAAGAATCCATTCTTTCTATGCCTAAAATTTAAACTTTTAAGATAGTTGGTTCCTTGATATAGTATCTGTTGGAGTTCTAAAACCATTCTTGGATCTTTGCCTATTAACTTAAATTTTTGAGATAGTTGATTCTTGATATTAAGTTTTTGAGATGATTGGTTGCTTGATATGGTATTAGAGTCTTTATGACCAAGTGGTAAAGGGTTTGGTCTTTGTCACCTCATTTTTCAAGACTTAATTGAATTTAGACACAAGGTTTGGTGGTCTTGTGCATTGCCCATACTTTAAGGTCAAAGGGCTTTTATGTGAAGGGACATGTTAGAGATATAAAACCATTTTGGGATAGTTGGTTCTTGACGTGATATAGTATTAGAGCCCCTGAGTTCGATCCTTGGTGCCTCCATTTATCAATAACTAAGTTGAGTTTCGGCACAAGGTTGGTGGGCCTGTGCATTTGTCCACAATTTAAGTCTAACAGGCTTTTGTGTTAAGGGGTGTGTTGGAGCTATAAAACCATTCTTTAATTTGGTTTTTGATAGATATCAAATAGTTTATGTTCTCTTTATTCTTATATTTTTGGAAATCATATTGTCTAATGATCTTATGAGATATAATTGGAACATAAAACTTTATGATAATGGGTCTGCATAAATGAGATTTAATCTAATCGTAGAGTATGTTAAATACTCTAGCCTATAAAAATTTATTCAATGATGTATTTCTCAGGATCAGTTTTGGCAATTCAAGAAATTTTTTCTTCATGTAACCTGCATTGCCTTCTCTGATCTTTGTGCAGCAATGATTCTGGGGATCAATGCCAACCCTGTGTTCGCGAAAGAGTCATCTGCTGAAGCATCTTCTGATTACAACGCTGAAGGGGCTGACATAACTGGATTGCACAAGATTGAGGATGGGTCTGTAGTATCAAATATACATACATCAAAATGGAGAATCTTTACAGATAAAGGGAGGGACTTTTTTTTGGAGGCAAGTAATTTTTTCTTGTTGCTTCTTTTTATTCAACAATTTTTTTTTTTCACTCCAAGATTTGTTTTCTGTCCATTTTTCTGCCAGGGAAAACTAGATCAAGCTGAAAAGCTCTTCATTTCAGCTATACAAGAAGCTAAAGAAGGTTTTGGCCATAGGGATCCGCATGTCGCATCTGCGTGCAACAATCTGGTCACTTTGTGATTAAAATTTTTTGCACTTGATTGTCTATAAATTGTAGTTGTGAGAATTTTAAAATTAATTATTGAGAAATGTGCCTGGAGAGTTTCTTCTTGATTGACCTTACTGAGTTTATGTCTTTGTCTTTCTTTTTTTTCTGTGTCATTTTTTATCATCTAGTTCATTGTTTTTGATGCCTTTGAATAATATGTAATTTTCTGTAAGCGTTTTGTATTCCTTTTTTCTGAGGTCTGTTTAATTATTTCTGGAATTGCTGTTTCTATAAGAAATATTGTCACATCATGTCATAATTATTATAATTTATATTGGCAGCATGGTATACCTCCCTAGACATTTTTTTTATTATATTAACATATGATGTACAGGTTTTGATTTTTAATTCTCATATGGTGGTGGTGTTAGTAAAAGTGTAATGAAACTTTCAATTCAGTGCAACAATGATTGTTTAGTGTTCTGTTTTGAAGGAGTTGTTTTGGTTGACTATCATGACCTTTACCTTCATTGCTTCATGATGGATTACTCGAATTGCCTGATGAGTCATGAAAGACAATGGGGAATTTCTTTCTGCCATTCATATTAGTTGAGAGAGTAAATTTGAATGTTTTAGATGACTCCCTTGTTTTTTTTTTTAATGTCATTTCAGGCAGAGTTTTACAGAGTCCAAAAGGCATTTGACAAAGCGGAACCACTGTATTTTGAAGCTTTGGACATATTAAAGGAATCATGTGGCCCTGAAGATATACGGTAGAGTACAATTACTGTGCAACTATCACAAATAATGTTTCATTTACTTTCTATTGATAATTTAACATAATCAATAGGCAGCCAGAATGTCCATGGAAATAAATTGAATGGAGAAAGAAAATTATTACAGAGGACCTGTGTGCAGTAAACTTATCAAAAGATGACTCATCAAGAACTAGTGTGGTTAATGTGTTATGACTTGGTGATTAACCACACTAGTATTTAATGGATTCTTATTTAAAGAATAGTGAAAGTTCTTAGTGTCATTAGATGAAGAAAATTAACGCTGAAAGTTGAACAGTCTCTCTCCATTCAAAAAACACTTCATCAAGCAGCTTGGAGTAGGTCTTTAAACTACTTGGTTACATCTGATTTCCCAAGTGACATTAAATAAGCTTTCTTAGTATTGGGCAGCTCCAGCTTCTCACCACAAGAGGAGAAAACCACCATCCATAGTTTATGGGTAAAATTAATAATGAAAAAAGTTTATTCAATCTCTCCTCGTTGCATGGTGCTCTAGTCTGTATGTTCTTTGCTCTAGGGGGAATCCACTTTTTCTTGTCAAATTCATTTTCTGCAACCTCACCGATAGAGGTTGAGGGTCTTGCTTAATTCACCAGATCTTGACCTTGAATATTCATATTCCTTATTTAATGATTAATCTTTGGATTTAGGATTTTTTTCCTTGTAAATGTTCTTCCACTTTTGCCTACTTAAAATTTCGTTCAGAAATCCTAGGTCAATAAACCAAAAGTTTTCATTTGGAATTCTTCTGCTCCTTCACTACGATGAGTTATATTGGTTCATATGAACTTTATTCTTCAATTGGTGCCTCACTAATTGCTCATCCTGGTGCTTGAAACTGTGATCATGCAGAGTGGCGGCTGCTGCTCACAACCTTGGGCATTTCTTCCTTGGACAACGAAAGTTGGAAAAAGCTCAAGAATTCTATCGGGTAATTTGTTACATGTCTTGAGATTTACCATCTTTATGACACTTGTAAACGTTTGTTGTTGTCCATTTATTGCTTGGTGGATTCTGGAATCATAAGTGGCAATTAAATGCCATTAGTCGTTTTATAGTTCATAGAAAAAAGTCATGTGCTACTCTTATCACCAATTGCTCCTCCCTTGGCCTAATGTCTTTGGCTTTTTTTCACATGAGCAATATGTGACTCGTTACTGTTAATAATTTGGACAGAAATGTGACAGAATTTGGTATTTAATAAGTGGAGTAACCTGATGGTGCTTATTGGCAAGAAAGCACAAGGGTTATGTGCATATTGATCGTAAGTGGAGGACTTAGGCAAAATTTACCCTTTTTGTTGACGAAGAAGTTGTAGGATAAGTGACCCTCTTTAATCAAGGCATGAAGGGTTTAAGATGACTGGTTTCTTGACACGGTTTCAAAGCTTCTATGACCGAATTGTTAGCAGTTTGATCCTTTTTGCTCCTATTCTTCAAAATTAAATTGAATTTTTGCTCAAGGTTTGGAGGGCTTGTGCTATGTACACATTTCAGTTCCAAAAGGCTTTCATGTATGGGGGCTTGTTGGATATCTATTCTTGAGCCTTCACCTAACAGTTTAAGTTTTTAGGATGATTGATTGGTTTCTTAACATGATATGAAAGCCTATATGACCACTTGGTCAAGAGTTTGATCATTGCCATGAACAATGTTTAAAAGTAATTGAATTTTAGCACAAAGTTTCTTTGGCATGTGCTTTGTCTACATTTTAAGCCCAAAGGATTTTGGTGTAAGGAGACGATGAAGAGATAAAACCTACTCTTGGGTCTCTCTACTTAAAAGCTTAGGCTTTTAAGATAGTTGGTTCCTTGATAATTTGGTGAAAAATTGGAACCCAAAAAAAAAAAAAAAGGTTGAGAGGAAGGAAATTAATTTTTACCTAATTCCTAGAGTTTCTTGGGAATCACGCCTAGTAGTTGATTGCACCAACTATTAAGAAGACAGCGATTTGCTGCAATAATTCTTAAATCTATAATATCAGTATTACAAAATTTTCAATAAACTTCCTTTAATTTCTCCCACCCCTAATCCTATAATTATTTATACTTTCTACTACTGCTTAAATCATCAGGAAAACTTGGACATGGAAACAAAATCCAGTAAGACCTAATTTTGTCAGTAAGTGATAATTATGTGCATCAATATAATTTTTCATATTGTACCATTTAAAATATTCCTCATTTGTGGATGTATATTGAGGCTTTGCACAATATATTTTTGCTTTACATCACTGCATTCATGGAACCAAATTTCTTTATCTTGGGATCTTTATCAGTATGTCTTGAACATTGATAGATATCCTTCCCTTTTTCTGCATGCAATCTTTCTGTGGCAATGACATGAGTTTGATAATTCTTGGTCAATCTAGTTATGTTGTTCTACTGACTGCCTTTTCTTTTTTAATAATTTTTTTGACAGCTCGCTTTGAAGGTATGGACCTGTAGTACTCTTCCTCAGACAATTATTACCTATGATCATGAAACAATGATCTTCTCCTCCTTACTTGTGTAAATTGTATCACTTACTCGTTTTTATATCATAACATCTCCATTTATGTACTATACTTTGTGATTAAGCCTTGATGATTTCTTAATATTATACTATGAATATTCAGATAAAAATGCGTGTTCTGGGATATGGCCATTCAGACTGTGCTGATACAATGTATCATCTAGGAGTGGTAATCATTTGTCATTTTACTTTGCTCATCTTAATTTTTTTTTTTTTGTTTTGGTTTTGATAAATCAATTTGATCGATTGTCTAGAGACAAGAAATCAAGTTGTTAAGAGGTCGATCTTGGAGTAAAAAAAAAAGAAAAAGTCTCATTACTAGGATCACAATAAAGTTGCATTGAAATAAAAGTTAATTCAGTATGACTCAAATTATAAAAACTATTCGGCTTTGAGATTTGTATTAAAAATGTAGCAGGTATTGTCTCTTTCATATGCATACACTTGCTCTCAATTGACTAAACCAAAATTAAAAACATGAATATCATGACATAATCAGAATTCAAATGCAACCATAGGGAAGCCAAATGTGAAACATTCCTTGAAACTAAATATACCATATTTCAATCTTCGCCATTGTATTGAAACGTTAAATGAGTTGAAGATGGAATCATGGAACATGATAGATTGTTTGTGAGAGTTGTCTGTCACTACTACATTCGCCATAATTTAGACTGCAACAACAATGTGGTCATTAAAATCTCAATGAATAGGTTGATGTGTAACAATTTTGTATCAGATTTAGAATTAGAGGATTTAAGTTGTGTAGAAAAAGTAGAAAACAATTTGGAGAAAAGGGTCACTCTAACTTGCCTTTAGTTAGATGCCACCCACTCTATATTAGAAAATCAGTAGTACATAGATAGGTAAGTTACTTGTGCAGGAAGACAACTCAGTTGCTTGTTCGACAAGCGACCAAGCCTAGCTCACAATATAAACCCTACTTCCTATCTTCTAACAAAGGAGAAGTGAGATGCAGCTTGGTCACGGATAATTTTATGAACCTCTCCATCATGCATCAAAAAGCTGAGTTTTTGTGCATTAAGCTTGGTATACATATAATTAATTCCTGTTAAGTTAAACTTTTAATATGTTTTATTCAGTTCTCTTTTTCCTTTTTTATTTTAATTTTTCAATTAGCTGATGTATTTTTGTTTTGTAATCTCCTTTCCTTTCCTTTTGCTCCTTTTTTTGTCTTTTTTTTTTTTGCTTTCTTAGGATTCCCTGTCGTCCTCTCTTTTTGAACATCTCTTTCTTTATTTTGGAAGAACTGATATTTTTCTTCAATTTAGTGTTTTCAAGCACTTGGTTTGAATTTAATTGAGTTGTTAGTGGCTTTTTCTTCTTCTCTAAAGCTTATTGGAAATTGATCTTGACTGGATTGTAAGCTGCGTTAATTTTGAGTTCAGGTGCTTTATCTTGAAGGAAAAGAGGGAGATGGTGAGGCCCTTATTCAGGACTCTATAAAGATGCTAGAGGTGCTTTTTAATTTGCACTTGAAATTTGCCCTATAGTGGCCATTTGTACTTTTTATTTGTCTTGTTCTTAAGCCTTTTTTTTTCACCTAAGCAGGAAGATGGTGAAGGCGAGTCCTTCATTTGCATTAAAAGACTACGATACCTTGCACAGGTTGTCTTCTCATTTCTACTATGAAACTTCGCTGAAAAATTTGGTTTTCAATAATAATAATAAGGATATAATGGACTTTAAATTTTATCTGGAATTTCATGAAGTCAAGACAAGCAAGTGTTTTTTCTGTTTTCTTTTTTGGCAGTTTGGTGGGTTGGGATAAATAAGCAAAGTACACATGATGTGTGCAGAAAGTTACACGATCTAGGGGGAAAATTGCAACTACGACCTAAAAGTCATACAATCCAAGAAACCTCATAAAGTGGATGATGTATTATATTTTTTAATGAAAGAAGAAGTGTTACTAATGAGAAAAGAACAGTACAACAAGGAATGAGGATAAGGTATCCTCCTTGTTAGGAGCCTCATGTGAGCTCTTAGTGTCTTTTGTCAGCTGCTTTGTAACTTCAACCATGCTGAGGGGTTTTCTTCCTAGTGGGCTGTGTTGTTATTGCAACCTAGTTATTTTGGGCTTTAGGAAAATGTTATTGTGTACGGACGGTTGAAAATATAAATCTGTCCTAGGGAGTTCAGTGTGGTTGACTGACTTCATTTTTTTACTACTCTCTCTATTATCTGCTTCTCTCTCTAGATTTGAACACTCCTAAACCGAAGAACTTAGAGAAAAAGCAAGCCTGAGAGTTGATCTCTCCTAGGCTCCCCTACACTGACCACAGGAAATCCCACACATGCTTCTCTATCATCCCCCCTACTGGATCCTAAACAAAGAGAGGGTAAAAGAGAAATACTAGATAAGGACACCTGAACTAAAGTAGCATGAACCCCAATAAACAATAGAGACCATTCCAAATATCAATCCTCTTATCATTGTTTTGAATCACAGGATTCCAAAAAATAGTGTGCCTTATTTATCTAAGGGAAAATCCTAAACAGAAGATTGACACAATATATAATGATGTCATGATTATGAAAACAATAAAGAAGGAAATAAAAATTTCAGATTAAAGAGCCTATTAGAAGATTCTGTGAACATGGTCCTTTTCTTTAATAATTTAACTGTTGGGGATAAAAAATTCATTCTTGAATTTACACTTAACAGCTTAAGCTTTTGGGATAGTTGATTCTTGATATGGTATCAAAGTTTTTATTAACCAAGTGGTCAAGAGTTTGATCCTTGCCACCCTGGTCTTGAAAAATTAATTTAAATTTCAGCACAAGCATTAGTTGGCCTGTGCATTGTCCACATTTTGAGCTCAAAGGGCTTTTTGTGTGAGATGATGTGTTATAGATATAAAAACCATTCTTGGATTTGTTTTTAAAAATTTAAACTTTTAGGATAGTTGGTTCTTTAAGAACAACAAATGGAAAATTTTTGGAATTTTTTGTGATGTCATTCTAACATATTTTAATTTTTTTTAAATGTAAGATTACTTTTTGACATGTCCTTTAGAATACTTATATCATTCAGCTCTGCATGTTGGCCTCACATCTGAAACCTCAGTTACTGCCTAGACTAAAATTACTTTCAAGTTTTTAAATTCTGGTTGGAAGCATGGTTGAACATGCATAAACAATGAGTGATGTTCATCCCGTCCATGCAATTTTTGGCTTGAATGAAGGTCTCAATGAGTAGAGCAGCAACTAACTTTCTATTGCTTGAGATCCTTGAAGAATTTAAATATTTCTCATCCTATAATTTCTTGTAAGGTTTTTGCCCCCTTTATGCATAAATGAATTCCTACATTTGTTGGTGATTTCTTTTCACCCTGTGTAAAAACTGTTTTTGTTTATTTTTTATATAATAAGAATGTTCCAGTTCTTCTAATTATTTATTTCTCCAGTTAGCACTTTCTATGTCATATTAAGTTGCTGCTATATATTTTTTAGATATATTTTAAGTCACATCATCTTGCTGAAGCTGAGATGGCGCAAAGAAAGATTCTGCATATAATGGAAATATTGCAGGTCCTATTTCTGAACTCCTTTCTTGTTTTTCTTCATGTGTAGAACTTTGAATTCTAATTGACTTTCTTTTTTGTGGCTATGTATGCATAATCTATGAATTTATTTATAGAAGTTGGTAACTGGCAGGAATTTCTGGTTTATGTTTCCCAATTTATTGAAGCAGATCAGTGGTTGCTTTTTTCTGCTACTTCCTGTTAGTGTTCATTGGTGTCGAAATTTAGGTTAGGGAGTGGAGATGGTTTAAAGTCTTAGACAAGTCAATATTACTCTATTTTTACTCTATATGCAATCATATGCAAATGAGTCTACCAGGCAGCCATTTTGTAGTCATCACATGCAAAACTCTGTTTAGCATTTCTCTGAGTTATATATAGGACTCTGTGCATGCTTTCACAGCCACGCCAGTGTCTTTTGTTTATGATTTAATGTAAATAATAGTCAAATCTTTATCTTCATACATGAATTTGAATAAGGATTAAAGAATTATTTAGAGTGGTTACAATCTTTTGAAAGTTGGAGGGATGAGTCATGACAAGTTTATTATACGGGTGAGTAACGGGTGGTTTTATTTGTTTTTGTTTATAATTTATTTAATTATGGTGACACTATGACAGTCTTCAAAGAGGGAATTAGTTATTCAATAGTATAGATATGTATTGATTAAGAACCACACGTGTCAACTAATCAATTAAAATTGTACTAAAAAAAGGATTAAAATGCTAATATTTGTGCTAGCGCGGTGTGAATCATTCTCAGTGGCTAACCACCTATTAAGGTACTCTATCTTCAACCCTATAAGTAGCATGTGATGTTCAAAGTGAAATTAGATGGATAATTTGTGATTCACCCACAATGTGTTGGCCACCAAGTGAAGATAGATATATGGTGAGCGAAATAATGATTATGAAATAGAGTAAACGCACATTAGTTCCTACTCATTGCAAAGTTATGAATTCCATTATTAGATTATTAGTAATTTAATTAGTTAAATATTATGCATTTTATTAGCTGATAATTAGCATGCAATTAGCTCTTTAATTATTATAGTTATTATAAATAGTAGCTGTGAGGGGCATGTCTCAAAACAAACTCCCAACCAAATCTCACATGGTATTAGACCCTAAGGAGGGAAAACTGTAGCCACTGTTGAGCAGATCTTAGCCAACATTGAGAAAATCCTAGACACCACTGATGAGGAGTCACAACTCATCAGCAGTGCCAAACCCTAGTTTCCCATTGTGTTCTTGACCTATGTTGTCTTCTCTTTCTTCTCCTTATGATTGTACTTCTTTCTGGCTGTGTTCTCCTTCCTACTGTTCTAACTCCCCTGGTTGTGTTTGATGTAGAATGGGAATAGAAATAAGCACACAAGTCTATATTTTTTGAATAATTAAATTTAATATCAAAGTCTGATTATTAGGAATGAAAACAATGTCTTAAATTGATACTAAATTCTAATCATACTAGAATTGAAATATAACTGAATAGAAATTTTAAACTAAATAAAATCTTATCACTTGTGGGGATAAGATAACCTAAAGCCAAATAGATAATAAACTCCTAAATAATAAATCTTTAATAATTCTAAATTCTTACTAAATTCCCAAATTATAAATCCAAAGTCCCAAATTATAAAATAAATAATCATTACATGAAAGATAATTAAATTTATCCTATTTTGCATTATTCTCTTAGTTGGAGAAAACTCGTCCTCGAATTTTAAAGTGACGAAGCAGTAGGAAGAAATACATGAAAGCTTGTGGTAATGAAGTAGGTGGTGACAAGAATTGGAGGATGATCACATTTGGATCGTCAACCTTTTCAAGAATCACAAACACAACGAGGAAATCAACATAAACTTGTGAAGGCTTAACATCAACATTATTGATCTTTTCAGTAAGATCCTTAACAATTTTAGTTGGAATGTCATCAACAACATCAGTACAAAGAAGAGACGTAGCCGACCAGTTACGGTAGTTTGGACATGTATAAAGAAGACTACAAGAGGTATAAGTGAGAAAGGTTGATCAAATGATTTTTAGTCCTATGAAGAGATGTAGAAGAAGACCAAAAAGGACACTTGGAGAGGTGATTAAAAGAGACCTTTGGTTAAATGATATTTTCGAAAATTTGGTCTCAGATAGAAATTTATGGTAACGTTTAATCTATATAGCTGACTTCACCTAGTGGAAAAAGGCTCTGTTTATTATTGTTATTATTGTTGTCATCATCAACAACATCAATATTGTTGATCTCAGTTAGAATCTCCACATCTTCAGTCTGATCTTCTTCATCAAGATCAATTATATATTTTTTAGCCCATAAGCCACCATCTTCTAAGTTAGATGGAAGGTCACAAGGTTCATAAATTTCATCTTTTTAACTCATTTTCAACATCTGTAGGAAACTCTTTGTTTTCTTCAACTTCTTCACTAAGATATAATTGCAATTTCAGAATCATATCTTTAATCTCATCCAATTGAGTTTCCAACCTATCAAGATGTTCTTCATGGCTCTTAATAGGAGGTTTGGTAGACTTAGAAAACGTTGATAACTTTGGTTCAAAATCAGAAAATAAATCATAGTAGCCATAACTGGAGGAATGAGAATCATGAGATGAATAAGCATAATCATGATAATAAGACAACTTCACATGATAATTGTGAGTCCTTGATCCTCTTTGATCATAGTAGTGATTATGATATCCATAGTATAAGGATGGTAAGCCATAAAGGTCAATATAAGTCAAAGTTCCAAAACTTCATCAAGAACAGCAAAAGCAAGACTTGATATCAATTTTTGAAACCCAAAAACTCTATTTGGAGTGATGGCTGCGAATTTCAAGCTAGTAGTGAAAGTGAGAAAAGAATGAATGTGGCAAGGCAAATTATGTGAAGGGAAGAGTGTACAAGGAAAAATCAACCAGCAACTAAATTGAGATGGAGCTAGGCTCTGATACAAAATTGATGTAAAACAGGAATAGAAAATAAGACACACAAGTCTATTTTTTCTGAATAATCAAATTCAATATTGAAGTCTGATTATAAGGGATGGAAACAATGGCTTAAATAAATACTAAATCCTAATCTTACTAGAATTGAAATACCATTGAGTAGAAATCCTAAACTATATAAAATCTTATCTTTTGATGGGGATAGGATAACCTAAAACTAAATAGATAATAAACTCCTAAATGATAAATCTTCAATAATTCTAAATTCCTAATAAATTTCCAAATTATAAATCCAAAGTCCCAAATTTTAAAATAAAAGATAATTACATAAAAGATAATTAAATTTATCCAACCAAGCTTTGATACAAAAGATGATGTAGAATGGACATAAAATATGACAAGCAAAATCTGCATGCTTTGAAATAATTTAATATCATAATAAGTCTGATTATTGGAGATGGAAACTATGCCTTAAATAGACACTAAATCCTAATCCAACTAAAATTGAAATATAACTAAATAAAAATCCTAAACTAAATAAAATCTTATCCCTTATGGGAATAAAGTCAAAAAGATAATAAACTCCTAAATAATAAATCTCCAATAATTCTAAATTCCTAATAAATTCTCAAATTATAAATCCAAAATCCCAAATTATAAAATAAATAATAATTACATGAAGGATAATTAAATTTATCCTATTTTGCGTTAGTGTTCCTCCTTCCAACTGCGCAACTTAACCTTCATTTAGTCTAGATCTACCACTGCTCCACCTCTATCAAGTATGATATTGCCAAATCTGCCCAAACTCAGATTTGGCACTTTGGCCTTGATCTAGTATTCCTGCCCTCAAATTTGGTACTTTCAATAGTGTTTCACTGGGACGTCTTACCACTAGAGCATTTTCTCTCGTCCTGCTGTGTCTCTCTCTTTGGCGATGTTAGACCCTCTAATCCCACTTTCTTTCTCCCCATTGGGGTTTAAACCTTAGTTTATCACTGCTCCCTTGCCAATTTGAGCTAGTTCCACTATCCAGTGTCATTTCCCAAAATCCAGCGTCCAGCAGCCTGTTTCAACCCTTGGTACCTCAACATCTAACTCTTTCACCTTCTCTAACCCTTACTATTACTACTATCAAATTGATAAGGTTTGCCAACTACCTCTCATGGGCAGCCTTTGTAGTTTAGGGGATAGGGGAGTAAGTTGCTGAAGTCTGTTTTGGTAACCGGGAGAGTTGCTGGAGTTTGTTTTGGCTTTATATTGTTAATAAGGGAGTTGTAGATTGATGACTAGGTGCTAGCATAATGTGTTGTTGGGTATGAGACCCAGGGAGTGGCATTGTGCTCATCAATGTATCACCAAGGTGCAACTAGGAGAAGGTTGAAGAGGCCTCTAAGGAAAAAGGTCAAAGACTTTTGGAAGTTGTTTACCAAGAACATTGTTGTGAGTAACATTGAGTCCCCCCCCCCCCCTCCCCTTTCCTTCCCTTTGAGGCAGGGGTTGTCAATGTGGTGGAGCTGCCATGGAGAGGAAATGACTACCTGTTAAGTGGAGCTGCCCCTAGGAAGAAAGGGCTGTCAACGAGGTGGAGCTGCCTCTAATCTTTTGTGCTAGAAGCCTAAGTTCTTATGCGTTGAGTTTCTTCACTTAGTCTGGGTTTTCAAATTTGTAACAAGTTGAAAGCTTGGGAAGCTTTCAACTTGAGGGGGAGTGTAGATTATTTGTAATTTAACAAGTGCGCAATGTGTATCATGTTCAGTTGACTGTTAGGCTTTTAATTAAGTGGACTTCTAATTAGCTAATAATTATCATGCAATTAGCTCTGTATTATTATAGTTATTATAAATAGTAGTTGTGGGAGGCTAGTCTTAACATTCTCCCTCCCAAATCTCACATATTCAAACGTTTAGAAACTGGTGGTGTCTGTTGAGACAGTTCGTAGGGGAACTGGTAACCTGAAATAAAGTCAGAGTACCATAAAATTCTCCATTCATACAGACATACATACAGGCAAACCAGCAGTCGGGCTGCTATATGGTGTCTCTTGGCAGGCAATCTCTCATCTTCTTTTCTGTTTGTTACTTACTGCTTGTTTTTTCTACGTTGTCACCACCTTACTCGATGAGATAAAAAAGTTACAAGAACAGTCATTGTCATAGATCCATTGTCACCATGATAAACTTAGTGTAATCTGTGTAAGACAGGGATGGAATTCCTTGGACACTGTAATTGCAGCCGAAGGATTAGCCCTGACCCTTCAAGCATCTGGTAATTTAAAAGATTCACAAGAGCTTCTTGAAAGGTGAGTTACTACATTATTACAATCTGGGAAAGCAACTTTGCTTAATCCTATCTGAATAAAATCCTTAATATTTTCCATGCAGATGTCTTAATGCCCGGAAAGCCTTACTTCCCGATGATCATATTCAGGTTTAAAGTTTCTTTTTTTCCCATAAACTCATTTAGATTCTGGTCAATGTGATTATGAAGAACAAATCAGCCTGAAACCGTCAGCTATTGAGCAGTGGCTTAAGGTTTTTCTTTTTTCCTTTTTTAATAGAAGAAGGAATATAGTTAGGGAAGAGAAAGAAATAAGTAAAGGAGCAGATCATCATAGGAGACACCAAAAACAAAAGCCAGAACAAAAAAATAGCACATCAAATAAGCAAAGCTCGCCAATCTCTCTGCATGTCTGACAAAGGAATCCTCTTATTGTAGCCATGAACTGAGCACCATAAAGATGCCTAAAAGACTGCACCCCACAAAAAAGGCAGTGAGAAAAATTAATCTTTGAAAATCCTTGCATTGTTTGTCCATAAACACCAAATAACATCATACATAGCAAAGAGCCTTTCCCTCTTTACTCTTCCAATAACCTTTGAAGTGACAAAGGAGAGTGTTGGAAACTCTGTAGAAATCCAGCATTCATAAAATTGCCATCAGTCTGCACAAATAAGTGGCTGTAGGACAGTGGAGATGCAACTGTCCCCTAGTCCCAAAATTAGAAATTACTTAAACATTTGAGGTCTATGAACTTGTGACAAATCATAAGTGCTAATCCGATGAAATACTGCTGTTTAAATGAGAGATTCCAGCTTAGTAATGTGGATAAGGATTTGTAAATATATTTTACATGAGTACAATTCAGTTGAGTCTAGGGTCCCAGCACACCAAGAATACAATTCCACATCCTATTTCTGCTGGTTACGATCGATTGATAGATTCAAGCACACCAAGAAGAGATTCCAGTTCCAAGAAACGGAAGGAGTTTCGAGGAGCTCAAAATAGGATGATGATGTAGAGACAATTAACAATAAAAGTAGGGATTGTATATAAAGAAAGTGGTCCCCAACCCACAAGTCCTCCCATTATCTGACAGTTGAATCATTCCTGAACTTGAATTAAACTAAAGGAGACAGTTTGTTTCCCACCTTGTTCTTTACTTCTTTGACATGGCCCCCTTGCTCAAGCCCGTTTTGGTTCATAAAATTGACTATCACAACTTGGTTGTGATGACTACAACTGTTTCCCCATAACGACAGTTTTGGAATTCAAATAGCACTCTGAACCATAAACTAATTAAAAGAATTTCAAATACTTAACGAATTTTTTGTAGTTTCTTATTTATCTAGAGTTTAAATTACCTGTAATTTTAATTGCAAACTGCTGCTTGTGTTGTGACTGGATCTGTTATTGTAATGAATGTGCTGGCTATGCATATTATTTTGTTGCTTTTTGTTTCTTGACAACATTTACCAAAATGCTTTCTGTTAAAATTATAGGATTTTGTTTCCCATTTATATTTAATTTTCTATTGATGTCTTATTTCTTATAATTAGGTTTGGGGTTGTAGGCAAGCCCGTGTCCCATAGTTTCCTATTTGAATAAGACCTAGTGTTATGAGGCTTATACATATTTTTAATATCTCAATACAAAATTATAAGGATTTTTCTCTCTTTCTTCTCAATTTCTTATATGATATTAGAGCTTAGTGAGATAAAAACCTAGCTATCACTAAAGAAATCCTCACCATCACTGGTGAGGAGTCTCATCTCCTCACCAGCAGTGCCCACTCTTATTTGTGGCCTTCTCTTTCTTTTTTGCTGTATTCCTCTCCTCCACGGCATTTTCTCTTTTTCACTGCCATTGCCAAGTCAGATTTCCCTATTTCTTTGCTTTTTCCCGAAAAAACAACCCCACCATTGTTTCCGGCATCTTTAGATCGGCCCACCACTGCTGGAGTACGGTCACCGGCAGTGACACATGCCACCACATGCTGGCGATCGGAAATTATAGTTTGCGTGCCTTTTTGCCATGATCTCCTTCTTTGGTAGTTTGTTCATCTCACCGTTAGCATTGTTAGATTCTTCTCACTTTGGCTGACCTAACCCTAGATTCTCACTGCTGTTTGTCACCGCATGTGCCGCCACATGTTGCTAGAGCTCTGACAATTCTCTACCCATGTGCTGCCATGATATCATAACACTTTGAGCTCTTCCTGCGCCTATTTTCACCTTATTTCAGCCCATTTATCATTCTTTATTGGGTTTTGAGAGTCTCCCGTTTATCCAACTAGTGTCAAACCGTAGTCTACATGTCTCTGACATAGTTTGAGCCTGTCCTCATTGTTCTATCTCAAATCTGTTATTCCAGCCTCCAATTTGATACTCTTGGCTTTTGATTTCATACCCGGCCTCCTATCTTATATTTCCAGTGTCTCAATTTATCCTGGCCTAAGATATGGTGTATATATCCGAACTCAAATTTGGTATCCCTAGTTGTTGTTTTGAGACATCAAGACTTTGCAAGCTATCCTTTGAAGATCGTTGATGTACATGTCATTTATTATCTCTATTGTTCTTGTACTGCCGTAGTTGGTCGTGGCTACCTATATCTTTTTAAGTATCTTTTACTCTTATATTCTCTGTATTAAGCTCGAGCATTTATCATATATGCTCTAGCTTAAGGGGCATATTGAAAATATAGAATTAGTTTCCTATTTATGTTTAATTGTCTATTGATGTCTTGTTTTTCATAATTAGGTTTAGGGTTGTAGACAAGCCCATGGGCCATAGTTTCTTATATAAATAGGCCCTAGTGGTATGAGTCTTTTACACACTTTCAATATCTTACTACAATACTAAAATGGTTTTTCTCTTTCTTTCCTCTCAATTTCTCACACTTTCTTTATCCCATGGTTAGATTGGTGCAAACCTGCTTCATCTAGCAAGGGTGGCAGTGCTTAACTACAACCAACTGCAGAAATGGAATGTTTCTAGGGCAAAAGCTGAGCTTGATAAGGCAAAGGATCAGTTGCATGATTCCATAAGGTTTACATCAGTTTGATGCTCCTAGCTGCTCCACAACTACCTTAAAGTATTAAAACTAAGTTGAATTTATTATATATATTTTTTCTTTCTAGAGTTTTCATCATGCTTTTTCATGTTATTGATCTTTCCCAAATGTATGTGTCCATGCTTGTGGACAGGTGGTATTTGGTGTCATTCGAACGATGTCCAATCTTGTCATATGCCATATTAAGATTTGGCTAATTTACATCAGAAGGACTAAAACAATCTCACCTAACTGGAATTCTTACTTCTTATATAAGAATTTTTTTTTTTTTTTTTTTGGTGGTGGGCGTGTTTCCATTTTAATGTTATATGTTAAGAAATGCTTAACAGCATTTGGTTGGTTGGCCATGGCAGAGATAACAGTGAGGATAAACTTTTAGCTGTACATAAAGTGCGGAGGTATTCATTATACTACTATATAATCCAGTAAAAATTTTCTTTGATCTGCATTTGCTCACCCCCTTTGGCTTGAAAAACTTTATCATTGTTCTGTAATCAAAAGATTCATATTAAACAAGCTTGCACACTAACTGCTGATGGTAACATTTTCCACTTTGGATGTTTTTATGATGTAATGACAGTATTAAAGAAGTTATTTGGTAGATAACAAATTTTTTTTTTGCTCTTATTTATATATACATAATTTTTTTTTTTTTAAAGAGAGTCATATTTTCAAGGCTATATGTGTTTGTTTTGTTGGCTGTGAAATTTTTGGTCATTTATTTCTGTAATGTTCTACTGCTTGGAGCATAAGCATATGGTACATGCTTTCAAGCATTTTCTTACGGGAAGTGGTTTTGTCCTCCAACATTGGAGCTTGTGTTGATTCGTTTGTTCTGCCCTTATTTCACTTGAAAACTTTCTTTTATATTCTTCTAGCATGTGAATATTGCCATACTTGTCATTTCACAAACGATTAGGGTACCTTTCTTTTGTGTCAATTTGTAAGCAATTGTGATAGACTGTACTTCATTCCATCGCAGGATTGCACGTCAAGTCTTAAATAAATTGATGAAGAAAAATGCACCTGCACGTTCTAGAAAGGAACACCAAGCAGCACTGGTCATATTGGTCAGTTTTGTACTTTTATGATTTGCCTTCTCTCATGCATTGGTAATTAGAAGTTTAATATCTGGCACAAGGGGTTGTGTCCTTTAAACTTTGTGCGCTTTGTTTTTCTTGGTCATAGAAATATGCTTTATATGTTTGTTACAACATTATATGTTGTCAACTTCAATAACAAACATTTGTATATTTAATTTTATTTTTCTCTGTTATTACCTATTAACATTGATGAGACCTTTGTAAAAACTGAATGAAGAGTTTTTTTTTTTTTTTTTAAATTTAATTTATAATGAAATAAGTGATGATCCTAGCTCAAAACATTTTTGTTAGAAATCTATCTTAGGAATAATTGGAGACGTCCAATTGTATAATAACCTAGATACTAAATTACTTCCAACTGGTATTGGGTTCTTGAGCAAATCTGTTCTATGAGAACTAAGTTGAGCTACAAACATAAAGAACTTGCATGTGGATTTGAAAACCAAATGGAATTGGGGGTGGAGTTAGGATAAATATATTCAGGGGGCCAAAATCTAAATATGTATGGGTGTGTAGCATTTTCAAGGGGGCCAAGCATATATGATATATCTTTTTAGGCTCAAAAGGTAAAGAAAATTTTGCAATCCCAAAAAATTTTGGGAAAGCCACAGATTAATGAGGCCCTCGCCCTGAATTGAAAACTGTTTGAGGAAGCTTGAAAAGCAGAAAGATGACAGACCGTGCCTAATTTTTAATGTAGCCAACTCACACTTTTAAGCCTTTCTTCGAGTGTGTTAGGTAGGGTAGTGATCAATAGATCATACATATAGGATAACAGAATTGAATATTATATGAATCTAATATATCAACGAAAGTGCCAATAACACAATCCTTTGTGTAGGTCGTTCTAACTCTCAACCATTGTGCAGATTTGTAGACCCCACAAAACGGATACATGCATTTTGTGTGCTTTTAGCTTTGAAACAGCTGCCCGTTTATTTTGTACTTTGTTTGGCTGTCACCCCTAAGCAAGGAGAGAATGAATAAACATAACAAAGACAAGCAAAGCTGCTGATACATTAATACTCTCCAACCCTTTTGTATATTAATTAACGATTCCCTTAAAATAGCCATGGGCTGAAAACCAATACCAAACAGCTGCCATGATAATAATCCTGTCTCATCTGATTTAAGGGCTGCTACGGGATTTTTGTGCTCTTTTCTTATTCTTCTGCTAATAATATATCTTCATTTTTATTAACAATAGAATTGTGATTTATGCAGTTGCAATCACTCAGTACTTTGGCGTCATTAGAGTTAGCTAAACAAGAACTGCAGGGGATACAGGTTAAATTATAAGGCTTTGTGATGGTTGAATAATTTTGCTTCATTTTCTTTCTAAAGAAATAATGTTTCTTAATGAATGATAGAATGCCTAGTTATGTAAATACTAAGCACATGATCCAACTTTCTGCTAAGACTACAGCATGGAAAACCATTAAATGCCAGAGTCAGAAATCATAATTGATGAGGTATCAAAAGAATTGTTTGCTAAATTTTCTTTCATCTTTTTGTTTTGTGTCTAAGCATAGTCTGGTTTCTGTTTGAATGGTATATGAGACATAACTGTATGCATAAAATATGGCATAAGATTTTGCATAATCTTTAGATTCTTTACTAGCTCTTCAATTTTCAAACAGCTTACTATTGATTCCCTTGAAGTAGCAGAGAAATAAAAATTTCATCCATGTTAAAAATTGCATGCTATTATCAGAGCTTTCCAACTATCAGTCTCCTCTTAGAAAACCTATGATTATCATGGGTAATTTCTTTTTTTTTTGTTCTTTTTGTTTGGATTATTACCACATCACAACTTTCTAGGTGCTCCTCATAATCCATTTCCTGTAGCACTTCATGGCTTATGAAATGTGAATGTAGTTATCCTTTACAAGATCCCTACATCTGCTGCAAATGCTGGAAGTGAATATGATGGAGAGGCAAGCTGGAGTTTTTTGAAATAGACGTCAATGACCAGGACTTACCCCTTTTCTGCCTTCAGAAATTTTTTGTCCTATAATAATGTTGCTTCTGTTAAACGTTACCCTGCGATAATGTAATGTACTTCCCATGCCAATAAATAGTAAAATGTGTCCCAAGCTGAAATATCACAAGTACCACTTCGTCCTGAACTTCGCAAGGAAAATATAACCAAAATCCTTTTTAGCTGGCATTAACTTGGAACAAGATGCATTATAAGCACCATTTACTAGATCAATGTAGTTGAATGTAAACCTAGAGCAATAGCATGATGAACCAAGAAGTCTCCAGTAGTTGAGATAGAGGTAGAGGTAGAGGTAGAGATAGACACCTGCTCAAGGTGAACTCCTATAGTTGTGATAGACTAATTTTAGATGGACTAGACTGCTTAGATCTGGATCGATTACCAGAATGCTAAACTACTTTACAACAACAACAAACCAAGCCTTTTCCCACTAGGTGGGGTCGGCTACATGGATCAAACGACGCCATAAACTTCTATCCAAAACCAAATTTTCGGATATACCATTTAACCAAAGATCTCTTTTAATCACCTCTCCAAGTGTCCTTTTTGGTCTTCCTCTACATCTCCTCACAGGACTAAACACCATTTGGTCAACCTTTCTCACTGGTGCCTCTCGCGGTCTTCTTTGTACATGCCCAAACCACCGTAACCGGGTTTCTGTCATTTTCTCCTCAATAGGTGCCACCCCAACTCTTTCCCGAATATAATCATTTCGAATTTTGTCTTTTCTTGTATGTCCACTCATCCATCTCAACATTCTCATTTCTGCCACCCCCATTTTTTGCTCTTGTTGACCTTTCAAAGCCCAACACTCATTTCCATAAAGCATAGCTGGTCTAATAGCAGTTCGATAAAACTTCCCTTTAAGCTTGGTAGATATTTTGCGATCACAAATAACCCCCGATGCGTTTCTCCATTTCATCCATCCAGCTTGGATCCTGTGGGAGACATCCCCATCAATCTCTCCATTACTTTGTAAAATGGACCCAAGGTACCGAAACTTGGACACCTGCGGTATTCTCTGCTCCCCAATTTTTATCTCCAAATCTCTGTTTTCTCGCCTCTTGCTGAATTTACACTCCATATACTCTGTTTTATTCCGACTTAAACGAAAACCCTTTGATTCCAAGGCTTCTCTCCATAATTCCACTTTACAATTCAACCCCTCTTTTGTTTCCCCTACTAAGACAATGTCATCAGCAAACAACATACATTTCGGGACTGCATCTTGGATGTGTCCAGTAAGTACATCCATCACTAAAGTGAAAAGGTATGGACTTAAGGACGACCCTTGATGCAGACCGATCCTTATGGGAAAATCTTCTGTTACCCCTCCCTGAGTCCGCACATTTGTTGTAACTCCATCATACATATCCTTTATGGCACGAATATAAGCAATACGAACACCCTTCTTTTCCAACGCTTTCCATAGGACTTCTCTTGGCACTCTGTCATAAGCTTTTTCCAAATCAATGAAGACCATATGCAAATCTTTTCCTCTACTTCGGTACCGTTCCATCAAACTTCGTAGAAGATAAATAGCCTCTGTGGTGGATCTTCCTGGCATAAAACCAAATTGGTTCTCTGATATATGAGTCTCTTTTCTTAATCTCTGTTCAATCACTCTTTCCCAAAGTTTCATAGTATGGCTCATGAGTTTAATCCCCCGGTAGTTCCCACAATTTTGAATATCTCCTTTATTCTTGTAAATAGGTATCAATGTACTCTTCCTCCATTCATCTGGCATCCTCTTGGACCTTAGTATCTCATTCAATAACTTGGTAAGCCAAGAAATACCTTTCTCTCCCAAACACCTCCAAACCTCAATAGGTATGTTATCAGGACCCAAAGCCTTACCATTACCCATTTTCTTAAGTGCCTCCTTCACCTCCACTTCTCGAATTCTACGATAAAAAGCAAAATTTTGATCCTCCTCTCGAGTACTTAAGCTTTCCATGTCTATATTTGTTGGCTGCCCCTCATTGAAAAGCTTGTGAAAATAACTTCTCCACCTCTCTCTGATATCTCCCTCTGTTACCAAGACTTTTTCTTCTTCATCCTTAACGCATTTCACTTGATCCAAGTCTCTTGTTTTCCTTTCCCTTCCCTTAGCAAGCTTGTATATTTGCCGTTCTCCATTCTTTGTTCCCAAAGCTTGGTAAAATCCATCCAACGCTTTAGATCTTGCCTCACTAACTGCTTTCTTTGTCTCATTTCTAGCTGACCGATACTTCTTCCAATTTTCTTCCTTGTTATCAAGATGTAAAGCTTTGAAACACTCCCTCTTATATTTAATCTTCGCTTGAATATTCTCATCCCACCACCAAGATTCTTTATCTTTAGGGCCAAATCCTTTTGATTCCCCTAAGACTTCTTTAGCTACCTTTCGGATCCCATTTGCCATCTCTTCCCACATAAGGTTAGCACAATCTTGTGTCTCCCAAACTCTCTCTTCTATTACTTTGAACCAGATAAATTACTTCGATGTGCTGTACACAGGTAAGCCTGCTCTTGCTAGCTGTATAAGAATACAGCTTATGTGTGACCTGTCTCTGTAACACTAATACTTCTTAACAATCGCAAACACAGCTTGTTGCTCACCGGCAGCAGGGCTGTGTTGCCTAGTTCCTAGAAGTTGTTGGTGAAGACGCTGGCTGTGTTGCCTAGCTCCTAAAAGCTTCTGCTTTTGGTGAAGTTGTAGTTGTGTACTACAAAGTTCTTTCTTGCTACAAGTTGCTATGTTCCTAGAAGTCTCAGTTGCGAGTATTGCAAGAAAGTTGTTCATTGTATTGTTGGTTTTGCTACCGCAAGTTGCGGTTGTTTAATTCAAGTTGTTCTTAGCTGCAAAGTTATTTTCTGCTGCAAAGTTGATGGTTAAGCTCATTGTGGTTCATTGAGCTGTTGTCAAGCAAGAAGTTGTTGTTGGAATCCATTACAAGTTGTGGCTTGTGGAGGATATCAAGCTGCGTGCTGTCATTTATTCTGGTTTGTGGCGCCTATCAAGCTGCATGTTGTCATGGTTTATAGTTTTGTTACTTTTGGGTGTGTGAAATTGAGATGACTTGAGTTCTATTTTCCTTTGTTGTTTGTTTTGTTGAGCTATAGTCTTTAATTTGTAACAAGCTGAAAGGTTAGTGAGCTTTCAACTTGAGGGAGTGTGTTGGGAAATAAAAATAATTAGTTAAAGTCTTGGGATCAACTAGTAGTTTCCTGAAAGTTATGTGTGTTCCCCTTCTGAAATAACAAATTATGTTCTTTGTGTTTTCTATTTGTATTTCGAGATCTCTCTTCCGTGTTTTTTAACTCTCACAAACCTTAACACCTTTGATGTGGGAACTCTGAGTTTAAAGTCCCTTATCCACTCAATTAGTTGGTGATATCTTAATTAAGAACCACTGAGTGCCAAACAAAGGTGTTTTTCTGTTCCCATTTGACTCGTGAACATGCATGTCGATGGTAATGTTTGTATCTTTTTGCAGTTCTAGTCTACCGAAAAATTTGCCTTAACTGATGCAATCTGATTTTGCTGGCTCTTTGCATCAGAACAATCCAAACTAAATGCATAATCACTTTATGAAACTCTGGAACATATTATCACATATTGTAATTCATGGAAGGATATGTTTCAAAGTTTTTATTTAATTCTTGTAACTCTTGCCAGTATGTGCTACGTACTGAATACATTATCCATTCTGACGGTTTATATAGTCTGTGTGTGTCCATGTTATTCTTGTTTGTTAAAATATTGCTGTTCATTTTGTATAACAGGAAGCGAATATTAACCATGAGGCTAAGCGGGCACTACTTCAATGCGTTTCTGCTTACAGGAAGGTAAAATTAAGCTATATCACATGCTTTATTTTCTTTGGAGCTTTGGGTATGATTATCTGGTTGAATACTTCTTGTGAATGCTCCCCATACTTATTGTGCATAGGTGGACATATTATAGTTATTCTCATTTTTTGCTTCAGAGTGCTACAGTGGGTAATGATTGGATTCACTTTCTAGTTACTTAGTAGTCTCGTGCTCCCTGTCTTCTTGGTTCTGCATTGTGTAAATCAATAATGACTAATGAGCAAAAGAATATGTTGGGACAACCACTTTAGGCTGCAGCTTTGAAGGCAACAGTTGATACCAAGATTTAAACATTTATCATAACCCTCTCATTGATAGAACATTTGTTATAAGTGGAAACCATTTGTTATGCATTACTATTTCTTTGTCCTGTGCAGAACAAAATTCAGTTGTGCTTGACTAGCATCAAAACTTAGCCAGAAGGTTATGACCAATGGATGTGTTGGAAAGAAGGGGATAAGTCCTGTTAAGGAAAATAAGGTTTACATATACTTAATGGTGAAGATGTTCTGTTGATTATAAAGTGGAAGAATGCATAGCTAGCAACTTAATATTTCTTTTTCTATACTCAACACAATGAGGTTTTTGGATGCTAAGAAAGATGATGTTTGACCAATAGCTTGATATCCCATTATATCATGCTGCAGACTAAGAAACTTAGTTGAAGTAATGGATATATACGCGTGCATGGCGGATTCAAAAAGTTTAGATAGTCATTGCATTACTGTTATTGGAGCTTGCCTGACCTTGGTGTGTGTATATCTACAAATTTGTTTCTCCATGAAGTGGAAATGTTTTCAAAAGTCCAAATATTCATGTTTGCAATTTCAGACTGTACACTTCGTTCGGTTCAGATGCTTTCCTATCCACTGATTTTATAAGGATTTGCTTACGCACACTAGCATAGGCCATCCGGATTCTTTTTGCACAAACTACCTGTTATATCTGAAATTTGAAAGTAAATGCAAACGGCTTAAGCATATGTGTTTCTCATGGGATTTGAAACACTAACTAAAACATCTATCTTCCCTTACAGTTTGAATCAGAGAAATCGATTGCTGATGTCCCTGAAATAAAGAGCGAGTATTATTCATGTTTAAAACGTGCTGAAAACTTGCTTGGTCATAAACTTGATGAAAAGCCGAGTAAAGAAAATGATTGCCAGAAGCTGAATCAAGCATCTTGAAGTGACATTCTTGCCCAAAAGAAATGAAGGAGCCAAGCTTGATAAAAAGCTCTATTGCCCAGCTCTTGTTTTGGCGAAAAATGTTTTTGGATCCAGGTGATCTTTTCAACACAATGTGTGCCATGCCAAAATGAATAACAATAACTTCATGGTGGCTTTTCTTTTGTAGTCCTAATATTTAAATCATTCCTTGGGATTTCTTCCTTGTATTTGTTGATAACAATCTTTAAACCTCAAGTTAGCAAATTAAATTTGTGTTTTATATTTTGTTCTTGGTTGGATAGTGTTCAAGTGTACTTTACTAGTTGTTTTGCATGGATGCTATGGAATTTTTCAGGCAGAGTAATGATAGTAATATATTTTATGCCTATCCTTTGCACAAGCTTTTCTTGATAAACAATTGAATAAGAACTGGCCTTACATCTTGGAGCTTGAGCTATTAAGATAAATCACATTTTACACACAATTTGTGACTCAATCATTATTCGTACATGTAAATCTAAAGAAATAAGAATGTTACAGATTCTGCTAACACTAAGATGGTTAGACCCTTGATCTCGTTCAAGCAATAACTTCCATTTAGAAATAACTATGCTAAAACTAGCACATTGTGAAGTTTTTGTTTGTCAAAGTTAGAATTCTTATTCCAATGGCTGCCATAAATTTGTAAGAAAATGTTCAGTTTGGGATGAAAGAAAGTCCAGATGAGGGTGGAAAAAGAGGTCACAAAAATAGAGAAAGCGAATCATACGTTGTTTGCAAATTGCTCGGCGTAAGTATATAACCTAACAAGGAGGGTTACAATCCTGATATTTCCGTGAATACAATTTTATTAAATGTTTATTTAAAAAATTTTAATTCTTATAAATTGGAGGACTCAACTCTAACAGCAATCAAGCATTAAGTAATAGTTTAGTATTTTCACATTAAGTGAAAGTATTTTTACTCTACTATAAGAACAGTTAATGTTGCAGTTTGTGAACTATTGATTATTAATTAACAAAAGGAAAATTATAACGATTAGTGCTGATTATGATATCTTAAGAACCACCCAAAGGAAGATGACGGGGTTAGAACATGATAATGTAGAGAACAAGCGCTAAAGTTAGATGGTGCATTTGAAATCAACGAATTTTGCAGTAAATTGTGATCCTTAATAGCCCCTCTCCAAGGTGTCTATACTCCCATGAAAGTGACTGGTTTGAAAGAATAATCCTCTGATGCTGGAGACGGGGTTAGAACAGTACATATGCTAGAACAAACCAGTTCTCTCCTAGGACCCTATTACCATCCAACTTCAAGCTTCTTGTGGGTCCCAACACTCTTTTCCAAATTAAACGAATTTATTAAATACTAGCAACACCGCCTTCCAAAGAAACACCCCAAGAAAGGCATATGTGACGTATTCCCTGACACACGACGAGCTCAACCACAACAAAGAAAGAAACCTACTTTCCACATTGCATTGCGTGGAACTCAATTTTCCCACATACTCATTTCTCTCATGGCGTTCAAACTCCTGTCTCTGAGCTCTTTGGTGGAGAGAAGGAAGCCTAAAGACGCCACCGATGAGTTGGCCATGGTAAGGCAGCCGCATGGGCATGGTACCAACATGGTTCAGGCTCTGAAGGAAAAGCTATGAGTGAATTTGACATCACAAGAATTCACCGTGCACCCAAGCCTTCTCGTTACAAGTTAGAAGCAATGAGAATCGCCCAGGAAGCGTCCCTAATTTACTCAAACAGTTCTCTTCTTGACAAATATGAAGTACAAAGCATCTCAAGGCAACTGGACAGTCTTATAGAACTCAGCCACGACAAAATTAGTAATGGATTAGAAGACTCTTACTATCCTGCAAATGCGAGTTTGGACAATGCCGGTAGAAGGATGATGATGACGAAGAAGAAGAAGAAGAAGATGGGAAAAGGGTTTTGGCTAAGGCATACTGCTGTTTGCGGCAGAAGCGAAGATGTGGTGGATGGCAGAGCTCCAAGGGATGATCATTTGTCGGCAAGGCGCGTACCGGTAGTTAATCTGGCCAAGTGTATGCCAAGGACCAAAACTCTTTCCTACTCTTGATTTTGACCATAATTGGTTCTAGTTTGGTGATTGGCATATTTCAACTGCATATACTTTAATGTCATTGAAGAATAATTTTGTTCAGAAACACAAACATATTTTGAGCTAATTAAGGATGTCTTGTGAAACTTGCAAGTTTTTATTGATATAAATAAAAGGGTTTTCTAGGACATTAGATATGAATCAACAAATTTGGTGCAATTGATCAATGAGCTTTGCTGGATGATAACCTAAAAAGTGGTCCTTTTGTATCCATTTCATGTTATGTCTGGGACTGCTTTTGTAGGGCACACAGCAACATGATGTAGCTACAATTTATTTCTCCGCTGTAAGTATGTATATTAAATGCATAGGCAGATGTCTTCCTGCTTCAATTTTTCTGTCCCTTAGTTTTTTATTTTTCAGTCAATCTAGATCTTTTAACATGTAACCAATTGATGCTCTTTTTTTTTTTTTAATTTTAACAAAAGAGTAATAAGACACTTAATACATATAAAATTTTAAATTTAAATTTAAGATTCTGAAAAGAGAAAACACAAGACAATAAAACATGTTATACCTTTCTTGGGGTTTTGGCTGAGATCAAATATCCAAAACGTTGCTTTTGAAGCAGTACATGGTCTAAGAATGGGTGACATGGCACGTGAGACCTGAGGGAAATGGAAAGAGATTGGACGATGGACATAATGGAGACTGGGCAAAAAATGTCAAAACTTGATTGTGGAAATCTGTTATACTGGCAGTAGCATATTGTTTGAGGCAATTTGAGATTGCTAAGTTTGTCATCTTGCTCGTTTGCCATTAGCTGTTGCAATTTGTAGCAATTCTTGCCTGGTTCTTATGCCTTGCTGACATCATTTCAAACAAGCACTTTACAAGCCCGATCTTTTTTTTTTTTTTGGGGGGGGGGGGGGGGTGGGAAGGGGCGAGTCAGTCTTATGTGAAAATTTTGTCTCCCGTTGACATTAGTAAAAAGTCCACATTTAATCACCTGGGCCATTATTGTTGGATTACACAAAGTAATAGGTAGGTCTTTAAAATTATTGAATCTTACAATATAATTTATAAAATTTAATAAATTTAATAATATAAATTTTATATTATTAAAAATAAATAAAAATAAAATTATAAAGATAATAAAATATGTTTCTCTTGAGCTATTGCCCAAATGGCTAACAAACCAAGCTTAGTATGTTGGTATTTTATTATTTAAAAACATGAGTAAAATAAGGTAACTAAATGCAAAATTACGGAAATTTAACACATATATACATATATGTTTGAGGGTCTTCTATTTTCACAAACATGGGTGGAGCTGGAATTTTTTTTTGGAACGGGTTAAGTGGAACACGTGTAATCATTTGTTACTACTTGATTGATTCACATAACAAACAAACAGGGTTATTTTTGTAATTTTGAAATATTCAAGGGCTGCTTTAAATTTTTTAGGTAAAATATATTGAGAATTATTTAAAAAGTTCTAAAACTATTATAAGTTATGTACAAAATTTTACAAAACTCAATGGATCAAATTAAAATTTTTTATGTTATAAGTGAAAATTGTCAAAATGCAAGGACCAAAATTACAACAATAACAAATAAAATTTTACTTTACTAGGTGGTGTCAATACATAATGTGAAAGCAACGGACCAAAAAAATATGGAGTTTGAAAACAAGTGTGAAAAAGGATTTTGGAAAAAAGAGAAATGAAGTCGCTATCAATTTAAGTTGAAATGGTAAAGTTAGATATTAAAAAATATGATTTGTGTTACAAAAAATATATTTGAGGGTTGATTATCACCTTTACAACTTTTTTTTGATATTACTTTAATATTTTGTTATTTTTAGTTTTAAAACTGTATTTTTTGTTTTGCAAAACAAAATTATTTCACATTTTTTTTCATTGTTGGTTTTACACTTAATCAAGTGTGATCGTGATTAATATTATTAGTGAATAACATTTAGTTATTTCTATGTAAATGAGATTCATCTAAAGTTTACATCAAAGCCAATTGCGTTGTCTATGTTTGCTCAGTTCGCCTGAGTTCAAAAAAAGATAATTAGATTGACTAAGATTTTCATAAGTATTTTTAAGTTCTAAGTATAAAGGTGATTTTAATTAATCATGTCAAAGGAATTATGTGTTAGTTAATTGATTAAGTTCGTAACACGATTTAATTCAAGATAATTAGATAAGGACTAGTTGATTGACAATCTTTTTGATTCATCATCAAAAATAATTTGAGTTTGAAGAAATGAGTGGAGCAAGTATTTCAAAATTTTTGAAAAATAATTTGAAGCTTCAATTCTTTTCCTTGAATTATGGACAAATCTTGTAAATTTCAAAATGATATTTTATTTTAAAAAATTCAAATCTAAAAAATTCAAAAATTCCAAGATTTTCATGTTCAAGATATCAAAATACAAATTGAGATAATAAAATAATACAAGCAATAATTATCATTATCTCAACTCAAAATAGTCACACCAAAACCCAAAACTAAATTATATTCACAAGGTATTAATAAAATAAATTAATTAAAATAATAATTAATGCAAACAAAAATTATCAATTATCCTGATCAAAAAATTTCAGCTCATACAATTCACACTTATTTTCTTTGTTTTCAACCGAAGCCCAAAATCCATTTCCTTTCCTTAGATTAAAAAAGCCCAATGGAGTTTAAATCAAAAATAGGCCGGGGTTACCATTTGCATTAAGGCAAATTATTGGATTTTTATTTAAAACGGTGGTGGCCACGTTTGGGCCATGCTCCAACCGTGGCTGCCCCATTTTTTTAAAGTGTCTTTACTTTTTATTCTTTTTATTTCTTCTAAACAATTTTAACATGTATTTAAAAAATGATGTTGTTCAATTTTTTAATCTTTCTTCACTGAAGCTTGACATTTTTTTATAAATGGTGTTAATTTTTCTGAATCAAGTTATGAAGTCAAAACATTTTTTTATCAAAGAAATTTTTTTCTATATTTTTTAGAAACAAATCAAATTGATAAAAATAATATAGTTAAATTTTTAAATTTTTATAAAATATTTTTTAATTTAGTATCAAAAATTTTTTAAAAATTTTATGATCACAATCATATATTTTATTTTATTTTTTAAATATTTTTTTTTTTGCAAAGGCAATTACTGGGTGCATGGCTTCTTTCTTGCTCTCTCTCTCGGCTCTCATTTTCTTCTTCTTTTCTACTCTCTTTTTTCTGTTTCTAGCTTCCCTAGTCTGAGTATGAGAATGTGAGAACCCCCTTGGTCACTTTCAGTCTATCTCTTTTTCTTTCACTCTTCCTCTCCCAGTTTCTTCTCTCTACTTTCTCTCTTCTTGTCTATTTTATTCTTTCTCTCTTTTCACTCTCAAGTTCCTCTTCTCTCCCCCGTTGCTCCTTGAACTATGAAGAGTTCCCCATTTTAAAGCGCAAGAGGCCACTCCCTCTAGTGTGAGTCCGTGAGCCTCTTGGGAACATCACAAAGTTGCCACCAACACGCATAACAGTCCGGCGCCTCTGTGCTTAGCCGTGAAGCTTCCACCTGTCCCTCGCTTTGCTAAACCGCCCTTCCCAACATTTGAAAGCCTCTCTAAACTGTGAAGCTTCCATCTTTCTCTTGCTTTGCCAAACTGCCCTTCCCAAGATATGAAAGCCTCTCTGAGCCTCTGTAAACATTCCACTTTCACCTACAGCCCTTTTTTTTCTTTATGTTTCTTTCTTTTTTTTATTTCTTTTGAATGAAAATTAGGAAAAAGTAAAGAAAGCTTACCCAAAAAAAAATACCTTTCATCCTTTTATTTTATCAAATTCAACCTCAGAAAATTTTAAAATTAAATAAAAAATATTTTGAACCCAACCGTGGATTTACTTTTATTTTTGGAGTTTTTCACTAATTATCACATCTTTTTCAAGTTTAATATTGAATACTACTAAATTCTTTAGCTTTACTCAAATTAAACCCAAAAATTATGTAATTAAGTAAAAAAATTTCCAAATACACTGACAAGTTTATTTTATTCTTTGGTACAAAATTATATGTCTACAAATAGAGTCAGCTACATAGACAAAGTGACGTTATTGAGTTTTATATGAAACTAAATTTTTTAAAAATACTATTTAACCAAAAATTATTTTTAATAACTTTTTCAAGTATTCTTTTTAGTTATTCTTTACTTCTCTTCATTGAATTAAAAATTATTTGACTAACTTTTCTCACTAGAGGATCTAGCGGTTTTCATTACATATACCCAAACCACTATAATAGAGTTTTTGTCATTTGTACCTCAATAAGTGTAACGTTAACTCTCTTCTGAATATAATAATTTTAAAATTTGGCATTTCTTATATATTCACTCATCTATTACAACATTTTTATTCTTTTCACCCCCATTTTAGAGTTCAACACTTGCTAACATAAAATAAAGTTAGTCTTATAATAATTTAGTAAAGCTTTTCTTTAAGCTTGCAAGATATTTTACAATCACAAATAACTCTTAATGCATTCGACTCTCAATGCATTTTTCTATTTCATTCATTCAGCTTGAATTTTATGTATGACATCTCTATCAATTTTTTATCACTTTGTAAAATCGATTTAATATACTGAAACTTTGACACCTATGGTATAATGTGCCCCCTAATTTTTATTTCTAAATTATTATTTTCTTATCTTTTACTGAATTTACACTCTATATACTCTGTCATGCTCTTACTTAAACAAAAATTCTTTTATTCTAAGGTTTCTCTCAATACTTCCAATCTGCAATTAATATCTTTTCTTAACTTCTCTACTGAAACTATACCATATACAAAAAGCATGCAATGACCAAATTAAAATTTTAATGGTATAAATGAGATTATTCAAAGTCTAGGGGGTGCTAGGGCTAGTTTTACAAAGTGAATCTTACAAAATACTCATTTAAAAATATAAATTATTAAATTTATTGAGTTTTATAGACGAAACTATGGGAATCAAAATTTCAATGACCTAAATGGACTTTGTAAGGGTTTTGTTCCTCTCATTCACATGGAAACAATGTTTTCCTATGTTTGATCTATTTACAAATGCATTTAAGTATTGTGCATGAGATTATATACCTAACAATAAAATTGTAGATAACAAGATTCTAGATAGATAATGAGTTTAATTTATCCTCGAATTCTGCTATTCTCACTAACATAACTTTACTAAATCATCATTTAAAGGAATTTAGATAATTAAATTTATTAAATCTCAAAAACTAAAATTTTAATATCACAAAATCAAATAGTCCATAAGCCATTTTGTGAGAACTTATAACTCCCACTTACAATTGGGTGTTACTATTGTTTTTACGGTCGCAATGTACTTGAATCTTGCACAAACATTAGATCATGTATATGTGAGTGAAAAAGTAATCTTAGAGCCACATAGTTTATTCATACTCTTTTCATAATTTTTTTTCAAAGGGGAGACTTAGCCTGCTACATTGATGACTAATCAAGATGATGATTATAGGTTATTTTGATGTTCTAACATCTATACAAGTGTAATGAATTATTGTTGATTTATCTTACAACCATATATATGATCCAACATTTTTCTTAAAAAAAAATCCATTCAACACGATCATAAGCCTTTGCTAAGCGAAATTGCCTATCCGTCCCTGAGTCTTTTTATTCATGTGGTGAAAGATTTCAAAGGCTACAAGGACATTATCATTAATAAGCCTATTTTAACAAAGGTGCTTTGAAATTCACACACTATAGAGGGGAAAATCAACTTCAACCAATTAGCAATGGTTTTAGTGATTAATTTGAAATTAAAATTGCTCAAGGTTATCAATCTAAAATCTTTTGTGTGAGATGGGTACTTAACCTTTGGGATCAAACCAATGAATGTATGATTAAATTCACCTGGATTAACGCCATTATTGAGAACACTGAGAACTACCTTTGAAACTTTATCTCCGACAATATCTAGGAATTTTTGATAAAATAACATTGGGAACCCATAAAGACGTTGGGCTGCGGTAGGGTGCATACCTTTTAGGGTTGCATGTACTTCTTCTTTAGTAAAAGGCTGGTCCAAAATTTCACGAAGCTCATAAGAAACCAGTTCCGAACTAGACCAGCTACTTTGATCAGTTGAATCAGTGACTAGCCATGGTACCGGTTCGACTTAACACTATAAATCGTCACACCGATCAAGCCGGTGAAAACCGAAGGTAACTAACCAAACTGGTGAGAATTGGGAACCAGTGCTGCTTCCACCAAACCGACAAGTCCCCAACAAAGAAGAAGAACAGGGAGAGTGCTTCATATGTAAGGATGAAAGGAGGACTAGCGAGTCAAAAGGAAGATGAACCTTTGTCCATCTGTGAAATATAGAGAGAAAATTGAGATTTTCGTTGCTTTATCTGCTATAGAGATGAATCTGAGAATGATTTTCATGTATAAATGGATGAGTGACCTTTTGTGAAAATGAATCATTTTCTTCTCCTAGTCCATCTCATTATGCATGGGTCTGTAAGAGGAAGTGACTAAGTGAAAAACCTATTAGCATCGACTCTGTGCTGCACTTCTATCAAAGAGAAAGGAAGTGTGCATGATCGATCTCACACATCTCTACCAAGAGGGGGAGAGACAAAAGATTAGGTGTGATATGCCTTTACCAAGAGTCTGCACTCCTATCTAGAGGGAGAGAGTGGGTGTGATTTGGTGTACTCCTAGCAAGAGTCAATTGTCCTATAAAGAGTCAAATATATGACAGACAATGATACATTTACTCACTGTGCAAGAACATAAATGGGGAGATAAAATAAAATATCAACTTCTTAGTTATGACACACTCCTTTATGAGCACTTTTTTTTTAATCGTTTTATTTCACTTGTTTTGGTAAAAACGTTAAGTAAATGATTTATTAACTATGTTTTCTATAATAAATAATAGTTTATTTATATTATTTTGTATAATTTCTTACTTTATCATTAATATAATAGGTTAATTAAATATGAGTTAGATACAAAATATATTTATAACATCAACCAGTTTGCTAACTGGTCCAATTTTTAAAGTTTTGTCAGAAATTTTATTGTAAACTATCTCTACCACTGAATCAATATCAGATGGATTTGAAGATGTGAAGAGATTGGCAAAATAATCAGTCATGACCCTTGAGATTTGATCCTCATCAAAATATTGCTAGTCCGAATCATCAAATATCTTGTCAATCAAATTACGGTTTTTGCATTGGGATGCTTTTTCATGAATGAATTTCATATTTTTGTCACATCATTTGATCCAATTTCCTCTGAACCTTTGACACCACCTTATTTTTTCCACCTGTTATCTAACTCTTTACTCACCGATTTTTGTTTCTCAACCATTTCCCATGATTAGGCTCATTTTGGGAAATTAGCCAACTCTTTGTTTTTCCTTCTACTTCTTTTAGTCAAGTCACCAAAGCAGTCTAAGCTCCATTGGTCTAAATATTTTGAACATTGTTGGATTTTATCAACAATATTGCCATATGGTCCACCCCATGAGTTAGAGATAACATCTAAAATTCCCTCTTGATAGCCTACAACTTCTCAAACCCGAAAATATGCTTCTTTTTCCTCCTAGTTCCCCCACGATCAAACCAAATGGCTATTGGGCAGTGAGTGATATGTATCTAGGCAGGTTGTATGTCTACTGACCGAAAAAATTTCACCATTCAAGTGAAGTTGCTGCTCTATCAATTCTTTCTTGAATATTATCCTCCCCACTTCTACCATTAATTGAAGTATAAGGATGCCCTATAAAACCCAAATCTAAAAACCCACACACCTACAGTGTCACAGAAGCCATGACTTTGTTCAAAATTTACTGCTTTACCTCCCAAGCATTGAAATCACCAGAGCAAAGTTATGGCAAGTTTATGCAGCTCTTTACATTTTTAAAGAGGCTCCATGTGTTAGATTTCCACTACTCCTCAGGATACCCGTAAACCCCCGTGGCTCTCCACCTTATGTATAATAATTTTTATAAAATAATAAAATGTTGTTTAAAATTAACATTCTTATTCTAAAGAATAAGCATCATATATCGAATTAATTTTTTTCTTGCTAGTAAATAGAAAACACAAAAATGCATAAATTCTTTTGTACTTTAAAATCTTGCAAAAACAAAAAACCCTCGTGTACTTGAAGAAATTAGCAAAAGACCCCCTTTGTCCAAAATGTAACAAAAAAAAATTCAAAAAAAAGTAAGCTAACATACAAGCAACCCACCCTCCCCAATGTAAATCCCATATCCCAACAGCCCCTCCCTTACATTATAAAATCCTAAAGCCCTAAAAACCTAAATTTAAACATCCTAAAACCCAAAACATTAAATTAGAACTTGTGAAATTACAAATCCTAAACTACAATATCCCAAACCCTAAATTACGAAACCTCAAACTCCAAATCTTAACTTGCTAAACTCAAATTCCAAACCCTAAATTATGAAACCTTAAAACTTCAAACTGTAAACTAAAAACCTAAACCCTACGTACAAAACCTCAAAACTCAAACCCTAAAATTCAAACCTAAAATTGCAAAAACCTAAACCCTAAGTCCCAAAATCTAAATTGTAAAAACCTAAATTGCAAAACCACACATCTCAAACTCTAACCTATGAAACCATAGACCCAAAATGCTCAACTACCAAACTTCAAACCTTAAACTATGAAATTCTAAACTTGAAATCCTAAACTACAAAACCCCAAATCTCAAAGCCTAAAGTATAAAACCTTAAATTGCAAAGCTCTAATGCCTAAACTATGAGACCTCTCTTAAACCACAAAACTCCAAACCCCAAATCCTCAATTGTGAAACCTTAAACCCTATACCCTAAATTTTAAACCTAAACTGCAATACTTCAAACCTCAAACTATGAAGTCCCAAAACACAAATCCTAAATTGCAACAACCTAAATTATAAACCTCAAATTGTGGAATCCTAAAGTCTAAATTGTGAAACTCCAAACCCTAAATCCTAAATTATGGAATCATAAATCCTAAACTTTCAACTACGAAACCACAATCCTCAAACCCTAAACTATGAACTCTAAATCTTCCAACCTTACACATGAAACCCCAAATCCTAAAGTGTAAAACCCCAAACCCCAAGTCCTAAATTGAAAAACTCCAAACATCAAATCCTAAACTACAAAATACAAATTCTAAATTACAAAACACCAAAACCTAAATAAAAAAATCCCAAATCCTTAATTGTAAGACCCCAAATCCTTAATCTTAAATTAAAAGACCCAAACCCCAAATCCTAAACCATTGTCTAAGGTTTAGGGCTTTACAATACAATTTAGGAGAGGCATTGCAATTTGAGGTTTAAAATTTTGCAAATGAAGGTTTGGGTTTTTGAGTTTTGTGGTTTAGCAATTAAGGACTTAGGGTTTCACAATTTAAGGTTTCAAATTTAGGGTTTAAGGTTTGGGTTTTTTAATTAAGAGTTTAGGAGTTGAAGTTTTACAATTTAGGATTTAGGCTTTAAAGTTTTGAGGTTTCACATTTTAAGGTTTGGCATATTGGGTTTCATAGTTTAAGGTTTGGGATTTAGGGTTTGGAGTTTGAGTTTCACAATTGAAGGTTTAGGATTTTACAGTTTAGAATTTATGGTCTAGGGTTTCACATTTAAGGATTTGAGATTTCATGATTTAAGGTTTGGAGTCTTGTAGTTCAAGATTTGAGGTTTAGTGGTTTAGGGTATGGGATTTGGAATTTTGTAGTTTAGGATTTGAAGTTTTTGTTTTTGTAGTTTAAGATTTGGGGTTTAGGATTTTGTAGTTTAGAGTTGCGATTGAAAGTTTTATAGTTTAGGGTTTAAGGTTTGAGGTTTCAATATTCAAAGTTTGGAGTTTCACAATTTAGAATTTAGAATTTGAGGTTTCAAATTTTAAGGATTTAGGGTTTTGAATTTAAATTTTGGGTTTAGGGTTTTATAGTCTAAAGTTTAGGGTTCACATATCAATATTTAGGGTTTTACAATTTAGAATTTGGGGTTTCATGGTGTAAGGTTTGAGGTTTTGTACTTTAAGATTTAGGATTTCACAATTTATGATTTAAGATTTGGGGCTTTATAGTTTTAAGCTAGGGATTTAAGGCTTTGTAGTTTAAAATTTAGGGTTTCACAATTTACGATTTGAGATTTAGTAGTTTAGGGTTTGGGGTTTCAAAATTTAAAAGTTTTTAGTTTAAAGTTAGAGTTTAGGGTTTTACGATTTAGGATTTGAGATTTCGTAATTTAAGTTTTGAGGGTTTTATTATTTAGGATTTAATATTTCATAATTTAAAGTTTAGAATTTGAGATTTCGTGATTTAGTTTAAAGGCTCATGGTCCAAGATTTAAGGTTTAAAATTTAAAATTTTACAACTTAAGGTTGAGTGTTTGAGATTTCGTAATATAAGATTTAATATTTAAATTTTAGAATTTTAAGTTTTACTACTTCAAGGGTTTAAAATTTTTAAATTTAATGCTTTACAATTTATAGTTTAATTTTAGAGTTTAAAATTTTTAAAATTTTAAGATTTAGTATTTTAGAAATAATTAGAATTCAAACATAATTAAGTAATTTAAGTTTATAGATTGAGAAAAAATTGAAAAAGTAGATTAAGAAGATAACTCGTTCACTTAACTTGTTCTCGGTTCTATTAAACTTTTAGCAGAATTTAGACAAAAAGAGTTTTTGGTCGAGTGAAGAGGGTCTAGCACTCTATTCCCTAAATTCATTTTGCATTTTAGTGGATCTTGATTCTTAAATGCTAGGGTGTTTGTGCAGTTTGGCCCAGGATTCTGAAACAAGGAACAGGCAGGCGAACAACTTGTTATTTGGTGATTCTCGAATTCAGAAAAAGTACCACCGAAACTCAGGATATGGCTACCCAGAAACTTTCAAAAACGCATCATTCTCTTCCTCTACCTTCTCACCTGATCATCTCTTCCTACAGGATCCTTTCCTCCAAACCCTATCATACTCCACCGCTTCGTCACAAAGACGAACACATTCTCTGGGCAATCTCTGAAGCCATTTTTAATTCCCAAACGACGCCTCTAGATTCCTCTCTCAGAAAGCTCCTCCCTTCACTCACACCGCGTCATGTTATCAACCTCATCAACTATAACCCCTATTCTCTTTCTGCGTCTTCTCTTCTTTCCTTCTTCAACTGGCTCGCTTCACGCCCCCCATTTCGCCACACTGTCCAATCCTACTGCACCATGGCACATTTTCTCTGCTATCACCGAATGCTCCCAGAAGCTCAATCCGTCCTCCAATTCATTGTGTCTTGGAAAGGCAAGGACTCTGCTTCCTCATTATTTGCTTCTATTCACGAAATAGATGGTGCCCACAAGTCCAATCTTGTGTTTGATGCTTTAATTAATGCATATACGGAGAATGGATTTTTTGCCGATGCTATTCAGTGCTTTCGGTTGGCCAAGAAGAACAATTTCCGAATTCCAATTCGGGCTTGTGGTCATTTGCTTGATAAAATGATGAAGTTGAACTCAGCTGAATCTGCCTGGGTATTTTATTTAGAAATTTTGGATTATGGGTATCCCCCTAAAGCTTACATTTTTAATGTTTTGATGCATCGATTTTGTAAGGAAGGTAATATTAGGAATGCCCAGATAGTATTCGATGAAATTGGCAAAAGGGGTTTGCGCCCTACGGTTGTTAGTTTCAACACTTTGATCAATGGGTACTGTAAATCAGGGAATATGAACGAAGGGTTCAGGTTGAAGAGTGTTATGGAAAGTGAAAGAATCTTTCCTGATGTGTTCACTTTTAGTGCTTTGATCAATGGATTGTGTAAAGAGAGTAGGATGGATGAAGCTAGTCTATTGTTTGATGAAATGTGCAAGAGAGGTTTGGTTCCGAATGATGTTACTTTCACCACTTTAATTGATGGGCAGTGCAAAGACGGGAAAGTTGATCTGGCTATGAAAAATTTTGAGCTAATGCTGGCTGAGGGTGTCAAACCTGACTTAGTTACATACAATGCACTGATCAATGGCCTTTGCAAGATTGGAGATTTGAAGGAAGCTAGAAAGCTTCTTGACAAGATAAGTACAAGTGGTTTGAAGCCTGACAAGATCACTTTTACTACATTGATAGATGGATGCTGCAAGGACGGAGATCTTGAATCGGCTTTGGAGATAAAGAAGGTAATGATTGGAGAAGGGATTGAGCTTGATGATGTAGCTTTCACTGTGCTTATCTCCGGACTCTGTAAAGAAGGAAGAGTTCATGATGCAGAAAGAATGTTGAGAGAAATGATGCATGTTGGATTCAAACCCGATGATGCCACATATACTATGGTTATTGATGGATATTGTAAGATGTGTGATGTGAAGATGGGATTCAAGTTACTCAAGGAGATGCAGAAAGATGGACATGTACCAGGAGTTGTCACCTATAATGTGCTAATGAATGGATTATGCAAACTAGGTCAGATGAAAAATGCTCAAATGCTGTTAGACGCAATGCTTAATTTGGGGGTGGTCCCTGATGATATTACATATAACATTCTGCTGGATGGTCATTGCAAGCATGGAAGTCCTGAAGAAGTTGACATATTTAGAAGTGAGAAAGGCCTTATTAAAGATTATGCCTCTTATATAGCTCTTGTTAATGAAGCAAATAAAACTTTGAAAGATCGCCAAAAGTGATGATTGCTCGTACGTGTCATATCATCTAAAGTGCCATAGTGGACCTGGCTTATAATTCACGAGTCTGATCAGTTGAATCAAAAACAATTGTATTATTTTTGCCAAATGGGCAGAGTTTGGCAGACCTAACTTATTAACTACTGCGTTCTTTTCAAACGCATGCTTTTGGCTCATAGCTGAGAGAAGACTACAAGAAGCCATGGAGACCTCTGTTTGGAAATGTTTTTGGTTGCTAATGCCATCCGCAAAGATCCCACTTAAACCAGGAGGCTTCATTGTATTAACACCATTACACCAGAGTCATCTGGGATTGGATTGTATCCCTCATTTCCTTCCTGTGTTGGATGATCTATGAATGGCAATTGAGGTCCTGTTGTCACCTTCAATGATCCCTTACAAAGAAAGAACTTGGCTACTGACTGGCAATTGAAAGCCGGAAGCCAAAGTTATGGATACTGACTAATCGAGAGTTAACCAAAGATGATTTAGTTGCTGCCGCAGTTGCTAGCTAATGACCAAGTAGATTCCTGAAGAAGTGCTGTGATATATACCAAATTGCTGATATAGTGCATCCGGCAGAATGTTTTTCTGCTGATGTGGATGACAAGATGCTTTTTCCTATTGAGGAATGGAACTTAAATCAGCGCTTCTGATAATTTTTCCAGAATTTAATGTTTCCCTTCAAACAGGAAGCTTTATATCATAAGCACGTAAGACGAACAAGGAATTGAGATTCGTTGGTTTTGTGGAAATACTTAAATTCTTTCTCCATTTCGACCAAAAATAAAATCATATATCCAATATTTAAATCATATTTGGAATTTTGTTGTAATGCTCAGGCATGGAGAAGATAAATTTCTTCCATTTTGCTTGGGTCTTTCTTTTCATTGTTTGTTAAATTTCTATGGTGATCATGAAATTTTAAATGATTGGTTATCCGGACTTTTAACTTTTTTGATGATTAACAACTTTTACTTCAATCCTACGCAATAATCAAATTATATACATATAGATAGACATATGAACTCTGAAAACATCAAAGCTGTATGCCTGGACACAGCAGTTTTGTTTTCGTTTTGCTGGTTAGAGTTCTCTTTATGTTATAACGATACTCAATTGATATTTTAGAGTTTTTTTTCTATCAAAATTTCTGTATTTAAACTTTTAAAACATTAGCTTATCTATATAAGTTTGCCATTCTTTTCGTAACTAAAAACAAAATAAAAAAATGCTACTACGGAATATTACTTTTGGAAGTGCCAGTTATTTTGTTGGCCCATTCTGGTCAGCCCCTTGTAACTCCAATAGAATGGGACGAAAGTTGGCCCATGAATCAGTGGTCTTGGCTCATTTAGAAGCCTCATGACCCAATGCTCATCTGTTTCTATTTATTTTCTCCCTCTATGCCCCTACGCGAGCTCCTCTCATAATACACAAGTGTTAATTCATTCCTTTTAAAAAGTAGAAAAATTAAAAATGACTCCCAATAATCATCTATTATAATAAGAAATTTGATGTTGAGTTACTATCCATTATCACCTATTCTTTATTTCTTTAAACATGCTTATATAATAACAAGAGCGCAAACATCAAATTCTGTTCAGGCATACTACTAAAATAATATAAATAGTAGACTTTTTGTATGCGTTCTAATGGGCATGTTAAAGTTTTTTTTTTTTCCAAATTTTAATTATTTATTCTTCACACATAAATTTAAATAAGAAATCAAGTAGTTATAATAATAGTCACAATTTCATTAAAAAAAAAAGGAATGAGTGAATTATGGGTTTTTTAGTTTTCCATTGGTGCACCTAGAATTAATTATCAAGAGCAAGTAGATTTTCTAATAGTATAAATATATAAGTATAAACCATATCATTTAATGGTGAAAAGTATGAGACTAGAAGGTAACGTATAACTTAGTACTGATTCTTTTTTTTTTTTTTTAAATTAATGGTGATCAAGTGGTCATTATTCAGAAATTACAGCATTAGCAATTTCTCTTCTCTCAACAATTTTTTTTTTTTTTAAAAATTCAAATTCTTACACATTAGGAATTAAAATTTGTCTAAGTCAACATACTTCTACTAGTTAACACTTTATTGATAACTTGGTATTGATTCTTACCACTCTTTAGGTAGGTTTATTGAAGGTTAGTTGCAGATTCACAATACTCAGAAATGGAAAATGATTTTCACACATTTCTAGACTACACTCTTAGTGCACATCCAGAAAACAAAATAAATTAACAAGAGAGAAAGGAATGTGAGAAAATGTGAGAGAGTATACAGAATTTATTTATATGAATATCGAAACTCCACAAAAATTGTGTTGGTGCTAATTTTACTTACTTCCAGAAACGCAGTGACTGGTATCTTATCAGAGGCGAATCTTTTTGGGAATGGGAGAGAGGGGACAAGCATGGCTACCAATAAATTTTTTTTCCTATGTGTCAAGATATTCTGATGTGAATATTGCATACTCTTTCATTATGTTGTAAAACCAAAAAAAAAAAAAAAAAGTCTAAAACACACCATGTAAGCATTGTGATGTTTAGAGAACTAGAGAATGAAAGAACAAAAAGATTGAACTACATTAATATCAGATTACAGAGGAGTTGAGGTTTTATAGAGAAAGAAGACTATAGGTGTCTCTCTCTCATTTGTTTCTTTACAATAGTTTCCTAACAACCTAACTGAATTAACAGTTGCTAACAGTCAATGATTAGGCGACGTCACTCCAATTATTTCTCCGTGCCTCTACTACAAGTAACGACATCGTTTTTACCTTTAAGCAGAACACCAATCTCTCCCATTATTCCTGATTCTCCCCTTCACTTTGATTGCCTCTGTCTTCTCCTTCTTTCACCCCCTCAAAATGAGCTGCTATTGAGGCAATGAATTTTGCATGAAATTTTAGAAATAGAAGAGCTGATAAAGATTGGTAAGATATAAGCAATTTGGTCTATAGTCAAGATGTGGTTTACAGAAATATGGGTCTTTAGAACATGCTCCTGGACAAAATAAATGTCCACCACCATGTGTTTAGTACGATGGTGTTAAATCGAATTGGCAGCTAAGGCCACTGTGGAGCTATTATCACACCAGATATGAGGTCTCCGTGGTAAATTGACCTTAATCTCGTCTAAAAGAGACTGAATCCATAATAACTCAGCAATTAGACTAGCCAAACTTCTATAGTCCACTTTAGTACTTGATCTAGAGATAGTGGTTTGTTTCTTGGAGCACTAGGATATTGGATTGTTTCCATAATACACACCATAACCTAAGATGGATTTCCTGTAATCAGGATTTGAACCCCAATCTGCATCAGTAAACCCAGTGAGTTTGAGTACTTGTAATGGTTGTCTGAGAAGGCCATAGTCTAGAGTACCACTCAAATATCTCAGAATCCGCTTAACAGCCTTCCAGTGCTCATCAATGGGATTATGCATAAATTGTGGACTCTTCCAACACCATAAGCCAATTCAGGATAAGTGATTGTTATATAATGTAAGGCACCTACAAGGCTTCTATACTTTTATGGATTTTTAAAGTAGAACCTATTTGAGCAGACAACTTGAGACTACTGACCATTGGTGTAGGCATGGACTTGGCTATAGCTATGTCAAATTTTGTTAAAATTTCTTTTATGTACTTCTTCTGAGTCAAATAGAGACATTGCTTCATATAGTGTGCTTCCATCTGAGAAAAAAAATGTAAATTACCCAAGTCTTTGAAAGAAAATGCAGTATTGTGTTGTTGAATTAGAAGAAAAACTTTAGTCTTCAAACTACCTGTAATAATGATGTCATCTACATATATGAGAATGTGGATTGACTGACTATTTGTGATCTTTATGAAGAGAGATTGATCTGCCTGAGAACTTTTGAAGCCAAGAGATGTGAGAAAGTTTAAGAGTTTGTCATATCAAGCCTTTGGATCTTGTTTGAGTCCATATAAAGCTTTGTGAAGCTTGCACACTAATGTTCCTTTGTCATTTCCTTTTTCAAAACCCTATGGCTGCTCCATGAAGACTTCCTCTTGTAAATGCCCATTGAGAAAGGCATTGTTTACATCAACCTGCCTAAGTATCCAACCCCTTAAAACTGATAAGGTGAGAATAATTTGGATTGTTGTATATTTCACCACTGGACTAAAAGTGTCTCCAAAGTCTAGACTAGCTTGTTAGTGATAACCTTTAGCAACCAACCTAGCCTTATACCTTGCAATTGACCCATTTGGATTCTTCTTTAGTTTGAATACCTATTTACAGCCCACTAGTGTTCTATTTGTAGGCCTTGGAACCAAACTCCATGTCCCATTAGCCAATAATGCATCCTACTCAACCTGTACAGCCTCTTTCCACTTTGGATGCTTTAATGCTTGCTCTATAGTCTGAGGTTCTAACGTATCCAGGTCAGTCAAGTATATTTTGGGTTTGAATATTTGGTTTTTGGCCCTTGTGATCATAGGGTGAGAATTCATAGGATGAGGGTTTTCAAGTGCAGGATTATGAGGTGTAGGAATAGATGATTCATGTACTGGTAAGAGTAAAGATTGTGATGGTTCAGTTTGGGATTCAGTTGTGTCAAATGTATAGGTAATTAAGGGTGTACCTAAGGTATGAATCTGATGATTAGGTAATTATGGCTGAATATGAAGTATTGGAGGAACAAAAATTGAAACTTCTTCTGATTGTGACTAGTGTTTTTGGAAGAGAGATGAATAAAGAAATTGTGTTTCATCAAATGCTACATGTCTAGAAATAAAGATTCTGCCAAATGAGTCACAAGGTTTTGATCTATATTAAAGCTTGTGTTGGTTATAAGGTCTAAGATAGAGATGGCAAAGACAACTGAATACCTTGAAGAAGCTGTAATCTGGTTTGGATTGATAGAGTACTTCAAATGGACTCTTGAAATCGAGAATTATGCTAGGGATTCTGTTTATAGTGAATATTGCTGCTACAAATGCCTCCGACCAATGTTCATGAGGTATATTGGCTTAAGAGAGTAAAGTTAATCCCATTTCAACTATTTGCCTATGCCTTCTCTAAACTAAACCATTTTGTTCAAATGTGTGAGGACAAGAATGTCCAAAACTTACACCTTGGCTTTCTAAAAACTTGGAAAATGATCTAAATTCACCACCCCAATTTGATTGAAGGGTTTTAAGTGAAATTCTTAAATGTTTTTCTGTATGAAGTTTAAACTGTTTGTGGCAAGCAAGAGCATCACTTTTAGTTTGCAAAAAATAGATCCATATGGACTAGGAGAAGGCATCTATGAATATGAGATAATACCTGTACCCATTTCCAAAAGCTTTTAGGACTGGACCCCATATATTGCATTGAACAAGGGTTAATGGTGAATTGTACATTGTAACAGAATCTAACAAAGGAAGTTTATGATTTTGGAATATTGGCAATGAGGACAAATAACTTCTTTATTTATTGAAACTGAGATATTACAAGAATTAAGGACTTCTGATACAATTTTGGCATTTGAGTGCCCTAACCTTCTATGCCAAATGGTATGTGTTTGTATAAGTAGTTGTAAAGCACTCAGAAGGTAAACTAATGCTTGGATAGGATGTTTCTACAATTAAACTCTCTTGAGCAGATTGAACATCGGCCATAGCAATGCTTTCGTTTTGTTGGAGACTAAATTTGTATAACCCTTCATCCAGGTGTCCCTTCAACAACATAGTTCTGGTTGCAAGATCCTTGACAAAACAGACATCAGAGTGAAATTCAAAAAAGACATCATTATGAAGGCAACATTGAGAAACAGATAAAAGATTCTTGGATATTTGAGGGACATGTAAAATGTTAAGTAGATTAGGTGGTTTCTTGTTTGGTTCAGTGGGGTTAAGAATTGAATTTCCAACATGGGATATGCCTATACCAGTTCCATTACCCACATATAACTTACTAACCCTTGATACTCAAATGCTATGTCCAAATTCTTCAGATTGTTGGTGACATAATGGGTAACTCCTGCATCAGGAAACCAGAAATTATTTTCTCCGTTGTTTAAATTTCCCTCTGCAATGTAAGCATTGTACCTCATAGGATTTTGCTTTTGAATTCCACCTGAATAGCTTGATTCCCCTGGTTCTAGGTTGAAAGAAATATCAGATCTTTTATAATGCCTATGTATAGTGTGTCCCAGCCTTCCACATAGCTAACATTAGGGTTTATTACCCACACTTCAAGCTCTACCTCTGCCTCTAAATGAATTCACATTTCTTTCCCCGTATTTGAATTATTTTAGTAGTATTGAAAATTGTTATTTTTTCCTCCATTGTATTGAAATTTCTTTGTATGAGTCACCATGTTTGCAAACATCATACCCTCCATATTTGCAGCATTCTCCAAGATTCTGGTCTTAGTTGTAAGAAGATGTGCTGAGATTGTTGTCCAAGTTGGTAATTCTACCAATGTTGATAAAGCTGTTACCACTGTATCATACTCAATTTCGAGACCTCCTAGAGTGATGTGCACCAAATCAAACTCACTCATTTCATGCCCACACAACTATAACGTATCCCCAAAACTCTTCAATTTTGTAAGATATTCCCTCATCCCCAAATTTCCTTTCTTACAGTTCTATGATTCTCTTCTAATTTACATGATCCTAGCTGCTATTAAAGCAACAAAAAACCCCTCTATAGTAATCCACAACTGCCTAGTTGTTTCACTGCCAACTAAATATGGTAAAATCCCATGCCTAATAGATGAAAGAATCCAAAAAAGTAGTAATTGATCTGACGATCATAGATTTCATATTCAACTGAATTTCTAAAGGGAATAGAATGTGTACCATCAGTATAACCTCTGAGGCCATATCCTCTCAGCTTTCCCTGAATTTGCTGTTTCCAGAGAAGAAAATTATCCTCATTCAACTTGACAGTGATGCTTTGAATGTTATGATTCTGCACGTTCATTACTCTACTAGTTTCACCTTCTCTTCTGTCAACGAGCAAATTATTCTCCATCTTTGCATTTGCAATTTCAGCTCTGATACCATGTGAGCAATCTGATGTTTATAGAATAAGAGAATGAAAGAACAAAAATATTGAACTATTTTCATTAATATCATATTACAAAGAAGTTGAGGTTTTATAGGGAGAGAAGACTACACATGTCTCTCTCTTATTTGTTTCTTTACAACAGTTTCCTAACAACCTAACTGAATTAATAGTTGCTAATGATCAATGACCAAGTGACGTTGTTTCAATTATTTCTCCTTGCCTCTGTTGCTGGTAACGACATCATTTTTGCCCTTGACTTGGGCAGAATGACACTATTCTCTCCCATTATTCATGATTCTCCCCTTCACTTTGATACCCTTTGTCTTCTCCTTCTTTCACACCGTTTTACACTTTTTTATTTCACAACATAAGTTTATAAATTTTGCGTATAATTAACATTTTTTCCCCTACTTAATGACAGACCAAAAGGAGAGCGAAAAGGAAAGACTAAAGATTAAAAAATGACTTGACCAGTTAAAGATTAAGATACAGGCATTTTGGGTACAAAGACTCCAAAACAGAGAAAATTCCCGAATGATCAATCCTAGCCCCTTACAGTTAATTATCTGCGATGGTTCTTGCCTGCTCAGCTTCAATATATATGGGGGAAATGGTGCAGAAAGCCGCCCCCACTTAGTAATAAAATGCTGACATACGTGATAAATACATTAAAGACAGACATTTTTGTCGTGACCTTTGGATCAATGGCTACTGAATATTTTGAAATGTTTATATACTAACCACATTTTAGAACCTTATATATATATATATCTGGGGAAATTACAAATATCACACAATACGACACTGACTTGTCTTGGCAGTGTCTCTCATTATCTACACTTATTTATTAATGAATTTTGTCATTTTTATAAATTAAATTTAATTAAATATTTATTTAAAAAATTTAAATTAAACTATAAATTTAATAATTAAGAAAATATTAGTCAATTTAATATAATTTTGTTCCCTTTATTTAGCACATTCATAGAGGACTTCGAAAATCCCAAAATAAGACAGAATCATAAGTATCACTACCAGCTAGCATATGACTGACTTCCTAGTTCTTATTGCATTACAATCGTAGGCCAAGACCAAAGAGAGAGACAAATTTGAGGAGAAGGTACATTTTCTCTGTTTCAAGTATTCATCCGATCCAAAATATCTATAGATTAAGATTAATAAACAAAAATTAAGAAAATTATTAAATATTTTTTAATATTTTTTATTTTCTTAAACTATTCTTTTATGAAAAAGCTCAAAATCATAAAAATAAATTTAATTAGATGTTTAATAGAGATAGTGGTTATTGTAAGTGTAAAATTAAAAATAAATAATTAATGTAATTTTAATTTTAAAAAAATAATAATTGAAAAGAAAAAAATTTCAGAACAATAATTATTTTAGATAGAAGAGAATTTTTTTTTTCCAAAAATGGTTTGAAAAACTAAACAGAAATCAAAATTATCACCATAAACGAAGGGATAGAAAGCACCATTTCCCGGAAAAGAATATTATAATTTAAAAGCACAGGTTTAAGTCGATGCAGTCAATCATTATGTTTATTGATTCTTAATAGGGCCTGTATCTAGTGTCAATCTATAATAGTTTATTATTATGAAGTAATTATAAAGATAATCATACTTTAGATTGGGGAAACTGATTGAAAAAATTGAAAAGGAAATTCAGATAAAAAAGAACAGACAAACAGGCTGACCCAAATCAGATCGGGCTAGACCGATTTAGCTTAGTCTAAATTTGATCTGTGCCAAAAAAAGGTTATGTCTTTCAATTTGAATTTTTTTAACATAATTCTTAATTTTTAAATTCAACTTTGGGTTAGATTAAAATTGACTGCTTTACTGTGCACCTCTAATCTTTCTCTTTTTTTTTTTTTTAATTTGATCAAACATTTGAACTGCAGTTTCAGAAAAGTAACAACAGGGGTTGTAAATGGAGGCATTTGAGTGGTAGCAACCAGTAGTGTAACATTAGCCAAAACAAAGAGAGAGAGTTCCCATTATTCAGCGGCTTCTGCTTTGGCCATTCTTGGAAGGGTTTAGCAATTCAGCTGAAATTTATGGCCGCTTAGCTTGTAAGTTTTGGTTAAAGTTTGCTTATATGTTTAATGATGGATTTAAAATATGCCTGATAATGTTTTTTGGGAATTGCCTGTTTGGACAAAACATATGTTGCCTTAGATTTTCTAATTATTGAAATGATGTAGTTGGCTGATTAAAGTCAAGGGGAAAAATTATTAATTTATTGTAAGCAGCAAAATGTTTGTTAAAATGTTTGAGAGGAAGTGTAACTAGTTGGTTGAAAGTATAAAAAGTCTTTCAACTTTTGTTATTGGATTAGTCTATTATAACAAATTTTAGTATTATTAAAGGATAAATTTTTCAATAAAATATGAATATTTTATAAATCATATAATTATAAATTATAATTATATTATTTAATTGCTTTCAACTTTCAAAATTTTTAGTCAAAATTCCCCAATATATCTCCAGTCTAAACTCTAGATATGTTAAACAAGTTTCCATTTACAATATGAAAATCTTTTGACGAGTTATCTGCATATGACTTTTTAGGTGGGTGGGTTTTGGTATTCAAATTATAGAATTTAGAACCCATTTGCGTCTCTAGAGTCTACACTCACAACCATTTCAATTACGTTAGGCAAAAAAAACTAGTACCGAGAAAGGAAACTAATGATTAAAATCCCCTTTGCCTTGTGTTACCTTTTAATGATTTGGTTACTCTAGATTTGAACTTCGATAAATATTTATAAGAAATTAATATAAAAATGATTTAATAGACACAACTACAAATAACATTAGTGGCAGAGAAAGTGAGCCAACAAGGTAGATGATCTGCCCTAACAAATAATCATTGCTGCTAAAGAAGGTTAAGACGTGTGATACAATTCATTTAAACTTGGTTGTAGTTATGATACACGAGTAGCCAACATTTTCTTTTAGGTTTCCAAATCAAACGGTACAAGTAATAAATTTCAACTATGAATTTTGAAAATATCTTTCCCAATCCTGTCAACTCCTTCGGTTATTTTCTTTTAAAAAAATTATAAATAGCATTATTTTTTTAATCAGAGTTTTTTAAAATTTAAATTTATGCATATTAATAGTAGATTTTTAATAAATAATCAATTTTTATTAAATTAATAATTTTAAAGTAATTTATTTTAATTATGATATTTTAAAATTTTATTTTTATAATATACAAATTATTAAATAATTAAATTTTATAAATTACATTATAAAATTTATAAAAATCAATTATTTATAAATTATTATTATTTTCACACACACACTACAAGTTGTGGAGCATATTTCTCATCTCCACAGTTTCTTCTTTCACGAATCAAAGCATTTTTTTGTTTTTGGTTTTGTTTTTTCACCCTCAAATATTCCAAAGTACCAACTAAAGTAATCATGAGGCTGGCATAGAATACAAAAGTAACGAAACCAAAGGGCATAATGAGTAGTTACTCAGAAAAATCAGCAACCAAAGGCAAAGCTGGCATGCATCCTCACCACAGAAAATAGGCAAACATGACGAAACACGAGCCCATAAAGATGGGACCATTCCATAACAAAATAGCCCCAAAACCCAACTACCCATTTCCCCATGCCCATAACACTGCTTTTTCTTTTTTTTTAAAATTCAAATATCAATTAATCTCATAAAATATCAAAACAGACATAATTTTTTAATAAAATTTTTTTATACATATAACTTATATCAAATTTAAAATAATAAATTTAAAAAATTTAATTATTTATCAATTACAAACAACTTTATTAATTGAAACTGCACTTTTTTTTGGCTTAATTTGCCTCCCCTTTATATTGGAAAAAGAACGATGCTTTCTGATTTTAGCTAAACACAAAAATAAAATTTATAAAGAAGGAAATTAATAGTTTAAAAAGTTAATTTTTAGTTTTTAAAAATTAATTAAATTAAAAAATAAAATAAATTTTAATAAAATAATTTAACAAATAAAAAGTTTTAATAATAATATTATAAGTAGGTGATATTTCATATTTTATATTTTTGTGTATAATATAAAACATATAAACTAGTTTGTAGTTGTTTATTTGAAAAGATTATTTAATAAATTAGTAATAAGATATATTAATTTAACAGTAAATTATTATTTACATATTTTTAATATTAATTTGTAATTTATAAAGTTTTATTAATAAAATAATATAAATAATAATTTATTATTAAATTAATATATTATATTGATTTGTCTCGAGAATGAGCTGAAACGAAAGTGAAATGCCGTCCATGCTTTTGAGTTGTGGCCAGCTGGCTCTTACCTGACTGCACATCGCCATCTTTCTCTACCTCACTCTCTCCCAGAATTAACCACTTTTTTTACTAATAAAATTTTATATAATTATAAATAATTAAAATTTTTAAATATATTATTTTAAATTTAATTTAAATTATATATATATTATTAAAAAATATATTTACTTAAATAATTTTTTATTTTAAAAAAAATTAACTTTTAACTACTAATTAAAAGAATTCTGAATTTATCAAAATAAAATTACGCTTTTGGGGTTGTTTGTATCACTTTTATGTCAGGCACGTGGTTAAAATGCAAGGTAATTATGTAGCATGTCCCGTCAACTTTCCGTACCGTCAAATCTTCTCTTCACTCATTCTTGGCCACTCCCATTTCTGACACTGCCTTCCACTCTTTGAAAGTTTTGAATATGTAGACGTACTCTGTATAAAATAATAATATATATATTTATAAATAAATTATATATATATATATATTTTTTCTCATCACAAAAACTTCCTCAAAGCGTAGGTAGTGCACCTGTATCTTTTTTCCCCTCTAAAATACGTTACGACCCTCTCTCCTCCTATCTTTGCTGCAAGCAAAAGCAAATTGATATAAATCTAGGCTAAAAATGAGAGTAACTAAATAACAAAATTTAATAATAATTATTATATATCATTTTACATTTTATTATGAATAGTTAATTTAAATATTGTAACTTAATTTTTTACCCATCTACTTTCTCTCTTAAAATGAAATGAATTTGATTATTAATTTAATTCTTGCTAAGAATAATAATCTTTTATAATGTACCACACTGCAAGTAATATAAAAGCTAATAATTTTTATTAAAAATAAAAAATATTCTATTATTGCAAGTATTAATTTATTTTAATTGGATGACTAGAATTAGTTGTAATTATCATGAAGATTTTTAAATTGTACCGAAACAATATTATGATTAGTTAAGTTGTGTGATTAAAATGATAAAATATTTAAAAGATTATTTATAATTATAAAATATTTAATAAATTTAAAAATATTTTATTAAATTATTATAAGATTAATTATATTTTATGATAATAAGTATTAATTTTGAATGATTAACAAACGTAAAAAGTTGATATAATAGAAATAAAAATATTAAAATAAATAAGTAAATATATAAAAATAATAAATTTTAAAATAATTATATTTAAAAAAATTGATATTATATTTAATAAAAAAATAATAAAAATTTAAATATAATAAGTTGAACGTGTACAATTAATATCATTAGAGATTTTAATAAAAAATTGATTAAATAATTTTTAATTTAATAATAAAATATAAAAAAATATTTAAATATATTTATAAAAATGATTTTTTAATAAATAATTTTTAAAATTTAATTTATAATAAAATTTAATAACTTTATTTAGTCTATATAACATATAATACCTAATAAAATAAAATTTTATTTATTGTTATGCATTAACGTGCATAGTTCGCATTCTTATCCACCCATTTCATTTGTCATCAAAGTGGCACGGGTTCATGTCGGCCTTCGCTTCAATAGTCTCCGTACTGCCTCAAATTGATTTTCACTTATAACGACAACACATCTTAGTGTTTATTAACAGTAAAAATGCACAGTTAGTTTGCATTCTTATCCACCCAGACGTGTTGTCATTATAGTTGAGAATCAATTTGAAACAGCAGAGAGATTACTGAAGCAAGAAAAATACTTGTGCATATATTGCCATTCTATAATGTATGTACAAGTAGATTAATTTTTATCACTCAAAATTTTAAAAAATATATAAAATTACTATATATAAATATTGACACTCTTTTAAGCTAAGGCCGACATTAACCCACTTGGCCCAGGCACTGTCTCCAATTAATACCTATTTATTGTTATTTATTATTCACGAGCCCCTCCCGTCGCTTCAATTCATACATATGGCCTTTTCTTTATTTTTTTTTTTCCGAAATAGTTCTATAGATTTAACTTAGAGTATTTGATAATATGAAAAAATTTGAAATGAAGGCAAAAAATGATTTGATTTAACTAAATTAGTGTATAACTGGATTTAATTTTATATGATATGTGAGAAAGTCGAATAATTAGATCACAAGAGGTGTATATTTAATTTTTAATTTAAAAATTAAAATATATATAAAAGTAAGAAAAATATATAACTGAAAAATAAGTAAATTACTAATCCTTAACTAAATGACACTTTTTTTGAAAAAAATAATGTGATTGTCGGGACTTATGGGGGAGCAGTTTGTTTTTGTGTTGGGCGGCGGACCTGTCCGAATCCGCTCTGGACGGCTTTCCACGAGTGGCAACCTGGTGGACCCCGGTTTCTTTCCTCGAATGATGTACTACCACGCTGCTTCGTGAACCGCAATCGCTTTGTCATTGCCTTCTAAAACAAATGGAAAATATTTGTTGTCGGCGGCATAGTAATAACTTTAATTTAAAAATAAAATGATAATATAAAAAATTATACATAACATATAAAATTTATTTATATGAATAACGTTACTCAAATAAATATCTTTTCCCAGTTTTTGGTAAATGTTTTCAATGCACTAAAGTGAGGATTCAAACCTCTTAAGAAACACAAAATTATAGTTGTCAGAGGCATTTTGGGAAAACCATATTAAAATCTTTCTCTCTCTGTTAGGCTGTTAGCACTCATTACTCATTAATCGCGTTAGTCCTATTCAATGTCACCCCAGTTTGGTATTGTAACTATCTTGACGTGTTGCAAAATTATATATATATCGTGATGTACATAGACAGTCCAAGCCAGTTTCTAACTAAATACATTTGTTTCTTTTACCCAATGCTTGAACATTTTTGTTCACAGTTGTATTTTTAAAAAACTTTTTATAAAATATTTTTATTTTTAAGTGAGATAAATCTTCCTTTAGAAAGACAATTAAACTATATACTTCTTTTAATAAAAATAATTTCAGAATTCAACAATAAACATATTACTTATTTTAAAATAATATGAAATACAATCAATTATCATTACTAACCAATTACTGATTCACATCTATATCTTTATTTCTCTTGATTTTAATATGAAAAAAATCAAATTTCTATGTCAATTGGTACTAATCTTTTAGAGCTTATCACTGTAAACAATGCAAAACTCATGAAAATAATATCGATAATAATTAAAGAAGATTAACTCCGTTTTTGGTAACTCGTTTATAGATCATAAACACAAAGTATGGAAATGAAAAAAAAGATATTATCATATTAATATATCCCTTATATATACATCCTCATTCCAAACACAGTCTTGCTAATTGCAGATTTTCGTTCCAAACAATAGTTTACCTGATTTGACTTGACCCATTAGCTTCTATGAGATAAATAGAAGCCCCATATCATGCGTCGCTCCAAAACGGTCGACGTTTACCCTTGCCATCATCTCTTTTCCTCTTCACTTCTGGACTCTCCGTTTAGACGATGATCACATTTGGAGTGACATTTCCTTCGTACAGTAGCACTTTATAGCTAAAACGACAATTGCCTACCTATGAAAGGAATATGCAACAGTACCACCACCCTCTACTTGGCCAATCTACCACAATCAGCCCTACCAAAACCCACTCTCCGATTGGCAAGATCAAATTCTACCCATAGATTCTGCTGATGGAAGTTGCCTATAATGTTACCGGCCGCACCCAATCTATCTGACCGTCCAATACCCACGCACTTCACCCCGCCTTCCACCTCAGCCAGTACTCGCTCTTTTGGGATCACTATCTCCACGCCTTTATCAAACTCGAACGCCATGTCCCCTATTAACCGTCCGATCTCAATTCCGTTACCGTCAAAGCACATGTCAGAAACTTCCCCGTACACGTAACCCCTCTTTAGTCGGGGGCCCACCAGTCGTACTACTTCCTCTCGCACTTTGTTATAGGCCTCATCGACTAGGAATGTGAATTCGGAACCAGAGTCAATAATGGTTTGACCCGCTCCACCTGCGTTGGGTCGGAAAACAGAGGGTGAAATTTTTAGTCTTCTAGCACCAATCCGTATCCCTTGCAATGCTACAGTGAAAGCCAAGGGGTCCAAGTTGGGCATGCGTTGACTTTGACGGAAAGTCAATAGGTTAACATATCGGAACCGGGCTGAATTCGGGTTGTTCCCGAGGAAGAACGACCCGGTTGGGAGGGACCCGCGTCGAGCCCGGCGGGTCGGTACGCAGTAGGAGAATTTTGTGATTTTCGCTTGGGAAGCGAATGACAACCGGCCCAGGTTCATCCCCAAAATGCCCCTGGTGTCACTGGTTTCCGTGGCGCAACCGAGGATTAAAGGAGGGGTACTGAGGGAACGTGAGAGAAAGAATTTTTCCCGGATGAGATTGCCCTCGGCGTAGGTGCCGTCGGCATAGAAGTAGGAGTAGTGGCAGAGACGGTTCTGGTCGCAGGAAGTGGGGAGGGTAAAATCGGGAACTCTGGGTTTACAAAGAGGATGGTTGCAAGGGAGGACAGAGAAAGAGGAGGAAAGAGAAGGATCAAACGATGCTGTAGGGGGAGGTCGAGGCCTCTTTGGGGTCTTCTTATGGCACTGAATCCAAGACAACTGGCTTCCCGTGTCCAATACCATTTGTTGAGCCTGGGGAGGAGTCCCAATGGGAAGAGTAACAATCAAAGCCATGGAATATTTGAATGTAGATTTAAAGTTGAAGGAAGAGGTTCTATGTTGCGGGATGCGCTTGGCTTCTGCAACGAGAGAAGCAGAGACCAACTTGGATGAGTCGTTGGTGGTGAGCGGAAGCATAGTGAGAGGAAAAGAGACTGTGAAAGAGTTGTTCTGGTGGGTTTTGGCAGAGTGAGAAACAGAGAATGAGATGACAAAGACGAAGAAGAAGAGAAGTATGGCAGGTTTGTAGAGTGGAGAAACAGAGAAGGCCATTTCAGAAGCAGAGAAAAAACAGAGAGTTCGGTGTGAGAAAAGAGGTGTGGGGGAGTGAATGGTAAGGTGGAGCTGTATTAATATAGCAAAGTATGAAGTGTGAATGGGGCGGAAAGGGGAAGCAAAGGAACAAAGAAACGCCAAAAGAAAGCAAGTTCAAATCCAAAAAGAAATACGCGTTTTCTTTGGTTGGGTGGGTGGATCTTATAATTCTCAAGCGCAAAAACACAGCGTGACAGTCTCTTCTATGATGATTGTACTCATTTAAATTTGGTCCAATTTATTTTCTTAAACTTTTTTGATTGAAATGTACAAAACATTTCTGTAATTAAAGTTCTTTTAAAAACTTTTTACTTTAAAATTTTATGAAAAATTAGCAATGAATAGAAAAATTTTGAATTATACAAACAAAAAAATATCTAAGGTCCATTTGGATAGTCCTAAAAAATAAAATTTTTTATATATTATTTTTTGAAAGAATTTTTATTAAAATTTATAATTATTTTTATCTTTGAATACAGTATTTAAAAAATATTTTTAAATAAAAACTATTCAAATATCAAAATAAAAAATTTAATTTATAAAATTATACATCAACACCTTTTTTATATAATATTTAATTAAAAAAATATATTTTTTCAAATTTAATCTCCATTTCAGTCCTGACAATGGAACTTCAATCAAAAACTGACAGAGAAATGTATGTCAAATTGAAATCATAGGGATAATACATACACCAGAAACAAAAAGGGGAACTAACAATGGGAGATTCAGCGTAGTCAAGTCTGTAGGAAAGGCAACATGGCGGCTGATGGCATTGCCCAACATCTCTCAGTCCCGGGGAAAGCATTGCAGAAGTTTACAGAGTTACCAAGAGATTTCTATTGGTTCATTGAAGCAGATAAGAAACAATGTAGGTCCTCTTTGATAGTTGGTAGTTAATCTGGGTTTCTCCTTTAATTGTACTAGTAATGTAAGAAAAAGTGTCATCAATTGGCAATTGCTACTTGAAGAAGTAACAACAGAACGGCTGTTTTGAAGAAGAAAGAAGAAAAAGGAAGAACAGAAGCAAGGAGAGAAAACGGGTAAGCTTGTCACATTGAAATAATATAAGGATATTTTTGTTTAAATCATTTTTTATTAATATTCATTGGTCACAAATTTTCTAATCCACAGCATTTCTTTTTTTGGTGGCTAAAAAATTTAGCTTAAAAAAGTCAATTTTTAACTTGTTTTACTGTTTCTCTTTTTTTTAGAAATCAATCTAAAAAAGAAATGGTGAAAAAAATTATTAAAGATTCCTTTTTTTTTTACCTCTTTTCTCAAGGAAATGTTTCTTATATTTTATCATAAATATGTTATGTCATTTTCTTTACCAAATGAATATGAGTGAATACATGAAGGAATAGTGAAATAAAAGAAAATAGGGAGTAACATAGCAATTCTCAATAAATTTTTATCTCATTCAAAATGATAAAAGGTAATTATAAAAACTTAATTAGAGTAATAATGTAAAATAAATATATTTAACATTAAAATTTAATAACAATTGTGAGGACATTTGCCTCTGCATTGCTTAAGGTAGATTAGTCCCTAATTAAATCTAAGATTTGTGTATTATGTTCTACTTTAGAAAAAGATTTTCTTGCTATTTTTGCTTTAACACAGATTTCACATTTATTTTTATAAATATGCTTGTAATCTATATAATTATTATTTGACATATACTTAAGCATTGCATAATTTAAATGTCCTAACCTAGCATGCCATAAAGAAGTAGAATCAATATAATTAGAAACATTCATTCACACTTAACTTAAACATACCATAAAGGGAATATCCCTTGCCTACAAATAATCCTCTCTTGGATATTACAACACTGTCTGATTCTAAGACAATTTTAAAGCCCTTCTTACAAAGCACACTTGCTGAAACTAAGTTCCTTTTGACATCAGAAATATGATCAACATGAAACAGGGTAAGTTTCTATCCAGAAGTGAAGTTCAACACAACAAATCCTATTCCAAGCACCTTGGCACAATTGTAATTTCCCATAAGCACTTCACTTTGTTCTTCCAACTTATTGTAGGTTTTGAAATGAGCCATGTCATTGCACACATAGACAGTTGCACTTGAATCAAGGAACTAATAAATGTTTCTTAATTAACAGTCATGTTTAATTCAGTCACCATTCCAATTTGCATATTGGTAACCATTGCTACAACCTCTTTCTCTTCATCTTCCAATAAGTTGGCTAGTTTGGCTTTTTTAGAAGTATCGCCCTTCTTCAAATTAGCAAAGTTGAATTTTCTGTATCTACATTCTTTGATGTGTGACCTTTCTTTCCATAGTGAAAGTAGGCCTTGTGTTTTTTATTTTTCTTAAAACCTCCATTTTTCTGGACTTTAAGTTTGTCCTGATTCTTTCCTATAAACTTGCTTTTAAATTTGTTGTTTCTAGACTTTTCAATTGCATTCACTTTTGTGAATTCTCATTTGTAGTCATAATTATTTTTTGAAACCTTTCATCTCTAATTCGAGTTTCAAACTCAATTTGCAAATGGGTTTAAACTGTTCAAGAGTGAAGTTCTTAGATGAATGCAATATTTTCTTCCATACCCATTCCAAGAAGGAGACAATTTGATAGAATTGCTTTTATTTGAAGAATATCAGGAATAATAATATCCAAATCCCCCAATCTAGAAACTAGAATTTGTAATTCATGGACTTGATCCATGACTAGCATGTTATCATCATTTTGAAATCAAAGCAATTTAAAGCAAGGAATTTGTCAGTACCTTTCTTTTCACTTTGATATTTGACTTCTAAAACATTCCAAATATCCCTTGGTGAAGTCAGATTTGAGTAGAGATCATAGAGATGATTAGTAAGTGAATTCAGAATGTGACCACGACATACCAATTCATCTTCCTCACATTTTTACCTTTGGCTTCTTACATCATCTAAATTTTCATCAATTGGTGCAGCAATAGGTAGTAGATTTGGGTCCAAAACATAAAAGACCTTCAAGGTGCTGAGTAAGAATTTCATCTTATCCTTCCATCTTATGAAATTTGTGCTATCAAATTGATTCAGTTTCACTAAATCTTGTATTTTGATGGCAGAAGAACCAATAATCTCCATATTGACAATATCACACTCAAATTGTTAGAAAAAAATATGAAGACAATAGAAAATTTTGACTTTGAGATGTGAAATTACACTATCTTGAGTGTAATATTACTTTTGTATAAAAAGTCAATTACCCCAGGATACAACAAAGCCCTTAAAACTCTTTTTTGGAGAAGGTGAATGTGTGCTTTGAAAGTAATTGAAAATTCTCTATTTATAGACGTGAAAAGGCACCTTTGAACATATATGATTGTCTGTCCTCAATAAACATGACTGTCTGTTCCCAAAAAATATGACTATCTGTCTCTAATAGACATGATTGTCTATCTCCAATAGACATGACTATCCATTTTTAACAGATATAACTGTCTGTTCTTAACAAATATGACTGCCTGTTCCTAATAGACATGATTATCTATTTTCAAGAGACATGACTGTCTGTTGTAAAAATAATGGCAATAAAATCTAGGCTATATTATTGGTTATGATCCATATATTATAATTTAACATTTGCTATTTATTGCCATTTATATAACCTTTAATATCTATAATTCTTTTCAATATAGGACTTCATATTTATAAATTATTTAACAAGTTGAGCTGTACACTTTCTTCATTTTTGTATAATCTTCTCGAATATTTATACAAGCTCAGTGATTGATCAACTGAATGAGAAGAATTATTTTCTTTTCTTGTTCATTTCTATTAGTAATATGGTATTAGAGCTCTTTGGACATTCTGCATAGCTGCTTTTCTCATCCCTTGATGTATCACGAGCATAATCCCTTGCTACTATGTCTGTAAAGATGGTAGCGCCTCCACATGATCCTTTGATAGATGATACCTCAAGTCCTTAATTATACAAGTATGGTCTTAGTTTCACATAAGCTTCAAGGCTCCAATGAAATACTTAAAGCAAATCAATTTTGATGGCTTTGATGACAAAGACCAAGTCGAATTTTGTTAATGGATCAATACCATGGCCTACACCCGATGATCTTCTTCATAGTGCAAGGATTAGGTGTATTAGTATGGTGACTTCATGGATTCTTAATTCTATTGAGAAGCAAATTGCAAATAGTCTCCTATACATCAATTCTACAACAAAGATTTGGAATGAATTGTATGACCAATTTCATCAAAGTAACGAATCACGAATTTTTCAATTGAAGTCTCACTCATGGATCACTAGATGTTAGCTCATATTACACATGGCTTAAGATTCTTTGGGATGAACTGAAGGAATTCTATCCAGCTCCTACATGCCACTATGGAGTATGAGATCATGGGCTAAGCATGAACAAAACAAGTATGTCATGCAATTTCATATGGGTTTAAAATATTCATATGCTCAAATTGGAGCTTAATTGTTAATGCAAGAACCCTTGCCACGATCAACAAAGCTTTTTCTTTGGTAATTCAAGAAGAAAGGCAAAGAGCCATTACTCATAGCATTCATTTCATTAAACATGAAGTTCCATTGGCTATAGCAACAACCTCCTCCAATACTTAAAAATCCAAGAAAGACAAACCATTGTACTCTCACTGTGGCATTCAAGGGCACACTGTGGCAAATGCTATAAATACATGGTCATGTCCCTAGTTACAAATTCAAGAACAAAGGTATTCCTTATTAGGCTCCAGCAAATCAAGTGGCAGTAAATGAATTTAAGGTTCTGCTTAGCAATCAACAATTAGAGGTGCTTTCCATTACCTTAGAACAATTGAACCAATTGATTTCTTTATTGAACCTTCAACTTCGTAAGTATTCTCAAGGCATTTAAGGTGTTACCACTGACTTACCCTCAGTCTCAAACATCAATGGTAATCTCTCACCTCTTTCCTGTAGTAAATCCAACCTAAAAACTTACACTTGGATTTTAGATACAAGGGCAACATATCATGTGTGTTGTTAACAAAAATTCTTTTCTACCCTTTTTGTTGCCAGCAATATGACAGTCACCTTACCAAATAATTGCTTAGTCTCTATTAAAGGTGTTGGTCAAATTCATTTGGAACCTTCAATCACCCTTAATGATGTCTTGTTTATAACAGATTTCAATTTCAACTTAATCTTAGCGAGCAAGATCACCAGTCAACTCAACTATTTCATCTTATTTTATCCTAACCACTATGTGATTCAAGACCTTTTGTAGTGCCTAAGGATTGGGATGGGTAAGTGCTTGGAGCCAAACACATCACAATTAACCAAGGACATCTTTCCTATACCCTTCTTTGGTTGTAATTCTACCTAGTTGTCCCAGTCTAAATTATGGCATTTCAAACTTGGACACCCCTCTTTTGTAAGAATACAATCTCTACAATAGCACTTGAATAAAAGTAATGATTTTCAAAATTTCCCTCTATCCCATTCCAATATTTTTTGTTGCCCTATTTGCCCCTTTGCTAAACAAAAATGATTTCCTTTTTTCTCTTAGAATAATTTGGCATCTAAACCTTTTGCTTTGATTCATTTAGACACATAGGGACCTTTCCAAACTATGTGTGTTCATGGTTATAGAAATTTCTTGACTTTAGTTGATGATTGCACAAGGTACATGTGGGTATGCTTCCTTAAATCAAAATCTGATGTTATACATACATTCCAACATTTTTCGCTTATGTTGAAAACCAATACAATACTTCTATTAAGGAAGCTAGGCATGATAATGCTCCTAAACTGGCTTTCACTACTTTTTGGCAAATAAAGGTGCTCAGTTCTTTCATTCTTGCCATGAAACACCACAACAAAATTTAGTTGTTGAAAGGAAACACCAACACACCTTAAACGTGGCATGAGATCTTCTTTTTCAATTTAAAGTTCCATTGTGCTATTGGTCTAAATGCATTTCTACCCTTGTCTACTTGATTAACAGAATTCCTTCACCTTTGCTTTTCCATAAAACTCCCTTTAAACTCCTCTATGACAAGATTCTAGCTTATGATCACCTCAAGACTTTTGGTTGCCTTTGTTATACCTCTACATCTCCCTCCCACAAACACAAGTTCTCTCCTATGGCAATTGAAGTAATCTTTCTTGGCTATCCTAGGGTTCAGAGGATACATATTACTAAATTTAAAGACCAATCAGTTCTTTATTTCTAGACATGTAGTCTTTCATGAGTCAGTGTTTCCCTTTCCTAATTAAACTCATTTTGATAACATTGGGCTCACTAATATCTTTTCTAACTATGTGCTTCCTAATGTTCCAAGCTCTTCTTATGGTTTCATTTCACTTATACCTACTCCAATTGCAAACCTTTCATTTGTCTTGCCAGTTGCATCACTTACTGCTAGGCCTGTTAGAACACCAAACCCCTAATATATCTCCAAGACTACAACTTTTGACTAAATATGACATTTCTCTATGTCAAAGTTCCTTACAACTTTTGACTAACACTAGACAACTTGCTTGCAAAACAAAAGGGATACCAATGGACCTTGATACTAAATTGACAACCAATCATGGCATTCCCCTACAAGACCACACACAATATAAACAATTGATTAGAAAGTGTCTTTACTTGATTATTACTAGGCTTGATCCTTCTTATTGTGTAAATTCCTTAAGCCAAAATCTGTCTCACCCATGCAACTCACATTTAAAAGCTACCTATCAGGTCCTATCTTACCTAAAGCACACAATTGAACTAGGCTTTTACTTCCATGCTACTTTCTATTTGAAGTTGATAGCACTTGCAGACTTAGATTAGGCATCCTGGCCTAAGACCATAAGATCTATTATAGGCTATAATGTGTTCTTAGGTGATTTATTAATGTTGTGAAAGTCCAAGAAGTAATTTACTATGTCAATATCTTCAACTGAGGTAGAATATAGTTCCATGGGTAGTGCCACTTGTGAAGTCATTTGGTTGTTGGCTCTATTAAAGGATTTTACTATAAATCATTCCAACCCTACCTTGTTCTATGATAATCATGCTTCAATCCATATAGTAGAGAATCCCATCTTACATAAGAGAACAAAGCACATAGAAAGGGAGAAGTTCCAACAATACATGTTTCCAGTGACCATCAAGTGGTTGATCTCTTAACTAAACCACTGCACCCCAGTTAGTTTGATTTTCTTCTCCATAAGATAAGAGTGATCAACATCCACTCTCCATCTTGAGGGGGAGTATTAAGCTAAATGAGCTATCTAAATGTATACATAAGCAAGTTAGTTCTAGTAGTGTCATTTATGGTATAAATTCAGTTAGTTAGCTCTAGTTAATTAAGCTACACACTTTCTTCATTTCTGTGTAATCTTCCCAAGTATATATATAAGCTCAGTGATTTATTACTAAATAAGAAGAATCATTTTCATTTTTGGTTCATTTCTTTTAGTAATATTTTGACAAACTTGATTGTTGATTTCAAGCTAGCAAAATCTCATTACTAGGTAAATCAATGGAAACACTTAACCTAGATTTTGTGAATTTCTATTGCTTGGCGATATTGTCTGGGCAATTCATTGAATTAGGGTGGAGGAAAGACTGTTTCAATATGCCTTTTAGAATATCATTAATGGACTTTGCTCTTAAATTCATGTTGAATGATCATCAAAGTTTCAAAACATTCCTATTTTCACCATCATAGGTGATTGCTATTTCTACTCTAGGAAACACATGTGCCATGGAGAATAGTGTAGCATTGAAGGTCTTAATCTGAATTGGTTTCTTTGATTTTGGACTACCCATCTGATTGTTCAGATGAACCATCACTAACCCATTAATGCTTGAATCACATTTAGCGTAATCATTTTGAGCCTTTGCATGAAACTTTTTGATTAATATTTTGAACTTGGTGCAATGGCAAATTGGCCACTAAAGATGAGAGCAAAAGTGACAGAGGTTCTTGTTGAGGAGTTTAACCATAATGGAAAAGTGGGAATGAGACAAAGTAAGCTCTTGGCTGGGAAAGCATGAGACAGGGTTGTAACTAGTGATTTTTTGGGGTGTTTAAATTAAGGGTAATTTGGATATTGTGAGTTGGGTCAACTTGGGGCTTGAGTGAGTTTGGGTTATTTAGGGATTTTGTTAGATGGGTTAATAGTGGGACTAACAAAAGATATGATGAGTTTGATTTTGTTAAGGGCAAAATAAATCAAACCCCCTTTCACTTTAGGTCATGTGTAAAAAATTCTTCTGACATCAATTGAGATAAATTACCCCTGCCCTTTAAAAAAAATTATGCAAACTACCCCTCCATACCCTAATTTGAGGGTAATTTGAAAGTAATTTAAGGTATATAAATGTAATTTAAGGTATATGAGGATAATTTAAAATATGTGCGGTAATTTACATAATTTTTGAAGTATAGGTGGTTATTTGTCTCAATTGATACTATAAGAGAACTTTTTTACACATAGCATAAAATGTAGAGAGTTTAGTGCATTTTGCCCATACAAGATATTCTGATATCTGTGAAATGAATGGTAAATTAACTAGATGAGGAAAAAGATATTTTATTACATTTATAGATGATTATTCTCAATTTTTACATGTGTATATGTTAAGAACAAAAGATGAGGCCCTTGATAGTTTTAAGGAATTTAAGTCTATAGTAGAGAATCAAAAGCAAAGAAAAATTAAACTACTTCAAAGTGATAGGGGTAGAGAATATTTCTCTACAAAATTTGATAAATACTGTGAAGAAAATGGAATAATCCATAAGAAAACTACCCTTTTTACACCCCAATAGAATGGACTAGCAGAAAGAAAAAATAAAACTTTAGTTAATATGGTAAATGCTATGCTATTAAATGCCAAATTACCATATAACTTATGGGTTGAAGCTTTGCTTACTGCTTGTCACATTCATAGTAGAATTCCTTCAAAGAAAACTCATAATTCACCACATGAGGTTTGGAATGGAAGGAAACCAAATCTAAATTATTTTAAAGTGTGGGGGTGTGTTGCTTTTTATTGATTGCTTGATTCTCAAAGAAATAAACTAAGGCCAAGAAGGATTAAAAGTGTTTTTGTTGGTTATGCACAAAATTCTAAAGCATATAGATTACTTAATTTAGAGACTATTATTATTGTAGAATATATTCATGTTGAATTTTTTGAAAATAAGTTCATGGTAGATCAAATTGGGTATAAACTTGAAAATAATGAATCTAGAAATAGTATATATGAAATAGAATTTGACATACATCAAAATAATTCTAATTCTTCTAATTTTCTTGCTCATGAAAATTAGTAAATGAACCATCTGAACCAAGAAGAAGTCAAAGGGCAAGGATAGAAAAATGCATTAATCCTAATTTTATTACCTTTTTAGTAGAAGGAAGTAGAAATTGAATTATTAAAAAAATGCAGTTATTATTAAACATTGAAATTGAACCCAAAACTTATGAAGAAACAATGGCTTCTAGAGATGCAGCTTTCTAGAAAGAAGTTATAAATGATGAAATGGACTCAATAATGTCTAATAATACATGGATCTTGGTTGATTTACCTCCTAGTTCAAAACCTATTGGTAATAAATGGATTTTTAGGAGGAAATATAATTCTAATGGTATATTGCTAACCTTTAAAGCAAGACTAGTTGTAAAAGGTTTTATACAAAAGAAGGACTTAGATTATTTTAATACATATGCTCTAGTTGCCCGAATAACATCTATTAGAGTACTTTTTGCATTGGCATCTATATATAAATTGCATGTACATCAAATGAATGTTAAAATAGCATTTTTACATGGTGAATTAAAAGAGGAAGTTTACATGGATCAACTTGAAGGATTTGTTCTTCCTGAAAATAAACATAAAGTATGCAAACTTGTATTATATGGTCTTAAACAAGCTCCTAAACAATGGCATTAAAAGTTTGATAAGGAAATTTTATCTTTTGGCTTTAGAAATAATACTACTAATAAGTGTATTTATTCCAAGTTTACTAAAGAATATGGAGTTATAATTAGTCTCTATGTTGATGATATGCTTATATTTGGTACCAACATGCATGACATAAATGAAACTATAAGATCGTTAACCTTAAAATTCAAAATGAAAGATCTTGATAAGGTAGATACAATTTTGGGTGTCAAAGTTACTAAGCATAATCATGGGTTTAGTTTAAGTCAAACTCATTATATAGAGAAGATTTTTAATAAATTTGAACATCTCAAAATAAGAGAGTTTAGTACTCCATATGATACTAGTGTAAAACTTGTGAAAAATACTAGTAGAGCAATAGAACAATTAAAGTATGCTAATGCTATAGGAAGCTTAATGTATGCAATGCATTGTACAAGACCAGACATTACTTTTGCTGCATGCAAGTTGTCAAGATTTACAAATAGTCCTAGTACAGAACATTGGAAAGAAATCAGAAGGGTATTTGGTTACCTTAAGAGTACTGCAAACTTAAAATTATCTTATTCAAGTTTTCCTGTTGTACTAGAGAGTTGTTTAGATGCAAGCAGGATAACAAAAGCTGGTGAAAGTATAGCAACTGCAGATTGGATATTAACACTATCTAGAGGTGCATATGTTGGGCATCCAAGAAGCAAACTTATCATGCTCATTCTATCATGGAGGCAGAATTTATTGCTTTAGCTACTACAGAAAAGGAAGTTAAGTGGTTAAGAAACATGTTATTTGAAATTGAGTTATAGCCACAACTAATACCACCTGTTTTTATTCACTGCGATAGTGAGGTTACAATGTCTTGTACTTTTACCAAAATGTATAATGGAAAGTAGAGACATATTAGTCTAAGATATGATTATATTAGAGAATTGATATCAAGTGGTACCATTTCAATTCTCTATGTGAAATCAGCAAATAATTTGGCTAATCCTCTTACTAAGTCTTTACCAAGAGATGTGGCGTGGAGGACAACATGTAGTATGGGACTAAATTAAACCCTCAAGGCACCAATGATGGAAACCTAACTTTGAATTACTAAACTAGTAATTACTAAAGTTTAATAGGTAACAACAAGTCATTGATAAGTGTCTGTTTAGCATTAATAAAGAGGAGTCTCATATGAAACTTAAGGTTAGTGCTTACTATTACGTTTGAGAGGATGGGTATAGCTTTTAATGGAGTTGACTAAAGATTGTCGATAGTAACAGGGACAAAAATAAACTCTATCTATGTGAATATGAAGTGGTGCTGCTTCAATAAAGGTTTAATGGGTTTTACCTTAAGAAATATTCATAGAAATTGGGATTGCTTAGCACATGGCCATCTAAATAGTGCTAAGACTATAAAAACCTTTTTAGAGAATCTTAATAAATTTGGTGTGTGTGATATCTTCGATCCTATAAGTAAGGAGTCTTAGTTTAATCTTCGGATACTAAGTACTTCAATAACATCCTTAGATATTTAACATTAATTTGAAGGTTTAAACCTGAAAGGTACCTTCATTTATGCACCATATTTATTGTAAATGAAAGGATTTACAAACTAGTGGGAGAATGTTAGATAGTTTGCAAATATGAAGTCTCACATTGGAAAGAATTATAGATATTAAAGGTTATATAAATGACAATAAATAGGAAATGTTAAATTTAATATATGGGTCATAACCCATAATATAGCTCATATTTTATTGCCATTATCTTTATAATAGACAGTCGTGTCTGCTGAGAATAGATAGTCATATATCTTAAAAATAGACAGTCATATCTATTGGGAATAAATAGTCATGTTTGTTAGAGATATACAGTCATGTCTGTTGGAGATGAATAGTCATGTCTATTGAAAATAGATAGTCATGTCTTTTGAGAATAAACAGTCATGTCTATTGAGGATAGACAGTCATATCTTTTGGGAACAAAGAGTCATGTCTGTTCAAAGGTGCCTTTTCATGTCTATAAATAGAGAATTTTTAATTGCTTTCAGAGCACACATTCACTTTCTCTAAAAAAGAGTTTTAAGGGGTTTGTTGTATCCTAGAGTAACTTGCTTTTTATACAAAAGTAATATTACACTCAAGACAATATAATTTCATGCCTCAAAGCTAAAATTTTCTATTGTTTTCATATTCTGTTCTAACACAACAAGCCAGAGCTAACTAACGGAATTTACACTAGAAAATGAAACTAACTAAGCTAACTTGCTTATATGTACACTTATACAGCTCATCTAGCTTAATACAGAAATTCAGAATATGAGAACGAGGGAGGGTTCTTCAAGCATAACTAAAATTTCTAGAGGGAGCAACCCCATCAGACTCTCTGTGAGGTTTTATAGTTACACGAGAAATAGGGTGGATAGTGAGAGTCATAAAAGCAGTAGAACAATGCTTGAAGTTCAAAGAGAATTGGGCGTTGATATTTTGACTCCACAAGATGTGAAGGCAAAGGAAGAGCATGCAATGAAACCTCTGTTTGATTTGGCTTGTGCTTTGAGCATGAATTATGTGTTTGTTTAAAGCTAAGCACTGGAGTATGGCACATTGTCTTGTTTAATTGACCGATTAAACAGTGGAAAGTTTAGAATATCTTCATGTTATGGGTTTTGGGCGTTCAAATTAGGGGAAATTTGGGCATGATGGGTTGAGTCAACTTGGGTTTGACTGAGTTTGTGTCAAATTTAGGGGTTAATAGTGGGACTAACAAAGGGTTTTAATTGCTTGATTTTGTTAGTATGTGAGGATTCTTTACAAAATTTTAAAAAATATAAAAGTTTTTACAAAAGCACTTTAGTACAGGTAAATTCCGTGCATCTTAACTAAGTTCCTTCGTATTGATCATGGAGTGGAAGGTGTGAAACATTTAAAGTGCCTCTATAGATCTAATTTATTGGATACCCAATTGACCTATGAATGTGACCTTGTGTATGACCATTCTCCAGTGCTTGTTTAGATATTTCACAAATGTAATCCATACAGTGATAAATGTATATGAATCTTATCATTTTTTTATCAAATTATCTTTATTATTTCTTTTATCACATAAAATCTACATATTTTAAATGCATATTTTTAATAATTTTATTTAAAATTAATTTTATTCACTGCAGACTGAAGGATATGTGGGTGCATGGAAAGCAAAAAAAAAATAAAATTATATGCTGAAAATTAGTATTATGATAAAGAATTTAAATATTGAAGAAGTATATTACACTTTTTAAAAGCGGAAAAATGAAGGGAGAATAACTATTTTATTAATTATTTGATATGTACATTGTGAGTTGCTTTATTTGAACCTTTGACTTACATCAAAAGATTTAAAATTAAAAGGTTGGTGATTTTAATTTATTCGTGTACCCTTCAATTTAGTAGAATTTCAAATTTGGGTTGAAGCTTTACTTCAACAGGCCCGGCAGGGAAAAAGAATAATAAGAGAAGGGAGGCATTACAAACACTTATATTCTAAGCTTATTTATCTAACCTCTAGGACTTTGGCATGCACTCCTCTTTTTAAGACTTACGTGTGAGTCTATTTAAAACCAAAATTTAATGAATTTAGTGATTAAATTGGTAAACTTATTGATGTATATTTAATAGATCCCAAAATTTAACTTAGAAAAAAGAAAAGTTAAAAAGAGTGATCAGCGTATCAAAGTTCTTCCAATGACAACAATAATTTTATACAATAAATTTTCCTATTTTAAATTGTTTTTATGATAAAATTTTTTACTAGCGTAGCTGGCCTTATCTTTCTTATCTAATATAATTATAATTTTCATTGAAACGCATTCAACACTGAACTTGAATATTAATTTTTCTTTTTGTGTTGTAGGGATTTTTCAATCATTACAAATGTAATAAGTATATCTTTTTTCTAATTCATAGAAAATTCTTTTTGTATTATAGGGAATTTTTCAATCATTAAGAATTGTTTTTTGTTTTGTTTACTGTTGTATTATATAATCTTTATAAGTTTCAGTTGAATATTAAGGACTCGACATTCTGTTTCAAAACAATTTAGGCTGTTAGAAACTTTTTTCTGTTGATAAAACCTTCTAACAAAACAAAAATAAAGTATTGTTTATAAAAGGCATATTTTATTAATTACATAAAACTTTGTTTGGCAGAATTTGTGCCTAAATTAATTGAGAAGTAAGAGTGGGATAAGGTATCCTTACTGTATATATAGTAAGGGTAAAAGTAATTGGTGTGCTGTGTCTTTTGAGTTGTTTGAAATTATAGATGTAATCATAATTGTTTAACTATTAGATATCTTATTTGTGAAAAAGAAAAAAAAAGACTGAGTAAAGTGTGCTGTTATTTTCATCTCTCTTAATGAGTATTTTAGAGCAATACGAGAGAGAGAAAAAAAATAATTTAGATATTCGGTTATCAGTTAAAATATATAGAGAAAAGTGATTAAAAAATGGAGATAGTTGTTAAAATAGAAAGAAAAAAATTGAAATGCATGTTAAATTAGAGACAAGTAAAAGAATGACATAAAAATTGTACGTTAAGATAAATGAAAAAGATATGAATATGCCTTAAATTATGAAGAAGTCAAAAAAAAAAAAAAGGTGTCAAATAAAAAAAACTTATAGCGACAAAATTAATATGAATGCATTACAAACTGGCAAAAGCCATCCCCAACCCTCCCAGAAATGCATATTGTGAAGTAGCTAGAGTAGTATGCGGGGAGGGAAGAGGGAAGGAGGAGACCAAAGGTGAAATCATAAACAAGTGTAGGGTAGGTCTGCAAACCCATTGACAATAGGTGTGTTACGAAGGATTCTCTTCCAAGTTGGAGTGCCATTTGATGTGGGGCAGTTGGATATGTTGCAGTCAACCACAGCTGGTTTCCAGCTCGCATGAGATGCAGCCGCCACCATTTTTAGCTTCCAATGTAGATGAAATAGTTGGTCAAGACCACATCAACTCTTAGCCAAAGCAAGAAGAAAAGGGCATCAAATATAGCTGTAAAACCCCACAGCTATAATTATATTTGAATATCTTTTAGACAATTCCCGCTACAGCTATAATTATATTTGAATATCTTCTAGACAATTCCCATTATCGACAGTCAACTGAATACAATTATATGCTTTTGGAATTTTTTTAGATAAAAAGTTACCGCAAAAATAATTTTTTACGTAATTATTGAAAAACTTTTTAGAATGTTCAAAAAGATAAAACTTTTTTTTTTCAACTAAAAATGTGTCTAAAATTATTAGTCACGTATTAATACATATTGTGCATTGAGAAGCAACTCTTAACCCTTATATATCGATATTTCATGTATGTTAATTATGACATAAATATTATTAAAATTAATTAATTTCTTTATTCTTAATTAGAACTTTTTAATTAATTTTTATAATATAATAAATTAGTTATGCCAAATGTTAGTTCCATATACTTAGATGACATTATTTATAAACTAAAAGGATTTTGCTTAGAACAAAAATATAGCATGTATTCTTAGAGGTTCGAATCAATTTCTCAAGTAAAGTTACAACAATTGTTCTTATACAAATCTTTTAGTTTAGACAAAAATAAAAAAAAAATAAATGTTAGATAAGCATTTAATTAATTTTAAAAATATACAACTAATAACTCACCGCAGTAATTATACAATATTGAACAATAAAAAATCATGTCATTTTCAATCAATAGACACGTAATAACATGTGCAATATTGAAAACAAAACTTATGCATGCCTTTAAGCGGACAATTAATAACGAGCGTAGGTCTTATATGTATAGAAAGCTATACATTTAAATCTTTACATATATTATTGGCACTTTTAATGGTACAATGACATTTAATCCTTATTTTAAGATTTTTTTTAATTTTTTATGTCTAAAATTAACTTGGAACATTATATGTATTAGATAATTTGTCACTTCTTCTATAAAAAAATCTTCATATATATTACATCTGTTTGTCAAAAGTATGAAGTGTATAGTAGAGTATCTTGATACATACACGTACCTTAATTTTAACGAGACCTTCACTGAGTCTTTTTGTAATTAACGCTAGTTTGTATTAATTTATAGAGCATCTTTCTGTTTTAAATCAAACAAAATTACTGGTATCTCACATGTAGGAAATGCTGATAAGTTTGGACTCTCGCATGTTTGTTATCGTACAATCTACAATAAAATCAAACAAAATTTTGTATTTCTACCGACACACCTAATTCTATAATTAATTGCATCTGTTATTATTTTCAAATTTTTTGTTTTAGAATCTAAAATTTTTGAGATTTAAATTTGATTTAAGTAGTTGAATTCATTCTTATTGTCCCTCTTTCCTAGGTTTAATTTCCATATTGTAGCTTTCCTAATATTCCATATAAAAAAACTCAAAATTTTATTTGTTAGTTACGAGTTGCTTGTCACTCTTCTCTCACCAAAATAGATTTGTATTCTTGGACTAGGACAAATAAAAGGTGTGGAGATGGATGCAAGGATAAAGTGTAATTACTAAAATAAAACTCAAGTGGTTGAATTCGACCTTATTCTCCTCTTATTTCTTTGATTTAATTTTTATATTATAATTTTTTTAATATTTAAAAAATAAATAGGTATAAAAAATAATTTAAATAAATAAATAAGCTAAAGATCACATAAATAACAAAGTAAAAAAGATGTGTGGAGGATCACGGATTTTGATCATGAGAAAGTGACAAACATCACGAGACAGGTAAAACAAACTAGTTATATGTATCTATCATCGATAGTACATATTTCACACATCGTCTATGACATGAGAAAGATATATTTATGATGTCAAGAAGGATTCAGTTGAGAGTCGTGTGAGCAAAAAGTTTCTACTTGCTTGTTTGGTTGCACTGTTTTTCTTCTAGGTACTTTATTTTGGACTCACTGAATTGATGCTTTGTGAAAAAAGGCTATGACTGAGTTGGGTAAAGCTGTGTGCCCAGATTATCTTAAAGGAAGCATTTGCAAATCTTACGATTAGATCTCTTAAAATGGAGTTCAAGCTTGACTGAAATTCCTCTCTATGTTAAGATTCTCCTACTCATGGAGACTCCTCTAGGACAGTTTCTGAGAGGGACTTGTCATGCAGGTTTGTTAAATGGTAATCTCACCAAGCTTTTGATTTATAAGAAACAGAGGGTGGGGACTGTAGGAGGAGAAATGCTGTTTTCATTAAAAAATTTTGTAAAATTTAATATGAGATTTAGATATATTAAATTTTACAACTTAGATTATGAGACTTAAACAGTTTGAATTCTTTTAAATGAAGTTTTTCTACAATTTAATTTGCAAGAATAGAAAAATTAGTATGAAAAAGGAGAAAAACAAAGCAAAGATAATATATCATGATCTTTTATGTAGCCAAAATACTAAATCTAAATAATTTTAGTTATAAATAGCTCACTCCTAATGTGTAGGTTATTGAATTTATGAAATTTAATAAATTTAATAGTTTAAATTACAAGTTAAAAGAAGTAGGTGAGAATAAAGTTATAAAATAATGAAACTCTTTTATCTAGAGAAGGCTAGCTAGAAACCAAACAAATTCTATGATGAGGCTTCGGACTTTTAATCAACTCTTGCTTCTCTATCTTTAATCATCTTTCTCTATCTTGCGTGAAAACATTTCTTTTATGATGAAGCATCAAGAAGCCCTTCTTCATCGATGTTCTCACTAAGAATAGTTGCCTTTTTTGTTTATTTCTTTTATCTCACTACAGTCCATCAAGTTATATGAGGAATGCCGTATTACTCAGGTTAATTAATAGGGCAGTTTTTATCTTTCATATCTTTTCTCATTTTTCGGACCTAAGTTATCAATTTTATTACTTTTTAAAGCCATCAATTTCAGCTTGAATTACATGACTCACCTGAGATTGTCTTGAAAAATTAAGCATTAGGTGAAAAAAATTTAACCCAAAAAATATTCGATTATTTTTTGTTTAAATTTCACTTTTTTTGGACTAAACTCTTCCCTCTTTAGATTTCAACCCCTAATGTCAGCCCAACCCCATCCCGTTTTCTGTCCTTCCTCTTAATCTGAGTTAGAAAATTTAAAAATTTAAAACTTCATATTAAATTTCATAAAGTATTTATAAAGGTTATTTAATGAGAATAACTTATATGTGTCAACTTCAAGGTTGATTACCATCAAAGATACTTCAATTTCTTAAATATATGCAAATAATCATTAGCTTAATTTGGTCTACGAGAAAAAAATATTATAAATTTATAACTATTTCAATAATTTAGAAATTTAAAATATAAAAATTTGTATTAATTTATAATTTAAATTTAGGTTTAGGTTAAAATTTAAGTTTAAGTTTAGGGATAGGTTTAAGGCTAACTTGTAGGATTAGCCCATTTAATTGCTAATTCTTAGGTTTAAATTTTTTTAATTAAAAAATTTAAACTTTTTTTGACCTGGACGGAATAGGCTCAGGACTGAATTGGGCAGACTATTTCACATCTCTAAATTTTATTTACTTAGAAATAAGGTTCTTCTCTCTCTCTCTCTCTCTCTCTCTCTCTCTCTCTCTCTCTTGGTTTTTAATTGTATATTACAACAATAAATAAAATCTTATTCCATTAAATGAGATTGATTTTATGGGTTAAACAGTACTATTAAGTTTTATACAAAAACAAGATTTTGAAAATAGCACCATTTAACTAAATATTCCTTTTAATAAGCTCTCCAAGTGTCTTTTTTGTCTTCTTCTACCTTTATTCATTGGATAAAAATTATTTGATTAATTTTTTATACTGAAACCTTTAGCAGTCTTTTTTGCACATGTCCAAACTAACATAATTGAGTTTCTATCATTTTCTTCTCAATAGAAGCAATACTAACTCTTTCTCAAAAATAATCATTCCATAAATAAATAATCTGTAAATCTAAATATTTATTACATATTCCAAAAATTTTCCATGGCCACAACACTTGGTAAAAAGAAACTCTGTAAATAAATAATCTATAGATCTAAATATCATTAATAAATTTAGGCTACCTTAATTTGCTGGTTATTTGTAATTTTTTCTTTTTTTTGATTAAGGGATTTGGTCACTGATTATATTCCATTTGTCTTCCTATATCAAGTTTCTGCATTTTATCCAAGGTTAAATCCATTGATAAAATTCATAAATTTTTTGAAAAATAAATATCTTCATTTTACTGAGAAATGTGTCTACTAGTAAAATAAATCATCCTCTTTGGTAAAAGTTGAATCAATGAGAGAAAATAATTAATTTACCTTTCACCTTTTATTTATTTTATTAATTGCGATCCATCAGTAATGTTATTTACACTACTAGAAAAAACTCGATTTTTGATGGATTTTTCTAGTGGCCGAAATATTTGCTAGTAAAATTAAGTAAATTTAGTTTTACCAAAAGACTTTCAAGTTGAATTGCTTTGGTGGATAAAATGAATTTAATTTTACTTATGGATGCACAAATCCATTGGCAAAACAGCTAGAAATTTTTGCGACAACTTCTTGTCAAGAGGTGTGAAGAATTCACTAGTAACATAATCAATCACTACAAGGACAATAATATTATCAGTGACTTAATTTAGTAGAAATTGCGTAATATATTTTTTTTAAAGAAATTTTATTTTACCAGTTCTTATATTTCACTAGTTAAAAAATGTTTTGATAAATTTTGACGGTTTGCCACTAGTTAGTTATGGGTAAAAGTATACTCCAAATCATGGAAACCAACGTTGATGGTAATAATTTTATTGGTGGACAAGCAGCTAGTAAGATGAGAACTGTACTATATTGATTGACACCTCAAGAAGGTGCATTTTATTTTGTCAATGACTATTTTGCCAATAATAGGAATCAAAACTATTGATCACTATGTCTCAAGGAAAACAATGGGTGCCAAACTATTTTTATTAGTGACAAAAACTACTGGTTAAAGGTGAAATGTTTTACTTCCATGCCTTGGGGGTGTACCAAAGTATTTTTATCGATAGTTAAAGCTATCAATTTAAATCAAAACATTTGCTTCCATGTCTAGGGGTAGTCAATGGGTGACATTATTTTTACCGACGGCTTTAAAGTCATAGGTTAAAAAATCAAACGGTTGGGTGCCTTGCCTCGCAAGGTAAGCTAACAGGTGCCAAATTATTTTTATCGATGGTCTAAAAATGATTTACCTCAACATTAGTGCCAACTTTTTTTACCACCACTTTATGCAGTTAGTGATAAAATTTTAAAAATTTTCAACTAGTAAAGCTACCAGTGAAATAATTTTATATAAAATTTTGAACACCCCCTCACTCCTATGTGCCCCTTTGTTCTTCTCCTTTCTCTACCTCTATCACTTTGCTCCCTGACTCACCTACAGCAATTTTTTGGTTGCCGTGCGTGTCTCTAATGTGAGCTTTAGCCATCATACGTCTCCCTCCCTCACTTGTGTAAGTCTCTTTCCTCCTCGCTCTTCTTTTGTCTTTTGAACACCAATGCATGATGAACTCTTACTAATGCTTGTGATTTTACTTTTATGCTAACTATCAAGCCACTAGCTATATGTTGGAACACCAATGCAATGAGGAGATGCACCCTTTCTTGCTAACTATCAAGGAGTCTTAGCTATTCTCCTCATTCTTATTATTTTTGCTTATAGGGTAAATGATTATAGGCTAGAAGATTTAATCAAATTGTTATGATTATAAGGTAGATAATTTACTATCTTAAAAGATATTGATTATGTTGTGTAGGGAGACTTCATTACAAAGGGGAGACTTTGTTAAAATTTCTATAAAAATTTTAATGTACTTATGAATTTATGTAAAAATTAATAGAATTTGTAGTAATTTTAATCCATTCTAAATTACAAATTGAATGGCATCTTACATATTTGGATGCACGCAACATCACTTCCATGTAGTAGAGACTAATGAAACTTGTGGAAATTTTGTATACTATGAGTGCACTTTGACCCTCTTGAGTTAATTACCCAAAAAGAGTATAGAAATTTAAGGGAAATGATAGACAAGAGGTCATATGTAAAGCATATCTACCCATTATTTCTTCTTAAACTTCTTTGCCCTTTTTGGGGCAATCATTTCAAGAGCATCAATAATATACTTATGGTATAAAAAATCTACATACTTACATCAATTTATATTATTTTGAAACAGTGTGTAATTAGATATGTAATATGCCATTTGATATATAAATCGTGGGTTATATATGATATGATTGCTCGAATGACAAGGGTTGTTTGTCTTTTTTTTCCCCCTCTTTTAATCTTAAAAAAAGAAATATTACTTTTAAATTGTAAGAGAGAATTCAAAATAAGGGGTCTTGTACTTGTCGGAGGACTCCCATTCTTATCTAAAAAATAATGTTTATATAAAGATTCGCGCAGGGTGTGTTATTTGAGTTATACACAAAAGTTTATGAGGTGTCTTTCTATTATTCATCAACTATGAAAAAAGATCGTATATTATCTGCGAAGATTTTGCTTGCATATGCAGCAACTCGAGTTATTGTTTAAAAGAGGAGAAAATTTTTTGTAGGTTCTCACATATTAAATTCTCATAAGCTGAGTCATAATTATTAGAATTTTTGAGTCTTGAAGTTCACCTTATACCATCCAATACATTTAATGAAGTAAATCTTTTTAAATAAAGATTTAATAAATTTTAATTTGTGAAAATAAAATTTCGTTTTTTTTATAATATTATATATCCTTATGTAATTTCTTGATAGCAATATTTTATCAAATATTTATATATTAGTATTATTATAAATATTAAAATAAAAAATGTTAGTGTTTATCCTCTTTCTAATATATATAATTCAACCGAGGGCCACTCACAGGAGAATGGATGAAATACAAATATTTGTATAACACTTGTTGTGTAAATGAGTGGATTAACCGTTTTAAAATACATTAGTTTCTATATTTACTGTTGTAGTTATGAAGGTAGAGCGTGAATAGATGTGCATATGATTAGCTACATAAGGTGCAGTACTACAAAATGATTTCATTGATAGTAAGCAGTCCACATCTCCGTATCTGTTCGTTGTTTATGTGAGGGTCATGTATGGGGACACAGAAACAAATTAAATATATAAAAACACTACAAAAATTATATAATCTGACATTAGATGGTCTGACTGTTTTAATAAATTAAATTATTTTACCCTAAAATACCACCAGATTTTGTTTCAAGTGCACTGAATAAGTACTAAATATTTTTTTTAGGGGGAATGTTTGGTGTCACCAATATTGCTATAAATATAATATATCATTTATGGTTTTTTACTTTGTTTTGATTAATTAGTTCTCATCAACATTTTTTGCATTATTATCCTTTTTTTTTTCTTTCTTTCTTTATAGCTGCCATGTATGAGTGAATAAAGTTTAGGAGGAGCGCCCACAAATATTTTTGGAAAGTTCTCATTATGTGTATATTTTTAAGGTATAAATTTTATATATTTTTTCACATTGTTATTCTTTCTCTTTTTTTAATTTATTTTTACATATGCATATATGATACACAAAACTATCCGTACATATTATTTTGTTTTCTAGAATGATCTCTTTATCTGTCCCTTATGCCTAAAGAGTGATAAAAATAAAATAGAAAGAAATAGAAAATTATAAATAAATTTCTAATAAAATTATATAAAAATAAAAAATGAAATATGGTTATAAAATAATGAGTCTCTTTTTGGAAGTAATGTCGCCAGATGGGAATCTTCAATTGAGTGTTAGCCAAAAAGAATAATGAAAATATCATACATATCTTATTAAATTAATAAAATATAAATTAGGACAAACAATTTAAGATATATAGTTCTAAAATTTGGTATGCATGATTACCATTGAGATGTTACTAAGGGATTCATCTATTTCGAGGATGACACTATTATGTTTTAAATGTTTCATATCCCATATTTTTACTTAATTTGATAGTTTTTTTATAAAATTTAATGAAATTCACCGTTGGATTAAAAGTTGTTGTATTTGAAATATGTAGCAAAACTAAGGAAGCAAACATATTACATTTGAAGTTTAATACTAACAATATATATACAAATATATATATATATATGTATATTATTTTCATTATATCTCTCCTAAATTATTTACGTTTTATCATACAATATATATCATCTAAGTAAGAAAAAGAAAAATCAAATGACCCATTGATCAGTTAGTTTAGTGACTTAAGGTTTTTTACTTTAAAATGTCAAATCATACAACAATAAACTTTAAAACCCTTAATTTATACATTCTTAAACCCTAAATTTTAAATCCTTAAAACCTAAAATTTAAAATTTGAAATCATCAACCTTAATTAAAACCTATACCCCAAATCCTAAATCTATCTATAAATTCCTTAAACCTAAATCCCAAATTTATAAAACTTAAAATCTTCAATCATAAACTCTAAAACTTAAGCCAAACCCTAAAGTCATAAATCCTAAAACCAAACCCTTAACCCATAAATTCCTAAATATCAAACACTAAATCATAAATCTTAAAATAATATAAATCTAAAATCTGAATATACAAGTTTATGGTTTTAAGTTTTTATGATGTTAAGATTTAGGGATTTTGGGTTTAGGATTTGGTTTTGACAGTTTAAGATTTTAGGATTTAAGTTTTAGAGTTTGAAATTTTAGGATTTTGGGGTTTTGATTTAGATTTTAAGCACTACAAGAAAATTTGAGATTTCTAGTAGATAAACTATCTACTGGTAAAAATAAGAAAAATTAATTAAATTGATAAAATTTTTGTCAAATAAGTGTTAGTTAGTTAAAAATAGTACCTTTACCTGTGGATAAGCTTATCCCTCCAAAATTCTGCCAAAAATTCATGCGTGAAATTCTTGTCAAGGGTGATGATTTTATTGAGAGTTATTATTGCCAAAAATCTAGTAAAAGTTTTCCACATAAAAGATTATTGGGCTAATAAATGAATGATATGGTTACTAGAAATTTTACTATCGGTTACTACAAGAAATAATCAATTTATTGGAAAATTTAGTTGCCAAAGCCATTTTTTTATCCACGGTGTAACTGTTGGTAAAAATAAAGTCGACATTAATAGTTGGGCAACCCCAAATGTCATGCCATAGATGTACTAGCAACTATCGCTGCTAGTAATATAAGATTTTGTACATGAACCCTTGCACATCAAGAAAGCCAAAGGGTTGTGATTTTGTTTGCGGCTGGTAATATTAGAATCTATTCATGAATCCTAATTATTGATGTATTAGGACAGCCAATGGGTTGCAATTTCATTTTAGTGCCGTCATTGCCGCTAGTAATATTATTTTCTGTATATGAATCCTTGCACCTTGAGATAGCCAACGGATTGTGATTTCTTTTTACCTACAATAGAACAGCTGGTAATATTAGAATTGGTACATCAATCCCAATGATTGAGGCATCAAGATAGCCAATAGGTTGTAATTTTAGTTTACTGGTGGTCTAGACCTTTAGTAAAAAAGATAAATGCCTATCAAGATGGTGCCAAAATTAATTACTGACCAGTTAAAAATTTTTAAATTTTTATATTTTTTGCTAGCAAAATCAAGCTGTTCATATAATCCTTAACATATAAGAGTTCGTAGACTCCCCTTCATTCCGGCTCTACTTTCGTCTCTTCTCTCCCATTTTCTCTCCCTCCCTGTCTCCTCTCTCCTCCACCATCTCCTCTTTCACACTAGTATAAACCATGAAGAGAATTAGTTGTCCTTAATGAATCTTGTCCTTGTTTTTGTCACTTGAGTTTTGTCACAGATATTGTTGTTTAATTTATTGGTTTAATACCTTAGATATTTGGGGACAAGCATGGGAATATTTTGCATTTGTATGAGAGATTGTAGTGTACATAGAAGACACCAAAAAATAATTGAGGAAGCTCTAGTTGCATGGCTTGCAATTTTTGTTCTTGATGTTGTTATTTGTTGTTAATTTTAATGTAGTTGTGAACTTGCAATAATAAATTCAATCATGTAGCCAAATGTCTTTACTAATTTTCATGTGCACTTGGGTGAAGCTGCTGTCTCCGCAACAAAGGTAAGTTCCTTTACCTTCAATATGCTAAATTGTAGTGATGTTAACATGTGATTCATTTAAACAAATTCTCTCTATAATAGCTGGATATCATTCTACTATTGAGCCAAATTAATGGATGTTTGGATTTTGCATGGATATTTACTCTACCTATTTTTAATGCAATTGTTTGTTACTTTGTAGGTTTGAACAAACTTATGGAAGTGATGGAGATTTTCAATCCAAAGGATTTGTTCTTACTGATTTATTATGAAATAATTGTTTCAACAATACAATTATTTCAAGATCAGTAAAAAAAGATTTTTGGGATTAAAAATCTTCACCACTTCCATATGTTCATTTCAAAAAATATACATAAATATTTTTGATGGCTTGTGTCATAAGTAAATTACACATAGTTATTTTTACCAAGGGATATATCCATTGAGTAAATTCAAATGTATTGCATATTTTAATTTTAATAAATTTTATCGAGAGTTTTATCCATCGGTAAAATACATTTTTAATTGTATTTTCTAAGAGACTTTTTCACTGATAAAAGTAAAGTGTTAAAATATTAATTATTAAGATAAATTAATCAATTTATCATCTACCACTTTTATATTTTAGTGGTGGTTATTGGACAGTAATATTAATAATATTAGTAGCAAATGTAGATATCAATTGTAAAATATTACTAGTTGATACTAATTAAAATTTGTTAGAAAAGTTATCAAAAATTGATTTTATTGGTGGATAATGGCCACTAGAAATCGAAAAATTTTTTGTAGCAAAGGTTTTAAGTTGAAGAATTTTAAGATTTATGATTCATTTGTAAGTTCACCCTCTTTAAATTTAAGTAATTTGCCATAACAACTCTTCAACTTTAAGGTGAGTTTTTTTAAAATAACTAACCAATAAAACATACCATGTGCATAAGTAATAATATGTAAGTCATATTAATGCTAGTCATTTAACAATAAATGGGCGTAAGGCTTTCATTGGGTTAGGTTGATTTGTGAACCTAACCATTCCCAGAAAAACCAAGCACATTTTGGTGGGTTGGATTGGTTAGTCAAGTTCGAATGGGTCAAAAAGTCTCCAAGTTGATCAGGTTGATTCGGGTTATAGGTTTGCAAATTCCAACCCTACCAAAACCAACCAACCTAAAACCTGATTAGGAAAAAAAAAAAAACTAATCTTTGTCAGTTTGTCACACATTTTCTTGTTACCCTTTATTATATTTATGCTTAAAAAGTTCAAACTTTAATATTGCAAATCAAGTCAAGTTTTTATACAAGAAACTTGATAAAAATTGTTAATGCATAAAAGTGAATTTTCATTGCTATTGTATTTGTTGGAGTTAAATATATTTAAGAATGTTTCTCGGCCTTTTATTATTTATGGGATTCAGTTATGTTTGTAGCTTCAATATGGCTTTGTACTATTGTTTGTTTAGTTGGAGTTTCTTTGAGATATGTTGTTAGGTTAGAATGCTTTGTTAAACTTATGAGTCTCTGATTTTTGTTTTATATAATTTTCTTTGCATAGGATATCATATCCTAAGACTTTGTTGAAATTTTTTCTATTATCTATATTTCTTTATCAGCCCAAACAAGAAGTATAATTCTTCATGGTAAGGAAGGAGATGAAATGATATTAAATAAAGACTACCCCAACCCGTTCTCATATTTTAAGCCATTGCTTTTGTTATGTTAAAAAGAAAGTCAAGTAGTAGTGAATTGAACAGTCTTGTCCCTATAAAATATACTCATTTTTGGCTTGCTTGCTCCTGCGGAATAATAATTAAGGCATGTTTTATTTTTAGGTTCATTTTCTCAAGACTATCTTGGTTTATTTTTGTGAGTATTTTGTTTTATATTTTGCTATTTTTAACTTACCTATATTAAGATTAATTCTTATAATTGTGGTAAACACTTAAAAATGTATATAGTTTTAACATGATTTATGTTTTTATTTCACCGTTTCTTTCTTTGTTTTATTCTTTTTTGGTTGTCTCTTACGCTATCGTGGTTGAGATAAAATTTAATAGCATCTATTTCTTTTTCTTTAATGCTTAGACTTATTTTATTTTAATAATAAGAGGAACGTCAAGTCACTTAATACATACACATGATCATAGATTTGAACCCAAAATTCTAAAGAGGATAACCTCAATTCAACAATAAGTACCATTGCAATACTAAGAGTGACGGCCTCAATGTTTATATTTTATTAATAACTAATAAGGTGTTGAATATAATAAGATTTTAGCCTTAACTTTGACAATATAGTCAGAGTCTAAATCTCATTGTTGTTGCATTTTGAATATTATGCAATCAGTTTAGTCTGTTTTTCATTTTAATATAAATCGGATTGTATATGATTTAATTAAACTTTGTTGTTGACTATTTGAATTATAGTTTACGATTTGAACTTAATTATTTACTCAGGAGTTAAAGTTTTTGATTTGAATATGCGTAAGTTTTGATTTAAAATGTGTACAATTATATATGATTTAAATTAATACGTTTTTTTTTTAAAATAATTTAATCGGGTAACCTGACTACCCAATTAAATTAACCTACCAACGGTCAGATTGGCTTGGCTGGGGTTTGAACATTTTTTTCCCAAATCCAAACCAACCCAATAAACTTGAGAACACTCCGAATGAAATAGGTGTATTTATATTTTTTAATTAATTAAAAGAGTATGTTTGTTAAATTTTATAATTGAATGAATATATTTGCGAATAATCTATAATTAAAATATGTGTTTATATTTTGAAAAAATAAGAAAAAATTAAAATATGATAGAATGGAATTGAAATCTAAGGTGGGAGATCAAAGGACAAGAAGGGTTGAGAGTTAAACAGTAAAAAATGAGGACAAGAAGGCCGAGCCTAGCGGAATTAACTTAGAATACTATCAAAGATTTATGAAGTCCCAGGAGCTTGTTAATGAACAATCTGCATTGTAAAAAAAATAAAATTGAACAATCTCCATTAACATTATTGGTCTAATTAACATTTCAAATAAAATATGATTGAAGAAACTTTCGTCTAGCTTTTAATTTTTTTGGAATGAAACAGAGCAAAGCCCACACTGCAACTTAATACATATAAGTATGGCACCAGCATCACGTCCTAAGGACCACCCCAGCAACCCGATTCCGTTAGGGAGGGACGTAACTTTGGCCTAATTCTACACCCAATACTAATTTAGCCACCTACTAAACTTTGATCACGTAGTAATATTGAAAGCCTATAAAGATTACCTTTAGCTAGTTTTCATCTAGGGCGTTGGTTCTTCAGTCCTTATCCACCTATGAAAAATTGGTATTAGGTACAGCAAAATAAAAACACGACCCTCAATTATTGAAGAAACAGATGTTCGATCTTTTGCGTGACTGACAGAGGAGCAACCAAAGGGGCCACAGGCTTGATACACTTATCCCCACACTCCCCAATTAGGGGCTAGAAAAAATGAGATCGAAGAAAGATCAGAGTTGATAGATACATGAAAGTAATCATGTCAATTTGGTCTTTATGTACAAAGTCTTCCACTGGATCTTTTCTGAAGTCAGTCAGCTTTGGATGACCTCTGAAAGACATCCACTTGATTTTGTACATATTATATAAAGCTCTGTAGGTTCTAGGACCATATGGAATTCAAACATGGAGGCAGCAATAGAAGCTTGAGTATAAATTATTATAAAATAAAATGATGTAAATTCATTTGCAACTACCATTGATGCTTATTTAATAGCATTTAAAACGTTGATGTAATTAAGGAGCAATATAGGTAAGTGGCCTAAGTACTCAATTAACGCTAAAGAGGGACAGGGAACAAATAGCTCAATCTGGACCAGCACAGTGCTTTTCTTTTCTTATTTGCTTCTTAATCCTTTCGGCTGAAACTTACAGATTAAAAAAAAAAAAAAATCTTACAAAAGCAGTTTTACAAAAATCTTACAAAACAGCATTTGGGGAAGATAAATGGCCTGAACTTTGTTGCCTGCATGAAAATCCTTTCAGCATAGGTGCCACATCGCCATTTTTATAAGATTTTTGTGAAACTATTTTTTAAAAAAAAGAGGTACACTGATTAACGTTTTATGTACACATTAATTAAGAGGACCGTAGTTCGATGAGAATGGAAAAGGGGAAAGAAGAAATTAATTGTTTTGATGTCATAATCCAGTGGTAGTAAGGTACCATAATGACTTATGAACAAGCCCATTACTTGGACATGTGGATCCAACTCAGAGTTCGAAAATAATTGTATTTGTACCATAAATATTTTCAGGTCCTGGCTGGGATAGTAGAAGCTAAATTAACTAGCTTGCACACAAGCAGGGCCCTAAGTGATTCGCTGTGGTCCAGAGGACCCGCTGAAGGCATAGAGCGCTGTTAATTAGCAGGGGGTGCCATGTGCTTTGGATCCTTAGCCTTCTGCAGGGACAAGACACAAAAGGGTATGAACTTGTTCGCCCTTTCTCTTATTTTTGTTTATTTGCACTAAAAAGACCAGATATTTGTTAACTCTTGTTTTCAAACACAAATGAGGAACGTGAAAATCATGTGGGTGTTGGGAGTTCAGACCCTTGTTCGAGTTGTTGTCACAAAGGTTTCTTTTTTTTTTTTTGGTTATATAAGGAGGGATTGAACCCTGGGTTGGGGGGAGGGGAATAGGAAACAGGGATAAGTGTCACCAGTTGTGCCAACCGTGGCCGGCGTCACAAAGGTTTCTTTAACGTCCCATGAAACAACTTAACCGGCTCGTTACTTGTATACTCATCTATTAGTGAATAGTGAGCTTTTTTTTTATTAGTCCTAACCTAGATCAGAATCAATCGCTCAAATTATGTATAAAATTCATTAACTCTAACCTGTACATATAATTAGTTGATTTTAAGTCAAAATTTTTAAATCTAATTTTATTCAATTTAATTGATTTTATATAAAAATTTAATCTAAGTCAATGTACACCCCTACAATTAGTAGGGAAATACTAGTTTTATTAAAATAAATCAATAAACATGTTACAAAATAATTGTGGAATATTGATTTATTGAATTATATAATTCAGATTTTAAGACTAAATAAATTTAAATATTTAAATATTTTAAATGATATTTTTATAAATTTTAATTTATAAAATTAAACTATATATAAACATTTATCTCATAAGCCCAAATATTTCCCGTATGATGCAAGTCTTGTGTAAGAGATAAAATTAAACTATATATAAACATTTATCTCATAAGCCCAAATATTTCCCGTATGATGCAAGTCTTGTGTAAGAGAAGAAATTCTTGTTTATAGAAATGATCTGATGATTCGTAGGTGATTTATGAACTCAGGAGCAAAGGCACTTTAATTAAAATGGAAATTTTATTTAAAAAAAATGACAATAACTAATCCTAACAAACAGTTCGGACCTTTATTTGGATGAAGATCGGTGAATATAATCCATGGCGTGCAAGTTGGACTAGAGGCATCAAACTTCCTCTGGGCTTAGGTCAGGTTAAACCCAACATCTATAAGTCATAACAAATTTACTACATAACTAAGAGTATTCAAATCATCTATAACAAAGTAGATTTATATGTAGTATATTTATAAAATATATGAGAGGTTAATGTAAGTTTTGAAAATATAAAGTTTATGTAAAAACCAAAAATGAAGAGGATGTTGAAATAATTTACACTAAAATTAATGAAAGATAGGTCAGATTGGTTGGGTTTCAAATTTAGACAGTAAAATATAATAAATTTAATATTTTTAATTTTTAATAAAAATTTTATAAATTTCAATTTATATATTGGTTGACTTTGCATTTATTTCCTTTCATTTTCTGTTTATTGCTTTTTCATTTGAACGTTTTGACACAATCATTTGTGTATTAAATGGGGAAACATAATATTGCTTCGAAGCCAAGGTCAGATTTAAAGAGAAGTTTAAATAATTTAAGTAATTACAATGATCAATTAATGTTCATGGAAAAAATCAGATTAATTAGAAGGCAGACACTTATATATGTGCATGTGAATATTTTTATAATATTTTTATTCAACAAAATAGAAAGAATAAAATTTTTAATAACTACCCATGATTTAACAATTTGCTTCTTTTGTTTGATGAAAAGTATTAAAAAAATTGTAACCCTTTGTATAATTAACCAGTAAGTAATTACCCACTTATTATAATTTTTTTAGTTTTTACTTTGTAAGATAAGACCTTGTACACTTACGAGAGATTACACACTAAACTCATGTTTTTGTAATCAGGATATATTTTTGGTAATTATTAAAACCAGAGATATGAGTTTTTATTTTGTAAGAACATAGTTGTAGCTGTTACAAAAATTTCTTTTCAAGTCCACATTGATGTGCTAAGGACTTACCTCCAGATTGGAGTCTTCTTGTAGGTTTTAAAGGTATATAAAAGTAGCTTGAAAAAAGAATAACAAATTGAGAAGAAACGTAAAAGTGAAGACAAATAACAAATTTCTTGAAATTCTTACACTAATATATGCATTGATAAAGATAGAGAAATATATGGTACCTACCTTTCATGCATAACTTAAAGCAGTTTGCTCTGTTATTTGGTTTCCTTAGTTCTTAACATGTATTGACATGCGACGTGGAGCAATGAACTAAAAAAACGAATGAGTTTGAAAATGAATTTTGGTAAAAAACAAGAAAAAATGAGTTTTTATTGACTTAGATTAAATGGTGAAGTTAAATACTAAAAACTATGACCTACATTATAAAATTGGAGTTGAGGGTTGATTACATATAAGGAAGGTGTTAGTACTCTTACAACACTTTTTTGGTATCACATTAGTATTTTTTTACTTTTGGTTTCAGATTTATGCTTTTGTGTTTTGTCAAAACAAACTCATTCTATTTTGTTTTTAATTGTCTCGCTATTAGTTTTGCACATGATCAAGCATGATCCATGATTAGCATAGTTAGTGAGTGATGCTTAGCCACTATTATGGAAAGGTAGTTTGATACCTAGTTCACCTAGGACTTATATTGAAAGTTGTTACCTAACTTGATTAGGGCTTTTATTCAATTTAACTTAGCTTGGAAGGGATACCTAGCTTGACCTAGGTTTTCAAAGGTGAAAGGTGATGATTCTTTATTATCACATTAGATGAACTATGCCAAACATTTGACTAGGCTCATAATATAATTTTCCTTAAGATAATTGGAAAGTGGTTATACACATGACTTTTTCGTATTTGTCATAGTAAAGAATTTGGGTTTAAGAGTAAAGAAACAAGACTAGGTCAAGGTCAAATGGTTTTAAGTGAAGGATGTAATCCTTTATAATTACATTCAAAGAACTACGCCAAATGTTTGATTAGGCTCATAACGCAATTACTCTCAAGATAGTTAAAAAGTGGCTATACGCATGACCCTTCACCTTACTATCATTGGGAGGAATCTAAGTTTAGAAAGAGGGTTTGTGAAACATGGTGACCCTTCATAATTATATTAGAGGAACCACGCCAAATGTTTGTCTAGGCTCATAATGTAATTACCCTATAATTGGAAAATTGCCATACACATGACCCCTTCTGCATTTGTCATAAGGAAGAATCTAAGTTTAAGAGTAAAGAGGGTTTGCAGAAGCCATGGAGAGAAGTTCAAGCAGTGAATCCCTTTCCTTGATTTCTAGTTGCCATTGTATAAAAGATAATTTTATTTTTTAAAAATCTAGAAAATTTGAGATTTAATACACTCAAACTTGGTAACGTGTAACAGTGATATTCTTTATCAAAGAAAGAGGAGAGTTCACAAGAATAGGAGTCATGCAATGAGGGGTAAATGTCAACATTATATCCATGCCTCTTGTACCTCACAACATCAACAAAGTCTAAAGTAATTCATAGAGAAAAAGGGAGAGTCTACAAGATGAGATCATGCAGTGGAGAGAGTTGAATCTTATGACACAACATCTTAGATCAAGATGAATATTTTACATGTAAAAGCTAACACATAATTCATCAAGTCCATAGAATTTCACATTGTTCATACTACATTTGGAATTTCAAATTGCATTAACTTTGGGACTGTTCAAAATGAATGCAGGACAGTCAGGAGAGAAAATTTAGAAATCATAGCCAACTAGTGCAGAATGACTTGAAATTTTTATATACATGTTCGAAGATATGAAATATCCAGTCCCCAAAATTTCACATTATTCCAAATTTAATCCTAGGGCTGTACAACATGCATATCAACATAGGACAGCCAAGAACAAAAATTTAGAAACCTTAGCGAATCAACCCAAAATAATTTGAAATTTTTACATGCATGTCATAACATATAAAATATTGAGCCCACAAAATTTCACATTATTCTAAACTTATTTGTTACCTCAAATCAATTTAATCCTTGGGCCATACAAAATGTACATAAGGACAATTGAGAAGAAAAATTTAGAAATCTTAGCAAATCAGCTTAAAACGATTTGAAATTTTTACAAGAACATAAGATAATGTCCACAAAATTTCACAATAATTGGAGTTTGTTTGAATATTTAAATAAGTGCAAATCAAAGGTGTATTCATTGATGCACTCGCACAAGACAATTTATGAAAACAATTTTGAAATTCATATCAAATAAACTTAGAATGTTTTCAAATTTCTACAAGGACATCTGATATATGAGAGATAATTTCCACAAAAATTCATAAAAAACAAAGTTTATTTAGATATTTAAACAAGTTCACTTAGCTAGCACATTTACTAATATGTTAGCATAGGATCACTTAAAAAAAAAAATTCAAAATCCCTATCAAATAAACTCCAAATGCCTAAAAATATTTATTGGAACATGATGGAATATGACAAATCATACTTATAAAAATTCATTAAAAATAGAGCTCATTTGCTTCTTCAATTATTTCCAAACATCTAGCAAAATAGTTAAGAATTAGCAAAGCAGTAGATCTTCTACTTAATATTTTGTCAAATATCTTGAAAGGAACTGTTACAAATTTATTTACAAAAGTAAAATCAAGCTATAGCTAGCAATAAGATCACAGAGTTGCAACCAAAATCAAAAGGATTTGGGATTTAGAGTCTTAACTAGTGTAAGAGTGAACTTATTTCTCCTTCTTCCCCTCTTCTCTTCCCCTTCACTCTTCTCTCCCTCTCTTCTTCTTCTCTTCATGCCTCTCTCTCTCTCTCCTTTTTGCAGAATTGACTTCCTCTTCCCTCTTCTTATCATTTCTTCACGTCTCTTTAGTTCCCTCCCCTCTCTAAATGTGTGTGTGAGTGTATGAGGGTGAGAGAAAGTGAAATGGGCCTCCTTCCGTTCCTCTAGCAACTGCCCTTTCTTCCTCTCTTCTTTGTTTTTCTTTTTTCCCTCCCTTTTTTCCATTCAATCGTCCATCCCCTTCATTTCCTAATTTTATGCTTCTTTATTTATATTTTATTTTTCTTCTTTCCATTTTATATTACCCTTTCTATTTTATATTGTTGTTTTTACCATTTTCAATTACATCTTTATTTTATTTTTTGTTTTTATTTTTTTTATTATTTTCTTTTTCTTCTTTTTCACTAGCTAATATTTTTTTTTATTTTTACCCTTTATGTATTTTGATCTCCTTTAAGTGTTATATTACTAATATTAGTATCATTTTATTTATTTCTATTTTTATTTTATTTATTTTAGTCAGACTAAATTAGATGTCTACAACATATTTTTTTGCACATCTTTTGGCATTCTTTTTCTTCTGGAGTTCTGGACATAGTGCCATCATTTTTAGCGTCAATGTATAAGGGACTTGGAGGGAAGGTGGAGAAGGATAAAGGAAGATAGGGAGTATAAGTAAACCCAGTGGTTTCTTTAGCTCTTAGTTGCATTATTAGGACTATTATAATTAAAAGGTTTCCACACCATTTCTACGCATAGCTCCTTCTGTTTACGTCTTCTCTTTTTTTTTTTTTTTCTTTTTTAAAGTCATATAATCTTATCAAGTCTTATAATGGATATGATAGTTTGACATAATTAGAAGTTATACATAGAATTTGTCTACTCCTTCAGGCAAGTCTCATCGTAGATCATAAGTGTCATTGAATATATGTTACCATATGTCTTCAAGCAAAAAAATTAACTGCCTATGTAGAATTATGCTATCATCCTATTGAGAGAGATCACATGGTTCCAGCGTTCTTGTTGTCAGTGCCTGGCTTTTGGGAAAAAAATTATCCATTTTTTCCATACAACCACCATTACGCTGCACAGGCGGAATAGAATTGAAGCCCTCCAAGATGATAATAGTCAGTGGGTCTATGACAATGAAATGCTCATGGGCATGGTGGTCCACACCACAAGAAATTTTCTTATTTTTGGCAAATTTTGTTTACGGATATTTTATATTTTGGTATAAATAAATAAATTTAATTTTACCAGAAAAATATGTGAGGATATCTACTAGACAATAAAAATCATTTTACCCTTGGATAAAAATATTGATAATACTACCAACAAATTACATGTCAATTTCCCATCAAGTAGTGGGAAGATTTAATTAGTCTCTTGTTTAAATGATAATATTACTAGTGGTTGGATTGTTGGAAATGTGATAACAATTTTATTTTGTGATTTTACTTGCAATTTCAGCCGCAGGTAAAAATCGAATGGTTTAATTAGTGGCAGCTGACAAGTGCCACTTAATTTTATTGGCAACTATAGTTGCGAGTAAAATCTAACAGTTTACATAATGCCTTATGGTAGCCAATGGCTGCCACTTCATTTTATTGGTGGTTACACTTGTTGTTAAAATTAAAATATTTCCAATTGACTGTGAAAATCGCACTAAATTTTTTTTCCATCATTTTATTACTGATAAAATAAAAGCTAGTGCCACTTGTTTTACCGACGGCTATAACCATGTGTAAAAATTGAATGATTTAATTACATTATGCCTCAAGGCATCCCACAGGTGCCACTTAATTTTATTGTTGGTTATACCGTATGTATAAATAAAAATGTCTTTGATTAGCTACAAAAACGGCACCAAATTTTTTTTCTACCCATTGTATGCCATCAATAAAATTAAAATTGACATTGTTGGATTGTAATATAGTAGTCAAATGTTATGTCATAGTTTTACACGATTCCTGTGATGCATCAAGATAACCAACGGGGTGCAAATTTATTTTTCTGGTGGTATGTGCTAGTGGTTAAAAAGCTGAAACATTGGCTGTCACTCGTTGGGGGTATCAATGGGTGTGAATTTATTTTATCGACAGTTACATTGCTGGTAAAATTAAAATATCTATGGCTGGTTGCAAAAACGGCACCAAAACTTATTACCAGTCACTTCTTGCCACTGTTTAAAAATTTTGAATTTTTTTTTTTTATTTTTACCAATGATGTAAAGTTGTTGGTAAAACCCTTTATATAGGGGTCTGCAGATTTTCCCCTCACTCCCACTGGCACCATTCTCTCCTTCACCGTCACTCAGACCTTCATGACTTTTATGGCCTCCTTCGACGATCAACAGACCGTAGCATGAACTAAGTATGTTTGTCTCTTACTCTTACTCCTCCTCCCTTTGTAAAATCCAACTTTGTCTCTTACTTCCCCTTTTGGTTATTTTGTTGGGCAAATTTTAAGTATGATAGGTTTGGAATGTTTCTTACTCTCAATCCATATTCACAGCGGCACTTGCAAAGACCTTGTGTATGTGGCTGTGGGCGATGGAGACTCAAGCATGGAAGCGTTTTCATGGGCATTGAAGCACACCATAACAGTCTGTTCCATTCTCTATCTCATACACGGTCATCATAACACCCTCGACAATGGTGCTTCTTCTTCTCAATGTAACTATAGTTGTTTACTTTTTTAATACTAATAATTGGTGTAGTTTTCTTTACTTTATTTGTGTTGGCTTAATACTGTATTTTTGAACGGAATGATGGAGGTGCTGAAAATTTTTAGTACCATAGGTTTGTTTTTGTTGATCTTTTATAATAATAATTCTAATAATGCAATTATTTCAAGATTAATAAGAATAGATTTTTAATATTGAAATTCTTCAAGGCTTCCATCAGTTCATTCTAAAAAAAATATAGATTTTTTTTCTCGGTGGCTTTATGCCATTGGTAATTTATAATCTTTATTATTTTTTTCAGGAGTATACTTTTTAGTTAAATTTAAATGCCTTGTATATTATAATTTTACTCAATTTACAAAGAGTTTTATCTATTGGTAAAATTTATAAATTTTTTTGTTAAATACACATTTACTCCTATGTATTGCAAAATTATATCTATCGATAAAATTAAATTATCAAAATATAAATAATTGAGATAAATTAATTAATTTACTATCCATCACTTTTTTAATTTAATGATGGTTATTAGCTAATTATATTAAATAATATTATCAACAGATGTAAATATTAGTCATAAAATATTATTAATAATACTTATATTAGCCGATATAAATATGCTAGAAAGCCTGTTGAAAAATTATTTTACCAGTGGATATCAGTTGCCAGTAATCGAAAATTTTTTTGTAGTGCCTATTCTTTGAACAGTTTTATCCGCAGGAAGGTAGTGCTAGTTTCAAATTCCCTCTAGTAGGTTGTTTCCCTTCATTGGAAGTATCTAGCCACTCCCTATTGGGCCAAACTCCAGTGGTAGAAGAGATTAAACAGGCTACTTTTCTATGGGCTCTTTTAAGGCTCTAAGCATTGGTGATGTCAAGGCGCTCTTCTTTCAAAATCAATGAGAGACTGTGGGGTCAACTGTTTCCAGCTTATTAAAGGTGTTGTTTCGAGATCCTGGCAATGTACAAGATATTAACCAAAACTTCTTTATTCTTATCCCCAAGGTGGAGCATCCGATTACCGTCAAACAGTTTCGTCCTTTTAGTAATAGGTTGAAACTTGTTGTGGACCATTTGGTATTGCCAAACCAATGCAGTTTTGTTAAAGGGAGACATAATTCTAATAGTGTGATTATTGCTCAAGAGGCTATACATTCAATGCAAAAAAAAAAAAAAAGGTTGGATGGATGGCTATAAAGGTAGACTTAGAGAAGGCGTATGCTCTAATCCGCGAGGATTTCCTCCAGGAGATGCTTTTCGAGGTGGGGTTGCCATTGTCTTTAATTTCTGTGATAATGGCTTGTGTGGGGACTTGCAGCATGAGTGTCTTATAGAATAGTGTAATGACCAAATTCTTTTAACCGTCGCGTGGTATTAGGCAAGGCAATCCACTATCTCCATATCTATTTGTCTTGTGTATGAAGCGACTTGGGCATGCTATTCATGCTGCTGTTGATTTGAAGAATTGGAGAGCAGTTCGGATAAGTAAGAATGGCCCCTTAATGTGACATTTGTTTTTTGTAGACAATCTTCTAGAGCAAGTGGAAGTTGTACAACAATGCTTGGACATCTTTTGCTTAGCCTTGGGACAGAAAATAAGTCAAGAAAAGACAAATTTTTCTGCAAAAATGTGAATCATTTGAATATAAAGTAAATTAGTGACTTTCTCGGATTTGAGCCCATTGCTGATTTGGGAAAGTACTTAGGCATCCTGATGTTCCATAAACGGGTGCATAAGGCCCCTTTCCTGCACGTTTAGATCGCGTTCATCAAAGACTTAGCTCCTGGAAGGGATCCAGTTTGTCACTGGTAGATAGAATTACACTTATTCAATTTGTATTAACCGCTATTCCGACTTATCCCATGCAAACTACCCTTCTAACCCATAGTCTATGTGATGAAATTGAGAAGATATCTCAGAAGTTCCTATGGGACAATTTTTAGGGGAGCCCGAAGCCATATTTATTATGTGGCAAGAAGTGTGCTAACCCGGATATGCAAGAGGTCTTGGTATCTGAAATCTTAAAGATACCAGTAAAGCATTCTTGATGAGACTAGCTCATGGGCTTATGACAAATACAGAAGCTCTGTGGGCTTGTGTCTTATTTCTGGATAGATCCATTGGTGCCAGGCTATGTGCCCCTCCTTGCTTATGCCGCTTTTCTGGTCCCATCTTCACTGCTTGATAAAAAGCTTTAAGAGTTTGTCACAGGAGATGGTCTGTGGAACTGGCGTCTTTTTGAGGGTTACTTACCGACCTACATCCTCATGTGAATTGCTTCCATCAACCCTCCATGCACTTGGATTAATGGTGATCATGTGTCATGGGGCCCAACTTCAGATGGTTTGTTTACTGTAAAGTCTACTTATTAGCTACTCCGGGATCAAACGACGCATATTTCTAGTCGGTGGGATTGCGTGTGGCAATGGGATGGACCTCAGATGATTAGAACTTTTCTTTGGCTCCTATTGCATGACAAATTACTTACCAATGAGCAGCGGTTTAGGCAACACATGAGCAACTTGCCACAAAGTTCAACTAAAATTATATTCCACAATAATAAAAAACTTGCCACACCTAGTGGGTTACATTTATATAGAGTTCTACTGGCTAGTAAGATAAGAGTCACTAACAACGGTCATCCACGGTTACATAATTCAGAAAATATAAATCCTAACTACTGTACCCGTGAGCTGCTAGCTCAAGTGGTACTGATAACCCTCTTTTCCGAACCAATTTAGTGATTTGATTCCTTTTTTTATCCCCTCTTCCATCTTATAAGCCATAATATGATGCCTTGTATCCCAAAAAAATCCTAACTACTGCACATGTCCATCTTCTAAAAGCACAATACTTGCATAACTGGCTACCCCATGATAAAGTCCCCAAGCCTTACGGACTTCTGCCTTTCACATGGAGGTTGATTCCACACGTAGATAGTGCTCCTCATGCAACGTGGAAGTCGTAACACCACCCTCTCTCTCAAAACCACCTTGTCCTCAAGGTGTAAGTGAGGATAGGAGGTAAGTAACTGATCAAAAACTTCCCTTGTCCAGTTTCTGTTCACCTAATTCTTCTTCTTTATTAGATGGTCCATCATGATCATTACTAACCAGTAACAAGATCTTGGCATGACACTTTTAAACTCCACTTCTCATAAAAATAATAACATAATCCGCAATTCTTCATTGGACAATTTTTTCTTATGGGAATGGATTTGTTTTCTGGAGGAGGTAATGAAAGGGGTTAGTTTTTGTTGGTCCAAGAAGATGAGGTGGGTTGGCTAAGGGTAACGGAAGCACCTTTAGTAATTCTTGGTTGAATTAAGGAACGAATATCCTCCAAATGAGCTTCATGAGGGAAGCTAGTTCCATGGCTTGGTTCAAAGTAGAAGGGCCGAGGTGTTGTAGGGAATGCTTGAGGCTGGACGAAGGCCATAGACAAAGAGCTTACCAACAACCCCTTGTCTATTCCCCACACTTAGGTAAGAAAAGATTCAAAAGCTTGCAGATATTCTGCCACGGATCCCACTTGTGTAAGCTTGGCATGATCTTCTCGTGTATCATGGTCAGAAGAGACCCGAAACCCCGAAACCTTTGGCATAAGGCAGCACAACCCAGGCCAAGTTTTCAGAAAATCATTTGTAATCATCCACTGGTACCATGAAGTGGCTGGTCCCTCCATACTTAAACTTGCAAGCTTAAGGCGCATATTTTCTGGGACAGAATGACTGTTAAAAAAACTTCCACTCTAAAAATCTAGTTATTGGATTCGTTACCATCAAACTTAGGAATCTCTAGTTTCACTAAGCGAAGGAAAGTGTAGTTTTTATAGTCGCCATTTGACTCGTGATGGCCAAGGAAATGAGTAGTTGTAGACCTCGAAGGTCTAGGCGTGTAGGCACCAAATTGAAATGGTGGTTCCTTGGTTGACGAATCTTGAGGATTTTTTTTGTAATGCCTGTTTAAGTTTAGTATAAGTGATTCTTTTGTTTGAGTCTTCCACTCGGGCATTTGGATCAGCAACACACACTTGCATCTGCTGAAATTGTTTTGACATTTCAGTAAATTGTCGAGCAATTTCTGAACGGAATTCGGCAAATTGCCGGGTGTTCTCCACTTGAAGATCTACAAGGCGTTGTTGCAAGCCCTATCACTTGGCGGCAAATTCCTCTGCCAAGTCCTGGACTTTCATGTTGAGAAACTAAGTTCTCTCAATGAAAGAACCATATGTAACGAAAAGGAAGGTTTCAAGCACCTTTGAGCTCCACAAAGTTCAACTAAAATTACATTCCACAATGATAAAAAAAACTTGCTACACCCACTGGGTTACATTTATATTGAGAGTTCTACTGCCTAGTAAGATAAGAGTCACTAACAATGGTTATCTACGGTTACATAATTTTGAAAATATAAATTCTAACTAGTGCGCACGCCCATCTTCTAGAAGCACAACACTTGCATAACTAACAACCCCATGATGAAGTCCCAAGCCTTACGGACTTCTTCCTTTCACGAGGAGGTTGATTCCACACGTAGCGAGTGCTCCTCATGCAACGTGGAAGTCGTAACAGGTTCGGTTGGTGCACCTGAACAGATGGGTGGAGTTCTGCCTTTTGGATCTCGACTTGGCGATATTTACGTCGATTATATGGAGTTCATGGATATCGGAATTGGGAGATTCTATTTGGTTGAAAACAGAAGAAAGAACGAAGAACAATCATAAGGTCACTATATTTTTGGTTAACAGATACACTCAAATACAGAGAACTCACACTCTTTATTGAACTGAATAACAGAGAAATAACCCCACCGCCTTTGTAACAAACTGCAGCTGTCAAAAACTAATCTGAAACTAATTTTGCTAACAAGACGCAATGTTCACCACGTGTACTTCCTTATTACATCAGCATATACTGCTCTTCACACAATGTTGACCACGTGTACTTCCTTATTACATCAGTATACACTGCTCACATGCTGCTCTTCTGATTCAAAGTCGACACAAGTTTTTTCTTCCAACTTCAACAGCTCCTTACTCCTATCATTCCCCTTCAAACTTAAGGTATCTTTTGGAAGAACCTTAAGTTTGTGTAGCAAAGTGGTGAACTAAGAGCTAGTAAGTGGTTTTGTTAGAACATCAGCAATCTGCTGTGTCAAAGGCAAATGCAAAATTTCAATCTCTTTTTTATTAACTTTGTCCTAAACAAAATGCAAATCAAGTTCAACATGTTTTGTACGGGCATGAAGAACTGGATTATGGGACAGATGAATAGCACTCAAGTTGTCACAGTATATGGCTGGAGGATCAGTGAGCTTAATTCCAACTTCAGAGAACAAGGATTGAAGCCATGTCACTTCAATAACACTATTAGCAAGACTTCTGTATTCTGCCTCTGTACTAGAATGAGAAACCATATTTTGTTTCTTTGAAGACCAGTTGATTAGATTATCACCCAAAAAGATGCAATAGCCTAATCAAGTGAAGTTGGTTGGAACTCTAGACCATAATTGATAGTTCCTGAGAGATAGTGAAGAATGCATTTAACAGCTAACCAATAAGTTTGGAGAGGCTGCTGCATGAATTGACAAACTTTGTTTACTGCATATGAGACATCAGGCTATATCATAGTGATGTATTGAAGGGCACCTACTATTGTCCTGTACAAACTAGGATCAGAAACTTGGTCACTGCCATGAGTCAAGAGTTTTGTACCAGAAGCCATTGGAGATCTCATTGGTTTTGCACTTTCCATGTGAACCTTGGATAAGGGATCTGAGATATATTTGGACTGGGAAAGAACAATGTTACCTTGTATAGTAGATGTTACTTCAATGCCTAAAAAATAGCTAAGATTGCCAAGGTCTTTCAAAGCAAAAGTGGAGTTGAGTTGCTAAATTAACTTTTGAATTGTTGAACTTGATGAACCAGTATCTATGATGTCATCTATATAAACTAGAACAAACAATTGTTGTGTTGGAGTGATTTGAGTGAACAATGAAGTGTCACAACGTGTTGTCTTGAAGCCAAAGGAGTGAAAGGCAGAGGTTAATTTTTAGAACCAGGCCCTAGGTGCTTGTTTGAGCCCATAGATGGCTTTATTAAGTTTACAGACCAAGTTTGGATTTTTTTGATTCAAAACCAAGTGGCTGATGCATATAAACTCCTTCCTATAAATCTCCATTGAGGAATGCATTATTAACATCCACTTGATGAAGTTCCCATCCATTGGACGGTGCTATAGTAATTAAAACTCTAATAGTGATTGGTTTTACCACTGGATTGAAAATTTCTGTGTAATCTATGCCTACTTTTTGATTATACCCTTTAGCTACAAGTCTTGCTTTATACTTCATTACTAAACCGTTTGGATTCTGTTTGACCTTAAAAACCCATCTACAGCTAATAGGCTTCTTGTGACTATGTGGCAAGACCAAATCCCATGTATGGTTAGCTAGCAATGCTCTATATTCTTCTTGCATAGTTGAGTGCCACCGAGAATGTGCTAAAGTTTCAGCAACAGAGGAAGGTTCAATAGATACAGTGAATGTTTTGGGCTTAAAGATGCTAGCCTTGGTTCTTGTAATCATGGGATGCATATTGGATGGTTGATTAATAGCACTGAACATATCACCACCTGTAGTACTGTCCTGCAAAACATTAGGCACTTCTATAACATTGTCAATTTCCAATGGAGGAGTAATAGTATAAGCAAGAGGATCTTGTGAAACAATTGAATTATCAACATGCTGAGAATTCTCATGTATGTTCTGTGGGCTTTGGGAGTAGTGCATAAAGGAATGGTAGCTGAAGGTAATGACATAGTGTTTGATGAGGGTGCTGACTGTGATTTGGTGGCATAAGGAAAACTAAATTCATTGAATGAAACATCTTTTGAGATGTATATCTTTCCTGATTTGCTAAGGCATTTATAACCTTTATGTTGTAGACTATACCCCAAGAATGTACAGGGTGTAGACTTGTACTGAAACTTAAGAGAGTTATAGGGCCGAAGATTTGGGAAACATAGGCATCCAAAGACTTTTAGAAATTAGTAATTTGGTTTAGTACCAAATAAATTTTCAAGAGGTGCCTTGTGACTTAGGACAAGAGAGGAAAGTCTGTTAATGATGTACATTGTAGTATGGAATGCATGTCCCAAAAGGAATGGGGCATTGAAGACTAATGTAGTAAGGCAAGTACCATTTCAGTTACATGCCTATGCTTTCTTTCTAAAATGCCATTCTAATGATGAGTGTGAGGACAGGAGAGGCAATGTAAAATTCCATTTGCTTTAAGGTATTGAGAAATAGCTCTATATTCCTTACCCCAATCAGATTATAGGGCTTTAATGGGTTTATCAAACAGCAATTCAACTTGTTTCTTAAAGAGTATGAAAGTTTGGAGGGCTTGAGATTTATGAGTAAGAGTGTAAAGCCAAGTATAACGGCTATATGCATCTATGAAAACGATGTAATACCTATAACCATTGGATGAAGGAATTGGAGAAGGACTCCAAATGTCAGAATGAATAAGCTGTAATGGTGTATCATACAAAGTTTTAGAAATGGCAGCTAGTAAACGATGCATTTTTACCATAGAACATGAATCACAAAAGGAAATGCCATCTTTATTTAATGTTTGTATATTACAAGAACTAAAAACATGACTCAATACATCCTTGGCTGCATGGCTAAGTCTGAGATGCCACAAATTAGCTGATTTCAAGTTTGATTTTGTATTCACAGAAGTGAAGTAGCATTGCTGAAACTATGGGCAGTTTGATACTAAAGGTTTGAATTGAGGTGATTTATTTACAGGGAAAATATCAAATGCATATAGTCCATTTTTAAGCTTCTTTTTCAGAAGAATTTGGTTTGATTCTTGTGATTTTGCATAACAGAGATTAGGATGAAATTCAAAATATACAGAATTGTCTCTAGCAAATTTTGACACACTAATAAGATTTTTAGTTATAATAGGAATATGCAGAAGAGAGTTTAGAGCAAGGTATTTGTCAGGTGTAACAAAAACATGAGAATTGCCAATATGTTTGATAGTCAAACCTGATCCATTACCAATCACCGCTTGCTCATTGCCTGCATAGACGTTTCTAGTTTGGAGATTCTCAATAGAGTGAATAAGGTGATTGGATGCTCTTGAGTTAGGATACCAGCACTGATTTGTAGGTCTGAAATGAACATTCTGAGAAGAACTTCTTGAGTCTAAACTCCAATTTTCACTCTCAAGACCACTGACATACATGGCATGCATTGTATGTTGAGGCTGTTGTAGACACCCAATTTTGTCCAGCCCACAATATAAAACTTTAAATGATAAAACCCAATTTTTAAGGAAAAAGCCCAAATAAAAATCACAAACCCAAAATTAAAACATAATCCAAAAATGAAAATAAAATCAAAAATACAAAAAGAAAAATAAAAAATAAAAAATAAAAAATAAATAAAAATAAAAACGAAATTCTAAAAATTAAATAAATTAAAAAATCAGAAAAATCAAGATAATCCAAGATAATTAAGTAAAAATCAAGATAATTCAAGATAATTAAGGAAAAATAAAGATAATTACAAGAAAAATCAGAAAAATAAAGATAAATATAAGAAAAGTCTAAAAATCAAGATAAATCAGAAAATAAAGAATAAATCTAAGAAAATCAGTAAAAATAAATAAAAGATAATAGATAAAATTAAGATATGATAAAATATAAGAGATAAAAATCTAAAATTTAAAAGGATAAATAAAAAATATTAGATAAAAGGATAAAAGTTAAGATAACATTAGGAAACAAGAGTTAAACTAGAAAACAAATTCTAAAAATCTGAAAATAAAAAAACACATTCTCACATACAAAAGAGAGAGCTTTCACGTAGGAAAGGGGGAGCTCCAAAATTTTAGCAAAAAGCCTACAAAGAGAGGTTTCTTCACGTTAGCAAAGAGAGGAGAAAGAGGCCAAAAATTTCAGCAAGACAAAAGAGGAATGTTCACGTAGGAGAGAGCCAAAAAAAAAAAGGAGGAAATTTCAGCACTTTTACCCAAAAAAAAAGACACCTCTACACTCTCTCAAAGGTATATTGCACACTCTTCACATCACAAGCATACACCTTTTTCAAATCTCCTCCTCCTTTTGCTTGGGACAAAGGAAGACACTCAAAGTAAGCCTTTTTTCCCTTTTCTTTTAGATTCATATATGTTGTTCAATTTTAATGATATAGATCTCATACTTTAATCCTAATGTAGCTAGGATTGTTTTTGCTATAGTGTTTGCATCACTTGCATTTTTATTAATCATCATACATGAATTCTATCACCCTTTTTTATCTTGATTTACTGTGGGTTTCTACGTGCAAATAAAATCATGTCAAAATTCTGCATATTCTGCACTATTAGTATGCTTATATTCCATCTTAAATTCTGCATAATTATGTGCATGATTAAATTCTGCATATGGAGTTTTAATATCCAAACTTCTATTTCTGCATGATTTTGTATTCTGTTTTGTACTGCATCTTGAACTAAAAATTCTGCACTGTTTTCTGCTTGAAAATTCTGCACGTTATTTCATTCTGCATTTTCTGTTTTTAAAAATTCTGCACGTTATTTCATTCTGCATTTTCTGTCTTTCATAAATTCTGCACTTTCTATCTTCTACAAATTCTGCATTGCAATTCAACTTCTGCATTTTGTTTCATAAATTCTGCACAAAATGTATTTCTGTTTTGTTGTTTTGTTTTCGCATTCTGTATAGAATCTTCATATGACTTTTACATACTAGGAATTCTGCATGTTTTGTATTGAAAATTCTGCACATATTTTAGCCTATGCAATGTTCTTGTTGATCTTCCATATTCATTAATTTAATTTCTTGTTAATTTTCTATTAAATTTTAGCATTAGGATCATTTGTTAAGAAACTCTAGTATCACCACCTTGAGTTCTTCTTTGGTCCTAAGCAATTTTGGCTCTAGGCACTTTTCCTAAGATTTTTTTTTAAGAACCCCGGACTGGAATAGGAAGGGGATTTTTCTTAAAATTATTTTTTTTAAAACCCTGGACTGGAATAGGAAGGGGATTTTCTTAAATTATTTTTAAAACCCCGGACTGGAATAGGAAGGGGATTTTTTTGTAAATATTTTTGAAACCCTGATCTGGAATAGAGATGGGATTTTCTTAAATTATTTTTAAAACCCTGGACTGGAATAGGAAGGGGATTTTCTTGTAAATATTTTTAAAACCCTGATCTGGAATAGAGATGGGATTTTCTTAAATTATTTTTAAAACCCTAAACTGGAATAGGAAGGAGACTTTTTCTCAAAAATTATTTTCATCCCAATCCGGAATGGGCAGGGATTATTTATCAAAAATCTTTTTTAAATTTTTAAACAACATAAATTAATTAAGATAAATTAATAAGATTATTTTTGGTACCGAAAGGGCGTTTGGGGTGCTAACACCTTCCCTAAAACGTAACCAACCCCCGAACTCAATCTCTAAAACTCAGACCATTTTTAATTAGGTGTCCGATCTCACCTTTAGATAATTTAGATCGGTGGCGACTCCAAAAATCTAAAATCAAAATTTTAGGGGTCAACAGCTTGGCGACTCCACTGGGGACATTAGAGGGTTAGGCCAATTAAAAAATGATCTTATTAATTTTGTTGATTAATTTGTTGGTTTATTTTTTGTGGAGCTGACAAAGTAAAAGGTACGCTTACTAGCTTCTAGTGTTTTTGGGTGTTTAAATTTCGTACCTGTTTATTTTTATAAATGTATATATTTGCATTTTTTATTTGAGATATGATTCCCTACATAGTATCACTCTCACCACGCACTAGAATAAAGGGGAGGTCATGACCCCTGTGCTCTATACCCGGGCCATTTAAGGTACCTTGCAGGTTAGAGGGGTGTAGTAAGGTTAGCCTTCGAGAGATCTTCGGTCTCCGCATGGGCGCCCGAAACACCCCACTCAAATTTATCCTTCCATGGATAATTTGGGAACCTGATGTAGGAAATATAGAACTTACCTTTACACTAATAGTAGCCTTAAAGTTATCTCTTGTGAGAAAGAGTGTTGGCCCAAGCCCATGAGAGTGAACAAGACCTAGGACTTACCTGAAATTAGGCACAATGGGGAACATTTCTTTTATTTTATTACGTGTTTGTGATTATATTTTTAGCTTAATTCTCCTACTATATACATCTTATTTCCATATACATGAAGTCCCTAAGTTAAGATTTGTACACATTTAGGATAGATGGGGGCAAAAAAAAAAAAAAAAAAAAAAAAAAAAAGAAGGCATGCATTCTTCATTAATACTCATTCTCTTTTTGCATAAATTGCACATTTTTATTTCATGCATGGCATCACATTCACATGCATATATTCTCATTTGCATACCAATAATGCATTGTTTATTCAAAAGGATTAAAAAGTAATCACGGCTCCAACAACACGTTCTCGAAGTAGGCAGATGGAAGGCCTAGGTCAGGAAAACCCTAAGCAAGAAAAGACAATGGAGGAAATGCAAAGTGAGATCGACCAACTCAAGGGTCAGTTGGCCAAAATGATGGAAATGATGAAATTACAAGCTCAGAATAGCTGTCAAGGGCCAAAAGATCCCCACAATCAAGAAGAAGAAGCTCAAAATAGCTATCGAGGGCTAAAAGATACTTATAATCAAGAGCAACCTAAGGATCAGCAAGCCCAAAACTATAACCAGGAAAAGGGCCCAAAAGTCAAAATCATCCCAGACTTTCATGATCCAGTAGAACAAGAGAAACTGAGGAAGGCCATTGAGGAAGCCAAGGCCCAAGAGAGGTATGAGATTCTAGAAGCTAGAATGAGGAAGATCGAAGGATTCTCGGACGATGATGATGTGTTAGATCTCTCTGAAATGGGACTAGTCCCTGATGTGATCTTGCCACCAAAGTTTAAAGTCCCTGAATTTACCAAGTATAATGGGACATCTTGTCCAAAGACCCATCTTCTCATGTACATCCGAAAAATGGCAGCTTATTCTAATGATGAAAAGATACTGATGCATGTCTTCCAAGATAGTCTAATTGATGAGGCTGCAGAATGGTATTTGAGCTTGGATCGCTATTCTATTCGCACTTGGAAAGACTTGGCTGAGTCTTTTATGAGGCAATACAGATACAATAGGAACATAGCCCCTGATAGGTTTCAACTGCAGGATATGAGGAAGGGGGAAAAAGAATCATTTAAAGATTATGCTCAGAGGTGGAGAAATGTAGCAATTCGAGTGCAACCACCTGTATATGATAAAGAGATGATCACCCTTTTTATGAGCACTCTAGAGGATCCTTATTATCCTACAATAGCAGCATGCACGTCTCCTAATTTTGCTGACTTGGTTGTTGTTGGTGAAAGGGTAGAAAGAGGAGTCACAATGGGGAAGATGGGAAAGCTAATTACTGAGAGCCAAAAGAAATTCCAGAATGATAAGAAAAAGGAAGGAGTGCACTCAGTAGATTACCAGAAGAAAGGAAAATGGAAGGATAATACCCCTGTTGTGAACATTTCTGCGCCAACTTTGCAAGCACCAGTTGCCCAAGCTTCTCAACCTAATCACCAACAATCCCAACGGTATCAGCAAAATCAATCGAGGCAGCAACTTAATAAGAAAGTTGAAAACTTTGACCCGATCCCGATACCATATTCTGAGCTCTTACCTCAGTTGTTACAGAATAATCTAGTGTCTTTGGTTCCATCGCCTACCTTTCAGCCCCCATATCCACCATGGTACAATGAGCAACTTACTTGTGCTTACCATGCAGGGGCAAAGGGCCACTCTGTTGATAACTGTCCTGCATTTAAAAGGAAGGTTCAAGGATTGATTGACGCCAAGTGGTTGACTTTTGAACCTGAGCAACCAAGACTTGATGTTCATAATAATCCCTTACCTAATCATGACAATCCAAATGCTCAACACTAGAGCAGCATGGGCAAAATCAAGATATTGTGATCAAAGTGAACCAGTTGGTTCAAGAAGGTGGATCTATTCTTGCACCACCTACCTTAAGTTGCACTTTTTCCTCTTTTAGTATTTATCTTTTCAAGTTTTCATTTTATGGCACCTGCTAATGGCTCTGCCCAAGGCCTTAGCAAGGAGTTTGTATGGGCACACCTTTCAATTCAATAAAATGCTTAGCATGATGAATGCATTATTTTTCATCCAATTTATTTTGCCTTTTAGACTAAATCAACATCGGGGCAATATGGTTTATTCCAAATATTGACGCTCATGAGCTAATAATTGAAGAAAAATTTCTCTTAATCTCATTCTCGATTAATCCAATTGCCGATGATAAAATACATTTGCTTAAATACTCAATTCTCTTGGATGACTTAGTGTCTCATCATTAAGGGATGATGAAAAAAGAGCCTATAGTGAGAGTGTGCTTATTGTGGGAAAATAGATACCCTAGAACTTGTCTAAATGTCCCTTGAGACTATTTGTTAGACATCACATTATTCAAGAAACAACTTAGGCCATCTTTGGATAGTTTGAGCCTTTCAAGCAAAACCCTAATATCAGAACTTCCATAGTCACCCATTTGAGCCTGTAAAAGGATGGTAAGACCACCATCCGACTTCCTTCCTTTGACTCGTACTAACTTTAATCTTTCAATTTGAAAAACTATTACTCTACCTTGAAGGAGAGCTAAAAGGAGTATCCATACTGTCAAAGAAGAAAATGCTATGAGCAACAATCTAAGGCTCAAGTGAAAGAATTGAAGGTGTTCCTTCCAAAACTATGTGAAAAAGCACAAATAGAAAAAAAGAAAAAGAGAAAAAATATTGAGGAAAAATGAAAAGTTGCTAGACCCAAAAAAGAGAGGGCTAGCCGAAAGAAAAAAGAGACTAGTAAAGAGAAATGGACTTCACCTTGAGCCACAAGCTTATGCAAAAAAAAGAAAAGTGAAAAAATGAGACATCATACTTCATGCTCTCCTTATTTGATAAATCCTTATCTCTTTTATTCATACCCATTACCTAAGCCTTACATTACCAGCTAAGTAAAGTCCTAGTGATCTTGTCTGATATGGTAAACTAACTAAAGTGGAGAGGGACATGAAAACAAGCTTATGGGGTATCTGTGAGTGCAAACACGCCGGAGAGTGCAAACACTTGAGAATGATTAGAATAAACACTTATTAAGAGTGCAAATACTTGAGAGATTAGAGCGGATGCTTAACAAAGCACTTTTGATTCCAGAGAATTGAATATATTATGAGCATTCCCTTGAGGCATGACTTGGATAATAAAAGAGAATAGGTTAAGAAAAACTCTTTTCAACATTTTTGCTCATGGGCAGTCAAAATCTAAATTGGGGGGCAATCAAATAGAAAAACCCATACACCCACCTTTAAAGAAAGGAGAGACTCAAAAAGATATAAAGAGACTTCTTCTATGGGGTTATAACCTACCAAAAAGAATCAAGCACGATTCCTAAAGGTATTACCCCCAAAGTTTCCAACACTTTGACTCACTTAAACTGGGGCAATGGGTTATTCATCAATCTATTGATCTCTCCTTTAAAAGGCCAAAGTACCAAGTTGCATATCCTTATTGTCATAAGCCATCCTTATTCCTTAAAATGCATTCTCATGCAAAGCAAAATTGTCAGGTGCCAATAGAAGGTACTGCCTAAACGGACAAGACATGAATTGAAAATTGGCAAAACTCCAATGATGAGAAGAAAAGTTTTAAAGTATGACTTCAAGACATGATGAATGAAAAATGTCTTAAGTGAATACTGAAAGCATCATACCATTAATTTCTCCTTGAAGAGAAAGAGACAAGTTACGGGTTTTAACCCAGATATGCAAACAAGGGCAATATGGCAAATGATGACATATTTATGAATAGAAGATTTGGTCAAGGGATATACTAAGAACTCAATGACACTGGGGCAATCTTTCTAGAGAGAGCAAGTCAAAAGACCTAAAAGTGCCAAAGTCAACTCAAAAGCTCCCAAATGTCATGGAGTAGCATTTTTAAATATTTCAGCATGCATCATCATAGGATAATATTGCATCGTTGCATGTAAGCATGCCATCATCACTTAAATTCTTAAAAAATTAAAATTTTCATAGGTCAAGCATTAGGATTTCACATTATCATGTCAAACATGCACAAGCATAAGCATCTCATCTTAAATCAATGTAAAATTACTTTAGAAAGAACTCATTCATATCTAGTTAAAGACAAATTTATTCAGGGTAAATTAGGCCATCACGGGAAGAACCCGTTCAAAGGTTGTTTTGGTCCTTGTAGGGTGGACAGTAGCCCTTCCGATCTTAGGATTAAAATGAGAAAATCTTAAGGTCGTTTTGGTCCCTGTAGGGTGGACAGTAGCCCTTCCGATCTTAGGATTAAAATGAGAAAATCCTAAGGTCGTATTGGTCCTTGTAGGGTGGACTGTAGCCCTTCCGATCTTAGGATTAAAATGAGAAAATCCTAAGGTCGTTTTGGTCCTTGTTGGGTGGACTGTAGCCCTTCCGATCTTAGGATTAAAATGAGAAAATCCTAAGGTCGTTTTGGTCCTTGTTGGGTGGACTGTAGCCCTTCCGATCTTAGGATTAAAATGAGAAAATCCTAAGGTCGTATTGGTCCTTGTAGGGTGGACTGTAGCCCTTCCGATCTTAGGATTAAAATGAGAAAATCGTAAGGTCGTTTTGGTCCCTGTAGGGTGGACAGTAACCCTTCCGATCTTAGGATTAAAATGAGAAAATCCTAAGGTCGTATTGGTCCTTGTAGGGTGGACTGTAGCCCTTCCAATCTTAGGATTAAAATGAGAAAATTCTAAGGTCGTTTTGGTCCCTGTAGGGTGGACAGTAGCCCTTCCGATCTTAGGATTAAAATGAGAAAATCCTAAAGTCGTATTGGTCCTTGTAGGGTGGACTGTAGCCCTTCCGATCTTAGGATTAAAATGAAAAAATCCTAAGGTCGTTTTGGTCCCTGTAGGGTGGACTGTAGCCCTTCCGATCTTAGGATTAAAATGAGAAAATCCTAAGGTCGTTTTGGTCCCTGTAGGGTGGACTGTAGCCCTTCCGATCTTAGGATTAAAATGAGAAAATCTTAAGGTCGTCTTGGTCCTTGTAGGGTGGACGGTAGCCCTTCCGATCTTAGGATTAAACTGAGAAAATCCTAAGGTCGTATTGGTCCTTGTAGGGTGGACAGTAGCCCTTCCTATCTTAGGATTAAAATGAGAAAATCCTAAAGTTGTTTTGGTCCCTGTAGGGTGGACGGTAACCCTTCCAATCTTAGGATTAAAATGAAAATCCTAAAGTCGTATTGGTCCTTGTAGGGTGGACGGTAGCCCTTCTGATCTTAGGATTAAAATGAGAAAATCCTGAGGTCGTTTTGGTCCTTGTAGGGTGGACAGTAGCCCTTCCGATCTTAGGATTAAATGAGAGAATTCTAAGGTCGTTTTGGTCCCTGTAGGGTGGACGGTAGCCCTTCCGATCTTAGGATTAAAATGAGGAAATCCTAAGGTCGTTTTGGTCCCTGTTGGGTGGACGCTAACCCTTCGCATTATATATTGACCCGGACAAAATAGTGTCTCTCAACCTTTGCCCATATTCTAGTTCCTAAAAGATGAGCAAAGGGGGGCAATCTGTAGACACCCAATTTTGTCCAGCCCACAATATAAAACTTTAAATGATAAAACCCAATTTTTAAGGAAAAAGCCCAAATAAAAATCACAAACCCAAAATTAAAACATAATCCAAAAATGAAAATAAAATCAAAAATACAAAAAGAAAAATAAAAAATAAAAAATAAAAAATAAATAAAAATAAAAACGAAATTCTAAAAATTAAATAAATTAAAAAATCAGAAAAATCAAGATAATCCAAGATAATTAAGTAAAAATCAAGATAATTCAAGATAATTAAGGAAAAATAAAGATAATTACAAGAAAAATCAGAAAAATAAAGATAAATATAAGAAAAGTCTAAAAATCAAGATAAATCAGAAAATAAAGAATAAATCTAAGAAAATCAGTAAAAATAAATAAAAGATAATAGATAAAATTAAGATATGATAAAATATAAGAGATAAAAATCTAAAATTTAAAAGGATAAATAAAAAATATTAGATAAAAGGATAAAAGTTAAGATAACATTAGGAAACAAGAGTTAAACTAGAAAACAAATTCTAAAAATCTGAAAATAAAAAAACACATTCTCACATACAAAAGAGAGAGCTTTCACGTAGGAAAGGGGGAGCTCCAAAATTTTAGCAAAAAGCCTACAAAGAGAGGTTTCTTCACGTTAGCAAAGAGAGGAGAAAGAGGCCAAAAATTTCAGCAAGACAAAAGAGGAATGTTCACGTAGGAGAGAGCCAAAAAAAAAAAGGAGGAAATTTCAGCACTTTTACCCAAAAAAAAAGACACCTCTACACTCTCTCAAAGGTATATTGCACACTCTTCACATCACAAGCATACACCTTTTTCAAATCTCCTCCTCCTTTTGCTTGGGACAAAGGAAGACACTCAAAGTAAGCCTTTTTTCCCTTTTCTTTTAGATTCATATATGTTGTTCAATTTTAATGATATAGATCTCATACTTTAATCCTAATGTAGCTAGGATTGTTTTTGCTATAGTGTTTGCATCACTTGCATTTTTATTAATCATCATACATGAATTCTATCACCCTTTTTTATCTTGATTTACTGTGGGTTTCTACGTGCAAATAAAATCATGTCAAAATTCTGCATATTCTGCACTATTAGTATGCTTATATTCCATCTTAAATTCTGCATAATTATGTGCATGATTAAATTCTGCATATGGAGTTTTAATATCCAAACTTCTATTTCTGCATGATTTTGTATTCTGTTTTGTACTGCATCTTGAACTAAAAATTCTGCACTGTTTTCTGCTTGAAAATTCTGCACGTTATTTCATTCTGCATTTTCTGTTTTTAAAAATTCTGCACGTTATTTCATTCTGCATTTTCTGTCTTTCATAAATTCTGCACTTTCTATCTTCTACAAATTCTGCATTGCAATTCAACTTCTGCATTTTGTTTCATAAATTCTGCACAAAATGTATTTCTGTTTTGTTGTTTTGTTTTCGCATTCTGTATAGAATCTTCATATGACTTTTACATACTAGGAATTCTGCATGTTTTGTATTGAAAATTCTGCACATATTTTAGCCTATGCAATGTTCTTGTTGATCTTCCATATTCATTAATTTAATTTCTTGTTAATTTTCTATTAAATTTTAGCATTAGGATCATTTGTTAAGAAACTCTAGTATCACCACCTTGAGTTCTTCTTTGGTCCTAAGCAATTTTGGCTCTAGGCACTTTTCCTAAGATTTTTTTTTAAGAACCCCGGACTGGAATAGGAAGGGGATTTTTCTTAAAATTATTTTTTTTAAAACCCTGGACTGGAATAGGAAGGGGATTTTCTTAAATTATTTTTAAAACCCCGGACTGGAATAGGAAGGGGATTTTTTTGTAAATATTTTTGAAACCCTGATCTGGAATAGAGATGGGATTTTCTTAAATTATTTTTAAAACCCTGGACTGGAATAGGAAGGAGATTTTCTTGTAAATATTTTTAAAACCCTGATCTGGAATAGAGATGGGATTTTCTTAAATTATTTTTAAAACCCTAAACTGGAATAGGAAGGAGACTTTTTCTCAAAAATTATTTTCATCCCAATCCGGAATGGGCAGGGATTATTTATCAAAAATCTTTTTTAAATTTTTAAACAACATAAATTAATTAAGATAAATTAATAAGATTATTTTTGGTACCGAAAGGGCGTTTGGGGTGCTAACACCTTCCCTAAAACGTAACCAACCCCCGAACTCAATCTCTAAAACTCAGACCATTTTTAATTAGGTGTCCGATCTCACCTTTAGATAATTTAGATCGGTGGCGACTCCAAAAATCTAAAATCAAAATTTTAGGGGTCAACAGCTTGGCGACTCCACTGGGGACATTAGAGGGTTAGGCCAATTAAAAAATGATCTTATTAATTTTGTTGATTAATTTGTTGGTTTATTTTTTGTGGAGCTGACAAAGTAAAAGGTACGCTTACTAGCTTCTAGTGTTTTTGGGTGTTTAAATTTCGTACCTGTTTATTTTTATAAATGTATATATTTGCATTTTTTATTTGAGATATGATTCCCTACATAGTATCACTCTCACCACGCACTAGAATAAAGGGGAGGTCATGACCCCTGTGCTCTATACCCGGGCCATTTAAGGTACCTTGCAGGTTAGAGGGGTGTAGTAAGGTTAGCCTTCGAGAGATCTTCGGTCTCCGCATGGGCGCCCGAAACACCCCACTCAAATTTATCCTTCCATGGATAATTTGGGAACCTGATGTAGGAAATATAGAACTTACCTTTACACTAATAGTAGCCTTAAAGTTATCTCTTGTGAGAAAGAGTGTTGGCCCAAGCCCATGAGAGTGAACAAGACCTAGGACTTACCTGAAATTAGGCACAATGGGGAACATTTCTTTTATTTTATTACGTGTTTGTGATTATATTTTTAGCTTAATTCTCCTACTATATACATCTTATTTCCATATACATGAAGTCCCTAAGTTAAGATTTGTACACATTTAGGATAGATGGGGGCAAAAAAAAAAAAAAAAAAAAAAAAAAAAAAAAAAAGAAGGCATGCATTCTTCATTAATACTCATTCTCTTTTTGCATAAATTGCACATTTTTATTTCATGCATGGCATCACATTCACATGCATATATTCTCATTTGCATACCAATAATGCATTGTTTATTCAAAAGGATTAAAAAGTAATCACGGCTCCAACAACACGTTCTCGAAGTAGGCAGATGGAAGGCCTAGGTCAGGAAAACCCTAAGCAAGAAAAGACAATGGAGGAAATGCAAAGTGAGATCGACCAACTCAAGGGTCAGTTGGCCAAAATGATGGAAATGATGAAATTACAAGCTCAGAATAGCTGTCAAGGGCCAAAAGATCCCCACAATCAAGAAGAAGAAGCTCAAAATAGCTATCGAGGGCTAAAAGATACTTATAATCAAGAGCAACCTAAGGATCAGCAAGCCCAAAACTATAACCAGGAAAAGGGCCCAAAAGTCAAAATCATCCCAGACTTTCATGATCCAGTAGAACAAGAGAAACTGAGGAAGGCCATTGAGGAAGCCAAGGCCCAAGAGAGGTATGAGATTCTAGAAGCTAGAATGAGGAAGATCGAAGGATTCTCGGACGATGATGATGTGTTAGATCTCTCTGAAATGGGACTAGTCCCTGATGTGATCTTGCCACCAAAGTTTAAAGTCCCTGAATTTACCAAGTATAATGGGACATCTTGTCCAAAGACCCATCTTCTCATGTACATCCGAAAAATGGCAGCTTATTCTAATGATGAAAAGATACTGATGCATGTCTTCCAAGATAGTCTAATTGATGAGGCTGCAGAATGGTATTTGAGCTTGGATCGCTATTCTATTCGCACTTGGAAAGACTTGGCTGAGTCTTTTATGAGGCAATACAGATACAATAGGAACATAGCCCCTGATAGGTTTCAACTGCAGGATATGAGGAAGGGGGAAAAAGAATCATTTAAAGATTATGCTCAGAGGTGGAGAAATGTAGCAATTCGAGTGCAACCACCTGTATATGATAAAGAGATGATCACCCTTTTTATGAGCACTCTAGAGGATCCTTATTATCCTACAATAGCAGCATGCACGTCTCCTAATTTTGCTGACTTGGTTGTTGTTGGTGAAAGGGTAGAAAGAGGAGTCACAATGGGGAAGATGGGAAAGCTAATTACTGAGAGCCAAAAGAAATTCCAGAATGATAAGAAAAAGGAAGGAGTGCACTCAGTAGATTACCAGAAGAAAGGAAAATGGAAGGATAATACCCCTGTTGTGAACATTTCTGCGCCAACTTTGCAAGCACCAGTTGCCCAAGCTTCTCAACCTAATCACCAACAATCCCAACGGTATCAGCAAAATCAATCGAGGCAGCAACTTAATAAGAAAGTTGAAAACTTTGACCCGATCCCGATACCATATTCTGAGCTCTTACCTCAGTTGTTACAGAATAATCTAGTGTCTTTGGTTCCATCGCCTACCTTTCAGCCCCCATATCCACCATGGTACAATGAGCAACTTACTTGTGCTTACCATGCAGGGGCAAAGGGCCACTCTGTTGATAACTGTCCTGCATTTAAAAGGAAGGTTCAAGGATTGATTGACGCCAAGTGGTTGACTTTTGAACCTGAGCAACCAAGACTTGATGTTCATAATAATCCCTTACCTAATCATGACAATCCAAATGCTCAACACTAGAGCAGCATGGGCAAAATCAAGATATTGTGATCAAAGTGAACCAGTTGGTTCAAGAAGGTGGATCTATTCTTGCACCACCTACCTTAAGTTGCACTTTTTCCTCTTTTAGTATTTATCTTTTCAAGTTTTCATTTTATGGCACCTGCTAATGGCTCTGCCCAAGGCCTTAGCAAGGAGTTTGTATGGGCACACCTTTCAATTCAATAAAATGCTTAGCATGATGAATGCATTATTTTTCATCCAATTTATTTTGCCTTTTAGACTAAATCAACATCGGGGCAATATGGTTTATTCCAAATATTGACGCTCATGAGCTAATAATTGAAGAAAAATTTCTCTTAATCTCATTCTCGATTAATCCAATTGCCGATGATAAAATACATTTGCTTAAATACTCAATTCTCTTGGATGACTTAGTGTCTCATCATTAAGGGATGATGAAAAAAGAGCCTATAGTGAGAGTGTGCTTATTGTGGGAAAATAGATACCCTAGAACTTGTCTAAATGTCCCTTGAGACTATTTGTTAGACATCACATTATTCAAGAAACAACTTAGGCCATCTTTGGATAGTTTGAGCCTTTCAAGCAAAACCCTAATATCAGAACTTCCATAGTCACCCATTTGAGCCTGTAAAAGGATGGTAAGACCACCATCCGACTTCCTTCCTTTGACTCGTACTAACTTTAATCTTTCAATTTGAAAAACTATTACTCTACCTTGAAGGAGAGCTAAAAGGAGTATCCATACTGTCAAAGAAGAAAATGCTATGAGCAACAATCTAAGGCTCAAGTGAAAGAATTGAAGGTGTTCCTTCCAAAACTATGTGAAAAAGCACAAATAGAAAAAAAGAAAAAGAGAAAAAATATTGAGGAAAAATGAAAAGTTGCTAGACCCAAAAAAGAGAGGGCTAGCCGAAAGAAAAAAGAGACTAGTAAAGAGAAATGGACTTCACCTTGAGCCACAAGCTTATGCAAAAAAAAGAAAAGTGAAAAAATGAGACATCATACTTCATGCTCTCCTTATTTGATAAATCCTTATCTCTTTTATTCATACCCATTACCTAAGCCTTACATTACCAGCTAAGTAAAGTCCTAGTGATCTTGTCTGATATGGTAAACTAACTAAAGTGGAGAGGGACATGAAAACAAGCTTATGGGGTATCTGTGAGTGCAAACACGCCGGAGAGTGCAAACACTTGAGAATGATTAGAATAAACACTTATTAAGAGTGCAAATACTTGAGAGATTAGAGCGGATGCTTAACAAAGCACTTTTGATTCCAGAGAATTGAATATATTATGAGCATTCCCTTGAGGCATGACTTGGATAATAAAAGAGAATAGGTTAAGAAAAACTCTTTTCAACATTTTTGCTCATGGGCAGTCAAAATCTAAATTGGGGGGCAATCAAATAGAAAAACCCATACACCCACCTTTAAAGAAAGGAGAGACTCAAAAAGATATAAAGAGACTTCTTCTATGGGGTTATAACCTACCAAAAAGAATCAAGCACGATTCCTAAAGGTATTACCCCCAAAGTTTCCAACACTTTGACTCACTTAAACTGGGGCAATGGGTTATTCATCAATCTATTGATCTCTCCTTTAAAAGGCCAAAGTACCAAGTTGCATATCCTTATTGTCATAAGCCATCCTTATTCCTTAAAATGCATTCTCATGCAAAGCAAAATTGTCAGGTGCCAATAGAAGGTACTGCCTAAACGGACAAGACATGAATTGAAAATTGGCAAAACTCCAATGATGAGAAGAAAAGTTTTAAAGTATGACTTCAAGACATGATGAATGAAAAATGTCTTAAGTGAATACTGAAAGCATCATACCATTAATTTCTCCTTGAAGAGAAAGAGACAAGTTACGGGTTTTAACCCAGATATGCAAACAAGGGCAATATGGCAAATGATGACATATTTATGAATAGAAGATTTGGTCAAGGGATATACTAAGAACTCAATGACACTGGGGCAATCTTTCTAGAGAGAGCAAGTCAAAAGACCTAAAAGTGCCAAAGTCAACTCAAAAGCTCCCAAATGTCATGGAGTAGCATTTTTAAATATTTCAGCATGCATCATCATAGGATAATATTGCATCGTTGCATGTAAGCATGCCATCATCACTTAAATTCTTAAAAAATTAAAATTTTCATAGGTCAAGCATTAGGATTTCACATTATCATGTCAAACATGCACAAGCATAAGCATCTCATCTTAAATCAATGTAAAATTACTTTAGAAAGAACTCATTCATATCTAGTTAAAGACAAATTTATTCAGGGTAAATTAGGCCATCACGGGAAGAACCCGTTCAAAGGTTGTTTTGGTCCTTGTAGGGTGGACAGTAGCCCTTCCGATCTTAGGATTAAAATGAGAAAATCTTAAGGTCGTTTTGGTCCCTGTAGGGTGGACAGTAGCCCTTCCGATCTTAGGATTAAAATGAGAAAATCCTAAGGTCGTATTGGTCCTTGTAGGGTGGACTGTAGCCCTTCCGATCTTAGGATTAAAATGAGAAAATCCTAAGGTCGTTTTGGTCCTTGTTGGGTGGACTGTAGCCCTTCCGATCTTAGGATTAAAATGAGAAAATCCTAAGGTCGTTTTGGTCCTTGTTGGGTGGACTGTAGCCCTTCCGATCTTAGGATTAAAATGAGAAAATCCTAAGGTCGTATTGGTCCTTGTAGGGTGGACTGTAGCCCTTCCGATCTTAGGATTAAAATGAGAAAATCGTAAGGTCGTTTTGGTCCCTGTAGGGTGGACAGTAACCCTTCCGATCTTAGGATTAAAATGAGAAAATCCTAAGGTCGTATTGGTCCTTGTAGGGTGGACTGTAGCCCTTCCAATCTTAGGATTAAAATGAGAAAATTCTAAGGTCGTTTTGGTCCCTGTAGGGTGGACAGTAGCCCTTCCGATCTTAGGATTAAAATGAGAAAATCCTAAAGTCGTATTGGTCCTTGTAGGGTGGACTGTAGCCCTTCCGATCTTAGGATTAAAATGAAAAAATCCTAAGGTCGTTTTGGTCCCTGTAGGGTGGACTGTAGCCCTTCCGATCTTAGGATTAAAATGAGAAAATCCTAAGGTCGTTTTGGTCCCTGTAGGGTGGACTGTAGCCCTTCCGATCTTAGGATTAAAATGAGAAAATCTTAAGGTCGTCTTGGTCCTTGTAGGGTGGACGGTAGCCCTTCCGATCTTAGGATTAAACTGAGAAAATCCTAAGGTCGTATTAGTCCTTGTAGGGTGGACAGTAGCCCTTCCTATCTTAGGATTAAAATGAGAAAATCCTAAAGTTGTTTTGGTCCCTGTAGGGTGGACGGTAACCCTTCCAATCTTAGGATTAAAATGAAAATCCTAAAGTCGTATTGGTCCTTGTAGGGTGGACGGTAGCCCTTCTGATCTTAGGATTAAAATGAGAAAATCCTGAGGTCGTTTTGGTCCTTGTAGGGTGGACAGTAGCCCTTCCGATCTTAGGATTAAATGAGAGAATTCTAAGGTCGTTTTGGTCCCTGTAGGGTGGACGGTAGCCCTTCCGATCTTAGGATTAAAATGAGGAAATCCTAAGGTCGTTTTGGTCCCTGTTGGGTGGACGCTAACCCTTCGCATTATATATTGACCCGGACAAAATAGTGTCTCTCAACCTTTGCCCATATTCTAGTTCCTAAAAGATGAGCAAAGGGGGGCAATCTGTAGACACCCAATTTTGTCCAGCCCACAATATAAAACTTTAAATGATAAAACCCAATTTTTAAGGAAAAAGCCCAAATAAAAATCACAAACCCAAAATTAAAACATAATCCAAAAATGAAAATAAAATCAAAAATACAAAAAGAAAAATAAAAAATAAAAAATAAAAAATAAATAAAAATAAAAACGAAATTCTAAAAATTAAATAAATTAAAAAATCAGAAAAATCAAGATAATCCAAGATAATTAAGTAAAAATCAAGATAATTCAAGATAATTAAGGAAAAATAAAGATAATTACAAGAAAAATCAGAAAAATAAAGATAAATATAAGAAAAGTCTAAAAATCAAGATAAATCAGAAAATAAAGAATAAATCTAAGAAAATCAGTAAAAATAAATAAAAGATAATAGATAAAATTAAGATATGATAAAATATAAGAGATAAAAATCTAAAATTTAAAAGGATAAATAAAAAATATTAGATAAAAGGATAAAAGTTAAGATAACATTAGGAAACAAGAGTTAAACTAGAAAACAAATTCTAAAAATCTGAAAATAAAAAAACACATTCTCACATACAAAAGAGAGAGCTTTCACGTAGGAAAGGGGGAGCTCCAAAATTTTAGCAAAAAGCCTACAAAGAGAGGTTTCTTCACGTTAGCAAAGAGAGGAGAAAGAGGCCAAAAATTTCAGCAAGACAAAAGAGGAATGTTCACGTAGGAGAGAGCCAAAAAAAAAAAGGAGGAAATTTCAGCACTTTTACCCAAAAAAAAAGACACCTCTACACTCTCTCAAAGGTATATTGCACACTCTTCACATCACAAGCATACACCTTTTTCAAATCTCCTCCTCCTTTTGCTTGGGACAAAGGAAGACACTCAAAGTAAGCCTTTTTTCCCTTTTCTTTTAGATTCATATATGTTGTTCAATTTTAATGATATAGATCTCATACTTTAATCCTAATGTAGCTAGGATTGTTTTTGCTATAGTGTTTGCATCACTTGCATTTTTATTAATCATCATACATGAATTCTATCACCCTTTTTTATCTTGATTTACTGTGGGTTTCTACGTGCAAATAAAATCATGTCAAAATTCTGCATATTCTGCACTATTAGTATGCTTATATTCCATCTTAAATTCTGCATAATTATGTGCATGATTAAATTCTGCATATGGAGTTTTAATATCCAAACTTCTATTTCTGCATGATTTTGTATTCTGTTTTGTACTGCATCTTGAACTAAAAATTCTGCACTGTTTTCTGCTTGAAAATTCTGCACGTTATTTCATTCTGCATTTTCTGTTTTTAAAAATTCTGCACGTTATTTCATTCTGCATTTTCTGTCTTTCATAAATTCTGCACTTTCTATCTTCTACAAATTCTGCATTGCAATTCAACTTCTGCATTTTGTTTCATAAATTCTGCACAAAATGTATTTCTGTTTTGTTGTTTTGTTTTCGCATTCTGTATAGAATCTTCATATGACTTTTACATACTAGGAATTCTGCATGTTTTGTATTGAAAATTCTGCACATATTTTAGCCTATGCAATGTTCTTGTTGATCTTCCATATTCATTAATTTAATTTCTTGTTAATTTTCTATTAAATTTTAGCATTAGGATCATTTGTTAAGAAACTCTAGTATCACCACCTTGAGTTCTTCTTTGGTCCTAAGCAATTTTGGCTCTAGGCACTTTTCCTAAGATTTTTTTTTAAGAACCCCGGACTGGAATAGGAAGGGGATTTTTCTTAAAATTATTTTTTTTAAAACCCTGGACTGGAATAGGAAGGGGATTTTCTTAAATTATTTTTAAAACCCCGGACTGGAATAGGAAGGGGATTTTTTTGTAAATATTTTTGAAACCCTGATCTGGAATAGAGATGGGATTTTCTTAAATTATTTTTAAAACCCTGGACTGGAATAGGAAGGGGATTTTCTTGTAAATATTTTTAAAACCCTGATCTGGAATAGAGATGGGATTTTCTTAAATTATTTTTAAAACCCTAAACTGGAATAGGAAGGAGACTTTTTCTCAAAAATTATTTTCATCCCAATCCGGAATGGGCAGGGATTATTTATCAAAAATCTTTTTTAAATTTTTAAACAACATAAATTAATTAAGATAAATTAATAAGATTATTTTTGGTACCGAAAGGGCGTTTGGGGTGCTAACACCTTCCCTAAAACGTAACCAACCCCCGAACTCAATCTCTAAAACTCAGACCATTTTTAATTAGGTGTCCGATCTCACCTTTAGATAATTTAGATCGGTGGCGACTCCAAAAATCTAAAATCAAAATTTTAGGGGTCAACAGCTTGGCGACTCCACTGGGGACATTAGAGGGTTAGGCCAATTAAAAAATGATCTTATTAATTTTGTTGATTAATTTGTTGGTTTATTTTTTGTGGAGCTGACAAAGTAAAAGGTACGCTTACTAGCTTCTAGTGTTTTTGGGTGTTTAAATTTCGTACCTGTTTATTTTTATAAATGTATATATTTGCATTTTTTATTTGAGATATGATTCCCTACATAGTATCACTCTCACCACGCACTAGAATAAAGGGGAGGTCATGACCCCTGTGCTCTATACCCGGGCCATTTAAGGTACCTTGCAGGTTAGAGGGGTGTAGTAAGGTTAGCCTTCGAGAGATCTTCGGTCTCCGCATGGGCGCCCGAAACACCCCACTCAAATTTATCCTTCCATGGATAATTTGGGAACCTGATGTAGGAAATATAGAACTTACCTTTACACTAATAGTAGCCTTAAAGTTATCTCTTGTGAGAAAGAGTGTTGGCCCAAGCCCATGAGAGTGAACAAGACCTAGGACTTACCTGAAATTAGGCACAATGGGGAACATTTCTTTTATTTTATTACGTGTTTGTGATTATATTTTTAGCTTAATTCTCCTACTATATACATCTTATTTCCATATACATGAAGTCCCTAAGTTAAGATTTGTACACATTTAGGATAGATGGGGGCAAAAAAAAAAAAAAAAAAAAAAAAAAAGAAGGCATGCATTCTTCATTAATACTCATTCTCTTTTTGCATAAATTGCACATTTTTATTTCATGCATGGCATCACATTCACATGCATATATTCTCATTTGCATACCAATAATGCATTGTTTATTCAAAAGGATTAAAAAGTAATCACGGCTCCAACAACACGTTCTCGAAGTAGGCAGATGGAAGGCCTAGGTCAGGAAAACCCTAAGCAAGAAAAGACAATGGAGGAAATGCAAAGTGAGATCGACCAACTCAAGGGTCAGTTGGCCAAAATGATGGAAATGATGAAATTACAAGCTCAGAATAGCTGTCAAGGGCCAAAAGATCCCCACAATCAAGAAGAAGAAGCTCAAAATAGCTATCGAGGGCTAAAAGATACTTATAATCAAGAGCAACCTAAGGATCAGCAAGCCCAAAACTATAACCAGGAAAAGGGCCCAAAAGTCAAAATCATCCCAGACTTTCATGATCCAGTAGAACAAGAGAAACTGAGGAAGGCCATTGAGGAAGCCAAGGCCCAAGAGAGGTATGAGATTCTAGAAGCTAGAATGAGGAAGATCGAAGGATTCTCGGACGATGATGATGTGTTAGATCTCTCTGAAATGGGACTAGTCCCTGATGTGATCTTGCCACCAAAGTTTAAAGTCCCTGAATTTACCAAGTATAATGGGACATCTTGTCCAAAGACCCATCTTCTCATGTACATCCGAAAAATGGCAGCTTATTCTAATGATGAAAAGATACTGATGCATGTCTTCCAAGATAGTCTAATTGATGAGGCTGCAGAATGGTATTTGAGCTTGGATCGCTATTCTATTCGCACTTGGAAAGACTTGGCTGAGTCTTTTATGAGGCAATACAGATACAATAGGAACATAGCCCCTGATAGGTTTCAACTGCAGGATATGAGGAAGGGGGAAAAAGAATCATTTAAAGATTATGCTCAGAGGTGGAGAAATGTAGCAATTCGAGTGCAACCACCTGTATATGATAAAGAGATGATCACCCTTTTTATGAGCACTCTAGAGGATCCTTATTATCCTACAATAGCAGCATGCACGTCTCCTAATTTTGCTGACTTGGTTGTTGTTGGTGAAAGGGTAGAAAGAGGAGTCACAATGGGGAAGATGGGAAAGCTAATTACTGAGAGCCAAAAGAAATTCCAGAATGATAAGAAAAAGGAAGGAGTGCACTCAGTAGATTACCAGAAGAAAGGAAAATGGAAGGATAATACCCCTGTTGTGAACATTTCTGCGCCAACTTTGCAAGCACCAGTTGCCCAAGCTTCTCAACCTAATCACCAACAATCCCAACGGTATCAGCAAAATCAATCGAGGCAGCAACTTAATAAGAAAGTTGAAAACTTTGACCCGATCCCGATACCATATTCTGAGCTCTTACCTCAGTTGTTACAGAATAATCTAGTGTCTTTGGTTCCATCGCCTACCTTTCAGCCCCCATATCCACCATGGTACAATGAGCAACTTACTTGTGCTTACCATGCAGGGGCAAAGGGCCACTCTGTTGATAACTGTCCTGCATTTAAAAGGAAGGTTCAAGGATTGATTGACGCCAAGTGGTTGACTTTTGAACCTGAGCAACCAAGACTTGATGTTCATAATAATCCCTTACCTAATCATGACAATCCAAATGCTCAACACTAGAGCAGCATGGGCAAAATCAAGATATTGTGATCAAAGTGAACCAGTTGGTTCAAGAAGGTGGATCTATTCTTGCACCACCTACCTTAAGTTGCACTTTTTCCTCTTTTAGTATTTATCTTTTCAAGTTTTCATTTTATGGCACCTGCTAATGGCTCTGCCCAAGGCCTTAGCAAGGAGTTTGTATGGGCACACCTTTCAATTCAATAAAATGCTTAGCATGATGAATGCATTATTTTTCATCCAATTTATTTTGCCTTTTAGACTAAATCAACATCGGGGCAATATGGTTTATTCCAAATATTGACGCTCATGAGCTAATAATTGAAGAAAAATTTCTCTTAATCTCATTCTCGATTAATCCAATTGCCGATGATAAAATACATTTGCTTAAATACTCAATTCTCTTGGATGACTTAGTGTCTCATCATTAAGGGATGATGAAAAAAGAGCCTATAGTGAGAGTGTGCTTATTGTGGGAAAATAGATACCCTAGAACTTGTCTAAATGTCCCTTGAGACTATTTGTTAGACATCACATTATTCAAGAAACAACTTAGGCCATCTTTGGATAGTTTGAGCCTTTCAAGCAAAACCCTAATATCAGAACTTCCATAGTCACCCATTTGAGCCTGTAAAAGGATGGTAAGACCACCATCCGACTTCCTTCCTTTGACTCGTACTAACTTTAATCTTTCAATTTGAAAAACTATTACTCTACCTTGAAGGAGAGCTAAAAGGAGTATCCATACTGTCAAAGAAGAAAATGCTATGAGCAACAATCTAAGGCTCAAGTGAAAGAATTGAAGGTGTTCCTTCCAAAACTATGTGAAAAAGCACAAATAGAAAAAAAGAAAAAGAGAAAAAATATTGAGGAAAAATGAAAAGTTGCTAGACCCAAAAAAGAGAGGGCTAGCCGAAAGAAAAAAGAGACTAGTAAAGAGAAATGGACTTCACCTTGAGCCACAAGCTTATGCAAAAAAAAGAAAAGTGAAAAAATGAGACATCATACTTCATGCTCTCCTTATTTGATAAATCCTTATCTCTTTTATTCATACCCATTACCTAAGCCTTACATTACCAGCTAAGTAAAGTCCTAGTGATCTTGTCTGATATGGTAAACTAACTAAAGTGGAGAGGGACATGAAAACAAGCTTATGGGGTATCTGTGAGTGCAAACACGCCGGAGAGTGCAAACACTTGAGAATGATTAGAATAAACACTTATTAAGAGTGCAAATACTTGAGAGATTAGAGCGGATGCTTAACAAAGCACTTTTGATTCCAGAGAATTGAATATATTATGAGCATTCCCTTGAGGCATGACTTGGATAATAAAAGAGAATAGGTTAAGAAAAACTCTTTTCAACATTTTTGCTCATGGGCAGTCAAAATCTAAATTGGGGGGCAATCAAATAGAAAAACCCATACACCCACCTTTAAAGAAAGGAGAGACTCAAAAAGATATAAAGAGACTTCTTCTATGGGGTTATAACCTACCAAAAAGAATCAAGCACGATTCCTAAAGGTATTACCCCCAAAGTTTCCAACACTTTGACTCACTTAAACTGGGGCAATGGGTTATTCATCAATCTATTGATCTCTCCTTTAAAAGGCCAAAGTACCAAGTTGCATATCCTTATTGTCATAAGCCATCCTTATTCCTTAAAATGCATTCTCATGCAAAGCAAAATTGTCAGGTGCCAATAGAAGGTACTGCCTAAACGGACAAGACATGAATTGAAAATTGGCAAAACTCCAATGATGAGAAGAAAAGTTTTAAAGTATGACTTCAAGACATGATGAATGAAAAATGTCTTAAGTGAATACTGAAAGCATCATACCATTAATTTCTCCTTGAAGAGAAAGAGACAAGTTACGGGTTTTAACCCAGATATGCAAACAAGGGCAATATGGCAAATGATGACATATTTATGAATAGAAGATTTGGTCAAGGGATATACTAAGAACTCAATGACACTGGGGCAATCTTTCTAGAGAGAGCAAGTCAAAAGACCTAAAAGTGCCAAAGTCAACTCAAAAGCTCCCAAATGTCATGGAGTAGCATTTTTAAATATTTCAGCATGCATCATCATAGGATAATATTGCATCGTTGCATGTAAGCATGCCATCATCACTTAAATTCTTAAAAAATTAAAATTTTCATAGGTCAAGCATTAGGATTTCACATTATCATGTCAAACATGCACAAGCATAAGCATCTCATCTTAAATCAATGTAAAATTACTTTAGAAAGAACTCATTCATATCTAGTTAAAGACAAATTTATTCAGGGTAAATTAGGCCATCACGGGAAGAACCCGTTCAAAGGTTGTTTTGGTCCTTGTAGGGTGGACAGTAGCCCTTCCGATCTTAGGATTAAAATGAGAAAATCTTAAGGTCGTTTTGGTCCCTGTAGGGTGGACAGTAGCCCTTCCGATCTTAGGATTAAAATGAGAAAATCCTAAGGTCGTATTGGTCCTTGTAGGGTGGACTGTAGCCCTTCCGATCTTAGGATTAAAATGAGAAAATCCTAAGGTTGTTTTGGTCCTTGTTGGGTGGACTGTAGCCCTTCCGATCTTAGGATTAAAATGAGAAAATCCTAAGGTCGTTTTGGTCCTTGTTGGGTGGACTGTAGCCCTTCCGATCTTAGGATTAAAATGAGAAAATCCTAAGGTCGTATTGGTCCTTGTAGGGTGGACTGTAGCCCTTCCGATCTTAGGATTAAAATGAGAAAATCGTAAGGTCGTTTTGGTCCCTGTAGGGTGGACAGTAACCCTTCCGATCTTAGGATTAAAATGAGAAAATCCTAAGGTCGTATTGGTCCTTGTAGGGTGGACTGTAGCCCTTCCAATCTTAGGATTAAAATGAGAAAATTCTAAGGTCGTTTTGGTCCCTGTAGGGTGGACAGTAGCCCTTCCGATCTTAGGATTAAAATGAGAAAATCCTAAAGTCGTATTGGTCCTTGTAGGGTGGACTGTAGCCCTTCCGATCTTAGGATTAAAATGAAAAAATCCTAAGGTCGTTTTGGTCCCTGTAGGGTGGACTGTAGCCCTTCCGATCTTAGGATTAAAATGAGAAAATCCTAAGGTCGTTTTGGTCCCTGTAGGGTGGACTGTAGCCCTTCCGATCTTAGGATTAAAATGAGAAAATCTTAAGGTCGTCTTGGTCCTTGTAGGGTGGACGGTAGCCCTTCCGATCTTAGGATTAAACTGAGAAAATCCTAAGGTCGTATTGGTCCTTGTAGGGTGGACAGTAGCCCTTCCTATCTTAGGATTAAAATGAGAAAATCCTAAAGTTGTTTTGGTCCCTGTAGGGTGGACGGTAACCCTTCCAATCTTAGGATTAAAATGAAAATCCTAAAGTCGTATTGGTCCTTGTAGGGTGGACGGTAGCCCTTCTGATCTTAGGATTAAAATGAGAAAATCCTGAGGTCGTTTTGGTCCTTGTAGGGTGGACAGTAGCCCTTCCGATCTTAGGATTAAATGAGAGAATTCTAAGGTCGTTTTGGTCCCTGTAGGGTGGACGGTAGCCCTTCCGATCTTAGGATTAAAATGAGGAAATCCTAAGGTCGTTTTGGTCCCTGTTGGGTGGACGCTAACCCTTCGCATTATATATTGACCCGGACAAAATAGTGTCTCTCAACCTTTGCCCATCTTCTAGTTCCTAAAAGATGAGCAAAGGGGGGCAATCTGTAGACACCCAATTTTGTCCAGCCCACAATATAAAACTTTAAATGATAAAACCCAATTTTTAAGGAAAAAGCCCAAATAAAAATCACAAACCCAAAATTAAAACATAATCCAAAAATGAAAATAAAATCAAAAATACAAAAAGAAAAATAAAAAATAAAAAATAAATAAAAATAAAAATAAAAACGAAATTCTAAAAATTAAATAAATTAAAAAATCAGAAAAATCAAGATAATCCAAGATAATTAAGTAAAAATCAAGATAATTCAAGATAATTAAGGAAAAATAAAGATAATTACAAGAAAAATCAGAAAAATAAAGATAAATATAAGAAAAGTCTAAAAATCAAGATAAATCAGAAAATAAAGAATAAATCTAAGAAAATCAGTAAAAATAAATAAAAGATAATAGATAAAATTAAGATATGATAAAATATAAGAGATAAAAATCTAAAATTTAAAAGGATAAATAAAAAATATTAGATAAAAGGATAAAAGTTAAGATAACATTAGGAAACAAGAGTTAAACTAGAAAACAAATTCTAAAAATCTGAAAATAAAAAAACACATTCTCACATACAAAAGAGAGAGCTTTCACGTAGGAAAGGGGGAGCTCCAAAATTTTAGCAAAAAGCCTACAAAGAGAGGTTTCTTCACGTTAGCAAAGAGAGGAGAAAGAGGCCAAAAATTTCAGCAAGACAAAAGAGGAATGTTCACGTAGGAGAGAGCCAAAAAAAAAAAGGAGGAAATTTCAGCACTTTTACCCAAAAAAAAAGACACCTCTACACTCTCTCAAAGGTATATTGCACACTCTTCACATCACAAGCATACACCTTTTTCAAATCTCCTCCTCCTTTTGCTTGGGACAAAGGAAGACACTCAAAGTAAGCCTTTTTTCCCTTTTCTTTTAGATTCATATATGTTGTTCAATTTTAATGATATAGATCTCATACTTTAATCCTAATGTAGCTAGGATTGTTTTTGCTATAGTGTTTGCATCACTTGCATTTTTATTAATCATCATACATGAATTCTATCACCCTTTTTTATCTTGATTTACTGTGGGTTTCTACGTGCAAATAAAATCATGTCAAAATTCTGCATATTCTGCACTATTAGTATGCTTATATTCCATCTTAAATTCTGCATAATTATGTGCATGATTAAATTCTGCATATGGAGTTTTAATATCCAAACTTCTATTTCTGCATGGTTTTGTATTCTGTTTTGTACTGCATCTTGAACTAAAAATTCTGCACTGTTTTCTGCTTGAAAATTCTGCACGTTATTTCATTCTGCATTTTCTGTTTTTAAAAATTCTGCACGTTATTTCATTCTGCATTTTCTGTCTTTCATAAATTCTGCACTTTCTATCTTCTACAAATTCTGCATTGCAATTCAACTTCTGCATTTTGTTTCATAAATTCTGCACAAAATGTATTTCTGTTTTGTTGTTTTGTTTTCGCATTCTGTATAGAATCTTCATATGACTTTTACATATTAGGAATTCTGCATGTTTTGTATTGAAAATTCTGCACATATTTTAGCCTATGCAATGTTCTTGTTGATCTTCCATATTCATTAATTTAATTTCTTGTTAATTTTCTATTAAATTTTAGCATTAGGATCATTTGTTAAGAAACTCTAGTATCACCACCTTGAGTTCTTCTTTGGTCCTAAGCAATTTTGGCTCTAGGCACTTTTCCTAAGATTTTTTTTTAAGAACCCCGGACTGGAATAGGAAGGGGATTTTTCTTAAAATTATTTTTTTTAAAACCCTGGACTGGAATAGGAAGGGGATTTTCTTAAATTATTTTTAAAACCCCGGACTGGAATAGGAAGGGGATTTTTTTGTAAATATTTTTGAAACCCTGATCTGGAATAGAGATGGGATTTTCTTAAATTATTTTTAAAACCCTGGACTGGAATAGGAAGGGGATTTTCTTGTAAATATTTTTAAAACCCTGATCTGGAATAGAGATGGGATTTTCTTAAATTATTTTTAAAACCCTAAACTGGAATAGGAAGGAGACTTTTTCTCAAAAATTATTTTCATCCCAATCCGGAATGGGCAGGGATTATTTATCAAAAATCTTTTTTAAATTTTTAAACAACATAAATTAATTAAGATAAATTAATAAGATTATTTTTGGTACCGAAAGGGCGTTTGGGGTGCTAACACCTTCCCTAAAACGTAACCAACCCCCGAACTCAATCTCTAAAACTCAGACCATTTTTAATTAGGTGTCCGATCTCACCTTTAGATAATTTAGATCGGTGGCGACTCCAAAAATCTAAAATCAAAATTTTAGGGGTCAACAGCTGTTTTGAACCATTGAAGCTGTGTGGAGTTGAGAATGCGTCATATTGATTCAGATTCCTTCCAAAGCCAGAGCCACCTTGATAGGTGTCATCATATTGATAGTAACAATACCATGCTAGTGTTTATTTTTCCCACATACTTGACATATTTGATTCACTTACCACCTGATCTTCCTCTGCCTCTGCCTCTTGGATTGTAATTGCCTCTAAATCCATTTCTAAAATTATAAATCTACTAGTGATTCTTGTAATTAGAGTGCTGTTTCATAGTCTGATCATTCTATTGTTGCTTTTGTCTCTCATAAGGAGATTTTTCTTTTTGTTGAATTGAATGAGTAGCAAGATTTGCTGAAAGTGTATCAATTTCTCTCAAATGCCTCTCTAATCTAGTTTCTTGAGTAAGTAAAAGTGTCTCAATGTCTTCAACTGTATATGATTCAAGCCTAGTCATTATTGAAAAGACCAGTGGATCATATTCTGATGGTAATCCATCTAGAATAGCTTCAATATGATCTGAATTGGAAATTGAATTTCCAATTGATGCTAACAAGTCAATTGTACTTTTGATCCATGACAAGTACTTTGCAATGGTAAAACTTCCTTTCTTTGTATTCTACAATTGACCTTTGAGTAGTCTTATTCTTGCCTTTGTTTATGATGCAAAGTGAGCTTCTACACGATCCCATACTTCACTTGATGAGTTGCATCCAACCATTCTGGCTAGCACTGACTCGAACATGGATGAGAGCAGCCAAACATCAATAATTGGTCTTGTTTCTCCCATGCAAGAAACTCTGAACTGATTGTTCCAATTATTGCATCTCTATCCAATTGAAACTTCTGAGGTGTAGCTTTTGGAGTGATAAATTTGTATAGGTCATGTCCTTTGATTGCTGAAATCACCTGCTGCTTCCATAGGAGGAAGTTGTTTGAGTCAAGTTTAACTGAAACATTGTGAGAAAAAGAAATTGACGAATTGCTGAGCAACAGACTTTGTCCGCCATTGATGCTATTCATCTGAGCTTGGTCTGCCATAGAACCGTGGCTAATACTAAGTTGAAAACAGAAGAAAGAACGAAGAACAATCAAAAGGTCACTATATTTTTGGTTAATAGATACACTCAAATACAGAGAACTCACACTCTTTATAGAATTGAATAACAGAGAAATAACCACACCACCTTTGTAACAAATGGACAGCTGTCAAAAACTAATCTGAAACTAATTTTGCTAACAAGACGCAATGTTGACCACGTGTACTTCCTTATTACATTAGGATATACTGCTCTTCACACAATGTTGACCACATGTACTTCCTTATTACATCAGTATACACTGCTCTTCACATGCTGCTCTTCTGATTAAAAGTCAACACAAGCTTTTTCTTCCAACTTCAATAGCTCCTTACTCCTATCAGGGTTGAATGCTGGTAGTTGTGGAGCCATCAGAATGAGATAATTTTTAATGGCTAGCAGTCTTTGCCTGAGTCTATTTTACACTGGAGTCTCTGCATGACTGAAAGCATCATGCATGCCTTCACTCTTCTTCACCAATGTAGCTTCTCTCACAATCCAAAAATAGAACGGTTGCTTTCTGGCGAATTCCCACCCTTGGAATGGAGTAAACTGAATGTTGATAGATCAAGCAAGGGGGGAGGTCCTTTTGCTGCATGTGGGGGAGTGGTGAGGGACGCAAGTGGTCACTAGGTTCTGGGTTTTGCTCATAAAAAAAGGGTTATGGGAGTGCCTTGGTGACGAAACTTTAGGGATTTGTGTTGGGGATGGAGTTAGGTTGGAGTGCTGGTATAAGGTGCCTTATTGTTGAAGGAGATTCTTAGGTGGCAATCCATCTCATTCGGTGAAGGCTGCTCACAGTCTCATCCTTATGCTACAATTGCAGATCATGCGTAGAAGTTGCTTACACAAGATTGGTAGGTGGTTCTAATGCATTCTTACCGTGAAACCAACTATGTTGTAGATTGGTTGGCAAATTTTGCACATTGTCATTCTCATGGACCTCAAGTTTTCCTAAGGCCACCCAAAGGTTGTGGTTATATGGTGATGCAAGATATGCTTAGAGCAACGTTTCATCGGTGGCTTCCATTGTAGCCTATAGTCCAGGTTATGTTTTAGTGTTTTTTTTCGAAAGTCATGTTTTGGTTTTTTCTTTCTTATTTAATTCCCTTGTAGTCCCCCCCCCCCAAAAAAAGAATTATATTATAAATCTTGTTTAAAATTCTATCTTTTTATTTTTTTATTATTTTTAACTAGTTAATTAAAACAAAGTCGTTGTTAAAATCAAAACTTTTTTCTTTGTTTTTTGGTGAAACTTTGAGTGGATGAAATTATATAATTTGCAATGTTGTTTGGAGTATAATAAGGGTTTTTCTTTTTTGGTATAAATGCAATAGGAATTATTTGAATTTAAGTCATCCTATAACACTATTCAAACTCTTCATCACTTAACCACCCGTAATAATAATAAGTTGATTGTAGCTTAATTGAGCCAATAATAGAGTTGCTAGACAAAAAAATAGTTCAAAACAAAGATTCAAAGCTTTGTCATGTATTAAGAAAGTGTTAGTATAGTGATTATTGTTTATGTTCTAGGTTATGAGACTTCAGATCAAAAATTAGGTTTAAGCCTTAAAGTTGCATTTATTAGAATAGATTATTAACAACGGAACTCAAATGTGACTTAATCTCATATTTAATAATAGTATAGGAATACTAAATAAAAAAAAAAAAAGAAAAGCTTTGTCATGTGAATGGGGTGGGGTTTGTGCAGAGGGTTTTAGCTAAAATTGTGATAACAACATTCAATATGCTTAAAAAAACAAAAAAAAAGGATAAAAGATATTTATTTTATAAAGAGATTGGGAAAGATGACAAAAATAAAATTAAGAGAGTTGAAAAAATGATAAAAAAAATTAGACTATAAGTAGTAGGTATCATTCTCTATTTTTTATATTTTATCTAGAGTCATTAAAGGTAGAAAGTTTTCAAAATCAAGAATCCAAATATAAAATTTATGAGAGGAGAATAGCTACGCTCCCCTTGTTGCCTCATTAGGCCAAAATTTTTTTTTCTAAGTATATATAGAGAAGACATTATATCAATAATCTGAATTTGCTAGTAAATTTTTTATACATGAATAGCAAACATATTTAACAGGACGGGTGTAAATAAATGAGTTATTCATGAATTATTTGTGTTTGCTCAGTTTAAAGTAGGTTCAAACTTGTTTGAATATTAAATAAATAAGCTTAATTATTGTTATAGGCTCATTTATCAAATATGCCGAGTTTTAGATTTTTAATATATTTAACTTGTAATAAAACTCATAAATAATTCGTTTGTTAATAAAATAATAAAACAAACGATTATGCTAATGATTCTATGTATTTTATTTTATAAAAAGTTATACATTACATAATAAAATATTTGAAGACAATTATACATTTGAAATCATTTAATTTCGAATTATATTCATTAAATTTATTTAAATTTGGAAATAATTTATTTAAACATGATTTTACAAATAAAAATAATATTAAAATCAAATAAACTTTCATAAACAAGTCTAAAAACTCGTTTATTAAACTAGCCAAGTTTAAAAAAATTTAAGACTTGTATAGTAAATGAAATGAGCTTGAGAAGAAGATCGTATAATAAATGAGTTGAGTTTGAACTATTCAATATCCGGATCAGCTTAACTCATTCTTTGTAATGCCACAAAAGCCATGGATTTATACATATCCAAAATATTAATACTCGTTTATATAAGAAGAATATTTATCATATTTATAAAAGGTCTCTCATACCTCTTCAATTCTTTGCTTAAATGTTTTAAAAATATTCCATTTTTCTTTACTCTCTCTCCCTCTCTCTCTCTCGTATTGGGAGCAACAACTGTATAATCTCAATATTTTGATTCATCTCATTATTCATCATCTCTAACTATCCTAGTTAGTTAATCATATTATCATTTCTGAATTCGTACTAATTAGCTTAATCCTTATAAATTCTTTTGAATTAATTTTTTACAGTCAAATATTATTCCAAAACGAATTTTGCTCTAAATCATGCTATTTGACCGAAAGATCTACCCAATCGAGCAGTTCTGCATTTAAAAATTGAGCATAATCTGACTGATGTATTGGGAAGATAGCAATTTAAAAATTATGATGGTAGGAAATACAAGAAAATTGCTTTTTGTTCGGTTTCATTTTGGGGTGAAATGCCTTTTTCTATTTTTTTTCTTGCTTCATTTCAATGCCAATTTTCAACACATCAGCGACCACTTTTTAAAAAATATAATCTAATTATCTCAACATTTAACACATTAAAATTCATTATTCTTTTTTATCTCTTTGCATTAAAAAGATATAAAGCAAAAACTATTCCCATATTAATGTTTGTTTAACAATTTAAGATTTTAGAAATAGTTAGTTTTTTTTTTATGTTTTGTCTTTTGTTGAAACTCTTAAAATGATGTATTCTCAAATCACATATAACTTATGAATATATATGTGCTTGATAATAAAAAGATATAATTTTTATTGTTTTTAATTTCTTTCTTTTTTCTTTAATTTGAATTTATACTAAACTATAATACTGAGTAATAACAAATTAGCGTGTGTAAGGAAAGACTGTTTGATTAATTCAAATTCAAGTATATATGCCAGCTTCAAGTTCAGGTATATATAATCTGAATTATTATTATGATTATTATTATGCAGGTATAAGTAGAAGAAGACTGACTACATGATGAGCAGATGATCAGAAAGGGACCAAAACACGTATTAGTATATATAGAAACTTATGGAACTCACGGGAATGAAACATGATTGGAAGTGTGAACCCTTATTTTCTTTTCCATGCAGTCTTTAATGCAATTCGTAAAACAGAATGCGTAGCTTCTGACACGTTTTAACCTGAGAAAGTGACACTTATCCTGGCACTTGCTTTCGCACTTTATTATATCTGCTGCTTCTACATGTTCAAGGCTTGAAACTGCAGAGGTTGGCGAGTTTCTAATGCTATTGCTCAACGCCAACATTAGAAGCATGAAAATGATCATATTTACTAGCGCAATACTCTTGTTGCCATTCTAACCATATTCGACCCTAATTTCTCTCTCTCTCTCTCTCTCTCTCTCTCTCTCTCTCTCTCTCTCTCTCTCTCTCTCTCTCTCTACATATATATACAAATGATGAACCCCTCTCCATGAATTATTGTAATTAAATCAATGCTTTAATTTTCTTTCTAAAAGCAATTGTCGTGATATAATTAGGAAAGCATGGAAACGAAGGGGCAAAATATTATATCTTGATTAAAAAACAATTTGTCTTTTTGCTATATAACGTTTAAACATACCCTAGGGTTATTGAAAGAATTGTTTTTATAAAAAAAAAAAATGCAAGATGTAACTTTTTTATTTCTCGTTTGGAAGTAAATAAAGGGAATAATGATGGTAAAACTAACATGACCACAACCACAATGATTAGATCACATATTATGAACAAATAAGTCCAATTCAATCTGCAGAAAATTAACTTGACTCTTGATTTGTTTGTGTATATCAAATCGTTATCCGGCTTTTTTTCTTTTAAATTTGTTTCAAATATAAATTAATTATACAAAATACATACATAGCTCGTCAATTAATTCAAATTTAACCTGTGTATATATTTGGGCAATTTTTGGTTAAAATTTTTAAATATAAATAAGCATAATTGATTGTTCTCAAACTTATTTTGTTTGTCTCACACACTTATTAATTTCTGTTTAAAATTTAAAATTACTTTGTACGGCCAAAAACAATTGAAAACCAATTAAAAAAACAATCATTTTTTAAATTTAGAAAACAAAGGGTCTATTCTAAAGCCAAGGACCGTTGGTCCTACTTTCCTTTACAGTCGCAATTAATTGGCTTTGTACTCCTCAAAGAGTTTCATTTTCTCCTCCTTTGCATTGAGAGATGATGCTACTCCTTAGGATGCCATGGCTGATTTTGTGTCTAAAGCAAGATCTGGCTGCAAAAGTTAGAGGTGGGTCAAACTGACTTGGAGTCTCGAAACTTGATGCCAATTTTTCTATTAAGAAGTTGGTTTTAAATTGTTGATGATGAATAAATTGTTGATGACTTGGAGTCTCGAAATTATACCTACCAATCCTTCAATTCAAAATCCAAACCCACAACCAAAAAGAGGTCTTTTTAATCTTTGTATTTTTGTACTATGAACAATTTAACTCTATACTTGTTCAACGATCGTTTCATGGCCAACCCAAAATCACTCTCAGCAGTGGCGGATCTTTGTTGTAGAAGAGGAGCCATGGCATGGCTCCCTCACAAAAATAATTTTCCTCTAATACTATTGTATAATTATTTATGTGGTACCCTCAACTTTGGCAAAAGCACCACTAAACTAACAAGGAAGTAATATAACCAATGGATCAAAAGAAAAATTCATAAAAAAGACTAAAGGATAAATGTGAAGAGTTGGAGCCTAGGAGGGAAAATCAACAATAGAATGCTCTACACCATCTTTTTTATTTGAGATGAAAACCATTTAAATGGCACTAGAGTATAACAAGCCAAAAGAATAGAGAGTTTGTTCTAATTGAAGACTGAAAATATAAATATCTCTATTGTTATGCTTTGGTCATTCTTGAGATTGAAAAACCGAAATCCATAGCCATTTATCCTCTAAGTAATACTTAAACTTTTCTTATTTGTTTCAAACATGCTTGATAAATTTCTTAAAATTGTCTATGGGAACAAAATGTACAATCTTACACTTTGTTATCATTGAATAACTTAGATGTTAGCTAATTATGTTCAAAGGGAATAATCATTAATTTGTAATAGTTAACTTAAGAGCAGGCTATTTGTTAAAATATTGGAGAGAAAGCATGCTTCTTTGTCAAAATTGTTTGTTGCCAATTGAATATCAATATAAGGGATTTTTGAAGTCAAAATATCCGGATGAAATTGGTGGTGAATAAGTTGTACTTTTAAAAGAATTTTTTTTAGCTATTTTCAATTGAATATCAATAACTATTTTCAATAACCATTAAATGTTTTATTGAGAAATAACATACATGGCAATGTTCTTATCCATGAAAATAAGTATTTATTATTTGCTATCTTAATGATATAATGAAACTGGATACTTCTTGTTCTAGAATCGTAACAATTTTTGGAGCTTGATAATTAGCTCAATTACGTGGTTCTAATTATGTGATATTCTTTTATTTTATCAATTATTTTACCCTGAACTAATAGTAAGCTAGTATCTGGCCACTAGGTCAAAGAAGATTAGTTTCTTATGCTTGACTTTGTATCACTTATTTTATTTAATTAAATAATTTTTTGTTAAAACTAATAATAACTAGAATATAAATATAAATATATATTTAAATAATTCTATTATAGTCCATCATACCGCTTATTTGATTAAATTCTTTCATTAATTTATGTTCATTAAGTAATTTTAAAATATTTTTTGAAATCTTAACATGCCCTATATATAATTATAATTTTAAGTATATGACTTAATTACTTTGACTCCTTTAAAATTTTTAGTCAAGATCCGCCACCGACTCTTTAAGATATTGATCACAGACTTGCAGAAGACGGGCCTTGATGATCCTGGGTCCTAATGTCGGGAAGTTTTCAACCCGACAACCAATTTTCTATGCCTTTTTGTAGCCAGAAAGAGAAAGTGAGGTGGGGGGAAGACGATACCGTGGGATGTTTACATGCATGATGAGTTTGATATGTTAAGGGATTCTCTCTATAAATGTTGGAAGTATTAATCTTTGGAATCAGTACTCAAAAGCTGTTAGTGGGAAGAAAAGGATCGATGAGAAGAATCCAAATCCATGGAAATTTTTAAATTAAGAGAAAAAATAGTAAAACGCAGGGGAGCAATTTAAAATTTTACATATCGTAAATGCGTCTTAGATTGAACTAGGCATATCATTACCATTGTTAGATTGAACCATTCAGGTCTTAGCTTCAACGTGAGATTTAAATTAATGTCTTATGGAATTGAGGTTGCAGTAGAGTTTAAGCCAGTTGAACGCCCTATTGAGCCCCTGGACAACGACCGACCAATTCAGTGCCCATTAACAGAACCACCAATTCTCAATGTAAGATGAATATCCAGTTTCCTTTTGGTAAATTATTGTTATGTCGTGCCATCTCTTTTGTTCTGTCTTAGAGACAGCACGCAAACTCTCGATAATGTTATTGATGACTTAAATTGGTGAAATAGGTGAGGAAGAAACGGTTTCGGGCAAAGAATTTGGGTGGTATTCAATCTTCAATAGATTCCTACAACACCTTCATTCATCCGTGTGCTTTGAGCCTTTTGGAAAATCTCTTGCTTCCTTCTTTCAATCTTGGACAGATTTGGTTCATGTTTGTCAATGGAGTCAACATTAGATTTGGTTCATCTAATTGCTGATGCGATGTCACATAAACCGGGGAGACAAATTACAGCGAGGAGGAACAGACCAAAAATCTCACATTTAATGTTTGCAGACGATCTCATGCTATTTGCAGAAGCTAGGATTGACTAAGTCCTTCACTGTCTTAATCTGTTTGGGGACATGTCAGCCAAAAGGTTATTATTGAGAAAATGAGTATTTTCTTCTCCAAAAATGTGCAAGAAAATGTTGTTGACACTACAAAAGTGCGGATTTAAGTGGGTTCATAGCTTGGGAAGAAAAATAATAACATTCACGGGATCCAAATTGCTCAACGGATATCACCCATATCTCATTTATTTTTTGCAGATAATAATATTATTTTTTATACGACTATTAAATTTGAATCTCGTACTCTTGATCTATGCCAGAAAGCTTCAAACCAACGTATCAACATGAAGAAATCGAAGATCTCTTTTAATCGAAATATACCAGCGATCACTCAAAATCTAGCCCAAGTGGATGAAAGTGATAATCTTTTTGCACCTCCTTGTCGTACCGACATTTTCTTCCATAATCAATCGAGTTAATATCTGTCCACACCAAAAGAAATTAAAAGCCTTTTAAGTCATAATTTATAATTATAGTCACACGTAATCACAACCTTTACACGGTGTGGAAAGTACATATATGGCTTTTAAATTTTTTCTAAACGAAAATATGATGGAATTTTATATTAAAAAATATAAATAAAATAAGTTTTTGGCATTTATCTAACGGCTAATATTGTTGGTATGATCGTCATGATCGACATGGTATGATATTAATTATTTAATTAATAATTAATCTTTGATCTTTGATCTGATAATTTAAGCTATTGGGTTGAATTGATTACCTATCATTCACAATTGAATTAAATTAGTGTATTGTTTGGTCCTAATACAAAATTTAATTTTTTTTAATATTCACCTAACAACTCAAACATTATAATTAGAACTATATAAAAGTTAAATTTTGTCTATTTAAGAACTCTAGATGGGTGACTCTTCAAATATTAATTATATAAATAATGACTTAAAGAAGAAAAAGAAGATTGACTCTTCGCTCAGGTTTGGACTGCAATAGAGATTATAATTAAAAGAAATCTTGCAATTATAGCATTTTAGGTTTTTTCTTTCAAAAAAATTTCACACTAGAAAACAACTGCCTAAGATAATGATGGGATAACATAGTGCTTTTTCTTTATTTTAATTGTTTCTTAAATTATCTTTAAGTTTTGTGTAGTCATATACTTGAAGAAAAATTGTTAATAAATTCATTGTGACCATAGATCATGTGCCAACGAAATCATTTACTAATTGCTTTAGTATATATTTTTTTTCCTACTTGGAACGATTGCAGAAGACTTTAGGTTCGCCCATCATGTATTCATGTTCTGCCAAACTTCTATTCCAAATCAGCTCTATATCTTCTTATTTCGAGAGTGTGGCTTGGGCTGTTTCTGTTTTTCATTGTACGAGAAATGCAGTGCATTCTTTTATGATTCTTAATTCTGAGGTTATATAATATGCTTACATATTTTATTTCATACAGAGTTTTAATACTTTCACATTATAAGAGGACACGTTCTGCACATGTGAAATTATTAAAATTTTTAAATAAAATAATTTTTTATTTTCAATTAAAAAATTCAATAATTTATTATATTTAATGTTTTACGTATTGTTCTGTAACGTAAAACTATTTAAATTCCACTTTTATAGAGACCATTGAATAAACACATGTGGTAAAATACAAATATACTAGCTGCTTGTAGTTGCATCTAATATGTGAACAGTAACCAAAACCAAGATCAGGCATAATATGATGTTAAATTGAAGGAGTATATTGGAGCTTTTTACTTATGGGGACTAAGTTAGAAAAATGGTTCAGTGGGATCCATCTGAAAAGTATTTATCTAAGGAGGGCGAATCTTGCCACCTTTGTGCTTTTTTTTTTTCAGTCAGCAAGGTCTAATCATTAAAAAAAAAGAACAACTACAAACACACCAAAATTAGGGTGGGTAAAATGCCAGTTAAACAATATTCAACTGTAAAAAAAATGAGTTTTGTTTCTAATTAAGATAAAATAAGTAAAGTGTATATTTTTAATTTTATATGGGTTAAATCGACTAGGGCTAAATTTGAATTTCCCAAACCCACCTAAACATTTTTTTACATAGGATGAGAAATGATATCGTTTCTCATTAAGGCCTAAATAATCTCTACTTGTATTGTTGAGGTTAACTCACACCTTTATTATGTCAGTTGAATAATTTTGTCCTGAGGATCTTATATACTTGTTAGGCTAAAATGCACAAAACTTTCCTGAACTTTAAGTCGATTTTAAAAAACCCTCCTGAACTTTAAAAGTTTTCAAATGATCTTCTTAAACTATAAAACGTTCGCAAATAACTCCTTCCGTCAAGTTTTCTGTCAAAATTTAAGAAAATAATGAAAATGACCTTCATTGTAAAATTGAAAAATTGGAGGCTGTGAACAGTAAAATTTTGGAGTTTTAACATTGAACCTTAACCCTAAACCCTAAAGCCTAAACCCTAAATTCTAAATCCTAACCCTAAAATCCTAAATCCTAAACCCTAAAATCCTAAAATTTTAAACCCTAAACCCCAAACCCTAAACCCTAAACCCTAAGCCCTAAACCCTAAATCTTAAATCCTAATCCTAAACCCTAAACTCTAAACCCTAAACCCTAAACTCATAAATCCTAAACCCTAAATCCTAAACTCTAAATTCTAAACCCTAAATCCTAAATTCCTAAATCCTAAACCCTAAATTACAAATTTACATTAAGTTTTTTTTTTTGCATTTATGGTAGATTTATAAATTTATGTGCATTTGAAGGGTATTTTTGTCTTTTTATCTAGTCAAAATGGAAGTTGACCAAAACACATCCAAATTTTAACAGAAAACTTGATCGAATGGGGTATTTTGCAAACGTTTCATAGTTTAAGAGGGTTATTTAAAAAATTTTAAAATTCAGGAGGATTTTTTAAAATCGACTTAAAGTTCAGAGGGGTTCTATACATTTTAGCCTACTTGTTATCAGATACATCAGAAATAATTTTTTTTTTCATTTTATCGAAAAGAATATATTGATTTGTATTTTATTTGTAATTATTATCTTTCTTAAATGCTTTTTATATCATATCAAAATCATCATTATACATTACTTAATTTATTCTTAGACATTTTGATATAATAAATGACTAAATCTTAGTTTTAATTAATTGGGTTTCGCTTTTACAAAATTCAAGTTAAGCTTTCTCCTCCAACTTAACCCATTCCCCAACTTAAATTAACCTCTAATAGCAAATCTCAATTCATCCTAACTTAAGTTAACTCATCCAAATGAAATTAAGTCATTTAAATATAAATGTCTCGGCTTGAAAAATTATTCCAACCAAAGTTGGACTAACCTAATGAGAGGTCGGTTCCAAATGGTATAGGACATTTTTTCGCCAATCCATCCTACACCAGCCAATGCTCACCCCTCACTAAAATTATGTTTTCAACTCACAATTTTAGCACAAATGCAACAATAGTATAAAAATTGTGACTCCTAGTTACAATTTTAATATAGCTTAAAATTGTAACCCTTAAAAATAAATATTAAAATTCTAAAAGATAAAACATAAAGTTTAAACTTTAAAATATTATATCTAAAAATTATTTGGAAAACATTTTCAATTTCCAACTACCATTATCTACCTGTAATATAACAAATTGTAGGTAAAATACATTGTTGAAGGCTTTTTTGGTAGATTTTCATTGGCTGCTAAAAGTGTCAAAGATAATATTTTACGACCAATATTTTACAACTATCGATAATCGTCAATAAAATAAAAATAAGATGAAGGATAAATTAATTAATTTATTTCAACAATTTATATTTGGTTATTTAATTTTACGAATAGATATTATTTTTCCTCTCAATAAATAGAAATAAATATATAATTTTATTAACAGATAAAACCCTAATAATTGGGTAAAATTAAAAAACCTACAATATATTTGAATTTAACCAGTAAATATATCCCTTAGTATTAATAACAAAAGTTGTTAATTATAGAAGGTTGTAGCTACCGAAAAGTATATATATTTTTAAAATGAACAAATAGAAGTGTTAAAGATTTTTAACTCAAAATGACCTTTGTTGCTTATCTTAAAATATTTGCTTGTTAAGACAATTGCAACACCCTCATTTGTCCGTCCAAATCTACGAAGTATAAAAAACATTGTTAACACTAAAAATTCAGGGTTACACTCGTATATAATAATAGAAATAAAAATTAGTGGGCACAATCAATTACCACCAGAAATAACTCTTTAAGTTGATGGACGATGTTCTTAACACTACAATAGTGATATGTATACTATAAAATTTAGTCTTTTTTTATTTACACAAACTTTAATTTGTCAGTATACCATCTTGACAATGACTAGGAATATAAATTGAAATCAACTACAAAGAACTGTGTAGCATTAGCTGTCTAGGGATTTATAACGAATGTTTTGTGTGGATGGTAGAACTGAACGAAAACTCTGGACATGATAGGTAGTCAACAAATGTTCAGACATCTTTTGCTTTACCCATTTCAACGATGCATTTGCTTTTTAGAACCTTCACACTTTAAAAATGCAACTTGCCTGTCAAAGCTTTGGACAAATTATCATCGAGAGTAAACTGTAATTCAATTTTATCCGACGAAAATAAGTTCTCACGTTCCTGGTAATATGGTTCCTTGGGTTGAACAGTGACAGATCCATCATCAGTGTTGCTAATTGTGCCAAGAAGGATTGTTCCAACTTCCAACCCGCCAGGAAAATAGAGTTATTACTAAAAGAAAGCATTGTAATCTAACGTTGCAATTGATCGTCTCCTACTCACAATGGCTGTGACATGACCGTCAAACCTGTATTCCTGATACCATCAGCTTTTCCATCTTGATTTCCAAAAGATTCAAGCTCTAAACAAAATGTCATGGTTCTATACCTGAAGCCTCGTTCACATAACTGACATAAAAGTATCTCAGTTGCTGTTAAAAAAATATGCTCAGCCGCATATACAAATCTCAAACACACTATTTTTGTTATTCGAGTTTACTTTCAAAAATTTTATCGCAGCCTTGAAAGGTTTAGTTATTATTTGAGGATATTGTTAAATATTAATTCAGGGAATCCTTAGGGGAGAGGTTTGTTAAGTTCGTGACTTCGGTGTTATTTAGAAGTGGTTAAGATAATAGTAAAATATCAGCGAATGCAACTAGCCAAATAAACTAGGAAGGGATGTAAGGGGATTATCTCTGATATCAACCTTCAATTCTTAAAACAAAGAGTAGTGCTATAGACCAAGGCCATAGGCCAATGATTAACTTCTTCAGCTTATGGAACAAAGAATCCCTTACTTCACAAACTTGCCTACTCTTTCTTTCAAGGAACATCGTTTTCTACTTCTCACACTGCCTCATACTTTATAGGGCAAATTAGTATTCTCTACACTTTCAAAAGGAACATATGACAGTTGTAAATAGCAGTAGCTTACACAACGCCCTAACAATATCTAGAATGAGATATCAGAATATGAAACTACATATTTTGGTATTGAGAGAATGGTGGCTGACTCGTGAAATGAATAGCAGATAACTTTCACAATCAGCTGGAACACCCAACTTTTACTGGCAACAGGTCTACAAAGTTATGCTTTTAGATTGCATATTACATATGGAACAAATGAAACCTACTTTACTATTATTAGGTGCTTCCAATATCCATGAAGCTTTGGCCAAGCAGTGTCCTACTTGGTCAGGAAAAGAAAAACATGAATCCATGTTTTTATTTTGAACTCAAAAAAGAAAAAAAAAAAAAAAAGGAACCCGTGCTTCACTTCTTCAACAGCATAGCACAGCATTGTGCCATTATCTTTGATGCCCTAGTAATTGGATCAGTCATATAGAAATTCTCAACTGCAGAACCAAATGGAGTTAAACTAATCTTCTCCTTGCAGTCGGGTTTTAGTGAAGCTGAAAAAGTAGCTGGCTCTCTCTCATCCATGTTCACAAGGTTTGGGGCTACTGTCCTCATTCGAGCCCGAATGGCACTAATGGTATCATAAGGTAATCGCAATCCTGCCACCTCAGACAAAGCACGAATTATCTTCCAATCATCCCTGGCATCACCAACCGTTGGAACTGCAGGCAAGGTTTGTTGAGTGCATCCTTCAGTATTTTCATATGTCCCTTCTTTCTCACTGAATGCCGTTGCTGGCAAAATGACATTGGCACGGTAAACACTCTTGTCCCCATGGTGACCTTGATATACAACAAAAGCATCCTTTGGGATCTTGTCTATGTCTATGTCATCAGCACCCATCAGATATACAAATTTGGCAGACTCAATGCTTTTTTCAGATTGTGGCACAAGTCCAAGGTCAAGTGCAGCAGCATGGGCAGCCTTGAGAAGCAGCACATTATGGCCATTCCAGTCAGGTCTGACAACCTTTGCATTTTTTGCAATGGTATCAACAGCCGCAAAAATTGCTTCCTTGTCTTTCCTCTCAAAAAGCCCAGCACCAACAATGATAGCAGGGTTCTTGGCATTTAAGATAGCAGAGCAAAATGGGTGTCGACCCTCTGCAATTTCAAGAAGTGTCTGAGGGCCAGTACCAAGATGTTCATGATCATAGTTGAAATCAGTAGCAGGCCCAATGTACCCAACTTTGGCTTGGGTTGCTCGAACAGTCTTCCGTATTCTGGCATTCACCATAGCAGCTTCTACCCGCGGCTACAAATTTGACAATGAACACATAAGACTAGATAATACATGACACAAGAAGAATACCAATCAATCCACTAGCATGATATGTAAGCAGTAGATAAACCCAAATAAGAATGAGATACAGTTCAGAAACAGTTTTTCCATTCAACAATATGACCTCTCCCCACACGGACACCACCCCCCCCCCCCGGGGGCCGGCACGCACGGTGGGAACAAAATGAAAATGGGAAACAGGAGTCAAATCCAATGCAAGAATAAAGGTCGAATCTGATGTTTGAAAAACAAAAAGTGTCAAAATTAATGGCTTCCCATAATATTAAACAGGAATTACTTAATCATCAAAGGAGAGTAGCACTAACATTAAAAAATAGTGACATACCTGGGTACCAACCAACAAGAAAACATCTGCTTTCTCAAGACCAGCAATGCTAGTATTCATAATATATCCTGACCGCAAATCAGTATTAGTATTCTCACCAATCCCTTCACACCACACATTATTTGACCCCATTCTGTTCAAGAAATCTTTTAGTGCCATCATGGACTCAGCATCGGAAAGTTGGCCAGCTATTCCAACAATTTCTTCTGGTTTAACTTGGTGGGCAATCTCTGCAACCACAGCAAGGGCATCACGCCAGTTAACAGGCTTAAAGCGCCCATCAGGACCACGAATCATAGGATCACTTAACCTCTGCCTCTTCAAACCATCATAGCAGAAGCGAGTTTTGTCCGAAATCCATTCTTCATTTATCTCCTGAAATGGGCAAGTAGAACAGGCATTTTAGCGAGCTATGAACAGATTGAGCCCCTCCCCTGACTGAGGATAGCTGAGCGTCCATTACAATAGCTCTAAGATTTCCATAGAAGAACAACAAAATCAAACAATCTGCCAGAACAAAATGTTATTATCTCAAAATCCAGAAAATGGAGAAAAGTTAGATGTCCTTGACCCCAAAGAAGTTGTTGAGGCTCTGCACTGGATTCTCATAAAATGTGGGAATCACCACAAACAAATCTACATTTAAAACCATTCCAGTCAAGGTACCACAATCAATGACCAATTACTGTACAATGAAACCATCCATGCCAATATTAAATATCTTCATGACAGAGAAACTAATGACCACAAGGCCGAAGAGGTAAAGGCAAAGGAAAAGAGGAAGAAGGGGGGATTGAGGAAAACATAAAGAAATGTAGGGTAGCATTTCCTAAACAGATATGTGATTTCATCATTCATTTATAAATTGGATAGAGACGAACAGCTAAAATAGTTTTATTTTTATCCCACTATTTGACCTTCATCAATCAAAACATTACTTATAAGTTGTAGACAGCAATTAAAAAATCAACGCCGTCTTCTGATAACACTCCTATGCTTTTCAGATCTACCACCATTAATCTAGCTTGCACAATCAAAAGCAGTAACACCATTATGCAAAGGGTAAAAAGGCCTATGATGAATAAAATCACCCTGAATAACAGATAAAATCCAGAATTCATTTGTATTTTAGTTTGTGAAGTATGATGTAACAATTCATAATAATATGCTGAGATTAGAAATTGGAACTATAGCAACCACAGCCAAGGAACAATGAACAGATAAACATAACCCTCTATAAGGGTCTAACCTCATTCAAACGAGGAACAATACGCATAACTTCAGGTCCTCTACTATCAATTCGAATATTAGATCCAACAGCATCAGTAACATCAATGGTCTCTGTTCCCTTTAGCTCCCAATTCCGAGCTTTAAATGCAAATGGTTTGGAAGTAAGTGCTCCGACAGGACAGATATCTATCACATTTCCAGAAAGTTCACTTGTCATTAGATTTTCGACATATGTTCCAATTTCCTCTCCACTGCCACGACCTAACATACCAAGATCCTGAACCCCAGCAACCTCTGTTGCAAACCTAACACACCTGTTAAATACAAGAGAAATTTCATTAGGTCCTTTTAAGGCACACAATTAATAATTGTTTTCTATGACATGTAAGTATAACATTCAAGTGATAGGATAAAGCTTGTTTCATGAAGTACTAAAGGTGGTATTTCACAAAAGCTGCCAACACCTTTCACAACAAAACTTAAGAGCTAGAAACTAATAGCCATAGCAGGATCTTAGTAAACATAGCACAAGCCATGAAAGCAATTAAACCAAATTAACACCCAGCATTTCATTCCAAAAATAATATAATATTGCCAACATAAAAACCACCATGAGACTGAATAAGAATTAGCCAATACAAACAAAACTTCAATGTGATTGAGACATTACTCACTTTAAAAATAGCAAGCCTATATAGTTTTTCAATTTACAAGAATCAGATTTGAGGAATAAGTATAAAATTTGCTGCCAAATGTGGACCTTGTACATTGGATACACCGAGTCATTACAGTCTTCACCAAAGGACCAAGATTTTTATCCACCACAGATCGCTTCATTTCAGTGAACCGACCACGGTCAGAGCCAAATGCCATTGACTGATCCTGAAGATCACATTCCCCACCCTGATCACAAATTGGACAATCCAATGGATGATTCATCAATAAAAATTCCATCACCCCTTCCCGAGCTTTCTTGGCAATGGGTGTGTCAGTCTTAATTTTCATCCCTAAACACCAACATCTCATTAGATTACATCATCCAAAAGAATAACAACGAAAAAGCAATCCCATTAAAACCAAATTCAAGCATATGTACACAAGTGGTGAATGTCAATGTAATCTTATTGAAAATAGTAGAAGATATCAGTCAATCTAACACGCATATGATAATTATAGCTTCAATTTTCTCTATATGTAAACAAAAACAGTAGATTATAACCTGTAAAGTATAAGAATAGAACACAAGGGACATTCAGTATGAGTTAAAAAAATTCTGTCAATGACACACGCAAGTTGTTTCCTTTTACCCAGAAAATGCGCACAAATAATAATAGACGGAGCATAATTATTAAAACAAATGACAGCTCAACAAAAAAATGAAAATCAAATGTAACTACAACTGGATTGCTGCTTCCCTGATATAATCCAGGTCTTTAATGTACAAATAAACGAATCCAAATACAGAGTATGCTAAATAAAATAGAAATTCAGACCGTTTTCAGCTAAGAGTAATAATGTACATATAGAACAAACTAAAAATTTAAGTAGAATTTGCTACCAGAATGCAGAGTATAACTCTTCTTATGAAAGCAATCAAACTCAGATCAATTATATCAATTGACCTGACAAAACAAAGATACCAAAAATTGCAACACGATTCTTAGAAAATTAACCTTAGAAAAATTCTAGTAGATTGAAAAGGAAACCTAGAATCATAATTGAATTTAAAAACTAAAAAGGAGGGAACAACAAGCTAACCAGGCAGAGCAGGCATGGCGCAAGAAGCAACAGGCTTGGGAGACTTTTCGACCTCAACAAGACACATACGACAATTCCCAGCAATAGAAAGCCGGCTATGGTAGCAAAATCGAGGAATGTCAACACCGGCAACCTCACATGCCTGGAGAACAGTCATACCCTTAGGGATTTTAACTGGGTACCCATCAACAAAGACCTCAATAGCATCATCTGGATTGTCGAAGTGAACCCTGGCTCCAGCGACCGGCGTCCGTGGGGGCAGATCGGCCGGAGGCGGTTCCGGTTGGGCTTGTGAGGCGGAAGCTTCCGGATTCTGCAACTCAGGTTTGGAAACTATGGTTCGGAGGAAGAAGTTTCTAGCGTTATGGGAACTGAGAATCGTTGAAGTGGGTCGCATGGCCTTTGAAGCTAACAAACCCAACCCCATTTTTGGTAGCTCTGTCTCTCTAAACTGTTACCCTATCGAGTGTCAGATTCGATCCTACTAGACCTCCGATCGATAGAGAGCAACAGAAATTTCTGATCTGAGTTTGTTGTGTCTGTGGTTCGAAGAAAGAATACGGGGAGATGCAGGAGCAAATTCACAGTCCCTTTGGCTCTCTCCAGGGAAATGGCGGGTAGATGGTTGGTCCGACTGGGGATGAATCGGGGTCGGAATTTTCCTTTCGTTTTTCTCTGTTTTCCTAATTGATTTGGTTCGCCCCTTGTGTGGTTACGTCCGAAAGTTTGAAAAATGTAGTGGGCCCATTGCAATGTTGCGTACAGGCTCAGCTGGTAGTTTTAGTCTGACAAACTTTCACAATGCATCCGGAAAAAGGCCCATTAACTGACTCACTATTTTTTTCACAGACCAAAAAAATTGAACAGGTTGTGAAGACTTTTTTTTCTTTAAAAGAGTTGATAGTTTTAAATACCCAAAAATAAGTCTAAAATAATAAAACTGAAACGTTTATGACCGAAATTCTTAAAACATTTTTGATGGCTAAGAAACTAGCCAACCTTTTCAATTGAAAAAAAAAACATTTTTCTTCTTTATAGTTCTATCTATTTTAAATAAAAATAAGTGAAATCTAACGTTTTATTCATGAATAATGCTGAACACGTTAGGTTCTCTTCTAGGGTTGGGTGCAACACTGAATTCTAATGGGAGAGCATCGTCTTAGGCTGAGTTGAGTGTGTACTCTCTTCGGCATTTTTTCTTACATCATCATGAGAGTTGGATAAGGTGGTGACAGTGTGCTTTAGGTAATTTTTCTCATGGCGGATCAATGAGTTGACCATTAGAGAAAGTTTCAGTTAGGAGAAGATGAAAGTATAGAGGTAGATGTCAATGCTTAAGGAAGCAGTATTCAAACTCCCTAGACTAATTCATCCTCATTAGCAAACTATTATTGATATGACCTTTTAATCACAAGACCTTGAGGAGTATCATGAAGCGAGCTTGGTGGCCATTGCAAAACATGGAGTACAAAACCATTAAAAATAATATTATGCTTTTCTAGTTTCAACATAAAAAGGACTACGAAATGGTGCTTGAGGAGAGGCCTTGGGCCTTTGATAAGAATCTCTTGATGTTTGCAGCCATATGATGCAAGCTTTTGGCCACCAGAGATTGAATTTAAGGAGGTGAAATGATGGGTCTGTATTTATGACCTCCTGCTAGTGACGATGTATTGCAAGGTTGATGAATTTATCACGAAATCGCAAGGCAATTGTTGATGTAGACAAGAGGGATAAGGTGTGGTGACCCTATCTTTGAATTAAAGTTGGATTAGATGTTACCAAGCCATTACGTGAGGAGAACCCAACTGCTAGTTTGAGATAAAGCATAAAAGGTTACCAAATTTTTGTTATTCATGTGGGCCGCTTGGGCATACTAGCTCAGACTGTGAGGTTGATGAAAGAAGGGACGACGGTGAGCCTAATTAGTATGGGGACTAGATGTATGTTAACTCTAATGGTTGGAGTGGAAGAAGATCATTCATAGAAGAGTAGGGGTGGGCATGGGTTAGGTCAGGTTTGTGTCTAAAAATACAAAACTGAATAAAACGAAATATGGTAACTATTCAAACCGATTCTCATTGGATACTCTTGGGCTAAAACGGGTTTGGGTGAGTCGGGTGAGTTGAATTAGGTTAAGAAAAGAAAAAGTTGAAGAGGAATTAGCAGAGACAAAGTAGAAAGAGGAAGATAGTGAAAATGGTTATGTCAATGGTGGTCTTCTAGATTTAATGGATAGTCTGATAGACCACATGAGAAGTTTAGGCCTTGATTCTCAGATGCCTGAGGAGAGTGATAACATAACTTATTGTAAGTTGGATCTTTTACTTGATAATGTTAACTACGTTGTAGAAGCCTTAAGATATTTGCCAAGAGAAAATCATAGAGCTAGACTCAGACTTTTTACTAAAAAATCAATTGAGCTAGAAGCTACATACCTAGGGCACTTTGAGTTAAATCAGTATTCTGAAAATAGTTGATTATGTTCTTACATATTATTGGACACAATGTAAGTAACAGGGTGATACATGGTTTAGTTGATTAATCAAAAGGAGACTGTACATAGAAGGGACGGATCTATGTAGTGGATTATGGGGGCAAATGCCCCCCATTGAATTTGGAAAATTTTCCTATAGGTATATGTATATATTCATCATATTGGCCCTCATTGAATTTGGAATATTTATACTTGTATACTACACAATTACGATTTAGTGCAAGTAAGTTATGCAAGTAATGTTACCAAAATTTTAGTTTAATGAAATAAAACTCGGTCAAGCAATTAGCATAAGTATTTTTTTTATAAAAAGACACAATATTAAGTGGATAAATAAATGACAAGGAGAAACTTCTTCATTGGTTTTTATCATTACATTAAAGGAGCGATAATTTTATGAGAAGCATAATCTAAATTATCTGACATTGTACCAATATTATAAATCAACACTGTTAAGTTTCTTTCTCAATGTTATATTTTGTATCCATTAATTAATATTATGTGCTCTCATCTTCTCGGAGTTCAGAGACAGATACTCGTTGGTTTTTGCATTGTCTAGTTGCTTACCAATTTTGGAATTGAGTTTTTGGCATCTTTGAAGATTGACGGGTGGGTCTGGATTCGTTCGATCAATTACTGTCTATTAATTTTAGAGCATCACTTGAAAGAAAAGAGGAAAAGCCTTTAGTGATGTGCTCTTTTTGCATGGATGTGATGCTTATGGATGGGGCACAAATATAGTAGTTGTTAACTGTGTATTGCTTAACACAATGGTTGTTGCTGCAATTTTTTCCTCCCTGCGTTGCAGAATCTGCTTTGTGCAGTTGTAATGCACGTAATGTGTGCAATTTGCCATTGTGCATTGGGTGCACAATATGTGCAACCAGGAGAAACAACTGAGATTCATTTTATGGTGCGCAATGTGCCATTAACTTTGATCATAATGCAAGAGTACTTAATCAGAATTTTCTACCTCACAATCTGTCAAGGATAAAATACCAACTGAATGAACGCACTACATCCCCTGAATCAGCTAAACGGCTTTACCCTACTTTGTACTTGTAAACAACATAAATAAATATAATATTCTAGCCTCCATTTTCCCTGTTTTAAAGATTGTGTATACGGATCAAATAATAAACATGTTGGAAGAAGATAAATAAAAAATTGGGATTTTCAAAATTTTTGAAAAATCAATTACCGTGAGGGATATGACATCAACTAATCTCAGACTCGGTCTCAGAATTGCAGTATCTTATAGCAAGAAGTAATAAGTTCCATCGCACATTTATGTTCCAGTAAAAGAAAAGCATCATAACTTGGCATCCAATTGTTACAAACCAAATTCAAGTTCGGCTCGTTTTAAAACTGCAGTTACTCTATTGTAGAATTCTGGTTCCTTTTCCTCTATGTAATCCAATGTCTGTGATTCATGCTCATCCGCCTGAAAGATAATAAGATTGATGATATGTTTTATAGGTGAATAACCAGACTTATTCTAAGGCCCCATAGCACAACTTACTTAAGTATATAAGAACCCATTGGGAGGACCAGATTGGTAATTTATGTCATTGAACAACAACAATGAAAATGTTTAGATTTGTCAGAGATAATAACCAGACCTATTCCATGGTCTGACAGCAATGAAAATGTTAAGACTTTTGGTCAAAGATAATAAGATTGATGATATGTTTTAGGGCAAAATGCAACAAATCCCTTTATAGTTTGGGTCATGTGCAAGAAACTCTCTCATGGTTTCCATTGCATCAAATAACCCCACACACTTTTAATTTTGTTCAAATCACGACCATTCATGTATAAACCGTCAAATTGGTAATGGTTGACTCCACATCTTAATATGTTGACCATCTGAAACTCAAAATCGTTGCTTCAATCTAGAGAAATCAAAGGACCACTTGAAGAACAAACACTGTAAAGGGAGCACTTTGATCTGCATAGTTCTCGTTGCTTCTCCACAACGTAACATAGAACCACAACAAAGCCATGTCTCTAGAACTTCATGTTGTTTTGTCATCTTTGGTAGCTTTCAAGCTACGATGGGACGTGTTCTTGAGCTTTAGAGGCACCAATACTTACGATTTCTTCACCAAACATCTCTACTGCCTCAATTCTGAAAATATAAAAGTCTTCCGCAATGATGATGGTTTTTAACACGGTGATGAGGTCGCTCCAAGTTTACTTGAAGTGATTGATGACGTAGCAACTTCCATTGTCATCCTCTCCCCCAACTACACCAATTCCCATTGGTGTCTTGTAGAGCTCACCAAGATTTGTGATTGTGGAAGAATGATTCAGATAGGTTGCTTAGGCTTAGTAGAACTCATTCCCAAAAATTAGCTTATGAGGCAAGGGTGCTAAGCTTTTATAACTAACTCACACCAACCATTTTTAATCAATGTGAGACTTTTTTCTCCCTTCATCCCTAACACTCCCCCCCCCCCCCCCTTTTTTTTTGCAACTTGCCAATGTCCTGGCAACAAATCTCAGGTAGTCACCTTTTCAACCCTATAATTGTTAATAGCGAATAGTACACTTATACCGCTTGGGATCATTGCGACATAATGCATAGTGCACTGATATTTGAACTATAGTGCAATTTTATTATATATATATATATATATATATTTATATATATATATATATAATATAACCCAAATAACAAGAATATGTAAAAAATAACCTTAAAAAATATAACAAACATGATGCAACTTCATTTGCAATTACAATTCAATGTTTCAAGCAACAAGTTTGATACCAAAAGGACCAGCAACCAGCAACCAGACCAGAGACCAGAGACAGAGACCAGAACAGAACAGAGAGCTGAAAGCCAACGACCAGCAACCAGCAACCAAACCAGAGACTACAGACCAATGCCTAGCGAGACCAGAGACCAGACCAGACCAGACCAGACTAGCAACCAGACCAGAGACCAATGCTTAGCGAGAGGAGACCAGAGACAAGAGACCAGCAACCCAACCAGCGGCAACCAAGGACGGTATCGCAACAATCAGAGACCAGAAGGCAGCGATGATATCACAGCGACGGTAGCGATCATGAGTAGACCAAACCAGAGGGCAGTGAAGTTTAAGAGCAGGGAGCGATCGTGACCAGACCAAAGAGCAGCAATGTTTGAGAGCAAGGGGTAATCATGACTGTGACCAAACCAAAGAGCAGCGATGTTCGAGAGCAAGAAGCAATAGTGACTATGACCAGACCAACGACGTTCGAGACAATTCTAACGAGCTGGGACTTAAAACCCAACGTAGCACAAACTTCTCGCTGTTCTTACTATTGAATCCATCTCCTGCACTATAGCACACACTAAAATGCACTTTAGACGCTATGGCGCATAGTGTAGCGCTAACTACCATAGCGCTGCGCTATGCACTATAGCGAGCCATAGTGCGTGCTATTGATAACACTGTTCAACCCCAAACCATCTTGGAAACCTCAACGGGTGCACTCTAGGTAAGGCGCCCTCAGCTGGGTCCCTGAGAAGCTGGAGCAAAAATCCATGCTCTGATACCAATTGATAGGTTACTTAGGCTTAGTAGAACTCATCCCTTCAAACTAGCTTGGGAGGTGAGGGTGCTAAGCCTTTATAACCAGTCCACACCTACCATTTTTAGTCAATGTAGGACTTTTTTCTCTCTTGGTCCCTAACAGATTCTCTCGGTGTTCTATTGGGTCAACCTGTTGGATGCTTGAAATAGGCCCATTTGCAGAGGGTTTTGAGAGCCTTCAAAAAAGTTTCAGAAAGAAGAGGTCTTGCATGGGAGAGAAGCAATGAAAAAAGTGGGTAATATTGCTGGTTGGGCTTTCTACAACAAGTGTACTTTGTTTCTAATTTTTGCTCCGTTATCTTTCGCTGTTTTGGTTTTGTTCTGTCTGGTTTACTAACCTTTTTTTTGTGTGTGACGATGATGAAGCTGATCTAATTCAACAATTGGTGGAAAGGGTTGTGAAAGAACTAAAAAACACCCCAGTAGGTGTGGCTGAATTTACAGTTGGGCTTGATCATCATACTGTGGAGCTGATGAAGTTGTTAGAAATTCAATCCAATGGCATTTGAGTCTTGGGGTTAGATGGGATGGGTGGGGTTGGTAAGACAACACTGACCAAGAGTTTGTTCAACAGCCTTGCTGGTCATTTTGAGTTTTGCAGCTTCATTTCAAATGTTAGAGAAGCTTCTTCCAGAACAGATGGTCAAACATTATCAATTTAATTGTTCAATGACGGAGGGTGGTGATTTGAACAAAATTAAAAGTGTATGGGGTTAATTGATGCAATTGAAACCATAGGAGAGTTTTCTTGCACATGACCCAAATTGCAAGAGGCTTTGTTGTAGCCTGCCCCATGTTTTATAGGTGAATAATAAGACTTATTCTAAGGCCCCATAGCACAACTTCCTTGAGTAAGTATTTAAGAACCCACTGGGAGGACCAGATTGGTGCTTCATGTCATTGGACAACAACAAACAGAAACGATGGTTATTTATTAACTATAAGACCAAATAATCATGAGCAGGATAATGGTAATATCACCAAGTGATTCAAACCTGCAAATTAGATATCCGTACCTGATAATCCGAAGGATTTTCCTCTTGTGTACTTGGACCCTTAAACGGAAGCAACTTTGCTTGGGGTTTTTCTAACGAAAACACAATGGGAATGCCACTTTCAATGCAATAATCTCTTCTCAAACGGTGTCATACCTACAAAGGTATAATTTTAGCAACATGGTATAAACCTAATGCCAATAACAAGAACAAGAAAATATTAACGGATGAAAACATTTAGTTTTAGACTATGCTTACACTTAAATTTGTGCACATACAAAAGAAGACTATCCCCCTTCTTGGGATTATTGACAAGACATTTTTTTTAAAAACAAAACGTTGAGATCTTAAAAGAAATGAAGAAAAGGAAGAAACATATCATCATTAACTCCTTCAGCATATTTTTTTTATTCACAAGTTAATTAACAGTCAAATTTCTGCTTTCTTTTGGCTTGTGCCATTTTATTCATTAACTGAATTTCCTTCTGCTTTTTTCACTCCTTGATGTTGAGAAAGGATCATGCATTAGGGTAGTCAAGGCAATATTTTTATTTAAAAACAATCATTCAATACGTGTAGAAAGGCTTTAAAAGCATACATCTAAGAGAGGGAAAAAATAAGTACTGCCTCAACAATTAATATCTATGGTTTAAGGTTCTAAAAAGCTCAATCTGGCACCATATACTGGGGCATTACAGCTCGATACAGAGGATCATTTATGGACTCTCTTAGATCAGCAATGCATATCCTTGTTGGATCAGCCCTAGCACCAGCTCCAGTAGCAGATAGAACCTTACAAACCCCTACATACACATGCAGCAAGAAGTGTCAATTATTACATTCGACAAATCCAGCAATTGAAATGAACTCGTAACAATTACATATTTGACTAGGTATGAATGCCAAAGATATGGGGAAAGGGGACAGAATAAAGTTGTTTATTTTGATATCAAATTTTTCAAGCGCAGCCAAATTTTATCGCCAATGTATGCATATTGTGGTTCTACTTGCAACATTCTCATACGCATCAAAAAACAATTTCAATTCTTTCATCTCAGAGTGTAAAACATTGTAAGCAAATCAAAACTCGGTGGCTAATATAAGAAACAATGACTTATTAACAATTTTGGGCATATTGTCCACTCAGCAAAAGAAAAGACCATCTCTCACATAAAGGCATGTGTATGTCCATGTGTAGAAAGGTATATTAATAGGCCAGTATAAACTTAAATCATTCTACAAAATAAGGAGTAATTCTTTAGAGTACCTTTGTATCAATATTACAATACAGTCCAAAACAAAGTCAGGGTGGCCTGAGAGAATTTCTTCAGTAGATGCATCATATAATAGCACCTTTGCATCTATCTGCCACTCTGGAAAAACAGATAAGAAATGATCCTTGAGGCACTGAGCTCTTGGGATGCCAACATCTGCTCTTGTTGCAATAGCATGTCGATTTAGTGATGAAAGAGAAACCTACTTATTTAATAAATAAATGAGTACATAGATTGTATTAAAATATTAAAGCAAAAACTAATGCAAGCAATTTTGACACCAAAATTTTCTACTCCTTCCCTATTTATTCCTTATTTTTAGCAAATTTTGCTCAATAATATTACTAGCAAGTTTAAATCTTGTGGGCATCTTCAGTCATACTATACCATGAACTACGGTTAAAAGCAACAAAGCTTGTAAAGGTTGATATCCACTGCAGTTAGAATAACCACACAATGCAGAAGGAATGCAAAGTGATGGTTTGTTCACTTATTAAAGTTAAAACACATTGGACAGGCGCAAACTCACTTTCCTACACCACAAACTCACTTTTCGAATCTAGGCTATACATTTGTTCATATAGATGGCTATGCTGTCATCGACCAAATTTTTTACATATTGGTAACATTACCTAGCATCCCAAAAACCAGACTTACTCTAAGGCAAAGGCATCTGGGAATCAAGGCCTAAACTTCTCATGTGGTCTATCAGACTATCCATTAGATTGAGAATTTCGGTCATTTTGCAGTTAGACATATCTTCTGCGCCAAATCTATGGACTTGGTTTTTAACTTCAATCCAACTGCAACCAGGATTCATTTTCAGCCCCATGTCTTTCATGAATTTTCGAACTTTTGCTGCCTGATCCCACCAACCTACACTGGCATACAGATTAGCAAGCTGCAGGAGTGTTGCAGGGCACCTTGGTTCTAACAACAACCTGCTCTCTGCTGCCTGGATGCCAATCCAAACACTTCCATGAAGCCTAGAGGAGGAGAGAAGTGAACCCCATATTACTGCATTTGGATAAACAGGCATACTTCGGATGAATGCTTGAGCCTCCAAGAGCAAACCAGCCCGGCCAAGAAGATCAACAACGCATGAATAATGATCTAATTCTGGCTTCACACCATGTTTAACCATGGAATAAAAGTAAACCTGACCTTCTTTAACAAGACCAGCATGCTGACAACAGGATAAAACACCAAGGTAAGTAATGCCATCTGGAGTAACGCCCTGCTTCATCATCTCTTCAAAAAGATCGATTGCCTCTTGTGAAATCCCATGCTGTGCATACCCTGCAATCATGGTGTTCCATGTGACAACATCCTTAGCTTCCATATTTTCAAAAATGTACCAGGCATCATTAATTGTCCCACATTTGAAATACATGGTGATGAGTGCATTAGCAACGTGCACATAAGAATGAAAACCCACTTTAATAATTTGACAATGAGCACTTCTTCCTCGTCCTAGAGCTCCACTACCAGTACAAGCACTAAGAAGACTAGTATATGTATAATGATTGGGTCTTAATTCTGAATTCCTCATCTGATGGAAGAGCTCCAAGCACATGCCAATATTCCATTCTTGTGCAAACCCAGCAATAATTGCTGTCCATGATACTACATTTCTCACAGGCATTTCTTCAAAAATTCGATATGCATCATCCAAGGAGGAGCATTTACTGTACAAACTTATCAAAGAACTCCCCACATAAACATTGGCAATAAACCCAGTTGTTATCGCTAAGCAATGATATTGAATTCCTCCATAGAAGTCATGCCTAGACGTACATGAGCTCACTGCATGTGACAAGAAGTATACATCAATTCCTGACACTTGTTCCTGTAGATCAAGATGAAAAGAGACCAAATTATCCTTCTGCAGACCAAAGGATTGGATCATATTGTCAACTACATCATCAACTTCAGTCTTAGTGTCCGAACGAGCAAAATTTCCATTGAGAGGTTTGGTCACATTTTTTTGCAGCATGTCCTCAATGAGCCGAAGATGATTTTGACGATTCCTAATACCACTTCTTTTGGGGTTCACAAGATCTAGAACTCTCCGCGCATTAAGTAACTTTCTGTCAAGAATATTATTACAATCTGATTGAAAAATAGTAGAGGCCATCAGTGAATCCGACATGACAAGTGATAATTTTATCTCCAGTTTTCTCTATATGTGAACAAAAAAAAAGAAAGATTATATAACCTGCAATGTAAGTTAAGAGATAAACTAATAGAGGAATGATCAGTGTAAGAGTTAAAAAATGATGATGAGAACATGTGCCAAAAAAATTTCTTTTAAACAAATTAACAACAGACTGAGCATGACAAACTTTTAACACACCTATGGCAGCTCAACAAGTAAAGAAAAATTGGAATTCAGATGCTAATAGGCACAAGTAGATTGCCGCTTTTCTAATATTACCAATGTCTTCAACATTTAAAAAACTTAAACAATCGAAGTTCATAGGATGGTAAATGAAGCAGATATTCAAACCTTTATCAGCTAATATAAAAATAAAATTTTGCTGGAGAAGGGCCATACCCTTACGGTATTTAAATGGGTACTCATCAATGAAGACCTCAGGGGTATGATACAGGCTGGCGAAGTGGACCCTGGCTCCAGCAACCTTACTTCGCGGCGATACATTAGCAGTTGGCAGATTTGACTGGGCTCGTGTAGCAGCAGCTTCCAGCTTCCGTAGCTCCGGTTTGGAACCTATGTTTCGGAGGAGAAAGTTTGCAGCATTCTGGGAATTGATGATCCTTAGCGACTGTGTCATGGCCTTCCAAGCTGACGAACCCAATCCCAATTTTCTTAGCTCAAGCCTCATGCGTTCCTTCTATACTAGTGTCATCTCGAGTGTAAGATTTTACAGAAATTTCTGATATTTGAGTTTGTTCTTTTTTATTTTGGGTAAAGTGAGTTTGTTCTATTTTGCCTAATATGATAAATAATGCATGTATGGTTGATCCAGTCCAACAAGAGGTTCGGGTCCATCCGACCCGGAAAGGAAGTTGATTTTTTCTTTTTCATTTCCTATCCTTTCTTCTCTTCTTTCCCTCTCTTCTTTCCCTTTGTGAGTTGCATTGAGCTCTTGAAAGGCATTTGTAATATCAGTGTGCAATCCATACCATGCGGGGTTAATTTAATAATTTTAAATATTTTAGTTTGTATCATAATTCATAAGAAGCTGAATTAATCAGACTCTATGATTTTACATTAACTTTAAGGATATTTTTATGTCTAACAAGTTGTTTAGTTGATAATATTTGAATATTTTACTTGTAAGACCAAAGTTACTACAAGTCTCATTGAAACTTGTTAAATATCTTAATGTGAAAATGGGGTTTAAATAAAAGGAAAAAAAATATACATATATAATTTCAATTTTAAATTATTTGATAATATATTCCTTAATTATAAAAGTGTAAAACACACCTCTTTAATTATTTGAATAATGTAAATATATCATTTTAACTATTAAAATAATTTAAACATAACATTTTAGTGTATCTATTGATAAATGACTTGTTAGTTATCATTAATAAAAATATTATTTTTTGACTATTTTAAAGAATTTAAACAAAAAATTTTGTGCAAAAAAAAAAAGATAAAGAGAAAGAAGTTAAAGAGTCTTAAAATTAGTTATTCTCAACGCACAAACACATTACTAATTTTTTTCTTAATATCTTCTACATAATCTCTTAAAGTTTCTAATTGGGAAACTTTCTTTACACTTTATATATTTAAGTTTCTCTTTATTTCTTTTAGCATTTAATCTGCAATATGTCAACATAAAATTTATGTAAAAAACAACTAGATTGTTTTATATTTATTATTTTTGGTTGCTATTCTATTATTTGATTCAATAAATGAGTTACTTTTGTTAATTTGATATAGTATAATATAAAAGACAATCCTTAAGATATAGGTAATCAAGATTTTGATTCAAATTAATAGCATTTTATGGCTCCTTATTTAATCTTTTGTCTGATTTATATAAACTTTTTATTTTATTTCATCCATATAGATTATCACATTTAGTGAGATAATCTTTTGTTTGTTGTTATTGTTAAGCTTATCAAAACAACCAATATAAATATGGCATATGTATTAATAACCATATCAAAATTACTTAATTATTAATATTTCACAGCAAATAGATGACAATAACGTATTGATATTATTTTAGTAATTAAAAGGTTATATTTATAAACTTTTATAATTAAGAGAGTATACTTGTAAATAATTTCAAATTAAAAAAATATATATACGTTTATCTCTAATTTTTAAAGAAGTATAAACGAGCTTAAGTTGAACTTGTTCACGAGTGATTCAATAAGTATATTGGCTTGGTTACACCTTTACACTCGAAATAGGGCGGGAGGAATTTAATGCCTGCAAATTTATTTGAAGCTGATTTATTTGCTTTCCCACATGGCTTCGTATTCCAAGCTTAAAGGCCTTCTCTAAGATGGAATATTTTGTCATTTAACACATCAACAAATATGGCTTGGGATGAATTCAAAAATCTACTTATTACTTATTCACACTACGTATGTCTAGTCCAGATTTGTTGAAATCTGAAAGGTCTCTAGCCATTGTTTCCTTGGAGGTCCACAGGACCTGAACCACATATTAATTTAATTGGCACATGATCAAAAATAAGTGGTTTTAGATGAATGAACTCACTTTCCTGTCATAAATTAATCCAGTAAGTGTTTGTGAAAAATCTGTCAAGTCTATCGTCGTCCCCCTCCCTATTATTATTCCAAGTGAATTTGTTCCTAAAAAATCCCAAATCTTTCAATCCATAAAAATCAACAACCTCTCTACAGTTTGATGTCAGATTGTTGGCCTGATTTTTTTATCAATTGATAGGATTTCATTAAAGTCTCTTCAACAAGCCAAGGTATAGAATAAAACACATGGGACATTAAGTATGAATTAAAAAAACTTCTGTTAACGACGTACGCAAGTTTTTTCCTTATACCCAGAAAACAAGCACGAATAATAATAGGCGGAGCATAATTATTAACACAAATGACAGCTCAACAAAAAAAAAATGAAAATTAAATGTAAGTACTACTGGATTGCTGCTTCCCTAACATAATCAATGTTTTTAGTGTACAAATAAACGAATCCAAATACAGAGTATGCTAAATAAATTAGAAATTTATACCGTTTTCAGCTTAGAGTAATAATATACATATAAAAAAAAGCTAAATATTTAAGTAGAATTTGCTAGAATGCAGAGTATAACTCTTCTTATGAAAGCAATCAAACTCAAATCAACTATATCAAGTGACCTGACAAAACCAACATAACAAAAAATTGCAACACGATTTATAGAAAAGTAACCTTTGAAAAATTCTAGTAGATTGAAAAGGAGGCCTAGAATCATAATTGAATTTAAAAAAATAAAAAGGAGGGAAAAACAAGCTAACCAGGCAGAGCAGGCATGGCGCAAAAAGCAGCAGGCTTGGGAGACTTCTCGACCTCAACGAGACACACACGACAATTCCCAGCAATCGAAAGCCGGCAATGGTAGCAAAATTGAGGAACGTCAACACCGGCAACCTCACATGCCTGGAGAACGGTCATACCCTTAGGGATTTTAATTGGGTACCCATCAACAAAGACCTCAATGGCATCATCTGGATTGTCGAAGTGAACCCTGGTTCTGGCAACCAGCGTCTGTGGGGGTAGATCGGCAGGAGGCGGTTGCGGTTGGGCTTGTGCGGCGGAAGCTTCCGGATTCTGCAACTCAGGTTTGGAAACTATGGTTCAGAGGGAGAAGTTTCTAGCATTATGGGAATTGAGAATCGTTGAAGTGAGTCGCATGGCCTTTGAAGCTAACAAACCTAAACCCATTTTTGGTAGCTCTGTCTCTTTCTAAACCGTCACATTATCGAGAGTCAGATTCGACCCTACTAGATCTCCAAACAATAGAGAGCAACAGAAATTTCTGATCTGAGTTTGTTGTGTCTGTGGTTTGAAGAAAGAAAACGAGGAGATCCAGGAGCAAAATCACAATCATTTGGCTCTTTCCAGGGAAATGGCGGGTAGATGGTTGGTCCAACTAGGATGAACTGGGGTCTACCTGACCCCGATACAAGGAATTTTCCTTTCTTGTTCTCGTTCCTTCTAATTATTTTGGTTGGCCCTAATATGGATATGACCTATAAAGTATAAATGTGAGATATAATATTAATATCGTGATATGATAAAATTTTAATAAATTAAGATATCGATATAAGATATATATATATAATTTAATCTAAATAAAAATATTTTAACATATATTTAAAAATAAATTGTCTATTATTATTGATTAATAAAAAATATCATAATTAAATATTAAAACAATTATAATTAAATCATAATGTATTATAAATATAAAAAATTTTATTATTTCTTTCTTTTTTTGCTTTTTTTCTTAAAGAAAAAAATGAAAAGAGACTTCAACACCACAATTTTGGAGTCCAAAAACTACACCAAATCGGCTGGTCGTTGATAAGGCCATCAATGATGGCGTTCGTCTTCACACCTAGATCATGAACGACTTCAGCACCACATATTCATGAATGACTCTTCTGATGGCGTTGGTCTTCATAAACGACTGGTTCATGAACAACTTCAACATCGCATATTCATGAACGACTCTTCTGATGGTGTTTGTCTTCACGAACAACTCTTCTAATGGAGTTCATCTTCATGCTTGGTTCATGAATGACTTCAACACCGCATATTCATGAATGACTCTTCTGATGGCGTTCGTCTTCACACCTAATTCATCAAGCTCTTTCCAAAGTGTCGAGGTTTGATTGCACTATTTTTATGGCATTTGTACTTGATATGGCTGAAGAATGTTTCCAGCCATATCAATGATGGATCGGTGTTGGATTCATATCCGATACTAAAACATCAAGGAGATGACCGTATCAGTGCTTCATAGGTTATGACTAAAGTTTGAAAAATGTGGTGGACCAATTACAATGTTGCATGTAGTCTTAGCAGGTAGTTTTAGTTTGACAAACTTTCACAATGCATTCGTATAAAAGGCCCGGTTAACTGACTCAAACTATTTTTTTCACATACCAAAAAAATTAAACAAGTTGTCAAGACTTTTATTCTTTAAAAAAATTGAACAATTTTAAATACCCAAAAATAAGTCTTAAAAATTTGAAGACCAATAATACTGAAATGTTTATGACCAAAATTCTTAAAATATTTATTATGGCTAAAAAACTAGAAAACCTTTTCAATTGAGAACAAAAAAAGTTTTCCTTCACATTATTCTTCTTTATAATCAACAATGGCGTTCGTTTTCACACCAGGTTCATGAACGACTTCAGCACCACATATTCATGAACGACTCTTCTGATGGTGTTGGTCTTCACAAACGACTAGTTCATGAACGACTCTTCTGATGGTGTTTGTCTTCACAAACAACTCTTCTAATGGAGTTCATCTTCATGCCTGGTTCATGAATGACTTCAACACCGTATATTCGTGAATGACTCTTCTAATGGTGTTCGTCTTCACGCCTAGTTCATCAAACTCTTTCCAAAGTGTCGAGGTTCAATTGCGCTATTTTTATGGTATTTATACTTGATACGGCTGAAGAATGTTTCCAGCCATATCAATGATGGATCAGTGTCGGATTTGTGTCCGATATTAAAACATCAAGGAGATGGCCGTATCAGTGCTTCATAGGTTATGACTGAAGTTTGAAAAATGTGGTGGACCAATTACAATGTTGCATGTAGTCTTAGCAGGTAGTTTTAGTTTGACAAACTTTCACAATGCATTCGTATAAAGGCCCGTTAACTGACTCAAACTATTTTTTTCACATACCAAAAAAATTAAACAAGTTGTCAAGACTTTTATTCTTAAAAAAAATTGAACAGTTTTAAATATCCAAAAATAAGTCTTAAAAATTTGAAGAACACATGACCAAAATTCTTAAAATATTTATTATGGCTAAAAAACTAGAAAACCTTTTCAATTGAGAAAAAAAAAGTGTTCCTTCACATTATTCTTCTTTATAATTCTATCTATTCTAAATACAAATATGTTAAATCTTGCGTTTTATTCATAAATAATGCTAAACACATTAGGTTCTCTCGTAGGGTTGAGTGCCACGCTAAATTCTGACAGGAGGCCATTGTCTTAGGCTAAGTGTGGACTCTCTTCGACATTATTTCTTGCATTGTTGTGAGAGTTGGATAGAGTGGTGATAGTGTGCTTTGGGTGGTTTTTCTCATGGGGGATCAATTAGTTGGGCACTAGAGAAAGGTTTGACTAAGTGAAGATGAAACTATAAAGGTAGATGTCAATGCTTAAGGAAGCAATAGTTCAGACTCTCTAGAGTAATTCACGAATATTGTGTTTTGTTTTAAAATATCTGAAAATGCATCAATATCGTGTTTACCCGGGTTTGCATCAGTATAAATAAACCAATGGTATATTGCAGGGCCGGTCATGTCATGCACATAAGATTTTTTTCCATTTTATTATTAATTATTATTGCAAATTGGCCATAGATGATTACATGGTTTCATTCAATTTCAAAGCATGAGGCATACACATTCTGCACTAACCTGGTGAAATTAAAATCCCTCTTAATTAAGTCAACCTAAACAATTGTATTTCAACAAAACTGATCATAAAGGGAATTGCTAAACTTATAAGCAACATTATTAAACGATAAAGATAGCAAAAATGTTGTATTTTGCAATTATGTTGATGGTAGAAAAAGTATACAATTTTGATTGAAGCTGACACCATGACCACTACTATTTTCGTAGACTAGAACAAAATGTGGACTGGACACTCCTTGCGAGGCAAGTGATTTTCAATTTAGCATGCACAGCTCACTAGTATTTAGCCCATTCTTCATATATAGGAGGTGACATGCATGGAGTTCAATTTCTACCAGAGATAGTTGACTTATCCATTCTTAATTATCCCTAATCTATATTCCAAAAAAAGGCAGTTGATCCCAGATATGAAAAAATCGTTTCAGCATCCAAAATCCAAAGTTATGAGAAATAGAAATGGAGTAAACAATTCTCATGCTCAATCACTGGTATTCTCACTGTGATGCAAATGAACCAATTATATTGATGCAAATTGGCATTTGTGTGTTTATTTGGCATATATAGTCCTAATGCAGAACAAACACATAATGACTCAGAATAATTTTATCCATTACTGAACAAAAGGAAAAAAGGAATAAAATTATGAAAATATAATAAACCACTAAAACAAACTGGTCTAATGGTCTTGTACAATTACCTTCCGTGAAAGTGGAGCTAAAAGAACCAAAGTAGAGAAAAGTTACAAGTCAGTTAGGACTCGCACAACACTAACTTCCAAAGCTTTAAACAAATTTTTAAAAAACAAAAGAAAATTAGAACGAAAGCTTAACAAAGTTCATAAAAAATTAAAGCCCTAAACTAATTCATAACTTAATCCTTAATAAGTAAAATTAATATCTTATAAGAGTTCACAGCTACATAGCTTCCTAAGTCCCGCCTAAAGAACAACTCCTCTTATGGTTGAAGTTGAAGACCAAGGAGAAGGTAAGGGAGAACTGAGAAAGACTAGGTAATTGGCAGTTTTTTGCAAATGACTGAAAGCCAAGAGGGAGAGAAGGACAGAAGCTTGAAGCATGAACCAAGGGCGAGAGAAGGGCTGAAGAGTGAAGGAGAAGAGATTAACGGGGTTTACGGCTAGGGATTGAGAGAGGAGAGGAAGAGGAACAAAAACAAGGGTTGAGAAAAAGTGTAGAGTGTTGATTTGGGAGGGGGGTCTTTGGGGGGAAGGTAAGCCTTAGACGAAACGACATTGTTTAGAGATTATTCGAAAAAAAATTGGAAAATGATAGGGCCACGCTGTTAAAGCAACATAGGTGCTACATTTTTCAAATAAGTAAGTGTTGAACTGCAAAATGTATCATCTTATGTTTTGCTTCCTTTGTTTTAGACAGCAAGTGTAGCCAATGATGTAGGTGGAAGGATGTAGAACTATCACTACTCAAAAAAATTAGTTAGTTTAGATTGCCCAAACCTGAACTTGGCTATATAAAACTAGCAAGAACCAAATTTCAACAGTGCTGCACACTATAATTGACCTAACCCGCGCCATAAGTCATTTTTTAACTGGTTGGGTCAGGTTTATTCGGTTTACTTGAGTTTTTCCCCACCCCTACTACTAGCGCTAAAACAAAATGAAAATGGAGGAGAATGGCAAGAGACATTAGGAAAGCCAACACATGCATTTCAAGGTCCCCATATAAACGGACCCATCTTGAATCCATGATCCTATAGAGGTGCAAAGTAATGAAATGCATGCTAGAGCTCTTAAAGTGGCGAGAAAGGATGGGAGTGAGCAAGTGATGTCTATTAAAGCTCAAACGGCAGTGACTGGTCCCAAATCCTAATGAGCATCATAAAATCCTAAGCTGGAATCAGGGACAAACTCACATTATGCAATGTGGAGGCAAATGTCCCCACAACCTTTATTGAATTTTAATGTTAGATATATTTATTTTACATTATTGTCCTATTAAATTTTATAATTGCCCTTGCTGTTATTTAGACAGAAACAAAAACTCATTGACAATCGTTATGTTACCCCTATTTTCTTTATTCTATCACTTCTCTACATATTCATTCACACTCATTTTAAAATGTAAATGATATAAATAACTGGTTTAAGACTAAATATAAGGAATATTGAATTAAAAATGGGGTAGAAAAATAGGGGTTTCTAATATAATTTTTTTACTTCTCAACATTTTTTCTTAGTATATTATATATTTTTGCCCTTACTATTCAAAATTTATGGGTCCGCCCCTGTCTAGAATTCGCTAGGGCTTAGGAATCCCCAAGTAGATCATAGTGTTTGCCTTCTTTGAAGGCATGAAGGTCCTGATATGGTTATCCTTTTGGAACTAAATAATGTCGGGATGGAGGTAGTAAAAGAATAAGATTGGTGTTCAAAATTATTTGGCAGTTGCGTCTGATGGAAGGAGAGTAGGTTTGTCACTTTGTGGAAATCTAGTTTGTTTGTTTGTTTCTCTTTTTTCTTGTTCATCCAATCATGTTGATGTGGTGTTGGAGACTATTTTGGAGGATACAAAATGGCACTTTGCTGGCTTTTATGTGAATTTCAAGACTGAAGATAGACCTCTTTCATGGTCCATGTTAATATAGTTATTCCATTTATCTTCTATACCATGGCTTGTTGAAAAGACTTTAATGAAATCTTGTCAATTGATAAAAAAAAGATTAGGCCATTGCACTTGTTCGCAATCTCATATCTCTCTATTTAGAGAGGTTGTTGAATCTTATGGATTGAAAAACTTGGAATAATAATTGAGAAGGGGATGACAATGTGCTCGGGAGACTTGACAGATTTTTCACAAACGCTTATTAGATTAATTTATGGTAGGAAAGTGAGATCATCCATCTAAGCCACTTACTTTTGATCCTGTGTCAATTAAATTAATATGTGGTTCAGGTCCTATGGACCTTCAAGGAAACAATGGCTAGAGACCTTTCAGATTTGAACAAATTTGGACTAGACATATAGAGTGTGAAGAGGTAATAAGTAGTTTTGGAATTTATCCCAAGCCATATCTGTTCAGGTGTTAAATGACAAAATATTCCATCTTAAGGAAGGGCTTTAAGCTTGGAATACAAGTACCTTCAGCCATGTGGGAAAGCAAATAAATCAACTTCAAACGCATTTGCAGGCATTAGAAATTAGAGAAAAATTACTTGGGTGTAAAGGTGTAACCAAACCAATATACTTGTTAAATAACTCGTGAATAAGCTCAACTTAAGCTCATTTATGCTTGTTTAAAAATTAGAGAAAAATATATATATACCTCTTTAATTTTAGGTTGTTTACAAGTGCACTCTCTTAATTACAAAAGTTTGCAAGTACAACCTTTTAGCTATTAGAACAATGTAAATGTACTCTTAACCCTTGTCATTTATTTGCCATCAAATGTAAATAGCCAAGTGACATTTACATAATTATTAATACACATGACATCTTTTTATTAGTTATTTTGATAAACTTAACAATAACAACAAATAAAAGATTATCTCACTAGGTGTATTAGCCATATGAATGAAGCAAAATAAAAGTTTATTTAATTCAAACAAAAGATCAAACAAGGAACAACAACATACTATTAGTTTGAACCAAAATTTTGATATACTAACATCTCAAGGATGACTTTTTATATTATACAACATCAAATTAACAAAAGTAACTCATTGCTCAATCAAATAATAGAATAGCAACCAAAAGTAACAAATACAAAATGATCCAGTTGTTTCTTACTTAAATTTTAAGTTGGTGTATTATAGATTAAATGTTATAAGAGACAAAGTGAAACTAAAATATTAAAAGTGTAAAGAAATATTATTAATTAAAAAATTTAAGAAATTATGCATAAAATATTAGGCAAAAATTGGAGATGTATTTATGCGTTGAGAATATTCAAGCTTCTTAGGACTCATAAGCTTCTTTCTAATTTTTTTTGCTTTCTTTTTCTCCTTTTTGTGTAAATTTTTTGTTTAAATTCATCAAAATAGTCAACAAAATAACATATATATTAATAATAACATACAAGTGATTTAATAGTAAATAAACAGAAAGGGTATATTTATATTATTTTGATATTTAAAATAGTACATTTACATTTTCTTATAGTTAAAGGAACACTTGTATACTTTTATCATTAAAGAGTATACTTACAAATAATTTAAAGTTAAGAGTATATATGAATAGTTTTTCCTTTTAATTAAATCACATTCTAAGATTAAGATATTCTACAAGTTTCAATGAGAATTATAGTAACTTAAATCTTACAAAAGCAACTTGTTGGATATAAAAATATTTTTAAAGTTAATGCAAAATCACATAATCTGCTTACTTCAGCTTCTTATGAATTATGAAACAAATCAAAATATTTAAATTTATTAAATTAACCCAGCATGGTACGGATTGCACGCTGATATTATAAATGCCTTTTTAAGTGCATAGTGCAACTCAAAAAGGAAGGAAGAGAAGAAAAAATGGGAAATGAAAAAGAAAAAATCAACTTTGGGTGGACTCGAACCTTTTATCGGACCGGATCAACCATACATCCGTCATTTCTCAAATTGGACACAGTGGATCAAACTCGAATATCAGATATTTCTGTAAAATCTTAAACTCGAGATGGCACTAGTATAGAGAGAAAGCAAGAGACATGAGCTAAGAAAATTGGGATTTGGTTCATCAGCTTCGAAGGCCATGACACAGTCACTAAGGATCCTCAATTCTCAGAATTCTGGAAACTTTCTTCTCCGAACTATAGTTTCCAAACCGTAGCTATGAAATCCGGAAGTTGTCGCTGCATGAGCCCTGCCAGAACTGCCAACTACTAATCTATCACCGCGGAGTTTGGTTACTGGAGCCAGGGTCCATTTCGCCAATCCATATCATGCCACTGAGGTCTTCATTGATGAGTACCCATTTAAATCCCCTACAGGTATGACCCTTCTCCAGCAAATTTTAGTTTTTATATTAGCTGATAAAGGTTTGAATATTTACTTCATTTACCGTACTAGGAACTTGGCAATATCAGAGAAGCAGCAATCTACTTGTGCTTATTAGCATCTGAATTCCAGTTTTCCTTTACTTGTTGTTGAACTGCCATAGGTGTGTTAAAAGTTTGTCAAGCTTTGTTAATTTGTTTAAAAGAAAATTTTTTCTTGACATGTTCTCATCATCATTTTTTAACTCTTACACTTTTTTTCACATATAGAGAAAACTGAAGATAAAATTATCACTTGCCATGTCGGATTCACTCATGGCTTCTACTACTTTTCAATCAGATTGTAATAATATTCCTGACAGAAAGTTACTTAATGCGCGGAGAGTTCTAGATCTTGTAAACCCCAAAAGAAGTGGTTTTAGGAATCGTCAAAATCCCCTTTGGCTCATTGAGGACATGCTGGAAAAAAATGTGACCAAACCTCTCAATGGAAAATTTGCTAGTTCGGACACCAAGACTGAAGTTGACGATGTAGTTGACAATATGATCCAATCCTTTGGTCTGCAGAAGGATAATTTGGTCTCTTTTCATCTTGATCTACGGGAAAAAGAGACAGGAATTGATGTACACTTCTTGTCACATGCTGTGAGCTCATGCACGTCTAAGCGAGAGCTCTAGGGAGGAATTCAATATCATTGCTCAGCGATAGTAGATGGGTTTATTGCCAATGTTTATGTGGGGAGTTGTTTGATAAGAAAGAAACTTAACAGTGGAATTTCTGTTAATTAATATTATGTGTTCTCATCTTCTCGGAGTTCAGAGACAGATACTTGTGGTTTTTGCGGTGTGTATTTGCTTGGCAATTTCGTAATTGAGTTATTGGCATTTTTGAAGATTAATGGATATTTCTGGATTCTTTGGATCAATTACTGTCAACTAATTTTAGAGCTTCACTTGAAAGAAAAGAGGAAAAACCTTTAGTGATGTGCTCATTTTGCAGGGATGTGATGTTTATGGATAGGGCACAAATGTAGCAGTTGTTAACTGCGTATTGCGCAGCACAAAGGCTGCTGTCGCAATTTTTTCCTCATTGCGTTGCAGAATCTGCTTTGTGCAGTTATGCACGCAATGTATGCAACTTGCCATTGTGCTTTGCGTGCACAATATGTGCAAAGCGGATTAATAGCTGAGATTCATTTTATGGTGCGTAAAGTGCCATTAACAACTTTGATCATAATGCAAGAGTACTTAACCAGAATTTTCTACCTTACAATCTGGCAAGGACAAAACACCAACTGAATGAACGCACTACATCTCCTGAATCAGCTAAACAGCTTTACCCTACATTGTACTAATAAACAACATAAATAAATATAATGTTCTAGCCTCCACTTCCCTGTTTTGAAGATTGTGTATACGAATCAAATAATATACATGTTGCAAGAAGATAAATAAAAAATTAGGATTTTCAAAATTTTTGAAAAATCAATTAACGTGAGGAATATTACATTAACTAATCTTAAACTTGATCTCAGACTTGTAATATCTTATAACAAGATGTAATAAGTTCCATCGCACAGTTATGTTCCATTAAGAGAAAAGCATCATAACTTGGCATCCAACTGTTACAAACGAAATTCAAGTTCGGCTCGTTTTAATACAGCAGATACTCTATTGTAGAATTCCGGTTCCTTTTCCTTTATGTCATCCAATGTCTGTGATTCATGCTCATCCGCCTGAAAGACAAAGAACTAAGTTGTCTTATAATGCAAAATATCTACCTAATACTTTCTGGTCATGGAAAAAAAAAAACAATCAGAACTTCTATCTACAACAAATTATCTTCAATTTCATGTTAGAGCATGTGAGAGATAGGGGAAGTGTGAACCACATAATGACAAAGCAGCATAAGATTATACTCATAGGAATATAGGATGACTATAACATACATGAAAGGACTAAAGCAGATGGGCTGCAAGAGAAAGAAAAACCCCTCTGTCAATATTTTTCTTGAAATGCAGCCTTTGCCACCAATTGTTAGTTCCCAGCAATATGTTGCCATATAAAGTGGCTTTTAAGTAGTTATAATAATAAGCCTAAAGCATACTGGTGGTCGCTTTCTAATGTTTCAGGCTGGTGACATTGATATAGATATAAAATTGAGTAAGGAAATGCACTGTCATCTACCATATTACAAGCAAAAAGCCCAAGTGAAAATTAATTGTGCGCGTAGAGCGATTCTACATCCTGTGGCATAGCAATGCCCTCCAGTGTTCTTTCCATTCAACATGTTGTAAACATAAAAACTCACAATTAAGACAAAAGCAAAAGAAAAAAGAGCTTCCACTTGTATGATGAAGGCTATTTAATTACCTCTTCAAATTTTAGAAGAATTAGATTTGAAATAGATGCTGGCTTTGTGCGATCCCACCTAAACAATGGAAGCAGAGAACAATGAAGTGAGAAAGAATTCTACAGAGACAATAATGTAAAGAGAGAAAGAAAAGAAAAAGTGACATATGCTGACTTGATATAAGAAAAATATCACATGAAACTGCATGGAAGAGTATCCTATAGAAAGGATTGATATTACATGTAAATGAAAGGATGATCTAAGCTTTTAAAGTAACTTGGAAAATGACCTATAGCTAAAGGACAATAAGAAGAAAAAGCCATTTCATACCTCACAAGCATCAATTCATTAACTGATCTCCACATTCCTCGTCCAACATCTATCACAGACTGGTTTCTAGCACTTCTTCCACGCCATAATTCTTTTGCAATATACATTACTTCTTCAACATCTACCTATGAAATAGAAACAAATGTAACCAGTATTAGAAGACACAATATGATGTGTCTTGTGTGTCTGTATAGTGAGAGCATGGGTCTCTGGTGAGAGTTACAGGTCAGACTGTCAGAGGTGCCAATCTTTACTATTGGATATTGCATAAATGGTCAAGATTAGAATATACTGTCATATGACTTTCTAAGTAGCATTTGATCCTGACCATTCATGCAAGATCTAACAGTCAAGATTTGCTACTTTTCATCTAAGCCAATGCCCTCGTTAGATCTATCCCCAATATAGTCATTTCCACAAGTTATTAAACAATATGTCATAGTAGAATTCAACCTCAAACTCACAGGATGCCCAGACAAAGACAAAATTTATATTTCCACAAACTTGAACATAACACTATCATAAATTATTGCATGAATACAAACCATTTGAGATGGTTTTCTTCAGTTTAAATTAGTCACCTCTCAATTTCTCTCTTGATTATGGCTGGTGGGCCATGTGCTTTGTTCCCAGTCTGACAAGTCTCTTGATCCAGAGTAAGCCACTTTCTTGCCTGTCCATTTGATTTCTTTTAACATGCTACATATTTAAATTAATCCCTCCAACTCACTAAAGCCTAAATTCTACATATCTCTGAATCCTACACATCATTTGAGATGGATTTTTACGACCAGCACCAAGTTGCCAAAAAAATTTATGTCATAAGCCAAATTGAGCTTTTCACCCAAAATCTGAAAAACAGGAGCCTGTTTCCCATTTTCACATCTTAACAAAATTATAACTTTCCCAAATGCTACCAGCTAAACCGTTGTTGTTTAATTTTATATGAAGAGTTAACCTCAATATTTCTTTTGACTGTGCATTTTACAATCTGTTGATCATACTTATTCTTATTGTGCAAGATAAATTCTAAAAAAGAATCTTTTGTGAAACTAAGATATTCCATTCTTCTAAAGCATTGCAGGTTGTGTGAGTGCATGTCTGTGTAGAAAGAAAGAGAGAAAGAATACATACAAATTGCAAAGAAAGATACATAAATACATTTCTCAGAGGTCCCAAATCATGGACAATTTATAAAACAGGGAATTGTACTGATGTGATGTGTTTTGATAATAAGTTAAAAAGGTAAACTCCATACCTGCACTTGCATGGCTGTGCCATACAATGATTCCTCATGCTCAATAAGACGCTGATGAAGAGTATGGTAATGATCCATGTCAAAATTGATTACAGGTTCAGTTTGAACTTGCAACCCTGCTAGTTGTGTTACAACATAGGAGGCCATGACTTGTCCAAATATTGCAGGGATAGACCCTAGCACAGGTATGATGCGGACCCTAAAGCCTGGTACTATCTAGCAAGCAAACAAGAAGAATAGGAAGCCACTCAATGCTACAATCATTTATGAACTATGGTCTGACAGCAATGAAAATGCTTAGATTTTTTGTCAAAGATAATAAGATTGATGATAATAACCAGACTTATTCTAAGGCCCCATAGGTCAACTTAAGTATTTAAGAACCCACTGGAAGGACCAGATTAGTGATTTATGTCATTGAACAACAACAATGAAAATGTTGAAATTTTTCGTCAAAGATAATAACCAGACTTATTCTATGGTCTGACAGCAATGAAAATGTCTAGATTTTTTGTCAAAGATAATATGATTGATGATATGTTTTAGGGCCAAATGCAACAAATTCCCCTGCAGTTTCGGTCATGTGCAAGAAACCCTCCTGTAGTTTCCATTGCATCAATTAACCCCACACACTTTCAATTTTGTTCAAATCACCACCATCTGTCTATGAACCATCAAATTGGTAATGGTTAATTCCACATCTTAATATGTTGACCATCTGAAACTCAAAATCGTTGCTTCAATCTGGAGAAATTGAAGGACCACTTGAAGAACAAACACTGTAAAGGGAGCACTTTGATCTGCATCATTCTTGTTGCTTCTCCACAAAGCAACATAGAACCATAACAAAGCCATGTCTCTGAAACATAATGTTATTTCATTGTCTCCGGTGGCTTTCAGGCCACGATGGGACGTGTTCTTGAGCTTCAAAGGCACTGACACCCGCGTTCCTTCACCAAACATCTCTACAACCACCTACATTGTGAAAACATAAGACTCTTCCATGATGACGGTGGTTTGTAACAAGGTGATGAGGTTTTTCCAAGTTCACTCGAAGCGATTGATGACTTGGCAGCTTCCATTGTCATCCTCTTACCCAACTATGCCAATTCCCATTGGTGTCTTGCAAAGCTCACCATATTTGTGATTGCAGAAGATTGATTCTCCCAATCTTCTATCGGGTTGACCTGTTGGATGTCCAAAAACAAATGGGCCCATTTGCAGAGGGTTTTAAGAGCCATGAAGAAAAGTTTCAGAAAGAAGAGGTCTTGCGTGGGAGAGAAGCAATGAAAAAAGTAGGTAATATCACTGGTTGGGCTTTCTACAACAAGTGCTATTTTGTTTCTGATTTTTGCTCTGTTACCTTTCACTGTTTTGGTTTTGCTCTGTCTGGTTTACTAACCTTTAATTGTGTGTGACAATGATGAAGCTGATCTAATTCAACAACTGGTTGAAAGGATTGTGAAAGAACTAAAAAACACCCAGTACGTGCGGTTGAATATACAGTTGGACTTGATCATTGTACTGTGGAGCTGATAAAGTTGTTAGACCTTCAATCCAATGGTGTTCGAGTCTTGGGATTATACGGGATGGGTGGGGTTGGTAAGACAACGCTGGCCAAGAGTCTCTTCAACAGCCTTGTTGGTCATTTTGAATTTTGCAGGTTCATTTCAAATGTTAGAGAAGCTTCTTCTAGAACTGATGGTCAACCGGATCAATTTAACTGTTCATTGATGGATGAACAAAATTAAAAGTGTGGGGGCTTAATTGATGCAATTGAAACCATAAGGGGGTTTTTTTTGCACATGACCTAAATTGCAAGAGGGTTTATTGTAGTTTGCCCTATGTTTTATAGGTGAATAACCAGACTTATTCTAAGGCCCCATAGCACAACTTCCTTGAGTAAGTATTTAAGAGTCCACTAGGGGGACCAAATTGGTGATTTATGTCATTGAACAACAACAAACAGAAACAATGGTTATTTATAAACTATTAGACCAAATAATCATGAACAGGATAATGGTAATATCACCAAGTGATTCAAACCTACAAAGTAGATATCCTTACCTGATAATCCGAAGGATTTTCCTCTTCTCCACTCGGACCCTTAAACGGAAGCAACTTTGCTTTGGGTTTTTCTAAAGAAAACACAACAGGTATGCCACTTTCAATGCCATAATCTCTTCTCAAACGGTGGCGTACCTACAAAGGTATAATTGTAGCAACATGGTTATAAACCTAATGCCAATAACGAGACCAAGAAAATAGTAACAGATGAAAACAATTAGTTTTAGACTATGCTTACACTTAAAATTGTGCACATACAAAAGAAGGGTATCCATATGCTTGAGATATTTGACAAGAATTTTTTTTTTTTTTTTTTTTGAAGTTGAGATGTTTAAAGAAATGAAGAAAAGGAAGAAACATATCATCATCAACTCCTTCAGCATATCATTTTTTCCATAAGTTAATTAATAGTCAAATTTCTGCTTTCTTTTGGCTTGTGCCATTTTATTTATTAACTGAATTTCCTTCTGCACTTTCACTCCTTGACATTTAGAAAGGATCGTGCATTAGAGTAGTCAAGGCAATGTTTTTCTTTAAAAACAACCATTCAGTATGTTTAGAAATGCTTTAAAAGCATACATCTAAGAGAGGAAAAAAAATAAGCACGGCCTCAACAATTAATATCTATGGTTTAAGGTTCTACAAAGTACAATCTGGCAGAAGCATATGCTGGAGCATTACAGCTCGAGACAAAGGATCATTTGTGGACTCTCTTAGATCAGCAATGCGTATCCTTGTTGGATCAGCCCTAGCACCAGCTCCAGTAGCAGATAGAACCTTCAAACCCCTACGTACACATGCAGCAAGAAGAGCCACCTATTACATTTGACAAATCAAGCAATTGAAATGAACTCATAACAATTAGATATTTGAATATGTATGATTGCCAAAAATACGGGGAAAGGGGACAAAAAAAAGTTGTTTATTTTGGAATCAAATTCTTCAAGCCCAACCAAATTTTATCGCCAATGTATGCATAACTGCATATAGTGGTTCTGCTTGCAACATTCTGATATGCATGAAAAAACAATTTCAATTCTTTCATCTCAGAGTATAAAACATTGTAAGCAAATCAAAATCAGTGGCTAATATAAGAAACAATGACTTATTCACAATTTTAGGCATATTATCCACTCAACAAGAGAAGATCATCTCTCACATAAGGGCATGTGTATGTCCATGCACAGTAAGATATATTAATAAGCCAGTATAAACTTACATAAGTACACAAAATAAGGAGTAATTCTTAAGAGGATACCTTTGTATCAATATTATCAATACAGTCCAAAACAAAGTCAGGGTGGCCTGAGAGAATTTCTTCCTCAGTAGATGCATCATATAATAGCACCTTCGCATCTATCTGGCACTCTGGAAAAATAGATAAGAAATGATTCTTGAGGCACTGAGCCTTTGGGATGCCAACATCTGCTCTTGTTGCAACAGCGTGTCGATTTAGTGATGAGAGAGAAACCTTCCCATTTAATAAATAAATGAGTACATAGATTGTATTAAAATATCAAAACAAAAACTAATGCAAGCAATTTTGACACCAAAACTTTCTGCTCCTTCCCTATTTATTCCTTCTTTTTACCAAATTTTGCTCAATAATATAACTAGCAAGTTTAAATCTTGAGGGCATCTTCTGTCATACTATACCATGAACTATGGTTCAAAGCTACAAAGCTTGTAAAGGTTGATTTCCACTACAGTTAGAATAGCTCTAAGATACTATCCCCAGGAACTTCAACTCAGAAGAACCATGTATTTTAAACTTTATATCCAATCTGAACTCTAGGATTTTGAAAGTCAGGAAGTGATTTGGACATTAACAGGTTGAAGTTGCCAAAATGGTGCATGTGCCAAGCAAACCAGGAAAGAGAGAACCACAGAACATATCAAGATAACATATCAAAATTCGAACAAGAAGAAGAAAGAAAAAAGGAAAAACATTAAGAAGGGGAGAGTCAGTCACAAGAAAAACCTGGTCAAAGTCCACAAGAAGAAGCTTGCCAATCCCTGACCTCAAGAGCATAGACGCAGCATGACTCCCAACGCCTCCAAGACCAATGACCACAACATATGATGCAGTCACTTGCCTCTGTGACTCAAAGCCAAAGAACTGAATATTCCTATTACAGCATAAACATTCCACAAAAATATTGTTTGATAAGTAAAGACTTAAGAAAAAGATATCAAGAATTCAAAAGGGTGCCACCAATGTACACAGTATATATAAAATTCATATCTCAAGAATGAAAAGACGTTATATAATATTGGAGAAAGTGGAGCTTTAGACATGGCAGGCAATGCGTTGGTATTCCCAAAACCTAAGTCTACCAAAAATATCCATTTTAACCTTACCAAAAAACAAAACCCCAATAAATTATTACTACACTTTAATCTGCTCATCCACATTAAGCAAGACAGAGAAACGTGACATAAATCTATGCAAAAATGATCACTCAAAGTAAAAGTCGATTCTCTTGAAATATAATGAATGCAATTACAATTGATTGCCTAGCAAAGCCAGTGGGAAAATATGTAGACATGCAATGGTTTGAAATTGTGTGCACGACTAAATTTAATATCATTACACATAGACTATCATAATTAGCTTTATACATAAAGACCAAACATTTGGCCAACAAAAAAATTAGAGCTACTGGCTGATATAAATAATCTTGCATGCACTTAAAGAGTATCGGTGAAGATGGAAATTTAATAGGCAACAATTAGCATACCTAGTTAGCTGTTCAGAGACAATCTCATCTTTCAGAAGATCTTCATTAGCCACCTTATTAATTTTTCCAGCAACAGAGGGTCCCTCCACACCTACATGAGACAAAAGTCCAACGCTTAGAAGGAAACACAGAACAGCAGTCCTTCTTAGCTTTATGATGTAAAACTAAGATTTGAGCAGATTAGAGCACAATAAACATATCACAACCTCGCATGTAATCGACAATATATTGAATTTTCAATAGTATTCTTTAACACATGTGCATGTGAAAGTGCAGGACCATACAGCAAAAAGGGAGGATGAGTGCTATAACAGGTAGTAGACATCACTGTGCCTTCATATTGCTAATCACCTCATAACTAAATTCTCAATAGACCTTCACTTTGAGCACTGAACTTCAGATTTTTCTTAAGCAGAGAACGTCTTTGATTTTTCTTTCTATTTGGTAATATTATCAACAACTTCAGAAACATGACATAATACTATTTGGGGAATGCACCAAAAGGAATCACTGTATCCCAAAGTCAGATTTAGCCAGTAATACGGTGCCCCATTGCATCTACATAAAGTGAACCAAACAAGAAAACACACAAGTCCTTGAGCACTATCAAACACTAACAAGATGTAAAATATTACATGTACTTCCACTGAGATTCTATCGCTGCTGATAAGTGACAACTGAATATTTACATTTACATATTATCAGCACATAACAATCTTAACAATAAGTGAGCATGTTACGTCATTGACAAACTTTAGAGTGGAAGAGAAAAATAATTGAGCTTCCAATCAACAAGAGGCATACAAAATTTTTTTCTTTGTCTCAGCTTTTTTCCTAAGTTAACTTCCTCCTAATTGTTGCAATTGTCAGGTCAGAGAGAGGCACGGCCATAAACAGGCCTCTAAACAACTATTTGATAGGGATTTGTCACAAGCAATATGGTAACAATTTCCTACTCTAAGTTGCCCATATTAATGATGAGCATGTGAATATAATCCACTACTTTACTTTTCTTATGATTTTTGCCTTTCCCACATTACATTTCACATACACAACAAAAATCATTTTACACAAAGAGGAAGAACATCACACAAACACACAAACACACATGCATCTAGCTTTGTTGCTTCCAAAGGCAATGGAATCCCTTTTACCATTCCCTGTCCTTCCAACCCGCTCATCTAACAGCAATTAAGAAAGATGAACGACATCGTACAAAAACAGGATTATATAGAACCAGAACAAAAAATAAAGACATGTTGGTCACACCCAATTATTGCACAGTTTAACACCAGGTCACTTACCATTCAATTCAGCAATATTCCTGCATTGCTGTATACCTCGTCTGCAAAAATCGTAGTCAGTATTAGATTCAATAAACCTAAAAGGCGTATATAAAAGCACCCGTTCAACATTGCATAAATTTAAATCTCCTTTCCTTCTTTCCCATCTTCATGCTTAGAGAATGATGTATTCAGAGACCCAAAAGAATCGAAAGAACCAAAGCCAATTTGTTCCAACACGCATAATTAACATAAAGTATGCATTTTTAAGAGTTAAATATTTGTTTAACTGACTTCTTTTTCCAGCAACCATATTATCTTTGTCACTCTATATAGTACCCGAGAAAAGAATGGAAGCAGTAATAATTCATTTAATCAAGCTACATCTAAGTTGAACACTAAACTTCCATTCACATATGTTTGAAAGAAAAGCTGTGAAAACGATAGTTGTATATCAACAATCTTACTGCAACCAAATTTAGCAAAAAGAAAATCCTTCGTCATAAATGAAAGGAAAAGTGATAGCACAAAGACTCACTTTTGAAGAAGCTTTAGAAGAAAGATGCTAGACACAGAGCCTAAAAGAGCCCCAGCACCCACCAATGCTAAATACTTGGCTCTTTCCACCATGTTCTTCTGTTTTCCTTTATTTGTTGCTCAAAGCAAAGGCTCGCGCCGGAGGCCCTGAGGTTTTAGGAACACTTTTCTTTTTTTATTGAATTTAATGTCTTCAGGTTTTACTCGGTTCGTTTTTTCGGAATGATTTTGTAAGGAACGGTGATCGGATTTGGTCCATTGAACCGGAACAACGCCCCTGAAGTGAAGGGCGTCGGGTTCGGATTTGGATCTCGCACATTCTCTAAAATCATGAGGTGTGAATTTTTTTTTTTATAACTATTATTTAATAGATTGATACAATGAATAATAGATAAAAAATAATAATAAAAAGCAATAAATAAAATTATGCTGTGCAATTTTAAATTAGATTAAAATCAAGTTTATAATAATATTGAACCGTTAAATTATGTTATTATTAAGTAACATATATAAAACTGTCTAGTATTTCATATTTATTATATATCTTTTATATGAGAATTGAAATATAATTCCATTACAAACTTTATAATACATAAAGTTATGATAATTTCAGTTTTAAGAATTAGAATGAATCTATTCAATTACGTCTAAATATATATATATATATATGAATTATTACTCAAAGGAATTTAAGTATAAAAATAAATATTTCATAAATTTTAAATAAGAAAAATATGATACATTTTATAATAAAATTCATAATTAAATTATAACGTTAGGGAAATTTATTTAAATGATTTACTGAATTTTAATAAGTTTTGATATTTTCAACAAGTTCATAAAACACAATTTTTTTATTCTCTTTTATTCTTTTTCTTAATTAATTAATTAATTATTTATTTTAATGATGAATGTTGATATTGGTATATAACTACTTTACACACAATTCAGACACACTCTTATTTTTGCTTTTCTCTCTTTTTCTTTATTTTTTTTTACCTGTATAAGCGGATATGTGCAATTAACACTTTTCTTTAATAATTATTGTAATATTAGATTAATAAATCTTAATTTAAAGTTGTCATCAAAATTTTAAAATTAAAAATGTTTATTTATATTTTTTCTGTATTCAAACTTTTCATAATAATTAAAATTTTAATGTGATTTATTTGAATAATTATTAAAATATAATGTTGACAATTATATCTAAATAATCATTCAATTATTACAAAAAGTATAATGTGATCTTACTAAAGTACCTAAACTTATGTCACTAATTTGAAATAGGAAAATTAAATGAAAATTTTAAATTATTCTCTCATTATTTTCGGCACCCATATGTTCAAGGCCGATGACAGATGCCGTTCTACGTTTCCATCAGGTTTTGCGGTCCTTTTGATCGGCTCGGATTTGTTTGTGTAACGTCAGGCTCGTGTCACTCGGGTCGGATTAAAACCCAACTGATCCACTACACTGCGCGAGGTCACCCCTGCCCTAAGGTTGAGTTGCATCCAAATAGCAATTTCGCAGCAGGTCGAATTCGAACAAATCTGTGTTTGTTTTTGTTATTTTTCGGCCGTCAGACTTGAATAGAAGATTGTTCTTTCGCTTTGCGCTGTATTGTCTTCAACAGAATAGAAAATGGATGCTCAAGCCAAGAAAAAGGCTTTATTTCGTGCAAAATTGAATGCCCAGAAGAAGGAAAAGCGCATAGAATCTCCTCTTGTAAGGTTCGTGCACTCCATTCAGCTTTTTATAATGGTCTAGTTTGCCTTTTCATTCATACACTAGCCATTGAACACCTTTTCTGGCTATATATCAAGGTAAGCCCATTTGTTGCTTTGGTTAAGTTTCTGTACGTTATGTTTGGGTTTACAGCAATATAGAATACCCACGTTCATTCCTGTATGGTTTGTGTTTAACGTGGAGGCCTGTCTTTCTTTGTATATGCATACAGGTATAATGAATTTGATCAGCTGGTCTGCCGGGTTTGTGATGTTGTTCTGAAATCTGAATCTAATTGGGATGCGCACCAAGTTTCTCGTAAGCATCGTGAGGTGATGTTAATTGACTATCTCGATCATATCATCATATTTATATATCTTACATAGTAAAACATCACTTCCACTTATATGACGCGACATATAAAACTGAGTTTAAAATAGTATCTAGCTACAAAAGTTACAACTTTATACCAGTTTTAAGTGTACATATTGAATCAGTAGTAGTCGATTCTATCTGAAGTATAATGCTAGAGGGTGCACCCCAGATAGCTAAGAGTAACGAAGGCCAAAAAATTTATGTGTGGTCATTTGATGTTGACTTGTGGAAAGAGCATAAAAACATAGTGTTAATTCCAAAGGGGCATTGGTGGATGACAGTAACTACTACTGTAAAGGATGGGGAGTGAATTGTATGATTTCTTTTCTGTCTATGTGAAAATTCAATATATAATTGTGCATCTGTAAATAATGTAACTACTTGGTCGTTTTCTTTTTCCTATACACCAAATTGTATGATGTGTTAAAGAACATATTGATGAATGGGTGATGACAAGCTTATGTGTTAATCTTTCCCTTGATTTCTTTGTACTTGTTGCTGGTTGCTCATGAGCAAATGCTGTGATAGGTTGTATATATGTTTGGGCTATCGTTAAGATTACTTACTTGGATTTCCCTGGCTATGAGCAGGAATGGAGGTTTGGTTTGGTGGTAGAGTGCATTTTAATGTTATATTAGTTTTTTCGTTTATATTTACTTTATTCAACATTTGGTTAGAGTATAATGCTAGAAATTTTCAACAGTAAGTCCCACAAATTGTCACTTTTATAGGATAGACTTTTGTTTGAGATTGCTTTCTTCTTTTTTTTTTTTTTTTTTCTTTTGTTGTTTAGTCTTTGTCTGAGGATATCTTATCCCTCCATGTGTAAGTTCTTTATTTTTCTCAAAGAAAATTCTTTGAAAAACAAAAATAAAAGGTTGGATGTGAATTGTATTTCTGTGTTAGCAAAGTCTCAGTGTTTGTCTCAATTGATCGCCATTGACTCTATACCTAGAAGGCCATTGATTGGAAACACCATATTGGTTCATATTCATGGACAATTTTTGTTGGATAGATCATAGAAAGTGCTCCATCTCTTTTGTTAGGGTATTTGTTGTTGAGTTGCTCAATTCTTTATTGTCTTTATTGCCGCGAATTTCTTGATCCTTACCTCCATTGAGCTGTGGATATTATGAGGTTTATAGTATTTGTGGAAGGATGATATATGTCTATTGTGGTTTAGGTTTTTAGAATTATGTTACAATAATACTTTGATATTGAAGTCTGAAAGGTCAACATGAGCAAAAAATAGGAGTGGCAAAGATGAGAATGTTGAGATGAATGAGTGGACATATAAGAAAAGATGAAATTTGGAATGATTGTATTTGGGAGAGAGTTGGTATGGTACCTATTGAGGAAAAAATAACGGAAATTCTGTTACGGTAGTTTGGGCTTGTGTAAAGAAGACTGCAAGAGGCTTCAGTGAGAAAAGTTGATCAAATGGTTTTTAGCCTAATGAAAAGATGTAGAGGAAGACTGAAAAAGATATTTGGAGAGGTTATTAAAAGAAATCTTCGGTTGAATAGTATTTTCGAAAATTTAGTTTCGAATAGAACTTTATGGTGACGTTTAATCCATGTAAGCAACTCCATCTAGTAGGATAACATTTTATTTGTTGTTGGTGTTATTGTACCTTAATATTGAAATATGTTTTCTTTTTTCGGAATTTATCATGGACGGAATGTGGTTTGCACCATTGATGAATTATGACCAAATCATCAGTAGTTAGCTGCAAGAAGGCAGCTTGCTAAATTAAGAGCCAGTTCTGCTTTCGTGCATAGAAAGTTGCCACATTTGAGAATCTTTGGTTAAAATGATTATTGATAGTTAGCATTTGATTATGGTAAACAGTCTCTAACTCCTAATGAACATCTAGATGAGCAGTGAAAATACGGAAGTAAGCTTGTAAAATTCTGGCAACAATGTCTGTTTCCAAGAAAATTTAGAATTTACTAGTTACAAAAAGAGACTCCTATCAAATGTTTCTAGCTCTCCTTGCTATCATTTGTTTCCCTTTCCCTTTTTATGACTTTTTTTTCTTCCAAATGGGCTTAGTCTGATAGTGTTCTTGATTTGGACAGGCAATAACTAATCTTAAAGCTAATGCAGCTGGTCTAACTCACAACAATGCAAAGCCTGTTACTGATACCAAGTTGCCTAAGCCTACAACTGAATATTCATCAGAATCACATTCAAAAATGCCTGAACACTCAAAAGACTCAGCTGAATCTCGGCCATCATCTGTGCTTCCACCGGATTTTTTTGACAACAATGATGCAAGAATGCCAAGATCTGGTAAAGATTTTGTTTAGACAAATGAAGCTGTATGTGTATATACTCTTGTACACACAAACATACAAAGCATATATGCACATGCTTTGAATATGGATATACACTATCTAGCATGTTCATTTACACTGCACAAAATTATTGTATTAAGACATCTTTGTGCTTAGGCTTTGAGAGGATTATAAATGTGTTAGTCATTTCATTTGAACTGTTTGTATAGCTAGCAGTATAAAGCTTCAGCCATTATGACTTTATTGTTCTCTACTTGCTATGTTTAGTGCAAAGATGTAGTAAATCTGCTTCTTTGAATATCCGAATCTACTTCGTTTATGAATGCACAGACATGACCAATACAAATTATGAGTGCATAGACACATATTACTTACATACAACCCACTTTTGTTTATAAGGATTTTGATATCTTACTGTTTGCAATAAATGGCTATATTAACTAAATATAACTTATTCCTATTTGCTGGAATGTTGGATATGATATTAGGCTCTGTTTTTGTTGCCTGTTGTAATAGATTATGTTAGTCATTTAGTTGAGTTGTGGGAGCATGCTTTTATGGTACAATTTTATAACTTTTGCCTAATATATATATTCCATGTGTGCTTTATCTTACGGTTCCTTCCGCCTTCGTTCTGTGGCATAATGTATGACGATGACAATAGTTGAAAAACTATCTTATCTAGCTGTTTGTTTCATTAGTGTTAGTTGAAGAAAAGCAGTATTGAATGCTAATGTGGTTTTTACTTCCAGAAAAGGACAGTTTCCAGCTGGTGGGCCCAGATTCAGATAAAAGAAGAGGAATTTTGGCTCAAAGTGAGGTGGTAAACTTGGAAAAGGAGGAAGTTGGTTTGCATGGCAATAGTGCTGCCCAGTCAAAGGGCAGTCAGGCAACAGTGGAGATTAGACAGACATCAGCCAAGACGGCTGATATAGAGATCAAGCAAGTTAAAGGTGTTCTCCCTGAAGGCTTTTTTGATAATAAGGAAGCTGATTTGCGTGCACGTGGCATAAAGCCTGTTAAACCGGATGTTAAGTAGGTCCTACTTCATGATGTCTGTGCATCTGAGCTACTATATTATTATCTTCCTTTCTGTAGAACACAGTCATGATTGTTTTATTTTCATTTTTCATAATAATAACTATTATTACTATTTCTTGTTTTGGTTCCCTGATGTATTCTTTTGCAATGTCTACTAAAGAGTAGAAGAAATTAACAGACTGGTCTGAAGGGTCAATGGAAGCCCTATGTTGAGAAGAAAGGGGTGAAGGGAGGTCAAAAACTCAATGTAGCTTTCTTAGAAATAATTACTAAAACTAAAGGACATATAAAGAGTGTTCATTAGGTTATATAATATTCAAGGCCAATAGGATCTTGAAAGTCAGAATTCTTTTGCTGTACGTTTTCTTTGTTGGTCTTCTATGTGAGAACCTATACATTATTTAAAATACTGCAGTCATTTCATTTCCAGTTTAATGGAACCGCATTGATTACTATTCTAGTATGTGGTACTAGTAGGATGAGTTGGCTGCTATCACCAGGAATTTGTTGAGGTGCTTTTGGCATGGTCAGGGTTCTGAGGTAGTGGTAGGATTTCTTATTAGCAGTAGATCTGATGCTTAATTGTCATGTCAAATTATGTCTAATTTTCTTTAGGAAAAATCAAGGGCTGTTGAGGTGATATTTAGTAACCCTCAAGGATTCATTAACCACTTGACTGGTTAATTTAGTTCAGGATTCAATTAACCACTTTTGAACTAAAATCATTTAAATTGGTCTTTAGAGTAAAAATCACCATCAGCATGTCCCCACCATCAATTCCCCTTTCTCTTTTTAGGTTTTCAGAAATTCTGAAGGAGCTGAAGGAGTTAGTCTATTATGTAGAATCTAAATGGAAAGAAAAATCTTAAGCATCAATATGTTGTTGGCAATCACCTACTACTTTTCTGTATGAGGTGAACAACTGTGGTTAGGTTCAACTATTGTTACTTGTAAGACATGCAATACATCCCCAAAAATAATCTCAAATGAATTGTCAAGAATTGTTGGAGAAGGCAAGAGCTATCATATCCATGTAAACAGATCTCAACAGATAGTAGAAACCATATCTTAAACCATATCTTTGACCCTTGGTAGTCGTGATGTAAAGGATAGTGAGGTCTGAAGATGGTATGAAGGCTGGTTGAGCTGTTTAGAAGAAATTTTGCAGGAAAACAAAGTCATGGAAAATGGGGGAAAAGGGAACATGTGAAACTTTTGTTCAAGCCCCGAATTGCTTGTGTCACAGAAGCATGGATTTTGTTGTCATGATGGCAGCTACCTCCTGTTCTTAATGCAGGACAATTTAGTGTTAGGATAATTTGGTTCCTTTGATGGCTATATGGTATTTGCAGGATGTAAGTCTGGTCATTTTACTCAGTCAGAGTTAACGTCTTATGTATATTAACCTCTGCTCTTCACCTTCCACCTGATTTATTGTAGAGTCATGCTACCGACACAACTCACAAAGCCATAGGTTATTACATTTATACCCTTTGTTTCTGAACCACTGGATTACATTCTGATCTGTGTCAAAGTCACATCAATACTTTTCTGCACAAATCCATGTACTTTTTAAAGACTGCACGGACACAAGAAAACAAACTCCCGAAAGAGTTGTATTATGATTATCACCCATCCTTTTTCTATTTAATGAGCCTTAATGATAATACTAATTTCCAACTTTACTCAATTGAGTTGTAATCAGTATGTATTGCTTGTATAATGATGACCATGGTAGTTATTATGTTACAGAAGTATTGGAAGTTGCAGTGATATTAATTATGGGGCTTGTCGGAACTTGCATTTGCAATGTTGGATGGTTGATGTTGGACAAATTTGAGCATCTCTTACAGTGGGTTTGTAGATAGATGGCAATTAAAAATTAGAGACAACCCTTCAGTTTTGTGGCCTGTAGGGTATGAAATACAGGCTACTCAAAAGGTTTTAATAGAGTCAGACTTAGAAGGGAGCAAAATGTTGAGAATGCAGGTGTTTAATTGTTACCTGGTTGCTGATTAGCTTGGAGATCTTCACTGGTGAGTCAAAAGGGGGATCACCTCAACTTCCCAACCGAGCAACCATTTAGTGGATAAACATTTTTGCTTTCAATTGATGTTGGCTGTTCTGGATGTTAGACCCTTGGTGGTAGGTTTGCCTCTGGATCAACAGATATGCATTTCTGAAAACAAATTGGGTGTATAGTCCTGGAGTTCCCAATGAACTTGGGGGTTAAAAGTGGCAACTATTTTGTCAATAGGTTCTTGCTGAAGTCAGGGAATGGCAGGGAAATTTCCAGGCCTAACTATTGTGTCAATAGGTTCTTGCCAAACAACAACAATAAACCGAGCCTTTTCCCACTAAGTGGGGTCGACTACATGAATCAAATGACGCCATAAACTTCTATCTAAAACCAAGTTTTTAAAAATACCATTTAACCAAAGGTCTTTTTTAATCACCTCTCCAATTGTCTTTTTTAGTCTTCATCTACATCTTTTCACAAGACTAAACACCATTTGATCAACTTTTTTCACTGGTGCCTCTTGTAGTCTTCTTTGTACATGTCCAAACTATCGTAACACATTAGACAAATTTCCATGGATGCCTGAGATCTCTTTCTCATCACCTTTTATGGGCGAAGATTGTTTTATTAACCTTTGTCTACTGATCTGTTGTCTCCTTGTGTGATATACAAAGTGACTGGATTGCTCTTTTGTGCGATCTGCTTTCTTGTCTGTTTTTTTTTCAACGTTGCTTTCTTCCCAGTGTCGGGAGGATTCCTGTCTCCTGCATTGTACACTTTTCCCCCTGACAAATTCTTCTTTTACTATAGAGAGATATGTATGTCAATAATTATCAGTTCTCATTGTGTAATCGTAGTGTAATTAAATTCATAAATTCCGACCATCTTAATTGGAGGATTGTGTGGTAAACATTTATAAGGCTTCTTGCATATTATGTTTATGATTGATGTAACTTAACAAATGTTTGCATGCTAAAAGTCAAAATATCAAATTTTATTCCGTTGAAGTTAAGAAAAGTGAGCTTGCTTTTTTGTAAGGACCATTTGTTTATTATTGCACTGTCTGTGTTAGCATGTGTGCGTGGATTCATGTCTTAGCATATATATAATTATTTTGTCTTAGGTCAGTGTTAATTTATGAAAAACTAAGTAGATGTAAGTACTCTCAGATGATGGAAACAAGATTTCAGAACATAAGATGGTTACTTATCAAGATTGTGCTCCTTGGACCTTTATTCTGTCGACTATTGTTATTTGTTTATCCTTTGACGGTCCTCCTTTGTTTTCATTGGTCTTTTAATTAAAGAATTAAATACAATTTAATCAATATGTTCAGAAAGGCTCATGTTTATGCACTTTATTTAAGTTGTAGTGCAATATCTAGAACCCTATTGTGAAATCATGATTTCATTTGACTTGGTGTTGTTATAATGGATTCAGTGGCAGAGTACGCATATACTCATCTCTTTATATGATAAATGCATGTGTACTCATTTCCTGTATTAATTTAATAGAGTAGAACATAGAGTGACATCAAATTGTTTTAAATCCTCTTATTAGAGACGAGTATAAGGAGTTTGAGAAGTTGATTCAAGAGGACCTGCAGGAGGTGGATGACCGGATGGAAGAAGAAGAGGTGCTGACATATATTATCCCTGCTAGATATTTAGCCATTATAATTTTATCCTTGAGATGCATATGCACCACAATCATGAAATTTCTTCTGTTGGTTGTCATCATGACTGCAGATTGATGCTGCCGAAATGATAGAAGAAGCTGAATCTGTGGAGCAAAAGTAAGCTTGTCTGATACTTCAGTAACCCTATTTTCTTTCATCCATTTGTTCTGTTCTCTTCATTTAGATGTCCTCCAACCCTCCGGCCTTATATGTCTTCTCCTTTTTACAGAATCTGCAGGGAGAAAGTGGAAATGTTGAGGAAGAAGAGATTAGAGCTAAAGGCTGCTAAGTCTGCGAAACGACCTAGATCTTCTGAGATTGAAATCAAGGAATCTAGATATGAAAACTCATCCAGTGATGATGAAATTGATGAGAATTTCTCCGTGGACTGGAGAGCACAACACTTGTGATTACTTGCTAAATTTCTTGAAAAATATGATATTTTGGATGTTCCTGATCTGAAATACAATATGTACGTCCATAGCAAATTTTATATGTAAAAAGTTTTGCTTGATATCCTCTTATCTAAGATCTGCAAACTTACATTTCGAAATTGGCTTAGAGCCTCAGACAAATTACAAATGCATGGCATTGATTTTCATCATCTTTGATCTGGTGCTTGACAAGACTTGGAAGTATGGATCATATATGCCTTGCTTCAAATGTGAATCGCCTACATGTTACAGGAGAAGCCTTGCTTTTATTTTTCGAAGAAATCATGGTTACACACCTTTTGAAGGGATGTTTCTTTGGGATTGATGCAGAAAAGTGTTGATAGGATCCAAGTAATGCTCTTTGCACGATTATGTGTAAACAAAGCACGGCATCAAAGTACATTTTAAGTGGTTCAAAGGAAAGCCTTTCAAATTTTGATTGATTTATTTACAGTACATAATTTACTTTAATAGCACTGCAGTATTTGTGCAAAACTAATTGTACAAAGAGCATTACCTGATAGGGTCTTATGCAAATTTATATGTAATTTAGTAGTGTAACAAAGTATTGTTCTGTATTTATAAATATTTGGGCTGTGTCATTTTCATGAATCTATTTTACCTATTCTCGCTTCGCAAGTCAAATGCGAAAATACTCAGTCTATTTTTTAAATAAGTAATAAAATAAAAGTATTGTTATGATATTTTAATAAAATAGATTTGCATGAATTTATTATAAAATTTAATAAATTTAATAATGTAAATTTTTTAAAATAAAACTTTTAAGAGATTAAGTTTGCGCTCTAACAGTCACATGGTTATGCTTTGGCTCTTGATTGAAGAAACAGATATTCATGTTTCTTATGGGTCAAGCTTGTTTTTCTCGCCCGGATGAGTTTTGCTAACTTCTTTGCAGTGGCTTTCTTTGCCTGGTATAGAAGAGACTATAAGCCTTAGTTAACTCTGTATTATTGCTCGTGTAAGGATTGGTTTCTTTATTCCTTCTTATAGGCGGTCCGGTTAAATAAAGTTTGAGAAAAATGGATATATATTTTTGTAACTTTTAATCGTTTGCATGTATATTTCTTCAATTATAAAAGTTGATAAATAAATTTTTTAAATTATCATATAATAATATAAATATGATCTTTTTATTTATTTGTCATTAAATATTAATAATTACATGACTTTTATATAATTATCAATATTTATGACATCTTTTTTTATACATGACATTTTTTTATTAGTTATTTGGATGAACACAACAATAATAATAATAAATAAAACTTTATCTTACTAAGTAAAAAAGGTTGTCAAGATAAAACAAAATAAAAAATTTATATAAACCAAACAAAAAATAAAATAATGAGCTATAAAATACCATTATTTTGAATCAAAACTTAACATATCAAGATGTCAAAGATTGTCTTTGTACTACAATATATAGAATTAACAGAAATAATTCATTTACTAATATTAGAACAATATTTAAAAGCAATAAATATAAAATGATCCAATTATTTTTATTTTATGAAATTGTACATTTGTGTATCATGGGTTAAATGTTAATGGAGATTGAGTGAAATTGAAATAGACAAAGTGTAAAGAAAATTCACAAATTAAAAACTTCAAGTGATTATGAAGAAAATATTAAAAAAAGATTGAAGGTGTATTTGTGCGTTGAGATTAACCCAGCTTCTTGAAACTCTTTAGTTCTTTCTACTTTCATTTCATTACCACATGTTTCTTTTATTTAACTTAGTCAAAATAACCGATAAAAAGATATTATATATATTAATAATTATATATAAGGAATATGTTTATATTGTTTTAATAGTTGAAAAGGTGTGTTTATATTATTTTAATATTTGAATAAATATATTTACTAATTTTTATAATTAAGAGAATACACTTATAAATAAATTAAAATTACCATGCTAAGTAAAAGGCCCCCAATTATTATTTCTTTTCTTCTCTATAAAGGTCCCATTTTTACTGCCATGCCAAATAAATCTATTTTCATAGTGAAGTCTCATCAAGAGAATATTAAGAACCTGACTTGCTTCAAATGGATGAAAGATATTCTCAAAAAGGGTTTTGTCCCATTTGCGAGTATCAGAGTCAATCAAATGAGATAGTGACCAGAAAACAATGTTGGGGACCATGTCTTGAAATCATTTTGCTATGGTAGCTAGTTATCTTTCCAAATATTAATCGATTGCCCGTTAGCAACCACCTAATAATAGCCTTTGTACAACACTTGCCTTTTCGTATGCTTTTCCATTGTAATTGGGAGATTTGAATCCTTTAATTTTTCTTAATTTTGGTCTTTTTTATTTTGTAATATGTAAGTCAAATTTTTATAAATTTTTTTCTCTCTTAATTTTGTATCTATTTCATTCTTACTCTACATCCTATATTTCTTAAAGAAAAGAGAAAATCTCGACCCGTAATCGGGGGAGTATACCACCTAAGTTGACAAATAAGATGTTGAGAAGTAAAGTCACTTAATGACGTGGGAGAGTCGAAGTAGTTCACAAGTCTCCGCCCTTGTTTTGCCAAGAAAGCAGTATTGAAAACTCCTAGTTGTTTAGGACCAATACCACCAAATTTCATAGAACTTCGTAGCTTGGGATTGAGATCCTCTAAGAAGAGGAATTAGTTAAAAAGAAGTGGATTCTCATTTAGGAGAAAATTAATAGTAAATATTTTTATCAAATATAAACAAATTAATGATAGTTTATGAATATGAGATAATTTATATTATTAATTTTTATTAATAATTATTTATTTACATTTTATTTTATAAAATATACTCCTTATTTTAGAAAATCCAAACCCCACTGCTTGTTCCAGCCCATCTAGTGGGCTTCCCTTTCCTAGTTTTTGTTTTTCTACCAAAAATTATTAATCATCTATACAAAATAGCAAAGGGATAAAGAAACGCAAAATAAGAAATTTAATAAAAACTACCTTTTTAGACTTTGAAAGATAGGTTGATTATCAAATTAGTCCTTTAAAAATGTTTATCCCAAATGAGTTATTAGAAATTTAATTTTATGTCAATTTTTGTTGGTCCCTTTGAGCCATTGGGTATCCGGAAGTCATATTAGGCCTTGACTTACCTAGATACGAGATGCCCCAAATGGGGGGAGCTCTTCCCAAGCCATTCATTGTATATACATGGCCTTGATCCCAAGACATCGTGTTTAAGCATAACCTAACTCTTTCTCCTAGAACCAATGTCTATTTGTATTTTATGTCCATTTTAATCCTCCATTAACCTTTCCGTTAAATTGTGAAAGAAGAAGCTTATGTGTTCCATTTAATATCACGTTAGATTGGGATTCCCTACCATGGTGGGACATTCAGAAAGTTGTGCTTTCCAATCTTTAGAAGACGGAGTTTAGAAGACGATTCAAGGTTGGAAGGAGAAGTAGTCGTTATCAAAACAGTGACACAGGCTATCCCGACGCATAAAATGTCCTGTTTCCTTAGTGTACTAGTTTTATAATGCGGATCGATGTTTTATTGTCAACAACGCTTAGCAAGTGGAGTGGTCAGCCCATTCCAATGTGCCCTTCGGTGCGTTACCGCAGCATAACGGGCAACTAGAGGGATCCATCTACGCTCGTATTGAAAGTGACTATGGGAGCTGCAATGCCTCCCAATCTTATAGAAATAATTTACCCACAAGAGACCAACTCCTTAAATAACGGATAGAAGTCACTCAAGGCTGTTAATTATGTGAGGGAGCCGTGGAGAATGCGTTGCATCTCATGTGTGACTGATGTCCGTTCACCAGTAAAGTCCTTCAAGCAGGCCCGTTCAGTTTTGTGGCAGTTAACTGACATTCTTGAGGTATTGAGTGATATAATAATTGACTTTTTTTGAAAATTTTGAAAATTCAGCCTGGCACATTTTTTATTTCTCCACGCCAAATTCTTGAATTTTTACTAGGTATAAAACTAATTTATAATCAGAGCAGATTACTGTAAGTCTCTTTCAACAACAAGGATTCTAAGGCTCAAATCTGAATCGTTGACCTTGAGTTTCTTAGTTTAAAGTATGGATATCAACCATCACATTAATACTTTATTGATGAACTTGACACATTTTTTATATAATTATTATCGAATTAGATGATAGGATAACAATGATTATTTATTATTTGAAGTAATATGAAGATAATTAATCTATAAGATATTATCTTCAAAAGAATTATACTTAAATTTCTTATATTTATTCTCAATTCAAAATGTTTATATCCGTCATTTTAAAATTTTTTTTATGCGCCAATAAAGTTTTTGACAAATGACGAATTCCTTTGTAATTGGCGTCCTAACAAATCGTATTTGTAGTACTCTATTTGGTTTACCAACTCAAATGGTGAATTTTGTATGACAGATGATTTATCTAATATTCTTAAATAAAAGAAGATTAAATCACTAGATATGCAACTCAGTCACTCACTAAATCATGAGAGAATGCCTAACAAAAGCTCATTTTGACGTTCATATCTTAGCTTTGCTCTTACAGAAACTACTTTATGAAGAATGATCATCAACAAAATACACCAAACTAGATTTTAACTTTTTTTTTGTGTAAATATGATAGAAAATATTTGCACTTAAATCTCTAGTTACATTTTAACTTTGTGTGTGTAAAAATGACATTATAAACAATGGTCAATGTGATACATAAAATTGATTGTTATTTCTTTTCAAACAATGCCATTATGAGCGAGCTGCTAGCCGTTAAGAAAGGTCTTCAATTTATTATTGATTTGGGTTTCACACAGTATTATCTTAGAGAGTGATATGCCAAAGGAGTATTCAACATGAATTCTTCTTGTACCACTTTTTTTTTTCTTAACGAATTGCAGGATAATTCTTCAAGATGTGAGTGACCTTTAACAATGGATTTCGGGAGTGTCTTTCTTATTTACTCCTTTTTAATTAATTGCAGGGTACTTCTTCAAGATGTGAGTGATCTTCAACAATGGTTTTCTGGAGTGTCTTTCTCATTCACTTATTGGCAATTTGATAGCCGATTGCCTTTCAAGATATTCTTTTGAGAAATCACCTATATCGCTCAAGAATCCTTGTCGTTACATTTCATAGCTATATATTAGTGAAATGCAACAGACTTAGTATTATTTTCATTTATTATTTCTAATAATATATATTTATTGATATCCTATCATCTAATTCGAAAAATAGTTATATTAAAAAGGCATAAGGCTCAATATTAGATTTGGCTGATATTGCTTTAACCTATATTATTGTACTTGGATAATTAAAAATATAATGATTTATTTAGGCTGGATCAATATAAAACAGAAAAATATGCGTTAACAAATAGCAAGAATAAACATAAACACTAAAGTTATAATGAATTACATTTATTAATTTGAGGTATAATTTTCTTCAATATCTCATGTCACTATCTAACAAAAAAGATGTTTTCTACACTGATTTTTATAATTAAGAGAATACACTTATAAATAACTTAAAATTACCATGCTAAGTAAAAGGCCCCCAATTATTATTTCTTTTCTTTTCTATAAAGGTCCCATTTTCTACAAAACTAGAAAAATAGATACAAAACTAGAAGAGAAACAAAATTAGATATTTAGAATGAAATGGATACAAAATTAATAAAAAAAAATTGTCGTACATATTGCAAAATAAAAATATGGCCAAAATTAAAAAAAATTAAAAGATCCACATCTCCCAATTACACTTGTTAAAGAAAAGCAGAAAATCCCTATTCATAATCGGTGGAGTGTACCACCTAACTTGACAAGTAAGAAGATGTTGGGAAATAAAGTCACTTAATGACATGGGACATGAGAGAGTCAGAGTCGTTTACAAGTCTCGGCCCTTGTTTTGCTAAGAAAACAGTATTGAATGCTCCTAGTTGTTTAGGACCAATACCACCTAATTTCTTGGAACTTCATAGCTCGGGATTGAGATCCTCCAAGATAAGGAATCAGTAAAATAGAAGTGAATTATTATTGATGAGAAAATTAATGATAAAAGTTATTCTAATATACAAATAAATTAATGATAGTTTATGAATATGAGATAATTTATACTTCTGATTTTTTCATTAAAATTATCCACTTGCACTTAACTCTATAAAATGCACTCCTCATTTTAGAAAATCCAAACCTAGTTCTTGTTCCTGCCCATCTAATGGGCTTTCCTTTCCTAGTTTTTGTTTCTCTACCAAAAATTATTAATCATCATCTATACAATAGCAAAGGGATAAAGAACCGCAAAATGAGAAGTTTAATGAAAACTACCTTTTCAGACCTTGAAAGATAGGTTGATTATCAATTTAGTCCTTTAAAAATGTTTATCTCAATTGAGTTTTTAGAAATTTAATCCCCCATTAACCTTTCTGTTAAATCGTGAATGAAGAAGCTTATGTGTCCCATTTAATATCATGTTAGACTGGGATTACCTACCATGATGGGACATTCAGCAAGTCGTGCTTTCCAATCTTCAAAAGACGGAGTTTAGTAAAGGATTCAAGGTTGGAAGGAGAAGTTGTTATCCAAAGTGAATAAAGAAGTCCTTATCAAAACAGTGACACAAGCTATCCCTATGCATGCAATGATGCAATGTCCTGTTTCCTTAGTGCACTAGGTTTATAATGCGGATCAATGTTTTAGAGTCAAGAACGCTTGGCAAGTGGAGTGGTCAGCCCATTCCAATGTGCCCCTGGGTGCGTTAACGCAGCATAACGTGCAACTAGAGGGATCCGTCTACGCTCGTATTGAAAGCGACTATACTACGCTCGTGTTGAAAGAGACTATGGGAGCTGCAATGCCCTCCCAATCTTATAGAAATAATTTACCCACAAGAGACCAACTCCTTAAACAATGGATAGAAGTCACTCAAGGCTGTTACTTATGTGATGGAGCTGTGGAGGGTGCGTTATATCTAGTATGTGATTGTCGTCCGTTCACCACTGAAGTCCTTCAAGCGGGTCCGTTCAGTTTTGTGGCAGTTAACCGACCTTCTTAAGGTATTGAGTGATAAAATAATTGACTTTCATTGAGAATTTTGGAAATTGAGCCTAACTCTCTTTTATATATATATATTTCTCCATACAATATTCTCAAACCTTTAATGGGTGCAACACTTATTTCCATTCGAAGTGAGTTGCTTTAAGTTTCTCTCAATAAGAGGGACTTCAAGGCTCGAACTTGAATCTTCAACTTTAAGTCTGTTAATTTGAGGTAGAAACATTGATCATTGTACTAATATTTTATTGATAAGCCACATTTTTATATAACTATAGGATAACAATGACTATTTATTATTAGAAATAATTTGAAAATAATTAATCTACAAGATATTGTCTTCAAAAGAATTATATTTAAATTTCTTGTTTTTATTCTCAATTCAAAATGTTTATATCTGTCAATGTAAAATTTTTCCGTGGACCAATACAGTTTTTGACAAGTGATGAATTCACTTATAGTTGGCGTGCTCACAATTTGTGTTTGCAGTACTCTATTTGGTTTACCAACTTAAATGGTGAATTTTGCATGACGGATGATTCATCTAATATTCTTAGATAAAAGAAGATTATATGACTAGATATGCAACTCAATTCACTCACTAAATCATGAGATAATGCCTAACAAAAGCTCATTTTGACGTTCATATCTGAGCTTTGCTCTTAGAGAAATTAATTTATGAAGAATTATCATTAACGTAACACCAAATTAGATTTTAACTTTTTTTAGTATAAATATGATAGAAAATATTTCGTTTTAAGTCTCTAATTGTATTTTAACTTTGTAGGTGCGAATGTGATCTTATGAACAATGATCAATGTGATACATCAAATTAATTGTTATTTCTTTTTTAAAAATTCCATAATGAGCAAGCTGCTAGTTCTCAAGGATGGTGTTCAATTTATTGATTTGGGCTTCCACACAGTATTATCTTAGAGAATAGAGAGTAACATGCCAAAGGAGTATTCAACATAATTTCTTCTCGTATCCCATTTTTTTAAATGAATTGCGTAGGATAATTCTTCAAGATGTGAGTGATCTTCAACAATGATTTTCTAGAGTGTCTTTCTCATTCACTCCTTTTCAATTAATTGCAGGATACTTCTTCAAGATATGAGTGATCTTCAACAGTAGTTTTTTGTAGTGTCTTTCTCATTCTATTGTTCGCAATTTGATAGCTGATTGCCTTTTAAAATATTCTTTTGAGGAGTCATCTCCATGGATTAAGAATTCTCATCTTTGTATTTCATAGCTGTTAGTGAAATGCATAAGGCTGAATATTATTTTCATATATTATTTCTAATAATATATATTTATTGTTATTCTATTATCTAATTTGATAAATAATTATATAAAAATGCGTAGGCTCAAATTAGATTTCGCTGATATTGCTTTAACCTATATTATTGTACTTGAAAATATAATGATTCATTTGGGCTGGATCAATATAAAATAAAAAAAATGCGTTAAATATACATAAACACTAAAATTATCATGAATTACATTTATTGACTTGAGGTATAATTTTTTTTTTCAGGTCTTTAGCTGACCACCTAGCATTGGAAGTTAGATAGCATAAAATCAATGTATTTTGTGGTACAATTTTTCTTCTTAATTATGTGCGTTTTCCAAGCACTTCAATGTGAATTTGCACATTAATTTGGAGTTTTATGTTTTCTAGAAAAAATGTATAGAAAAAAGAAAAAATTTGTTCTCACTTAAAGAAGAAAGTTAAACAGTCACAAAATTTGAAGAGAATTGTTGAATATGTTAGTCACATTATTTAGTGTATAGAGCCTAATAAATTCAATAATCTAAATTTTTTAAATAAGTATTTAATAAAATTTAATTTATAAAAATAACAAAATTCTAGAAAAAACATATAGCATAATAATATTTCAAAATTTATTTTATAAAATAATTACAAAGGAACTGGCGATAGCACATAATCTAGTTATTTAAAATAAAATATTAATATAATTTGACAATGTTTTACTCAATAAAATATTGGATTAATTAATAAGTTTCAATTAAAAAAAGATGCTAATTATAAGCGGGTATGTATACAAATTATATATAAAAGCTTATTAATAAATATGAATCGCGTGTTACTGTAAATAAATAAGAATAGTGTACCAGATTGTCAATGCCTTACAAGCCTGAATATGAATGGCTCGCAGCTGTAACAGATCCTATAATACAAAAGAGGGGGACAATTTTGTTTTAAAAAAAAAACTTTTGTAACCATTTAGCCCTTCTAGATGATATTTTGTAATAGTTTTGGGTGAATGTTTTAGCAAGCAATGAGGATTGAAAATTGATGAACTGATCTGTATAATTTCTTGATGCTTGACTTTCTTGTCATCTCTTTTGTAGATATCAATAACTAAAGAGGACGTTTAAAATCTAATGTTTTATAAATTAACAAAAAAAATGTAATCTTTTATAAAAGCTTTTTTGAAATATTAAAAAAATTATAATATAATAATCGAATATGAGAGAAAGGGATAATAAAGTTGAGTTTAACCACTTGAACTAAATTTAAATCCTTCTTTTATAGAAGTTTTGTACTTGCCCCATTACTCTTTCACCCATCAATAACATAAATGAATAAAAATAGTGACACACTTAAATACGTAATACACTGTTAACATTTACTTTACGTGTTAGACATTGTCTAAATTGAATTGAATTATTAAGAAATATCATTAAGAATTTAATATTGCATAAGTATTATTTAATCTAGATCATAAATTAATTAGATTCTGTAATTTAAATTATAAAACTCAATTCATATAATATTTTACATTAAATTTATAAAATTTTTATAAAAATTATTAAGTAGAAATAATTTCCTATATGCATTCTCAAAAGATGTCTTTATATTTTTGTTTTTATAAAAGAATTATTTTTGTATCAGTTTTTGAATAAGATCATTCTCATAGTTTAAGTTATAAAACTTAAAAAATGTAAAAGTTTAAATTATGTTAAGTAAGTATTAGGCAGAAATAAAAAGGCGAAAATATTACAACTGATTTGCATTTGGCATTGTCATGATGTACAATAAGATCTCAAATCGGATTTTTCAATCAGAAAAGAAAAAGAGTTACGAAGGAATGAAAAATCAAAAGAGAAGAACGGCTGGTATCTTAGTGGTACAATGACATTTGATATTACATTATAATTTTTCTTTTTCAATACATGCTTTGGAATTCAAAATCCAATGTATATTTAAATAATTAGCCAACTTTCAATTAAAAAAGAGAGAAGAACAGTTTTGTCTGAGTCATTCTGCAGAGATTCCCCAAATGCCAAGGGAACTAACAAGAGATGGTGGGGTTGGTGGACCAAAGCTTTTCAAATCAGTAATATTATAGTAGCAGATCTACATGATAAATGGTAAGATCTATATCTGCCACAATAATATGTGGTCAATGCCAGTTGTTTTATATCTAAGTGGCTGACTATTGCTGACCACTGACCAACTGAGAAATGGATATATACAAGCCTTCTAATTACTTGTCATGATTATTCCCAAGTTTACTTTCTGAGGTTTTAGAAACTGTGCTGTTGGCTGCCAACCAAGTTGCTTGAGGCTGCAGAAACCACTAACTTTTTGTTTACGTATGGACTTAAACATTCCGAAGTTTACTCAATATTTGGCATTATTTATGTTGAATTGATAACCAAAATGAATGGGTTGGTGAATCAAAGTCTGCATGTATAGTGTATAGATACTGCAATGGTTAAAGTTTTGAAGTCTCTAATATATTTAGCTAAAATTTAAATAAAATATCCTATTAAATAAAATTATAGTCCAAATATAATATTTTAAATTAAAAATAACAATTCAAATTTTAATTAAGCCTTAAATTAAATTATAAATTATAAACTATCATTAAAATATTTAATCTCAAGATCAAATTCTAACTCTATAATACTAATAATAGTCCATAATTGACTTCTAACTCTCGCCAATTAAATTTATCTACACCAACAAATTATATATACACATTAATATAGTAATTAAACTATAATATCAATATAGTAACTATCATAAATAAGTAAAAATAATAACTTAAATCATCTTCATTGTCTTGTTCTTCATCTTTATCAAGTAGTTCATAAAGAGCATTTGAATTATCTTTTGACAATGTTGTTTTAACCTTTATTGCATCTTCATCACCATTTACAATCAAATAAATAATTAAAGTAATTATAACTTTATCGTACTGAATATAAGTCTTGAGTTAAATAATGAACAAGTTATAAACAAAACAATATTACCATTGAAGTAAAAACCATGCAGCCAATTAGAATACAAATAAGAGCTTCAACTTTTTTAGGAAGGGTACGACTTCTATATTTGTTAAGCACATGAGCACTAATAGAGAAAGCTAATTTTGACACAATTGTAGTAATAGGAATAGCTAATACATCACAAGCTATTACTGATATGATTGGAAAACGATGCTCCAATACTCCAGTACATCTAAATCATCAAAAAAATGAAATTCAAGCTTTGGCTCCTCCAAATAGAGATCCAATTAAGATTTTCTAGAATTTGTCACAGTTTGGCTCTCAAACATATAAATTCCTACATTAAATGAAGCTCAAGACAAATAATAAATTAATTAGATATATAAATATATAACTAATATGTGCAAAAAATAGTAAAGAGATTAATTAAAGAAAAAAATAACTACAAACTTACATCAATAATTTTCTTGCCTTTATTCAACCTTCCTCCCTCACTTGGTTTAGGTGTAAGTGAAATAGAAGATTGAAATTGAGAAGAACTTGGTGCACTAGAAGAGTTGGCATATTGTTCAAAAAGCTTGTATAACATTGTCTTCACATTTTTAATCTTCTCTTGACAAGTAAAGGTATCAACTTTTAAGTAAAATTACTCTAGCATCACAAGCTTTATGCATGGGTCAAGAATAGCCCTAAATGCAAGAACAATGCCATAATCACTCTAGTATTTATCAAGCTTTTTTTTCATCTTTTGACACATGTCACTAATTACCAAATCTTCATTTTCCAAGTTTTCCAACAACAAACATTCAATCTTCCAAACTTGCATAAAATACAAATTAGAAGTAGGATAAGAAGAACCAAAAATCAAGTTGGCAACCTCATTAAATGGCTCTAAGAATTCACATATTTTCTCTCCTCTTTTTCACTTCTCAGATGAAGGACAATCTTTATAATTCCTATTAACTACTTTAAGAGAAGCAAATGTCTTTTTATATTTGATAGCACTATCTAACATCATATATGTTGAATTCCAATGAGTGGACACATCTAAACATAAGCCAACATTAGTGTCAATATTACTAACTTGTTGCACACATTCTTCAAATTTTAAAATCCTACTCTCTGAACCTTTCACATACTTCACAGATTCTCTAATTCTTTGCAAGGCCTCACTAGCTACTTTCAACCCTTCTTGAACAATGAGATTCAATATATGAGTAGAACAACGAACATGAAAAAGTTCACCATCACATAATAAGCTATCATGCAAACACAATTGTTCTTTTAGAATATCCTTTATACTATTATTATTTGAGCCATTATCCAAAGTGAGAGAGAAAGCTTTTTTCTCAATTTCGTAGACCTTTAAAAAATCATACATCTTGGTAGCCAATTCTTCCCCAGTATGTGTAGGAGACATATAAGCAAAATTAAGTATTTTGCTATTTAATTTCCAATTATCATCAACAAAATGAGCAGTCAAGCAAATGCAACCCTCACTGGTGCAAGTAGTCCACACATCTAAAGTTAAATTCTATTAGGAATGTTAGCCAAATTTTGCTTAAGCTGCTTTTTCTCCCTCCTATAAATTTTATTGATATCAGCAAGCATAGTATTTCTAGAAACAAAAATGACATTGGGATTTATATACTTCACCCAAGCTCTAATTCCAGCATATTTAACAAATGAAAAGGGCAAATCATGTTGGATGATGGTAGCAACACATAATTTATGTTGAATTTTTTGATTTATTTTCCTAGACCTTAATTTCACATCACCATTTATAATTATTTGTCCTATATCTTGGAACTTAAGCATCATGCACTTTGGTAAATGATGTTTCAATGTGTAAGTCCTATATTTGTGACTACCAGTCTTATATTTAGCTTTACATGCATTACATTGTGCCTTTTCAATTCCATCTTTCCTAATCCCTAAACTTGTGAAGAAATTCCACACTTCAGAGGTTTGTTGCCTACTCTTTTTCTTTATTTCACCTTTAGATTTATCTAATATGGACTCTTCAATTAAGACATCATCATCCAAATTAATAGATTCCATGACTCAATCAAATCAAATTCAGCTACCAAAGCTCAATTGTTTTATCCAGGAAAAAAAAACAACAAAGTAAGTGATGCTAAATAAGTTCAAATGGTATGACAAATAGAACAAAGATTAAATCAAAATTCAATTATCCTATTTCTTGGATTTTGATCGAAAAAGTTCCCTCTTGCCTTTTAGGAAGTAACTATCCAATGTCAATTCAGAAAAATTTTAAAGGATTATAAAAGAATGAATAAGTTGTAGTTTACATTCAGATAGGACATTAACCCTTCACCAGCAATAACTAGTCTTTGGTACTTTTCATTTGAAACTAAAAGGTGCTGAGACCTAAGGAAGCAGAAAAAGCATTCCCTCACCTTGTTTTACATTCTTCATTTTCTTTTTCTATGCATTTATTTGCATAGGAATTTATAAAATGGACAAGTTATGACACAGAATTCACACTACATACAATCTAGGTTGTTTCGATAGTAAGACAGATCAAATTCGAAATGAGGGGTGATATAACAACAGATCCTAAGACTATAAATGGTATGGTTTAATACAATTTGAACTACAAGCTATCCAAAACAAGAACTTGCTATTACTATTTGGTTAGGTTGTGTTACCTAAAAAGCAGCATGTAGTAGGTAGTTAGATCCTAATGACTAACTTGCACAGCCTTTATCTGTCTAGTCTGCTAAGTATTATCACCCAAATGTTGATTGTTTTGTCTAGATGTAGGATCTTCTTTCCCAGGTAATTCCCCAAGTCTCTCTTATAGGTAAATCCCCAAGTCTCTTGTTGATGATGATGGGGTGGTCACAAATCGGGAAGCAAATTAGGCAAGCATAGACCAGGAAGCAAATTGGGAAGTAAAGATAAGGAAGCAATCGGGATGCAGAGATAAGGTAGCAGATCAGGATGCAGAGACGAGGAAGCAAAGTAATGAAGAGAGTAGCCAAGTAAGAGAGTCTAGATCGAGAGGGAGTGGGGCTTGCTACTTGGGATTGGGACTACATAGCTGTGAGAGAGAAGAGTGTCAACGGCGAGAGAGGGAGGCTTAAGAGGAAAAGTGGAAAATTGAGGCTGTACATTTAAATTTAGGACAAAATGACATAGTTTCATTTCAATATTATGTGAGCTAAAAATCCACTAGTTAGCCCACCCCAATTAGCAAATGAGTTATGCAGGGTGGGTTAATTTACCTATAGATAAATGGGTTTACTTTAGAGAAACCTAACCTACCCCTTATGCGGAACGAGATGAGTTAGCTTGGTGGGACAGACCCATTTTGACATCCCTATACATAAAATTATTTTTTAAACTCATCCAGTAGTCTCCAATCACAAAATGAAACTTCAACTTTGTATCAAGATATTAGTTGATCAATAGATCAGTTGATGGGACTAAATCAAAGTTGGTTAAGTTATAGGCAAGCTATCTTTTTTTTTGTTTTAATTTTTCTAAGAATATTAAGGAGAGTGTTTTAAAACTTTACATCTTGGTAACAAGGTGCAAAATTAGGAGAAGTATTGATTAGTTAGAAATGAGATAAAGAAAGCAGTTAATGATGCAAGATATAATGCATTGGAGGGGTTTTACTAAGCTTTAGGAACAAAGAATGGGGAAAGGCAACTATACAAGCTTACTAAGGAAAGGAAAAGGAAAACCAAGAGATTTGGATCAAGTGAAATGCATTAAGGATGGAGAGGGAAAAATCTTGGTAGTAGAGGGAGATATCAAAGAAAGATGGAGAAGTTATTTTCATAAGCTTTTCAATGAAGAGTAGATAACAAGTATAGACATGGAAGGTTTAACTACTTAAGAGAAGGATCAAAACTTTACTTTTTATCATAGAATTTGAGAAGTTCAAGTGATGGAGGCACTTAAGAAGATGAAAAATGGTAAGACTATGGGTCCTGATAACATACCTATTGAGGTTTAGAGGTGTTTAAGAGAAAAAGGTATTTTTTGGCTTACTAAGTTGTTCAAAGAGATATTGAGGTCCAAGAGGATGCTAGATGAATGGAGGAAAAGTAATTGATACCCATTTACAAGAATAATATTCAAAATTATGGAAATTACTAGAAGATTAAACTCATAAGCCATACTATAAAACTTTAGGAAAGAGTGATTAAACACAGATTAAGAAAAGAGATATTTATATTAAAGAACCAATTTGGTTTTATGTCAAGAAGATCAACCATTGATGCTATATATCTTTTATAGGGTTTGATTGAATGACACCAAAGTAAAGAGAAAGACTTGCATATGGTTTTCATTGACTTGGAAAAAGCTTATGATAAAGTGCCAAAGGAAGTCTTATGGAAGGCATTTGAAAAGAAGGGTATTCATATTGCTTTTCTTCTTGCTATAAAGGATACGTATGATGGGGTTACAACAAGTGTGAGGACTCAGGGAGGGGTAACAGAAGATTTCCTCATAAAGATTGATTTGCATCAAGGGTCATCCTTAAGTTCATATCTTTTCACTTTAGTTATACATGTACTTACTAGACACATCCAAGATGTAGTCCTGAAATGTATGCTTTTTATAGATGACATAGTCCTAGTAGAGGAGTCAAGAGAATAAGTTAATTATAAATTGGAGATATAGAGGGAAGCCTTGAAATCAAAGAGTTTCCATTTCAGTACGAGTAAAACAGAGTATATGGAGTGTAAATTTAGTAAGAGGAGAGAAAATAATATTTGGAGACAAAAATTGGGGAGCATAGTATATCACAAGTGTCAAGGTTTCAGTATCTTAGGTTAATTTTATAAATTAATGGAGAGATTAATAGGGATGTCATACACAATATCCAAGTGGATGGATGAAATAGAGAAACTCCTTAGGGATCATTTGTGATCACAAAATATCTGGCAAGCTTAAAGAAAAGCTTTATCGAACTACTATTTGATTAACTATACCTTATGGTAGTGAGTGTTAGGTTCTAAAAGGTCAACACAAGCAAAAAATAGGGGTAGCAGATATGAGAATGTTGAGATAGATGAGTGGACATACAAGAAAAGATAAAATTCATGATAGTTGTATTTGAGAGAGAGTTGGTTGGCACCTATTGAAGAGAAAATGATCGAAACTCAATTACGGTGGTTTAGACATGTGCAACGAAGACCGCAAAAGGCACCAATGAGAAAAGTTGATGAAATGGGTTTTAGACTAATGAAGAGATGTAGAAGAAGACCAAAAAACATATTTAAAGAGGCTATTAAAAGAGACCTTTAGTTGAATAATATCTCCAAAAATATGATATTGGATAAAACTCTATGACAACATTTAATCCACATAGCCGACCCCACTTAGTGGGATAAGCCTCTATTTATTGTTGTTTGTTGCAATTTTTCTAAGAATATCCTCTATCTTTTGTGTGAAAACTAATTCACTTCAAGGTGAGAGTTGTAAGCAAGTTATCTTTAATACACCTTATTGGAACATGGTGCAAACACTACAAATAATAATAAGCAAGCAAGGTAGATTATATACATTTGAAATTTTAAGCATTAGATTTCAAATTAACTTTTGGTTGATAGACAGTGATGGATGGAGGTGAGAAAGATAAAGTAAACAGTGGTGATGGTTTGACTGCAAAGGAGACTAGTTTACTTAGGTGAAGTGTTGAGAAAGCAAAGGAGGTATAGGAAAGCCACAAGGTGATCTCTTATCAAGATTCCATGTTAGGGTTTGATGGGGTGAGAAAGGGATAGGAGGAAGGAGTCATAGACTAGAAATTTATTGCAAGGGTTGAAGAAGAAGTTTATGCTACTTCAAAAAAAAGGTGAAGAAGCGAAACATTTAGACCTATTTTATCCAAAGGTACCTATGGATGTGGTGAAATATCATGATATATGCTCTTCTTGGAAAATGGCACTCATTGTGAAGGTGCTTGGAAAAAACCCTTGGTATTCATTTCCTTAAGCCCAAGTTGCAAAAGTTGTGGAACCCCATTGGTCCTTGGGACTTCATGGACTTAGAAAATGATTTTTTCCTCGCTAGATTCACCACCAAGAGAGACCATGATAATGTTTTGTTTAATGGCCAGTGGAATGTAGCATATCATAATGTTTTTATCCAATGATGGAGACCATCTTTCAACTATGATCATAATGCAATAAAAAAATTGGCAATTTGGATGAGAATTCTAGGACTCCCATTTGAATTCTACAACACTGCAATGTTGTGGAAAATAGGTAAGGTATTTGGAAAAACTATGAAGGTGTACAAGAATTCATTAAAGCGAGGGGATAAGGGTGATTAGGAGGTCACAGAGCAAGCCAAATTTGCATGGATTTGCATTAAGGTGGATTTGACCAAGGCTTCTTATCAAAGTTTAGGATTTTCAATCGAGTCTTTCCTATGGCTTTTGAAGGACTACATTTTATTTGCTTTCACTATGGTAAGTAAGGCCGTAGAAGAGAGAAACGCTCGATAGGAGGAGCAATTGCTAAGGAGGCTACCAAGGTTGCTAACAATGTTAACCATGACCAACCTTCAACATCAAAGGCCATGGTTGGTAGTGCAAACACCTTTGGAGATTGGATGCTAGTGCAAAAAGGGCCTTGTCAGTGGCAATTGGCATGCAGTCCAATAATGGAGGCAAATAGAAGCCGCAAAATTAGCCTAAAGAAATTAACACGACTAAACAGTGTAGACACCAAATTTTGCCCAACTCACTTCTCAAAACTTTAACATAAATTACAAATTCAAATTTAAACTAAAAAATAACAAAATAAAATAATATTAAGCATAAAATATAATTAAACCCAAAATAAAACCAAGCCCAAACCCAAAAATAAAATTTTAAAATAAAACTAAAATAAAATTAAAAAAATAAAAGACAAGATAACCAAAATTAAAAATGATAATACAAGAAAATAAAAGAGAAAAAAAAAAGAGATACTAAGATAAATAAAAGATAAAAAAGATAAAAGATAAAAGGAAAAGATAAAAGATAATGAGAAGTAAGAATATCTAAATATAAGACAAAGATGATGAAGATAATAAAATAAAAAAATTAAAAGATTATAAGATAAAGATAAGAAAATAAGAGATAAGAGATAAGAAATAAAAAGAAAAGAGATAAAATACAACTAAACTAAGAAACAAGAGTTTATTTAAAAAAGAGATTCTAACTTTACAATTATAAAAGTCTATCACACATACAAAAATTCTGTTTTAAACATTCAAGCTTCTATTTCTGCATGGTTTTGCATTTTATTTAAATAGTTTTGTATTGCATCTTGAACTAAAAATTCTGTACTATTTTTTACTTAAAAATTCTGCACATTATTTCATTCTGCACTTTTTGTCTTACACAAATTCTATACTATAATTCTGCATTTTGTTTCATAAATTCTGCACAAAATAAATTTTAGCAATTCTAATTCTGTTTCGTAGTTTCGTTTCTACATTTTGTATAGAATCTTCATATGGCTTTTATATACTAAAATTCTACATGTTTTGTATTAAAGATTCTACACATATTTTAGCCTAGGCAATGTTCTTGTTGATCTTCCATATTCATTAATTTTGTCTTATTGATTTTTCATGAAATTTTAGCATTAGGATTATCTCTTAAGAAACTTTAGTATCACCACCTTGAGTTCATCTTTAGTTTTAAGCAATTTTGGCTCTGACTTAGTCATACTAGGTAAGGCACTTTTCTTAAATCCTAATCCTAGTTGTTAGTCAAGCTAGTTAAATAAGGAGATTTTCCTAAGATTATTTTTAAAATCTTGGACTGGAATAGGAAGGAGATTTTCTTAAAGTTATTTTTAAAACCCCAGACTGGAATAGTAAAGAGATTTTTTTAAAATTATTTTTAAAACCCCAGCTTGAAATAGAAAGGAAATTTTTTTTTTAAATTATTTTTTAAACCCTAGATTGGAATAAGAAGGGGACTTTTCTCAAAAATTATTTTTATCCCAATCCAGAATGGGCAGAGATTATTTTGAAAAGAAACTTTTAAAAACCAACACGAATTAAATCAAGATAAATTAATTAGATCATTTTTTATACCGAAAGGGCATTTAAGGTGCTAATACCTTCCTTAAAATGTAACTAACCCCGAACTCAATCTCTAAAATATAGACCAGTTTTTAAATTAGGTGTCCAAACTCACCTTTAAATAATTTAGATTGATGGTGACACGTAAAATAAAATTTTAGGGTCTATAGCTTGGCGACTCCGCTGGGGACATTAGAGGGTTAGGCTAATTTAAAAATGATCTTATTAATTTCTTGATTAATTTGTTAGTTTGATTTTTACTTTTGTGGAGATGACAAAATAAAAGGTACATTTATTGGCTTCTAGTGTTTTTGGGTGTTTAAATTTTGTACTTGTTTATTTATGAATGTATATATTTGCATGTGGTTCTTTCTGTAAGTTTGGAATGTATTTTCTGCACACACTATCACCACACACTAGAATAAAGGGGAGGTCATGACCCTTGTGCTCTATACCAGGGCCACATAGGATACCTTGTAGGGTAGAGGGATGTAGTAAGGTTAGCTTTCGAGAGAACCTTGGTCTCTGCACAGGCGCCCGAAACACCTTACTCAGATTGATCCACTCAAGGGCAATTTGGGGACCTGATATAAGAATCATAGAACCTATCTTTGCACTATTAATAGCCTTAGAGCCATCCCTTGTGTGAGAGAGCGTTGGCCTAAGTCTGTGAGAGTGAACAAAGATTTAGGACTTACCTAAAATTTAGGCACAATGAGGAACATTTCCTTTATCTTATCACATGTTTATAATTATGTTTTAAGTACAATTTCTTTGTCATATACATCTTATTTCTATATATATGAAGTCCTTAAGCTTAAGATTTATATACATTTAGGATAGATGAAAAAAAAAAAGGAAGTGCCTTTTAAGATTTCTAAAACTTTTCCTTTGACAAAACAAATTAGAATAGGGAATAATTTAGGGATTTGCCTAGGAGATGTAGACTTGGGTAGAAATAGGTCTAAAAAAAAAGCATGTATTCTTCATTAACACTTGTCTTCTTTTGCATAAGTTGCACACTTTCGGCTTCATGCATGGCATCACATTCATATTCATATATTCTCATTTGCATACCAATAATGCATTTTTTACTTAAAAGGATAACAAGTAATCAGGGCTCTGATAACATGTTCCTGAAGTAGGCAGATGAAAGGCTTAGGTCAGGAAAATCCTAGGCAAGAACAGACAATGGAGAAAATGTAGAGCAAGATCGACTAACTCAAGGGCCAGTTAGCCAAAATGACGGAAATAATGAAACTATAAGCTCAGAATAGCTGTCAAGTGCCAAAAGATCCCCACAATCAAGAACAAGAAGCTCAAAATAGTTATCAAGGGCTAAAAGATACTTGTAATCAAGAGTAACCTAAGGATCAACGAGCTCAAAACTCTTACCATGAAAAGGGCCTAGAAGTCGAAATCATCCCAAACTTTCATGATCCAGCAGAACAGGAGAAATTAAGGAAGGCCATTGAGGAAGCCAAGACCCAAGAGGTATGAGATTCTGGAAGCTAGAATGAGGAAGATCGAAGGATTCTCGGATGATGATGATGTGTTGGATATCTCAGAAATGGGATTAGTCCTGATGTGATCTTGCCACCAAAGTTCAAGGTCCCTGAATTTACTAAGTATAATGGGACATCTTGTCCAAAGACTCATCTTCTCATGTACATCCAAAAAATAGCTACTTATTCTAATGATGAAAAGATACTAATGCATGTCTTCCAAGATAGTCTGATTGATGAGGCTGCAGAATGGTATTTAAGCTTGGATTGCTATTCTATTCGCACTTGAAGGACTTGGCTAAGTCCTTTATGAGGCAATACATATACAATAGGAACACTGCCCCTGATAGGTTTCAGCTACAAGACATGAGGAAAGGAGAAAAATAATCATTTAAAGATTATGGTCAAAGGTAGAGAGATATAGCAATTTGAGTGCAACCACCTATATCTAATAAAGAAATGATTACCCTTTTTATGAGCACTTTAGATGATCCTTATTATGCTACAATAGCAGCATGCATGTTTACTAATTTTGCTTATTTAGTGGTTGTTGGTGAAAGGGTAGAAAAAGGAGCACAACAAGAAAGATGGGAAAGCCAATAGCTGAGAGCCAAAAGAAATTTCAAAATGATAAGAAAAAGGAAGGAGTGTACTCAGTAGAATATCAGAAAAAAGGAAAGTGGAAAGGTAACATCCTTGTTGTGAACATTTCTGCACTGACTTTAAAAGCACCAGTTACCCAAGCTTCTTAGCCCATTCAACAATAATTCCAATAGTATTAGCAGAATCAACCTAGGCGGCAGTTTAATAAAAAAGATGAAAACTTTGCAATTCCATACTCTGAGCTCTTATCCCAGTTGTTGTAGAACAATTTAGTGTCTTTAGTTCCATCGCCTACCTTTCAACCCCCATATCTACCATGGTACAATGAGAAACTTACTTGCACTTACCATGCAGGGGCAAAGGGCCACTCTGTTGATAACTGTCCTGCATTTAAAAGAAGGTTCAGGAATTGATTGACTCTAAGTGGTTGACTTTTGAACCTAAGCAACTAGGACCAAATGTGCATGGCAATCCCTTGCCTAATCATGACAATCAAAATGTTAACAGCATTGCCCAACACTAGAATGGCATAGGAAAAATCAAGATATTGTGATTGGAATGAACCAGTTATCTTCAGTTGGTGGGTCTGTTCTTATACCACCTACTACAAGTTGCATTAGTTCCTACTTTTGTATTTGTTTTGCATCTTTTCAAGTTTTCATTTTATGGCACCTGCTAATAGCTTTACCCAAGGCTTTAGCAAGGAGTTTGTATGGGTACAACTTTTAATTCAATAAAATGCTTAGTATGATGAATGCATTACTTTTTTTCCAATTTCTTTTGTCTATTAGACCAAATTAACACTGGGGTAATATAGTGTATCTCAAACATTGACACTCATGAGCTAATAAATGAAGAAAAATTTTCTTAATCTTATTCTTGATAAATCCAATTGTCGATAATAAAATAGGTTTGCTTGAATACTCAATTCTCTTGGATGACCGAGTGTCTTCTAATTAAATGAAATGGAAAAAGAGAGCCTATGTGAGAGTGTTCTTATAGTGGGAAAACGGATACCCTAGAACTTGTCTAAATGCCCCTTGAGGCTATTTGTTGGACACCACATTATTCAAGAAATGACCTAGACCATCTTTGGATAGTTTGAGCCTTTCAAGCCAAACTCTAATATCAAAACTCCAATAGTCACCCATTTGAGCCTATAAAAGGGTGGCAAGACCACCATTCGACTTTCTTCCTTTGACCTGCACCAACTTTAACCTTAATTTAAAAAACTATTACTCTATCTTGAAGGAGAGCTAAAAGGAGTATCCTTACTATCAAAGAAGAAAAATGCTATGAGCAACAATCTAAGGCTTAAGTGAAAGGATTGAAATTATCCTTTCAAAACTATAAAAGAAAAAAAAAAAGAAGAAAATATTGAGAAAGAAAATGAAAAAGAAAAGTGCTAGACCAAAAAAGAGGGGGCTAGCCAAAAAAAAGGGAGACTAGTAAAGGGAAATGGACTTCACCTCGAGCCACAAGCTTATCCAAAAAAGAAAAAGTAAAAAATGAGACATCATACTTCACGCTCTCCTTATTTGATAAATCCTTATCCTTTTTATTCATGCCCATTACCTAGGCCTTATATTATAAGTTAAGTAAAGTCCTAATTATCTTGGCTAATATAGTAAACTAACTAAAGTGGAGAGGGACACAAAAATAATCCTATGGGGTATCTGTGAGTGCAAACACATCAGAGAGTGCAAACACTTAAGAATGATTAGAATAAACACTTATTTAAGAATGCAAATACTTAAGAGATTAAAGTACGTGCTTAACAGAGCACTTTTGATTCTAGAGAATTAAGTAATTATTATGGGCATTCTCTTGAGGCATCACTTGGATAATAAAAGAGAATGAGTTAAGAAAAACTTTTTCAATATTTTTTGCTCGTGGGCAATCAAAATCTAAATTAGGGGCAATCAAAAGGGTAAAAACTCATACTCAAATGACCCACCTTTAAAGAAAGGAGAGACTCAGAAAGTTATAAAGAACTTCTCCTATGTGGCTATAACCCATAAAAAAAAAATCAAGCTTGATCCCCAAAGGTATTACTCCCAAAGTTTCCAATACTTTGACCTGCTTAAACTAGGGCAATGGGTTATTGATCAATCCATTGATCTCTCCTTTAAAAGGCCAAAGTACGAAGTTGCATATCCTTTCTGTCATAAACTATCCTTATTCCTTAAAATATATTCTCATGCAAAGCAAAAATTATCAGGTACCAGTAGGAGGTACTGCCTAAATGGACAAGACATGAATTGAAAATTGGCGAAACTCTAATGATGAGTGAAGGAATGTTTTAAACTATGACTTCAAGACATAATGAATGAAAAATGTCTTGAGTGAATACTGAAAGCATCACCCTCTTAATTTTTCTTAGAAGAGAAAGAAGCAAGATACATTCAAGGACTATGTCAAAAGGGGTTTTAGCTCAAATATGCAAACAGGGGCAATAGCAAATAATGACATCTTTATGAATAGAAAACTTGGTCAAGGAATGTATTAAGAATTCAATGACACTGGGTAATCCTTCTGGAGAAAGGAAGTCAGAAGATCCAAAAGTGCTAGAGTCAACTCAAAAGCTCCCAAAGGTCATGGAGTAGCATCTTTTTTTTACAATTTACAAAAATTTCATTTTTCTAGTATGTCAGCATGCATCATCATAGGATAATATTGCATCATTGCATACAAGCATACCGTCATCACCTAAATTCTCAAGAAAATTAAAATTTTCACAAGTCAAGCATGTCCCAAAATTTAAAATTGGGATTTTACATTATCATGTCAAACATGCACAAGAATAAGCATCTAATCTTATATCAATCTAAAACATCTTAGGGAGAACCCATCCTTAGCAAGTTAGGTTATATCAAGGAAAATTCATCATTACGAGAAGAACTCAAGGTCATTTTTGGTCCATGTTGGGTGGATGGTAACCCTTCCGAACTTAGGATTAAAAGAGAAAATCCTAAAGTCATTTTTGGTCCCTGTTGGGTGGATAGTAACCCTTTTGGTCCCTGTTGGGTGGATGGTAACCCCTCCAAACCTAGGATTAGAAAGGGAAATTCTAAAGTCATTTTTGGTTCCTGTTGGATGGATGGTAACCCTTTCGAACTTAGGATTAAAAGAGAAACTCCTAAGGTCATTTTTGGTCCCTGTTGGGTGGACAGTAACCTTTCCGAACTTAGGATTAAAAGAGAAAATCCTAAGGTCATTTTTGATCTCTATTGGTTGATAGTAACCCTTCTGGTCTTTGTTGGGTGGATAATAATCCTTTTGGTCTCTATTGGGTGGACGATAACCCTTTCGAACTTAGGATTAAAAGAAAAAATCTTATGGTCATTTTTTATCCCTATTGGGTGGACAGTAACCCTTTTAATCTTAAGATTAAAAGAGAAAATCCTAAAGTCACTTTTGGTCCTTGTTGGGTGGACAGTAACCTTTTTGAACTTAGGATTAAAACAGGAAATCATAAGGTCATTTTTTGTCCCTATCTGGTGGATAGTAACCCTTCGCATTATATACTGATCTGAACAAAATAGTGTCTCTCAACTTTTGCCTATCTTCTAGTTCCTCAAAGATGAGCAAAGGGGGACAATCTATAGACACCTAATTTTGCCCAGCCCACTTCTCAAAACTTTAACATAAATTACAAATCCAAACATAAACTAAAAAATAACAAAATAAAATAAGATTAAACCCAAAATATAATTAAATCTAAAATAAAACCAAGCCCAAACCCAAAAATAAAATTTTAAAATAAAACTAAAATAAAATTAAAAAAATAAAAGACAAGATAACTAAAATTAAAAATGATAATACAAGATAAATAAAAGAGAAAAAAAAAAGAGATACTAAGATAAATAAAAGATAACAAAGATACAAGACAAAAAGAAAAGATAAAAGATAATGAGAAGTAAGAATATCTAAATATAAGATAAAGATGATGAAGATAATAAAATAAAAAAAATTAAAAGATTATAAGATAAAGATAAGAAAATAAGAGATAAGAGATAAGAGATAAGAAATAAAAAGATAAGAGATAAAATACAACTAAAACTAGGAAACAAGAGTTTATTTAGAAAAGAGATTCTAACTTTACAATTATAAAAGCCTATCACACATACAAAAAAAGGGAGGTTCATGTATTAAAAAAGAGAGAGCCTTAAAAGGAGGAGGATTTCAGCCTAAAAAAAAAAAAAAATGATTTCAGCCTACTACAAAAATCAAGAAAAGAACTCCTGCACTTTTTAACTCTTACCCACACAAAAAAGGAACCAAGCAGCCTCACCCACAAACGACATCCCCTTGAACCAAAATAAAACTCTCTTCCACCAAAAAGAAACAAAAAAAAGTCAGCACGCTTTTTCAAATCACACAAAGGAAGACACTCAAGGTAAACTCCTTTTCTCTTTTCTTTTAGATTCATATGTGTTGTTCAATTTTATTCATTTAGATCTCATACTTTAATCCTAATATAGCTAGGATCATTTTTGCTATAGAGTTTGTATAACTTTCATTTTTATTAATCATGACATGCATGCATTTTCACATTCTATCACTCCTTTTTATCTTGATTTACTGTGGGTCTCTACATGCAAATATAATCATGTTGAAATTCTACGTATTCTGCACCAGTAGCATGCATAAATTCCATCTTAAATTATGCATAATCATGCACATGATTAAATTCTGTATATGGTGTTTTAATTTTTGGCACACATCTATTTTATACTGTTTTAAACATTCAAGCTTCTATTTCTACATGGTTTTGCATTTTATTTAAATAGTTTTATACTGTATCTTAAACTAAAAATTTTGCACTATTTTCTGCTTGAAATTCTGCACATTATTTCATTTTGCACTTTCTGTCTTCCACAAATTTTACACCATAATTCTGTATTTTGTTTCATAAATTCTACACAAAATAAATTTTAGTAATTCTATTTATGTTTTGTAGTATTTGTTTCTGCATTCTGTATAAAATCTTCATATGGCTTTTATACACTAAAATTCTGCATGTTTTGCATTAAAGATTCTGCACATATTTTAGCCTAGGCAATGTTCTTGTTGATCTTCCATATTCATTAATTTTATTTCTTGTTGATTTTTTATGAAATTTTAGCATTAGGATTGTCTCTTAAGAAACTCTAGTATCACCACCCTGAGTTCCTCTTTAGTCCTAAGCAATTTTGGCTCTAACTTAAGCATACTAGGTAAGGCACTTTTCTTAAATCCTAATCCTAGTTGCTAGTCAAGCTACTTAAATAAGGAGATTTTTCTAAGGTTATTTTTAAAACCTTGGACTGGAATAGGAAGGGAATTTTCTTAAAATTATTTTTTCAAACCCAAATTGGAATAGGAAGGGTATTTTTTTTAAAATTATTTTTAAAATCCCAGACTGGAATAGGAAGGGGATTTTCTCAAAAATTATTTTTATCCTAATCCAGAATGGGCGGGGATTATTTTGAAAAGAAACTTTTAAAAACCAACACAAATTAAATCAAGATAAATTAATTAGATCATTTTTAGTACTGAAAGGGCATTTAAGGTGCTAATATCTTCCCTAAAACGTAACCAACCCCGAACTCAATCTCTAAAACATAGATTATTTTTTAAATTAGGTGTCTGATCTCACCCTTAGATAATTTAGATCAGTAGCGACTCCTAAAATAAAATTTTAGAATCCACAAACAGTTGAGGACAAGATTTAATGCTTTAGCCCAAGAAGACGGCATGATCAACCAAGTAGAGAAATCAAAGGATGTTGTGGAAGAAATTGACACAAAAGATCAACATAATTGGATTAATGGCCATGAAATTGATAATGGCAACATTAATGTTGTCCATGCAGTTTAGAAGAAAGGCAATAATAGTTAGTGATATTGGCATAGAAATCTAAACGAATGACTAAATAATTACGGCTGATGCCAGGTCATGAAATTTGAAGTTTGCACCGAGTTCTATTGTAGTAAATGATGGGGGAATCCATAAGAATGATGGGAGGAGAGAGGAACTGAAAAAAATCAATTAAGGACCACCTTAAAATCCCAAGGTCAGAGGCATCCATGTCAATCCCAAAGTGATAATGCCCACAAGTAATATCAAGAAGCCTAATGCTAAAAGCTTAATGCAAAAAAAAAAAAAAAAAAAACCTAATTAATACCTTGACCATGGATGGCTAGCAAATAAAAAATAAAAAAGTGGCATGCCCAAAAAGGACAAACTGCCAGATGATAACTCAACCAAGGATTGTGGGTTTCTAGAAACTATGCTCATGTTAGATATAATAAAACTCATGAAGTGGTACATACAAACCCATGGGTATGGTGATGTTGAGGCAAGTTTGGTGGCGATGGGAGCACACGAGTCTACATTGGCATGGAATGAACCTTGTAAAGGTTCTTATTATTTCATTTTCTTTGTTAATCATGAATTTTTGTGTTTAAAATAGTAGAGGTATAGGTAAAATTAGCTTTGCTACCTTGATTTCCGACATGAAGTGTATAAACAATATCCATGTCATGGCCCTATTAGAGACCAGACTAACAAGTATAAGAGCTAGAAGAGTCCTTTACAAAATTGTTTTGATTCTAGCTACTGCAAGGAACCACAGGGCTTTTCCAGTGGCTTCTGGCTTTTTTGGAATAAAGGGAAGACCTAAGTAGAGGTCATTGAATCCCACAAGTAGTATATTTATACCAAAGTAACTCAAGTAGGAGGCAATATTGAAACCTTTGTTTATGCAGGCTTGAGGATGATCAAAAGAAGAGTGCTATGGTCTCATCTAACTAGAATTGTAGCATTAGTTACAAGACCTTAGGTCCTTTAAGGCAATTTCAACTCATACCTTTCCCCATAGGAAAAACATGGGGGCTTTGCTTCCAATTAAAGAAGCATGCGCGAACTATCTGATTGCATGACAGAATGCCAAGTGACTGACATTAGGTATAAAAGGCCAACCTTACGAGCAGAGAAGAACATTGATGAAACATTTGATAGAGGGCTTACTAATGTGCCTTGGCAACTTAAATTCCCAAATACTTCTCTTTTTCATATGCCTTTTTTCACTTTTGACCATCGCCCTATTTTGCAAAGTCTATGTAAAAGCAATCTTATGTTAACAATAGCCCAATACCTTTCAGATTCTTAGCAACATGGCTTACCCACTCTAATTTTCAATCTATTGTGGACTTCTGTTGGTATAACAACAACTGTTGGATGATGTTTGCATCCAATTTCCAATCTACTGCAATTGATTGGCCTATGCAAGTTTTCGAACAAGAATACTAGCAGATATTGCATATTTATGCAAGATTAAAAGGCACTGATGCCGAATTATAGCAAGGTGGAGACAGTAACCTAGAAAGGCTCTATAAGGATCTTTGGTAAAGAGTATGAGAATATTCTAATAAGAGAAGAGATCACTTTGTTACAAAGATTGTGCTATAGCTAGATAGCCTTTGGTGACAAGAACACTGGGTACTTACATACTTCTACCATTGCCTAAAGACAACAAAACAAACTTGAAACCCTTCAAGATGACAATAGAATATGGATGTAGGAGGATGATACTTTAAAAAATATGGTGGTGGCTTTTTTTTTAAAAAACCTATGCCAAGAGGAAATCTCTTAATCTCCTTCCTTCATCCTGATAGCTATTTTCCCATATTGGATCATGAAGTAAATGCCTTCTTGAGACAATCCCCATCCCATAATGAACTAAAATAGGTTGCTTTTGCCATTGGTCATTTTAAGGCCCTAGGTGTCAACAAACTATAAGTAGTGTTCTTTTAGAACCAATGGGCAACAGTGGGACACTTTATTTATGATTTGGTGCTTGACATTTTTTGATCTCTAAACAAGGTGAAAGACATTAATCAGACCTTTCTAGTCCTAATTCCAAAACTAGATCATTCAGTAACTATTAAACATTTCCACCCCATTAGCCTGTGTAATGTAATGTACAAAACTGTCACCAAGGTAATCCTAATAGATTGAAAATGCACATGGATTACCTTGTTTCACCCAACCAATGTAGTTCTGTAAAAGGCTGGGAATAGTTTTGATAACATTATTATAACCCAAGAGGCTATTCACTTAGTACAGCAAGAGAAGGGCCAAACCATTGGTTGGCAGTTAAATTGGATTTAGAAAAGGCATATGATCGGGTGAGCTAGCACTTCTTGCGAGATACTCTTTGTGATATTGGCCTTCTTCTTAATCTCATAAGCCTTATTATGGCATGTGTTCAAACTTGCTTGATGAGTGCTATGTACAATGGATCCATGACTAATTTTTTTTATGTGTTTAGGGGAATCAAATAGGGAGATCCTCTCTCCCCATACTTGTTTGTTCTAGTATGAAAAATTGAGTCATCTTATTCATAAGGCAATTACCTAGAAGAAATGGAAAGCCTTAAATTTAAGAAAAAAGGGTCTACAATTTCTGACCTACTTTTTGCAGATGATTTGATGCTCATCTTTGAAGCCTCCCTGGAGCAAGCCAATATAATCTCTACCTATTTGAATATTTTCTATGAAGCTTGAAGCGAAAAGTTTAGTAATGAAAAGACAAAGACTTTCTTTTTTGAAAATGTAAATCACAACAAGGCCAAAGAAATTAGTGATTATTTGGGATTTGGGCTAACATCTAGCTTGGGCAAATATCTGGGTATAACCTTCTTCCATAAATGGGTTTGTAAGTCCACTTTCCCCCATGTCATGAGCAAAATTAGTTAATGACTTAGCTCTTGGAAAGGCACTACCCCATCCTTTGCAGGTAAAGCTACCTTAACCCAATCAGTTCTTGCTATTATCCCTACTTATTTGATGTAGGCTTCTTTATTGCCTTTGGCTTTGTGTTATGAGTTTGAAGAAACTTATAGACAGTTTTTGTGGGGAAGGGAAAATGAATCCCAAAAGCCATACCTCCTCCCATGGAACTATATTTGCAAGCCTGAATATGAAGGCAGACTTGGAATTCGTAACTTGAGAAATACCAATAGAGCTTTCTTAATGCAAATTGGACATAACCTCTTAATAAATCCAGATGCATTATGGGTGAGTGTTGAAGGTTGTGTATGATGTTGATAATCACATAATGCCTAACATTACCCCAAGGCACAATTGCTCTAATTTGTCAAACTTGGAAATTTGTCAAAATGGTTCCAAAATCATTGTTAGTGATGGCAGGAGTGCTCTTTTTTAGTTGGACAACTGGGACAAAGGTTTTAAACCTTTGGCTGCTCACATCTTGGGTGAGATGCCTGAATATTTACTACACCAAACTATGGATTATTTGGTAATTGATAAAGGTAATTGGAGGTGGGAACTCTTTGAGGATTCCATCAAGAGCTGCACTTTGAATTGCAACAATGTTAACACCATCAGATTTTACTGGTAATGACAAAGTGACTTGGTCCAGATCATCTAATGGCCTCTTTACAACTAAATCTACTTATCACATGCTGCATCATGATACAGCTATAACTTCATTTAAGTGAACACGTGTTTGGAGATAGGAAGGACCTGCTAAAATCAAATCATTCCTTTAGTTGGTTCTTAACAATGCCTTGTTTACAAACTCTAGATGTGTGGAAAGGCAAATGGAAATTCTGGGAGCTGTCCGCATTGTCAGGATGCATGGGAAACGTGCCTTCAAATGCTAAGTGACTACTAGCACTCCAAATTCCTTTAGCCCATTTTTTGGACCCTAGTCGGTGGCCACAATTTTTAACACAGATATGGACTCTTGGGTTAAGAGCAACTTCTCTTCTAATCTTGTTGCATCATCATCTATGGATTAGAGCACTCTATTTGGAACGTGTGGCCAAACCGTAATGACATCGCTTTTGGTTATCAAGCTGCATAGGAGGATGACGTCATTCTGAGCACACTTTGCATGGTTTCTAACATAGAGTCTTCCCGATCCTTGCTCCATCAACGAGGAATCACCATTACTTTGGATAAAGAGATGATTTCTTGGCAGTTTCCCCTGGCCCAACGGGTGAAGGTCAACATAAATGGTTAAAGCGTGAGGGGAGGGAATGCTACAGGATGTGGTGGTGTGGTCTGTGATTGTTTTGGACTTTGATTAGTGGGTTTTAGCAATAATTTAGGAGCAGGCAATGCATTAACAGTGGAGATTTAGGGCATCGTCACTTTGCATGGTTTCTAACATAAAGTCTTCCCATTCTTTGCTTTATCAGTGGGGATTCCCCATTGCTTTGGCTAAAGAGGTGACAATTTCTTGGTAGTTTACCCCAGCCCATGGGTAAAAGTCAACATAGATGGTTCAAGCATAAGGGGAAGGAATGCTGCAAAATGTTGTGGAGTGGTTCGTGATCGCTCTAGACATGGGTTGGTGGGTTTTAGTGACAATTTAGGAGCGGGCAATGTGTTAACAGTGGAGCTTTGGGGCATTGTCACTTTGCGTGGTTTCTAACATAGAATCTTCCTAGTCCTTGCTTCACTTGTAGGGATTCCCCATTGGTTTGGCTAAAGAAGAGATGATTTCTCTGCAATTTCCCCTAGCCCAAAGGGTGAAGGTCAACATAGATGGTTCAAGCGAGAGGGAAGGGAATGCTACCGGATGTGGTAGAGTAGTTCATGATTGTTCTAGACGTTTTTATTGGGTTTCAGCGACAAGTTAGGAGCGGGAAATGCATTAACAGCGGAGCTTTGGGGCATCATCCTTAGGCTAGGGATATCTTCGCACCAAGGCTAGAAGAAAGTTGAGTTGAAAGGTGATTCTCCATTGGCAATAAACTATCTTAGAGGAGTTTCAACTCAACACCCTTACTCTTAGCTCATCAACTACGCAAGGTATTTACTCAGATAGGATTAGGAAGTGCAGATGTGCCATATTTACAGAGAAGCCAGCTCCATTAAAGATTGGCTCGCACATCATTCTCATGTTCATCATCATGGAGTGTAGGTGTTTACTTAGCCACCAAATGGTTGTGATCTTCTGCTTCCGAGGGAGTCAATGGGAATGGCATTCCCCCGTCTTATTAGATCATAGTTTTGTTTTTGTTTTTTTGTACTCCTTTCTTTCCCAAAAAAATTAAGCGATATTGCACCATTATGCCTTCTTAGATTCTGGTAGAATATTTTTTTTTTGTACACTCTGGTAGAAGATTTTTAATTTGGGTCAACATGTGTTAATGAACTTGTATTAATTATTACTTTTAGATATTGTACAACTAAATTATATACCATCCGAAGTTTTTGTATATGTTGCATTAAAATAAATTTTAGATAAATTATGGCTTTTGTTATACAATTCTTCAGTGTATTTTGATATTCAAAGGAAATAGTTAAAAATAATTCAATTTAGCCAACTTATATATATATAATCACTATTTTCTCCTGTTACCTCTAGAGAGAGCATAAAAAATCTATCAAAAAGTATTTATTATTAGTGAAAAAAGAATTTATAAAAATTTTTATTAAAAATTAAACTTTTCAAATTATGATCTATTTTCTAATTTTTAACATTTACTTTTTTATTCAATATTTAATATAATATAATTTATATACAAGTACAACGCATATATCTTAAGACTAGTATCATAAAGGTAAAGCTATATTACTTGCCAAATTGCCTAAGCTATATTCTATAAATTAATAAACGGTTTATTACTCTTTTGATCCACTTTATTTGACATTTTAAAGTAATTTTTTAAAATAAAAACAATGCTAGTTATCTTTTTCTAATTTTATCACGCTACAATTATTATTTCTATTAAATTTAATTAAATTTTTAATTCAAAATTATTTAATGACAAATTTATGAATATTTTATATAAAACTAATTTAAAAAGATAGAAGAAAATTTATAATTATTTAATGGCTTTTTAATTGTTATGCAGTTTTTAACAGCAAATAAAAAGTAATGAGTATTAGATAAATGTGGTATTTGTGATTGATAATTCATTAGAGAATAAAATTCTTGTTGTAACAACCTTAAAATGGAGGAACACAATAGAATACAATATGAGTAGAAAAGGAAAAGAGTATGCCAAAGAGATATTGGAGATTTTTCTATTTTGATATTCAACAAATGCTTAGATACAAAGGTATTTATGGGCATATAAGGTGAAGAGTCATGTCTTTTCATTTAGAATTGTGTTTCTTCTTCTGAAGAATTATGTCTCTTCTTTATGAAGAGTTATATCTATTCTTCATGAAAGGTCATATCTCTTCCTTATGAAAGGTCATGTCTCTTGGAATTGCCATATCTAATGGACATCCATTCATTTCTAGACATTCAGAACACTCCCCCTTGGATGTCCATTTTATGCACAATAAATATGCCTCGTTAAAACCTCACTAAGAAAAACCTAGTGGGAAAAAGTGTAAGAAAAAGAGTATATTATTCATTGTAGTTAATATGAATAGAAATTTGTCTCATTAAAAACCTTGCCAGGAAAACCCAGTGAGACAAAACCATGGTCAAGGAAAAAAAGAGTGCAGTCATATTAACTCCCTCACTAGAATATTACTTAAGATCTCTAAGTTGACACATTCCAATCTTATGAATAGGCTTTTTAAATGTTGATGTAGGTAATGCCTTAGTGAATAAATCTATCACATTCTCACTTGAACTAATTTGTTGAACATCAATGTTACCATTCTTTTGAAGATCATGATTAAAAAAGAATTTTAGTGAAATATGTTTTGTTCTATCACCTTTGATGTAGCCCACCTTTCAATTGTACAATGCATGCAGCATTATCTTCATATAAAGTTGTTGGCATTTCTCTACTAAACAATAGATCACGTCTCTTAGATATGCTGGGTCATGGACCTTAGTCAAATGCATTCCTTGTTCGCCTCATGAATTGCTATTATCTTTGCATGATTTGAAGAAGTAGTAATAATGATTTGTTTTATAGAATGCCATGAGATAGCAGTCTCTCTACACATGAATAAATAACTTGTTTAAGACTCTACTTTATTTGGGTCAGAAAAATATCTTGTATCTACATAACCAATTACTTTTGATCTAGATTCATAAGAATAAAATAATCCCAGATCAATTGTCATTTGAAGATATCTAAAGATATGTTTAATACCATTCTAGTGTGTACGTTTTGGTGAAGAACTAAATCTTGCTAATAAACTTATAGTAAATGATATATCAGGTTGAGTACTATTCACAAGATACATTAGTCCACCTATAGCACTAAGCTATACTTTGGGACCAAGAGGTTCTTCATCATTTTCTATAGGACAAAAAGGGTCGTTATTTACATCAAGTGATCAAACAACTATTAGGGTGCTCAATAGATGTGATTTATCCATATAAAATGTTTTAAGGACCTTTATTGTATAATTTGACTAATGGACTAAAATTCCATCCTTTAAATGCTTAACTTGCAAGTCAAGACAAAATTTTGTCTTTCTAAAATCTTTCACTTCAAATTCTTTCTTTAAGTAATCAACTATCTTTTGAAGTTCTTCAGGAGTTCCAATGATATTCAAGTCATCTACATATATAGCAATTATTATGAATTTAAATCCAGCTTTCTTAATGAAGACACATGGACATATGAGATCATTTTTATATGCTTCTTTCAATAAACATTCACTGAGACAGTTATACCACATACATTTAGATTGTTTTAATCCATATAAGGACTTTTGTAACTTAATTGAATATAATTTTTGAGAATTTGATTTACATGCTTTAGGAATCCTAAATCCTTTATGGATTTTCATGTATATATCATGATCAAGGGTACCATATAAAATTGTTGTAACAATATTCATTCAGCACATAACAAGTTTTTTATGCACTATCAGGCTAATTAGATATTTAAATGTAATTATGTCTACCACAAAAGAATATGTTTCCTCATAGGGAATGCATGGTCTTTGTGAAAAACCTTGCACAACAAGGCGTGCCTTATATTGAACAATTTTATTTTTCTCATTTCAACCCATTTGGACCCTACAGGTTTTACGCCTTCTAGTGTTTGGACTACAGGTTCAAAAACTTCATGCTTTGTAAGCAAGTTTAATTCTGCATGGATTGCATCTTTCCATTTTGGCCAATCATCTCTATTTCTACATTCTTCCATAGTTTTGGGTTCAATATCCTCGCAATTATTTACAACTTCAAATGCTACAGTGTATGCAAAAATATTGTTGGCAATTGTTACTTTTCAATCATATTTTTCGTGTGGAGACATAATTTATTGAGATCTCATCATTTTCCACATTTTTATAGTAGTTTTAGGTACCTTAACTTTTTTTGGAAGTTTATAATTGATCATATCTCCACATCTTCCATGACTATTTGCCTCCTCAATAAGACCATCTTAATTATTTGCTCATTTCCTCTTTCGAGAAATTTTGTCTTTAGAACCAACTGGTCTACCATGCTTCAGGTGTGTCTTAGAATCATTAGTAGTATCATTAACAGATTGTCTTGCTAGGGCTTTAATTCGAATAGGAGCATTGGCAGTTGGTAAGTGTGACTTGGTTACACCCTTTGGGCAATAGGTAATTGATTTGCTATACTTTGTAAGTGAATTATCCTTTGAACTTCTAGTTCACATTGCTTTGTATGAGGATTATGATGATGAAGGAATGATGCATTCCTAGTAACTTCTTTTTCTAGGCACTACTTATTTTCTGCCCCTAAAGTTGGGAAATTAGTTTCATCAAAATGACAATCAGCAAATGTGTTGTAAAGAGTGTCAAAGGTTCAAGATATTTAATTATAGAAGGAGACTTGTACCTAACATATATTCCCAACCTTCTTTGGGATCCCATCTTAGTGCGCAATTGTGGAGAAATTGGTACATATACCACACATTCAAAAATTCTTAGATGGGATATATTTGGCTCTTAATCATAAGTCAGTTGTAAACAAGAGAACTTATGATAACTTGTTGGCCTAATACACACAAGTGTTGCTACATGCAGAATCGCATATCCCCAAACAGACATAGGTTACAAGTTGATAACAAACACACATGTGACCATCTAGTAGATGCATCTATTAAAACCATAAAATAGTTAAATAGTGCACATGAAGGATGAATGGGCCTACATATATTGCCTTAAATACATTCTAGAAATGTAGGAAATTCAGCCCCAACTTTAGCTAGTGATGACTTAGTAATTAATTTACCAAAACAAGCAACACGAGAATTCATTAGATTGAAAATCTTCTAGTATTCAATGGATAACCATGTGAATTCTCAATAATTGTTTGCATCATAATTGAATAAGGATGGCCTAACCGCTCATGCCATATGATAACATTATTCGAATAGCATATGTCTCAATCATCTTTATACTAGTAAGTATAAATTAGATGAGAAGGCAAGTAAATTTTAAAATATTAATCATTGAAAGAAAAGAAAAATTAAAGAACCCATAGCATCAAAGACATTAACCAATGTGTCAGTTTGAGACATTTGATATACTCTTCCACCTTCAAATAGATGTGAAAATTAAAAACTTTGCATTATAGGTATGAGTAATTCAATGATATATAAATATATATATATATATATATATCTTGTTTCAACCAATAAAGATGCTCTTCAACATTGAAGGAACTTTGAACACATAATAGAATGTCATGAATGAAAACAACTATATATATATACAGTATTCTAGTTATATTAAACATGTTATATATTTAACTTTTAGAGGTATGTAAATTATACAATTTATATATCATAAGATTATATGAATAGAGGTTATAGTGCATAGAAGCCTCTATAAGTATAAACTTCTTCCACCAAAGTGTGCATATCACTACTGAGTCTTTCATTGAGATAAACTCCATGATTAGTAGAGTATAATTAACCTTGTACAAGAAATGCTAATTCTACTATCTCCTTAATCTACGATATAAGATCTTAGCATACAAGTTAAATATTAATGATGATTATCGTACTACATATTTTTATCATAATAGCATTAAAGGTTGATGCAATTATTAATAAATATTAGACAATACAAATGCAAGGATGATATCCTTCTAGAATGAATATTATAGTAGTTGAAAATACTCTCATAAGCATCAATTATGTAATTAGAAACACTCTTCAATAGTCATAGGAGGAGAAAATTGCCATTTTCAATTAACAACAAACACTTTGCTGCATATCTCTTTTATTTTTTCTCTTCATTGTTTACCACTTCTAGTGGTGAGATTCATTCTTATATAGGTATTGTGACTACCATGATTATAACTTTTACCTAGGGCCACAACCATGACCTTGACCCCATCTACACCCAAATTTCTTATATGTTATTGCATTCACTTTAGGGAATGAAACAAAACCTATTAGGTAGAATATATGCTTTTGCATTAAGAGTTCATTATTTTGTTCAGCCACAAGAAGGCATGAATTTAATTCAGAATACTCTTTGAATCCCTTTTCACAATATTGCTATGGTAGGAGCACATTTGAGGCATGAAAAGTATAAAACGTTTTCTCTAACATATTTTTATCAGTTACCATTTCCTGCATAATTTCAATAAAGAAGTAATTTTAAATATTGCGAAGTTATATTCACTTAGTGATTTAAAATCTTGAAAACGTAAATAAAGCCAATTAAAAAGAGGTTTTGGGACAATTATGATCTTTTAGTGGTCATACCTTTCTTTCAAATTGTTCCATAAAACAAATAAATCTTTCACTGTGATACATTCAGCTATTAATCCTTCACGAAGGTGATTTCGAAGGAAAATCATGACTTTAGTATGGTCTTGACTTCCTTTAGTTCAAGGAAGGAAAATCGTTCACTTCTAGGGAATGATCTTGATTTCCTTCTTTAAAAGTATCTCCAAGACCTTTAGCATTTAGGTGGATTTCAGCATTTAATACACATGACAAATAATTATGGCCAGCAATATTAAGTGCCACAAACTCAAGTTTGATGATATTTACCATACTATAAAATTAATTTAATAAGATATACATTTCATCGCGATATTGAAAATATTTGCAAAATAATATCAAAAAAAATTATGAAATAACATAACCGAAACATTATTCTAGAAAAGATCGTAAGAAATATTACATTTCATGTTTGCAAAATAACCTTAATCATTAACAAACAAGCAAATAGTATCACATAGATATTAATAATTCATTTACTTTAAACTATAACATGTTAATTGACAATACTACAAGCATAGTGGATCAAATCAATTTGCTAGTATATATACAAGCATCTCCTTGCACAGTTGCATAGTGTTCCAACACCGATCCTTGCCAGCTTTTCTTACGTGGTTTGTCAGCAACTCTCCATTGAGCTCTGAATCTCTGGTCTTATTTAAATGGTGTGTACGGATAGAGCCTATGGTTTTCTGACCTTAGATTTGCATTAATGGCCAACATATCACTCTAATTAAGTGGCAGCTTACCAAGCACCACTACAATTATCAACTATTTAATGCAGTATAAAAGTGAGTTTAAAGTTCAGGCCCAGAAAATAAAGTGCCCCACCAATGAAGTGTTAGTGTAGTCGTTAGTTATTGTTTGTATTAAGTTGACAAACCTAAAGTTAAAGACTCAAGCTTAAATTTTGAAATTATTCTTGTTAAGAGAAGTTTAAAATAATCTATTTTAAACATAAATTAATTTCATACTCAATATAAATATAAAAATATTATGTGAAGAAATTAAAAAAAAAAGTGCTGGTGATTGATCTTTTTACTGCTCACCTGTATAAAAGTTTGTGAGTACCGACCATTGATTCATGTATGTCAGCTAGACCTAAAGTCCAACATCAACAAAACATTTTTATAAACTTTATAGTAATATAATAACGAAGCACAATGCCCTATGGGCTATGAGAGGCCAAATTGATTTTCACTTAATTTAAGAAACCACTATAAGCACAGACTTGAGTGGCCAAGGCACTTTTATAGGCAATACCTGGCCAGTACAGAACACAAAGCGGTGGATGACATAAGCGCAATGCCAAATGATCTACATGTACCTAAATTTCCTCACTAAACAATTCAGATTTGCTTCTTTTGTGTGTATATATACAAATTGTGGGTCAAACCCTCTAAGTTGTAAGCCATTTGTGTGGTTAAAATTCCATTAACAAAAACATTATAATTCAATGCAAAGTCCACAGTACAAGGAAAATTAAGTAATAATTTTATTTTATCTTAGTGTCTCCCTCAATTATACGAAAATGCTAAACGCACATGTGAACAGTATATGTTGTCAGCATATAAGAAAGAAAAATTTTGAAAGGTGAGAAAAAGAGGAATAAAAATGTGAAGAGTGTGTGTGCAGAGTACATCAATTTGTAGAAAGCAACCTCTTGTAATTTTAAAACAGAATGTCTATTCCCACCAACAGCCAAATACAAAAATGTCACAAAAAATATAATTATTAAATTTATTAAATTTTATAATTTAAATTATAAGATATTATAAATTTAATAATTTAAATTCTTTACATGAGAATGTTTTAGATTTAGTTGATAAGAACAAAGAGATTAAATTTAAAATAATTTTATTATTTTTACAATCTTATTTATAATGTCTTATATATTAAATCTTAAGACTCAATATATTTAATAATCATTGTACTTATTATAAGTATTACATAAAAGTAATTAAGTTGAGAATAACTTTTTCATTTAAAAATGGTTAGTATGCAGGTGCACCATAGTGCCTTGGGCAAGTAGCCAGACAGTCCGGATTCAAAATTTGAATAATGAGAATGAGAATAATAATCAAAAATCATATAATATTATACAATTTTTTTTTTTAATTTGTGGCAAATTATCCCCACTTAAACCTCCCCTAGGTAGAAGTATACATTATGCATTCTATTAAAGCAACTTTACTATAAATACCTAATCATACTAACCAGAGGCATTGTGTGTGTGTGGGTGTGTTTTAATTTTTATAATCTAATATCCTGTCATTAAGATTGGTATATATAGTGATTTAATTGAAGATTTATTACCATATTTTTTTATTTTTTAAATAAATGATACAAAAATGTGGATTAACATGGGCGCATGTGATCATGCATCTCAAAATAATAATGATTAGTTGTAATAATAAGTATAAATTTGTTCTAAACTTATGGTACTACGCATGATAACGGTGAAATTTAAGCAAATGGAAGCATGGCGATGTGTAAAGCAACTAAGAAAATGATCTTACCAACAAAAAACTGTCACTAAAATTTTATGAAGAACTATAGAATTTGTTAATTTGTTGAATTTTGAGATTAATAAATCATATAGTTTGTATTTTTTTTCTGACAGGGAGTATTATTAAATTTCTCATATAAATGGAGACTTTTTTTAAGTAAGTCTTTTCTATATACAAGTATTAAATCAAACTCAAGTTAACTTACTTAAACTGAATGAATTCCTTTCACTCGAATCAATTTATGTTGGTAATAGTTTGTATTTTTTAAATAAGGTTATCGAGAAATTTAATTTATGAAAATAAAAAATATTGGGCAACTAATTCAGTTATCATTCATCTTGGAAGGTAGTACTCCCTCTTGCTAGCTTCGCATGGGTGTATGCTCCCTTTGTTGGTTGAAAAGCATTATCCGCTATAGACCAAAAATAGAGGAGAAAAATGGTTGTCTTAACAAACACAAAACAGTCGTAGAATTCATATTGGACTCCAATGCGAACTTCAAATATAATTTAGAATTCTCTTTTGATTTTTTTTTTTTTTGATATTTGGGATTGGTGTGAAGGTGAATAAATGTTTAAATCTTGATTACGTTATAGTATTGATTAAAGAAAACGTGTTTAAAAAACCATCTAATTTATGTATAACTAGTCGTCATTGATATCTACAGTTTATGTGGAAAAAAAGTCAACAAAACAACCTATATCTATAATGACAACTAATTTAGGATCATCGTGACAGCAAGCTTTGTTTGGTTTGAGAAGGCCATTCATTCATGGATAGGAATTTTATAATTTTTTCAAAAAAGTTAGAATATACAATAAAAAAATGTATATAAAATAAAAAAAATAATAAGATAAACTCACCTATTAAATTATAAAATAAAAAAATATTAAAATTAATAAAAAAATTAAAATTCATTATTCATACAGATAAATTGGGATTCTATCCAGTAATATTAATTTCACATATTCAATATCATATGTAAGGAGGGACGTGTCATCCTCATTTTTATAATTTTTTTTTTCAATATATTGTGCGGATCGTATTTAAGGGGTGATATTGACGTATCACCACTTATAAGCGTGCCAGCATTTCTTGCTTCTGTCTTGTCTCGCATATTTTAATTTTTACGTCTTCAAAATTATGGGCATACGTTTATTACGCTATCAATCACTGTCTGCTATTGCTCGCCACATATATATAAATATAACTCTTGGTCCAAATGTTTTTAAAAAATAAATGAGAAAATTAGTAAGTTGTTGTCGTATTAGCATAGTAATTATTATTTATATTTTAAATTTAAAAATTTAATATCAAAGACTTAAATTTAAATTTTTAAAATTACTTTTATTAAAAGGGTCCTAAAATGACTTGCCCCAAACATTGATTAATTTTTCATTTAATAGAGATTTAGAGATATTAAGTAAAGAAATTAAAAAAAATAAATGAGAAAATAATTTAATTAGTTTTTACAAAAATGATTTTAAAATTATAAATTAATCGTTAATTATGCTATGTTGAAAAGGAAAACTAAATAAATGTAGATTTTTATATATTTTAGGAAATAAAATTTAAATAATGATATATATATATATAAATAAATTTTATATATAAGTTATACTTTCGTTACATTTTTTTTCTTCTTTTTCTCTCACCTCTGATGTCTTTCTTTCACAAGTATACTTAACATTTTTCACAAAATTTTGACATTTGCACAATATAATAATCAGAATTTGTTGTGATTGTGTAGCTCACTTGATTAATTTTTTTACTTATGATAATTATATAATTTTAGGTTATAATAATTACATGATTTAAATTTAAATATAAAAATTCCTCAGTACTTATAATTCCATTATAATCTCCTTAAAATTGGTAGTTTGTTTGGCGTTAAAATGAGAAAACCTTCCTTACCCTAAACTTTAATCCATTTAAAAAAAAAAAAATGTGTTGTGATTTGGTGATTAACGTGGCCATCCAGAACAGATGGATGTCGCGTCAGCCTGGGGACGACGTTGTATGTATAAAATGGAGTCCCTGGGATCTTGCTTCCTTGTCCAAAAGATCCAAAACAAACTAACACGCCCAAAAAGGCTTTCTGGGCGTCTCTTCTCTACTCTATCAACTTCTCTCTCTGCGCTCCAGTTTTCATAATCATCATATTTTGTTCATAAATTTATAAACCCAGCTTTCCCGGCTAAACCATTACTCAAGCACTTTGCAATTTGATGATGACGGCACCGTTCACTTTCTCGTTCAGCTCGTGAACCCTATTTTTCTCTTTGCCATTGAATGCTCGTGACCTTTCCAATTCCATGCTCAGCCACAGGTAACTGAAGAACCCTTTCCCTCTCTATCTCGTCCTTTCTCGCTGTCTCTTTCATTTGATTTATGTGTAATATTTTCCGTCATTTGCCAAAGTTTGTGGTGGGAATCAAAAGGCACTTTTACATAACACTTTTTCCTTGTGTTCATTGAAATGCGACGCCGCAGAGAGCAATGATCGCAAACACTGAGAGCATATAAGACGGCACCGTACGTGGATCAGAACTGAGAGGATTAACCCGTGATCTTGGTTGTGGTGCACTGAGGAGTTATTGAGATTCATCAATTATGCCTGAGAAGAGTGTGAAGCTGGTGGAAGAGGAGGAGAAAAGGAAGCAAACGACGTCGCCTTCGAGATCTTCGTCTTCGCTGTCGTCATCGTCATCTTCTTCAGATGGGGCAGAGTACGAGGTGCAGGACTTGAGGGACAGGCTAAAATCGTCGCGAGGGAGTCGGTTCAATTTGATAGAGAACCAGTTGGAGCTCGGCTGGGCTCGGCGGAAGTTCAGCCGCCATGCCGTTATCGATGGCATCCGAATCTTCTCCAAAGACTTCGTTATCCATCCCGATAACAGGTTCATTCCCCCCCTTCTCTCTTCTTCCCATGTTTCTCTCTCTAATCATTCTTTAACTCAACCTAATTACTATAAATAGTTAGTTACCAAGTTACTCAATTACGGACGCTACTTCCCGTCTTCCTGTTTATCTTTTTTGAAAGAATAATAATAAAAAATACTCGCTCCATAGTCACGCACTCACGCTGATCGTTCCTTGTGTTCGGTTGGATTTTATGGATGAAAAGAGCGGCAACTTTAAACTGAAACGAGTCACGTGTCACACCATCCACGGCCGTGCACGTGGCCTCGTTGCAATGGCTGGCCCCACAGAGCATACGTTTGTTTAGAAAATGTTATGCATGATATGATTGTGCAATATATATGCATGTATAGATACAGATAAAAAGAAAAAAGAAAATAAAAATATTAGAGAATAAAGAAAATGCACAAAATATTTACACATAAGCATAATATTGCTCTGATTATTTTTTTATCCTAATAAGCTGATAGATTACTAATGGATCTAACGGCTAATAGGGTTTTCATTGCAACAAACTTAGACAAAGGTTAGAAAAAATATGATACTCTGATTTTTTATTTTTTTATTTTGATGAATTTTTTATTTTTTTCATAATTTGATATGTGAACTTTATTTTTTATTTTTTTAATTTTATATCTATTTTTTCCCTATTTTTCACTCCCTGACAGTAAATTCACATTCGGCTAGAAAAGTTGTAATTGCGATTTTTTTTTGCTTTTATAAATTAAGAAGAAAAAAATTGAAGCTGTTACGTGTTTCTGTTGCTGTGGTTTTGGTACATGGCTTATTAGTGACAACGGTTTGGATTGTGTGATTGCCAATGCAAACTCTCTCACTCTGACTTTCTAGTTTATTTGGCTCATCCAACGCGCTAGGAGATTTCTAGTCCAGGATTCGTTAGCCCATTGACAAGTATTGACCCATTTTTTCTTCATATTCCTTCGATGGAAGAACCTGCATGTAGAACATGTTCAGCCCAAAAAAGTGATGTATTCCACAGAGCCAATTTGGTGGATGGACTTGCGTCACTTGTCCAGATACTGTTTTATATTGCAGCTTATACAAAATTTTCTTTTCTCCCACTTTAGAAAACTATTCATTAATGCTTCGAAGTTTGGAAATTAATCGCTGGGTTTCGAAAATCAAATGGTTTCATACTAATATTGATGGTTGCCGTAGGTGGTATCGAGCATGGACAAAATTTATAGTACTATGGGCAGTGTACTCATCCTTCTTCACCCCAATGGAGTTTGGATTTTTTCGAGGGCTACTTGAGAATCTCTTCATACTGGATATCATTGGACAAGTAGCTTTTCTTGTAGACATTGTTTTGCAGTTTTTTCTAGCTTATAGAGACAGTCAAACATATCGTATGGTCTACAAGCGGACCCCTATAGCTCTGCGGTAAGTTTCCGTTTCTTCTAGTAAATACTATATATGCAAAAGATTTAATGTAACTTTCAGGATTCAGTTCTTCTGCATAACTACTATGGCTTTGGCAAAGTCTGCAACCTGTGGTAAACCATGATTTATGCTGAAATGGCACAGCTTATTGGCTTGTCTGTTGGTTGTTTGTTTTTTCTATTGATTTATGACTCCCATTTTCTGTTTTCACAGGTATCTAAAATCCAGCTTCGTCTATGATCTTCTTGGTTGTATGCCTTGGGACATCATATATAAGGTACTCTTTCTCCTTTAACCCGCACAAATGAGAAGCTGTGCAGTTTTAAATCTTAAAAATGTGAGATTAGTGGGTTAAAAACTGTTATTCAATTATATTTGTTAGATAAATTAACGGTTCTACCAAAGGAGTTTTCTAAATAAAAGTATGCATGACTGTCTAATATTTGAAACTTGCCCATTTGATTCACTGGAATGTATATCGCTATTTTGCAAGAGAGTTGGATACAGATTGCTAGCTTCTGATAGATGACCAATCAGTTTGCTTGGGTTTTCATTATGACAGATTATATTAATTTTAAAAATGCCGATTGTAAACTTAGATCAGTAAATAAAGTTTCCACATAAATTTGCTCACTATTAGTTGGCCTAAAAGCAAACTTGCCAACATCTAAAGAAAAAATGTCTGCCTTTATATCCTAATTAATATTCTGTCTCAGTATATCGATAATAGATGGAATCTCCTTTTCAATGTCTTAATTTTACTTGTTTAAATGGTACTAAATCTAAAATTCTTACGAGTATTTTAATATGCACTATGGGGCCTAACTGAAGGAGTTGCTCCCTTATAGAAATAGTGCATGTTGCTTAAACCTTTTGTGATGTTACTTATTTTTGTATCTAACAGCTATATAGGTCAAATAGAGAGAGAAAACACCTTGTTGGTTCACAAGTCATGGAACTAGAGTGTATAATCAGTCATGCATGCAACACTTTATTGCACGAGATCTAGTATGTTCTTTCATTTGATTTTGTAAATTTTATGTTGTGTTACTCACTACGCAACTGGTTCAGCCAGACATTAGTCAATATTCCTGTTGGCTGTGGCTTTATGATGATATCAGATCATCTAACGTGTTCACAGCTTTTGTCCTGCTATCTGGTTATGTATATTTTACTGTGTCAAAGATATTCTGGTTGTGGTTCTTACTCTAATGTCTAGGATAACCTTTATAAACAGGCTTGTGGAAGAAGGGAGGAAGTAAGGTACCTTTTGTGGATCAGATTATATCGGGTGCGCAAAGTGACAGGTTTTTTCCAGGGGTTGGAGAAGGATATAAGGATCAATTACATGTTTACAAGGATTGTGAAACTTATAGTGGTTGAACTTTACTGCACCCACACAGCAGCTTGTATATTCTACTATTTGGCTACCACACTACCTCCTTCCCAAGAAGGCTACACATGGATAGGAAGTTTAAAGCTTGGTGACTTTAGTTATTCACATTTCCGAGAAATTGATCTTTGGAAGCGCTACACAACATCTTTGTATTTTGCTATTGTTACAATGGCTACGGTTGGTAGGTTACTCTATTTAATTCAGAAAGTAAAATTCTTTCATTTTTCGGTCATTGTTATTTTTAGAATCCTAGTGTTTATTAATTTGTAATAGTCAATGCTTTTCAAAATAAAGCAGCAGCACCTCAGATGTTGTTTTCCCACACATCAAACATCGAAAGCATTGACAATGGTAAAGAGAGCTTTGTGGCAGAAGGAATTATTGTTGTACTCAGTGAGAATGTTTAGTTAATTACTGTTCTGGTTTGTTAGAATAAATTTGGAAGATCTTTTGTAAAACTAAAAAGACAATTGATTTTCTTCTTTTAGGAATCAGTGAAGTAGGCTCTCTTTGTTCGTGCATGCACATGTTTGTTGACAATTTCTAAGAATAATTTGACTTATCAAATTTGATGGTGATGAGTGCGTTTATTGGTACCTTATTTTAATTTTGAATCCCTAATTTCTTTCTGATAGCCATTTTTTACATTTCCAGAGTTGCAGTACTTTTGTTTGCCTGGTGACTCTTCTTGTAAGGGGGTTAATTTACTTGGTAAATCAAGATAGTTCTGTCACATTTTTATGCTCTTATCTGGTTGCCTCGACATAACATAGAACTTAATTTGAACCAAGGTTGTCTTTTCTGATGCTCATGGTCCCATGCCAACAAATTGGGCTTGCAGTCAATTGATATTTGGCGTAGTTGTTGGCAGTTAGTGATGCTTAGTAGTTTGGTTGTGTATGAACTGAATATATTTGGAATAGGGTTTTTGATGTTATTGGTGAATCTTGGGCTTGCCCTCAAAGCTTGGAGGCGTCCCTTTAAGATAGTTCATGGGCTTTGGACAGAGTAAGCAGGGCAAAGTTTTGTGGCCGTATGCCGTGTGCACCATTCTCTAGCATCTTTGGCTGGAGGGAAATGCCCAGATCTTTGAGAGAAATATCTCCCTACACTTGCTTTGGCTTAAGATTGTTTTTATGGTATCTCTTTGATGTTCAGCTAAAGGCTTCTTTCCGGGTGTCTTGTCAGATACGCAAAGGGACTGAAGAGTTCTTATGTTTAGTTGTTTTTATCTGCATTTACAGCTTTTTCTGTAATTTTCTTTTAAGGAAAAAATCTCATTCTCCTCTTATACTCACTCTTTCTATCTTTTTAAAAATATTTCTTCTTTTTATCTTTAGACTGCTTTCTAAACTGTGCACTATTTTTTATCTCCTTGAAGTTCTTCCTAATGAATACTGTGTGATCTGTTTTTCTTCTATAGGCTATGGAGATATACATGCGGTCAACATGAGGGAGATGATATTCATAATGATTTATGTTTCCTTTGACATGGTTCTTGGTGCTTATTTGATTGGTAACATGACAGCATTGATAGTCAAAGGATCAAAGACTGAAAAGTTTAGGGACAAAATGACGGATCTAATGAAATATATGAACAGAAACAGACTTGGGCGAGACATCCGTGAACAAATAAAAGGTCATTTGCGCTTACAGTATGAGAGTAGCTACACTAAGGCTGCTGTCATTCAGGACATCCCCATTTCTATTCGTGCAAAGGTAATATGAACAAGAAGAGTGCCTTGAATCTTGTTCTTGATTACTATATTCAAATAAACCACCGTAGTTGTTCAGTTTATTGACGATGTTATATTTTCCATCGAAGTTATCGGTATGGTTTGAGTTTTTTTTTGGGTGGTAATCTTAACGTTATGTTGAGGCTTGAAGCCATTTTTATTGGTTTTGCTTGTGCAGATCCCATATATGCTTTTTTTTTTTCGATACATTATTGCTGTCAAATTTTTTTGTATGGGTATATTTGGAGGAAACTATACATGTGCACTGAATGCCAAATTGTTTAATATCTTGAAAGTACATAGAGAAAGGGAAATATTACTTTATTTTTCAACATAATCCAGCCAGTACTTCTTTTCTAATATTCTTTTGATGCATATTAGACACATCTCCATACAAAGATTTTCAAAATGTTTCAATACCATTGCATAGTTATTTTTTTTTTTAATGATACTTCATTATTTATTTTCCCTTGTCCCGACTACTCTGCTAGAGCTGTAGATCATCATATGTTCACATTTTCCATGTTGATGCTGGATTTAGTTTTTGTACTTTTGGTGCCCATTGTGCCTTGTTTTTGTTTATGAAATATGAGCTTGAAAGTTTCACCTTTCCTCTTCTGCTAGTTATTTTTAGGAGCGAGTTTAATTACATTTTTTATATGCTAGATTAAACATTGCATTTTATACTGCCTGTTTCTGTCAAAAATTGTTAAAGCTATGTTTCGTTTTTATTCTCATATTTAAACAGTTTGCTTACTTTGATTCCAATCTATTTTACAAACTTTGGAATATGTGTCATTTTTAAGTCTTCACTCTCCAAGTAAGAACAGGATGTATTGCTTCAAGTTCTTTTGACTTCCACTAATGACCTTATTACCTTTCACAGATATCCCAAACATTATATTTGCCATACATTGAAAAAGTTTCTCTTTTCAAGGATTGTTCCTCAGAATTTATCAATCAGATTGTAAGTAATCATTTTCTTATTTCACAGAAACTTAAACACATGTCAATTACTCATCATATTATCTGATGTGTTATTGTTGCAAGAAGCTCTCGTGTTTCTTTTTCGAGTTGCTCTGCTATATGGAACAAACATTAGCTTTTGGTTTTCTCATATGCTTTACATGTTATAACTAAAACCAAAGTTATCAGTGCCTTCTACCTCCTTCTGATTTAAGTCAACTCATTCCCTCAAGTATAGAATTTAACGAGGAAACGTGTTGACTTTCTTGTCATTGCTTCTTCTAATAAACAGAAATGGGTCACTGAAAATTTAAGTTGGTGTCATATCTTGCCTAAAGAACAACTTCAGCACTGCACATCAATTTTACACTTGAAGATATCTAAAAAAAAAAAAAAAAGAAACTTGGAATAATGATGGACCTAACTTTGTACAATTAGTTTATTCATTGATTGAAATTACGACTTGCACTTTCAAGCTTAAACTTTTGTGTGCTGACAAATGTTGCCATATAATATATGTCTTCCGCAGAGTTAATGTGATTAGTGTTACCTGTGTTAGTTGCATTTCATCACTAAAATGAGTTGGAACTAGTTCTAGAAAGATTAACTTTTGCTCCTTATCCTGTATACTTACCTTCACATGGAATGTTGAGGGTTATGAATTTTGTCCCTTTGATCTTTCAGGTTATAAGGCTTGAAGAGGAATTTTTTCTTCCAGGAGAAGTAATAATGGAACAAGGAAATGTTGTAGATCAATTATACTTTGTCTGTCATGGTGTACTGGTATAATTTTTTATTTCTGCAGGCAATTATGTATATTTTTGTTGTTTAATTTATTCTTCTTCTTCATCCTTCATTATTGATTTGAGTTATCAGCTCAGAATTTTTTGATTTATATGCGTGCTAGTATAAATGCCTTTTTAGGCATGTAACATATTATTTTGCGCTGAAACTTTACCGGTTTATGTGGCACTACCGTTAACATATCATTTACGAATACACCAATTCAAGAACATTATAAATGTGCTTCATTACATCTTGTGCAGGAGGAAGTAGGAATAGGAGAAGATGGATCTGAAGAGACTGTTTCACTTCTACAGCCTAGCAGTTCATTTGGAGAAGTATCTATTCTTTGTAACATTCCCCAGCCATATACTGTTCGGGTTTGTGAACTATGTAGGCTTCTACGGCTTGATAAACAATTATTTACAAATATTCTTGACATCTACTTCTATGATGGCAGGAAAGTATTAAACAATCTTCTAGAGGTATAGAATATTACTTCATCATCTCTCTCTACACACCTTTTTCTTTAGCCCCTAGTCTGACTCTTGGTGCTGTTCCTGACATCAACTAGAAATGTTTTATGCCACTATCTAGTTATAAATGCATGGAAATATTATGTTATGCATTTAAGGCTCAGATAAATTGTTTGACTCTGTTCATATTAACTCGCCCATAATTTATAGGGGAAAGAATCTTTTCGGGGTAAGCAGTTGGAGTCAGACATCACGTTTCATATTGTAAAGCAAGAAGCTGAACTTGCTTTGAAGGTCAATAGTGCAGCTTTCAATGGGGATCTGTACCACCTAAAAGGTTTGATTCGTGCTGGTGCTGATCCTAACAAGACTGACTATGATGGAAGGTCACCTTTGGTGAGGAACTTTATCACTTTAAAGATGTCTTATAATTGATTAGTTATTTTCTCTTCGTACTAGGATGTTTGACTCATGCATAGGACCAAAAACTGGTGGAGTAGGAAAGTTTATGGTTGAGACATTTTATTTCAACTTAAAGCTCTTAGTAAATGCTATATATAGCCCTTCTCCTTTCCTTTTATAAAGTCGTACTTCACGAAGTCTTGATTTTGAGTGTTGCTTAGATATGCTTTCATATGATGCGAGTTTTGGATTTCAGCTGAGCACATGAATATCTTTTGTCATTTGAGGTTCCAAAGTTGATTTACCACTTCCTCTTATTATTTTTTGTCCAATGGATGGCATAGTAGTTTCTTGAATGAAATACATAACTGGTTGATGGTATGGTGTTAAACTCTAATATCTAAAACATAATTGATTGATCAAAGTTCATTTTTCTTCTTTTCTAGCAGTATCAACTGCGTGGGAAGTTTCTTTTTCATATATTACCATTCTTGCTCATTTTAGTACGTTCAATTTGTCTTACAAAAATCATAAAGCCTTGTACTTTTTTGGATAAGGCTCAACATGAGGATTTGTGTTGGAATAGTAATCATAATGCACAACCAATTGCAGTAAATGTAATGTAGTTCTATTCTGAATAGTTTTATCTAAGGAAAAACAGTCTGTGCTTACACTTTTTCAACATATTCTACATGTTTTGTTCTGCTGGAGATGTGATAATTTTCATCTGGAATGATGCTTTTTTTTTTTTTTCCTTGTTATTAATTACACTGTACTAACTGAAAGTATACCACTACAAAATTGCTTGCCTGATGTAAACATTTTTTCCCATAGCATCTTGCCTCATCTAGAGGATATGAAGATATCATACTTTTCCTTATTCATGAAGGTGTAGACATCAATATAAGAGGTAAATGTCTCAAGTGTTTAATGTTGATTAATTGCTATAATACCTGTCTAAGTTTAGTTCTGACATTGTAAACATTTTTAATGCGTTAAATTTTCCAAGATAAATTTGGGAACACACCTTTACTTGAAGCTGTTAAGAATGGACATGATCGAGTTGCTTCCTTACTTGTTAAAGAAGGGGCCTCAATAAGGATAGACAATGCTGGTAGTTTTCTATGTACAGCTGTTGCAAGGGGTGATTCAGAATATCTTAAGAGGCTGTTATCTAATGGCATGGATCCTAACTCAAAAGATTATGATTACCGAAGCCCGCTTCATGTTGCTGCTGCCGAAGGTTTATACTTCATGGCCAAATTGCTATTAGAAGCTGGGGCTAGCGTTTTCACCAAAGACAGGTGCGATTGATTTGCTCTTTTTGCACGTTCGTGCTGATATGACTTACATCTACAAGTTGAGTGCTTTTGAACAGTGTCTACTCGTTAATGTTGGTACATATCTTGGAATATCCAATTTAGAAACCTAATAGTCAGAGCCACCTCAAATGAAATGTGAGGCTTCCTATTATGGGATTAACGGGATATGGATATAAATATAATTTTCATTACAAAGAGGAAAATGCTATTTGTTGTCTCTTTCCTGTACAATGTTATACAAAAATTGGAATTAAAGAGTGCCTGTTTGTTGCACTGAAGATGGGGAAATACACCTCTTGATGAAGCCCGGATGTGTGGAAATAAGAATCTAATCAAGCTACTGGACGAAGCAAAGTCTGCTCAGTTGTCAGAATTTCCATATCCCTCCCAAGAATTTACAGGTATTGACCTATTGTCTTACTCTTCTTTTCATCTTAGAGTCATTAGGAAATGTAGTTGGCTTGAAATTTAGGGATTAGGTGAAGTTTGAGAATTACACAAAAATGCACCAACGAGGAATCTACCTAGCCTTACACTTGACCTTTATTAACCTTTTTCTTTCCATAGATATTCTCTTCTAAAGATTAATTTTAAGCAGTTACATAATGATTTGCGATAGATATCAAAATCCATGCAACTAACTCTGTAGCTGCACTTCACAATTGTATATTATATTGCCGACCTGTTTTAGTCTAATTTTAAAATGCAGAAGGAATTGGTTGAATTTGAGGGTAACTGTTACACTTTGTGCTTCGTAATGTGCCATTAACACAATATAACTTAGTGGGATAAAATGTAATATACTTCATGTTCACTTTTATGGATTGTTGTTTAATTTGGGGTCCAATCGAAAAACATATTCATTATCAACTATGACTTCCTGTTTACATAGTTAAGATACTATTATGTATCAGTTGTTCTTATTCATATAGCCGAACTGTTGTAGCAGAAAAGTTTGATTTGGAATTTGTTTTGTTGTTTTCAAACATCTAAGAGCTAAAAGATGGAAAACATTTGATTTCGAGTTTTTGATATTATTAATTCTGCATATCACTGAGTTGCCTAAACCAACAATTGAAGTGAAATTTATCTTCCCTTTACAGATAAAATGCACCCCAAGAAATGCACAATGTTTCCTTTCCACCCGTGGGATCCTCAAGAAAATAGAAGACATGGAATTGTATTATGGGTTCCACACACCGTTGAAGAGCTTATCAAAACAGCAACAGAGCAGCTAGAACTTTCTAGTAATTGTTGTATTCTATCTGAAGACGCTGGGAAAATTACTGATGTGAACATGATTAAAGATAGTCAAAAACTTTACTTAGTTCATGATAGACATTAAAGAGATATATTTTGGCATTCATATGACCATGTAACACGTTTTGTATCATATGTGCAATCATAGTTCTCAGGAAATCATCTTAAACATGTGGCCGTATGTAACCCTTTGTGAAGTTGAAGTTAAATACTGCTGCATTCATGGTTTTACATGCCATAAGAAATTTTTAGCGTGACAGATAACTAAAGAAAATACAATTCCCCAAACTGGGGCTTTTGATTTCAACCAAGTTTTAAATATTTTTGCCCAAATGTTCTTTTATATATGTTATCATTTCATTTTAAGCACAGCACAGTTCTGTTGAACTTATATATCATTTGTGCCTTACCCATATGTTATAGTCTAAGTGACTAAAGCTGTATTGGGGCTGATCAATGACAGTGCAAGATTGAACAACCCTGCAAATTTCTAGTGCAGTAGTGAACATAAGTTGAATCCGATGTTTTTAGTTTTCTTTTCATGAAATTTCCCCAGGCTGTCATGCATGCTAAATCTCACTGCACATTAAAACTGAAGGACAAAATACAATAAACTCCTCACAGTTTGGGTAAAGTGCAAGAAACTCTCCTATTGTTTCAATTACATCAATTAACTCCACACTCAAATCACTACCAAGCCATCTATGACTGTTAAATTGCTAACAGTCAACTCTAGTTGCCGATCAGAAGAAAAATTTGTTCCTCAACCTGGAGAAATTGAAGGCGCGAAGAACAACCCTGAAAATTTGTTTACCCAAAAACGAAAACTCTTGTAGCAAAGCCAAAGATCGAGGAAAGCAAAGGTCCTTAATAGGGGTGGGCATTGGGTGAGACGGTTTGGGTTGGGATAAAATTTTTTCAATTCGGTTGAACCCAATCCCTCATTTAGTTAGTTCAACCCTAACTAAAATAATCCTTCAACTAAGTTTTTTGGGTTAGAATGGTTCGGTTTCATTTGAGTAGGTTAATTTGGGATAGGATGGGTTAAAGAGTGGAGGCCTGGAAATAGCTGGACATGAGGCGAGCCAGCAAAATTCAGTCGACTATTGAGAATTCAAAGTCTCAAAGTATGACGACTAGACAAGAGAGGGACCGAGATCACTCAGACAAGGTGGGGGGTTGATGTCGACTGTTGAAAATGATGAGACAATGGATGAGACTCATCGCTCGCAAAAGAGAAAGTCGAGGGATAAGGGAGGACTGAGGAGCGGCACTGAAGTCGTGAAGCTATTTGGGAAAGATTTAGCGTAAGTTATGAAATGATGTTATTTTGTAGCATTACAAAAGAAATATATATTATCTATAAAATGACGTTATTTTGTAGCAGTAAAATATATATATATATGTAATTTTTATTGGGTTGTCGCGGCAACCCAACGGGGAGAGGATAAAAATTTAGCTCCACCTAATTTATCCCATCTTAAATCAAAATATTACATTATATTTGTTTTATCCCATCTTAACTTATCCTAAATTTTTTTTTTTTATTTGAGATGGGTTAAAACAGTTTGACTCGAGCCGATATCCACCTCTACTCCTAAATCGAAAACTCCATGACGTGGCTCTAATGGAGGCCCAACTTTTGGGTAGTTTTTTAGACAATGAATGTTAGGAAGGAAGACTTAAAATACGGATTTGGTATTGAAGGGTGTTTCAGCCTTCCTTTTTCAAGCATCCCTATATATCTAAGTAGATATGGATTTTTATTAAATTTATATATTTATTTTTATATATTTTATGTAAATAATAATAAAATAACAATTTTTTATTAAATTTAAAATTTTATATAATAAAATATTAATATTTTTATATTTGCTTAAAAAATACATAAAATTAAATACGTAGACTTATTATTATTCATAGATAACAGCCCTAACGGATCCAACCAGCTGGCATGAACACCTGTCTACGACGCCTCGCTTACTCACTAACTTCTATAAGCAACAGAAATACAAAATAGAAATTCAAAACTCCTACAAACCGGAAATACAAAACGCATCGTATGAGGGCCCAAATGACTTCGTTATCCTTCATTCCTAACAGTGAAAGAGTCCCAGAAACTGAGACTTAAGAGACACTCGGAGCTCTGACCACGGCTATGGGTATAGCAAGGTTCCGGCAAAAGCAAAATGGAGATATTGGCCAATGGCAATGACAATGGATGCTTTTAAAAATTAAATACCTCCATAGATTATGATTGATCTAGAAAATAGAAGACAAGTACGACAGCTACAGATGGCAGATTCAAGGTCGTTCAGGCTTCATCTTCGTTAGGGTTTCAGCAAGCTTCAAGCTTCAAGTTCGTGGAAGCTTGAATGGAGATTTCGAGCTTCGTTAGGGTTCCAGCTTTGTCGCACTTAGGGCTTCGATTGCAGTTCAAAAGGAGACCAGCTTCGACTATTCTTGTGTTCTTGGCTTCTTCAGTTTCTCCAGGATGAGGAACGAATTTTTTTTTCTGGTCAACGTCTTTCAATTCTCGAGTTTACCTGTTAGCATATCGATGGTTTGGAGGCCATTTAAACAAAATTAAAAGTGTTTGGGATAATTGATGTAATTAAAATTAAGAAAATCTTTTACCCATAATCTAAATTATAAGAAATTTATGGTATTTTATCCTAAAATTTATGGTCATTACCTATGTGCTCAAATTAGTAGGTTCTATACTGGAAAGCAATAATGGTAGATAGAACCATTATGGCTATTGAAAAATCTTTCAATTATATATCATGCATTTTGCTTTCGTTAGTTCCCTCCATCTATTTGCCATGATAGAATCTTTTCAAGCTTTTGGGTTTTTTTTTTTTTTTTTAAAAAGTGGGTAACGGGAGGAGTGGGGCAGCATCAATTAGGAATTCAGGACCGAACTACTAGAAAGCACTTATTCGGAGAACTCGTATCCCTTATCGGCTGGGATTTAGTGGTAAAAAATTCGAGTAATATTATAAGCAGATATAAATTTAAATTTTTTCTATTATATGTATAAAAAATTGAAATTCATATCCCTTTTCCTTGCCAAAGTCAACACAGGGGTATGACAAGGACAGATTTACTGTACTGGAATATTTTTGCCATTTTACAATTTCTTACTTTAGAATCTAAAAACGTAAATATAGGCTAGTCTTACTGCATAGAGGTTTAGCCTCATCAAGGGAAAGATTCTAACTTGTAGTAGCCTTTACTAAAATTTGTTGCACACCAGAAGGCAGCACACCTAGCTGCATAGAAGCACCTAGAAGCTGCAGATGGTCAAGGTGTCAACCCATGTGTTGAATTTGTCGAAAGTGCTTCTGGGCTGCTGCATTAGCAGCAGTTGGTGCATCATCTATAATCTTGTTCAACAAGTTCTCTTCGGACTGTGAAGTGAAGCATGACTCAGAAGCAACGGCAAAAATCTGAGCTATTGACTCCATTAAGACTAACAAACTTGAGAACACGAATGCTGTCCGTCTGATATTCATGGCTGGTTAATAGCTCCTCAAAGTCCTGCGGTCAAAAACTGGATCAAGTTTTGTGGTCAGCAAAGCATGATAGAATGGTAGACTTATAGCAGATTGGCAGACTTGTCTTACAAGTCTTCAGCGTGATGAACAAGGCAGAGAAAGGAAGAAGCCGCGTGCTTGACATTTTCTGCTACAGTGATGTCGCCAAGTTTGAAATTTCCATTCTTGCTTAAAAGATATTCGAAAATTCCTTGCCACCATTTCCTGGGGAAAATTATACCTAGTCTTAACCTTGATACAATTATGTGAAGATGACCAATCTTAACCGTCGGGCAATGGCTTCCTATCAAAACAAAAACCAAAGAAAGAAAAAAAATAGTAATGTTCATGGCCACTGATCACATTGGAGGAAATTATTGCAACATTGGAAATTAGTGTGTAAGATTTTTTTTTTTAAAAAAATCTAAACCAAATTAAAGGAAATAAAAGTGCAAGAACATTGTATATTAAAAAAAATTAATCCAAGCCTGATGGAAATTTGCATGTATTTTAGTAAAGCAAAAACAGAAGACGTAATTTCCAAAAAAAGAAAAGCAAAAGGTGTAATATTCATTAACAAACATGAGTTGTGTTATTAATATAATTTTGAAGTCTAATAACATAAAATAAAGTACATCTTTTATTTGATTTTTACCCACTTACATTTGTAAAATGGAAACTGAATAACATTAGATATGCACAAAAGAGTACATATAAGACACAAATTTCGTAATTAAATTTGAACACGAATGAGTTTGTATTTGGTTATTAATTACCAATCCAGATGGGCTACTGCCTAATCTCCCAAATTGCTAATCGATGCTTTATGGTCACTTTTATTGAGGGAACTATTGCACCATTGGAAAATTAATTAAGAGATTTTTTTGAGAAAATATTATTCGAAGAAAACAAAATTGTTAATATGTTGTATATGAATTTCATTGAAATTAATGTGAATGCAATTTGGATGCAAATTTACAAGTATGTTGGTTGAAATTAATAGTAAACATGTGAGTTGTGATATTAGTATAATTCTCAATTAAATATCATAATGAAATACATTGATTGATGTTAGGGGTGTGATGGCTCGGGGTGGGGGAGAAACTATCAAACCGAACGAAACCGAAGTCCTAAAATTTGAAGCCGATTCCGCCCATTCTGCCTGCAGAACTGACATGTTCAGTCGAAGATTTCAAGGATGGTTTTAGACGAGGATTTGCAGAGAGAGCAACAGAGATGAAGACAGAGAGAGACGGAGACGAAATGAGCAACAAAGACGAAGACAGAGCAGAGACGAGGATAAAGACAGAGAGAAAGACAAAGATAGAGATAGAGACAGAGATGAAGAGAGCAACAGAGATGAAGACAGAGAGAGATGAAGAGAGATGGAGATAGAAGAAGATAGAGGGAGACAAAGAGAGACCGGAATTGGGGTTGGGTAGGGTGGTTAACATTTTTTCAGAATATTTGTCCTCGGGATGATACAGGTTGTCGTGGGTTTGGGTTCTTAAATCCGAACTCGCTCGTATGAACTCAAATGAAATCATCTCTATTATACATTAAAATGATGACTTGACCTAAATTAAACTAATTCTTTTTTTATTGGGTTCAAGTCGGGTTCATTTGGGGTGGGTGGTATTTTACCCACCCCTAATTGATGTAACTTAAAATTTACATTAAAATGGTGAACCAATGGCATTAAAAATGCATGAGAGAGTAAAGAAAAATGATACTTGCATAAAGTAAATTTTCACACACACCGTACATGCAAATAAAAAAAATAATAGAGAAAAATAATTTAAAATAAAAAATTTAAAGGGTTAAAAATGTAATAAAAAATGTATAAAATATATGTAAAATAAATGTATACAACTATCATTACTCAAGAGTAAAAGACACGGGTTGCATAATGTACGGGGGACCACATTAGCAAGCAGCAACCCATCCGGTCAACACACACTCAAAATTGAAAGAAATATTATTGTAGATATAATTGTATTTATTTTTGTTTTTGGCAAAGAGATTTTATTGTATTTATTATTTGATAATGATAGTAGATATACCAGCTAGATTTCACGTTAGTCCTTTAGAAAGTTTTGATTTCACAGATATCTCTCATCCATTTAATCTCTTGTCATAGCAAGTCTATTTGTACTATATATTGTATAATGAACGATAACTCAATTTTCACATAATTCTCAACTTCTTCATGGTTTCAGAGCTTTAGATGCGTCCCTTCGGGGACATCCGATAAAAGAGCTTTAGATGCTACACCCATTTTTTAATGGCTTCCAATGACTCTGTCCAGAAAATAGCAACACCACGCCACCCTTCTCACTATTGACATCCACCACCTAACATCCTTGTTAAGTCATAACTAACATAAAAAATTATGTCAGCACTACACTTGACTTCACTAACTTCCTTCTCTGAATCTCTGGCGATGCCCATTTCTTCTTGTCCTTAAGGCTTTCGGTGTTTAAGACCATGTCAATGGCACGTCTCCTCCTTCTCCTACCATTAATTCAAGCTGAAAACAATATCACCTTGCCCAATCCTAATTTTCTCTCTCGGCAACGAGTAGACTTCATCGTCCTTTCATGGATCCAAGCTCTTATCTCTAGTGAAATATTTCACAATATTCTGAAACTGGATATCATACTCGCTGCCATTGATCCTTGGCAATCAATAGATCAAAATTTCCAGTACCAAGCACAAGCACGATCACTCCACCGAAAATCTGAATTCTATGACATTCAAAAAGATGATCAACCTATTCTGGCCTATAAAGCCAAGATAATCTTTGACTAATTGAACTCCACTGGTCACCATATATATTTCAGAAGATGACCTTGTTATTTAAATTTTGCATGGCTTGTCCTCCACAGATGAAAGTGTAGTTATCAACTTTTCTATTAGATCCCTTCTTCCTTTGTTCAATTTGCCATGACACAATCTTTTTTACCTGGATTTTGTTATTTGAAATCATGCACCAAACATTGTTAATGCATTTCCCAATCCAAAGCTTTTTGGGAAACCTATCAAAATTTCCCAACCAAATGCCCCTTTGGGTTTTATTTGAAAAAAGTGGGGAAGGGACGGCATCGATTGGGAAATCGGTACGGAAGTAGCAGAAAGCACATGTTCAGAAACTAGTTTCCCTTCCCCATGCCAAAGTCAACTCAAGGGTACAACAAAAGCAGATTTGCTATATAGGAATACTTTCGTCATTGTACATTTTCTTACTTGACAACAGGATGTAAACACATAAATACAGACATAGTCTTATTACAGAATGTTAACATTTAAGGGTACAGTGTAGTTCTAGAGGTTTAGCCTGATCAAGGGACAGATTCTAACTTGTAGCAGCAGGTATTAGATTTTCTTGCGCACCAAAGGCAGCACACCTAACGTAGAAGCCACAGACGATCAAGGTTGCCATAAGTGTTGAATTTGTCGAAAGTGCTTCTGGGCTGCTACATTAGCCGCAGTTGATGCATCATCTTCAGTCTTGTTCAACATGTTCTCCTCGGACTCTGCAATGAAGTTTGATTTAGAAGCAAATGCAAAAATCCGAGCTACTGACACCATTAGGCAGGTTAAGACTGGCAAGCTCGAGAACATGAGTGCTATCTGTCTGATATTCATGGCTGGGATCAACGACTGGATCGAGTTTTTAGGTCAGCAAAGCATGATAGAATGGTGAGGTTACAGCAGACTGGCAGACTTTCACTTACCAGTCTTCAGCGTGATGACACAAGCAAGAGACAGGAAAAAGCCGCGTGCTTGACATTTTCTCCTACAATGATGTCACAAGTTTGAAATTTCCATGTTTATTGAAAACATGTTCTAATATTCTTTCCCTCCATTAAGTGGATATTGGACAGACACGTCCTCGCTCAACCTCGATAGAAATAATGAAATTATGAGAACTGAGAAGATGATCAATGTTAATAATTGGGCTATGCCTTCCTACTAAAACAAAAACACAAAAGAAAAAAGTATTTATGTCCACGGCCACACTCTCATTGGGGAAACTATTGCAACAATCGAAATGAATATGTGTAAGACATCTTTTAAAATCTAAACCAAATTAAAGACATTAAAACTAAAAAAAAAATTCATATTGGACAATATTAATCCAAGTCTGATGCAAATTTACTTGTGTTTTAGTTGTGAGGAAACGAGAGATGTAATTTCCACAAAAAAAAAAAAAAAAACAGCGACAGGTGTAATAATTAACAGACATGAGTTGTGTGATTAACACAATTATAAATCTAATAACATGAATTAAAAAATATATATTTTATGTAATTTTACCCAACTTACATTTGTAAAGTAAGTGGATACTGAATACCATTAAAAATACACAAAGGAGTACAAGACAAATTCTGCGATAAAATTCTATAGCAAAAAACAAAAAAAATCTGCGGTAAAATTTGAAAATGAATGAGTTCGTAATTTGCTATTAATTATCAATCTAGATGGATGACTTTCAAATCTTTCAAAAACAATTTTTGTGACTGAAAAGAGACTGCTATTGATTGGGAGAAAGAAGGACATCCCTTAAAGCAACGGAAACAGTGTTGGTGGAGCATCGTCTACCCAGATATTGTCATTACATGAAAAACCAAAGCTAGCTCAGACTTGCCAAAATGTGATAAAGAGAGGTCTTAGAACTCACAAGACAGCTCCCTATAGTCATTCGACAATGATGCCGAAATATGAATAGAAATTGGGAGTCCCTTGGAAAGCCGTGACAACATCCTTGCAGTCCACTTCAGCCTGAATAGCCACCATAAGATGGAGGCCCGCCACCACCCGTAAGCCATGGTTGAAAGCAAGTGCCTCTGCCAGCCGAGCATCACCATTACCAGTAGGCTTGTCAAAATAGGCCGGCCCGCCCGGACCTGCACAAGCCAGCAATTAGGCAGTGCGGGCCGGCCCACATAATTGACGGGCTGAGAAAATCCCAGCCCAACCTGCCCCGCAGCGGGTTGCGGGTTAGTCGGGTCAGCCCACCAATAATTAAAAAAAATAAAAAATTTATTAAAAATTCAAATTTATGAATGTTAGTAAATGAGTAGCTAAATTTAATACACTAATTTTAAAACAATTACAAATGAATACAATCAAATTTGTCTTTTAATAATATACCTAAAAGTATAACCTGGATTTAGCTCGTAATAAATTATAAAAACCTTAATTCTACTCATAAAATTGCTAATATACAACATCATTTTTTAGGCAAGGCTTCAATAATATTACTAACATACATGCATAATAAAACACGTTCCTACAAAGATATAAAGATCATGTTCCTATATGTGACAAAGTCTAACACTGATGTTGTTCAAAATAAACTACATGTTAATTGAAAATAGAATTATGCTATTATATATTTATACTATTATTTCTATATATGCAATGCTTGAGTTTTGCACCTTAAATTATGATAATATAAAAGCTGAATAACTCAATACAAATATAAAGATAATATTTTCTACTCCAAAAAATAATATATAAATGTGATATTAATGATAGTTATGTAACAACACAAATTTTATACTATGATCTAAATAATTCAGAATGAGTTGTTACATAGTATAATAATTTGTCTTCTCTTTAAACTCATCAATTTTTACTTGTCTTTTAACTCGAAACCTTTTAAAAATTCTTTTGTCTTTATGATCACCTATAAAATCACACATTATACATAAGATATTCAAAACATAAGAAAATTATATCTAAACTGCATGAGGATCCTGCCTAAATTGCATAATCCAAATTGGAACCAAATGACATTCATTTGAATTGCCCTCCTTTTCCAATTCATATCCATTGATCTTATTGTCATAATAGTATAACTTATAGTAATTTCCTAAAAGTTAAAATTATTTTAAATGATATGTTATTTTAGAAAAAAATTAAAATTATGCGGGTCCAAACTCACGTATTCAACCCGTCCCAACCCACATTAACTCGCGGGTTATGCGGGTGCAGGCTAATTTACCCGCAAATAAATAGGCCACCTATATAGTAACCCAACCCGCCCCTTATGCGGGACGGGGCGGGCTAGCCCGGTGGATCAAGTCCATTTTGACATCCCTAATTACCAGGGATCATTTTAACTGCTGAAGCCACAATTTGTCCTTCATGATTCCTGAGAATACAGCCCAAACCAAAATAACCATACTCTTAACGGTAGCATCGGTGTTTAACTTATACTACTTTGGAGATGGAGGGACCCGTTTATTCACTCATTGCGCTGGCCTAGAAACACCATGAATGGACAGGACAGAGTTTCGCTATAATCCACAAGGGTCCGGGACACCAATTCCGCTAGCTGTTGATACTGCGGCACCCACACTTTAAAGCAAATCTTATTTCGATCCCACCAAGTACTCCATAACTACATTGCCGCATAAGCTTGATCATCCTTTGAGCCCCATCTCATAAGCTCCTCCCACCAGGCCGAGATAGACGAGACTGCGGTGCCAGGATCAATCAAGCAAAACGTTGAGCCAAATCAATAACCCTGAACCCATGGGCAACTAAGAAGAGCATGAGTTAGCGTTTCATCCTCCATGTTACATCTGGGACAGGTAGCTGGCATCAATACCCCCTTTTACAGAGGTTTACTCTAGTGGGGAGGCAATCAAGACAAGCTCTCCATAAGAAAACTTTTATTTTATTTGGCAGAGGCAATTTCCAGATCGTATCCCTGGGAAAATCACCGTTTTCTGAAAAATAATTGCCACCAACATCTGGACATCTATGGATAAAATAAATTGGTATGCTGACTTGCAGGTAAAGACCCTTCATTCGTGCCATGCCAAGCTAAAACATTTTCGCAATTTCAGCCAAACAAGGGAATACAAAGAATCTGCTCTATCTAAAAATTGTAAAAAAGCTGATTAAGAATTTCTCTATCCCACATTCTTCTATCATGATCTATTAGCTGTGAGACCATTGAAATCTCCTCATTTATTGGGCTCCAAACATGAAAACCATTTTGTTGGGGTAGCCATCTATCCTCCCAAATATTAATATTAAGACCATTACCCACTTACAAATAACAGCCCTGATTGAGAATCCACTGAGCACTAAGGATACTACGCCATATGAAACTAGGCTTGAAGCCAGTATGGGTTTTGACTTTTGAGAAAACGGGTTTTGGGAAAATACCTTCCCTTCACAATTCTCGCCATTAAGGAGTCGAGATGCTGCAATATGTGCCAAGTCAGTAAGGTCGAATTAAATGCCTGAAAGTTCCTAAAACTGATACCCCCTTGATGCTTGGTGTATACCATTCTCCTCCCGCTAAGCTAGTGAATCCTACGTTCTGTCCTTTTCTCATCCCACCAAAATTTTGAATCATCATTTCTACTCAGTGGCACAAATATTGAGGAAGCTAGAAACAACTCATCATATAAGTAGGAATGGATTGGTCTACTGATTTGATGAGAACTTCTGTGACAGTTCGCGATAATACTTTTTCCTTTCATTCTTTAACCTTCTTTTAGACATGGTCTTGGACAAAATCAAATACCTCCTTTTTACTCCAACCCACAAAAGTGGGCAGCCCCACATATTTAGCATGGTTGTCAACTGCCTTAATTTCCATCCTCTGCTGGATTAATAATTTCCTATTTGCTGGTACCTTTTGACTAAACGATAACTCCGATTTATCCAACTTAATCTACCAGCTTGTTGATAAGAATTCAAACCATTCTACAAACACTGAATTTTGGAATTAGTAGCCTTGGAAAATAAAATGCTTTCATCAATGAAAAAGAGATGTGAAATAGGGGGCGCTGTTCTAGCAATTTTAATCCCATGCAAGTTACCCCTGTCATCCTCCCTTTGTAAAAGGCCTGAAAACGCCTTTGCACACAAAGGGTCCCTCTGGCACAAGCCTCTGTGCAGGTAGAATTTCTCGGTAGGTTGCCCATTCAGGAGAATAGAAAAGGAAATTGAAGAGACACAACCCATAATCATAGCAACCCAGTTGTCAAGAAAACCCATGGATATCAGTATTGATTTTAAGAAAGACCATTCAACCTGATCATACGCTTTTGCCATATCTAACTTGAGCTAAATAATCTCTATTACCACACTGCTTTTTCATATAATGAAATATCTCAGAAGCCACAACAACATTATCAGTTATTAGTCTACTTAGGACAAGAGTACTCTTAAGTCTCACTGACTATATCAGGCAGAATAATCTTAAGCCTATTAGCAATTGTTTTAGTAATCAACTTGAAAATTACATTGCACAGGCTTATGGGTCAAAAGTCCTTAGCATAAACTGGCTTCTTCAATTTTGAAATTAAGCAGATGAAAGTGTGATTTAACTCACCTGGGTCTGCTCCCTCATCAAGAACTCTAAAAACCAGTCTAAGCATGTGTTCCCTAACTATATGCCAGAACTTTTGGTAGAACACAGCTTGCATGCCATCAGGACTTGAAGATTTGGTTGGGTGCATTGGCATCAAGGCAAAATGGACCTCCTCCCTAGTAAAAGGCTAGTTAAGAGTCTGTTTCATGTTACTGTTAAGTTTGTTCTTGATAACAATATCCTGCATATCAACCAGATTTCCAGCAGAGAAAAGAGTCTCAAAATAATTAATTAGTACCTAGCCTACTTCTTCTTCACTGAAAAATTTCTGGTCCTTTCCATTTGTAATATGATCGATCCAATTTCGCTCTTTCCTATGAGAAACCTTACCATGGAAGAATTTGGTGTTTTTATCGCCATATTTTAACCAGTTTGTCCTACTGCATTAGCACCAAAAGATTTCCTCCAGTTTCAACAAATAATCTAACTCTTTCTCTATTGATTTTCACCATGATATGACTTCTTCAGAATGGGCACACTTTTGCAGTCTTGTTAATTCCTTCCTAAAAGACTGTATTCTTTTAGCAAGGTTACCAAAAGAATATGATCTTGAATTCTCGAAACAGCAGACACATCTCTTTATTTTCTTTAAGGCACACTTCCCCACCCCCAAGGCTCCTCTACTACTTGAAAAATTTCTTCATTTGTAAGCGACATCTCCTCAAAACGCCAAACTTTTTGCATCTTCCTTTTCCTTATTGAGGTCCCTCTGCCAAACTGGATAACAGTCGGGGAATGGTCGCTTTTATAACCTAGAAGATGTTGAACTGTATGTGAAGTGAATACAATGGACCATTGAGAATTAGCAGCAAAACCATCAAGGCGTTCTTGAATATTCATCTCACCACTCCTTCCATGGCACCAAGTAAAAGGGTAACCTTCAAAGCCTAAATCCTAGAGACCACAACCTTGTAAAGAATTTCTAAAGCCGTCAAGAAAAGCAAAGTTTATAGGATTACCTTCAACCTTCTCATTGTTGGCCAAAATCAATTTATTGGGTCACACAATTAATCTATAGAATCCAATTTATAATGTGCATTGTGCACTAACCCTTTTTGCTCCTAACTTTTCCCAATCTATCCCTATCTAAAGCAGTTACAGAAATTAGTGTCATGTCGTCAATACCCCAAATAAAATACCTTACTAACGAGTAGATAACCTGAGTAAGAGTCAATTCCATAGAGAGTGCTATAAACTAAATTTTAGTGTTCTCAAATTAAAACACAAATTAAAATGAGGGGTTGAATATTGATTAAATTGAATATTAAACAAGACAATAGGTAGCAAAAATTATAAGAAAAATGATAGAAGACAACTCTAGTTCTAGATTCAATCTCATCTTCATAGTTGATTGAAACAATCAAAGATAAAGTTATTCTATCTTTAAAGAAATTATCAATTGTAGACAACTATCACAAAAGCTCAAATTATTTAACTTAAGCCATGTTATCCATAGTAATTAAAACAAAAACTTGTCCATAATTGTGATCACTATGTGCTATTCAATGATTAAGAATAGGACTATTACGTATCACAATCCCTAAATTTAGCAATAGTATTCATTTAATCAATCTAAAACATGCTATTTAAATCAATCAAAACAAATATCATGATCTTTCAAACCTGAATATCATGAATCAATGTCACAGACAAGAGTAGAAATAATGTTGTTGAGATAATCAACACCCTTAACACATGATTAGGGCTTGAAATCACTTTTAATTGAAAAGAAAAATGTAGCCTGACATGCTAAAAATGCAAAATAAGTGTTCTTGTTTGTGTACTACTAGATGATAACAAAATAAAATCCTAAAAAGCTTATATGTGATGTTCTAGCCATGCCTATAAATAAATTAGGTCAGAAAAGATGTTTCTCTAGCTACTAATTGCCAAAATCATGTCCCAAATCCATGGCCTTCCAAAACAAGCGTGGTTTAGAATCACTGAATCTATGCTACATATTTCAAGTAAAATTTGGACAAGAAATCGAAGGAATTTGGGTGGCTCTCATGAAAGTTGTAACCCTTCCTCTTAGCTTTCTATAACCTTTTGAATCACCTTAATTGGACACATACAACTCCAGATATGATGAAAACATTGATTGCTGCTTAGTTAGAATCCTAATGCAAGAAAGACTAGGAGTTTGAATTTTGCTCTAACTTAGAAGCCATGGTTGAAGGTCCAAACAAACTCAGATTGATTCAAATCATTCTACTACTTTAAAGGTTTGAAGACTATTTTTTCATTTTGGAACTCCGTAGTGGTCAAAAATTTGAAAAACAAATTAGAAGTCACTTTTAGAATTCTCCTAGTTTTCTATCAAATCAAACAAAACATTTCAACTCATGCTAAAGGATAAATATGAGTATAATGAACATAATGAGACATAAAATAGATTAGAAAAGCTATAGAATAAAAGGAAGAAAAATATAAAATTGTGCACTTATCACAAACCAAAGTAGTCTTTAAGCAAATGTGACCTATGAGCTTAGAGAATCTTAACAAAAATATGTTCAAGCTAGCTTATGCTTTCTTTATCCTTGAGCTATTATACTTATTGTGATGTCTAGTTACACTTTAACATTGTCTAAGTTTGGCAATTATTGCACTACTTGAACTTGTTCTCATGTTGCTTGTTGTTGTAGCCCTACTTTTACTAATTCTTGTTGTTGCTTCACTGGAGGAAATTCGAATTTTTATCGATAAACAAAAAAATCTATCGGTATAACAATAATACAAATGGACTTTTGAGGGAGAAAATCCTTTGCTATTGCTATCCTCAATATCTATATATTGAGGGATAATTCATTAGTTTGTGAACTGGCTAAAGGAAATTTTGCAAAAAAAAATAAGTCTCTTGATAAATTGGTACATTTATTGACACAATACTAATGAAATAACCTTCAATACTTTATTGACTTTTTAAAGGAACATCCATTTGTAAAAAGTGACTAAATTACTAAGGGATTACACATAAAAAAAATTTTGTGAACATGCAAAAAATGTAGACAAAAATTTGTCCAAATAGTTATATTTTGTTGTTTTTAATTTTGGAATAATTGCTTTTTTCCAAGGAATGTCCCTAGATAAAATATTACATAAATATTTTTAGGAGAAATAATTAATTATAATAGTAAAAATAAAAATAAATAGAAAGGTATTACAATAAAAATTTAAATTAAGAAGAAATTAAAGTAACAATAATCATGAAAGTCCTTAGCATCATCCCTAGACTGATCATCCATCCTGAGTTGACGGCTAAAGCTAGATGGATTGAGGTGGCTATCGGGTGAAGGCCATAGATCTAGAATTGGCTCCCTAAATCTATCTCTATGTAGGCCTCATGCCCATCTTAGATCGAAATTGGCTAGCCATTTGATATTTCATCTTAATTGCCATCTCCCATGTCACCCGAAATGTAATACCCTTCATTTTTGTCCTCATCTCTAACCTCGGGCCCTCTTAAATTGACTCAATTGTGCTAAGGTCAATCTAACTCATTGCCTAGATTTACTATGCATAGTGCAAGGTATATTGACCAATGTTTATAAAGGGCTATAAGACCAAACTATAAACATGACCCTTATAAGAGTCATTGACAACATAATGCAACGCCTCGAGTGGGTCAATTTGGTGGCTGGCCTATGAACTTTCTCTTGGTCTAGTCAAGTGGCGGTAACTAGAATTGGCAAGGCTCCATCTCAACCATGAAGTTGTCTTGTAATTACAAAATACCATGCTTAGTTTTAATAAGTATGCTTTCCGTAAATTAAAAATAATAGAAGTTGAATCTTATAAAAATAAGTGAACTACTTACATAGGTTGTCTGGACTCATGGTTAAACCTAGTTCTTATCCTTCTTCCTTAGGTTTGTCCAAAAAGTCATGAACATAAATAGTGCAACCAAGGGTCATTGTTCTTCCTTGCTTGCTTCGAGTTCTTTTTAAATTTCTTAGAGTTCTAGTGGACGATTTCCTATATCTAATCAAGCCTCTGCCTAGCATTTTGAGTGTCACTATACATCTTAGACAATTTCTTTGACCCTAGGTGTTGAAGGCCTTCCACATGTGTTCCTCATGGAGATCATGGTAATTCTTTTTTGCAAAAAAAAAAAAAAAAAGTCAGTATACAAATTAAATAACATAAGTTTCATATGAATTAGAATAATAATATTTATATTAGTTACCTTCCACTTCCCAAACCACATCTAGTGAGTGGCAATAAGGATGTCCTTTCACATCTTATAAGCCTGATCTGTTTGAGCTTACTGATGTAACTTAGAGCCGATGTCCTTACATTAGATGTCCTTTCACATCTTATAAGCCTGATCTGTTTGAGCTTACTGATGTAACTTAGAGCCGATGTCCTTACATTAGAGGTATTCAGCTATTGGAAACCCCCATTAACATATTTAGATGTTAGTAGATAAAAAACAAATATAACATTTAAATTAGAATTAAAATTTAAATTAAACTAAAAAGACCATTTTTCATCAGGCTCAGTCTTAGGCTTTGTGTCTTACTATGACTGAGTGGATGGGGATGTGGATTGCTATGGCTGAATGAATAGGGATGTAGTTGTAGGAGTATGTGGTGGGTTTGTGGGAGGCTATCAAGGAGCCTAGAATGAGGATGGGAGTAGTGTGACAATGTGATAAGTGGATAAGGAAGGCATAAATTCAAGTTAAGTACAAATGCCATGGGTGGTGTTGTAGATGGTATGTATGATGAAGGGATGGCAAGGCTAGGAATAGAAGATGAGATTGTAGAGGTAGAAAGGTGGGTGGGAATGGTGGATTGACCTTGGTCGTGGGATTGACTGAGCTTCCTAGGGGGTTAACCCCTCTTATTACACCCCTAATCCTTATAGTGATGGTTGGGATGAAATCTAGCAATAATAATATAGAAAAACGATGCAATTTAATAAACTTAAGCATATTATTGTTGATTAAATAAATAAGAAAAACTATAACACTAAATGATACACTTTAAAAGCATAAAAATTTTGATAAATAAATTAAGAACATAAGTTTATATTCTAATTATAAATTCTCCAAAATCACTTGAAAATGGGTGCCATGTTGTGGTTTGAGAGAGAGGAAGAGAGGGAGAGAGAACAAAACCAAAGAAGAAAATGAGGGGAAGGCCAAGAGGCAAGTTCTTTATTTTTACTAACTATGGGATCACCAATGGATATACCTTTGGTAATCTATGGTGCCCATTAAGTGAAACAGTGCATTTTGTGTTAGTGCCATGTGATATATAGAGATAAACAAAATTCTATTGGTATACTAGTTTTCCATTGACAAATTTTTTGTCTTAGTGCCGTTTGTTGTTTATGTCGATAGAAATTCTATCAACATAATCATATATTGTAATTCGCATTACTTATAATTAACATTAGTTCTTAATTAAAATAAAATTGAACACTTAATTTCTAATTAACATCAATACTAAAATTAGATTTAAAATCTGTACATCTCAGTAATCCTATATCAAATTACTTAATTTGTTTGTTTATGATCATAACTATAATGCATTTAACATTAATACTTAATTTAGATTTAAAATTTGTACATTTGAGAAATCTTATATGGCATTACTTAACTTGTTTTGTTCATGATCATAACAATAATGCATTTAAGAAAATGTAGAATGGAAATGGGGTGGGACAAGGTAGGGTAGGGGCCAGGAGTAGTCCCTTGCTCCCCGACCCCAAGGGAAAAAGTTTCCCCTATCATGCCCCAATTTGAGGATGAGGAAAATTTTTTCCCATCCCAAATCCTTATAGGAGAGTGGGTACTAATAGGAATTTCAACCTTTTAAAATTTTTAAATAAAATTTTTAAAATATAAATAATTTAAGATATCTTATTTATTTATTATACATAATTACTAATTTACCCTTTATATTATATATTATTCTATCTTATAGGGATATTATAGTAACTTTTTTATTTTCGAGGATCCCTGAAATTGTGACAGAGAGAATTTTCTCATTGCCCCTACTAGGGGTGGGCAAATTTTCGGCAAAACCGAATGAAACCGATCTAAACCAAAGAAAATAGGAGAGTGGTGTAGGTTGCTTCGAGGATTAGGCGAAATACTGTAGCAAAATGGGTTGATTTGAGTGGGGACGGTTAGGCTAATTTCACACTTGGTTTTCCGCGGCAACCCGACACTCAGTAAAATGATGACGTCCCTTCGTCCTTCACCTCCTTACTATCAACGAATTCTCTCGAAGACCAGACACAAAGTCGCCAAGTCTCGAAGTCTCTCGCTCTCAAACTCAAAGTCGGAAGTCTCTCGCTTGAAGTCCCTTGCTCGAAGTCTCTCGATCTCGATCTCATCCCACCCGTCGGTTTGACTCTTGCCTCTCAGCTTCTCCTCTCTCACTCTATGTCTCTCTGGCTCAATCTTGTTTTTGTTTGTTTGGACTTTGGCTCAATCTATGTCTTGCCTCTCACTTTACGCCTCGCTTGCTCTGTTCTTTGACTCTTGCGGTTGTTTGTCGTGGGAAATTGATGGTGTGGGTACTGGTTCTATGGATTCACTGGGTTGCAAATTTGCAATCCCACTCGTCGGTTTGACTCTTGTCTCTTAACTTCTCCTCTCTCGTCTGTCTCTGTTCTGTTCATCGTCGCCATCCCAACACAGCCATTGTCGTTGCCGTCCCAACCTAACCATCTTAACCCAAATCGTATCAACCCGAGAATCTCGGTTGATAGATTAACTTGGGCGGAATTGGCTCCCACAAAATGCTCCTCGGTTTCGGCTAGTTTCACTAAAATTTTCCCCAAACCGACCTGCCCCAGCCGATGCCCACCCCTAGCCCCTACTCTACAATGAGAAAATTACCCTTATCCCCAGGGTAAAATCAGAGAATGCTTTGTACTTGCCAACAATGTCACTAAGGTTTTGGCAAATCTTTCTGTGAGGCTGGATTACAACTAATGCATAAGTAACCTTGAACTTGAACCTATATAGAAATCAAACATAAAAATATACAATTGAAAGGAAGGTATTAGCATCATACAGCTCAACACCTATTGTGGAAGTCAATGGAGAAATAAGGGGAATCAACATTATTGGAGAGATAAGGCTGAAGACTCCATAATAGCGACAATATTAGTGGAGAGACATTGAGAAATAAAAGAGTATCAAAGGCAATGAGTTTAAAACAACTTAGTAGTTCAACAAATAAGGAAACTATGACAAATGAGTTTGAGCATTTCAAGTTCTATCATGCAAAAATTGTGGAGTGCATCTTGGAGCATCTCTGCATAAATTGTGGAATGCACCTTAGAGCATATTGCACATATTGTGAAATGCATCTTGGAGCATATCTCATCCTCTTAATAACTGATTATATTTTTATATTATTTAAAGTTGCTTGGTTTTTTGTATCATGCAAGTTCTGTGTTCACGTTGAAATCAATATAGAAAAAAATTATCTATTTTTCAATTTTTTCTTCTTAGTATTGGAGCCTTTATAAATACTTATCCCAACCTAGCTACATTCCAAACAAATAATCTTCACAAGTTCTACAACTATGACTTCACTATCTCTTAACATTGGCAACTTCATTACACTTAAACTCAGCCCTACAAATTACCCCTTATGGCATGAACAAGCCTTGGCCCTTATAAAAAGCCAATAATTGGTTAGTCACCTCATCAATGAAGATCCTGCCCCTACCCAATATGCCACATCGCATCAAAATAACACCAAAGATGTAGTAGCCTTTGTCCCACAAATAACTAAAGCTTTCATTGCCTAGCGCAAGGTTGATCACCTCCTTCAAGGGTGGATAATTGGAACACTCTTTAAAGAAGCACTTAGCCTCATTGTTGGCCTAGACACTACCCATGCCATTTGGACAACACTTAAGGATGCATATACAGAAGGTTCACAACAATATGAATTCACACTTTGTCAACAAGTCATATACCTCCAAAGGAAGATGACAAAACCATTGAAGAACACATTCACACCTTTAAAGGTTTGTGCAATAGTCTAGTAGCCATTGGGAAACTTATATTAGACAAAGAAAAAGTCTTTTATCTTCTCACTAATCTTGACCTTCAGTATGAAACATTCACATCAACCATGCTGAAGCTCCCAAGGCCATCATATGCAAAATTGGTCTCACAACTCCAAAGCCTTGACCGCTAGTGTGGTTGATTCTCTAGCCATGTTGATATACCAACCTTGTTCACTCCTCACATGACATTTTATGGCCACCAATAGTAGCGCTCCCCAAACTCTTCCCCAGGATATCATGGCAACACTCAAAGATTCATATTCATTAAAAGAGGATTTTAGGCACAACAACTTAGAGATCAAAATCAAACCTCCTCCTCTTCAACCACTCAACAATGATGTCCTCCACCACTAAATGAGCACCGCATGACATCTACAAAATGAGATCTCTACTATGAAAAAAAAAATGCTAGTATTATGGCACGATGGGTCACATAGCCAAAATTTACTAGTGGGTCCCCAAGAAGTTAATTCAATCTGATAATATACAACAAGCACTTGTAGCTCTCAACTTGGATAACACCATTGCCCAAACAGAGTAGATGTCTAACATGGGAGACTTTAATCACATGACAGGTAAGCTATGTATTTTAAATAACATTCAAAAATATTTTGGTACAGACTCTATTCTTATTGTTGATGGCTCTTCTCTACCAATCCTTGGCATTGGAGACTCCAACATTAAGCAAAAGAATACTACCTTACCTCTTCATGACATTCTAGCACTTCCTTATTTAAGAAAAAACTTACTCTCTATTAGTCAGTTAACTTTACAATTTCCAGTTAACTATGAGTTTGCTAATGTTGATTTTTATGTTAAGGAACAAGAATAGGACAACCATTGACCGCAAGGAGGTGCAAGGGTGATCTATATGTTCTATCTAATTCACTTGAATTACATTTTCCCAATTACTTCAAATCTGGGTCAACAGACATTTGGCACTAATATTTAAGACATCCTCAAATTTTGGCATTGTAATTATTAAAGAATAAAGGGTTGATTGATGTTATTGGTCATATGAAATCTGAACATTTATGTGATAGTTGTCAATTAGGGAATCTTAGTAGATTACCATTTTCTTCTTCTAAACATTCAAGTTCTGGTATATTTGAAAAAATTCATTATGATTTGTGGGGACCTACTTCTTTTATCTATTGGCAAATTCAAATATTATGCCTGTTTGGTTAATGATTTCTCCAAGTATACATGGATTATCCCCTTACAACATAAATCTGACTTTGTTAATACATATTTAGCATTTGAACATTATGTTAATAGACAATTTAGATTTAAAATAAAGCTCAAGCCAAAATATAGAGGAATGACACCTCAATCGTATAGATAAGAAGTTAGGGAGTTTTATTCAACAAACATAATCAATATAGAATTAGCTGTCTAAGAAAAGCCTCTCTACAACAATTATTAGTAATCAATATAGAGAACTAAACTTAAAAATAAAAGTAGTAATAAAGTAATAAAGTTAATCTTAAGTTATAATGAAGGACTCTTCCACTTCCTTCTTTTCCCCTCTCATTCCTGCCCAATTTTATTTTGAATTCATTTAACTAACCAATAATAAAATGCTATGTGTATTAGTAGTTTTGTGTAGATCATGTGATTATTAAATTTAACAATAGATAGAAGAATATACTTGCACTGTTTTGATAGTTGAAAGGGTATATTTGCTTACTTTTATAATTAAAGGGGTGTATTTACAATAGACCTAAAGTTGAAGGGGTATGTATGCATTTTTCTCAAATATAAATGAATGATTATTTATAACAAAATTAATAATATATTGTTATAAAATATAAGTAAGTAGATAATAACTTATGAACTTAAAATAATTTATATTGTCTATATTTTATTCAGTAAAATAAATTTTCCACTTTAAAAGATATATGCATAAGAGTATCACCAAATTATTCCAAGTGTAGAAGGGTTGGAATTCTTAAAAAACTTTGTTATCATAGATGAAAGATGAAGTTGAAACAAAAGTTTTTACTAAATTCTAGCCCAAGAAGAATCATATATGAAGATGAAAGATAAGTTGAAGAGGTGAAAAGAGAAGGAATTGATCATGACAATTCTAATAAACAAGACAAGAAAACAATAGAAGATGAAAACTCTATTTATTTATGGTAGAAAAAGAGGAGCAAGATGCCATAGTTTCTAGACAAGAGAGGGAAGAGTGCATCAAGACAACTAAAGGAAGGAACATTTGATGAGGAACTTTGATGAAAGTTGTGCAAGCATTTATGGAATCAAATTTATATTTGAGCAACCTATATAAATAGAACTTATAGGATTGTGAAGTGGTACTTGAGAAGTCCAAAATGTCAGTTTTGAGTTGACATACAATCCCTAAAAACAAAAGGTTGAGTTTTGGACTTTATAATTGTGATTTCAAGATGAACATAATTCTGACCTCTTGTGCCATAGGTGTCTATGTCATATTTCCAAAGAAAAATAATGGACAAAAGATATTACAATCCAATTCATAATTTTATAATTTAGTAAGATAATAAATTGTCACAACTAAGCACTTGTTAAATTATAGAATTATTGACTTCTATTTTGGGATGCTTCAATTATAAAATGATTGCCAACAATTGCATGCATATCTAATAGATTTGTACAAGTTGATCTTCTAAAGTATATATCCATTAGATTTTGACAAGTTGACCTTTGAAAGTGCATGATTTGTACAAGTAGGAGGCATATAGTATGTAATCTGAATTTATCCATAGGCAATTGTGTTGTTATTTGTGTCTAGACTAGTTCAGACAAAGTCTATGATTATGCCCACTTATCAAAAGTATCAACAGCTAATAGCCTAGTGAACCATGATACACTAACCTGAATCTTAAATTCTAAGCCACCTTTAAGACTAAATCCTAAAGCCCTTAAATGTTAAAATCTTAAAACATAAAACATAAAACACAAAACCCTAAACCCTAAAATTTTAAATCCATATATAAATCTTAAATTCTAAGCACTAAACCCTAAACCCTACAACTTTCCTAAAGCCCTAAGCCCTGACCTAATGATCTAGACTTTATGCATTTAGGATTTTAGAGCCTAGGAGTTAGGGTTTAAGTTTAGAGTTTAGGATTTTAAGGTTTTAGTTTATGGCATACTATTTTAAAGTCTAGCTTCTAAGGTTTATAGCTAAGGATTTTAGAATTTAGGGTTTAACATGTAGGGGTCTAGATTTAAGGTTTAGGATTTATGGTTGTAGGCTTTATAGTTTGGGGGATTAGGGTTTATGGTTTAGGATTTAAGGTTTTGGGGTTTATAGTTAGGTTTTAGGTTTTGGGTTTAGAGATTTTAGGTTTAAGGCATGAGGGTTTAGGTTATTAGGGTTTTAGTGTTTATGTTTTCAAGGTTATGATTTAGATTTTAAGGTTTGAAATTTAAGGTGGGGTTATGGTTTAGGAATTTATGGTTTAAGGGTTTCAACTTTATTGTTTAAAGTTTATGGTTAATTTCGAATTTGGGATTGCAGAATTTATGTCTTAGAGCTTATATATAGGGTTTAGGTTATAGAATTAGGGCTCTAGGTTTTAAGAGTGTTGAGTTTTAGATTGACATATTGCATTTTATAATATAAATATTATTATATTTTGCCATGTTAATAAGTAAAAACCGAAACTATGCCACATTAGCATATAATGGCACGATGTTAGCATATAATAGTGCATGGTCAGCATGTACATATTCGTACACGTTAATACTTCCGTCAAATATGATAATGGAAATCAAACAAGGGGGTCGGGAGGGTTGCAGGTTGTTTCTATTGTTTAAGGATTCATTGGTTGAATTAAACTTATAAATGAATAAATAAATAACTAAATTGAACATAAAGTAGTCTCTGGCATACCGAAATGGGATTATAATTTTTTTTTTCTTTTTAGTGTGTTTGGTTGGGGGATTCAGTTTCCCAAGAAACGTTACATTTGATCATAAATTTTTTGTGTTTGGTACATGATTTTGAATGAAGTTTCCCATATATCTAAATTGCTCTTTGCATTTAATTACCCACGAAACATGGAAAACTTATTTCTATCTAGATACAAAGTTTTTTGAGATTATCGATCATCTTCCTTATATCTGTTCAATAGCTTCTCTTTAGCATTAATTGTTAGCACCATTAAATAGCGACGAAAAGGAAGAGAGGTCAAACTCCAAGGCTGACTCAACTGGACAATTTACTTTTGAGCTCTAGGGAGTACAATTTGACAAACAAAAGTTTGAATGTCCTTAGGCCTAAATGCCCCAGAGCCAATGGTAGGTACGACTTTATAAGCGAGGATTAGTCTTAAAGTCTTAAAGATTTAGGAATACTACGTGGGAATCCAAAAAAAAAAATGAGGGAGAGAGGTCAGGAAAGGGAAGGAGATAGAAGGCATGGGCAAGCTGTAGGCCCCCTCACCTAAAAGGGCGAACGATCGATATTCTCTTGGACTAGGGCATAAGTTGCTTGAATGGCATCGTCACTTCCATTGGATCCCATGGCCACCCTTGGTTTGCCCTTCAAGCAGACACGGATGCTCTCCCTAATCCCAATGAGGCTTTCCTCTTCCTCAATACTTTTCCTAATAATTAATTTAATTAATAAATATATTTACTTTTAAAATAAAATAAACTTAATGTGGCTCAAACAGAGGTAGAATAACTAATTATCAGGGTATTTGAAGCTTGGGTTCAAGTTGGCCAGGCAATTAAATCTAGATGGTAAACTGCACCCAAAAAAAAAAAAATCTAGATTAATATATAGTCCCAACCCAACGCCTCCTTAGGTAGAAATTATATCTAAAGTTCTGTCTTTGAGGTTTCCTTAATACACAGTACACGTGGTCAAACTTGATGTAAAACACTATTTCGCCATTAATATAATGGTATTCTGACTGTAGCTCAAAATTACATATCAAATTGACCTTTATATCCAAACAATATTTCATCTTTCGAATCTTACCTTTGATATAATTGTAAAAGTCTTTTGATTTCAAACCTGTAAAAGTTTATTTTAAACGAAATGGCAATAAAAATATAGTATGAAAGATTCACCTTAAAAGGCAATATAGCATGAATGATGCATTCATTCTCAACCAAGGGAATAAGGTTTCTGTTGCATATTGTACATTTCTTTAATCATCACATGAACCTAAATGCTTATTTGTTTCATACCTTTCCCCAAAATTATACAAAAAATGCAAAAATATATAGTTGATGAATTACTGATTAATAAATAGTTTAAGTAAAATTAAATAGACTTAAATGCTGCATCGCAAAATGAATTTGAAGGGTTTGGGCATTTTTGCAATATGCAAGTGAATTGATCAATGCAAATGCAGAAATACTTGATTACCATGTAGAACTCAACAAATGCAGAAATCCTGTAAATGTTTGCAGAGTTTTGGCATTTTAAGTGATGGTGTGAATGTTTGAACCTAAGATCTCACCCAAACTACAAAATCACAGTTCAATTAAATTTAATATTTACATCCTGTCACAATTTCATGGCGCAAAGCAGCAATCCCATGAGAAATTCTTTCTCTTTTTCTCTTGGTTTTCGAAACTAGAAAAAAAAATGGATTTTTAAAATAGAAAATAGAATTATCACTAACTTAGTTTTTTATAGATGACATTGGACAATTAATTGAATGTGGTCTATGTTTTAGACATTGAATTCAAAAGTTGATTACATTTAAAGAATATATTAGCACTCTAAATGCCTTTTCAATATTTAAATGATCTAATTAAATTTTTTTGCTTAAATTTAGTGTTAGTTTGAAAATTCAAATTTAGATAGGGAGATTTCAAAAAATATGTTTTTTCATAGAACACATTTCGATCCTTTCAAGCTAGGTTTTTCTTTAATGTAATTTTGTTTTAGAAAAAATTTCTTTGTGAAAATTCTCTTAGTCCCTTTAAGTTGGGGTTTTCTCTAAAAAATAATTTCTTTATGAAATTTACCATTCCTTTCACGTTGAGATTTTTATGATTTTGTAAAAATATCTCTTCCTTAAAAAAAGTATCTATTCCTTATAAGTGACCAGAAGTTCTCTTCTTGATCATCATTGTCATCCTCATAGAACAAAATTTAAATTGGTAATTTGAAAAAGTGAGAGAAGAATACAACACCTTGCTTTAAGCTAAGCCGTTTGTTGATTTTATAAGAGAATAGGAAATACAATTTTAATAGGATTTGATGTGTTTTAGATGATAACAAGAAACATAAGTGAAATAAGATTTGATGGTTGGTGTGTTTCAATCCGATTTTCTTTTGGATCCTTTTTGATTTCCTAGTCAAATAAGGTCTCTGAATGAAGCTTGCAATCCAGCATATGTGACATGTACTTATTTTTATTTTTTTGTAATGAGTCTAGGAAATTATTATTGCTTAAATATAATACTTACACCCAAGATAGTTAAATAATAATATTTCCGATTGAGTTCAATATTTTGAGACTATTAATCTCAACTGATGATTTTTTTAATATAATTTTATATAGAAAATCATTATGATATCTGTTGCAGTTTGACCCAAATTTCATAAATAGAATTTTAGCTGATTGTAATCAGATTACAGAATCTCAACAGATTGCAATCAGATTGCAAAATTTCAGCATGATTGCAGAGTGTGATTGCAGAAAATCTGAATAAGAGATTGATTGTAGAAATTGCAGAATTTTTGGTAGAAAAAGAGAAGCAAGATGCCAAAATTTCTAAACAACAAGGGGAAGAGTGCATCAACACAACCAAAGGAAGGAACATTTGATGAGTAACTTTGATGAAAGTTGTGCAAGCATTTGTGGAATCAAATTTATATTTGAGCAACCTATATATCTATATATGAACTTCCTTTCAGTTCAACTATAGGTTTGTTACCCTTATCAATAGCATTTTTGCCACCTTCTACTCATCCTCATGCCACACTTACTATGCAGCTTGGGTTAAATCTCACAAATTTAGTTTAGGATGGTGCTAATTTGAATAGAAAAGACTAGATGTAATGCTAAGGATATGGGGCAATTAATGTAGAGTGATGATGCTAAGGTGGATAAGGTCCAGCAAAGGCTTAGGGGTTGGCAATGTAGACCTTCTAATGTGTTTTCTACTCTTCCTTTTTAGCCCTTGTCTCTAGCCTCATAAATAGAACTTATAGGATTGTGCAGTGGTACTCGAGAAATCCAAAATGTTTATTGAGTTGACCTATAATCCCTAAAATCAAAAGGTTGAGTTTTGGACTTTATAATTGTGATTTCAAGATGAACATAATTCTTACCTCTTGTGCCATAGGTGTCTATGTCATATTTCCAAAGAAAAATAATGGACAGAAGATATTACAATCCAATTGATAATTTTATAATTTAGTAAGATAATAAATTGTCACAACTAAGCACCTGTTAAATTATAAAATTATTGATTTTTATTTGGGGATGCTTGAATTATAAAATGATTGCCAGCAATTGCATGCCTTTCTAATAAATTTGTACAAGTTGATCTTCTGAAGTGCATATCTATTAGATTTGTACAAGTTAACCATCAAAAGTGCATATTTGATTGATTTGTACAAGTAGGAGGTATATAGTATGTAATGTGAATTTATCCATAGGCAATTGTGTTGTTTTATGTGTCTAGACTAGTTCAGACAAAGTTTATGATTATGCCCATTGATCAAAAGTATTAATAGCTAATAGCCTAGTGAACCATGATACACTAGTCCTGAATCTTAAATTCTAAGCCACCTCTAAAGCCTTTAAACCTTAAAATCTTAAAGCTTAAAACACAAAACCCTAAACCCTAAAATTTTAAACCCTATATAAATCCTAAATTCTAAGCACTAAACCCTAAACCCTATAACTTTCTTAAAGCCTAAGCCCCAACCTATTGATCTAGGCTTTATGCGTTTAGGATTTTAGAGCCTAGGAATTAGGGTTTAAGTTTAGAGTTTAGGATTTTAAGGTTTTAGTCTTTGGCATACTGTTTTAAAGTCTAGCTTCTAAGGTTTATGGCTAAGGATTTTAGAATTTAGGGTTTAATGTGTAGAGGTCTAGATTTAAGGTTTAGGATTTATGGTTGTAGGTTTTATAGTTTGGGGGATTAGGGTTTATGGTTTAGGATTTAAGGTTTTAGAGTTTATGGTTTAGGATTAAAGGTTTTGGTGTTTATAGTTTAGATTTTAGGCTCCGGGTTTAGGGGTTTTAGGTTAGGGATGAGGGTTTAGGTTATTAGGGTTTTAATGTTTATGTTTTCAGGGTGGTGATTTAGATTTTAAGGTTTGAAATTTAAGATGGGGTTATGGTTTAGGAATTTAGGGGTTTGGGTGTTTTATGCTTTATGGTTTAGGGGTTTCAACTTTATTGTTTAAAGTTTATGGTTAATTTAGAATTTAGGATTGCAGAATTTATGGCTTAGATCTTACATATAGGGTTTAGGTTATAGAATTAGGGATTTAGGTTTTAAGAGTATTGAGTTTTAGATTTACATATTGTATTTTAAAATATAAATATTATTATATTTTGCCAGGTTAATAAGTAAAAACCGAAACCAGGCCACATTAGCATATAATGGCACGATGTTAGCATATAATAGTGCATGGTCAGCATGTACATATTGGTTCACGGTAATAGTTCCATCAACTATGTTAATGGAAGGCAAACAAGGGGGTCGGGAGGATTGTAGGTTGTTTCTATTTTTTAAGGATTAATTGGTTGAATTACATATATAAATAACTAAATTAAACACAAAGTAGTCTCTGGCATACAGAAATGGGATTATAATTTTTTTTTCTTTTTAGTGTGTTTGGTTGGCGGATTCAGTTTCCCAAGAAGCCTCACATTTGATCATAAATTTTTTATGTTTGGTACAAGATTTTAAATGAAGTTTTCCAAACATCTAAATTGTTCTTTGCATTTAACTACCCACGAATCATGGAAAACTTATTTCTATCTAGGTACAAGGTTTTTTGACATTATCGATCATCTTCCACTATTTATATCTTTTCAATAGCTTCTCTTCAGCATAAATTGTTAGCACCATTAAATAGCGGCGAAGAGGAAGAGAGGACGAACCCCGAGGTTGGCTCAACTAGTTAATCCACCTTTAAGCTCCTGTGGAGTACAATTTAACAAAGACAAGTTTGAATCCGCTTAGGTCTAAATGTCTAGGAGCTAGCGATAAGAACGACTTCAAAAGTAAGAATTAGTTTTAAAGTCCTAAAAATGTAAGAATACTATGTGAGAATTAAAAAAAAAAAAAAAAAAAAGGGAAAGGAGGCCAGGAAAGGGAAGGAGATAGAAGGCATGGGTAAGCTCTAGACCCCCTCACCTAAAAGGGCGAGCCATCGATATTCTCTTGGACTAGGGCATATGTTGCCTGAATGGCATCGTCGCTTCCATTGGATCCCATGGCCACCCTTGGTTTGCCCTTCAAGCAGACATTGGTGCTCTCCCTAATCCCCATGAGGTTTTCCTCTTCCTCAATAATTTTCATAATAATTAGTTTAATTAATAAATATGTTTACTTTTAAAATAAAATAAATTTAATGTGGCTCAACCAAACGTAGAATAACTAATTCTCAGGGTGTTTGATGGTTGGGTTCAAGTTGGCCAGGTAATTAAATCTAGATGGTAAACTGTACAAAAAAAAATCTAGATTAATATATAGTCCCAACCAAACGCCTCCTTAGGTAATAATATATCTAATTTTCTGTCTTTGAGGTTTCGTTAATATTTAGTACACGTGGTCAAATTTGATGTAAAACACTATTTCGCCATTAATGTAATGGTATTCTGACTGTAGCTCAAAATTACATATCAAATTGACCTTTATATCCGAACAATATTTCATTTTTCGAATCTTGCCTTTGATATAATTGTAAAAGTCTTTTTATTTCTTTTTTTTTTTTATGTAGAAAGTCTTTTTATTTCAAACCTTTAAAAGTTTATTTTAAACGAAATGGCAATAAAAATATAGTATGAAAGATTCGCCTTAAAAAGCAATATAGCATGAAGGATGTATTTATTCTCAACCAAGGGAATAAGTTTTCCGTTATATATTGTACATTTATTTAATCATCACTTGAACCCAAATGCTTTTTTGTTTCATACCTTTCCCCAAAATTATGCAAAACATACAAAAATATATAGTTGATGAATTACTGATTAATAAATAGTTTAAGTAGAATTAAATAGACTTAAATGCTGTATCGCAAAATGAATTTGAAGGGTTTTGGCATTTTTGCAATGTGCAAGTGAATTGATCAATGCAAATGCAGAAATACTTGATTACCATGTAGAACTCAGCAAATGCAGAAATTCTGTAAATGGTTGCAGAGTTTTGGCATTTTAAGTGATGGTGTGAATGTTTGAACCTAATACCTCACCCAAACTACGAAATCACAGTTCAATTAAATTTAATATTTACATCCTGTCACAATTTCATGGCGCAAAGCAGCAATCCCATAAGGAACTCTTTCTCTTTTTCTCTTGTTTTTCAAAACTAGAAAAAAATGAATTTTTAAAATAAAAAAATCACCACCAACTTAATTTTTTAAAGATGAAATTAGACAATTAATTGAATGTGGCTTACGTCTTAGACATTGAATTCAAAAGTTTATTATATTTAAAAAAATGTATTAGCACTCTAAATATCTTTTTGATATATAAATAATTTAGTTAATTTTTCTTATATAAATTTAGTGTTAGTTTGAAATTTCAAATTTAGATAAGGAGATTTCAAAAAAATGTGTTTTTTCAAAGAACACATTTCAATTCTTTCAAGCCAGGTTTTTCTTTAATGTAATTTTGTTTTAGAAAAAATTTCTTTGTGAAAATTCTCTTAGTCCTTTCAAGTTAGGGTTTTTTCTAAAAAATAATTTCTTTATGAAATTTACCATTTCTTTCGCCTTGAGATTTTTATGATTTTTTAAAAATATAATTTCCTTAAAAAAATTATATATTCCTTATAAGTTAGAATTTTTTCAAAAATAATTTTCTTATGTGAATTTCTCATTCTTTACAGGTTGAAATTTTCATGATTTTCAAAAAATAATTTCCTTAAAAAATTTCTTATTACTTTTATGATAGGGTTTTAGCGTTTTAAAAAGAGAACTTCTTTGTGAAAATTTTTCTTTTTTTTTTTAGGTTGGAATTTTATAAAAAGAGAAGAAAAATTAAGAAAAAAGAAGAAATGTATATTCAAAAGGGTGACCCACTCTCCCAATGACTTGGAATTTTCTTCCTTATGCATTTCTTCATGATTTGGCCCATTATTTTATTATTAACTTTGGTTCCCTTGAATCTTGTTTCCCATCATTCAAACATTTATGGGTCAAAAATTTAAAATGCTCAAGACTAGATTCCAGATTTATATGAAAGGGAAATGATGAATGAGATTTAAAAAAAAAAAAATTAATGGTTTCACATACCAACCTAGGACTCGGTCAACACCATAGGAGGGCTAAATATAATTAATTCCTTCTAATGATTTAAATTTTTATGTGAGACAAAACACCCCAAAATGAAAGAAACTCACAACAACATATCACCTAATTGCTAAAAGAAAAGCCAACATGCATACATGTCACATATTCGTTAAAGAAGAGGTCAAACCATAAAATTATGACATGGATCCCTCTTCTACATGCATGGAAATCACCAATTTAAAGGCAGTTCATATCATGGTCCTTTAAAGCAATAGCTATGACTTAGATATCAACTTCAAAATACTTCATAACAAACTAAAGCAATAAATTCCAGTGGGAGAAGCTAGCCGAGAATGATGGTCTCTTGCATGGCTAAACTCTACAATAACGCCTTTCATTCTTTTTATTTTTGCGTCTCTGTCATGCTAAGCGCACACGTTATTAAAAGAATTCTGCATGTACCATCAATTAGAATTGACATAGGATAAGACATAGATACATGCCAAAAAACACAAGGTGATCCACGGCCTTAAGCGCATGAAAGGGAAGAGAGCTCATATTTAACATCCCAAACGCACTAATCATTGCCACTGCAATCCCTAAATATCTCCTATTTTCAGTAATTCTGCACTACTTAGCTAAACGTTCACACCCTTCCGCGGCAAGTTAATCTCGACGCTCCCCCCACTTTCACAGAAACGGGACAGAACTACCTAAGGACTTCAATATCGTCTAACTCTCGGAACACCACTTGAAAGCAAGAGAATGCCGAGACCCATACTCTTATAGGATCAACTCAGTTATTCGGATACTTTAAGGAACGTACTTACGGAAATCATCAAGATTTACTCTATGTCCAAAACCATGGAAGTGGGTATAATGCCTTACCTTTGCTCAGTTTTGGATGCCCCGTTTTCCTTTGCTGTCAACAGAGTATCTCGCCCGGAAGTTTGACGACGGTCCAACTCAGTGTGCTTGGGTTTGTGCGTATGAATTCGGGGTTAGGCAGACCCCTGGCTCAACACAGGAGCTTGGTACCTAATGTGCAGCAGTGTAGTGCGTTGGGTGAGAGTGTAGGAAGTGTTTGCTGTGGGAGTGTGTGATCGTGAGAAAGAATGGGGCAGTGTTCAGTGTTAAGTGGTGGAAAAGTGCTGTGTTAAGGTATGACAGTGAGTGTATGATCAGAAGGGATACGTCTTTTCTCTGTGTAGTCTAGGTACAGTGACGTATACGGTTGTGAAAGTGAAGTGAAGCGAAGCCGTGAAAAGTGGCGTTGGTTAAAGCGGTAAATGCCAATGACTGAGGTGAAAGTGTAACTGGAAAAAGGTACGTTTTCTGAATGTATAATGTATCATCTGTTCAAGGATTTTCCGTGTGTTTTTTGTGTTTGTAGGCTAAGATTCTTTTATAGTAGTGTTTGAGGTCATTTTCCAACTTTAACTCTAATCTTTTAGTTTTATCTTCAAATTTTATTTTATCTCTTATTTATTATCTTTGTATCTTTTGTTATTTATCATCTTTCATTTTAATTTATCATATTTTGTTATTTATTATATGTTATCTTTTATTGTAATCTTTTATCTTTTATTATTTTTTATTATTTATTTTCTATTATTCTTTATTTTTTTTGAATTTATGTCTTATTTCTTTATCAGTTTTTTTATTATATTTTACTTTTTGTTATCTTTATTATTTATCTTTGAATCTATTTTTAATTTGAATTTATCTCACTTTTATTATGTCTTGGGTTTAAATTTTATGTTTGGGATTCAATTTCAGTTTTAGGCTTTGATTTTAGTCTTGGACTTATCTCAAATTTGGGTCATTTTTATTATATTTGGCTTAAATTTCATTTTTAGAATTTTATTTTAATTTATTTTGTTTTCACATTTTTAGCTTGAGGTTCGAATTTAAATCAAAATTTAAATTTAAATTAAAAATAAACCGAATAAAATTGTGTCTACACATCTTTATAAAAAAAATAAATTAACACTTACAATTTTCGCTTCAAGCATTCTAATAGATGTAATGTTCTCTTTTCTTCAATAAAATTTGAATATTAAAACAATGAAAAAGGAAAAAAACCCATGTACATTTTGAAATACGTAGGCTTCCGTGGCATGATAAACATTCACAGAATTTTTGACAATTACTTTAGGAGAAACTTTTAGTGCTATTGAGAAACAGAAATTTTGGCATTTCCTTAATTTAAAATCTTAAGTTGTATAGTTTTTAAATTGAAGAGTATAAATAAAACTAATAAAATTATACACATATTTTTCTTCAAATAAAAAGAAATATAGGTAACACTGTTATTTGAAAAATTTTTACTAGTTCCCTTTTGACGGAGTAGTTGCTTGTTTAAACATCACAATTGGTTCGCAGTATACACAGTTTTACTTCACAAAATTTGATCAATAATTTATTAGATCTTGAACAACGAGATCAGTCAATTTAAAAGGCGCATACCTCCTATATAAAAGTAGTTCCATAGAAAATTTCTTACTATAGATTTTGTATTGGAACACTTAATTATCTTCATGATTTGCTTCCTATGCTTTTTCCAAGAGAAAATTTTGCGCAGACCTAATGCTAGACAAATGACTCGAAATGTGTACAACAAAAACAAATACGGTCAAAATAACGCATTGGGTTTACTTGTACTGCAAAATAAGCTATGCTGCCAATTTAAGATTGGAAAATAGAATATTAATATATAATGATGTTTGATGGCACTTGGAAGAAAAAAAGGGAAAAAGAATGCTAGTAACAATGGAGGTAAATACGCAGGACGTTAACCAAGACTTGGTGTAAACCATAGACAGGAAAAATCAGTTGCAGAAAGGGGACCACCAAGTGGAGGATCCAAAACTTGAATGCTTTTGTCGTTCAAGCAGAATATCCAATTGTTTAGCTGTTGAGAAGGAGAAAGAGCAGGGCATTGATAGTCATGCGCAAAATAGATGCAATTTCTTTTCACAAGCTCTTTATCAGCACTATTCAGAGATGTAAATGAGATTACTTTGTTTCCACTTCCACTGACAAAGAATAAACGATCGCCCAAGTCATTTACCTCCACCCATTGAGCGCCACTGGTTTCATTCAGTTTGAACACTCTTAAATCCCTTAATTCCAGGTTGACTTACAACCTCCTGTACCAAAGGTACATTAGCCACGATGGTGGCAGAATATCATAAGCATAGTCACTAAGTTTTACTATCTGGAACAACTCTCCAGACACTGATTCATTCACTAGCATACTTACTTGACTATCAACCACATGTTCAATACTGCCTTCTCTATGAGACCTCCGTTCTGGAAATGGAAGGTAATTGGCTGGTTTGGGTTCGAGTGGAACTAGCACTTCATGTTTCAAGCCATTGGTAGCGGTGTGTAAATCATAGACCATTATAGAATCCATTCGTTGTTCTATTACAATATAGAGCTTCCCTTGATGGAATTCAATATCAGTAAACAACTTACTTGCAGCTGTGTCTGCTTCTATTACATTCCATTGCTCGTTGGCCAGCCTGTAGAAAGCGAAGTAAGTGCAGTCTTCCGCTAGACCGACAACAGTACAATCCTGGGAAGTGGGTGCTGAAGAAGCCACCATTTTCCCGAAGAAAAGATGATACTGGTCCTCCAGCTGTGGTGGAAGACAGAAATCATATTGAAGAACCACCCTCTCACCTGAAACCGGATTAAATAAGAAGTAGGGAGAAGAGTTTGCTTCTGTCTGTGTCTGAATGTGTTCCTGTCCCTCCAAATTCGTAAAAGCGTGATCCATCATCATCAACCAACCCTTTATAGCACCAACACAGTGTTGAGTTGCTGCATATAACTGTCTTTTCGGGTGAAGAACTGCTTGTTTTGTAAGGCTGAAAAAGGAAGGATCTACGCTGTCATCGTCTTCCGTAATGTATTCGAGCAAAAGCAGCGGTGATTGAGAGGCAGGAGGGCAATGCTTGGTTGCAATGACATTTGCCACGACGGTTTGCCAGGAACGGCATACTGCACGACAATGCAGGTAATCCTTTAAGCATAATCGTCTTAGAATCAATTCTAAAATATCCTGTGGGAGATTTGACCACAAGTTCTCTTCTTGATCATCATTGTCATCCACATATCCCATTGTGTTTTAAGTGACAAAAGACAAAGAGAACAAAATTGAAATTGGTAATTCGAAGAAGTGAGAGAAGAATACAACGCATTGCTTTAAGTTAAGCCGTTTGTTGATTTTATAAGAGAACAGGAAATACAATTTTAATAGGATTTGATGTGTTTTAGATGATAACAAGAAACATAATTGAAATAAGATTCGACGGTTGTTGTGTTTCAATCCGATTTTCTTTTGGATCCTTTTTTATTTAGTCAAATAAGGTCTCCGAATGAAGCTTGCAATCCAGCATATGTGACATGTACATATTTTTATTTTTTTGCAATGAGTCCAAGAAATTATTATTGCTTAAATGTAATATTTACACCCAAAATAGTTAAACAATAATATTTCCGATTGAGTTCAATATTTTGAGACTATTAATCTCAATTGTTGATTTTTTTAATATAATTTTATATAGAAACCAATCATTATGATATCTGTTGCAGTTTCACGCAAATGTGAAAAATAGAATTTTAGCAGATTATAATCAGATTACAGAATCTCAGCAGATTACAATCAGATTACAGAATTTCAGCAGATTATAAAATTTCACATGATTGCAGGCATGATTGTAGAGTGTGATTTCAGAAAATCTGCAATTAGAGATTGATTGCAGAAATTGCAAAATTTATGCAATTAAACAGTGAATCTAGAATTTTTGCAATTTTAGGATCTTAATTTATTGCATTTTTTGGGATCTTTTGAGAACTATATAAATAACAGGGATCAATTTTTAGATAATAACAATTAGAATTTTCCCATAAAAAAAGTTTAGAAGTTGTTGCTTTCTTGGTAATTATAGCAACTACCTGGCCTTAGCAAGTTTGTTTGGTTGGCTTGCAATTGGATACTGATATTTATACAAATTAAAATAATATAAATAGAGGACAATTTCTTTCATTCTTTCTCTACATTTTCTCATTTTAAATAATCCCTTCTCTCTATGCTCTGCCCATGTACAAATAGCTTGATCCTACGAGTAGGAATGTCAAAATAGGTCAACCCGTCTCGTATAAAGGAAAGGTTGGGTTATTATATAATGAATCCATTTAGTTGCAGATAAATTAACTTACCCCGCATAACTAGTGGGCCAATGTAGGTTTGAGGTTGGCCAACTTGCAGGTTTTTGACTTGTATAATACTGAAGTTAAAACTACATTGTTTCGCCCCTAAATCTAAACATTAAACTCTTTATGGTAATTATTATATTGATATTACATTTTAATTACTATATTAATGTGTGTATGTAATTTACTGGTGTAGGTAAATCTAATTATCAAGAGTTAAAAGTCAATTGTGGACTATTATCAATATTATGGAATTAAAATTTAATCTTGAGATTGAATATTTTAATGATAGTTTATAATTTGTAATTTAATTTAAGACTTAGCTAAAACTTGAATTGTTATTTTTAATTTAGAATATTATGTTTGGATTGTAATTTTATTTGAATTTAGATTTTTCTAACCCACTATTATACAAGCCAGTCTGGCTCATCCTGCTCAATTGGAAATCTATTCGGATATGTAACTTGTCAAAGAATAGGTTGAATTGAGATTTTTCTAACCCACTAATTATGCAAGCCAGTTTGGCTCATCTTGCTCAATTGCAAATCTATACGAATCAGAATGAATTGACCCATTTTGACAATCTTACCTATGAGGGGGGTTCGATTTTGACCAAAGGCAAGTTCGAATCTCACCTTGCAATCAGCAGTTTTGTTTTGGTAAGCAATTATTCTGAGGGAGATTTCTTGACATCCAGAGACTAGGTGAGTAGCCCTTCTTAAGGGGTACTACGGCGGTGGAGCCTTGAAGGTAATCCTCTAAAGGGCCTCTGTCTGCCCCATTTTGAAATTTCAGATACCCCATTGGCGCCCTACCCAATAGTATAGGAATAACTTATATTGCTACCATTTTATTGTTTAAAAAAAAAAAAAAAGCAGAAAAAGCAGCTACCGAAAAAGATTTAAAAAAAAGGCGGCTATCCAAAAATGATAATGTGACATCAACATTGGTTGACTTTGTATGTTAAATGCGGTCGTATTATGCATAGGTCAATGGATGTCCACAATGTGAGCACAAAGGGTAAAGAACTTTGTTAAGTGTAACGTTTGCGCCACGCAAGGTGAGGTGACTTAATTTAAGATGCACTTCAATGAAATTTAAAAAAAAAAAAAAAACACTCAGTCACGTAAAAAAGTGGCTCAGACGTGAGAATAGCAGCGCAGAGATATAATTTCTCAGGGTAAAATTGGTGTTTGTGGGTGTCCGTAAGCGAACATGGACGTACCCATAGAATTATGGGGTTAAACGGAGTCCCCAATATCTCGATTCTTTGTCCAAAATCGTCCAAAACAACACTTATGCCCAAAATCCTTTCTGGGCGTCTGGTCTCTGGCAAGTTCGGTTTCTTTCTAGTCTCTATGCTCTCTTTTTTCCAAACTTTATATATTTCGTTCATAAATGTATAAACACTAGGATTTCGCCGAGAAAGGCTATCACTCTGCAATTTGATGGTGACAACGCCGTTCCCTTTCTCGTTATGCTTGCAAAGGCTATTTTTCTCTCCGCCACTGAATGCGCGTGACCTTTCCAATTCCATGCCCAAAGTTACAGGTATTTTGCAGAACTCCCTCTTCCTTTCTTCTATATCTTTAATTTGATTTATATGAAATATTTTTTGCCTTTGCCAAAGTTTGTTGCAGCAATCAAAAGGCACTTTTATACAACGCTTTTCCCTTTAAGGGGTATTAAATTTCATCAATTATGCCTGTGAAAACTGAAAAAGATGAAGCTGGTTGAAGAGGAGGATGATAAGGACGAGAAACGGAAGCAAACTCACGTCGTCTTCGAGATCTTCGTCTTCTTCAGATGAGGTAGAGGACAAGGTGCAAGACTTGATGGACCGGCTGAAATCATCGCGAGGGAACCGGTTCGATTTGATAAAGAGCTAGTTGGGACTCAACTCGACCCGGCGGAAGTTCTGCCGCCAAGCCGTCATCGATGGCATCCGAAGCTCCTCCGGAGACTACGTTATTTATCCAACCTGATAATAGGTTCTTCCCCCTTGTATCTTGCCCCCATATTTATCTCTCCTGTCATTTTTTAACTGGAATTAATTGCTACGAGTTAAAACGCAGTTACTTAGTTACCGACACTATTTCCTTTCTTTCTCTTCATTCTTTTGCGAGGAAAATAAAAAAAAAAAACTTGAATTATAATTCGTTTTTAAAAAAGATATTTATACTTGTTGTTAAATCTTTAAAATCTTTATTTGTAATTAATTTTTATTATATATTCTACTAATTAAATTTATATATATTTATAAATCTATTATTTTTATGTATTAGTTAATAATGCGTTAAATATTATGAAATTTATTCAAATATAATTTTAATTAGATAATATGATGTATTAATTTATTAAGTTTTATATTTAAATTTATAAAATTTAATAGTTAATTTTATATTATTGTGAAAAAATTAAATAAAAATAGAAATATAAAACCGTAAAAGAAAATCTAGTAATTAGAGTGATGTTACAGCTAAAGAGTTCTTTGAAGTGTCAGATCATGTAGAAATAGAATTGTAATAGACTTTTGTTTGAGGCCATGTGGCATCTCTAAGAGGATCTATCATCCGAATTCACGCTATAAATTATCATTGGTTTTAAGTTGAAGCATGTGATCCGTAAGCCTGATTAAGGTTGGAGAAACTCTAACTCCAAAAGAACACTTTTCTTGGAAAACATGGTGAGTCATAAATTGATGAAATCTTTATATAGATGAAATCTCTTTTACATTCTATGTTGTAGTTTTACATGTTTAAATTGTAATAAATTTTCAATTCTTATGAGCATTTTTATGTGCACTAAGGTCTGTCTGTCCTAAAAGACTAAATTCGGTCTTTGTAATCATACAACTCCCTCATTTAAGTCTTCGGGTAGCACCATTAGATCTTCAACAAGGTGGAAATTCTCGTATTTTGTATGTACATGTTCTGCAGCAATGGATATGGTGATGTTACTTATTTGTACCTAACAACTATGTAGGTCAAATAGACAAAATACCATGTTCATTCACAAGTCACGGAACTGGAGTGCATAACCAGTCTTGCATGCGACACTTTGTTGCGAGATACGGTATGCTCTTTCATTCGATTTTGCAAATTCTTACTTTGCGTGATTTGTTATGCAACTTCTTCAACCATACATTATTCAACATTCCTGTTGGCTGTGGTTTTGAGACATTATCAGATCAAGTAATGTATTCACAGCTTTTGACCTGATATATGGTTATGTAAATTTTACTGCTTTAAAGGCATTCTGGTTATGGTTCTCATTCTGATCACTCAGATGATCTTTTATAAACAGGTATGTGAAAGAAAGGAGGAAGTGAGGTACCTTTTGTGGATCAGATTATATTGGGTCTGCGCGAAGTGACAAATTTTTCCAGAGATTGGAGAAGGATATACAAATCAACTGCATATATACTCGGATTTTGAAACTTATAGTGGTTGAACTTTACCGCACCCACACGGCAGTTTGTATCCTCTACTATTTGGCTATCACACTACCTCCTTCCCATGAGGGTTAGACATCAATACGAAGTTTAAAGCTTGATGACTTTAGTTATTTACATTTCAGAGACATTGATCTTCCAAAGTGCTACAGAACAGCTCTGTATTTTGCGCTTGTTACAATGGCTATTACTGGGAGGTTACTTTATCTAATTCAGAAAGCAAAAGTAAAGCATTGTTTTGTCGTTGTTTGTAGACTCCTAGTACTGATTAATTTGTAATGGTCAATGCTTTTCAAAACAAACCAGCGGCTTTCCCTCACACTAAACCTTGAAAGCATAGGCACTGGTAATGAAAGGTTTATGTCAGTTACAGAAATTATTGTGGTAATAGTAAGAATTTTTAGTTAATTACTATTCTGGTTAGTCATATTAGTACAAATTTGCAAGATCTTTTGTAAAATTTATGTCTGTTGAACCACATATTTCTTATTTCACAGATTACTAATCTAAAAAGGCAAATGAGTTTATAATTTTAGCAATCGATGAAGAATGCACTCTTTCTTCTGCATGCACATGTTTGTTGACAATTTTTAAGAGTAATTTGACTTAACAAATTTGATGGAGAGGTGTTTCTTTATTGGTTCCTTTTTCTTTTTAAATTTGATACCCTTATTTCTTTCTAGTAGTCATTGTTTGATTTCTAGAGTTACATTGCTTTTGTTTTCTTGGAAAATCTTCTTGTAAGCGGGTTATTGTACCAGCTAAAATACGATAGCTCACATTTTTTATACTTCTATCTGGCTGCCTCGACATAATATAGTACTCATATCATATGGAACCAAGTTCTTTCACATACTTTTAGTCCCATTCCGACAAACTAAGTTTGCAGTCAATTGTTATTTGACATAGTTGTTGGCATTTAATGATCTTTTCTAGTTTGGTAGTGTGTGAACTGAATATATTTGGAATAGGCTTTTTGATGTGCTTGGTAATTCTATTGCATACCCACAAATCTTGGAGGTTTTCCTTTTATTACTTGGAAGTTCTTCTCAATGAATACTGTGTGATCTATTTTTTCCTGCAGGCTATTGAAATGTGCATGCGGTCAACATAAGAGAGATGACATTCATAATGATCATTTTTTTGTTTGACATTGTTCTTGATGCTTATTTGATTTGTAGCATGACAGCATTGATGTCAAAGCAATAGACTGAAAAGTAGGGACAAAATTATGCATCTTATGAAATGTATGAATAGATAAAAGAGAAAAGTAGCTACACTAACGTCATCTTGACTTATTTTGTCAGCCTCTCATTGAAGATGATCCATGCTTTGACGGAGGATTGGAAATTCTGGCAGCTGTTCTTCAATAGTTGGTTCTTCTGCAGCTTCTAAAGCCACTGGTTGTTGTGTTTCTTGTTTAGCAGCAGTGGGTTCCTCAAAGAGTTGGTTCTTTAGCAACAGTTGGTTCTTTTCATTCTTCAACGGTTGGTTGTTGTGTTTCTTGTTCAGCAGCAGTGGGTTCTTCAACAGTTGGTTCTTCAGCTGGTTGTTGTGTTTTTTGTTCAGCAGCAATTGGTTCTTCAACAGTTGGTTCTTTTTCATTCTTCAGCAGCTGTTTGTTGTGTTTCTTGTTCAGCAGCAATTGGTTCTTCAACAGTTGGTTCTTTAGCAATGCCTCTTAACCTTTCATATTTCAGGATCTTTTTAATATTGGCAATATCCAGTAGAAGCTCCCGATCTTTGTTGAACATTTCAACCTGTTCAGTTTCATTTTGGTTTGCTGTGTCGTCATCATCATGTGGGGTCTACCCCCATGATGAAAAAGACAAAAAAAGGAGGTAGACAACTTTGAAAAACAAGAAGAGGAGGCCAGCTACAAAGATGGAAATTTTCTAATCCTTAAATGCATGAAAGGAGAAAAGATGGTGAAAGAGGAGCAATTTTTCAACATTGCACTGCTTCTCTATTCATTTTGCAGCTTAAAATTTGCCTATAAATACAAGGCTTCAGCAAGCAGAGATGCACATGCAAGAAGCAGAGCCGAAAAAGAGAGTGTTGGCAAGGCAAAGAATTAAGCTTTGAGAGAAATAATTTATTTCTTTGAAAGTGTAAGATAAAAAGAGAGTCTGAGTAATTTTTAATAAAGTGTGAGCATGAGAATACACCAAAAAATATTGGGTGTCATCTTAGAGGGTCTTACTGAGTGCCACTATAATTTTAGTATCACTTGAAAGAAAATAAAGTGTATTGTGAGAATGTTTGTAATTATCCTTATTATAATAGAATATTTTCTCAGAGCTTGTCCCGTAATTTTTCCTTCAATATTGGAATTCTTAAAAAAAATTTATGTTATTGTAGGTGAAAGATGAAGTTGGCATAAAAGTTTTTACTGAATTCCAACCCAAGAAGAATCATATATGAAGATGAAACATGAAGTTGAAAAGGTGAAATGAGAAGGAATTGATCATGACAATTCTAATAAACAAGACAAGAAAACAATAGAAGATGAATACTCTATTTATTTATGGTAGAAAAAGAGGAGCAAGATGCCAAAGTTTCAAGACAAGAGAGGGAAGAGTGCATCAAGACAACTAAAGGATGGGACATTTGATGAGGAACTTTGATGAAAGTTGTGCAAGCATTTATGGGATCAAGTTTATATTTGAGCAACCTATATATCTATATATGAACTCCCTTTTAGTTCAACTATAGGTTTGTTAACCTTATAAATAACATTGTTGCCACCTTTTGCTCATCCTCATGCCACACTTACTATGCAACTTAGGTTAAATCTCACAAATTTAGTTTACGAAGGTGCTACTTTGAATAGAAAAGGCTAGATATAATGCTGAGGTTGTGGGGCACTTAATGAAGAGTGATGATGCTCATGTGGATAAGGTCCAGCAAAGGCTTGAGAGTTGGCAATGTGGACCTTCTTCTGATGTGTTATCTACTCTTCCTTTCTGGCCCTTGTCTCCAGCCTCATAAATAGAACTTAGGATTGTGAAGTGGTACTTGAGAAGTCCAAAATGTCTTTTTTGAGTTGACATATAATCCCTTAAAACAATGGGTTGAGTTTTGGACTTTATAATTGTGATTTCAAGATGAACATAATTCTTACCTCTTGTGGCATAGGTGTCTATGTCATATTTCCAAAGAAAAATAATGGACAGAAGATATTACAATTCAATTGATAATTTTATAATTTATTAAGATAATAAATTGTCACAACTAAGCACTTGTTAAATTATAGATTTATTGACTTCTATTTTGGGGTGCTTCAATTATAAAATGATTGCCAACTATTGCATGCATATTTGATAGATTTGTACAAGTTGATCTTCTAAAGTGCATATCCATTAGATTTGTACAAGTTGACTTTCAAAAGTGCATATTTGATTGATTTTGTACAAGTAGGAGGTATATAGTATGTAACGTGAATTTATCCATAGGCAATTGTTTTGTTATGTGTGTCTAGACTAGTTCAAACAAAGTCTGTGATTATGCCCACTTATCAAAAGCATTAATAGCTAATAGCCTAGTGAACCATGATACACTAACCTTGAATCTTAAATTCTAAGCCACCTTTAAGACTAAATCCTAAAGTCCTTAAACGTTAAAATGTTAAAGCTTAAAATACAAAACCCTAAATCTTAAAATTTTAAACCCATATATAAATCTTAAATTCTAACCACTAAATCCTAAACCTTACAACTTTCCTAAAGTTCTAAGCCCTGACCTAATGATCTAGACTTTATGCGTTTAGGATTTTAGAGCCTAGGAGTAGGGTTTAAGAATTTAAGGTTTTAGTTTATTGCATACTATTTTAAAGTCTAGCTTCTAAGGTTTATGGCTAAGGATTTTAGAATTTAGGGTTTAACATGTAAGGGTCTAGATTTAAGATTTACGATTTATGGGTGTAGGTTTTATAGTTTGGGGGATTAGGATTTATGGTTTAGGATTTAAGGTTTTAGGGTTTATAGTTTAGGTTTTAGGTTTCAAGTTTAGAGGTTTTAGGTTTAAGGCATGTGGGTTTAGGTTATTAGGGTTTTAATGCTTATGTTTTCAGGGTTAAGATTTAGATTTTAAGGTTTGAAATTTAAGGTGGGGTTATGGTTTAGGAATTTAGGGTTTTATTTTAGTTTAGGGGTTTCAACTTTATTGTTTAAAGTTTATGGTTAATTTAGAATTTAGGATTGCAGAATTTATGTCTTAGAGCTTATATATAGGGTTTAGGTTATAGAATTAGAGCTTTAGGTTTCAAGAGCGTAGAGTTTTAGATTTACATATTGCATTTTATAATATAAATATTATTATATTTTGCCATGTTAATAAGTAAAAAACTGAAACTATGCCACATTAGCATATAATGGCACGATGTTAGCATATAATAGTGCATGGTTAGCATGTACATATTGGTACATGTTAATACTTCCGTCAATTATGTTAATGGAAGGCAAACAAGGGGGTTGGGAGGATTGCAGGTTGTTTCTATTTTTTAAGGATTGATTAGTTGAATTAAACTTATAAATAACTAAATTGAACATAAAGTAGTCTCTGGCATACCGAAATGGGATTATAATTTTTTTTTCTTTTTAGTGTGTTTGGTTGGGGGATTCGGTTTCCCAAGAAACCTTAGATTTGATCATAAATTTTTTGTGTTTTTTACAAGATTTTAAATGAAGTTTCCCAAATATCTAAATTGCTCTTTGCATTTAATTACTGACAAATCATGGAAAACTTATTTCTATCTAGATACAAAGTTTTTTTGAGATTATCATCATCTTCCTTATATCTGCTCAATAGCTTGTCTTCAGCATTACTTGTTAGCACCATTAAATAGTGACGAAAAGGAAGAGAGGTCAAATCTCAAGGCTGACTCAACTGATCAATTTACCTTTAAGCTCCCAGGGAGTATAATTTGATAAACACAAGTTTGAATATCCTTAAATCTAAATGTCCAAAAGCCAGTGATAGGCACGACTTTACAAGTGAGGATTAGTCTTAAAGTCCTAAAGATGTAGGAATATCATGTGAGAATCCAAAAAAAAAAAAAAAGAAAAAAAAAAAAGAGGAAGAGAGGTCAAGAAAGGGAAAGAGATAGAAGGCATGGGTAAGCTCTAGACTCCCTCACCTAAAAGGGCGAGCGATCGATATTCTCTTGGACTAGAGCATAAGTTGCCTGAATGGTATCATCGCTTCCATTGGATCCCGTGGCCACCCTTGGTTTGCCCTTCAAGCAGACATGGATCTCTCCCTAATCGCCATGAGGTTTTCCTCTTCCTCAATACTTTTCATAGTAGTTAATTTAATTAATAAATATATTTACTTTTAAAATAAAATAAATTTAATGTGGCTCAACCAGAGGTAGAATAACTAATTATTAGGGTATTTGATGCTTGGGTTCAAGTTGGCCAGGCAATTAAATCTAGATGGTAAAATGTACCCAAAAAAAAAAAAATCTAGATTAATATATAGTCCCAACCAAACGCCAACTTAGGTAAAAATTATATCTAAATTTCTGTCTTTGAGGTTTCCTTAATATATAGTGCACGTGGTCAAATTTGATGTAGAGCACTATTTCGCCATTAATATAATGGTGTTCTGACTGTAGCTCAAAATTACATCTCAAATTGACCTTTATATCCAAACAATATTTCATTTTTTGAATCTTACCTTTGATATAATTGTAAAAGTCTTTTGATTTCAAACCTGTACAAGTTTATTTTAAACGAAATGGCAATAAAAATATAGTATGAAAGATTCACCATAAGAAGCAATATAGCATGAATGATGCATTCATTCTCAACCAAGGGAATAAGTTTTCTGTTATATATTGTACATATCTTTAATCATCACTTGAACCTAAATGCTTTTTTTTCATACCTTTCCCCCAAATTTTGGAAAAAATGCAAAAATGTATAGTTGATGAATTACTGATTAGTAGATAGTTTAAGTAGAATTAAATAGAGTTAAATGCTGTATCGCAAAATGAATTTGAAGGGTTTTGGCATTTTTGCAATATGCAAGTGAATTGATCAATGCAAATTCAGAAATACTTGATTACCATGTGGAACTCAGCAAATGCAGAAATTCTGTAAATGTTTGAAGAGTTTTGGCATTTTAAGTGAGGGTGTGAATGTTTGAACCTAAGATCTCACCCGAACTACCAAATCACAGTTCAAATAAATTTAATATTTACATCCTGTCATAATTTTATGATGCAAAGTAGTGATCTTATGCGAAATTCTTTTTCTTTTTCTCTTGTTTTTTGAAAGTTTAAAAATAGATTTTTAAAATAAAATTACCATTAATTTAATTTTTTAAATATGAGATCGGACAACTAATTAAATATAGTCTGTGTTTTAGATATTAGATTTAGAAGTTAATTACACTTAACAAATCTATTAGTACCTTAAATATCATTTAGTATCTAAATGAACTAGTTAATTTGTCTTACTTAAATTTAATATTAATTTGAAAATTCAAATTTAGATAGGGAGTTTTCAAAAAATGTGTTTTTTTAGAGAATACATTTCAGTCCTTTCAAGTCAGGTTTTTCTTTAATATAATTTTATTTTAAAAAGATAATTTCTTTGTGAAAATTCTCTTAGTCCTTTTAAGTTAGGGCTTTCCCCAAAAAATAATTTCTTTATGAAATTTATCATTTCTTTCACGTTGGGATTTTTATGAATTTTTAAAAAAATAATTTCTTTGAAAAAAGTTATTTATTCCTTATAAGTTAGGATTTTTTTTAAAATAATTTCTTTATGAAAATTTCTCATTCTTTATAGGTTAGGATTTTCATGATTTTTAAAAAATTATTTCCTTAGGAAATTTCTTAATCCTTTCATGATAGGGTTTTAGCTTTTTAAAAAGAGAATTTCTTTGTGCAAATTCCTCATTTTTTTAGGTTGGAATTTTATAAAAAGAGAAGAAAAATTAAAAAGAAGAAGAAGTGTATATCCAAAAGGGTGACCCATTCTCCCAATGACTTGGAATTTCTTCCTTATGCATTTCTTCATGATTTGGCCCATTATTTTATTATTAACTTTGGCTCCCTTCAATCTTATTTCCCATCGTTCATACATTTATGGGGTCAAAAATTTAAAATGCCCAAGACAAGATTCCAGATTTATATGAAAGGGAAATGATGAATGAGATTTAAAAGAAAAAAAAAAAGTAATGGTTTCACAAACCAACCTAGGATTCGGTCAACACCATAAGAGGGCTAAATACAATTCCTTCTAATGATTTAAATTTATATGTGAGAGAAAACACCCCAAAATGAAAGAAACTCACAACAACATACCACCTAATTGCTAAAAGAAAAGCCAAAATGCATACATGCCACATATTCGTTAAAGAAGAGGTCAAACCATAAAATTATTACATGGATCCCTCTTCTACATGCATGGAAATCACCAATTTAAAGGCAGTTCATATCATGGTCCTTTAAAGCAATAGCTAGGACTTAGATATCAACATCAAAATACTACATAACAAACTAAAGAAATAAATTCCAGTGGGAGAAGCTAGCCGAGAATGATGGTCTCTTGCATGGCTAAACTCAACAACAACGCCTTTCATTCTTTTTATTTTTGCGTCTCTGTCATGCTAAGCGCACACGTTATTAAAAGAATTCTGCATGTACCATCAATTAGAATTGACATAGGATAAGACATAGATACATGCAAAAAAACACAAGGTGATCCACGGTCATAAACGCATTAAAGGGAAGAGAGCTCATATCTAACATCCCAAACGCACTAATCACTGCCACTCCAATCCCCAAATATCTTCTATTTTCAGTAATTCTGCACTACTTAGCTCAACGTTCACACCCTTCTGCGGTAAGTTAATCTCGACGCTCCCCCCACTTTCACAGAAACGGGACAGAACTACCTAAGGACTTCAATATCGTCTAACTCTCGGATCACCACTTGAAAGCAAGAGAATGCCGAGACCCATAATCTTATAGGATCAACTCAGTTATTCGCATACCATAAGGAACGTACTTATGGAAATCATCAAGATTTACGCTATGTCCAAAACCATGGAAGTGGGTATAATGCCTTACCTTTGCTCAGTTTTGGATGCCCCGTTTTCCTTTGCTGTCAACAGAGTATCTCGCCCAGAAGTTTGACGACGGTCCAACTCAGTGTGCTTGGGTTTGTGCGTATGAATTCGGGGTTAGGCAGTCCCCTGGCTCAACACAGGAGCTTGGTACCAAATGTGCAGGAGTGTAGTGCGTTGGGTGAGAGTGTAGGAAGTGTTTGCTGTGGGAGTGTATGATCGTGAGAAAGAATGTGACAGTGTTGAGTGTTAAGTGGTGGAAAAGTGCTGTGTTAAGGTACGACAGTGAGTGTATGATCAGAAGGGATACGTCTTTTCTCTGTGTAGTCTAGGTACAGTGACGTATACGGTTGTGAAAGTGAAGTGAAGCGAAGCCGTGAAAAGTGGCGTTGGTTAAAGCGGTAAATGCCAATGGCTGAGGTGAAAGTGTAACTGGAAAAAAGGTTCGTTCTCTGGATGCATAATGTATCAGCTGTTCAAGGATTTTCCGTGCACTTTTTATGTGTGTAGGCTAAGATTCTTTTATAGTAGTGTTTGAGGTCATTTTCCTACTCTAACTCTAATTTTTTAGTTTTATTTTTAAATTTTATTTTATCTCTTATTTATTATCTTTGTATCTTTTTTTATTTATCATCTTTCATTTTAATTTATCATATTTTGTTATTCATCGTATGTTATCTTTTTGTAATCTTTTATTTTTTATTATTTTTTGTATTATTTATTTTCTATTATTTTTTATTTTCTTGAATTTATTTCTTATTTCTTTATCAATTTTTTATTATCTTTTATTTTTTATTATCTTTATTATTTGTCTTTGAATCTATTTTTAATTTGAATTTATCTCACTTTTATTATTTCTTGGGTTTAAATTTTATGTTTGGAATTCAATTTCAATTTTAGGCTTTGATTTTAATCTTGGACTTATCTCAAATTTGGGTCATTTTTATTATATTTGGCTTAAATTTTATTTTTAAAATTTTATTTTAATTTATTTTGTTTTCACATTTTTAGCTTGAGTTTTGAATTTAAATCAAAATTTAAATTTAAATTAAAAATAAATCAAATAAAATTATGTGTCTACACAACTTTATAAAAAAAATAAATTAACACTTTCAATTTTCGCTTCAAGCATTCTAATAGATGTACTGTTCTCTTTCTTCAATAAAATTTGAATATCAAAACAATGAAAAAAAAAAAAAAAAACCCATGTACATTGTGAAATACGTTGTCTTCCGTGGCATGATAAACATTCACAGAATTTTTAACAATTACTTTTGGAGAAACTTTTAGTCCTACTGAGAAACTGAAATTTTGGCATTTCCTTAATTTAAAATCCTAAGTTGTATAGTTTTTAAATTGAAGAGTATAAATGAAACTAATAAAATTATACACATATTTTTATTTAAATAAAAAATATATAGGTAACACTGTTATTTGAAAACTTTTTACTAGTTCCCTTTTGTCGGAGTATTTGCTTGTTTGAACATCACAATTGGTTCGCAGTATACACAGTTTTACTTCACAAAATTTGACCAATAATTTATTAGATCTTGAACAATGAGATCAGTCAATTTAAAAGGCGCATACCTCCTATATAAAAGTAGTTGCATAGAAAGTTTGTTACTATAGATTTTGCATTGGAACACTTAATTATCTTCATGATTTGCTTCCTATGCCCTTTCCAAGACAAAAATTTCTGAAAGACCGAATGCTGGACAAATGATTCGAAATGTGTACAATAAAAACAAACACGGTCAAAATAACGCATTGGGTCTACTTGTACCGCAAAATAAGCTATGCTGCCAATTTAAGATTGCAAAATAGAATATTAATATATAATGGTGTTTGATGGCACTCGGAAGAAAAAATGTAAAAAAGAATGCTAGTAACAATGGAGGTAAATACGCAGGACGTTAACCAAGACTTGGTGTAAACCAGAGACAGGAAAAATCAGTTGCAGGAAGGGGACCACCAAGTGGAGGATCCAAAACTTGAATGCTTTTGTCGTTCAAGCAGAATATCCAAATGTTTAGCTGTTGAGAAGGAGTAAGAGCAGGGCATTGACGGTCACGCGCATAATAGATGCAATTTCTTTTCACAAGCTCTTTATCAGCATTATTCAGAGATGTAGATGAGATTACTTGGTTTCCTCTTTTACTGACAAAGAATGAACGATCGCCCAAGTCATTTACCTCAACCCATTGAGCGCCACTGCTTTCATCCAGTTTAAATACTCTAAATCCCTTAGTTCTAGGTTGACTTACAAACTTCCGTACCAAAGCTACATTAGCCACGATGGCGGCAGTGTTAATATCATAAGCATAGTCGCCAAGTTTTACTATTAGGAACAACTCTCCAGACACTGATTCATTCACTAGCAGACTTACTTGACTATCAACCACATGTTCAATATTGCCTTCTCTATGAGACCTCCGTTCTGGAAATGGAAGGTAATTGGCTGGTTTGGGTTCGAGTGGAACTAGCACTTCAGGTTTCAAGCCATTGGTAGCGGTGTGTAAATCATAGACCATTATAGAATCCATTCGTTGTTTTATTACAATATATAGCTTCCCCTGATGGAATTCAATATCCGTAAACAACTTACTTGCAGCTGTGTCTGCTTCTATTACATTCCATTGCTCGTTGGCCAGCCTGTAGAAAGCGAAGTAAGTGCAGTCTTCAGCTAGACCAACAACCGTACAATCCTGGGTAGTGGGTGCTGAAGAAGCCACCATTTTCCCGAAGAAAAGATGATACTGGTCCTCCAGCTGTGGTGGAAGACAGAAATCATATTGAAGAACCACCCTCTCACCTGAAACCGGATTAAATAAGAAGTAGGGAGAAGAGTTTGCTTCTGTCTGTGTCTGAATGTGTTCCTGTCCCTCCAAATTCGTAAAAGCGTGATCCATCATCATCAACCAACCCTCTATAGCACCAACACAGTGTTGAGTTGCTGCATATAACTGTCTTTTCGGGTGAAGAACTGCTTGTTTTGTAAGGCTGAAAAAGGAAGGATCTACGCTGTCATCGTCTTCCGTGATGTATTCGAGCAAAAGCAGCGGTAATTGAGAGGCAGGAGGGCAATGCTTGGTTGCAATGGCGTTTGCCACCACGGTTCGCCAGGAACGGCATACTGCACGACAATGCAGGTAATCCTTTAAGCATAATCGTCTCAGAATCAATTCTAAAATGTGCCGTGGGAGATTTGACCACAAGTTCTCCTCTTGATCATGATTGTCATCCACATATCCCATTGTGTTTTAAGTGACAAAAGACAAACAGAACAAAATTTAAATTGGTAATTCGAAGAAGTGAGAGAAGAATACAACGCCTTGCTTTAAGCTAAGCCGTTTGTTGATTTTATAAGAGAACAGGAAATACAATTTTAATAGGATTTGATGTGTTTTAGATGAAACACAATTGAAATAAGATCGCAATTAGATTATAGAATTTCAACAAATTGCAATCAGATTGTAGAATTTCAGCAGATTGCAATCAGATTGTATAATTTTAGCATGATTGTAGGCATGATTGTAGAGTGTGATTGTATAAAATCTGCAATTAGAGATTGATTGCAGAAATTACAGAATTTATGTAATTAAACAGTGAATCCAAATTTTCTGCAATTTAGGATCTAAATTTTTTTGCAATTTTGGAATCTTAATTTACTGCCTTTTTGGGATCTTTTGAGAACTATATATATAACCATATTGGGGTCAATTTTTAGATAATAACAATTAGAATTTTCCCATAAAAAGTTTAGAAGTTTGGTAATTAAAGCAACTACTTGGCCTTAGCAGGTTAGCTTGGCTGACTTGCGATTGGATATTGATATTCAAACAAATTAAAATAATATAAATAGTGTACAATTTCTTTCATAATTTCTCTACATTTTCTCATTTTAAATAATCCGCTCTCTTTATGCTTTGCCCACGTACAAATAGCTTTATCTTATGAGTAGGGATATTAAAAATGGGTTTGACCATGGGCCAACTCATTCTGCTCTGCATAAGGGATGAGTTAGGTTACTATATAGTAAATTTATTTATTTACGTGTAAATTAATTCACTCTGCGTAACTCGTGGGCCAATGCAAGTTTGGGGCGTGCCAACCTGCGGGTTTTTGACTTGCATAATACTGAAGTTAAAACTACGTCATTTTACCCCTCAACCTAAATGTATGGCTTTTTATGATATTTATTATATTGATATTATATTTTAATTATTATATTAATATGTGTATATAATTTATTGGTGTAGTTAAATCTAATTGGCGAGAATTAAAAGTTAATTGTGAACTATTATCAGTACTATGAAATTAAAATTTGATCTTGAGATTGAATATTTAATAATAATTTATAATTTGTGATTTAATTTAAGACTTAATTAAAACTTGAATTATTATTATTAATTTAGAATATTATATTTAGATTGTAATTTTATTTAAATATTTTATTTAAATTTTAACTATTTTTTTTAATTACTAGTAGATTAACCTACTTAACCGTAGCTTGTTGTGGGACAAGTTGAATTGAAATTTTTCTAACCCGCCAGTTATGTAGGACAATTTGGCTCATTCTACTAAATTACAAATCTATGCCAATTGAAAAGGATTGACCCATTTTGACAACCTTACTTATGCGGAGAGATTCTATTTTGACCAAAGGCAGGTTCGAATCTCACCTTGCAATCAGTAGTTTTGTTTTGGTAAGCAATTATTCTGAGGGAGATTTCTTGCCATCTAGAGACTAGGTGAGTAGCCTTTCTTAAGGGGTACTACTGCGGTGGAGCCATGAAGGTAATCCTCTAAAGGGCCTCTGTCTCCCCCTCTTTGAAATCTCAAATACGCCATTGGCACCCTAGCCAATGGCATAGGAATAAATTTTTTTGCTACCATTTTATTGTTTAGAAAAAAGAAAAAGAAAAAAGCAGCTACCGAAAAAGATTTAAAAAAAGGCGGCTATCAAAAAATTATAATGTGACATTAACATTGGTTGACTTTGTATGTTACATGCAGTCGTATTTTGCGTACGTCAATGGATGTCCACAATGTGTCCACTAAAGGTAAAGAACTTTGTTAAGAGTAACGTTTGGACCATGCGAGGTGAGATGGCCTAATTTAAGATGCACTTCAATTAAATTTAAAATAAAAAAAGAAACGCTCAGTCACGTAAAAAAGTGGCTCAGACGTTAGCAGCGTAGAGATATAATTTCTCAAAAAATGTTAAGTTTACTTCGTCTTCAGCCACGTTAATAAAAGTAATGAGACGCAAATAAGAGTGTAAACTTTGAAACGTAAATATAGCAGGATCCTAATTTCTCAGGGTAAAATTGGTGTCTGTGGACTGTGGGTGTCCGTAAGTGCAGACGGACCCATAGAATTATGGGATTAAACGGAGTCCCCAATATCTCGGTTCTTTGTCCAATATCGTCCAAAACAACACTGACGCCCAAAATCCTTTCAGGGCGTCTCGTCTCTGGCAAGTTCGGTTTCTTTCTAGTCTCTATGCGCTCTTTTTTCCAAACTTTATATATCTTGTTCATAAATGTATAAACACTAAGATTTCGCCGAGAAAGGTTATCACTCTGCAATTTGATCTTTTATAAACAGGTATGTGAAAGAAAGGAGGAAGTGAAATACCTTTTGTGGATCAGATTATATTGGGTCTGCGCGAAGTGACAAATTTTTCCAGAGATTGGAGAAGGATATACAAATCAACTGCATATATACTCGGATTTTTTTGAAACTTATAGTGGTTGAACTTTACCGCACCCACACGGCAGTTTGTATCCTCTACTATTTGGCTATCACACTACCTCCTTCCCATGAGGGTTAGACATCAATACGAAGTTTAAAGCTTGATGACTTTAGTTATTTACATTTCAGAGACATTGATCTTCCAAAGTGCTACAGAACAGCTCTGTATTTTGCGCTTGTTACAATGGCTATTACTGGGAGGTTACTTTATCTAATTCAGAAAGCAAAAGTAAAGCATTGTTTTGTCGTTGTTTGTAGACTCCTAGTACTGATTAATTTGTAATGGTCAATGCTTTTCAAAACAAACCAGCGGCTTTCCCTCACACTAAACCTTGAAAGCAGAGGCACTGGTAATGAAAGGTTTATGTCAGTTACAGGAATTATTGTGGTAATAGTAAGAATTTTTAGTTAATTACTATTCTGGTTAGTCATATTAGTACAAATTTGCAAGATCTTTTGTAAAATTTATGTTTGTTGAACCACATATTTCTTATTTCACAGATTACTAATCTAAAAAGACAAATGAGTTTATAATTTTAGCAATCGATGAAGAATGCACTCTTTCTTCAGCAAGCACATGTTTGTTGACAATTTTTAAGAGTAATTTGACTTAACAAATTTGATGGAGAGGTGTTTGTTTATTGGTTCCTTTTTCTTTTTAAATTTGATACCGTTATTTCTTTCTGGTAGTCATTGTTTGATTTCTAGAGTTACATTGCTTTTGTTTTCTTGGAAAATCTTCTTGTAAGTGGGTTATTGTACCAGCTAAAATACGATAGTTCGCATTTTTTATACTTCTATCTGGCTGCCTCGACATAATATAGTACTCATATCATATGGAACCAAGTTCTTTCACATACTCCTTGTCCTATTCCGACAAACTAAGTTTGCAGTCAATTGTTATTTGACATAGTTGTTGGCATTTAATGATCTTTTCTAATTTGGTAGTGTGTGAACTGAATATATTTGGAATAGGCTTTTTGACGTGCTTGGTAATTCTATTGCATACCTACAAATCTTGGAGGCTTTCCTTTTATTACTTGGAAGTTCTTCTCAATGAATACTGTGTGATCTATTTTTTCCTGCAGGCTATTGAAATGTGCATGCAGTCAACATAAGAGAGATGACATTCATAGTGATCATTTTTTTGTTTGACATGGTTCTTGATGCTTATTTGATTGGTGGTAGCATGACAGCATTGATGTCAAAGCAATAGACTGAAAATTTGGGACAAAATTATGCATCTTATGAAATGTATGAACAGATAAAAGAACACTAACGTCGTCTTGACTTATTTTGTTGGCCTCTTCATTGAAGATGATCCACGCTTTGACGGAGGGTTGGAAATTCTGGCAGCTGTTTTTCAGCAGTTGGTTCTTCTGCAGCTTCTAAAGCCGCTGGTTGTTGTGTTCCTTGTTCAGCAGCAGTGGGTTCCTCAAAGAGTTGGTTCTTCAGCAGCAGTTGGTTCTTCAACAGTTGGTTCTTTTCATTCTTCAACGGTTGGTTGTTGTGTTTCTTGTTCAGCATTGTGTTTTTTGTTCAGCAGCAATTGGTTCTTCAATTTGTTGTGTTTCTTGTTCAACAGCAGTTGGTTCTCCAACCGTTGGTTCTTCAGCAATGCCTCTTAACCGTTCATATTTCAGGATCTTTTTAATATTGGCAATATCCAGTAGAAGCTCCCGATCTTCGTTGCACATTTCGGCCTGTTCAGTTTCATTTTGGTTTTATCATCATCATCAGAGGGAAACAGGGCCAAAAATCTGGATGTTCTTTCAGGTTCAAAGTGACTTATGTAGTCACTTCCAAGAACTCTTCTTGCAGAGATGTTCCAAGGTTCTTCCTTGCCTTCATCCAGCACTCTGCTTGCGGAGATGTTCGAAGGTTCTTCCTTGCATGCATCAAGAACTCTGCTTGCAGAGATGTTCGAAGGTTCTTCCTTGCATTCATCAAGAACTCTTCTTGGAGGGATGCTCGAAGGCGCTTCCTTGCATTCATCCAGAACTCTGCTTGCAGAGATGTTCGAAGGTTCTTCCTTTCATTCATCCAGAACTCTGCTTGCAGAGATGTTCGACGATTCTTCCTTGCCTTCGTCGCCTTGCTCTTGTTCACTATCTTCAGTTTTGTTCTCCATTTACGATGATTTCTGTGGCTTGTTCACTTTCTTTCTTTTTCTGAAATCTCTTCTTGGTGTTTGGGACTTCTGAGTTTGGCTATTGCTCCCTCTGACCTTTTAACTGTGCTTCACTTATATAATCTGTGTTTGAGCCTGGGAAAGCTTGCCCAACTGTTTTGAAGGAATTGATTGAAACAGTTGCTTTGTTTTAATAATTTTATTTTTATATAATTTTTATTTAATAAAATTAAAATTATTAAAGTTTTTATATTAAAATTTAAAATTTAACCAATTTAAAAATACATACTTAATAATGTAAATTGACATTATTAAGTCTAATAATATCCGCCATGTTGATTAGTAGTTTTCCTCATTTGATTTAATATTGGCCCTGTTTTGACGCATAGGCTGGAGTAGCCATTTTGTATAGAAAAGGAGATGCCGTTTTAATAATCCGATGGATGGTCGGTAGCATACTCGATAATCAGACTCACCTGTTGCACGGCATGCTTCACTGGTATGGGGGCATGTCCTCTGTAACAATGGCCTTGAAGGGCGTTCCAAATTACTGAGTGGCAGAGAGATCATCGATCTCCGGGACAGAATCTGCACATATCTTCGAACAAGGTAGTGGAAAAACTTCATCTTGTTTCTAATTAGGCTTCTTGAACCTCTTAAAGAGTCATAATATTTTTGGGTTTTCGCTACTTCATGGAATTGCTTGTGGGCATCCTTGGTTTGGGAGGTGAGGTTACAGATTCTTTCATGGGAACTTGTGACAAAGCACCAGTACAATTCAGCAATTGAAGTTCTCAGTTCGTTGGAGCTTGAGAAGGTTGATCGAGATTTTGGCAAGAGGAATTGCTATCAAGAAATTGAAGAGATAGTCCGTGACTACAGTAATGAATGAAACCCAGTTGATTACAACCAAGAATCTTCTCAGGTTTATTTTCACTGTGAAGTCTCTGTTCTTGCACCTAAGAAAGTTGTCCATTTCAATTCTCCTTCTTTAGTTTTCAGCTCAAAAAGTTTAGCCAGAATTAGAATGTCAATGTCAAACAAAACAAACCCAGTTTGCATGGTGAAGCTGACAACTCAGATCCTGGAAAATCCCATTCATGGGCTTCGCAATGGGTTCAAAGCCTCTGAACCAGAGCCTGGCATTGATGTTTACAGTGATGTAGTTTGTCTGTACAATAATGTGCTATTGAATTCCCCAGATTCAGAAACAGTGGACTTGGCAGTTCAGAATATTCTTGGTAGCAGGCACTTTGTAAAGGAGTGGCCATTAACAGATGAGCTGGATCTGGTATTGACTTTCCTTTGCCGCCTGCAACCAGATTTTGGTGACATAAGAACTGAACTGAGCGGAGGGCTAACAAATGGTGAGATTGTCGTGGTTCCACTGCATGATTGATGAGGAAGTGCTTTTTTGAGTAGTATCGTTTGGTTTGGAACTTGGCCTGTGAGAGAGGAATCGCTACAGATTTGGTGACTTAATTGAAGTATCAGGGCGGAGTGAGGAGGTGAGATGTGCTTTTTTGAGGATTCTGAATGCTGTGATTCGCTACTAGTCCCAAGGATTGCCCCTGCCTTTGCTACAAATTGTGCTGATGCTTTTCTGGTCTCCCCGGAGCCAAGTCCCATACTTGAGTAGGGTAAGGGTACTGATTTTGGTTCTGTAATACCATGGCAGGAGCTAGTGATGGGAGACTAACATTCTCTTTGTTGCTTACCATGGGAGGTAAAGCAGTCTATGAAATTTCCATTTCATTTGTTCAATTCATATTACTTCTAAATGTACATTCCTAGATTCTTGTAAGGAAAAAAACGGAAACAAAAAAATAAAAGAAGTGATTAATTTCTGCCATATTTGTACCTATATTGTATTGGTTGCTCCAAGCCTCCAAATCATAGAAATGCATATTGCTTTGTTGGTGGACAGAATGCCTAGAAAGCAAGCATTAACATTGGACCACAAAACTCAGTAAACAGTTGCATGCAAACTTTTTACCAGATTCAATTTCGTTCCTCCAAAAATGAAGGCAAAGCATATTTCAAATTTTCCCATTACCAGCACAGAACAAATTATTTTAATTTTATACACTTACAAAGTTGAGGCCTCCCTAGTCCCATTGAATCACTTGATATCAACTAGTGATGCAATTATCCTCGGCATCACATCATTGCACTACAGACTTTTAAGTGTCACACCAGAGGATGGCCTTCTGAAGGATAAGTGGGTAACTCAGATCTCTAGTTTCGTTTAAAAAGACAAAAAGAAATCCGTTGTAGCTTGAATGTGACAGAAAAGATCCTAATTTCATTAGTTCACAAGCAGAAGCCAAACAAACCAATGCCATATATGGAATATTTCAAAAATTCCTTACCATTACTAATGTCTTCACTATCTAAATGAAAGAGGAGGCAGAAACCATTTAAAGTCATGCAACAACAACTTGAGGCTCTTAGAAGAAGGGAGCTCTGCAGGGTGTTCCCTTGCTTCTGTTTAGCGGCTTGTGGGGTCCAGCAGTTTCCTTATGTTTTCCCTGATAACTCAGGAGGGAAATCAAAGAAGGAACTGAATCATTAGGCTTCCTTTCAAAAGCTTTCACCTGAAAGTTCAGATTAGAAACTTGGAAAAATACTATACGTATAAGTTCAAATTGATAATAGTGGGAGTGTCGAAATGGGGAAAACAATTATTCTGAACGATTGTCAAATTACAGTCACTACCTTTCAGCAAATGGAACACTAACGATATAAAGCAGGTTCAATCAAACTTCTACTTCAGATCTTGCACTACGCCCCACTGTTTGATGCTGAAACACACTATGGGGATGGGAAGAGCAATAACCAAACACTTATTGCGTTTGTAGGGATGCAATAGAGAAAGGAATCAAAACCAAAAACGTAGTAGCCTATTTGGTTGAAAAGATTCAATTCACAGTTTCCACCACAGTTTTGAAGTACACCAAAACAAAAGGAGGACAGTTAAAAAGTACAAGAGAAATACACAACAGCTACGGCAATAAACAAAGTTGTCTCATTAACAGAAACGAACTAAAATAGTATCCAAATTATTTCATCAAAATATTTGTTGAGATGATCTGATCACTTCTTCTTTAACCCAATTTTTGCAATGCAGGAAAAGAGTACAATGACAGGATAACGTTGTTGCGAAGGTCCCTCACAAAGAGAACATTAACTGGAAGCTTACTTTCAGCACTGCACCACATAATCTTCTGAATACTAAGGGGTAGCCTTCATCTTCTTAGACTTGTTCCTCAAAGTTCTATAAAATGTTCGTCTTCATTGTCAATACGTGACGTGGAACAGCAATCAAGAAAGATAAAAAAAGAGTTTGAAAATGAGTCATTTGAAATACTAAGGGGTTGGCTTCATCTTCTTAGACTTGTTCCTCAAAGTTCTATAAAATATTCATCTTCATTGGTGACACACGACATGGAACAGCGATCACGAAAAATAAAAGAGTTTGGAAATGAGTCATTTGAGAAAAGAAATTATCATCGACTTAGATCAAAATGGTGAAGTTAGAGATTGAAAAGTATGGTTTGTGTTACAGAAAAATGGATTCAGTAGTTGATTATATGTAAGAAAGGTATTAACACCCCTATAACATCCTTTCAGTACCACATTAGTGTTTGTTGCTTTTGATTTCAAAACCTGGGTTTTGTGTCTTGTTAGAAAAATAAATTTATTTTATTTTTTAATTTTACTATCCCATTGCTAGTTTTGCACGTGATCCAGTGTGATCCAGAATTATTATTACTAATGAGTGACATTTAGCCATTATTGTGGAAAAGATTAATTTCATGCTTGGTTTGTCTAGTGTTTACATCAAAACAGTTGCCTAACTTAACTTGGGCTTATTGAAAAATAATGATACACCTAGCTTGACTAGGTTTAAAAACATTTGCTTAGCTTGACTAAGGCTTTTGAAAAAAGTATGGATGTATCTTTTTAAATACATTAAGGGAAAGTTCATAATATAATTTTTCTCAGAATAGTTAGATAGTAGTCAGTTGACTGACAACCTTCTTTTTCTATCATCGAGAAGAGTCTGGATTTAAAAGGATGGCAAGGCCATGATCAAGAAGTTTTAGAGAGACTATGACTCTTTGTAATCATGTCAGAGGAACCATATAGTTAATTGATTAGATCTGTAACATGTTTCCTTCAAGATAGTTAGATGACGGGCTAGTCAACTGGCGACCCCATTTATCCATTATTAAGAACTTACTAATAAAAACAAGAAATTGAAATAGTTGAGATGAAATCACAACTAGATGGAACATTTTAAAATGATCAGTATGTAACCACGATTGGTAGAAAATCTTAAAATAGTTAGGATGAAACCATAATCCTTCTGACATTTCAAAATGATCAATACCTCGATGCCCACACACATATAAAAAATTAAAACTATAAATATCACAAGCAAAATCATCATGGCACACAATTATTCAACAAAATAAGATATCAGTACAAAACTACATCTCCAACAATGAGAGAAAATTAAGAAATAGATGAAACCTATATTCAAAGTGCTCAAATGGCAAAACAAAGGCTAAAAATGTGAAAAGGAAGTAGAAAAACCTTTGAAAAGTGGTCCAGATCAAAGTTAACAGATAGTTCAATGATCAAGTCAATAGTCAACAATCAATGCTAAGTGGCAATTGGAATGCTAACGAGGCATGAAGATGTGGCAGATGATGTGGTATGCTAATTGTGCATGTGTTACTAACATGTTTAGTGATGTGGCATGCTGACTTTGCACAGCAAGGTTGACATATTTGATGACATGGTAGGTTGATTGTGCTAGTAAAGCTAACATGGTGGGTTGATTGGGAATCTTCAACCTTAGGGCATGTAAGTGCCACGTGCCACCACCCTCTTGGTGCATGGGGCACATGGTAGCACGTGGAATGGTTTCAAGTAGCGGTCTTTATGGTTCCTAAGTTTTGGAACCTCCTAAACACTATGGTAGGGCACGTTTCTCAAGATTTATACCAAAAATGTAATTTTTAGAGAGTGAACAAAGATGATTTTTTCTTAGATTTTCCAACAAAATCTACAATTTCTGGCACAATTTAAGCACCAATGACACTTCAAAGGCCAAGTTGAGCTCCCCTAGGGTAGCGTGAGCTTGTTTAAGAGAAAACTAGAAGAATGAATATTTGTATTTTCTCTCTCTAACCCCTAGCCAGCCACCTCTATAGTTCCTATCTTTGGCTCTTACTTCCTTGGCCCAATCTCTCTTCTCCTCTCTTCCTCTTCTCTTTCACCCTTTTTCTTTTCTTTTCTCTTCCTCTCTTTTTCTTCTATTTTTCTTCATGATTTTCCCCTTGTCCTTTTGCTCTCCTTCTCTTCCATTTTATCCTTTTTTCTTCTTCACTTTCTCCTTCTCCTTTTTTTCTTCTTTCCTCTCAAATCAACCCCCTCTTTTGCCAACATTTTTCTCTCTTTTTTCTTTTTCTTCTTAATTTTTAATTTTAAAAAATAATATTATTAACATTTGGGATCCAAAAATATCTTTAAATTTTTTTCATTCTCATCCAACTAATTTCTAGAAAAACATAAGATGATTTTAGAACTTACACGTAAGTGTACTTTAATTTTTTAAGGTTCAAACAAAATTAGGTTTTTACATTCATCATCAGTTGATTTCCCATCTTACCAAAACTTTGAACTGGACTTAACAATTAGGCCATTGTCATTATTTTGCAGGCGACTACAAAACACTAGAAACAAGTCTTCATTCATAAAAATGAGATCTAACAATTCTAGAACTCGTCTTGTATCGAATGTTAACGATTCTCTTTGGCTCTTGTTTCCTTGGCCCAATCTCTCTTCTCTCTTCCTCTTCTCTTTTGCCCTTTTTTCTTCTTCTTTTCCTTCCTTTTTCTTCTCTTTTTCTTCACGATTTTCTCCTTCTCCTTTTGCTCTCCTTCTCTTCCATCATGTCCTTCTTCTCTTTCTCCTTGTCTTTTTTCTTCTCTCCTCTCAAATTAGCCGCCTCTTTTGCCAATATTTTTTGCTCTTTGTTTCTTTTTTTTTTTAACTTTTAATTTTAAAAGATAATTTTATTAACATTTGGGACCCAAAACTATATTTAAATTTTTTTCATTTTCAGCCAAATAATTTCTAAAAAAAACATAAGATAATTTTAGAACTTACACATAGATCTACTATAATTTTTCAAGGTTTAAACAAAATTACGTTTTTACATTCATCATCAGTTGATTCCCCATCTTGCCAAAACTCTGAATTGGACAATTAGGCCATTGTCATTATTTTGTAGACCACTACAAAACACTGGAAACAAGTCTTCATTCACAGAAAATGAGATCTAACGATCCTAGAACTCCTCTTGTATAGAAGTTAACTGGATACAATCAACCATAAAATAAGAGCTATATAGAGCTAATATTATATGAATGTTTCAATTTTTCAAGCCACCTAATCATACAGAATAGTGGTATAAATCAGTGATACTGGTTGCCTTGGCGGAAGTTATATTTTTTTGTAGTTGAAGAGGTTGTTATTGAATTCTCTAAAACCTTTTTTGCTAGTATGTAATCAGGATCATCAAGCTCTTTGTGCAAATCAACATTGATCCATGGAGACTTATCAACACTATCCACATCCTGCATTATTATCAAGCAACTCAATTACAGATAGAATTGACCATGCAATGTCTTTCTTATCACACTTAAATATATGAACAAATGACATCTAGAAGTTGAACTGAAGCAACTAGCATGAAGAAAGTAAAACAAAGAATGGATACCTCCATGAAGAAACTGTCACAAAGGCCTATAAACAATTAATGACCTTAGTCAATTACTTCTAGTGGTTTTAGGACTAGAGGCAAAGAGAGAAGAACAGGATGAATAGCAATATATGGCTATGGCATCACATGATATGTTTGCTTTGTATTGGTAAAGATGTAAATGACAAAGAGTACTGAAAAAGAATAAATAAAGAAAGCTTTGAATTTGTGATTCAAGCATCGTGGCATTTTGCAAAGCAAAAAGTTTATCTTGAGCAATAAACATGCTAGCCTACTTTGATTCAAAAGATTCCTGTAAAGTTGGAAAAAGAATAAGTTCTTAAATGTGAAAAATCATCTTATATACAAATATGAGAATCACTATCCATGAAGAAGTATAAAAGAAGCCGCACAAATAAGTCCAATACTGATTTGATTCTTCCATCAAACGTCCATGAAGCCCCTAAATTTGGACATGACGCTTAAGAAGTTCTTCATGTTGTCTATGGCCATATTGAGCAAAGAGCTGTGGTGGTTTTCCTGTAGTAAACAATAAATAATTCATACTTCTTCTCAAATAATCATAAATTCTTAATTAAATCAGTTAAATTGCTTATCTAATCTCTTCTAGTGCATTTGACTGAAACTTGGATAATGTACTGGGGACCTTTGAGTGCTGTGCATTTATCCAGAAGCTATTGCTGCTTCTCTTAGGAAACTGATGCCATTTTCCCCATATCTTCAGGTTTGCTTTGCGTGCTTAATGACATTGCATGCCCAACTCTAGCTTACTCCTTGTCAAACTCAATTGCTTCATCTTTCAACTTCTCCATTTCTTGGCCTAAATAATAAGAGTCCTTGAGCAATTCCACCCTATCCGTAAATGTGTGAGGAAACTGACTTTCGTATTCCACATCTCAAATTCACATAAGGTTCACACATACATACCGGAAAATGGAGTGCAAAAGGGGAAAAGCTCCTCCTGTAAAATGAGGTTATGACAAAAACTTCACAAAAACCAATATAAATTGTTAAATCAATTAAATTTACAATTGGTAAATTTAATAGTACAAATTTTTTCAATAAATTTTTATTAAAATTTAATTTGTTAGAATAAAGATATTGTAGATTATATAAATCAAACCTAATTAAGCTTGGACATAGTAATTGACCAACAAATCTTGGATACAACTTTACATTGTGCAGGAGATCACCAATTTAGGTCAAGAGTCCATGTTACTGGGAAGTTGGAATATCCTTCCTTATGACTTTAATATGAGTGGTGTTGTTTTCACATTCAAAATTCTCATATAATTCATGCGCTAAGCATGTCACAATTTTTGATTGAATGTGTGAATAGGATTCACATAACCAATTAAAGACTGCATTATTTGGTGTATACATTACATGAGAGCTTTGAGTATGAGAATAGAATTATTGGTTTAATATTGGCATCATCAATGATGTATTTGGCATACTTGTGTTGTCTGAGAAAAATCCTTTTCACTATTATTTCCATTAAGAATTAGATCATCAACACGAAAAGACAATCACTTTTTTGTCTTTCTTACGTAGTGTGAGTGAAGAATTGTATCACTTTGTCTTTCATTCGGAGTTTTAAACTCTAGATTTTATGGAAGAAATCAATACTTTGCATGTGCATTATATGGATTTATACAACTTTTCATTTGCCCGCCTATCTATTCTGATTTTTCTTGTTGAGCCGCGTTAGGCTCACAGAATTTTTACAGAATTCTGTGTATATTCTTAAATTATGTGGGTCCTCCACCCTGTGGTAAGTTTGTAGCTGATTCCCTTTAATTTCGTAATAAGCTAATTTAACTGTATGAGTGAGCTATGCTTATTAAAATAAAATAGTGTATATTTCTTATTTATTTTAGTAATAAGAAAAAACACAATCAACCAAAAAAAAATTGATACTCCTTTATATAGTTATTATACTTGTAATTTATCGCGATAATCTCAAATTAAAATTTATATCAAACTTTTATAGTGCAGCATGTCATGACAAAATCAATGTAATCCCAAGTAAAGAAAACAAAAGTATAGCATGTTATGACCAAAGAAAAAGGTATTCTGTGCTGGCGCATGCCAAAAGACCAGACTTCTACAACGTGATCAATCATATTCCAGCAAGAGAATGATAATGAACTCTTGTTTCATCCTTTTGATACTCATTGATTGTTATTCACACAGTGGAAGCTAACGTAAAATAATAAGATAGCAAAAAGCATTACTTTGGCATTGCAAAAATGAAATAATATAATGAAGTAATGGTACTTTTAGCCTCTTTATTATTTTAAAATAATAATTTAACCTCTCAACTTTCAAATTAGATAATTTAATTTCATCTGAATATAATTAAAATAATTTAGTCCTTTACTAATTAAATTTTGCAGCATGATATGACTTACTAATAATGACTTAGATTTCATTTTAATTTACTTTAAAATCTTTTCTTGTCTATCCCCAATTATTAATTTTATGCATATTAATAATTTTTTTATTAAGAAATAAATTTAGACAATAGTAATATTATATAACAATAAAAAAATAAAGTTTAAATTACTTTCAATATGCTACATCGTACTAAAAGGATCAAACGAGTAAAAGACTATATTATTCTAACTATATTCATAGAAGGATTAAATTAATCAACTTAAAAGGTAAAAGCTTAAATAACTCATATATATATTGTTTTGGTAATATTTAAATTTAATCAGCTTTAATTAAAACTATTGAAAAGTACTAGTTTGACAAAATATATATAATTCATAAGATCTTCACTTTTTGCCATTAAATATGGTAGAATTTATGTATAAATATATTTGATTTACCATGTTCAATAACAATAAACAAATTTTAAGAAAGAAAAATTAACAAAAAAAGTAGTATTTAAAGTTAATTACATATGATTATTCTTTAAAAAGTGACTGGAGTGGAGTCATCCTTTTATTCTTTCTACTTGTATTTGTAACAGTATACAAAAGGATTCCTGTAGCGGAAAGAAAGATCACTCTATAATTCTGTTGAAGCATTAACAAACAAGTAATAATGTAATACTCTAAAATAGGTGATTAGTGATATCTTATATTCACTCCAAAACATGACGTAAAATGGAAAGCATTTGAATTAATAGATCCATCTAAAATTAAACAAAGATAGAATACGCAACTCGCCCAAAAGTACTCAGTACAAAGAAAATGTAAGAGATAGATATCTTTTATCGGCTTAACAAAAAATTCAAGAAAGTCCCACTGATCATTAATTATCAAATTATTATTATTATTATTTTTCGTTTGCAAAACCACAAGTTGTTACCTTGATTATCCCTTCCAAACCACAAACTATTATTCTATATCATATACAAAATTAATACCACAGCATCGAATGATAAGGATATACAATAAAAATATTTTCACACTTTTTTACTTATATCATTTTTACATCTATAAGTAATTAGATGATTCGTTCATACTATCCAACAGGTCTAACTTAAAGGTATAAAGATGATATAAATAAAAGAGTGCAGAAGCAATGGGATTCAATGACATATCATATCAATGTGTACTTTACATCTATATGAATGAGATGGTTCTGGGCTACACTGGGCAGTGGATAAGGTTGTTTTTGTTCTGAAAGGTGGGAAATGGAAAGTTGATGCTTGAACACTGGAATGGGTTTTCTTGGTGGGCCTATGTGTGTTGGGGAATGGATATCAACTGTTTCTTTCGAAAATGATCCAATTATGCGCGCTGAACATGCTCTGCAAGCATATGAATGAAAAGATAAAGTTAAACGATGTGTTTGATTCTCTCATTTTTTTCAGAGTGTAACATTAGAGCATATTCAGATGTACAAATATTACTCATTTTTGTTGAGGTTATTCCACGTCTAGTTCCAATATCAGTGTAGGAGGAAAGGCTTATTAGTATCAAGAAAAATGGGAGTCTATATAACTGAGAGAGTTTAGTTAATTAACTACTAGTAAATATAATTATTGAACTACACATAATTAGTAGTGAATAATCATATATTTGAAAAAATGCAATGTATGCACTTCATCAATGCTCTTTGAAGCATTTGAAAAGAACCATCTAATCTAAGCAATCACTACGAATTATTATCCTTCTCTTATTATATTTTCTAAGAATTTGACTACATGTTACGATGAATTCAGTGTGGTCCAAATTTTGAAAAGATAACTTTCAGATTCTAAATATATTAAGTTCCAAAACTTTTTATTACCATAACTAGATAACTTTCAAATTTTAAATAAAAAAAATTAAACAACCATATAAATTATTAATAAAATTCCAAATTGTGAATACATTAAGTTCTAAAATTTTAATCTCCTTGCTTTATAATCAAGTGTTTTTTCTCTTTGTATCAAATACTTTGAATAGAAGTACTTGTTCAGCTTTTCATAATTATCCTTTTAATTGATTTTTAAAATAGAATCATAAGTACTTATCTCTCAATATTTTTGTAATTTGTGAATTTTCAAACACTCTGAGTCAGCAACCAACTAGTATAATTTTTTTTATTATTTTTTATAATTCTAAGTCTTGCCACTTCGAAAGTTCCTCTAAGACTCTGAATTATTCAAACAAATTGGTTCATCCTTTCAAATGAGATTTAAAAAGATATGGATACTTGACATTCTGAATAGACTCTTCATCTACAATCAATTATTGTTAAAAATTTAAATGTGATATCTCTAAAGTGTTCTAATTTTGTTATAAATATCATTGGAATCATAAAATGTGGTCTACCTCTTTACAAGTTAGACGTTAATTTTCTTAACATGTTTGTAATTTATATAATATTCTTATAAGTTTGTTTATACTTACCACACACATAAATCTATATATATATATATATATATATATATATATTTCTGGATTGTATTTAAAGCAACGAGACAAATGTAAATATAAAAATGAGAAGCTGAGAATGGAAAAAAAAAATGCCAATATGAAAATAATTTTTATTTATGCATGCACATTTCTTTGTTGAAATTTTCATAATGTCATTATATTATATTTTATCATTTTTAAATTTATGAATTCATTTTTTTAATTATCTAACACTCATATCTTATTATACATTTTCAAATTATTTTCCAACATTCATTTTAGTTCATTTTAAATTTTTATATGTTGTCTCAATTTATTTTAATTTTCTAATAAATTCTTTATTACAATCATTATTCTTTTTATATGTTACCATACAACAAAATTATGAAATTGGAAGCCAACAATAGAAAAGGGCAATAAATAGGAGTTTTTCTTTTTTTCTTTTTTTTTTAGTCGTAGAATTATGCTTCAAAAATTAGAGTAACTGAGAAATAACCCGAGAAGTGTCAACAGCAACAAGGCTGCCTAGTGGGACAATGATTAGTGCGTTTTGACTTCTAAGATTGCTGATCCAACAATATTTCCGTCCAAGTGAGGCTCATTCCATGGGCTAGATCGTATGTGGTGTTTCTATCTTTATTAGTTTCAACTCAGAAAGAATTAGATATATTATTTATCTAAATTAATTTTATTAAATATTTTTTAAATAATCTAAATCAATACTAAATTTATTAAATTATAAAATTCAATAAAATTTACACAAACTATTATTGGTAACAATTTAATAATCTATTCTCATATTTTGTGCTTAAATTTTTATTTAATTGCAAAGAATAGCATTTGCAAGAATAAAATTTTGAACACTTAATAATAGATAATTGATAAAATTATATGACTTGTTACACATGTTCTATGAATCCAAGAAGTTATAGAAAGATTATTTGTATAATCAGTGCAAATAAAATTTAAAGAATTAAAGAAAAAGAAATTCATTCTCTTTATATATCAAAATCATGAAAAAAAAAGAATTTAACTTGTTTGGGAATGATAAAATTGGAAGTTCACCTTAGAGATATTTTAAGCCCTTCAATCACATTCACACATGCAAGGGGAAGAGAGATGTTCCTCTTGACTGATTTTAATTCTTTGGGGACTTGTGATAGAACCCGTTAGCAATTTTTTTTAACCTGTTAATTCATACCTACAGATTCACACAAAGAAAAAAAGGCGGAAAATGTTCTCTAATTTGGAGACTGAAAGAGACCCAAACAAACTCACAAATAAGAAAATTGCTCTCTTTTTTGTTTGATTAGTGCAGCACAGAGAAGACCCAATGGCCAAAGTTAAATGTACAAAGAGAGGAGGTACACTCAGTGTACATCCTCTCACAATTCAATGGCAATGTTGAAATTAGAAGAATTCATCTTTTGTTGATCATTAAAAATCCCTAACCATTAGGAGGACTAGGTGATTGGTTGACCTTTATCAATTTTGGAAGATGGTCAAGTTATTCCTTGCTAAATGGCCCTATCTCAGCTTCGTTGGTACATGATTGATTCTTCTTTTGCTTCAGCTTCCAGCTTGCCACGAAGCTAATAACAGTCTCCTGAGTATGGTGAGGTTTATTGCAATGGTCACACCATACTCGAGGTTGTCCTCTGGTTCTTTGACAACATTCGCATTAGTAGTATGGAATGCTGAGTATTCAAGGGCCGCACTAGGTTTTGCAGCAATTTTGCTCAGTATCACATGTTTGCAAGTCTGTTCTCAATGTAATTTAGACGAAACGGCATTGGTAGATGGCAGAGGTGATCTGCCAATAATTCTCACCCTTACCTCATCATAAACTCTACATTGAGAGCTGCTGAAAAGGTAAACACTTCATGGGTATCTACAATAATTTTATATTTGTTACTATCAGTTGTACAAGTCCATTCATGTTCACTGTAAATGTCCAAGTCTTGCCACACTCGTATCAATGAATTGAAGTACTTGGTTACCAAATCAGCCCCTTGCTTGACGGTGGCAAGTTTCGAGGTCAATTCATTTACTTGGGATTGATTTCCTAAATCAGAGTACATCTGGAGCACATTGTCCTAAAGCTCCTTTGCCATGGCGTAGCATAGGTAATTGGACATGATTTCTTCCTCCATTGAACTTACCAACCAAGTTATCACCATTGAATTCCCAACATCCCATGTAGAATGGCGAGGGTCTTTAGCATCACGTTCCAACGTGTCTCCATTAATTACCTGAGCCTGCCCCTTCCGTGGATAAACATCTTCGCCAATTGGGACTAATGCAGATAATTCTTCCCACTTAGGCGAATGGTTGTGATTTGCACATGATGAGACTTGGGATGATGGCTCTAGCAAGATACAAGAGCTGTTGGATCGATTTTAGCAAACAGATTCTAGGTTTCTAAAATTTTATTCATGGCTGTGATGGGTGATGCTATGCAAAATTACGTTGGAAAGGTCCGGGCAAGTGCGAAAAAACATTGGTAGGTCTAGCCTTGTGTGAACATGTGCTAGGAAGTTTCAGAGTTGTGCAAAATTTCTTGGGTAAGCTACAGAATAGTGCGTTATTACCCAAGAAGGTTATGGGCTCTTATACAATGAGACCAACTAGAGTTTATGGAAGAACAATAATTATTTTATTGATTTGTGTTTTCTTTACAATTATTCTTCTCGCAAACTATAAAGGTTTTGTGATTTTATGAGACTTCGTATCTATCTATAAATCTATTTACAATATCATATCAGAATTTGGACTTTGAGATCAAGAGGAAAACCATCCCTTATCTGGACACTATTTTTTACAAGTTGGAAATTATTATGTTGTTTTCAAACATCTAAGAGCTAACAGATAGAAAACATTTGATTACAAATTATTTAAAGAATACCTATTAATGTTAGAAAAAGAGTTGGCATGTGAAGAGCCTCCCAAAATAGTACTAATGAACTTAAGAGGAAATTATTGGTTAGTTGTCCAGGTGAGTGAATAAATCTCTAACAATGCTTGCTTTAAGAAAAAAATTATTGTTAAATCTATATTTTAGTTACTACTATTTTAAAGGGAATCATATGAGTTTCAGATTGCATGTAAATGGTACATTTCCTTTTTAAATGGTTATGATTTGTTTTCGAAAATAGGAAATAGTTCTTCTTCAGTAATAAAACTGATGGTGAATTAATTTGAAAATTTTTGGTTTACAAAACCAATTGTTTATTGAATATGCTAGTAATATTTAAGAACTTCTTCAGTAATAAAAATGATGATGAATCAATTTGAAAAAAAAAATTATTTTATATGTAATTAAGTGTTACTAGTTTTTATGAGAATTGCAGCGAAAGCGTTGAATCAAATATATAGTTTAACAGACTTTCTAACTCAGTAAATTTTTATATTTACATTAGTGACCATGTTTTAGGCCAGCAGTAGGCTAGTTACGGACAAATGCTAGAAAAGTTGTAACTACTATGGCTTTGGCAAAGTCTGCAACTGGTGACAAATCATGATCTGTACTGAAATAGCACAGCTTGTTGACTTATCTGTTGGAAGTTTAATTTTCCTATTGATTTACGGATCCCTTTTTCCGTTTCCACGGGTATCTAAAATCTAGCTTCGTCTTTGATCTTCACGGCTGTATGACTTAGGAGGCACTATTTCTCCTTCTTTAACCCACTTAAATTTTTTGGGTATCCACATTCCTTGCCTTTCAATCATTTGCCCACATATCACTATCCTTGTACTTTGTGCATGAATACAAAGGCTGTGCAGTTGTACGTCGTTACTGATTAAATTAATTTATTGGTGCTGCTGCTTTATCGAAAATGTATTTTAGTCTCTATGTTTTTAAGATTTATAAAACAATCTTATATAATATTTATGGATTTTTCCTTACTGTAAATTCTAACGTAACTCCATTTGCCTTCAACATTTGTAGGTTCCTATAGTTTTTTCCTTACTTAAATTCAATCCCAAGAATTTAGTCCAAAACTTTAAGTACTAAATCACATCTTAAACTGTAAACTTCCAACTAAAAATTTAAAACGCGGAACTTAAAACTCAACTCAGAGTTTGGGGTTCAAGGTTTGAAGTCTGGTCTTTTAAGTTTAGAGTGTAGCATTGAATTGTTGGGACTAAATTTAAAAGAGGAAAAATGATAGAGACCTACAAAAGTTGGGACTAACAGAATGAAGCCAGCAACAAACGTGCAGATTAATGCATAAACATTATGCAACTTTAAGTACCATTTTATAAATTTTTAAATTAGAGGGACTAAATTGCATTTTGGGGAAAACTATTGGGACCAACAAATTAGCTTAATCCTCTTAAATGTTAGATTAGTGGTTTAAAAACTGTTACTCAATTATATATATGTATATGTTGATGTGGCTTTACAGTACTTTAGGCGGGTGGAGGATAAAACTGAACAAACACATTGCCCAGAAGCATACGATTCACTTCTCATGGTTATGGCTAAAGGCAGAAATTTTGACTACTTGGAACAGATCCTTGAAGAAATGAGTATTGCTGGGTTTGGACCATCTAATAATACTTGTGTTGAGTTGGTCGCTACTTCTGTCAAGTCACGAATGCTCAAAGAAGCTTTTGGTATTATTGAAACAATGAGAAAATTCAAATTTCGCCCTGCTTTTTCGGCTTATACAACTCTGATTGGTGCGTTCTCTGCAGTTCATGAATCTGATCTTATGCTAACTCTCTTTCATCAAATGCAGGAATTAGGTTATGAGGTAAGCATACATTTGTTTACTACACTTGTTCGTGCAGTTGCCAAGCGGGGCCGCGTTGATGCTGCGCTTTCCTTATTGGATGAGATGAAAAGCAACTCATTTGATGCTGATATTGCCCTCTATAATGTCTGTATAGACTGTTTTGGCAAAGTTGGTAAGGTGGATATGGCCTGGAAATTCTTTCATGAAATGAAAGCACATGGGTTGATGCCAGATGAAGTGACTTATACTAGCATGATAGGTGTTCTCTGCAAAGCTGGGAGACTGGACGAAGCAGTTGATTTGTTTGAGGAAATGGATCTAAACCGGAGCGCCCCTTGTGTTTATGCTTATAATACTATGATTATGGGTTATGCTTCGTATGGGAAGTTTGATAAAGCTTATGGTTTACTGGAAAGGCAAAAAAGAAAGGGTTGTATTCCTAGTGTAATTGCATATAATTGCATTCTTACATGCCTGGGGAGAAAGGATAAAACAGAGGAAGCATTGAGGATCTATGAAGAAATGAAAAAGGATGCAGTACCCACTCTTCCAACCTATAATATTTTAATTGACATGCTTTGTACTGCAGGAAAAGTTGAGGCTGCTCTGAAGGTTCGGGATGCCATGAAAGAAGCTGGCTTGTTCCCTAATATCATGACTGTGAATATAATGATTGATCGACTATGTAAAGCTCAAAGACTCAATGATGCTTGTTCCATATTTATGGAATTGGATCATAAAGTTTGCACCCCTGATGCAGTTACATTTTGTTCCCTTATTAATGGTTTGGGCAGGGAAGGAAGAGTTGATGATGCCTAAAGGCTTTATGAAAAGATGTTAGATTCTGATCAAATTCCAAATGTTGTTGTATATACATCCGTTATCAAGAATTTCTTCAAGTGTGATAGAAAGGATGATGGTCACAAAACTTACAGAGAGATGGTCCATAGGGGTTGTTCTCCTGATCTTACGCTTATTCGATTTTTCAAATTTTTACTTTGCGTCATTTAGTATGAAACTCCTTCAACCATACATTAGTCAACATTCCTGTTGGCTGTGGTTTTGAGACATTATCAGAACACCGAAAGTGTTCACATCTTTTGACCTGATATAAGGTTATGTAAATTTTACTGCATTAAAAGCATTCTGGTTATGGTTCTTATTCTAATCACTGAGATGATCTTTTATAAACAGGTATGTGTAAGAAAGGAGGAAGTGAGGTACCTTTTGTGGATCAGATTATATTGGGTCTGCGCGAAGTGACAAAATTTTCCACATAATGGAGAATGATATACAAATGAACTGCATATTTACTCGGATTTTGAAACTTATAGTGGTTGAACTTTACTGCACCCACACGGCAGCTTGTATCCTCTACTATTTGGCTATCACACTACCACCTTCTCATGAGCGTTAGAAGTTTAAAGCTTGATGACTTTTGTTATTTACATTTCAGAGACATTGATTTTCTGAAGTGCTACAGAACATCTCTGTATTTTGCAATTGTCACAATGGCTATTGCTGGTAGGTTACTTTATCTAATTCAGAAAGCAAAAGTCTTTCATTCCTTTGTCATTGTTTGTAGACTTCTAGTACTGATTAATTTGCTATGGTACAAATCAGCAGTACCTCAGCTGCTGTTTTCCCACCCACTAAACCTTCAAAGCATAGGCACTGGTAATGAAAGGTTTGTGTCAATTACATGAATTATTGTGGCAATAGTAAGAATGTTAAGTTAATTACTATTCTGGTTAGTCATATTGGCGCAAATTTTCAAAATCTTTTGTAAAACTTAATGCCAGTTAAACTACATATTTCTTATTTCACAGGTTACTTATTTAAAAAGACAAACGAGTTTATAATTTCAGAAATCTGTGAAGAATGCACTATTTCTTCAACTTGCTTATGTTTGTTGACAATTTTTAAGAATAATTTGACTTAACAAATTTGATGGAGATGTGTTTGTTTATTGGTTCCTTTTTCTTTTTAAATTTGATACCCTTATTTCTTTCTGGTAGTTGTAGTTTGATTTCTACAGTTAACATTGCTTTTGTTTTCTAGGAAAATCTTCTTGTAAGGGGGTTATTGTACCAGCTAAAATAGGATAGTCCACATTTTTTATACTTTTATCTGAGTGCCTCGACATAATATAGTACTCATATCATATGGAACCAAGTTCTTCCCATTACTTCTAGTCCCATTCCGACAAACTAAGTTTACAATCAATTAATATTTGACATAGTTGTTGGCATTTAGTGATCTTTTCTAGTTTGGTATAGTGTGAATTGAATATACTTGGAATAGGCTTTTTGATGTGTTTGGCAATTCTATTGCATGCCCTCAAATCTTGGAGGCTTTCCTTTTATTACTTGGAAGCTCTTCCTAATGAATACTGTGTGATCTATTTTTTTCCTACAGGCTATTGAAATATGCATGCAGTCAACGAAAGAGACATGATATTCATAATGATCACTGTTTCGTTTGACATTATCCTTGATGCTTATTTGGTTGGTGGCATGACAGCATTGATGTTAAAGCAACAGACTGAAAAGTAGGGACAAAATGATGCATCTTATGAAATGTTTGAACAGACAAAAGTGGAGAGTAGCTACACTAATGTCGTCTCGACTTATTTTTTTGGCCTCTTCTTTCAAGATAATCCATGCTTTGACCGAGGGTTGGAAATTCTGGCAGCTGTTCTTCAACAATTGGTTCTTCAGCAGTTGGTTGTTCTGCAGCTTCTTCAGCAGCTGGTTGTTGTGTTTCTTGTTAAGCAGGAGTGGTTCAGCAGCAGTTCGTTCTTCATCTGGTTGTTGTGCTTCTTGTTCAGCGGGAGTCGGTTCTTCAACAGCAGGTTCTTTTCGTTCTTCAACAGTTGGTTGTAGTGTTTCTTGTTCAGCGGCAGTGGGTTCTTCAACAGTTGGTTCTTCAGCAGCAGTTTGTTCTTTTCGTTCTTCAGCAGCTGCTGTTGTGTTTCTTGTTCAGCAGCAGTGGGTTCTTCAACAGTTGGTTCTGCAGCCGGTTGTTGTGTTTCTTGTTCAGCAGCAGTGGGTTCTTCAACAGTTGGTTCTGCAGCTGGTTGTTGTGTTTCTTGTTCAGCAGCAGTTGGTTCTTCAATAATGCTTCTCAACCTTTCATATTTCAGCATCCTTTAAATATTGTCAATATCCAGTAGAAGCTCCCGATCTTCGATCCACATTTACTCCTCTTCAGTTTCATTTTGGTGTGCCGTGTCATCATCATCAGAGGGAAACCGGGCCAAAAATCTTGATTTTCTTAAAGGTTACAAGTGACTTATGTAGTCACTTCCAAGAACTCTTCTTACAGAGATTTGCCAGGGTTCTTCCTTGCATTTATCCAGAACTCTGCTTGCAGAGATGTTCGAAGGTTCTTCCTTGCATTCATCAAGAACTCTTCTTGCAGAAATTTTCGAAGGTTCTGCCTTGCATTCACCTAGAACTCCGCTTGCAGAGATGTTCTAAGGTTCTACCTTGCAATCATCAAGAACTCTTCTTGCAGAGATTTTCGTAGGTTCTTCCTTGCATTCATCCAAACCCTGCTTGCAGAGATGTTCGAAGGTTCTTCCTTGCCTTCGTCGTCTTGCTTAAATTTTCCAGTATCTTCAGTTTTGTTCTCCATTTTGCGATGAGTTCTGTGGCTTGTTCACTTTCTTTCTATTTCAGAATTCTCTTCTTGGTGTTTGCGACTTCTGAGTTTGGCTGTTGCTCCCTCTGACCTTTTAATCGCCAACTGCGCTTCACTTATATAATCTGTGTTTGAGCCTCGTGAAGCTTGCCCAACTGTTTCGGAGGAATTGATTAAAACAGTTGCTTTGTTTTCTTAATTTTATTTTTATATAATTTTTATTTAATAAAATTAAAAATATTAAATTTAACTATTTTAAATTTAACTAATTTAAAAATACTCACTTAATTATGTAAATTTACATTATTAAGCCTACTAATATCTGCCATGTTGTTGAGTAGTTTTCCTCCTTTGATTTGATATTAGCCCTGTTTTGACGCAGGGGCTGGAGTCGCCATTTTGTATATAAAAGGAGATGCCATTTTCACAATCCGATGGATGGTCGGTAGCAGATTCGATAATCAGACTCATCTGTTGCACGGCATGCTTCACTGGAATGGGGGCATTTCCTCTGTATCAATGGCCTTGAAGGGCGTTCCAAATAACTTAGTGCCAGAGAGATCATCGATCCCCGGGGCAGAATCTGCACGTCTCTTCGAGCAAGATAGTGGAAAAAACTTCATCTTGATTCTAATTAGGTTTCTTAAACCTCTTAAAGAGTCTTAACATTTTGGGGTTTTCAATGCGAAAAATTGCAGTTGAATCGGTCTATGGATCTTCGCCTACTTCATGGAATTGGTTATGGGCATCCTTGGTTTGGGAGGTGAGGTTATAGATTCTTTCATGGGAGCTTGTGACAGAACACCAGTACATTTTAGCCATTGAAGTTCTCAGTTCGTTGGAGCTTAAGGAAGTTGTTAGAGATTTTGACAAGAGGAATTGCTATAAAGAAATTGAAGAGATAATCCGTGACAAGATGAATTGCCATAGAGCTGAAAATTATTTGAATGTTTCAATTTTTCAAGCCACCTAATCAATCATACAGAATGGTGGAATTTATATTTTCTTGTAGTTGAAGCCGTTCTCTCCAACCTTTTTTGCTACTATGTAATCAGGATTATCAAGAAAACTCAACTCTTTGTGCAAATCAATATTGATCCATGGAGACCAATCAACACCACGTCCCCGCATTATTATCAAGCAACTCAGTTACAGATGGAATCGACCATTCAACGTCTTTTGTATCACACTTAAATGTATGAACAAATGGCATGTAGAAGTTGAACTAAAGCAACTAGCATGAAGAAAGTAAAATGAACAATGGCTACCTCCATGAATAAACTATCAGGCCTATAAACAATCAATGACCTTAGCCAATTATTCCTAGTGGTTCGTTGGCCAGAGGCAGAGAGAGCAGAACAGGATGAATACCAATATACAGCTATGGCCTCACATTATATGTTTGCTATGTACTGGTCAAGATGTAGATGACAAGGAGTACTGAAAAAGAATAAATAAAGAAAGCTTTGATTATTAGTGATTCAAGCATCATGGCATTCTGCGAAGAAAAAAGCTTATCTTGAGCAATAAACATGCTAGCCTCCCTTGATTCAAAAGATTCCTGTAAAGTTGGGAAACCAATGAGTTCTTAAATGTGAGAATCATCTTAAATACAAATATGAGAATCACAATCCATGAAGAAGTATAAAAGAAGCTGCCAAAATGAGTCCAATACTGTTTTGAATCTTCCATCAAAAGTTCGTGAAGCCCCTGAATTTGGACATGACGCTTAAGAAGTTCTTCATGTTGTCTATGGCCATATTGAGCAAAGTGTTGTGGTGGTTTTCCTGTAGTAAACAATGAATAATTCATATTTCTTCTCAAATAATCATAAATTCTTAATTAAATCAGTTAAATTGCTTATCTGATCTCTTCCAGTGCATTTGACTGAAACTTGGATCATGTACTTGGGACCTTTGAGTGCTGTGCATCCATCCAGAAGTTATCGCTGCTTCTCTAAGGAAACTGCAGCCTTTTTCCCAATATCTTTAGGTTTGCTTCGCAAGCTTTGTGTGCTTAATGACATTGCATGCCCAACTCTAGTTAACTCCTTCTCAAACTCAATTGCTTCATCTTTCAACTTCTCCATTTCTTGGTCTGAATAATTGTAAGAGTCCTTGATCATTTCCATCTATTTGTAAACGTGTGAGGAATCAAATTCACGTAAGGTTCACACATGTATACCGGTAAATGGATTGCATACGGGGAAAAGCTCCTCCTGTAAAATGAGGTTATGACAAAAACTTCACAAAAACTAATATAAATTGTTAAATCAGTTAAATTTATATTTAGTAAATTTAATAATATAAATTTTTTAATAAATTTTTAGTAAAATTTAATTTGTGAGAATAAGGATATTGTACATTATATAAATCAAACCTAATTAAGCTTAGACATAGTAGTTGACCAACAAATCTTTGATACAACTTTGCATTGTATTGGAGATCACCAATATACGCCAGGAGGCCATGTTGTTGGGAAGCTCGAATATCCTTCCTTATGACTTTAATATGAATGGGGTTGTTTTCACATTCAAAATTCTCATATAATTTATACACTAAACATGCTACAATTTTTAATTGATTGTGTGGAGGAGATTCACATAATCAATTAAAGATTACACTATTTGGTGTACAAATTATGCGAGAGTTTTGAGTGTGAGAATAGAATTATTGGTTTAATATTGGCTTCATCAATGATGCATTTGGCATACTTGTCTTGCCTGAGAAAAGCCCCTTTTCACTATTATTTCCATTAAGAATTAGATCATCGACACACCAAGACAATCACTTTTTTTGTCTTTCTTAATTAGTGTGAGTGAAGAATTGTATCACTTTGTCTTTCATTCGGTGTCTTAAACTCTAGATTTCATGGAACAAATCAATATTTTGCATGTGCATTATTTGGATTTATGCAACTTTTCATTTGCCCTTCTATCTATTCTGATTTTTGTTGTTGAGCCGTGCTAGGCTCACAGAATTGTTAAAGAATTCTGTGTATTCTCAAATTATATTGGTCCTCCACCATGCGGTATGTACGTAGCTTATTCCCTTTAATTTCGTAATAAGCTAATTTAAGTGTATGAGTGAGCTATGGTTATTAAAATAAAATAGTGTATATTTCTTATTTATTTTTGTAATAAGAAAAAACACAATCAACCTAAAAAAAAAAAGAAAAATTGATACTCCTTTATTAAAATTTTTATGGAACTTTTACAGTGTAGCACAAAATCAGTGTCATCCCAAGTAAAGAAAACAAAAATATAGCATGTTATGACCAAAGGGTATTCTGTGCTGGAGCATGCTAAAAGACCAGACTTCTATAACGTGATCAATCATATTCCAGCAAGAGAATGATAATGAACTCTTGTTTCCTCCTTTTGATACCCATTGTTTGTTATTCAAACAGTGGAAGCTAATGTAAAATAATAAGATAGCAAAAGCATCACTTTGGCATTGTAAAAATGGAATAATATATCATAATGAAGTAATGATGCTTTTAGCCTCTGTACTATTTTAAAATACTAATTTAATTTCTCAATTTTTAAGTTAGACAATTTAATTTCCTCTAAGTATCATTGAAATAATTTAATCCCTCACCAACCAAATTTTATAGCATGTCATAACTTATTAGTGATAACTTAGATTTCATTTTAATTTGCTTTGAAAATTTCAGCATCCTTCCTTCCTTTGGCATGAAGTCTTTTCTTTTATCAATCCCCAATCTCTAATTTTATGCATCTTAACAATTTTTAAATTAAGAAATAAATTCACAAAATTATAATATCATATTACAATAAAATAAAAAATAAAAATTTTATTCATTTAATGTGGGGTTCAGTCTCATTTTTGTTGGTTTTTATCAAACTATCGTTTAAGAACTGAATCAATTAACTTAATTTTCCAAAAGTCTCATCAAATTAACTAACCAGCTTTGGTCAGTCTTGATTGCATCAGGTTGGTTGAAATTGAATGGAATCGATTTTTTACATTCCTACAATCACTTTGATGTGATAAGGAAAAAAAGGAAATGATACTGTACTTAAAATGAATTATTAATAATTCACAAGATACATATTAATTCTTAGATGAAATAAGAAAAATCCAAATTGCTTTCAATGTGGTGCACAATACTAAAAGGATCAAGTAGGTAAAAGATTTATTACTCTAATTGTATTCATAGAAGGATTAAATTAATCAACTTAAAAGGTAAAAGATTAAATAACTTATATATATTGTTTTCGTAATATTTAAATTTAATTAGCTTTAATTAAAACTATTGAAAAATACTAGTTTGACAAAATATATATAATTCATAAGATCTTCACAGTGTTTGCCATTAAATATGGTAGAATTCATCTATAAATATATTTGATTTACCATGTTCAATGACAATAAATAAATTTTAATAAATAAGAATTAATAAAAATAGTATTATTGAAATTTATTTACATATAATTATCGCCATCTTGTTATACTTTCTGATTGTCTTTGTAACAATACACAAAAGGATTCCCTTTTGGAAAGGAAGACCACTCTATAATTTTGTTGAAGCGTTCACGGACAAGTAGTAATGTAACACTCTAAAATAGGTGATTAATGATATCTTATATTCACTCCAAAATATGACATAAAATGGAAAGCATCTGAATTAATAGGTCCATCTAAAATTAAATGAAGATTGAATACGCTACTGGCCCAAAAGCATTCAATACCAAGAAAATATAAGAAATAGATATCTATTATCGGCCTAAGAGAAAATCCAAGAGAGTCCGACTAATCATTAATTACCAAATTATTATTATTATTATTATTATTATTATTATTATGCAAAACCACAAGTTATTGCCCTGATTATCCCTTCCAAACCACAAACTATTATTCTATATCATATACAAAATTTATACCACGGCATTGTATGATAAGGATATAAAATTAAGATATTTTTACACTTTTTTACCTATATCATTTTTACACCATTAAGTAATTAGATGATGTGTTTATACTATCCAATAGGTTTTACTTAAAGGTATAAGGATGTTATGAATAAAAGGGTGTGGAAGCAGTGTGATTCAGGGACATATCATATCAATGTGTATTTTACATCTATATCAATGAGATGGTTCTGGGCTAGACTGGGTAGTAGACAAGGTTGTTTTTGTTCCGAAAGGTGGGAAATGGAAAGTTGATGCTTGAACACTGGAATGGATTTCTTGGTGGACCCATGTGTGTTGAGGAATGGATATCAACGGTTTTTGTCGAAAATGATCCAAACATGCAGGCTGAATGTACTCTGCAAGTATGTGAGAGAAAAAAAAAAAGTTAAACAATGTGTTTAATTTTCTTATTTCTCTCACGAAAATGATAGTTCTACGTTTTTCTACCCACACCAAGGCCTACGCTGTGATAAAACAGCTTCAAATAAAATGGGTCATTTTGAGATTTTGTGAAGAAGCGTGGAACAAACGTAGATGTTAGAGTGTAACTCTAACATCACTCTTTCTCTCATAGTATAGCATTGGAGTATGTTCAGACGTACGAATATCGTTGCGTCACTTATTTTAGATTATTCTACGTCACTGATTTAATTCTACGTTCAGACATGGCTGTGATGGGTGAGGCTGTGTGAAATTACATTAGGAAGATGTAGGCAAGTGCCAAAAAACATTGGGTAGGTTTGGGCTAGTGTGAACATGTGCTAGGAAGGTTCAGAGTTGTGCGAAATCAATTGGGTAAGCTACAGAATAGTGCATTACTACCCCATGAAGTTTATGGGCTCTTATACAATGAGACCAACCAGTGTATATGGAAGAACAATAATTATTTTATTGATTTGTGTTTTCTTTACAATTATTTTTATCCAAAAATACAAAGGTATTCTGATTATATGAGACTTCTTATCTATCTATAACTCCATTTATAATATCATATCAGAATTTGGACTTTGAGATCAAGAGGAAAACCATCCCTTATCTGGACACTATCCTTTGACACATATTTTTCACAATTTGGAATTTATTCTCTTGTTTTCAAACATCTGAGAGCTAACAGATGGAAAACATTTGATTACGAGTTTTTTGCATCATCATTTCTACTTAAACCAACAATTGAAGTAACTGAAATTTATCTTCCCTTTACAGATAAAATGCACCCCAAGGAATGCACAATGTTTCCTTTCCAGCCATGGGATTCTTAAGAAAATATTAGACATGGCATTGTACAATGGGTTCCACACACCATTGAAAAGCTTATGAAATCAGCAACAGAGCAACTAGAACATTCTAGTAATTGTTTTATTCTATCCAAAGATGGTGAGAAAATTACAGATGTGAACATGATTAAGGACAGTGAAAAGCTTTAGTTAGTCGATGAAACACATCAAAGATATATCGTGGCTTTTATATAATGATGTAACTCATGGTCTTTGTATCAATGTATAATCATGGTTCTCACATGTGGCCATATGAAACAACTTGTGAAGTTGAAGTTAAATGATGCTGCATTAATTCTGTTACATGCCATAAGAAAGTTTTAGCGTGACAAATAACTAAAGACTATAGAATTTCCAAAACCAGGGCTTTTTATTTCAACCAAGAACTCAATTATTCCAAATGGTTTTTTTTTTTTTTTAATATTTGTTAACATTTCATTTTTAGCACAGTTCTGTTGAACTTATATATTATTTGAACATTACCCATATCTTCAAGTCAATGTGACTAAAGCTGTATTGGGGCTGATCAATGACAGTGCAAGGTTAAACAACTCTGCAAAATTTCTAATGCAGTAGTGGACACAACTTGAAGCTGATGCTTTTAGTTTTCTTTTTGTAAAATGCACGATAATTCTTTCCAAAAAAATAATTTACAAAAAAAAATTAAAAGACATAGGCTGCATAATGTTAGTGCGACCACATTAGCTCGCAACCTATACAGTACGCACACTCAAAACAAGCCCACAATCATGGATGCTTTCTTAGGCCATTGTTATTTTCACACTTATTCTTATTAAATATAGTTCAAAAAATTAAAGGAAAAGTTATAATCACTGAAAGATGGAAAAAGCTAAAAGACACAGGGCGCTTAATGTTAGTGCGACTACATTAGCAAAGCAGCAACCTATACAATAAGCACACTCAAAACAAGCTCACACTCACGGATGCTTTCTTAAGCTGTTGTTATTTTAACGCTTATTCTTATTAAATATAGTAGAAAAATTAAGGAGAAAGAAGAAGAAGAAAGGAAATGAAGAGAAGAGAGAAAACTAGGGCAGCAAAATGGTCTCTATTGGAGACCCTTAAGCTGATTTATTTACTAAAAGGGAGAGTGTACAATATTGCCCTTTTGATAGAACAAAAGGAGAAAATACATGATAGCTATATTTCACAACATTCTATCTAAAATAATAAGATATTCAGTGCTTCCCCTCAAGATATTGCATTGATATCCCTCATGCCCATCTTGTTAACCATACAATGGAAGTCTTTACTAGACATCCCCTTTGTGAACACATCTACAATCTAGTCTTAGATTTTACAAAGGGTACTTTCAGCAATCCACAAGTTAGCTTTTCCTTTATGAAGTGCCTATCAATTTTGACATGCATTTTTCTATCATGTTGTTTTGGATTGTGAGCAATATTTATCATAGCTTTTTATCACAATAAAGGTTGATTGGTGATCCATCATATAGCCCTAATTCCTCTACTAATACTTCAACCATGAAATCTCACACAATCTATGTGTCATTACCCTACATTCTGCCTCAACACTAAACCTGGAGACAACTAATTGGTTGTTACTCCTCCTAGTGACTAAATTTCCCTCGAAGAAAGAGGTATACCCAATAATCAAACTTTTTATCATCTTAAGATCCTACCCAATTAGTATCAGTATAAACTTCAATTTTAAAATTTTCACTCCTTGAGAATAGCAATCCCTTTTTTAGAGCAAATTTAAATATCTCAAGATTCAAAATACAACCTCTAAGTGGGTAGCATGAGGACCATGCATAAACTAGCTTACAATACTAATTGCATAGGTAATATTAGGTCACGTGTGTGAAAGATAGATTAGTCTGCCAACTAGTCATTGATATCTTCCAATATCAACCAACTCTCCAACCCCACTTGTCAATTGATGATTCTGTATAATGGGAGAAAATGCAAGTTTTCAACCTAACATCCATGTTTCTTGAAGAAGATCAATAACATACCTCCTTTGTCAAATGAATATGCCTCTATTGGATCTTCCCACCTTAATTCCAAGGAAATAGTTTAACTTTCCTAGATCTTTGATCTCAAACTCTTAAGATGAGCAGGTCTTGAGTTTGTTGATCTCATCTTGGTCATAACTAATAATCAAAATGTCATCAACATAGACAATGAGGATGGTGATTAGTGCACCACATCTTCTAAAGAACAAGGTGTGATCAAAATTGCTTTCATAGTAACCAAAATTAATAGTGGCTTTGTTGAACCTATCAAATCAAGCTCTAAGAGATTGTTTAAGCCTGTATAATGCCTTTTTTAGCTTACACACTTCCCTTGGGTCTCTTAACATTTAAATCCTAGGAGAGTATCCATAAAGATTTGCTTCTTTAGGTCTCAATGATGAAATGCATTTTTTATATCTAATTGTTGTAGCTCCCATACTGAACCTACTATCCAAGAAAGTAGGACCTAGATTAAGTTCAATTTTGCCATATGTGCAAAGGTTTCCTTGTAGTCAATCCCATATGTCTATGTACATCCTTTCGCAACCAATCTAGTACCTCTCAATTGATCTGTTTGACTTCTACTTGACATAAAATACCCATTTACATCCTACAGTTTTCTTCCCATTTGGAAAAGAAGTGAGTTCTCATGTATCATTTTTCGTGAGGGTTTTAATCTCTTCTACCATAACATTTTTCTATTTACGATCTTAAAGAACATGTCTCCAATTTTGTGGTGATTTAGCTAAGGATACAACTGAAACAAATGCTTTGTAGGAGGAAGACAAGGACTCATAAGAAACAAAGTTAGAGATAGGATAGTAAATGCAATTTGTAAGACCTTTTCTAACAGCAATAAGAAGATTTACATTATCAATAATGGGAGCAATGATTTGAGAGTTTAACTTACTAGTAGATTAGGAAGGAGAATTAATTGATTCTAGTGTCTATGATTGGTTATGTAAAGCATATTGGTCAACTTCATTCACCATCTTTCTCTTCCTTATGGAGTAAGTCAAGAAGTTAGGTATTTGCTATAGTGCTTCTTCAAATTATGACAATATCCGAAGCTCTACTTCCTCCCCTCACTTTGACCCTCACTATGTGGTGAAAGTATGTTGTCTTCCATGCCTTTATCTTCTTCTCTATCATTTTTGGATAGGAAGATACGTAAAAAGGAGAACATATATTCATTATTGTTATTCTCCTTCTTTGTTATGAACCTCTCCCTAAAGAGATGTTTGGCCTTGTGAATAATAAGCCCCATCTTCTTAGAAAAATTGCATCACACTAATAAGCACTTTCTAAGTAGGCGAGTGATAACATTTATATCCCTTTTGAGTAAGAGAATAACCAATGAATGCATATTTAAGAGCCTTCGAATCCAATTTTCCTATACTTTTCAAAGACACTAAAAAGGATTATGACCCCAAGCGCAAGTCTAATGGTGATTTAAAATCTAGAATTCTCAAAGGCATCTCCCCAAAATCTTTTCAAGAACTGCATGGAGAATAACAACACTCTTGCCACTTCTAATAGATGTCTATTCTTATATTCAACAACTCCATTTTGAGTAGGAGTGTTTACATAGCTATTTTGATGGATGATTCCTTACTCATCTAAATCTTGTTTAAACCTATTGTTTACATATTCCAAATGAATATCACTCCTAAGAATTTTAACCTTAGCATTGAACTAGGTGCAAACCATATCATGAAATCTCTTAAAGCAAGAAAAGACTTCATTCTTGGAGTGCATTAAGTATACCCATGTGGTTTAGCTAAAGCAATCAATAAATGTAACAAACCACCTATGACCAGATAATGAGACAATATGACAAGACCCCATACATCAAAGTGAATCATCCTAAAGAAGTAGTACTTTTATTTTCACTTGTAGGATATGAGTTCCTTGTGTGTTTTGCCATTTCACAAGCATCAAAGCATAGATCCCTATCATTGTATGTAGAATTTCAGACTTAAAATAATTTTTTTCATGGTCATAAAAATAAGATGTCCTAATCTCCTAGGCATTTAAGTATTTTAGAAGGATTTAGACTTGTAAAGCCTTTCTACATAGTCATGTTGGAGGTGCTATGATGGTTGTCTTCCAAACAATATAGCCCATTCCTTACTCTCCCATAACCAATCACCTTCTCCATTCCCAGTTCCTAAAAGAAACAATAATAAGGAAAAAAAAGTAACTTTGTAATTCAAGCACAATTCATAGCACTGATAGGATGCAAATTGTTTGGAAAATCACCCATATGGAGAACAAATGACATATTGGACAAAGTAAGCTAGTTTAAGTCAGCTTTCCAATAATTTGTGATCTAAAACCATTTGCAATTTAGACTGTATTAATCCCTATGCGTAATGAGAGCATACTCGAGTCACCAATAATATAATCTAATGCTCTAGAATTAACTATCAATTAGTTTGTTTATGACTAGCTAAGGAATCTATCTTTGCAATTATTAACATTCTTTTGAGCTTATTAATCTCTTCTACTGAAAAGCATTCTGATAGGCAATCATCCCCCTTACTGGATGTCTCCAACAAGCAAGCCTCTGGATTTGAAATGTGGGGTTTATCACAAAGAGCCACAGGTTCATTCTTAGCACTATCAATATGAGGTAGAGTATTACATGGAATTTGAGATAATAGTTGGCTAACTTCACTGCAACTAATATTGTCACTCCCAATCATTCCCTTAGCTTAGGATCATTAGCTACTACTCAAATATTAGCAAGGGAGCTCAAGGGATTTAAGACAACTCAAAAAAGCACTTGAACAGTCAAAAATCACACTTGAACATTGCTGTAACAGTCCAAAAAGGCCAAAAATTGTACTTGAACAATGTCATAATAGCCAAAACATACCTCTAGCACCACCACACACACATTTCAGCCTCAATCACTAACACCCACTTGAATAGTCCAAAATGCACTTCTAACACTACCACAAACATATAGTGCTTAGGGTGTTGCAACATCTTCCTATCAAAGATGACAATGCCTCCATTAATCTTCTCCAAATAGCCATGGAAACGCCGAAAATGGACCACTTAATAGTCTGTTATGGACGTTGACTTATTGCCAATGTTCAAAAACCAAATGATCCAAGGAGAAAGACATTGGCAATTCAGAAACCGAAGCCAACATCTCTGAATGTTGCCAACGTCTCTGAATGTTGCCAACATTTCTGTAATGTTCATGCAACATCTCTGATCGTGAGTTATGAAAACTTGCAACATTCAGAAATAGAGAACAGACACTTACAGGGATATCTGAACTCCCTCTTCATTCCTTATTTTTTCTGTGACTCTCCCTGACTCCCCCTTGAACACATTCTCCTCTCCTTGTTCTACAATCACTTCTAGTTATCCCTCCTTATCCAGAACCATCGCATACACCCATCCCATTAGGCATACATGGCCAACCAAATACTTCTCACCACAAAACATGCAAAGTCCCTTAGCTCTACGAGCACTCATCAATTCTTGATTCACAATCTTAACTCCACCCATGAATCCTGCTTATTTGTGAGGAGGAACATAAACATTTCTATTGATCGACCCCTATGATTTTTGATTACTTGATCCTCTCATTGAGTTTATGTTTTGTACTCATTGAAAGCTTGAAGAACCCAACAAGCTTTAAGAAGAATTTGAGATTGGAGAAGTAGGGTTTTCATACCTTGGGGTTTTAGGTTGATAATCCAGTTTGGGATTTGATGCCATAATTTGTAGGAATCGTCATGCATTCTAACTAAATAAATTGCTTCATTCACTATTTGGGGTCGTTGGACATGAACTAACTTCTCCAAAGCTTCTTTTAATTCCCCCAGAAAATAACTTAATGGCATGGGCTCTATAAGCTTCATCTGAGACACCAACTCATCAATTTCTTTTACATACTCTTTCAGGGATGCAGTCTCCTTCAAATTTGTCAACTCAACCAGAGGATAATCGAAAAATCCTTCATCAAACTGCAATGCCATTTCCTCAATAAATTTGTGCCAAAAGGGAAAAATGTTACCCCTCAATAGTGCATATTGTTGCTGCAGTACATAAGCCTTACCCTCTAAGCTTTTGATGATGGCCTTCAACCTCACGTCCTCTACCACCTCCTCAAGTTCAAAGAATTGCTCCACTTTACTCCTTCATAATCAAAATCCCAAGCCATCAAATTTTGGAAGATCCAATGCCCCAAAAGCAACCCTTCCTTCATCTCGTCTTTCATCTCTTCAATAATCTCCGATCACCGATTCTATGTCTCCCTCACCAGTGCTACAATCCTCCATTCTTTTCCCTATCTGTTTGACAGTTTGTTGTAGGGAATTCATTTGAGTCATCAATTGTTTGAAGCAAGAAGTAGAATCCTACTGTGAACGTTCAATACACTCAATGGACCTCTGTAGATTCTGAATGAGGGAAAAAGATTCATTGATTCATTTATCTGTAAGCTCCAATCTCTATTCCATTTCATGATTTGTCACCATTGATATTCAGAACCAAGCTTTCATACCAATTTGTTAGAGAAGAATTGTGAAAAGTGAAATTTGGATCAAAGGCAGCTCTGAATACTCATTTCTTACTATGTTTTCTTTTCCTTCTTTTCTGCTTCCCTTACAATGCCCACTTTCCCCCTAAATATTTGGAATGGAAATAACCAAAGCATAATAGACTCTACTGATTACTGACTGCTGGAGGCTAGCTGGCTGCATCACCAACCTTACAACTCAACAATACGCCTTCCAGAAACAATGAAAAACTAAAAGGAAACGCACCGTATCGAAATAGACACAATGTTACTAACGGCTAGTACAATTCGTCCCTAACACTTTTTGGCAATTGATTCTTCAACTTCAGCAACTACATGTTGAGTCTGCTGCTTTCCCTGTTTTTCTTTATCTAGTTGTGCTTCAGATGCTATAGCAACAATCTCTTGTACACTAGTATTTTCAGCAGATGGTTCCTCAGCTTCAACTACCTGATGTTTAGTTTATTGCTCTCCTTGTTTTTCTTGTTGTAGTTGTTTGTCAAATGCTACTGCAATAGTCTCTTATTCACCAATCTTTTTGGTGGCTGATTATTCAGCTTTAGCAGCTGGATGTTATGTGTGTTACCTCCCTACTTTTCTTGATCTACTTGTTCTTCAAATGCTGCTGCAACAGTCTCTTGTTCACCAATCTTTTCACCTCTCAACCTTTCATATTTCAAGATCTTTTTCATAATGACAATATCCAGTACAAGCTTCTAATATTCGTCGGTGTACATTTCTGCCTCAATTTCCTTTTTTTCTACCCTGCATCATCATCAGAGGGAAACGCAGTTAAAAGTCATGAATTTTTTCATAATTCAAAGTGACTTATGTAGTCACTTCCAAGAACTCTTCTTGCAGGGATGTTCCAAGGTTCTTCCTTGCCTTCATTGTCTTGATCAAATTTGTCAAGACCTTGAATTTTGTTCTTCATTTGCAGTGAGTTCTCTTACGGAGGCTTGGTCACTTTCTTGCTTTGAATTCTCTTCTCGGTGTTTGCGACTTGCAAGTTTCAAACTGCTGTTGCTCCCTCTGACATTTAAATCCCCAATTGTATTTCACTTTCTAATCGGTCTTCGAGCATGGTAAAGCTTGCCCAACTGTTTTAACGGGATTGGTTGAAACAATTGCTTTATTTTAATCTCGTTATTCTTATATAATTTTATTTAATAAAATTAAATTTATTAAATTTTATATATTAAATTATAAAATTTAATTAATTTAAAAATATATACTTAATGATGTGAGTGAGCATTTTATGGGAATAATGTAAGGGAACGACTTTACTCTAGTTAAAAATCCTATGCTTTGCCTTTTCTTCTCTCACTCCTTATGTCACTTGTTCTAAACCGAGACTTGAGAGAAGACCAAAGGAGAAAACCATAGGCTTCAGGCACGTCTTTCTCTCGTTGAAGCCTGTAGAAAGACAAAGCAAAAGCGCAAGATTTTTAGGTTTCACTCTTCCGTCAACCCGGGTTGCCCTATCAACTCGACAGGACCTTTCCAAGATGACATTCGCCTCTTCCTTCAGGAATGTGTAGAACTCGAAGAATGTCCAGAGCATGCCACTTTGGTGCAGCCTTCTTATTTACAAGAAAACCATAAGCTTCATTGCTCTGCTGTACGCCATTGCAGAAGAAGTCTAAAGTTCTTCTTGTCCCTTCTACGATCATTGGCGATGTGCAGGTTTGCCTCCACACTTGCCAATTTCAGATTTTTCCTTCTTGAGGGTTAAATTTAATTAAAACATTTGTAAGAATTTGACTATTTGTCACAATTAATTTGGATTGTGTTGCACGTTCCTGCCTGATTCATGACTCTAAGATTTGATCACAATTCACAACACATCTACATCATCAACAATGTAACAAAACATACATGACATAATTCTTGCTTCGCCAATTGTAATCCCAATTTATAGTATTAAACTCTTTATTAGTAAGTTAATTTTGTGACACCATTTAATTTACTATAAATATATAAACTAAAGGTTCTTGGTGTGTCAAATTATTTACAATTTGACAATGATCTTTATTAACTTTTTATTTGATTTAACAAAAAAAAAACTGCTTATTACTATATATAGATAGCTTTCAAATTTTAAATCCAAAAAAAAAAAACTAAATAATCATATAAAATACTAAAATTCCAAATTCTAAATACATTAAGTTCCAAAATTTTAATCTCCATGCTTTATAAGTTTTTTTCTTTATATCAAATACTTTGAATGATCAACACTTATTCAATTTTTAGCAATTACTATTATAAAATATTTTGATATTATAGAGAGATAAATTTCTCAATAAATTCGCCAAAAATTTTTATTGACAAATTTATAATTTTTATATAAAAATTTATCTTTTAATAATATTAAAATTTGTATAGTGTGCCCTTCCAATTAATTTTTAAAATAGATTTATAAGTACTTATTCCTTAATATATTTATAAATTCTCAAACACTCTGAATATTCAACTAACTAGCATAATTTTTTCTTGTTATTTTTTATAATTCCAAGCCTTACGACTTCAAATGTGTCCTCTACTACTCTAAATTATTTAAACAAATCGGACTCTTTACATTTTGTCCTTCCAAATAAGATTTAAAATGATATGGATACTTGGGACCCTTAATAGATTCTTCCTCTGTAATCAATTATTGAAAAAATCCAAATATGGTACTCATAAAAAGTTCTAGTTTTGTTATATATATATATATATATATATATATATATGTATGTATGTATGTATCAATGAAATCACATCATGTGGTCTAACTTTTTACAAATTAAAGGTTAATTTTCTTTTCTTGTTTGCGATTGATATAATATTCCTATAAATTCGTTTATTATGACCACTTATCTTTGTGAACGGAATTTTAAGTAGCAGGACCAAAGTAAAGAAAAAAAAAGAGGACATTCAGAGTGGAAAAAATATCAATATGATAATAATTTTCATTTGTACATTCTTTTTTTTTTCTGAAAATTTAATCTTTACAATATATTATATTTTATCTTTTTTAAATTTATAAATTCATTTTTTATGATTAAACATTTATATTTTATTACAAATTTTATAATCATATCTTTATTATAATTATTCTTTTTATATTTTGTCATACAACAAAAATATAAAATTGAAAGCCAACGAAAGAAAAGGGCGGCAAGTCCGAGTTATACTTTTATTCCTTTTTTTTAGTCGTAGAATTATGCTTCAAAATTTGGAGAGCTGTGAGAAATGGGCGAAGAAGTGCCAACAGCAACAAGGCTGTCTACCGGGACATTGCTTAGTGGGTTTTGACTTGTCAGATTTTGTATCCAACCATATTGCTGTCCAAGTGAGGCTCATTCTTTGGGCTAGGTGATATGTGGTGTTTATTAGTTTCAAGATCAGAAAAAAAAAATTAAATATGTTATTTTCATATATTTTGTTTTATTAAATATTTTTTAAAAAATTTTATATTATAAAATTTAATAAATTTTACAACAAAACTGGTGTTTATAATAATTTAGTATGAGATTGCAATTTTTTTTAAAACATATATATTGGTCCATGAAAATCGTTTATAAGAAGCCACGTTTATTTTATCATATATGGTGGGAAATTTTCGAAATTTCAATAGTATATATGATTCACGAGTGCCCCGACCAACTCTCCCCTAATAGCTGCGAAAGATCCGTAGTTATTGGAGTACATATCACAAACAGATTTTGAGCAACCTTCGTAAGTTGTCCTCCAATTAAAGCACCTAAATACTAGTCTAGATGTCCAATATCACAAATTCATCAGCAACACAAACCACAGAAAACATACTGGAAGCTCAGTAATTACAGAAAGAGAAAACATGATCTCTATGACAAGCATAGAAGCTCCAAAATTGTCCTCCCAGAGCACTATTACAATGTAAAACATACAGAAGAAAGCACCAAAGCAAGGATTCCTAAGAGAAAACAAGAGAAAAGAGAAAGAAACATAAAAAGTATAAAAATTAATCTGGCAATCATGGCCCTTGCATGCATGCCTTGCTGTACAAAAATATGACATTAAAGCTGACAACCCAGAGCCAGACTTGAGGCAAATAACTCATTCAAAGTTTCAATGTCAAATCTGGTGTTGAGTTCTCTATGCCTACTGGCGGATTCACCCCCGTAAAACTCAAATCTGAATTTCCAGTCAGTATGAAATTCTGATGAGTATCACCTACTCCTGCAATCTGCCGGAAACTACCAGGCCACAACAGTTCTGCCTCATCATCTTCCAAGAATATTGGAAAATTAACATATCCTTGCTCAAACCATGCATTGTTTTTCATCTCGGGGGGACTCATTGTTGTTGAAAAGCCATGGTGCAGAGAAGAGTGTGCTTTTATCCCTAAGGACTTGAAAGAACCATGCAGAGGGAGAGATGCCAGACTAGCATACCTTTCAGAAAAGAATCCCATTCGCATAGCGCGCTTTGCTAATGTTCTTTCTCTCTTATGAGCATTCTGATGGCCCCCAAGAGCCTGCGAGCTAAAAAATTTGCGCTGGCAGTAATTACAAGAGAAAACTCGTGGGATGGTTGCTGCTGTAGTTTGAGAGGCCGGTTCATTGCTACTCTCACTAGTACTTGAGAATGAGAGTCCTATGGAATCCCTTGTCCCCAACTCATTGTTACTTAAGTTGAGGGATAAATCAAGTGAAATAGGATCTGAATTTTGATGAACCCCTATTGGATTCGTGAAATTGGAAGAGTTAGTGTGGCTGTAACAACAAGGAGCTGCAAAGGTTTCTTGAATAGATATAGTGGAAGCAACATGGCTACTAACTTCAGATTCATTTTCTGCAGAGGCCTCCACTTCAAGATCAAAGTTTGGCTTCATGACTTATCTGTGCTTAACTTGCAGGCTAATTTACAACCTTAAGTGCAGCAATCAGTCATCAGAACAAGATTTACTCCATGCATGCAGGGAAAGAATTATTTTGTCCTGCAATATTGCAAGCAATGCATATCCATCAGTTTATATTCTACTGAAAAATAACACAAGAAGTTGACTCAACTTGATCCTGGAATAACTGTGCAGGCTTTCAATCTGGCATGAACCAGACGTAGAACTGTTGGTCCTCCAGACAAAAGAGGCCTCGTGTTACAGGGTACAGAACATATACTTGCAGTTGCTTACCCCTAATTCTTGCAACAACTATTAAAACTAAAACATTACATGATAATTAGAAAAGTGCAAAAGACAAATCCATGGTTATCTCTTCCTTTGTGGAAACCAACTAGCCCTAGCACAGAAGCACATTTCTAAACATATGGCATGTCTTAAGACTGAAGTGCCTTGTAAATGGACTAAATTCCCTACTGAAAGAGTGGCGCCACTGATCAAATAGTAGGATGATTTTAATTCTCAAGTTATCAGCTGAAGGCAGAACGAGTTCAAAATACTACTAACTTTATTATGATTTAACTATACAATGAGTAGTATGTCAGTGGCTACAACCCTAACCAAAAAAATAACAACAAAAACAACTATCTCTTGTATTTTTCTACAGCTTTTGCTCCCAAGGATGCTGAAGCAAGACTAATACCAATTGAATTTTATGATAAGATGACTAACGGTAGATCAAGTCAGAAAATGCAAAGATGAGATATGTTACTTAAATATTCTTCAAGTAAAATCCATCTACGATCTATTGTGGGTATTTGACTAAGAGAGGGTTTGCTGGCGCAATACAAATCAATTATTTTCTTCACAAGCAAGGTTTTAACATCGTCTATTGCCAAGAATACCATGTCAAGAACCACAATCATGACAAAACCTTAAGTTGTTAGGTGAAGGCCGAAGATTGATTTGTGTCTCTCACATGGCCCCTCAAATGGAAAGCACTTTGGCTTGAAGAGTGAACAAAGCACAAGCTTACTCATACTTCGTGCTTAAATTTTAATTAAATTATGAAGAATGGGGCTGGCAAGTGTAAAATCTTGACCACTTAGACTACACTAAAAGCTTAATTAAGCTATTTGTAAATCTATCAAATTTAAGGTCAAAGCTAGAAATGGATACCAAATCAGACTAGAAAATCTAACCAGGAATTGCTTGTGGCTGAATCTTGACCCATGCTTGTTATCTGACCCACTGATCTGGGACAAGTATGTTAAAATCTGGAACATAATAGCAGGGGGCATGAAGTGAATTATAAAATTACCAATCTACAGTGACTTCACTTTTCACCCTGACCCGAGTATTATCAATGATTTAGGAAATCAAATTCCACTCTTATATAATTAGAAACCTACTCATAACTGATCTCATATCAACCCAGAATTTTGTCCGGAGATTCTTTTCAATCAGAGAATTCCCTCAAAGCAAATGACCTAGGTGATTAGAAATCCCAATTGAGTGTACATCAATCCCTTAACAGTTACACTGAAAAAGATGAAAATCCAACTCTCAGTTTGCACCCGTACTCTATCTGTTCGTAAGTACGACGGATGACTGGGAGACAGCAAGAGATGGAGTGACCATGCAAGCACAAATGACAGGACAAAGAAGAAAAATAATAATTCTATGAAGGAGAAAAAACAACCTCGATGTATCCTATAAAAGAGAATTGCATGCAGATGTTTGTTTCCGCTTCGTCCTTGCAAATTCTCCAGGAAACCTCTTCTGATTTTCCATTGCATATGAAGCTAAATTATTTTATTATGAAAAAAACACAGATTTATTGCACAGAAAAATCTAACATGGGATAGTGCATGGACGAAATTTACCATAGAACCTTGACAAGAGAAGATGAGTTTGCTACTGGAGGAAATAAGGTAAACGCAAAAACTGAAGCAAGGACCACAGAACGTTAAGGTAGAAACCACAAACCATTTCGTTCATTTAGTAATTCCAATACTCTCCCGTAAACCAAGAAAGACTAGAGACAAGGAAAACCAAAACAAGAGACAATCAGTACGGAGATCACAGTAAAAGAGTTTTTACATACCTTCTCAAACCTCAAGATCAAGTGGATGTAGCTTGCTTCTGAACTCAGCTAAAAACTGCTTTGGAATTGGAGACATCTACTTCCAGTGCTGCCTTTCTTCGCATGGCTGATTAATAGAAGACAAATCAGGTTTTTGGGTTTTCAGTGTTTCTGAAACACTGATAGAGGATGAGGTGAGAATAGAGCCTTTTCTTTTATACAGAAAAAGATTTTTTAACCCAAAAGGAATAAAAATGAAGAAAAACTGTGGAGAGAGAGTGAGGGAGACAGGGAGAGATGGTGGGCATTGATGTTTAATTATGGGAAAGCAAAGGTAAGAAAGGAGTGGAGGGTTGGGGCGACAGTGGTGGGACGTCAGAGAAGTCAGGGGAAAAAGAATTGTTGGGATAAATTTAACAAATAAAAGGAGGATATGATCTATGCTACTCTTTTGAAAGTGTGAGTCAGTGTACCTCTTCTATGTTGAATTTTGGGCTTTTCCAAAACAAACGACTTCTTCCCCACATTTCAAGTTCAAACTTACAGCTGGGTTGATAGTACCTAGTATGAGGTAGAAATGGAAGCAAAACCAAGCAAATAGTGTAGTCATCATTCCTATCCAACCAAAGATTCTCTACCCTCTCTCTCTCTCTCTCTCTCTCTCTCTCTCTCTCTCTCTCTCTCTCTCCCCACTTCAAAAGTGTTTCAGATAACTCCACAATGCATGGGGTCGGCTTTCATAGTTTCTTATATTTGGTTCCATCTATCACGTCCAGCATAACTACTATCTTCATCTTATTCCGACCGCAGCATCTATTTATTCATGCATACTATGCCATAACATCATTTGTTTCTCCTATTATTTTAACAACCTCACTCAACATAAATAATAGACCACATGTCCTCCCAACCCAACAATCATTTTATATTACGAATCATGGTGACCCCTGTTTTTAAATCCTTGCAATTTTCCTCAATGGCAATTCCCTGTCTCCTTCAGGTTTAAGATGATATCTGACTGTGAAGAGACGACAGTTGAAGCAAGTCAATATTTTATTAATATAAAACAAGGATTAAGCAACTAATAAAAAGCATAAAATAGACATTATTTGTCTAAATTTTATAATGATTTAATAAATTTAATAATTAAATTCTTTAAATAATATTTAATACATTTTAATTTATAAAAATAACAACCACATCCTTATTTCAGATTTGGCAAATTTTTGTTTGGAACAATTTGAACCCCTTTTATCAAATCAATCCATCCAAACTGCTTCTCTGAGTAATATACTCAAACAGCATGCCTGTCAAAATAGAATTTGTGGCTGTGTGTTCAGAGGAAAGAGACAATCAGAGCTATCAGCCTATTACCTAAAGATATGGTAAGCCAATTTGAGACATACACTTCCATTGGTGGGTTTGCCACCAATGGAACGAGATTGGAGTGTACCATGGGCTTCGATCTCGATGCACGAAATTATAGAAGCATCATGGCCACAAGTCCAAAACTTGTTGTTTTCAAATTGGAAGCGTCTCTTTTTCCTCATTGTACTTCTTTAATTTCCTCCTCGCGAAGAGCCATCCCGTTGCTTGTGGGCACCAACACAAACAGATGGGTGTCACAGTCCCAATTCACAAATACATTATCATAAGCTAACGTGACGATAGAAACATCCTTTTACATTCTTCCAAAAGTTCAAGTTACTTCACTTACACATGTGCCTCCCATTCTTTTAATAAGAATAAAAAAAACCAACATATTTAAGTTTTTTGCCAGTATGTTACGTATTATGAGCAACATAGAAATTTAAACCTCATCATTTTGGTATATTATTTTAATCTCTTATCATGAAATTAGATTTGTTTTCTCTAAATGCAACTTTTGGCTTTAAAATATAAAATATAAATAAATAATTATTGATAAAAAATTAAATAATAAATTATCTTAAATTTATAAAATTTTATTCACTTATTTTTATTTTATAATAATCTACATTATTAATGAGAATATGTTTCAAACCTCTGTCTAATCTCATAAATTATATTTTATAACTTAATTTGCAATAAATTTGGTCAAAGAATTTTTTTATTTTAAAAGTAGAGTAATTATATATACATTTGTTTCTAGAATTTATATATAATTTATTATGTGATAGTATTTGAATCAAATTAACATATTAATTTGTATATATATATATAAATCATGAAAATGAAATATCATTATTCTTAAAATTAGCACAATTAATTAGCATTGCTTTTCACGTTATTCACCCATTGTGGTTAACACCTTACATAGTTTATTATTCCACATAAAGTCAATATCTGGATTAGGTAGAATAAATCTTCCCACAAATGCGTTTGTTTTTGGCAGTTTAGTGATTAGTTACTTTAAAGCTGTCCCTTTGTAAGTTTCCACTCCTTGTTAGTATAATAATGCAATATATTTACAGATGTTATCCTAACATTTGTGTGATAGCATGATCCAAGCTTCTTGTGTGCTTCATCTAGATCAAGAATATTTTAATAAAAACCCAAATGGTCCATTCTCAACAATATAATGCTCCATTGGATTCCACTTGTAATAAGTGAAAAGTAACATCTGACTCTGCAACATTATTTTATTTGGTGTCAGGATTATACTTAAGTACAATCTTCAAAGCATTAGCCAAGGAATAATTAGTACTCAAAATTGAATTAAACTACTAATCTTACATGAAGTCATGTAATAATTAAAATATTCAAACATGTATGTTCTCAGAAAATTTAAAGAAGAGAAATGGTGTTCCCCTAAATGTTGTTTATAAAAATTAATGTGAGATAATAGATTTGAATTATGAAATATGTAAAAAAAAATCACTAGAGATTCCAATAAAACAGATTAATCAAATAACTTTTAACTTAATAAAAACAAGTGAAAAAAAGATATTTGAAGAAATTGTTAAAAAAAATTTTGTGATATATGATATTACTAAAAACTTAATTTTTAATAAAATCTAACGACATTATTTGATTTATATAACTAATTTTATTTAATGAGATAAGGTTTAATGTGAATATTATTTTTTTTATAATATTTAATTTATGATAATAAAAAATTATTTCAAAAAATATAATGAATGGAGAAAGAATATAAAGAGAAGCACTTGGCTAATGGGGTGACAGGGCAGGGTTTATAAAGAAGTAGACCTATCTTTAAAAAGTGCTTTATTAAGAACATATCTTTGTACAATTGTTTCCTGTATAATGCTTTGAGGTTGATCCAACCAAAGTAAAACAATATTTTAATAGGGCAGTAGAGGCTTAAGCACATGTTCAAAGGGAATTAGTCTTTTAACACCCAAAAGACAGAGAAAGTGGCAGAGGATGGACAAAGAATACCTAAACTGCTTAAAACAAAGCAATTTTCTATACAGTTTTGCTCCATAAAATAGTTCCTAGACCGGAGACATGCCTACTAATTAGCCCATTAAGGCCTAAGCACATGTTCAAAGCAGATTAGTGGGTTTATCAACCAGATTGGAGTGTGATTAAGAAAATAATTAAAAATCCCAACGAATCGAGCTTTGACAAATCATCGAACCCACGTGTGTTTCTCAATCGACATTTGTTCACAGAAGAAACTGAATCTAAAATTTATTGCAATTAAAAAAACAATGGAACATTACTATATTTCCAGGAAACCAAACAGAAAATAACAAAGTGCCAAACCAAAGACACTTTCATGTCTACCCTTTTGCACCTAGCTACTCTGCTTGCTTTCACTTGATCACACAAATGGCACGTGACCCAAGTAACACTCTTCCTTTTGGTCAAGGCAGGTGGAGACAGGTCCATGTTTCCGCCGCTCAGCACAGTTCCCAAGGCGCCGCTGGCCACCACCAGCCACCATGACTGGCTTCAAAACTGGTCCCCAACCACTCACAAAGATACCCAATTCACATCTTCTATACATAAATTACCCTTGTGGTGATAATTTAAAGCAAATTCTCCCACTTGGTTGGTGACTCTATAGATTCTCATGCTTCCTCACTTTACATTTGTTTACCATAAACATGGAGTTAGTGGTGATTAGTAAGAGCCCACCAGAGAGCAGGATTAATGGCATATGCTCAATCTTGATAAGCATATATAAGCATTTATTATTATTATTTTTTTTTTTTCTTGCCCTCATGATTCCAATTTACTCCAGAGCTTGCCTAGCAAGATTCTGAACTTTTAACTAAACTTGCCATCTTGATCCCACTTAACTATGAATTTTGAATTTTAGATACCAAACTGGTATTGAGCAACACCAAATGGTATTTGAGTAGTTCTACTCTTACACCTAAATTTTGACGCAAAATCGTGACACCTACATTACAGTTATAGATGTGTAAGAGCCACTCAAGTTGTAGATGTGAGTGTGAGGATTTTATTTCAAACTTTGAGTGTGGAAAAAACATGGTTCAATGGTATCTAGGATTTGGAACAAAAGCAAGCAAACCAGCATTAATGATAACATTCCTTTTATTTTTAAAAATTAAAATTCACAAAAATTTCATTTAAAAAATTTTATATCATTAAATTTATTATATTTTACAAATTTAATTATAAAACTTAACACATTTAACAAGTAAGAACAGCTGGTAAAGTCCATCTCAAGATTGAATTTCCCTCAAATTTTTTTTATTGTTTTCAATCATAATTTATGATTTTCAAAAGCCCATAAATCAAATAAGTTTAAGCCTCTCAAGAAGCCCAAATCAAATAAAGCCCATCAAAATCAACCTTGGACTGGACGCCATGCTTTGTATGGCTCATGCCACAGACTACAATAAGGTCCAAAAGAAGAATGAAATCAGCCCAACAATTTCCTACAAACCACACTCCCTTGAAAGCCTAGCTCTTTTGCTCAATTTTTTCATAGCCTGTAAAATGGGTTAGAAAGCTAACTAGATTACAAGTATTTATTATTCTCTAGTAACTTTTTATTAATTTTTCAATTTATATTAAATTTTATTTTTTTAATTACATATATATATATTTTTTTTCTCTATCTTTTAAATCCTCCAAAGATAAAGAATTCATATCCAACACAACAGGTATTTTTTGCGTCCATCCCTGCCGTGGCGTTCCAAGCAGCCGTTTAATTTGCATTTTGACCATTCAACATTTTGTCTTGAATGGTCAAAATGCAAATAAGCGCAAGGCAAACTAACCCGCTTTGGACGCCACAGCAGAGTTGCACGCAAAACAGCTATTACATTGTAATCTGCCCAGCTTTCTAACCCATTTTATTTTTACAGGCAGCAGAAAAATTGAGCAACAGAGATAGGCTTGAAGGGAGTGTGGGTTGTAGGAAATTGTTGGGATAATTTCATTCTTCTTTTGGACCTCATTGTAGTCGTGTAGCAGAAGCCATTTAAAGCATGCCGTCCAGTCTATGGTCCATTATGGAGGATATAATAGTTTGCTAAATATTTTTTAATTCTACATATTTATATATGATATAAATTATTAATAATTTTTATTATAAGGCGATAAAAACTCTAGAGAAAATAAAATCTTCATCATTAGCGGAAGAACAAAGTTTCAACAAAATGTAAAGTGTACACTAAAAAATCCTAATTCAAATAATTACTTGTTATATCAAATCAAATCTAATATATCTATCTATATTATATATAAAGTAAATAAAATAAGAAACATTAATTATTGGATTATTGTGCCCGCTTTAAGTTCTTAAAATTTTATCTTTATTATTATATTATTTTAATATATAAGATTTTTATTTTAGTTCTTAATTTTAATAAAATTAATTTATACAATTGTTAATAACATTTTTAATAATAATTTTATAGATTATTATTTTTTAATAATTTAAATATTTAAAACAATTATATTTATTTATAAAATAAAACTACGTGCATCATACACATTAAAAATATGATAGTTAGGAAATTTCAACATCCATGTCAATAGGACTTAGAATTTTTCCACCATAGAGTGCTAGCAGGGCGCTTTTGAATTGACCAAACATGCATACTATAGTCTAAACCAATCAAACACGGATTTTAGAATTTCTTCATAAATTTTCTGTCCACCTGCAAATTGGCCTTCACTTTTGATTCTCTTATTTTACTAGCTCCCTCAACAAGAAGCGTGTTTTGTTAATTTATCTAATATTTTTTATTAAAAATTACCTAAAAAATAATATTCATGATCAGTAACATGTGATTTTTAATATTATGTAAATAAAAAAAGTGATTTTTAACATATTATTTTTGCAAAACAAAAAATTATATATAAATTTTTATTTTATCTGATAATGTGAATTTTTATTTTGGATATTGATACACCATAAAATATTGACGTTAAAAGCAACTTTTGACACTTCTTAAAACTAATTTCTTTTATAATTATGACCTATCAAATCAACCAACAATATTTTAAATTAATTTAAGGATTCTTTAAAATATAATTTATACTTTTTTAGTATAAAGTGTACTAATTTAATGCTTTAAATTAATTAAAGAATAAGATCTATTCATGTCATTCAGTAAAACATACAATATTATCAATTAATTTAAATTTTAACTTAATAAAAATTATTACCACCATCACCCATTAATTTCTCAACAACTTCTTACCCCATAATTAAAAACCACTCACACAAGCTCTCAAATTTATCTATGTCTTCTGGCATCCCCATTAACCTTGAATCCTCTTCACAGTTGCAGACATCAATTTTCGGATGAATTTGTTTTTAACGTTCTAAAGTGCATTAAAAAACTTGCAGGGTTAAAACATTTATTTTCTTTGCGTATGAAAAAAAAAAATACATTTCTAGAAGTTATAATATTTAATCTTTTGTTAAATATTTAATATATTATTAATTATTTTATTTTCATAAAAAATTATATTATTTTATAATTAATTTTTGAATAAAATATACTAAACTCTCTTACACTTTAAGTCATGTATAAAATATTTTTCTATAATATTAATTGAGATAAATTACTTTTATACTTCAAAAATTATGCAAACCACTCTCAGATGCTCTAAATTACCTTTAATTATAATAAATTATTCTCAAATTAACATCACATATCCTAAATTATTCTTAATTTAAGATATGTGTAAGTAATTTATATAATTTTAAAATGTAAAAATAATTTATCTTAATTGATACCATAAAAAAAATTTTACACATGACCTAAAAGTGCAAAAAAAATTAGTATATTTTATCCTAATTTTTTAAATTTTGCATAAAAAAAGCATTTAACAATAATAAAATTTGAAAAAAAATGCGACAAGAGATTTACCCAAAATTAGAATCAAGGATTTGCTTGTATTAAGCTAGTCCAAAATTCAAGTCTTTAGAAATTTTGCTTTCCAACCTTTTCTATTTATAAAGAGTTGAAGCCATGTGTAAATTATATACTTGTGCTAGAGTATTGTTTGAATATAATTCAGGAGTATTAATTTTCTTACATAACACTTGTCTCCAACGATAAATGAAAAGATTGGGCTCATGTCTACAAAATTATAAAATCAAAAATTCTAGTGCCAAGTTGGCCCATGGACCACATTGACTAGAATCACACCCATTCTTATCCAGCCTTAGAGCTATATTATGACAGCTCGAGCTTTTAGATCTGAATTGATCAAAGATATAATTAATAAAATATTGATGTAATAAAAGTCAATTGTTTTATAGAAGGTTTGAAGTTAAAAATTTAGGTTTAAATTTAAAATTATTTTTTTAAAAAAAGATAAAACCATTATCTAGTGTAAGAACACCTTGTAAGAAACTTAAAAAAAAAAAATTGATCTATATTGCATTCTATAATATATCAGTCAGGAATTTTAGAATTTATTAAAAGATATTCTTTTTGTTTTGGTTTTGTTCTCTTATTTTACTAGTTCCCTCAATTCAAAACATATTTTATTAACTTATCTAACATTTTCGAATAAACATAACTGAAAAAATCTATTATGTATATAAAAAAAGTTATTTTCAGTATTTTTTTTAGCAAAACAAAAAATAAAATAAATTTTTATTTAATTGAATAATGTGATTTTTTTCACACACCCTAAAATATTAACGTTAAAAGGAATTTTGATGCTTCTTGAAACTAATTTGTTCATAATTATCACATGGATCAAATCAACTAACCAGTTTAGATTTATCCACATCATTTAAAAACCAACTAACAATATTTAAAGTGTATTAATCTGGTCCCTTAAATCTTTTAAAAACTAAGATTTATCCACATCATTAAATAAAACATACAATCATCAATTAATTTAAATTTTAGCTTAAATAAAAATTATTATTACATCATCAATTAATTTCTCAATTACCACTTCGAAATATAGGCTTCTTCTTTTATTCTCAAAAAAAAAAAAAAAACCACCCACACAAGCTCTAAAATCTATCTATGCAACCTTGAATGCTCTTTTAAGATGCATACATTCTTTTCTCGGGTGAACTGATTTTTCACGTTTTGAAATTGCGTAAACAAGAATTTGTCACCATCATTAAGGATAGACAAAGTAGCTTACTTTGACCAACAACCTTTTTTACAAAAAGCTTGGCCGGAATTAAACACATTTTCCCCAATATAGTCATTTTTCTTTTATTGGCTGTGCATTGATAAAATTTCTGCACAATCATATTCATGAAACAACAATAAACTATGAACCTATAAACCTTTTCAGCTTGCAAAGCATCAAGTTTAATAGATTACCTAGAGGAGTAGGTTGAAAATCCATGTAGTTTGCTAGAGAAGAGTGGCAAAGAAGGGATGAGAAAGTGTAGTAGGGAGCTGAAGTTGGTGGTGAAGGGTGTGTCAAAAGTCAGTCTCTTCCCTCCTTATCCATTATACACTCTTCAGCCAAAATATATATATATATATATATATATTATATAAACATATATATTTTATGTATTAGATTAATGAAGTACTAATATTGTATAATAGATAGAGAGTATAAACATTTCAAAGTACCCACAAACTCGTGCCTTAAGTAATAGTAGACATGTAGGATAAGAATACATACTACAAAAGTAAAATATATGTAATCCTTTATCATAATAATCCTAGCATCCAAGATGTTTACTAAGTAACAATATACAATCTTTGTATCACAAAATTGAGATTACAATAAAATGTCTCAGCATCACATAATTGAGACTATAATAAAATGTCTCTAATGAGATCAATATCAACAACATAAACATTAATATAATGACGTTACACACAACATGTGTGGTATTATTTCCAATAATCAATAGTAATAATTGTTTCAAAATGGATATAATACTTCCGCTAACTCAAAATACCATATTTGTTTGATAATACTAACCATATGGTTTTAAGGTGCCATAACTGTCAAACTTTGGTTAGGAGATCATAATCATAAGCTCAATACTTATATACTCAATACAAGTTTGAATTTCTTAATTTTCTCTTTAACAAAATTATATTTGACCTCAAATGATTTGTAAGCACAAAATTTCTATAGTTTGAAGAAAAATATACTATAGTAGAGTTATCAAAATAGATGGTCAAAGGCCTAGTAATTTTCTCATCAATACAGAATCCTTAAATTAGGTTGCTAAAGCCATATGACCTAATAAGTAGCCTCATAACTACTAACATATTCTGTCTTCATTTGTTGTTTAGGTAACATTTAATGTGTCATATATACACATAAATAATGTTGTTATAACATCTGTAATGGTAGGGACTTAAGGCATAAATAACAAAAATTATGAAAATCCATCAAGATAGTTTTAAACTGTAAAACTCACCTAAAAACTTGATCTAACTATAGGGATTCAGAATAATTTAACCTAATAATAATAGTGATAAGGACCTAACTATAGGGACTATAAGGACCCAGAATAATTTAACCTAATAATGTGAAAGGAATATTTTTTATTTCTAATTTTTCTACCTTTACACATCCTACTCAATAATGATAGAATCACACATTTATTTATGTCCTCATACTTCTATTTTGTTAACCACATAATAAAAAATAAGCCTATGGTATAGTTTGGCTAGGCTTGTTAACACATTTATATAGAGTAAAAGTATTTTAACGATATTTTTTTAATGTTTGGATGTACTTATAAAAGTTATTTAAATATTTAAATAAATTATTTTAAGATTATATTCATAAATTAAAAATTAAAATTTATAAAAATAAATTTATGTCAAAATAGGTAACTATTTATGCAGAATTCCTTATATTTACAAAGTTAACCTTAAAAAATTTAGAAAAAATTACAGTTTGGATTATCTTGTTAAACTTATTTACTCTAATAATTATAAATAAATATAGATCCATTTAAAGTTGAAGATATCAATTTATTTCACTTAAAGTCAGTATAACATTAATAATGAACTAAATTATACTCTTTTTTTTTTCAAAATTTTTTTAGAGAAGTGTGTAAAATTACATCTTTTATTTTATTTTTATCATTTAATAATAAACTTATATAAAAAGAAATATACAACAAAAACTCTGAAAGTTTCATTTAATGAATATGCAAGTGGCAACAAAATTACTATAGCACATTTTTGTCAATATACTAAAGTAATCAAGTGCAAACTTAAATTATCTAATAGCTTGGCCAATTTCTAAGACAACTCATCTGAATTAAAGGTGATAATGACTTCTCTATGTAGCAAGGCATATGGGTGAGATTCATTTCTAACAAAACAATCATCTTTTTCTCTTTCCATTTAGAATAGAATAGTCAAGAAAATGATATAATTTTTACCTAAAATTATCAAATGAAGAGTCTAATAGAATAAAACTAGCAACAAATGAACTAAATTCTTATACAAATGAATTGAATTCTTTATTGAGAGATTTTGGCATTTTTGTTACATCTTTCTCTTATATAAATTTATTATGCATGTTAAATGGGAAAGACAAAGCAAAAAATATAATTTTATATATTTATGTTATATAGACTTTAAGTACAATAAATAAAATACTTTTAACTAGTCTTTTTATTACTTATAATTATTAAAATAAATAAATTTAATAAATTAACCTAACTATAATTTTTCTAAAAATTTATATGGGGAGACGAGGAGACAAAGCCGTCTCTGTAACAGAGACAAGATCAGTAACACTTCATCTCTATTATAGAGATGAACAGTCACGAAGTTCGTCTTTGTTGATAATTTATTTTATTTTATTTTGTAAAAAGTAACTAAGTCTTAAAAAATAAAAACTAATTTATGAGTGAATTTAAAATTTTTTTCTATTTAATTGAAGATTTATTATAATTAAATTTGATAAAAATAAGAAAATTTAAGAGTAATTTTTATAAATTTTTTCTTACTTAAGAATAAAATGAGTCCGATTTAATATCCTTTATATAATTATAAAATTTTTGAAAATAAAATTGATAAAAATAAAAAATGTAAGAGTATTTTTTGGATCCTATACTATAAGTCTTCTGGTTATTATATTTTTTGCAAAAAAATAAGGATAAAAAATGTTTAATAAAAGGGAGTCCAGAGCTAGTTTGATAATTTTAATAGTTTTAAGTATTTATAAAATTTTGTATCCAAATATTACAATTAAGTACTTACTAAAAAATATATTTAAATATAAATTAATTTATTTTAAACCTCATATATATCAATAAAACTTAATTAAAAAATTCTTATAATATAAGCACTTCACTTAAACTACTTTTATATCCCATCTAAACAATTATTGTTCTATTCTTATATTTTTATTTTAATTTACATAATTCTCATTTCACATAACTTAAACCCTTAAATTTAATACATTAAACTATAAAATTTAATTAATTTAAATATTCTCATACTAAGTGTAAATATTTTATTTCCATAACTTTTCTGTTTTCTTTTTACATATATATACTTTATTTTTTGAATTAATTATGTTGGATCTCATTAAAGTATCGGTGGATTTAAGATCTCTAATATTTATTGTCAAAATAAAGCTGATTCATACCTTTTCTGTGGTATCATTGCTTTTATTCACCTTGTATGGATTGATTTTCTTTGTGCATGAAAATAAATACATTTAAATAAATGTGATCGATTTAGTATTTTATTAAATATTATTGAAAGCAAAAATACATTTTTTTATGAATGTATTGAAAGATTTATTTACTTCAATACTATATTATTATAAATTCAAATTGCCTTAAAACTAAACAAATATTTCTATTAAAAATTAAACTCTACTCTTTAAAAATGTTATCATTACGCATTATAAATTTTATTTTCACGTCTCATTAAAAACAAAATTAAATTTTTTAAGCATTATAATATTTTGTTAAGTATTTCATATATTATTAATTATTCTATTTTTGTAAACAAATTATACTATTTCATCCTTAATTTTTTAAATTTCAGATAAAAATATGTTTAACTGTAATAAAAGTTAAAAAGAAAAAAAATATGAAACAGATTTACCTAAAACTAGAAATAAAGTGAGGATTTGCTTCTGTCAAGCTAATCCAAAATCCAAGTCTTTACAATTTCTGCTTTCCAAATTTTTCAATTTATAAAGAGTCGGAGCCATGTGCAAATCATGTAATTAGGGGTAGTGTGTTGTTAGGATATGACTTAGGAGTACTAATTTTATACATTACACTTGCCTCCAACGAAAAATTTGAAGATTAGACTTATGTCTACAAAATTATTAAAAAAACAAAAGAAAAAGTCCTAATGGCCCATGGACCCCATTGACCGGAATCACACCTGGCGTCCAGCCTTGCAGCAAGATTATGACAGCCCGAGCTTTCACACATGTGGGCCCCACCCCATGTGCATTACTGTTTTCCTCACTTCATCACTCTGCTCTAAGCGGCCACGCCTCTATCTATGCAGCCATTAGCGCCGTTGTCGCTTCCTTCTTTTTATTTCTTTTCGTAGTCGTTGCTTTTCTCTGTCTCTCCAACGCCCTTTCTCTCTCGGCGGATTGTAGAGGAGTGAAGAACTGAACATGAAGAAGAAAACACAGATAAAGTTCGAACCTTTCGCCATATTCCTTACTGGGTTCTTTTCAATCTTTCTCTGCGTGGATTCTCAGGCAAGTCCAAGCCAAGATGCTGCAGTAATGTTAGCCCTCAAGAAGAATCTCAGCACCCCTGCGTCCCTGGGGTGGTCTGATCCAGACCCCTGCAATTGGAAGCACGTCGCTTGCTCCGATTCCGGACGGATCACCCGGATCCAAATCGGCAATCAAGGCCTCCAAGGTATGCTTCCATCGAGTCTACAAAATCTCACTCAGTTGGAGCATTTGGAACTCCAAAACAATAACATTTCGGGTCCACTTCCTAGCTTGAGTGGTTTGAGTTCATTACAGGTTCTTCTGCTTAGCAATAACCAATTTAGCTCGATCCCTAGCGATTTTTTTACTGGCATGTCTCAACTTCAATCCGTGGACATTGACAGTAACCCATTTGAGGATTGGGAAATACCTGAAAGTCTCCAGAACGCTTCGGCACTTCAGAACTTCTCAGCGAATTCCGCTAATATTAAAGGACAAATCCCAGAGTTTTTAAAGTCTGACGTGTTTGCCAATCTGATCAATTTGCATTTGGCTTTCAATAACCTTGAGGGTGAGTTGCCTGCAAGCTTTTCTGGGTCGCAAATTGAGACTTTGTGGCTAAATGGGCAAAAGAGTGCAGCTAAGCTTAATGGCTCTATAGATGTTATACAGAATATGACTTCCTTGACGGAGGTTTGGTTGCATTCAAATGGGTTTTCGGGTCCACTACCGGACTTTTCTGGCTTAAAAAATTTGCAGGCTTTGAGTCTAAGGGATAATTCGTTTACAGGTCCTGTTCCAACGTCATTGATTAATCTGAAATCACTAAATGTTGTGAATTTGACTAATAACCTGCTTCAAGGACCAGTGCCAGTGTTTAATTCTGGGGTTGAAGTGGATTTGAGAAATGATTCAAATAGTTTTTGCCTGCCAACTCCTGGAGCCTGTGATCCGCAGGTGAGTCTTCTACTTTCTATTGTTAAATTAGTGGGCTATCCTCAAAGGTTTGCTGAGAGTTGGAAGGGTAATGATCCATGTGCTGATTGGCTTGGGATTACCTGTAGTAATGGCAACATTACTGTTATCAATTTTCAGAGGATGGGTCTTACGGGCACAATATCCCCAGAATTTGCCTCCCTCAAATCACTGCAAAGACTTGTGCTTGCTGATAACAATCTCACTGGTGTGATTCCAGAGGAGCTTACTGCTCTGCCTGTGCTTGGTTTACTTAATGTTGCAAACAATCAGCTTTATGGAAAAATCCCAAAATTTAAGAGTAATGTAATTATTAACACAGATGGTAACAAAGATATCGGGAAAGATAAAAGCAATTTGTCTCCTCCAGGTGCACCATCCGGAAGCCCAAATTCTGGGGGAGGAAATGGTGGCAAAAAATCTTCTTCCCATGTAGCAATCATCGTGACTGCTGTAATTGGAGGTGTAGTCGTGATTGCAGTGATTATTCTCTTAATTTACTGCTTGTTTAGGAAGAATCAAAAGCGGTTAAGCAGGGTGCAGAGCCCGACGGCACATGTTATTCACCCTCGTCATTCTGGATCAGATAATGAAAGTGTTAAGATAACAGTTGCTGGTTCTAGTGTTAGTGTTGGTGCAGTTAGTGAAACCCAAACGGTACCCGGCAGTGAGGCAGGAGACATCCAAATGGTTGAAGCAGGTAACATGGTCATTTCTATACAAGTCCTGAGGAATGTTACTAACAATTTCAGTGAAAAAAATATATTGGGACAGGGAGGTTTTGGAACAGTCTATAAAGGTGAACTGCATGATGGCACAAAAATTGCAGTGAAAAGAATGGAGTCTGGGGCAATAACTGGAAAGGGTGTAGAAGAATTTAAGTCTGAAATTGCTGTTTTGACAAAGGTTCGGCACCGGCATCTTGTTGCTCTTCTTGGTTACTGCTTGGATGGGAATGAGAGGCTCCTTGTGTATGAGTACATGCCTCAGGGGACGTTAAGTAGGCATCTATTTAATTGGCCGGAAGAGGGGCTGAAACCTCTAGAATGGAATAGAAGGTTGACCATTGCTTTAGATGTGGCAAGGGGTGTTGAGTACCTTCATGGCTTGGCTCATCAAAGCTTCATACATAGGGACTTAAAACCTTCAAACATTCTTCTTGGAGATGATATGAGGGCAAAGGTTGCAGATTTTGGTCTTGTGCGTCTTGCTCCCGAAGGAAAAGCCTCAATAGAAACTAGAATTGCTGGAACGTTTGGTTATTTGGCACCAGAATATGCAGGTAACTCTTAAAATTTTCTCTCTCCTCCTCCCAAGCTCTTTGTGTGATAGTCTGTGAAGCAGATTTTCCGAAGAAGCATGTAGAGATAATCTGTTTTAGATATTGAATTGCTTGGTTTGGGTTTTTCCATGTTCTCCTTAATAAGTCTATTTGCTGGTTAATATCTGAGAAAAAGTGCATCACAATCCTAGTTTGACAAATGAAAGTATGTCAAACTTGCATCTAGATTGCTTTAAAAGCAACTGGAGACATTCAAGTCATTGTGGGAAGATAGTAAAACTGTTTTACCATTTGTTTTATCAGCTTGTGCCATTAACTCTATACCAAGATTAGGCCCGTTCACAGTTGAAGACATAGATGTGAGAGCTGTGTTCTTACACCATACTGAGACCTGGCAGTGAAAAATTTATGGTTTTCTGAATTAATGTTTCTTGACCGAAAAAGTTGCTTAAAATACTCTGTCTAGATCATCCTGTTATTACCTAGAGGTCAGAGCACCCTAGTAATTCATGTTCAATTCATTAAAATGGCCACCAATACAATTTTACTTTCAAAGCATTCATTATCAATTGAGACAGCGAAAAGATAACCTTCCCCCCAGTCTAACTGTTGTGAAATGTTGTATTAACTGGAGGGTTGTTATCTGTTTTTTTTTTTTTTTTGGTTGCTTGTTTGTAACGTATTAGAATTGTTAAAACTCATGTTTATTGTTATCTGATTGCAGTTACTGGCCGTGTGACCACTAAAGTTGATGTATACAGTTTTGGGGTAATATTGATGGAGCTGATAACAGGAAGAAGGGCACTTGATGATACCCAACCTGAGGACAGCATGCACCTTGTGACATGGTTTCGCCGAATGTACTTGCAGAAGGACTCATTCCGCAAGGCCATTGACCCAACTATTGAACTCAATGAGGAGACACTTGCTAGTATTCACACCGTGGCAGAGTTAGCTGGCTACTGCTGTGCTAGAGAACCATATCAAAGGCCTGACATGGGTCATGCTGTTAATGTGCTTTCTTCTCTTGTAGAACTCTGGAAACCATCTGATCAGAATTCAGAAGATATATATGGCATTGACCTTGATATGTCTTTACCACAAGCGCTTAAGAAGTGGCAGGCTTATGAAGGCAGAAGCCAAATGGAGTCTTCTTCTTCCTCACTCCTTCCGAGCTTAGACAACACACAGACAAGCATACCTACACGCCCTTATGGTTTTGCAGAGTCTTTCACATCAGCAGATGGGAGGTGATCCATGTTGGCTGTAAATAATTGTAATGATAATTATGTAGTGTATGTCCATTATCTTTGTGTTTTACTGGTTCTACTATGTGAACTTGTTTATCATTTTTTGTGGTTTAATCTTGTCAACAATTGATCTTATACATTCTTCAGAACTTGTTTAAGGAGTTTTGCAGACAAAGTGTCAAGAGATTCTCAGCAGAGATGTGCCTTTCCATCTCAGAATCATGTTAACCCCCTTATCTTGGTATTTGAAGATGGAAATCAAATATGGCTTTCGAACAGTCAATTGGATTGTTTCGGCCTTCTAGTTCAATCTATTTATTGACATTGTATTTATCGCATTATGTTTGAATAAAGAGGTTAGGAGTTTAATTGCATCCATTTGGCTGAACATTTTTTCTACGACACTCGCAAGTTTCCTTATAAACTCTACACAAAGTAATAAGTGGCTGCATTTGAATTGAACCAGTTTACTTAGCATTGAACAAGAAGTGCATGACCTGGGATGATTTCAAAATCCTCTATTGATAGGCAATATTGTAAATATGTTTGTTGAGATTAGTGATCTACCTTGGCATTAGAAAGGGGAGGCCTCCTCCAACTCTAAACTTTTTTCTATTGAAAAAAAGTTTTGGTGGAAAAACAAGTTCAAATGTAGTTTCTTGTAAGTTTGTCTGCAGTTGAGGAGAAAAATCATGGACGTAACATGCGTTTCATAGTGATCTCAACTTGTGTAGCAGCTTTATTTTGTTACAAATTCGTTCCTTTCTGTGTAATTTCTTAAAACCATAGAGGTTGAATAACCTTGAGCCGTAAGGTAGCTGCTATCATGTGCAGGTCAATGGACCACGGAATCTGACGTGTGTCATTCGGTTTTGGCTAAGCATGAACTTGTGAAAATGGACAAAATGAACAGGTGTGAAAGTGGTTGGCGACAGGGTGGCCGAAAGCACAGTCCAGGTTGGGCCAGATAAACGTCACTCATTTGTATTTCCAACTGGCTTCCATAACCCAATTTGATACTCAAATCTTTTGACACTTTAAAGTAATGGCATTAAAAAGGCTGTTATTTTGTACCTTTAATTTAATGCAAAATTTTATATTTTTATTTATAATTCTAAGAGATGCAATTTATAAAAAGTGAAAATTTTATGTTAAAATTAAAATATAATACTTAAATTATTCTTAAAAATAGTTCACAAATTAAAATTTCTAATTTTGAACTCTAACAGCAATTAGAGATAGATAAAGAAATTAAAAATAATTAAAAAATTTAATAAAATCTAAAATTAAAAAAAAAAGAAAAACATAAGAATAAAATCATCAAGATCACAAAACGGTTAGCATTCAAACCTAATGTTCATTGTTGCTCGTATTCAGTTGTGAACATTTCATACTTTTTTTAAAAAAATTGTTTATCTCACACTTAAAATGCAATAATATATTGATATTTGGATCATGCAATGATTGCATGTTTCGTTGTTTGTCAAGGTCTTACATGTCCCTCCTCATCATTGCTTGCATCTTTCAATCATGGCAATTTTTCTATGAAACAAAAATGTTATGCACAAGAGTTGCTGCTTGAAGCAATGCCATAAGACCAAAGAGAAATTTTATTATTTTAATTAAAAATATAAATTTTCCTTGAGTGATTTTCCAGCGACAACTTGATAAAAGACCACTATGACAGAAATAGGAATTTGTTCATTCTGCATTTTTTTTGAATTTCTGATTTTCACATAATTTTGCACATAAAGAAATAATTGGGAGATCTTCACACAAAGAAATAATGATTACAAAATAAATTATGTGTAATTTTGCATAATTTAGTCGTTGTAAAAGAACTTAGATTGATAAGATCTAGGGTGGTGCGACTTTTATGAATAACATGTTTATAATTTTTAAATAAAATATTAGATAAATGATAATCAAATTACATTAAATGCATTAATCTATAATATATATATATAACTAAAATTGGACAGAAATACTTTTAGACTAAAATGTCTCTTTAAAGAATGCTATTTATGAAAATACCATTTTATTATAAATTCATTTTATCCTAAAATGTAAATAATATTTTTAATTAAAAATAAACTTAATTCTTGTCTTTATCTTTATTATAAATGGTGTGTTTTATTAAAAAAATATATTTGACTTTTATAATTCTTTTAACTTTTAACATTTTTTATAAGCATTAAATATAATATTGATTATCTTAACTAAAAAATGATAATAAATATTTTTCAGTACTTTTCTTAACATGTTCTCTTTATTCTCACTTTATTTTAAAATTTTAGTATTTACTTATTTTATTAAATATTTAATATAAACAAAATTATTTTCTTAAAATTTATATTATTTCATTATTAATTTTTTAAATTCACATATAATACTTGTATGTAAAAACTAATAATATAAAAAAGGTAAGAAAATTAGTGGGAATTGAAATGATGAGGGTGGAGCACAGTATTCAAGTTAGTTAACAAAGCTACCCGTGATAAGGGGTTGCCTTAAAATTTTAAAAGAAAGTAATAATATCCATTGCTTTTCTAGCAATTTTTTCTCCATGGTTATGTTTTTCGAGTAAAGAATGCAGTGAGGCAGAATGTGTATGCAACTTCATAAACTATTTTAAGAAAGCAAAATGTTTAAATACTGCTTAATAATTATTATTGTAAACTATTAAAGAAGAGAAATATAAACACCAAAATATCATAAAGCTACTACTAATATAAACAATTAATTGTGGCATTCTCTAAAGATAATTAAATAAAAAAAATGTACAAAACATTTTATGAAGCATTTATTGAGATGAATAAAAAAAAATTATGTGATGTTGAAATGATGCAGATTAAAAAAAAAAAAAAAACTACAGCCTCATACAAGACCAAATTGCTCTATATTCCGTAAGCTGTTATGATTCTTCTTAAAAACAAGAAAATTGAAGCAATCAAAGCAAAAAAATTAAAACTTCAATCGCAAAAGTTGTGAGTATGCCCAATTATATTTTAAACACAAATTAGCCAGGAAGAAAGGCACCTAACTGTTTCAATTGGATGTTTATGTATCCAATTGGATATTTTAAATTCAATTCTTGCCGCCACAAAAGGGGTAACCCCGGTCCCCTGCCGCAAAAAGGATTTCCGGCTAGAAAATTAAATTTGTTACTGAAGTGAAATTTTAATAGAGCAAAAAAAAAAAAAAGATTAGTTTTTTGGGAAGAAATTTTAATTAAAAAATAATATATTATTATATGTTTTTTAAAAATGATAGTTGTTAATTATGAAAATGAAAATAATTTTAAAATTACAAAAATTACTTAATTATTATAATTTAAAATTTTTAATAAAATTTTCTTTTTCTTTAAATTTTTTTATTTTTAAAAAGAAGATAAAATTAAAAAAATAAACAATTTCAAACTCTTTATTTTTTCTCTCTTTTTCTTCAAAAATTTAAATTAAATTTTTTTCTTCTCGTCCCCCTTTTTTCTCCAATCACATACTTGGTAATTGAAAGCATAATTCTTCTTTTTTGACAACTTAAAAAAATCCATATATAGATAAAATTTACCGTCAATCTCTGCTACAGTAAACTGTTTATATGCAACTTAAGCCACTGGCCAAGAAGATCATCCTTTAGATATTTAATTTTATCTGATCTGTTTTGTTTAAAATTTAAAAATTTTAAATAATAAAATAATTATAATAATAAAATAAATTCAAATTAAAATTTTCAGCTCTAATCCAGTCAACTCTTCATTGCCATGACCGTATATGGCACAAGTATCCAATAACTCAGGCAAGTCAAGAAATTTTTTCTCCTGTAAAACAACAACTGGCATAATTAAAGATTAACAGCAAATTAAAAAGAATACAAAATAATTATTGGGTGATTTTCCAACAGACGCTCCAATCTGAATTAAAGATAGAAAATGACCAGTTAAACAACATGCCCATGCCAGCACACTAGGTAGGAAGATGAAAGGAATACAGATTCAGCAGCTGACCCATTACTGACAGACTCCAATCCTGGTCCAGCCTCTGGAGCCAATTGTCAGAATTAAATGTACAGCCTCCGGAAACGTGACCCACCGCCATTTCTCTCACTAAAATTTGGAATGATTCATCCCCTCACAAAACAAAGGTCAAAATAAAACCAGGCCAGCACCACAAGCGAACATTTTATCTTCTTTTAAGCATTTTGGTATTTAAAGCAAACTTGAATTCTTCTGCCATTCCGTCAGAGTTATATTACGGGTACACTCACCCATGTGAACATTGAAGAAGAAACAGTTCTGAACCTATGCCATAAGTGCAAAACTAAAACTATGTAAATCTCAATCTTTCATAGCAACGAAGTATTATTAAACAAAACAAACTTTTCGGAATCTAGCATGGATGAAGACCTTCTATCCTTCCAAGGTCATCTCCGGTTTGGTTCCAGCAATTTGGGACGGCAGCGTTTTGGATTTGTTGGGGTTTTGGGCCGAAAACCGCGTCATTCTACTTACAGATCTGAAAAAAAAACTTGTCGCAATGAAATAGGGACCAAAAATGGCAGCATGTCAATTGTTATGGTAAAATTAACATATTATATAAAATGATAAAAAGATTTAATTAATAGCAATTTTAAACTGTTATAGATTATATTAGAAACATTTTAACAATTAAGAACCAAAAAAAAATTACATTACCTGAAAAAAATAAAATAAAATTATAAAAATAACAGATTAAATATAATGATATCTCTATTTCAGTTTTTTTTGTTAATTATTCGAGTCTTTTTTTTTGGATTTGGGCCTATTTGCCTACGGGCCATGATCAGATGGTCCCCTATCACCTGTCAATTTGCAATTTGCTGACTCACGTCGTTTTGCATCCGAATCTGTCCGTATGATTGCCTTTCTTTACGTAGTGTCAAGAACTAGCGCAATTTTTGTCGTAACTTAAGAATGAAAAAAAATTTAAAAAAAATAAAAAAATTATTTATTAAATTAAAAAAATTAAAAAATTATTAAAATTAAAAAAAATTACAAAATCTAAATCTCAGAACCAATAGGCCGCCTCACATGCCCACTTGATTACATGAAAGCTTAAAATATAAGTTTATTAAATTTCGTATCAAATTTTAATTTGATTTTTATAAGATAAGGTAAAAAAAATTTAATTATAAAAATTTTAATATTAAATTAATAATTATATTTTAAAACCTAAACTGTTAATTAAATATCAAGAATAATTTAATCTACGACAACATTAGGAAAATTCCAAAGAGAACATATCCAATCCGTTGGCAAGTACTTGGCCACAACAAAATAAGATAGGGACCAGGAATTGAAGCGGGGAAAAAAACTCTTAGCAATTAAAGAATGAGACAGATTAAGTTAAATAAATATGTATAATAATTCAACTATTTGGAAAGACAGTGAAACTATTGTAAAGAAAAGTTATTTCAGGTTGACCATTATCTATGGAAATGAGGAACTAAAAGCAATTAAGAACAAAATATTTTTAGTTTTTCTCTTTTTATTTTACAATTTAATTTCTTTTCAAATGAGTCAACTAACACCCATAACTCTGACATTTTAAATAAACGAAAGTTTTCTCCCACTTGATAAATAGGATAAAATTTTCATAAAATTAAAATTAATTATGAAATTTATTAAGTCTTGTAATTTAATTTATATAATTTAATAAATTTAATAATTTAAATATTTTTAATAAAATTCATAGGAGTAAAAAGATTATTTAATTAAAAAAAGACGTTAATATATAAAAATTGAGTATTACTATTTACATGTGAGGAGATTATAAAAAAAAATATACACCATGCAATATTAGTGATCAAATTGCTAATTGTACCATTTACTTTGCACAATTAGCAGCCACGGCCACTAATAGTATATTATGTATATATTGTGTAATGACTTCACATGTATTTAGCATTTTCCATTGAGATTAATATGTAATTTTTATTTAATAAAAATTATATTATTAAATTTATTAAATTTTATTAATTAAATTATAAAATTTAAATAATCGAATGACTTATATCATTAGATATGAGAATATTGTGAATATTTTGATGTGGGAAATTTTTTTTTATACATGGCTTGGGAACATCCTTATTTTATTGAGATTCTGATAAGATTGTTCAAAAATCATGTGTGTTGATTATTGTATGGTAGATTTAATACTAAAAAATATGGAAATGGAAGAAAGATGCCTTTGATACAAGCAAAGTTGCAACTAATTAAGGATGTGTTTGTCATGACTGTTAATAAAATTAAGTAATCTTGAGTTTTTTAAAATTAATTTGTATTTAAATATATTATTTTAAGATCTATTTTATGAGAATAGGTTGTGTTTGAATAAAATGATAAAAATTATTTTTGAATATAAAATGATCACAAAAGATATGAAAGTAATGTTTAATTGTAGTAGTTGGATGTTATCGACTAAGCATAAAGTAGTAATTTCATATTTTATTGTTTTTGAATTTTCATGAATTATTTGTATTTTTTTAAGTGAAACTAATCCTCTTTTAAAATAAAAGTTGAATGATAAATTTTTTTAAATAAAAATAATTCTAAGTTTAAATTTTAACCATAAGACTTACTTTAAAATAACTTAAGATGTAACCAACTATTATCATTGTGTCAAGTTAAGTTCATATTTTATATGATTAAAAAATTGATCTTTTGATTGGAAAAATACAACTTTTGCTAAAATTAATTTTACTTTTTTCAAATCAAATTAAACTCAAATACTACATTGTACCATTAGAAAAAATTTTGGCTCCCAAAATTAATAATTATATTTATATATTTTAGAATATGAATTCTATAAAAAGATTACATCTATGAAATTATGCAATTTTATTTTATAATTTTTCTATTCCCTCTCATTTGTATGACATCTAAACAAAAGAGAAAGATATATTTTATGCTTTCTCAATTTCATGTTCATTTCGCATTCTTTCTTCTTGGTTTCCTCCTTCTACTGTATTGTTTCCAAACAAAGCTTTAAATATTCTTCTTTTTTCAAAGTTGTAATTGGGTAAATATTTAAGAAACTTTCGGCCACGCGGAACATACTCTCTCCCACACGGTACGCGCCACGCGGCTGCTGATGCTGATGTTAGCACGCGCACACGGACCCGACGCTGGCAAACGCGGACCAGATGCTCCAAAATGCCAAGCAATTTACTCCTTTCATCAATCAAGTCAGCGTAGCACAACCACCTCCCTCTGACTCAGTCCCAGTCAGCACCCTTTGAACTTCCCATCATTTACTCTGCCGTCTTAATTATGTTTAGGTAAAATCAATGATAATTAAGTGAATATCCATATAGTGATTAAAACATTAATAATTTTTAATAAGAATATTTTTTAGAATTTAAATTTTTATATATTTAGAAAAATGATAAAAATTTATTTTGTAGTGATTTAGATATGTATTAAAAAGATTGTTAAAAATTTTAATAAAAAATTAATTAAAATAATTTTTAATTTGATAAAAAGAAATAAAAAATTTAAAAAATATTTAAAGATATTATTAAAATTTTTTTAAATAAATAATATTTTTAATTACTTGATTAAAATTTAATAATATTATTTGATTCATGTAATTAATTTTATTTAATAAAATTTAATAAAATAATATTTTATATATTATTTTCTAGTTAAATTCTTATATATTAATAATTAAAATTTATCTGAAATCAATGTATTTTATTAGATTAATACCTTGCTAGTGTTTTAATTCTACTATACCACTTTTTAATTTTAAACATTACATATTAAAAACCAATTCGTTTTAAAAAATTGAAATCACTGATTGAGGGAAAGATTTGAATTTTTAAAGTAAAAAATATATTTAATATTATAAAATATAAATAATTATTAATAAAAAATTTATAATAATAATTATTATAAAATATAACTAAATAAAAATTTATTTATAAATTTAATATAATTTATATTCTTATTCTTTATTAATAATTATCCACTTTAAAAACTAAAATTTATAACTTACATCAAAAGATCTAAAAACAAATAACTTGGGCAAACCATGCTAAGTTGCCGAGTCGGCTCTCTCTGGTCCACCCTAAGTTTTTCAAATCTTCAAACTTTCAACGGTCAACGTTCAACTATGAATGTCTCCACCTTTCCTACAATGCCTACATACAACCATCCACCGTCCACCTCCTCATTCATCTTTGAATCGTTCCCTTCAAATTATCATTTTTTATTTAACCTTAAAATTTTATTCTATTTTTCTTACCTGTCGGTTTGACCCGCGTATGACTAACCTCTCGTTAAGTCTGACCTCGTTTCCCTTCTATCCTCATGCATACATGTATATATAGCACAACCTTGGTTCCCTCACATCCTTCACAGTTCAAACATATATCCAAAAACAAAGAATAATAAGAAGCAGAGATCTTTTTGTCCTGTACTTTTGTTGCGGAATTACATAGCTGAAAGCCACAAAATGGTTTTGTCTTGGGCCAGAAGAAGAGTTTTTCGCCGTGCCCGCAAAGGGAAGGAGCTTCCCGGCGGTGATTTAGAGGTGGAGGTTGTGATTCCCACCCATTTCCGGTGCCCGGTTACTCTGGATTTGATGAAGGATCCGGTCACCTTGTCTACGGGGATTACCTACGACAGGGAAAGCATCGAAAAGTGGATTGAAGCTGGGAACCAGACATGTCCGGTCACCAATCAGGTGTTGATGAGCTTTGATATGATCCCGAATCACGCCATTCGGAGGATGATTCAGGATTGGTGTGTCGAGCATCGGTCTTTCGGGATCGAAAGAATCCCTACGCCTCGCATACCGGCGGCGCCTTACGAGGTTTCGGAGATTTGTGCGAGGATAATGTCGGCAACTCGCCGTGGGGATGAAAATAAGTGTCAAGAATTGGTGGGGAAGATTAAGGTTTGGGGGAAAGAAAGTGAGAGGAACAAGAGATGCGTAGTGGAAAATGGGGCTGGTGCTGTGTTGGCCCATGCCTTTGATTCATTCTCAAGCAACTCGATCGAGAATAATTTGGGTGTCTTGGAAGAGATTTTGGGGGTGTTGACATGGATGTCCCCATTTGGAGAAGAGGGTCAATTGAAGTTGGCGTCAACAGCTTCTTTGAATTGCATGGTTTGGTTCCTAAACGGGAATGACCTCTCTTCAAGGCAAAATGCAGCTTTGGTGCTCAAGGAGATGCCCATTTCAGCATTGACGAAAATTTCAGGTGTTATTGAAGCTTTGGTTAAGATGATTAGGGAGCCTATTGGGCCCACTGCTACAAAGGCATCTTTAGCAACGATTTTCCATTTGGTTTCTTCATCTGAGGACAAAGAGAAAATTGCCCAAAGATTTGTGGAATTGGGTTTGGTCACATTGTTAGTGGAAGCACTTGTCGATGCAGAAAGAGGGATATGTGAGAAGGCATTGGGTGTGTTGGATTGCCTCTGCGATTGCAGAGAAGGGAAGAAAGTAGCCAAGGCAAATGCTCTGACCTTTCCTCTTGCAATCAAGAAGATATTAAGGGTATCAGAGCTCGCTTCCAATTTTGCAGTGTCTATTCTTTGGAAGCTATGTGACAAGACTGATGAAAGTGTTCTAATTGAGGCAGTTCAGGTGGGGGCATTTCAGAAGCTCTTGGTGCTGCTTCAAGTGGGTTGTGACGAGATCACAAAGGAGAAGGCTACCGAGTTGTTGAAATTGTTGAATGGTTATAAGAGTAGAGCAGAGTGTGTTGATTCTTCAATGGATTTTAAGTATCTCAAGAATCCTTCTCTTTGATCCGGGAGATTTTGTTCTTTTTTTATCCCCCTTTTTTCATAGGTTTTAGGTACCAAATTCATTGTACAAAGATACAGATCCAAAGCATACAAACTATTTTTATTCAATTGAAAATTTGAAGTACGTTTAGCAATTTGAGATTTGAGATATACAGAGGTGAAAAGCTTGTCTTCCTTCCCTTTTGACGCTCACAAAGCAAGTTTGGTGGAACGACCAAAATCTCTAGTCAAATTAATACATTTCGGTGGCAAATAATTAATTAATCTCTGCACATATGGACTTAAATTCTCGTTTTTCTTATGCTTTCAGCTTTCTTCTTTATGTTGGAAAATCTTGACCACGGTTAGAACGTCAGCTTAGTCCAATTCTTGTTCTCTTTCCTGGCTAGTATCTTGTGTCAAAAGTTTTTGTTTTTAGAACACATTTTGTATACAAAGATTTGAATAAACCGGGTGCTGGTTAAGCACTTGTAAATAAAAATAACGGTTTCTGATAAACATTTGAGATGAATGACAGACCATAGCCATTAGACTATAGTGAAATCACATGTTTGAATCTACAAATGGTCCTTGCCCTTCCATCATTAAGTTAAAATTCCAACCAAACCTATACTAATGAACTTTCATGAGATGGGATAAGGATCTTCTACCTTTCTTAAAGAAACGGTAAATGGTTTTCTTCTCATTTTTATATTTTATTTTTTGTTTGCTTTTCTCTCATAAAAATGAGAGAAAAACACTTTACTTTCCTTTTGAAAAGACAAAGAATCTAAATCCCATGAGATGAGAAACAATGTGGTGCATACTCTCTTCTGGCTAATGAAGCTCCATTCTCAAGATACACTACAGTGAAATCTGGGCAATTTTACCCTATGAGTTTTTCTTTCTTTTTTTTTTTTTTTTTGTATAAACATTTACATAAACGGAGCTCTTTCAAGACCATTATCTTTTGTGGGTTTAGACTGCCACATCACCCTGCCAAGTTAGCACCATTTATGTTTCCAATTAACTGTCACAAAACGGTCATTCGAAACTAAGATTTTATGCACAAGAAACTGTTGTTTCAAACTAGGATTTAACAAGAAACCGTCGTTTAAAATCATAGTTCCTCGTTAACCCGAACTAATGAGCATGAAAGCGCCGTTTCAAACCACGCTTTATCTCAATCAAACAACATGCGGCATCCAACTGAGGGGATGTCGATGGGGACATGACAGGAGCGGGTAAAGGGTCTCTGACCATGGGTGCATGGGTAGGATAGATGGGCATCGACAACTGCAATGGTGGTTAGGGGAGAAACAGTGTCGGCTGTCTGCACTTTTGAGATGAATGTGAGTGGGATCTCTGTAGCTGTATCTGTCTCCACTTGTGACGTGCTATCAAATACAGCAACTGGAACGGATGTCAGCTGGATCTCTGTCTCCACGTCTTGTGATTTGTGTACAGCGTTGTCTGTACTGGTAGTGGGCGGGGGAGAGGCTTGATCACTTGGATGAGCAGCTGGGGCAGATGTCGGCTGGATTTCTATAGTCGTCTCCATCTCCACCTGTGATGTGCTAGCATTTGGACGTGAAGATTTATGAACTTGTGAAGACTCCAGCTGCTGGGGTGTGAGGGGGGTGTGCACGATTCCGATCTCAATCTGTCTTGCCCATCAATAAGACTAGCTGGGACTTGTGTCCCCCCGTCTTATCACCGGGTGTGTTTGCAGGATGGCTGGAAGATCGGCCACACGTGGTACTGGGACCACCGGTCTACCTGGTTGTAATCGCCTATCGTCACCCATATATCTCAGCAACATACCGCTTATGTCCTTCACTGGACCACTACTAATGCCAAAAATGAGCTCAAGTCCATCAATCTAAAAAACATGCAAAATGTTATCAATTCAATCCCAGGAGGCCCATAAACAATAATTAATCTAAGTGAATAGCTTAAAAGATTTTGTACCACAATCCCGAATGTTGCACCAAGTCGGCTCACCCACCGCCTAGTACGTTGCCAGTACCATTGCATGTACTCAGAATCCATACTAAGTACACCAATTTGAGGCTGAGCCCCTATTACCTGTTCGACGCGTTGTTTCCAAATTCTGTGGTACGCAGCATGCATGCATAGCTTCCCAAGAAGTTGCAAAGCGACCCCTCAGGTCAATAGTGTGCAAGCTATCGTCTTGCATGGGGCGCAATGGTAAAAGCTGCTGCAACCCAAACTGTCGTTGCACCCTATCTGGTTGATGCCACTAAATGATATGAAACGCAATAAGTGGCACAACTGACCGCCGTATCCCACGACCCTGCAAGCAATATTGTGGAAGACTAGCTAAAACCTCATCCTTGTTTGGCTCTCATACAATCTACAAGAATAACTAGTGACCAATTTGTAATTTTTTAAATTAACATTACATTAAGTACTCGTTTGATGAATATCTACTTTGGAACATGTTTCCTGTAATTAAACAAAGTAAATTATTAACGTCTAAAGTGCTGCCATTTCTATTAGAAGAAAATAAAAAGGTATAAATAAAAAAAAAAAGACCACCAATCTTTTTCTTTCCTCCATTTCCCCGAGACCAAAAAAGGCAGAGCTGTATGTAAATCAGTATATCCTTCTCACTATGAAAAAAATTCAATCAGCATGCGGCATGTAGAATTCAGAAGCTTCACAACGTTCTCTTAAATATGAAAAAGGTGCATAGTCTGGTACATTTACTCTAAAAAAGGACATCATAACTTAAAATACAGACAAGAATATTTTGGCTTGTTCTATATATGAAACAGCCAAGAGACTGCAGCCATGGCATAAAAAGAACTCGTACTAAACTTAACTTATGTAATATTACCATTCATAACTCAAATTTCATCAATAAATGAGCATGCACTTAAAACAACCATCAAGCATAGTTTGCTGGCCACTACAAGATCAGTATAACTTGAACTAAACTTTGTACCTGCTGTCTCAAATATATTGTGTTTGCTCTTTACCCTCAGTTGCAGTTTTAAATAATACCCACTTCAATACCTGAAAATCATACCATTTCAGAGTCAATAGAGTTATACAAGCAAGCTGTCATTTTCAGGAATCTCTTTTTCCATGCAAGAATCATATAAGCAAGCTGTCATAGTCATGCCTCTTGTCAGTTACTGCTTTCCCCTCAAGAATATTATCTTCTACATAATTCACTGTCCTTTTATCCCTTACTAACACTTTCTTTTCATATGCATTCAATAAATGTTGATTAACATGTTCTTAGGCCGCAAAAATTACTAACTAACCCATTACCCCTTTTGAGAAGAGTATGGCACTGTACAAATAAATGATTTCTAAGCGACCTTCCAATTTCTGTAGACAAAGGATTCATCTTAGCAATGCACAAACATGTTAAGATAAAATAATCTACTAAAAAGTCATGCCATTAAGTCTGAACCCAAGCACATTTTATCTTTTGACCTTAAATATATAGAAAATAAAACATTTAAAATATGATAAAGAAAATAAAACAGATGGCAGTAAGTCAATATTAAGATAGCAAAGTAAAAATTTAGGAAAGAGTTGATCCAGATGTTTGTTTTTCTATATTGTAAGAAGCAAACTTCAAAATTTACTACATGCCATCTCCATTGGTTAGCCCTTCTACAATGTTAGCAGCGCTAACTATAACACCAATTAGCTGCACGTCGACAGGCAAACTAGATACATGAACTTATGGCTTCAGGGACTTGATCTCAACCATCAATTACTTGATGGGAGTTATTATGTTTCAAACTTTATAACAGCATGAGTCAATAAAATTAGTTTGAACATATGACTATGATTTAAGAAAACTGATTAAAGATAAAAAAGCATAACCTGCTTCAATTAAATTTCTGTGATAAGTGAAAAGTTCTTTGAATTTTTCTATGTCTGTTCAAGTCGTATTTGCATCAATCCTCGTGTCTTTTTCATATCAATCATTGAAACAATTTGCATAAATTACAGTTAACACATATCCCTATCTGTTTCCTTATAAATTAAAAGAACCAGTCGACACTGCCACAGTGCAAAGACTCTCAAAGAGGAGATAATGGAAACATCTTGGCAGTCAGAAGACTTATTTCAAGTATGACCTGTACAGACTTTTTTTTTTTTGGGGGACATCCATAACGAGAATTTCAATTTGAAAAGATGGATTTAAAATCTCTATATGTCAAAGTATATTTTGAACTGCCTCTTAGGATAAGTAAAGTGCCGACCTAAAAGAAAAAGCGAACAAACGAAAGCATGTATTGGAAATGAAGAGAAATAGGAGGTTTACAAATTAGGAATCCTGCATTTAAACTATTCCCAACTTTTCAGAGCAAGGCAACAGGAACGCTAGAATAGAATGTAGAGAAATATCTCCGTTAAAGCACAGCGAGAGGAAGAGGCACAATCTACCGTTGCAGGGAGAGAGAGGGAGAGATTCGAGCGTGCCACCGAGAGAAACTCTGGGTTGCGAAGAGCGACGTTAAAGCGAGATTAGAAAAGGGGAATCTCCAAAGAACTACTTTGCTGATGTGCGGCCGAATAGAAATCTGGGTTAAGTGAGATCAGAAGCGAAAACGCGCTCTGGGTGATGAAGGCAGTTTGACCCAGTGGCCTTATTTTCAAAAATATTTAGGATAAAATATGAAATGCTCTTTGCACTTACACTCTAAAATAAAATTTTTTCTATACTTTTAATTATAATAGTTTACATATTTACATTTCATAATTAAAACAATTTATCCTTTGACATCAAAAATTTTAACAGAACAACTCCACCTCACGCGGGACGCTCCTACCCAAATTCAGACACCATTCTTCCCCATTCATGTGGCAATCCCATTTCCACCCTTTTTTTTTCCCTCTTCTTTCTTTGTGCAGCAACTCAACCATATCCTCAATGGCCTCTTCCAGACACAGTCTATCAGCTCAAGTTCTTTCTTAATTAGTTTCTTTTTAGTTTCACTAGTTTTCTTCTGTTCTTCAGCCCATTTCTATAGTTTATCAAATAAAGGCTCGAATGCATTCTCAACAGCCAGCACAGATCCTGCTGAAGCTGTGGGGTGGTGAAAGGATTAAACCAGTTAAACTGAACAGCGCAGCAACTGTTAGAGGAAATACAAAGATGGATCCAGTAGGATTGGGAGGTTGAGGTTAAACACATTCCCAGGGAGATCAATAGAGTTGCCGACAAGATGGCAAAAATGGGGAAGAGGCTCAGGATACACATGCAAATCCTAGAAGATGCGCCAGAAGAATTACGTTACTTTCTTGAATTTGACACGCAGGGCCTCAGCTTGGCCAGGGATGTAATTAGTAGTTTTAGTTGAGTTTTTCTTATCTTCTATACCAAAAAAAATGGCACAGAGGCATCTATGTGCTGTCTTTTTTTACCTCTTTCAGTCAAAAAAATAATCAAAACCAAGGGGTTGAGTTGGTCTTTTGATTTAACAGCTGTACCAAAAACATAAAGGAGAAGGCTTCAGATTTATCTTAGAGAAGTTGGAGAAGATAGAAGACTATCGATGGTTTTTATCTTAAAAAGTAGCCCAAGGCATACAAATGAAGTGGGGAGAGTTGGTGGCATTTGGTTGTTCTACAGGGGAAGAAGAGTACCTGCATTTGGGTAAGAAAGTTTGCAAGATGGAGTTCTGTTAAAATTTTGGAGGTCTATCTAACAAAATGGGTAAATTGTTTTAATTCTAAAGTATACATGCGTGGATTATTGTAACTAAAAGTACTAGGAAATTTTTTTTTGTTTTAGAGTAAAAATGTAAAGGAATATTTTATATTTTAGCCAAATATTTATTTAGGTCTTCGCGAGAAGATTTTTCTCCATCCGGCAAAATATGCTATGAGCTGAGGCAGCAGACCTGCAGGGTGCAAGGGGAGCTTTGACATCGTTTTAACTTTTAAAAATCTTATGTACACACTACAAATTTTTAAAACGTTTTCAACTAAATTTTTCAAATTTATATATCTCTCTATAATATTTTCATAATTTTCTTTCTTCTTTTTAAAAAAATTTCTATTAATTATTGTTTAAGCTTTTAAATGAATACCAAACAATTGTTTTATATATTTGACACATCCTTTTGTATGAAAATTTTTTAAACTTGAAGTGTGGACAAATGAATAGGCCCACAAATATAGTGTTGCAATTAATTTTAATTTGAGAAATGAGGACAGAAAGATTTGAATACTTGATTACTTGATCTTAAAGGCTTTGATACTATATAGAAGTGTGATGAAAATTGAATAAATTCTTGTGTATTTTTTATTGTAAATTACAAGAATATATATAATAAGTTAAGGCTATACAAAATCAATGTGAGTTATAGCTAAGGCAGATTGCTTGGGATTGGATATGATTCTCTGTTATGTCCCCACAAGATAGGCATGGTGTCAATATCGCCAATCTTGAGACATTGATCCTAATGTTGTTGGCAACTAGGTGGTTTGGTAAGAGAGTCAGCTAGCTGATCAATTAACTAAACATAAACTATGTGAAGTTGCTTATTCTGAACTTTAGTTCTAACAAAGTGAGAATCAACCTTCATATGTTTCATGTAGTTATGAAATATCGGATTGTGACACAATAGGTGGCACCAACATTATCACAGTAGATTGTTGGAGTAGCAGGCAACAAAAGATGAAGCTCTTCAATCAAATTTTGAAGCCAATTAAGTTCCTCAATAGTGGTTGGTATAGCCTGATATTCATCTTCGATGGAGGATCTAGCCATCATGCATTGCTTTTTAGATGAATAGCTATTGGTGTTGGGACCAAGAAAAGCAACATAGGCTATGGTGGAAGTGATATCATTTGCATTACTAGCCTAATCGGCATTGGAAAAGGTATGAAGTGATAGAGAAGATGTGCACTAAAGCAGAAGGGCATGAAACATGGTTTGCTTGAGATAGCAAAGAACATGCTTGGCAGTGAGGCTATGCATGAATTGAGATAGCTTATTGACTGCAGAGGAAATATTTGGCCTAGTGAAAGAGAGTTATTAAAGGACACCAATGACTTGTTGATATGGTGAAGGATCCGTGTAGTTGGGGTGGTTGAGCCATCATGCAAGCATGGTTTCTCTAAAGTAGAGAGAGGACTGTGAATGACCTTGGTATCACTCATGTTATGCTTGTGGAGAAAATTCGCAATGTATTTGCATTGAGACAGAATAAGACCATACATGGCATGTAAGACTTTCATCCAAAGAAAGAAAGTAAAATCACCAAGATCCTTGAGAGAATTGATAAGCTAGGGAGCAAATAATTTGCTCAATAATAGTTGTGTGATTTCCTGTGATGATGATGTGATCAACATAAACAAGAAAATACAGAATTGTCTTATCACATGAGTATAAAAAGAGATGTGTTAGGGTACAAGTTGACAAAGCCATAAGGGACAAGGAAGTTTTTCAGCTTAGTATACTTGGAGCTTGATTTAGGCCATAGATAGCCTTCCATAGTCAACATACATGATGGGGAAACTAAGGGTGAATAAATCAAGGTGGTTGTTGCATGTAAACTTCATTGTGAAGGGTTGCCTTGAAAAAAGGCATTATTGACATCCAATTGGTGGAGCGGCCATGCAAATTGAGTGGTAAGAGAGAGAATCACATGTATTATAGTTAGCTTGACAATCTAATTGAAAGTAGAGTGAAATTCAATGTCCAGTCATTGTGCGAAACTTTTACCATGTAAATGAGCTTTGTACTAGTCAATGGTCCCATTAGGCTTGCATTTTACCATATAAATTTATTTGCAACTAACTACATTCTATGTGTTAGAAGCAAGAACTAAATCCCAAATATGATTGTTCATAAGGGAATCAAATCTATCATGCATGGCAATGCACCAATGCTAATACTTTGGTGTTTGCTTGAGGGTAGAAGGCTTAAGAGGTTCAAAAATAGCAAGGTAGTTAAAAATCTTTTTAGGTTGTAACTATTGTTTTGGGATCAGCTAACAATGGTAGGGCGAGGAGGAGGAGGAGAAGAACTTACCTAGGGTGAAGCTGGCAGTTGAGTGGCAAGACTATTCGAGGCCAATCATGAGGAGTTAGTGAAGGGGAAGATGATAGATTAGGAGATTTGGAGGCTATAATAGTATGTATAGCAGAATCAAGAGCTAGGAAGAGGGAAGTTGTAGGAAGTGAAGTAAAGTTATTAGGGTTAGATGAAGTAGAGTTGGAATCACTTGTGGGAAAGGTTTGAGTTGAAGAAGTGATTTTAGTGACTCGAGGAGCTTGTAAGGATGATGGCTGGAATGGGAAAGAAGTTCCAATAAAAATAACATGAGAGAAAAATGCATGAGGTTATTGGGTGAAGACATTAGTAGTAGTGATGAGTGGAAGAGTAACTAAGAAATACATAGGGTTTGGATTTTGTTTCAGCTTATGATGTGCATAAGGTTTAAGCCAAGGGTATAAGAGACAACTAAATACCTTGAGTGTTTAGTTGTTTGGTTTGGTATGAAAGAGAGCTTCAAATAGAGATTGTTGTTAAAGAATAAGAGTTGACATACAGTTTATGAGATATACAAAAGTTTGACATGCTAAAGTCCAAATTTTGAGAGGCATAGAGGACTAAAGTAAAAGGGTGAGGGTAGTTTTATGTATGTGAAGATGTCATTTTTTTAGTAATTGCAACTCACTAAGGAGTGTGAGAAGGAGAGTAATGATGTTGAATTCCATGTTGGCATAGATGCCAATGTAGGCCTTGGTATTCTCCTCCTCCATCAAAGTATATGGTGACAATAGAAAGTTGAATTTATTTCTCAACTAGAGTTTTGAATTGTGTAAATACATTAGCAACATTAGTTTTATGTGCAAGAGGATATAACCACGTGTATTTGGTGAAGTGGTCAACAAATATGACATAGTACTTGAAGTGATCAAAGAATGTGATAGAAGTAGGGCCCCATACATCAATGTAGAGTAGCTCAATAAATCTGGAGCAATGAAAAGAAGAGACACCAAAAGGTAACTTATGACTTTGATTACAATGACAAGAATTACTTGGACTTAAAGGAGTCCTTTTAGAAATAGGTAGACATTGAGATGAAATATTGAAGTTCAATATTCCTTGATTGGGATAACCTAGTTGTTGATGCTAAAGAGATATGGTAGGATGAGGTGTGGTGGTTCCTGAATATATGGAATAAGCTTGAATAGATGATGGCCACTCATAGAGATTTCCTTTACTTTGGCCATGGATGAGGGTTACCCCTATGTTCAAATCATTCACCATAAAGTAAGATGGAAAGAATTCAATAGAGGTGGAATTAGTTTTACAAAATTGTGAAATAGATAGAAGGTTTCTTGTAATGATAGGTGCACATAGAACATTGTTAAGTGCAAATGAGAGATTAAAAGTATGAAGCATGGTAGAACTAATATGTGTTATAGGAACATTGCTAGCATCACCAACAAGTATATCATTGTTGCCACCATATGCAGAATGAATAAAAAGATTCTATAAATTAGAGGTTACATGATGGGAAGCTCTAGAATCCAAAAACACATTTTCTATGGGTGTTGAAATAGTGCTTCTTGTGAGGAACTTATGAGGAAGGCTTAAGGTTCAATCATCATTTGTGACCTATAAATCTTAGCTGAGTGACCAAACTTATCATATATTTGACATTAAATTTTGCCTTCTTTCAAGTTTGGTGAAAATGGATGCTAGTTCAGACTTTGACCATAGTGGACTGGCATGTAGGGATCCCACTGATTGTTGGAACTTTGTTGTCCTCTATTTTGAGGAAGGGACCTTTGTTCTTGTTATTGTTGAAGTTATCACCATCTCTGGGTCTATTAGAATTGTTGGACCTCTAATGGTATTATATTGTGATATTAATGGGTTCGTTCATGTTGACTTCAAGTTTCAAGAAGGTTTCATGGTTTGTCAGTTTATCAAACAACTTGTCATATGTTATTGGGGTATCTCAGGCACATATAGCAGCATGATCTCTTTGTACTCAGGTCAAAGACTAGTGAGAATTTGGATAACCATTTCATCATCATGAAGAGGTGATCTAGCCAATACAAGTTCATTAATAATGGTTCAAATTTTTCTTTAGTATTCAGCCACTATTTTGGTATCTTTCATAGTGTTGGTGTTGCACACAAACCATAGATATTGGTTCTTGATTTATTGGCATATGTAGTTGAGAGATTGTTCTAGACTTGCTTGGCAGTTATTGTTGTTGCTACAATATGGATGATGTGCTATCAACTGAGTTCATGATAGCATTTTTGATAAGATTATCTTATCTAGTCCATAGCTCAGGTGTTTATGAATCAATGGGACATGGACAAGAACCACTGATGTAGCCCATTAGATCATATCCATAGAGTAGAGTGTTGATTTGTGCTCTCCACTTGCTAGTAAGTTTAAGAGGATTAGGGAGCCTATATTAAATGATATCAAGGAGTTAGTTTGAGAGAAGATTGTTAAGGGTTGAACGATAATATCTTGGGGTTCCATAGTGGGGGTTTCTGCCTTGATAAAGATAGTTAAAATGGGTTATTTTGTGAGAGTTTTTTTATAGTTGTAAGACCATAAGAAGAACTATGTTTCCTAAAAGCTTAAGCTTTTAGGTGAAGGCCAAACAATTGTTTTATACCTTTAACCTATTTGGTGCGAAGGAGGACCATGAAGGTCTTCATAGATTTGGTGTTGCAAAATTTTCAAGTCAAGCCATGACCATTAGCTAGTTTCATGGGGCATTTGGGCCATGAGAGAGAAATTTCTATAGAAATTTAAAAATCAAATCCATGCGTAAAATGGTCATACATGAACTTTTTTTAGTAATGGGTTAAGCCAAAGGTGATGATTTGACTTAGTCCGTTAGTCTAACTAGGGGATCCAAAATATTTTTGCTATGTTTTTAAATTCAAAGCATTTTACTATTATGAGTAGGTGTGGAAATAGGTTAAGTTAATCCAAGCTTTGCTTTAAAAAGGACCTGACCCACATAGTAAATTTCTAGTGTAAACCTAACTTATTAACCTAGGGTTGACCAAGTTTTAAGCTTAACCTAACTCTTGCTTTAGAAAATAAGAAGGTCTAATATGGCGTACTAGCATATTAGGCCCATATTAAAATAGGTAATTAGGCATATCAAGGTACTAACTTTACTAGATCTACCAAATCTATTAGACTAAAAATATATAAATTTATAAAATCTGTAATGTTCAACATGAATATATATATATATATAATTTATATATTTATTTAAATAAAATACATTATGCTTGCTAGTCAAGCTTTAACAAAATATGCTTAGGAAAAATAAGTCTATTTTAAATCTTAGGCTTAACTCAATTTTTTAAACAAGTTATAAACAAGATAAAAAAGTCTTTAACAAGTTGCCTAACCTATTTTTACCCCTAATTATGAGATTAGCATTAGACAAGTTTGATGCAATGCTAAGCATTTTTCACATAGACTAATGAACCAAATTATTAGCTTTGTATAAAATGACTAATTATATATATCATAGACCTTTATGGAACTATGTCATGTTCTTAGCAATTTATATATTTCTAAAAAATTAAGAGTTTTACTTTATTAGCGAAGACGTAGATTTGAATTTTTTAAGGTTGAGAAATAACTTAGGAAGTAATGTTGAAACAGAGTGAAAGGTTTAAAATTGTTAAAAATTTAATGCGAGAAAATAAATCTACTACAAATAGTTACAAGTTGTTATTCTTTTAAAAAATTATTAAAATTAGGATAAGCAGTAAACATGTTGTGTGATGTTCACATTTTGGTTAAGCCAAATAGCCTATTCCTAAGGCTAAAGTGTAAGGATTATTCTTGTGAATCTTGTGAACTTTGAAATCAAGGTGTATATGGCCTCCGAATCTTATCATATTTGATATGTCTTGACCAAACCAAAGAGGTGAATCAATTAGTATGGATGCAAATTGAATTAGACACCTGAACATATTTCCATAAGAAATACTTTTATAAAAATGGTTTAAAAGCTTTCCCTTATTACATGTGTACACACAAATTTTTAAAAGATTATGAAGATAACGAAACATAACATCAGAACTAAGACAGAAAACACTGCTAAGCCCACACCCAATATGCTTGTGTTTTCCTTCAAGGGAAAATGGTGTTGAAGCAAAAAGGATTTTGGTTATTGTCTTCTCCAAATGGCGTTGTCTCTTCCCCACAAGAAGTCATCTTGTCCATGCTGCCTAAGCATTGTATATGCATTCATTTGCATGATCTTGCCCTCCTTTACCTGTGGCTTCTTCTCTGCACTCCTTATTACTTCCTCTGCTACTGATGGTGCTGCCACATTGGGTTGGCTGCTCTGGAAACTAGAGTTCCTATTAAGTGTTTCAAGCCTCCTATTGATCTTCTTTAGGTTCTGCTCAATCAGCCATGCCATATCACTCAAATCAATTATGCTCATGTTGTGCAAAATCTCCCCTGCACCAAGGTACTGGAACATGACTTGGCTCATCTCCTTCTCCTTATTGTCCTTCATCTGTTTCTTCATCTGCTCTTTGGCTTTCAAGATCCTTTGCTTTAGGAAGCTCTCTTGGTTCACCATATTCTTGCCCTACTCCAGTTCAGACATTCTTCTAAACTTGGAGAGCACCCTTTGGAACCCCAACAAGGATGGCCAAACCTCAGGTTGAGGATCAAATGAGCTAAAAATTATAGCACCAACCTCAATTCCACAAAGGGTGCTAAGTTCAGTAACCTTCTTCATCAAGCCCTTCTTCCTTTTCTTAAATGTTGCCTTCCTAGCAGCATCATTGGTTACGAATGTGAACTTCACCTTCTTTCTAGTCATGGCATTGATCAAAAAAGAAAACAAGGAGCAACAAAATGGAAATTGAGAAATTGTCGTATGTTGTATGATTGTTACCCCAAACAGTCTCTACTTTAAATAGGCCAATTTGAGATATTGAAATTGATTTTATAGTGAGTACTTATTGGAGGCATTAATTAGCCATTATATACCAATTTGGGAGCCCTTTACTATCTTAGCCCAACATTTTACGATCATATCTATGCATTACATGAAATATTGCTCCCATACATTAATAATAGTCTTCAAATCATTAATTTTTATGAATTTTATAATTTAGTTTGCAAGACTTAATAGATTTAATGATTTAAATTTTGTGTTATGAAAATTTTGTTTTGAATTCTATGTTATAAGAATTAAATAGGAATAAAGTAGTATGAATAACATGACCAAAATATTAAATATCCTTCCATTAATGGAGGATATAGAAAATTTGTGACTAGCATTCAAGATTGTAAAATTTGAAATAAATTGAGCAATTTAATAGGCTGAGTTGGTGTGGTGGAAGGTTCTAATGAGAAAACTTACCTTGATTGGATTAATCTATAATTCCTATAATTGTAAGGTTGGCATTGGCAAGAAGCTTATATTGCAAATCATTGTAATAATAGATTTGTTGGAGTACTATATGAATGAGTCTTTTAATAGATCCAAATCTACCAAAATCATAATCAAATGATCCAATTATTAATTCATGTTGTTTCATTAGAAGATTTGTTACAAATTACTTCAATTTTAATTAATCAGTAATATGTTTTGGAGGGAAAATATAGGAAAAGGATTCTCTAAAATATCTTGTGCATTTTATTTTATGATATATAAATAATATTTTAAATCTAAATTTGGTATAATTTACTCTTTTAATTTTTCATTAATAGCTATTTACTTGCATTTAAAGCATGCTTTACATCTTAGAGGGATGAAAATCCTAATAATTAACTTTCAAAACATTTCTAAACAAACACACACAAATATAATATATAAAAGGAAAATGTTATATGTACAAATACATAAATTTGAGAAAGAGAAATACCGAAGAGTGCAAATGTGAGAGTGTGTAGAGATTGTATAGAATTTTTATATACCTTTATCATTTCTCTATGTAAAATTATTAAAAACAAATAAAGCAACAACATAAATGACAATCCACATGCATACAATTTCCAATTATGAGTTTAATGCAAATGCTAGGCAAAAAAATAAATGATAGCGCAATAAAGAAATGAATAGTTGTAAATCTTACAAAAGGTATATCAGATTCTATCATGCCAATAGATTCTACCAAGCATATCCCTTGATATTATGTTATAGCATCATACAAAAGTTGTACAAATGCAACATATAAGATTTGCAAGAGATATAAATTGCATGCCTAATCTTGTTGCATGAGAATTTCATTCAAGTTGAGTGATTTAATTTAAGTTTTTCCAAATTGGTTCTATGCCTATCTCTCTAAAGAGTTCTCATGATCTGAGCATTCCAATCTCGGTGCTTACAAAACTACCAAGATTTTATGTCTTTGATCCATTTGTTTTATACGATTATTGATAGTTATTCTTTTTACAGTGGATTTATTTTATAAGCATGTAAATTTGTAACATACTATGTTATAGTTAAGGTTCTATGGTTAGTTTGTGACTTTTAAATGTCAATGTATTCCTAGGTTGATTTCATAGTTTTAACATGATGGAAACCGAGGTATAATTAATTTGATGTCAAACTACTCCTAGGTTGATATGCAATATATACAGTAACCTCATCAAATAAATATTTTTCACTTTTTGAAAATGATTATTACCAAAAAATGGTTTTGAAACTTTAAAAAAAAAAACATGTTTGGTAAAGTTATTTTGAGAATAAATTTAAAAACAAAAACAAATCAAAAACTTGTTTGATACGAATTTTTAAAAGAATTTTTATGATAACTTTTTTCTTACAAATATTTATATATAGAAGTGTTTTCATGAGAAAATATGAATTACTTAGAAAATCAAAGTAACACAAGAAAGATGAATCTTATTAATTCTAAATATAGGTCATACATCATTTATACATAAGGAAAGAGAAATAAAGAAAATGAACCAATGAAAAGGTCCTGCTAGGTAGTTATAATAGAAGATTAACAACCTAACAAATCCCTTATGTAACTACCACATCATCCATAGCCATGTCATCAGTAGTATTATACACATTATTCCTAACATCCCTAGCTAAAAGCCTACTGCTAAGAAGTGCTTTAGTGAGTATTTTTACTGTTTGCTCCATCTCAATTTCTTTTTGAAGTACCTTATCACAAATGAAAAATAGGTCCAATTCAACATGCTTTGTGCATGCATGGAGAACTAGGTTTGTAGACAATTGGACAACACTGAGATTGTCACATAACACTGATGGAGGCTTCAACAATTTGACCTTGAGCTTGGTTAGAAATGATTTGATCTAGCATATTTTAGTAACCACACTTAGGAAGCTATGGTACTAGACTTGAAAATTACATTTTACTTCTTCAAAGACTAGGTTATGTGATTACTTCAAAAAAAAAAAAAAAAAGACACATAATAATTAGTGCGAAACTTTGGATTCACATGATCATTGGCCCAATTTGCATCACAATAGTCAATGAGAGAGTTAGGTTTTGTTTTCTCAAAGTGTAAGCCATGTTCAATAGTGCCAATGAAGTACCTTGGATTATTTTTACAAATTCAAGGGGGTTTTGTAGAAATTGGCATATTTTGTCCACAATAAAAGTTATGTTGGGTTTAGGGATTGTGACATGTTGTAAGCCTCCAACAATCAACTTATAAAGTGAAGGATTTACAACTGGATCACTTTCATAAGTTGTCAACTTTATGCCTGTTGTCATTGGAGAAGTTACTAGTTTTGCACATTGTAACTTGGCTTGACACTGAAGATCCTTTATATACTTTAACTAAGACAAAAGAATTCCTTCATCAGAGGTAGGCTTCACCTCAATTCCTAGGAAGTAGTGAGCATTACCTAAGTCTTTGAGTGCATAGGTATCATTCAATCTATGGACAAGCTATTGAATAGATTCAAATTAGAACCTTGTAATAAGTATATCATAAACATATACAAGAGCCAACAAAATTTCATTTTGAGTGTTTCATAAAAAGGGAAGCATTAGATTTTGCAGAAGTAAAACCAAAGTTATGCAAGGTACTTGATAGTTTTTGAAACTAAGCTCTAAGGGCTTATTCAAGGCCATATAATACATTCTTTAATCTGGAAACTAATTCGGGATCAGAGGCAATAAACTTTAGAGATTGTTGCATAAAAACCTCTTTTGATAAGTCATTAATTAGAAATGCATTATTGTTGTCTATTTGATTCATTTTCTAACCATTAAATAAGGCTAGGGTGAGAACAATTCTAATTTAATTGGCTTTGCCACTGGATTAAAGACATAAAAAAAAAAAATTCCCTCTCTTTGATGAAAGCCTTGTACAATTGATCAGCCTTGTGTTTCAAAATGGAACCACATTGGTTATGCTTAAGCCTTAAAAACCCATTTGCAGCAAATTGAATTCTTACTTGAGGTAATAAAATTAAATCCCAAGTGTTATTAGTTAGAAAGGCTTGTACTCTTCTTCCATTGCTTGTTTCCATTATGGTAGTAAGAGAGCTTTAGAGACAATAGATGGTCCTAAAGCTATGGCAAACACTTTAGGTTTAAAGATTCTTGCTTTGCTTCTTGTGGTCATTGGATGACCAATAGAGATAAGGACATGATTTTGGGATGGCAGCTTGAATTTACAGGCTCCACATGTTGTTCTACTTTTGATTGATCAGTTGCATCATTGCAACTTGTAGTAAGGTCAATGATCAAATTTGCATTATTAATATGTAAGGCATTCTTACATGGTGGACTATGGGAAATAGAAACAACTGAAATAACAATAGGGATGGAAATTGAGGTTTGAAGGTAAGGCAAAATTTTGAGTAAAAGTTGTTGAAGTTTTTGAGTAGCAAAAGGAAAAGTGGTTTCATCAGTTATAACATCTTTTAGGATGTACATCCTTTTAGTGTGACTTAGGCATTTGTATCATTTGTGGTTACTACCATAATCTAAAAAGGTGCAAGCAATAGATTTATTTTGGAACCTAGGTGAATTGTACGGCCTAAGATTGGGGAAATATGAGCAACCAAAGACTTTAAGGGACTTCTATGAGAGTTGAATCTTGAAAATTACTTCTAATGGAGACTTTTGTAAAGGATTGGGATTGAAAATCTATAAACAATGCAGGTTGCAATTAGAAATGCATCTTCCCAGAAGGAATGAGGGAGTGATGCTTAGAGCAAGGTGAGGACCATTTTAGTTATATGTCTATGCTTGTGTTCTGCCATTCCATTTTGTTCATGGGAATGTGTGCAAGAAATCTAATGATAGATCCTATGATTTTAAAGGAATTGAGTGAAGCTTTTGAATTCTTCTCCCCTATCTAATTGAAGGACCATGATCTTATGGTTTAATTGTAGTTCAATATGTTTTTTGAAAATGATAAGGGCTTGTAAGGATTAGGACTTCTATTTAAGGGGAAATATCCATGTGAATCTATTGAATGCATCTATGAAGTTGATGTAGTATCAATTGCCATTAGTGGAAAGGGTAAAAGATAGTCCCCATAAAATCAGTGAACACAAGTTGAAGTGGAGTAGTGTACACAGTTTTAGACAAGAAAGAAGGGAACTTATGGATTTTGACCATGTAACATGAAGAACAAAAGGAAGTAGCACCTTTATTAGTTGTTTGTATGTTACAAGAGGTAGGAACATGGCTAATAACATTCTTTGAGGCATGGCTTAATGTGTAGTACCACAAGTCTAAGGTACTAGGAACATGTTTAGCAGCTAAAGAGGATATATCAAAACCATTAAGATTGATTCAAGGCTATTACAAAAGTAGATGGGTTGGAATTTGCTATATTGATCATTGGTATTCGAAATTTGGTTAAGCATGTAATAGATTGAAGGCATCAAATGAATAGAGACCTTAGTTAAGCTTCCATATCATGTGTACTTTGTTGGGTTCCTAAGACTCAACAAAACAAATATTAGGATGAAACTCAGAGTAAACTGAGTTGTCCTTAGCAAATTTAGACACACTTAGTAGATTCTTAGTGAGATTGGGTACATGCAATAGGGAATTTAAGGAAAGAAGTTTCAATGAATAAGGAGTAAACTTGAGAATATCCTACTTGTTTAATGCACAAACTTGTACCATCACCTATTACAACTTTTCAAGGCTTGAGTAAGATCCTTTATCTGCTAAACTTTCAACATTATGTGAGATGATTGGTTGCCTGAAATCAGTACCAATTCTCATTAAGATCTCTTCTAATAGTTGAGAATATGGCCTACATATTATTCCTTTCACTAGTGTAACCCTTATACTATGATTCCCCAAATTCAATAGAGAATGAACTAAAATTTGAGGAGTGAATCCTTTATTTCTGGTTTTTGGATACTGTTCATCTAATATGTAATAGTAATACCAAGCAGTATGGTCAGGTTTATAACAAACGTGGTAAAAAAATTCTTCCACCATTATATTATTTGCCTCTGCCTCTTTCTTTGAGTGAATCCTCCTCTATAATTGCCTCTTTGATATCCATTCATGTTAGTTCTATTGCTAAATTGACTACCTTGCATTTGACCACTATATTGTGGATGTCCAAAATCGAATGTATGTGCATTACCACTATAATGTGGATTCTCAAGCTAGAATTGGTGTATTATGATTGATTCCCGTATCTCTATGACTTTGATTTTGATAATTCAAGTTATTAACATACCTAGATTAACTGTAATTGATTCAATATCCTTCACATGTCTTTTTAATCTTGTTTCTTGAGCAAGCAATAGTGCCTCTACTTCATTAGTCGTGTATTTCTCAGGCTTGGACATAATGGATAGAACTAGTGGATATACTCAAAAAGTAACCCATTAAGTGTCGCTTCAATGTGATCTACTATACTGATAGGACTTCCTACAAATGCCAATTAACTTACAGCTTGTTTGATGTTACAACCAACCATTCTTGTTAAGAATGAATCCATTATTGATGATAGTAACCATGAAATTAAGAGTTAATCTTGTTGTTCACATTCTACAAACTTAGGATTAGTTGTTCCATCTACTTGATCTTGTTCAATAAGAAGGTGACTAGAATTGCCATTGTTACGAAGATGAATTAGTAAAGATGACATCCTTTAATGGCAAGGAAAACCTATGGCTTCCATAGCAAATTATTAGCATCTAGTTTAATTGAAACTAGATGATTGAAGAAGATAGAAATTTTAGGCTTTGGATTGGCCATTGGAGATGACTTTTATACCAACTTGAAAAATTAGAGTAACACAAGAAAGATGAACTTCATTAATTTTGAATATGAGCAATATAACATTTATAAATAAGGAAAGAAAAATGAAGAAATTGAACCAATGAGAAGGTTCTAGTAGATAGTTATAACAGAAGATTAACAACCTAACAAATCACTTAACTACTTGTCACATCATCCATAGTCATGTCATCAGTAGTATTATACACATTATTCTTAGTAGAATTAGTGAATAAAAGGGAATTTATTTCTTTTGTTTTTATCCAACATATACTTTAATATTATCCAAAATGTACATGATGACTAACTAATACTTTGTAACAATCTTGGGTCATTTTGTGTAATTAAATAGCACTCAATTTTCTTTCTTAAAGATGACTATTTATAATTAAATAGCTCATAACTACTTTTTGATTATTTACTTGAAATTTACTATTGTGCATTTTATTTTTTCACCTCTATAAGAGGAAGAAAAAAATCTAATGTAAGGATAGCTAACATCCGCAACATAGACTAATTTTACATTTTTGAGTGTAGATTAGTAGTCAATATAAATTATGTATTTCATCTAAATTAGAAAAAGTTAGCAATATATTATATACCTTTAGTATTAAAACCAAAATTAGAACATTTGAACAATATATTATATTAAAATCAAAACAAACATCACATTTTGTGTCACAAATGTTTTTCTATCTCTATATGATGATTGCTTTTAAGCAAAAACTCATTCACTTATTTGTAATATATAAAAAAAAACCAATTATTACTAGAATAAAAAATAAAAGAAAATATGATTAGAGACATAACACAGAAGCACATACCTTGAACTATGGATAATAAATTAAGTTATCTTTACTTTTCTTAGATAATTTTGTAGAATATTGTTTTATTAGCTCTTTTTCCAATAGGCATACTCTCTCAAAATTTCTTCGAAATAACAAGATACCATTTTTGTGCAAGTCAAAAGTGATCTAAAACTACTCTATGATGAACAAGAATATAACAACTTTTTCTTCCAATAGTGCATCCCTTGAGTCATGTAAGTAACTTTTCCTCCTCAATTCATCACAAAAGGTTAGCAAAATTTGTTTTGTTTTAATTTACAACAGCTCAAAACAAACAATTCCTAATCCATTTAATAACTCAGTAACAAATTCACAATCAACTAATGAAGATGTTTGAACCTTTGTTTTGTTTAGAAATTCATGCCCATAATCCCAAAGCATGTCAACTATTTATAGCTCAACTTATTCATCATCACTTAAATCATATGAAGAATCATCAAAGCTGCATGCATCAATGTTTGATAATGTATTCGCTACATCCATCATGGCCAAAATCTGTCATACAAATTTAAGATGTATAACAACTACAATATATTCACGAACTACAAAATAAAGTGTTTGCAATACTTACATTACTCAAATTAAGCAAAAATTCTCATCTGAACTAAAATTCAATTTATTCAAAATAACTAAATAAGTCTTAGAAATGCTGCTCAGCACCTTTGGAATCACTTTAAGTCATATGACAAACTACATGAACTAGTCTTAGAAAATTCTTACTTAAGTCTAACTATTACTCTCTTTGTATCACTAGACATGGTAGGGAACATTTTCCTCCAATCATGATTAGTAAATTTTTCCAAGGTTTTCAATATATAAATGTCACCAAAAGCTTCTTCAATCCTGTCAAGAGTAGCTACATAGTTAGCAATTGAATAATCAAATGATGCTACTAAAGAAACTAGTTGCCTCAACACTTTTCACACTATACCTCTTAGTCTTAGCTAACAAAAGCTTGTGTTTTTGCCTTTGTTTACTCAGCTCATTCTTGAAGCGCATCTCCCATTTGGAAAGTCCTAAGTTTCTTATTGAATGTATGATCTTTAAATTGAATTTTGTGCTTTGTATACTACGTGTGGCATGATCAATTGTTTATATGGCAACATTATCTAAACTATCTTGATCAACATTTAATTACATGAGCCATAGTATTGAGGAATTTATTTTCAAGCTCATTTTCTTCATTTGTATTTGATGGGTCTTGGATAAATGAATTATGAAGTGCTCTGGCAAGGGTACTTCAGTTGAATATGATTCCCAATAATTTAAAGTGCTGATACCATTTTTTTTTTGAATTGAATAGCATTAGGATGTGCCTAACATAATTTAAAAATAGTTATATACCCAAATATTAGTTTAACAAACTTCTTCATCCGCACTAATGGTATTGCTTTAAGCATCTCATCCAAATTTAGTAAGTTACAAAGTAAAGAAAACTTTGTTTAATCGTAAACTATTGAACTTTTGCTTTATTTGTTTTACATTGGAGGAGCAAATCATCATGTTAAATTTGGTCTTACATCGAAACCCATATTTTAGAATGAAACACATCATTTTGCATATTCCTTTTGGTGATCTCTTCAATCATAGTATCTATATAAGTTTTAAATATATAGTGATTTAGGGCAAACCTTTGTCTCATTGTTAAATATTAAAAATGAAAATTAACAAACAGCATATCCCCACTTTGCCCATTTCTTTTATTGCAAGAGATGCCCACCATTTTCTTTGCTAAGTTATATATCAAGAGAAACGCAAAGGAATAAGCAAGGCAATGTATATCATCACTTCTAAAGGGATTGAGTATGTTCTAATTAAGTTAGAAACATTACCATCATCCTAAGACTATTCCTAGAAATTTATATCTAATTGAGTTGATTCAATAAAGTAGTCTACATTAAAAATTACACTTATTAACAAAACTCACTTTTAACAACTAGAAAATGTGAACTTGTAATACTTGGGAATATATAATGCATTTGGAATGCTTGGGATTGACTAATAAAGTTGGTGGCTATGTGGAATGAACAAAGTTAAATTGTGGTTGTGAACTTACAATACCTTCCAACTAATAGCACTATTTCCCACTTGTCTTGGGAATTTGATGAAAGCTTAAACGCACAAAAAAGGGCATAAATGGATTGATAATAATATTCTTGTTAGTTAATGACCTCAAGATGTTATAAGACGCTATAACACTTAACACCACACAATGAGAATATTATAAGATGTTGTAAAAATAGCAAATAAAAGACACCACTTACACTCTACAATCAAATTTACCTCAACAATCCAAAATGATAAAACCAATCAACTTAAGATTGCATTTGTAAAACATAGGCTTGATTTTTTTTTTGTTTAAAACATAGCAATGCTTGCAAGTCATCGATAAATTTGGCTTGCAATTGATTCTTACACCATTTGTATTCCTTCATTCTTTTTAAACCATAATATTTTAGCTAGCATTACATAACAAATTAAGAGAACCATATGGAATGTGCGTGTGTGTGTGTGTATATATATATGTATATTCAATTAAACCAAAACCCATGTTTACTCTTTTCAAATGTTGCAATCCACCACCAACTTTTAATTAGACATTGAATCACTAATGTTGACATTAACAATTGTTGACCAGGAAAACATGTTTAACTCACATGAAATTCTATTGCTTCTTCTCTGTGTATAAAAAAGGATATGGCTAGAACACTTCAAATTACCAAATCAAACAAGTGAACGGCAATCCATTAGCTAAATACAAAATTGAACAAGTGACTAGCAGAAACCTGAGTGCAGCCCAAGACAGTGAGAACTCATTTTCAATCAACAAACAAGAGAACATCTTCCTCGAAATTCAGCCGCAAAATATAGATGCCAAGTTTGAATTTTCAAGGTAAACTCTTTTTTACGTAATTGATTTTCCTAACTTCAGTATCGAAGTCGGACAACATAAAATTTTGGACAAGGATTCCTTGGCAGAGTTGGAGCAAGAAGCGGTAGTAATCTTTGGAGAAATGCAGGAAACACATTTGATTGGAGGAGGTAGATTTTTTGCTGGCGGTGGTGGGGATAGGAGGTTGAGACCGCACCACCACCAAAATACTAGGCCCTCAAGTGCCCTAGGTAGGACTCCCTACACACCAAGTTCTACCACTACAACAATTACAACCTCTCTCAACCACACCATTTCTGCAAGAGCTGCCATAGATATGGGACCAAATTCAGCATCTTCTGCAACATCCCCATTGAAGGCGGTTGCATAAATCTAAGCGTTCGAAGCCCAAAAACTCTTCCTCATTAGAAACTATTGCGATGCCAACACCAACAGTGCCATCGCATCCCCTGGAGCAAGAGTTTAAGTCAAGTTTCTGCCAGTCACTTGTTCAATTTCATATTCAGTTGGTGGATTGCCATTCAGTGTTCGATTTGGTATTCTGAAATATTTTAGCCATATCCTTGCTCGATACACAAAGGAGAAGTAAAAGAATTCCACGTGATTGGCAGATGTTCTCTTGGTCAACAATTATTGATGTGAACTTTAGTGATTGGATGTCTAATTAACAGTTGGCAGTAGATCGCAACATTTGAAAAGTGTAAAGGTGTTAGTGTAGGGTGGTAAATTGCATAGATAGCATAGCGTAAGGGAATTTTTTGTAATTTGCCCAAATCTACACTATGGTTGAAGATGAGATCAAGGTTGAGAGATTTAGCGAAATTTCAGAAGGAAGAGAGATGTTTAAGGCTTTTATTATTAATTTTTAATTTAACAAGATTGTATACATCATGAAGGAGAAGGAAGCAATAGCAAAGAGAACCAACTACAAATAATATCAGTTTCTCCAAACTATGAGAAAAGTGAAGAGAAACCTCGAGGAAAGTGAGACTGATGTGATTTTATGATCTAAAGTGTTAACATTTTCATTAATTATAGATACACTGTTAATGAAAGGGAAAGCTTTTCCCATTAAAAGCTTTTTCCTATAAAATTTTACTATTTTTATGAATTAAATATTATTAAATATTTATACTATATATAAAATTAAATAATCCTATTATATGCGAAAGTAAGAATGACAAATTTTTTTTACTTATAATAATAATAATAATAATAAATTAAATTTTTTTTTATTAGATGAGATCGACTGTATAGATCAAATAATATTATAAATTTCTATTTAAAATTAAATTTTTGAATATCAAAAATATCTTTTAATTATATTTTCAAGTGTCTTCAAATGCCCTTTAATTTTCTTTTCAATAACAATTTTATCATTTTAAAATTTACTAAAAAAACTATTTAAAACAGTGTTATGCTAATATACTCAACGAAGTGATGTTAATCATAAAGTATTGTCATGATATGCGAGTTAGTGCATCGAGATATCATCCCTCAGAATATTCTGCTCACCAACATCAGCAAACTTTGGCCTAGCGACGAGAATTTCTAATGGTAGTATGTGAAAATTCTTTGATAATTTTTTCCAAAGTTGACATATTTTTAAGTAATATGTCAACTTTATACAACATAATTATAAAATATAAATAATGAAAATTCAAGATTTAAATTTATACATTCATTATGTTATGTTGAGTAATATTAAATTTATAATTTTATATTTACGCTTTTTCTCACACCTGCCCTGAATAAGTTTAATTCACCTACTTTTACTCTTTCATTTCTTGAGTTTCACACTGTTTATTCTCTCCAGCTCACACTTACGTAACAGAGATGTAAGAATAACAATATGAACATATTATTACTTTATTATGTCACACGTGTATCAGTATTACTACTTACTTTTTGATTTTCCGTACAGTTCCCAGCGAGCCCTTTTTCGGTTTGGGGTATCTCAGTCTTACAACTTATTTAGACGATGAGGCTAAAGTGGGCTCGGATTCATCCCTGCCCACAGAGTACTCGATTTGGTTTGAATGCCCCATGCTGACCAGTTGACTCAAACCGGCCCAAAACGATATAAAGTAATTGACCCAGAACTAACAGAATTTAGCCGAAATACGTGTCTGACAGAAAGAAAACCTCAAATTTGCCCGCGGCCGAATAAATATACTGACAATTCTCAAAGAAAGAAAAATGTCTTAAGGATGCTTTTGATTTTCTTTTTTGAAAAATTAATTTAGCTTTTAATTTTTAAAATTAAATAATTTAATTTTTTTATAATTATAATTAAAATAATTTAATTATCTTATAAATATAATTAATATAATTTAATTTTTAATAATTATAATTAGAATAATTTAATTAATTTATTAATTAAAATTTTTTCTAATATAACATGATTAGTTAATAATTTAAATTTTATTTTTATTTAAAAATTTTAATACCTCATTCTAGTATAAAATTATCAATAATTTTAAGTTTTAAATTTTAATTTTATATATTTTAATTTTTTTTAATTAAAAATAAATGTATATAATAATTTTATTATATTATAATAAAAAAAATTTAAATTATTATCAATGAAAAATATTATATTAAAAAATTTAATAAATAAAAAACTAAATTGTCAGCATTTTATTCTTTTCAAAAAGGATGAACAGTAAAGATTTTTATAACGAAGATTATAAGAAAAAATCAAACAAAGTTGGAAAAAAATTTCTTGAATTAGTAAAATTAATAAATTTAATAATTTAAGTTTTATTAAATAAAAATTTGAAAATAAAAAACTCTAGAAGTTTGAGTCCTTCGTTTTTTTCCTCCATTCACTCACAGTATTTGGCTTCTTCTGCGGAAAACCTTCTCTTCTCGTCTGTGTCTCAACGTTCTTCCATTTTCTTTCTCAGTGAGGGAACCATCGGCGCATGAGATAGCTTCACTCTTGTTCTATAATCGCAATCCATTTGTCCCGTGAGTATATCTTTACCTGTATATGAATGCTTCAATACTTTTGCCTTCTAACCCTTTTGCATTGCCCCTCATCCAACATTGAAGACCACTGTCTATGCTACTGCAGCAAGTAGGCATCACTGGGGGCGATGAAGGGAAAATGGTGGTTCTCAAAACTCAATTTCAATGTCGTATGAGCAAGCAATTGCAAGGTGTTTCCATAAAGTTAATCTTTCTGTTTGAATCTTGTTATCCGAATCCATATGAAGGGAAATAGTGAGAGAATTAGTATATAATTGTGCAATTGTTGATGAACAACGCCGATAATAGCTAAAACATCAACAGCAATGGAGAAATATTGGGTGTAAAATTTCATGGGGATTAGGCATACGGAATACTGTAATTTTGCAAAGGAAAATAGGCATACAGAAGACTCTAGTGTTGGAATTAATGGTTTAGTGTTTGATATTAATTGGGATTTATTTTTAATGGAAAATTTATATATATGAGTTTGGAAAAGTTTATCAGTAAAGGTTCATGATGGTCAAGACCCTATTCACTGATGCTTTACAGATCAGTACTGAAATTCAGGGTATTTTTTTTAATACAATAATGCGCTATCTCCACTGGCTTTCTCTAATAAGGTTGAAATTTGCTGAGAAAATCAACATAAATCCCAAGATGGTTTTGCCAATTGTCAGATATGGTTACATGAAAATGTGTAACCTTTTACACTTGGATTCTCTATCTTATTAAATATATAGTTTGATAAAATGGCCTCTTCTGAATTTTATACTGTCTTTCTAAGGAAGGCTAGTAATTGTGGTCATAAAGATGAAACTGAATTCTGCTAGTGACAAATATTTTTTGAGTCATGCATCAGAGTAAGCCCATTGCCAAATAAGCACCTGTCCTCTAACTAGCAAATAAGTAAAGGAAGATTAGCAAAGATGCCTCGCTCTGATCGTTGTAGTCTTAGCTGAATTCTCTGTCATTCTTCACTGAAAATATGAACCCATTCTAGATCAGAAGGCAAGCATCGTATCTGGATGGCAACTTTCTAGGGTAACCTCTTCTCCCCTTTTCCTCTGCTTTTTCTCCAAATTTCAGATTCATCCAACTGAATCTGAATTTCCTCCCGAGAAATCTTATGTTCTGAAATATAAAACAAAATTTCCATTTGAATTTGCTAGAAGGGAATGATGAGTGCTTCTTCTTCCAAAAAAATGGACAAGGTATGTAAGCAAAAATTGCAAATACTCTTTCCTTTTTGTATTTTTCAGTGTTCTTTCAAAATTTTCCTTTTTCCCAAACTTTTCTAAATGGAGTGTTGTTGCCTGTTGCAAGATTAAATATTTTTACTTTTGAAAAGGATTGGCTCTTTCACCTTCTAGGTAAATTAATTGTTCATTATTGATTCATTGTATTCACAAATTATGAAGTGAAAATTATCGAGAGAGTACAACAATATCAATTCTTTTATTGAATTCATTTGAATCTTTTTACTCGTCTTAAAAGTAGCTTAGAATGACCAAATCCTAACTGTCTGCATTCTTAGTTGTACATACTTTAAAATTATTATTTAAAGAAAGGGAAGGATGGTTGGGCACAGAGTTCAGAGATAAGCAACTATAAGAGTTCTTCCTTAGTGAGCACATACTCTGTCCACATGTAAGAGTTCTTACTCACTGCTAATCAATTAACTTTGATCATAGTCTCTTGAAAGTTTGATGTGTTAAAAGCAAGATTTTGTTTATGTTTTGTTGCTTTCTGACAAAGAACTTTCGTTTACCTTTTCTGCCATTAAGTATAGTGACTTATATGCCGCTGGCCATTGATTGCACTGAACTTGATCTTAAAATTCTTGTAAGCTTTATACTCTTCTACTCTTTTTGATATTTCCCCACATGCAATGAGTTTTCTATGGCACAAATGATTGATATCATAGTGATTAATTGAAATGAAGTTACACTTTTTGGTTGTTGTCAAATAGAGTTACAAAGCTGCATGTAATAATATCATTTAACAGAAAGTTTTGTTGAAGGCTAGGCAGCTAAGTTATTAGGTTAAAGTAACTTTTTTCCAAGCTCACTCCCTTTAATATACGTGTCTGTTATACTTGCTGTTGTTTCTGTCGATGAACATTGGAGCTTTGGCATTAAATAACATTTAATTTATGTGGACATATATTAACTTGAACAAGTAGCAATAAAAGTTGCAACTTTTTCTTGACTTATAATTCAGAAGTAATAGATTGCCTTTATTTGTTTCTCCATATGTAACTGCTTCTTGCTGTCTCAACTGTGAAAGGCAACATTGAAATTTGGCCAAGGGAGTTTGGACATATTGATGCACCAAAATGTAATGAAGTACTTTTCCAACTACAAAATGTAAATATTAATGCAAGACAGCCACCTTTTGGGAAATAAAAGGAAAATGAAAACGAATGAAAGAATAGAGAATAGAAAAAAAAGAGAGACGGATGGTCTAAGATGAGGTAAACAATAGTTTCTTTCTATAACTTTTAGTAAAACCTTCACTGACTTGGTGTATCTTGTAGGTTGAGCGAGTGGCCCAGCACAGAGTTTGCAAGCCAAGGTGGCTTGAGGCTTTTCTGAGCAAAACTTTCTTTGACTCTTGCATTGCTCATCCATTTCGTAGGAATGAGTTGAATAAATACTGTATAAACTGCGATCTATCAGCTTGCCAATATTGTGCGTCTTCAGGTGCTCATCGTTATCACAAGTTACTTAAAATCTATAGACATGTCTACAAAGATGTTGTCTCTCTTGTTGCAATGGAAAAGTATATTGACTGTTCACAAATTCAGGTATGGTATCCCACCTTTCCGTGAGTTTTCTGACTAAATATTTCATGTCTTATACCAAGCCTTGTGATATTGAGCTTACCATTGGTGTGTGTTTGTATAAGTTTGTTTGGTAAGCTAATATAAGTGGCCTAAATTAATGTCAGGGAGTTTATGGGATAATCAGCTCTCTGTTGAGTGTGAATTGTCTGTTAGTATGAAATGCAACACAAAAACAGGTATAATTGAGGATTCTTTCGAATCATTTCACCCAAGGAATAACTGTGTCTGTGTGATTAGGTGGTTGGAAAAATTGGAACATCGATATACTACAACCCTAAATAGCTTGAATTTGTTTTGCTAATTGTATACAAGAACTTCCAGTTAATGTTCTCTTTGTGATGGACCTTCGCAACTATGTTATGTTGTCATTGTGTTCTTATCTTTCATTGCGAATTTTGTACACTTAGCAAAGAGAAACCCAATCAGTTGGAGACAATGGGTTAATGAATAAGTGTTCAAATCATGTCAGAGTAATTCTGATGCAATATTTTGGACACCATTTTGGTTTCTTTCTGTTGATGAGACTAAGTATTTTGGCCCAAACTGGTCTATATTTCTCTATACCACACTTTAAAATTTTGGTATTCTTACCAAAAAAAAAAAGTTTTGGTATGCTTCAAAATTTTGCTGGAAACTGAGAATTGAATTTCTTCGACCAAACTAGGTTTTTTGGTTTGATTGCTTTTTCTGTTGCAGCCCTACAAATGCAATAAGCGTTTGGTTATTGCTCTGAATCCCCTCCCACATTGTGGTTCGACATCAAGTAGTGGGACATCATGTGAGATTTGTAGTAGAAGGTTGACTGAACCTGCTTTATATCGTTATTGCTCCATTTCCTGCAAGGTAATGACTGTGATTTGACAATTGCACAGATTCATTGTTTTCCCCATCTCGACACTCTGTTATCAATTTGAACTTTAATGTTAGTATTTTCTAAGTTTCTAATCTGAATTTTCAGGTGACAGCTGTTGCAAGAAAGCCTAATGATTCAGTTCCTCCCTTCATTTCTCTCCTGAGTTATCAGGAAAAACAAGAGGAAGCTGCTGAACCCCAGAAGCTGCTAAACAGAAGAAAGGGAACACCCTGCAGAGCTCCCTTCTTCTGAATGCCTCTAGTTGTTGTTGCACATGTTCTTACATGGTTTAAATATGCAAGACTTGAACAGACTTAAGATAGTGAAGCAGTACCCATGTTAATGAAACTTAAAAATATTCTATATATGATCCTGTTTTGTTTGGCTTCTGCTTCCTCATTTTCATGAACTCATGGAAATTAGGATCTTTTCCATCACATTCAAGCTAAAATGGATTCACTTTTATCTTTCTAGTATTGTAACCAGAGATCTCAATTATCCTCCAGAATGCCAACCCTAGTGTGTTATTTAGCGTCTGTAGTGCACTGACTCGGGATAATTGGCATCACTGGTTATATCAAGTGATTCGATGGGACTTGGAGGCCTCAACTCTTCAACTGTCAGCATATAGAAATAAAATAAGCTTTCTGTGTTGGTAATGGGAAGATTTGAAATATGCCGTGCCTCCATTTTGGAGGAACGAAATTGAACCTGGTAAAAAGTTTGCATTCTTCTGTGGTTTCCAGAGTTTGTGGTCCAATGACAATACATTCTTTCCTGGCATTCTGTCTATCCATAAAGCAGTATGCATTTCCATGGTTTGGAGGCTTGGAGCAATGGATACAGTTGGGTACAAATATGCCAGAATGATTGTCTGGTGTACCTTGGATCAATATGGGAGGGGGGGAACACACTTTAAGACTTAATTCCTTTCTTGTTCTGTTTCTGTTTCCTATTTTTTTTTATTTACCTTTACGAGTGTTGAGAAATGGATATATATACAAGTAATTTGAATTTAACAAATGAAATCAAAATATCAACTAGTGTTTTGCGCTCATAATAAGCAACAAAAAGGATGTGGGTGATACTGATCAGTAACTTTTGCACTGGTACACAAGTACTGAAATCATTACCAACACTCATACTCACGCCCAAGCAGGTGACTAGGCTCTGGGAAAATCAGAAAAGCATGGGTACAATTTGTATCAAAGGCAGAGTCAATCCTTGGGGGTACAAGCAAATCACAGCACCCCGAGCACACAAACAACGGTGGCACTGTCTAGGAATCCTCTATGCCACAACAGCGTGCGCGCTGCCATAGCTCACAAATGTCACGTGCCACCGTTCTCTCCTCATTATCATCTTGAGTTCCACGAAAAAAATTTACAGTATAATTATGATATTTATATATTTTATTTAATAAAAGATATATGTATATTTTTGTCAAATTTATTTCTACATTTAAATTGAGAAGTGTTCTCAATACTTTTCAATTCAAAATTTAGAGTAAAGAGATATCCAATTTTAAGCACTTTGTAATACTATGAATTTTCTTGAGTTCCACGTTCACATCTCACCCCCCAACTGTTTGCTCGACCCTGATACTTAAATGGAGTCAACATATCTCTGGTAATTCCTACCACGCAAAGATCCGATCCAGACTTTACTACTCTAGAAAGCACTTCCTCATCAATCGTATGCACCAATTTTAGAATTTGAGTCACACAATCACAAAAGCATCAGCAGAGTTTGTATCAAAGGCAGAGTCAACAGATTTTTTTTGCTTTTGGTTCCAATGGAAAATCTGTCAGAAAAACTATGAAAATTCATCAGAAAAATATTTATAAAATTGATCAATTTTTGGTTGGTGAAAAATTATTTTAATAAAAATTATTAGCAATGAATTATCAGTAATCTAAAAGCAAGCGTCGCTTACGTTTGTCTGTTAATCTCTTTTCGGTATTTGAAAATACTATATATTCTCCATCAAGTTGGCAAGCAATTGATTTCCTAGTTGCATCTTCAATTTTTGGGCTAAGAATATCATATTAATCCTGAAATAAAAAGAGACAAAAACATTTTGTAGTTTATAGGCAAAGATTTCCTGTAAGATTGGGACATTATTGAAGACTTTTGTATCAAACCACAATCAATAATTGCAAAAATTTAAACGTAGAGCTCTGTTATTTTTACATTTCAAAATTTATAATTTTATCTATACTTATAATGTGCAATATTTAAAAAACAGGTTTATTTATTTATTTTTTTAACTTTCAATCTTTGTATTTTTCTTAATCACATAATAAACGTGATTGAGGACGTAGGTCTACCGTATAAACCCACCATTTCCCCTAAACGTAGCATACCTTGATTGTTAACCATCGTTATATGAATCCTAGTGCTTCCTCACTCTTGGCTGTGGCCCCATCACAAAAGTACCTAAATGAAGCTTTAACTTGTACATTGTATTTGTACTTCTTGCAAAAATGAACCCAAACTTTGCAAACTTAGAGGCTTCTACTGGAGATTAGAGAGAGAGAGAGAGTAGTTACAGACACAGAGAGAGTATAGAGAGATAACAGACTAATCTTTGGAGGAATACTAATGGAGGGGACTGCAGAACATCTACAACGAAGGAACAGACATCGGCAAAGACCAATGGGGACGAAGGCACGTTGAGAGAAGATAGTGTACGGAGAGAAAGCAAATCTGCTGAGAAGTGAGGGGAACAATAACGCTTCGTTCAAATAAATTTAAGTTACTGATAGACAATTTCTCGGTAAGCAACACGCATTGTTTAATTATATAAAGTACTAAAACCGTTGGTAATTTTTTAAAATATAAAACTTTAACAATTTTTAAGGTAAAATGCAAAAAATGTTAAATGTATAAATTAACTAACTGCGTTATTTTTACGTTGCTTTTAATATCGTTGGGCTACATCTCTAAAATTTTAACACAAAAAATATATTTAATGTGACTGAATGTATAATTAGATACACATAAATACATTATTTTCCCAAGTTAACTATGTATAAAGTAAATACAAAGTATGAGGTGAGAAAAAAATAATAGTATTAGATCCACATATTTACTATTCTTCAACAAATAAGAGAATGACAAGTGGAGTTTGTACTTAGTTAATACTAAAATAATTTGTATATTTGACATTTCTCGTAAAATGTACTCAACCCTTTTGAATTTTTATTTTTTTGCAAGAACACTTTATGTTTTTTGAAAGTTATCAATTAATCTCTGTATATGAAAAAACTAGCAAAAAAGCTTACTTAACTTCCATCTAAAATTTAACAGAATTAAAAAAAAAAAAAAAAGACCTATCTAAAAGTTAACTTGTAAACTCATTCCCCCATTTTTTTACCACTTCCTTAAACTTAAACTATCATATTACCCTCTCTATCTTCTAAGCCTTAATCATTTCTAAAATAGTAAATTTTAAAATATTAAAATCTTAAATTTTAAAATTCTAAAATTATATCTTAAAATCTTAAACTTAAATTGTGAAATCTTAAAACTGTTAAATTTTAATTTTAAATCTTAAATTTTAAAGTACAAAATTCTAAATCTTAAACTATAAAAGTAAAAATTTATGTTACGAAATCCAAAATATTAAAATCCAAAGGCTAACAAAGGCGGAAAAACAAATATCAGTATATCACACAATTTTATATCTCATCGTGAAACCTTCTGTAAAATATGCATATGTAGCCTCCAAAAGATTATAGGCATTAAGTTCAAAAATAAAAATGTTACATTTAATTTTGGATCAAGATTAAAATAGGAATATAGATAATTATGATAAGGAATATATAGCCTCTGAAGGATTATACTCATCAAATTTTAGTTTTTGTTTTTCAGTATATTTTAATTATTTGATTATTTTTTTTAATATATGTAGATTTAACTTTTTGGTTCTCACATTAATTATGGAGCATAAAATGATAGAGAATTTTAATTTCATTCATTTAGTTACATTATTTAAATTTAATAGTTTTACTTTTTCATTTATTTTAAAGCATTTAATGTCAATAAATTTTAATTTATTACATTTAGTGAACATAGTTCAAATTTAATTATTGTTTTCTTACTTACTTTTCATTTATTTTAAATCATTTAATGCTAATAAATTTTATTTTTCATTTTAAACTTATTTTATTTTAATTTTTAGAAATAATGACATGTCTCAATATTTATTACAGTAATAGATATCCTAAAAAATACTCGAGGGCTTTGTTTTTAGAATATATATACATATGCATTTGAACATTGTTTCCCTATATACATTCATTTATTTTTAATTATTTAATGTCAATAATTTTTAATTTTTTGTTATTCAATTTTTTTTTTTTTTGATTAGAGTGTTTTTGTAGTGAGAACATGTATTGATATTTAATATAGTAATAAATACTCAAAATATGGTTAAGAATTCTTTTTTTTTTTATATCTTTTTAACAGTAATTATGGAACATTTAGTGATATACAATTCTAATTTCATACATTTATTTTACATTATTTAAATTTGTGCATTGTTTCTTTATTCATTTTAAAGCATTTAATGTCAATAAATTTTAAATTTTTATATTTAGTTAACATTATTTAAATTTGAACTTTTTCTTATTTGCTTTTAATTTATTTAAATCATTTAGTGTTAATAAATTTTAAGTTTTAATTTAATTTTTAGTTTTTTTGATTGTCTAATTATGATTTTTTGTAATGATGGCGTGTGTCAAAATTTATTACAGTAACAAATTGTCAATTAATTCTTAAAATTTTCTTTTAATATATAATTTTGAATTTGCAGCTTATCTGGACAAACCCTTTCTAAATTCATCTCTTTCATAGTTTTATAATCTTGGAGGAGTTGAGTGCGGGAACATATTGTACTTGGCAAATTAGTAATCACATATGACATTAAAAGTTAGCCCGTAATTATTAAAATAGGGAAGTAAAAGAGGAATAAAACACAAATAACAAATATTTGAACTTTACTTAAGTAGTTGAATTTAATTTTGTTGTCTCTTTTTATGAGTTTGATTTTCATATTATAACTTTGCTAATATTATGAAAGAAAAAAAACACAAACAACCAGTCAAAGACTAAATGTTAAGCACTTACAAAGAGCACGTTAAGACAAAACTTAATCTTTTTAAGCATGTTAAATATGCCCCAAAAGAAGTATGTGATTGTTATCTCTAAAAGCAATAGAGGAAAAAAGCATACAAGCAGAGATTATTTTCACTTGAGTGCGTGTAACATCATCCAAACAAAAGCCTAAGAAAACTCCCAAAAGCTATGGTCAAGATCTGACATTGCAAACATGGTTACCCATATGATTCTCAAAACCCCTATAAAAAAAAGGATATTTTTATGACTAGTTTTTATTCTTCCCAACTTTTGTTAATTTTAAACATATAGTATAATGCCAGGAAAGCACGAGTAAGTAAAGCATTGAAGAAAGCTAAAAGACAAAGTCACTGCTTAAATAAAAATCTGGCCTTACTTTGAAAAGTGGCAGTCCCACATGCTTTGGAATTAGAAAATAAAAATCGTAAGCCCTTCTTTTCAACATTCTAAATCGGCTTACAACTCACAATTGACGTTTTCTAACTGGTGTTATGAACAAAAAAGGTGGATAGAATTCAAGAAAATGACAGCAAGCAAATTGGAATGCACAGCTTTGACGCCTTTAAACACTAAATGCAGGCGGACATTTCGGGGCCAAAGGTAAGGTAGTACAGGCAAGAGAGATATGTTGCCGTACTAGTGTTAAACAGGAATCCGATAATGATACTCAATGACACTTTCAATTATGACTGATTGTATTATTTTTCGTTTTAAAAATTTTAATCAAAACAAATGGATAATTTTCTTCTTTTTTTTTTTTTTTGAGGATTTTTTTTAACATGGTCTCGTTCCATATGCTAAATGAGTGAAACTTTATAACTTCTTTAATGACATTTTTTTCCATGAAAACTTTCTTAACATTTAAGTGGTTTTGATCATAAATTCAGCTGTAGGGTTAGTGAGTAGAGATTGAATTTATGTGATTCAACTCTATCATGCTATGTTTTGTGCTTCCTAAGTCGAAGGTTACCCATTAACTGCTATATAAAAAATTATGATCATAAATAATTTTTTTAAAAAAATTAATAGTTACAAAAATATATATTAACAATTTTAAAACATTAAATCTTACACTTCAACTTTATCTGAACTTCTTTATAAACTCTTTTAGTTTATATAAGAAAAATATAAGATGATAGTTAAATTGAAAAATAGTGCTTTGTGTTCAAAATCAAAGAATCTAGGTTATTAACTGTAGCAAGGAAAGTGATTTTGAAGATTAGAGCAAGGCAAAGAAGATGGTGTACCTAACAATTTGAGGTAGGAGTTTGCATGTGTGAGGAGTAAAGATATCATGTCTATATTACTGCTATCTATTGGTTTTTTAAATTGATTAGTTTTATACACTAATTTTAAATTTTAAGTTAAATATTTAGTATGAATTGTATTATTATGTGTTTAATATTTTAAGAAAGTATGAGTTTTTAATTTGATAATTTTGTTGATTAGTTTTGAAATCCTTTATATGTTTGGTCAAATTACACAAAATTCCCTTGCTGTTAGAGCTTGTGCAATTCACCACCCTGCAGTTTTAATTAAACCAAATCATACCATTGCACTTTCCAATTATTATTGTTGACCCTAAATTTAGGCTGACCAATCATCTCATGTGCCATTCACATGATCCATTAACACCCAATTTTTAGAAAATTCACCCACTTCATTGTCTCCCCCTCTCACCATTGAAGCTCCATTTGCCTATAGAACCCATAAATCATCAAAACTTATAAATCCTTTAGGTTTTTCTATCTTTCTTATCTTCTTTTCTTTCTAACCAATATCAAAAAGAAACCATTCTCTTACCAAAAAAAAATCCTACTTTTCATCCTTATGGCATTGTGTTTGTAGTTGGGGGAAAACCCACTTGGGATTTGAAAGTTCAATGCTTTCGATTTCCTACAATTTTGTTTTAACTCTACTAATTTGGTTTTTATTCCCCATATGTTCACAAACATATGAGATTAGTGGTGATGGTTTTAGTTGAGACTAACATGAAGCTCTTATCTTTAGCTCCTTCCCTTGATCCTCCTCTTTGGGTTCCTAGCTTCCTGTGTCTCACACTTTTGGAGACTAACATGTTGGGGAGATAGAGCATAAAAATTTGAAATGGGGTTTCTGATTAGGAGTACTTCTTCTTTTTAGTTACTAGAGAACATGGGAAAAAATAAAATCAACAATGATGGAGGTTGGGTATTTTGGATTTGAGAAAACAAGCTCCCTTTGAAACTTGTTGAGGAACTAGAAGCTAAGACCTCTACTACAAGGAAAAATGGCCACATTAAGCTATATACTAGGGCCTACTAAAGATGTGAAACTTAGAGATTGTAGCTCAATATGGCCCTTAAAACTGGAACTTCATCACTAAGTGTCTCAATGGAAGATCAAGCAATGTAGAAACAAGAAACTCATTTAATAGAAATCAGCACAAAATTTATATTTGAGGAGATTAATCTCCTATAAAGTCTTCATGCAATGCCCAATCTTCATAGGTTTGCTCAATTGGGGGTATCCAAGAAAATTTCTACTTCAATCTTCATAGGTTTCACTTATGTCTTAATTTTCTCTCATTATTGGATATGTATTTTTTGTACTTACATCTTACTTTGTTGAATAATTGTGTTACAATGACTTTGCTTGTGGTGTACAAAATTTAAATATTTTATAGATGTGTGTGCATAGAGCAATTAATCATTTTGAAATATCAAGAAAGATTGGGATTTTATCCTGACTATTTTAAGATTTTCTACTCATTGTGGTTTTATCTCGACTATTTTAAAATGTTTTATTTATTTGTCATTTTGTTCTAACTATTTTGATCTCATGTTTTTGTTTAAAAAATTTCTCGACGATGGATAAATGCAATTGCTAGTTAACTGGCTGCTATCAAACTATTCTGAGGGAAATCACATTACAGACCTAGTTAGTCAACTGACATGGTCCTATCGATCTATTTAAGAAACTCTTGACGATGGATAAATATAGTTATTAGTTAACTGGCTACTATATAATTATCCTGAAGGAAATTACATCATGAGTTTAGCCAATCATCTGGCATGACTCCATCAATGCATTTAAAAATAATCCCAAATCATGATCACATGCAAAATAAATTTATTTAACAAGAGACAAAGCATAGTTTGAAATTAAAAGCAGCAAATACCAACGTGGTACTGAAAGGACACTGTAAGGGTGCTAATACATTCCTTACATGTAACTAACCCCCTGAATCCATTTTTCTGTAACGCAGACCATACACTTCGATGTCTGACTTCACCATTTCAATTTAAATCGGTGGCGACTCTATTTTCTCTCATTTTTCTAAAAAAAAGACATTTTCCAAAAATCATACCATCTTATTTAATCACCCAGGATCGATGTTTTGTGTCGCGTGTCGACAACCCACAGTGAAAGTTTTTTAAGGGAAAGTTACTGAGGATATGCTTAATTATATGGATAGTGACTTCACATGAGAAGAGATTTACATGGGCTTATAGCAAATGTACTTAACAAAGAGACCTATCCCAAACAGTATGACAACACTATTCTATTAAAATTTTGGGGTATAGTGGGAGACTCAGTGGTGGAAGTAGTTTTATAGGTTTTTAATTAAGGTATGGATCCTTCTTATTCTGAGGATTTTTAGCCATTCAGCTTATTTAATATTGTTTTCAAGTTGATTACTATAACCATGGCTAATTAGGCTCAAGCACATTCTTTCAAGCATCATGGGGGAGTACTAGAGTACTTTTGTTCTTGGTATGCTTATCACTGATAATGCCCTTGTGGCCTTTGATATATTTCATTATCTGAATAAAAAGAGAGCCAGCAAGAAGGGTTTATATTTCTATAAAGCTTGACATATCAAAGGCCTATGACAGATTGGAATGGAAATTTCTAGAAAAGGTGCTTCAAAGCTTGGGCTTTTTAGAGAAGTTAATTTTTTGGTGTTGCAATATGTCTTAACAATCTCTTTCCCTCTCTTAGTAAATAGGTAGCCAAGGGACAAATTTTATCCAAACTATGGTTTAAGGTAAGGTGACCCTCCTTTGCCATATCTATTCATTAGATTTTCTAAGGTTTTTTTTACTTTGATTTGTAGAGAGTAAATGAATAACAATGTTTGTGGGATTAGAATTTCACATCAAGCACCCAATATCTCTCATCTTTTCTTTACAGAAGACAACATTCTCCTCTATAGAGGCATTGAAATTGAAATAAGATGTTTCATGATGGTGTTAGAGGCTTATTAGAGAGCTTCTGGTCAACACATAAACCTAGATAAATCAAAAGTTTTATTTAGTTGAAATGTACTAACTACTAGCAGGAATGCAATCCAACTCTAGATGAGGTTAAGGCCATAAAGAGACAAACAAAATACTTGGGTATCCCTGACTTTGTGGGGAAATAAAAAAAAAAAGGTATTTGATATGTTTAAAAGTGTAAAGAAGGACCTCAAGCAATGGAAGGAATAAGCTTTCTCAAAGGCTAGGAAAGAAATTATGATAAAGGTAGTGGCTCAATCTATGGCTTGTTTTAAGCTTCCAAACTCATTATGCCATAGCATTGAAATAATTATTAGCAACTTTTGGTGGGGGATTCGGGGCTTCCATTGGGTTAATTGGGATAAAATGCGCTAGGAAAAAAAGAAGGGTGGCATAGGGTTTAGAAAATTATCTATCTTTAATGATGCTCTCTTAGTGAAACAAGGATGAAGACTTACACAACATGAAGTCCCTAATGGTTAAAACAATTAGGGGTCATTACTTCTTGAGATTGGGTTTTTTACGATCCATACTTAGCTCCCCTCCAGAAGCATATGGGGCTACAAGTGGATTATAGATGATGGTTGTCACTAGGTTGTTGGAGATGACACCATAATTTGGGTTTGGGAAGATAGGTGGCTCCCTTCTCAAACTGGCATAAAAATATAGTCACCAGGAATTGATTCCATTATCACTATTAAGGATCTCATTGATGCTGATTTATGGGTATGGAATAGATAACTAGTGAGCACAAAGTAAAATTAATTCCCTTGCTGTTGTGTAGAATGAATAGAGTTAACTATATGGCCTAGAATTGACCAAAAATTGAGGAGTTGGCTATTGGATCTGAATATCATTTTGTGCTTAAAAAATGAAGACCCATGGTAGGTGGAAGTGGAGTGCAAAAACTATAATGATATTTGAAAAATAGATATCCCACAAAAAGTTAAGATTTTAATGTAGAGGGGTCATTTACCAACCCAGTCAAATTTAGCTAAGTGGGATGTTGCACTTGACAAGTAGTTCCTAAGTTGTCTACGTGCAAAAGAGACGTAGACCCACTGGGCAATGGAACTATGGTTTAGCTCATTGTTGGGGTAAAGGGTCAGCATTCAAAGAGTCACCTTTATAGCTATGTGGTGGATGGAATTGCAATCTATTTTGTTAAGTGAGGAGTTAGTAGTGACAACTTTGCTCATGTGGAGTGCATGTTATGGAATGAATAAACTATGTTTTGAAAATAAATTTTTTGCCTAAGCTGAGATTTTAAATATGTAGATTAACTATATGTCCATGAATAGACTTGTCAAAACGGGCCAGCCCGCCCCGACCGCATAAACCCGCAATTAGGCGGGAGGGCGGGCTGAAAAATTTCAGCCCAACCCGCCCCGCAGTGGGTTACGGGTTAAGCGGGCCAGCCCGCCAATAATTAAAAAAATAATTTTATTAAAAATTAGAGTTTATAAATAATAGTAAATGACTAGCTAAATTTAATATACTAATTTTAAAACAATTACAAATGAATATAATCAAATTTGCCTTTTAATAATGTACTTAAAGGCATAACCTAAATTTATCTCGTAATGAATTATGAAAATCTTGATTCTACTCATAAAATTGCTAATATGCAACATCATTTTTTAGGCAAGGCTTCAATAATATTACTAACATACATGCACAATAAAACACGTGCCTACAAAGATATAAAGGTCATGTTCCTATATGTGACAAAGTCTAACATTAATGTCATTCAAAATAAACTACATGCTAATTGAAAATAGAGTTATACTATTATACATTTATACCACTATTCCTATATATGCAATGTTTGAGTTTTGCACCTTAAATCATGATAACATAAAAGTTGAAGAACTCAATACAAATATAAAGATAGTACTTTCTGCTTCAAAAAATAATATATAAATGTGATATTGATGATAGCTATGTAACAACACAAGCTTTATACTATCACTTGAATGATTCAGAATAAGTTGTTGCATAGTATAATAATTTGTCTTCTCTTTAAACTCATCAATTTTTACTTGCCTTTTAACTTGAAACCTTTCAAAAAAAATTTTGTCTCTACGGTCACCTATAAAATCACACATTATATATAAGATATTCAAAATATAAGAAAATTATATCTAAACTACATGAGGATCCTGCCTCAATTGTATAATCCAAATCGGAATCAAATGACAATCATTTAACTTGCGCTCCTCTTTCAATTCATATCCATTGATCTTGTTGTCATAATAGTATAACTTACAGTAATTTTTTAAAAGTTAAAACTATTTTAAATAATATGTCATTTTAGAAAAAAATTTAAATTATACGGGTCAAAACCAGCGGGTTTGACCGGCCCCAACCCGCATTGACCCGCGGGTTATGCAGGGGCGGGCTAATTTACCCGCGAATAAATGGGCCACCTATATAGTAACTCAACCCACCCCTTATGCAGGGCGGGGCGGGCTGGCCCAACGAGCCAAGCCGGTTTTGACATCCCTATCCATGAAGGAGATTTAAAGTTTCCCAAAGCCACGGTCTTAACACCAACGATGGTGTACACCCTTAAAAGGTTGGTTGAAATAAATATTGATGCATCAATTCAAAATTCAACAATTTGTAATATAATATGGGTTGTTAGAGATCATGTAGGAACCCTTCTTGCTATGGGTTCAAGGCTCCTCGAGAAGAGAGTGAAAATTAAAATTGTTGAAGCCATGGTAGTACTCCATGGGATCTATGATGCATGACATTTGTTAGAGGGGCACAATGTTGTTGTGGAGACATGCTCTAGGGAGATTATTGCAGTTTTTCACTATGCTAAACTATTCATCTATTATTTCAGAAGTGTAATAGAGTACTATAAGTCCATTGATAATAGATTTCCTTCTTTCTCATAGTCTTTTATTCCATGAGCATGCAATGTGTTGGCACATGTTTTAGTCAAAATTTCTCTTTCTAGTATTTAGACTATTTAGGAAGGGGATTGTATTCCCACAAACTTTATAACCTCGATTTTCCAAAATCTTGCTTCTTAATGCACTATGTGTTTAGCCTTAAAACAACAAAAAAAAAAAGCTAAATTTAGTTACAATATGATTAACATATTATATTCTTGTTAAACATTATTAACTATTTTTTAATAATATTAGGGCAAATTACATAAAACTCCTCTACACTAAGGTTTTTGTGCAATTCATCACTTTTTGGTTTTAAATCAAATCACACCATTACACTATCTATTCATTGCAATGTAGCCTAACAATTAATTCCCTATCCAAATGACTAACTTTGATTGAATTTTATTATGCTGACCCATCACGTGCTATGCACATGATTAATTAATCTCCAAAATAAGAAATTTCTTCATTGTCATTTCCTCATCTTGAGCAACCTTCATACTTTGAAACTTTATTAACTTCATTCCATAATTCAAAACTTGAGCAAATAGGAAGGAGAGACATCGAAATCACCCTCAAAACTAGAAATCAAACTCATTCCCAACTAGTACTCACCTTCTTTTCAACTTGAAATCATCTATATCCCCTTCCTAAAACCCCATTTTTTTTCATAATGATGAACTAGAAAAGAAATGGGTGAAAAGAAGAGAAAGCAAAGGGGAATGACTCATCATTTCAGACATTTACAAGGGTGTTTGTAAAGCATTTACATGAATATTCCCTTTAACACTCAATGATCAGACACTCAAAGTTCAATGACTCTTCATTTAATGAAGGATGAAAATGTAGAAGAAAGAAGATCGACACCTAAAGAAGTGATAGAGCTATAGCAACATGATGACACTTCCAATTTGTCTTAGCAGGGAAAGTTGGATGATGCCAATGGCAGAAGAGAGCTTCAAGAGAAAGAAAAGTCTAGGCCAAGCTATAAAATGGATGAAGTATTCTCATTCTAAGAGGATAGATTTTCTTAAAACTCTTGGATATATGAGCTCGTCACAGTATTCTCCACATACCACATTCAACATCTACATGATCACTCACACTTCTAGACCTTTTCACTCTTAACTTCATGACTTCACACAAATCACCTCACATATATTCATCGAAAATACAACACTTACTCACCCATTACCCAACATTATTCCTATCGAAACCAAAAGCCCATTAAAACCAATTCACTCAAAACTAAAAACACTCATTAACCTCCATTTTTCATTCAAAAGGAGAGACTCACTTTACATAGAAAAATAGAGCACTCATGGAAGAATGATGAACTAATTTTTAGTGTGCATAGATTTTCACTTAGCTCTCAAATGCGTAGGTTGGGATTTTTTCAAAACGATGAATTAAAGTTCAAAATTTGGTTGTTAGAGTGGGAGATGATTAAAAATTTTTTGTTTTGGGGATTAATTGGTCATGTGCCATGCACATGATCACGGGTCACCAAAAAAAATTCACTATCATTAACAATTTGGATAAATTGTTAACAAATGGGTTAGATTGCGACAAATAGAAAGTGTAGTATCGTAGTTTAGTTTTTTATGGTAAGATGTAATTTAGTTTTATTAAAACATTCTATCTAATTTTCCCTTAATATTAGAATCTAAAATTAAAATCAAGTTAACAAGTTTTTTTGAAGGGAAATGCAAACGACATTAGAAATTGATGTCCTTGTCATCTAGGCTTACAAAATATGGGGAAATGTCAATCCCACTCCAAACAGTGCAGTTCAAAGAACTAGGAAAATTAACCATTTCATGAACCAAATTATTACATGAACATGGGATATAGCTCAAGCAGAATGAAGGGTACATTTCAACTATTGCTCTGTAAACAGTGACATAATTGCTGAAGTAGGAATGATGATTCTGCACCACATTGAAAGTTGTGACTAGCTGCACCAAATATGACTTGACTTCTATATTGCTCCTTGCTATCCATTGTTGGGCATCACTAACTCCATAATACACAACTAAGGCTTTTGCAATATTACTTGATACTTTCTCCTTCATTTGCCTATTACCCACTATTAGAATAATACCATTATGGTCCCAACCACCCAACCAATTTTGCATGCATCAAAAGCAAGGACAATGATGTCAGTGCTAACCTTTAGCCATCCTACAGGTGATAGGTGGTGCATATTCACAAATTTCCTTGGATGCTATATTGTCAAATAGCATTCTAGTGTTGAGCTCATAGATTTGAGTCTAAGATAACAATTGGTTTTCAAACCAAAGTTTATTCTGGCCAGCCAAACTCCTTACATCAGCATAGCCACTAGTGCAAGATCAACTCACTTCAAGTTCACATGTAACTTACTCTTGTATATGGCAATAGTACTTCCTCTTCTATGCTCCATATACAGACCCAAACTACAGAGCAGTCAAGTCAAATACCTGAAGGATATGATACTTGGTTTCCTCATCAACCAAGCAATACAAGCATTACTTATCCAAGGCTAATCCCTACTTAGACATATTAGAGTGGGATGGGAAGTGACCCAAGATTGCCCTTAACCCCAAAATTTTTACTTTCTATGGTATATTTAAAGACTAGAGACTATTCTAGTTAATCTCACTCCTCTACACCCCACTCCTGCTAATACTAGGCTTTTTTTTGTCCATTACAAAATGGTCTTTGCCAAGTGCCTTTTCCAACACCGCAAATTTGTATCAATAAGATCATTAATAGTGATGATAGAATTAACTCTCGGTGACCATACTTTCCCCCCATTTTTTTCTAGCAACCATTTGTCATCCCAAACCCAGATTTTGGACTCATCTCTAATTACCCATCAACATCCTTCTTCTAGCATCCACTTGCTTCCCCATATACTCCTCCAAGTGTAGGAAACCTAAAGGTGGGAAATACCAACTCCATAATATTTTAACCATTAATGACTCTTTATTCTATAACATCCTCATCCCTGTTTCACCCATAGGTTGTTATTAAAGTCAAAAAAATTTCAAAAACTAATGCCTCCTTTCTTTCTTCTATGGCATAGTTTGTCCTAACTGACCCAGTGGATCTTCTATTCCTACCCCTACTTCCTAACTAAAAATTATTGATTATTATTTCTATTATGTGGCAAAGTGACTCTAGAAGCTTAAAACAACACATTATGTATGTTGGAATGGACTGAGCCATTGCTTTGATTAGGACTTCTTTCCCAACTCTTGAAAGTGCTTTCTCTTTCTGTCCCTTCAGCTTCTTCCACACACATTCTTGGATAACATTGAATACTTGCTTCTTTGATTTCCCCATAAAAGCAAAGGGACCTAAGTACTTGGTATGTCACTCAATAGCTTTTTCATCTATCCATTTTTGGACTACACTTTTAATGGTAATTGGCACATTTTGGTAGAAGAAGACTTCTAATTTGTCTAGATATATGTGTTGGCCTAAAGGTTTTTGATTAGCATCAGTCACTTCCATCATACTTTTTATCTCTGTTTTTGTAGCCTTGCGAAAAAGAATATTGTCGTTTGCAAAGAGAAGATGAGAGATGCTTGATGCCATATAAGAGATCTTGACCCCATGGATATTATTTTTGGATTGTTCCTTAAGAATCAAAGTAGATAATGCCTCAACACATAAATAAACAGATGGCAAAAGGTGGTCACATCGTGTCAATCCTCTTTTTAGGTCAAATTTGTCTCATGGTTGTCGATTCACTAAGAGGAAGAAAGACACGGTTGAAATACAACAAAGTAATAGATTAATCTACTTCTTTGATAATCCCATACTCCTAAGCACTAGTTCTGGAAATTCCCAGCCAACTCTACCATGAGCCTTTAACATAGTGAATTTCACATCAACATACCCATTTTTTCCACCTATCTTTTTAATTAAGTAGTGAAATATACCAAAGGCTATAAGGATGTTGTCAATAATTAGCCCTCTTGATGCAAAGTACTCTAGCACTCTCCTATAAGATTTGGCAATATAAGTTTAAGCTTAGCTACTGTCTTGGTAATCAATTTGAACACTACATTACATAAGCTTATTGGTCTAAAATCTTTTGTGTGTTAGATGGATCCATACGTTGATTAACAACTTGAAGCATTGCTTTTACCACTAAGTCTCCAACTGTTCCCTTGAATTTATGATAAAAAAAGTGCTAGCATACCATCTAGGTTAGGTGCGTGCATTTGTTTAAGGTCGAGTAGAATTCTTCCCTAGTGAACTTACAATAGAATTCTTCCCTAGTGAACACTACGTTACATAAGCTCATTGGTCTAAAATCTTTTGTGTGTTAGATGGATCCATACCTTGATTAACAACTTGAAGCATTGCTTTTACCACTAAGTCTCCAACTGTTCCCTTGAATTTATGATAAAAAAGTGCTAGCATACCATCTAGGTTAGGTGCCTGTGTTAGGTGCATTTGTTTAAGGTCGAGTAGAATTCTTCCCTAGTGAACTTACAATAGAAGAATTTTTGCATCCCCTCAATTATACTCCCCTTCACTAATTCCATCACCAATTCTATTTTTGACAGGCAATTGCAAGTAAAAAGATTTTCATAATATGCCACCATTACTGAGCTATATCATCCTCTTAATAAAAAAACACACCCCTCATTATCAACTATTTTTTCTATTGTGTTATGCTCTTTTCTTTGGGATGCTTTGGCGCTAAAAAAATTTATATTTCTATCCCCGTGTTTGATTTAATTTACTTGAGATGTTTAGCACCACATGATTTTTTCCAATTTTAATAGCTCATCCAGATTAGTTATCTCCTTTTGTTTGATAAGATTTGCTTGAGTTGTGGCATTCTTTTGTAAAAAGCCTAATTCTTTTTGCAGCTGTCCTTTCTTTTGATGTATTTCACCAAACACTTCTTCTCCCTAAGCTTGCAGATCAGCACCACTAGACTTAATTTTGTCCCCTATCACATCATTGGTTCTCCCCCACGCATTATTCATCACTTCCTGTATATTGTCATTTTATAGCCACAATTGTTCAAATCTGAATAATTTTTGTCTTTTCCTGGCTATCCTGTTACTTTTTCCAAAATAAACAAAAAGAGGTGAATGGTTAGATTTATATTTCGGTAGCACCATTACCTCCATATAAAGGAAGAAATGTCCCCAAGATTCTAATTTCTCTTGAATGTTCGCCTCCACTTCCCTTCTAGTTGTCCATGTGTAGTGACATCCTTTGAATCCCAAATCCTACAATTAACAAGTCTAAATGCAACTCCGAAATCCATATGGTTGAGAAAAGTTTACCTCATTGCCACCCAATTCTTTAGGGCTCAAGATGGTATTAAAGTCACCAAAAATCATCGACGGCAAATCTGGATTGCTAGCTAGTTGTCCAATGAGATGCTAAGACTCCTCTTTAGGTGCTTCCTTCGAGAAACCATAAAATATCTTTGCTCTCGACCAATCTCCCTCTGACTCACCTTTTATGTACAGGTCAATAAAATTTGATCCCATTGACAAAATTTCTACCTCCATTCCATCTCTGCATCTACCTTGTCTTGTACAATCAACACCCACCACATTTTCAAACCACACCAATTTCTAAATTTATTAATCTCCTGTGAGTACCTCCTAGTCTTCATCAACAAAACAAAATTGGGATCTTCTAAAACCACTAGCTTCTTTAGAGAGTGAACTGTCTGTGGGTTCCTGAGCCCATGACAATTCCAACTTGGAAACTTCATTGGTCCTGGCAAGGTTACCTAGCAACCTTTACCAATGCAAGAGACATCTTGCCTTTTACTTCCCTCAAAAGAAATGCTATGTACTTCCGTAGTTATACACTCGCATCTCTATTTGCTCCCACATGTGGTAATAGTATTGCTTTCCTGATAGTTTTTTCTTGTCTCTTTTTCCACTTTCGCACTCCAGCACCCTCACTATGTGCGTTTGCCGATTTATCACCTTTGGCCCCTTGCTCATCAATCTATTCCATAATGTGGCCCTTCTCCCCCATATTTGCATAGGCACGAATCCCAATGCTATCCCCCACTCCCATTACAACATGTTTTGTTTGATGCACTTCTCCCTCCACATGGGTGCTCTCACCGACTTCCACACCTCCTATCCCTCCACGCATGTCATTCTCACGCATGTCATCCACACCTCCAAGATTTTCATTATTTATCTCATCTTTATTTAAATCTGTCCTGCCTTTCACCTTCAATTGCTTCGTCTCTTTTTTGGCTATGTTGCACTCCACCATGGAAGCAGTAAGTGAATCTACTTCCACCAAATTTTCACCGCTTGGTACCCAATCATTATTCTTCCCACCTACACTATGTTCTACTTCTCTAGCTCTCTCACTCCTCCTTGATGGGTCATTAGTATCAGCGAACAACATTCTTCTTGTCTCCTAACCACTACTCATGTCCCCTTGTGCTCTGCAGCACGAACCAAAAGAGAGTCTCTCCTGGTCATCTCCATCGTCCCTACCTTGATTCTCATAGTCACATAGTCCCCATGAAGATAGCAAAAGTTGGGTAACCATTTGTATTTCAGAAAAACTCTCATTGCTCCCCCCTCAGGACTCTAGGTCACCATTCCTCTGCACAAAAGTTTCTCTAAATCCAGTAGCACTCTCATTCTCATAGAGTTCCCTGGTCTGCATTCTATTGCTCCATCCCTTTCTATAAAATTTCCCAGCACATCACCTAGTACCTTGGCCACCCCTTCTGTACGATGTTGCAAGGGTAGGTTGTAAACACAAACCCAAAATGAGGTCTTATGCAGCTGGACTTTAGAGGGTTGAGCCGTTACATCCACCGCGTTTAGAACTAAAATTTGTTTGTCAAAAATCCATGGCTCTCCTTTTAAGACTCTGTCCTTGTCGGTCTTACTATGTAACTGAAAATAGTATTGGTTTTTGCCTTGTTCCAAGATTTCAACTCCTTGTCTTGGTTTCCTGATTAAAGGGAGTGTTGATTTCAAGGCCATGGGGCTGATTGTTCTTTCTGTCCAATCCGTCCAACCGGTGCCAGGGACAGCCCTCTTTTTTCGTCATCACTCTGGACCCTAATTAGTAGTTGCACTTCATCTATCTCTTCCCCCACACAGTTCAATTGAGCTCCATCGCACTGCCATGGAAACTCGTTCACCGATCTTTGGCCACCATGATCTTAACTTAGGAAGACAAGAGAAACCTTAAGGTGCAGGCTCCGTAGACTCCACGCAAGGAGACAAAATCAGCTCCACAAGTTGACATCTCTGTATTGCTTCTTTTTTTCCTTCACTATTTCTATTATCCGTAACTTTATAGTATTCTTTTTCCTAAATGCATAGTATTATTGTGAAATCAAATAATACTTGTAAAATTATATAGCCTAGCTCAAAGAAAATATATTACATTTATGGGCTCTTAACTTCTCTTATACAAAATTTGATAATCTTATTTAAATTTATAAAAATTTATTTAAAAATTTATTCTTTTAAATTTATTAAATATCATATACTAAATTATAAATTCACATGTACAAACACATAAATCAAGAAAGAGAAATAATGTTTTTATATCATTTCTCTTACACAATTTGTTACGTTCTTTGCGTGACTTAATCTAAATTTTATTTTTTTTATTTTTTTAAATATATCTTTGACAATGAAAAACTTAAAAGTGTAACCTACGCTGCTTTGAGCAGCGTAGAAATAGCATTGCTCATGAAGAAAATTTTTGTCCGGCCTCTCTCAATAGTTTATATTTACCCAAAAATTAATATCTGTGAGCAATATTTGAAAGTTTCCATGGGTCCCACAAAGGTGGATCCCACACAAGCAAACGTTTTGTGTGTGTGTGTGTGTGGGTGTGTGTGTGTGATGCCTCCAAAGGAACGCCTCCTTTTCATGACCGTCTCTCATCTCATGCTCGCGTTAAAGCCAGTGAAGACACTGAACTCAAATCACATTCTCATTCATTCTCCGGATTCCAAAACCCTCAGATCAAATTCTTATTTGCTAATTGTAATTGCAACGCAGTGATGGTTGAGTCTGACTTCCCGGACCAATTGAAATCACAAGCCCTTGAGGTTCTAAGTTCCAACGACAATAGCCCAATGGAGGCTCTGTTCTCCCATTTCTATTCTCCTCAGCAACCCCAACGATCTCTGGCATACACGTTCTTGGAATGCTGCAAGAAGCATTACCCCGATTTGCTTTTCATTAAGCTCTTCTTCCTCATAGAATGCAGTCCTCACATTGAGACGCGGGCCAACGCTGCCCGTGTCCTGCAATTCATTAAGATTTCCGACCTCTGGCCTATGTTACGTGAAATGGCACAATCCACCTTGAAAACCCATTTCCTTGATTATCTCAAGGAAGAGAATTCAATGCCGGTTTTAAGGCTGTTTTGTGTTGTGGTGTCTGAAACGGTGTCTGAGATTTATAAAAGTGGCAAACAATGGCCGGAACTTGTTGAATTTTTGTTCAAGTGTATTAGGATGAACAATGATAAGTTTCAGGAAACTGCCCTGTTGGTGTTTGCAAATTTACCAAAAGAATGCCGGGGGAGTATTTGTGATGCTCTAAGTGGTAGCATTCATAGCCTTCATTCTTCATTTTTGAGTGCATTGGCTTCACCAAACCCTGATGTTCAGGTCGCTTCACTTGGGGCTGTTGTAAGTTTAGTACGTTTGTTCTCTGATTCTTCTAATCGAGCCCTATTTCATGACCTTTTGAGGGCAATCATGGTGGCAGTCTTTTCTTTGTTGAACAGCTTCCAAGATAGCTATGCCCAAAGAGCTTTCAATGAGTTGATAACCTTGGTGTCTGAACAACCTCAAATGTTGAAGCCGTACATGAGTGATGTAGTTTTAGACATGCTTCAAATTGCAGAAAGCCCAATGTTGAATGAGGAAATACAATGTCTTGCCATTAAATTAGTTATAACCATGACTGAATTAAAGGATGCTGAACCCATGTTCCTGAATTTGCCTTATCCGACTATGTTTAGGCTGTACTTGATCCCAATGAAGATGTTATCCTCTATTGAAGAAGATACGATGGAAAATGAATTGGATCGTGAAGAGAATGGAAAAACTGGGAAAACTAATGTCTACAATTTTGGACTCAAGTGCTTGAATCAACTTTCAATCACACTGGAAGGGAGTAAAGTTGTGCCCATTGCTTTTGAACTGTTGCCACTTTACTTGGATGCTCCAGAATGGAAGAAACGTCTTGCAGGAATTACAATGCTTACTGTAGTTGCAACAGAGTTTTCAGATGAAATGGTGACCTGACAACTCTCTAGTCTCCTTCACATAATTGTAATGTGTAGCCAGCTGACAGATTTTTCAACCAATCCTTACATACATATACGTGGACTGTGTTTGGTATGACAGAACCAAACATGTACATAAGAAACAGAAAAACTTGTTTCTTAGTTCCTTTAATCAAAGGATTTTGTGCTTATATGTTTGAAAACAATGACTCCATCACATCAAAAGGATTTGCTTTTAGTTTTAAATATTTTCAGATTCCTAATGTGAGCCTAGATTCAAACTAAAGGTTCCTTTTTTCACAAAGCATGAGTGAGCTAACTCTGAATTGATTAAAGTTGCAGATATGGTTGGCATTCTACTGAATTAAAATAAAATTATGCATAGGGCATACGTATCTCCAGTTTGGCATTACTCGCAGCTAACTCAATTTTTCTTGACAGACTGTTCTTAGTATATCATCCTCCCTCTGGGCTTGACTATGAACTTCAGTGCCAAAATCGATATTTTGCTGCGGTTCATTTTGATTTGCATCCAGTGGTTTATTTTTCAGTTTTCACTATCCAATATCTAGTTTTATACTTCTGATACCTGCAGATATTGATGGAAGATTTTTTTGGGCAAGTGGTAACTAAAATTTTGAAGTCATTCCAAGACTCCCATCTTCAAGTTCGGTTAGCTGCTTTTAATTTTATGGATTTGCCCACAAACTTTGTCCAAGTGGTGCAAATCCTTCATCACCGTCGACTTTTGCCAGCTTTTGTCAATGCACTTAACAATGGCCAGAACAATAAAGTAAAGGTATGCGAGGTGGGACTTGGTTGCTTATGGATCTTGTTAAAGACACTTAATACGATCTGGAACTTCCATAATCCCTCAATTAGTTGCTTCAATGCTGCCTAACATATATCCAGGAGAAACAGCTCAGAAGTACCTCTGTTCACTGTTTGACTGGATTAATCTAAATTTACATTCACCTCATCCATATGTTGGCATATTTATAATATTTTGAATGAATTTTCTAGTAATTTGTTGGTGGTGGTGAGTTGAAACGTATCTCCTCCCATTATGATCATAATACACTACTGCGTTGACATGTTTTTGACCCGAAAACAGCTTCTTGCAATATTAATTTCAGAAGAACATTTTCTCGCAGAGAATGCATTGTTTTATTTCAAATCTTTTAATGTATTAAAATTCTTACTGATAGCTAACTGAATTTTTCCCTTCTGAATTGTAAATTTCAACCAGTATTGCTAATAATAGTGTGCTGAAGTGTTAAATTTTTGTGAAAGTAATCCCAACGTGTGGTCAACCTGAAAACGCATGGTTGATTGCATTTTTGTTTAATCTAAATGAAATGTGTTTTATTAATCCTTTTTCTCTGCTATTGTTTTTCGTCTTTCCTTAAGGCTACTTATATGATGGAAAACAATTGTGGATGTTGCCCTTTTATTGGGAATAGTGGAAGTTACATTGCTGATTTTAGTTACTTAATTACGTTGTTCTCAGGCATTCCTTGGTCATTTTTGGAGTATGTATTTTTTCATGACTTGCAAGAGAACTTGTATCTGTACTTTATTTTTTCTTTTATATCATACTCATATAATATTGTTTCATAATTTTGAGTGTTTCCATCTCGTGTTGAACTTATAAGCAGTTTCTTTTACATTGCTCGCTTTCATTTCTTCACCCTGCATTCCTTTAGTTTAAACTCCCATCAAGCACCCCATTAATGATAACATCAAAATTTACCTGCTTTTTAATCTCATTTTCACATATTTCTTATTCATATATAATCGTATATTTCTTTTCAGGAACAGGCGTCCTTGGCCTTGCTATTGTTCCTAAAGAATACTCTTCCAGAGAGCATAACATTGAACAATATTGTGGATACTTTAATAAGCAAATTGATAGCCTTGTCTCAGGTAAAAATAATTCTATAATATTATGATGCTGGATTCCATTTTGACGATGTGTTCATAAATGAAAATGTTTACAGATAAAAAATACTGAATGTCCAGAGTCCATCGACAACATTCAAAATTGCTAAACTAAAATTTCATTGCAAATAGATGAAAAAGTGTCAAAATGGCACATAATTGCCGGTGACTACTATATACTTCAGAATTTCTTTGGTGCCATAATATGAAAAGAAGCCCACATTTTCCAGTCTTCAAACCTCGGACTTCAGTGTCTGTGGAAAATCCAATGTCATCTTTTAATGTTACTAAATATTAATTTGGTGTAAATGTTGTAAATTAACTGTAAATTTTCCTATTAATCAAACCCCCATCATTATGATCCTCTAATTTGATTTTTCTTAGCTTTCTGCATGCAGGGGAATGAAACTGCTAAGCAAAGAAGTATTGCTTTGTCTACTTTTAATGTTGTAGCACCGCGGTGCCGTGAAACAGCTCTCAAGTAGTGTTTTTTTTTTCTTTTTCTGTCTTACCTTTTTGATACATGAACAAATGTCATAATGATGATCATTATGGAAATTTCCTTATGAAAATACTGTTTTTCCCTGGTAGGCATTGTGTTAGTTACCTTCCGATATTACTTGAAGGATGCAAGGACCAAAACTCTGAAGTTAAAGAGGTTGCCTGCCTCTGCTTGTGTCAGATTCAATTTATATTTTTCACAGTAATTCTAATTTCAACATTTATTTTCTCCTGTTTCAGGAAGCAACACGGGCAATTCGAATTTGTGCCGAGTTTGGAACACTGCAGTTTAAGCCTTTCATCAATAGTATCTTCCGTACTCCATTATTTTCGCAATATATTATTAATAATTCAATAACTGAGTTATTTACTGTCTTCTTTAGGGATACTATCAGAGCTAAGTCTTTTGATGCAAGATTCAAACCGATCACTTTCAGAGAATGCAAAGGCATATAACATTGCAGTTTCTGCTCTTGGAAGAATTTGTGAATTCCATCGTGACAGCATTGATGCCTCTAAGGTAATATTTTCCTTCTTCTATTTATAGTCCTCTAGTAATTGGAGTTTACAGCATGAACCCCCCAGCCCCACCCCTGCCCCTCCCAAAAACAGAAAAATTCATAGCAGTTACCTCATATTAGCTTTGTTCAGTTCTCTTCTTCTCTACACTCTTGCGCTAAGATTTTCCTTCCGTTGCTTTTGTTGACTGACAAGGAACATAAAGTATTTTGAAGTGCTTGATGAACCATAAACATTATTGTTGCTTTCAAACATGTTGACTGTAAATGCAGTTGTTTTCAGATTATTTTGAACTGTATGTACTTCACAAAATGTTTCTTTCAGTTAAAATTGTGTACATCGTGAAATGCAAATATATTATGTTCTTTAATATTATAATTGATTTTTGACCAAGTTTTTATCGACTGGTCATTCATTTTAATTTTTTGACTCCACAAAAAATTAGTATGAAGACTACTTATTTTTCACGATATTGACCATCATTAGTAACCTGAACAACTAACTTATGTTATAAATGACACCAAAAAAGAACTCGAAAAGTCTTATTTTACCAGATTGGGTTTCATAATTATTCCTTTTATTGGTGAAGGAATAAATTATATCAACCGTAAGAAAGAAAGGATTGAAAGAAAAAATTAAGACAGAATATAAGACATGCATCTTCTGCATTATTGAAGAGAACTGTTGACCATGGATGATTCTGCCAATTAGACAGGCTTACAAACCCATAATTAGTACAACTAACATGACAAAATCAGTGACAGTTCTTTTCTATCTGGCCACCCAAAACTTTTTGTTTGTGAGGAGCCAGCATGCCCTAAACTTGCATCGTTACTTATTCTTATCTAGGATTCTCTGTATAGTCTGCTCAGAAATAGTGAAACAGCTGCTAAACTTTTACAGAACTTCATCCCAGGGGAATTGGAAACAGAGCTACGAGCTTGACATTGCACAGTAACATATTGTTTGGTGTTGTAATGTGCATGCCAAATATTTACCTTCATACGTTAAAACATGAAAATTTCTTGTTCTTAATATGAAAGTAGATTCACCAGTTATACATAACATCCAAAATTTTAGGATGTAATATGGAAATCGTCCAAGGCTCTGTACAGTTTTATTACACTTATGTATTGTAGCACAAGTAGTAATTTGACCATTTAACCTATTAAGTAGCATAGTAATGGAACTGCTGCTTAAATTCTTAAATGGTTCCTGCTCCAGGCATAGCTGCAAAACTGATTTCAGCTCTATTATGTTTACATTCATGCAACCAAGTTTCTTTCTCTGAAGATAATATATCTTCTCAATTTATGTTTTTGTTCATGAGGTGCAAATACAGTAGTTACTAAATGATAAAGAAAATTGTTCAGATCTTGACCCGTTTTATGTCTGCAGCTTGTTCCTGCCTGGTTAAGGCTTTTGCCACTTAAAGACGATTTAGTTGAGGCCAAAGTTATGCATGAACAGCTTTGTGCAATGGTTGAGAGGTGAGGTACTGTGGGCCCTATAATGATGAAAATCTTCTTTTGGCATTAATTTTTTCCATTACAACTTGCAGTTTGGTTGATTGACTACTTCATTATATTGCAGGTTAGATAAGGAGCTTTTAGGCCCAGGAAATCAAAATCTTGTTAAAATTATCTCCGTATTTGTTGAGGTGAGTGATCTGTATGTATACATGCTTGTCTTCTTTTCTTTCGTTTATTTTCCTGTAAATTTAAAAAGCAACGTATGACACTTGATAGTGATCCTTATTGTAATTTTAAGACCCATTTTGTTAGGCAATCTTGTTTAAAGAGTTTCTAAGATACAGAAAATCACTGTGTTGGGTTTTAGCTGTCAACTGTAACTTAAATTGCCCATCGCATGCATCCCCTATGATCAATGATGATAGTTGGGTTTAACAGAAAGCTCCAAAAGACAGGTGCTTTAAAGGAGGAGGGACAATAAAAGTGAATCCACTCGGTCTGTGGCGCCAAACCTATATAGACATGATGTACTTAGAAAGCAATCCCCAATATTAGGACAAAGTAAAATTGACTATTTAAAATCCAATTGATCTTTGGACTAACAAAAAAGAGACTCTTGAGCATGCAAACTCATACAAACTATGGAAATTCATCCTAGTTATTATTCTGCCATCCTTTTTCTAAAGAAAGCCTCTACACAAGAAGACAATAGCTAAATTCCATACTGCCATCATCTTTCCGTTGCCAATTTTTTATTTCTAGAGGAATTAAAAGCCTTTATTCACAGAACATATTAGCCAACAAACCATTAAAAGGAAATTCACAGACCTCCGCTGAATCCAATCAGTTAATGGTCAATGAACCCTGCATGCAATTTCTACCAATATGCAAGGTCTAATTATCATTTGAATGCTTTTGCAAATTAGAACCTTACTATGCTCACACCATGGGGAAATACTAAATCCTGACACCATGCTGTGTCTTTCCTTAGATTAAGTGACGCTAACACCAAACACAGACGGATGTGAGGATTCAGTGTTTCCCTATAGTATGAGAGGAGCATTTTTGTGCAAACTATTATAGTAATAATCTTTCTGTAGACAGTTTTTCCATTGAATCTTACAATTGCATAATCTATGTTGGGTTTCTTCATCCTGTGGCCATCCACAGCATTATCAATATGGATTTTCAGATTTCTCTACTGGATATTGGAAAGGTTATACAGCCTTGACCACTCAGATGGTGTGGTGAGAGCATACAAAATCTGGTTTTTAAAAACCACTGAAAAGATAAAAGTGAATTAGCAGTTTTACTTTCCAAAGCCTTCTTGGGAGTTATGACTCATTCAGTGTCCTGTTGGTTCCAAAAGGTGGCACTTGCGAATATGCCTAAAAAGATGACTATATGTATTAATTAGATCAGATTTGTCAAGTCTGTGGAAGATTACGAGCAAATATTACCAGTGAATAGCCAAATCAGGGAAGTTTACATGGATTTTAGTTATATTCTTTTGTGGACAAATATCATTCCATTCATCGCTACAATGTGACTTGGACTTCAGTAAAACAGAATTGCAACCATTTTTTGCTTTAATTAAAATTGATTAACATAGTGATGAGCCATGAGGTAAAAAGATTGGAAAATGAGTAGCTTTAATGCCAGAAATAGCATATTTAATCATATATACTGTCTGATGTTTATGCCACAGAATGGAAGGCTAACTTTTATGGAGATTAAGAAACTGGAATTCCTTTTGTTGGATATATACAGTAGAACCGCAATGTGCTAACTCCTCATACTATGCAAAAGTGATGCTTTGTTCTTAATCTTTACTTTTACTGCAGGTTATTGATAAGGGTGACAAATTAGCTTCAGCACAAACTGTCAAGCAGATGAGTAATTTGTTGAGGCAGCTTTGGCGGCACCTGTCTCGTAGTGCCCTGGATGCAATTTTGATATCATTGGATACCCAACAACGAGAATTATTATTATCCGCCGTATCCTCATGAAAATGTCCCACAAATGCTCTACTAACAATAAAATTTTCAATGAGTATATATACAAATTATTCTTATTTTTTCCATTTTATATAAATATAATTGTATACATAACAATAAACAGATAAATGAATTTTAAGCTACTAAATTTTATAGGATTAAAATGCTCATAACTCTTTTCAACTTTTACTCGTGTATTTAATCTTTGTACTACAAAAAATAAGACTCAAGTGAGTGAATTTAAATTTTTTTTTTAACTTTAATTCTTATATTATAATATTTTTAATACTCCAAAAAAAAATACTTCCTTAAACTTTTACTTACATGTAGTTAACCCTTCTATTACTTTTACTGATAAATCACATGTCTAAGTAAAAAGCAATTTATATTAATCAAACATAATCTAAATATTTCAAAAACAGAAGAAAAGGAAAACACCAAAAAGGGGAGAGGCATGATTGGCGGTGAGGTTATGGCATTTCTCCAGCATATTTTTATAAAAGAGTCCTCTAGAGATTATAGACACGTAGATAATAACATATTCCACCAAAATCTTGCATCATGGATTCAGAAGGTAGTCAGCCATTCTAACAAATGGATCCAAGACATCAAGTCCGTAATAGAATGACTGAGATCTTCTAAATCAAATGGGACAACAGAAATCTCATCTTGAATCGAAGACAACCTTGCCTCGCGCGTTTGAACAGAAGCTTCACTTATGAACAATTGAACTTCACGGCCCTGAAGCTCCTGCTCAACGAGTTCTTTTCAATGCTTGGCATCTTCGCTCTTCGAATTCGCCTTGTTCAGTTCAGATTTAAGATCCTCAATTTCCTTCCTCATATCAACTATTCTTCACTCTATTTCAAACATGGAATACTGTCAACTTCCTCTGTTTTCCTTCTCTTAAACAGAGTATTCTCTGCGAGCAAAGTGCAGGCTCTCTACCTCCCCTCGTTTGATCTGCATACAACAGGAAACGCCTCAAGGTTGAGGGGATCATCTTGGAAGTCAAATGCTAAGGTGTCTCGCTAGTTTGCTGCCTTGTCTTTCAGGTTTGCGTATATTTGCTCTGCTCTGTTTCTCTTTTCTCTTGTTCATGCACCAGAAGTTGAAAACAGCTCTTGGTCACTCTGAAGCAAGTCATTGTTAAGCAGCAGATTTGAGTAGTTGTTCTTATCAAAGAAATCTGCAGTGGTCAGATCCAAATTGGTCAGAGTAGTCCCTGTTCCATTTTGAGGGCATATCTCTTATAATGCTGCTAAGTAATTTGTGTTAAGTGTTGAGAGTTGGGTCAGGATTGCTTCTGCTGCAATAGTGAGGATATCAGCGCAAGAGACAATGCTTAGGCATACATACCCAACCTCAATATTTACCCGTCATGCGAAAATGCCATAGTTACTAATTTCTCAATCACGTCCAAAAAGATAACACAATGGCAAGAGTACAGAGACATGGTGTAAATGAAGAAAAATAGATTGGCATGTGATTACTCGCTTAAAAAACTAACAGGAAGACAGAAGGGATTAACTATACCTTAGTAAAAGTTTAAGGAGGTATCTTTCATAGTATAAGGGGTTAAATCTACGCTAAGTAAAAATTGAAGGGTTATGTAAATTATAACCTTATTTTTAATAAAAAAACCTATTTTTGTTTGTGATCTATTTATTTCATTTTTAAAATATGGTTTTGATCTTTGAATAAAAAGAAAGAAAAAGAAATATCTCATTGGGCATACGGATGTAATTGAGTGAAGTTTAAATAAATGTTACATATTTATAAATTGTTTATTTAATTTTAATCGAATTCAAGTATTTTTTAAATTCAAACTAAACATCAACTAAGTTGTTTGAATTTAGTTTAATTAGTTTTGTCCTTATTTAAACTTGGTTTGATTTGTTCACTAACACTTAACAAAATATAAACTCCCCTTTTTTTTAACCAAATATAAACATATTCTTTTAAATAAACATCACTTCTAATCAGTTTTGATCTCCCCATAGACTTTCATTTCCCAAATTCATTAACAGCAATACTTGTAGCACCACTCTTCAAATGTTTATTTGGTGACAAATGCTTTCAATACTAGTGTATTATACGATAGTGTGCATGTCAATTTATTTTTACTTTTATATATTTATTTAAATGTTTAAATAAAAAAAATTTAAAATAATAACAACTAACTGAATTTATTAGTAAATAAGTTATTTACGAATGTAAATGAATAAATATACTTTTTATTTAAATTTATTTATTTATTAATTGAATTTTTAAATCTTTATTTAAACTTATTTATCTTATCTTTAAACAAATATAACTGAGATTAAATCAAATTTATTCAGAAATTATTTAATAAATATATAACCTACACAAAATTGTTGCAATGTGGAATAGTGAGTGGTCAGGCAGTGGCGATAATGCATGATAATTCTCTTGCGGCCCAACCTGGCCCAGGCTTACTTCTGCTAACATTTCACCGATGGGCCAAATCCTTGAATGAAGGTTTCATAGTAATGATCACGACAATAGTAGTTGAAAGGCCCACTGAAGATTCAGCCATTATCTAATCTAATGATGAATGATAAAAATGAATGATTTCCCCTCATGAATCAACAAAGGCTGTAACAAAGTATAAACTTGATAGTTCGCAAATATTATTTGACCTAATTCATGATCTGCTCAGATTTCGATATTTTCAATTCTCAATTCTTGATCGTAACAAACATGGAATGATATTTTTTTTGGGTGAAAATGTAAAAAATTGGGCAAAAACCATATTCTTTTAGGGTGAAAAATGATAAAAAAGATTTTGTTTTGGGTTTTCCCAAAGTATCATCCATCTGTGAGGTGAGATTAATCTTCTCAAGACATTGAAGTAAGTAGATTTCTTTTAAAAGAATTTTTTTTATATACAAGATTTGAATCAAATTTAAAACAATTTATTTAAAATATTTAAATTTTTACTACTTAAACCAACTTATGCTGATAAGTTCCTAATTTCTTTTAGTTGAGAGAAAAGTTTTTATTTTAATGAGTAGTATTGTTATTTTTATAAATAAGGTTTTATTATATTTTATTTAAAAAGATTTAAATTATTAACTTATTAAATTTTATAAATTAAACTATAAAATTTATTACTCAAATTATCACACAATTAGTTAAGATGAATTACGTGATTTCATGAGCCAAACATTTTTCTTTGAGGAGATAGGTGTGCTATTATTGATCATTTTGGCTACATACCCCTTTGTGCCACTATTATCATCATAATTATTATTATTTGTTAATACTAGGGTGTTATGCTATGCCTTGAAAAGTAAAAAATAAAAAGAATAATATTTATAAAAAGTCTATTATAAATTTCACAATAGATATAATATAGAATAAATTAAAAAGCAACATTTTAATGTTAAATTTTTATTTTAATCTAATAATATAGAGGCACAATTTATCCATCATTATTTCTTCGGCCACTAAGGAGAGGGACCGATGGCGGACTTAGGTTAAGACTTGTGGGTGTAGTTGGCCCCACAATATTCTTAGAGTTTTAATAGTATATATGTATTTTATACCTTTTGCCTTCATTACACCCTTTAGGTGCCCCTTTGCCATTTTTTGAGATGTCGCTTTCCTTATAACAAGATTCTATATTTTTCTTTTACTATTTGTTATCCACTTCTCTTTTAATAAAGGATACTTCTCATACGTTAAGATATCTTTAATTAATAGTATTAAAATTAAAATATTATATAATATTATTAAAATGTGAAATGCTAAAAAAAATAATTGTAATTTAAACATATTGATTTTGACAATATAATTCTTTAATATGTGTGCCAAAACTAGGTATAATTGAAAATTTGGTGAAATAAAAATTTATAATAATTTTTTATATATAAAGAATTGTTCACCCTTTGTTATTCATAAATATTAATTTTATATTAAAATTTAGCTATATTATATATATATATATTATATTTTATATAAATATATATTATATTATATATTTGTAGCCCTCACCACTCAAAATTTCTGGCTTCACTTCATCTCGAGTACCGAAACCCAAATGTTAATTATAAAGATAAAAAAACAAATGTTAGTATGTTACACTCTTTTCTATCTCAAGATAAAAACATTAGTAAGTATATGTATATATATATCCTCCAAAGAGTTATGCTTAGTAAATTTAAAAAATGATAAAAATGTTGAATTTAATTAAGTATCAAGATTAGAATAGGGATATGGATAATTAGGACTAGAATATACTAAAAAATAAATACAAAAATTTGTATTAAAAACTAATTAACATAATATTTATCAAGAGGTGCAGCTGATAATCTAAGTTGTTTGTTTCAAGGAACGAAACCTTTAAAGGATGGAATAATGTTCAAAAATAGGATTGGTCAACAAATGATATAATATATTGGGGGAGAAATCCTTGGATACCAGCTCCAATCGAAAATTGACATATGGCTTCATGTGCGAGAAATTAATTCTTGGCATTGACTACATTGAAATACTAATTGAAGAAGGAGAATGGCTTCACCCCTGACTGCAATTTAATGCACATAATTAAAATTGACACTACCTATTTCAATAAGCACATTCACCCAGCTAATTGCATTTTAAATGAAATTGAATTAGTGCTGCTAATAACTGAAATCCTGAACATATGGCTCTTGGGCCCAATTGGCCCATTACCTGAACAGGTTCCTATGCCATTATAAGGAAATGATTGAAATACATCTTTATAGTAATGGGTTATGTGCCTTATAAAATGATGAATTAAAAACGAGTTATTTTTTATTTTTTTTATAAGCGTAAAATATTAGTAAGTTTAAAAATGTAAATTTAAAAACGTCGTTATAACAGCTATAAGGGCATGTAAATTGTCCTCCCTTTTTGGCTTCCGCTGTTCACTTGCTCCTTGCGCCATTACTTCTTTCTTACACTACTGCTGCTCACTTATTCCATAATCTGTTTTTGCAGGGTATCAGTTTGTGGCACAAATTGCATCTTACACCGTCCTTATTTGGTTAGGTAAGATTCCTTACTAATTTGCGAGATATCAGAGTCCATAATCTGTTCTCCATCCGTCCGCCCTCCACCTATTCTATGCATCTTATACTGTAAGGTTATTTGAATGAAATTTGTGTTTTGCTGGTCAATATATATGTCTATGATTCAGTTAAATGCCAGATTACTGCTTGCAACTCTTTTGCTCCAAATGATGGATTGGTGACTCATGAATTACTGCCACTGACTGGCGACATCACACTATCTGAAATTGTGTCTACAGAACTCGTGTGGTTCAGAAATTGCGTGTCTCTCTATCTCGTGCCACTGCTGCCTTTTCCTGAAAAGCTTCTCTTTTCTTTGTGTGCTTCTTGCAGGTATTTCCATATTGTATTCATTCTCTATCAGTTGTGGGTATTTCCTTTATCAGTAATCTGATTCACAAATTTCGTTGGATTTGATAGACAGTCTTATTTTTTGTTTGAGACTTTGAGTGGAATTACTTTAAACGTGGCCTGCCATCTATTGTTGGAATTTGTAGCCACTATTTCACTTGAATCTCAGTTCTGAGTAGATAGTCACTATCATATACTATGAAGTTGAACAAGTTTTTATATGCATAAGATTAGCAGAAAAAGATAGATGACTACAAGCAAAAAACAGAGGAAGCTATATATGAGACTGCTGATGATGCAGAGCTTGAGATTCTACAGAGAAAATGGACAAAGAACTTGAAAACGAACGGATGCTTAGAGAGGATCTTATTAAGTCTAATTTGTTGTCAACTTTTCAATTGCATATCCTTTTTCGATTATTTACCTTTGAATAATGTTTCTGATAAATGTAATCACCAATTGCATACTTAAATAATTGTATTATTTAATTAATTGAGTTTTCTTATTGTGATAAATGTAATCATCAATCTAGTATATTTAACACTCCATATTAAACTCAAATTTTAATAAAATAATACATATTAATATCAAAAATTGGCCAAATTGAATTTAAACTAATCAATAAAAAGTTGATGAAGATATTTTCTTAATTACAATATTTAAATTTGTGAATCTTAATTTGAATGAAGTTGAAATCAAGGGAATTACCTACATTCATATTTAAAGTAAACCAACTCACCCCTGCTTATGTTAAATTGATTAGTTAACTAATTACAGCATACGTAAATGAATACGCAGAAATTAAATGTCAGTCAATCAATTACCATTATTGTCAACCAATTAATTTGAATAATAAAATAATAAAAGCTAGATACTTGCTTAAAATTGGGAAAACCACCCAAATGTCAGCAAATCTTGGAGTCTATTAGTCAATGTTGCCAATTTACCATTTTATAGTCTTCCATACGTGGTTTACTATCAATAATGAAAAGTTGATTAAGATGTTCTCCCAATCACAATATTAGAATTTGTAAATCTTAAATTAAATGAATCTTAACTCAAGGAATTACACATATTCATATTCAAAGCAAATTAAATCAATTATTTATTTTCATTTAACTAATGAAATTGCATCAATGAGTGGGAGAGAGATAGAAGTTTTAAGAGAAAAAAAGAGAAATTTTAAAAAGAGAAAAACCGAGAAATATTGGAGAGAGAGTGGGGGGAGAAATTTTATAGAGAGAAATTTTAGAGAAAAAAAGAGATAGAGAAATTTTATTTATGAGAGAGACTTTCTAGAGAGAGACAACAATTTAAAGAGAAAGGAGAAAAAAATTCTGGAGAGAGAAAAAGATATACATATAGAGAGAGAGAGAGAGAGAGAGAGAGAGAGAGAAATTTTATACAGAGAGGAGAGAAAAATTCTAGAGAGAGAAAATGAGATAGCAAGAGATAGAGAGAAAGAAAATTTAGAGAGGGAAAAAGATAGAGAGAAGATTGAGAGAGAAAGAGATTTTGAAAAGAGAAAATTTAAAAAGAAAAATAGAGAGATAAACTTTAGAGAGGGAGCAAGTAGTTTTAAAAAGAGAAACAGAGAGAAATTTTAGTGAAAAAGAGTGAGAAAGATGAAAATTTTCAAAGAGGGAGGGAGAGAGAAGTTTTAGAAAGAAAAACTTTAATGAGAGATAAATTCTAGAGAGAAATTTTTGAAAGAGAAAGAAATTTTTGAATAGGGAGAGAGAGAGAATGAGAGAGATAACTTTTGAAGAAGTAGAGAGAGACAAAGAGAGATTCTAGAGAGAGAAGGAGAGATATTTTAGAGAGAGATAAGAGAAATTTTAGAGAGAGTAGTTTTAGAGAGAGAAAGAGAAATAGAAAGAGATTTTTTAGAGAGGGAGGGAGAGAAAACTTTTAGAGAGAGAAAAAGAGATAGAAAGCGAGAGATAAATTTGGGATAGAGAGAGAAATTTTAGAGACAAAGAGAAATTTAAGAGAGAGGGAAAGAGGGGGAAATTTTAAACAAAGAGAAAGATAGAAATTTTTAGAGAGAAAAATTTTAGAAAGAGAAAGAAATAAAGAAATTTTATAGAGAGAAAGAGGTTTTCGAGAGAGAAAAAAAGAAAAATTTTAGAGAGTGAAAGAGGTAGAGAAATTTGAGAGAGAGTGTGAGAAAGAGAAATTTCTCTAAGGGAGAGGGAAAGAATTTTTAGATAGAGAAAGAGAGAGAAAGAAAGAGAGAAATTTTAGAAAGAGAAAGAAGAAGGAAAGTTTTATTGAGGGAGAAATAGAGAGAAATTTTAGAGAGACAAAGATAGAGAGAAATGTTGGGGAAAGAGAAAGAGAAATTTTAGTATTTGTGTGAGAGAGAGAATTTAGAGTGAAAAAGAGAGAGGCAAAAATTTGAGACAGAGACAGAGAGGTAGAGAGAGAAAAGTGTTAGAAAGAAAAATAGAGAAATTTTATAAAGAAACAATTTAAAATACTTTACCATCTTTTATAGACGGTAAGAATAGAGATAAATGATTATATATATTTTTATTTATTCATATTAAATATGTTATATTAACAAATACATTGCATGCTTAATACTTTTTTTTCATAATTATACTATTAATTCAGGTCAAATCAATCTAAGTGCATTGACATAACTAATAAGGTTTCAATAGAATCAATTGTTATGTTTATATGTTGTAAGTAAAATAAATAATTTTAGTAATATGGAACCTCTATGTATCAATCCATGATCAAGTAGGTGTATTATTATTAACATAATAGTTATTAAATAAGATTGATACTATTATTTTTATTTTATTTTCTGTTTACTCTGACATCCTATTTTTTCATTTAAATGAATATAAATTATTGCTGTGGTTGGACCACTTCATCTCCATGCACCGCATGGGACCAAACGCTAGTCGTTTTGGAAGAAAGGTAACAGTTAGACCGGTTTAATTAATTGAATTAGTAATTAGATAAATGATGTCATAAATATAATTTTTACATAAATAATATTTAATTAGTTCTGACCGATGTAATTAATATGTTGGTTTATTGGTCAGATTGGACCAGTTTGCTTGACCGATCACCAGTCCTATTTTCAAAACATGATATGGAGACTAAGAATTTGAGATTTTTTATATTTATTATTTAAAATTCTAATATTTTAAATATTTGTTAAAAATATTTTTATTTTGGATTAAAATTTAATTTTTAACCATTTATAGTAATTCAAATTTTAAAAGAATATAAAGCATTCAGTTCTACTATTTTTATTAATAAAAATTTTATAAAATTTTCATTTAAAAAATTTAAATTATTAAATTTAATAAATTATAAAAATTAGATTATGATACTCAATATATCAAAAAATTTATTCCCAATAGTGACAATTTGATAGAGCACTAAATTACTTCTTTTCACTGCACATCACATATCCAATTTTTAAGTATGTGACTAGTATTTTTTTACGTAAGGTCTTTATTATAAATATAGTTTAGATTAGGTTATATATATTAAATATTAAATCTTAAATTAAAAATTAAGCCAGAAAAAATAATAATTTGATGTGTTTATCTTTTTTTTTTCAAAAAGAAAATCTTATCATTCCAAAAATAAAAATAAAATATGAAACAAGATATCTCGTTATTTTAATATCAATAATCTAACCTACATAAATTTTAAGTTGATGCAATTTAATTTTTAAACATAAAAATAAATAATTAAATATATACATTTTTTGGCCTTACTATACAAGTAATGCTTACATACATTTATTCTAAATACATTCTACACACTCTTTTACATTTTCAATTCTCTTTCTCTAATTTAAATTCAAATTATTTTTCTTTCACTCCTTTTTGTAGGATTAATTGCGTATTAGGTTCCTGGGTTTTCATAGAAGAACCAATTGAATACCTCAATTTTCAATCAGAGCAATGCCAACCACAAAGCTTTTAAAATGTTGCAATTGGGTCTAACCATTAATGCTTTGTTACCAGCATATAAAAAATGTTAATATGACTATTAAGTGTTAACATGATATATTATATAATATTATTAAATAGTTGACGTGGTAATAATATATTTTTTTTTACTTACTAATGTAGCAAAATAATATCATTTAAATTATAAGATATACTACCTAAATCCTAAACCACATACATATGTCTAAATCTTAAAATAAAATGGCTTAATTGCACGTAGGTTCATATATTTTCATAAATAGAGTAATTGAGTAGAGTAATTGAGTCTCTCAATTTTCATAAACCCTAAAATGCTTTCATAAATGTTGACATGGCAAAGCTTTTAACCCTAACATTTTAAAATTCTAAATCTTAAATTTTAAAAATTTAATTTCTAAAACTTCAAATCTTAGATCTTAAAATCTTAAACACCAACTCTAAAAACTTAAACTCTAAATTCTAAAGCCCTAAAATCTCAAAATCTTAAACCTTAAACTTTAAACTTTAAAATTCTAAACCTTGAATTGTTGATGTGATTTAGGATTTTGAAATTTTAAGGTTTTAGAATATGGGGTTTAGATTTTTTGGGGTAAGTATTTAAAGTATTAAGTCTTAGAGTTTAATTGAGGTTTAGGGATTTGGTTTTTAGAATTTAGAGTTTGTGATTTAAGATTTAAAATTTATGATTTTTATATTTAATATTTTAAAATTTAAGATTTAGAGTTAAAAATTTTAATATGTTAAAATTTTTAAATTTATAATTTAGAATTTTGACACATCAACATTTATAAAAACCTTTTTAAGGTTTATGAAATTGAAAGATCCAATTGCTCCATTTATTAAAACATAAGGAGCTATGTACGATCAACTCTTTTTATTTTAGGATTTAAACATTACGAATGTAGCTTAAGGTTTAGGTACTATATTTTATAATTTAAATATTATTTTATCACATTAACAAATAAAAAAATATTATTATCATGTTAAATACCCAATAATATTATACAACCTATCATGTTAGTATTCAATGGCCACCTTAGCATTTCTGTTTGCTCCAGTCACAGAGCATTAACAGTTGAACTCAATTGCAGCATTTTGAAACCTTTTTGGGTTGCCATTGCTTTGACTAAAAACTGAGGGATCTAATTGATCCATTTATGAAAATATAACAATCTTAAGTGTAATTAAGCTTCTTTTTTTTTTAATTTACATGTATAATATATGTAAAGACCCCAATTATATTATTATCGTTTTCGTACTATGCTATACCTTTATAGTATATTTCTTCTTGTGATCAGCTACGTACGATTAAGTTCTGTAGCCGAAGAGAATGAGTGACTTGAAAAGGAATATTATTAAGAGTGATGATACTTGTATGCATCAAAGTGCATTTTAGGGCTACGTATTTTTACATTTTTTTTCTCATGTTTTTTCTGTCATGTGAGAGTGTGTGACCCTTTTATATAAAAATATGTGCAGCTCTATTATTTTTCTGCTGTAATAGAATAACATATGAATTCTTTTTAAAAATTTAATTGAAATTTTGTATATTAAATGTTTATAAATATTTTTATAATGTATTAATTTATTATATCTCAAAAATTTAATATAAAAAATTTATTAAATTTAATAATTTAAATAAATGTTGGATAGAATTTAATTTAAAATAATAAAAAAAATTATTGTTAGAAATAAATAGAATACATATAAAATTTTAAATTTAATATTAAAAAGTACCCAAAATAATATGAATGCACTGCGCCATTAAAACAAAATTGTTATAGTTGGATTGCACTATAACAACGTGTCGTGACAAGCAGGCCGCAGCAGATACAAAAGACTGGATTTGACCGCGATTACATCAGAGAAAAAAGGAAACCAAATAGATCGACGGTTACAACTGACAAATGTTGTGGACTATCACTCCACACGCAACCACATCATCAGCCACGTGGATGAAGAAGTTCACATCACGTGCCGACGTGCTCCCCCTCTCATGCGTGTCGCTGTCTCGTAATTAGCAAATAACCAATAAAAATAAAAAGGAATTAAAATGTGGGACCCACACGATGCGATATCTTCTCTACTTCTTGATGCTTCAACAAAAGTTCCGGCTTCATCTACTAGTCACTCTCTCGCAAACGATTGAAGCTGAGAATGGCGGAGTTGGAGAAGCCCAACGGCGTGTACGTGGAGGTTGCCGGAGAAGAAGACGGCGAGCCCTTTCACAAGAAAAGGGGTGTCTATCGAGGCGAGAAGCGGAGGGAGACCTTGTACGAGGTTTTCCACCGTTTGATTGCAGCCATATTGTTCCCTGAACCGGGTAACAGTGATTCCCTGCTGCACCGGATCAAGATCTCCTTCTCTGAGAACGTTCTCCTTATTCCCGAAGCTTCTAGAAACACTGGTCGTGATGTTCTTCTCTGGACTCGTCGAGGCAGTCCTCTCCGAGCACTAATCGTCATCTCTGTGAGTAAATTGCACATGTGCAGTCTTGTTTTCTCTGTTTCACTGTTAATTGTACTTTATTCTGATGGGTTAGTTAAAAGTTATATTCTTGCTCAATTAATTCCTCGATCAATTTAAAATAAGGAATAGGGTGTGTGCTTGTGGGGGGATTTAGATATTTTTGGCAAGTTCCTTCTGGTGGGATCTCAATCTTATGTTAAATTTGATTCGTTCTCTTGTTGGCACAACATTTTCGGTACGGATGCAGTGCAGTGAGCCAATTACAGTGGGTTTCTAAATTTAATAATTTAGACTGTGGAATTCTATATCGATCAGTTACAAGACTTCTGAGGAAAAGGAGGCGTCTTCTATTGATTATCATCTTGTTATATGTATCCCACATTTGACAAAAGCTTAAGGCGACACAACCTGGCTGTATCATAGAAAATTATCAATAAAGATTCAAAACATTTTGGTCTTTAATGCTCTAATAACATCACTCCAAAGATCAATAGGCTCTGCTTGGGTCTTTCGGCTTTTATTTGTGTATGGGTTAGGATCGATAATTAGACTGTCTCTTGTATAATTTTACATTATCTTTCTTTGATATGTTTATTTCATTATGCTTTATATGCGAACAAATTGTGGGGGAATGAAAATGGAAAGAAAGTAAGTGGGGATATAGAATGCAGTTTTCCAACCTTTTTTTTGGATGTGGTTTTGTTGGAGGAATGCAAATGGGAAGATTATGGTTTCAAAGTCAATAAGGGGTACTAGCGTTACATAGTTTATACAGTTTTCTGCTCATTTTCAGCACGTTGTTGAGAAGAATATTTTTGCAAAGGTGAAGTAGTCCATTTTCTCTCTAGATTCAATCCTTCCATTTTTTATACCTATCACAAACAACTGATTATTAGATCCCCAGTTATTTTTTCTTGATTCTTATCTTCCAAAATCATTAATTCCAAACAAAGCGTTAGTTTTGGGTGACATTGTTCTTCTTCCTTTTCTCCCTACATTTACTTCTATTCTTCTCAATTGAGATCGGGCATCTAATTCTATTATACAAATTTAATCAAAACTCTTGCGGTTGGAACTAACTATTTTTATGTATGGGTACCTTCATCTTAGTTATTAAATGCAGGTGGAGAGATATCTTCTTGACAAAAGATGTCCTTATCAAATAGGCTCTCTTAAGATACATATGCATGTCTGCTGCTTTATATAAGCTTTGAGAATGAGTGTTTTGAAAATGGGATTCCAAATTTTGTTTCATTTATTGATAGACCTTCTTCTTTGCACTCAATACCTTGCAATGATTCAAAAAGAAAAAAAAAGAAGGTGATATTCAGTTGGCATTGCAGTATTAATCAGATTTGAAATTTGAAAACTCTGTTAAGGCAAATGTTGGTGAAGTCCAGAAACTTAGAGGACGAAATTGAAACCTGACCGAAAGTTAGGAGACAAAAAGTTGGCTTTTGCTCTATTTTCAGTATTTTTGTCTTGCTGCTATTATAAAATTAGAAAAAACTTTATCTTCTGGATCTTTTATTTTAGTCACCTGAAATTATCTTATCTGATTGCTTGGCCGCCTCCTGTTTCTCAGCCTTATTTGATGTTATATTTTTTGCAAAATGTTTTGATTCATCTATATGATATTATTATGCATTTCTTTTTTATTTATGTTACTATCCTTTTTGTACTTTGAATATAGATTTTTGAGTGGTATGTTGAGCGCATGTCCTTTTGATTGAATTGAACGGTGACTCTTTCTCATTGAGTTCACGTATCGTGGCTACTAACAATTGATATGTGCATATGTGTGACTTACCTACCCAAAAAAAATGTAAAAGTTCTGCAGGCCACTCTTGTAAGATATGAGGAAGCTCTGAAATATCAAGTAATGATAAGCCATGGGTTAAGTTCTGAATTGAACCATAAGTTGTAGGTTGTGGTGCGCATATTTTCCAAAGACAGAACTGGGTTTTGAGTCTTTTGACATATTCTCTACAGGTTTTAACTCTCTTTCAATCTTTGTTGGTATAGAGTTGCCTTAGTATTATTAAGATTGTTGAGTTATTTTGAGATTCCAATTTAATTTCTTTACATACCTATTTATCAAATATTGAAGGAAAATAAAATTATTGTCAACCCTATACGTTAACCAGCTAGTGCATGATTGTAATCCCAGAATGTCGAGGCATGTTTTCTGTTCTGTTTTGTCTTTTTTCCTCTGCAGTTTTCTCCTCTCCTCCTCTGTAATCTGGGCTGCTTGTTTTTGTTATGACAATGGCCAACAAAATAAAATTGCGGAATATAAATTGGAGAAGAAGAAGAGAAAGCACACAAATGTTTAACGTAGAAAAACCCAATGAGGGAAAAAACCACGGGCAGAAGAAGAGAATTTCACTATATAGAATTCAGTTACAAGGTTGAAATTTGGGCTAAACAATTAACCCCAAACAGCAGCACCCAAAATGACCCAAACAAATGCTGTATCCAAAATATAGAAAATCTGCACTCTTCTGTATTGTTGTTTTGCAGTAGCAAACCCAAAACAAGCACTGTTCATGATGTACTGTACACGCTACTGTTCACACGCCGGCACTGTTCACCGCGGGGTCTTGTTCACGGGTTGGTGAGTCCTCTGCACATTTCATGCAGCTGCTGTATTCTGTATATATATTTTGTAGTTGAAACTGCTGTATGCTGTTTCCTACTAAAACTGTAACTCTATTTGCAACAGTTTTGTAGTGACTGCAACTCTTAGTTGCAGCTTCCATCTGAAACTGTAACTCTTTTATTTTTAGAATTTGGGTCAGACCCAAAAACATAACAATCTCCACCTTGACACGAATTCTAAAAATAGAACTTCAACAAAGAAATTCTCCACCTCTTCCACAAAAGCTCCTAAGAGCAAAACTCAACCATGGACACCAATTAAGTCCAAGCAATACTTGAACTTCTTAATAGGCAATGGCTTAAGAGCACTCAATAATGAGCACCAATTAAGTCCACGCAATATTTGAACTTCTTAATAGGCAAAGGCTTAGTGAGCATATCAGCTGGATTGTCTGCAGTATCAATCTTCTTAATGAAAATTTCACCCTTGGCAAAAACATCCCGAACAAAATGATACTTGATGTTAATATGTTTGGATCTTTCATGATACATCTGATCTTTAGCTAAGTGAATTGCACTCTGACTGTCACAATGAACAATAATAGAAATAGATTCAGATGTAATTTCACCAACCAAACCTTTTAACTAAATTGCCTCCTTAACAGCCTCTGCAATTGCCATGTACAGACTCTTCAATTTCAACCATGCACCCGCTGCAATGTTCTCAGTGAGAATTTCTTGAAGAACTTCATTACCCAAGCACAACTGAATAGAAGAAAGAGCTCTATCATCCATATCATCCCATTCAGCATCTGTCATAGTTTCGAGCTTCTTCGTCTTCCCAAGTAGCGCCCTCTTTGTGCCTTCTCTTGATAGAATTGCCATCATCCTTACTTGCCAAAAAGCAAAACTGGTTGACCCATTGAATTTCTCAATGTCTGCCTTAGATGTTGTTGCTGAAGTAGAAGCCATTGAGAAATTGACAGAACCAGGCTCTGATACCAATTTGTTATGACAATTGCTCGGATACCAATTTGTTATGACAATGGCCAACAAAAATAAAATTGCAGAATATAAATTGGAGAAGGAGAAGAGAAAGCACACTGATATTTAACGTGGAAAAATCCAATGAGGGAAAAAATCACGGGTAAAAGAAGAGAATTTCATTATATAGAATTCAGTTATAAGGTTGAAATTTGGGCTAAACAATTAACCCTAAACAGCAGCACCCAAAATGACCTAAACAAATGCTGTATCCAAAATACAGAAAATCTGCACTCTTCTGTATTGCTGTTTTGCAGTAGCAAACCCAAAACAAGTACTGTTCATGAAGCACTGTTCATGATGTACTGTACACGCTACTGTTCACACGCTGGCACTGTTCACCGCGGGGTCCTGTTCACGGGTTGGTGCATCCTCTGCACTTTTCACGCAACTGCTGTATTCAGTATATATATTTTGCAGTTGAAACTGCTGTATGCTGTTTCCTACTAAAACTGCAACTCTATCTGCAACAGTTTTGCAGTGACTGCAACTCTTAGTTGCAGCTTCTATCTGAAATTGTAACTCTTTTATTTTTAGAATTTGGGTCACACCCAAAAACATAACAGTTTTCTACAAAGATATAGGCTTTTGGATATCTCTATTGTTGACTTTCTGCGACTAGAAACATTGTCCTTCTTGACCTTGACTTTCCACAAAACCAACTACTGCTTATCTGAGATTCCTGCATGTTGCTTCTCTGTTGTATCTAAGTTTAGTAGCTCTACACTTTCACTTCAATCCTGCAACCTTTGAAACACTTCCACTGCCATCTCCCTCCTTATTTTCAAGTTTCAGACCTTGAAGCCCTTTGCCTGAGCTGTAATACGTTATTTATTTGTCTATGTTTGTATGTTTTCGTTGATCATTGGAGTATATTAATGTAAAATTCCAAGACTATAATTTAATATGCATCACAAATGCTTTTTGTCATGTAGCACTGATTGTACTATGCAACTTGTGCTTGAGATGGACTGGTGGAGATTAAGACTAGGACAACCTATAGGATTATAGATTATCCAGCATTTTTCTTGCTTGGGTGTTCTGTTAAGATGTTTGTCATTAGGATAGCATATGGCAGAAAACATACTGGAGATTGACATGGTGGGGGTGGGCCGTGGCATTTTCTAGGAGTATGTTTAAGTTCTTGTAAATAAATACCTACAGCTGTATGATACACAAACAACCAGCTGTATCTAGATTGGAACAGATTCACCAAACTACTTAATCCGAAAACTACTTAGCAGTGCCAGTTGCTGTTTATGGCTAAGCCTGCCAACCCTATGAGGATATCACACGTACAACTTGTATATGGATACTGTAATACCTCTTAACAATTTCAAGAGTTTTTTCCTAATTTTTCCTGGTAAATTAAAAGTTTTGTTCAATCTTGAACTGAGAAAAGGTTTTGGGAAAACATGCATGTGTCCGTAAGCCACTAAGAGGCATGCTTATCAGAGATTAAATTGGATTCGTTCATATGCAAGGCAGAGTCATTTATTGTTTCTTACTCATCTTTTAGACCAAGGACAGAAATCAGGCGGAGACGTTTGAGTATCAGTTTTGATGTCATTTTTTTGTCCTTTTGTAACTATGATTGTCACCATGAACTACTTTCTCTACTATGCAAAATAAATAAAATAAAATAAAAATGCCTCCTTTTACCTCCCAGCTCGACAAGGGAATTGCTGGGAAACTCATTTCCGTATTCTTTTTAATTATTATAATTGTCGTATCAAGAAATTATAGGACACTATATCCTTTTTTACTTGAATGTTTTATATCCAGTTGGGAATTTTATGATTTTGTTTTTTTCTCATATTGATGCAGGTTGGAACAATTACTCTTGTTGCTTTGACAGGATTGCTTGTCTTTATGCTTTTCTTTCTGGCTGCAACTGTAAATGCCATTGTTATCTCCCTTCTGATGTCTCTGGCAGCAGCAGGAGGATTCCTGGCACTTTTCTTTGGTCTTGTCACGGCTATATATATTGGAGCATTATCAATAGCCATATTTGCTATTTCCACGGCTACATTTTGGGCAATTGTGGCTATTGTGATAACTACAGGTAGCAAGTTAATTGATCACCTCAAACATTTTGTCTTTAATGGCCAGATCTCACATATGAGGCTACTTTGTTTGCTATTACATGGATATGAAGATTGACCTTTTTGAAATTTGAGCCTTGATTTTTAAGATTTTTGGAAGAGTTTAAATAATGTGTCTATAATAAGGCGTGCCTCTAAATAGGATTTAGTGTCATAAAAATTCTCTGAAATTCAACTTATCTGAACCCTGGACAGTATGTTGTTTATCATGCGGCCCCTATGTACTGATCTAGTTTTTTTGTCTCAAGCCTCTTAACCAGTACAAATGTACTTGAGTATAATAGCAGCAAGTTTTATTTTTTTGGTCATTGCGTTTATATACATGGCTAAAGCTAAACATCTCATAGGTTTTGGTTGCGCATAACCTATCTCACTAGGAATAGGCATATCCTGCTTGAAAAAGACACCTACCAAATTCCTAATGGGTATGGGTGATAGAATGAGTTGATTCGATTATCGCTGCACTTTTACCAGTCAAAACAGTTGCGTCAGACCAGATTGACTGGTAGGCTCTTTCTTTTAGATCATTCAACAAAACCAACTGACTATTCATGGCCCGCATTAGTGACTGTAGAGGTTTCGTGGCTTCTCTAATAATAAATGCAACTTATTTTTGTCCTTCTCTTAGACTATGATTTAGGTTTTTTATAATTGTATTGGTAAGAAGTAGTTGTTATTATCTTGTTTTTCTTTTCGTTTATGCTTTAATAGTAGAATAATGTTGCTCTTCAGTAAGTTGAGTCACTAAACTGGAATGGAAATTTATACGTACCAGGCTGGATTGGGTTCTTTTGGACTGTGTGGTTGGCAACTAAAAAAAGCTTTGGATTTGCTAAACACTCCTTGAGCGTGACTGGCTCTGCAATTTCAACTTACACTGCTGCTCGGCATGCCAGGCACCTACAACGCAAAGATTCCGACTAGGGTCTGATCATATATGGAAGCCTATGTACAAATCTTAAGTTAAATGTGCATGTCTTTGAATGGCACAAACTTCTTCTGTTGGCTGGTACGATGGGTTGTTCATCTTACATGTGATATGGTACCTGTACCTACCACTTTGTTTTGTACTAATGAGTAATGAGCAGAAACAGTCGATAGGCTAGGTTCATGTAATGTATTTGGGTTTCACAAAACCTTAGCCTACTCTTCTACCTTCTATGGTATATCTTATGTCAGGTATAAAATTGAACTCGTTGTAAATTATGTGATTTTGGAACGTGTTATTCTTGTTCTAAGGATGCATTTGTTACAACTGCAGCCCGCAGGTGCACATATTACTTTGTATAGTACGGACTAAATTTTACAGAATCTCCTTTTACAAATAGATAATGCTGATTTGAGAGCCTACTATTTTCTCTTTTATTGCCGAGTTGGGTGGTTTCTGGCATTATGGTTTTTAGGTGGTGGCTGCAAACCCATTCTTGATGCTGGTAGCCTGGAAGCGGATGGAGGATGCGGTGGCTATCAGGAAATCTGAAGGGCTTTTGTTTTCTCGCCTGCTGAGTGATTTCAAAGAACAAGTTACCTGGTAATCTGGTGTAGCAGTTGACACAGCCGTTTTTATTTGAACGGAAGACTAAAATATCCATTTACACAGTAATATAGCCTTCATTTTCTTGATAAATAAATTAAATTAATGAATAGTTTGCGAGTGATTATTGAAATTTTACCTTTTTTTAATTTTTAAAGAAAATTAAAAAATGAGTTTTTGTCGGCAATTATAATGTCAAAAACAATGTTTAATAAATCTGAACTTTAGTTTTTATTTTTTAACTATTTTTTTAGTTTTTATTGTTTAAGTTTGCTATTTCATAGAGTGAGATATAATCAATTAAGAATTTGAACTTTTTGTCTAAATTGTGTAAGGAAATAAATTTTAGTTTAATCTAAAATATGAATTATTAAAATAGAAAAATAAATGTCTTCAAAACTAATTATATTAATGTTAGTTATTGAAAAGTAAAAATAACAGCTATTTTTTTAGCAGCATACTTCTAACACTAAAAATTATGAAGTGAAAGGAAAAGTACAAATTGGTTATACTTAAATGATAAATTTTGAACGAGTGAAACTTGCATTTTTCCTAAATTTAAGATTTTTAATGAAAAAGAGGTCATTGAGATAGAGTAAATGTAAAGTTACCTAAATGGACACGTGTCGAATTTTGCTTAAAATTAAACATTTCTTTTTTTTTTATTTCTTATAAACTAAAGTTTTTTTGCAAGTGAAATTAATCTGTAGTGGGGCAAGCGGAGCAGTGAACCTAATCTTCGGTAAGGGCAATGGGCCCAAAAGAAGAGGGCTTGGTGGGTTGCATGACAATGCCTGACTTTTGTGAGACTTAATTGGGCCCAATAGCATTTCTTTTTTTTTTTTTTGAAAGGACCGAATAGTATTATTACCCGCTGATAAAATAGGATTCTTAAGAAATGCTTTTTTTTTTTTTTTATAAGTCTTATTATATATGAATTAGAATCTCTTAATTTTTAATTTTGAAAATTATGAATAAATTAAGTAAGAAATATATATAAAATTAAAAAAAATTAGTGACACAAATAGAAAGACTTATAATTTTAATATTTATGCAAAATAGAAAGATATAAAATGAAAGTTATTAAAATAAAAAAATAAAATCGTTAAGAGTTTCAATTCCTATGAATATAATATTAACAAAAGATTTCTTTCAATAATTTTTTTAAATATATTTTTTTAGTATTATTCAGATCCAATTCCTATAAATATCTGTCCTTATGTAAACACATAACTACATAGGAAAAAAGGGTTTGGATTGAGTCATACTAAATCAATATTGGGCCAAACGACCTTAACGGTAGCACAAAAAAGTTTTTTTTTTTTTAAAAAAAATCCAAAATACCCGACTTAGCCAAACACCTAATGAAACTAAATATTATCTGCCATGAAGTTTCAAACGCATATGATTATATTTCTGAGGATACCTCAATGATTGAGAATTTAATGATCAAGCTTTATTATGCTTTGTTTTGACAATTCTAAATTCTATAACACAAAAAAGTTAGACTCAAATTAAATTAGAGCAACCCATGAGAGTTGACTCAAATGGCAAAATTAAGCTATATAAAAATAGTTATGATTAAAAGAGTGACAAAACATATATGATAATATTTTCTTGGGAATTAGCATTTTAGTGAAATTTCATATTATATTTTATAGAAATTATCAAAAGTCTGCATGGAATGGACATTATATCAACTAATTTTTGAAGAACCAATCCAAAATTCTTTGCAAGGCCAATTAATCTGATCCTTTAAAGTGTAGTCATCTCATTGCTTAAAACAATTAAGAGTTGAAATTAAAACATATCAAAAGTGTCATGCCATCTTCTTTTTTTTTTTTTTTTTTCCAAAATTCTCATTATTAAAATCTTAAATTCTAAAATTTTACATCCTAAATCTTAAACTTAAAAACTTTAGTCCTAAATCTTAAGACTTAAGTACTAAATCCTAAAATTTAAAATACTAAATTCTAAATCTTATAAATCTAAACTTCAAAACTATAAATCTTAAAATTTAAATCCTAAAATGTTAATTCCAAAATTTTAAAACATATTTTTTAGTTTAAAATTTAAATTAAAAAGATGACATGGCACTTTTCATTAAACTAATGTATATCTCAACCCTTAATTGTTTTGAGTAATGAGATGAGTTCACTTTATATTGTAAAGTATATTAGAGGGTCCAAACATTCATGTTCACTTCGAATAAATGACTTTCAATATGTGCTAATATTTTCAGTAACAAAAAGTTTAATAAGAAGGGAGGTTATTCTATTTTAAAGTTAGGACATACAACATACCTTAATAAGAGTTTACTGTGATATTTATAGATTCTTTATTAAGGAAGATTGCTAGGAAAAGAATTTGAACCTAAGTTTCATGACAAGTGAAGTACTTCGAATCTTATCAAACTAAAGTAACCTTCGGCTGCAATATGTTACAATTTGATTGAAAGCATATGATATTTATGTAGAATGGCTTCACAGATGAAAGTATAGGAGAGAGCAAGACATGAACAAACGCTTATGTAGGGAGGTAGTGTGAGTTTGCGAAAGGGATATTAGACATATTTGTGTAGAGTAATGTATCTTCAAGATTACCTTGCTCTTTATTTCAATATACCTTAGTTTTGTATTTTAAAAATTGAGGGATTTTGGATCCATTGTTTTGGGAAGTTTGACTGACAACCCAAAAAGTTTTGGGAACAAATAATACAGTATCATCAATCATGTGGTATATATGATCGTAGGATAGCTGTATATGGAAAATGTATTTAAGAAAATTAAAAAAAAAAAATAGACATCCCCATGCCATGGAGAAAGAGATAAATTTGTTATAGATTTCTTTTTCTTTTGATTTTTGAATTATATATAGGCTATTTTTCAAATCTTGCAAAAAAAAATTTACGAAAGAAAATTAAATGATGACAATTCTAATATAAGATGGCAGAGATTTGTGGACGCCTTCAAATTATTTCCTTCATTTCGTTATTTTCCTCAATACAAAAAGGTATAGTATATAAGCTAACAAATTCTGCGAGGGATGTAGAAAACAAGCCAAAATTACAAAGGATGAAAGTAATTTAACTTATGGAAAATATTTAAATCTAAAAAACCTATAGATTCCAGAACTTAAACACAAAAAATATGAATAGTCACATCATGTCTCAACATGAATAGAACGATCAATAATGATTGTCCTCGTCTAATATGAATAGGATAATCCGTAATGATTGTCTTTACTTATATATTTTATTTATAAAGTTTAGATTTATATTTTTTTGAATTATAAAAAATAAATAAAAATAAAAAATGAACAAAAAAAAAAAAAAGAAATGAGGAAATCAGAAATGAGGGAAAAAAATGACAACACAAGTGCATTAATATAATTTTTTTTTATTTCTTCCCCGTCGCCTCCCTTTCTTAGTTTACTATTAGTTGTTCTACACTTGCAGCTGCATTAACTTCTTCAAGTAATGAAAGTCCAGATATCTAGCTAGCTATACTTTTCTTACCTTTGCATTTTTCTCACCAATACATCTAAAAGATAGAATTTCAAAAGCTAAACAAAACTGTTTATGAAACTAAAGAAGACTTTCATGAACAGAGACCTAAGTATATATAGGTAGGACTTTTTTCTTTCGACTCATTGGCACCAACTTTACGTTTAACACTACCTCTCCAAAGCATGAAAGATGATGCACTTGTTACCATCGAATTAATTATAAAACGAAAAACTCAGAGATATCCAGTCAAAATTAGGCTTGCCCTTTGCCATTCCAATCTGGTCTGCCTAAGGTAAACTCCAAGCTTGGGTTCTTGCACTCCAAAGTAGACCCTGACAAATTGTTCTTGAGTTGGGTTGAATCACAATCCTGTAGGGTTCATTTGTTTTCCAGAATTTTATTAAACTATTATTGTTTAAAGCTAACACACACACACACACACACACACACACACATATATTCTTCAAACATGCTTGCAAGAGTGAGAAAACAAAAGATGAAGATGATAATGATTTGTCTTACATTATAATCCATGATTACCTGCAGAATATGGTGCTCCACTGACTGGAAGATTGGGGGTCTGAGACCATCCATGACGTCGTTGGAACTAGTTTGCGGCCATGGGTCTCTACTGCTGATCATCAATTCCATTAATACCAGAAAGGCAAAGAAAAACTGCATCAGTTAATCTCCTCACTTCCGTACAGTTCTATGATTGTCAGCTACCGTCATCAATTCCATTATGCTTTGTAACATGTTAGACTCTCTAAGACTCATCTTTCTCACAAGTGGCAACAAGAATGTAAGGAAGAAATTGTAAGTTCATTCATTATTAAATCCAACGCAGTTCAGGGTACAAAACAACGTTTGATGTGTTACATGCAAACAAAGTATTGTACAAGTAACAAAAACCATACTATTATACGCTCTTGGTTTTCAGCAACAAGGCTAGCATTATCACCTTTCTAAGGTTTTGATATAAATTTAAGAGAAATACGGTCTTTTAAAGCTCAAAATATGGTCATTTTCCAGTATCACACTGCGAGGGTAGTACCCTAAATAGAAAATGTCAGAAAATATGAGTAATTTACAGTGATATGATATTCTCTTCCAAGATTTAGACCTACCCCACAACTCATTCTAGTTGTTTATCACAAATAATAAAATAAAATAAAGTTATTCTGCCATAATGAGTCAATTACAGTACCGATATGCTTTCAAAGTTTTTAGCCCTTAGTATATATAAGATTTATTTATGTTTTAAATGGATTAGGCAATGAACTTACGAGGTCATCAATGGGTGGGATGAGGGTTGAATACTAATCTATTTACACTGGAAAATTACTGGCTGTACTATGTTGACTGAAACTTTTGCAGCAAGTGTTTAAAGCTAAAGCAATATATTCTAATCACACAGCTTTATAACTAGTGAAAATTTACCATCACTGCAATAGGTTAAAATTAATTTACTGCTAACCAATGATTCTTTTACATGTGAACACATTCTTGAGTATTATTTGATCTCAAGCTCTTAGCCTCTAAATTGGTGTAAAGAAGACAAACCAGTAGGTTACAAGGGAAAGTGGCCTAAAGATATATCAAAATAGAGGTAGAATCTGACTCATTTTAGCCCTATATATGTGTTTTAGTTTTCAAACCATTCCTAATTGATTCTTTGTGTTGGGCGGCTTTTATTATTAAATCTGTGCTGTTATGCGATCTCAGCATTAAGGCACATCTCATATACTGCAATTTTTTCTTTGCTTTTGAGCATTATGGCAATTATCATTCTTAAAAGTTTTTATAAACTTTAACTTTATATCATATAATTACTTCTACCAAGAATGATTTAACAATATATCTTTACATAAAACAAATGCTCAACAATTTTTTCCCTCCAAAGCTTCAGTTATCCAATATTGCAGATTGAAGTTTAAAAAATCTGTATGTATATATATATATATGTTTACTATATTGCAGAGTTTTACCTAATTGTCTTATAGTGTGATTCAAGCAAAGTGTTCCATGAGAATCTACCAAGCTTTTTATTGATGGCTATAGCATATCTTTATCATAAAGAAAAAGGAACACCATCTTGAGCTTAAACATAAGTAGAATATGCCCATTGTCCAAGACTATACATGATATAAATTAGAATACCTTGTTGATAAGAATATTTGAAGGAAGATAGGCTTATATTATATATATGAAGGAATTGATCTTTTGGATTATGTGCTGTCTCCAGTTAAAGAGAATAAGAACCACTTTTTGGCAATATTTGATAATCAGTTATGATCAAATAAGCATTGACAGTTAAAGCACACATCAGGCATATATATAGAGATCTATAAAGGATAAAGAAAAAGCGCAATGCAGCTGTGGGGTGCTTTCCTTTTATACTGATTAGCGTTTGATTATTGTCTTGTACCTTTCCTTTATTATGCCCTCCAAAGCTAAATGCCTAAGGGAAGAAATTCTGAGGAACTATAAAAGAAAGAAAAGAAAGAAGAAACCAAACACAAGTAAAGCAAAAGCTGCCGCATGAACCCTTTTTATTCTTCAAAAATGATACGGTGGACGTGGGTTTGCATTAATTTCTATAAGAGATACCATGCGGAAGCAAAAGCAAATCAAGCACAGCAATGTACCATAAAAATCATAATTAAGAATATGTATGTCTCCATATGTATGCACAGCCACATACAACACATGCATCTTTTTTTTTTTGGTAACCTAAAGTGTAGGGTAAGGAAAGGCTAACCATTTTAAGGCCAAGACATGCCACAAGTCTCGGAGCTCGGAGGGTTTACAGTGATATTTAGGGATTAACTTCTAGGCGCGACTATTATATTGGTAGAGGAATTGAACTTAGGCCTGAAGTATTTTGAAATTTGTTAATTGAACCAATACGGTTAACTACAATATATGCATCTTAATTAGTGATTCGTAGGAGTATGAATAATTAATTAATTAATTAGTACCTTGAAGAGTTACTCCATAGAGTGGTGGCAGAAGAGTAGTCCATATCTTGTTGCACTGACCGATCTGGCCGCCCTCCTTGATCCGGGAACTGTCGCAGGCCACCGCGGTCTGCAATGGTGCCCATTGGAGACATGTCATCTTCTCCTCCGGATCCATCTGAAAGGCCTGCAAGAAGCGAATGTGAATCATTTGCCTCCAAGTAACCATGAAATCTCCAGTTGTTTGATTAATTTCTAAAAATATATAACAAAATGTGCACTTTTACATGTCATGTATGCATGTGTGCAAATGTGCATGCATGCATACTATTATTTTTTAAATTTTCTTTGAAAATGAAATATTCTGTTACAGCCTTAAAGGGTTTGCATTTGGTATAAAGGTTAGAGGAGGGAGGCAAGAGAAAGGAATGAATGGTTACAGTAAAATCAAAAGCAATAGTAAAAAGTGAAGAGTCAGAAAAGAACAATGTAAGGAACATTTTCCTTTATTTGTTGTATATTCATGTGTCTGTCTGTGTTCAAGAAAAAAAGATAAAGGCTGCTAAAAAAGAAAATTAAATTGTTGAAGCCTAAGCAAGATGAATTACCTGAAGAAGCTGCAGGCTTGTCAGTGGTCTTAACAGTTCGGTACATCTACAAACAAGTCATAACGGGGCATTTTAATTACGAAGGAATTCCACTCTTGTAAGAAAATCAACTGAATCATATTTATTATTAGAAAAATAAAAACAAGGACGGATTCCCGTTTGTTTAGATCCCTTTTGATTCTCCCTCATTGGTTTCGTTGTGTTGGCTTCTCAGATTGTCTGGGTTGGCTCATTAATCGCGAGGTTGATGTTTGATAAGGTTGTAATGAGAGGTGTATTATTGGAAAATGATGACTTTTGTCTGTTCTTTCTCTCTCTCTCTCTCTCTCTCTCTGTGAAAGCAGAAGCTGTTCTGTGTCTGGTTGTCTCAGGCGTTAAAGGCTCCTTCTTAGTCACTACTATAGTCTTTAATTCATCCACTCCCACATATTCATCGGCTACTGTGCCGGTGTAGGATAGACCAACACCGCCCCACATGAGAGTGAGAAAGAGAAAGAGAAAAAAAAAGAAGGGTTTTTCATTTTCTTTAGTTCTTTCAAATATCAGTAATTATACCTGCAAATGGCTTTTGACATGAGCTAACGTGAGATCCTTCACATCCATGAGCTCAAGAACTGACTTTGGAGTTGCTCCTAAGATTCATCGTTTCAGCAGCAAAAGATTAGCTCCAAAATCAAAGAAGAAAATCATGGCTAATATATTCTAATCATTAAATAATATAAAAAGAAGAAACAAGAAGAACATAGCAAATGAAAAATTACAGGAAAAGAAAGAAAAAATTGTTTACTTTCATGGCCGCCAAGTAGCTCAACAGCATGAACAAATCGAGCATGGAGGGTGCTTGTCCACCGCATTCTGGGTGCTCTCATGCTTCTCTTGGTTGGCAACTTTGGCAAAAATCTCGATCTCATTAACCCAGGAGAGGCCTCAGAGGGCCCTACCCCATACTGTGAGTGATGGTGCAATTGATGAGATTTGAAAGCTTCTCCGGAAATCCCATTGAACCTTGGGGAATTCACCGTTCTATACGCCCCGGCGGGGAACGACCCGTTTGCCCCCGGATTTAAGATCGATAGAGGATCCAAACCCGCCGCTGCGGCAAAATACTGCGAAGGAGAAGAAGAAGAAGGAGGAGAACAAAGAGAGGAGCAAGAAGAAGACAAAGATGGGTAAGAAGGGATGTGTTGATATAAGCACATCTTCTGCTGGTGCTGCTGCGGATGAAGATGATGATCTTTTTCTCTTGTATCCATGGTGGACAAGAAAGGAAACGAACGGTTGGGATACACTGGAATCCCCTTGATTGGCCTCAAGCCGTCTGATGATACATCGAGCAAGGAAACTCCATAATTTATGTGATTCAAGTGAGTGGTGGCAGTGTTTGTACTGATACTACAACTACTAGAAGTACTATTATTAGAGCGATGATGCTGAAGATGGTGGAAATGGCTGTGGCTTGGATGATGATAAGGGTTATGAGGGGGTTCTTCTGTTGCTGCTCCAGCGGTGAAATTTCTTCCCAGAGAGAGCTCAGTGTGGGCTTGAGACACAATTCTAGAAGGGAAATTAGGTGAATTGTGGCCACCATAATCGGTGGTGTTGTTATGGCAAATCAAAGAAGAGGAAGAGGAAGAAGAAGTGCTTGGGGGGCTTATGTGCAGGGAAAGATCAGGAGCAGTGGTTGAAGTGTGGTCAATGAAAATCCCTTGCAAGGGCATCTTTTTTTTCTTTTGTATTTTAAGGGACTACAACTATAGCTTACTTGCTTGATGGTTACTTACAGAATATAAATGACAGAAAGCTTTTCCTTTTATTAAAATCAGAGTCGAAACTAAAAGAGAGAAAGAGAGAGACAAAGCAAAGCGCAACCATATATATTCACACAGACGCGAGGAATGGTGCTGTGATCCTTTGGCGTTCTGCAACGCCTTCTTCAAGATTTTTCTCTCTTTTGCTTTTGTTCTTTAGTCTTTCCCCGGAAAAAGAATCAGGAAAGCTAGCTAGCTAGCTATAGCATCTTTCTTATACATCAAAACGAAGACAACCTTGTGCTTTTGAAATCTTTGAGAGAATTTGTAGCTTAAAGGGGATATGTAGACAGAGAGCTAAGAAAGAAGGAAGAGGAACACCGATGAGTCTTTCTATCTATATATCCCATAACACAAACACAGACATGCTCTCAAGAAAAAGAACAAGAGAGACTGTGATAAAACTCAGGCGAAGACAGAGAGAGAGAGAGATAAGAGAGATGCGAGTGTTGATGTTGTTGTTGAAGAGAGAGAGAGTGGGGGAAGGAATTGAATTTCTAAGAAGAAAAAGGGAAAAGAAATGCACAAAGGCATGGAAAAGAAACAGGTGGATTTGGGTTTTGGTTTCCTCGAGAGTGTATCTCGGAAAATGACACTAGAAGAAGAAGAGCAGGAGAAGATGAGAGAAAGAGCAGAACAGAAGGTCTCTCTCTTTCTCTCTCTATCTCTAGTCAAAACCCACAAAATGTACCAAACAATATGGTCACTTTGGGTTTCATCCCTTTCCCGGAGACGACGGGATAAAAAACTATTAGACAGAGAAAGACAGTGTCATATGTGATTCCTTTCCCCCCACTCTCTTCGCTCTCTATCTCTCTCTCTCTTTCAGTGTCTAAATATATATTCCCTTTGGTAAATATATCATCAAGTCCCATTTTCTTGCTTAAATGGTAATGCCAACCTACAGGACAATTCCTTTTTTGTTGTTACAATTTTCAAATTCTCAGGTCACATTGGATTTTTCTAATGCTCCCATGTACTATAGAATAAATAACTCATTGACCTAAACAGATGAAAGTTAGACCCACAAAGGGTTTTTTGTTTTATTCTCTAAGTTTTATTCATATATCTTTATCGATTACTCTATTCTCACAAATTAGATATTATCAAAATTTTATTTAAAAATTTAAATTATTAAATTTATTAAATTTTACAATGTTAATTATGAAACTCAATACATTTAACATATTATATTAAATTTTATAAAGTGTTTATAGATATTTTTTAATGAAAACAACATTTCTTTATCATCAAACCAAATGACCCCCACATAATTATTTATATTCATTTTATATTTTTTTAAATTCCTACAAAGTATCTCCACATTCTTAGGACTAAACTAATTCCTGCTCGCACAACTGTGCCTGCCGAAATTTCATATTCTAATTCCCCTATAAATCCTTCTAAATATTCCCCCAATAGATTTCTTTTAGTTTTAAAACCAAACCATTAATTGAATTTGGTTTTTACATGCACCCTTAAAGCCATGCCCTTCTTGTTACTTTTTGCTTTGATTAAAATATTTTTAGTGTGTTACGTAGTGTTCTCAAAACCCTATGCTAATTAATTAAAGATAATCATAATTTTATCATAGACAACATCAGATCTTTTGTTTTAGTTTTTTAAAAATATTTTCTATCTTTTGAATAAGAGATTAATTCATTCTAAACATAAACAATAAACAACAAATTCTTCCTAATAAGAATAACTCTAACTTTAAACCCGACAAATTGATAATATGGGATCTTTAAATTACTAACATAGCTCTAGGGTTGTCGACTTTAAAATTAAGTTAATTAATGAGGGTTTATGAAAATGCGAATGACACCTTCTGCCATATTTCCGAAGAAAAACACAAATTCAGAGGCACTGTTTGGATGGATCAATAAATGCAGAATTGGGTACAGTAAATGCCATTTGGTTCTTAAACCCATCCCACTTTTGTAACGAGGTCTTCTTCTCTTTTCTTTTTTCTCTTCTCTGCCATCTTTTTGACGCGTTGTTGTAAGAAATGATCTTTACCCGACATGCACAGAGAAGTAGTTAAATATTTCATTCAAATTGTTCGTCGTATAATGGCAAATATTAAATAGTAACCAGTTTACAGAGCATGATCTTGTAGCTACATATAATAACTTGAATCAGACTTTTGTCTTCATCGAATAAAAATTTATAAAATCATTTTTATAAATGTATGACAAAAATCCATTTCCTTTCATTTTTTGAAAGAATTTTATTACAATGGACTCCCCTTAATTTTTTTAGATGCACTTTCAAATATATATTTATATACATGATCAGGCAACAATTTTCTTTTGACAGAAAAATTTAAAGTAAAAGAAGATTATTCATTTTAAAATCAGGGTTTACACATTTTTAATGAAAACATACAATAGTACTTACAGATTATTTATAACAAAAAAATTGTTGGTAGAGAAATTCAAACTTAAGCCTTATAGATAAAATATACTTTAAGCTTTACTAACTGAACCAACCTCACATAGCAACATTTCTTTGACATATCAAATAGGGTATAAATATTCACTCAAAGAAAAAGAGCTGTACAAGCATTAACTCAAGTATACAAGTGCAGGAAGAATTGAATGACTCCTTTCTCTGGGAATCCAATATTTACTTCATTCATTATGAGATGAATATCGTAATCAAACAGATGTAAGAAGTCCATCAAATTCAATAGGGAATTTCTAATTTGGATAATATGTCTTGTTAGTTGTATTTAAAAATCAATTCATTTTGTCATTAACAAATTCAATGTTGTAATCATGATTAAAGCATGAATTGTGACTATTCATCTCATGGTATATTTATAAAGGCGCCTCTATAGCTGAATATGTAACTCTCAACTTAAAGGGTTTATGGTGGAGAATTCGTTAGGCTTATTGGCAAAGTGAAAATTTATTGGAAAAGGCTGTATTTTTTTTTTGCCTTTTTCATATTGCGTTGCCTCGTATAGACATACTCTTAAAATCTTTCACATGAAAAAGCTTGAATAGTGTAGTGCTAAGAAATTTGGCGGTTACTATAGTGTTAGAATTTTGCTTCCATTAATTGTGGAACGAGCTGTGACTTGTGAAAACCAAAGTAATTACTATAGCTAAAAGGTCAAACTTACCTGATATATCCATAACGGTGCTGTCATATCTATACTTCCTTTTTCTACAACGTTTACATTTTTCAAAATAATTAAGGATAAACAGTACATTTTTATGCTTAAAAATATACTGTTCATTTTTTGTTATTTTAAAACATTTTAAAAAATGTAAGTGTTGTAGAAATAAGGATATGAATATAGGATTATTCTATCCATAAATATGTACTAAGATGTTGGCACTGAAAATCAAACTGTTAGTCAATGAGATTCGAATTTTGAAATTTTCTCACATAATTTTGAAGTGAAAATAATTTTTTTTTGAATTTCGATTTGAAAATAATTTTTTGAATTTAGAATTGATTCGTGTTTAATTCGGGCATACCAAAACAGATTGAGAGACTAATAAATTCCAAGTTACCAAAAAAAAAATCTACCTTAAATATACGTCGGCAACTGTAATCAAGTCCTTTGAGATGAGTCAATGGGTCAAACGGTGAGCCTTCGAACTTTGTGCAGGGTAGGTAACTAATTAAAAGGAAGTCCGGCAAGAGGGGAAAGATAACACAAAACGGTAGTGGCGGGAGCCGACATAATAGAGGGCAAGAGTGAAGTACCCGCAGAATTAAACTCCACTATGTACAAGCATATTAACTATTTAATATGTACTCCACCATGAGAATTAAATAAATCAAAATTATAATTGAATATTTTAAAAATATTATTTCAAATTCAACTTAAATTATATATAAAAAAAATTTTATTAAAAAAAATAAAATTTATTATAATAATTTATATATTTTAAATAGAATTAATTTTTAATTATCAATCAAAGATATGCTAAGTTTTCTCGTAATAAATCAAATTAATTTGTAATGCTCCTATTTAGTTTCCAACGGCACTACTTTGTATAACTTTTACCATTTGATATATTTTCTTGTCATTCTTCACCAAATGCAGCACATATCATATATTAAATAATAAATTTTGTATTTCTATTCGTAAATTATGGTTTGTTTCATTATGGGAAAGAGCAAATACAGCCCTTGATTTCAATATACAAATTAAGCTTTGAGCTCAAGTCCTGAGTATTTTCATTCTAAATTTCCACCTAGCTGTTTTTGAAAATTTTATAAGCTAAACCCTAAACCTTCCTTTTATCAATGAAATTGTTTTTCCATCTTTATTTACAAGAAAGTCTCTCTAAAGTATTTGAGTTTTTGTGTCTGCATATATATATATATATATATATATATATATATTGGACTTTTTTTGTTTGCATACATATATATATATATATTCACTTTTCCTTATTATAAGTCACTTTTAAACTTTAAATCAATTTAATATAATTAAGTAGTTGGCTACTTATAATAGTAATGAACAATTTGATACTTTTTAATAATTTTCTATATAATATATTTAATAAAATATATAATTTCACAAACTTTTTTTTTGTAAAAGGAGAGATTTTGTAAGATACTCAAAATTGGAAAGAAGTTTGTGTAGGTTTTTAGAGTACGTAGGTATTTGCTCATTGAAAAAAATTGTGTAAATTATGAAAATAGAAGAAATATATGTAGATGATAAAAAGAAAAATACATGTTCGTAATCCAATGTCTTGTATGTTGAAGAAATAAATTAGTGCATAGAATAAAGAATATATTTATTTATCACACTTTTGTTTGAACTTGCACATTTTGTTAATAAATTTGTTGGCTAGATGTAGGCCCTATTTTGGATCACTTAAGTGGAAAAAACAATTTGCATTTATACAGCACTATATATATTGCTCTCTTAATTTTTAACTTCGTTTTATGAGGTTCCACTCTCACAGTATAATATATATATATATATATATATATATATAATATTTGTATATATGTAAGATATTAAATACATATAGCATCAAAATGATGTAAATAAAAATCATAAAAGAGTATTCCCATCAATGAAAAATATAAAAAATTTATTTTCTACTTATAATTTATTTATTAATGCATATTATAATTTTGAATGCATTGTTTTCACTACTAAAATACACCTGATTTTCGATGAATTTTTCTGACAAATTATTTATCTGCATGTAAAAATAAGGAAAATTTATTTTTATTGGTGTAATTTTAGGCCACTATGCATTAGTTGGTAAATGAATTTAAGTTTACCTGTGGATAGACATATCCCTTGGTAAATACAGCTAGAAAATTGCATGTCACATTCCCAACAAGGGGCACAAAGAATTTACTGGTAGAATAACCAGCGACAGCTATGCGGACAGTAATATTATTGGCAGTTGAGGCCATGGAAATTGACTAATATTTTTTTTGGCAAAATTTTATTTTACCAACAGATGTTATTTGCTAGTTAAAATACTTTTTAAACAATTTTGACGATTTTTTGTCAAGAAACTTGTCGGTAAAAATGTCAATGCCTTATCAGCAAGAGCTGCAAATAGAGACTATCACTCATATTCACTGCCAATCTATACTGTAGGTAAAACAAAATTAGAGGCATTTGGCTATGAGTTTTGTAGCAAAAATTGCAAAAGTTATTTTACGGTAAAATAAAAACTAACATTAATTAGCTGCCATTGTGGTAGTCAATTGTCATGTTATTACTAGCAGCAATCAGTGCTACCAATATAATGTGAACTGAACATAGTTACTTGCCATGCAATGGGGTAGCCAACAGGTGCCAATTTATTTTATAGATAGTTAAGGCTGTTGATAAAAAAAGTCAAAATGGTTGACTATCATGTATTAAGACAGCCAATAGGTACCAATTTGTTTTACCCACAGTTCTTAGTCATCCATAAAAATTAATATGTCTTTGATAGACTGCAAAATCAATGCTAAAATTTACTTGCTGTTGTACTGTCAATAAAATAAAAATCAACATTGATTGGTTGCTATTATAGTAGTCATTTGTTATATTATAATTTTATCAACAAATTGTACACAGTTGCCTGCCATGTATTAAGGCAGCCAACAAGTGTCAATTTATTTTACTAGTGATTCTTAGCCATTGATAAAAATTAATATGTCTCCTATTGACTACGTAAGTGACACCAAAATTTTTAGTTGCCATTGCTTGCCATTAGTAAAATATTTGAAAATTTTTTAAATTTTACCAATGGATTTGAGCTATTGATAAAATCACTTTATAAAAGAGTCTTGAGACTCTCCCCACTCACGCTAGCACCATTCTCTTCTCTCTTCTCTCTTCTCTCTTCTCTCCCCTCGCTCCCTCACCTGGGCATCCCTCACATTTTTCAACCTCCTTCGATGAACTCTGGCATTCTCTGGCAGTGGCTGATTGGCCTTTTCCTTTGTCTTCCTCCCACTTGTAGTTTGTGGTGAATTTTTTAAGTTTTGTCTTTTCACTCCATCTTACTATGGTGTTGTTCCTTCTACTTTCAGTTTCCCTTGATTGCTAATTGGGTCTCCATCTCTCTTGCCGTAACGAAGGTTAGCTTAATTTTGAAATCATCTCATGTATTTAGATTTAAGTTAAAAGACTTAAACTATTATGATTGAATTTTGATGTTATGGTTATTGGCAATAGGGTAGATGACTTGGATGAATTTTGATATTATGGCTGCTTAAATTCGTATGTTATGGTTGCTAGCAATTGAGATTGTTTTGTTTGAATGTTATAGATCTATTTGGATTTGAATTTTAGTGTATTTTTGAACAAGTGGTCTCCATTGCTAAGGGGAAACTTTGTCAAAATGTTTGTAAAAATTAAATTAATTTTAGGTTAATTGTAACTTAATTACATTTTATACCATAATTTTTAATTAGGATTTAGGTTAGATTCGAAATAAATATAAAATTCTATATCTCTACCAATAACATTATCCACAGACATCGATTGCAGCCACAAAATATTACCAATGACATTTTACTAACGATTACATCTACTCGAAAATCTATTGAAAATCAATTTTACTAGTTGATTTTTGATATATTTGCTAGAAATTGACTGATGAAAATGGGAATTTTTTTGGTAGTGTTTGTAACCACTATAACTTAGGAAAAAATTTTCATTCTTTTCAAAATATCAAAGGCTTAAAACTCTCTCAATTTAAAATTTACCTATTTTTGAATTAGTGACTGCTTTCCAATTCAAAAGTAGTAATAAAATTAGACATGTAATTTTATTTGAGTGAAATGAATACATACTTCAAGAATTTTTTTTTTTCATAATTTACACTAAAGCACATAATTTTATTAAGAAGTCATAATACTAAATAATTTTGCTATTCTCATAAATTTAATTTTATAAAATACTCATTTTAAAAAACTTGAATAGTTAAATTTATTAATGAAATTTTATAGATTAAATTGTGAGCCTAACAAATTTAAAATGTGTAATAAAAGAAAAAAAGAAAGAAAATGTGGCTATCTAAAAGAAGTAATAGAAAAGAAAGAAGAGGGAATTATGATATGCTGTATAAAAATTATCATGAAAGGGCAAAGCAAAATGGGTGGAAAAGCTGGCCGGCCCTCAGGTGACGACTTGGATGACAACATAACATCACAGGCTTTTGGAAAATTCCCCATTCATCATCATATTGTTATCAGAAATGCTATTCTCACATGTTGCTCTTTACAAGGACATGGACAAACAGATGAGTAATGTGTACAAATTAGAATTTTTCTTTTTTCTTTTTAATTTTAAGTATTTAACGATAAAATATATATCTACATTATTTATATGTCAAGCTTGATAGCTCTAAATACGTGAGCGTATTACCACTCTAGTGTTATCATTATGTGAGAAGTTCTTTTTCCCAACATGCGTCTCGTTTATTGGCTGTCAGTTTGACAAGAATGAATGGTGGAGCATGTGGAATAGCCTGTACTATCATACTTAATATTTGGTACAGCCCCTATACCATCCAAAATGATGCTCATTCTTCCCATCAATCACAGCCATTTGATTAAATGGGCCCCACCTAATATAAAAAGGTGGGTCCTACACCATTAATATAATCCATGCTCCCCCAAGCTACAATCACTATCCAAAGAAATTTTAGCAAAGCTAAATGCCACTATTTATGGCTATGATCACCACCCTTTCTTTCCATCCACTATTTTTCTTTCTTCCGACAACAAAAAGAACAGGGCCGGAATTTTACACCGAAAAGCTAAGCCAATTAATGAGTAAGTTTATCCCATCAGGCTGGATTTTGCTGTAATGTATATTTGAGGTGGGTCCCCTCACGAAAGGTTGGTTTCAAATATGCTATACCTTATAAATCAATTTCATACTTCTTTTTCCTTATGATTAAGATGATTGACACAATCTTGACCATCCAATTTTTGCTTTTATAGCTGTATATCTAAGACACCATTCATAAGTTGACAACTACTATTATATAAATTGAAATTCTAACTTTAATATTTTCTTACTTTCATGATTTTCTCTCATTTTCTTTATTTTATCACATTTTTTCTCTCATGTTTCATGGTGATCTAAATGAAAAATAGAAAAAATAAAAAAATTATCAAAATTAAGAAACAATAAAGTTATAAGATCTAAATCTACTACTAGACACTTAAACCCTACAAGTTATCATAAATCATTAACTTGTGAGAAGTTTTGAGACTTATGTAATGTTGGATGTATTTTAGGTTTTCTCAAAACCAAAACCTACTTGATGAGATGAGATTTTTCTTTACACTTATAAACAACACCCAACTTCTTAGTTTCCTGGCACACATTGAGCCCAAGCATGATCATTTTATATGTCTGGAGACTCGGCAGAGAGATGTTACAACTTGAGCTCTAATATCAATGTTATGTACATTTTAAATTTTCTCAATCATAAAAATTAACTCACGAGATGAGTTTTTCTTCATGCATCTAAACTAACGTTCAACTTTTCTACAATTAATGTAGGATAACTTAACATGTAAAATTATAAATTTAAAACTCAAGAAATATTTTAATCAAGTTTTATTTTTTTTTTTTATCCACAAGCATTATGCATTCCACTTTGTATAGAAATGGAAGCAAGTTTCATCACTATGGGGAGCTTTCCTTAACCTCTTAGACAATTATATCTTATTGCGAAAGCTTTCATGGATTTTATTATTATTTAGGGAGTCTTTTAATTTCTTGTATATATACATGCATTTTTTTTTTGGTTCCCATATACATGTACTGTTGTTCCTGTGGAAAATGTATTCTCACATGAGCCAAAGATTAGAAAATTCTTACATCAGGATATATATTAGAATTAATCGAAGAATCAAGCTAAATATACTGAACTAAAATCATGCGTACCTTCGATAGAAATAATGACTAACTCTCCTAAAAGTAATGTAATGAATTAACATCTTTGACAAGGGATGCATAAATGTTTAAAAAATTATATCATAATTCATGTCTAGTTAATAATTTTTCATGTATCTAAGTGTTGAAGAAAAGAGACTAATATATTAGAGAACCAATTTAGTTGTATATTACAAAGATCAATTATATAATAGTTCATGTCTAGTTAATAATTTTTCATATATCCATGTGTTGAAGAAAAGAGACTAATATATTAGAGAACCAATTTAGTTTTATGTTATAAAGATCAATTATGAAAACTACATATCTTTTACAGGATTTTCCAAAATGGTACAGAAGTAAAGATAAATACTTGCACATGGTGTTTATTGACTTAAAAAGAGTTTATGATAGAGTGCCATTGAAAATTTTATAGAAGGCATTAAAAAGAAAAGTATTCATATAACTTATATTCAAATTATAAAAGACATTATTAGGTAACAACAAGTGTGAAAACTCATAGATGTGTCACAAAAAAATTTTCTATAAAGATTGGTTTACATCAAAGATTATCCTTAAATCAATACATTTTCATTTTAGTTTTGGACATACTAACTAGGTACATGTAAGAATTAGTTTTTAAATATATGCTTTTTATAGATATTATAGTCATAGTAAAAGAGTTAGGAAAGGACATAAATTCTAAATGTGAAGAGATGCCTTAGAATCAAAGCATTTTTGTTCAAGTAAAAGCACGACAAATTATATGGAGTATGTGTAAGTTTAGCAAGAGGCAAGCTAGTAATAATTTGGAAGTAAAAATTGAGGAGTACATATCATATCATGGAGACATTGCTTGGGATGTCATACACATGATACAAGCCTCAATAGTTATTTGTGATTGTAAAGTACTTAACAAGCTTAGAAGGAAGTTTTACTAAATTGGTATAACACCAGCTATATTTTATGATAGTGAATGTCAAGCTTTAAAGGGCCACCAAGAGCAAAAACGAGGAAAGCAAATATTAGAATGTTGATATAAATGAGCAGACATACAAGAAAGAATAAGATTCATAGTGTTTGTATACAGGAAAAAGTTAGTGTTGCGTTTATTGAATAAAAAATGATAAAAATTTGATTACGATAATTTAAACATATGCAAAGAAGACTATTAGATACTCTAGTTAAAAATGTTGATAAAGTAAATTTTTAACTCATTGAAGAGGGGTAAATGAAGTTCAAAAAGGACACTTAAAATAATTGTTAAAAGATCTTTTAATAAATGATAATTTTGAAATTTAATTTCTAATAAAACACAATAGCATTCTTTTGTACACGTAGCAATCCTAGGCTTTATGTATTATTGTATAAGTGTCAAAGATCCAACTCTTCTAATTTTTGTATTTGAAGCTTTAGAGGTCAAGGAATGAGTTTTATATTTAGCACATTCCCCCACAAGGTGTGGAGAAAGAACATAAAAACCCTTACATTTGAAGTGTAGAAAATGGAGGTAGATGTGAACGATGTTTTAAAAGCTATACCGATCAATGAACCATTTGGAAGGGTACGTCACTCTCAGACTAATTCAATCGGTTGAACCAAATCATCTCATAAATATAATATTATATTAACTAACATTTACGTAGTTGTTTAAAAAAATCTAAAAATTATTATTAAGTATTTTTTATTTACTTTTATCAAATTAAAGTGAATTTTAATTCAACCAAGAATATATTTAACAAAATTTTTGAATTTTATAACTATTCTCATAACTATTTTTGATTTTTTTCTTCTTGAGTGAGATAATTAAATTTGTAATTCTATAAGAATTTTTTTTTTTTTAACATTTTTAGTGAACTGACCGGTTCACTAGTTTGAACAGTTTTGACCAAGTCAACTAAGCCTACCGATTTAATAGTCAAACTGTACCGCTTCTATGATCAGTCACGGGTTGGATTGACTGATTCGGTTTAATTTTTAAAATATTGCCTGTGGGGACACAAAAATGAGTTTTACACTTAATGTGTAGAGAATTGAGATAGGAAGTGTCAAACTCCCAAACAATTTATTAAAAAATCTTTAATATTACGTCAAAAAATTAATTTTTAATTGAATTTCAACTTAATAATATGTCCTTTGTTTTAATAAATTATTTAGATTGAGAATTGAGCAACTAATATAAAATACATGTGTTAAACAATTTTCAAGCGATAGAAAAGAAGACAGAGTTTGAGATAGAAGAATAGTTATATCCCTTAACAGGACCTTAGTTTGTTGAAGTGCCAAGAGTTACCCAATAGTATTTGGTTTTAGGATACAATACTGGATAGATGCCCATGGACTTATAAGCACCATATTAGTGGAAAGATGTGGGCAATGCCAAGCAACAGCTCCTATATAAATTATAAGGTGCAGCTTGAATTTAATGGTTAAAGGGGGAGTTAGTACAGAAATGTATGTCAACTTACTTCCTCTACGTGTGGTCTTTCACGTCCACAGTTCTTGTGGGGCTGACAGTAGAGAATGAATTGAAATGAGGAAAATGTTCGAATTTACAAGTAGTATATAAAAAGAATAGAAAATTGAAAAGCAATAGGAAAATGTGGAAGCATAGTATGGCCAATACATCCAACCTCTATGCTGTCCCATAAATGTGATTAACCAGTACACATTCAAAATCAAACTGAAAAAAGGGAAAAAACAAAAGACGAGTTAGAAGGAGCGAGTAAGCAGATGAGTGTGGCCTTTTGAAGCTTAATAAGAGCAACCAAACCACATGACAGAAATATCCATGCTTCTCTCTTTTATGGTAAAAACTCTTTCTGAAACGTCTACTTCATCAAGTTAATGCTCTTTTCATTCATTCTATAGGGCTTTTGAGTCTGGTAACCCCCCATCTACCTTTCCCACACCCCTAGAATGGCATTACCTTTTGGAAGTGATTGGTCGCTGCTTTCTTCAAAGCTTACGCACTTCTTTTGACTCATTCCTTCACAGTTCCTTGCCTTTTCCTTTGCTATGTATATGTATATACATCAATGGTTTCCTGCCACTATAATTTTCCTTTCAGATACTCCCAACCACCATCACTATGTTCTGTATCATGAACAATTTTGTTACAGTTACTCTACATATTTTTTTTTTTGGATTGCTTTAAGATATCTTTCTATTTAGTAGTTAAGACACTAATCTCTTAAGAAACAAAGATTGCTAAAGTGAGCAGTCCTTTTCTAAACAAGTCTAATAACATATACACCCACCCAATAAATCTAACACTCGATATTATATATATTCTGTAAGAATTTTTTTTATACCACCTTTTGTGGGACAAAATTTCTCTTTTGTTATCACACCATCAAAGTTTTCAAAGTTTTATATTAAGTTAATACAAAAATTATCTGAAAATTTATATTTAAATATCAAACAATGATTATACATTTTAACTAATTATTGGCATTTTTTTCTACTCTTGAAACTTGTTATTTATTAATGTTAATTAACATCGATTAGATAGGCACTAATAATCTTGGAATTCAAAGAAATTTAATTAGAAGTAATGTAAGCAATTAGAGATACCCAAGCTAGCCCAAAATATTTGCAAGAAATGGTCCTACCAAAATTAATAAAACTTTCTATTGGTATGGACAAACTGATTAGAACTCTTATTTTTAGCCATAAATTTGAGGGGAGAAAGGAAAAAAAGAAAATGTTAGTTAAAATATAGCTAACAAACACGAGTAGCTTAGTACGCCCCTGGTGCTACGCATTTTTGTTTTGGTTATATCTCACAATTTTATGAAGATCTTGGGATCTCCACTGTTGGATTGGAGGATTCTATGCACTAGATTACATATGATCTGAAGTAATTTGACCGTCAATTACGTTTTTTTTTTTTTTTGGATAAAATATAGCTAGCTAACACACATACAATAAGTTTTAATGCGAGACATGAGACAGATTTACAACGTATCTAAATTTGTGATAAAATTTTATAATAAATACGTCACAAAACAATCTATATTTTTACCACCCAATGCAGATCCCAAATTCGTTGTAAAGTTTCATAAATTAGAAATGAAATACATTCCGTTGCAAATTTTTATCATACATTTTTTTTTTTTGGTATTGAAAGTATGTGTTTATAATTGACTTTATGAAAAAAAACTGACTCTAACATTTCCTGTATAATACTACATTAATTAAATGGGGACAGCTTATAATTTTGGATCAATGTGTACATATTGAAATTTTCTAGTGACAAACTTTGGTTACTTGAGCCATAAATTTTAGAAATAAATTTCTAGTTTAATTAGTCTTAATTTCACCTTTAAATACAAGAAATGACTCTTAGAATGAATGGTATCTCATTGTGCAAAAAAGTATCCATCATTGAAACAGAGAAAAGTACTTATATAAAAGGAAGATAAAAATTCTACTAAATTAAGACTACTAATATTTCACTGAGGATGTTATATGCTATTAATTCTGTCAAATTTAAAAAATTTTATAATTTAAATTTTTATAAATAAATATTTAATAAATTTTAATTTATAAAACTAACAAGACCATTAAAAAAGCTGTTAAAATATTATTACTTCCTTCAAATTATTTTTTTATAAAAAAAGTATGCCAGCGTGAAATATTATATTTTCTATTTCTACCGACATGACTTGATGCAGAGTATGATAGAGGTGACATATTATGATGTAGGATGCAAGAATGTGCTAAAAATGCATTAATCATACAGGTATGTGAAATATAGTCAGGATACGACCGTCTGAGAGAATCATGGAGTGCCGTATACATCACTGAAATATGTAAGAAATATTTGAACAGAAAAGAATTAGTGATACATGATTCGACACCTCATCAATAATAGATATCTGATTATATTATAGGATATTAATTACTACCATACCCTAATTCTACCTGTCAGGTATTTGAATTGAAGTATCTTTAGCTTTTAATTGATATTATAAATTAAGCATGTGTCCGCATAATTAAGACTTATAGAACATTAATTAAAAATTATGCATATAATGATATGATATCGGCCTAATGAAAATTGGTTATATTTTAAAAAATTTAGTATTAATATACACAAATTTAAGTTTTAAAAAAATTATTTTAAAGAAAGGACATTGTTTACAGCTCTCTTCCTTATGTGGGGATTACACCTTGTGTGAAAGTAAAAAATATATATATATATATATATATGTATCTAATAAATTAGTCGTACTATTCTTACATTTTAAATTTATTTTTATATAATTTTTACTTTATAAAATTTAAATTATTAAATTTATTTAATTTTATAATTAAAATTATAAGCCCAATAAATTCGACATAAAATCTCTTACTTCAAAGAAATTTTCGTTAATGAATTCCACCTAAAGTGATGAGACTTAATTTGTAAATAATATAATAATTATGCCCCACATCAAACCATTACCACTAGTGCCACTTTCAATGTAATTTAGGGCGTTGGGTTTCTACATTTAAGTGACCATTGACACCATGCACATTGCAATGAGAGATCACATTTTTAGTTTTAGAAAAGAATAAATCAAAACAAAAAAAAAAATTGGGAAAGGGAACATGCTAATGTTTGTCCTTTTTTAACTAATAGATAGAGTTGGTTAGGGCAATGGATGCAACAAGTTATATAATTTCATAGTCACGACATTCACCATATATTCCCGATGATAATATTATAAGGAGTAGTCCAATTCCATGCTTTGGAGTTTTGGCCGAGGATATTTCCTTCTCCAAGGGGAATTGTATATCTGTGAAGGGTCCCTACTGCCAATTAATGGCAATGTGACAACCTCCCCCATTGATTTGCCACTACAATATATATACACACAGAATGATAGTGAACCATCAAGCACTGCCATTATATATATATATATATATATATATATATATATATATATATATATTTATATGCTCTATTAGGATTTAAATTCTTTAATTTTACTATTTTTTAACTAATTTTTTATTTTATAATTAAATCAATTCGTCTGAAAAATACTGTAAAAAATAGAAAAAAATTATTAAAATAAGAGAATAATAAAATCGGAATTCCAATCGGCTGCATTGATAGGATAATGTAATCTAAAATTTTTGCTAACAAATTTGTCGTTTCTTTTGTTACAGCCACTCACCAATCAATAATACTAAGATATAAATATACAATTAAAATTATAATATTATTTTTTTATTCTTATTTTTTTTTCTAGATGTATTGCTAGACCTATTAAATAGTTCTTATTGGGAAATGGATTATTTTTTTTTTTTTTCAGTTCATCAAAACTGAGGCTCGTCCATGAGGATCTGTCATGAGACCCACCACAGATATCTCAAGGACCAAGTGGGAACTGGCTGGTGGGTTGAGATGAGTGGCCATGAGTTTTGCTGTCTCAACTTCCAACCAATTTGATATATAATCTTCAAATTCATAACTTTTGGGTGTGAGATTTAGTAAGATAAAAGAGGAAATTAAATAGACATAGATATATTACTTTTTCTTTTTGTTTTTTCTTATTAACATAATGACAGCAGGAAATTTTAACCTCAAATTTCTGTGAACTTGTCAAGTTTTTCACTCCTAATGACTTATAATTTAGTATGTCTTCTCTATAACTCTATCTCCTTTAATTAATAAATGTTAAGAGTTCAAATTGCAGCACCAGTAATGACCAATTTGTGATTTTTACAACTACTATATTTAAATTGGGCAACTTAATGTTGCAGTAACATTTGATGATATCTTAGGAGGTCTTCCCCTTCCAATACCTGAGTTTGAATCTAACTCTGGTGCATATTATATTAAGTTATTTGTCACTTTTCTTGGTAAAAAAAAAAAATTAGAGTCCGATCCTTAATTAGTTAGTGTAACAGTTGTCTTTATTATTTGAAAGTTAAAACCTTTATAAATCTTATTAATATAAATATTTGTTCTAAATAACAAGTTGGGATGCTGAGTGCTTATATTGCAGCACTTTCCAATAATGCAGTTTAGTTTATTTGGGTCTATAAAGCTAAACATTTTCTACTTTGTAAACGGAATTAATAAAACTTGCATAAAAGGACCTAGCTTGCTAGCTTATTAAACTCAATAACACCAAAAAATAATAAAGTTGGCTATATATGAAAATAGGAAGAAAAAACATAGAATCAATGGAAAATTGGTTATGATGAACACATGTTTGTTGAGTATATATTCTCTGAATTGGAATCCCTAATGTTTCTAATTTTAGTTAGATTTAAAGATTAAGAAGCAGTTTTTAATTGTAGGATTCACTATTTTCTTCCACTAACATTTTAATTTTTTGAAAAATGTGTCTCTTTCTCACTTACTATATTTCTGTAGCTGATGACAACGAAACTACAGGGTATTCGGATCTGTATTCTCCCCTAATATACTCATTTGTATTAAGGAAACTCCTATAAGTGGTTTATCATAATGACACTGCACTAGCATAGAAGAAAGTGGAGTTAATTACCTCATTTTAAAATTTATAATTAACTAGAACATATATTTCTTGGTAATTACATTAGTTTATGGTTTGGAAAATAATCATGAAATCAAGATGAAATGCCCAAAACTAACCTTTTTTTTGTTGATGATTAATAAGATTTGATTATTTTCCAAATTAATATTAATTTAATCAATGAAATTACTATTGCTTTTATTTTTCTCCCCTGAGACGGCAGTCAGTCAAAAGTGAAAACACAAGAAGCTAGTATGGTAACTAAACTTCATGGGAATCAACAAATACGCACCCAGACTTTTGTTCCATTGAACAACATTTTTGGACCAACAATTAGGGGAGCTATGTTTCTTTTTGTTGTCCTATAGCTGCATGGCCACTTTACCACTTAGAGTGGAATCCTATATATTTGTACGTTAGTCTTTTGACATCAAGCGTGGACTTATGTTGCTGCTTGTTTGACAATTTTACTTTTGAGATTTCAACTAATTAAAGGCGAAGTTTTAGGTTTATAGAGCCCTTCTAGCCCAAATTCCCTTCAATGCAGGAAAGATAGATCTAGAGAGAAAGCATTGCCAAATGCGGATTGAAAGCTACAACCACAGTAGAATTAAAAAGCATAGAGAGCTATGGCATTTCGAAGATAAGGGAAACACAGAGAAAGCATAATTCATTGAAATGACAATTATGGACCCCGAATATGACCAAACACAGCCAGAAAAGCCACAATAGCAGTACAAGTCACCATAGACAAACTTGGCATCTATACTTTCAATACCAAAATGAGATACCCTGAACTCCATACTCACATCCCAAGTGGAAAAATTGAGCAGGAAAATGTAATTTTGTGGTCATCTTGTATGAAGTGTTACTCATCTTGTTTCCTTCAAATTTTCTTGCCTTTTCATAACCAAATTACGTGGTATATACAATCTTACTGGCCTCTAAGATAGCACATAGTTGGGCTACACCACTACTCTCCACGTAAAACATCACCTCATTAATTGTTATTTATATATCAGTATTTTGATGAAGTTTCTAAATTTAGGATTAGGATTGGTTGACTTTTATTCTGAAAGTCATAATGTGTAGTAAGATAGATAAGGAGAGAAAAAAATTGGGGAAATGCGAAAAGCAATAAATAAAAGGTCACTGAATTTAGAAAAAATAAAAAAGTGAAATTATCCAAATCTTTAAATCTAAATCGCTAAAATAATTTTATAAATATTAGAGCATAGATAGTGGTAAGGATTTAGATAGCTCCACTAAAATAATTTTATAAATATTAGAGCATAGATAGTGATAAGGATTTAGATATCTCTAGTACCCTAATTATATTTTAAAGTACCATAACCAATTCCCTATAGGATACATGTGCATTGTGTTGTCACTTAGGAACTGTAAATATGCTACCACGCCAAAGAGTTTAGATGATATTTAGAGAAATGATAGTCACACTTAAAAGAAATCACTGAGAGCTCACAAAACATATGATTTGTTAGATTTTCATAATTTAGTTTATATAACTTAATAAATTTAACAGTTTAAATTATTTAAGTGAAACTTTTATTAATTTTTATTTTTGAGAATAGAAGGACTCCAAAATTTGTCATTCTCATTTAAGACATGCCATATACCCATATATTGGATAATACTATTCATACGTTGAGAATTCATACGTTCCCAATGTCTTTTAAAAAAATTTGAAAAATAATGGATAATCCGTTATTTTTTCAAATTCTTTTAAAAAATGTTGGGAACGTATGAATTCCTAACATAGCACTAGCAATACTTCCCATATATTACTGAACCAACTGCCTCGAATATGTGGTGAGTACAAATTCAACAGTTAATATTTAGGGCCAACTATATTTCAGTAAAGACCCCTCAGTACGTATGTTTGCCATTTAGCACAGCATTTGCCTGCCTTACCATGGTGAGGGAAATTTTGATTTGAACCATCAAGGGAATAGTTCGACAGGTAACTTTCATCATTATAGTTATCTTATGGTACACCATCAATTCCAAGGCATTTGAACCAATCGTATTGACAACAGCTTAAATGCAAGTTATACCAAAACTTTCCTAATTACAACTGCTAAATCTAGGTTCTGACTGTTAGTGATATATTTCTAGCAAGATCACATCATCCCACCATTAAAGTTGAAGTAATACCTAAAGTTTTATAACTACTGTAATACTAGAGTTTGTTTCAAAAGCTAACGGTGTTTGATTCAGTTGATAAGGTTTGAAGTATTTCATTTGTAAGTTTTAAATTTGAATTTCTCTGCTAGCAGTTTTCTTTAATAGGCTATCTATAAGTATTACTATAAATTTTTGTTAAATCCTGTCATATGTCCCGATCATAAAATGATGTAGGCTCTCCTTACCTAAAAGAGAATTTAATTTCAACCAACCTTAGCATTGATGTACACCATTAATTGTTGCCTTCTTCTGCAGCAGTTGGTACTTTGCTTTGTTAATTGTCAATGGGGGAAAGGACACCATGTGATGCTTGAATTTAGAAATCATAGGCCCCCCCACAACCACATTCGAAAGTGCTGAATTCATTTTTCAACTTTGGGACTAAATATTTTCCGAGCTATCTAGAAGGTACTAATGGAAAGCAACTATTGATAGAATGAAACCATACATCTTGGTTGCAAAAAAGGGATTGACTTTCTCTACCACAGACATTATGCAGAGACACACAATCTGATGAGGAGTATGTACCAAAGAGAAAGAAAAGTAACGCAAGATTGGTCCCCTCATGTGAGGTACTGAGGTGAATGCATGGAGGAAATATATGACAAACACGATAGTCTAAGGAAAGGAAGGCTTCTTTTACTATGAATTATATGAAGCCACAAATGAAAAATAACGCCCAAAGAAAGTGCCTATGGAAACATTGTGTAAAGGGGAAAAAAAAAAGGTACCAACAGAATAAAAGCAAAGCAGAAAGAGGACATGAGTGCTGGCTGACTGTTTGATGTGTAATATTAGAGAGAGAGAGAGAGAGAGAGAGAGAGGAAAACTTAAAAGACGATGAAAATCCACCTGCCACGATGTCCTTACTGAGATATTAAGAACTTTACAGCAATAATTGGAGTGATGATGACAATAAGAGTCAAAAGACTTATGAAAAAAGAATTCTCTTGGGATGTGATCTGGTAAGAGAGAAAATTCAATTATTCCCTCTGTTTTTTATTATTTGTTGTTTTAAATTTTTTAATTGTTACTTTTTAAAATTAAGATTGTATTAATTCTGTTTTTTAATTTTATTCTTTTGTCTTATTACTTTTATTAAATGCTTAGTTAAAAGAGATTCTTTCTCTTTTTTCTATAAAAAAGATTAATAGAATTGAAATTTTTTTCAATTTTAAGATTATTTAATAAGTTTCTTAATTTATGTTAATCATTCTTAAATGACAAACAATAAGTCACGGAGAGTAGTTAATAGACATTAATTACTTGGAAGGAGAAGTTCTCATTTCATTTTGTTTTATTTTTAAAAAAGCAAGTGGGATTTATAGATTTTATTATTTTAAGGCAGTACTCATGTATTACCAGGTGCATGAGAAAAGGAAAATATTAATCCCAATAATAATCTTATAAAATTTAACGTGAGGTGCTAAATTTGTTAATGTTTATAATTTTATAATTAGAATTATTAAATTTAATAGTTTAAATTTTTTAAGTAAAATTTTTATAAAATTTAATTTAGAAAATTAAAAATTACTGCAATAAAGAGAAAAAAAGGTCGTGGTCACATTAACAATCATTAACATAATGCTCAGTGGTGCATGCATGCATTGAAGAACTTAACTACATTGTAACTAGTATACATAAATTAGTATTTATACATTAATTACTATTTGTGAGTGTTTATATGTGTAGCTAGCTAGGAAACTAGCTGTGAGTGAGAAAAGAGAGCGAGAGAGAATATATTGGGGAATTAAAGTCTCCGATGATTCTGCCGGACCCTACATACCTTTTGACTCCTTCAATTCCAAAATATGTAGTATATTTAGAGAGAGATATTAGAAATTCCAATCTAATCGAATGTCATTCGTGCATATTGTGAGCTGTGGTTCTCCAGGGAGAGCGTGGTAGCTGCAGCCTGCAGGTGCAGTATAGCATAATAGACATAAAATTTCAACATTCTTGTGCATCCAAAACCCAACCACACATGGACACGGTCCCCAACCCCAACAGCTAGCTGTCCCTCCCGACTCTCTCGTCTCTACGTGATTTATAATTACCTTTGCCATTTGGCCCCACCTCTCTCTTGTATCCCAATCTCCCTTTGGAAAGAAAAAGAAGCAAAAACCCTGCATTTACTTAACTTGCCCACGTTAGAAGGGGAGAGAGAGAGAGAGAGAGAGAGAGAGAGAGAGAGAGAGAGAGAGAGAGAGAGAGAGCAAAAGAGCTTTCGGGATTCCCAAAACCAAAGAGAGCATTATGGGAGGGGAAGGTCCTTGTGCTTTTTCTGGTGACATGTAAAATGCTTTCATTTTCACCAAAGCTCACTACGCCACCACCTATTATTGTTACTCCTTTCCTTTTCTTTCCCTAAAGTTGTATAATATTCATATCTCCATCTCTCTTTCTATTTTCTGTTTTTTTTTTTCTTTTGCATGGCGGAATATTTGCAATCTGTCTTTTCTTCTGTCAGATAAAGCGATACTAAGCATGACATGTCCATGGAATTATAACAAGTCATGGAAATTGGAAAGCTTTAACCTCCCCTTTTTTTATTGTTGGGTTTCTTTCTGAAGATATTCCACTATGAACACTCTTTCTTTTAGTCTACACTACGTACTACATGGACCTAAATTATTTGTCCCACGGCTTTGGAAGCATATTCTTAAAATTGTGGCTGCTTCCCACTCTCACAAAGGAGACCTATATGCATGGCCTCACAAGTCAACAATTAGTGCCATCAGGTAAAAAGTGGCCACACCACTACCCTCTAAATATAAGCCCTAGTTGTTAGCTATGTATATAAATGAATATATATGGTTTCAGCAATTTCTTTTCCCCTTATTCTTGGGTATTCAATGTTAGATATATAACTCTTTTTGTATTTTTATTTGTCAATTTAAACTTTTGAAATAATTAATTTATTTACATCTAACTTGGTGATTTATAGTAATTAAATTGGAAAAGCTCTTCCTACATAAAAGGGGACAATAAAATGTTCACAAAAATAATGTGAGATATTAGATTTGCTGAATTTTATACTTTAATTTGTGAAATTGAACAAATTTAATGGCCTGAATTTTTTAAAATAAAACTTTTGTGAATTTTAATTTATAAAAATAGAGGAATTATAATATATAGGGCTAGGCTGGCTAGCAGAAAATGGAAAAGAATTGGTTGACTCAGATACATGATATTGCTTGAAATTGATTTCAGCAAGATAACCGTTTTTGGAGTGTGAAACAAACTTGGATTGGACCTGTGTTTTGACTTCAAGATGGTGCTTTTCGTTACATAAAGGAGTGCATCTAGGTGATTTGTAAGAGAAGCATTGAGAAATGAGAGTCACAACTACAGTTTCGGCCACCCAAAGAACATTTTATAAAGAACACCGAAGAGAACAAAGATTGCCCAAAAAAATTTACCGCATACTTGAAATTCTTTACCAACCAAATAGATATATATATATATATATATATATATATCGTAAATGTAGCTAGCCTCCTGTGAATCTGGTCATTTTCAGAATGTACCTTGCTAGGACAATATACTGACATGCACTAATCAAGACAAAATAATAATAAATGTCTATTTAAATTGTCAAGGGTATAATTTACACCACTTGATTCAATCTTATCAATGAAGTTACCAGTTGATTCCACTTATTTTTGGACAAAACAAGCCAACACAATGCAATTTTTTTTTTTATAAATTCTTTTGGGGTTTTACTCCAATAGATAGTTCTTAATTCCATTTTTTTTTTCTTTTTCATGAAGTCTATAAAGCAAAAATAACACATTCTTTTCTTTAATTAAAGTAGAACTTAACTTGTTGTCATTTTTAATGTTGTAATAACATTAAATCGATTGTTGTCTTAAAACTTTTTCTTTCAAATTCTTAAATTTAAATTCAAAGCTATATATATATATATATATCAAATAATTTACCACTCTCCTGTCACTAAAAAATAAAAGTCAACTCCAAATTCTTACACTCCAGAGTTCAGCATTTCAGTCACTTAATAGTCTTTCATTTGGAAAAATAATAATTTATTTGCAAAATTAAACCAAAGTGGCCAAAAGATCTCTTTGTTGCAGACAAAGCCAACCAATCTGATTCAAAGAACGTGATCTATATATTAAAATGCAAGTGGCAGTTCCAAATTCTCACTGAATTCAACCTGGGACTATTCATTAAAAAACATACCATATAACATGATCTTTTCATCTAATAATTGAATCAGTTGTGCCATGCATTCAAAATCTAGCTAGCTAACTCCTATATTTTCTTAGATAGTAAATTTTCAAGTGTGTTGATTGTCTGGTACCCGATTGTGCTGCTGGCTTTGCAATTTGATTGGACTGCGGTGGAATTTAACAGTCATTTTGGACACATTTCAAGGAATAATGTTAGAATATTAAAGTGAAAGAAGAGGAGACAGGGATATCTGTAGAACCTGTGACATTTATATGGATTTCATGTGGTAATTTCTCTTATAATATTATGAATTTGGCAATTCCCCATATTCTCTGGGTTTTATTTGGATGCTCTTGCTTTTGTACAGAAGCAAGCACAAATGTCAAGGTCCAATTATTATGGCTAGATATGAAAACTTCAAAGTTGCAAAGGGAGACAAAATTAACAGGGACCATAATTAACATTGTCGTGCAAAACGTGAATTGCAAAGTCAAACACCTTGATACTTGTAAAATTTGTCCCACATGATTATTATCATTTCGGAGATTGAAACCCAAATAATCAGTGGTCCACTTCCTTAAGTTGGAGTGAACGATGATAAGTGGACGAAATTATCCATATTAAATCAACATAAAATTTTAATTAAGCTGATAGATTTATAAGATATTATAATTTAATTTAATTTTATAAATTTAATGATTTAAATTTTTTATATAAATAATAAATAAAATTTAATTCATTAAAATTGAGAGCAGTAAAATTGTAATTGGAGCGTCATATAAAAACAATGATACCACTACAATATCTTATTCATAAATTTTTAATTAAATAAATATATTTCTTTTGGCATTGGAAAGTTTAGGGTAAGGGGAGGTTATTACATTTCAAGGTCAAAGCATGTCATAAGTCTCAACAAATAAATAATAATAATAAATAGAGTCTTATTTCATTAGATAGAGTCTATTATATGGATTAAACGATACTATTCAGTTTTATCTGAAACTAAGTTTTCAAAAATATCATATAACCAAAAATTTCTTTTAATAATCTCTTTAAATGTCCTTTTTTATTTTCCTTTGACTCTTTTTATTAGACTAAAAATTGTTTAAACAATTTTTCTCACTGGAGCCTCTAGCGGTCTTTTCTGTGCATACCTAAACCACCATAATCAAGTTTCTATCATTTTTTCTTAATAGGTACAACACCAACTCTCTCTAAAATACAAGCATTTCGAATATTATCTTTTATTGTATGTTCACTCATCTATTTCAATATTTACATATCTACCACCCTTATTTTTTACTCTTGTTAACCTTTCAAAGCCCAACATTCATTACTATAGAGTATACTTGGTCTTATAGTAATTTAATAAAATTTTTTTTAAACTTACTAAATATTTTGTGATCATAAATGACCTCAAGGCATTTCTCTATTTTATTTACTCAGTTTGAATTCTGTGTATGACATTTTTCTCAATCTCTTTATCACTTTGTAAAATCAATCTAATATTCCGAAAGGGTTAAGGCATGCCATAGGTCTCAACAAAGGTTTACAATATTACTTACAAATCCCCAATAAGGGTTGGTTTACCTAATCGACCTTCTGCTTATGACCATTGTATGACTTGAATTCGATTCTAAGAATTTCCTCTTAGAAGGTGATCTATAAATCCATTGTACATTCTTGAGCCTCTCCTTACCCTAAACTTTTCACTTCAAAAAAATAAATAATACTTATAGATCATGTATCAAAAGAGACTACTATCTGTAATTTTCTCACTTTACTAAGTCAAATATATTTTTTCTCTTTCGTGACCATATATAATAGTTTACCAAAATAGTAATGAGAAAAAACTACTATGACATTACTTACTTCTGTTTCTATATTCGTTTTTCATATATGCTTCCTATATTTTATGAAAATTGACATCAGTGAATATGTAAGCGCACTATATGTTTTACCTTCTAGCTTAGAACAGAAAAGTTACTCGTTGGAATAACTAGAGTTTAGCACAAGAGGTTAGAATGGGTGGGAACGTAGGTTGAGTTTTTAAGTTTGACTTTAATATTATTACTACTAAAATAAGAAATGTTTAAATAAAGGATTTTTTTCTTTATTAATTTCCTATGCATCTTAATACACTACATAATATACACTCTCTCTTCATGAATTCTCAGGTTCTTCACCAAAACCATTTTCCTCAGCTTCTGTCACACATGAACAAGAAGTTCATACCTCTAAACTAAATAAGCTAGAATAATTACTCAGGAGATTCTTGCTGGGTTCTAAGTTCCATAAGTTATGGCTTAAGTTAGCTATATTAGCCCTAAAGCATTAACAGCTTCAATGACTACTGACCAATCCTTACCTTAGCTATGACTCAACGGGCATAAATAGCTAGGTGCTATTCACATATGTAAAGGTAGTAGTTCATTTATTAGGTTTTGGAGAAAGAGAGAAAGAGAAGAAAGTGTGAGAAAGACATGTCAAAGTCCACTTTTGTGTAAGGATTTGAAGTAAAAGAACAGGGGTCCCAAATTTTCATCCCCTTTGACATGCGAATATATTGAGGGAGAAAGACCGCCACCCAAAGAATGTACCATGCAGTGTCCACCACCACCACCACCTACACTTAACATATCCAACCTAACCACCCACCTTCAATCCCACAATTTCTCCTACCTCTTAATTTACCCTTGTCTATACTAATCTATATCAATAATAAAATTAGTAATCTATGACAATCATTCATGATTTGCTCTTTTGTCCAACACTCAAGTATTTTTTATTATTTTTAAAACCACAATAACAACTAATATTGCAGCTGCACGCAATGCCTGCGCTCTACATGTACGAGAGCCGCCTGCGCAGATCGCTGAGCAAAGTGACTAGTGCATTATAAACTTGTATGATTTTCTATTTTCTCATACAAATTGTAGCTTTTATACATAAATCTTAAATGAATGTGACCCATTTGCAGATTGAACTAAAAATTACTAAATCCACAAATTGGTAAGGGGCAGTCATAGCAACCATACATTATTACAATTGGCACATAGAACAAAGTTGTACGCTTTGAATTTGACACATGAATATATGTGTGAGACATAGAGAGAGAAAGAAAGAAGGAAATGAGGCTGGGCAGAAGAGGTAGTAATAGCAATGGGAGTGGTGAATGTGGGTGTGAGGGGTAAGTGTGATAAAACCCTATTATTGCCCATTGCTCGAAAGGAGAATATTAAATGCAAAAGGCGCAGAAGGATACAGTACTTTTTTGGCAGAACAGAACAGAGGGTCCTGATGTGAGAGGTGAGGAAATGATTTTGTAATCGATTGCTTTATGATTGATGAACGTTTGAAAAGTGTGCATTTGACAGTGAGAGAGAGAGTGGAGGAAGAAAACCCTTTTTTAAACCTCTGTAAAGCTCTTTCTCTGATAATTATTTTTTTATTTTAAAACTTTCACTTTTGCAACTCTGACATATCATAGAAAAAGTTATCAGAGAAGGGAACTATTAATTATAACGTTATGATGATTCCATGATCAACAAGGCAGAGCATGCCTGGCTTGGTTAATGCAGGACACTTAGTACTCTCTGCAAGTGCAGGAAACAGTAGTGGTGGGCTTTCTAAATTCCCGCTTTCTTTTTTCTCTCTTTCCCACATTTTCTTAACTCTATGGCTAGCTAGCTAGCTAGCTAAGAACTACACTACACTATCAGCTAGGCCTGGGCACTGAAAACTGAAATTTACGTTAAAAAACAAGGATAAGATAAGATTACTGCTTACTAAACAATAAGACAACAGAGTATTGTGTGGAATTGTGAAAGGATGTAAGCGTGGTGTAGGGTTGAGAGTGGGGTGAGTGACTGAGCTTTCACATCATGGCTTGTTAAGGGCCCTGAGAAGCGAGGCTGGCATTGTCCTTCACGAAAGTCGCTGACTCTGTTGCCTGCCCCGCATTTAAAGCGCGCTCTGTTTCTCTGTTTTCCAAACCTCTCTAAATTATAAAAATTATTATAAAATATAAATAATTAAGTAAAATTTTATAAATATAAAATAATTTATATTATTAATTTTTTATTAATAATTATTTAATTATATTTTATTTTATAAAATATATCTTTCATTTTAAAAGATATTAAATGGAGATGAATAATTTTTATTAAAAAAATTAATAATATAAATTATTTTATATTTATAAACTATCATTTATGTATTTATATTTTATAATAATTTTTATCATTAATTTTTTAATTAATAATTATTTATTTATATTTTACTTATTAAGTACAATCCTTATTTTAAAGAATGCAAATTCTCTTAATCCTAACTTGAATCGCCTTATATCTCATTTTGACACTAAATTTATACAAACATTTCTTTTCTAACTTCAAAAGCCTCTATTGCTTTCAATTTGTCATTATTATTCACAACTACCCAACCCCATCTTTTGCTTTAGATTTACATACAACTATATCATAATTTGTACAGAGTATTCAATTAGTATTGTAGAATATATTATATAAAATGACACTAACGTAATTATACCATACTACATCCCACGCATTTTCTCTTATTTCTGTCTTGGATCTTGAATCACATGGGCTCATAGACTCAGAATTGGGGAAGCTAGATTATATCCTAGTTGCAATATGGGTTTTGTCATTATGAGCCATTTTCTCTGTGGGTTGTAGGTGAATGGGCCAAACTTTGATCGAGAGAGATTTAGCTCTCTGTAGGGCTAATAACGGTCTTTGCGTTGAACAATTGGTGATTAACTAAGAAATGGACTTTACCAAAACAGGTTTGACTAATACTTGTAGAGCCGAAATGTGAATACAGTATATAAATGGGTTACTATTTGTGGACATAAAGGGTTTATTTTAGATATAAAGTAGTAAAGTCAAAATCTCTAACTGTAATTTTTCATTTTTTTCTTTTATCAATATCTCTATTCTCAAAACTTAAATTTAATAAAAATTTACTTAAAAAAATTTAAACCATTAAATTTAGTAAATCTTATAATTTGAATTAAAATATAAAACTCAATAAATTTAATATTTTACATTAACTTTTATAAAGATTTTGTAAAACCAATTTAGTGGATTTAGAATTTTCCATCTTTTATATGGGATTTCATAAGAGAATATTTATCATCTAGGATGCATATGATCCAAAATAACTGAGGTTGCTCCTTGTATATGACATTAAGGTTGAAACTTCTTAGGCAGTCTTTAATTGGAGGATATGGTTTTGGTTCCTTTTGGGTGAAGGCATAATAACTGTGTTTGCTTCGGTGCTTTGGGTACTTCACATTCCTTCTGAGGCTCCCAATTACTCAAAACAAGCTACTCTATAATTAAAAATAGGCCTTCCTTGTGGTCCTTTTTCTTTGTATTAATGTGCAATCCTTCGAGCAAGCTGAAAAAAGGACATGTTTTCACTTGTCTGCTGATCTTAAACCAAGCTTTTAAGAGAGATATACACAAGGGACCAACTAAGAAGGCAATGAACAGATGTAGTGGTCCCATGCTTTTATGGACCCTGACCCAATAATAACCACTGGACTTACATAATTAGAAGGCTCCTAGTGTTTCAGCCATGGAGATTTCTCTTGTCAGTACTCTATTACTTTATATTTTGCAGGGTCATGATTCTCCAAATAGGAGTGGGAGATGTCCTTGGTATATACGCACAAGGGTATTTCTCCATAAGTGAGGTACCTTCAAATACACACACACACACCCACACACACATATATAATATCTTTCACGGGGTCCGCAATTGTTATGTTGTCCACTAAACTGGTCAAAGACCACTGTGGACATAAGAGAATGGAATAAGGCATTTGAGCGTCTAGGGTCTACCACAAGAAATGGTCCTCCTTACAACTCACAAGGTTACAATGACTAGGTTTGGATCATTTGGAAGCACCTAATTAGTCCCCCACACATTACACTTTCACATCTTCTTTCTAGGCTTTCTTTTATTTCAAAAAAGAAAAAACATAACTTGAGTGAGATTTATCATTTGTTTCATTTGAGAAAATTGGCTCTAGTACGTTGTGCTGATTCTATTTTATCAATTTGCAAGAACATATATATGAGGTCCACATCATAATAAATTCAGTTTTATCTTCTTTGGTCATAGCAACAAACTATGGATAAAGGATATTAACTTGAGGCTTAAATATTACTAGATGTTGATGTATCAAAATAATTAATTAATAATTGATTTTTGAAATTTTGAAATCGTAATTTACTTTATTTTTATGTAGTTTATATATCAATGATCTCTTTTTATAAAAATTTAAAATTTAAGGAAAATTTCAATTTTCACTCATTTTACTGTCCAAAATTTACCAGTTAAGTAGAATTAAGTTGTATGTACTTTCTTTATCTCACAAATTAGTCACTAAAATATGAAGTTATTTTTTGTTTTTGTTCACTTTTTTTACACGTTAATACCATGTAAAGATTTTAAGGCACATTTACTTTTTTATAATAATGACTACTCATTATTTTTAATTTTATTAAATTAAAACTATTTTTGTTTAAATCATGGCAAGTTAAAATATTAATGAACATTTGAAATTAGAATCAATATATATTAAAAACTTTAGTACTAATAGTTTACTCTTAATCTAACTTCATCTATTATAATTGTGACGATCCATATTGTTGGAAGAGTGCAAAGTTGTATTTAGACACATTTTCTATATTCTTTAATTAAGCCTTCGATTAGGCCTTGCAATTAGTTGACATGTGATTAGTGTGTAGTTAGGTCTTGATTGTAGCCTCTTTGATTGTAGGACCATTTATTGTACAATGGATATTTAAGCAATATAAGTGAAAGCTAATCTCGAAAGGTTTTTCTCTCCAATTTGAATTTTCTCTCTTTCTCTCAAGTTTAACTTGGCATTAGAACTTGATTAAGGAAAAACCTTATTTTTTCACTCTCCTTCATGGCATTTTTCACTCTTTTCATTGCTGTCAATGCTGATTGTCCCTTTTCTTGGTGTCTTAGGGAAAACCAGCACTACCATCATGTTTTTCACCCTCTAATTGACCTAACCTGAAGAATTGCTGCTATAATTCATCACCTTTTTAGCTTTGATCTATACTTTTTGGTGGTTGTTTGGAGAAATTGTCCACACCATCAGAACTAGGAGCACTAGTTGTCAAAAACCTATAACACCTTTGCTAAAAACTCTAATTTTGTTTTGTTGCTTGTGTTGAGCTCAATTTCAATGTCTCTTCCCTCATATTCAACCTGCATTATTGTGCACTAATCATATTTTATCTACTTTAGATTTTGATAGTTGCCTTTCATCCAAATCATAAAAAGACCATTCGAGAGTTATTCTTCTCCATCTCTTGTTCTTACTAGAGCCGATTATGATGATTATATTTAGTATCAAGCTTCTAAGCAATTAGCATCATCATCTACTACTTATGTGGTTGACATAGTAATTCTATATATTGCTTGTAACACTTGGTCTCCCACACTTGGATTATGGGTTCTCGATTTAGGTGCCATTTACCGTATCTTTGGTAACCAATGTATTTTCTCTCATCTTACTAGTCCTTCATCCTTACCTAGTTTTGCTCTTGCCAATGGTTCCAAACATCTGTTACATTCATTGGTCAAGCACAACACTGCTATAAGAAATTTTGGGATTTTTGGCAGATTTTTCTAGCTGATAAAATACCCACTAGTGAAGAGAAGGAAAATTAATTAAACTAGCAAAATTTTCATTTGATACATTTTAGCCAATCAAAAACTGTACTTTTACTTGTAGATAAGTATATCCCTCAAAATTTAGTAGGAAATTTGCGTGCAAAATTTTTGCCAAGCAACACAAAGATTTTATTGGTGAAAGAATTAGTGGCTAAGCCAATGGTAATATTACCAAAAATATTACTTGGCTAATAACTGAATGATATGGCCATAAAAAATATCACTGGTGGTTAATGGTAGCATGTCATCAATATTCCAAAAATAATACCTTACCCTCGATTACCAATTAACAGATGAGATGAGTAAGAGTCAATCCCACATAGAGTGAAGCTATGCAAGTGTAAATCAAACAGCGGGAGGGGGGTTGGATGCCAAGCAAATAATAGCAAGTAAATAAATCTAAATGGAAAAGAAAGTATTAGTTGGAACAGCTTCAATTCTAGGTTCAATCTCACCTTACAATTAATGGCAACTACCTAAGATCAAGTTAATCTACCCCCTTATGAAGTTAATAACCTTAGACAATAATAAGCTTTATTGCTCAAAATCTCTCCTAATTGCAACTAGTAAAATAAACTCTCCATTAGTATCTAACCACTAGACAACCTAAAATAAGCTCTCTAAATCTAATGTAGTAGATAAGAACTAAGAGCTTTGGTTGATCTAAGTTACAATTACACAAACTCAGATTATTTACCTTAGTTTAATAACTATTTACTCAATCAACCTAAAGTGCATTGTTTAAGTTAATCAAGATAGATATCATAAGCTTTCAATTCAGAATAACATAAGTTACTTCGTAGAAAAGAATAGAACTAACCTTGCTAAAATAATTAAACCATCAACATGTGTTTAGGAATTAATATCCCGATGAACTGAATAGAAAAGTTTAGCCAGACATGCTAAAAGGTCAAAAACAAGTGTTTTAGATTGTGTGTAGCAAGGAGAAGAAGAAGAAAGTATGTAAAATAAATCCTTAAAAGTCTATTTATACATTAGGTCACACCTCTTAGTCTCCTAGTTTAGAAAGATGTCTGTTGCAACTACTAAACATCACAAAGTTGAGCCAAACCCATGGATCTTCTTAAAATGGGCTAGTTCTAGAATTCTTAATTGTACCTTTGAGACAAATTTTGGCCTAGAAGATGGTGGAATTTGGGCTTAGGCTCTTCAAAGTTGTAGCCCTTTCTATTATCTTTCCATCCTTTTAAATTACTTCAATTAGGCTTTTATAGCTCTAGATATTGGTAAAATACTAACTATCATGCAAGTCAAAATCCCAATTCGGTAGGACTAAAATTTTGAATTTTGCACTAATTTTGAAGTTCTAGTTGGAGGCCCAAACAAACTCATAATTGGATGATTCAATCTATTTTGAAAAGCTCTGGATGTCTACTTTAAAATCTCTAAAGGTCACCCTTTTATTTTGGAAGTCTTTTATGGTTTAAAACCTAAAAAACCAAGCAAAGGTTAGTGTCCTAGTAAAACTGGAATTCTTCTCCTTTTCACATAAAATCTCCAAAGCTTGCCAAATTGTTTCCTAACATATATAGAACTCTAATAAGCATATTAACACATAGAAATAGACTAGAAAAAGTATAGAATAAAAGAAAAAAAATATAAAATTATGCACTTATCAGTTAAATGTCGGTATACGCTAGAAATAATCAATTTATCAACAAATCATGCCACTAGTAAAATAATATTTACTTTAATACTACCATCGATTAACCGCCAATAAAAGAAAGTTAATTTAAAACATTAACTCCTCTAGTAGACAAAACAGTGCCTATTTTTACTTGTGACTAAGCTTCCAATAAGAAGTAAATTGATAATTGTTGGGTGACCAAATATGTCATGTCACAGATATACCAGTGGTCAACATCATTAGTAATATTAAAACCTGTATATGTGTTTCAATATCTTTTCATTGGCAGCCAAAGCCCTCTTCATTGCTAGTAATATTAGAATTTGTACATGTATTTATACACATTGGGATAGCCAATGGATTTCGATTCTTTTTTCTAGAGGCTGTAGCTATCATAATTGCTAGTAATATTATAGTCTATGCATAAATCCTTGCACATCGGATAGCCAAAGGGTTTTGATTTCTTTTTATGGGTGATTATAGCTACAAGTAATACTAAAATTCATATATGAATCTCAATGATCGATGCATCAAGATAGCCAATAGGTTATGATTTTGTTTTATTAGTGGTCTTGGCTGCTAGTGAAAAAAAAAAAAAACTCTAAGATTGGTTGGGAAAATGGTGCGAACATTTATAATCCACTAGTTAAAAATTTTTAAATTTTTTATTTTTTATTTTTTACTAGCTGCATAAAGCTGCTAGTAAAATTCAAAATATAAAGGAGTCTATAGACTCTGCCCCTCCCTCTAATATGGCTCTTCCTTTCTCTTCTTTCTTCTTCTCTTCTCTCTCTCTCTCTCTCTTACTTTTTCTTTCTCTTTTCTCTCCCATTCTCTCCCTCACATCACCGTTTGCTCTCCCCCTTTCTCTTCTCCTTTTTCTTCCTCTCTTCTCTTCTATTTTCTCTCCCTCACCTCACTACCTCCTCTCCATCTAATCTCTCCTTCACCATCTCCATTATCTTTGTATTGTCTACTGCTTGTTTTTTGTGGTTTGCAGAATTTTTTCTTCCTTATTTCCTTGTTATTTTTATTTTGATGTTCTTTCAAATGCATGGAAGGCACTTTGATTTTCAAAGTGAGTTGATTTGGTGCTGGATGCTTTGATCAACATCCAAGGACAAATTGAGTTTTTTACTAATTATTTGGATTAAAATTCTAACTATTATGTAATTTTTACAATGCTGTGTGCTACAGCTACTATTAGATTCAGGAATAATTTTACTTGTTACCAACGTTGGTTCCTTGGACATGGTGTTAATTGATTATAAAGTTTAATGAAATTTGTTATTTTGCAAATTTGAATGGGCTTAAGGAGGCGTTGAAGATTTTTAGTTCCATAAATTTGCTCTTGTTGATCTCTTATGAAATAATTGTTTCAACCATGCAATTATTTCAGGATCAACAAGAATGGATTTTTAGGATTAAAAATTCTCAATACTTCCATCAATTCATTTAAAAAAAAAAAACTTATTTCTAGCATCTTAGTGCTATCAAAAATTTAAACACATGTATTTTTACCAAGGGTTACATTTGCCGATTAAATTCAAATATATTGTGTATTTTAATTTTGATAGATTTTACTGTTTGTTTTATTAAAATCAATAAATTTTTTGTTAAATTATATTTATTAGGTTATTTGTGTCGGTAAAATAAAGTATCAAAATGTTAATTGTGGAGATAAATAATTTACTCTCCATTAAGGTTGGACATGGGGCAATTCAACTCGGTTTGGGCCATAATATCTCTAAACTATATGAAACAGTCTATTGGATATCCGGTGCTAGCTGACGTGCAATGTGAAACCGAGATTCACAAGTTGCTTAGGCTACTAACATCTTGGGTGAGTTGCTCAGGGTGTAGAGGAGTCGCCACATGGAAGCCACCCATATTGGCATTGAATGCTCATGGAGTCAAAGTGAATCGATGATAATGGAGAGGACAAAGGAGATAAGGAGGAGAGGAGGAGAAGAAGATAGAAGGTAAGGCTAAAAGAGTTAAACATAGTCCAACAACAAAATCCATTCTTACCTCTTGACTCTTGAATTCACTGCCACACAAAATCTTCAACACCATCCCTCTTTAACCTCACCCCCTTATGAGATTCACTCTCGAAGAAGCTGCAATCACTGTGAGAACAATCATTGTGGAAAGAGAGGGAGTTGTTGTCGAGTGGTAACCCTAGAGTGACTGATCTACAACTCATAGTGTTATAGACCCACCATCGCTAAATTGAATCTCCGTCCTCAATTGCCAGTAGCACCTAGTTTGCTGTGATTCAATTGGAAGCCTGTAGAGATCAACTTGAGGGAGTTAAGAAATGAGAGTTGAACCACTTACAACCAGTAAATCTTGTACTAGTAAACTGGTGGAGAAGAGATCAAGAGGAAAGGAAAAGGAGAAATTAAGGTTGAGTCAAACAAAGAGTGAGAGAATTAAGAGGGATAGTTTACACCTTTGGATTGAAACAGGTTACCGTGGGTCACAATAGTGACACTCAAAGTGGTCATTTCAACCTGTGAAAAGCCAAATTGCATTTCCATAATAATTTGTCCTAACCTAACCCAACCCAAACCAAACATCAATTTTAATCGATTTGGATCGGTTTTACCTAGTTTACTAGAATTTTTGCTTACCCTTATTGTTCACTTCTTTTTTTTGTACCAATGGTTACCAACTAATAATTAATAATTAATTATACTATTGGCAAATGTATATATCGAAATAAAAAAATTATGGCTAAAATGCATAGAACCCCCCTGAACTTTAGGTCGATTTTAAAAAACCCTCCTAAACTTTAAATTTTTTCAAAGAACCCTCCTGAACTATGAAAATTGTGCAAATCGACACTTCTGTTAGAATTTCTGTTAAAATATGTACGAAAATTCTGTAAATGACAAAAATGACCTTCTGTCAAAATTCATCTTCCTTCTACGGACTTGGTGGCTTCTCTTCTTGCAACCAATGTCTAAGGTAATCAAGCTTTAGTGGTTTAGGCAATGGCTTCTCTTCTTGCAAAAAATGTTTGGGCTGGTCGGTATTATATAGCACTAGTTTGTTAATTGGTTTTGGTAGTTTGTGCTGTGATAATGGCTTTCAAGCTTTGGTGGTTTAGGCAATGGCTTCTCTTCTTGCAAAAAATGTTTGGGCTGATCGGTATTATATAGTACTGGTTTGTTAATTAGTTTTGGTAGTTTGTTCTGTGGTAATGGCTTTTCTCATTGTAAATGGTGCCTTGGGTGACCAGCCTCTTGTGGAGGCTTGTGCTCTAGGGGTAGCTTCTCTCCCTTGCCCTTAGGAGGCTCCTCAATTGGCGTTGAAAGGTTTTGGCCAAGGAAATTGGCAAACTAAAAAATTTAGTTATGGTGGTGTTTTTAGGAAGAAGAAGGAAGATGGCTGGGATGGCTGGGAGGTTTTTTGCCACTTTAGGTTACTGCTAAGTTGCTGAGGTAGAGCCATGGAGTATTTAAGAGGCATTGAATGTGCGTGCAAACATGGATGACAACTCAAGCAAGATGCACAGGGGCAAATGATGAAAATTTAAATATATTTTAGGGGTATTTTTGTCAATTAACTAAGAAACGTCTAAAATTTAATGGAAAATTTGACGGAGGGGAGTTTTTTGCACAATTTTCATAGTTCAGGAGGGTTCTTTGAAAAAATTTAAAGTTTAGGAGGGTTTTTTAAAATCGACCTAAAGTTCAGGGAGGTTCTGTGCATTTTAGCCAAAAATTATTGATGACACTTTTACCGACCAATTAAAATTTGCCAGAAAGGTCTTCAAAAATGTTTTTTATTAGTAGATTTATGTATTTGTTGGTGGATAATGGCACTAGAAATTTGAAAATTTTTTGCAATGCACTTCCTTCATTATACCTTTAGACTCTATTTTATATGTCCCTAGTTATTCTTTTAATCATGTTTCTGTTAGCAAAGTAACATGCAATCTTAATTCCTCTATAACCTTTTTTTGACAATTCTATTGTTATGATGGACCAAGGTATAGGATAAATTGACATAGGTCGTGAGTCACAAGGACACTATCATCTTACCATGCTACCTTCTCTAGTAGCTTGCACCTCTACTGAGTCCCTTGTTCTTGTTTGCAACTATTAGGGGCATCTGAGCCTTTTTAAACTCTAGAAAATGGTTACAAGTCTTTCTAGCTTGTTTATTTTAGATTGTGTATTGTGTTAGCTTGAAAGCAATCTCTTGATTCATTTCCAAAACATGTTAAATATTGGGCTATGTCTCCCTTTGAGTTAGTCCATAATGATGTTTAGGGTCCTTATCATGTACCCTCAAATTTAGGTTTCTAATATTTTGTCACTTTTAACGATAACTAGTCTTGATGCATTGAGTTATTCTTAATTAAAAAATATTGAGTTATTTTCTATCTTCTAAGAATTTTGTGTTGAAATTGAAACTCAATTTGCATATACGTGTTTATGAAGTGACAATGCTTAGGAATATTTGGTGTTTCTACATTCATGGCCTTTGAGAGTATTTCACATAAGGCATCATGTGCATATACAACCCAACAAAATATAGTTGTAGAGCATAAAAATTGTCATCTTATTGAAACAACTCTCATTATTATTGTATAGTTGTGTTCCATTGTTGGGATGATGCTATTCCTATTGCCTGTTACTTGATTAAGCAGATACCTTCCTTAGTCTTATAGTATAAGATTCCTCACTTCATCTTATTCCTTAGTAAAAATCTTTATCTACTTTCTCTTCATGTCTTTGGTTGCACTTAGTTTGTTCATGATAAGACCCCATACCATGGGCCAACTAGCTGTTTATCCCTAACCAAGCCCATTGCCACTTGGAAAGATATACATATTACTTGTAACCCTTACCCTATGTACACTTTCCTTAGTTTTCATCAATTGCTTTCACTTTATTTTGCTTTGTGTCCAATTTGTCTTCTATTGCTATTCCTAAAGTTACGAAGAAGGCACTTTTAAATCTAAGATAGGGCACCAAGCCATGGTTGATGAGATGGTTACTCTACATTCTAATGGCACTTGAGAATTGGTTTCTTTACCTCTTAGCAAATCTAATATTGGTTGTCGGGGGATGTATATTGTAAAGGTCATTCCTGATGGGAAGGTTAATCATGTGAAGATGCATCTGGTTGCGATAGGCTACACTTAGATCTTAGGCTTGGATTACAATGACACTTTCTCTCATGTCGCTAAGATTACTTCTATACGCTTGTTACTATCCATAGCTACTATGAGTCATTGAGCTCTTTATCAACTAGACATTAAAAATGCATTTTTTTTATGGCAATCTTCAAAAAGAAGTCTACATGGAGCAAGTGCTAGGTTTTGTTGCTTAGGTAGAGTTTGGTTTAGTATGCAAACTTTGTTGTTCTCTTTATGTGCTAAAACAATTTTCATGAGCTTAGTTCAAGTGATTTATGTTGGGTTTTGTTTGTGAGTATTTAATTGGATGAAGGCTGATTAGATGAAATACAATAGGAAGTGGATGTGTGTGAAAATATAGGAAAGAGAATGTGGCTACTTGAAGTGAGAATGCCACTTGGTTGCTATTGTTTTGGCGTGTAACAAAGAGTAAGGGAGAGAAAATATTGAAAAAAAATTGGCTAACATGTATTTCTTAATTGCTTGTAATGCACTTGGTTTTCTCTCTTACTTACTCTCACTTTACACAAAATGCCTATTTATAGGCCATTGAGGTTACTTACTACACGACTATATTTTACTCAAATTTTCTAGATGCTTCTTACAACTTGCACTACCACTTACTGTTGTGATTCTTCAGCAGCTCTTGCATTAAATTTCTATAGCTTTGGTAGGAATGTGAAAGCTATTTTTTATGTAAGGAGATATCTGATATTTAGTGGCTTGCCATATCTGCTAAAGAAGGAGTGTGACAAGATTTTTTATATTAACACTCATGCTTAAAGTAAAAAATCTTGGACTTCAAAGTTGCTTTTGATATGGGCAAAATTTTCTACAAGCACTTGCTTGAAGAAATCACCGTACTTCTTGTCGGTCTTGTGAAACCTCATACTCAATCTATCATTGGTTAGCAACTTTCTAGTTAGCTTGCTTGTTTGTCTTGTACCTTTGCACTTATATGTTTCAATTCCGTGACAATTCCTTTTTCTGGCTTTTTTCATTCCACGTGCATGAGATCTTTCATTATTGCATCTCTTCTGCTTGAGCACATTTGTTGCAAAAGACTTCTGAAGCTTCTATGGAACCATGCTTTCACTGTGGGCTTCTTCAAATTCTTGTGATTGATGAGTAGAGAGTGCAACACCTGCAAGCTTGGAATCATCTTTCTTTTCTTGATTGCGCGAAGTTGTTAAGTGTGGTAACTTGGTTGGACTTGACTTGATTTCACATCTTGCATGGCATTAACAGTGAAAAATTCTGTTAGGGGCCATTTTAACACAATGACTTTTCCCTTCTTTTAATTAATAATTGTGCATCTATCATAATAAAAAATCATCTTGTAGTCTTTTTGAATCATTTGGTCAACACTGAGTAGATTTTGAGTGAGGTCGAGAAGTAGAGAATATCATGAAAGAAATTTTGGCAGCCATTTTTCATTTTGACTTCAACTATGCCTTTCCCTTCAACATTTTGAGATTTACCATCTCCAAGAGTGACTTGAAACTTCATGCTTTCATCTAAGTTTACAAAGTAAACTTTATTGCCTGTCATGTGATTTAAACAACCACTATCTATATATTAGATATTCCTTAAATCTTGTTCAGGAAAAATACAGAATAAAATATCTGATCAAGGGATTCATCATTCTTAGAATAATTTACTTCTGGTTGTCGATACCAATAATCTTTTTCCAAGTGGGTGTGCTTTTTGTACCTCTTGCATTTATACCAACAATCATTTGTATCATGATTATTTTAATTGCATAATTTGCAGAAGTAGCTAGATTTGTCTCCATGCCTCTTTTAATTATCTTTCCTCCACCATTTTTAATGAATACTCCTCACTGTGACTAAATTCTGTATCTCCCTTATTTTGGGAGATATTTAACTTTAATAGAACCATTTGCTTTAATGATGGCTCAAATCTTTGTAATTTTTTTCATGAGCTTCAAGGGAACCCATTAATTCCACTAAAGTAAGCTTTGATAAATCTTTTGATTCTTCTATGGTAGTCATGATATGATAATATTTAGGGAGAAGACTTCTCAATATTTTTTGTATTATTTTCTTATCTTCAATAGTGTCTCCATAGCTTTCAATTTAATTAACTATGTATGAGAAACAAGAGAAGAATGCTTGAATAGTCTCATCTTCCCTCATTAAACTATAAGATGATTCATTCTTGTATGTGCCTTGAAATTCATTCTTCAATGTCTTTCACACCTCCTTTGATGCATTGGCACTCATAATTCTTGGAAAGATTTCTTGTTTATTCCTCGTAGAATAAAGAGAAGTGTTTTTGTATTCCTCTACTTGTTTAGCTTGTATTCTTGCTACTTTGCATTTGTCCATGTTACCAGATCTTCTAAGCTTACTAATGCTTGATAACCTTCATGTCCTATATCCCACAAATCTTGTGAGATGAATAGGGTCCTCATTTGAATGAATAAAAAATTGTAAGCTTCTCTATTAAATATTGGGATCATGATTTGAGTGTAAGTGAATGTGTGTAAGCTAGAAGTTGAGGCCATTGCATTTTAAGTTCGGAATGGGGCAAAGCCCGGATCAATTTGGCTCTAATAACACTGTTGGGTTTTAGTGTGTGAGTATTTAATTCGATGAAATAAAATGGGAAGTGGACATGGATGAAAATATAGGAAAGAGAACGTGTGGTTGCTTGAAGTGAAAATGCCACTTGGTTGGTGTTGTTTTGGCATGAAACAAAGAGTAGCGGAGAGAAAATATTGAGAATTGGCTAACCTGTATTTCCTAGTTGCTTCTAATACATTTGTTTTTCTATCTTGCTTACCATCATGTTACACAAAATGCCTATTTATAGGCCATTGAGGTCGATTACTGCATCAACTATATTTTACAGAAATTTTCTGGATATTTTTTGCAACTTGCACTGACACTTATTATTATAATTGTTCAGTAGCTCTTGCATTAAATTTCTGCGGCTCTAGCAGGAAAGTGAGAGCTTTTTTTTTTCATCCATTTCTTGAGCATGTGAGGAGATATCTAATGTCTAGCAGCTTGGTGTATCTTCTAGAGTGGGAGTGTGACAAGATTTTTTACACTAATTTTTAACAGCTTAGTAAAATCATCCACGAATTTGGTGTGATATATAATGAAGCAAACCATTATGTTTCTATCACCACTCATCCAATAGTAAATGCATCTATCAAGTTGTTTATGATTAGAATGGTATTCTTCAATTGAAGACACATGTCTTCAACCATATTTAGACCAAAGATCCGGGTAGGTTAAAAATTTTCTTGGCATTGAGGTAGCTTGGTCCAAATGTGGCATAGTGATTTCACAAAGGAAACATGCCTTAAACATACTTAAGGAGGCTAGACTAGTTGAAACACACATTGACCTGAATGTTAAGCTCTTATGGAAACCATTATCTTATCTAAGTAGATATCTAAGACTAGTTGGAAAACTGAACTACCTCGCTATCGCTTGGTTAGATATCTCTTTTATTGTTAGTGTGATTAGTTAGTTTCTATAGTGTCTATGTGATAGTCATTGGGAAGTTGCTATTTGCATTTTCAATTGCATTAAACAAGCATCAGATCAATATATGAAGATAAGGGTCATACCTAGGTAATTGGATATTTTGATACCATGTGGGCAATCTCTCACCTAGATAGGCGCTCTACTTCTAGATACTGTGCTATAATGGATGGTAATTTGATATCTTGAAAGAATAAGAAGTAAGATATAGTTGTCAGGTCTAGTGCAAAAGCTGAATACCGTGATAGGGCCTTGGCATCATGTGAGCTTCTATTGCTTAAGCATTTGCTTCAAAAATTAAAATATGGCTAGGTGATACAAATGAAGTTTATTTGTAATAATCAAATAGCATTGCATATCACGTCAAATCTAGTTTTTCTTGAGAGGACTAAACACAGAAATTTATTGTTACTTCATTTAGGAAGAAGATTTTTTCTAAATGTATTATCACTAGCTTTGTCAACTCAGTTGATCAACTAACAAACATCTTTACTAAGTCTTTTTGGATCCTCACATTGGTTTAATTTATAACAAGATTGGTGCATAAACCTATATGCTGTTGCTTGAGGAGTGTTGAAATTATTGTGCATAATTTTACTTAGACACATTTTATGTCATTTAAATGAGCCTTTGATTACGCCTTGTTATTATCCAATATGTGATTAGTGTGTCATTAGGCCTTGATTGTAGCCTCCTTACTGTGCCACCATTTATTTTACAGTGGCTATTTATGCAATACAAGTGAAAGTTAATCTCACAGTTTTCTTTCCAATATGAACTTTCTCGTTCTTTTCTCTTTCTAGTTTAATATATACGATGTGAAGTATCTTGCAAGGTAAGCCATTGGTGCAGTCAAGAAAGGAAGTAAGATGCTAAAAGAAAGGGGCTTGTAGCTCAGCAATTATATAAAATGACACAGAATAAGTATTCGCAGCTTGCTCTAACGATCAGAGGGCTCCTCCAAGGATGAGTGATTGCTCCAGTACTGTAAGTAATTATGTTACTGTTAAGACACACGCCGCAGGCTCCTTTAGTTATTGATCAGAAAGAGGGCTATGAACTTCTTCCTGGGCTTCTCAACCCAAATCCACTTATCAAAATTTTTGTCAGCGAAAAAGGCGTTTTTGCTTTTCTGGTGTGTTGTTGGATTGCTGTTTTGCGTACTTGTGATGGGCCAGAAATTTGAAAGAATAAATTCCATATGCCATGTGAAATTGAAGATTACGATTCGAAGAATACAAAGAACAGTAAACGAGAAAGTAATACTGGAGTTGGTGATTTATGATCGTTTTTCCAATCCTACTATATACATGTAAAATATTGTAAGGTCCATATCAGTAATACGTCTCCTGAAATAATATTAAAATTTAAAATTGTACATGCCTCTTTATATCCAAAGTGGCAGCATATTTTAATGTTTACGATTGCACGGTGCTGTATATTCTCAGTTGATAATAGGTCTAAAAATGGAGTTCATATAAATGCAGAATTCTTTTCCAAGTGCCAAGAGTTGAATCACCAATTGAATCACCGACAGATAAATTCCATGGCACTTCCCAGTTAGCATGATAGCATCTGCAGCATTTCTTATGCTCTCAAGAAAGATATTACTGAATCAGCAGCAGTGGCCACCCTTTCTTATGCTCTTTCATGCAATCATATGTATTTTTTCAGACAAAGTGGCAAGACAAAATTATAATTAGTAATTAGTATACCTAAAAGCTGAATGGTCAGGACAACCAAGCCTTTTGGCTGAAAGGGGAACCAATGAACCATCCAGACAAAAGTAACCGAACGTTTATTGCCTTTCTAATAATTAAAAATCAAAAGCTAGAAAATATCATCCACATAGCTTAAACAACAAATTTATTGCACTTCATTTAGCACGAATTTATTTTTCATTAAAAAATTTAGCATATTGCCAGTCACTATTCTGGTGTATTGCCTACATTCTAAAGTTGACTCAAAATTACTGATACACATTTCTTCTAGCCATTGCTATCAACTTTCCCAAATTTAAATTCATTCCATATTGACATCTAGAAATTGGCCGACTAGTTCTCATGAAGAACATCCTTCATGGAAGAGCAGACATTCCAAACTGCCATGAAACAATTACCAGAGCAATCATCATGATCGCGACTGCAGTAGGAAACTATGAATTGGAATAGAGCCAACATTTTGCTACAAAGCTCCTCAGATAAAAAAAACACATCCATAGTTACACTAAAAGTTATTAAGGAAGTTAACCTCTAAAACTACAGCCCTAAAGGCCATTCAGAATTTAGAATATATAATATTGCCCTAAAGCCATGAAACTTATAAAAGAGAGTGATATGAATGACATTTACAAAACTTAAAAAGCCAAAGCAATCTCAGTCTCAAGTTTCATGAAACATTCATAGAAGAAACAACATAAGAACATATAACCCACACCATATATCAGCTATTATTCCTCATCATTTAGGAAACGCTTCAGCCCTACAAGCCTCCTTATCTACTTATGTTCACTAAATTCAAGAATAAAACAGGGGAGGTCATCCAATAAAGCCCCAAAAAGACCCTTTAAAAATCCCACAGTTAAATCCAACTCATCAATAACTTCCTGCATCAAGACTACATTCTTATAATTTAGGATGGATTGTGATCCTTGACACTGTAGCTCATGACCTAGGACAAAACTTGAGTGGTCAGGGAAGATAACAACACAACTAAGGTTTTAGTTACCAGCAATGGACGCTCATCCTTCAGAAAGGTAGCTGAACAAGGCACTTGATGGCAACAATACATCAATTCTCCAATAGCCAAAGTTAAAATATGTCCTAGAAACCAAAACTCGTCATCCACTGTCCACTCAGCACCCTTTATACTTTATTAATTTTGATGAAAACACCCACTCAACATTTCAATCTAGCAATTCTTTAACTCAAAATTATCTAAGACACTTTAAGTGATTACTATTATCAGCTAATGCCATAACTGGACAATTTCAAGAGAAATTAAATTAGAGTACACTCAAAGAACCTATCCAGATTGGGAAATTTATTCTCTTAAAATGAACCTGGAATCTGGACCTGGGCTGATGGTCTAATTCATTTTTTATTACTATATGCATTCACGACATAACCCAGACATAAGTATTTCATGAGGGTTTGGAGAAACTATAGATGTCCATTGACTATGCTTGTTGTTCCATAATTTCACAATATTTTAGCATTTCTAAGTGAGATGCTATAGGCAAAGCAAAGTTGTCAATTGTGTATTGTGCACCATTGTGCGGGGGGTTGGGGGGTTATTGCTACATTGCGCATCATGCACTGCACTTTGAAAAATTGCATATATAAATATATATTTTTATATATAGTATAACCACAATATATAAAAGAAATAGCCTTAAAAAAATATTACAACTTCATTATTCACAGTAATTATCTTAGGAACCCATTAATTCCATTCCTAAGTATGTAAACATTTTCAGAGTCATCAATCGAGAACACTTTCCACAACCAACCCAAAACAAAAAGCAGAAACCAGTGGGAGAGAGAGCAGAGCTGAAATGCCCAACTCTGGAGCAGAGAGCCCAAGGATTTCAGACAACCCACGCCCAGAGGGAGAGAGAGACCAGCTCAACCTACGAGAGAGAGACCTGAAGCTTCCAAAGGTTTCAAGACCAGAATCATGAGAGTTGAGCTTTGAGCAAGTCGTGAAGACAGCTCTGAGAGAGAGACCCATTGCTTCTAGAGTACCGAGGCCAAAACCAAGAGAGTCAAGCTTCGAGCAAAGGGTGGAAACAGCTCTGAGAGAGAAGGAGCAGGAGCCTCAAGAGTCTGAGACAAAGTCGAGGCAGACCCAAGCCAGAGAACAGGAGATAGATGGAAAACCAGAATGCTTCAAAGAAGAAAGCCAAGCTCAGAACCACCATGATCCATGTGAGAAGCTTCAAAAGGTGTGTCTCAAAAGAGATATTGGGGCTAAATTTTACCACTCTTTCGCCATTGTGACAATGGCAATCGCAATATGTCCAAACTAGTGAAAAATTGCAGAGTTGTGAGTGCAATAGCTCGCAAGAGTTTGCAAGATGCAATGCCTGAAAATTTGCGCTACGTAGCATTGCAGCTTGCAATGCACAATAGTGTGCTATTGACAATTATGGCTATAGGCATGATCATCAAGAGACATAACCAACAACAAGGAGCTTGTAATACTCCCTATATATCAGTTAAAAGCAGGCAATGATCCTGCATTCCAATTATTTCCCAAACCACTAGTTTCCACTATTCCTATAAACGATAGCTTTCACTTTATTATGCCTTTGCATTAGACTAATAACAAACTAGAATTTCTTTAGACTGCCAATCCCAGAAAAAGCAAATAATTTATTCAATATTCTTTCAATAAAAGACACAACTTCTTTACAGCAAAAGAAGTAAGATAAAAGAACTGCCATCCATCATTGAAAGTCAACACAACGGATGGGGATTGAAGACTAACCGTCCACTAAGCTGTTTAATTAACCGTTGCCTAATATGCTCTAGCTTTTCCTAACAGAATTTTCCAGGAATAGCCAGAACACAATTATATAGCATCACAATGCAGTAAACTTTACCCATCGATCACAATCCCTAGTCCTTGATACCTCCATCAACATCCAATTTACCTTAATTAATGGTTAATACTTCACTCGCGGATCATATTTCTCTGTCCTTAACGTTGAACAACAATTAACAGCATTTTACAACATACTGAGCAGCATTTGCCGCAGTGGCACTATGGTCACACTTACGTTAAATTTGGAACAAAATTTTAAAGCACATCCCCATCTATCCCCATTATGATCCGCCACTCCCCATTTTAATCATTGAACATTATTAAGTCAGAGTACACCATAAAGGAAGCAGAATTGTTAAGGGAAGACATCCAAGAGCACTAACGCAACGGACCTTTCTATCCATACTCAATATCAAAGTACAAAAGGGTAAGGAAAAGAAGACTCATATATGAGCTAATTTGACAGCTTAAAAATTTACCAGAAACTTATAAAGCGAAACCCTTCAAGTACTCGGGATCACGCTTGGCCCTCTCCTGGAATTTCTTGAACCATCTGTCCAAAATATCCATAGGTACAACCAATTTGGACCCATCAACACCACAGAAAGATTGCATGAAATTGAACAAATTCTCACCAACTTTCATGGCCAACCGTTCGATTCGCTTTTCGGCGGTGACGTCGAGCGATGGCAACGATGCCAGGTCCTCAACGGAGACCCCAATTTTGGCGGAGAGCGGCTGAGCGTCTGCAGTCAGCTGCGGCTGTCCAGAACCACCGGGCTCCGGCCACGGCAGGGAGAGCACGGCTGAGGGACGGGTTAGAGTAACGGCACCGCAGAAGACGAAAGGGGAACCCGGCGATTGAATGTAAACGGCGAGTGCTTTATCAGGTGGGAGTGTGAAATTGTTCAAGAGGAAAATGCAGACCTCGCGAACCTGGTCGTACGCCTCACCTGCGCATGTTAGAAGTAAGTATTGAGGTTGGGGAAATTGGGGGAGAAATGGCAGAGAGAGACTGAAAGAAGGTAACGTAGGGTATAAGATGGCGTACCGACGAAAGTGTTCATGTCGAGGACCCAGTGGAAGGTGTCGATTTGAGCGAAGGTGGAGATGTCCATTGGGAAGCTACGGTTCGGAAATACCACACCGAACATGTCTGCGTTATTTTCTTGTCTTCTTAACCCGCCACAATACCTCAGCCAGTCAGCTCAGCGACGAAGGAAAAGCAAAAGCAAAACAGAGCTGGTTCCCAGAGGGCTAAGGGCTTAAAATCAACCGAGGGGATACAAGCATCTGGCATGCTCTAGAAAATACCAGATTTTAAAGTATGCATCCTATGGATTGTAATTTAATTAATTAGGTGACATTTTTTTTAATAAATTTGTACAGTACATCTTTCATATATGACAGTATAAGAAATGATAAATTAAATTTTATATTATTTATAAAATTATGATATATTATATTATAATCTTAATACATATTGATCGGAAGAAAATAGATTAGTGAAGAGGAATTTTTATTAAAATTTTTTATTTAGTTTAAATTTTTGAAAGAAAGAGAAAATAAGGAGTTTAAAATTATTCATTTTACTTTTGTTCAAAAAATAGAGAAATTTAAAAAGGAGAAGAAGTTGATTAAAAATTTTAAAATGTAACAACTAAATTACCTCTACTTATCTTTTTTAATTTAAAAATTATCAATTGTCTCCATCAAATAGGCATAGTTTCTTTTTCACACTCTCTTTACGTTACTTCAACCTAAGATAGAGTATTTCACTCTTCACTCTAATGTCTTCTTTAATATAGTTAAATTTTTTAAATATTTTATTATAAATTCAATTCAAATTATATATATAAAAAAAATTTAATTAAGAGAGATTATATTCATTTCGATAATTTATTTATTTTAAAAAAAATTAGTCTCTGCAAAATATCTTAGATTTCACCTAAAAATTTAATAAATTTTCAGATTAAATTTTTCTTTTTTTATTAAATTTCTTTGGATAAAATAGCAAATTTTCATATTTATTTTGTGAATATTACATTGTATCACTTTTAACTGTTGCTGTAGATTGTTATATCAAATTTATAATGATTTATTACTTATATCACTTGTAATTCTTGTATTGATCAAAATGCTGCACTTCACATCACGCACTCAAAAAATGTTTTAAATATTGGATATCGTCTTTTGCGTTTTTTTGTTTAAAAGTAAATAAAAGATATATTTTAAAGGATATAATAATATGTTACTTTTTAATTAAAATTTTTATCTTTGCTAACCAAATAATTGGAGAGAAAATATGAGTATGTCGTCTCCCCTCCCTTCATTTGAAACAAAGATTGCGGTAATGACATTTAGTAAAGTACATATCTAATTTAGAGAGGACTATTAATTATTTCAAGTTAAATATTAGAATATATTATTAATTAATAAATTATTATTTTAAGATTAAGTTTAAGGTTTTACGTTTATTTTTATATTTTTAAGGTAATGCGTTTGTGCCATTTGGTATTCAACCAAACTGTCTTGTATTTAATCACTAATTACTATTTATTACCATAGAATCTAGCGATAAATTGGGACTTGTTATACGTTAGTTTCAACGAGAACTTGTGAGGTTTTGCACAAAGAAGGCTACAACAGCGGCTATTAGAGCAGTTGTTTGACTCGGATTGGGTTAGTCCGAGCGGATTCATATCGAGTTCAATTCAAATTCGGATTACGTTAAAATAATTTTAAATTTTTTAGAAAAAAAAAGTGAATTTGATTTAAATTTTACAAATTACGAATTAAAACTTAAATTAATTAGCATAATTTACATATCACGCTTATACTAGTTTAATTAATATAAATTAATAAATTATATACTAATAATTTAATTATTAAATAAAAAGTATATCTCTCTATGCCTATAATCATCAAACGTGGTAACTAAGAACATGCTTATCATAGGCCATTTACATTTCTAATTATGCCACCCACACTTTACATATCATTCTTTTCATCTATGTCTATAACAATATACGTTCCAGTACCTATGCAAATCTCAAAATGGAAGACCGAATTTCTCCTCATAGATCATTAAAATATATAAAAATCTCATGACATGGTAGAAATGGAAGAAAAGCAAAATAGGATGCACCGTGGTTTGTATTATAGTTTGATACACTTGCTGTTTTCGAGGCTTCACGCTCAATTCTTTTCCTTTCCAAGCATACCTTAATAAAAATTTTTTGACTAACATCTTATGTTCATCCCTCATAGACCTCATAGATAGGGTTTTTCTATATATGAGAGACTAAAATAAAAGTAACTATATTTCTAAGAAATCAAAATAAAATAATCTCATCTTTAAGGGATCAAAATAAAAATAATTCTATCTATGAGGGAATAAAATAAAAGTAACTCAATTTGTGAGGTACTCAATAAAAGTGACCTTATGTATAAGAGACTAAAATAGAAGTAATCTATTTATAAAAGATCAAAATAGAAGAAACCATATTTATGAGAGACTGAAATAAAAATAACTCTATATGTAAAGTATTCAAATAGAAGTAACCATATTTGTAAGGGGTCAAAGTAAAAATAATTTCATTTATGAGAGACCAAAATAGAAATAATTTCATATATAAGGGACCAATATAGAAGTAATTCTAAAATTCTAAATTTTAAACCTTAAAATTACAAAATCTCAAATTTCTAATCTTAAATTGTGGAACCTAAAACTCCAAATCTTAAATTCTAAAACCTTAAACCGCAAACCTTAAATCACAATACCCTAAACCCTGAATTGTAAAATCTTAAATTGTAAAATCCTAGATTCCAAATCCTAAATTGCAAATCTCTAACTCCTAAACCCTAAACCACAAAATTCCAAACCCAAATCTTAAATCTTAAAATTGAAAGCGCTAAACTCCTAACCTTAAACAATGAAACCCTAAACCCTAAAACTTAATTATAAAACTTGGAACCCTAAATTACAAAACCTCATATCTTAAATTCTTAACTATGAAATCCCAAATCTTAAACCTTAAATCACAAAAACTTAAATTATAAAATTAGAAGCCTAAATTATGAAATTCAAAGCCCAAACTCAAATCCTAAACTAGGTAAGTGATAGTCAAAAGTGAGGTTTGGGGTTTCATAATTTAAAGTTTGGGATTTAGGATTTACGTCATAGTGTTTTGTAATTTAGGGTTTGAGGTTTCATAGTTTAAGGATTGGTATTTAGGATTTTGTAATTTAAGGTTTCAAGTTTAGGGTTTCATGACTAAGGGTTTGAGGTTCAGAATTTCATAATTTAGGATTTGTGATTCGAGGTTTCTCAATTTAGGGGTAGAGTCTCATAATTTAGAGTTTCATTATTTAGGATTTAAAGTTTCACAATTTAGGGTTTGGGGTCTCATGATTTAGAATTTAACATTTTAAAATTTAAGGTTTGAAGTTTCTTAATTTTGGATTAGGGATTTAAGGCTTCACAATTTAGAGTTTGGGATTTCAAGGTTTATGGTTTGGGCTTAAAGTTTCACAATTTAGGGTTTAAGGTTTAAGGTTTCATATGTTTTTGTTCTTTTTTAGTTTGCTTCTATGCTTACAAATTAATAAGAATCTATCCCTAGGATCCTAAATGCTAAATTGCATCTCCCAACAAATTGAACAATCTAATATATATCTTCCGTCATCACATTTGATCCTGCACAAAAATAAGAAATAAATTAAACAAAAGTTGGCAAATTTGGTTATTATAATTGAAACATACTAACAAAGTAGCTAATCCTTAAATTTATATAAAACAAAATCAGAGTATACATTGAACTTATGTACAGACACTTGAGGAGCTAGAGTGTTGACTGAATGGCAATTCCTTATTGGCTAGATTTAATTAGCAGTTAAATGCCAAGAAGAAAAGACTCAGTTTGAAGGAACAGTACTTATAAGTAATGTGTGATCTTTGAACAAAAGCAGACAAGCTCTTCTTCCTATACTTGTATTAACATATTACAATAACTAGGTTTCCAAAGACATACGTGTCTCCGCATACCATATTTTAGAAACTAAAAAACCAATGAAATTTTGGCAGAAAGAAGAAATAAAATTAAATATATGCCTCTCTTGTTTTGCATATAACAACATAAGACAAGCAGATTGGGAGAATTCAACAACATGAAGCCAGTTCAGAAATTCATACCAAAGTCAGTTCAACATAAAAGAGACATACTTAAAGATGCTTCTGAACTGCAAAATGTTAAATAAGAAAAGACAAAAATATTATGCTATCATTCTCCTCTTACAAGTGATAATCTGGTAAAATTCACGTTTGGAACCATTGGATGCCCCATTCTTTCTTTTTTGTTTTTTCACCATGAGCTATACGAAGAATCATTAATCAGAAGTAAACCATTAGATAATTCAAAAGAACCTTTTCACTTAAATCTTCAAAAATGGAGGCCATTATAGCATGTGTCTTTTTGGTCATTACAATCTCTTGCTGCCAGCTATTATTAGTGGCGTACATTAATTTCTAATGTATTGAAATCCAACCTTGTCATGTTCTTGTCATCTCTGCAGTTATTAATTTAAAAAGGAATTCTTGATTTTGAATTTATCTTAGTCCTACTTACCAATGTGCGATCTAAATAATTTAAGTGTTTTGTTGTTGTGAGGAACAACAAAATAAGAAAAATCGGTTCTGCAGCAGTGGATTAAGCAAGATCCAGTAGCAAAACTAGGCATTGAGAGCTGTTTACCCAAACATGGAACTATATCATTCACTTCTGCTCATCACTACAAATGAATTTAAGTTTAAACCTTAAACCTCTTAACATTTTCAACATTTTCTTACTTTCCTGTATAAATGATCTCTCATTTGGAGTTATCTCCTGTACATATCAACGAGGAAATCATTTGAGCAATGCACCAAAACTCAATAGAAGGAAAAGTGTTTCATAACATTTTCTAACTTGTCCTAAAAACCATGCTTTCCATTAAAATCCCAAAATCTAATCCTGGTCATTAATATTGAAGCTTAGGATGACGTCTCTATATCACAACTGAAACCTATAAGGTAAAATTTACTCCAAAATTGAACAGTTATCTCATGTTAACTGAAAAGAATAGTTGACAATCCAACATGACGTCTTCATAAAATCCAATTTGCCAATAGTTGTCCTTGATGAAAATGGAATACTCTCACAGCACATGACATTCCTATTCCCAAACTTTGAACCATGACACCAAGAAAATTAAGACCAGCAAGGTAAGAAGTAGAAATAGATTCAAGCAAAAATGGCCCTTATAATAGAAATTGACCTAATCAGGCATTTGATCAGATATCTTCCATGCAATTGACACACCAATAAAGCAGAATATGTGAGCATTTACCTGTCTCACCCTGAATTCATCGTCAAGAATCAAAAAGGAGGGAAGCGTAAAACAGATCAACTAGCACACAAATACGCAGAAAGACAAAAAATAGTAGAAGATTGAAAAGAATGATCAAGCAGAGCATCAGCGTGTAATCAAAGTGGGCAAAGAAGTTTGATGACACACAGAGAAACATGGAAGGAATTAAAAGCCCTCAAGGAAACTAGAAATGTGAGCCCACAATGCTTCGCACCTTCACAAAACCACATCGGAGCAGAATCCAATTTAGCTCAGCATTTTCTCATCGTCCCTGTCCTTCTCCACCAGACAAAGGGCTACAAATAGAATCGGTTCTGAAAGGAGTACAGATGGTGGTTAAAGGCGAACGGAGTAGGAAAAAAAAACCAGTCGCCAGTTTCTGAGAAAGTGAGAGGATCACAGCTAGATAATGGATCCTAGCTGATCGGAGATACCTTAACACGATGTACTAAAAGCTTATTGGAGAACCCATCCAGCTCTTAAGTCACTTTTTCCAGTTCTGAACATGCATGGTCACTCGCAAGCGGGAAGAGAATAGAATTTTATCTGTTATCATCAATTTTTTAATTTTATGTTTAAGTATTTCTTTTTCTTTTTTATGTATTTTTAGATTTTTTTTATTCCACTCTCAAGAAATTATATTAATTTGAGAATGAAAAATTATTGAATACGAACTAAATAAGTTATTTTCATATTTAAAAATGAAAAAAAAATCATATGATAAAAAGATGTGATGAAATAAATTCTTTTGGAAATTAAAAATGACAAACATTAATTTAATAGAATTCAACTGAAATGTTGAATTAGCTTATGAGCAGTTCAACTCAATTGAATTGTTTTCTTTCAATTATATGAGATACGACTATTAAATATGACTAACAGTTTAAGCCGAGCTAACTATTCAACATCATTTGTAAGTTTTATTTGTTTAGGCCGAGGTTATCTAACATCATTTATAAATTATTGGACTAAACTTGTATTATGACATGGAGGCCAATATTTTATGTGAGGTAATTTGCTTATTAAAGTAACAGGGCGTAACTTGGCTTCTTGTTTATTCAAACTCATATAATATTTAAAATAGAACAAGTCCATATGCCTAAAGCCTATTTAGGTCTTCCACTAAATTAAATGAAAAATTATAAATAGAAATCTTTCACTATCATAAGCATAGATTATAAATTACAACACAACTGTAGATTTATTTATTTGCTTGAAAAAAGTATACCTAAAATTATAACATTCATCATAATTAAACTTATCGAAGACAACATTCTTAAATTGATTTTTTATAAACAAAAAAAAAAAAAAGAAACCAAGTTTGATAGGCCATGTTTAAAGTAGGGAATCATGTAGAAGTGGAAGTAGATTAGTTAGGAGTTGTTAAGTTGTTCTTAGAGTTTGATTTTGAAATTACTTTAGACAATTTTTTTTTTTTTTTTATGTTCCTAGTTTTAGGAGAGATTTGATTTATGTTTCCTCTTGAGCCAAGAAATGATTTAAATTTTATTTTGATGATGAAAGAGTTGAATTGATATTAAGGTCTAATTGTATTGGATTTGGAGTTTTATTAGATGGTTTATATAGATTAAGTTTAGCTGTAAATAATGTTTTTTCTTCAATATATGTTGAAAACTAACTGCCTAAGATATCTAGTAACCAGTAAATAAATCCTATACTTTGTGGCAAAAACGGTTAGGACATATTTTTAAAAAAAGAATTGAGAGGCTCATTAGAGATGTTACCCTTCCTTCCTTTAACTTTGAAAATATTGATACTTGTGTAGATTGCATAAAGGGAGAAATGACTAAGACTGAAAAAAAGGTTCAATGCATAGTTATGGTCTCTTAGAAATAATTTATATAGATATTAGAGGCCCTTATCCTGATGCTTTAGAAAAATTCAAAATTTTCAAAATTGAGGTCGAGAAACAATTGGGTAAGTCCATAAAATTTGTGAGATTAGATTAAGGTGGTGGATATTATGAAAAGCATGATGCCACTGGTTAACTAATGAGGCCCTTCGCAAAAAAATTGCACGAGTTTGAGATAGTTCCCAATATAAAATTCCTAGAAGTCTTAAGCAAAATAGTGTGGCCAAAAGGTGAAATCATACCTTTAAAGATACAATATGCTTTGAGGAGCATGATGTCTAGATCTAACTTGCCAAAATACCTTTGGGTGAAGCCACTAAAACTGCCTTGCACATCCTTAACAGAGTTCCCAATAAGTTTGTACCTAAAACACTTTTTGAACTCTGGACTAGTAGAAAACCTGGCCTTAATTATATTCAGGTTTTGTGGTTGTCTTACAAAAGTTAAATTTACAATCATTTTGAGTTAAAACTATGCAACCTAAGACTATTTCAAATCCCTTTCCTATGTCATGTGAAAGAAACGCGGCTGTGATTATTAATAGAGTGGAAAATAATCAGGTTCATATAGGAATTCCTCTTGCTCTTGCTCCAGTTGAGAAACCTCAACCTGTTGAGCCTGTCCAAGAATTTCCAGTAAGGATTTCTGAGACATGGGAGACCAATAATTCCCAATGATTTCTGTGTATTTTGGGGAGTCAAATTTTAATATTGGACATGTGGTTGATCCAGATAATATCCATAATGTTGTTCATTGTACTCAATTTGACATGAAAGATCTTGGTGAAACTTTCTTTGTTTTGGGAATTGAAATTCACCATAACACATCTCGTTCTTTGTTGGGTTTATCTCAAAAAGGCATATACTAATCTACTTGAGAGGTTCAGTATGTTAGATTGTAAGGTTGACAATGCACCTAGCACCAAGGGTGACAAATTTAGCAAGAGCTAATGTCTCAAGAATGATATTAAGAGAGAGAGAAAGAAAAATATTCCTTATTTTAGTGTAGTTGACAGCTTAATATATGCCAAAGTTTTTAGTAGACCTAACATTGGGATTCTTGGTAGACATCTTTCAAACCCAAGATATGAGCATTAGGTAGAGCCGTCAATTTTGAATTGAACCACCAAACCAAATAGGAACCACCTTAAAAAAAATCAAGGATTTGGTTTTTTTTTTTTTCTTGGATAAGATTGGCCTGAAACCAAGCCAAGCTAGCTTGTCAAGTTCAAGGCAAGCCCACAACATACATTTTTTTGTTTTGTTAAATTTTTCTGCAATCTTTTAATTTTTCAGCCAAATATCCCATACATTTTAGAAGCTCATTAAAATAAAAAGTCTTCCTCATTAGAGCCTTTTAACTTGTATGCTTATTAGAATAATAATGTCTTTCTTATTAGAACTCATATGCTCATGCTCATTAGAATTATGAGAATTATTTCTCAAAGAGGATACATTTGATTAATAAGAGAAAAGCATAAGCTTAACCTCTCACCTTGCTCTCTAGAATAATATTTCTAAGATATATGACCAAAATAATAAACCCAAATTTTCCAGTAAAAAAGTGATTGAATATATATTTATGGTTGTTATAATTTGTAATCTTTAATCATAATTAATGTTAGTAGTGTTCTACCATGCATATATTTATTATATTACATATTAATTTATTAAGAATGATATTTTAAAAATGTTATATATAATTATATATGCATATTTACTAAAACTAATAAAATAGTTTTATAAAATTATGACTAATTTAGTTTAGAAGTTTAAATTTTAAAAATATAAAATGCAAAATGTAAAGACTTAAAATGAGTATAGGTTTAAAATGTAAAAAATTTATAATTTACTATCTAGGTCCAAATCTAGGTTTAGGAGATTAAGTTTAAATTAACTTTAGGTTTAAGGTTATTTCAGAGCTAACCTGCAAGGTTAGGGCTCGCTTATTTAAACTTGTAACCTATAGGGTTAGGGTTAAAGTTAAGTTTAGATTTTTTTTAATCCAAAAAATTTCAAGTTTTTTTTGGTCCAAATTATTTTTGTCCGAAAAAATAAGGGGTATGAGTTACCTACAAACAACAATAAAATATAAGCCTATTTATAGGCATGTGGATGACCTTGAGGTACTTGGGTACCCAAATTCAGCTTTAGCTGGGTGTGCAAATGATTTGACGTCTACATCAAGATATATTTTAGCTGAAAGCTATCATATCATCGAAGAGTGCTAAGCATAGTATGATTGCTTCTTCCATTATGAATGCTGAGTTCATTGCTTATATTACTACTTTTGCTCAAGCTGTGCGGTTAAAGAATTTGTCTCTGAATTTCATGTTGTTGACTCCGTTTCTAGGCCCGTGACAATATTGCTATTGTGTTCTTTTCTAGGAACAATAAAGTTTCTAGACTATCAAAGATCTTATGAAGAAAGGAGACATAACAGTTGGGCATATTGACACTAGCTTGATATTAGATGATCCCTTAACCAAAGGACCTAGGCCTAGGCCTTTAAAGGACTTGTTTCTAATATTAGCATTTTAAGTTCTTTTGTTGTAAATTGGGTTTGTAGGAGTTTAAATATTTATCATTGTGTTTATTCATTGTTATGAACGCCTGAATTTATTCTTGATTTGAATAATATATTTATATCATTTTTGGTACACATATTATTGATGTCTATTATGTTATTATTATAATTTTTAATTTTATGTACCATGGAATTTTCGTATGGAAGATTAGGTATCAACATTGGGCAAATTTTGTGATCTCATTATCAATACCATGCTTAGATATGAGAATATAGACTTCTTTATGAAGTTATTAAATTTATCTCTTGCTCATGTTGTTTACAGCATTTCTAAGAAAGGATTGTGAAATCTCTCTTGCTCCTACTGTTTAAAGTGTTTCTAAGAGAGGATCGTGAAATTTCTTTTGCTTCCATTGAATTGAGCATTTTTAAAAGAAATTGAGGAGTGGCAATGAAAATAGCACATTTTAGATCACATGTTAGCTTCTATTTTCTTGCTAAATTGCCTAACTTTGACTCATGTTAATATTTTTTGTAATATTTGTGATCATGGATAATTCTTGTGTTAAGCTAAGCATGGAATGATTGCCATGGTTCGATGTTATAGATATTATTGGATGGAGTAATGTTTGATGTTGTCTATTTGAACATATATTTTTTAAAATCATGGCAATGTATAAAAATTAGTTATTTAATCTGAGAGTTATTTTAATATAAAATGCTTTTGAAATTATAGTAATACAATTAATGTTGCCCAAGTAAGAGAATATTAGAAATTTTCTTATGTGAGTCACCATTAATTGTTAATATTTTTATGTGCCAAAAACATGCTGATATATATGGTTGGTTAATTTCTAAGGGACATGCACGATAATGCCCTTATTAAATATGATCAAATTAATTACTTGGGTTGTGCATATTAGTTGTTCTAATTAAGTGTGGTTACAAGTGGAGTGTAGGCCATTACTTAATAACACATAATGAGAGGGTTGTTATGTAAATAGTTTATATTTACAGTTAGGTCCCTCGCCCACAACTTCAATATTTATTATTAGGATGCAGTATTAGATTAACACACCTTTTATGCATTCTCATCCTAAGCTTATCCCATTGAATAGCTGCCCCTTCTAAGAAGTAGTGGGAGGCATATCTTATTTAGCATGATTTGCAGTGTCGCCCTATTTGTTCATCAATGGCTGACACAAGTATTTATAACAACGTAAAAAATCTTGGTATTCTAGAATTCAAGTACTTTTGGTGTAATAGAATTCAAGTACTTTATCAAATTAGACACCTTAGAGATCATATAACAACAACAATAACAAATAAAATTTTTTTCCATTAAGTGAGATCAGACCCTAGCGACCATCAAGGTATGAAAAAAGATTTAGATGGAAGGCCAATTTCCGAAGAGTATGAAATATGTCTGAGTCAAGGAAGATTATTTTACTTATTTTTCTATAAGACCATGAAACACGAAAATTTAAATTAGAAGCACTAACTGAAGGGGAACATGAGCATTCAAAAAACTGAGAACTCTGAAAAAACATATAATCATATTTGAGAAATTTGTCACTCGTTAATTGTATAAATATTTGGTAGATATCATAATCTAGACCGCAATGACCTGCCATCAAATAATCAAAAGTACCCAAATTACAAATTGACAGGTTACGGATATGCTACGGGACATCTACTTGACAAACATTCAAAGTCTTAAATTGTTTTTAGCACATAAAAAATGTATGTGGGTATTGGTATAACATATTAAAAAAAATTATTAAATTAAAAATTAATTAAAACAAGATCCGGGCTTGCTCAAATTGGCTCAGGTTAAATTCAATTTGGGTCAAAAAACTTAAATTATTGTGCAGGTAAATTGAAGGCCCTAACTTAAAAAAAAAGTGTTCGGTTTTGGGATAGCTTGGTAAATCATGCCAAAAATAACCACTCCAACTACTACAAAAAATTGTAATTGAATAAATTAAATATTTTAAAAATAAAATCATCAAAATTCATTGGTATGGTATGAAATGCTTTAAAATAGATAAAAAGCCATGTATGTATTAAAAAGAGAATCTTTAGACATTCTTCAAGCATTTAGTATAGTAATAAATATTGACACATATTATTACCACAAAAAATTTTATTTAAAAATAAATTTTAAATAACAAAAATATTCTATAAAAGGAAAAATTTAAAGATTAAAATTTATTGGATGAAATGCTTCAAAATAGATTAAAAGCAAATAAAGAAACAATTCTCCCTTAACCAAACAAAAAAAAAAAAGAAACAATTCTCAAATCTATTTTATATTATATATATATAAACAATAACTTGGCCTTTTTTGACATTTAATGTTGCATTAAATTTTATCAGGCGTTATCACCACAAAAATCCATATTTATAAATAAATGAAAAAACTTTTAATACATGAAATAGAATTACATAAATGTGAAGAAAATTGAAAGTCTTAAATACCCCTAATTACAATTCCTTAAATTTTACTTAAAATAATAAAAAATAATAATAACATAAAAGTGAAACAAAATTAAAAGTCATAAATTCCTCTAACTACAATTTCTAAAATTTCTAACTACAATTTCGAAAATTTACTTAAAATAAAATAAGGGAATAAGAAAAATTGAAGGAATTCTAATTAAGATATTTTCTCATAAATTATATTATTTTGAATTCACTTCAATCAAATAATTTTAAAATAAATTTAAATAAATTTGGAATACAATAATATTTTGCAAAATTTAAGGATTTGCTTTAAAAATCAAATAAATTAATAACCAATAAATAAATTATAATTACATATATTTCAAAATGTAAGGGTTATCATCAATTGAATTTCGGTTTTGAAATTTGAATTTTACAAAATATATAATGAATTTTGATTCTAACCAAATAAAATGCTAGCTATTAATCCATTTTTTTTATTATTTATTATACCTTTGATTTTGAAAATAAATCAAGTAAAAAATTTGCCATGTGCCAACATTACATAAAATTATTTAGCATCACATGATGGCTTTTTTTTTTTTTCTCCAATTATCTTCCATAAATTGAGGACCATTGATCTTTCTCCTTCTGATCATTCCATCTTTCCAAATGCAGATGGTTGATGCTGTTATTGAAGATGTCACAATTGTAGCTAATCGCTCACATTTGTTGATTTCACATTGCCATTTTCAGAATCTCGCGAGGGAATGGTGGTTTCGGGGAAGCATGCGTGATAAGAAGCGAGACATTTGAATCTTCCTAAAGCCATTAAGTTTGGATGTTTGGTTGATAACTGGGGCGGCCTTCATCTTCATTAGTTTCATCGTATGGTTCCTCAAACATTGCATAAACATGGAGTTTAGGGGCACTCCCAAGAATCAAGTTAACCTGTATTTGCACACAGTAAATCCTGTCTCTTATGTGCTTTGTCTTGTTATGATTTAAGGATTGTCAACTAATTAATAATCTTACATGTGTCACTTTGTCCACCTGTAGTTTTTCTTAATTAATTAAAATATTTTTAATAAATGAAAAACACTTACATAAATCCTCAAAATGAACATTATCCTCCTTTGTCATTGGTAGTGTTCCTCCTTTTGGTAAGGATTTTTCTATATTTTCTCTCCTCGAATTTCTTAAAGTTGGTATATGAAGACAATTTCTTTAAAATCTACTTAAAATTACTTAATCTATATTGGTCATTCTCTAAATTCTTTTCAAAATTAGTCTAGGATTATCCAACATACTATTATAAAACCACATAATCTGTATGACTTAATTCTTTCGTGTATAATTTCTTTTTCATAGGTCATACATTACTTCTCTCGGAATGGGCTATTTTTAAAAACTTGTCGTTTTACAGGATTGCATGAAAGCTGCTTATTATTAATTGGCTATAATACACAAAATTCTTCTGTATTTACACATCTTTTTAAATGACCTTCGTATACTTTAAAATTTTACAAAAAACTCTTCTCTACTTGAAAAAGTCAGTAAAAGATCCCCTCTATTTAAATTTCATTAATATTTTAACAGAATATCCACAAAAATCAAACTGTATGGGTTACGTTCTTAGCCAATTTCTTCAATATTTCCCCCAATTTTTTAAACCTAAATTACTTAGTCATACTAAAACAACGGTTTTTTTTTTCTGGGATCACTGTCCAGCTTCAGATAAGGCTAAAAGTCATCAATATTGACTTGCTATCATTTAACAAGAAAGTGGAACTGTGAGATTGAGGAGACTGTTGATTATTAGGGAGGAACAAAAAAAAAAAAAAAACCAATTTTGCATTTGGAAATTCAGGTTCGCATATTTGTTCTAGAGCAAATGTATTATTTATAATTAAGATCACTTTCAATATGTTTATCCTTTATTGGACTCCTCAGAATCAAGTACTTCAGCACAACGTACTTAAAAAATGTTAGGTAATTAGCCTGGGGCACAAAAATATTTATTTGTGGTTCATACAAAAAAATAATATCATTTGCATTTGCAATAATAGAATATCATATAAGATATTCAAAATTATCTATATGGCTTATAATATTTTATTCTTTCAAGAAAGCAATCTACAATTCCATTAAAGAATAATTTTGTTAATGTAGTCATTGTATGCATATTTGTAACTTTTCTTTACTATTTCTTTATTACACAAGCGACCGTGTTTATTTTATTTAAATCACTATTCATGTGTAGTAGTTGGAACCTGTGATCATATTCCTATATTGAATCAAGCGATCATATGTTGTGGTGGGATTTATCATATTTTTCTTCTTATTCTACTCGGAATGGGAGGGATTGTTCAAGACCTTTTCTTAAAAGCTAGATAAGTATCCATAAGATATATACAAAATCTTTTTTTTTTTTTTTGGTGCTCTTTGACGTTGATTGATAAATTATCATTCACGGGTTTGACACTATCTGAAGACCAATTAAAGAATTTTGCTTTAGCTGAAATTGAGAACCTTTTGCGTGGCAATTGGAAAAGTTTTCGAGATTATCCATCAATGCCTTTTCCTAATGATCAGTGTCTTTCATAGGATCGAAACAAGCTCATTCAAGATGAACTATGTTATGATAAACGAAGTTGACTGTTGAGCATAATAAATTTATGCATTGACTAACAGCTAAATAGAAGAATGTACACGAAAGTATAATCACTGTCGTTTCCAGTGGGGACGGAGGTGTTTTCTTCATAGAGTTATGGCGAAATAAGGAAGACATTATCTGCAGCATTAAGTTCTAAAGGGGAAATTGTTTTGAATGTCAGTTGGAATAACATCACTTCTTCTACTTGGAAGGAGAACTACGTATTCAAGATTTGGTATACCTTTAGTCGCAAATGAGGACTCCAATTGCAACAGCAGATAAGCAAGTTCGTTAGCAAAATTAATAATCAAAGCAAAACTTATCATGGGATGAAGTGCCTAAGTCAAATAAATTTTATTTTGAAGCCTTAGATTGAACTTTGAGGAAAGTCCCTAAATTTTCAAACCTAAGAAGTCATAAATAACCTTTTGGATGCAAAGTAGTTTCTTTGGAGGAGATTTGAGGTAAGTTCTACTAGTCATTCCTAAAGGAAGAAGGCAGGCCATTGTACAAGCTACCATAAACTCTTCATATTCATGACAATTTTGCAAGGTCATTAAGTTAACAACTAATGTGAGCCTTCAAACTGGTGGATCTTGTAGCATTGATTTGAGAAATTTCTCAGAGTGGGTTTCAAAAGTTGAAGCCAGCAAGCTAGATGCTCCTAATGATGAAGATGGTTTGATTGAAATACCAGATGAGTTCCTTATAAAAGATGAGAATGACCCTCTCGCATGTAGACATCATATTTTATTCAGCTCACTTTTCTAATTTAGTCTGACGCACAAATCTAAAAATCAAAAAAGAAAATAAAATTTAAAATTACAATTAAAATTAAATTCAAAATCAAAGTCAAGCCTAACCCAAAACAAGAAACTCAAAATTAAAATTAAAAGATTAAAATTGATCCTAAAAATAAATAATTAAAGATAATAAGATGAGATAAGAGAAGATAAAATAAATAACAAAAAAAAGACAATAAAAAATAAAGATAAAAAGATGATAAAAATAAAATAATAAGATAAAATGATAATAAAGAAAAATAAAAAATAAGATAAACTCAAGACAATATAAGAAAATGAATAATAAAAGATAAAAGAGATAAATACAATTAGAGATGATATCAGAAACAAGAGTTTGAGTAAGAGTAAAATTTAAAAAAATAAAAAAAAACTCACCTCTAAATATGCATCAAATCAAACCAAAAAAAGTGGGGGAAGCCTACAGAAAAGAGAAAGAAACTTCGCACAAAGAAACACACACACACACACTTAATGTTACACTTCATCAAAGACACTACACTCTTGCACTTAGACATTTGTGCTCATGTGTAGAGCTTTAAGTTTCCATCTCAACATCCACCTATAAACACCATTCACCATTTTGATCTAATCTTTAGTCATAGAAACAAGTCAGAACAATGACTATAGTATGTCCTCATTTGCCTATGGTTAATTTTCTTCTCCATATATGCACTGCTCTAAACCTCCTATTAATTTGCCATGCACTAGCGCTCCTTGCTTCAATTCATCACAATTATATTGCTTGCTTTTATTCTACTCTTGTTTGTGTCCGAGATAGGTGGGCATTAGGGGTTTTGATATTATTAGTTTAAGTGGAAATATGAGAAGTTTTTGGAGTGAGGTTGACCAAGGAAGTGGGTCTGTGAAAATTGTTTATTCTTACTAATTTTTTAGCTTCTTTTCCCAAATAATAATAATAATAATAATAATAATGAAATAGATAGAATAAAATCGATCCATAGATTAGTTTAAAATTTTTCTTACTTAATTATTAGATTTCCTAGGATTAAATGTGAAAAAAATAAGTGAAAAGTATATACATTTGTATAAGGATGGGACATTTCAAAGTGGGTCATGTGTGGTGTCTTCTCATGAGCATTTTCATTTTTTTTTTCTTCTTCCATAAAGGATAGGATTTTAGAAGTAGAATCTTTTATAAATAATAATAATAACAAAATTAGTTTTTTTGTAGAAAACTAAAACTTCAATAGGGAATAGAAAAAGGATTTTCTCAAAAATTATTATTTTAAAACCTTAGTCTCAAATAGAAAGGAAATCTTCCTCAAAATTGTTTTTATTTAAAAAATCCTAATTTAGAATGGACAGGGATTATCTTCAAAATTTTCTTTTTTTTGAATTTTTAAACTAACACCAAATTGAATCAAGATAAATTAATTAGATCATTCTAGTATCAAAAGGGCATTTAGTGTATTAATACCTTTCTTAAAATGTAACCAACCCCTAAACCTAATCTCTAAAATATAGGCTAACTTTGTTTAGGTGTCCGATCTTATCTTAGGTAATTTAGATTGGTGATAACTCTAAAATAAAAAGGAGGGTTGATAGCTTGGCGACTCCATTAGGGATATTAGAGGGTTAGGTTAATTAAAAATGATCTTATTAATATCTTGATTGATTTATTAGTTTGGTTTTATTTTGTAGAGATGACAAAGTAAAAGATACGCTTACTAACTTCTAGTGTTTTGTTTAAATTATATAACTTTGTTTATTTATTTGCATGTAAATGATTTGTTTGTTTGACTTTATTTTATAGAGATGACAAAGTAAAAGGTACCTTATTACCTTTTAGTGTTTTGTTGGTATTTAGATCTTTGTACTTTCATTTACTTATTTTTATATATGTATATATTTGTGTTTGATGTTTTTTTATGTAGAATGGGAATATTGTTCCCTGCACACACTGTAACTCTCACCATACATTAGACTAAAGGAGAGGTCATGACCCCTATGCCCTATACCTAAGTCATATAAAATACCTTGTAAATTAGAAGGGTATAGTAAGGTTAGCCTTAAAGAGACCTTTAGTCTCCATACAGGCTCTTGAAGCACCCTACTCAAATTGATTCTCTCAAGGGTAATTTGGGAATTTAATGTAGAAAATCTAGAATCTATCCCTACATTGTTAGTACTTTCAAAGCCATCATTTTCAAGAAAGTATGGCCTAAACCTTAAAAAATGAATAGGAACCTATGACTTACCTAAATTTAGGTACAATGGAGAACATTTTATTAACACTTGTCCTTTTTTTTTTGGCATGAATTGCCCATTTTTACTTCATGCATGGCATCACAACATTCATATGCATAAATTCTCATTTGCATACCAACAATTCATTGTTTACTCAAAAAGATAAATAGTAATCACATCCAACAACATGTTCCTAAAGTAGATAGATGGAAGGCCTAAGTCAAGAAAACCCTAGGCAAGAAAAGATAATGGAAGAAATGCAAAATGAGATCACTAACTCAAGGGTTAGTTAGCCAAAATGATGGAACAACAAGCTCGAAATAGCTATTAAAGATCAAAGGATCCCCATAATCAAGAACAACAAGCTGAGAATAGCTGTCAGTGGCCAAAAGATCCCCAAAATCAAGAATAGCAGCTCAAAATAACTGTTAAGAACCAAGAAATCTTTGCAATCAAGAGCAACGTAAAGATCAGCAAGCCCAAAATAATTACCAAGAAAAGAGCCCAGAAGGCAAAACCATCCTAAACTATGATGACCTAGTGGAACAAGAGAAACTAAGGAAGGACATTGAGGAAACCAAGGCCTGAGAGAGATATGAGATTCTAGAAGCTAGGATAAGGAAGATCACAGGATTCGTAGACAATGATGATATGTTGGATCTCTTAGAAATGGGACTAGTTCCTAGTATGATCTTACCGCCAAAGTTCAAAGTCCTTAAATTTACCAAGTATAATGGGACATCTTGTCCAAAGGCTCATCTTCTCATGTACATTCAAAAAATAGTAGCTTATTCCAATGATGAAAAGGTACTAATGCATGTCTTTCAAGACATTCTAATCAAGGTGGCTTCAAAATAGTACTTAAGCCTTGAATGCCACTCTATTCACACTTGTAAGGACCTAGCTGAGGCCTTTTTGAGGCAATACAAATACAATAAGAATATGGCCCCTAATAGGTTTCAGCCACAAGAGATGACAAAAGGGGCAAATGAGTTATTTAAGGACTATGCTTAGAGGTGGAGAAATGTAGCAATTTGAGTGCCACTACTCATGTCTGACAAAGAAATAATCACTTTTTTTATGGACACTTTAGATTATCCTTATTATGCTATAGTAGTAGCATGCACGTCCACTAATTTTCCTAATTTAGTTGTTATTGGTGAGAAGGTAGAAAGAGGAGTTACAATACGAAAGATGACAAAGCACATAACTAAAAGCCAAAAGAAATTTAAGTATAACAAGAAAAAAGAAGTGTACTCAGTTGAATACCAAAAAAAGGAAAAGTGGAAAAGCAACACCCCTATTGTGAACATTTTTACACCAACTTTGTAAGCATCAGTTACCCAAACTTCTTAACCCATTCAACAACAATCCTAACAATACTAACAAAATCAACCAAGGTGGCAATTCAATAAGAAAGTTAGAAACTTTGATCCAATCTTAATACCTTATTCTCAACTCTTACCATAGTTATTGTAGAACAATTTAGTGTCTTTGGTTTTGTTGCCTCCCCCTTTCAATCCCCATACTCATTATGGTACGATGAAAAACTCACTTGTGCTTACTATGCAAGGGTAAAGGGCTACTCTATTGATAACTACCCAACATTTAAAAAGAGAGTTTAGGGATTGATCAATACTAAGTGGTTGAGTTTTGATGCTATGAAGTCAGGACTAGATGTGCATCGCAATCTCTTAACTAACCATGAAAATCAAAGTGTTAACAACATCGCCAAAGGGCCACAATTAGTTTTAAAGAAGGTTGCATTTGAAATTAACACCCTTCTAAAGACCATCTTCAGGTCTTTGGCAAATTATGGGATGGTCAAGCTAAAGAAGAAAGGAACCTGAGGATCTAAGTGTGAGTATCATGAGGAAGAAGCTAACCACAATATAGAAGGATGCAAAGCTTTCATGGATCTACTGCAAAAGTTGATGGATAGTGGTATCCTACAAGTAGATGTTGAAATGGACAATGTGAACATGGTGAAATAATCTAAGGCCCAAGCTCCTTTGAAGCCACTAACCATTAAATATACAATGATTGAGGCATAAGTACTAGTTGCAAGTCCTGGCCCACCATTAAAATAGCATGGACAAAACCAAGATCTTGTAATTGGAAAGAACTAATTGGTTTAAGATAGTAGGTCTGTTCTTACAACACCTACTCCAAGTTGAACTACTTTTTGCTTTTTTTATTTATTTTGCATCTTTTTAAGTTTTTATTTTATGGCATTTGTTAATGGCTCTACCTAAGGTTTTAGCAAGGATTTTGTATAGGCATACCTTTTATTTCAATAAAATACTTAGCATGATGAATCATTACTTTTCATCGCATTTCTTTTGTCTATTAGACAAAACCAATACTAGGGTAATTTGGTTTATCCTAATGATTGACATTCACAAGCATTAAAATGAAGAAAGATTTTTCATAATTTTATTCTCAATAAGTCTAACTGCTAATGATAAAATTAGTTTATTTGAGTATTCAATTTTCTTGGATGACCAAGTGTCTTTTGATCAAAGAAAAAATAAAAAAGAGAGCCTATGGTGAGGGTGTGCTTATTATGAAGAAACATATACCTTAGAATTTATCTAAATGCCCCTCGAAGCTATTTGTTAGATACCACATTACTCAAGAAATGACCTAGGCTATCTTTGAATAGTTTGAGCCTTTCAAGCCAAACCCTAACATAAAAACTCTCATAGTCACCTATTTGAGCTTATAAAAGATAGCAAAACTACCATCAGACTCATTTCCTTTGACCCACACTAACTTTAATCTTTTAACTTAAAAAAATCATGATTTTACCTTGAAGGATAGCTAAGAGGAGCACCTAAGTTGTCAAAGAATGAAATGCTACTAGCAACAACCTAAGGCTCAAGTGAAAAGGTTGAAGATCTTTTGCAAAAACCACATGGAAAAGCATTTAAAAAAAAGGGAAGAAATATTGAGAAAAATGAAAAAGGAAGAAAGAAAAATAAAGAAGCTAGCCAAAAGAAAGAAAAAGAAACTAGTAAAGAAAAACTTCATCTTGAGCCAACAAGGTTATCTAAAAAGGGAAAAGCACAAAGTAAGACATCATGTGCTTAACACTTCATGCTCTCCTTTTTTGATAAGTCTTTATTTCTTCTATTCTTACTCATTACCTCGGCCTTACAATACAAGCTGAGTAAAGCCCTAGTAATCTTGGTTAATGTGGTGAATTAACCAAAGTAGAGAGGGACACAAAAACAAGCCTATGGGATATTTGTGAGTGCAAATACATGTCAAAAAGTGCAAACACTTGAAAGTGATTAGAGTAAATACTTGTCTAAAGTGCAAACACTTTAGAGAAATTAAAGTGTGCTTAACATAGCACCTTTGATTTTAGAGAATTGACTAATTATTATGTGCATTCCCTTAAGGCATCACCTTAGATAATAAATGAGAATGAATAAAGGAAAACCTTTTTGACATTGTTTTACTTGTGGGTAGTCAAAATTTAAATTGGGCAATCAAGAGTAAAACCCATATCCAAATGACCCATCTTTAAAAAAGGGAGAGATTAGGAGAAAAGTTACAAAGGTGTTCTAACCCATAAAAAAGAATTAAACCCAGCCCCCAAAGGTATTACTACCAAAGTTTCCAATACTTTGATCTACTCAGACTGGGGTGATGGGTCATTAATCCACTCATTGATCTCTTCTTTAAAAGACCAAAACTCTTAGTTTCATACCCTTTGTGCTGTAAACCATCCTCATTTCTTAAAATGCATAGTCATGCAAAGAAAAAGTGTTAGGTGCCACAAAGGATGTTGATCAAAGAGATACTATTCGAAAGGACAAGACATGAGTTGAAAAATTGGCATAACTCTAATCGTGAGTGAAGAACAGTTTTAAGCTATGATACCCAACCATGATGAATAAAAAATGTCTTGAGTGAATGCTGAAAGTGTCACACCTTTAATTTCTTTTAGAAGAGAAAGAAGTAAGGCTTGTTTAAGGAGTATGTCAAAAAGGGTTTTGCTTAAATATGTAAACAAGGGTAATAGAGCAAACAACAGCATCCTTATGAATGGGAAGTTAAGGCAAGGATTGTATCATGGATTTGGTGACAATGGGGGAATCCTTCTTGAATGAGCAAGCCAGAAAAGTCAAAAGTGCCAAAGTTAAATCATTTATGATTTCATCTCAGGAGCTCCTAAAGGTCATGGAGCAACATTTTTGTATGGTTTTCAAAATTTCATTTTCTAGTATGTCAACATGCATCATATAGGATAATATTGCATCATTGGTATCTAGATTAATCATGTTTCAATGCATACAAGCATACTATCATTACCTAAATTTTCAAGAAAATTAAAATTTTCACAAGTCAAGCATGTCCCTATGATTTTGAAAAAAATTGAAATTCTCATGTCTCAAGTACATGACAAGCATGCATTTTAGATTAAGCACAAGCACAAGCATGCCATCTTATATCAATCTAGATTATTTCAAGAAGAACTCGTCCATATCAAGTCAAATTATTTTGAGAAAAACTCATTCATGTCAAATCAGATAATTATAGGAAGAACTCATTCGCATTAAATCCTAAATCATTCTAAATCCCCGTTAGGTGGATGATAACCTTTCCAAAACTTAGGAATAAAAGGAAACCCTAAGTCATTTTATATCTACATTGGGTGGATTATAACCCTTTTGAAGCCTAGGACTAAGAGGAAATCTTATGTTAATTTAAATCTCATGTAACCCTTATTAAATCTAGAACTAAGAGGAAATCCTAGATCACTTTGGATCCCCATTGGATGGACAGCAACCATTTTGAAACTTAGATCTACAAGAAAATCCTAAGGTGATTATAGATCCTCATTGGGTGAATACTAACCCTCCATATCCTAGGATTAAGAGAAAATCCCAAGTCATCTCAGATCTATATTGGGTGAATGGTAACCTTCCTGAAACTTAGGACTAAAAAGAAATTCTAAAGTCATTTTAAATCCCTATTGGGTGGATGGTAACCTTTGTAAAACTTAAGACTAAGAGAAAACCTTAAAGTCATTTTAGATCCCTATCCGGTGAATGGTAACCCTCTTGAAACTTCGGACTAAAAGGAAATCTTAAGCTCATTTTAGATCCATATTGGGTGGATGGTAACCCTTCTAGAACTTTGAACTAAGAAGAAATCCTAAAGTCATTTAGATCTTTGTTGGGTAGATGGTAACCTTTCCAAAACTTATGACTAAGAAAAAAAACCTAAGATTATTTTAGATCCCCATTAGATTGATAGTAACCTTCCAAATCCTAGAATTAAGAGGAAATCATAAGTCATCTTAGATCTCTATTGGGTGGATGGTAACCCTCCCAAAACTTAGAACTAAGAGAAAATCCTAAAATCATTTTAGATCCCAGTTGGGTGGATGGTAACCATTCCAAAACTTAGGACTAAGAGGAAATCCTAAGGTCATTTTAGATCCCCATTGGGTGGATGATAACCATCCCAAAACTTAAGACTAAGAGTAAATCTTAAAGTCACTTTAGATCTTCGTTGGGTAGATGGTAACCCTCCTAAAACCTAGAACTAAGAAAAAATCGTAAGATCATTTTAGATCCTTATTAGGTAGACAATAACTCTTTCAAAACTTAGGACTAAGAGAAAATCCAAATGTCATTTTAGATTCCTATTAGGTGGATGTAACCCTAGTGAAACTTAAGAATAAGAGGAAATTCTAAGATTATTTTAAATCCCTATTAGGTGGATAGTTACCCTTCCAAAACTGAGGACGAAAAGGAAATCTTAAGTCATCTTAGATCCCGTTGAGTAGAGAGTAACCTATTACATTATATTTTGATCCGAACAAACTAATGTCCTTCAACCTTTGCCAGACTTCTAAATTCTTAGAAGACCAGCAAAGGGGGACAATCTGTAGATACCATATTTTGTCTAACTCACTTTCCTAATTTAATCCAAAGTTCAAACCCAAAAATCAAGAAAGAACATAAAATTTAAACTCAAAATTAAATTTAAAGTCAAAATCAAAGTCAAGCCCAACCCAAAACAAGAAATCTAAAATTAAAATTAAAAGATTAAAATTAATCCTAAAGATAAATAATGAAAGATAATAAGATAAGATAAGAAAAGATAAAGCAAATAAAACAAATAACAAAGATAAAAGACAATAAAAGAGATAAAGATAAAAGATGATAAAAATAAAATGATAAGAGTACATGATAATAAAGAAGAATAAAAAGTAAGATAACTCAAGATAATGAGTAACAAAAGATAAAAGAGATAAATACACTTAGAGATGAAATTAGAAACAAGAGTTTGAGTAACAGTAAAATTTTAAGTAAACTTACCTATAAATATACATCAAATCAAACCACCAAAAGGGGGGGAGCCTATAGAAAAGAGAAAGGGACTTCACACAGAGAAACACACATGCACACACACACTTAGTGTTAAATTTCATCAAAGACACTATACTCTTGCACTTAGACATCTGTGCTCATGTGTAGAGCTTTAGGTTTCTATCTCCACATCCACCTACAAGCTCCATTCACCATTTTGATTCTATCCTTAGTCACGAAAACAAGGCAGAATAGTGATTAAGGTATATCCTCATTTGCCTATGGTTGATTTTCTTCTCTATATACGCACTATTTTGAACCTCTTATTAATTTGCCATGAACCAATGCTCCTTGCTTCAATTCATCACAATTTCATTGCTTGCTTTTATTCTAGTCTTGTTTATCTCTGAGATAGGTGGGCATTGGTGGTTTTGATATTATTATGTTTAAGTGAAAATATGAGAAGTTTTTGGAGTGAGGTTGACCACATGTGATAAAGGAAGTGGGTTTGTGAAAATTGTTTCTTTTTAACAATTTTTTTAGCTTCTTTTTCCAAAAAAAAATGATGATGATAATAATAATAATAATAATAATAATAATGAAATAGATAAAACAAAATCAATCCTTAGATTAGTTTAAAATTTTTCCAACTTAATTACAAGCTTTTCTAGGTTTAAATGTGATCAAAGTAAGTGAATTTAAGAGTATTTTTTTAATGTGACAAACTATATCTTGTTGTGGTTTTAATTAAATATATATATATATATATATATATATATTTATATACACACACATATGTATAAGGATAGGGCATTTAAAACTGGGTCACGTGTTGTGTCTTCGCATGAGCATTTTCTTTTTTTTTTCTTCTTCCTTAACAGATGGGATTTTAGAAGTAGAATCTTTTATAAATAATAATAATAACAAAATTAATTTTTTAAAAAAACTAAAAGCTTAATCTGAAGTAGGAAGAAGATTTTCTCAAAAATTATTACCTTAGTCCATAATAGAAAGGGAATTTATCTTCAAATTTTTTTAAAAATTTTTAAACCAATACCAAATTAAATAAAAATAAATTAATTAGATCATTTTAGTATCAAAAAAGTATTTATGATGCTAATATCTTCCCTAAAATGTAACTAAGCCTTGTACCCAAATTTTGAAACATAAATCGACTTTGATTAAGTGTCTAATCTCATCTTAAATAATTTATATTAATGACGACTTTAAAATAAAAAGGAGGGTCGACATAGCAATAGCTATGGAAAACACATATCTATAATTTTTTTTGCATAACCTATATGATTTGATAAGATTGCAAGAGAGAGCCCTTATTGATCTTACTCATGAAATTGTGGAAGCAATATATGAGCATATGCTTTCTTTAGTTCTTGGCAATGATATAATGTACCTAAGTTTAGACCACTTTTGTAAAGTAGATAATAATGCCTTTTCTATAGAATATATAGATATACTTGAATATACTTGAGTACTCAAACAATATATGTTGTTTAGGAGTTGTAAACCATGAATTGAAGCTAAAAGTTAATGTTGTGGTAATGTTACTTGGAAACATATATGAATCATTTGGATTATGTAATAGAATCTAACTAATAGTGGCTCAACTTGATAATCATGTCTTAGAAAAAAAGGTCATATAAGAGAAAAAAATAAGCAAAAAAGTGTACACTTTTAGGATGGTGCTTATGCATTCCCATATCCATTTTAAATTCTAGAGGAAACAATATCCTTAGACAATTTGTTTTGGTATGACTATAAACAAGAGTTAAGGTCAATCACTTTTCCATACTAGAATATATTTATGAAAATTATTCATCTATAATTTTTCAGAGTTAAAAGTAAAGAGGGCTCAAAATTGTTGTCTCTGACAATAATAGGTAACTTTTTAACATAACCTCCAATGTGTTATACAAAGAATTTTTCTAAAATTTTCCTTAGATACATTATATAGTTTCTAAGTCATTGCATTTCGTTATCTAATTATTCTATGATTGCTACTAATAGTGTGATCTTCTTTTTTTTCTTTTTTTTAGTTTAAACTTATTGTGATCACAAGGATAATATTAAACCAGAATTTAACATCATTAGCAAGATTGTAAATCCTATATGATAATAAGTATCTTCACACATTTGGGTACATAAAATAGTTAAAGAATTTTAGAGTCACTTAGTTATAGACTTTTTTGGTAAGGCTCTTAGTCCTATACTTTAGCTTTGGTAATTATTGTCCTTTATAAATTGGATTTGGATACTTTAAAATATAGGGTGCACTTTAGAGTGTAAAATGCAAGTGGATAGTCATTAATAAGAAAATCAACGGTTATGATTATCTTAAATCTATTAATTGTAATACACTTGATTGTATGTAATAATAATTATAACTTTTGATTTTTTTTATCAATGATCATTCACTTATCTCTATTCTCTAAAATACATCATGCATTTTAGAGGATCTTAATTCTTATAAATCAATTGGCTTGCTTTAATTTTTCTTTGTTAGACAAATCACTATGAATTTCAAAAGTTAGTTAGCAATAAAAATAATTATTTTCACAATTTGTGTTGTTTTTATTAATAGTTGTGTTATTTATTCTTCATTTATAATATATTATAAATATTATGATAACTTGATTACTAACATTCACAATTTCTACAAACAATTATACATACATACATACATACATATATATATATATGTATACATTATATTTCAAAACAAGAAAGATAAATTTACTGAAAATTCCTTCCACTTAAGGGAAGATAATAAATACTCACAAATTTTGTAGAGAGCCATTGTATCTATTAGTCCTATTATTCAGGTTATAAGATTTAATAAATTTAATAGTTTAAATTTTTAACAAAATATTTAACTTGTAAGAATAGTAAAACTATAAAATTTAAACTAAATTTTGACATATTATCGTATAATCAATCCATTTCTATTTCACAACCTTATTTTCACTTGATTTTTAAAACATATAATTTATATTATTAAATTTATTAAATTTTATAAATTGAATTGTAAAACTTAATAAATTCTTTTTGATGTCAAACTTTTATAAAATATAATTGTGAGAAAAACATTTCCCTAGTATAATAGCTATAATATCATACAATTTTATATAAAATAAGAAAAATGACACAATCTTATTATCGCTGTCATCCGTACAACGCACGAGTCACCAATTTGAGTAATGTTTGTAATTAAAATTTATTAACATTAAATGCTTTTAAATAATAAAACAAACATTTAATTAATAATAAATTTATGAAATTAAAATTATCTGTAACGAAATATTCTATAATATAATCAAATAAATTGATTGATTAAATACTAAAGGGCACTTATTACTATAATAAATAGTGACACATATTCCTAAAACAAAAATTGTATTTAAAATTAAAAGTAGATAATTAAAACATATTGAAAATAAAAGGAAAATAAATTAAAATTTATTAACATTAAATACTTTAAAATTAGTAAAATAAAAAATATTTAAATTTAAATCATATTGGCTAAATTTATCTATACTCTATATAAGTATGTAAAAGACGAAAACATTTTTAGCATGAAATACCCCTCAGAAGTTTTATTTACCAAAGTGTCATTTTATTATAATAAAATGTAAATTTTGTCCCAAACTTCAAAGGTCCCCTCAAATTGGTACATTAAAGACTGGGACCTCAAATAGATTCAATATTTTGCATTATTGCCCATAATGTAGTCTTGTTGTTAGCCCATATCAGTGAATTTTACAGAAGTGTAGATGTGGTTAAGTATCTGTGGCATGCTGATGTGGACGGGTTCTATGAATACCCTAAGGATGTTAAATTGGGTTTGACTCACTAAGCCACCCCACGCCGTCCTAACATGCATAAGGATTGGGATAGGTTAGCTAATATATAATCCATTTAATAATATGTAAAAAAAAAAAACCCCATTCTGCTTAATCCACAGCCTCAATTGGATTCAAGGCAAGCCAAACTGTAGAGTTTTAGCCCACAAATACTGTAATGCAAAAGTAACAAAGCAGCGTTGTTTTGAATAATTTTTCTTTGTTGATTGGCATGCAAATGTCTTATTACTTAGGATATTTTATTTTGTTTGTAATTAATTTTTTTTAAAATTATTTGTGGGTTTGTGCATTGTCCCACTTAACCCATAGTTGGCTATGGGGCGAGGTGTGTTGTGGGTTTCCAAACCCGTTTGGATTGCAGGCCAATCCACCTTGTCCCATTTGGCACACACATTACCTCGTTAATTCCTCATGCAACGTTTTGCACACACATTAGCAGGCCACTTAAGATAGTTAATAACCACGTCTTTACTTCCGTTAAATTTGTTAATTTGGGTTAACAACGGGACTACATTCTAGGTGAAATTGCAAAATATTGGATCTATTTCAGGGTCTAAATCTTTAATGTACCAATTTAAGGAGATCCTTACAATTTAAGAACTAAATTAATAGTTTACTCTAATTTCAAATTGTCCTAAAATCTTAAAATTAATTTTATTAAAAATTAAATTAAATTTATATTAATGGTCACTTTTATTCTCATTATAGATCTTATGTCCTATTCAAAATATACTTGATTTTTATATTTTTGGTATCTACTATTTTATTAAGTATTTAATAAAATATTAGTTATCGGCAATAAAAGAGAATTTATAGTTTTTTAAAAAAATTAAATTCTATAAGTTAAACTTTATTTTATAATTTCTTATCATTTTCTCTTTTTAGAATAAAATTTATATTATTTTATACTTATTTCAAATTTACATGTAATGCATGTAATTAAAGGCTAATAAAATTAAATATGTTTATTATTAAATGCTCCATAATAATAAATGCTTTATATTATGTTCTTTCAATTTTATTTTGATATCATTATCATCCGTGTAAGGATGAGTATTAACTAATTTATTATAATAATAAATACTTTTTGGTAATCAATTATTGATTTTAATCATTGTTTCCTTTTTTCAATCAATCACTTATTTATTTTCTTTTAAACCATTTATTTTTTAATTTTAATTTTTACCTATTTAAATTATAATTATAATAATGACATATGTCAATATTTATTACAATAAATGCTCAAATATTGATTGAGAATTTTTCATATATATATATACACATATATATAGAGAGAAAGAGAGAGATATAGATGCATTCCCTCTGTATTTGAATAAAAAAATGTGTGAGGACTTAAAGACCAAAAGAGCCCTCTGCCTATGCCATATACGTCCATACTCAAAAGTGCCTTTTTTTTAAAAAAAAATAAGCAAAAAAAAAAACGCACTTTTGAATGTGAACATATATGGCATAGGCAGAGCAGGGTCTTTTATGGTTTTTAGTAAAAAATATATGTCCTCCTGCTTATCCTCTGCTTCTGCATCTCGACAGCACCATGACTGAACCTCACTTTTGCCCAATCCATTCCTCTACCTGCTTCCCTCTCTAACGGAGACTTCTGTGCATACCTAAGTCTCTGATCTCACCTAACACTACATTCGATTCTCTCTTCTATCCAACCGTCGTCGCTTCCAACGTCGATCACGACCGCATCTCGTGGTTCTAGAGCTCCGAAGTGCCTCAGGTTCTGTCTCCCGCCCTCCCTCTATTTTCATGCGTAACTGCAGTGCCTACGTAACTAATTTCTGGAATCCATCATCCTTCTTTATCACATATTTTTTTTTAGCCTTTTTTTAATCAAATTCTGGTGATTATATATCATGAGTAATGCAATGCTACACCCATTTCGAAAACATTTTACGGTAACAATAAAATAATTATTATCTTTATTCTCAGCTGATATTGGCCTTTACCTGGCCTAGAGTGGTCAAACTCTCCTCTCTGCAGTTCCTCTGCATTGTCCTAAATTTCTAATAGATGACTGCGGAAACGTGGAGGTCTTCTCCATTCATGGTCCCTGACCGCTTTCTCAAGTTTCTAGTTTCCAAAGATTAAAGCATAATGATGCGATACCTTGTCTTTGTTATTGGCTTTTCTCTTTATTTTTCTTGTTTGCCGTGCTCCAGCTGTCTCATTCAACTGAATGTGGTTTTCTTAAGCTATAATGAAGTTTAACTTGTGCTTCGCACTATGACTTTCTTTTCTTGCAGAATAGCAGTCAATGTCTGTTATAGGTGGGTACTCAGTCTTGCCAAACATGATATGGTCAAGAATAAGTAGTAGAAGCCATCTCTCACCATACCTTAAGACTTCACAACATTTCTTTCCTGAACTAAGGTAATAAATGTTCGGCATTTTTATTTTCTAATTAATGTTTGATGAAAATTGTGCACAGGGGATGTTTTCTAATTAATGTTCGGCATTTTTATTTTCTAATATTTTCTAATTATTTTCTAAGTAGTAGAAGTCATTTTTGTATTAAAATAAACAAGCTATACTTTACGTCGTGCACACAGACACTTCTTACTTTTGATCTCTAAATTTAAAATTTTCTCTGAATAAAGAGTATAAATGAGTTATATACATGTATAGAGATACCCTTCTGCTGCCTTCTCTAAACTTTGACCTCCAGAGAGAACTCTCCTGTACTATAATTCAGGTGGTACCAAAACAGTGAAGTTAAACTTCTTTGTCTTAAATGTTTCCTCCCTCGTGTACACACAAGAAGAAAGAGAAGAATATGAATGAAATTTTGCTTTGTTTGGATCTGAGCTGTTATATTCAGATAACTTTTTTTTGATTCAGGTACCTGTCTACTGTTCCAGAGGGGCCAAATAAGAAGTTCAATAATTCTACTACTCGACTCTGGCAGAATTTCTGTTGTAATATATGGGTGTTAAAGGTTGGGCAGGATTTCAGGATAAAGGCATCATCTCCGTCGTACCGTTCTTCAATTAATGGTTTTCAACACTCGCCCTCATCTCATGTGTCCAGAGAACGGAAATCACGAAATATGCTTTTATACTTAACAGCCTTGGTGTTTGCAATGGTTGGAAGCAGTTATGCCGCAGTCCCCCTGTACAGGAGATTTTGCCAGGTAACTGGCTATGGGGGCACTGTTCAGCGCCGTGAGGTATGATTGTTTTTGCTAAGTAACTGTATTGAATGTTTCTGAATTTTTTTTTTCCATCAAAATTAATGTCAGTTCTCTTTCTCTCCATTATTCGCATTTTTTCAGACCGTTGAAGAAAAGATTGCTCGACATGACAGAGATGAAACAGTCACTACAAGGTGTATATTTTTACTTCTAAGATGTTACTGTCTTGCTAGGGCTAATTTCTCATTCATCAAGTTGATGAATTTATGGTTGTTCTGCTAACTTTTTCAAGTTCTAAGCATTTTTTTTTCTTCATCATTTCCTTTTATAGTTTCCTATATAATGAGATTCAGGTTTCACCATCTTTATGCTGCTGTTTATCTCTTCATTATGCTGGATATTCGCTATATAAGATAGTAATCTTTTAATGAAAACAAACAGAATGAATATTAGTGTACATTTATATTTGTTAAGCGCTGGCGTAGTAATCTTTTAATGAAAACAAACAGAATGAATATTAGTGTACATTTATATTTGTTAAGCACTGGCTCTGCTTGGACAGAACTTCACCAGTTAAAACTAGTCCATTCTAAATAAGCAAGCATATTTGTCTTCTCCCCCAGCCGTGGGAATGCCACTGATGTGCCAAAAACAATTAAATGATGATTCCAGTGTGTAGCATCTTATATTACTCTCTAATTATCTTTAAGAACTCTAATTAAAAGAAAGAGACTTTACTGAACATACCTCAACTAGCAATTATGAAAATGAACTCAGATACATCGATATTAGGTTACTGAGTTGTTTTTATATCCCTTAGGGAAATTGCGGTGCAGTTCAATGCTGATGTTGCTGATGGGATGCCATGGAAGTTTATTCCTACACAGAGAGAGGTATTTGTTCGCTTAACACCCTGGACCTGCTTCAAATGTGCTGCATGTTCATTACAAAATAGAATATAAAATTACATGTGAAAAGGCTTGATTTATGTTAGTCTGTGAAGTCTTAACACTGGCAGCACAGAAGGAAATGGCTAATTGTCAAATTAAAGCTCTGGGCTATTGTTGAAAAGGCTTGATTTTCAAAATTTAATCTCTTAGGGTGTGTGTGTGTGTGCGTGTGAGTGTGTGTGTATATATTCTCGTAACTCAATTCTGCTTGAATGCACAGTCTATTACTTAACATGTACTTAACTTTGTGTTCGAACACTTTTAACCCTTTCTATTTGGCTACCATCTTGTTATCTTGACAAAGTAGTATAAAATTGAGCCTGACATTAAGTGCGTGTTTTGTAATTATGATGTAGTATGTCCCTCCAATCCTCCTGAAATCAAACCCAATAGAAAAGGAAAAAAAGAGGAAAACAAATAAAAAGTTAAAAAAGAGTTGTAATGCATTTTTGCTCTTTTTATTTCTACCAGGTTAGGGTGAAGCCTGGAGAGAGTGCCCTTGCATTTTATACTGCCGAAAACAAAAGTTCAGCTCCAATAATTGGGGTTTCTACGTATAATGTTACTCCAATGAAGGTATTGATGAATACTCTAATATATTATATATGTGCTTAATTTTCGCTGGATTTTATTCCTCTTTTGATATATCAATATCAAAAAAAGATTCTGCACAGCACACTTAGAATTCTTCATAGCATGGGTAACTTTTGTTTTATCAAATGTATGTGTGTTGTCTTTTATAGTATAAAATATTTATATACAACCATGTAACCCTTTTAAGCACAATGTGAGTTCAATTACATTGATGGAAAAGAATAAAGTATGAGTTTGGAGGAGTGTACAGTTTTTATATCCCATTCCTGTCTTTTAGATCTGCATCATGATTAGAAACCAAACTGCCTTTTGGCAGCCATTTGTTTTGAAGTTTTAAAGTGTCAATGCTTTGCCTGTGGACTAATCTTGAGTATCACCAAGTTTGAAGTGCATGTTTTGAGAAGAATAGTAGCTGGCTAAGGGGAAGGATAAATTTTGTAGTATGGGGACAAGAGGTATATATTTTATAAAGTGAACAAAAAATTGATTATAGGAGGCTTGGTGCAGCCTTCCCTTCAAATGTAAGTATCACACATATAATTTGGTTTTTTTAATATTAAGTTCTCTTTTAAATTAAAGACAGGATCAAAACAATTTTGCCACTGTGTATTGTAAATTCTAAGGAATGTTCAGATAGTAAGCCCGGTCTTCTGATGAGTTCTAAAAGGCAAAGTATATTTCGTAAGTTAGACTAGGCTCTTTCTTAGAATTAGTTCTTGCGTGAGGCCTCCAATATCATTGAATTATGATTTTATTTTCTTAATAATTTTTCATGTGTCAGACACCTGCATTACAACTGTGTCAGTGGTGCTGTGAATTTTAAAATGTATATTAAATCAGATGTTGTGTCTTGTCTTTGTGGATGATTTTAGTTCTACTTTAAATTACATGAAAATCTGTTATGTAGTCACTATCAAAAAGTTTGATTACAAGGCAAATAGAGCTCAAATGAGCTTGAAAATGCAGAAAAATGGTTACCTCTACCCTGAACAACAAGGTAGCTCTCTGACATTCAAGAGGCCAGTCTTTCCCTCACACTACTCAGAACTTGCCAACCTCTACCTCACTTCCTAACTCTATTTATTTCCCTCAAACCAATTCCTCTAACAGAATGCTACCCAAATCTTCTTTCATCCACTCTATGTGGACACGTGATCACCTTTCCTTTTCTCATGAGTCGGGGTCCTAACAAAATCATTGTTACATAGATTGGTAAATTAATGCCTTGGCGGACAATGGTCAAGTTTTGGATAGATCTTTCTACAATGACAGCTTTGAAACTTTTAGAAGCTTAAGCTATGAAAGATCTATGTTTCAAGATCTCTGGTTTTGGCCTAAGAATTTTGTAATTTTCAAGTCTGCTTACTAGAAGTCTTCTGTGATATTTATCTTCTCTTTAATTGTTCTCTTTTCTGCTGGGCTCTACAGGAAATTTGGTTAAAAAAATTAGTTTTCGTTTCCTTAATAAATGAGTCCATTGTTCTCTTTTCTTTCCCTTTCTTCCTTCCTGGCTTCCTCAAAAGTATCTGTGTAATAAAAAAGACCACCTTTGTATATTTTTGTACAGGCTGCAGTTTACTTTAATAAAATACAGTGCTTTTGCTTTGAGGAACAGCGACTTCTTCCTGGAGAGCAGATTGACATGCCTGTAAGTGTTGTTAAATTCAAGATCTATTTGAGCATATTATACTTGCTTCTAAATCCTCCATTGTGTATATTGTAGGTATTCTTTTATATTGACCCTCAGATTGAGACAGACCCAAGGATGGATGGTATCAATAACATTATATTATCCTATACTTTCTTCAAGGTTTCTGAAGAATAAGACCAACGCGGAGTATCTTTTACATTAGAGAGCCTTCAATGTGTATTTTTCTAAGTCCACTGCCATTTAAAGTAAGTCCAGTATCATTTACATGAGAATAAGGTATGAGTTTTTTCTCAGAGGCAAAAGATGCCTAGCACATTTACAAAGCTCAAATAGTGGTTATTGGTTTCTTGTGATGGATGATAGATAAAAATTTATTTATAATTTGTAAAATAATATTCCAAATAAATATGCATGTCCTCTTACCTATTTTGTTCACTCATTGTTACATTAATCCAAGCTTTTTTGTTTGAATATTTCTGATTACTTTGGAAAGCGTTTCCTTGGGTGAATGAATACTTTATGAACAGCTTACTCACAGAAGTGATCCTCTCTACTTCCCCTATATAATTAAGTTCCTATACTTTCTTTTCAGAATTGTTGGAAACGGCAAGGTGTTAAGGTCTACAAGGTTTAACAGAGAATCAGTTTTTTTTTCTAAATCATGCATGCACAACATTTAGACTTGCTTTAAATGGTAGTGACTTGCAAGGATTAAAGCATCAATTCAAGTATGTGATACTGTTACGGTTAATTGGGGTAGTACCATTGGATGTTTTGATGAAACTACAAAATCTTGAGCTATTCTTCGATGCGATGCTTTAATCCTTGCAAGTCACTACCATTTAAAGCAAGTCTAAATGTTGTGCATACTTGATTTAGAAAAAAAAACTGATTCTCTGTTAAACCTTGTAGACCTTAACACCTTGCCGTTTCCAACAATTCTGAAAAGAAAGTATAGGAACTTAACAATTATATAGGGGAAGTAGAGAGGATCACTTCTGTGAGTTAGCTGTTCATAAAGTATTCATTCACGTAAGGAAATGCTTTCCAATAACCACTATTCCTTTGGAATATTATTTTACAAATGATAAATACATTTTTATCTGTCATCCATCACAAGAAACCAATAACCACTATTTGAGCTTTGTAAATGTGCTTGGCATCTTTTGCCGTCTGAGAAAAAACTCATACCTTATTCTCATGTAAATGATAGTGGACTTACTTTAAATGGTAGTGGACTTAGAAAAATACACATTGAAGGCTCTCTAAGTTAGATATTGTACTTATCATAATATTTTTATGATCAAACATTCTCAAGTTAAAATTTTGTTTTTTTTTTTCCTTAATATACCATAAAGATCTCTCAATTCAAACCGTTATTTTAATTCTTCTATTTAATGAATTGTTGCTCATTCAAATAATTATTTATAGACGAAAGCACTTTTAAATATGAACTGAAATATTTATTTAATCTTACCACAAAAAAGGGAAATATTTATTTAAAACTAAAAATATTACTTTACGAGAGAACAGCAAACTACACCTATATCAATAAGCATTGTGATTTATTTCATTACAAATGAAAAAGTATGAAGTGATTAAAAAAACCTATATGACATGGGTTCCTTTTGAATAAACTATATGTTCTACTAACTACATAGAAAACAATCTATGGCCAATTGGAGTGTAATATAGACAATTTAGGGTTTTGTTTAAAGTAGTATTCAACTAAAATACGAAGGAAATAAAAATGTGTATTTGCTGTTGTTATAATTTTAACATGAATTAATATATATCAGTTACTTTTAGAATATAACTTATATTAATATTTAATTATTTGAGATTGGAATTGAAATCGATCATTATGTTATTTATTATTAGAAATACCCTCTATGATTAAATTAATTAAAACCTAATGTCACAAGGATTTGCTCTTACTTTCTACTTATATGTACTATCACAACAACAAAATTCGGATTTAGCATCAATAAAAATTAGTGCAAATAGTCTTGAAATTTTTACAAGATATTTTTTGCAATGATAATAAAATTCCCACAATTTTATTGTGGAAAGCTACATTGCAAAAAAAATTATGATACTTTTAGAATTTATTGCAAAATGTTAAATTTTTAATAACAAAATTATTTGACAAAGAAGATTTAAAAATTTGTTAAAATTTTAATTTCATGACTTTAAATTTTTTATAACAATTTATTTAATATTTGAATCAATAATTTTTGTTACAAAAACTTTATTATAATCTTTCATGTAAATTTGAATTTTTTGTAAAACTTTTCAATTGCAAAAAATTATCTTTAACATAATAACTATTGATGCCAATGCTTTTTTATTTTTAAAATTTTTAATTTAACGTTTTAGTATATGGTAATTTTTGCAAACAATACCACAATATCTGAAACAAATGAGCACAACTTTATATATAAAGTTAGACTAAAAGATTACAGATAAATTCATTTACATGATAGCGTCTTCTGGTAGAATTCTAAGGTTAAGCAAAAACTTTTAGATGACTACTTCAAATTTGTAAAAAAAAAAATTCAAAAAAAATCTGTCTTATAATGTACAATGACTTGATGTAGTTATCCATTCCAAATTCTGGAATGAATTCAAAATAAAATAGATTACTTATAATATATGGCATGCTCTTTCTAAACAAATAACATTAAAAAAAAAAAAACTAATACAGTGGCCAACTTTTACAGAAAATAAATACACTAGTGACAAAAGTATCACATATGTTCAATCAAAATCTTGTTTCCCCATACAACTTAATGACAGATATCAGGTGGCTAAGTTCTTCAATTATTGTACCAGATAAAAAAAAAATTAGAAAACATGACTTGAGACAAGGAACTGCTCTTCAATTATCATGAAGTGCTGAAGCAAGAATGAATCATATACATTGTCTCAACTATTTAGGAGTGATGAGAAAAAACCTTCCCAAATGTGTGTGCTCCTAGAAGAACTGCTCTTCAATTATCATGTACAATGGTATCTTGATAGTAACAAAATCAATTTTTTAAGCAAAATTTTTGTTAAAAAAGTTATGATGATGTAGGAGATAAGTTTTTGATGAGGACCATCCACCCCGTCGAGACGAAGGCGCTACGCTCTAACACCGCTTTTTGGTACCAACAATCCCAAGGCACTTGAAGACCTTAAGTAACCCTCTCAATGCTTCAGCCTCAATGACCGAGGCCTGCCCACATGGCCTTGCAAGAGGCATCAGCCCCCTGCCATGCCCATCCCTTCTTCGAAACTAAGAGTTTGAATGGACAAAATAGTGGAATGTCTACTATCAAAAATAGAAACTTTAATTACCACCAATATCTCAATTCAATTATGAAAACTTGCAATATTTAAAATTGTGTAGAGTAATGTAAACGAATTATCTACACCTAAAACCTTATGAACATGAAAAAAAAAAAACAGAGAAAGAGTATGAAGTAATAAATTATATAAGGAAAAAGTTGATAAATAAATGAGACTCATGACACTTCTATGCGGATGTGATCCCCTGTAGGCTAGAGCTGCAGGGGATATAAGTAAGAGAGACAATGATTATTTTAAAAGAGTTATATGGTAAGAGAGAGAGAAAATGAGATCATAAATTAAATTAAAAAAAGATAGAAATAAAATTATTAAAATATGAGAATATAAAATGTAAAGGATGCAAACTCTGTCTATCACATACTTGAGGTGCAAATGTTATTGTCGACACGCGACGCAGAGTGGCAATCCCGGGCAATAAAAAAAATATTTTTGGTGTTGGTGAGGTCTTTTAAAAAATGATAAAAAAAATTGGAGTCGCCACCGACTTAGATTAAAAGGGTGAAGTCGGACACCGAATAGTATGGTCTATGTTACAGAAAAATAGATTCGAGGGTTGGTTACATGTAGGGAAGGTATTAGCATCCCTACAATGCCCTTTCGGTACCACGTTGGTGTTTGCTGCTTTTGGTTTCAAAACTATGCTTTGTCCTTTGTTAAATAAATTGATTTTTTTTGCATGTGATCGTGATTTAAGATTATTTGTAAATGCCTCAAAAGAGTCATGCCAGTTGACTGGCTAAACTCATGATGTAATTTCTCTCAGGATAGTTTAATAGTGGTCAGTTGACTAACAACTATTTTTATTCCATCGTCGAGATTTTTTAAAGAAATATATTAATGGAACCATGACAGTTAACTGACTAGGTTCGTAACATAACATCCCTCATGATAATTTGACAGCGGCCAGTTAACTGGCAGCCCTTTTTATCCATTGTCGGGATCTTTCAAAAATATGTTAATAGAACCATGCCAGTTAATTGATTAGGTTCGTAACATAATGTCTCTCAAGATAATTTCATAGCGGTCAGTTGACTGGCAACTTTCTTTATCTGTTGTCGAGATCTTTTAAAAAATAGTAAAAGATGGTTAGAAAAAAACCACAAATATCCCCCTATAAGTTGTTTAAAGCGGTATTTCACAAGTAAAGTTCTCGTGACTCATAGTTATATAATAAAACAATATATAAGCACAAAAAATACTTATTCAATAACAAGAGAAAATTTAAAAATGAATAGAACCTATATTTAAAGTGCTCAAATGGCAAAACGGAGGTCGGAAACACAATCAAGAGGTCGAAAAACCCTAGGAAAGAGGTTCGGGTCAAAGTCAACGGTCAAACAATCAAAGCTGACGTGGCATGACACGCTGACGTGGATGCTTACGTGGCAGGTGACGTGGCGCTTGCCTGATGACGTGTCGTACATGTGACAAATGACTGTGCAATTTTGCTGATATGTCTGGTGACGTGTCACGCTGAGTAGGCAAAGTGCTGACATGGTGGAGCGTGACAGGGCTGATTGGTTTTTCCCCTGGCGCGTGTACAACACGCGCCGAAAGCCTCACCAGCGCGTGGAGGCTCGTGGAGGCACGTGAGGATCTTTCCGGCGAGTTGCTTCATTGTTCCCAAGGTTTTGGGATCTTCTGAACACGATGGTGTGGCGCGTTTCTCAAGATTCGGACCAAAAATATGATTTTCAGAGGATGAACAAAAATAGCTTTTTCTTGAGTTTTCCGGTGCAATATGCAATTTTCGGCGAAATTGAGACACTAATGACCTTCCAAAAACTGAGTTGAGCTCATTCTAATTAACAACATGAGTTTGTTGAAAGGAGAAATAGAAGAATAAATACGATTCAAATTTTCTATTTGACCCTTTTCTTACTCTAAGACTTTCCCTCTCTAACTTCCACTCCTTTTCTTTGAATTTTCTCTCCACATTATTTCATGACTCTTCCTCTAATATTTATCTTCTCTTTGTGTACTTGCTCTCCTCTTGGAATGCTTTCTTTCTCACCCCTTCACTCTTTTTTCTTCTCCTTCTTTTTTTCTTCCCTTATGGTTCACTAAGCCTTCTATTTATAATCTCCTTTCCCTAGATGCATGATTTATGATTAAGTGTGTGGTTAGATGACTTGATGAAATGCATGATGAAATGAATTATGAGGAAGGTGGTGTATGATTTGATTAAGATAAGGAACATGATTTGATAAGGTGCATGATGAAATAAATTATGGAAAAAGTGGTGTATGATTTAATTTAGGTAAGAAACATGATTTGATGAATTGCCTAATAAGTTAAGAGAATGATGGTGTATGATTTGATTAAGATAGGAAACATGATTTAATGAAGTGCATGATGAAATAAATTATGAGGAAGGTGGTATATGATTTGATTAAGGTGGGAAACATGATTTGATAAGGTGCATGATGAAATTGATTATGGAGAAGGTGGTGTATGATTTGATTAGGATAAAAACAAACATGATTTGATAAATTGCCTAATAAGTTGGGAGAATGATGGTGTATGATTTGATTAAAATAGGAAACATGATTTAATTAAGTGCATGATGAAATAAATTATGAGGAAGGTGGTATATGATTTAACTAAGGTGGGAAACATGATTTGATAAGGTGTATGATGAAATTAATTATGGAGAAGGTGGTGTATGATTTGATTAGAATAAAAACAAACATGATTTGATGAACTGCCTAATAAGTTGGGAGGATGATGGTGTATGATTTGATTAAAATAGGAAACATGATTTAATGAGGTGCATGATGAAATAAATTATGAGGAAGGTGGTATATGATTTGATTAAGGTGGGAAACATGATTTGATAAGGTGCATGATAAAATTAATTATGGAGAAGGTGGTGTATGGCTTAATTAAGATAAAAGAAAACATGATTTAATGAATTACCTAATAAGTTAGGAAGATGATGATGCATGATTTGATTAAGATAGGAAAAATGATTTAATGAGCTGCATGATGAAATAAATTATGAAAAAGGTGGTGTATGATTTGATTAAGGTAAGAAACATAATTTAATGAGGTGTATGATTAAAATGGAGTGGGTGAAATAATTGTTGGCATATTTCTCCTTTTTCTTTTTTCTTTTTTTTATTTTTAATAATATTATTCATATTTAAATACTAAAAAAAATCTTTAAATTTTTATCTTAATTTTCAAAAAATATATTCAAGTAAAAGAAAAAAATTTAGAACTTGTGTAATAATCCACTTTGATTTTTTTTTTTTTGAGATCTAAACAAAATTACGTGTTTACAGTTATAATTGAATATTTTGATTACACAAGTTCTTGTCCTCCACAAATTCGTAGAGATTTCCAAACTCAGTCCAGGTATTCCATTTTTAAGTTATTGAATTTGTATAACTATTTGTCTTGATATAAAAGAACTTTAAAGCTATCAATAATAGTGGCTTCAGAGTTGTATTAATTGCTCTAATAATTAATTATCTATCGCTCCCCGCTTCTTTCTATTTATCTGCTTTTCTTTTTAAAATTTCATCAAAGATTACTGTTTTGATCATTTAGGCTTCTAATTTGTTATTGTGATAGTCCAAACAAAAGATATGTAACCAAGTTCATCTCCTTCCATCTCTATTGGAGGTAAAGAACAGTTCAGGTAATGTAACAGAATTTGTTAACAGTGTAATTAATTTGCAAGTTGTCATGCCAATTGTAGAAGGCGGCTGTGGAGAAACAAGCTTTGCATGCTCACGTGCTCAACTCATTGCGCGCGTGTTTAGAAAGTGTGATAAATACATGTACCCATTTGTACTTGATGAGTGGTACAGAATCACTTTTGACTTTTCAGAATTCTATTAATCATCTTTCTCCTCTTCTGTCTTTCTTCTTCTTTCTTTCATCTCTTTCTCTAAAATGTAGAAACCCTGTCAATCTCCAATGCCTCATTTGCTATGTTGAAACAAAAGATAGATGTGATTTCGTATTGTGGTATGGAAGATCTTAGATTAGTTTGCACTATGTATATATAGTTAGAGCAAAAACTCTTATGTCTGTATAAATATTGTATTTGTTATGAGATAATGAAAATTCTAAAAAATTGCTAATAGATGTATAAGAGAAATTAGCAGAGTTGTAGGGGTTAAGGAAAGAGATTATGGATGGGGGATGAATATTTGTGCTATTCTTATCAATTGCCATAATATATAACCAAAGGGATTGTTAGATATTTTTATAATAAATACAAATTTAAGATATTATCAACTTTCTAAACAGTCATATATCATTTTAATAGATTTAGATTCAAATTTAAATATTAGTATTGGACAAATTATGATGAGAATTAGCCATAAGTTCGAACAAATTTGATATTATACCCCTACAAGTACTTCCAGTAGTATATATGTAAGCTATGATTATAATTTGGTTATCACCAATCTATAAATTTTTTTGATTTGCTCTATTTATTTATTTTTAAGATGTTAAAAAAATTAATCCACACTCTTAACACATGATAAATAAAGCAAAAAAAATCTATTAATGTATTATTGTTAGCCACATTAATGTTTAATTGTATAAAAAAAAAGGAAATACGGCGACTTAAGGCATATATGAATTAATTTTTTTTTAAAGAATGAATTTGTCCAAATTAAAAGATAAAGAATAAAATTGTATTTTTTAAAAAAATTGAAGAAATAAAAGTATCCTTGCTTCAGTTTAATTTTTATGTTATTTACTTATTTAATAAATTTTTAATATTTATAAACATTTAAAATTTATTTAATTTTTACACTATTCCGCCAATGATATATTAGTTGAGCTAGATTTATATCCTTTAATTTTTTATTTTTTGATTTTGATGATTTTTTTTATAATTTAATATATAAATTTTATTTTTTTTAATTTTAAATTTATCTTTTTCTTATTATCATCTGTCTTAAAGGGAGAGGATCCCCATCTATACCTAGCGACTTAATGGTCTAATAACTTTACTAGTTGAATGATTAGTCCAATTTTAACCAAAAAAAAAAAAAAATTGATGATTCGTAGTAAATTGACACACAAGCTCGCCAAGTTGCTTTAGTGACTATATGAGCTACGAGATATATATATATATATATATATATATATTATGAAAAATTCCAGTTGTAGCTTGTAAAATTTATTTACTTTAATAATTATAAATAAATATAGATTTATTTAAAGTTAAAAGGTGTTAATTTATTTTACTTAAAGTCAGTATAACATTAATAATAAATTAAATTATTTTTTTTTTCAAATATTTTTAAAGAAGTATGTAAAATTGTATCTTTCTCTTTATTTTTCCTATTTTAACATGTTTCTATGAAATTCGCGCAAGAAAAAGACCCTACAAAATCCCAAAACTTTCCCTTAATGAAGAACTCAATTCATCTGTATGAGAATTTGCTTCGCTTATTGCCGGTTCTATTGTATCTCATCTGAGACATAATCTTGAAAAACTGTCCTTTGACATTCCAGCTAAGTTTGCCCCATAAGCTGTCACCTAAGATTTGTTTTCACACATTGTCATTATAGAGTAACAAAATTGTGACAGATGCAATCTGCCAACTCAACTTTATCTCTTTCAAACTTTCCTTCTCTCTAATTCTTGTTTATGAACAAAACAGAGAATCAAAATATTTAAAACTAATTGTTAAGTAAAAATAACATCTTTTTATTTATGACTATAAAAGTAAATAAGTTTAATAAGCTGATTGTAATTATAATTCTCTCTGTATAATATCACAACAGCCCAACCCCAACATTGACAACATGCACAAATTACTTGGCTGAATATCATTAATTATTGAGCACATTATCATATTATTCGAGCATTATTAAATATACAATATAATTCTGCACTCTTTTTACATTATCTTACACATCTTATTTTTCTTGTTTCTCTCTCTAAAATTCCCTCTATTCACAAACCTGACTCAGCCTACGTACTATTACCTTTTTTCTATTATTCTAACCAATGTCGTAAAAATTGAACTCTGTATCAAACCGCTTGGTGTAGAGGCACACTAAACTGCCACATAAAAAAAAAAAAAAAAAAAGGAGACACACTAAACTGGGCTTCATCAGTTGGAGTTAATTAACCACGATAAAATCACATTTTTAAATATCAATAAATATACTATAAATTGGTTGAAAATATAAAATATATTTATCATGTAAATAAAAAAGTATGAGAATGACCATGAATAAGAGTGAAAATTACTAAACATGAACCTTGCAAATGCATACCCTATAATACGAGGAAGAAAATGTGATTCTATTACATGCTGAGGAAGGGCTAAGGAAAGAACAATTAAGGCATGGTGTCAATGAACTTTTGTAATTGGGTTTAGGATCCAAGTTCAACGCCAAAATTGTTTCAAGCGAAATGAATTAAAGGGAAAATTGTAGTTATAGTTAGATTGACAACTTTATTTACTTTTATGATCATACAAATTAAAAGGGTACTGTTATTAGTACATAAAAATTCTGCACAATTGTAATATAATTTCTCACATTTAAATAATAATTTTTTTATTTACAAAAACTGTGAGAGCACGTGGGGGGACCTCGTACTATTAGCATTATCCAATTAAAACTACGTCAATTTAGAGTCAAAAGGCATAATTATTCCATTTGTAGACATTTTAATAATTTACTAAATTACCTTTATTTCTTTGTAACATTTTGTAACAAATTAAATAATATTATAATATGTGAATTATTTTGTTCATATCACTCTTTTAACATAAGTCCTAACTCCCAAATATTAAATGATAAAATTTTATACAATAAACCCAAACCCGAAAACCTTAAAATCTAACTTATAAAATCTTAAATTCTAAACTCTAAATTTTATGAAATTCTAAATTCTCAAACCCTAAAATTTTAATTCCTAAAATCTAAAACTCCAAAACTTTAAACCTTACATCTAAAACTGTGAAACTCTAAACCCTAAATCTAAGAATCTAAATATTAGATTCAAAACCCTAAACCCTAACTCCTAAACTTTAGACACTAAACCCAAACCTTAAAAACCTTAAACTCTGAACACTATACCCAAACTCCAAAACCTATAACCTTAAACTCTAAACTATAAACCCAAGCCCCAAAACTATAAAACCTAAAATATAAACTCTAAATTTAAAAATTCTACGATTGCAATCCCTAAATGCTAAAATTTAAAATTTTAACACCCTAAACCCCACTTAGGACTTTTGATTTTGGGCTTACTTGTTTAGGGTTTTTTGATTTAGAGTTTTATATTTTAGGCATTTAGATTTTACAGTTTAGATTTTTTAAGCTAGAGTTTAAAATTTAGAATTTAAGATTTTATGATTTAACATTTAGAGTTTTAGAATTTGAGGCTTTAGAGTTGATTTTTAGGGTCTGGAGTTTGAGTTTAGGGTTTTAGGATTTGAGGGCTTAGAGTTAACTTTTAGGGTTTAGACTTTGCATTTAGGGTTATAGAATTTAAGATTTTAAATTTTTAAGGTTTAGGATTTAGGATTATTAGTTTAGAGTTTTGTTAATATTTAATTTAGAGTTTAGTGTTTTATGATTTAGCATTTTGGATTTGAAGTTTAATATTTAAAATTTAGAATTTAAAATTTTAAGGTTTTACATCATTAAAAATATAAGATAAAATTACTCTAATATTCCCTTTATTTTGCACTTCTTATATAAATCTTGTTATTTCAAAACTTACACCAACCTCCCTTGCATTTTATAAATCATTATATATAAACCCAATTTGTTATAAATTGTCAAAAATATCCTTAGCGAGATAGTAAAATTTTCCTCTCTTAAACTCTATGTTTAGTTCTTGGTGTGAAAATGGTCTCATGTGGGTATTTTTATAATTTATGTATTTTATACAAACTATAAAAAATATACTAAAAGTATATTTGTAGTATTATTTTTTTTATTTTGTACGTTCAAAAAGAAAACATGTTTTTAGCATTTTTTCTGTATTTTGTGAAAAAATTAATAAATTATAAACGATTTACATGAGAACATTTTTTTTTAAAAAAAGACCAAACATGAATTTTAAAAGGTGAAAATTTTGCTACTCAATTAATAAAAGTATTTTTATCAATTCATAGTAATTAACTATTCAATTAAGGGTATTTTCAATAATTTAATTTATGTGTAGTATATTTATAAAATACAAAAGATATTTGTATAGGTTTTGAAAATATAAGGGGGCTTATGTAAGACGCACAAAATAAAAGCAATGTTAGAATAATTTACTCATAAAATTTCATGTCAAAATATGTGTTATAATATTATTCAATATTCCTATAAAATGTTATAAATAAATAAAAGTAATTGAGTAAACTGAAGAATCTTGAGCTATCTATAGTTGGAATAACTCATTATCTTGTAATATGAATGGACATGTATTTTTCTATGACAATTACAGTAAACCCAATTTTTATGCTGTAGTTTGATTTCTGGTTTGGAAACTATTTTTTTTTTCAACATATATAAACTCACTTATTAGTAGTTGAGCATTAAGGCCCTAGCTATATACTCAAATACTAAAAGTACAATAAGTTTTATCTGAGTAAATAAATAATTAATTTAGCCAACTCTTTCATGTAGCCTCTGGTTTTTTCTGCCAAAAAAAAAAAAAAAAAAAGAAGCTCAGTTTGGGAAAATTAATTACCATTCTTAGTATGGTTCCTTTGTAGATAGCACAAAAAATATTTTTGACCAAGTGTCCCAAGATGTGCTGCAAAATGTAAAGTACAAGGAAGAACTACTGGTCCAACAACAATTTCCTTTTACTGAAATAGTGATACTGAGAATGGTAGTTCAGAGGTTGTAGTCATGTTCAGTTAAAATGATGTCTTTTCCATTGTCAAATTGAAAATGCACTAATTTGTTAGAGTCTTGTTGAAGGGTTTTTCATGGATTTCTCACTACTTCAACTACAAGCATTGCCTCAGTAGGTTGATTTTCGAATCACAACCTAACGAATTGGATGACATTCTGCTTACCAATAAAAATGCCAACATGATCAATTCCCTCACCACAGTCTCTGATCTGCGGAATTGCTTAACGGCTTCAAGAAGAAACCTTTGAAAGCTGGCTGTGAACAACCCTCTTTGTGATCCCTTCTATCGCTTTCGCAAGTCTCTTTCTTGCTATGGAATTGAAAGTGACTTGGTTCCACACCGTGCCCGAGTCAATATTAGTGTTTTGATGCAAAAAAAAGAATGTGGTTGCTTGAAACTAACTATAACTTAGATTCCAGTTGTAAATATACGAAACATTGAATTAGAATTAATATTGTTGTTATGTTGAACACAATATTAAAAGATGATTGGTACGTACATGGATTTTAATTGTTATCAAGCTTCTTAGATGTGGGTACAAATACAGAGTGTGTGTGTATATATATATATATATATATATATATATATATATATATATTATAGCATACTGTCTAATCTAATCTTGTTATGGAACATGATATATGTTAATCTGATAACTTAGATCACTTGTTTAACACACATTCTGAAGTTCAGATTTTTTTTTTTTTCATTTTTCTCATTCTATTTTAACATGCATCTCATATTTTTTTTTCCTCCACTTTTCTCTCTTTAATTTTCTTTACTTTTCCTTTATTTTGACACGTGTACCACATGATTTTTTGAAACTTTCTCTCTTCTAATTTGTACAAATTAGTTCAATAGGTAATTAGGTTTTAATTGGACAATCATTATTCCATTTTCCAATTCCAACAGCTCAAAATAAGACACAACAACCTGAGTACCGGTACCCTTGTTATATAATAAGTTAGTCTCACTCTAAAATCTTAAGTTGCACAGGAAACTAAGAATTGAAAAAAAAATATATATATTAGAAGAAAAGAAGGATATATATGGATTAGCATTTAGTGCGAACCATACATTTTTTTTTTTAAAAAAAAAGATATAGAATACAGGATTATGAATGTGAGTATAATGTATGAAAATTACCAAATGGATAGTAGTCAATTAAGTCTCAAATACATGGAATAACATATTGAAGAATGAAACACTTCTTTGGTAGTGCATTCCAACAGGGTATATATTATATGATACTGTCATGTTTGTCATTACAAAGCATTACAAATTTCTCTTAATTTCCAAAGTATTAGTATTAAATTTTTGCTTCTTGCTTTGTTGTATAAAATTAACTTGTATATTCTTTTGGAATTACCATAGCATAGGGCATCATCTATTCCCTCATCTTGAAATGATAACCACAATAATTAGTTGAAAAAGGTTTTCAATCAAGCAACCAAACATTACGAATCACCAACTTATTAAGGATTAAATTACATAGCTAGCTCTGATGGAAGCTGAGACAGTGCTTGGGATTAATTACTTACAATGAACCTGGGGGGGGGGGGGGGGGGATTTTGTCTTGCTTAAGCCAAGAGGAAAATTTGAAGGATTGCACTGTCTTTGGTTGGTTAACGGCTTCAGCAAGAAATATTTGAAAGCAGGATATGAACAACCTTTTGCTCATCAGTTCGTTCACTTTCAAAAGTGTCCTCTTGCTGTCGTAATGAAAGAGACTCAGTAAGAGTCAATCAGATAAAACTTTTGGCAAGAAAATGATTTAAAAATCAATATTCAATTAATATATCTGAATTAGAAAGTTAAAAAGTAAGTACACTAGCTGGTTAATCCAATAAAAGATTTTAAGGCTTGCCAATCATGTCTTAAAATTTAATTAAAATTTGAAAAATAACAGTACTAAGAATTAAATCCTAACCACCTGGTTATATAGATTCTAATATCATGTCAAAGTCTTGCAAATAGAAACTTTAATCAACAAATTAATCAATAATGTTTCTGGTTCGAAGGAAAAATGAAATTTCATATTGTCTTATTATATGTGGAAATCTACATACTGAATAGAAATGTCCCAAGAAAGAAAATGCTGTTGTCAAGTCAGATGGCATGCATCCCCTTAATTAAAGCCCAACCGAATTTGAAGTTGTTTCTAGCTTGCTCTACTTAATAGTCTTTCCTACATTTAGTATCATATATATTATTATTGTCTTAACATCAAACTTTTCTCTCTAGCTCGAAAGACCATACGTTAAACTTCTTGGTATTTAATTAATTCATATAGTACAACTAAATTCTCACATAAATGGGTTTACTAAATTTTTACAAAATTTAATGTGAATATAAATTTATTGGGTATTACAGATGATGGGACTTTGTATATTTAATGTTCTGAACTCTTTTAAGTGAAACTTATGTAAATTTTAATGTATAAGAATAGAAGGTTTATTAATGTATGCTGTATGCATGGACAATTATATATAGCTTCGATATAATGATGATTTAATTCTTCTTATTCATCAAAGTGGCTATATTGTATGAGTAGAGGAATTTCCAATCAACCAACAGCGTTTTCCAAATTATTCAATTAACATGCCAAGCTTGTTAGGATTAATTAATGTGAAGTGGGATTTTATGTCTTTGTTAAGCCAAGAGGGAATTTGAAGGAACACAGTAGCTAGGGTTTGACAAGTAAATGTGTGAGAGGGAGGTTTAATCAGAAAGTTTGGTGCAAGGGAGCATACAAATCCTAGAGCATGCTGGTGATGTAGCAACAGAAAAGAAGAATTTCAGACAGTTACCAACCTCCAAACTTTCATGATCTCTTTCCTCTCTTTATGATATATAATCCCCTCAGCTGAATAACGGCTACACACAACATCCCACAAGCTAATTAAACCATGGAGAAAGCAAACACCAAGTCTGCTTTGAAGGTTGAGAAATGCATCTTTTTTATGTTGTTTTTTCTTTTTGCTCATTTCTTAGTAGTAGAATGCTGTATGTCCTAATTATTTTACATCTTTGGCATTTCTTTACTATTCCATGGTGGAAGTTTGTGAAGAACACATCACAGTCTGCTGCTGAATGGAGAAGTACTAATTCTAGAGGAATGGTGAGATTCCTAGCTTGATATGCCACCTTTAATTCTCACATGAAACCTTTAGAAACCACTCCTTAAAATGTCACATTTGCTTGCCCTATGATTCTATGAATACTGAACTTTCTTGACACTCAAGAAGGGTTTGGGGTAAATATTAAATTCAATCTTTGCATTAAATTGAAGAAGTCATTAAGGATAGCTGCTTCTCTTGAAGTTGTTCTAGCTGCTCATCTTATTTGAAGGTTCAAAGTCATGTGAAACTGCAAGCCACATCACATTTGAGTTAAAGAAAGAAAAGAAGAGATAACCGGGGTGTGTTCTTTAAGCAGCACACTCTCTGCCTTGCTTTTTTAGAAAAAGTTGATCTAACAAAAGTCTCACAAATTGTTTTGTGATAAGTTAAATTTGTGAATTCCACAATTTAGTTTATAGTATTCATTAAATTTAATGATATTAATTTTTTAAATGAAGTTTTTGTAAGTAGCACTTATCATTATTTTAAGAGAAAAGTTGGTGTAACAATAAAATATTTACATCTAGTGTAAGAAATATTGAATTAGTTGAGTTTCATAGTTTTTTATTTTTAAAATTTAATAAATTTAACTGTATAGATTTTATTTTAGAATAGGAAAACTATCATTTTAATAGGATATTCTGCTAATTAAGTTGTTAAGAGAGTTTAGATTGCAGTCTTTTTCACTGAAATCAGACTACTGACCAAGCAGTACTTCCTTTCCATATATCACACTATGGACCCCATTTTAAGACACATACTTTTTGACTCTTGGTACAATTTCTTTATTGCTTTACTTTATCTCCTTTTCCATATTCTGCATGTCCTTATCCAGGAATGATTGTTCTTCCAAATTATTCTCTATATATAACTTACTGTACATGAATGATGACTGTCACTTAAATAGACATTATGGGATGTTTATTACAGCCAAATGATGAACTCAAAGAGAAACTCTTCGACAAAAATAAGGTAAGTACTATTATATTGTTCTCAATGTACCAACTTCATCTTGAAGCGAAATGGTGAATGCTTCATGTCAAACTCATAGGCTTCAAGGAAGTCTCCTCCTAAAGAAAATACCAAGCCGCAAGAATTCAAACTCCATACCCAAGAAAGAGCTGTCAAACGAGCAATGTTCAACTATGCTGTACGTCTAGCTATTTGCTTTTGTTCTTGCTTGTCCCCTCCTATGAATAATACTTAGAAAAAGCTATTCCAGCAGAATAGCTTCCACGGAAGTCTCATAACAGGGTGCAGTAATTAAGTGAGAATTTGTATGAGAATAAAGGTGAGAAAATAGAGGAACTTTAATACTTATAATGCATGTGAATTACTGATTTTGCATATATGCACAGGTCACAACAAAACTCTATCTGATGGAACTGCAAAAGAAACAGGAAGAAAAATTGCTGAAGGTAGGCACATGAGAAATAAAGTTGATTGGTTACACTACTTCTGAGTGTGTAAAATATGAGAACACTTAATGAAAGTACAAATAATAAAATCATTGTTGATGAGCAGATGATAGAAGAGGAAGAGATTCGTTTGCTGAGGAAGGAACTGATTCCTAGAGCTCAATTGATGCCTTATTTTGATAGGCCTTTCTTCCCACAAAGGTAGAGAACAAGGGGTGAAATTCTTGTCCGCATCAATTGCAACTTAAATGCAAATTAAATTCCCATAATTATAACAACAATGCTGTTCTCATTACATCTTTGTTACTAAAATCTTGCAAAATCTATTTACTATCATTAGATCTAGTGAGTCTAACACACTAACAGATGGATCCAACCATATTTGATGACATCAAATGGATTTTATGAAGATTTTGTAAGTATAATTTTAATTTATGAGATTAATATTTTTTTAATGATAATAACACAATAATTATGGGAAATTTGAAGGGCTACATAAATTGAGAATTTGACTTGCAGATCAAGCAGGCCATTGACAATTCCAAGAGAACCAAGCTTCATGAGGGGTGGCAAGTACTGGAGCTGCTTCTCTGGCAATGAATTCTACAACTTTCAACACTGCGGTCATCAAGCTCTGAAGCCCATTAAGTAGAAAAACATTTGCTTGGTTGTGGAAACTGAGTCTGGAAAATGTACCTGTATCTCTTGCCTGTCATGCATGTTGTACACTATGTCATCATATAGAAGTCTTAAGAGTTCTGTACCATACCATATGCGGTAAAAGTAGGTCCACTTAGGCGGAGATTTAGAAACCCTTCGCATTGTCATAATAAAGGTGGGATTGTGTCTTTGGTTGTGTTCTTTAATCTTGGGCATTTACAGCCCATCATTTACCACAAAAACAAGAAGAAGAAGTTGCGATTCATTCTTTTTTTCTATTGGTTCACTAATTTACTCATTCAGTAAATTAAACATAAACGTAATGTGGTTGAAAATTAGATATCAGAACAAGTGATATATACCTCTTACTCTTTGGCTTTACTCTTTCTTTTTAACATGGCGATATTGGAGATATGCATAAAATTTCTTGCAAAAGTAACTAATATCCCTTACTATTAGATCATATCTACTGGCTATTTTTAGCTTGTATCAATAGACCCAATACAAGGGTATTGAACGATGAGGGAGGAATGAAGGGAAAAAACTAGTCCTACAAAATGGGACTCAATAAAATCTCACAAAAATAAATAAAGGGTATTAGATTTGGTAGGTTGTATAGTTTAGATCACAAAATACAATAAATTTAAAAATATAAATTATTTTTAAATGAAATTGTCATGAAAATCCATTTGTTATGACACATCAGGAATGAAGTGCTTTGAGATCATCATGGGGGAGAGGCCACGTATTGGGTTTAAAAGTTATATTGTTTACGATTGGGGTATGACAAATGAAAAATGCCAAAGACATAGGAAGACACCTTACAAAATCTGCACGTGCTCTCTCAATTCCAACCTCCTCTCTCTCCCATTTTCTTGAGAAACCATGTGCTAACTTTGTGAGGAGTCTTTGCATGTGCATTTTTCACGACAAATTGGTATTAAGGCGAGTGACAATTGGAGAGTAGTGAGGGAGGCGAGTGATGCGGAGGGACATAGAGAGAAGAAGCAATGTAGGGTTTGATCGATGTTGCGATCGGAGGTTTTTCAACATTTAGTGATTGTTCGTGACTCTGCCCTGTTCTGAATGTTGGAGATGAATGCCTTTCATGAAGAAAACAGGGAAGGGGGTGAGGCCATGAAGGCACAGAAGGAGATGCAATGGGTGGGAAAAAAAGAATAGAAGAAAAAGACATAATTAACAAACAGTAGAGAGCTAGAGACATATATGTGGAGTGATTTGGATCTTCTTGAGTTTTATTTTTACTGCTTTGGAATTTTTTTATAATTTAATGTATAAATTTTATTTTTTTAATAATTCTTTTTTAAATTTTATATTTATTTATTTTATTATCTCCTAATTTTAAATTAAAAATCTCAATCTTACAGTAAAAAAGTGGATGGAAAAAAAATACGATAAGATAGAAAAGATAAAATTTAAAAAATAAAAAATAAAAAAAAATTAGAGAAAAGGAGAGAGACAATAAAAATTTGAGAGAAAAATAAAAAAAACCATCATTTTTGTACCTCACAAAATAATTTTTTTACAGAATGACCCACTCAAAGTAATAAAAAATTTCTTAATTACACCTTTAATTGAGTCCAGCCCTTAGCCTATATTGATGGCCATTTACAAGTGGATGAAACAATGATGAGTTGGCAGTAACGAAGCTGTGCTGGCTTGCTGGTATAGAAGCCCCACCGGTAGGCCAAAACGCATCGTTTCTCCCTTCTTCCCTCCCCATCTGAAAGCCATTAATTGCATCGAAGAACCCCAATATTTTGGAGCACAATCTCCTTGTTGTCATGTCATTTGGGTTGAAAATATGAGAATCGAAGTCGCACATTAATGTAACCGCGAGCAGATTGCAGGTTTGTACGGCATGCTGCTCTTTATGGTAACCATTCATTGAAAGCCAACATCCCTGTAATTTGGACTCTGACAAGGATCATAGCAATGAAAGACACAATACTTGATAAATCCATTGCTTTATTACTTTTAAAGATTAGAAGAGTAGTACTGTATTTTTGTTTAAAGTGAGAACGGCTGTCTTTAGAGAGAGAGGTGTTGGGAAAAATTGGATCAGAGGCTTGATAAAAGCGGAAGCACCTCAGGATCACTTTTTTTCACTGTGCAAATAAATTATGCACAACAAAAATCAAGCAGAAAATAAATACAAGAGGCACAAATATTTAACGTGGAAAACCCTCCAATATTGAGGGAAAAACTACGGGACAAGCTCCGAGAAAATATTCCACTATAATAAGGATAATTACAAATATCCTTACAACACACTTTACTCTCTTTCAAGTGATACTAAAATTATAGTGGCACTCAGTGAGACCCTCTAGATATGACACCCAATATTTTCTGGTGTATACCTACACCCATACTCTATTGGGAATTACTCAGACTCTCTTTTATCTCACACTCTTAGAGAAATAAAATTATTTCTTCCTAGGCTTGTCTCTTGCACTTGGCTTTAGTCTTATTCTCTCTACTTGAGACTTGAGCCTTTCTCTCTTTGTTGGCTCTCCTTCTCTTGCCTCTCTTGCTTGTGCTCCTTGTGCTGAATGAGGCATCTATTTATAGGGAATTCTGAGCTGCAAAATGTACAGTGAAGTGGTGCAATGTTGAAAAATTGTACCTCCCTTTCATACTGCAGCCAGCCTTCTTCAAAGTTTTCTGCTCCCATTTTCAATTTTGGCTGCCATTTGTTGTTGACAATGTTGGGTGCTCACATGGGGTGGACTCCAACAATTCTCCCCCTCCAACCCATGAGGAAGGAGAACAATCCTAAATACCATTAAATAGAATTCATGCCAGCCAACTTGGCACAAGTTTGAAGCTTTTCTCGAGTTACGACCTTTGTCATCATATCAGCAGGATTGTTATTAGTGTGAATCTTTTCAAGCTTGAACTCTTGTTCTTCTACTGCTAACCGCAGCCAATGATATCTCACATCAATGTGCTTTGTACGCGAGTGGTACATCGTATTTTTACTCAAATCAAGAGCACTTTGACTATCACAATAAATCACAGACCTTTGTTGCTTCATTCCCAATTGTTGAAGAAGTCTAGTTAACCAAAGCATTTCTTTTCCTGCTTCAGTCATGGCAATGTATTCTGCCTCAGTTGTAGATAAGGCAACACACTTCTGCAATTTAGACTGCCATGATATAGCTCCCCCTGCAAAAGTAAACAAGAATCCTGAAGTAAATTTTCTACTATCCAGGTCACCTGCCATATCTGCATCTGCATAACCCTTCAGAATTGGTTCTGACATACCAAAACATAAGCACAATTTTGAATTGCCTTTGAGATATCTTAAAATCCACTTTACAACTTCCCAATGATCTTTACCTGGGTTGGAAAGAAACCTGCTGACTACTCCTACTGCGTGAGCAATATCTGGACAGGTACAGACCATGGCATACATCAAACTCCCAACTGCAGAGGAGTAAGGAATCTTAGCCATGTCTTCTTCTTCTTTTTCACCAGTGGGACAACTTTTTTTGCTGATTTTAAAGTGATTGGCTAATAGCGTGCTAACTGGCTTAGCACTTTGCATGTTGAATCTTTCTAGGACCCGCTCCATATACTTTTCTTGTGACAACCATAGCTTCTTAGCTTTTTGGTCTCGCAAAATCTGCATTCCCAGAATTTGCCTTGCTGGTCCAAGATCTTTCATGTCAAATGCCTTTGACAACTCCTTTTTCAGATCACCAATCATCTTTGTGTTCTGCCCCACAATCAATATGTCATCTACATATAATAAGAGAATAATGAATTTGTCATCAGGAAATATTTTAAAATATACACAATGGTCTGTATCAGTTCTGGTATAACCATGACTCATCATGAAAGAGTCAAATTTCTTATACCACTGCCTTAGAGCCTGTTTTAATCCATACAGACTCTTCTTCAATTTACAGACCATGTGTTCTTTCCCTTTCTCTTCAAACCTTTCTGGTTGAACCATGTAGATCTGTTCCTCCAAATCACCATGAAGAAATGCAGTTTTCACATCTAACTGTTCAAGCTCTAGATCCAAGCTGGCTGTCAAACCTAGTATAGCTCTAATTGAGCTGATCTTGACAACTAGAGAGAAAATTTCGTCAAAATCGATTCCTCGCTTTTGTCCAAAACCTTTCACGACTAGGCGAGCTTTATACTTTATCAGCTTGTTGCAATCTCTCTTAAGCTTGAATACCCACTTGTTCTTTAAGGCTTTTCTGCCTTCTGGAAGTTCCTCAAGCTCATAAGTATCATTTTTCTGCAAGGAATCCATTTCGTCCTGCATAGCTGTCAGCCACTGAGATTTATCCTTATGAATTTGTGCTTCTTCAAAATCTTCTGGCTCCCCCTCATCAGTAAGGAGGATATAATCAGAACTTGGGTACTTAGTTGACGGACGCCGCTCTCTCTCTGTTCTTCTCAGCGGCTGTGGAGGGGGTTGCTCTCCCTGCTCAACAACTTCATCATCATCTCCAGCATTATCTGTCCTTGGTTGGTTATTAATCTGTTCCCCACCTTGAGTATCATCATTGACTGGGTCAAGCAAGTTCACCATAGGAACTGGGTCTAGATCAACTAAGCCGTCGCTGCCACTAGACACTTTCTTTTCAACTTTTTCTATATCATCAATGGTTTGGTCTTCAATGAATGCTACATCTAGACTTCGAATCAGTTTCTTCTCAATGGGGTCATATAACCTGTAGCCAAATTCATCAAGACCATAACTTAGAAATATGCACTGTCGTGTCTTAGCATCAAGCTTGGATCTTTCATCCTTCGGAATGTGAACAAATGCCTTACATCCGAAAACTCGTAGGTGATCATAAGAGACTTCTCTGCCATACCAAACTTTGTTAGGTACATCACCATTTAGAGCAACCGCTGGAGATAGATTGATAACATGTACTGCTGTGAGCAAAGCCTCCCCCCAAAAGTATTTTGGCAATTTTGCTTCTGAAAGCAAACATCTGACTCTCTCTAGCAAGGTTCGATTCATCCTTTCAGCTAGACCATTTAATTGTGGAGTCTTTGGAGGCATTTTCTGATGCTTGATGCCCATCTTTCTGCAATACTCATCAAAAGGACCACAGTACTCGCTACCATTGTCTGTGCGAATACACTTCAACTTCTTTCCAGTCTCCCTTTCAACAGATGCATGAAATTGCTTGAAATTATCAAGGACTTGATCTTTGGTCTTTAAGACATAAGCCCAAAGTTTCTTTGAATGATCATCAATAAATGTCACAAAATAAAGTCCACCGCTAAAGGACTTTACCTTCAAGGGACCGCAAACATCGGAGTGCACCAATTCTAGCAGATCCGATTGCCTTGAAGGAAAGTGACTCTTGAAGGCAACTCTGTTCTGCTTTCCGGCCATGCAATGAGCACATTTCTTCAAGCTCGTGCTCTTTATCCCTGGGAGTAGGTTTTTCCTGGCCAAGCAATTGAGTCCCTTCTCACTGATGTGACTAAGTCTCCTGTGCCACATCTCGGCTGTCTTCTCATCATCCATTGTGTTGATGAAGTCACCAGAAATTTTAGCTTGTGTTAAATACAAGCTTGGACTCTTTTCTCCTCGAGCTACAACCAACGAACCTTTAGTAAACTTCCATTGCCCATTACCAAAGGTGTTGAAATAACCTTCATCATCTAGCTTCTTTACTGAGATCAAGTTGAAACGAATATCAGGCACATGCCTAACATCCTTGAGAATCAGCCGTGCTCCTCTGTTGATCTCTAAGTGGATATCTCCCATGCCGGCAACATTTGAGAAACTATTATTACCCATCTTTAACACCCCAAAATTACCGGGTGTATAAGATGAGAAGAGCTCCCTGTTTGATGTAACATGTAATGAAGCTCCACTATCCACGACTCAACTTGTTTCATGACAGGCAAAATTAATTACCTCTTCGTCACAAACAATGACTAGTTCGGCAGCGGCAACCTGATCTTTCTTCTCTTCCTTAGTGTTGCCATTTTTCTTGTCTTTCTTGTATTTGAAACACTGCCTTTTAAAGTGCCCCAACTTGCCACAATAGTGACACTCCATATTTTTGGATCTGGGCTTAGATTTGCTCCGGCTTTTGTCTCTGTCTTTCAGACCTCTACTATTGCTTCTCCCTCTATCATCGGTGACAAGAATATCAGGCTGAGAAGACGAAGCTTGAGATCTTTTTCTCATCTCTTCATTTAAAACAGCACTTTTAACAATCTCCATTGTCACTACGCCATCAGGAGCGGAGTTGCAAAGTGACATTCTGAATGTCTCCCAAGAGTCTGGTAGAGTACCGAGTAGCCAAAGAGCTTGAATCTCATCGTCAAACTTTACACCCATGGAAGATAACTGTTGTAAAACTCCTTGAAATTCATTTAAATGATCGGAGATAGAGCTATCTTCCTTGTAGTATAACTTTATCATCTTCTTAATCAAGAAGAGTTTGTTGTTGCCGGTCTTTCGAGCGTACAGAGATTCAAGTTTCTCCCATAACGTCTTGGCATTCATTTCATCATTAATGTGGTTGAGCACGTTGTCATCCACCCACTGCCGAATAAAACTGCATACCTAAACATTTTCAAATGCCCACTGATCATCGGTTTTTGATTCAGGTTTTCTGAAGCAAATACTGGTAAATGCCAACTTTTCACATCAAGGTGATCTTTCATTTTTTTCCTCCATATGTGATAGTTGGTGCCGTTCAAACTAATCATTCTGCTTGTATTGACCTCCATCTGATATAAGCCAGCAATTAGTGAGACAAATAAATTAGGCGGTAAAACCAGCCAATTACAGAGAAAACAAATTTGGCGGCTTAGCCAGACCAGAGGCGGTATAACCAGTCAATATAAATTGCAAAATAAATTTCAACAATATAACCAGAGGCTCTGATACCACTTGTTGGGAAAAATTGGATCAAAGGCTTGATAAAAGCGGAAGCACCTCAGGATCACTTTTTTCCACTGTGCAAATAAATTATGCACAACAAAAATCAAGCAGAAAATAAATACAAGAGGCACAAATATTTAACGTGTAAAACCCTCCAATATTGAGGAAAAAACCACGGGACAAGCTCCGAGAAAATATTCCACTATAATAAGGATAATTACAAATATCCTTACAACACACTTTACTCTCTTTCAAGTGATACTAAAATTACAGTGGCACTCAGTGAGACCCTCTAGAGATGACACCTAATATTTTCTAGTGTATACCTACACCCACACTCTATTGGGAATTACTCAGACTCTCTTTTATCTCACACTCTTAGAGAAATAAAATTATTTCTTCCTAGGCTTGCCTCTTGCACTTGGCTTTAGTCTTATTCTCTCTACTTGAGACTTGAGCCTTTCTCTCTTTGTTGGCTCTCCTTCTCTTGCCTCTCTTGCTTGTGCTCCTTGTGCTGAATGAGGCATCTATTTATAGGGAATTCTGAGCTGCAAAATGTACAGTGAAGTGGTGCAATGTTGAAAAAATGCACCTCCCTTTCATACTGCAGCCAGCCTTCTTCAAAGTTTTCTGCTCCCATTCTCAATTTTGGCTGCCATTTGTTGTTGACAATGTTGGGTGCACACATGGGGTGGACTCCAACAAGAGGGAAGAGAGAGCCCATTTCCAGCTCGCCACTCCAGCAACGAGTAGCAGTGAGGCTGCTGACTCTGCAGCCTGTGTAATGTCGTCTTCGTTTCTAATTTATCCGATTTCCTTCTTCTTTTGCTTTTTATTTTTATTTTTTTATTTGATAAATAAATACCTGACAGGGAAGAACGCCTGCCATTCCCATTGTTCTTGATCTCGTTACTTTCAGAGTAAATGTTGTTGTACCCATTAAAGAGGATGAAAGAATTTCCCCACTGCTCGTGTTTATGTCTTGGCAAGGACGTTTTGGGATAAGCTGATCAACATCAAAATGAAGCACTGGAAATGAAGATGGCCCAGCCGTTTGGTTGGGCACAGCCAGAACGACTAGAGCGTCCCTCCCTTGGACCTTTTTTTAATATTATTTCTTTTCTTTTCTTTAGTTTTATAATTTTCAATAAAATAAAAATTAATTATAGGTGAATTCAAATATTTTTACTTAATTATAAAATTTTTAAAAATTAATTTAATAAAAATAAGAAAAATTAAAAATATTATTGTATCCTTTAAATAATATTTTATTTTTAAGATATTTTAAAGAAAATAATCTTTTTCAAAAATAAAATCAACTCATTCAAAATTATTTTATTTAATTATAAAAATTTTCAGAGTTTAATTTAATAAAAGTAAATAATTTTAAAAATATATTTTAAATCTATCTCTTACAATTGAAAAAAGAAATATATTTTTAAAAAAATTTCAAGCCCCGTTTTGGCAATTATCAAGGTATATTAGGTGTACACATCAACACCAGGCCACCTCAGTACATCAATTGGCCATCTCGGCGTTGTTATTATCAATTTAATATTAAAAGTGCCATACGTAAATGATTATTAACTTAAATAATTTGAATTAATAATTCAAATTAAATTAAAGATAAAATTAAAAATTTTAAATTAATTTAAGAAAATAATTTTGTAAAGACTATTTTGTGGATCTAGATCTTTCGAGAATTAAAATGATAATTTTTTTTAAATAAAAGATAATTCTTTTACCTATTGCATATTAATTATTTTAAAATATAAATCTTTATTATGCTTTTATTTGATAAAATATGTTTTAATTTAAAATTTAATATTTAAAATATAAACATATTAATACAATATTTTTATATTATTTAATTTTTAATACAATTTCACTAATGATTTATTAGTTAAACCGCTGACCAATGACCTCACCCCACATTGACGAGCCCCTTTTTAAGAACACTTGTTTTGATCCGTTGAGTTTTGACCTGAACTTTGGGTCTGACCCTTCGGTTCGGGTTTTACATATAGGTCACCTCCAATGGTATTCTTCTTTTTCTCCTTCGGCTTGCGCTTCCCGTTGCGTTTCTGGATTACAAAATCCAGCACAGCCGCACAACGGTACCCCTAGCTCTCATTCGCCACCTTCAGCTTCGGCTTCTGCTTCCTCCTTCTGCGTCTTGGATTAAACCCTTTAGCCGCTGGTTCCTGTTGGTCCGTACTCTCTGCTTTTGCCAAATTCTGCTGCTTTTTTGAAACTCGTTTCGATGTACTTTCAATGTTAATTTACATATTCCTTTATTTATATATGTGGGTTTGGATTATATGGAGCTCAATTCTGGACGCGATTGTAAATTTTCGTGCAAGTGCTCTTCTCGGTTCTTGTTTTGGTTCTAGGGTTCTTCATGTATCTCTGCCTTTTGCATCTTTCTTTCTTCCTGAAAGTATTTCATTGGATTGTTGGAGCTTGCTCTTATTGCATGATTTAGCTTTACATGGTTTTTAATTGCGATTTCTTGCCTTTCCCAGCACTTTCTGCTTTGAAGGTTGTCTTAATTGATCGTCTGATTGACTTCTTTAATTAAAATTTTTCATGGTAAATAACATACGGAATTTTTGTTTCTGCGAAATTTGAGCCAAACAAAATCTTTATTGTAAGTGTAAAGCTTTTATTAATTGCTGCCTCTGTTCCTTTCGTGCTGTAAAGACTTAAACGTTTGGTTGGGACTTGAGAGATCATAATTTGTGCAAATAAGGTTTCTGTGTAATAAAAAAAGGCTAAAATATAAATAACCCCCATACACTTTCAATCTCAAGCAAGAAAGCCCACCTTGCACTTTCAGTTGCAACTACACATTTACACTTTTTAATGTTAGCAATTTACCCATTCTGTTAAATTTGACATCCAATCTCTAACGGAATGCCTAGCTTATTCTTATTACTATTTTTTTTTGTTTAAATTTTTTTACTACTTTTACACATTCCCATTCCCGTTTCACACCTCCTGCCACAGAGTAGTCACCAAACCGTTCCCTGCTTTGAGATAATAAAGGTCCGCAGTTCTTCTGGAGCAACGTCATTTTTTATGTCCATACACCTGCTGGCATAGCTTCCATCAATGCCCCTCTTCAGTGCAGCAATTTTTGGAGAGTCGGTCTTCAGTTGCAATTGTGCAATTTCTTGTTCAAGTGTCTTGATATCATCTCTGTACTTCTGTAGATTCTTCTCTGCTTTTAATTTGATCATATTCTCCTTGGATTTTGCTGACACCTCAATTTGTTCTCTTTTTTTTTCTAATAGAACTTGCGTGTAGAAGTTCTTCCTTTGCTTTTGCTTCCTGTTGCCATCTAGCCTGTGATATTTTTCCTTTACAGTGAGAATGGACCCAGTAAAAAAGCTCAGTTGGTTGGGCCTTGATAGATCAGAAGATGGCTATTTCTTTGAACGCAATTTTGAGCTTCAACTCAATGAAGTTGCAGTCAAAGTATCAGGATGCATTCAAGTCGGTCTTGATGGTGTTGCCTGGCTGGTTGATGTTCTTCTTCTTCCTCATTAAGGAGGAAGGCGTATTTTTTGATTTTATTGTTATTTATTAAAAATAATAAAGAAAAAAAGTAAGGCATTCTGTTAGAAATTGGATGTCAAATTTAACAAAATGGGTGAATTGCTAACATTAGAAAGTGTAATTGTGTTGTTGCAATTAAAAGTGCAGGTTTTCATCTAAGTGAAAGTGCAAGGGGGTTATTTATATTTTAGCCTAAAAAATAAGTTCTAATCTTTTTAGTAAATGTACTTGTGCTAAGAGTGAAAGTCTAAACTTTTCTTCTTTTCCCATTATGTGCTTCGTTTTGTTCTTCCTTTTTGTCAGTTCTGTTGGCTCTCTTTTTGTCATTGGCTTTATACATTACTTGTTCTGAGTTTAAAAGGTTCATCTCTTTGTTTGCTGCAGCGTGCAGGAATGAGGTAGTGGCACTTTCACTTCATATTCTTGCTGGAAATTGAAATTTTTTAAATTTTGATTGTGGGTGCGCAATATATTTTATGACCCATGATGGAGATACAGACTTCTGGCAAGCCAATTGATTCTTTGCTAGAGAAAGTCCTTTGCATGAATATTCTCTCATCTGATTACTTCAAGGAGCTTTATCGATTAAAAACATACCATGAAGTGATTGATGAGATTTTCAATCAAGTTGACCATGTTGAGCCTTGGATGACTGGAAATTGCCGGGGTCCATCGACAGCTTTCTGTCTTCTTTACAAGTTTTTCACTATGAAGCTCACTGTCAAACAAATGCATGGGCTTTTAAAACACCCTGATTCTCCTTATATAAGAGCGGTATGTAGAGTGGCTTGGTAATTTATATAGCCCTTTTCTCTTTTATTATAATTAAACTATGAAAAGCATTATATATTTGTAGCGAGGTTTGTGCTGTGAGTTTGTGTGCAGATACCTTTTTCCCTTTTGTGTATGCTATTTACTATTAAGGTTAAGCAGTGATATAAGTGCAACCAGGCTATTTGTACTTTTTGTGTGCTAGGAGAAGATGAATGAACATGAAACAACTAAATGACATGTAATTCACGCGTTTATTAAATTGTTACCTTATCTTATCATTGGCCTCACATGAACTGTTAGTTTCCTTTTATTGCTTCCTGAAATTTTCTGTGTTATTTTTTGTAGATTTTTTGAGTAACACGTGTTACTTTTTAGTTTTTATTTGCATAACTTGGAAAATAATCTTTATCCTGGTTTGAGGTGCCCCTGTCTTTATAGTTTATAGTTGCTATATATCTTATACATATGAATACTTTTTGTTTAATAAGAATATCATTTCCTCTGTCTCTCTCTGTCTTTGTCTCTCCCTCTATATATGGCTGTGCTGAATCAACATTCCAAAACACCCTTACGATTTGCTTCTGAGCTTACATAGTACACAGACCTCGTCTATTTTAATTTTTAGTGTATTAATATTCTCCCCTGTTGACTTTCTTTAAGGAACATAGTCATCTTTCATCTGTTTCTTTTTCTTTAAAAAAGTTAAAAAGTGCTGATTCTATTATTTTAATTCTTATGTAAACATTTCTCCTATCTTTCATAATAACTGAGTGTGATGTATATTCAACTATAAACTTCATAAACCTTGGGATGGTGGAAGGAGAATAAAAAAGAGTATGAATCTGCCTTGAATTCATTACATATATAATTGGCAAATACAGAAAGCATACAACTGTGTTAGATTGAGGAATTCAAGTGTAAAGTTAGTGGGTTAATGTTTGTTATTAAAAGGAAACTATTTTCAGTTCTTAAAATAAAGATTTTTTGTATTTTCATTATACCTCTGAATGTTATGTAATTTATTCAAAAATTATGAATTGTTTCTCTTTTTCTTCAATTTTGTATGCCTTTTTACTGGATATTGCCATAATGCTAGAACTGCATTAATTTGCATCTTATGTGTCCTTTCCTTTCTCAATCTCAAGTTCAGTTCCATAGGACACAGGATTGCATGATGATGTTCTGCTTGGCATCAAAAGAATATGTGTCCTTTTGCTCGCAATTAATTTGGTTTTTAAATTTATTTTAATTCTCAACTTTATAGCTGTATGTGCATTATTCTTCTTGTTGTTCGTTTTTGTGGATCTTTCATCCTGAGATTAAGTTGTGCCCTATATTGGTTCTCTGATATGGTTGGCAGATTGGGTTTCTCTATTTGAGATATGTTGCTGATCCAAAGACTCTGTGGAACTGGTTTGAACCATATGTCAAAGATGAAGAGGTATGAACACTTTCGTTGGTTCTTTGTTGCTTTGGAATTCTTCATGCAAGGACATATTTTCTTGTGGGATCAATCTTGTAAGCATCATTATGCAGTTGCTGGATATTTTTTCCCTTATTGCCTGCTCATATTTTTACATAAAATTGATAAATGATTGCCTTCTTTTAAGCTTATGCAGAGGACATGTTTAATCAAATTGTTTTGTGCTTTGAATTTGCTCATTTTGTTTGTTTTGGATGAATTTGTGTAACTTTGGTTTTTACTGTATGATTGTTCCCATGTGTTTCTTTTCTGCTGAAGATAGTCACCTGTTATGTAGTATTTTCACGTCTCACTTGGAGAATATTTTACTGATATAAAAATGAACGCAACTTATGAAAATGGAGCTGAGACCAGTGGAAGACTTTTTTATTTTTTTTTTATTTGCCTGAATATTGGTGGGGCAGGCTGTTAAACTTTAAACTATGTATTTTGTTTTTCTATTTATTTTCCTGAATATTGGTGGAGGTGAAACCTTGGATGAAAGATCTACATGTGTGGTGTAACAAATAGATTTAATAAGTTTATGGAATGCAGCCAAGTATTGAGGTGACATTTGGGTGTCTAGTGCACAAGTGTTCAACATGTCTTCTTGATTTATAATACTGACAAGTGTGGAATAGGTATTAGGGATTGATGATATAGCAAGATCGGGAAATTTAAATATGTAACTGGATTATCATAAATGCATCTATATTTTGATTTCTTATACAAGAAAGGGGGTAGAAAGTTCTTTTGTATATGCCCAGAGAGTGGAATTTTGATTGGAAAGTGTTAGGAATTGAGAGAATTGTATCACTCGAGAAGATTTAAAGTAGGTACAGTGGTGAATTTCCTAAGGTAGTTACGGAAAGAAAGGAAAAATACAAAAAGATAGCCTCTCTCTCCAGAGCAATAGCACGTCTACACAGAGCCTCAGCTTCTAACACTCAGCTGACAGAATTCCAAAATGATGCATCTCATTCGTCTCCTCCTAACTTTTATTCTTAACCTACCCTGCAACTTGTCTCTCATGCTCACCTCATGTAACTACTCTCAATCATCAGCCTGATGATCTGCCCCTGGGCCTCATGGAGCCTTTTGTTCACCTAAAGGTTCCAGACCCTTTTTTCCTTTTGCCTCATCATGGGGCCCCTAACTAACCCCTGCTGTTATGTGCCTAACAGAAATGTAACTCATAGGGCTATAGTGATGTGGAAGAAAGCTGAAAAAGAATGAAGAAATTGCTAAGATGATGGGGACTAGATAGTATATGATTGCAGGAAATTCAAATAACGGAAGTCAGTTGGCAGTTTTTTTCTTGGGTGGCTTTCTTGGAATGCAGTGAAACAATGGACAGTTAGTATTTGGACCAGTTCGTGATGGTAACAGTGGCTTCCATGAATACTTAGTTTCAGTTATTGGACTGTTTAGAAGGGTTAGTAAGATTTGCTTAGAGCTCTTGATAGAGCTTGTGTTCCTACCTCTGATGTGGTAGAAGGTTGTTTTGAGATGGATTCATAGGTAAAGCAGTGGCATGCAATGTTCGTTGATGTCTGTGGGTAAATCTCAAATTTCTGGCAATGTTTAGAAAAGAATATATTTGAAGTAGTCAGTTCTACATTAAGCACTCCTCTTCTGAGTGGCGAATGTAACATGAAGACTTCAATCTAATGGTAAATGATGTGGCATCTAGGATGCAATTAATGTTTGGAAAAGGATACTTCCACTTAAAATAACTCAAAATCCTCACAAGCAACAAACAAAAACCAGTCTTTATTTGGGCTTTTTCATAATAGGCAGTCACCGGCCTTTATTTGTTGTGCATGAGGATTTTGTGAGTTATTTTAAGTGGGAGTAGTGGGGTCCTTAATGTTCTGTGGCTGTGAGGAGCTTATTTGATGTGGAAGTAACAGGGTCCTTAATAGTCTCTATTTGCAGTTTGTATGGCATGCCTCAATTGTTAATTATGTAGTCCTTAAACACTCTATACTTTTGCATGAAATAGATTATGTTATGGTTATGTTGTGGTATTCCCATTCTTGTTACATTCATCTGGTCTTAACTATTAGTTTTCTGTGGCTTAATATTGATTTTGTTTTTGGTTGTTTTGATGTGTCTCCTGTTTTTATCTTTTGGAATACTTGCTTCCAGATATAATATGCAAATTGATGTTTATGTTTTACTTCAGGAAATTTCTCCTGGATCTAATGGACGAATGACTACAATGGGTGTATATATCCGTGATTTGCTTCTTGGACAGGTTAGTAACCATCAAATCAAGTTCCATACGGGCATGCTTTCTGGTTAAATTTCATCACTACTGGCTCATACTTTCCTTTTGCTTGTAGAATCAATACCTTTACATGATAGTGAGCAAAGTGTATCCCATTTGCTTGATATTTAGATTGTGGAATGTAATGTCATACAATGCCAAGGAAAAAAACCTAAATATTTGACTCAAGTATTGACTTGTTAAACTGAGATTTCTGTCTCCAGAGCTATCCTGAACCCTGGTGCATCACAAGATTGCAAAAGCAGATATGGTCCTCAACATCCCATAATTTGGAGTAAAGGTTCTATGAGGTGTTTTCAGTATCTTTGGACATAAAACTTATGTACCTACCAGTAATTGCTGATGAGAACTAGTTGAAAGAATCTGGCTTTTGTGTTGTACACAATCATTTTGTTCATTGCATGTTTTTTGTGACTTCATTAGCAAGTTTTCTTTATATTTCTAGAAGCACCTTCATACATGGTCATCCAGTCCTTGGTTAGGAGAAAGTGGACAAAAAACATTTGTAACTGTTCCTGGTAGTTGCTAAACTTTGTTCCCTCTTTTTACGTAGTGTTACTATGTTTCCTTTGTTTATGGATGGGCTTGTTTCATTAATGCTATACATTATTAACTCTGCATCTTTGTTTTCACCTGCCAATTCTATAAACCAGTTGACTGATTGTATTAATGAAGTATTTTTACATAATGCTTGCGAATCCATCCCTTACAATGTAGGAGACTCAGTTCTAACTTGTGCAACATTCTGCTCTAGTTGGGTGCTGCATCTTTATTGGAGTTGGTATGTGTTGTAAGTCTTATGTAGTTATGTCTCTTGCATTTTTATGATTACACTTTGGCAAAGCTTGATCACTTTAAATTCTTATAGAAATATTTAGGCCAAAGTGGATAATTCGAATACAACTGCTTCTTACAGTTAATTCCTTTAAGTCTTCCTCTTTGTTTTTCTTTCATTTTTATTCTTTCTTTTCTTCATGGGTTTTTGGGCGGACTTCTAGCTCGTTGCTTAATATTGTCAATCTATGTGCGTTCATGGTAACCTAAAAACCATTAGTTACTGTGGCTAGCATCTTTAGCATGTACTTTTATGCAATGGTCATCAATTCATCCCTTGAACTTAGGAGGTCTAGTATTAAATTTCTTGTGTATTATTAACCTTTACTATCCTCTTGTTGGGTTGTGAGATCATTTTATATCTTAAAATGCATTCCTTTTTTATATTTGTTTAAATAATTGTAGATTAATATGCATGTTAATATCTATTAAAATAAAAATTACATGTCTGTATAATAAATTTGAGATATACCTAAATTGACCTAAAGCCTCAATAGAAATAGATATTTAAAGCTTGAGCTTGAATTTGGGCTTCACCCTGGCTTTTTGTGTTGAGTATTAGAGATGCCTAGTTGAATTCAGACTAATAGCTCAGGCCTGACGGGTAGCTGTGTGATCTGAACATTAGCATGGTTAGGTGTGGGCTCAATTGGGCTTTTCGACATCCTTTGAGAATTCTCCGCAAGTTTCATTTTCTTCTTGCAAATGTTTAAATCATACACAACCAATTGATGATAAGTGATACAACTAAGATTTCTTGCTGCCCACAATACCTTTTGGATCCTTCTTGAAAGGTCTTTTTGGTAGTTTAGAAAGGCATGGATATATTTTGTTGAAACAAGGAAAGAGTATGTAAATAACTGGGTTATATCATTTCAATTTTAATCCTGTTCATTATTCATTAAAGGATTCTGGGGAGAACTTCAATATCACCCTCTCATTCCTCCCATAGATACAATTTATGAAGAGAACTGTAATATGCAATGCTTGTTATGTTGTTGGTTATCCGGTTTTTGGATAGAAATTTTGTTGGTCGCATAATTGTTAATAGCGAATAGCGCACTTGTAGCACTTGGGGTTATAACGACATAGTGCATAGCATTGTGCATAGCACATTGCTATTTGAACTATAGTGCATTTATATTATATATATAAATATGTATATTTATATATGTAATAAATCTCAAATAATAAGAATATATAAAAAATAGCCTTAAAAATATAACAAATATTAAAAAAACTACTGAGTATAACAAGTTTAAAATTCATCCTCACCATAAAAAATAACATTGTCATTACAATATGGAGCATCATCACGGAGGAACAGAGTGACAGCTAGTTGGGAGACAATTAGTGGGGAGAAAGGAATATTAGTAGAAGCTGACAGGGGTATAGGAAGAATAAAGTGACAGCTAGTGTGGAGACAGTTAGTGGAGAGAAAGAAATGTTAGCAGCTGATAGGGGTGTGTGCATTATGGAAAGAACAGGTGGCAATTAGTGAAGTGATAGTTAGTGGGAAAAAGAGAATGTTAGTAACTGATAGTGAGGGGGTGCATTAGGAAGGGGAAGGTCAAGATGTTGGGCATTGGGTATTGGGTACTGAGGAAATGAGAGTTGAGGCTTGGGGTTGGAATTTTCTCAGCAAGGGGCAATAGTCCTATGGAGTTCTAATTTCTGGTACTCTATTGGGATTACACTACGCTATGGCCTATAGCGTAGCGATGCGCTATGCGCTATAGTGAGGGCTATTTTGCACTATTGATAACTATGGTTGGTTGAATGTGTTTGGATGGAATACATAATTGCTTTTGCTTACACTGTGCCCTTTGGCTCTTCAATCATGGCCCAGACAATTTTGTGATTATCCAAAACTTTGTCCAACAACATTGTAGATCTTGATTTTCATATTCTTTTCACAGCATAATCTAGTTTTTCCAATCTTTTCTATATCAATGATTTGCTATGATTTATAATTTTTGATTACCAATATTTTACTATAACATAATAACTGCCTCCTTTATGGTTGTTATTGTTTTAGTGGATATCTAATTGGTCCATGTTTCACGTTTTCGTATATTTTGTGCATGGTACATGATTTGCCATCATCACTGACAAGCTTAATATGCTGCAATTGCCAAATTTTCTTAGAGCTTTTAATCCTATGTACTTTTTAAATTGACCAATGAAAAAAGTGCATTGATGAGTATGTTCTGGTCTTGCAGTATTACTTTGACACACTCTTTCCTCGCATCCCTGTTCCTGTAATGAGGCAAGTCATGGCTAATCTTGAGAAATTGAAGCTCCCTGCCACACATTCTGGTACAACAGGCGATACAACCCGTCATGGTTCTGATGACACTGCCCGACGGCCTCCTTCTGTTAAAGCTGCACTTTCAGTCTCATTTGGTCAGCGAGCTCCGCATCGTGCCTCAACAAGGGACTCCTCGCCTATTCGCCGGACTCTACCTCCTCCTCCTCCTCCTGAAAGAAATGGAAGTGATGACCTACGAAAATCTCCAAGTAGCCGCCGCAGCCGGAGCCATGAATATCCTGACCGGGAAAGGGATAGAGACCGGGATAGGGATCGAGTTAGGGAAAGGGACCGTGATTGGTCTCAGTCCAGGAACAGGGATCGTGACCGGGAAAGGGATAGAGATCGGGATCGTGAGCGAGACCGTGAAAGATACCAAGAGAGGGGCAGAGTCCAGAGGGATAGGGAGTGGGAAAGAGATAAAGAGCGAAGTTATGATTATGATAGGAGGTCTAAGTATGCAGAGAGAGAAAGCAGCCGGGATTATAATAACAGCCGCAATGGTAGTAGGCACTATCGAAGTAGGAGCAGGAGTCGCAGTAAGAGCAGAAGCAGGAGTAGAAGTCGAAGCTTACAGGCTGGCACTGCCCGGTATGAATCTCGTTCTAGTCCTCAAAGAGATGGAAACAAGGAGAAGACATCTGCATCCAGTAATCTGGCTAAGCTTAAGGATATCTATGGTGATCTAGGTGATAATAAAGGAGATTCCAACATGGAAAGAATTCCTAGAAGGGATAACGAAGGTGAAGAGGTTATTAGACTTGGTGGTTCTTCTTGGAAGTATTGAAAAGATTTCATGGGATTTAGCCTGCCTGCCTTGCACTTGATTGACAAAATTTGTTTTGACAGTCGCTATCTATATCACCATATGTAGTATGAGAGATAATGTACACATTAAAATTGATTCAGAATTTTCATTCAGGTACAATATATCTCATGCCTTGTTAGTAGAACGCTATTCTATGGAGTCTCTATGTAACATCCTTTCATTTAGTTGAAAGTGCTGTCTTTGACTGCGTCTCAATTTGCTGAGCATAAGATATTGCTCATAATTTTATGCCAACTGATGGATTGTTTCCAAGTTGCTTTTGTTAAGTGCAGTCAATTTTTCATGGTGCTCTTTACCCACCATTAGACGGACTGCGTTTTATATAAACGGGCATGGTGACCCCCATGCATGCCTGGCTTGGAAATTGTACTGCTCCCACATGGACCTGGGTAACTTTAAACAATTTTGAGGTTGCTATTTGTTGTGGGATTTGTTTTCCTTCACTAATTTTTTAACACTCAAACTTTTATCATACTTTCTAATATTATGACTCAAGGAATATATGCAACCAATCCTTCATTGTTCGAACTTGGCCAAAGTTTTTCTAAATGTAAACAAACACTGATCTATTTAACTTTAGTCATTTCTGTTGACTTTCCAAAATTTTATGTGATTTATATTTAGCACAGAATAAAATTAGAGATCTAGGTTAAGCCAAATTAAATTAGTTAAAAAGATTATAGCAAATGCTTATATGAAACTGTGACAAAATTGACGCTTTTCTTTATTTTTTAATTAAATTTCTATTTATTGATATAGAATATGTACTCAATCAAAATTTTAATGTATTCTAAAATACTCTTATTATTTTAAAATTTTAATATATTTTAAAATTTTTTTAATAAAACTTAATAATGTTATTTGATTTATATAAAAAATTTTATCTAATAGAATAAGATTCAGTATGTTGCATTTTATTTTGGGTTACTCCACTTTTCCTTTTCTTAATGAATGTTGCCAAGTTCGTTTTAGGTGCACGTTGGTAGTAAGGAGTTTGTAAAATTATGTTGAGGAGGTCATAAGTTCAAATTTCCATTTGGTCATTGTAACAAAAAGTGCCCAGTTTTAGACCACGGGTCGGTCAAGTCTGGATCTAAATATCTGATAGCAAGGATATAGTCACATGCAAAGGCATATTGTATCTGGGAGGAAATCAGGAGTATGACCTTAGAGTAGAATGAGTTACACAATGCCGGAAGAACAGCTACTTGTAAGTAATGCAAGCTTTTCCTTCTATATTGCCAACAAAATTATTGTGCTACAGAGTTACACTACTGCACTTATCAGTTATCACAAATGTTCTACTAGCACCCGTTTCTGATGGAGCACCGATAGAATACTGAGACAGTAATTGAACACGACACCTTAAGCCCTCATAACCCTGCCTTCGTCCAAACCTGGAATTGCTATATCCAAGCCTCACAACACCGGAAACAAAAGAATTCCTATTGAGTTCTGCTGGGATGCAAGTGAAACACTGGCTATTCACACTTGATAGAGCGGTATATGTGACGGACAAAGATTAAAGCAGCACGGAAACCAACAGTTCCGAGCATGAGGAAGAAACCATAGCAAATGCAAGCCATGTAGCCAAAGAAGAAGGAGGTTTGCATAAAACCAGACATATCAGATCTTGCATGATAGTAGTACAAGCAGTACCCATAAATGAACAAGCCAGTTGATCCACCGCAAAGGAAGGACCTATTTCCATGACACAAATGAAGGAGTAAGTGCCATTGAAAGTGAAGAAAGAAGTAGGAGGAAAACTCCTTTGGTAGAACAGTTTCCTGAGTCAATTCATTAACATATTAGAGGGAGAGCACTCAATTTCTAATGTAAGAGATCCTGAGATACTTTCATATCGTACTTTTAGTTTCAAATTTCACTTGTAGTGTGGGGGAGGGGATGATTTTTGGGAGGGCCATTAATAACCTCAATGTATAGCCAAAATTCTGATGGACAGAAAACATGAGAACTAAAAGATGTAGAATACATACCTCCACCACCATTCATGGTCCTCGGCAGCAAGCTGAAAGTATGTCAATGCCACGGTGATAAAAGCAGTGACAATCAAGAGAAGAATGAACACAATAAACAAAATGCTGTATATGGTGTAAATCCGGTGACCCCACACACTAGCAAATATGTAGTAGAGTTCGATGTAAATGGCACTGAAAGGTAAGAACCCTGCCATAGCCATCTGAGGAAGAGTTCTACGATACCAAGGTAACTGGGGGATCTCTCTAGGATACTTTGTGGTGCGACAAGGAGCTTGGAACTCTGGCCTGCTATTCTTCCCGGCAATCCCTCCCAATACTAGTAAAGGTGAGGTCACAAGAGTCCATATGAGGAAAATTACCACAATTGTTCCAAATGGCAGTGCTGCAGTGGAGTTATAGGCAAGTGCCACAGTATTAAGAAAGCAGAATGTCAAAAACAGAGGTCCAGAGAACAGGCTTCCCGTCAATACCAAATTGCTCACCTGGCCAACCACAAACCCAAAACTAATTAATTTTAGGACAAAAATAAGTCTACTCAAATGGAATGGTGACTATTAAATGAGAAGAGCATAATGTTCATAAAGTCTCAGATGGCAAACTGACACAATATCATTCTGGGATTCCTAGGTTCAACTTCTCCAATACCATGCTATCTGCTATTAATAAACTCAAAAAATCATTTGCTAATGTGTTTTAGTTCTTAGCAGAGAATAAGAGAGTCAACCGATAGCAACATGTTTGATAAATGAAAGGAATTTAAGAAATAACTTTCAAATCAAGCAAATCCAAGTGTCAAACACTGTGATTCTTCCATAAGTATGAGCAAAGCATTAACACAACTGATAAAAATTAAGTCTTAGATTGATGGTGTATGTCGTCTAAGGAGAAGGAATTTACCCAGTTTTTCCCTTCAATCATGTAATAGAAGGAGGCTGCAGAGTAGCCTGCAATCCCGGATGTCAGTGCATATATGATAACAAGTGCAGTAACCAGAGCTCCCCTGTTGTATGGATAGAAAACACCAACTAAAGCGAGCATAAAGATGAAGATTGCACTGAAAACAGGAGCAGAGATACATTGTTAAACTGGAGGTGAACATTGTAAGGCAAAAACAAGTTACATGGAACCAAAATCCTTCAGAGCAAGTACTTCAGATGGATACTTACAGTGTAAAAAGCTGGGTGCCAGATCCAAGAGCTGCTGCAAACAAAGACTTGTAACTTGGGTACCTGAACACATCGCCATGGATGTACTTCCATCCGCTCTCCTCCTGGTCGTCAACTGCTTCCTCATCATGAGTAAACCTGTTGTGTTTGAAATTGTGGATTTATTAAGAGACATAGTTATGAACCACGTGAGCAAAAACGGATTAGATTATTCAGTGAGAATGATTCTTACTTAACAAAATCATTCTTAAGCACGCGCATGAGAATTGTGGCAAGGAATCCAGTCAAGAGGAGAACCGTCACTCCGGAATTAATAATTGAAAACCAGTGGATTTCCAAGTGATGTGGAAGTGAGGATGTCTGTGAGTACTTCTCCATCCTCTTCTCAAACGGAATATCCGTTTGAATCCATTTGACAGAATATGAGAAGTCCACATCTACTTCTTTATCCTCTGTCAGATCCACAAGTGCGTTTGGATCACTTCGAACTATAACGTCAATAATGCGATCCTTATTGTAAAGGATATCAAAATGAAGATGCTTAAAGATGTAAACTGTGGTTTGGCTTGAGTCATCTTTGCCGTCGTTGTCAAATTTTCCAAGGAAACCCCAGATGGGCAAGTCATCATAGTACATTTGGAAGAAGTAATCTTTCAAGACAGCAGCTCGGAATTTAGCTACCTCTTCCATAATCAGCCTCTTTTTGCAGATACTCTCGGGTTTTTTATCAACCAGGAACTCCATTTGGTAAGGAGCAACAACTAATCGATCCCCATTCAAAACTTCACCAAGAGCTTCTTTCTTTTCTTGTAAATGAGCTGCAACCAGCAAATGTCAACTACAAAGCAAAGGGAAAACTAAGACAAGGTATAAAACCAAAATGGAGCACTGGGATGAGGAATGCTATCAACAAACCAACCTGGTATGCAAAAGGGAAGATCAAAATATCGGTATGTTTCACTGTGGAAAGCACAAGAATTAGCAAAGTGAACATATTGTGAGCAAGAAATTTATAAAGCTAATTGCTTTATAACAAAATATTCGTAAAGAATGGTACAAACAAGCGACCCATATGTCACATTACTAAAAATCAATTCATCTAATATATCCTGTCCCAACAAATTTGGTTTAACATGAAGATAGCTGCTTCAATATCCGTCCATCTCTTAGATATGCATTTATTTAATTATGTGGTGCTAAAGTTATGCATTCAACGTAATCAGTTGGATTCTTTCAAACTCAGGCAAACACTGCCTATATATTCTCCAATTGCAGTAGAAGCAAAGCAAGCCAACCATTTGATCACGGTGGTCAGTTTGCTTGTCCAGTTTGGGGTTTTACAGTTGAACGGGAAATATTTAGAATAAATATAAGAGCTTCCAAGTCCCATTCATCTCCCCCTTAGGCATATAGCAAATTAGCATATATTCATTCCCCTCATTCCTCAGACAACTAGCTTTTGGTGATCACAGAGAATCAGGTTTGAATTCTAACCCATTGTTTTGATGGGTATACACCGTTCTTGCAGAGGCGATAAAATTAGAATGCTTATTTCTAAATCCATGAAGTGTGACTTAATGAATCCTCATTAACTATTAAATTCCAGAACAACACTTGGGGATGAAAGAGGCAAGAGACTCAAATCTCCAGAGAATAAAAATTCCAATGGCAACCACATTCTAGAATCTAGACAGATAAAAAGCCGAAGTTACAATTTATATATCTTTCTTCCAGAAGGGATAATGGAATGGAAAGAAATTACCGAATTACAGAGAGGAATGAATCTTTGGCAGTGAAGTTAAAAGGTTAAAAAGAGGGGAAAACCTGTACCTGGGGTTGTGGAAGGGTCCCACCTTGTTGGCGTAAAAGGGAACGGGATCTCCTTCTTTGTAACGATGATCTGATGCATCAGATGTAACATGGGTTACGCAGCACAGGAAGAGGATCATAATGGGCGCAGGCAAACACGCCATCGACTTCCCCATTAATGCAGAGAAAGAGAGAGACAAAGAAAGCGAAACTCTGCAATGGCTTGCCGTACCTGTAAGCCCAATAGGTGCATGAGATGAGACTGTGTCGGCGAGCAGCAGGAATTTCAACGCCTTTCTCCCCCAAAACCAAAAATAATAAAAAAAATTCAGAATTTCTTCAAATTCACTCACTTCTATGGAATCCTCTTGGGAATTGATGAACTAGGACACGCACAAAAATCCAACTTTGAGTTCAAACATTAGATGCAAATTTTAATGACAGGATACGAGTTTTGAATAGTGACTAGTTATTTCAAATTTGGTTACAAATTTTTATAATAGATAATTCAATTTTTTTATTTTTCTTCTGAAAAGAAACATCTATAGACTTGAAAGTAAGAATATGAAGAGGAGATAACTAAATTTGAATAACCAAACCCATATTTGATCCTAATTTCATTTCATGTATATAATTAATTGCCGCTTTCCACATCAATTAGCATTTTCTTACCATGGTTAAAATATTTACATTATTATAGTTACTTTTTAAATAATTGATAATGAAAAATAATGTTATATGAACAAAATTCATTGTAAAAAATTACATAATTATATAAAATAAAAATAATTATTGTTGAATTTTATAGAATTATTAATTAATATAAACACATACATTTACCATTACTATAACAAGAAAAACTCATGAATTACAAGTCATTTTATAACTATTTACGTATGCGAAGACATTGGCATCTATCCACTCCCTGCAAACCATGTGGTAAGTCCAATCAATGATGGAAACGTGGCACTGAGGTACATAGAAAAGCTTTTTCCTGGATCACAACAGTGATGGACCGTTGACTACCAAGAACATGTGAGCAACTAAGTTTGACCGTTTACTTCCAATCGGAAGGCGCGCTGTCATTCGGAGTGGCTTTCCTCTTTCCCTATTTTCCTGCGATTACATTATATTGTTGACTATTGAAAAGACAGACACATACTAGATTGAAGAAAGAAACACAGGTTCAATAAAATAATCAGTTTAAGGGCTTTTGTAGGGACATTGAAAGTGGAAGAATGATTGATGGAAGTACAAGGATAAAGAAACATGCACTGGAATATCAGTGCTTAATTAATGTGGTGGTGTAAATGTGTAGTTATTTTGTTCTTATGCGGTTGATAACTTGGTATATTGCCTACCATAAAAAAGGCCACATGGTTACTGCCCTCCAACCCTTCTCTCTACTTCTACATCTAATCCAAAGTTCTGCTACCATATATTGCCTTTTCCCTTTTCTGTTTTTGTAAAGGTAAGAATGAGTTAAGTTGAGCTAAGTTTAGGGTAAAACGACTCAGTTTAATTAAATTTGGTTTAATTTATGACTCAGTTTATATCTGATGTAAGCTAAAGTTTCTTAGCTCTAGCACATGAACAACTCAGCTTGGGTCAATAGCCTATACGCATAAGAAAAGAAAATTCAAATGTGCTAAGCTAAAGCTTGATATTAGTTCAGCTAATTTATATTAAAATTAATCTAATAAACTTAAGATATGTTTAATCAAACATAACATTTAAAACTCTAATTAACAGTCAATTAATATAAAAAGTTTGTCATATTCTTAGTTAATTTAAGCTATAAACAATATAAGTCAATAACAATATAAAATCAAAAGTAACCATTTAGTTAACATCAACAAAAATTAAAAAGTGACCAGTCAACCTACATCAATAATAATTATAGTGAATATTAAAACCTCCAAAACCAAAATATTGAATTGGGTTAAATGAGTAAAACATCCATTAGCTCAAGCTGAACTTATATTTTAAATGAGTCAAAAATTTTATGCCATGTATCACTCATTTGGTTAGGGAACTTGGCTAAGTAAGCCAATCATCAAATTGAATCATTAGTTATCTATGAGTTGATTCAACTCATTTTTACTTCTATTTTTCATTGCTTAGTAATTTCTAATTTTGCATACCAAACATTTCATAAAAACTAATATATACAAAATTTAAATCCAAAAATTATACATACTAAACTTTTAGAGTGCGTTTAGTTCATTAATCTTGAGAGATTGTTAAAAACTTTAATGTTAAGTCTTTAATTCTTACATTTGGTTCAAGATTGACTAAATTATTCTCAGGCATTTATAAAACATAGGAATGTGTAGATCTTAGAATCATTGATTCCTACTGATTGGGAGCTAAGATATTATGTAAAGCAATCTCATTTTTTTTTATATTTTATTTTTATTTAATTCTTACAACACATAATTTAAATTATTAATATTTTATATTTTATAATCTAAATTATAGAACCTGTACATAAAAAATTCACACTTTTAAGTATCAGCCTTTTGTTAAAAAATGGATGTGGGAATTATTTTTTCTATTTAAAGAGACTATCTTACACTTATTTAAGAAAATACTTAATTATTTTTATAGTGATCCAATTGTATAAATTTTGTTTTATATGTAATAATATAATATAAAATACAATTTTTCATTTTCGTACGGAATATTGAATTTTTACATTAAGGAAAAGATGCCTAACCCAATCCTCTTCACTCTTCAGATCTATCTATGTTCTCTCTTGAGTCTCTCCATCTTCGCAGCTGCCTCTTTCATCTCAGTGGCACAGCCGCACTCCATCTCCTCAAAGGTTCTTCTCCTTCTCCAATCCCTATTGTGTCATCACTTATCTCCTCAATTTTATCTTCTTCGGAGACCCATTTGCATCTTCCTGTTGGCGAATGTACGATTTTTTTCAGTGACCACTCATACAAAATGATCCAAACTAAATGTTTTCATTGTGTCATTATATCTTTTCAAATTACAATTTCATAAAATAAAAATATAACAATATTGACAATTATTGCTCACATAATCTGATCTTTTGAAATTGTTTCAAAATTTATTTATCTTCTGTACTATCCAATATGCCTATCTCTATATAAGGAACTAAACAATCATTCAATTATAGTTCTCTCATACGATTATGAGTTTCACTATTTATAATATTATTGTAGAGTTCAGCAAATAAGTAAGTATATTAATAGATTTACAATATATTTTTTTTGTTTCAACAAATTTTTGAAAGAGGTCACTAATTTCTTTTAATTCTAAAAAACTTTCATTGGAGTATACTTCTAAAAGGTAATTTTATAGTTGACTACATGTATAAAAATTTCAATTGCAAATAAGTCATTTAGATAAAATTGAGTCAAATATAAAATTTTTTTCTTATTAAAAGCAACTTAATAAATCTTTTGAATTTAAGCATGTCAAAGCCAATTGTAGAAGTCCGTTCACGCCATTCATTGCCAAAGCACGGTAAGTATCCCTGAACGTTGGAATCCACTGTTCTTTCCTCATCCAAAGACTCACAGATCAGAAATAAGCCATTTGGTGGACCAGAAAAGATGTTTTTCTCAGAAACCGATCTAGTTGATCCAATCCAAGCCAATCGAATATGTTTTGGATTGGTTGGTTTTGGCCAAAATAATCGGATGCATTAGATGACTTTTTTCATAAACCAATATAATCAGTTAGGTTGGTTGGGAGGCCCAAACCAAACCAAATAGATGTTCATCCCTATATTTAATAATAAATGGTGACAGTAATAGTAATAGTGACAATAGTGATAATGATAATAATAATGTTAGAAGTGATAATTTGAAAATGATTGTAGTATTAGCAATTATAGCCATAGTGGTAATAATGATAACACCAACAATGATGGTGTTGTTGACAACAATAATAATGGTAACATCAACACCAGCAATAGAGATGAATTAAGAGTTTGATCAACCAAACAAGTGGATCCTATATTTGTGTGACATTAGAAATACTCAATGATGTTACCATGACAAAACAATGCATTCTTAAAAATTTTATTCCTGACTATAATATTCTTAGGAATATAGTTTAAAATGGGAATCTTAAATACAACAAACCAAATAATTGCTTATTAACTAGCCATTGATAAAAATTTTATGATCTTGCCATTCCAACAAATGAAATTTTACAAAATTCTCATTTAAAATATTTGGACTTTTAAATTTGTTAAATTTAATAAATTAAACCAATACACCCTATCCCATAGCCACCCTTAATTCTATGGCAATTATTACATGGGATGAAACTTTATATAATGGCCCATTATTCATAAGGAGGTTTCTTTGATATTCTTATCAATTTTCAAAGTATCTAAACTTAGAGATGAATATGGCACAAATTTAAAGCACTTATCTATTTAAGTTAGTTTAACAAGTAATGAGTCATAAATCAGTTACTCATAAAGTTATATCAATAGATAAAATTATTTAAAAAATTCATCTATCCTTTTTATTTGAGCACATCACACTAATTATGGATACTATAAGTTTTAGTCCTAGTACCATAAAATTAGTCTATTCATAATGTTCTAACGTTTCAAAGCATCTAAACTTAGACATGATTATGGTGCAAATTTAAGACACATGCTATGCCTTGGTTGTTCCATGATAATGAATTCGAAACAGGGTACAAATCTGAATTCCATTCAGTACATAAGCCGTTTTCTTGCAACATAATTTGTTTAACATATGCATTAAACCTAACTTTGCAGGAATGCTACTTATCTAATCCCTGCATAGATCCTTATAAACATTTAGTGCAGATTCTGTGTTGAAAGAAACAGTGCATAAAAATTATAAATTTTCTTTTAATAATTGCATAATTAATTTAAATCAATCTCAAACCCCACAATCTGCAAGCCAAGCATATGAATTTGTCGCATAGTTCTGCATGTTTGGCTAATTTAATCTGACTAAAATTTTCTAATTTCTTTTCCACTTTGAATTTAAGTGCCCTGTTCTTTCCTGTTCAAACTGGTATAATCCCCCAGTTCAATCATTTTATAGCTAATAGAAGCTGTTATCATTATAATTTATAACCCTCTTCCAGAGTTAAGTCTGTTTCCCCAATACAAAATTTGCAAAATTGATATAAACTGTGAAGGCTTTCACTTAGACTTTATACAAATCTCTAACACATATCATAACAGAGTAAACTTTCCCTTCAACCTTTGGTCCTAACAATGGTTATGGAGCCTCTACCCTGGGTGTGAATCCTAGTAAGGGCTACCACTGCTTTTCCAGTTATGCCTAAACTTCGGGCTGAAATGCATGGATGGGTCGCAGAATCTCCCACAGGGTGTGGAATTGGCTTTGTAGGGCTCATAAGCATCTGGTGATTTATATCTTTGAGGGTTGTTTCCCCTTCAACTCCTCCAGGCTTCACCAACTCAAATGGGTAAGCAACTTTCTTCCAATGGCCCTCTATATGATATTAAAAAAAGTAACACCGTAAATAAACCATTATCTTGAAAATAAAATTGAAGAAAGTTAAAGGTGTGGAATAAAGAATAGAGAGAGGCAAGGAATGCTAAATCAAGTAATGCCCCTCTGGTGTTTGAATAAAAGAGTGGCTGATACTTGAAACTGGAGCATCTTTTCTATCTGTCTCGCTACATGCCCAGCTCCCCGGAGGAGTATCTTGGATGATGGCAGCTGCATGCATATCATTTTGTGATGATGATTGGCTCCTGCTGCTGAACTTTTGACAGTCTGCAAAGCAATAATCTGCATAATTGATTGGGTGATACATCAGTTACTAACTGCCGTAATGCAGTTGTACCTGAGCAGCAATGGTTGGTATTTCTCAATTACTATCCCTGTTACCAAAATAAGTAACAAATTGATAGGCTGGAGTTCAAATTGTGTGTGGGCCATTTATTGCAAATTTTAGACTTTACTACTAAAATTAATGAAGCTTGATGGCTACAGAATCTGCAGCCAACCACTCGCCCCAAGGACCCCAACCGCGTAAAGCATACAGACGAGAAAATGGACTAAATTGATGATCATAAACATTACAATCCAGTTATCACAAGATCAAAAAAGAAAGCAGGGTAGAGATATTGGACGAAATTGATGATTATAAGCATGACGTTGGGGTTATTACCAAAAATTAAGCATGACAAAAGAAGGCAGGGTTTACCATCAAGGAGTTTGGATTTTGTAGAAGAACATGTTGTAAATAGAGCTACATGGTCATCCAAATAATGGGTCTTCTGTCATTTGTTAAGACAGCATATCAGATTTCCAAGAATTTGGATAATTAGAACTTGTGAATAATGATTAAGAAATTGCAGAGAACCAAAAACCTGTGTATAATGGACCTTTTGATCTTGAGAATAGGATGGGGAGCTTTGTTGGTTGCACCAAATAACCCAGCCAGCAACAGCATCTTCAAGGTATCCACTAGATGTATCAGATGAAAACCAGGCATCTGCTGCAGCATTATACAACCATAAACAGATTCAGATCACAAACTGGTAAAATTAGTTGTGCAAGTTAGTAGCATTCTTGGAACAAATTAAGCCCAGAAATGAAAAATTGAAGGCAACTGAAAAGGGTAGCATATATACCAGGAGATGAATCTGAATGAGCGACTCCAATCCCCAATTCCATGGAGGCAGGGCTGTGAGAACACAAGCTGTTGAGGTATGACATAGCGGGAAAAGCCCTCTTTGTATGCAGATTAATTGTTGATTTTAACATTCATATACGGGAACAAAAAGTCGACTGTGTTTCAGCTTTCAAAATTGTTGTAATGGGGGCCCTTTAAGTTTTGAAAATACCCACCTACCTAACCATGCATTAGTCAATGCAGAGCACTACAATAAATGGGCCACATTAATTAATTAAAGTATTAAATGTGCAATGTGACTAAAAGTTGATCAAATGAAGGTCTAAATGTAATTGTAATGAGGAAGGTGTTTTATTGCATAAAGAAATGATGAAATGCTTTTGGTCATCTTCTCACAATACACAGCTTTTTCTATGGGGAATGCTAGAAGGCTAGAAATGAGTGGAATGATTATACATAAGGGTGGATTTGATATTTTAAAGTGAGGAGTATATTTTATAGAGTAAAGTATAAGTGAATGATCATTAATAAAAAAAATTAATGGTGAAAATTGTTATAAAATATAAACAAGCTAATGAATAATAATTTATAAATTTAAAATAATCTATATTATTAATTTTTTTATCAACAATTACCCATTTATACTTTGCATAATAAAATACACTTAGATCATCTCAATCCTAAAAGAGTAACTTGATTTGAAGGCCTCTTTGAAACTAACGATTCTCTATCTGTTTTCCCTATGCTACTGAGAGAGATTGACAGAAAAGCTACATAGAGACTATTAGAGAGAGAGATCTGGATCTTTGTAGTTGGATCTATGACCTTAGATAAATTTTAAAAAAGAATAAGTCTTCATTATTTGTTTATTTCATCATTTGCTCTTATTAATTTGTTTGATACTCTCAAAATCATCTCTGCATCTCACTAAAGTCATCCCACGGTGGTTCTCCACCTTAAGGATGCAGATCTAGAGAAACATATATAGTATCTGATAATTGGTTCTCACCTTTGTAAAAATATTTCAAGATCCTTGTGAATATTTGAGATCATATTGTATTCACTAAAAACTAGTACAATTCACATTTTAGATGACACAGCTGGTTTATTCAATGAATAAGTGTATGATTTCAATAAAGTTGGTTGATATTGTGTGATTAATGTAAAATTAAATTATATCAAAATCCAATGTGTTTAGACTCAAAAACAGTAAAAGTGGTTTCCAGACCACTTCTCTGATTCCAATTATATGATAAAATCTGCCCAAATAAAAAAAAAAAAAAAGTTAAGTGAGACAGAGGGTGCTTGATTACATTTTGACTGTATAATGTTGAACAAAGGTACTAGTGAGAGCTCAAAAGTATAAAGAAATTAGAGAGTAGATATAGCTAGTTCGAAGGAGATTCGGAGCACCACTATCTACTTTTCTCATTTGCTATGTATCTTTTTCTTTGATGTAAATAATCAAAGCATGACTATCTTCTTTTATTATTTCCTTGTCTTTCTTTTCCTTTGGTGGAGTTCTCTTTATACTCCTGACCAAGGGGACCAAAGGAAGCTATGGAATACTTTGTCTTTTCTAGGCTATCAATATCATCATCCCTAATTTTCTTTTTCTTGTTTCTTTTACATTTATGTATTTTCTTGAAAATTGACTAACGGAGAAGAAAACAAAGGAGCAGATAAGAAAATATAAATCAATTGACATTTATTACTACATAAAAGAATAAAAGAGTGTTTTCAATTGATAAGATTTAAAGTTTTTGTATGTAAAATTTAAGTATATATAAATATTATTATAAGCCTTTATTAATGTCTGATATATCTACTTTTGGAATGGGGTAACTTTCCTTGACCTAAACTTTTAATTAAAAAAAAAAGTTTACTGTTTCCTAATCCTAAATACCAACTCATAGGTCCAGCCTAATGAGATATATATATATATATATATATATATATATATATATATATATATATATATATAAGGTTTGTGTTGTGTCATGGGTTTCCTACTTCTCTTTGAGGACAACTCTCATGATTTTGTGAGACAAGCAAGGATTGGAATGAAGAGCTAAACATATGCTGATAAGATGGCATTTTTGGAATTTTAACTGATAAATTATATATGCTTAATTAGGTAAGATCTAGTGGAGACAAGCAATATGTAAAAAATAAGTAAATACTTAAAACTAAATAATACTATTGGATGATTATACCGAGATTTGAGTTGACTTTGTAAGAAAGTCTGTAGAAATGAATGTTAAGAATAAAAACACATGATCAGAATATGGGTTAGATATTATATATGCTTAAAACCATTATTTGTCTCTACCAATTATTGTTTTGGGAAAATTGTCCAAAAATCTAGGCCAAGCTAAGTGCTTTTATACTGTATCTATCAAGATATCTATTTAGTTTAGTCTAGATTTAGATATGAAACAAATATGATAAATTTTTTATGATGTTATTTTCAATATAATTTAGTTTTCTTTATAAAGTATTAAATAGTATTTGGTAAAAGAAGGGAGATGCATTTTATAAGGACTTTAAATATCTCTTCTAAATTAGTGGTAAGACTTTAATTTTACAAACATATATATATATATATATATATTTCTTAAAAAATATGTTCAAACTGATAAAAATGTAATCTAATTCAATTTGACAATTAAAATTTCTCAAAGTGCATATATACCTGACTATTTTTTATAACATGATTCTTGAAAGGAAAGCAAATGCTCTTCCCAAACGGACAAGCCTGGCATAATAGATTTTTAGATTTGGTGTAATGAGAATGCAAGGTAAATTTGTAAAGTGTAAGTAGTTATTTATTGATGAAATAATTAAAAAATCTATTTTCTCAAATTTAAAATTTAAATTATAATTGCTTAATTATACTTAAAATGATCAAAAGTTTTTAATAAATTATTATGCATCCATATTATACTCCAAAGTACATTCTACTAAAAAAATCTAATGAACCTCCGGTGAGTATATTAAATTTGTAAATTGATGATAGTTTAATTATGGATTAGGATTCTCTATTTTTAAAATTTCAAATTCGAAGTGAAAGTAAGGGAAAAAATGATAAGAAAATAAGAGAAAAATTAAAATATATAAAATTCATAAAATATATTTCAATATAAATAAAATCAAAATAAATTTAAAATTATTAAATTAAAAAATAGAAAATCTAAATCCTTCCAATTAGATATGAGGCCCATTGCAGGCCCCTAAAGGAGTTGCTCGTGTTCTGAGCAACAAAATAGCATTAATGCAGCAAGTGTTCTTATGAGTCTTGGAAAGTCGCATTTAGTGTAGTGTTGTTATTTATATAAAATGTTATATATAAGATATATATAATATATCATTGAATTTATTAAATTTATAAATTGAATTATAAAAATTTAATTAATAATAATATATTATGCACATTTTATACACTCAATTTTCTCAAACGAAACATAATCCTACCATCAACATAGGGGTGTGCACTAAAAGAAAAGCTTTTCACATAAACAAGGTGACAAAATGCGTAAACAATTTGTGTGAATTGATAAATTTATTTAATTTTATAATTTAATAAATCAAATAATTTAGAATTTTTAATAGATTTTAAAGGAGAAGAGGGACTCGTGCGCCGAACAATGAGGCTCTCAAAGGTGGTAGGGATTTCCTCTATGATGTTAATGACGACCACAAGACCAACAGCATTCTCAGTGATGACAAGATCAAATCCATAAAAAAATGGGCATCAGTGAGGCAGAACACCCTTATTCACAAATGAAACCAGCCCAGTTTGATGGGGCTTTAATGATGGACACCAAGCTAACATGCCTTTCGCCCAGTAATTCATGTAATGGCATTGGTGACGTGAACCTCTAACAAGACTGTCACAAGTAGTGTTACGACATCCCTAAATAAATATTTTTTCAGATAATCAAGGCATATTATGGCAAATGTTTGTGTCACGCTAGGCATGGGGGTACAGTGCTTTGCATTGGCACGCAAGCTGTGCTATAACATTTATATGGGTAGATACAACATGTCATGATAATTTTAAGTAGATCTCCATTAAGTCAGTTAAGGAATGTTATGACAGCTCTAAATAAACCTTTCTTAAGGTAACTAAAATATATTATGGCAACTCCTAGTGTCATGCTAGGCAGAGGAACATATGTCTCTATAATAGATGAGAGTTTAGGGCTAATTTGATAATTTTAATAGTTATAAATGCTTATAAAATTTTATATCTACACACTACATATATTATATAAGTACTTATAAAAATATATTTTTAAATACTTATTAACTTATTTTAAACTACATTTATATTAATAAAGTTTAATTAAAAATTCTTATAATATAAACATTTATTTATGTTATGTATCCAAACTGACCTTACTCTCTCCCCCATTATGCAGTGCCATATTTTAGTTAAATTAGTATATAATTTTAATTTTCATCATTTCTACATTAATTAGAATGTGAAAATTTAGAATTTAAGCGATTCTGTTAAAAGAATTTGTGTATCACCAGTTAAATTTAAATATTGTTATATAATAATTTATATATTGAGTATGAAAGATATTTTTATATTACGATTCATTAATTAATTAACATTTTATAGTTTTTTTTTTATAAAGTATGATCCTCTTTTCATATGCTTTTTAGAGTTCTATCACTCTTGTTGTGACATTTATCTTTTTACAAAAATGAAAATAAATATTAAATAATAAGGAAATTGATACTATGATTTAGCATGTAGACATTGGCATGTTTATTATTAAATATTTGTAGAGAAGAGCTACATAGTTTGAGAAGGAAATTACCTGCTTGGTGCCTCAAATAATTATTCATGCCCCATGGCCCAAAATAAAATATGATAAGTCGGTATTCGTTGCTGTTTTAGGAAATTTTCTTTTCAGTATTTTAAATTTAAATTTAAAGTTATATATATTAAATAATTTATTACTTATCTCATTGAAAAAGATAATTTCATTCATTAAGCAACAACAAACAAGGCCGTACTCTTGTAATAGGTAAATCTTAAAAAGATGAATATTTAATGTGATTGAAAACTCATGATAAGAGAATATAAATAGGAATATATTATATCAAGCTCTCCTTTATTTTTTGTTTTTATATAAATTTATATTCTAGCTTTAAAATCTACATATATTTTTATATTTTTACATATTAAATTTTATTAAATATTATTTTTTAAATTTAATAAATACTCATTTTAAATAATATAAATTATTAAATTTGTTGAATTTAACAAACTAAATATCCAACAAATTTAAAAATCATCTTTATTGTTTATAAACATTTAGTAACAAATTCCTTTTGTAGGATTTACGTTATTGTTTTATGTATTTTTAAAAGTTGCCCCCTTAATTTTCTTTGAATAAAACTATGAAAAGGTCCCAAAATATTCTTAATGAAGTTTTTATTTTCGTCAATATGCATACACTGTACCTACATTTTCTAATAAAAATAAGGTTTCCACTGTAAAATTTTATGATTGTTTTTTTTTGACAATTGAAATCTGTCAGAGAATATGATAAAATAATTTTTTAGGTAAAATTGATTTCAAATGAGTGAAATATACAGGTGCAGTCTATTATATAATAAACGTTCATATTATTTTCAACTTATTATATATATTTTTTATTTTATTCAAGTTACCAGCAACGTTATTTTCAATTGAAAATAGAGTGAGTTATATATGTATTGGAGAAAGTAAAAACTTAGGGTTTTTTTACAATTTGATGTTTATTCATTAATATTGTTATTTAAAATAATATTAAATGTACGCAATAATTTTACATATTCAATACAAAATATTTATGTGTAAAAAAAATACATATTTAACGTACAATATTGTATTGCACGTGTTTTCCCTACAAATTAGTATTGTGTGTAAAGAAAATATATGCACAGAATATTAGTCCAATATTTGCTCATTTGGAGTTAAGTATAATGCTTTTTAAAAATTTACATAAATTCTAAACAGTAAAAAAATAAAAAAAAGGATCTAATATATTCAATAAATAAATAAATAAAAAGACAGCTCAATGGCATTACTGGGTATGACAAACGGACAACTGATATTTCTTTAGGATGCTCGGTTAGGAAAGCAGGCATTCATTGTCGATTGTTCCCTTTATGCCAAATTCGACCCCTTTCTCACAATCTTCCTTCTTTACAACAGAAAATCTTATCTTCGAGGAATAAAGCTTCTTCTGTCTAATTCCATTTCCTCATTATATTCTATATATGTTCACCGGAATTAAATTATATATAGTTAGCCCTCCCTTTTTCCAGCACTTTCTGCCACATTCTTATTCCTTCTCAGATATACATTACAAAACCAGCAGCGTAGCCGCCAAACAATCCCGCAAAATATCCCAGCACCAGCTATTAAGAGAACAGAACCTTGAGTTCTCTATACAGTGGCAGTGAAAGATGGCAAAGGCGCGCACAATTGGGGTGGCCATGGACTTCTCAGCAAACAGCAAATTAGCACTCCGCTGGGCCGCGGATAATCTGGTCAGCCAAGGAGATGGCATTTTCTTGATTAATGTTCAGCCCCCAAAAGCTTGCCACACCAGGAAGGAGCTTTTTGAGGACACTGGTTCACGTTAGTGCCTTTTTTTCTTAATAATTATGCATGCACCATCAATATAAATAACGGTTTTGAACGATGAAGTTGTGCATAACGTTTTCTGGGTTCTTGTTTTGGTTTATGAGTTTTGCAGCTTTAGTGCCTCTGGAGGAATTGAGGGATATGAACTTCACAAAGCAATATGGGATTGCTAGGGATCCCGAAGTCATTAATGTTCTTGACTCTCTTTCAAAGACAAAAGGGGTATTTACTCTGTAGCTTGTTCTGGGATTTTTTATCATTGTTTTTCTTCTGCAGTTATCATATAGTAGCAAAATATGGTAAGCAAAAGAGAAAAATAGTGTTACTCACATAAGTGTTGTGTGTTATGGTGAATAAAACAGGCAAAGGTAGTGGCAAAGGTGTATTGGGGGGATCCAAAGGAGAAATTGTGCAGTGCTGTTCAAGATCTGCAGCTTGACTCTCTGGTTGTTGGAAGCAGAGGCTTAGGCCCTATTAAAAGGTAATACTATATTTTAAGGATAATTTACTCTCATAATCACTTTCTCACGTAATCCATACGACTATAGACTTATAGTCATTAATTGAATATGTAAGTGGCTATAAGAATGCGTGTGTAAATTATGTGATAAACATACTTATGAAAGCAGCTCTACTCATATTTTAAACTATATATAATAACATGCCTTTGCTTTTCTCCCCTTTTTTGTTTTTTAAATAACCTGCAATTGTCTGTTATCATGACTCATGAGCCAGGGACAGCCATTTATATCTTTAATTTTGAAAAAAAAAAAAGAAAAGATGAAAGTGGAATAAGGTAATATGCTCAAAAGCTTCACATCAGAAGGTACTGTTCACGAAATATTATATTTTGATTTGAAGTTAACTATAGGTTAAATTTAGAATTTAGTATCATCAACCTAAAACATATTACAGATTCTAAAAAAAAAGATAGATTGTGGAAAATTAATTTTCAGTCTACTCTATTTGTTTACATTCAGAAGCATCTCAGCAATCCTACCATGTGGCATATCTATTATAATAACTTCATGAAGGTTAACTAGGACTTAGTATATTTTACCAATAATTTGAAGTATGCTTAATTAATTCACTGTTAATGACAGTTAACTTCTTTATTTTAAAAAATTTATGAAATGATTTAGCAGAATTACTAATCAGTGTATACTTAATATTCATGATTTAAGAGATTATATAAACATCTATTTTCTTTTTCTTTTTTCATTTTTTGTCAGGGTGTTACTGGGCAGTGTAAGCAAGCATGTGGTGACCAATGCTTCATGCCCTGTCACTGTGGTTAAGGGAAACCCATCTTCCAATTGCAGGCACTGAAGATCTGATTTTGATCGGTTTGCATCTCTGAAGTAAATATGGAAGTTTGAATGACAGGGAGCAAACGGACAAAGAACATATATGTACTATTTTTGGCTTTGTAGAAATGAGAATGTGGTACTTTGTAAAATGGTTTGGCTTTGTAATCAATAGTTTCCTCTTTCCTCTTTTTTGAATCTCTTTTATTTGTGCCATAAGAAATCTCAAATATTGAGGATAAGGTACTAATCACTATCATCCTTCCATCAATAGTTATACAAGGGATAATGTTCTTATTAGGAAAATGCGAATACGTTTGATTTTTAAAATAATATCTTAGATAACTAATATATGGATGTTAAATATTTCCATATTTAATCGTGTAATGATAAAAAATCTAGGGGTGTGTATAAGCCGATTTTAGGTCAGGTTGGGAAAAAAACATGTCTTGTTTTTGATCCAAATAACCTCCCAAAGGCAACTTTCATGTGTATCTCTAGCTATTGATAGACAAGTTGAGACAATTGTAGTAGTAGGGTGTTTCAAACTATGATATCTCTATAAAACAAAATTTTACTACCCAGGCAGTGTTAATGTGGAACATCAATAATTTCCTCACATATGGAATGTTGTCAGGATGAAATACAATAAGAAAACTAGCGTACCCCATTTGCATAGAGGAAAGCAAGGCATTCACCTTGAAATACTAAGGAAAAAACTCTTAGTTTGATTCATATCTATTGTTCTTACCCCCTGATCATCTTTATAGTAAAAGGAGATAAAATTCAAACAAAAAAAAGTTGAGAGCAACTAGCCTCTAACAAAGCTAATGAGTAAGCAAGTTTAAGCAATGGTCAATGGTCTAATTAAGATAAATAGTGCATGGGTCATTGGAAAGATTCTAGGGTTTGGGTTGGTCAAAGTTAGATCGAACAGAGCATTTTCTAAGAGTTGTCTTATTGGAAGCATAACCTAATCCGATTTAATTTAGATGTCATGCATATAGAGTAAAACGTCTTTGACAATGTGTTTAAAACTGTGATGGATGTGAAATGAAAAAGAAAAAAAAAAAGACCAACAAAGTAAGGCTAGACTTGAAACAAATACTGTAGGTGATAAGATTTAGAGTGTTGGCAGAGTTAGCTAATAGCAAGTTTGGCAAGCTTAAGGCAACTCATGCACTTACCTTGTAGTAGAGAAGAGCTATATGTAAATGGGTGGAAGAGCTCTGAATGCCAAATGGTTATGCCTTAAATTGTTACCCATTGCATTCAGAACACTGCCTGATAATGTGTGCAATCCCCTTAAGAGTTAAGTCAATTTTTTTCAAAACTTATGCTCAATCACATTGAGGGTAGATGACTAGTTGGCTATGCAACAATAGTTTCTTGTGATACTATTCAACTTAGCAAGAATTTTCCTTCTTGTATTCTTTGACTCCATAGAGTATTTATTAGTGTAATTAGCTTATGAAACAATGGTAAAAGATTCAATTCAGTACTAATGGATGTATCAATTCAAGAGATACATACATAATTGATCATGTTCTTTTATTTGACTTTGGTTTTAAAATTAAACTTCTAATCAAGTTGATGTTTGATGTGATTTAATCAAAATCATGGGTGACATCAAAAGGACAATAAAAAATAAAGTTAGATTAAAGGTTTAATATGTGGATCACATTCATTAGCACTGACTCTTTTCATTTTCAAGTAACCTAGATATGTTTCAAAGACATCCAAAATAGAATGACTTCACGGCATGGAGTACAATTACATAACTTTGCACGTTTTACTAAACAATGATAAACTATGTTAAGTAAGCGCATTTTTTGCATCAGCAATAAACACCCAACTCTGAGGGCTCATAGCAAGAAATAAGAGTCCTTACAAAAGTTGGAATTGCCAACAATCTTTTTTATGATGTGATTGTCCACCAGGATTGGATGTGGGAAAGGAATGGTATGCAAAATAAAGATCTAGGCTCGGGGTTGGTTATGCTTAGGAAAGATATTAGCACTCTTAATTCATCCATGGGAACCCAAGGTACCTGCGGTTAGGTCATTAGTCTCACTTAATGAAATTAGGTTACATTTTTATTTTAAGTTATAATTAGAATTTAGATTTAGATTATACATTTGATTATTAAAATGAATTAGGTTATTCAAATTAGGTTATCATTTTAGTTTAAGTTCTAATTAGAATTTAGACTTAGGTTATAAATTAAATTATTAAAATTATTAGATTATAAATTAAATTATTAAAATTAGTTAGACTTTTTAAATTAGGTTATAATTTGAATTTAAGTTATAGTAAAAATTTAAATTTAGGTTATAAATTACATTATTTAATTCAATTATGCTCTTTGAATTAGTTTATAAGTTGAATTTATTTATCAATAGAAGTTGTGTTTTTTAGGTATTTATAATATTCTATATAAATTATGTAGATGTCAAGACATTATTAGACATGCTTTTTAGCTTAAAGTGTCTGAGTGTTCATTATTTTTATACTTTGTTGTAATATTTATAAATCGGTTTGTTTTATCTAAATTACATTATAATATTAATTTTTGTTGTTATTAAATGTCATTCTTTAGGCCCTTTAAATCGAGATCGGGTAAGAGGGGCTAACCTAAAAGGGGCAATAGTTGGCCTTGGTCTAACCATTAGATCCCCACACCCTTCCCACCTGCTCCCATGACTAGTTCTGCCTTACTAATCACCACTAGTATGGCCCCATCAGTTTCCCTACCACCACCCTTCCACCATAGATAATGACTATGATACTCGCATAAGGATTTCACTCTCCCTGTCCACCTATCTAATTACCACACCTCTTACAGCGACTTCATCGCACCTCTCCCATGGCTTTCCCTTTTCACAACCTTCCGTTGACCTTGCCACCCCATCTTCGTCTTCTCAATGTCTCTAACCTTACGAGCAAACAGCTCAAGCTCTGAGAAGTTCCTTCAGCTTGATGAGAAGTCTAGGTATGTATTTCAATGTGAATTTTAATTGTTATTTAAATAATGCTATACATTTTTATTAACTTAAATTGTAGACATTTGTTGTTTTGGCTTCCAACAGCCGGAAGCCCTCCACACCAAGGACACAAGCTTTGATGGCAGTTATTTGTTCAAAACTTGATTGGTCGTGCAAGACCTAGAATGAGATCCCTAATGCCACTTGTAAGATGTGGTTCAAAGAGTGGTTAGTAAGTAATAACATTGGTTATGTTTAAAAGTAGTTATAAATTTTAGTTTATATGAAAGTTGTGGTTTTTAATTACTAACCTTTTTTTTTTCCATTTTTGCAGAAAAATATTAGCTACACCCTCGAGAACACAAACCAAATGTGGCAGACATTAAATTTTTGGGGTCAAAGTGCCTTTCAAATTTATACAAGACATCTAATTGGCTAGACGAAGGCTCCTATGGATGAGTGATGGCAGATAAGACGATCTAGTTCGTCACTGGAACTCCCTTAAGTTCTAGGCTAAGGTGGAGTAGGCGAAGAAGAACTAGGCTTCCAAGAACGAGGGCTCACTCCGCACTGGGGCTTCTATTACCACATAGATGTCTGCAAAGAAACTAGCTAGTAATACTAATTATTTTAAAATAATAATTGTTTATTTGTTTATTTTTCTTGTAACAGGCAACACTTGGACATCTTGTTAGTCAAGACAAGGTGTTTAAGTTCACACAACAAAAGAAGGTTGTTGATCGATCCAGGAAAACTTATATAAGTAGTTTAATTATTTTTAAAAGTTTAACTCCTTTTTAGTTTTTTTAATTATTTTAAAATATATACTTAATCAATCTTAATCCTTTTTTTTAGTGCAACAGCAGTTTCGGGCTGAGCAGTGCCAATCCCAATAGCTACCTAAGGGAGCAGCTTAGTCCTACTAGGGCAGTGTAGGCATCGATAGGCAAGAGGTTTTGAGGGAGCTGGTTGGCAGCATTCATAAAGGTCGTATTTATGGTCTGGGATCGCGGCCCTCCAGAAACAATATTAGTTACTTCTCCTTGGGTTGTGCATCTCAGAGGTAGGCTTCTACAAGTCAAATTGACTTGAGTGTGATGGAGACGGTTAAGGCAGAGGTCATTGCAAAGGTGCAAGCGCAGATGGATGAGATGAGGGCATGCCTCGACTAGTTCGAGTCTAAGATGGCTCATATGGTGACCATTATTGCTTAGACTCAAGGAGTCAATGCTACATTTGGTGGTGTTTCTTGATCTTCCGCCTTTACCCAATTCCACGCCCACCACCAACCTTCTAGCTGGTCTAGAATGGTGGTTTTACAGAGGTTGAGGACTTGGAGGTGACCGATACAACCAAGGATCTCCTCTTGATTATATGTAGTTATGATTTTTTTTTTTTTTAAGGAGTGGAATTGAATTTGATTGTTATTGTAATTTCATATATTTTATAATAATTGTTTTTAATTTAAATATCTTTTAATTTAAATTTCCATATATTTATTTAAATGTTTAGACATTAGTAAGTTATTTTTATAGATAAATAAATCATAATTCAAAAAAATTATCATTATCAAGGGAGATATATGCTCTCCATAATTTAAATATTTTCTAATTTTATCAAGAGATTTGGCCCTTGGTAATTCTTACTTAAAAAGCATAATTATGTTTATTTTTTACCGATAGGCAATCATTCGAAAACTAAAAGGACTATTGGGGAATAGACCCAAGTATTATTTATAACTACGTCAGTAATTATAAATTAACCCACAGTTTTTTAATTAATTTGCAATGGGTTCTCGCTTGGTATTATTTATATCCTGTCACTAATTATAAATTAACACATATTTTAAATTTTTTTTCAATGGTTGTTTTATTTTTTACCAATGGGTGGGCCTACAGTAAACTTGCCCATGAACATAAATTCCCTTGATAATATTTAGTTACTGAGAAATTCTTATTTTTTACTAATAGAAAATTTTGTTGGTAATGCTCGATTAGTCAACATTATGAGATATACATAAAATCTAAAATAAAACTTCATACACCCTTATTTTAATGCATTTCAAATCTTTACATGTTTTCAAAAGTATAAAATGTCTCCAAATTGGTAGAGCTTATGCTTAACAAGTATAGTAGATGACATTGGTATGTCGAATGACAGTCAATATGAACTTCTAACTCAAGTATTTAACCAACTAGCCAAGGGTTCAAAACCAGCACTAACTCAGGAATTTAAAATGTATATTTCTTAAATGGTTTATGTTAGATGCTGTAATATATGGTATAGCTTACATAAAAAATATACTAAAATGTTTTTTAGGTGGTTAGATGTTTTTTAAACTTTTACTTATTCGTTTATTATATCTAGCCCACTTAAAAAATATTTTAATACATTTTTTATGTATAAAAAGCATTGTGTAAGGAACATTACTCATAGCTATCCATTCCAGGCTTACTATGAAAGAAAGCAGAGTATTCTGAACCTCTTGTTCTTGGATATATAAATCTAGTTGATGAAATATATTCTTCAAACATAGCAATGAGCTTGACTCACTGAAACATAGATAAAAGCTCGAAGAAATAAACAGACTCGCTTGTGGGTTTTAAATAATCAAGCTAATTAACCAATAGTGCCCTAACAAACACAATTCATCTTCTCATTCATCTTTTTCCTTTCCATCACAAACTTCTTCCAAGCCGTAGTGATTTCCCTTTGGGTCTCCAATTCACTCTTCTTAGCAACCACAGTGACACTGTCACTATCTTCTGCGGTGACTGTCATATTGCTATGGATTACCTTAGAAGGAAGCATGTCCAGCTCATGCAGCACTTTCTGGATATCAACGACAATACGCTCAGAAAGTGTCCGTGAGAAGTCCTCTCTGATAACAACCCGCAGCACGGTCACATGCTGGGCATCAGGAGGCATGGTGTACGCTGGCACTATCCACCCAAATCGCCTCAACATGTCTGACACTTGGAACTCATCGAAGTGACTGTGATCCTTCAATGTAAAGGCCACCAATGGCACGCCATTGTCTTTGGACACAATGGTGAATCGCCCGGTATTTTCAAGTGCCTCCTTCAGTACCATCATGTTGTCTCTGCAATTTTCCATCACATTCCTATATCCCTGCAAACCCAAGATACATGAACTACAGCAGCAATTAAGTTGGTTGAGAGTAAGAATCATACTTCTGGCACAATAATTTTCTTCTTATAAATTTAAAGTCCTTACTTTTGTATTATTAAGATTACATGCAGAATCATACTAATAATACTGTTCTATATCTAGCCATTTAGAATGCTGAACCCAGTTCGGGGGACGATGGGGTATGACAAAATCTGGTAACTATGCTCTTGACTAAAACTTCTCCATTACAGAAATGGAGTTGTTGGTTAGGCTAATATATTACCTCAAAACCCAAGCGAATTAGCTGGTAGTATTGAGCAATAACTTGACTAGAACCTGCATTTTATTATATATGAAGGTCATTAGCGTAATCTTAGATAAAGATATGAATGGAAAAAAGAAAGTTCAAGCAGTTTAGGTCTAATATTCTCTTTGTAGTTAAACCAGTTGTATATGTTACCTTTGGAGAAGTTAAGGGTGAAAGTGGGTTGATCAGCTCCAAGGTAGTTGATGTGGAAGATGAGTTCCTCGGGCAAGTCCTCCTTACTTCTCCAAATGGCCCAACCAATTCCGGCATAGACTAGACCATACTTGTGGCCACTAACATTGATGCTCTTCACCAGTGGCAATCGGAAATCCCACTCGAGCTCTGGATACAGGAATGGTGCAATGAAGCCTCCGCTGGCCGCATCCACATGAATTGGAGTATCCCACCTACAATTCATTTTGAAGAGTTCATTCAAGTCTAAACTTGAAATTAAATTATAATTAGCATGCATGTGAGCCTTAATCAATTGGAAAACAAAAGACCGTGAGTTACTATATGCTCACTAAATTGGGTGTAATCATTATATCTGTGAGTTTCACAATTCAACATGTGGAATCAAATAAATTTTTGTAAGGTAATTTGAATTCAATTTGTAAGAATAAAAAAGTTGTAAACAATTTTGGCATTGTTATTTATTACTTTATTTTTATTTAATCCTCACACCTCACAACATAAAATTTAAACTATAAAATTTATTAAATTCTATAAATTAAACTATGTGACCAAATTGAACAATACTCCGTATTACCCAATTGTAAGGAAAATGTGAGAAAAGTACTGTGGAAATAGGATTTTTCAATCAATTTATGCAACAAAGGAAGAGATATTGGTACCCAGTTTCCCTGTTCTTTTCGGTTAAAAGATCATTCAAGCGCTTGACATCTTCAAACTCTCCATTCATTGTAGAGCCAAGAATAGCAGCGACGCAGATAGTGTTCTCGTCCACCATTTCCACTGCTTTTTCAGGATCCATCACATAATACCCTTCGCTCAGTTTGACCTCTTTGAGTTCCACTTCGAAGTACCTTGCAAATTTCTCCCAGCAAACCTGAACATTGGCACCAGTAACAATGTTGGGGTGGTCAATAGGCAGCCCTGCTTCTTTCCTTTTGTTCTGCCACTTCCTCTTGAAGGCCAGTCCAGCCAACATTATGGCCTCTGAAGATCCAACTGTGCCAACCCCAACTGCAGGCTCTGACTCTTCAAGTGGTGCATTGAAAAGATGAGCAATCATGTTCACGCACCGATTCTGTAAAAGTATATCAATTCATTGATCAAAAACTCTGGTCGATTCTCAATTCCCTAATACAAATCAAACCATATTCTCTGTTCAACTTTATTTTTTTAGCATTCCAAGTTCCAACAGCCAAACTGACACATTATACTTTGAAACTTTTTACTTCTAACGGAAGAAAAAATATTAAGAAAAAAGATTTTATTACATCAAAAGATTCATACAATTAGTTAAGTCTCAGTTTTGTCATTAGGATCTAATAAATTTAATATGATAAATTTTGTAAAATTCAGATTATACAAAAATAAATATGTGAAACTAAAGGAACCTGAAGATTAAAGTTTGCAATGTCAATGTGTTTAGTATTTAAATATGATAATTTCTTGTGAGCTGTGGATCACCCTTCATTGAAAGTTAGATGAAGGAAAAAGAAAAACATGAAAAAGGCTGAAGGGTCTAGTTTAATTGGTCACAACTTCGCAACATATAGTTTTACAGATTGCAATATTAAGTGTAACACGCAAGGCTCGGCTTTACCCAAGCAATAAAATATGCAAAAGTTTTACTATTTTTATAAATAAAATTTTATAAAATTTTTATTTAAAAAATTTAAATTATTAAATTTATTAAATTTCAATAAAATGTAAAACCAACTCCATCAGTTCATCCCATAATAACTCATCATTCCTTGAGAATTTCGTTCCAATTGTGAACTAAACTTTGTGAATATAAAATAGATTGAGAACTTTCAAACAAGGCAACCCGGACATTGTTTTTTTGTAAGAGTTATATATGCTAATTTTATCAATTTAACCTAATTAAATATTTATTTAAAAAATTAAATTATTAAATTTATTAAATCACACATATTTGTGTGAGTAAAATAAACTTAACAAATCACCCACAAGTAGTGTTCATTTCATAGACCCACAATACGTGGGTTTTTCGTTCTCCTTTCCATAAACATTCCACCCCCTAAGTAAAACGTGACCCTTAGAATAAGTTTTATGAGTATAAAACTGGAAATTTGTCTAGACTTAGTAAAATGTCAACCATGTTAAAAGAAAAATGCCACACTTAGCCATCAATAAATAATTAAATAAATAGTTTAGTTACACACTTTTTTGGGTGTGTATTAATTTTTTTAAGATTTGATATCTCTAAAATATAGTTAAATTTAAAAAATTAAAAATAAATTATTATAAATTAGCATAGCTAATATTATAATTACTTTCACCATGTCACCTAATTAATTCAAACAATACCATTCCACTAATTAAAATTATTAGACTTTGTCTTAATTTGCCAAAATTATTTGAAATTAGGATGAAAATGAAGAGGGGGAGGGAGTTATGATAGTGTGGGTGGAGTTGCAGAGTAGGGAAATGCCTGGAGTTCAGTGGTGACAGGGTACTCGTCCATGTCGACGTAGTTCTTGTTAATGGCAGCCATAATGAGCTGGTTGCACTCAGGCTCCATCCATGTCGTCACGAACGACGCCAAGTTCAGCCTTGGGTTGCCGTCCAGCATCAGCTCGTCGTTTATGATCTGGTACGCCGCCTCCTTCGGGATCGACTCCTCCGGCATCTTGAACCTGATATATAATCACATGTCATCATTCATTATTCATCAGTTATCATTCGTGCATCCATCACCACCGTTCATTAATGAAACATAAGCATGATTATTGATCACGAGAGATCTGGTGGGTCCTACACACATATATATACCTGGGGAGGGAGGTGCGGACATAACGGGAGGCGAAGGTGGAGTGGACGGAGGCGTTGGTGTGGGAGGCAGTCTTGGAGAGAACCATGGCGGAGGAAAAGTGAGGGAGGTGGAGGTTGACGGTGGAGAGAGAAAGAGAAAGAATAGAGGTAGAGAGATAGAGAGATGGAGAGAGGGAGTAGTATTGGTATTGATGAAATAGAGGAAAGTGAAGTGAGGAGAAAGAGGACAGGGAGTTATATAAGATTAATGGGTGGTGGAGGAGAAAGTTGATGCGGGTATTTATATATATAGTAAAGAAGCGAGGTCTAAGGGAGGAACAAAAGCTTCACTACACTAATCGTAGAAAAGTCTACCAAAGGGAAAAGCTTAGGTTTCTCTGATGGGAAAGCGAAGTTCCTTATTAAATGCTATATATAATTTAATTTATAAAATTTAATATATTTAATAATTTATACTTGTTAATTAAATATTTAATAAAATTAAATACATAGAAGTAGTAAAACTGTTCTCATATTTTGGTAATTTCAAACATTTGACGTGGGTGCTGCTTTCTTTGCTTTTCTTTTATTCCATTTTGGTGCGTTGTGTTTATTTCATTCTTCTTTCTATTACAACAAATTTAAAAAAAAAAAAAAAAAAAGGCCTCATTGGCGATATAAAGCAGATTCTGCTTTTACCTTTATAGATATTTTGGTAAAGAATTCAACATCATAATGTACACACTCTATCTGGTCAAAAGCAATTAAATAAATCTACTTCTGAAATTTTGTTTCAATTAATTGTTGAAGGAAAATAGTAGAGTTATGTATTTTAGATGTGTAGTTTTAATACATATATTAATATGTCATTTAAAATATTATGTAAAATTTTTAAAAAATTATAATTCTAATATGAATCTTATACATAGAAATAATAAAATTTATTATTAAATTATGATAGAGATAAATTTTCTGTATGTTTTGAATACATACAGAGAGCAATTTTTTTTTATTCAGCTTCTGTTTTATGAGATGCTCTCAATGTGTATTTAAGATGTACACATTAAAAATGTGCTTACCTATATCATAATTCTTAATTATAATTTTTTTAATTCTCGAGTTTATATATGGACTTATACAATTAATTATGTAACATTATGATATAGGGAGGGATTGTCTAAATGGTAGAATATAGAACAAGAGATTTGTTTAATTTGTTGCTTTATTAGGGTGCAAACATAATATATTGTTTCAGGATGAGTTATTTTAACTTTTGTTAATGGAGGAACAGAATGGTGATTATATTGGGAGTTGTTGATGTGATTGGCATTAATTACCACTTCCAGAACAGAATTAAAACTACTAGTGAGCCCTTAATTCAAAAGATGAAATACAATAATGAGTAATAAAAGTTGTATGCTGTTATATATCATAAGAGTAATGATATTTTTATGTTTAATATTTTTTAAATTTTAGTAATAAAATAATAAATAAATAATATATTAATATATTATTTTTTAAAAAAAATTTAAAAAATATTAAAAAACGTATGCTTTCCAACGTAACAAAAGCACCACCTATATCATGGCTGCTGAATATAAATAAATTTTGATTAAGGTGTATCATTCCTGTAGAAATATCATCTCTTGTAGCCCAAGGGAGAGGACAGAAGAAAAAGCACCAGCAGTTATGGTCTTCTCATATACATCACAAATAACTTCTACTTACCTATATATAATAATTAGAAAAATGATTAACGTGGATATACACTCTGTATTTTGTGATAAATGATTTTAGAGAAGTGAAAAAAGAAAAAATACAAGAGTGCGAAAAATTTATATGCAAAATTTATCTCTTAGCAATATACAGTATGGATCCAACAGTAGTGCTTCAAATCAGACAGAATAAATGTAATGTTATTTAATGTAGAATATTAAATATTTATAAATAGAAAAATTATCTGTTAAATTGATTAAATTTTATAATTTATTTTACAGAGAATAATATGTTTATTGACAATATTAAATAAAATTTTTATTTATAAAAACAACATACCGGAATGTACTCACTTTTACACAAAAATGTCGATTTTATATTGTTAGAAACAGTGTTATGAGAGAGAATATTACTGAAAGCAGCGGCAGTGCAAAAAAAAAAAGTTGCAAGAAATAAGCATACAATTAATGTGAATTAATTAAAAGAGATTTAGATATTTGAAATAAATTATTTTGGTTTGATTTGAGCTTTGTGTACAAAAAAAGGTGCTTGAGATAGATCCTTATTTAGACACTTGCCTATAACTAAAGAAGATTAGTCTTCACCTATCGATTAGAGAATATTTTTAAAAAAAAAAAAAAATAAATAAGCAAACAATTGGATTTAAATTTTTGATTTTTTTTTTGACTTTTTTATTGTAAGACAAAATATACAGGTGTAAATTCAGTAAGAGACAAGTAAATAATAATTTAGATAAAAACATTGGGATGCATAATATGACATAGGTATCAAGGTTTCGATATCTTGTATCTATTTTACAAAATAATAAAGAAATTAATGAAAATGTCATATACAATATTCAAGTTAGGAAGATAAAATGAAGAAACACCTTGAGAGCCATTTTTTATTATAAAATATCTAACAAGTTTAAAGAAAAGTTTTATTGAATTACTATAAAACTAACTATGCTCTAAAATAATGAGTATTAGGCTTTGAAAGGTCAACACAAATAAAAAAATTAGAGTGGTTGATATGAGAATATTGAAATGAATGAATGAACATATAAGAAAAGATAAAATTCAGAATAATTATATTCGAGAAATAATTGATGTTGTATCTATTGAGGAAAAATGATGAAAACTTAGTTACAATAATTTGGATATGTGCAAAGAAAATTGTTAAAGGTTTTAATGAGAAAAGTTGATCAAATAATATTTATTTCAATGAAGAGATGTAAAGAAAAACTAAAAATGATAATTGTAAAGGTTATTAAAAGGAATTTTTGATTAAATAGTAATTTTGAAACTTGATTTTTAGAAAAAAACTCTATGGCATTATTTAATCCATGTAACTTATGCTATCTAGTGAGATAAGACTCTGTTTATTATTCTTATATTTTTTTAACTTTTCTAACTTTATAATTTAATATGTAATTCACTTTTATCTTAATTTTATATCAATGTTTCTCCTACTATCTTATTACTTAAAATTAGAAATAATATTAGTTATTTATAAAATTAATGTACAATAAAAATATAATGTAAGATATATTTTTAAAGAAGAGAATAAAAAAGAAAAATATAAAAAAATTATACAAATTTTATATTATCTCAATTTTATATAAATTTCAACAACCAAAATTAGAGAATCTCAATACCTACCATAACCTGGGAAGATGGGAGGCGTTTAATTGGAAAGCTGATATTAGTACAAAGAAAAAGAATACACCAAGTGTATGATTAAAAATAAAAAAATTATGTAAGATCCACACAAGGTTTTTTATTTTTAATTATACACTAAATATACTCATTTTCTTTGCACTTTAAAAGCACTTGTCTTTAGTTGTCAACTCGACGGTGGTAAAAAGCAACAACTCGCTCCCTCTGGCATGGGCCACGATGACCGACCATAATTTTCAACATATTCATTATCAGTCCTTTTATTTTGTTAATCAGAAATTTATAAAAATTTTAATAAAAATTTAAACTATTAAATTTAATAAATTTTATAAATTAAATTATAAAATTTTCTTAAGTCAATTTTATGTATATTTTTACATCCTTGTACTTAATGATTTTAAAGTCAATTGCTGTTATTTAATTTGAATTATTTTATATTTTGATCATATATTACAGTAAAGAAAGAAGTGGAGGTTTGGTTATTTTCAAATTCTTCTTTCTTCTTTCTGTTTTGATCATATATTTCTATTATTTTAATCAGCTAATTGTTTATTTCAAATTTCTTTCTGTTACTGCTTTAAAACCCCTTGTCTAGAACATCCGGTTAAGTCAATGTTATTCTTCTTTCAAGGAAGAAATAGGAGAGGATTTGGTGGCAGTGGGGTAGGTAGTGAGTGGCGTTTTTTGGGCAAAATTTGGGGGCTGTTTCTTCAGGATTTTGCAGACGATTCTTCACATTCTTGGGGACTTTTGGACCAGCAATTGCGGGTAGAGAACCTCACACTTAAAGGAAGAGGAAAAGAGGAACCTACGAGTTCACTTTCTTGGAAAAGAGGAAGACTTTCGCGTGATATTTCAGAGGTGCTGTCCACACTTGAAAAGGCGCCGCAGAAGGACTCAAAGGAGAAGTTTCCTCTTTATTTCGTGGGATATTTTAGAGCAAGAAATATGAGGAATTGTTTTAATTCTTGAGTACTTGGTTTTTTTGGCCATTTTACCTATATAATGCAACTTTTAAAAAAAATTACTTAAATGGCATAGTTTAAAAAGTATTTACCTGAAGGGGTCAAATTTGCCACCTCAGCTTGCCACCTCACATTTATGGCCACATCATTTGCAACGAAATTCGTGGGTTGAACCCACAAATTCTGTCATTTTGCAGAATTCAGCCCGACGAAAGCGAAAATAAAACACCCAGCCTCTTTCACTCGCTCTCCGCTCTCGCTCTTCTGCTCTCCAGCTCTCGATCGCCGATGTTCTTTGTTGCTCGTTTTCCCTCGTACATCATCAGCTCAGCTTTCCCGGCTCTCTCCCTGGGGTTTCTGTGGCTCGCCTCTCACTAGCATTTTTGTTTGTATACTACTTATTCAGGTTAGAGGTTATTCTTTTGTTCATAATATACCTTGTATATGGCTATAATGAAGGTGGAAGCCTCTCATACATTCTTTTCATAGGTAAAATGTACCCACTATTTTGTCTTCTCTTTTTCTGTCGTCATTTGTTTTCTGTCCATGCACGAAATGTGAAAGTGTAACACGGCCATAGCTAAAGTGTAACCTCGCCGTTGCTAAAGTGTAACGTGCCGCACAAAAGTGTAACTACCCGTAGCTAAAGTGTAACTTTTAATGAAACGTTTACTTTGCCTAAAAAAATAGTATGATGCATTAGATAAGGTTTTTCCTTCAAATAGAACATTTATTATGCATAAGGAAGTAGTCTTGATCAATTAAATCCGAATTGAATCATGAAATTTCGTATGTGGAACATGGCCATAGCTAAAGTGTAACCTCGCCGTTGCTAAAGTGTAACGTGCCGCACAAAAGTGTAACTACTCGTAGCTAAAGTGTAACTTTTAATGAAACGTTTACTTTGCCTAAAAAAATAGTATGATGCATTAGATAAGGTTTTTCCTTCAAATAGAACATTTATTATGCATAAGGAAGTAGTCTTGATCAATTAAATCCAAATTGAATCATGAAATTTCGTATGTGGAACATGGCCATAGCTAAAGTGTAACCTCACCGTTGTTAAAGTGTAACGTGTCGCACAAAAGTGTAATTACCCGTAGCTAAAGTGTAACTTTTAATGAAACGTTTACTTTGCCTAAAAAAATAGTATGATGCATTAGATAAGGTTTTTCCTTTAAATAGAACATTTATTATGCATAAGGAAGTAGTTTTGATCAATTAAATCTGAATTGAATCATGAAATTTCGTATGCGAAACATGGCCATAGCTAAAGTGTGACCTCGCCGTTGTTAAAGTGTAACGCGCCGCATAAAAGTGTAACTATCCGTAGCTAAAGTGTAACTTTTAATGAAACGTTTGCTTCACCTAAAAAAATAGTATAATGCATTAGATAAGGTTTTTCCTTCAAATAGAACATTTATTATGCATAAGGAAGTAGTCTTAATCAATTAAATCCGAATTGAATCATGAAATTTCGTATGTGGAACATGGCCATAGCTAAAGTGTAACCTCACCGTTGCTAAAGTGTAACGTGCCGCACAAAAGTGTAATTACCCGTAGCTAAAGTGTAACTTTTAATGAAACGTTTACTTTGCCTAAAAAAATAGTATGATGCATTAGATAAGGTTTTTCTTTTAAATAGAACATTTATTATGCATAAGGAAGTAGTCTTGATCAATTAAATCCGAATTGAATCATGAAATTTCGTATGCGAAACATGGTCATAGCTAAAGTGTAACCTCGCCGTTGTTAAAGTGTAACGTGCCGCATAAAAGTGTAACTATCCGTAGCTAAAGTGTAACTTTTAATGAAACGTTTGCTTTGCCTAAAAAAATAGTATAATGCATTCGATAAGGTTTTTCCTTCAAATAGAATATTTATTATGCATAAGGAAGTAGTCTTGATCAATTAAATCCGAATTGAATCATGAAATTTCGTATGTGGAACATGGCCATAGCTAAAGTGTAACCTCGTCGTTGCTAAAGTGTAACGTACCACACAAAAGTGTAACTACCCGTAGCTAAAGTGTAACTTTTAATGAAACGTTTACTTTGCCTAAAAAAATAGTATGATGCATTAGATAAGGTTTTTCCTTCAAATAGAACATTTATTATGCATAAGGAAGTAGTCTTGATCAATTAAATCCGAATTGAATCATGAAATTTCGTATGTGGAACATGGCCATAGCTAATGTGTAACCTCGCCGTTGCTCAAGTGTAACGTGCTGCACAAAAGTGTAACTACCCGTAACTAAAGTGTAACTTTTAATGAAACGTTTACTTTGCCTAAAAAAATAGTATGATGCATTAGATAAGGTTTTTCCTTTAAATAGAACATTTATTATGCATAAGGAAGTAGTTTTGATCAATTAAATCTAAATTGAATCATGAAATTTCGTATGCGAAACATGGCCATAGCTAAAGTGTAACCTCGCCGTTGTTAAAGTGTAACGTGCCGCATAAAAGTGTAACTATCCGTAGCTAAAGTGTAACTTTTAATGAAACGTTTGCTTTGCCTAAAAAAAATAGTATAATGCATTAGATAAGGTTTTTCCTTCAAATAGAACATTTATTATGCATAAGGAAGTAGTCTTGATCAATTAAATCCGAATTGAATCATGAAATTTCGTATGTGGAACATGGCCATAGCTAAAGTGTAACCTCACCGTTGCTAAAGTGTAACGTGCCGCACAAAAGTGTAACTGCCCGTAGCTAAAGTGTAACTTTTAATGAAACGTTTACTTTGCCTAAAAAAATAGTATGATGCATTAGATAAGATTTTTCCTTCAAATAGAACATTTATTATGCATAAGGAAGTAGTCTTGATCAATTAAATCCAAATTGAATCATGAAATTTCGTATGTGGAACATGGCCATAGCTAAAGTGTAACCTCACCGTTGTTAAAGTGTAACATGCCGCACAAAAGTGTAATTACCCGTAGCTAAAGTGTAACTTTTATTGAAACGTTTACTTTGCCTAAAAAATAGTATGATGCATTAGATAAGGTTTTTTCTTTAAATAGAACATTTATTATGCATAAGGAAGTAGTTTTGATCAATTAAATCCGAATTGAATCATGAAATTTCATATGCGAAACATGGCTATAGCTAAAGTGTAACCTCGCCGTTGTTAAATTGTAACGTGCCGCATAAAAGTGTAACTATCCGTAGCTAAAGTGTAACTTTTAATGAAATGTTTGCTTTGCCTAAAAAAATAGTATAATGCATTAGATAAGGTTTTTCCTTCAAATAGAACATTTATTATGCATAAGGAAGTAGTCTTAATCAATTAAATCCGAATTGAATCATGAAATTTCGTATGTGGAACATGGCCATAGCTAAAGTGTAACCTCGCCGTTGCTAAAGTGTAACGTGCCGCACAAAAGTGTAACTACCCGCAGCTAAAGTGTAACTTTTAATGAAACGTTTACTTTGCCTAAAAAAATAGTATGATGCATTAGATAAGGTTTTTCCTTTAAATAGAACATTTATTATGCATAAGGAAGTAGTTTTGATCAATTAAATCCGAATTGAATCATGAAATTTCGTATGCGAAACATGGCCATAGCTAAAGTGTAACCTCCCCGTTGCTAAAGTGTAACGTGCCGCATAAAAGTGTAACTATCCGTAGCTAAAGTGTAACTTTTAATGAAACGTTTACTTTGCCTAAAAAAATAGTATGATGCATTAGATAAGGTTTTTCCTTCAAATAGAACATTTATTATGCATAAGGAAGTAGTCTTGATCAATTAAATCCGAATTGAATCATGAAATTTCGTATGTGGATAATAAATGTTCAAGACTACGAAATTTCATGATTCAATTCGGATTTAATTGATCAAGACTACTTCCTTATGCATAATAAATGTTTTATTTAAAGGAAAAACCTTATCTAATGCATCATACTATTTTTTTAGGCAAAGTAAACGTTTCATTAAAAGTTACACTTTAGCTACGGATAGTTACACTTTTATGCGGCACGTTACACTTTAGCAACAGGGAGGTTACACTTTAGCTATGGCCATGTTTCGCATACAAAATTTCATGATTCAATTCGGATTTAATTGATCAAGACTACTTCCTTATGCATAATAAATGTTCTATTTGAAGGAAAAACCTTATCTAATGCATTATACTATTTTTTTAGGCAAAACAAATGTTTCATTAAAAGTTACACTTTAGCTACGGATAGTTAAACTTTTATGCGGCACGTTATACTTTAACAACGGCGAGGTTACACTTTAGCTATGGCCATGTTTCGCATACGAAATTTCATGATTCAATTCAGATTTAATTGATCAACACTACTTCCTTATGCATAATAAATGTTCTATTTAAAGGAAAAACCTTATCTAATGCATCATACTATTTTTTTAGACAAAGTAAACGTTTCATTAAAAGTTACACTTTAGCTACGGGTAATTACACTTTTGTGCGGCACGTTACACTTTAGCAACGGCGAGGTTACACTTTAACTATGGCCGTGTTAAACTTTAACATTTCGTGCATGGACAGAAAACAAATGAAGACAGAAAAAGAGAAGACAAAATAGTGGGTACATTTTACCTATGAAAAGAATGTATGAGAGGCTTCCACCTTCATTATAGCCATATACAAGGTATATTATGAACAAAAGAACAACCTCTAACCTGAATAAGTAGTATACAAACAAAAATGCTAGTGAGAGGCGAGCCACAGAAACCCCAGGGAGAGAGCCGGGAAAGCTGAGCTGATGATGTACGAGGAAAAATGAGCAACAAAGAACGTTGGCGATCGAGAGCTGGAGAGCAGGAGAGCGAGAGCGGAGAGCAGGAGAGCGAGAGCGGAGAGCAGGAGAGCGAGTGAAAGAGGCTGGGTGTTTTATTTTCGCTTTTGTCGGGCTGAATTCTGCAAAATGACAGAATTTGTGGGTTCAACCCACGAATTTTGTTGCAAATGATGTGGCCATAAATGTGAGGTGGCAAGCTGAGGTGGCAAATTTGACCCCTTCAGGTAAATACTTTTTAAACTATGCCATTTAAGTAATTTTTTTTAAAAGTTACATTATATAGGTAAAATGGCCTGGTTTTTTTATAATTCTTTTTCTTAGTTTCCTTTAATCAATTCAAGATTGTTGTTGCAACGCGTATTTACCCGTCTTGGAATTTGACTCAAATTCTAAAAACAAAAGAAAAAAGTTGTAATTATAAATGGATGCTGCAGCGAGATTATAGAATTTCTGTAATTTTGAATCTTTTGGATACTGCATAAAATAGTAGTATTTGGGATCAATTTAAGGCATAAAAATTTTAACTTTGTAACAGAATTTCTAAATAGTAAAATTTTTTCTTTTACCCGTAATTTTTTCTCTCATTTGATTTTCACATTAAATATTTGTGTGCTTTCTCTTCTCTTTTTCCTTAAAAATTATATTTTGTAATTTTTATTTTTGTTGGCTATTGTCATACCATCATAACAAATTGGTATCAGAGCCTAATTTTTAATGGCTTCTACTTCAGCAACAACATCTAAGATAGACATTGAGAAATTTGATGGGTCAAGTAGTTTTACTCTTTGGCAAGTTAGGATGATGGCAATTTTATCAAAAGAAGGCACTGCTTGGGAAGACGAAGAAGCTCAAGACTATGACTGATGCTGAATGGGATGATATGGATGACAAAGCTCTTTCTTCCATTTAGTTGTGCTTGGGTAATGAAAGTTTTTTAAGAAATTCTCATTGAGAACATTGCAGCAAATGCATGGTTGAAATTAGAGAGAGAGTTTGTACATGACAAAATCTCTCACCAATAGGCTACGGTTAAAGTAATACCTCTATACTCTGTAAATTCTGAAGGTACTCTACTAAAATCTCATATAATAGAATTCACTTCCATTATTACTAATTTAAGTAAGATAGATGTGACAATTAATTATGAGGATCAAGCACTTTTACTATTGTGTTCATTGCTTGCTTCCTATAAAAATTTTAGAGACACTATGATCTATGGCAAAGAAGAAATTTTGCTTGATAATGTCAGGTCAAATTTGCATGCTAAAGAAAAAATTGATAATAATTTGACATCTATGAAGGGGATAATCAGAGTGTTGGTCCATTTGTTGATAGAAGAAGAAGTAAGGAGAGAAATCCTAATTCTGACAATTCTAAATCAAAGTCTAAACATAAGAATTTGACTTGTAATTATTTCAAGAAGAAGGGACATATTAAATCTGACTATTTTAAACTAAACAAAAAAAAAGTAGGTGACAATAAAGGTAAGGCCAAATCAGAAAAAGCTAATATAGTAAAAGATGAAACAAGTGATTTGCTTTGTGTTATTGATGCTAAATTATATTTGAAACTGGTTGGGTAATGGATTCAAGAGCTACACAGTATATGACTCCTAATAGGGATTGGTTTACCACTTATGAGTTGTTCAATGAAGGTGTGTTTTTGGATAAATATCATCTTTGTAAATTTGCTAGGATAGGCACTATCCAAATTAAAATGCATGATAGTATGATCAGAACTTTGTCAAATATGAAACATATTCCAAAGTTTGAAAAACAATTTAATTTCTCTGGGTACTCTAGAAAAGAACTGCTATAAATATAGAAGTGAAAATGGTGTGCTTAAAGTCTCTAAAGTTGCACTTTTACTAATGAAAGCAAACAAAATTTGCACTTTGTATTTCTTGCAGGGTTCTATTGTTACAAGTTCAGCTACAATTGCTGCTACTTTTGTTTCTAATTTAGATGTTACTAAAATTTGGTACATGAGACTGAGGCATACGAGTGACAGAGGCATGACAGCATTAAGTACGAGAGGTCTATTAGATGGCCAAATTACAAGAAAGATGGAGTTTTGTGAACATTGTGTCTTTGGCAAACAAAAGCAATTGAGGTTTGGTTTAGCTATTCACAAGACAAAAGGAACTCTTGACTACATTCATTCAGACCTTTAGGAGTCCTCTCAAGTTCCTTCTAAAGGTAGTCACTCTAGATCCATGTTAACTTTTATTAATGATTATTTAAGGAAAGTTTGGGTCTATTTTCTGAAATAGAAAAATCAAGTTTTTGGGACTTTTAAGTAATGGAATACTTTATTTGAAAAGTAGACTGGAAAACAGATCAAGAGACTCAGAACAGATAATGGCCTTGAATTTTGTAATGATGAGTTCAATGAGTTTTGCAAGAAAGAAGGCATAAAACTGTTGTAAAAACACCTCAACAGAATGGTGTTGCAAAGAGGATGAACAAAACTCTTTTTAAAAAGGCTCAGTGTCTACTTTCAAATGTAGGCTTAGGTAAAGAATTTTGGGCTAAAACTATTAACATAGCTTGCTAGTTAGTGAACCAATCTCCTCATATAGCCATTAAATGCAAAACACTAGAAGAGGTATGATCTAACAAACTTGCTATTTATTTTATTTTGAAAATTTTTTGTTGTCCCACTTATGCACATGTTAATAAAGGAAAGCTTGAGCCTAGAGCAAAGAAATGTGTATTTCTTAGGTACTCATCTGGTATGAAAGAATACAGGTTATAGTGTCCAGATCAGTCCAAGTTTCTTATTAGCAGATATATAACTTTTGATGAATATTTCATGCTTGCAAAGAAAAAAGTTACAAAATCAGTTATTCAGAATAATGAAAATAGTGGAGAATAGGTAAAGTTTGAAGTTCTTGTTCAACCTAAACAATCCTCAATTCCTAGTTCTGCAGATGGTGATTCAGAAGAGACTTCAGAATCTTCATAAGTATAGTCTTACACCATAGCTAGGGACAGGCCAAGGAGAACTATTAAACCACCTAAGAAGTATGGCTATTTAGATTTTGCCTATTGTCTTGCTGTAACAAAAGAGCTGTAATACAATGAGCCTAATAGCTACAAGAAGGCAATATCTTTTGAAAATAAATTAGATCTTTACTATGCAAGAAGAGATTCAATTTTTTCAGAAAAATCAAACTTAGACACTTGTGAAGCCACCAAAAAAGAAGAAGATTATTGGTTACAAGTGGGTATTCAAGAAAAAGTCTGATATCTCAAGTATCTCAGATATATGATACAATGCGAGGTTGGTAGCTAAAGGCTGTAATCAGGTACAAGGCATTAACTTTAATGAAGTTTTCTCACCTACTGTAAAGCATACTTATATTTGTATTTTACTTTCATTAGTTGCTATGAATAATTTAGAGTTAGAGTAGCTGGATGTGAAAACTGTATTCTGCATGGTGATCTTAATAAATAGATTTATATGTATTAACCCGAGGAGTTTATAGTTGCTAGTAAAGAAGATCATGTTTGCTTGTTAAAGAAATCCTTATATGATGTTAAGCAATCTCCTAGATAGTGGTACAAAAAGTTTGACTCTTATATGAGAGTTATTGGATTTCAAAGATCCAATTATGATAATTGTGTGTACTTTAAAAGACTTCCTGATAAATCTTTTATGTATTTACTATTATATGTTGATGATATATTAGTTACAGCATCTAACATGACAAAGATAAAGAAGATGAAATAGCAGTTAAGTTTTGCATTTGACATGAAAGATTTGGGAGCTACTAAAAAGATTCTTGGTATTGAGATTATAAAAGACAGGCTGAATGGGAAATTATATCTTTCTTAGAAAGTTTTTACTGAAAAGGTATTGAGTCGGCTTAGCATGAAAAAGGCTAAACCAGTGTCTACTCCTCTTGCTACTCATTTCAAACTTCCAACAGATTTATATCCAACAACAAATAAAGTAAAAAAAAAAAACATGTCATGCATTCCTTATTCCAATGCAGTTGGGAGCATTATATATTTGATGGTATGCACCAGACTTGATATAACACAAGCTGTCAATGTTATGAGCAGGTATTTAACTAACTTTGGAAAACAGTATTGGGAAGTAGTTAAATGAATACTCAGGTACTTGGTAAGTACTGCAAATACTCATTTGGTGTATAGAAAAAGTAATGATAATTTGACAAGTTTTGTGGACTTAGACTATGCTGGAGATCTTGATAAGAGGAGGTCTTTGATAGGATATGTTTTTTGTATAAGAGGTTATGCAATTAGTTAGAAGTTTATACTTCAATCTACCATTGCTCAATTTACGATAGAAGCAGAGTACATGGCAATTGTAGAGGTTGTTAAGGAGGAAATTTGGCTAAAAAGTTTAGTTAGTGAAATTTTACATCTGAATCTATTTCTGTTGTTATTTATTGTAATAGTTAGAGTGCAATTCACTTAGCTAAAGATCGGATGTATCATGAAAGAGCTAAACATATTAACATCAAGTTCATTTTGTTCAAAATGTTTTTGCCAAGGGTGAAATTTTTATCAAAAAAATTGATACTGTAGTCAATCCAGTTGATATGCTCACTAAGTGTTTGCCTATTAAGAAGTTCAAGTATCACTTAGACTTAATTGGTGTTCATTGTTGAGTTTTGCTCTTAAGAGCTTTTGTGGAAGAGGTGGAGAGTTTCTTTGTTAAAGGTTTTTTTTAGAGTTTGTGTCAAGGTGGATTGTTGCGTCGAGTATTTATCCATCTTGGGTTTGACCCAATTTCCAAAAACAAAAGAAAAAATTTATAGTTATATATAGATACTATAGCGAGATTGCAGAACTTCTACAATTTGGGATCTTTTGGGTACTGTATCAAATAGCAGTATTTAGGGTCAATTTAAGGCACAAAAATTTTAGCCTTGTAATAAAATTTCTGAATAGTGAAAATTTCTCTTCTACATGTGATTTTTTTTTCTCATTGGGCTTTTACGTTAAATATTTGTATGCTTTCTCTTCTTTTTCTCCTTAAAATTATATTTTACAATTTTTTTTTTTGTTGGCCATCGTCATACCATCATAACGATTGTAATTACTTGTTATTGTTTTTCTTGAACAGTGAATTATTTCTTGAATCTTGATTTGATTAAAGTTATGTTGATTTAAACTTTTATTTGGGGATGTATTGAGTATGAAGTGTATTGACCCTTATGAAACCCTCATGCAGCCCCTTAACCATTGTGATTAAATCTGCGGGCTCCATACCATCACATTTCATGTTCTTGTAAGTGTCTAGGCTTTATGGGTTATAGGTGCTTACTTCTTTGTCTTTTACCATATCCTCACATGTGGCGTGTGCCATATGAATTAAGTCCTTATTTGGCCGTGGTAGAGACATGAAGAACACATCCATCTCTTGTTTGCATTCTCTATCCATTCTCATGAATTTTGGTCGCTGTTTTATCCTTTCCTTAGAAGTGAAACGTAATTGCATCATGACAATCTGAGTTAGCTCTCTTTAGCTCTTGTGGTGACAATGCTTAAGGGTTTTTGTATTGTTACAGTATGATTGTGGCATTACTACTAGATGAAGGGCGTTCCCTTACGCATGATCCTAAGAGATTTAGTTTAGGGATAAGTTTATTCAGCATGGAGTGCCATAGGCATTTTCCTTTCATTAGAAATTTGTTAGATTAGTTTGGGAAGTAAATTTGCTACATCTTGCTGTAAATCACTGCTGTGATGCTGATTCTGTTTTTGATCCTACTGTAATGTTTTCATAATTCTTTTGCTGTTTGCTGTTCTGCTTTTTCTGCTATGCTGTCATGCAGTTTCTGTAGTGCTGTTTGCTGTTCTACTTTTTCTGCTATGCTGACATGTTTTTTTTTTCTGTAGTGCTGTCTTGCTATCCTGCTGTGTTCCTGCTGCTGTTTGTTGTTCTTCTATTTCCGTAATGCTGTCCTGCTGTTCCTGTCATGCTGTCTTGCTGTTTTACAGTTTTAATGCGTGCCGTGCTGCTTTTTGTAATTTTGTTTTTGTGTTTCTACTCTTTCTGTATGCTGTTACAAGCCTTTAGAACATACCCCATGCATTGAATCCATCATACATTTTTGAGAAAAAGAATGTGATAGTAAATCAATTGCCAAATCCATTCACTCTACTCTTAGTCACATGTATGACATCACTTGATTATTTTGATTGACTAGTTACTTTGGTAATGAGCCAGTCATTGTTAGCATGTGAATTGAGGCAGTGCTCCTAGTACTTGGTTGAGCACAAAAAACTAGGTACACACTCTAAATATAACTTCACCTTGGTTGCTTGATCAAGTATGGTGTAGTTGAAATCCCATCATTGTTCACCTACTTCTAAATCTCTCTTTCTTGAGACTTGCATGTGATTGTCAAAGTGAGGAGAGTACTTGATATAGGTTCCCCTATTTCTAAATCTCTTTTTCTAGAGACTTGCATGTGATTGTCAAAGTAAGGAGAGTACCCGATGCAAGTTTCCCCTATTTTTGGATTTCCAATTCTATTGAGAGCTTGTACACTTATTGAGTTATAACTATTCCCAATACAGGTTCCCTCATTTCTTGAATTTCCTTTCTCATGAGAAATGCATGCTATTCTCGTACTTTGACCTAATGAAAAGTCACTTGTAATGACATTTTAATTATGACTCGTGATGATGCATGCTTGTATAATCGTATGTTGGGGTATTTCGTAAGTTTGAGACTCTAATTTTGACATTCCCTTTCAAATGTGCTTTCAATCAAAATTACGTGTTTATTGAAATCAAGGAAAGTGATTTAAGCTTAAATTTCTCTTGGCTTTTGTACACACTCCTTCTACTACCGTAGCCATTTTTAATTTACTCCAATAAAATTGGTGGGTCCTCTTGCAATGGGTTGATGATCAAATGAGGAGTCATGTCCCATTAGTCCTAGGTAGAAATGACAATTTTGGTCTAATTCAAAGGAGGAAGCACTATTTGTCACTTCTACCAAGGTCCACTGATGTTTACTTACCTTTCTCATTAATCATCATTTTTGGAAAATAAATCAAAATCTAATGGACTTCCCATAAGGGATTTTAGGATCAAGCACAGAGCACTCTCCTATTATCTTAGGGAAAGGTACTTAGGTGGACCTAATTTGGAAAGAACGGGTTTGCTTGGTTCCTTAGAAGTTCATTGGCATTTTCCTTCCATTTTTTCTAAAATCTATTTTAAACAAGCAAAATTAGTAAACTTCTGATGAAGAATTTTAGGCTACAATGAGGAGTCATTCTCATACTTCTGAGAGAAAGCATTTAAGTAGACTCAATTTGGAGAGAAAGGGTCTATTTGATATTTTTAAATAAGTTTGCTGATTTTTATTCCTCAATTGTTTTCAAACCCTAATCAAGCTAGATACTGCTCTATTTTTCCAAAGTCTTTGTCAAGCCAAGCAACCACTATTGATGTAAGTCCTAAGCAAACCAAGCATTGAACATCTCCTTTCCACAATAATGCAAAATGCCACTCATTAATGGCAATAATCATGGATCACAAATGATCATATACAAGACCAACAATGAGATAGAAATAACAAAAAATAATAAATTTTGTTTTGGCAAAACACAAAACACCATTTTGAAACCAAAGCACCAAAACACTAATGTAGTACCAAAAGAATATTGTAGAGGTGCTAATACATTTCCTATATATAACCAACTCTTGAACCTGCTTTTTGTTACACAAACCATTCCTTTTTTTTAGTGTCTAACTTCACCATTTCAACTTAAGTTAGTAGTGACTCCATTTTCTTTTTCTTTCCTTAAGACCACTTCTCCAAACTCATATTTTCGTGTGCTTGCTGCTTCCTCATCGCAATGTCAATAAAGTGTTCATAAATTTCAAAAAGTCTTGTTCAATTCATGAGTTTTTTTGTTAATTTTTTCATACCTATATAATTTCATGGGATAAGAATATACCTTAGGTTATGTGCAATTATTTTTATCAATTGCTTATTCTTTATGAGTTTCTTTAATTCTAATTGATTATAGAAACATGTCTTTAGGTTAAAGGAACGTGTTTAATTGACTTTACAAAAAAGATGTTAGATAAATTGAAGCAATTGGGTTGTTAACTCTCCTTATGGAACAAAACAAGAAGATTGAGATTCTACTAACATAGATTGCTAGTAGAGTTGTGAAATCTCCATTCTCAAACATTATTTAGTTCTCTTACATTCTTCCATTGGTTACATATTTATGCATTCCTAGGTTTATATCATTTTATGATTTAGTATAATTTCATCTCATTTTCAATCTTCTTACACTTTTATCCTATTTTTATTTAGCTTAGCATCATTTAAATTACATATCCAAGCTTTAATTACAAAAAACATTTTTTAAATAATTTTAGAGCCTAACACTTTTAGTACTTAGAAGTAAAACATAATTTCTTTTGTGATCGATAACCCAAAGTTCTATAGTATACACATTTTTTTATCATGTATACTTGCACATTAAAAGATTGATAGAATTTTATAAATCAAATTCATTGATTTAACAGTCTGCATTTAGTGAAAGTAACTTTTTCCAATTATTATTCCGAAGTAATATAAGAAATTTTGAAGTGCTGGGTGTTGATTTCTTTGCTAAGTTTTGTATATTTTTGTCCTACTTTGTGCACGTTTTGAGTGTATTTTTGTGAGTGTTTAATCTCCACGTTTAGGTGGAAAACTTTTTTTTTCCAATTCATGCAAGTTTATTGACTTGTTCTCTGAGATGGAGGTGACAAAATTTGTCAATAATAAAAGAACTGTTTAAGTTATATATAAAAAATAGTATCGATAAATCAAAGAACAAAACAAAAAAATATATTAACATCATTTTTGTTTTCTATTCTACAAATTATATGTAAAGAATAATTTTCAAAAAAAATGTATGAACTTATCCAAAGAAATTAGATTTTTATTTTTAAAATGAAAAGCTATTTAAAAAAAAAAAAAGAATCAATCGGACCTAAGTTGTTATTATTTATATACCACTAAAACGACAAAGCGTGTAAAATACTCTCTGTCTCTTGGTGTGCACATCTTGAAGCAGAGGAGTAGACTGCTTGAAGTTTACAAGCATCCAAGTGATGCCTTGGTGCCAAATTAAGGAGCTAAAGTGAGTATGAACCTGCAACGGCATTAGTTCTTTTCTTCGTTCTTAGAAACTCTCTTTGATGCTGGCTTTACCTTTTGTTTCTTCCATCTAAGTGTGAATAAACAGCATTAGTTATGGGCGCACCTGATTCTTGATATTCAAAATACCTCAATTAAATTTACGTGGAGAATAAATTCTGATTCTTGTATTCCGAGGTTCTCGAATTAATTTCTCATTTGTATCATATAAATAATATGAGATTAATATTTGGATAATGCTGAAGAATGCATGGCCCTGCATTGTATGTACACAACAATTGGATAATATTAATAATATTAGATCAACTCTTAATTTTCAAAATTGCCTTTTCATGTTGCTACAAACTAATATCAAATGTCTAATTATCATATATAATACTAAGAGAGAATTCACTTAACTTTGCTCCTAAGACGTGTTACTGTTGGTTCAATTGATAGGAAAATGAGCTACCTTTCATATGGTTGTATGTTCAATTTTTTCTACTGGTGTAAGGATAGCATTCGTGGATAGTTTGTGAAACGTTGGTGCATTTGTAAACATAGACACATGGGTATATATTTATTCTAATTTAAACAAGAACCCTCAAGCTAAGTCTGTGTATTCAACCAGAAGCTTCCAAGTAAATTTTTGTAACAACCAGATAAAAATAATTGGAAACACTATAAGAAATTTTTATATTATTGTAGGTAAATTATTATGTAAAACTTATGAATTTATTGATAAAAATTTTTGACAAAAAGTTTATTAAGAAAATTTATTTTTATCAAAAAATTTATTTGTCAATAATTTTAAAATTTTTTGTAATGAAATAATGAATGAAATTTTGTCATTTGGGTTAGTCAAATAGCAAATTCAAAACTTCGGATTAGCCAATGAACTCACGAGGTCATCAATGGGTGGGATGAGGGTTGAATATTAATCTAGTTACTCAAGAAAATTTCTGGCTGTGCTATGTTGAATGAAACTTTTGCGGAGAGCATTGAAAACTAAGTCTTATTATGTGTACATATTTAAGAATATAAAATTTTGCCACTCTCATTTTTATTTTTTTATTTATATTTAATATATATAATATGTAAAATACGCTATGTAAGTATTATTTTTCTTTTAAACTAAAGAAATATATTCTGATCACACAACTTATTGGCTGACAATTATTCGCTCATTTGCTTCTGTGATTGAAATTGTGGAGAAGAAAAAAAAATGGCTAAAATAATTGGGTGGTCTCAAATCTGTCTGACAATCTACATATAAAAGTTCTTGCACAGTACAGAAACAAACAAAATAGAACACACATCTCTAGAACAGGTACTGGGACCAGTAAAAGACTAACCATGGCAACTTGGCAAGCACATAAAGGGCCCACCGAAAAGACTTGCTGATAAATCAGCCAATGCCCACCAAAAAAAGAATAAAAATTAAAATATTATAGCACTAGTAAATAGTAATCAATAGAATGAAATAATTTCAATGCTCTAGTTTTAGGTCTTTTATCATTGATCAAATTATTTAGGTTCCCTTCGAGATTAATTTCCTAAACTTTTCTCAGCAGAGTCTATAAGATATTGTAGGTTGCTGCTTGGTTCTGTTATGGTGTTATGTGGAATAAAGGTAAATCATTTGGTACATATGGCAAGGGCCAATTGTGACGTGAGGACCCATGTCTGTAACTCTTCCCCTTTCCTTTTCACTTTGGGTGTGCAGAATTCTACCAAATTGCCATTTCTTAGATGCTACCCAGAAACATCCAAGTAGTACTCTCTCGTCAACCCAAGTCTTCTTGGTGGAGAGAACGCGCTACCCACGTCCTTATCTGTTGGTCCCTCAATGAATGACTTTATTTGTCTTGCCTAGCAGTGATCAGTGGAAACTCGCTTGGAGCTTAATTGCTAGTTTGCTACCCATCCATTTCTTTGTATTTCAATCTCTATAGCTACTATCTACTGCAGATTCAATTCTACACCAAGAAGAGATTGCTGCAGCTTTGGTGGGACAAGCGTTGCTCTTTGAATCTGTGAAGCTCATCTTGGACTAGATTGCTTCCCAAGGTTCCCACGTTTCATCAAGAATAGGAAGCTCAACCTGTCACTCCTAGACAAGTTGAAGACAATGTTATTAGCTGTGGATGCTGTGCTCGTTGATGCACAGGAGCAGCAGATCACTAGTAAGAAAGTCAAAGAATGGCTGGAAGAGTTGAAAGATGTAGTCCTTGATGCGGAGGACTTGTTGGACAAAATCAGAACTGACAATCTAAGACGCAAGGTGGAAGCCCAGTACACTAATCAGGTGCAACAATTCTTTGCTTCTATTCATTTCAATCCTTGGAAAATGAATTCCAAAATAGAGGCTTTATTACAAAGGCTTGAGCATTTTGCTAAACGAAAGGAAAACCTCGGTTTAAAGAACAGTTTGGTGAGGGGAGTTTCACACAGAACACCTACTAGCTCTGTGGTCAACGAGTTTGCTGTGATTATGGGTAGAGATGATGATAAAGAGAAACTAATGAATTTTCTGCTATCAGATGATCCAAACAACAATAACATAGGAGTAATCACTATTCTAGGTATGGGCGGTGTTGGCAAGACGACACTTGCTCAACTCCTTTTCAATGATCACAGGGTGAAAAAACATTTTGATCTGATGGCATGGGCATGTGTTTCTGAAGTTTTTGAAGTAGCTTTAGTTACTAAAACCCTTCTTGAGTCTGCTACTTCAAAATCTCATGAAACTAAGAATCTAGTATTGCTCCGAAATGAATTGAAGCAAGCCTTGAACAACAAAAAGTACTTAATTGTGTTGGGTGATCTTTGAAATGATAAGTACAATGAGTGGGATGACCTGCATACTCCATTTAGTTCGGGAAAGCAAGGAAGTAGGATCATCATTACAACGCGTCAAAGAGAAGTTGCTAGGATGACTCACACATTCCCTATCCACTATTTGGTCCCACTATCCCATGATAATTGTTGGTTGATACTAGCCCAACATGCGTTTGAAAATGAAGACCCCAGCAGATATCCAAACCTAGAGGTAGCTGGCAAAAAGATTGCAAAAAAGTGTGGTGGCGTACCAATGGTTGCAAAAACACTAGGAGGAGTTCTGCGCTCCAAAGTCGATGAAAATGAGTGGAACAATATTTTAAATAGTAACATTTGGGAATTACCAAATGATGAAGTCCTACCAGCTCTATGGTTGAGTTATCTCTATCTTCGTTCTCATTTAAAGAGATGTTTTGCCTATTGCTAAGTGTTTCCAAAGGACTACCGTTTGGATAGAAGCAAAGGTTTACTTCAACAACGCCAGAAGAAATCACTGGAAAAAGCTAGGCAATGAATATTTTGACAAATTATTGTCAAGTTCATTAATTCAACAAGTAGGCAGCCATTTTTTGATGCATGTTCTTGTTAATGATTTAGCCACGGTTGTATCAGGGAAAAGTTGTAGTAGGTTTGAGAGTGTTATAATTTATAAAAACCTTCGTCATCTGTTATATTTCAGAGAATACTCTGACTCCTTCATTAAGTTTCAGAATTGTTTTCATTTGAAGGATTTATGAGCATTCCTTCCTCTATCACTGAATAATATTAATACGCTGGATTACCTAACTAGAAGGGTATCAGATGAATTTTTGCCGAGACAAAAAAGCTTACTGGGTGTTGTCATTGGCAAACTAGCACAACATGAGCAATTTGCCTAATTCAATAGGCAATCTAATACACTTGTAATATTTGGACCTCTCCTTTACTTCAGTCGAAAGCTTGCCTAATACAATATTTAAGCTCTACAATCTTCAAACCTTGAGGTTTTTAGAGTGTGATACCCAACTGAATTGCCTGCAGATATAGAAAAGATTGTTAATTTGCGTCATGTTAATATGAGTGACACTAAATTGAAGAAGATGTCAAGACAAATAACCTGATTAGAAAAGCTCAAAACTCTAAGTACATTTGCTATAGGCAAGCAGGACAAGGGACTCTGTTAGTGACATGAGACATTTTCCTGAACTTGAGGGCAAACCTGAGATTTTGACGTTGGGCAATGCCGTTGAGACAAGGAATGCTCGAGGCAAACTTGAAGAACAAAGAGCTTATTGAGGAGTTAGTGTTGGGATGGGGTTCCAAATGGTCGCATGGTTCAGAAATTGAAACAGAGGTGCTTGAGCTGTTGCAACCATCAACAAATCTGAGGCAACAAAGGATCGATTCTTATAACAGCACGGGATTCCCTAAGCGGTTGGGGATTTTCCATTTTCAAATGTTGTGCTTTTGAGCATTAGCGGTTGGTCAGCTGCCTTCTCTCAAGGAGCTTGAGGTGAAAGGGATGCAATCGGTGAAGACTATTGGTGTAAAGTTCTATGGATATGGAAGTGGGTCCACCTCATTTCAGCCATTTCCATCCTTGGAGCGCCTAGCGTTCGAGGGGATGACAAATTGGGAGGAATGGCTACCGTTTAGTGTGGATGGCATCAAATTTCCTTTTCCATGTCTTAGAGATATTTCTTGGTGGCTTTGTCCAAAGCTGAGGGGACACTTGCCGCGCCATCTTCCCTTCAGCTTGACACATGTTGAAATATCCATGTGTGATAAACTAGAAGCTGCTGATCTTTGTTGGATTACTTCAATTGAAGATTTGTACAATCGGAAAGGGAAACATATGTCCATGATTGCCCGTTTTCCAATCATAAAAATAGATATGGAAGTGATAATATGAGCACTTTGGTGGAAAGAGGAAGAACCCTAAGGTAATAGCTTCAATTCTTGTCAGAAAAGATATTAATGGACAATTAATTTTTGCCAACAATAATGGCTTTTTTTTTATGGAAATCATTCAATGCTTACCATTCTTCTACATAATCCAGAGTCAAAATGAAGATTTGTCTGTTATTAGCTGACAAGAGGCCAATGCTTGAAACTTCTTGCTCTTGTAACCCCACTATAACAGTAGATAAAGTGATAACGTGAGAAGCCAGCTAGAGGGATGAAGTGATAATATGACAATTACCGTTTTTTCTATACATAGGCTATAATCTGAGGCATTGAAATGTTACTGTTAACTTCACATTTATTTCTTTTCTAGTTTGGATAATTTGTCGTTGTCAGGGTTTTGAACTATTTCCTTCCATAGAACTAGTACTATCTTGCATAACATTCAGATCATATAATTGTCTAGGATTTTACAAGGGAATAATTGGCGCACAATCAGAGAGAGAGATAGAGGGAGGAATTGTGAGAGTGCTAAAACTAAAACTTAAAAGCTTGGGGCCAACATAGTCTATATGGGCTACTTGAAATCGTGCCCAGTAAGAATCTGTGTCAAGTTCTTCTGCTTGCAACAACTTTAATAGAAATTAGATTCTTTGAAATTAGGTTTAATCATTAATGATTCCACATTTCTACTCATTTAGCTAATAAGAGATGGAGCAACAGATGTGCGGAATATGATTTTTATATAAGCAGTGTCAAGTAAGATTATCTTCTCCAAGCATGTTTGCAGAATTTAGGATGAAAGTCTTTTGAAGTTGTCTGGTGGTGATTCCTTGAGTTGACATTGCCTTGGTCAATGCAATACGTAAATAATGTCTCGTCGACAAATGAGATAAACTTGTTGAAAGAGAGTCAATAAGGATTTCATTAGATTTTCTTTAGATTACTTCTTGGCACCCTTTCATGTTCTATAATGCATGATATTTCTTGTTCTTTAAAACTTTTGTCACTAATTCAGGTTAAAGTACAACAACCACAGGACTCATTGTACGAGTAACATAATATTCAGATTGCATGTTTAAGTATGAATAGATCTTGATTAAGTTCATGACGCATTGATCATCATTTCTTTCACATGTTTCTTCAGGTGCTAAATTTATACATAGCTTGATGCTGAGGGTCTGCAAAATGAGGTCGGAGTTCTGGTTTTTATCTTCTGTTGTTTTTCTTAAACCTCTGATCATTTTGGACTCTCCAGACTCCAGAGGTAGTATAATGTTGATATATGTGTAAGTCTAAAAAAGCTTCCTTGCCACGCAGAATGCACCCAGAGTTTTGTTTATGTGTTCACCATTGGAATAGATCCAATGTTGGGAAGTGAAGAGTCAGCATCCTTGCAGAGCAGCTAATTGTGTTCTGGTTTGTTTGCAAACAAGGCGTTTACTGAAGAAATAGAATTGCATATCCTTGATTCTCTCCCAACTGAGTCAACTCGTTTTTTGTATGCAGGTCTGTTTGGATGGCTTTTGATGCTAGATTCCTATGTATCTTGAGCAGTTCCATTTCAACTGCTGGTTTGTTGGTTGAAGGAGTTGGTCTTGTGAACACATTGCTGAAGGCACAATTACTATTCATTCCCCTTTATGTCCAAAGTTAGACTAGCGTCAGTTTGGGAGTTGCTTCTCCTCTCTAGCTTTTTCACATGTTCTTAGGTCTGGAAATCAAGTAACACATGCTTTGGCAATTAGTGCCTTTTATTTACAATATTTTATTATAGAAGTCAGTATGTTATTTTTTTTAAAGCACCATAAAATTTAATCTATCTTGAAACTTAGAGTTGAATGATTTTATTTTTTCGGACAAAAGAGACTTTAAAAATTTAAATGTAGACATTTAATCTAAATTCTAACTTCAAACAATTAATTTTTATTATATCAAATACCTTATCAATTCAATATGTTTTCTTTTCAAAGAAGCAAAGTAACGCTACCAAAATGGCAATAATTACTGACGTTTACAGAGTTGTTGATGTTATCCTTCCCAATATATGATATTGAATTTGACACAGGACTAGTAATGCATTTGTAGCTATAAAATTTTGAAAAAGAGATTATGAATATAATTGATTTTAGAAAAATTTTCATCTAACATAAAATTACCAAAATTACCTTTTGCATGTTAAATTATCAATATAGTTATCCCAAATGTGTCAATTAGATGTTACGAAATAAGGTGACATAAAATTTATTTATGTCTGAAATTATTTGTTTTTTTATTGAGTAACAAACCATGAGCCACAATAAGAATAAAGTTCAATTGTTTTAATTTTTATAATATAAAATTTAAATTATTAAAAAATTAATAAACTATGTAAGACCACACAAGAAGATGTAAATATAAAATAAAAATGGTGAAAATATCATTTAATAATCACGTGTTTTGAGCTGAGAATTGATATTTGAAATGTTACAAACTGATGCCATACTGAGAGGTACTCTAAGAAAGATGTTAGGAGTGGAATATGATGGCCCTGTTACGAGCCCATCTCACACGAGGGCTTGAGTTAGTGGCAGAGGACGAAGAGAATAATCAGGACTTGAAGGAACTGAACGGGCTCCCATGGTAACCAATGCCTAAAGGGAGAGAAAGAAAGCGGAGTGGCTGAAGAATTTTAGTCGTCAGCCGGCAGCGTGGCACTTGCTTAGGAAGATGCTAGTCCCTGCTGATGTGTAGTGACTAAAGAATTCTTGCATGTTATTGGTTAGTGCCATAGAGTGAGTGTTACGGATCAAAGTTAGACCAGCAATTAACTACATTTTTATTATTTTTATAAATTAAATTTTTAAATTTTCATTAAAAACATATCAATCATTAAATTTTATGGTTTCACGTAATAAATTATAAAATTTAACAAATTTAAAATGAGTTAAACTTTGTGTCTATTTAATATAAAATATTTTATGAACTAATATTTATTTAATTAATTAAAAAGTTAGAAGAGATTGTTATGCCCTTATCCATTCTAAGAAATTTCAACCATTATAAATATTGCTAATAATATAAGAAAGAAAGGCACAACATTAATTTTTTGACTGCAAACAATTATAAATTTCTTTAATTCTTATACTAGTTTAGGTAGTGACACTAAACCTTAAACTCAAACAGTAAGTGCATAAGATTTGCACTGTATGAAGAGAAAATGGCATGAATAAATGAAGTAAAATTCTCCTCTCTTCCAGTTCGTTTTCTCTCCTTCCTCAACTTATAACAACAGCCTAATTAAACAAGCTTGTAGTCGTTTGCGTGTAACCTTTTGGATAGCCCAACAACGAGAAGCCAAGGCTCATATTGGTTGCTCGAGATACAACTCTATCTTCCATACCTAATATTAATATTCTGGGTAAGTAGCTTACTTTAAAAATCTTGTGACACTTCCTTCTCTCCAAAATTTAAGTTCTGATATTCTTCTTTATCAAAGTTAACGTCTTGTGGGTTGTTAACTTACTAGTCAAGCACACAATACACCTGGTGTATAGATCCACTATTCATAAGAGAATGTCCTAGATTCGATTCTTATCAAAGGCAATTAGGTCATTTCTTTCTCAACAAAAAGTAAATTACCTGTCAAGCAGATGTGTTTCTCTACTTCATACAGCTTTTGTGATATATCCTTCTATGTTGAGTATTTAGTAAGTAAACAAGAAGTTCGGTGATAATAGTAATCACATGTAAGGAGCAGTCTGCAGAGTGCAAACTGTTTGAAACTCCAGGAACCCACTCTCCAACGAACTATCAATCTATCATAGTGCACCCCTCACTTTAGCCAAATTCATCGTTTAAGAGAATGTATCACAGCGGATAAACAAAAAAATAAAGGCTAAATGCATCAGGAGACTCCAAAAGTCACTATCGATCTTGCTATACAACGAATGCAGTGCATTCTTCACCTTCTGCTGCCAAGGCACAACAATCTCATCCTCAATTGCCTCTGCAGATAAGAAAGAATAGAGTTAGTTCAGACTTGAGGTGATATTTACTAATCCATTGAAAATCAATCTTACCGATAATGATCTTCATTAGGATTTTAATAAATTTTAACTCCGCTACAAATCTGAAAAATGCAGCTTTGCCAGCAGAATCTGAAACCATTAAAAATGAAAGGAAAAAACTCATTTCAATTCTGTTACCAGTAAAGACAACTCAAAAAGGCACGGGAAAGGCTCATCCCTGTCCTTGTGACCTTGACCTTGGGATCATAATAAGTTAAAAAGCAACACTGCCAACAATATAACAAGCTGGTTGATGCCATGATTTGAATATATGATTGAGAGTAATTGCAATATCTTATAATGTTCATGATGATTTATCAACTCTTCTCTCATCACTTTCTGTCAGTTCATGTGTCTGCGCCTGTAATGGCCTCAGACTCAAGCCCAAGAAAGTCAATATATTACACACTTGGCAGTACTCTGCAAGTTCGTGTTTTGTTTACCCTAAACTATATATTCTAAAAGCAGTTTACTGTGTGGTTGACAATCAAGACCTTAAGAATTGACAAGAACACTAAAAAGGTTAAATTCAAATATTTTACCTGATTTAGCATCCAACTTTGAAAAGAGACCACCATACACCGCATGTTTGGCATAAGCTAGCAATCTGATTGTTCTTGAGACATTTAACTTGCGAATTATAGACCTTAATAGCCCACTAAAAAGAGAAAACAAGATAAGATACGAAGCACATAAAAAATTTCTCAGCATGTAGTGAGACAGGCATTAAATGTGTTTTCGTACTCTACACGCATTATGCTGAAAAATTCTGGTGGCAGAGACTCCATGAATGAAGACAGATCCTCCTTTAATAGAAAGGTTAATTGCTTACGCAAATTCTTTTTCTCCTCAATTGACATTCCTCTAATAGCAGTTTTACTGGAACTAAATAAAACTTCATCGTTACTTTCTTCTAATGAAAGATTATGAATATCAGAAAGGAAAAGGATTAAAAAAATATGCTCCAAACAAAAGCAGAAGACAGAAGAAACAAATTAAGCTCATTAACACAACAAAATTATACAATCTCTGCATCTCTGTCAAGGAAACTCGATGAATGAACAATAAATAGGCACCAAAGAAAGTCCAAAAAGACTCTCATCCCATGACAAATATGTGGATCTATCCTTGAAAATCTGAGTGTTCTGCCCAAAGCAAAAAGGCCGAAGAACAGCATAGATGGCAACTGGTAAATGTTACAAGTTTTTAAATAACTACCACAACATGATCGTTAATTGCCAAAATGTAGCAACTTTCGGCAGGTAACCACCAAATGAGAGAATAGAGTTGGAGTAAGGTAACCAGGTAAGGGTGCCAAGAAGATTTTAGGTTGCTCCAGAAGATGACTAACTCAAACACTTAGATTCCAATTATGAGAAAGTTACCTTCCCTGATCATTGCACCAAGCATCAGAAAGTAAAGAGAACATAATTCAGGAGATTACTCTTGAAAAGAAATCTCAGTTTTATTAACAGGATTAATTTCAGACAGAGGGCGGTGAAAACATAAAGGTCATTTCAACTACTACAATGAAATTTGTTTAAACACATAAAAGATATGTGCGAGAATAAGAAACACGATATCCGCTCAAAACATAATCAAACAGATCCACAACAATTTTAAAGGTTCATAATTTACAATCATAAGAATGTAAATGATGACCATATATAAATTGTACTTCACTCAATATGCAATCAGCTAAAAGCATTTATATGCATCAACAAACAGAAGAGCAAAAATAAAATACCACCTCTCAATAGTTCTTCCAGTGAAAATGATAGGGAGGTATCTAGAATATTTTCCAACACCAAACCTCTCACCAAGACATATTATTTTCTCTGAGTCCTGTAGAATCATAGCTTCCCATAACTGGCAAAACTCCTTTCTGAACTCTTCATCCAATTCTTTGTAAACTCCATGATCTAGAAGAACTGCATTATCGTTCCAAAACAGGGAAGTCAGTCAAAGTTCAATTCTGTCTGTCTTCTAAGTTAAAATTTTAAATTCAAGCACAGATAATTTGATCTTAAATCCACAATAAGAACATACCCAAAGAGAAGCCATCACAACCTTCGGCGGAAACCAATACATTACCAGGGTGTGGATCACCATGTATGTGGCCATGCACAAATATCATTTCAGCGAACATATCAACCAGCACTTTTGCTACCTGCAGTAACAGGTTTAGAATGCTCAAGTTAATAGCGAGCATTACTAGACTAGTGTGAACTAAAAGAGGTTTTCAGCATTGCTATTTAGCCAATAATTTAGGGAAATCAATAAACAACCAATGTTGCACCAAATTAATGGACAAACATTTCCACCACAAAGAACACAAAACCGCAATTTAGGGAAACCCACATTATTGTAATTTAAATCAACCTTTTCTGGATCAACCCCAATCTGATTCAAATAGTCCAAGTCATCAATCTGAAATTTAGTAATCTTCCTATCAGTAGAATGTAACAATAAAAAATTCAAAGCATAGCACGGCTAAAATAGAATTACTGAAATAAGAAGTAAATAAAAGCACATGTATGCTGTTGTAATGCAATTTAAAATTGAGCATGCTCTGTCAAGTAATATTTTAAGAAATTTATGGTTTCGCTTAGTCTTATACCTATCAGAAAATTTGCTTAGATATATACAACTTTGTGTTTTTGGTCCAGCATACCATAAAACTATAAGATACAGTTTACTACCTGCTCAAAAGAAGCTAAAATCTCCACTGCAATCAGAAAGATATATAATAACAGTTTCAAAAGATAAGCAATAGTCAATATATAAAATATAAATGGAAAATTAACTTCCACAAACTTTTTTATACCAAATACTCATAAACATCTTTGTGATGCATCAATCTGTTGCATCCCATAATTTATTCTATAAAATCTAATAAATTTAATGGTTCATATTCTTTTAAGTAAGTATTTAGTAAAATTTAGTTTGTAAAAATAGCATGACTGAATTTAAATTACCCTTTCCTCTCATCCCATGTTGGCTACAGTGTATACAACAAATCCAGACATCAATGTTCAGATTTCCAATTTTCTTTGTTGTGTCTGTACTCTTTTCATTAATTTTTTTTATAAAGAAATAATTATCAAGAAGCCTTTTCTTCTTTATTCTCAAGATACATATTTTATATTTCTCTCCTCTCACTCATGTCATGGATCAGTGATCACTTTAGCAATTTAAGACTTAAGGAGCTTACTGCAAGCAACATATTAGGTACTTTTTGGACAATGAAATTAAGTTCTTTCAAGCTGCTTAGACAATAGCTGTTGGGATATTTACTAAAAATTAATGGTTTAACAACACAACCCTCTCATAGTGTGTGGGTCTCCGTCATGCGTCCTCAATAACATTCTCATTCAAGGGAGACAGAGAAGGTTGCAACAATCTCAAGGATTGTGCCAGTATGGTTTGGCTTGTCTCTGAAAACCAGCATTATCTTTGAGAGGACCTAGGAATTAATGGGCTTAAACTGAATGTCAAGAATTTGAGTGGGATAGAAAGTTAACACCCCAGGTCCCACTACAAAGTGATGAGTGAGTGTAAAGTGCATAAGGCTTAAGGGACTAATACAAGTAATTTGGGCTTGAGTAGTTTTGGACCGTGTCATTCAATCCCATTCAAGTGGCCTGGACAGTACTTACTTGGATCATTTACCAAACAACTGCTCTGATAAGTAACGCGATGCTCTAAATACAATATATATATATATATATATCAGCAGAGTATACTAAAAGTTGGACCAAGCTTATTTAGCATTTTATTTCTTATTATAATGGGAACAAAAGATTTGTATAAAGAGCTTAATACTTTTCAAGAGAATTTTCAGGGCATCTAATCCAAATGATGACAATGTAAAAAAGATATTTAATGGTTTTAACAGACAAAAGCAGTAAAATTAGAATGATCCCTGGTGCCTCATGCTTATCAATATATCATAAGGAATTTAGGGGTATTAAAGTAGTTGAAATTGTAGAAGAAATCCTATTTAAAAACAAGATGAAATAAATTTATTGTTTTGTTTTAGCTAAAAAAATTTATTGTTTTGGTAAATATGGTGAGATAAAGATCTTATCCCATATGATCATATATTGAAATGCTTGAGAAATCCTACCTTCCGTCCAGTGTAAAACTGCATAGTCAGGACTTGCTTTGTTGTCAACTCCTACTCATATTAATTGATGGTAAGTTGGTAGCCATTGTAGTAATGACCTAATAGACAGTTTATTGTAGTGACAAGGGAAATCAATTAGAACCATACCCAGAATACACAAGGAACCTTGACCATTTTATTGTTTCTGAAGTTTTTGGCTGCTCTCTCAGAATTCCTTGCCTCCTGAACAAAATCTGCAGGGAAGTAATTAGGTAATATATCTCATTCATTCAGTCATTTTAAATAATGACTCAAAAGCCAACTTATAAACTGATAAAATAAGAAAAATAAAACATAAGAGTTGACAAATTTATTTCATGGATCAATAAAATTCTAAAATATCCATCCTCACTTGTGACCTTAGTATATAAACCATATAGTAAATAATAAATAATGGCTGGAATACATACATACATATACATATAATAAACATATATATCTCTACACAATCGTTTGGGGCACTATATCTAAAACAATTGTGTTAAGTCTAGTGTCAGTAATCTACAATCTACATAACAAATTTTATTTTTGCTAGGATATTAAAATTAGAAAAAATAAAATTCTTCTATTCAATAGCCATGATATATAACAATGAGAAAGAACCAAGTCAACAATAATCATATCCCACCCCCGTTCGTTTCAAAAGAGGATACAGAACATGTATAGGAGGAAAATAGCTGCATGCTTTGCTTTTCTTTGCAATAGGGGAAAGAAACTTCATTAAGGAATAGTCGAAGAGTGACAAGAAAGAGGATGAGCAAAACTCTACAATAAAACTAATAAATAAATAAATATGAAAACAAGACAGAAACTTGAGATCCCCTTCTAAACAAAATCAAACTAACCATAACAAGATTGATCATAGGGAGAATTAGTTCTAAAGACCCAGTGGATTCAATATTTACACTAACAAACCTTCAAAATTATATTTATTATGAAGGAACATTGAAGTGTGTGTTCAGCTGGTCATTAAAAATAAACTCCATAACCACTCAGAAAAAACTGAATACACCCCAATTAGTCCTTCAAAATAAAATATATAGATAGCATTATGGATAATAAATCTACTCATCAGGTCCTCCACACCAATTTACCCTTCATAGTTTGCTTAAACACATTTAAATGAAATAAATAAACAACACTCACATCCATCTGTACCGCATCATATGTCCTACTTCTAGAGAACAATTTACTTGACAACCTTCCCAGCATTGATCTAATATGTACTCGTTCACATAAAGGAAAATTTGAGATAAGGGCCAGTCTAAGTGGTTACTTTTGTTTAAGCACCAATAGTGATTATTTGGTTTCAAACATTAAACTGAATAGTTAGTGAATGGTTATTGGTTCTTGGACAAAAATAATCACTTAGATTGGTTTCTATCCCAAATTTCCACTAGAATATAAATGTCCCATGCAGAATGGCTGTCAGCCTGTCAAGCTATTTAATAGGCATCTTGACTAACCAAGTTCTAAAGACATTGTCTCTGCAAATGCCGATGCTAAGCGGTGAAACCTGTATTCAGGATACAACTGCGGCCACAGGAAGCAATCATAACATAATCCAACAACAGTTATAAAAGAGTTGACAATACAATTTGTCTAAACAAATTAAAAGAGAGAAAACAAATCAAGCTCAGAGTTCAACAGGCAATTAGGCATGGAACTTACAAAAATCATTTAATTTCAAGATTATCTTTACTATTCTCTATGTTCATTACATTCGTTTTTGTATACAACTAAAATTGCTTTCTGTTTCTTTTCCCTTTATTCGAATTAATGATGCTTAATACTTATTAAGTTGACAAAATTAGTATTAGAGAATATGCAACCATTTTGTGTGCACTAATTGAAAATTTTCAAGAGAGTATTAGCAGTAGCAGCAATCATGTCCTTGGACACATGAAGTGATTTTACCAATTGAAATAATTTTTTTTCAGTTTAATAATCAGCTTGATGATGAAAAAGCTATAAAAACCACGATACTCAATTAATATAATATATTGTGCCTCCAAACCATCATCAAACAAAACATAAGTTCTACTTAGTCTTGTAAGCCTGAATTCATTGCCTCGTGGTAATGCCACTAAGAAGCCAGAGCTATTATTCTTCATTGATCCATTACAAATCTTATCATATTATATATGTATTCTTCTCATCCTCGTTGCTATCAAAATCAACATTGCTAACATGCCCATCTCTTCAGCCTTTAACAAATATCTACATCTTGATAGAAGACACCATAAATTCTTTGATGTTTAAAGTCAAGCAAGTGTTATCAAGAGTCAGAACATACCCATGCAATAGTTTTGGCTAGGAAAGAGATTGTTCTTGTGTCAAATTCCATCTGTTGCTCTATTCCAGGATATTGCACCTATATTCCAGTGAAGAAAATTATTTTACAATCAGATAAGTCTTTGTCTAAATGTGGTCCACTTTAATTTAAAGTTAGTCAAGAGTTGTAAGAGAAAAAAAGACAGGCTGTTTTTCTTACTTTAATGCATAAAGGAACATATAACTAGCATAGTATAAAGTTTTAATAGTAGAGGTACCAATTCTGAGCATTTCATTCCTTGTGACATGATGCTAATATGCATGATAAATGAACTGCTTTTCTAGTTAGCATTTTTGTCAGAAAATAATTACTTTCATAAGCTGAGCCTGAAATAGGATGTATCATATTCAAATGGACACCACTAAAAGTTACTTATTCTAACAGCCATCTGACCAGTAAAACATTGTTCAAGTGGACAATTTGGAAGACATTTTCACAAAGGTATTATGCAGAAAATCTATATAGCTAATGGACAAACCTTAATTGCCACTTCATGACCACTTTTTAGCACTGCATGATGAACTTGAGCAATAGATGCAGCAGCTACTGGTTGTTCATTAATTGACAAAAACCTGGAATTGACATATATTAAAAAGTCAAGAAAGACGTGCTAGATTACTTAATTTTAACTTAAGGGAAAAGGAGCAATAGAACATAGTCATGGAGATTTCAAGGGATCCATCACTAGTCACAATGACAGAGCCAAGCAATATTATCACTCTGACTTAGACAATCCATGAAACATAGATGAATTTAAATTGATAACTGCAGAGTGACAATGATGTAGAACAAAGACAGGAACTGAGAAGAATAATTGTTAGAGATATAAAACTATTCTTGGATTTGCACCTAACAACTTTAGCTTTTGGGATAATTGGTTCTGGACATAATATCAGAACCTCTCTGACCAAGTGGTCAAAAGTAATCCTAAAAAGTCAAGAAACCCAAACTTGCAGCTAAAGTAATCCTGATTCAAAATAGAAAATAAGTTCATAATCCAACTAGTAACAACATATTCTACAAACCATAAAACAAAACTCTAGATTCCCAAATTCCCCACAATTAAACCTGATTTAAAATTACAAATAGATGTTAATTAATATAACAAATACAAATGTTATTGTTTCAATCTCCATTGGACAAACAACATATTGCATACTTATCATGTTTATATCATTAATAATACATGCACTTTCCTGTTAGGATTTATGTGGGATTTGCATATAAGGTCTTACGGAGTCAAATTTCAAAATACTGCTCATCGCATGGATTCCTTTATTGTAAACAATGTTGTAATAATGCAGAAGAATTAACTACGAATATGGAATATCACATTTGCGAATGGTTATTCTTTTTAAACATATCAAGATACATGCAATATTCTTTTAGAATGTTTCCTACAATGTGTCTAGCCTTATAACTTTCACAGTTCCTTCTCAAAAACTGAGAAGTGGAGATCTAGCTACCACCAAATTCTGATGTTGTGTAATAATTCATTGACATATGAATATTACAAAGTTTCAGCCAAGGAAATCTTGAAGCAAACACACTTTATTGTAAAGACCAATGAGCTGGCTACTGTTGCCATGTCAGCAAATAGTTTTTTCTTCCATCAGGCTTCACCATGTATTTGTTGAAAATGATAATGGATTCAACTTCTCAATAATATTGTAAAATTGGAAGAGGTATGTATCATGGACCAGGCTACTTTCATCCTTTTTCTTTTGGATCATAATTTAAGCAAATTTAGCATCTTGCACATGTTCCCTTCTCCTTATCCTTTATAAATTTTCTCCTAAACGTTCATGCTGAGCTGCTTCTATGTTGATAACATAAGCTCTCTCCCTTTTTTCAAGCAAATGTTAACAGCAAAGGACGATTGCCTTCAATATCATAAGAAGACAAAGGCTATATGTTCATTTATGGGAGCCAAATAAAGAATCTAGCAATGGGTAACTAATGTTAGATAAAGTGAAACAGCATCCATTGGCAATGGTTGGTTAGACAGACTATTTGGAAGACCAATTTGGTCCCAAGGAAGGCATCCTTCGTAGTTAAGACTTAAGAGGTCAATATAAGTAATTACATCAACCAAGTTTTATAGTGCAAGAGTTTTCTATCACTTTCTGATTTGCTGAATTGGACTTGACTTATGGTCTATAGAGTAGTGGGTTCGCTCATTTTTTAAAAGTTTTACAGTGTTTGGGCTAAGAGTCCTGTTTTCATATCCAATAAGTACAAAAACCTGGTCTAATTAGGATCAGTAAGTTTCATCCTTAATTTATAAATACCTGCATAAATGTCACTTTCTAGAGTTGAAAATTGAAATTTGGCTTCAGAGTGTGAGATGTTGAGTTTAGGAAGTTTTGCAACCTAAATTCCCCTGCTTTCCCCCTCCTCTTCCCTAGCCGAATCCCAGCCATTTAAAACCTGAAACTTGCTGCTACCCAGAAATTCCAGCAACATTTTAGACTAATCATACTTTAACCTCCAAACCTAACCATAATTTTAAACTCAATTTTTCTTCAAGTACAAACGTTAAAATTTACAGCATGAAGTCCTGAAGCCCAACAAAACCATAGTGGGAACGTCCTCCAGAATAGATCTGTCCTAAATAAGAGAACAACAGCTGGTGCCACTAAACCCATAGGTTGCCAGTGTTCATTTCATATTTTATTACCAATGTTCAGAAACATAGGAAAGCGGACTGAAAAAACCCTTCCACAGATAATTAACTTCTGCTTACAAGAGAGCCTACATTATAGACTACAAACCACCACTCTTGGCAATTACTAAAAATACAAATCTAACAATTGAATCTACAAAGAACATGTGACTCGGCACATGCTTTGAGGATTCAAAGCTAATTTGGCAGGGGCAACTTACATTTCAGAGAAATCTGATCCCAAATTGTCCTTTAAAACCTTTTTAATCGCTTTGAAAGGAACAGGAGCAACCTAGGTTATAAAATACAGAAAACTTAGCAAAAAATCCAACCAAATCCTACCCCCTGCCAAAATAAACTACAAATTGAAGAGAATATCGAAATTAAATAGCATATAATGAACTGAACCTTGTCCTGTAATGTGGACAAAGTTGTTGAGTATTCTTTTGGAACCACTCCCTGGGCAGCAACATACTGTCCAGCCTTCACATAAAATCCTTTATTGGCTTCACATAACTTCAAAATTCTCATGGCTGAGCGTAGATGAACCTACGCATGAAAAGATCAAGATCTCAGCAGAAAATGAAGCACAAACTATCTGTAATCTGACCAATCGCTATTCATCGACCAATTAACCAAAATCAAACACAACCAAATGAAACTAAAAATACTTCATTGCTTAATTTGTTTGCTGCTCATGCCAATAATTGAAGAACTGAGAATGAAATTGAAAGGGAAAAACCTCGGATATTTTACGACGATACTGATCAGAGTCTTCTTGGAGCCCACGCAGTGAGTATTTGTAGTCAGCGACGGTTAAAGCAACCTGAATTTCAAATTAGAAGCGGCAAGGCACAACGTAAGAACAAGGTAAAGAGTTGAAAAAGATCAAGAGCTAAGTAGAAAATATAAGGGTAAGACCGTGAAGTTAGCGCGAATGTTCCGAATGATGCCATGGAAGTCCTGGCAGAATGTTGAAACAGGATCGGTGGAAATGGTGAAAGTGCCGGAGTCAGCAACCCGGACAGCGTAGGAGGCGGCGGCGGCGGAGACGGCGGCGGCGGCGGAAAAACGGATGGCCCTATTGGCGGGAAACTTGAAACGCATCATTTCATCGGAGGATGCACCTGTTGCCTGGTTTGGATTCTTCGGAATTGGAAGGAAGTCAAATGACTTTAGAAAAAACACTTACGTAGCCTCTGCTCCCATGAACTATTGAAGACAGTTTTCATTATGCGGTCGGTATTATTGTTTCGTTATTATTTTTTTTAAATCATTCTTTGTTATTTTTTTTAAGGTGTAAATAAAATTAACTATTTATCAATAATTCGGATAATCACTTAATTTTTTATTTAGACTGATTTATATAATACATAAATGAAACATTGTTGTATGTTCATAAATTTTAGTAGTTGGCTGCTAAAACTTAGGAATAGTTTGTTTATTAACAAAATAAAAATAAAAATGAAATAAATAATTTATTATTATATTTTATACGTTTTTATTATAAAATAATTTATGTTATACAATAAAATTTAATTTAAGATAATAATACATTTAAAAACATTTAACTTTAAATTAGTCAAAAATCATTAACCTTAAAGAAGATTAATAAATTTATTTAAATTCCAAAATTAATTTATTTAAATTTAATTTTAAAAAATATCAAAATTAAATAAATTTTATTAACAAGTTTGTTTATTAAATAAGTTGATTTTTAAAAAATTATGACTCATATGATAAATAAAATGAACTTGAAAAGCACTTAACTCAATTCATTCATAACCACATCAGTTTTATTATGCTCCTCTCACATATACATATATATATATATATATATATATGTATATATATATTTGTGATTCGTGTATATCATATTTAGAGTAGTATATTTTTAGTATTAGTATTTTTATAATAAAATCACAATTTTATGTGTTTGATAAAATGCCTGTCATGCAATCCTTTCTTCAACAAATCAAACGCTAACATACTTATCATATCGACTGTGTCATTCAATTTACTGTTAAAAACGCGACACCTTAATAATATAATGATAATTTAATTTTATCTTTTTAGTATCTAAAACTAAATTTAAACTTAAAATTGTGCATGTATTTAAATAATTCATCACTCTTTCAATTAAAAAAAGTTAAAAAAACTTTTATTGAAAATACTTTTTCTTAATTAATTTACCAATAGACTTTTACTTTTATTATAAAAAGTAAAAAAAAAATGATAGAGTTGCACTCTTAGCCTTGCTATAGAATTACATCCAGGGACAGAGTGAACAGTAATATAACTCCATGATAAACTGTAGCTACAATGGTGCTCTAAAAATTATTAAACCCCCCGCGGGGGCCCGGGGGGTTGGCCCTTCTTCACTCTATCCTAATCATGCCATTCTATTGTAATGACACACACTAAGTGTTCATGAATTTATTTTCTTTTGGTTTCATTTTGAGAAAAAAAATATATTTAAACTTGTTCACCATTTATTAACTACAACAATGTAGAAGTGGGCAAAAAATTAATTAAATCAGTTTAACCTAACTCAAATTATAAAAAAATAAATTATTTGAGTCAAATTGAAACAAAATAAGTAAAGTATATATTTTTAGCTTTAAATGGCTTAAATCGGCTAAAGCTACATTTAGATTTTTCAAATTTTGAGTTATTATGGCAACACAAACATATATATATATATATATATATATATTTTACATTGGTTAAGAAATGATGTCATTTCACATTATGATCTAAACAATATTCACTTGTATATTGAGGTTTACTTATACCTTTATAAAATTATTTTAATAATTTTATTCATAAAATCTTTTATACTTATTATAGGATATATTAGAAATAATTTTTTTTGATCTATTAAAAAAAATTAATTTATATTTTATTTATAATTATTATTTTTTTAAATATTTTTTTTATCATATCATAATCATAATTATAAATAACTTAATTTATCTAAAAATATTTTAATATAATAAATAACCAAATCTTAACCTCCCACCTAACCTCCAATACTAAAATTTTGACTTATTTTAACTCAAGCGAATTTACCTAAATGAAACTCAACCAATTGAATCACAAAATCTTAGTTTGAAAGATTATAATAACCGAAGTTAGACTAAATAAGGAATCAATTTCAAATAATTTGAGACATTTTTTCTTATCCCAACTCAGCTTTACCTAATACCCACCCCTATAACAATGTATCTTTTTTAACACCCAACTTCTTAAGATTTGTTATAATAAAACCAAACACAAAACCACAAACTTACTATTTCTTAAATCAAAATTCATATCCCGTCAGAAAAATTTAAATTTTATAGTAAAAAAATTCAAACGCCAAGCTTTTAATTATAAACTTGATTTTAGTGTTTAATATCTCCTCACTATACCAAAAAAGTTTATGTATACTAACAAGATAATCATATGAAATTTTCACTATTTTCTTTTATGATAGAAAAATAAAATAAAGAAAATAATGAATAGTAGATAATTGTAAAAAAAGGTTAAAAAAATTAGTTATTAAATAATATTAAAAAGCGAATTCAGTGAAATCAAGGGAAAAACACGGCAAAAAAATCCGCAGAAATAATGCAAAATCCATTTTCAAGAAATTAGTTAAATTACACAAAACCATCTGTTCTGGTAATATGTGGGAAAACAGCCAACCCCACATTTCCACCCAACACAGACGCGAAGGAAAAGTGTCCAAAGACTAATACTTCTTTTCCCTTCGTTATTTCTTCTCTAGAGAATACGTGATCACCTGGAAGACCTCTTTCAATCTTTTTCCTCCTTGCCTATCTGAATCCTGCCACCAAAAAAATTTAGCCCATTAGGTATAACGTGTCTTAGGCTCAAATTACCAAATATAAGATAAAAACAGAAATATAATAATGAAATGACTCCTCATATCGAAAGAAATATGGGAGATTCTGTCATTCCATTGCTATCTGCCTGTTGTAGAATAATGGACCACAACCAGGGATACATACAATCAGGCCTTGACAGAAAGTCTAGCTCTAAGCTCGTCTGCCACAGCATCAATGAACTCCTCTGTGTTAAGATATTGTTCCCTAGAAAGCCTGCTCGCATTATAAGTATACGGTAAACATAAGTCTATCAATCATGCCTAGTAAAAAGGCAACTACACAAATCAAACGATGTAACATTATATAACAAGTAATGTACTTGGATCCATGAATAATAAGTGCCAAATCCTTGGTCATCCTCCCAGATTCTACTGCACCAATGCAGGCTGCCTCTAGTTTTTTGGTGAAATCCAGGAGCTTAGCATTATCATCCAACTTTGCCCTGTTAGCAGAGATGCATTTAAATTCCCAGTTACATCACATATTACACGCATAAAAGTTTGAGTGTAAATTACTCTATATCTCGTGTTTTGCCTTCATCACACAAGGCCCCCTTCTATTTTGAAAACCTATACAAATCTATCTTGAGAGACACTAAAAGCATACACAACCCTCCCTTGAATTTTTTAACAAATTTTACAAACCTTCTTCAAATTAATTCTGTTGTGACTAGATTAAGAGACTTTTCTTAATCTTGTTCATGAGAATGCGCCTCCTAAGTTCAAGGGAACATGTTTTAGTCATATATAGATAATTACTATGTTTAGCTGAGTCTTTTGTTGGTATCTTGATACCATAAATTTTGATTTTTCTAATTGTCTAGACAGGACCACAAAATCCTTGATAACTTGATTTGATGATTTTGAGTATCTACCTACTTCGGTGCCTTTAGTACCTCGAGAAGATTATTAGTCTTTGCCGGCCAAGTAGAGGATACTTTGGGGAGACCCAAAAAAAAAAATCTTTCCAATGCAAGGGAAATTAATTAGGTCTTCAAAAGCACAGTGAAGTTTGTGGTAACAGAGACAAAATGCAGGGGAGGTCATAGTAATTTACTCAAATTTTTAATACAAGAAAATAAACGATTAGCACTCAACTTTGCAAATTACAGTATCTACCTGTGGGCAAGCCCTCTTGTCCAAGCAAAGATGGATGCAATGCTGTTTGTGCTGGTTTCACCTCGCTTCTGATGAACCCTATAATGTCTTGTAACTGTACCATGGGCTGCTTCTGCTTCAATAGTCTTTCCGTCAGGGCACACCTAAACCCAACCCGTTATTTCAGTAATTATCAGCGGGCAGATACCAGGAATTGTCAAAGTAACATAGCCCCCAGAGCCAGAAAAAAATAAATCGAAGAACTAAGATGGTGGAACTTCATTTATTACAAAAGAAAACATCAAGCTTTACACTGAACAAAATCCAGGGAGAACTTTAAGAGTAAAAAGTTTCTTTTATTCATAAACCATTCACAAGAAATGCAACATGATTTTCTTGATTGATTCTTTTAAGTACTGCCATAGCAAACCAGGGAGGGAGAGATTTTCAACAGTATACCAACTGTCAAAAAGAATAAAAATTCCATTCAGAAGTACGTATGACAACTAGGAATAACAGCTAGGCACTAAGAATTCTCAAAGTAACATAGCCTCTAGAGCCCAAATTAAAAAAAAAAAAAAAATTGCAGAAGTAAGATGGTGGAACTTCATTTATTGCAAAAGAAAATATTAAGCTTTACACTGTGAACAAAAACCAGGGAGAACTTTAAGAATGATAACTTTCTTTTATTCATAAATCATTTACAAGAAATGCAACATGATTTACTTAATTCATTCATTAAGTACTGCCACAGTAAACTAGGGAGAGAGATTTTCAACAGTAGACCATCTGTCAAAAAGAATAAAATTTCCAAATAGAAGTACATATGACAACTAGGAATAACACATACCAGTACAGATGTCATCAAACCTAGAGATCCAAAGCCTAAAACAATGTAAACAGGTATTAGTGATTGAATTTTATTACCAAAAAAGTTATCTAGAGCAACAAATAGAAAGTGACAAATTAACAAGTGTAGCACACAAACCTTGAGCTAAGAAATCACTCTGGACATCTCCATCATAATTTTTGCAAGCCCATACATAACCTCCTTCGCTCTTCAGAGCATAAGCCACCATGTCATCAATGAGCCGGTGCTCATACCTTCCAATCCATCAGTGACAGTGTAAACAAAAGAGTAATATGAACGAGAAACATCTCTCAAAGTACAAATGCAATTACCATATCCCAGCAGCCTCAAACTTGGATTTCCAGCTGGCCTCATAAACTTCTTGAAATATGTCCTTAAATCTTCAACCAAGAAATTAATATGATTAAGCAGAGTAAACTAATATGATAGAACTAGGATAAATGCAGAAAGAAGTTATTGCCAGAATTGTGATAATAAATACAACAACAAAAAACAAAGTCTTATCCCATTAGATGAGATCAGTTACATGAATCAAACGACGTCATTGGGTTCTATCAACAACCAAATTTTCAAAAATACTATTTATCACAAAATCCTTTTAACAATCTTTCCAAATGTCCTTTTGGTTTTTATCTATTCATTTTTATTGGACTAAATATCATTTGATTAACTTTTCTCACTAGAATCTCTAATGATCTTTTTTACAAATGTCCAAACTACCTTAACCAAGTTTCTATCATTTTCCTCTCAATAGGCACAATACTAACTTTTTTTTGAATACAATTATTCTGAATCTTATTTTTCCATATAAGTCCGCTCATTCATCTCAACATTCTCATATTTGCTACTCCAAATAGTGATAATAAATAACAACATAAAAGTGGTCGGCATACCTTCCATCATACTTCTTAAGAATTGTATTTTTTGTGCTAAGATATAGAGGCCATTTTTTCTGGTAAGCAGTTGACATAGAAGCTTCAGCAAAAGCACAAATAGACTGCAACCCATTACAAATGTAAAAGATAGAAGATCAGTAACTTGCGAAAACCCATCAGATATTAACAATTAAACCAATAAAGGACAATGCCAAACCAACCTCATCAGTGTTGTACATGGCTAATGCAACACCCCCTTCACCAGTGAAGTTAAAAACCTCTAGTTCAGTCTTCTGATCTTGCCCTTCTGGTACTGCAAGTATAACAGAGTCCTCAGTAAACTTTAGTTACCAAGAAACATGCAAAAGAAAAACTACTTCCTTTGTATAGACACAAATTGGGGTAACTTTAAAAACTGAAAAGTCTGAAACACAGTAATAAATTCTCTAGCAGAAATCCAAAAGAAAGAAGAATGTATACCAAACACCAGCTTCAATTTTCCAGCTCCTTTAAGCACAGTGTCAGTGGCCCGATATTGGTCACCAAAAGCATGCCTTCCAATACATATTGGCTTTGTCCAACCTGGCAATGTTGGGATAGTTACACTCCATACATCAATAAGTGAATTAAACACAAATTCAAATTTAAGTACCTGGAACAAGGCGAGGGATGTTCTTGCAAAGAATTGGTTCTCTGAAGACAGTTCCTGAGAGTTTCCGAAAGTACAACAATAACAAAACATGTAATGTTATCCATCTAACACTTACCAACCAAAGCAAGTACAGAAATCAATTAATGACTAACATTTAACTAACAGAAACAACAAAGCAAAGATCATTTACCATTCAAAATGTTTCTAATTGTCCCATTTGGACTCTTCCACATCTGCTTCAGGCCAAACTCTTTCACACGAGCTTCATCTGTCAATGATATAACCATAATATAAGTCCTGAAAACATCTATAACCAACTAGAACATTACTATGCAGAACCTCAAGTAGTCAAATTCTTGGACAAGCAATAGAATTTCTCACAGTCCCATCATGATCATCCGCTACTTCTTATTTATCAAATTAGATGCATGTAGATGCATAAATGTAAAAATTTTTGCAAGATCCAACCATACCTGGAGTTATGGTAGCACACTTGATTGCTACATTATACCTATATAACAGTGAAATCATCAGAGAAACAAAAATAGCAACAACACAAAAACACAAGCAGAAAAAAATCACTGATTTTCCCTCCAGACCCAACCTAAATTAAAAGTTACTAAATCTACAAAATAAATTAAAAATGAATATCTCTTTTAGTATATATTACTTTTTCTGTTGCTGTATAACAAAACCATAAAATTTTGTCTGCTTCACATATTGCCCAACCCTATGATATCCAAAATGAACTTGCACAACACAAATATAAAAAAAAAAGTAATCATATTAATTTATACCTTCAAGAAGAAACACATTTGGAAAGGAAGGAGGATGAAAATATAAAGATAATGATTTCAAATAATTTCAAAGAAATGGGAAAGAGTAGAGACTTCTCAGTCAGCATATAACGTAAGAACTTACTTTAGAGTTGCTTCTGCACTTTCTACAGTAACTTTATCATCAGTTTGGTCACGGTAGGGAAGGCCTAAGTCAAAATACTTGATGTCCAACTCCAGAAAGGGCAAAATGAGCTGCCAAATTTTTAAAAAACCATTTTAAGTATTTTTCAAAGACAAAACATGTGTTCTGAACTTCTGATGGCATAGATGACAATAATTCACCTTATCCTTGATTGACTTCCAAATAACTCGAGTCATTTCATCTCCTGTAGTTTAGAATTAAGAAAGCATGTCATAGGAAGGAGAAGATTGTTCTTATTGATACAAGTAAACAATGGATATTGCTATAGGCATATACAAAGTCATGCTTTTCAGTATTCCATAATTTGAGTTTATTACGAGTGTAACACCTTGCAAGGCTAGTTCATACTGTAGAATTAGAGATGAGTTTTGTTGGATACTGAAAAATCCAATTGTGGACTTAGTATCTCATTATGTTGGTTCCTAACAAACCAGCAATTCCTATCAATGATACAATACCACTTATTTTACCTTTCAAAAACACATTCCCTTAAGAGAGTACTGTTCTCCCACCCCCTCCCTTATATGAGGGGAAAAATGTAAGAAGTTGCGCTGCATCCAGAAAACCCCTCTACTATGGATTTCAGAGCTTTGCAGACGTGAAATGTATTGCATTTGCAAATGCTATGGTTTATAATAGTAGTATCAGTCATATGATAAAAAGTGATGATTTGTCACATGCATACAACCATTAAAATCATTTTTCACTATGCACAAGGGCTTTAATTTATTCCAACAATCACTGGAGACACTAGATCAAACTCATCTTGAGAATTCCAAGAATTACGATAGCAGATCAAATGTTCACAAACATATGGGGTAACCATGATTTGATAGATTAGATCGATGTAATATTACCTTCACATAATATGTCAAAAAATTAGTACAAACAAAAAAGTAAAAATACTTTAAGTCTTAGCTACGTTTTAGGTAAAAAGAAAAGAATATACCAGCCAAAAGATTCCGTAGCTAGGACCGTAACAGACCAAAGTTGAAGCATGAAAGTGATCTTACTTTCACAACAATGGGTATCCATCATTTTGCTCAATATCGAAAAGAAAAATATCATGAAAACACAGGGGTCCACAAAATGACCGAAAATATCCAGTTTGAGCAATTGAGATGAAGTACAAAAGACACATGAAAAAATCTACATGATTGGAACTGAAACAATCAGATCAATGAGAACAATCGATTTAAACCCACCATCCATCTCAACGATGGGGTTGGCAACCTTAATCTTCTCGAACGCCATTTCTCACTTGATTTGCAAAAGATCCGGTAGAATCGGCGAACGCGAAGAGACGGAGATTTAGAGCGATCTCCGCCGGCGGCGAAAGTGTGAATGTTGCAGAGAGGGTCGAAGCAGCCTATGGGACAGTGAAGAAGGGTAGGTGAGAGTTGAGAGAGAGAAATGAGCAAGCGAAAAGAGCAAAGACAACGGCGGGAGAGGCCAGGAGGAGGCGCTTTTATGGATGAACGTCCACAACTAAGACATACATTCAAGGGATTATTACCCTTCCTATTTCTTTAAATTACCTGCCTGCCCGTTGCATAATAGATCATAGCATTATCTAAGTAACTTAACAGTTGGTAATAAAAATTAGAGTAAATTATATTAATTTTTGTTGGGTACTGGGTTATGATTTTTTATTTTATTTTTATTTTAATATGATATTTTATTTTATTTATTTAAATATTAATTAAAAAATATATTTAATATTATAAAAATATTTATAAAAGAATATTAAATTAATATTTTAATTTAATTTTATTTAAAAATTATATTTTAATTCAGATAATTATTATAAATAATTAATATTTTGATAAATTATATTTTTTTAATTAAATAATTATATTTATTACAAGATATAAATTTAATAATATGTATGATTGTAAAAAAAATTTAATATAAATATAAAGACATCTTGAGATGAGTTTAATTAACAAAAAATAAGATCAATTATGCTTTATATTTTTTTCTTAACTAAACTTAGTCTCAAGATACCTCTATGTTTATACTAAATTTTTTTCTCATAATCATATATATAGTTAAATTTACACCTTATAATAAATATAATTATTTAATTAAAAAAATATAATTTGTTAAGATATTAGTTATTTAAAATACTTAACTGAATTAAAATATAATTTTAAATAAAATTAGAATAAAATTTGATTTAATATTTTTTTAAAAATATTTTATTAATATTTAAGTATATTTTTTAATTAATATTTAAGTAAAAAGGGTAGAGTGTTATATTTAAATAAGAATTAAATAGAGTGTGATAATCAAATACCTCAAGAGAAATTAATGTAATTTATTCTAAAAATTAATTTTTTTAAGTGTAAAGGCTATTGGAATAAAATTTTTTAATATTTATTATATATATAATTTAAATTAAATTAATATAATATATTTAAAAACATTTATCTCCGTCAACTAGGTCGAAACGTATTGGTTGTTTTTCTTTTAATATAGCCTTTAAAGAAATAGGTTGCATGTAATTTTTAAAAAGTTAATTATGGAATTATATAATTTTTTATAAAAATTAATTAATATAATATTAAATATTTAATTAAAAAATTAAATATTAAAAATTTATATAATAGATTTTGATTTGTAAAATTTAATTTTTAATAGAAATATTTCTAAATTCTTTTTATTGAAGATAATTAATATTATATTAAATATTTAATAAAATAGTAAATATTAAAAAGATAAAATTTGAGTTTATTGTTAATAAAAAATTATCATGAGAATATAAATAATTATTTATGAAAATTGAGTTTGACTTTTAATAAAAATATTTTAAAATTTGAAGATATTTGATATTTATAATAAAATAATATATTTGTCAACAAAATTTTTAAATAGCGCTTTAAGTAAAAGGTATTTTAAATTTTTACATATTTATATATAGTATAGATAATTTTTACATATTTATAAATGGTAGAGATTTGTAGGAAGATGATAAAGTGAATTTTCTTTTGTTTCAAAATTAAAAATAAATAATTTCCATTTTGAAATGAGCCCCATATGAGATTTCTAAATTTAGTCTTCAAAATTTTAACACCAATTTGCCCCCTTTTAAGGTGTTGTGGGTTGTTCTTGTCAAGGGGACCGTGGCTATCGATGCTGATTGTGTAGCCACGATAAGATTTGGATATTTTTATTTTTTATTTTAATTTCTTTTTATCTCTATTTTTATAATGCATGAATTTTTTTATTAATTTTTTATTTTTTAATTTTATATTTATCCTTTTTCTATTGTATAATAAAAAATTATCTAATAAATTATAAGAACTGTTACGAAGATAAGTCATAGTCAGACCTATCATATGAGTTAGCAGATACTATTATAAATATTTTTATAATTTATTTATTTATTAACACATCTAAATTAGTTATTAATATAAAATTGTAAGCCATATATCTAATAAATATGGCCTGTCCAAATATCACTATTTGTCTTGGCCAAAGAAAAGTTATCATATATCATCTAGTATATTCAACAATGATAGTAAAAGTTTGAGAGAAGAGACAAATAAAAACTTTCATTTGCCCTTTCTACCCTAATTGGAAACTTACAGATAACAATATTCTAAAAAATTTAAACAAAAAATTAGTGTTTTAATTAAAATTTAAAATATGTCAAAAGGAGTTGGTATTTTCATTCAATCTAAAAAATTAATAACCATTAACTTTTTGGTGCACATTCTTAAATGCACGCGTTTTTGCTACTGCTATCGTCGTAGGGGTATTCATTTATTGCTTTCTTTTCTGCCATGACAGTAACTTATCATTTTTTTACAGAAAACCAAAAGAAAAAAAAGCTTGGCTTTTTTTAACTTTCTTCCACGACATTACCTTACCACCTGTGAAAAGTCCTTTACTTTTGACAAGTAAGAAATGTTTGCTGTGGGTCAAACTTTTGAGCACCTATTTCAAGTTTCAACGGCTGCTTAATCTCCTCTCCCAACATGCTCGCTCAAGAACCGCCCAGATACTGGACGGCCAAAGGGAGCTTACTAATAGAAAGAGGATAAGCCAGTTTTAAAAATTAAAAAAAAAAAAGGGGGCATTCCAATGGGCTCTAATCTCTCATCCTAACTGTGCATTCACTTCTTGAATACAAATATGGCACACCACTTGGAACCCCTCTCCAAAATCACTAGGCATATCAGCATCCCATTTGTCATGTATTCTGACTGTGTGCCTCGCTCTTCCTCTTCAAGCTGGAATGAAGAACAATCTCCTAACATGGCTATAAAATGGGACGACGGAATCAAGAGTACACACCGCTTATACACAGACTCACGGCGATAAGGGATTCTTTTAGAGGAGCAAGCATAGCTGCATGGATACCCTGTTTCAAAAGCAAGGAACAGATCCACTGATGACAGGAGAAACGCTCACAATTAAGTGGGTTTAGAGGTGATTGTCTTGAATGGCTTGTACAAAATCTGGTTGTTGATACTTAATTTGAACTCTGAAAAATTAAAATAGATTTATATATAAATTTTAAAATTATTTATTTGAATATGTACTTTTTTAAAAACTAATTGGATGATAATAAAAGTTTAAAAATATCTTTAGGTCTCAGATTTTAATAATATTATTTTTAAAAAATTAAAAATTAAAAAAAAAAAGAAGAAAAAGTAAAAAAGAAGTAGTGTTGGCAAAAAAAAAGGGAGGAACAAAAGAAAAAGAAGGAAAAGTTAAGAAGGAAGAGAAGAAAGGAAAAAGAACAAAGAAAAAGGAAAAAAAAGAAAAAGAAGAAAGGTGATAAACTAGTGTTGGCATTAAAGGAGAAGAAGAAAAGAAAAAATGAGGAAAAAAGAAGAAGGAAGAGAAGGAGGGAAAAAGAATAAGGGAGAAGAAAAAGAAAGAAAAACATGACAGGTGAAAAAGTAGCACCAACCGAAAAAGAGAAGAAAACAAAAGGAAAAAAATTATTAAGAAACAAAGGGGAAGGATGAGAAGAAGAAAAAAGTGAGGAAGAGAAAAGAAGGAGAGGAGAAGAGAGATTCTACCAAGAGTCAAAGAGATGAGCCTTAGAGGTAGCTAGCCAGAGTGAGAAAAAAGCAAGAATAGAAAGAACAAGAGAGATTTGAGAGAAAAAAAAAATTAGAAGAGAGATTCGACTAAGAAAGTAAAACAAATGGGAGCTGAATAATTTTAATGTAGAGGAAGAGGTAGGTAAATGATTTTAATGCAAACCAAGAGACAGAGAAGGATTTCAATGTATAAGGCAATGAGCCAAATCTTTTGTACTATTAAGAGCCTCTATAAATGGAGTTGATTTATTCAAAGAAAAGAAGGAAAAAAAAAAAGGAAGCATAGCCCAAAAAGATTGAAGAATAAAAAAAAATAGCATAGCACAGCAAGATCAAAGAATAAGAAAAAAGAGATGTAGTGAAAGAAAAAGAAAAAAAACGAAAGTAACACAATGAAGACAAAGGAGAGTACTATCATTGAACCCAAATCAGAAGGATTTGGTACATACAAGGATACTTGCCTTTACTATTGAGCTATAATATTGTATAGGATTAATTTTCTTCATGCTTGAAATAATGATATACATCCTTACAACCTCTATTTTACTTTCTGTGATGGCAGTATAATTTGTTTGTGAAAAATTTTTTTTCTCTGGTTTCTTATTCCAATCATCTTTCATTTTTCTATATGTGCTTTAGGTATGATTTATGGCTAAAATTAAAATGTATGGAAGCTTTTCTACCATGTTGTAACACCTTTGTATAGGCGATTTAAAAGAAGTGGTGTACCAAACACACTTTTGGGTATAGTGCATCCAATATTTATCCCCTCCAAAAATAATTCAAAAAAATATTTTCAAAAAACAAAACAAAATATATAATTACATCTATAAATTTTTTTGAGAACTTTTGGTACTGGATTGAAAATTTTTTGATGAAGATTATAAAATTTAACTATATTATTTTTGTTAATTTTTTTTGTTTTCAGAAAATATAAAAAAAAATCTCTTTAACAAAAAAATGTTTTGATTTCTCTATTTGATTTGATAAAATTAATACTATTTTTCATAAATTTCTAAAGTTAATTTAAAAAAGATAAAAATTAAGCAAAATTAATAATTAAAATTATTTCATATAAAAAAATGAAAGATGAAAAGGGTCAGGCCGTTTGTCTCCTCTTTGTTTTAATAAAAAACAATTTTTTATTTTAATTTAGACATTTTAATTTTTATTTTTATTTCTTTTTATCTCTATTTTTATAATGCATGAGTTTTTTATTAATTTTTTAATTTTTAATTTTGTATTTATCCTTTTTCTATTGTATAATCAAATATTATCACTATTCTTGTCTTAGCCAAAGAAAAGTTATCTTAAATCATATATAGTAAAAGTTTAAACACCAATCTGAAAAATAAGTAAATCTATATATGTACTAAGTATACTGAGTGCACTAGCTATAAGAGAGAAAAGACAAATAAAAACACTTTCATTTGCCTCTTCTACCTTATTATACATTGAATGTCTAATTGGAAACTTACAAATAACAATGTTCTAAAAAATTTAAACAAAAAATTAGTGTTTTAATTAAAATTTAAAATATGTCAAAAGGGGTTAGTATTTTCATTCAATCTAAAAAGTTAATAGCCATTAACTTTTTGGTGCACATTCTTAAATGCACCCGTTTTTGCTATTGCTGCCGTCGTAGGGGTATTCATTTACTGCTTTCTTTTCTTCCATGGCAGTAACTTATCCCAAACCAAAGTAACTTATCATTTTTTTACAAAAAACAAAAAAATGCTATGGCTTTTATTAACTTTCTTCCACAACGCTACCCTGCCACCTGTGAAAAGTCCTTTACTATTAACAAGTAAGAAATGTTTGCTGTGGTTCAAGCTTTTGAGCAGCTATTTCAAGTTTCAATGGCTGCTTAATCTCCTCTCCCAACATGCTCGCTCAAGAACCGACCAGATACTGGACGGCCAAAAGGAGCTTACTAATAGAAAGAGGACAAGCCAGTTTAAAAAAAAGGACATTGCAATGGGCTTTAATCTCTCATCCTAACTGTGCATTCACTTCTTGGATACAAATTTGGCACACCACTTGGAACCCCTCTCCAAAATCACCAGGCATATCAGTATCCCATTTGTCATGTATTCTGATTGTGTGCCTCACTCTTCCTCTTCAAGCTGGAATGAAGAACAATCTCCTAACATGGTTATAAAATGGGTTGACTGAATCAAGAGTACACACCGCTTGCACACAGAGAATCACGGCGATAAGGGATTCTTTTAGAGGAGCAAGCATAGCTGCATGGATACCCTGTTTCAAGAGCAAGGAACAGATCCACTGATGACAGGAGAAACGCTCACAAGTAAGAGGGTTTAGTGGTGATTGTCTTGAATGGCTTGTACAAAATCTGGTTACGCTTTTATGTGAATCCCAATTTCCACTGTGGCATGCTATGTTGTTTAGTCTTTCATCCTCTGTTGTTAGTTTGTTGCATTAATCGTGTCGCTCAGTAGCTTTCATAAATTTGTGAATTCTATCAAATTAAATACTATTGAGGTGTTTCCCTATAGCATGTTTCTATCCTGGTAATTACTATCGAATACATGGAACGTTAGACTAATCAAGTGCAGAAAGCAATTCTTACATCGATCACTTCTCTTCTATCGGGTGTTGGGTGTGCTGAAACATGAGGGGAAGTGCAGAAAAATAGGGCAAAATATTTACAGAAGACGTTGATGCTCAGGAAAATATATTCTCTTTTAAAGTGTGTAATAGGTCCATTTACTGTTAGTAAAATCTTTTATTCAAGCAAAAGCATAAACCCGTAAGTTGTCACTCTCCTAAATCTAAGAAGATATACCTTAATCCATTTAAACTTTTTAGAATATTTCTAAAAAGTATTGTTTCTCTCTCTTCTCCTCTTTTCTTGATGATGGAAGTTATGACATCTTTTTTGTCTTGAATCGTGTTTATTACTTTTAATTGTCGGATGTAAGTAAATGAGAGGTAAAGAGAGGACCACACGCCTCTTAAAACATTATAGGTAGCATTCCCTTTAGGCTTGGCAAGAGTCATGTCTTTTTATTTAGCTAATAGGATTTAAGTATTTAAAATATTATATTAAATCATTTAATATTTTATCAAATATATAAATAAACATATATTCGATAATATATACATTAAATATCATGTGAGGCATAATTAATCTTGCATTCTTCCATTGACTTATATGACATTGTTTCACGACTTAATAAAAGAATATTATGTGCACAAAATATAATGCTAAAACCTTTCTCTTATTGGTTATATTATTTTATCATTATTAAATTGAAATATCAATGTGTCCTGACTGTTGTATGTCATTTTTTGGACATAGTTCTTTCCATGTGCTACAACACAACTTTTAAATTTAACATGATTATTAATGAAAATAATAATGATCCAACTTTAATATCTTAGTTATGAGATCATTGATATTAACATTATTCTAAACAATTATGTATACCAAATAAAAATAAGAATAATAAAAAACACATAAGTGAGTTTAGAGTGTCAAATGCATAAACTTAATACAATTGTAATACTATAACATTAATCACATCTAAAAATGCCCATCATTTCAATATGTTCATTAAATGTTTTGTGTGGCAATCCTTTTGTTAATCAAAGGATCTGCAATCATGAGATTGGTTGATGTGTTCAGTTGATGCTCCTTGTTCATGGACTTCTTCTTTAATGACAAAGTATATAATTTTCATATGTTAGCACCCTTAAAATACTTATAATTCTTGGAGAAGAAAACTACTATATAGTTATCACAATAAATTTTCAATGGCCTCACTATAGTGTTGACAATCTCAAGTCTAGAAATAAAGTTCCACAACCATAATCCATGAATAATGGCCTCAAAGCATGCCACAAATTAGCATTTATAGTGGATGCAGCAATGACAAATTGCTTCACACTTTTGCATGGAACTGCTACTCTAGCCAATAGGAACAAGTAGCTAAATGTGGACTTTCTTGTATCAAAACATTAATCAAAGTTTGAATCTGAATACCTAATTACCTTAAGATGATTAGATCTTCTTTAAGTGAACATATGAGCTTTGGTTCCCTACAAGTATCTAAAAATTTTCTATATAGCTTTAAAAGTAATGTAATCCTATATTACTTTGATACCTGCCTAACATATTGAAAAGAAAACTGATATTTGGTTTAGTACAAGTCTAAGCATACATTAAACTCCCAATAATAGATGCATAAGGAATACTTTTCATTGCTCTCGTTCCATTTCATTTGAAGACATTATATAAGGTTGATTAAATTTATCCCCTTTTTGAATTGGAACTACACCTATTAAGAATTTATCCATATGAAGTCTCTCTAGAATTTTATTGATATAGGTTTTCTAAGACAACCTTAACAGTCCTTTGATCTATTACAAAATATTTCTATTCCTATCATATAGGTTACCTCTCCTATGTCTTTCATTTCAAAACTTTGAGAGAAATATTTCTTGGTTTCATATAATAAATCAAAGTTATTAGTAGCAAGCAAAATGTCATAAACATACGTAATTAGAAAAATAAAATTGCTCCCATTAACCTTCACACACACACATACACACCGATCAATGATGTTTTCTTGAAATCAAATGAAGTGATAGTATCATTAAACTTAAGATGTGTCAAGAAGCTTGTTTAAGTCCATATATTGATTTATTTAATCAACATAATGTGTTCAATTCCCTTAATTTAAAGCCTTTAAGCTGATTTGTATAAGTCTCTTCTTCCAAATTTCCATTAAGAAAGGCAGTTTTAACATTCTCTTGGTGTAACTCCAAATCATAATTGATTCTAAGAGAGTTTTTCTTAGAAACTAGTGAAAAGTTTTCTATATAATCAATGCCATCCTTTTGAATAAAACATTTGGCAACAAGTCTAACTTTATATCATTCAATATTGCCATTTGAGTCACCTTTGATTTTCAAGACCCATTTACATTTGACCTTTTTTTTACATCCTTTAGGCAATTCAATGAGATCCCAGACTTGACTTTGATCCATAGCTTCTAACTCTTCTTCCATGGCATGAATCCATTTATCAGAATCATCACATTGGATTATTTGTGAATATGAGTCCTAATCATTGTCAATTCTCCAGTCAATTTCTAACTCTTGTAAATAAACCACATAATCATTAATAATAGAAGACCTTCTTTCTATTTGAGATCTTCTCAAAATTGTACCTTGTGGTTCAACTACCATAGATTCACTATTGACATTTTCATTATGGATCATACTTGATCATTGATTTGTTGTTATCGACCATTATTGGGTTGACTTATAAGTTCAAGAACAACAATTGTGGAAGTTTTGGGTACAAGAATTTGCACCCTAACTTCTTGAATGCTAATATCATGCATTCGATCACTCCCATTAATGTCACCATTTTCAATGAACCTAGTATTTTCAAATTCAACAATTCTTATACTCAAGTTAGGACAATAAAACCTACACTTCTTAGGCTTTTCTGAATAGCCAATGAAGTAAATCTTGCTTCCGCTTAGCAACCCCAAATATATAAATGCTTTAAACTAAGTTTCCTTCCTATCCATAGTTGAAAAGGTGTCTTTGAAATTGCTTTACTTGGAACCCTGTTTAGCAAATACACTGTGGTCCTTAATGCATACATATAGGTAAAGATGAGTGACTCACCATACTCTTAACTATTTTCATTAAAGTACGATTTCACCTTAATGTAACACCATTTTGATATGGTGTACCTGGCATTGTGTATTTATCACAAATATCATGTCTTTCAAGAAATTTGGCAAATGATATTGGACATTATCTTGATCAATCATATATACTTTTCATAATATATATTCACCATCTTTATCTAATCCTACAATTTTCACTTTCTTATCTAATTGTCTTTCAACCTCTTTAATATGCATTCCAAATGCATTAATTGATTGAAATTTGTCATGCAATAGATAAATATAACCAAAATGTAAAAAATTATTGTAGACAGTAAATTTGTTCGAAACTCAAAATATACTTTAACGGAGTCAATATTTTAAAATAAATTCAAAAAATTGAAAAATAAAATTATAAAAAATGATTTTGTAAAACAAAAAAGAAGAAGAAAAGAAATTTTCCAAAATGTTTTCCAAGTGTTATTTGATGTAGTACCTTGGGGTCTGTGTTATGTTTGAATCAATTTATGCATGGTATGGTGTAGCATGATTTGAACTTGTATTTCATATGACTTGTTGTGCTCAAAAGTATTTTTCTATACTTGAAGTAATTTTCAAAAGGCAAAACAATTTTAGTCAACCAATAGGAAAGCCTATTAAGCTAATTTGAGCTAATTATGCATGTATGAGCATGTACATGATTGTTTAGTGCATGCGTGTGTAAGCGCGCAAATCAGCGCTAGGCCATATCCCATAATGTTCCCTCTCCTAGTTTGTTACACTTTCCACTTAGTTCAAGAGGGTATTGTTTCAAAATGAGATTGGTCTCATAAACCCTAATTTCTCAATTTGAACTCAGTAAGCCCTCATCTTGTTGTCAACTTGACAAATTTCTAAACCGATGATCTTCAAAGTGGGATCAAGGGTGTTAAGAAGCTTTTTACCATTTGAAGCTGTCTCTTCTCAAGGCACTTTCTCTCCATGTTTTGGGGATGTTGCTTTTGGTTAGCATATTAGAGCTGTCATCATCCTTTCAAATGCACCAAAATTTCCAGGCAACACCTGCTAAATACGGTATCCATTCGAGCAATGCTAAGTGTCATAAGGGTATCTTTCCCTTTTGAGCTAAGACTCTGATTCCTCTTCACACGACCATTTTGGATGCAGTTTTTGGGTCAAATTTGTAGCTGTTTCAGCCACAAAGGGACATCCTAATGCTGCAAATATTCAACTTATCTCATGTCTTTTATCAAGCCACTTTGAAACTTGAAAAAAGGATCAATGGTTCTTGACCAAGAGAAACCCGAAGGGAGCTCTTCATGCATTTATGCATACTAGACTTGAATTTAAACTTAAAATTAGACTTGAACTAAGACCTAAATCTAAATTCTAAATTTTTACAATTTAAATTTCTAAAATTTTAAATTCTTTTAATAATTATAAATTCAACTTTGCAAACTGTAGACACCTAATTTTGTCCAAACCTTAAAAATTAAAGTGGACCCATGCATAAGTTTTAAAATTATCCTACTTGAATATATATTTTTCTAGAAATTAATTGAGCTAAAATAAAAAATTTAAAGATATTTTTAGGTCCCAAATGTGAATAATATTGTTAAAAATTAAAAATTAAAAATTAAAAAAATAGGAAAAAGAAAAAAGAGGTGTGAATGGAAGAAAAACAAATCAAAGAAGGTGGGTGAAGGTGGAAAGAATGAGAAGGAGTATGGGCCATGAGCAGGAAAGGAAGGAAAGAAAATCAAATGGTGGGTGTCAGCAAGCAGCCAAAGAGGAAAAAAAAGGAGGCCAAACATCTTGACTTCAAAGGGAATGGGTGAAAAAGAAAAGGCTGGCAACTTCACCTCTTAGAAAAAAGGAGGAGGCACCCAACGGAGGGGAGAATTCAGAAATGTGCACTTTCCATAAGCTCCAGAGGAGGTGTCTAAAAAAAACCAACGTAAAGCTTCCTGAGGACCTCCATTACCCTGAGAAACCAACACCCTCACACTCTTTCATACACCAAAAGTCTTGAACCCACGGCCACCTACTCAGCTGCTCTCATTATCTCTAGCTCCCAGGTAACACTTTTTTTTCTTTCTCATCCCAAAGCTGTGGTATCATTTGCTGAGAAACAAGGAGTTCCATATTTCTATGCTGAGAATGAGATGGGTATAGATTTATTGGATTCAATGATTCCCTAGGATTGAGATGAATGTTCTGGTATCTAAGTATTTTGCATTCAGACATTACTCCCAATCTGTTAAGTCCCACTTTAGTTCATGGATTGCTTTGTTGAAGTATGAATCGTTGGAATTGCAATTGGATTTAACTTACTGCTGTAATCTGTATATTCTGCTGTTTGCCCTTGGTTTCCTTGCTGTATCTTTATAAATCCTTTGAAATATAAATGGAGTTGCTGTACTGTTAGGGAAATATTGCTGTTTCTGCTGTATTATGTTGCTGTAATTTGTTATTACAGTTTCTGATTCTGCTGTAAAAATTCTGCAGCTCTATTTCTGCTTTAAAAATTTGCAACTCTACTTCTGCTGTAAAAGAATTTCGCAACTCTTTCTGCTGTATCATGTTGCTGTAATTCTGTTATTACAGTTTCTGATTCTGCTGTAAAAATTCTGCAATTCAGTTTCTGCTGTAGGCATGCTGTTGTAAAATTCTGCAGTTCCTATTTCTGCTGTAAAAATTCTGCAACTATTTCTGCTGTAAAAATTCTGCAACTCTTTCTGCTTTAAAAATTTGCAACTCTACTTCTGCTGTAAAAGAATTTCGCAACTCTTTCTGCTGTATCATGTTGCTGTAATTCTGTTATTACAGTTTCTGATTCTGCTGTAAAAATTCTGCAATTCAGTTTTTGCTGTAGGCATGCTGTTGTAAAATTTTGCAGTTCCTATTTCTACTGTAAAAAGATCTGTAATTCTGTTTTTGTTTATCTCTTATTTCAATTTATTGTTATCATTGTAAATACTTGATTTTGTACGATTCTTAAAAAAAATTAAAAAAATAAAAAAATAAAGGCAAGCATCCATGTTTTCATACATTTATTCACATTCCCTTTCCAATTTTGCATTTGTGAGAAAAATAAAAATAAATTTGAGTTACATCTTTTTTAAATAAAAATAAAATAGGAATAGATGATCATGTAAATAATACAAACATTTTTAAAATCCCGATCTGGAATAGAAAAGGAATTTTATTCAAATTATTTTAAAATCATAAACTGGAATAGAATGAGAATTTTCATAAAATCATCTTTAAAGAACCTGATCTGGAATAGAAAGGAAATTTTATTCAAATTATTTTTAAAAAAACTCTGATCTGGAATAGAGATGAGATTTTTCTAAAAATTATTTTTTAAAACTCTAATTTGGAGTAGAGATGGAATTTTTCTAAAAATTATTTTTTAAAAACTTTGATCTGGAATGGAGATGAGGTTTTTTCAAAAATTATTCATAAAAATTATTTGTAAAAAATCTTGATCTAGAATAGAGATGAGATTTCCTTAAAAATTATTTTTTTTAAAAAAAAAACCTTGATCTGGAATAGATATGAGTTTTTCCTAAAAATTATTTTTAGAACCCCAAGATGGAATAGAAAGGAAATTTTCATGAGATGATTATTTAAACATTTCAATCCGGAATGGATAGGAATTGCGTTTTTTGAAAATGTTTATTTAAAACCAACCTTAATTAAATCAAGTAAATTAATTAGATCATTTTTTGGTACCGAAAGGGCATTTAGGGTGCTAATACCTTCCCTAAAATGTAATTAACCTCCGAATTCAATCTTTTAAACGAAGACCATTTTTAATTAGGTGTCCAATCTCACCTTAGATAACTTAGATCGGTGGCGACTTCACACATCACATAAAATGAAAATTTTATCAGGGTCAACACAAACTATCTTAGAAATATTTATAAAACAAATATCTATGTTTCTTTTATAGATAAAACTTGGATTAAAATGTTAAAGGCGTTTATTGAAGCATTTTTTGGTATTAGAAAGTGTTGCTTATAAAGTGAATTTAATACTACTCTTGTTAAATTCATTTATTTCTCTCGTGTTAAAAACTTAAAATCTTATGACTATAGGTTAAAATTAAACTTCAAAAATTTTTTTTGAAGTCCTGAATCATTTCCACACACAAGAAAGTGACACATTCTTTTTCTTTTATTAGCTTTGACATTCTAAGACCCATGCAAGAATAAAAGTCTTCCTGCAATAAAAAAATTTGAATACCGTACAACAAATGTAAGTCTAGAGTGGGGCGGTTTCAGCCCTTTGGGTTTGGAAGAGGGAGCAAAATCAGTGTGATGTAAAACGTAATTACATAAGTCCCAAAACAAAAAATTGAAAGCTGAGGAAAAAAAAAATGCGGGTTTAATGGCTTGGGTAAAAAAAATTGAAAATTTTTTAGGTTAAAATTTTAAAAGAAAAATAATATGTACATATAGTTATACATATCATATATATACATTCAAAAATAAATTAAATAAAAAAAATATATAAAAATATATAAGAGAGTATACAAAAATTATATCCTAAAATGTATGCACAACAGGGCCCTTTTCAAAACCTAACCCTTTTTTCTAAATAATTTGAGGCTAACGTTGCGATTTAGGACAAAATTGATAACTCTATCTGATAATTTATTTTTCTTTACTTTTGTTGTCAAAGTATTCTTGACTGAAAATGTATTCTCCTATAAACAATTATATGTTGCCTTATTCAGAGAGATATTATCAGCAACAACAGGAGTTTTGGGGCAACCAAAAATTATACAAAAAATAAAAATAATACATACAAAAAATGTTGTTTGCAAATAAACATTCACTAAAAAAAAAAATTTATTTCCGACAATCAATATCTACTAGTACAATAAACATTCAACAGCTTTTTTAATATATTTTAATCGGCCAACAAAAGTGTCATTATAATATTTTGTGGCTAATATTTATGTCTATTAGTAATATTTTTTAATATTATTAATCAATAACTACTGGTAAAAAAAATAATAAATAATAAATGAATTAATTTATTTTGTCAATTAATATTTTGATACTTTATTTTAATCAACGTGTTAAAATCTCCTTACAAAATATAATTAAAAATATATTTTATTGATATATAAAATTTTGGTAAAATATATTAAAATTAAAACACATAACATATTTGAATTTAATAAATAAGCATATTCTTCAGTAAAGATAACTGTGTCTAATTTGTTAACAACTTAAGTCGTCAAAAATATTTATATATATATTTTTAAAAAGACATATAAAAATGGTGAAGATTTTTAATCCCAAAAATTTATCTTGTTGTTTAAAATAATTGTATTTTTGGAACAAATAAAATATTTTACAAAAGATCAGTAAGAACAAATCTACGAGACTAAAAATCTCCACTACCTCCATATGTCCATTCAAACCTGTAAAATAATAAATTAGAATTAGACTCTATAATCAATTAACACCTTGCCTAATGATTACACATTGTATCCACTAGAAACTATTATAAATATTTTCAAATCAAATGGCGTCCTACATACCTAATTACCGTCTGTTTCAATAGAATATGAAATAATAAAAATATCCAGGATTTTTCATATTATTAGTGCATTATTACTACTCTTGACATAATTGCCTTGAAAGATAAAAAAAATTTGAAGAGAAATGATGGGTAAATCATTTACCATTTCTTTTCAAATTTTTTAGTCACTTTTAGGACAATTATCTTATCAATAACAAAAATGCACTTATTGTATAACAAATTTTTAACACTTTTATTAGTTTTTATTATATAAAAGCAATGTCATATACATTCAAATATGTAAGGTGTCATTTAACTTGTAAATCAGAATAAACTAAAATTAATACAATTTTTGACATAAGCAACAGTCAAAATCTATATATTCTAAAATAGTAAATAATTTATTTTATAAGTATAACAATTTAATTAAATTTTTTACCCTACAATTATAAAGAAAAGGAGAGAATAGAGATAGAAGTAAGAACCATATGTGACAAATATACAAATAAAGATAAAAGTAAGGGCCATGCTAGTGGTTTCTGACATCATTTTTATTGCTTCACACTCTTCATTGCCTCAAACATGCTTAGCATCCTGTTCGTTTCATCGTAACAGTTACGATTTTCTTTATTTACCTTTCTTGCTGAAATGTGGTATTGATATTGTTGATGCTGCTTTTGAGCTCGTGAATCCCTTAAGTGCTTTTGAAACCATATCCTACTCGGAACACCACATTGAATAGTTTGACCAAATTAGTGCAGGCATCAAACTTGAAAGGGCTTATGCTTGCAAGTGACCGTGGAAATCCTTTATCAAAAAAAAAAAAAGTGACCGTGGAAATCTTTTGCTCACAGTAGTTGTTTTGGGTAATTACGGAAACTGAAGATGTATGTATAAATCGGCAGCATCCTTGGATTTTTCAAAGGTAGGGACATGTGAAAAAGGAATAGATATAAAATTTTTAAAAAGTAAAAAAATAAAACTTATAAAATATATTTTAATATAAATTAAAAAATAAAAAATTACCAAAATTAGAAAAATAATAAAAATTGAAGATCCTAATCCATATATAAATAAAGAAAAAAAATTAAGAGTGAAGCTTTAAGTGAAACGGTGCCATGCGTAAAGGGCCGTAATTTGTTATTAATTTTTATGATCTTTATAATTTTATTTTTATTTAATTTGTATAATATATAATTTAAATTATTAAATTTATTAAATTTAACAAATAAAATTATAAAATTCAATAAATTTAAAAGTTTATATTAAAAAATATGATTATGAAGTGAATATTAAAATATAAGAATAAATTTTCCCTTGTTTTTATACATAAACGAGCCAACGGTTGGACAGCAGGATCATTCGCTCGGACTAATAATCACATTCCAGAAAAATACCTATGCCATTGTTAACAGGAAGCCCAATTGTCCAGACAAACAGGGCATAGATCACTGACGTTTCGCTATAAAGTCTTGTCTTGGTCATACGCATCTCATTAGTGTCTTTCTGGGGTCGACCATCCCAGTAAGTCGAAGCAAGCAATTCATCATCATAGGCCTCTATCCCCTTCCCCACTCCACTGTCCACCTGGAATTTTCAACAACATGGGCACCAGCGTTGGTTGAACAAAGGACCAGGAGCCCAATTAAACGACCAACAAAAATCAGAACCCAAAGGAATAGCGAGCCAAAGGGATCGTAAACCACTACTTGCTTGAAATTCCTTCTTGCTTATCTTGGCATAGAAGAATTTGAAACATCAAAATGGGAACTAGAAAATGAAAATAAGAAAGTAACTCATTCTGCAAATCGCATAAATGCTAATGAAATTGGAAACAACAAAGTGATCCTCTTTGTCAAAGTTTTCTTTGTCAAAACAAAATTACAACAAAGGCACCCAGCAAAGCTTCATATTCAGACACTCACCATGAAAATTGCCATCTTATTTTCTTTTCCTATCAAACACGGCAATGCACAACTCAAATAGTAGTAAACTGTCAATATGTTTACAGACTAATACTTCTCACAACTATCAGCATCCTTAAAGGTCCTCGGGGCCATTGATTACCTGCACATGGCAATTCGTACTTCAGGCCTACACAGAATAAAAGTCTGCTTATAACAAATAAGGTCCACATATTTAGTGCTATACCTTGTTTGCAAGTACAGCTCCATCAGGTATTTCCAGCTTTACACCAGGTTTTGCCACGATACTTACATTTCCCTTTTAGTAGACAACACAAAGATAACACGTTAGAAAGCAAATGAAAAACAAATTCCAAAGTAAACTACTTTTGGCAGATATAAGTATCACAACAATCGGAAGGATTGATCCTTTGCCTTTCTTTGGGGAAGGCAAAATGCCTTCCTCTTACTTTTAAAAAAAAAGAAAATTGTCTTCCTCTCACTTCCCTTTGCTAATGGGAAAGCAGAGAATCCCGATCTTAATCAGGAAGAGATTGGCGTGGTCACCCTGGCATCAATTCATTGTCCTGATAAGATTCTCAATGAACATGTCTATTTTTAAATCATACAAAAAAAACGCTCTCAACAAGGATTGATACTTTTCAAAAAAATGGAAAATTCAAATTTAAATGTTAATGGCTAGTCAAAAAGATAAATGCAGATTGAGTTATAGGCAAACAGACCACCATAAAACTGAGAATCTTAGTCAAGCAGTTCTACGTCAGTGTGAATATCAACTAAATAATTTTATGGGTCTGTTTCGAACATTTTCAGAGTTTACTTACACAACAACTTATTAGAAAATATTACTAAGGGACCATCTTGATGGAAAGTTACCTAGAACCTTTAGAAAAATGGAAATTTCAATAATACAACTATAAGCCATACCATTTCATGAAAAAGGTTTAAAAACATTTCAACTGCATCTGCTTACCATTTGAAGAATTTAAGATATTGCTGTCATAGAAAAACAAATATGAGCTCATAAAATAATACAATTGCGACTTTCAACATTAATCGTAAACATAGCTTGGGGACTTCTTTATAAAATCTAATTTTGGCACTACCAAGGTTTCTTTCCTGTACTACTCAGAAAAATAATAAACAAAAGGTGATGACTATCTTGTAGCAGTAACAGTAAGGCATTCTTCTCACCCACATCGTAACTAAAATTATATTGGGGACTGCATTTTAAGAAAATAAATTTAGTAGTCCTAACACTCTACTTTTGAATATTGAAGTAAACAATTTTATTATTGGTATAAAAGAAAATCATAAACAACAAAAGATTCAACAGAATTAAATGATACCTTGAGGATAACACCAGATCCAAACCACACATCGCCTACCACTTTTAGACTGTCAAGCTCAACAATACTAGGAATTGACTTTAACCGACTCAAGAAGTTGCTAACCTGTAATGGAGACTTGGAAAATCAATATTATTGTCACCCTCTAACACCAAAAAAAAAAAGTACAAACACCAAAAAAGTAACAAATTTTAACCTTCTTAAATTCTGGCCCCAATTCAATAGTAGGGTTTGCAGGATTTGCCCTGGCTTTGTTCCTGATGACAAAGCCATCTTCTAAAGTGTAAAGGTCCGACTACAAAACAAGACAACTAATTATGTCACACAAGGCATCAAACTACCATCCCAGATCTCATGCCTTGTATCAGAAAAATTTATAACCTGCACAAGAAGCAAATCTGAAGTTGCCTTCACTGGAAGGAATCGAGACCGAGGCACATTTATCCCGATAGCCTTGTCAAAGAACTGGAGAAACAATAGGAAAATAAGAGCACTGGGAGAGAAGTTTCAGAATTGAGAATTTGAATAACATGTTAATAAAATATTTGAGTACCCTTATTGCTGCACCAGCTGCAGTTTCCAGCTGAAGAACTTTTACTCCATCAACTTCCTAAAATCAACATAATTTTGTCAGCAACATCCAACTGAATAGGCCACAACCTCCACCCTCTCCCTTTCTTTATATACTCCGGTGTCTTAAAAGTAGGGGTGGGTTACCGAAGTTAAAAAAGTGAAAATGGATGGGTTAGGTTATGTCAACGGGTTAACACAATGAAACAATAGTTATAGACAGGTTTGCACGGGCAGATTCTGGTGTGGGATTATTAACCCAAGGCAATCTGAACCAAACCGAAACTTTTAAATTTGTTTTAATGCTTCTGATTAACAGTAGAGTCTTCAGTCTTTTCATCTTTTGAAATTCGTGTCTCATGTACTCAATTCTATCACATCGTGGTTCATAATAAAATAACCTTGATATATTTTGTTATCTGTTGGATAATAATGCACACATCACATAGTTGCACTTTATCCAAAGAATACTGACAAAATAAAAATATAACCAAACCAATATGTCAAATGGTTTATGGCTTTACTCATACTCTTTCCTTGCAGTAAAAGTTTGAGTGTTGGTATTTTTACACTCCAAAAATTACGTTTTGCCTTACGTCTGTCATCATTTTCGTTCATTTAATTTTCTTTTGCGTTGGGGCAACAAGCGTTGCACCAGCATTTCTCTAAAAGTTTTGCCAGAATCATGACACCATGCACCGTCCCTTTCTTTCCTCACACTGCAAAAGCAAAAGGAGAAATGACATTGTACTTTTCTGTAAAATTTCCCTCTTCTACTTTGTTCTGATTACCTGTCACTCCACCTTTTAATAGCAATGCAAACAAAACACTATTTAACATCTTTTCTTTTTTTTTTCCCCTAAAAATCTTCCTCCGCCATATGATGGGCTTTTATTTATTTACACAATCTCTTTCTCTAATGGCCTGTAGCAGAGTGAAATGCTAGTGAAGACTGAAGCACATCTTCGAAGTTCCTTTTTTCTTTCTCCCTCTTCCCATTCCCATGATCTCTTTCTTTCTTTCCCCGATAGTCTAAAGGGCAATCCCATATGGCTTTGCCTATTTGCTTTCTATAGTTTCTCTTTGGTGGGCATACTTTGTGAACCCAATCTAACTTCTGCATTCCACTGCCTAAAGGAAAATTTAAGGGATTTTGATTTCCCTTCTAGTAATCTTTGAGGCTTGAAACAAATTTCACCTACCCTTCTTCTTTTCTCTTTCATTTCGCACAAACTTTACGCAAAATAAGTGGTTACATATCCAACCCATCTAAATCCACCTGAAAGGAGTTGAACCCGATGAACCTGAACCAATTCGATTTACCCCTTTCTACGGTTGGTTTCAGATGAAGAAAACTTCATTGTAGGGTTCATTCGGTTTGATGGAATTTGGCCTCAACCCGAACCGAATCGACCTATGCCCAGCCCTACTTAAAAGACACTCTGAACTAGTCAATTCAATTTTTTTTAATGAAAAAAAAAAGAAGAAAATGTGTTTACAATTATAGTAACTACCAGCCAATTACCCACTAAGCACAATTTACTGATTTTTAGGCAAAAGCTTTTACAGTAGAAAAAAACCAAGATACGAAACCCTGAGTGCAGGCATTATGACACATACACACACATAGGCCATCACTTTAAAAAAACAATTCTTACCTTTGGATTCGGAATAATCTCCATCTTAAGAGCATCAGCTTCAACAAGCCTTTTAATTGCTTTTAAGTTCACCCACCTGTTGATTTTTTATTGTCATTACCCCATAGGATACAATCCACAATAGTCAGGGCAACAGCCAGCAAAACTTACAAATTGTTTGTGTTGAAAATTTTGAACTTCTCTATTGACTTGAATTCATTAACCTATGTAAAAGACAAAATTAAATGTCAATGGCATACTTAGCAAAACAATTCTGCATCAAAAAAGTCAAGGGTCACCATCAATATTTACACCTAAACATATATTTTGTCAAATGTGAAAGTTTCGTGGTTAAAAACGTCTAGGTTACTGTTATATTAGTACATCTTATCTTGGGGAAGGTAAATTCATAGGAAAAGAATAAGAGAAAAGGATTTGGGTGGGGATGGGGGTTGGGGTTGGGGTTGGGGTTGGGCTGTGGGAGTGGCTCCTTCATTTTCTTAACAGTAATCAGGTGTTGCATAAACCTTATTCTCCTCACATGGAACCACTCTCACGATAGTTGTTGCAATGATAAACCATCAGAAAGAATTACAATGGCAACTTTTAATATTTAGCACCCACTTTTCACTCTAATCACCGATGTACAAATTATATTCTAAAACCTATATATCATCAAGGTGAAAATAAGATGCATTTAAATAAAAAATATTGGATATAAAACCTATTTTTGAGCCTTCACCTATCAGTTTAAACTTTTAAGAGAATTGATTCTTTGACATGGTATAAAAATCTCTATGACCAAGTGGTCAGTAGTTCAATCTTTGCCACTCCCATTATTCAAAATAAAAATGAATTTTGGGACGAGGTCTAGTAAATTTGTACTTTGTCTATACTTCAAAGCTCAAAGGACTTTCGTGTGAAAGAGTATATTGGATGTAAAATCAAGTCTTGGGCTTCCATCTATCCTTTTAAGCTTCTAGGAAAGTTGGATCTTTGACAAAAGGGAATAAAAATAACAGTTCATGATCCTAGTAGCTGCTTTTTTAGGGAAAAATGCCATGCAACTGCACTGAAGTAAGAAGAAAAAATTCCTTTTCTGTATCTTTTTTTATTTACTAAGCTTTCCTAAACCATCTTTTACTTGCCTAAAGTACCAGTAAATAATCCATATAGTTTTAGTAAATGATCAATGCCCTGGAATTCTTTCACTGGTATTTATTCTTTCAAATGAATGATTTTAGATGGAACCTTTCTAATGGAAAATGATAAGAAAATCATGCTTGATAGTCATTGCTTTCCCTCTTTGAATAAAATAAATAACCATAGATGAGAGGTTCCCACTCAAATTGCACCAAGTAACCAATTAGCATATACCAAAAGTCACTGGTTACACCAGATAATATTATTATATAACTATTTCTTTATTAAAGTAACCACTCAGCCCAGGATTTTGGTTGTGTTACTATTCTGAGCTTCATATTTACAGTAAAATAACTAAATAATTCAATAAACATAACAGCGTATGCTTAGGGCAGGAGAGAAAATGATCCAAGAGTATAAGAGACAGATTTAGTAACTTACATGTTGATCTGGAACTTGTGCAATTTCCAGGAGCTGCATAAAAGTAAAAAAAAGAATGTCTATCAATGCCAACGTTCTTGGGATTTTAATTAATCTTAATTGTCTTTTATATTCATCCAAGGGACAGAAATCAACGAGGGAGGAAGCAAAATAATTGTTCATCTGTGGATGTGACTCATTACATAGAAGCAATTTGATATAAAAAGATTTAGTCAAATTTTTCTAAAACTAAAGTTCTTAGCTAATCAATAGAATTAGTTTGAAGAAAATAAATCAATAAACAATACATGCCTGAACCCTTCCTTCATAAGAAATCAGAGTGCCACCCTTCACATCAGCCAATGTTTTGGGAGTCACCTGCATAGCAAGCACAAAAAGGATATATAAATGGTTTGAAATCTGATGCTAAAAAGCAGTTCCTTGAAAACAACCGTCAGCTTTTACCTCCATGCAGTATTCATTCTTGTTCTGAATCAGATGATTTAAGATTTCTAAATCAGCCAGTCAAGGACACTGATGATATTAAAGAGGAAGTCATACTGCGTAACTAACAAGAATATACCCAAAATTATAGAAAAGGAGAAGTAAGCATCAATGAAAAATTAAATAAGGATACTTAAGTCAACTATTGCACCCAAGTTATCTGAATTGGCAACAAAAACATACTCTTTACCCTGCACATAATCACAAAATAAATAAACCTAAATAAATAATCGCCCAATAAAAAGTGATGATGACAATAACTATGAAATATTAAAAGATGAAGTCCAACTACAATTAAATTGAGTTCTGGAGTCAACCTGTGATAACAAAGCATCCAATTTGCCACTGTTTGATAACGATGGGTAGACATCCCCGTGGCCTGGAGGGTACCTATGCACGAATCATTACTCATAAGCCAAACTTCTAAGTGCTTTTACAGAGACTTGCTTTAGTTTTTACTTTTGAAAAGGCCGAGTGATAGAACATAATGCTTTCCAGGTTAATAACAACCACAAAGCACAGGTATTACTTCCAACATAACCATGATATGAAAACACATAGGCTCAAATTCAACTTCAATTTGGTAAAGACAAAAGAATTTCTACAAGTTCAATACTTCAACAAAAAGTAGGCATAAGCAAAATAAAAATAGCATCTGTTCGAAATCATGTCATATTGGAGATTCCAATCATAATTTGTGCACTTGCAATTACCAAGCAATAAGCACAGAGTCTAAGTACTCTAAACTATGTTAGGAGCATTACATAAGATATATGCCTTCACTTGGATATTCTCAAATATTTTAACATGAATTGCTTTAAATAGAAATCTTAAATCATCCAACTGCTATATTATCGTTTCTAATATAACAAAGACTGCACAGAGAAAGAGTTCTACTTAATACTAGTTAAAGCAATGAATAATAAAATTGAGACAAATTAGATAAATGATGTCATACCATCCATCCCTGCCAGTCTGCCCTTTGCATGGGAATGGCGAAAAGTCATCAACAACCAATCGAGGATATTGGCTCTGCATAAATTTGAGGAATGCAACAACATTTAACAAAGTTCAAAGTCCATGAAATTAAATGAATGAGAACAGAAAATCAGAGATTATGACCGCAAACCTGGTTAAAAGTATGAATTTCAATATTTGAATTTTGATATTTTTCAACAATCTACAAATAAACAAATATTTAGTTTGCATGAATACTCTGTTTATAATTCTACCCAGCTAAGTGGAATAAAAAGTAAAGCTCGTATACCTTTTGCGTGTCATCATGAGTATTGAATGAGTTCATTAAAAGCAAAGGAACATTGCTTCCATATTTGGCGTTGAGATTCTATAATTGATTGAAGCTATCAGCATAAAGTCCACATGAAGAGGAAAACACAAAAGGGTCTAGCAGAGGAAGGACCAGAAAATAACCTCAATTTGGATGACAATTAAATCAAGAAATGTCAATCCATCACGAACTTCAATGACAGATCTACAGCACATATATATCCAAGTTACGACTTGTGTACAGGCTAAACGGTGACTAAAGAGAAACTATATCTTATCAAAATAGTTTATCCTGCAGGAACTTTTCTCCCAAAGTGCCAAGTTATCGGATCTATGGTCTCTGTTCAACACGTTGACAAATATTATACAAATTTTTAATCAAGCAAATGAAGGCATGCCGACTTACTCAGAAAAAATGCCATGAACAAGTATATGCATTACTTAAGATTATACCCAATAAGGATAATGCTAATAATAGGGCGTGAAGTCATAGTTTAACCAACATTAATTTTTACCGTTCTTCCTTTTGTTGACCACTCAAGATTCTTGCTCGAGAAATAAACATAGCCATGATAATGATTATTATCAGATTGGTCAAAGAGAGAAGCACTATTTCCATTTTAAAAAATTGCTCTTTCAGATCAGATTTATAATCACAAAGATGATCTTGCCTGAAGCTTTCGGCCATCCAAACTATTCATAAGTAAAGAGGGAAAAAATGGGATTGAAATGCATACTTTGGACCAGTGCAGCCCATAGTAGTACCCAACCCTCCATTCAGCTTCAGTACAACAAGCTTGTCCAAGAGCTTCTTTATCTCTGATGAATCTGCATTGATTTTGATTCATATAAATTATTATGATGATCTGTGAATAATGTTTCAAAACTGAAAAGAGGAAACATCATAAGATGATTACCATCAGGAGTTGGGGCCAAACTCTCATAAGGCACCACTACTTCATCAGTAGGCGTCTGGATCTTACTCCATTCAACATGCTGCGCTTCGCCACTGTAATGCATCAAGCACTTATCAAAATTCTCAGCGAAAAAAAATCAGGTGGAATGTCTCTAGAAAATGTCAAAGAATTGCAAGCACATTTATCGAGCTTCCGAATCAGTAAATCATTCAATTCACCTGAGATAGCGAGCAACGAGGTTGATGAATCCATTTTTCTCATTCTCACTGCACATAAAAAAATCGAGAAAAAGGAAATCATATTCCGATCCGAGATCGATCCAAAAGCTCTTACGTGCACAACAATTCCACGAGAAAGAAAGTGATCCCAATAGCATCCAACAAGAAAACGATCGAAGAAATTCAAGCAGAAAATATAAAAAAGCAGAATTCGAATCCGATGCAGGAATCCAGAAATGCTAGACCTGATTTGACTCAATCCAGCAACGGCAAATTTGAGGTTGGATAGCTTCTCGGTATCAGTAGCGCTGAAAGTAGCGGCAGCCATGGACGTAAAAGCTTAGAGAGAAAGAGGAGGATACAAGACAAGGGAGAGTGTATGGAGGAGAGGGAGTGAGGAGGGAGAGTGCAAAAAGACGAGAGAGGGTGATGACGGACTGTGATATTAAGGGAGAGGAGGGTGTGGTGGCGCTCGCAGAACTTGACAGCAAAACAAAACGCCAGTGAGTGCAGTTTTCGGACAAAATATGCAGCCGAATATAACGCTTACCCCCGGGGCCTCTTCCAGTCTTGTTAAAGAGTGGCGCCTGTTTCACGCAATTTGATGCTTATCTCAGCCCATTGGTTTTGAATTAGCTGGGCTCTACTTTTGCTGGTTTTTGTGCTCTTGGTTGTCAGATTTCAATACCCTAGTTCTAGTAGCTTTGGGTGTGTATTGACCAAGTTCAAATTGGGCTGAAAAAAAAAAATTATGGTCAGGTTAAAAATTTTAAATTTTTATTTAAATTTGGTTTAAAATGTGTATAAATTAAGTTTAAATTATCTTAATTAAATTATCAAATTTATATATATTTTAATTGATTGAACCAAATTCAAATTAAATTTAACAAAAAATACCTACTTCAATCAAAATATGATTACTCAAATTAGGATTATTTCTAGTTTGGTTCAAATGATTTACACACTACTACAATAGCTATTCAATTCTCATGTATTTTTTCTTTGGGTGGAATTTTCATGTCCTTATAACCCAAAAATTAAAATAAAAAAGAAAATGTCAATTTTCAAGATATAGTTGAAAACAAAATGTTAGAAATTGATATAAAACCCGAGTTGACAGTTTTCACACTTCAAAGCGTGATACATGACCATCAAATTATATGGTCAATATGATCTATAATTTTCTATTATGAATTTCAAATCATATGGGCTTCGCTCATGGGTTTAGAATGAAAATAATGTTAATGTCAATGTCAATTGTGTAATCCATTAGCAGGGATTCTAATATTGGAGTTTCATGGAATGGGAAGCACAAATAGCGTTAAGAATGAGACCAAAGTGGGTGGCTTTTTGCTTTTCTAATCAATGATGCTGATTTGTGTAGGATGTTTTGTTTAAGGCGATGCAATACAACACTTTCTTGCCTGATTTAAGCATCGTTGCAAAAGAAAAACTAGTCAGGCACGCAAGCATTGTTAAAGACACATATTAGTTAATCAACTAAAACTAAGAAATAGTACAACGATATAATGATGTTAAGCCATTACCTAACATTCACTTTCACACCCGAATATATATCTTTAAGAGTAAATTATAGTTTTTTTTTTATCAATATGACATTATCCCTCATTTTCGTTCTAATACTACACTCCATCTAATAATTTAATTTAATTAATAAAATATATTTAGATGTTAATAGAGAATTCATAAAAGAAATACTAAATAAATATTTTACTCTAATTTTATTAAAAATTACACGTTAATGTAATTAATTATTTTAAATAATTAAAATGTTAATAATATATTATATTTTTAATTAAATAATTATATTTATTGTAAAATATGAATTTAATAATATATATAATTATGAGAAAAAAATTTAATATAAACATAAAAATTTTATTTTATATGCAGTTCAATATATTTTTTATTTTATTTTAATTTAAAACCTTATTTTAAAAATTAAAACTACATTAATTTAACAAGAAAATTTTTTGGCCAATATTAGTATTAAATAATACAACAACTTTATTAGAATTAAGGATAAGAATAAGAAATTTTTTAACAATTATTAATACAATAAAATTTAAAAATAATTTTAATCAAAATTTGTATAAATTACAATATAATATGCGGTTAGTTAAATATTATATTAACATGTAGGTATAATCTATTAGTTAAGTTAACTTACTAGGATGAAGTGTAATTTTTAAATAAAAATATAATGAAATGTCATATTTGAGTACCTTGTGAACGTAATTTACTATATTATTAAATTAACTACTATAATTATTAATTCTGTTAAATTTTTTCACAAACTAGCATTCTAAATACGTAATTTATTTTTTTAATTTTCCTCAAAAATAATATCTACAAGTATTTTTAAATTTTTTATTGAATAAAAACTAATTAAACTCAACCTTAAATTCTAAAAATATAAATAATATACTATTTTCCTCCTTTAAAGAGAAGATACAAATCCCTTTTCTTCTAAGTTTTTTAGTTTTTAGTTTAAGGTGACATGCTTATCAATTATTTTCTTTTTTTTTTTTTCTCTCAAGCCATAAAGATCATGCTTACTTTTACTTTAATTTAAACTCTAAACGATTAGAACATACTATCCTTTAATAAAAACACACAAACCGCTTTTCTTCTTAGTTTCTTAGTTTTTAGTTTAAGGTGATTATGTTATCAATTATTTTTTTTTATTAACGTATCATGAAATTTAATTCTCATCAAATCTTAAAATTAAACAATTTTGTTTTTCTAACAAAAATGACTTCTAACATTCATATCTAGATATTTAGTCTAAATTTTAACTTAGGACACAAGTACTTTCTATTACATCAATACTTTATTAGTTTTTTTTTTTCTTTTAAGCTTTTGGGTTATGCCCTAATTAACAAATTAAGGCAACCCATAATGAACAATTTAAAGTTGTTGTTAGGCATTTGAAATATACAAACTTTATGTTAGGTAACAAAGGTACCTCAATGCAGGTGCTACTTCTTCAAGCAAGTTTTTGTTTTTAATTTTTTTTATCGAAAGATAATACAAACGAACCAAGACTAAGCTCTAACACTTCTGGATGAACCAAATCCCGTGGAGTCTTTGAGAAGAAGCAGGCATCTTCAGGCAAGTTAAGAGCCCAAGACCTCGTCTTTTTTTGGCTATTCATTAAGATTTGACAGTTTGAAAGCCCCATGGCTTGGTTGGGTGTTAAGCTATCGACAACTTAAATGTTCAGCTATAGTAGCTAGGGCCAAAATATATATATATATATATATATATGTATATATATATGATTACACTACCAAATCTTAAGATTTGCTTATATGATACTGCACTCCAAAATTGAAGAAAGAAGCTTTGCAACTTGAAAGTCTTGTGCAGTTTATTTTTAAACAAGTACCCTCTCAATAACAAAAGGTGAAAACGATCAAGAGGTGAAATAAAATGGTCTAATCAGCATAATTTGTTATTTACAGCATCAAGGGTCAGTAATTAGATCTAAATATGAGAGTCGTGAGATTTGTTACTGCATTTAAACAGCTTTTGCCAAGCCATAAGTTTGTCGGTAGAAGAACCACAGATCCGTATCGTTAGTATGAGACGAACAGAGGCTGTACTGCGTTAGAAACGGTCTCCTCCCTGTTTGTGCAATAGGATAGGGATCTTTTGATTTCTTATTTAGAAAGCCAGAACACTTCTGCTCACAAATCATTCTGTCAAAAGAAGTAATTTTTTTTTATAAAAAAAGGGTGATTTGTGAGAAAAAATTATTCTAACGTCAAAGGATCCGTATCTTTATGCCATATGGCTTTATCTAAACATTTTCTTCTCTATCTTACAACTGTTCCCTTTTCTGATCATGATCTTGTTCTTTCTTTTTCAGCTAATGCCTCTTTTCCTCCTCACAACATTGTTTCTTCGCTGAGTTGAGAGAGAAAATTACAATTTGGGACTGCATGAAGATAAGAAGTGGATCTATCTTTGTCGGATATGAGGAAATGAAGAAACACTAACCTCTCTCTCCTAATCGGATACCCGTGCAATCATATATTTATTTATTAAAAAATTGTAAAGAAAGAATATAAGAATATGTATTATCTCTATGTATATTATTACTCTTATTTAATAATATTGTAGGGTTATCTTAAGCCATTGTCTGAGTTTTCCATTCAGTCAAGTGGGCAAGTTGGATGGAGTATTTAAATGTAACATGGAGCTGGTGTCATATCATAATATCTTGAGAAGATAGTGTAATTTATTTTCTTTATTCATAACAAAAAAATAATAAATTATTTAATATATATATATGATCGTGAATTCAAATTCATGATATTAAAAAATAAAGCAATAATTCATTTAATGTATACATATAAAATTTTGGGTTCACACTCGTAATATTAAAAAAAAAATTTAAGACAACAATAAATATTATTACATCATTAAGAGTGCAAGCAAAGTTAATATAATCTTTAACATAATAATGTTAACATGGTAGGTGATGTGGTATTGATGTAGCGATGTTAGATTCCTTTAAAATGTCACACCACTTATTGCGATGCTGACATAATAGGTGATGTGGTAGATGTGTGCCGATATGGCATTGTTATATTTCTTAAAATGCTATGTCACCTATCACATTATTATGTTACGTTAGCGTCACTTGTCACGTCAGTTTAATCCTTGATGACATTACATGTTAATTATATGATAAATTTGATTGATATCAATTTCAATCTTTAGTGGACTAAATTAAAAATTATTGACAATAAAAAATCAAAATAAAAATTAATTGATTAGTAAAAAATTAAATTAAAAATTTTTAACAGTAAGAGATTAAAATAAAAATTAATTAATTTGTGAATGATCAAAATAAAATTTTACTCACATATATATATATATATAAAATTTTGAGTTCACACTCATAATATTAAAAAAATTTAAGATAATTATAAATATTATTACATCATTAAGAGCACCAACAAAGTCAATATAATCTTTAACATGATAGTAATTTTGAAAAAAAAAATTATGTGGTGTGAGCTCAAGTGGGAAGCCCAGTTAGAACATCTCCATAAAGAGATTTACCATGTGCAGATTAATTTAGCTACTGATGACCTTTTTCTTTCCTTTAATCTTCATCGAATCGACGTTTTACTTTAGAGCGCTCTATGATTTTCTCTGATAATCTTCTGTAAGTTTTTCTTTAAGAGATGGGCTTACGTGCACGAGAGGGGCTCAACCAAGCTTTGAGACGATGTTTGTACACATGCCTCGCACAATTTTCACAATCATACAGCCCAAGAGTCTATGGTCCCCTTGTGATAGACATGGACCTGATTGGACCATTTGCCTACCCAGATAAGAAGTTAACCCTACGAAAGCAGGAATGATGATTCTTTTTCGGAAAATTATAAAAAATAGAAAAGAGATAAATATAAAATTAAAAAATAATAATAAAATAATAAAATATATATTAAATTATAATAAAAGATAAATAAATTATTAAAATTAATAAAAAAATTGGAAATCCAAATCCGTGTAGGGAGTTATAGGAATATACAAGTGTACCAATGCAATTCAAAAGTAGAAATATATAGGGGTTTATTTGCCCATGTTATTTTTTCTTAGTTCTTTTCTTTGTTGGGGTTTTGGCCCCGTTGTCTCAACCAAAAAAAAAAAAGTACTTATGCTGTTTGGATTTTCAAATATAATATGTATTCCAGCATATTCACCTCATTTTGATATCAAATATGACAAGACCCAAGAACCTGATATAAAAGTGAGCATTCTCGATCGTTTGAGACTAATGACTGATAAAATATTCCTAGAGATAATGATAGGATAGGAATTATGCTAGTTATTTTGCTTTATAGCATTTATCTTATCCTATCCTTTGTAACAGTCACTATTGTTGTCCTATAAATGGTGTAGAACACTTGTCAATAAAACAACAAATTTTCACATGGTTCGATGACTTCTATGTTGAGCGTTCTCGTCAATCGAAATGACAATCTAATGAACCCACCAAAGTATAGTGATTATAATTTAGAAGTGAAGATTTTAAATAATTTATATAAAAATGTCTAAATTTCTATACCAATGGTCAACGCCACCTAAAATAGAACAACTGCAATTTTGTTCATTGCGTTGTCTAATGCTCCAAACGGTATGGCTACATCTCACATCTTCATAGATTATAACAATTATTGAATAGGGATTAATATATATATATATAATTTTTATTAAACATTTACCGATTAGTTTAATTTTTAAAATTGTTAGTTTTTTGATCGTGTATAAAAATTTTTACCAGAAAAATATTTTGGAGCTCCAAGAGTATTGCCCATTCTTCCTTTTAATAAAAATAAACTAAACTTCAACACATCAAAATGACTCAAATATAAAATTAGTTACTGTGTAGCCTTTACATATCTTTTTAAATTTTTAAAATAACTATTTTTTTGATATAATATAAAAAAAAACGTTTAAATGATAAATGTATTTAATGCAAAGTTATTTTTGAATATATATTCAAACCCCCTCATTTTAAAATCTAAAGTCAGCACTACAGATAGTGAAAAATATGATAAAAAATTAAAAAATTTAAAAAAATAAGACACACAAATAAAATTAGCTTCTAATCTATTTTTTAAAATCATCAAAATCAAAGAAATTTAGAATGGGGAATGCGCTTTTAACAATACTAATTAATTATATTTTTTAATTATTTATTTCATTATTTGCATAATTTATTTTATAAACTAATCATGACACTATTGGTGGTTCCAGCTACCAGTCATGAGTTATGAAGCAATGACCAAGGGACAAGAGAAATCAGGGTTTCTCGAGAAGCCACCTTACCCATCCATAGGAGAATTCTGGACATTCTTAGATGAGCTTTCTGATTGTATCCCCATTGGTTTAGCAACATCTTCAGGTGTTCGCTTGCATGCATCACGTGAAGTAAATGGTCAAAACAACTCAAACAAATGCTCCATGAAACTCATTACTTTACCAAACAATTCCACAAGCTTCAAATTCAACATTTGAATTGAATCATATGATTCAATTCCAACTCTTTCTTTGTACTATAAATTAAATAGAGTGGTGATATTCATATGCATTTTCTTCATCAAACCCCACTAATGATTCTCGGCCGTATACTTTATGCCAAAGTTAGACGACCATGGCCAAAGTTATAATTTATAAAACTTAATAATATAAATTTTATATTATAAAAATTAAGTGAACATTAAAATAATGAGAATACATATACTCATTCAATAATGGAGTTATAAAAGAACTAATAAAAAGGTTAGGAATACCACCAAGTCTAGTGTATGTATCAGTGCAATTCAATATGTAGCTTCACATTTTTCAGATTTTTAATTGGAATGTTTGTCAATCAGCGATGAAGTGTCATAATGAATGTTGAAGGGTTATTCTGTTTGTACGTAAATATTTTTACACACATAGAAATTAAAAAAAGAGAGAGAAAAAAATATAATAAAATATGTGCAGAATTTTTTGTACATATATTGTTGCCTATTATTGAATGAGTTTATAACAAGGCATTAATTGAATATGGCTTCCCATATTTGAAAGTGAGATTCTACAAATGATTGAAGTTGTTAATAGCAACTTAAAACCAGAGGAAACCGGAAATCATTGAGTAATTTTATTTTTTCATAATTTTATTTTCATATAATTTAGATTATTAAATTTATCAAATTTCAGAATTTAGAAAATTCACTTAATATATCAAAGGAAGACGTGGGCCTTTTGTAAAACTTAAATTGAAAGAATTATCTTTCCAAACATAAAGCCTAGCAAAGGAAATTTTAAAAAATAGCTTTAACTTGAAGAACAATTCAATCAAGAAATGACAATGCTTTGAGCTCAAAAACTGTGAGATATACATAAAAGTTTTTTAAACATTTACCTACTAATTTAATTTTTAAAATTGTTAGTTCTTTGATCGATTGTGTATCAAAATTTTTACAGTTAAGAGTTCAAACAGTAATGTCCATTATTCCTTTTAATAAAATAAAGTAAAGTTCTACACATTAAACACAAATGACTTAAATATAAAAGTAATTATTCTTTAGCCTTTACATATCTTTTTAAAATTTTAAAATACCCATTTTCTTGACATAATATTTGAAAAAAAAAAAACTTTCATATGATAAATGTTTAAGATATAAAATCCTTTTAAAGTTTTAAAAAAAGTTAATGCTTTAAAAAAAAAATCTAGATTCTCGGTTTTGAAATCTAAAATTAGGGATTATAATAAGAGATACGAAAAAAATAAATAAATTAAAAAATTAGTAAAAAATAAGATATACAAATAAACATTGATCCCAAATCTATTATTTAAAATCATGAAAATCAAAGAATTTTAAAGTCAGGGATGTATTTTTGACAATACTAATTATTATATTTTCCATTACTTGTTAGAGTATGTAACTATTTATTTCATTAATTGCATAACCCTACCGAAGGTTTCCGGTACTATGAAGCAATGACCAATAGACGACAAATCTGGGCTTCTGAAAAAGTTACATAGTCGGATTTAATTGTTTGACTTTTTTTTTTAATTTTAGTGATTTTTCTTATTTTTTATAATTGAATATATAAATTTTTTTTTATTTTCTATGACTCTCCTCTGTCTATCTCAATCCTACGATAGCCATTCATATAGGAGAGAATTCTGGACACTCTTAGATGACTTTTCTGCTCGTATCCCCGTCGGCCTAGCAACTTCGTCAGGTGTCTGCGTGCATCATGTGATATAAAGGTTCAAAACAATTCAAACAAATGTTCGATAAAACTCATTACTTTTACCAAACAATTCTACAAGCTTCAAATTCAACATCTGAATTCAATCATATTAATTCCTTTGTACTATAAATTAAATACAGTTGTCATATTCATTACCACTTTCTTCGTCAAATCCCACTAACAATTCTCACGGAAAGAAGAAATGGAAAAAAAAAAAAAATCTCAGTAATAATTTCCTGCCGTACACTTTATGCCAAAGTTAGACGGCCACAACCTTCAACCTCCCAGGCAACACGCAGCATAGAAAATGAAGAAAGGGTTGACCAGTGAAATATATGGGGAATAAGTATGTTTAAAAAATTTAATGTTAGTTATTAGATATGTTAAATTATATTATATAATTTATGAGATTTAATAAATTTATTGTTGTAAATTTTTAAAAAAGATTTTCATGAAATTCATTTTGATGAAATTAGAGGTGATGCAAATATATATGCACACAACTCAATCGTTGCTTAAAATTAATGTTTTAAAAATTAAATTGGCTGATGAACTGTTTTCGAGACTGAATCATGATTAGATTGGTTTAATTGATGGAATTGGTAGTCAAATTAGATGATATTATAAATATAATTTTTATGTAAAATAATTTTTATTTATTAATAAAAAAATCATATTAGTATTTGTTTGTTTATTCTTATCAAATTAATGTCATCTTAATTCAAAAAAAAAAATTATAGATTTTATAATTATTCTAAAAACTATTTTTTCAATTTAAAGGTTATATATATGATTATGATTAGAATAACATAATTTAGAATTGTGGATCATTTTTTTATATAATTTTTTAAAATTTCACCGGTCCGACTAGTTTGATTAGTTCATTGGTCTTGGCTAGTTTTGAACTATTCTTGACCAGTTTAGACAAATAGTAGCTATAGGTAGTGAACCGGATCGGTTTATAGGCTAGTCACTGTTTCGATTCAATGTCTTAAAAACCAGACCAATTAGCAAATCACTTTAAAAGGTGAGTCATTGTTGGACTAGTTCGATCAATTGAACCAATATCAAATCAGAGAACATATAAATATAACAATTTTAACATAATTAATATTTCATTATTGGTAAAATAATTTTCAAAAAATATCATATAAATATTTACTCAATTATTCTTATTAAATTAATGCAGATTTTTATTGAATAAAATATATGATTTACTTAAATTATAAATTTTATAATCATTTCAAAAATTATTTTTTTCTTTTTTTATAGATTCAAAGACTACATGCGTAAATAGGATAATATAATTTGTAATGATAGCAGCACAACCAATTTGACCGATTTTAACCGAACACTGGTTTTGAGTAGTAAGTCGGATCAGTCTACTTGCTGGTTACCACTCTAGTCCAATTTTTAAAACACTGATTTGACTGGCTAAATTGGCCGATCCAATTGGATTTTTAAAACATGGCTTAAAATTGTGCACAGACAAGGGATGAGTTGTATTGATCTTTTTATTTTTATAAATAAATTTTTATTTAAAAATATAAATTATTAAATTTATTAAATTATATAAAATAAATTATATAACTTAATAAATCTCACAATTATAATTCATGAGAATTTGCCTCTTCCAGTAGTTATAGATGATTCATGAAAAAGATGTATAAAAATGCAGCTCCCATGAGACGTGAGACTTGCAAATCTTTACTACGATCTTTGAGTCCCATAATTATTTTATAAAATTTAATAAATTTAATAATTTAAATTTTTAAATAAAAAATTATGTATAAAAATAATAAATTTAAAATTTTAATTCTTTATCTTTATTTTTTAATTTTAATAAATTTTTTATTTAATTCTTTAATTTATATTAAAATATACTTTTAAAATATCACTTTTTTTTTATTAATTTTATATCAATCTTTTTTCAATTCTTCTTTGCCTTTAAATTTCCAAAGGCAAAGAATTTGCTTTTGCAGATTTAACACAACACCAATTCAAATGGAACTGCATTGATAACTTTCTATTTATGCTTCCCATAATACATTCGTTAAGATATTTTCGTGATTCATCTACGTTATTAAATATATATAAAATGACTACTCTTTGCAAGTGGCTTGTGTCACATATATGAATCCTTGTCATAAAAATAAAGGACATATAAGAACAAATTTTAATAAAAAATAACTAAAAAAATTTACATAATAAATTATAAAAATAAAAAAATATTAAAATAAAAAAAAAGTGTAAAAGTCCAAATCTTTATGCCGCACACCTGACAGTTGCTCCACTTCCACGAAGGAGAATGGAGCCGGAGAGGGGATAGGCCTAGTGTCTTAATCGGGCCCCACATATTTAATGTTGACTACAACCTTCCACGTTAAGGTATACCTGGCATTGCCTAATTCACTTTTTCCAAACTAAAATTAAAAGAAAAAAAAAAGGGAAAAGCATGTGGCCAGAACATTTCTGCGTTTTTGGATAAACCTAAAATGGAGAAAAAACGAGTGGTGTGGAACGATGTCTGTCCCTCTCGGGGAGTGCACGTGGCGGCACATCAATAGTGAGGCGGCAGTGGCGATGAGGTGGCAAAAAGTGCAAATGAGAAAGTCCCACCTAAAAGCGAATGAGAGAGAGGAACCGGCGGACAACAGTGAGTCGTCCGCCATCTTTTTCTCGTTCTCTCTCTCTCTCTCTCTCTCTCTCACTTTTATGATCCCCAACTGTTTGCCCACGTCACTCTTCTCGTCTCGTGTCTCTCCATCTCGTTATTTTTGGAGGCTGAAGATAGTTTAAGCATTTTCTCCTGGTCGTCACAAATATCGCGATATTTAATACAGAACTTCTATTATTTTATTCTTATTTGTTCCCACCTCACTTCGTGTTCGTGGGCTCCAATTGCTTCTCGCTTTCTGACACTGACGCCTGTTCTTGTCTGCTATTTTTTATTTTTAATATTTAAAGGAAAAAGTGATGAATTTATCTTTTTCTAAAAACAAAATTTTACGAAAATATTTAAAACTTTTCAACTCAAATGAGAGAAAGAAAGCTGGATATTTTGATGGAAAAATTACAGTGTCACTTAGCTTCTTATTTATTTTTACGGTCATAAACAAATATAAATTATTTAAAATTAAAAGATATTAATTTATTTTAGTAATATTATTAGTAGATTATATTATCTTTTTTTCTAATTTTTTTTATTTAACATATTTCTATGAAACTAACATAAGAAAAAGACGCAAAAAAAAATTTTGAAACTCTTTCTTAATGAAGAACCAAATTTATTTGTATGAGAATTTATTTTATCAGACTCTTTATTTAAGACACAATCTTAAAATACTGTTCTTCAACATTCCAACAAAGTTTGACATATAAACCATCACCTAAGATTAATTTTCCTGCCATTGTTACTTCTTAGTGATAAAATTGTGACAAATGCAATTAGCTTACTTAATTATATCTCTTTCAAAATTTTCTTCTCCCTAATTTCTGTTTATGGGAAAAATAAAGAATCAAAGTATTTAAAACTAAGTTTAATAAACTGACTGTAATTATAATTTTCTCTATTTTGATTAGGCTAATATTTTTTTTATAGGGATTAGGGTAAGGCTTGTTATGCTAATTTTAAAAGTTTTATTTAAGTTGTGGATTTGATAGATAATAAAATTTGTGAGAATTAAAAGATTGGGATAAAATAAATTATTATAATTTTTCTTGCAATACATATGAGATTATTTTATCGAGAGTTATGAATTTATTACAAAATTACTTGCAAGTCGCATAACTGTGAGGTTTTATATTTAAATTTTTAAAATTTAATAAATTTAATGACATAAATTTTTTAAATAAATATTCTGAAAAATTTTATATATAAAATTAATAAAAATGTAATTTTAAAATATCAATGTAAATTTTAGAAAAGTTTAAATTTGATGTAAAACTAAAATAGAAATAAATAAAGAATTTTAAATATTAAAAATTATTTATCATTCGGATCTTTTTACTAGACTTAAGTTTATCAATAATTATTCTTCTTAACCATTTAATTCTATTATGTTGAAAGATTTCTAAAACAACTCTTGGTTCTCTCAATCATATTTGAAGTAATTCCATCCATGAATTACTGAATTTATTCCATTGTTTTTCATAAGTGTTTTTTACAGACTTTCTACTCTTTTTTATTTATGAGTTTTATATTTTTTACGATATTATACAATTTTTATGACAAGTCGCTCTAAAATAAATATATTTTTTATATAATTTTTAATTTTAATAACCCTTATCTACTGGGAATTGGCAATAAGTGTTTTTTACAGACTTTCTACTCTTTTTTATTTATGAGTTTTATATTTTTTACGATATTATACAATTTTTATGACAAGTCGCTCTAAAATAAATATATTTTTTATATAATTTTTAATTTTAATAACCCTTATCTACTGGGAATTGGCAAAAAGGTACTCCACGCATTTAGTTGTGCGCTTTGTTCATGGCCACGTGGCACGTATCAGACTGCGAGTAGTAATTCCAGCTCTCGCAACCGCAAGTATGGACTCGTCCGAATTATCCACAACGCGCTTGTATGTTTGTCGCCCACCGAATTAAAAACGAAGCAAAATTCAGAAAAGCGAAAAATCAGAAGCCACGTGTCGACCGTTCTTTAGACGTGAGCCGCAAGATTCCATCTAGTTCTCGAGATTTCGGTAGTGAGAAAACAAAAAGTCATTTTTACAACGACAAAAACACTGATTCAAAGATCTGACGTGGCACCGCTCTTTGCTCTTTTTCTTCCGTCAGAACGCTCCAATCCACTCATCAACAGCAACTGTCCTTCCCTCCCTCTGCGCTCCATCTACCCTCCTCTGTTTTTCTCCTCCGTCTTCGTCTTCTCCTTTTCACTTCTGCATCTCAAGCTTTCAACTTTCTCTCGATTTTTAATATTTCCTGACTGTAGCGCTCCGTGTCCCATTAGCCCGGGAAAAAGGGTCACCGGAGGCAATTCACTGCCACGAGTTGAGAGCTCCGTTGAACGGAAAAGTAGTGTTTGTTTACTCTATTGTTTTATTCTGGGTTGATCCCTTTTCCAATTTTCTACAATTCTGGAGGTTTTCTTGGTCGGTTTTGTTGATTTTTTTTCTTCTGGGTGGTCTTTCCTCTTTGTTTATTGACTGAGTCACTGTTGCGACTACTCTGTTCCTAAATCCGAAGCCTTTTTATTTTGCGTCTTTTCATCCTGAAAAGAAGATTTTTGTCAAAATCGTGAGAAAATACTCCTGATTTCGGTTGCTAAAGCCGTGGTGGAATGGATTCAGGAGCATGATCAAGCTTGGGGTCTTTGAATTGTGCGTGATCACCGGATCTTAGAATTAGAAGGTTCTGTGGTTTGAGCTGGGAATCAGTTTTAGAATTTGAACCAAGGCTGTATTTATAAGATAAATTTATGTGGATGAAAAGGAAATGTCCAATTTTGTGTAGAAAATATTGGTTTTAGTAGAGAGGGAAAAAAAAGAGCATCTGTGATTTCTCTGTTGTATTCTCATTTGGGGACTTGTAAACCGAAAACTTAGCGTTACAATTTGGTGTTCTGGTCATTTGAGTAAGGGAAGGCAGCAACATCCAGCTGCGAAGTTCAAGAGTGTTAAACACTGTTGAGGGAGGAGAAGATCTTAGACTAGTGGTTTCTGCCGCTATGGCGATTCAAGTATGTATTACACACTGAGTTTTGCTTTGTTATCCTTTGATACCGACTGGTAGATGCTTGATATATTCTGAATTCTGTAGGGAGCTGAGATTGTTGTTCTTTCTATGTGACATGCTCTGATTTCTATCTAAATATTACTACGTTTTGGGTAATACATATTTTTTGGTATAAGGGATGGGAAGAGATAGTTGTATTATGATCAGTTCACCTCTTCAACTGTCAAATATAAATATTTTTTGTAAATGCTTTGGAATATCTGAAAAGTACTCGAATACTTCAGTTCAGCTCAGCTTTTGAATTATCTTATCTTCTACCAATTGGGTAACTTTCCTGGTTGCTGTTTGGTTTGGTTTAAAAGTTGTGAAGTACGGAAACTTTATTGGGCAACATACCAGTATCTGTTCCGTAAGAAACTCGATGAGTTACATACCCGTGCAACATAGTTTAAAAGTAATACGCATCCACAGACATGGCTGTTTGTTCTTTCTTGGGAGTCACTTCAATATAGGAATTTTAATTGTTTCTGGGTCAGACCACCTACAAACAAAAATTTATCATATTTTCCTTGATAACTAAGTTGAGTTTCCTTGCTCTTTGGATTGGATGTAGGATCAAAATGGAGTTACTAGATCACAAAGTGGTCTCCCAGGAGGAAATGGATTTTCTTTGAGTTCTGGACTACATTCTGTTACATGTATTCATCTAAATGATCATGGGGATGACTATGCGCCAAAGGTTCACCCCGAATTCCATGTGTTTGGTCCATGTCATATAAAGTTTATGATTGTGCATCTTTGTTGTCTCCATTTTAATCAAAATTTCCCTACTTTATTAGGTAAGGAAACCTTATACTATCACAAAACAGCGGGAGAGATGGACAGATGATGAGCATAAGAAGTTCCTTGAAGCTTTAAAGCTGTATGGCCGGGCATGGAGACGGATTGAAGGTATCATTAAATTATAACTTCTGTATCTTAGGCAAGTATGTTATCAAGTTTTCTAGCAAAAGAAAAATATAACTAAATAAATGGAGTATTACTGCACCTGGTCTAAGTCTTGAGATTCTTTATTTTCGCCACAGAATATGTTGGCACAAAGACCGCAGTTCAGATTCGAAGTCATGCTCAGAAGTTTTTTTCTAAGGTTTACTACTGTCTATTCCAGTGTCCATTTTCTACCATACTTTCTATATTTCACATATCAAAGTTATGTTAAAATTTTGATGACCCCAGGATGTGCAGAATGCAAATTAAACTTCCTTGTAGTTCGAGGTTTCATCAAGCTATGCTTGAATTGGCTCTGACGCTTTCTGTTTTATCTTTGTGGTAGGTTCTTCGTGATTCTAGTGGGAAAAGTACAAGCCCAATGGAATGCATTGAAATTCCACCTGCACGACCAAAACGAAAGCCAATGCATCCTTACCCTCGTAAGCTTGTAGAGCACCCTAGTAAAGAAATTTCCAACCCAGAGCAGCCAATGAGGTCTAATTCTCTGCAGTCATCAGAGTTTGATCAAGAAAACCAATCTCCCAAATCGATATTATCTGCAGTTGGTTCAGACCCCCTTGGTTCCTCTGATTCAGAGGCAGCAAATGGAAGCTTATCCCCAATCTCGTCCATCAATGTCGTCCATAACAGTGGCTTTGTACTTGCTGAACCCAAAATATTATCTGAAGTACGTGGTTATCCACAACCATCTGGACTAAATGCTGATTCAGCTCATAATGTGCAACCTCTTCTGGTACATTTTAATCCATTTCTTTTTATTGACTACAATATCTTCTCTAGAATAGCTTCAAAAAGTTTTATGTGATATGTATTTTCCTGTTTGATCGCTTGTCTAGAAATTCGAGCTTTTTCCCAAAGAAAGTGCTTCTACAAAAGAAGATGCAGCAGAAGAGTCATGTGGTCAAACTCTTAAACTTTTTGGAACGATTATACTGGTAAGGAAACCTGTAGACTATCCTCTCCTGCAATAGAGGCATGTAAATGGATAACTTCAAGCCCACACGAGCAAAATCTTCTCCAACACTCCATTGGGACTTTGTGACAACGGAATATTTGAAGTGTACGTAGTGGGATGTAATCTGAGTAGTATGTCCAATGCAGCACAAGTTGCCATGTCTCTAATACAACTTCTGAGTGGACATTAAAATATTGCAGAGGGGAAACATTAAGAATCTAATCTTGGGGAAGTTGAGATTGAAAAAGTTGAAATGGAGTGATGTTGGACTGGTTCAAACTCTAGTTCAGTGAATGATGGAGAGAATGAAGAAAAATCACATAAAATGGAGAACACGACCTCTTTGTCTTTGGCCATAGCCACACTTCTGCAAGTGAAACATCAACTATATATGAACCTTGTGAGAGGGCCCCAAAACTGTGCCAAAGGGTTTGTGCCATATAAAAGGTGAATTGCAGAAAGTGAAAACGAGTCCCCCACTAGTAACAGGAGAGGACATGAAATATCACTACATCTGCCTTTCCTTATAGTTCCTTTCCTTACTGGGTTTCTTCTTTAAAGCAGTAATTTCCTTTGGAATTAGATTGGTCCTTTTAACAATTTGAGGGGTTGAATCACTAGCAGCTCAGAGATGGACCGTAGCTCTTTCAGCTGCTGCATGACTTGGCACGAGAAAGATGGGGGAGCTAAAACTTTTGACACTTTGCTGCATTGCAAATTCAAAAGCTGTTCGAGTCCATATAGCTTCCTCTTCCGACATATAGCTTCACAATTACTTGTATATCTTCATATTCTTTCCCCTCTTTTAACTGTGAATTATCTAGTGTTTTTGTTTGCGGTTTTTCTTGCTAATTAAATGTCTTTGAAGTCTCAAGTTATATGCAACACTTGTGAGGTTGTGCTTGTTCATTTGTTCTCCTATCAATAGATGCCATAGCTTGAATTTTGGTTTACGCAAAATTGCTTGTTAGAAAAGCGGTTTTATTTAATTTTCCTCATATTTTAGTGGTTAAATTGGCTTAATCGGTAAGTACTTAACTTGAATGTTAAGTTAGTGCAGTGGATTATCGGCAAAGAGAAAGTTGAGAGTGGAGAGTGTCCAAGAGAATTGAGAATTTAAATTTGAGTTTGGAATTAAATAATAATAAAATAAATTTTATTTTATTAAATAAGATTAATTACATGAATAAAAAAAATACTATTATGTCTTATCAAAAAGTAGAAAAAGCAAATCTTTAGAAATTGTGTTTAAAAGGTTATTTTTTAGCGTTTTTCTTAAAGTCTTTTTGGGTTTTCCTCTTTCTTTTTCAATTGGATTACTTCATTTGGTTGGATTTACTAATTGAAATATGTAGTGGTCTCTTTTTTACGTGACCAAATACCTTAAACAAAATTTTATCATTTTCTTTTCAATATGTGCTAGTTAATTTTCTCTTAAATTTTATTATTTTTTATATATTTATAGATACATTTCAATATTTTTATATTTGTTATTCTCATTTTCTGCTTTTATTGGCACCTTACTATTTAATACTCATTATCATATAACATTGCTAATCTTATAACAATATAATAGAATTTTATTGTTAAATTTGATGGGTATGTTACAATAAAAAGTGAAACTTGACGCATTCCTCCATTTTATTAGCCAAACTCGAGTGTTATGTATTACATCTCCATTAATTCTTTTATTATTTTATAAAATTGAACCAATATATTTAAATTGTGGTATAATATAATATTTAATTTTCATCTCAAAAGCATTGTTAATATATTTTTTAACTAAATTTATACTTCATATATTTCATTTTGTTCTTATTTAACTAAAAATTTTTTTATGTAAAAACCTTTTTCCACATCTGACTCGTTCACTAAAACAATATTATTTGTAAAAGGCATACAATTAGGCTGTCACTTGAATGTTCCCCATAAGTATATCTGGTACTAAAACAAAAAGATATCGACTCTTGGTTGAACCTTGATGTAGACCTATTGGTATGGAAAAGTCTTTTATTTTGTAGTTATAAGTACTAACCTCCTTTGTGGGTTTAAAAATTTCTCAGGATAAAATAAGTTTAAGAGATAGAAAGAGAGAGTATTGTGAATGAGAAAATGATTTTGTGTAGACAACTCACAAAATTTTAAAAGAAATAAAAAAAAATAAGAGTATAAAAAGGTGTCTAAAGTATTAATATTGTTATTTTTATAATTTAAATAAAATAATATATGTACACAAATTTTATGCATTATTTATAGATATAGATATAAAAATAATAAAATTATAAAAAAAATATTTAAATATTCGACTCTTTTCAAGAAGTCGTGGCCCGAATCCAAGGTTATACACGTATGGAGATCAATGCAATTGAACTTGTCGGATAAGGTTGGGGCTTTTAAGATGCAATTGATAATGGCCTCCACCAGTGGATTACTAAATCAGATTCCCAGGCAGTTTTTGACTCTTCATTTTTTCAAAGGGTCATGATGCCCATACTTATTGCCACCTTATTACTCAGATGTCCTAATCTATGACGTTGCTCCTTCCAATCGTGGACCACATAGTTACAGTGACAAAACTATGCTACTTGCTAACACATATTCATTATGAATGAAAGAATAATGATATTTGTGTAATATTATATATGAATTATAATTTTTAATAAAATTATTAGTCCCTTCGGGGACATCTGATAATTTTTAATAAAATTATTAAATAATTTTTATAAAATTGATAACTATATATATTTTTTATTCTATAATTTATATCAATATTAATTAATCATAATTTTATAAAAAATTACTTATAAATTTTATAAATTTATAATCCATGCTTAACACATTACATGAAACTAGTGTAATATCTTTTTTTTTTATTCCAAAAGAAAGATAATGCTTATATATTAGGAAAACGTTAACACCATCACAAATAATTTAAGTTAAAATTTAAATTTTTATATTTTAATATATAAAATTTAGTATAATAATTTAATTTTTAAATAAAAATTTAATTTATGAAAATAATAAAAATAAATATATTATAACTTTGTTAAAGTTTGGGAGGCCACCTAGTTGGGCCTCTTCATGAACAAACTTCAATCTGATGGGGTCTACCTCCTCATGATTGTAGTGGCACTAACTGGGCCTTGCCCTTGGGTCTTATTCACTCTGAAAAGCTGTTGAGATAATTTTCTACGAGTAAAGAAAAAAAATATAAATATAAAAATACAAAAGTTTAAGTCTAGTACACAACCAAAAAGCAAAAGGAGTTCACTAAATTAAGTGGGTTGCTGTGATTTTTAAATGCACCAGATGATCCATGAACATACTTTATATCAAGAAATGGGATTTATTTCCATGAAACATCAACTCCCCAAGAAATTGAGTCTTGAATTTTATAAATGAGTACATGACTTGTTTTTAATACTAAGTTGAAAACATGTGCTTCAAAGTTAGAATTTAATCAATGAATACATTTATTTATTAAAATGGAAAAAAAATACACTTTTCTCTTTAATTTTCTATCAAGCTTCAAAATTTTACAAAGTCTTTTATTTAAATTTTATTCTCAATTTTCAAAAATATTATAATTTTCTTAATTTTAACTTTGTCCAACTCATAAATTAAAAAAATAAATTCATGTGTCAAGTTGATCTATATATATCCAACTCTGTTAATTTTTTTCGATCTTTTAGACGTAATAAACAAAAATACTATAATGATCTTAAATCATTAAAGACATAATCAAACAAAAATATAACACAAAATTAGAACAATTACAAATTAATGGGTAAAAATATATTTTTGTCTAAAATATACTAAAATTGTTTTTTTAACCTAGGTTCATCTATGATATATTTTAGGAAAATTCTATCCCATAATAAAATTTTTATAAAATTCTCATAATAGGAAAGAAATATTATTAAATTGGTTAAAGTTTATAATTTAGTTTATAAAATTTAATAAATAAAAATAATATAAAAATAAAAAAAATAAGAAAAAATGACTTTATAATTTATTACTGTTTAAATATAAAAATTATATTAATATATAAAATTTAATAATTTAAATTTTATTAAATAAATATTATGTAAAAGTCACTATATAATTTATTTCTGCTTAAATGTAAAAATTTATTAGAACTTAGGAATTTTTTTAAAAATTAAAGACAGTAAAGCAATAGTCAAAGACGTAGGAAAAGATTTCTCCACCTATGGTGGGTTGCAATTAAAGTTACTATAATTCATCACTTTCACCAACTGCTTTACTTGGTTCTGTTGTGTGTTCCCCCCCCCCTGCTGTCCTCTGTATCTCTCTGCAAAGCTCGGCAAGGAAATGTCACTCGCTCCTGCTCTCTTCTTCACACTAGCCATTTTATTCATCCTCTCATCCACAGCCACCTCGCATTACTCTTCTTCTTCTTCTTCCCCAGCTTCCTCCTCTTCCCCCTCTCCCTCCGAATGGCGATCTGCGCACGCCACGTTCTACGCCGCCGCCGATCCCAGGGATGCGGTGGGTGGCGCGTGCGGCTACGGCGACCTGGTCAAAGCCGGTTACGGCATGGCCACCGTGGGCCTCAGTGAAGCACTTTTCGAGCGTGGCCAGATCTGCGGCGCGTGCTTCGAGCTCAGGTGCGTCCAGGATCTTCGCTGGTGTATCCCCGGCACCTCCATTATCCTCACCGCCACCAATTTCTGCGCGCCGAACTATGGTTTCACCTCCGAGGGCGGGGGCCACTGTAACCCTCCCAATGAGCATTTCGTGCTTCCGATTGAAGCTTTCGAGAAGATCGCTATTTGGAAGGCTGGCAACATGCCGGTCCAGTATCGGAGGTACTCTCGCACCTATTTTATCATTTTCCCATATTTAAAGTAGATTAATTATTCGTAATTTGCTATTATCTTAGTAGCTTCAGTTGAGAGTAGTATACTAGAAGTTGTGGTAGCTACTGAATTCCCGTGCTAACGTGCGCCGCATCTGAAATGGCGATTGGTTTGCCAACTTTCGGTATGAATTTGGAGAAGGGTCTCTATCCTTGGCGTAATTCATTGCCGTATCTTGCATGTCACAATGAATGCTTTTCTCACTCTATTTAGTTTTGGTCGGACGGTGGGTGGGGCATCGGAAAGATACTTTCTTTGAGCCCAGTAGATCCCAAATTTATTTCTTTAAAGTGTCTTCTTGTCTTGGTTGAATACTCAACTTAGTTACAATGCTTCAATTTTCGACCGTTTCTATAATCGACAAGGACAGTCTTCCAGCTTTTCCCTAGCTCCTTGATTTCTCTGTAGCTGCTCATTACTCCAATCAATGGGTCAACTCTATGTTATGTGCTGTGCCGTTATCTTTGTCTCTCCTGCTATGATAAATGATACTCTTCTGGAGCCCGGATTAAAGAGATTTTAGGCTTATAGTATCTTAGGTTGCTTCAACGTAAAGGCATGTCCCTTGTTTTTCTCATATATAGAGTTGTGTTGTAGAAAGCAACATAATGCAATAAAGTTATGTTGATTTATAAATATCACAAAGAAAATAAAGGATTGATGGGGCTTGTTCTCAGATGAATCTCGGAAAGACTGTGTGTCGTGTGTCCACCAAAACACATGTATATATAGTTAGGTTGGATTTCAGAGTATATAATATGAATGTGGCACATGTGAGATGTTTACCCTTGACATATTATAGTGTAGTTAGATTGCATAGGATAGCCATTGATGAGAAAATCAGGAGAGTGGGTTCTTTCAAATCCTTGAATTTCGTCTAGTTGTTTGTTCTTTATGACAATCTAAACCATAGATTTTTATATCAAATGGTCCACCACAAACTTATACTCTCTAATGTACAGCCCTTACCTTAAGAGTATCTTTTTCCAATTAAGATGTATTCTTATCTTTTATGAGCAAAAAAAAGATATATATATATATATATATATATATATATATATATATTCCAATTAATCATCAAATAGTGCTTAAAAAAATCGCCTTTTAAAGGATAAATTAGCGTTTGCGTTAGATAGATACTGCTGATCATTGAAACTAGGATTTGTATATTTGATCCTAAATGTTGTAACTTTTAATGGGTCAGATGTTCTCCAACTTGGATGATAACTCTGGCTAAATATAATCACTATGGCCACCACACTTCTCAATGCCCTTCAAAGCTAAAACTCTAAGGTCATGAAATTTTTGAAGACCCCTAATAAGATATTCTGTGAATATTAGAAGACAAAATTTATTTATGTTGATATTAGATGCTAAAGAAGGCATCACACCAGTACTTAGCGATAATATAAGCATAAGTGATACTTAAAACAACTTGGAAAAGCATAGCTTTGCAAATTGCAAGTCTGTTGATTGCAAAGCCCGATCATAAGGGCTTATGACATGTCTGTTTTCCAAGCTGTTGAATTAGTTGAATTTATGTGTCTTGAATCTTGACTTGAACATGACATTATTGACTATCAGAACATGCAAGAGTGACTGAATTCACTCCATTTCTACCTAAGTTTCGCAAGTGATGACATTTTGTGGGAATTATGGTTTCTATTTTATTGAATTATGATTTATGATGGCATAGTTGATTTGCATGATGGAGTTAGTCAATTTTGATTACACTTCTGCTACTTGCACACTAATTTGAACACTGATGTTCCAAAAGTTTTCATGAATTTACTGAAGTTGCCAACAGTTTTACCAGGTCTGAAAGAGTTGTAAAAGAATATAAGTGTGAATATGGTTATTTGGTAACATAACGAGGTCAAGTTTGGTTGTTCAGAGATAGGGCTTCATAATTTTGTAGGAGTTGGTATCATCTGGTTGCAGTTTAAATATTAATTAAAGGAAAGGAGCTACTACAGAATTTAGGGGACAAAAGTTCTGGTGAGGGGAAACATATATAGAGTGCGAGCATCCAGAGTCTGAACTTCCACAATATGTTGATTTCTTCTGTTAGGAGAACTGACATCACATGACTGAAGCTAGAGCCATTGAGGACACTGCATGATTTTACACTTTTAATCCACCATCTCCCTTAAGCAGCTAGAGGTTTAGGAAGACAATTTTTGGTGGCTAACTCCTAACAACATAGAGAAAGGATGTCTATAACTTGGACTCTGGTTAAATTTTAAAGAACCTACCAATAATAGGTCAACTGATGGTCACCTTGTACAACATAGCAACCCTTGAGTTCATAATGCCTTGCTAAGGCTCTATGCATATAATGTAAGGCCCTGTGGAAGGATTAAAAGGTGATTAAGAGTCATATGTCAATGACAAAGAAGCAAGAGATTAATGTTGTATGATGTCAACATTAGTATGAGCAAAAAGATATAAAAATTAAATATAGTCATACTATGTTCACTCTAATTTCTACACAACCTTGAAATTAACTACCTTTGCTGTTGCATAAATAGTTTTCAAGAATTCACTGAAGTGACCAACATTTAAATCAGGTTTCAAAAAGTTGTAAAAGGATAGAGGTGTGGCTATGCTTATTTTGGTCGAATATGAAGATGCCATGTATGGTTGTTAAAGTGAGGATTGGAGCTGATGGAGTTTCCAAGTTTGAAAGAGTTTATGCCACCACCCAGTTGTAGTTCTAAACTTGATGTAACATCATTGCAAAATATAATAGAGATCTGCAGCTGCATAATTTCAAGCTACATATTTGAATCCGTGAATACTTACACCTAAAAAAAAAAGGAACATAAAAGACCAGGAACAGATTCATAATGCATACTGGTGAGGCCTGTAAGATTATGTTGGGCACTCAATCCTAAGTTTAAGGAATTTTATTATTGTCATTGTCGGCTTGATTGAGCTTTCATAAGTTATATTGTGAAAAAGGTTGTGTTTATTTTTCTAATCCGGATGAATTAGAGTGGTTAAGAAATGAATAGTGATTTAAGTTATCAAGATGAAAATAAAGAAACGGTAAGTTTATTTCTTTTAACAGAGAAAATTTTTCCTACGAAAGTATAACAAGTCAGGGCAAGCATGCTACACTACAACTCTTGCAACACTCGTGGAAAAGGGAACATTATAGGATTTTTGTTAATATTCTTTTTTTTTTTTTTTTGGTTGGGGAGGGCATGTACAAGTCCATCAGGAGGGAATCAAGGGAGGGGTAAGTGCGTTTACAAAAGAATTTTCCATTCTATTGTTTAGGATAAGTTGATAAAGTACTAGTAGGCTTATGAGTGAAGATTAAATAATTTTTATTTCAATCTTACAAAGAAAATTATAATTTAAGTAAGAACTTCTTCCAGCATGACTCTTGAATATCCTTTACTATAGCAACTGTACATTTTCTTGGCACTCAACCAATTGTACTTGGAAACTAGGCTATTTAATTCTCATCCTGACACCCTTTTTTTTGGTACAGTCATCCTAACACCATTTATTTTTATTGTTTTATTCTGTTTGGAGCAGGATAAAGTGCAGAAAGGAAGGAGGAATTCGATTTACAATCACAGGTTCTGGTATCTTCATTTCAGTGCTGATCAGCAATGTAGGTGGCACGGGAGACATAGCTGCTGTGAAAATAAAGGGCTCCAGAACTGGTTGGCTTCCAATGGGTCGGAATTGGGGTCAAAACTGGCATGTAAATGCATTACTACAGAATCAACCTCTTTCATTTGAGGTCACTGGTAGTGATGGGCTAACTGTTACATCTTACAATGTTGCTCCGAAGGATTGGAGCTTTGGACAAACCTTTGAAGGCAAGCAATTCGAGTCTTAAAAGCATCACTAAGTAAATTTAGTTCAAGGGACCATTCTCCTTCCCTTTCGTGTGCCAAAAAATTTCACCCTCAAATGGGTATAAGATTTAGTTATCAGTGCTTTTGTTATACTTCCCCCGCCCCCCGTTTGAAGAAAATGTGTAGATAGCAAAATGACATGGTGCACGTACAAACGATATTTTCTTACTCACTTATAGGCCAATGCATGAAGTATTATTCTCCTTTTCACACCCCCATTTCTTACAGAAACCTTACACTTTACAACTCTTAGCTTTTGATTGGCTGTTTTATGTAGGATTTACACAACCAATAAAGGACTAAGGGCTATGAGGTGTAAGTTTTCTGTGAGAAATGGAGTGTGAGGGTAGCAAAATTCATGCATTAAAGCATACTTCATTGGTCAACATTAAAGAATTCTCAGCCATCTGATGAGCTAGCCTTACCAATCACACTGTAAATGCTGTGAGGTTTTTGTTTGGATGATTCATCCTATTACTTTTAAACATGAACCCACAGCATAAAATAAAAAATCCTATTTAGATTAACAAGTTGCAGCATCGTTCTCTTCAGTTTTCACGCTCATCGCTTAATAACTCTACTGTCAAACAGCGTGAACGATTGTAAAGACAATCCATATAGCATAATATGATGGCAATTCGTGAGCGTCCAATTGTGGCAGTAATCAGCAATCAAGACACGTATCACGTATGATAAGATTTTATGTAGGGGTTATACATGTTTTTTCCTTACTAATTGCTATCTCCACGTTCACAGCTAATTGAGATATTTTTCTTCTCATTTGAGTACCCTTCGCTGAATATAGAAATAGGATTGTCAAACAAATGCTTGATTTCCTCAACAACAAAAAGATTACACTATGTTTCACTTATATACCAATATGTCATTGTGGACATCTTGATCCTGTTCATATTGAACCTTCAAGTCATTTTCCAGTCTTACCCTTAAATCTTAACCAATCGATGAAGTTTTGTTGTACCACAAAAGTCTTTGGGGGAAGAGAAAGGGAACAAGGAGGGGCAAAGGGATCGCACTAAGCTTGTAATTACTGGAAGTCTAACAAACTCAATAAAAGAAAAAACAAATGGAATATTGAAGGATAGTTACCCGTTCAAACTAGCAGAACAGCTAACAAATTCTCAATACTGGAAGTTTAATTAACGCTGAAATCAGCCACTGATGCTAAAAACCTTTGTCAATAACCCTAACCCCATGTCAACAAACCAAGGAGACAATCCAGTACACAAACCTCCCTGGCCCCGCTTCACCCTTCTTCTCAGCCGGACTCCCCAGTTCTCTCCTGTTCCTCTTTCTTTAAGTGTTTCAATCTTAAGCCTCCTTCATCAAATGAGCCCTGTCAAAGTGACACATGAAAGTCCCAAAAACCCAAAATGGTATTCTAGTCATGTTCCACTCTCTTTACCCTATCATTCCCAAATCTGAAAGCTGAGATCTTGGTCAGATCAACTCAAGGACCCAAAGAAATTGCATGAAATCCAAATCACTTATATCTTAGACTATGCTACAATCTTTGAGAGTAGTTTTTTCTGTTTGATGCTTCTAATAATAATGAAAATGAATTTTGGCCGGCATCACTACAAAGGCAGAAGCTATGAATTTGAAACTTAAAAAAACCAGAAGTTAGATGCCTCAAGTGTGCCTGAACCTTAGCCTTCAAAAGGAGGCTGATTTGAACTCAGTTTTCCACTCATTTCTCGCAGGAAAAATGATAAATCAAGTTGGAAACTTGAAGAAAGCAACTTATAGGCTGCTCATTTTAAATTTATCCTAGGGAGAAAAAGATTGTCATAATCTAAGAAGGAACACAATGTTATAAAAAAGTGATAGTGAGGACAGTTAAAGCAATCATCGGCTCCTAGTCAACACATTTCACAATTAAGAGCCTGAAGCAAAAGTATAACAAACAGCAATAATCATACAGCAACGAGCAACTTCATTCTACCCAATTATACTATGTTGTGGTAAAAGCATAAATCAATTGAAAGTACAGAAAATTGACTTGAAAATTTGATGTGAAATTATACCAACTTATGTGACTACAGAATACATGTGCTGTTAGCGTACAGAAGAACAAGAAACATAAAAGAAACCAAAAGAATCTTATATGTGACTTGGTCTAACAATTACTCTACATTTGATCCAAGGACCGAGGAAACCCTGGAAAAAATTAGAAAATATACAAAGTTCTCAGCTAGAATGGAAGAATTCAATCTCTAATGATACAAATCGTTGGAGTGTCCTACCGTATATCCCGCCAAGGGAGATGAGCATGTCTAGGAGGAAACAACTTCAGAGCTTCTGATGAGATTCAATAAGTAATGCATTTAGCAAAATATGAACCACAGCTTCATAAACAACTCCATCATAGTGAATCCCATCATCTGTACATTGCATGCCACAATTCCAACTCAATGACCCTATATCTAGTAGTTGAAATGGACCACCAAATTGCTGTAATAGCATGCTTTTTTTAAGTTCTCTGTCATATGCATCTCGCATTAGATCGATCATCTTCTCCTTCTTCTCTTTTGTATTCAACTTGGAGTTTATTAAAGTTGGCATGCCAAGCCAAAACAAGTGTGGCGATCTAACTGATACAGAACCTGTTACAGGCCCATCTGAGCCAAATTCTGGGGAAATAGGCAACAGTGACGTTACAGAACTTCTTAACAGTTGGAGGGAAACCCCATAATCTGAATCATTTGTGATGTGAAGCATGTGCCATAGACCTGAACCCATCACCAAAACATCTGGATAACTGCGATTACGCTTGAAACCCAAAACTAAATCAGTCAAATTGGTCGTATAAGGAGCCCATATGAAGTCCAGCTTCATCCCAATTTCATCAACCACAATCTGATAATTGGTATGCCTCTTAAACAGAGAGCCTCTAATAGATTCCATATGTTCCGAATCCAAAACCAAGCTTAACAACCAAAGTGCCATGAATCGTGCTTGAGAATCCCCTGCCACCATGATCCATGACCCATTAAGCAAATCAGAAACATCAGGGCGTTTCAACTTCTGAAATTCACAGGAAGCAACGGAACTAGATCTCCTCCAATACCAAGACTTGTTATAATTCATTGAATTATTATTGAAAGGATCATAAACATTGCTAGTCTTCACTTCAAAAACGATTTCGTGCAACAAGGAAATGCAAGAATCACGATCATCCAAAACAACAATAGAAGAAACAGAAGTTACAATATCGGACACTGAGGGAAAATAAGGAGTAAGGTGTACACCAACTGCAAGAGTGATAAAAAGGGCACCGCTGAAGAAGAGCATCTTGTTGCGGCTCAAATGCCAACCCGCCATTCCCATCGGCACAAAAAGCACCACACACGCCGCCAATAACCCCAACTGCACCGCCCCTAACATTGCCGTTTGTGTACTTCGATGTTCCCAGATCCCTCTGAAACTCACATCTATCTATCGTTTTTTGGAAGCACAGAATCGGAAAAAATGGCTGAAAATCTGGGGTGAGGATTAGATATTGATTTGGAATAAAGGGTACCGAGGTTGATAAAAATGCAATTCCTGGGTGATACCATCGGTGTGCGAGGATGAACAGAAAAATCCAAGATCTGAAGAAAAAACTAAGCTTTTTCCCCCGGAAAGGGACTAGAGTTAAGGTTAAAGTTGGTGGGCAGATTTAATGGCTTGTGAATGAAGATAAATTTAGCGAACAGGTCGATGGGAATGTGATAACAACCGCAGCCCGATTCAAATCAAAAAAATTTATGTGACCCTCGATGAGTGACATTGAGACGCAAAACACGTTTACTAAGCTATCCACTTCAAAACCCAGTAGCAGTAATCATCAGTTCTTGTCTTGTTTTTGTCCCGAGTCCTAACCCGTCTTCTTCATCGTATCGAGCTGACCTCCTTCTATTTACAGATTTACCAGAGTCAGGGTGGCTAGTTTCTAGGCACAGTCATATCATTCTAGGGTCCTAGCACTTAAAGCACAAAGCCGACTCAGGTTAAATTTTGGTAATCTCGGGTTACATTAAAAGGAATGAAAATAAAATTAAAAAATAATAAAAATGAGATTCAAATATAAAATAAAAATTAAAAATCATAAAAATTAATAAAAAATTCTGAAATCTCTTGTAACTCTACGGGAAGAAAAATGTAAGCAGTAAAAAAAATTTAGGAATTTTCGCATTATAAATTTAAATAGGATCAAATTATGATTATGAATAATTTTATCTATAAAAACGTATAATGTTCGCTTGTAAAAATAAAAATTTACTGGAAGGAATTACAATAGTGGCGTAGTACATAACAAATTTAAATTGTTGTATTTTCATGTTAATGAAGAGTGAAATTGTATATTATACAAATGATCATTATATGAATTGTAAATAAAATACTAATTTAGCTCTTTGATATAATAAATTAATGCAAAATAAAAAGAAATTTTCTAGTAGTATAAATGATCTTGTAACATAATAAAAAGAGTTGCATTGAAATTATGTGTTATAATATAAAATAATTAAAATTTAATAATATAAATTTTATGTTATAAAAATTAAATAAAAATAAAAGTATAAGAGTCTAATTATATAAACTGTATATGATGTGATGTAAAGATTTTGATAAGTTTAGAAGTTTTGAAAAAGTTCAATAGGTTTAAACTGAGTTAAATTGAGAATTTTGGTAGCTTTGATATTAAAAAATAAGAAAAAATTAAATTCACTTAATTTGAGTTTACAAAATTTTTATAAAATTTAATGTGAGATATTAAATTCTCCCAATTTTTTTGATAAAGGTAATATGTAAAATATAATAAATTTAATTATTGATATTTTATATTGTGAGAATTAAATATAGATAGGATTATAAGAATAATGAGACTGAGTCTTGAGTCTTGTAATTTAAATAATACGACTTAATAAATCTCATAATCTTAACTTTTTAAGTAAAATTTTTGTAAAATTTAACTTGTAAAATATTGAGAGATTATTAAAAAAAATTGTTGAACAAATTTGATCTATCATAGGCACTCAATATAGTTAGTGTAATGCAATAAATCTAATACATCTTTCATGTATAGGCTAGAAACATTCAACAACAAACATTTTCAATTTGTAATTTAAAGTTTTAACATTTCAAAGCGTTTCCTTCCATATATGAAATATTTTAACAAACCCACTCTGATTTTGGACTTCTCACATTGTATCTTTTCTATTGAATTTCAAAATAGATTTGGTTTGAAAAATCCAAAAGTTACATTATCAAGAAATGCCCGAAATAAAAGGTTGATATCAATATATATATATATATATATATATATATATATTTATGGAACATGTGGATGACACATTGTGTGGTTTGAAATTGCAAAGGAAGAAAGACAATGGTGTATCACATAAGAAATAGAAGAGCTTTAAGAGAATGGCAATGTTTTCGAATTAGAAGAAGGAAATAGGTAGTTTGGGAGTTATAACGAACCAAGCATGTGTACAGGCTGATTAAGAAAGTAGTTTCAAGTCACTAGAATGGCCTTAGTTGTAAAACCTCGGCTATATAATGCTGCAGTCAAATTTGTAAAGACATCTTGAGGTTTAATAAGCTAGTTTACGTTTTTCTTGTTGATTTTCCTTCTCTATGATCTGCACCACTAGTAATTGCCACCATACCTTCCACTTGAAGAGGTGGTAGAGTTTTGACTATGGTAGGTCCTACCAATGTGGTATTAGAGCCCAATTGACTTAAGAAATAGTGAATTTCTTAGCTAGTGCAAAAGGTGGGAGAGTTGTCAATAAGCTAGGAGGAAGTCTTGAAGCGATTAGTGGAGATGATGTGGATGATTTGATCTTTAAGTGGAGCATTGATGAACCAAAGAAATTTGCATAATGAATGGGAGAACCAGAGAGAATCTACACAAATGAGTGGGTAGGTTCAAACCCTAAAATTGGAATTTCCAAAGTATCAGGGGATAGAGGATCCTATAACTTGGTCGAGGTTGTAGACATTTAATTTTGTCTGAATCTTAAAAAATTAAAGAAAGAAAAAAAAATTAAAAATTGAAAGAATTAAATTTTTGTTTTAAAAAAAAGAAGAAAAAAAAAAAAGGTAAGTGCATGAAAGAGGGTAGATGTATAAGAAAGGTAGATGCATGAAAAAGAAAGGTGCATGAAGAGAAGATAGGTGAAGATAAGGTAGGCAAATGCATGAGAAGGTAGATAGGTGCATGAGCAAAGGCTATAAAAGGAGGCCTAAGTAGAGGCATCGAGAGAGCAAGAGAAGAAGAGATAAAGAGAAGAGGAGAAAAAAAGAAGAGGAGGAGGGAGGAGCTATAAAGAAGAAGAAGAAGAAGAAGAAGAAAAAGAGGAGGGAGGAACCATAAAGAAGAAGAGGAGGAAGAGAGGAAGGAGGAGAAGAAGAAAAAAGAAGAAGAAGAAGAAAGTGCCAGGAGAGGAAGAGAAGTAAGGTAGAAAGTAAAGAAAGGGAGCCAGGGAAAAGTGAGAAGAAGGATTCCGTTAAAAAATTCGAGAAAGAGTCACCTTTGTTTACTCCTGATCATATCCTTAGTCTTTGATTTGCCATTTGAGCACTCTCAATACAGGTTTCACCTATGTCTTAATTTTTTCTCGTTGTTGGATATGTATTTTTTGTACTTACATCTTACTTTATTAAATAATTATGAGTTACAATGACTTTGCTTGTGGTGTACAAAATTCAAATATTTTATAGATGTGTGTGCATAGAGCAATTGATCATTTTGAAATGTTAAGAAAGACCATTTTAAGATTTTCTATTAATTGTGGTTTCATATCGACTATTTTAAAATATTTTATTTATTTGTGGTTTTGTTCTAACTATTTTGATCTCATGTTTTTGTTTAAAAAAATTTTTGACGATGCATAAATGTAGTTGCCAGTCAACTAGCCGCTGTCAAACTATCCTGAGAGAAATTGTCTCATGAATTAATGCATTTAAGAAAATATCTTGACAATGGATAAAAAAATATTTGCCAGTTAACGAGCTGCTGTCAAACTATTTTGAGAGAAATTACATCCCGAGTTTAGTTAGTCAATTGGCATAACTCCATCGATGTATAAAAAAAATAAATCTATTCTTTTAATAAAGAAAAATATAGTTTTGAGATCAAAAGCAGCAAGCATCAACATGGTACCGAAAGGGCATTGCAGAGGTGCTAATATCTTTTTTACACATAACTAACCCCTGAATCTTTTTTTCTATAATGTAGACCATGCTTTTTAATGTCCGACTTCACCATTTCAATTTAAGTCGGTGCTAACTCCATTTTCTCTTATTTGTTCAAAAATAAGACATTTTCCAAAAATCACACCATCCTATTTAATCACCCGGGATTGCCGCTCTGCGTTGCATGTCGATAGAGCTTAGCAAGTTTTTCTCTTTCAAGGAACTCCTTTGGAGGGGCATGTGAAGATGGCGGCCTTTCATTTAGAAGGGGATTCCTAGATTTGGTACTAATGAAAAAGGTGAATTAAACTTGGGTTAAATTGGCAAGAATTCAAAGAGGAGATAATGGAAAGGTTTGGAGAATTTTCTTGCGAAGATGCCTTTAAAAGAATTCCCTAAACTGAAGCAAACCACTACTGTGCATGAGTATCATAATCAATTTGATAGACTCTTGGCAAAGGTGGGGAAATTATCGAAGCAATAAGAAGCTGCCTTATTCATAAGTGAATTGAAAGGGTCATTTAGAACAGCAGTAAAAGCTCCAAGGACTAAGAATTTCAGCACAACAATTGACTTGCAAGACTATTCGTAGAAAACCAATTAAGTGGAGTTTTGGGAAGAAAAACATTGAGAAATGGGAAGATAAAAAGGGTATAGGTGGAGGTATGATTGTAGATACCTAATTTTGTTTAGTTCATTTTTAATTTGATTTTAATTCTAGACAAAATTCAAAACTAAAAATAAGAAAATAAAATTAACTTAGAATTAAATCCAAAATTAGAATTAAAGCAAAATTGAAACACAAATTTTAAGTTCTACGCAAAATAAAATTTAAACCCAAAAAGTGGATCCAAAATTGAAATAAACCCATAACTAAGCCCAAGATTAAGATTAAATCTCAAAATTAATATAGATAAAAGAAGATAAACAAAAAAAAAAAGATAATTCAAGAGATAATAATTTTAAAAGAAAATAGGAAGTAAATCTAAAAGATAAATGATAAATTTTAAAAGATAACAAATCAAAGTATAAAAATTCAAAAGATAAAAGAAGATAAAGATAAAATAATTTAAAAGATAGTAGATAAATAATAGAAGATAAAAGAAAATAAATAACAAGAAAAAACATAATAGATAATAGATAAGAAGACAAGATAACTTCTAAAATTTAGAAGATAAGAAGTAAAATTTGAATCCAAAAAATTACTATAAAAAGAACCTACACTTTTCACCTTGATAACCTTGGTAGAATCTACACTTTCATCTATTGCACTCCCGCACCATATTCACATTACAGCTTCAACTTCTGAAAAAACAACCTCACAGCCACACCCCTAATTCCTCAAAAAATTCAGCCGTTAACACCAACACACACAGAGCTTAGACTTTCACCAACATTTGTCACCTACACCTCACACTTCATGACTTAACCCTCACTCTCACACACATTCGCTCCTATCATTTTCACTTTCAGGAAAAATTACACAACACACAATTTTTCAAAAACACAACCGCAGAGAACTCTACCTACTTTGGCATCAATGTTCATGTGTTGAGCTTTAGGTTCCCATCTCTTACAGTTACCCAAAAGCTTCACACAATTTTGAACTCTCCCCTTAGGCTGTGTGCCCACGCAAAACTATCGGTGTGAGCAAAGATAGGTTTTTCTCATCTTCATTATGTCGCCACCATCTACTTAAAGCCTTCTATGGCTGCATGCTATTTTTTTTTGTCCGAGTATATGGATTATTTTTTTGCTCTCTATCAGTCATGAATTGCGATGCATGCTTTGTTTTTTCTCCATGGTGTTATGCTTTTCTCAATATGTGGGTATTCACATATCCTAACTGATTGGGTAGCCTAAAAAAAATTCTGCAATATGGGTTTATGGCGGTAGTTGGTTTATTGTGAATCCTAATACTTCATGTCCATTCTAAATGGTGGCACTGGCAGAATTCTTTTACTAATATGTATGCTTTTCTGATTTCATGTATATCCTATTTTTCTTATTTCCACTCCTCAAGGCTTATTATGCATGTAGATTTTTACGCATAACATGTTGCTTCTCTAAATACATGTGTAACCATTTAAACTAAAAGATACATTAATTTAGGAAAAACAAAAAATGGAGTGGGTAGTTTTAAGGAATATGTGACAGCATCAGAGTTGGTGGCTTTAGAATGCCTATTCTGCTATTAATGGATCTTTTATTAATTTGGAGAGCCACCTTCTCTTAAAGATTCATTTGTTTATTTGTTTTAGATAGTGGATTATGTTAAATAAGGAGTAGTGTGATGTGTGTTGGTTTTATGCCATCAATATGTGGGGTGATTCCCCTTTACTTGATTTACGTCTTATCACATGGGTCTCCACTTACTTTATCATTCTAGCCATCTTGTAATTTGTATAAGTATCAAACATAAAAAAAAAAGAATGGAGAAAAGAAGATAGATTAAATATAATAAAATTTGAGAAATTTTATAAAGTGGTAAGGCTTTCATAAAATCAAAATTAAAAATTCTTTGAGATCTTAAAATCCCTTTTGATTCGTAAAATTTAAAATTTAAGGAAAGGAATAAAATTTCAAAATTATTTTTTCAACTATCTATACCCTGCTTTTCTTAAAACCCAACTACAGTTATTGAAGTGGTCATGAGAATGGTCATTTTCTAAATTATTTTAAAGATACTTGTGTTATAGGCTTAGTTAATTCATTGACATGGTTCTTCTAATGTAATTATTAAGAGTCTTTGGCCTCTTTGTTTCTAACTACCCAAGCATTCATTTGAAGCTTGGATTCCCAATGATGATTAAAGGTGGTGGTCATGAGAATGGCCACTTTATAAAATTATTTTGAAGGTAGTCATGTTATGAGCTTAGCCAAGTCTTTGGTGTGGTTCCTCTAATCTGAACCCCTGCCTCTCTTTAAATCCCTTAACTTTATTAAAACCTAGATGGCCCTTAAACTTGGATTCTCCCTCATAATGGTTGTTGGGACAAATAAAAAACAAAAATAAAATTATCTTTAAAGGCACAATTTTGAAATTAAAAGTAAAAACATCAATATGGTATTGAAAGGGCATCCAAGGGTGTTGATAACTTTCTTATACGTAACTAACTCTTGAACTTAATTTTTGTACCATAGACCAAATTTTTTTAGTGTTTGATCACACCATTTAAACTTAGATTAGTAGCAACTCTAAATCTCTTTTAATTTTCAAAAACCCCTCTAAAACTCCGATAATTTGTTTTTTGGTTACTACTTTGCATTGCATGTCAACAATGACAATTGAAGGGGGAAACACTAATACCAAGAGACTCACACTAGAAGAAGTACAACAAAGGAGGATTCAGGAGTTATGCTTTTGTTGTGATGAGAAATATACTAGTAATCATCAGTGCAAGAAACTATTTTAGATTGAATTGATGGAGGAAGAAATGCATGAAGAAAGAGAGTTTGAAGGTGAAGAAGCAATAGATGAGTCATAGATATCCATTTATGCACTAATAGGAATGGATTCTCCCCAAACTTTAAGAGTGAGGGGCAAGATCAAAGGTTTGACAGTAACCATATTGATTGATACAAATTTTACTCATAATTTCATCGATGAGACAATGGTAAGAAAGATTAATGCAGAAATAGAAAAAGGAGAAAGACTAAGAGTTTTGGTTGCTAATAGGGAACAACTGCCAAGCCAGTGTACTTGTAGAGCACTACTAGTAGAGTAATAAGGGACATTATTGCCTCTAGATTTTTTTCATCTTGCAATTGGAAGCTTGTGATGCAGTAATTGGTGTACAATGGTTAAGAAGCTTAGTAGATTTCAAGATGAATTTGGACAAGATGCTAATTATTCAATGCCAATGGAGAGGAGAAGGAACTAAGGGGTGTTAGCATTCCTAAGTGTAAATTGGTGAAGAATAAAGCAATTTCAAAAGCTTTAAAGGACAATGGAGGATAAGGAACTTTAGTATAGATAATAGTGGTAGAAGAAAAGCATGAACATAAGAAATCAACTCAGAATTGGGAACCTTGGGAAAATGAATTTTCAAAAGTCTTTGGAGTGTCTAAAGGATTACCTCCAAGAAGGAAGGATTCATAGGATTATTTTACAAAATGGTAGTTCTCTCACTTCCATTAAGCCTTATCAATACCTTTTGTCGACACGTGACGCGGGGCGGGGATCCCGAGGCGATAAAAAAAAATAGGTTTAGATTTAGGTGAGGTTTTAGAAAATGATTTAAAAAAAATGGAGTCGCCACCGACTTAGATTGCATGGTGAAGTCGGACACCGAATAATATGGTCTGCATTACAGAAAAATGGATTCGGGGGTTGGTTACGTGTAGGGAAGGTATTAGCACCCTACAACGCCCTTTCGGTACCACGTTGGTGTTTGCTGCTTTTGATTTCAAAACTATGCTTTGTCTTTTGTTAAATAAATTGATTTTTTGCATGTGATCGATTTAGGATTATTTGTAAATGCCTCAATAGAGTCATGCCAGTTAACTGGCTAAACTCGTGATGTAATTTCTCTCAGGATAGTTTGATAGCGGTCAGTTGACTGACAACTATTTTTATTCCGTCGTTGAGATTACTTTTAATGCATTAATAGAACCATGCCAGTTAACTGGCTAGGTTTGTAACATGATTTCCCTCAAGATAGTTCAATAGCGGCCAGTTGACTGGCAACTATATTTATCCATCGTTGGGAGCTTCTTTTTAATGCATCAATAGAATCATGCCAGTTGACTGACTAGATTCGTAATTTGATTTCCCTCAAGATAGTTCAATAGCGGCCAGTTGACTGGTAACTATATTTATCCATCGTTGGGAGCTTCTTTTTAATGTATTAATAGAATCATGCCAGTTGACTGACTAGATTCGGAACAAGATTTCCCTCAAGATAGTTTGATGGCGGCCAGTTGACTGGCAACCTTCTTTGTCCATCATCGAGATATCTTCTTAATGGCATTAATTCATGAGGCAATTTCCCTCAGGATAGTTTGACAGCGGCCAGTTAACTGACAACTACATTTATCCATCGTTGGGAATTTCTTTCTAATCAAGATAATGGATCAAAATAGTTGGAAAAATCATAACTAAATAGAATGTTATAAAGTGGTTGGAGTAAAACCACAACTATTCTTAACAACTCCAAACAATCAATTCTTCAATACTTACTTGTAGAAAAAGTATAAGCAAAGTTGTAATAGCATACAATTGTTCAACAAAACAATATGTTTAACAATGGGAGAACATAAAGAGATAAGTGAAACCTGTGTTTAGAGTACTTGAATGGCCTAACAAAGACCGGAAATATGATCTTCAAGAGATGATTTCCGAAGGAAAAGTTGAACTTCTCAAGATCAATGTGATGAGCTTGTTCAAGGGGAAACTAGAAGAATCAAGGGGATTTTAAATCTTTTCTCTCTAACCCCTTTCCTTACTCCTATCTTTCTCTTCTTCTCCTCTCCCTCTCTTCTTCACTTCTTCTACACTTTCTCCTCTTCTCTCTAAGTGTCTTGGTTTTTTTGTTGTGTGTCTCAAGAAAGATTGGTATGGGCTATTTATAGTAGTTAATGGTAGGTTTTTTTCTTTTTTTTTATTCTTAATTTTCATCTTCCTACCTAATCTTTATTGACTTTATTCATCATCTTTTTTTTTCTTTCAACATTTTCTTCTCTTTTTTTCAACATTTTCCAACTTTGTTCAACATTTTCTTCTCTTTTTTCAACAATTTCTCCTCATGGCCAACATTTTCCTACTTCCTTCAACATTTTCTTCTCTTCTTTCAACAATTTCTCCTCATGGCCAACATTTTCTTCTCATGGCCAACATTTTCCTACTTACTTCAACATTTTCTTCTCATGGCCAACATTTTCCTACTTACTTCAACATTTTCTTCTCTTCTTTCAACAATTTCTCCTCTTCTTTCAACAATTTCTCCTCATGGCCAACATTTTCCTACTTACTTCAACATTTTCTTCTCATGGCCAACATTTTCCTACTTATTTCAACAATTTCTCCTCTTCTTTCAACAATTTCTCCTCATGGCCAACAAACACCTCACTCATTCCACCCACCTTTTTTGATTTTCCTTCTTTCCTTTTCACACTTCTTTTTTTCTTTTTCTTTAATTTTTTTATTTTTTATTATTTTTATTTTTTTTTTTTGCAATATTATTCACATTTGGGACCAAAAATATCTTTAAGTATTTCATTTTTTTGCTCAATTAATTTCTAGAAAAATATATATTCAAGTAGGATAATTTTAGAATTTATACATGGGTCCACTTTAATTTTTAAGGTCCGGACAAAATTAGGTGTCTACAGATTGCCCCCCTTTGCTCATCATTTTAGGGACTAAAAGATGGGCAAAGGTTGAGAGACACTATTTTGTTCGGATGCGAAGGGTTATGATCCACCCAACGGGGACACTGAAGGATACTAAATCCAACTTTGGGGATACCTAAGAGCAACTTAGGATTTAAAACAAAATGGCCTGAGCTAACACGTCTCAGGATTTAAAGAAATGAACTTGGGGCAACTCGTCCCAAGTTTTGAATTACCTGGAGAAACCCGTTCCAGGATTTGAAACAAAATAACCTGAGGTAACCCGTCTCAGGATTTAAAACAAAGAACCTGGGGTAACACGTCCCAAGTTACAATACCTTGGAAAATCATGTTCCAGGATTTGAAGGGTTTTAATCCACCCAGTAGGGATACCTAAGAGCGACTTAGGATTTGAAGGGTTATCATCCACCCAATGAGGATACCTAAGAGAGACTTAGGATTTGAAACAAACCTGAGGTAACCCGTCTCAGGATGAACTTAGGGTAACTCGTCCTAAGTTTTGAATTACCTGGAGAAACCCGTTCCAGGATTTGAAGGGTTATGATCCACCCAGTGGGGATACCTAAGAGCGACTTAGGATTTGAAAGGTTATGACCTAGGATTACCTTGCTTATCTAGGTCAAAGGGGTTGAGTCAAATGATGCCCGACTCTGGCATTGGTGATAAAATGTTGAGTCAAACGAAGCCCGACTCCGGCTTTGATGATAAAAAGGTTGAGTCAAACGAAGCCTAACTCCGGCTTTGATGATAAAAGGTTGAGTCAAACGAAGCCCGACTCCGGCTTGATGATAAAAAGGTTGAGTCAAACGAAGCCTAACTCCGGCTTTGATGATAAAAGGTTGAGTCAAACGAAGCCCGACTCCGGCTTGGATGATAAAAAGGTTGAGTCAAATGAAGCCCGACTCCGGCTTTGATGATAAAATGTTGAGTCAAATGAAGCCCGACTCCGGCTTTGATGATAAGAAGGTTGAGTCAAACGAAGCCCGACTCCAGCTTTGATGATAAAAGGTTGAGTCAAACGAAGCCCGACTCCAGCTTGGATGATAAAGATGAGTCAAACGAGGCCCGACTCTGGCATAAATGAAAAGGGTGAGTCAAACGAGGCCCAACTCGAGGCACAAAAGATAAGGGTGAGTCAAATGAGGCCTAACTCGAGGCACAAATGATATGGGAGTCAAACGAGGCCTAACTCGAGGCACAAATGGTAATGGTGAGTCAAATGAGGCCTAACTCGAGGCGCAAATTATAATGGTGAGTCAAACGAGGCCTAACTCGAGGCGCAAATTATATGGGTGTCAAACGAGGCCCGACTCTGGCATAAATGAAAAGGGTGAGTCAAACGAGGCCCAACTCGAGGCACAAAAGATAAGGGTGAGTCAAATGAGGCCTAACTCGAGGCACAAATGATATGGGAGTCAAACGAGGCCTAACTCGAGGCACAAATGGTAATGGTGAGTCAAATGAGGCCTAACTCGAGGCGCAAATTATAATGGTAAGTCAAACGAGGCCTAACTCGAGACGCAAATTATATGGGTGTCAAACGAGGCCCGACTCTGGCATAAATGAAAAGGGTGAGTCAAACGAGGCCCAACTCGAGGCGCAAAAGATAAGGGTGAGTCAAATGAGGCCTAACTCGAGGCACAAATGATATGGGAGTCAAACGAGGCCTAACTCGAGGCACAAATGGTAATGGTGAGTCAAATGAGGCCTAACTCGAGGCGCAAATTATAATGGTGAGTCAAACGAGGCCTAACTCGAGGCGCAAATTATATGGGTGTCAAACGAGGCCCGACTCTGGCATAAATGAAAAGGGTGAGTCAAACGAGGCCCAACTCGAGGCGCAAAAGATAAGGGTGAGTCAAATGAGGCCTAACTCGAGGCACAAATGATATGGGAGTCAAACGAGGCCTAACTCGAGGCACAAATGGTAATGGTGAGTCAAACGATGCCTAACTCGAGGCACAAATGATATGGGTGAGTCAAACGAGGCCTAACTCGAGGCACAAATGATATGGGAGTCAAACGAGGCCTAACTCGAGGCACAAATGGTAATGGTGAGTCAAACGATGCCTAACTCGAGGCACAAATGGTAATGGTTAGTCAAATGAGGCCTAACTCGAGGCGCAAATTATAATGGTGAGTCAAACGAGGCCTAACTCGAGGCGCAAATTATATGGGTGAGTCAAATGAGGCCTAACTCGAGGCACAAATGATATGGGAGTCAAACGAGGCCCAACTCAAGGCACAAAAGATAAGGGTGAGTCAAACGAGGCCCAACTCGAGGCGCAAATGATATGGGTGAGTCAAACGAGGCCCAACTCGAGGCGCAAATGATATGGGTGAGTCAAACGAGGCCTAACTCGAGGCGCAAATGATATGGGTGAGTCAAATGAGGCCTAACTCGAGGCGCAAATTATATGGGTGAGTTAAACGAGGCCTAACTCGAGGCGCAAATTATAATGGTGAGTCAAACGAGGCCTAACTCGAGGCACAAATGATAATGGTGAGTCAAACGAGGCCTAACTCGAGGCACAAAAGATATGGTGAGTCAAACGAGGCCCAACTCGAGGCGCAAATGATATGGGTGAGTCAAACGAGGCCTAACTCGAGGCGCAAATGATATGGGTGAGTCAAATGAGGCCTAACTCGAGGCGCAAATGATATGGGTGAGTCAAACGAGGCCCGACTCGAGGCGCAAATTATAATGGTGAGTCAAACGAGGCCTAACTCGAGGCACAAATGATATGGGAGTCAAACGAGGCCTAACTCGAGGCACAAATGATATGGGTGAGTCAAACGAGGCCTAACTCGAGGCACAAATGGTAATGGTGAGTCAAACGATGCCTAACTCGAGGCACAAATGATATGGGAGTCAAACGAGGCCTAACTCGAGGCACAAATGATATGGGTGAGTCAAATGAGGCCTAACTCGAGGCACAAATGGTAATGGTGAGTCAAACGATGCCTAACTCGAGGCACAAATGATATGGGTGAGTCAAACGAGGCCCAACTCGAGGCGCAAATGATAATGGTGAGTCAAATGAGGCCTAACTCTAGCACAAATGATAAGGACGAGTCAAACGAGGCCCGACTCTGGCACAAATGACAATTGGTTAAGTCAAACGAAGCCCGACTCTGGCTTGAATGATAAAGATGAGTCAAACGAGGCCCGACTTTGGCACAAATGATAATTGATTGAGTCAAACGAAGCCCGACTCTGGCTTGAATGACGAAGCCTAACTTTGGCTTGCCTTGCTTGACAGGAGGCCGTGTTTAGCACACGGAGAGGCTTGACCTCAAGATTGCATGCTTGACATGCAGACCTGCTTGACAGGGTTAATATTTGACATATAAGGCTAATGTGCTTGACACATGGAGGAGGTTTGACCTCAAAATTTGCATAGTTGACATGCGATCCTGCTTGACAGGGTTAATGTGTTTGACACATAGGGAGGCTTGACCTTAAAATAGCATGCTTGACATGCAGACTTGCTTGACAGGGTTAATGTGCTTGACACATAGGGAGGCTTGACCTCAAAATTACATGCTTGACATAAAATATGCTTGAGCATGAAAACACATTTGTCATGCGAAGGGCTTAAATGAGATGCTTGATATAAAAAGGCTTGACCTGAAAATAACATCCTTGATAATGCAAAATCGCTTGATCTGAAATGGCATGTTTGATATGCTTGACATGCAAATGTTTGGCACATGAGGAGCTTGACATAAAATAGCATGCTTGACATGCAAATGTGCTTGATATGTGAAAGGCTTGACCTTAAATGGTATGCTTGACATGCTTGATATAATAGGCTTGACCTAAAAATGGCATGGTTGAGATGAATACATGCTTGACATGTGAAATGTTTGACTTGAAATGGCATGCTTGATGAAAAATGCTTGACTTTAAAATAGCATATGCGACATGCTTGCCATGATAACATGCTTAACACATGATGGACTTGACTGAAATGGCATGTTTGATATGTAAACGTGCTTAGATCTGAACTGAAATGTATGATGTGGATATTCCTGGCATGCTTAAAGGCTTAACCTAAGATGGCACGTTTGACGTGAAATGCTTAACATGTGAAATGGTTTTCCTTAAAAGGCATGATTGACATGCGAACATGCTTGATACATGAAAGACTTGACCAGAAATGCCATGCTTTGCATGTAAACGCTTTTGACATGAGAAAAATTGATGCAGATGCCAAATCCATAATACAAAGGGTGAGTTATGGTTTATTGTCCTAATTATGAGTGAATTAGAATGTCAGACCCCATAGAAGCAATACCTTCTGGTATCAGTATTGGGTAACTCATCTCTCTCTCTTTTTTCTATAAATCCTCATCTTGGACCCCTCTGCTTTTTCAGGGATATTTAAGATTCGAGGGTCATTCTCCCAATTCTTTCTTTGGTTTAGATTTGGTACTCCCTAAACAATGGAAGATTTTTTTTTCAGGCTTGCTTTCCTAACAACTGCCCCCAGTTTATGCTTTTGAACATTTTTCAAATTCTAAGTTTGCTCTCGGTCATTACCCCTGGTTTGCTTTGATTACCTTCAAGCCAAGAAATGTTGAAAAGTTTTTCTTAGTTCATCATTTTTTTTTTAAGAACATGCCAAAAAGGAATCCATATATTGGATGAAGACTACTCAATTCTCTGGAATCAAGGATTCTTTGTTGAGCAACTCTCTCATTAAGAAACTCTCAAGTGTTAGTGCTCTCATACAAATGTTTGCACTCAAGTATCTGCCCTCTTGACAAGTGTTTGCACTCATAAGTATCCCATAAGCTTGTGCTCATGTCCCTTTCAGCATCTGTTATTTCACCACATTAACCAGGATCACTAGGTCTTTATTTTAGCTTGTAATGTAAGGTTTAGGCTTAGAAAGAAATGGATAAGGGTTTAGCAAACAAGGAGAGTGCAAGATTGAGCACATAAAGCCTTGTATTTCCCTTTTCATCTTCCACAACTTAGGAATCTTACTAGACATGGGAGGAACTAACTCTTTTCTGCCCATCTGGGCTTGCTCTTTTCTTTTCCAGTTTCCCAGATTCCGTTGTTCTTTCATTTTCTTTTTATTCTTGCCTTTTCATAATTAAGGCTTCAATTGAATGCAAAAGGATTCCCGAGTTATTCTTGATAGCATTTTTTCTCGGCTAATAGCTTTAGTGCTCCTTTTACTCTCTTTTAGGATAAGGATCATAGTCTCCTTAGTTCAGAGGTTAAGGTAGATGAGGGTAAAAGAAAGAACATTTGATGGTGGCCTTGCCATCTTTTAAGGCTCAAACGGGTGACTAAGGATATTTTACTTTAAGGTTGGCTTGAAAAGGTTCAAACGGTGCAAAGATGGCCTAGATCACTTCTCTAGTTAATGTGGCATCCAACAAATTATTTCAAGGGGCATTCAAACAAGTTCTAGGAAACTCATTTTCTCATAGCATTCTCATGAGCTACAAGACATCACTCTCTCACCACTACTTATGATCTGAGATACTCTATCATCCAAGAGAATTGAGTATTTTATTAGGTAATCCAATTTTATCATTAGCAAAAATGGATTTGGGTTAGAATGAACTTAAGATATCCGATCACCAATTAATTGCTCTTAGGCATCAAAACGTGAAAAATGTATCATAACCCTGATTGCCCCTAGTGTTGGCTCATTCTGGTGGTGGTAACCCTTCTTAAGTGTCTGCCATTCATTAGTCACTCATATGATGTAGAATACATGCATGATGTGTTATTAAACTTAAGAGGTGCTCACATACAGTCATTGCCAAGGCCTTGGGCAGAGCCATGCTGTGAAATTACATGAAAAATGCGTGCACAAGATGCATATGATGCTTCCAATGAGTTGTGCATGGGATGCATATGCATATCAAAGGTTAAGAATAACTCTTTACTTTGCCACAAAGCTACATGAAAGACATGTACATAAAGACAACATTTTTTTTTTTTGAATGCCAGTAACATGCTTAGTATGGTAAGAGTGATCTCTTGAACATCAACAACATGCTTTACAAATGCAATCTAAATTTATTGAAGGTCAAGGAATGAGGATATGTGGACATACGATGAATGTCATATCAAGTCAATGCATTGAAACAAAATTATCCAGGTGCCCCTAACACACAATGCAATGATATTGTCATGATGTATGCTGACATACCAAGAGGCATGATAAATCTCATTGGACTGTGCAAGAACTTTTTTTTTCTTTTTGGTGGGTGATACTTCCATAGCTTTTGAAAACTCTGAAGGTAAAATCATGAATGAACCATCTCTATCCCTCTTAACATTTTTTTTATCACGATATCCTTGCCCCGCCTTTAACTCAATGCAACACTTTTGACTTTGGACTCATTCTACTGGTAATCAGCCAACTTTGCGGTGCACCAAGTTTTATGAGTCTTTAATACATTGCAGTGTTGTTTACCATCCAAGAATTGAATACTTTAAGCAATCCTACTTCTTCATTGACAAAATGAGTTTGATTAGGATGAACTTAAGATATTTGATCACCAATTCATTGTTCTTATGTATGAAAAGACATTAGAACCCTGATTGCCCTCATTGTTGGTTCATTCTGGTGATGGTATCCCCTTCTCAAGGGTCTGTCATTCATTAATCACTGACATAAAAAAAAAAGAAGGAATGACATACAATACATTCATCATGCAAGACGTCTTATTGAATTCAAAAGGGTATTCCCATACAGTCTACCAAGGCCTTAGACAGGGCCATTAAAAGATGCAATAACAGTACACAAAAACATGCGTAAAGAGAAATGCAACATTTTCTTTTGAAACAGAAGACGCCTATGATGCTCCTAATGAGTTGTGCATGGGATGCGTATCAAGAGTTAAGAACAACTCTTTACTCTGCCAAAAGACTCCATGAAAGACATGCACAAAAAGGAAAACAACACACTTTTTTTTTTGGGTACATGAGAATACATATGATGCTTCTAATAAAACACACACGGGATGCGTATCAAGAGTTAAGAATAACTCTTTACTCTGCCATCCATGAAAGACATGCACAAAAGGAAAAACAACACACTTTTTTTTTGCTTTTGTTTTTGGGATACACGAGAATGCATATGATGCTCCTAATAAGACACACACGGGATGCGTATCAAGAGTTAAGAATAACTCTTTACTCTGCCATCCATCACACACTTCGATCTCAATAACTTCGCTTAGCTACTCTTCCACTCGAACCATCCTTCCTAGACTTGTACATCATCCTAATAACACAAAATAACAAAAAGTAAAGCCATGACAAGTTACAATCGAAGCATGGTGTCTATTTTACGCTTTCTGCTACCATCGGGAGGCTGTTCGTCCACTTGTTTCACCAATGGGTAAGGTTGAAATACATAGGCTTGTAGTCGATCAATCAATCGATCGACGTCTGAATCTGATTTTATGGCACGGCGAGCCTTCAGAGATATGAAGCGTTGTTCCACAGCTGAATCTATAAAAGATAACAAGCCATCATAAAAGCCATTAACATTTAATAATCCTAACGGCCTTTTCTGATAGTTAAATTTGATCCAGAATAATACACTAGAAATTCCTTCTAGAGTTTCTAGACCACCAGGTAACGCGATAAAGGCCTCAGCATTGCAAAACATGTGTCCGAAGCGTTCATGCATAGATGAAACCCTTAACTCAGTACCAAAGGTGTAGTCACTGACTCTTTTATCGGCCAACCCTTTTATAAGGATGCCTAAGACATGGCTCTTCCCTGTAAATGCAGTTGCAGCTGCACATCCTCTTATCCCATGGATGCCCCCACCATACACCAGGTTTATTTTTCTGGCAGCTAACACCCTACCGAGTTCATTGGCTGCCTTTATGAACTCATTATCCTTCCCTAGAATGGAAGCACCGAAGACACAGATAGATTTGAATCTACGTGCCGAGGATGTTTCTCCCTCTTTTTCTACCCCAGCCATGCATAGATGATCCAATGTGAAGGTGTATTTATAGGGGAGAAATGAACAACAGAAAATGGTCAGGCGCAATAATTTCAAACAATAACAGTAAGAAAGTCCAAAAGACAAGACACGCCTGCATATACGACAGTCCTTCAGAGTAGGAAAGTCGTAAAGCCACCGATAATGAAAAAAGCAACCAGCTGGCTTTTTTGAAATTTTGTAAGCAGAGTCAAAAAGTGAATAGCAAAGATAATAAATGCATCGGCGATTGTCAAAAAGAAAGGACAATTACACCGATATTATCAAAATTATGCAGGTAGAGTCAAAAAGCAAACAGTGAATATGACAGACGTGTCAGCAGGAGAAAAGGCAATTACACCGATATTATCAAAATCACGCAGGCAAAGTCAAAAAGCATACAGTAAATATGACAGATGTGCCAGCGCTTAAGAAGGAGAAAAGACAATTATACCAACATTGTCAACATTATGCATGCAGGGTCAGAAAGCTAACAGTGAATATGACAGACGTGTCAGCGAGAAAAAAGGCAATTACACCGATATTGTCAAAATTATGCTGGCAAAGTCAGAAAGCATACAGTAAACATGACAGATGTGCCAACGCTTAAGAAGGAGAAAAGACAATTATACCAACATTGTCAACATTATGCATGCAGGGCCAGAAAGCTAACAGTGAATATGGCAGATGTGTCAGCGAGAGAAAAGGCAATTACGTCGACATCGTCAACATTATGTATGCAGGGTCAAAAAGCTAACAGTGAATATGGCAGACGTATCAGCGGAAGAAAAGGCAATTACGCCGATATTATCAAAATCATGCATGCAGGGTCAAAAAGCTAACAGCGAATATGACAGACGTGTTAGCGGAAGAAAAGGCAATTACGCTGATATTATCAAAATCATGCATGCAGGGTCAAAAAGCTAACAGCGAATATGACAGACATGTTAGCGGGAGAAAAGGCAATTACGCCGATATTATCAAAATCATGCAGGCAGGGTCAAAAAGCTAACAGTGAATATGACAGACATGTTAGCGGGAGAAAAGGCAATTACGCCAATATTATCAAAATCATGCAGGCAGGGTCAAAAAGCTAACAGTGAATATGACAGACATGTCAGCGATTAAGAAGGAGAAAAGACAATTAGGCCAACATTGTCAACATTAGGCATGCGAAGTCAGAGAGTAAACAGTGAATATGGCAGACATACTGACAATTAACAGGAAAAATCACTAACAACAACTGTACAAATCAAAACCGTGCATACACCATTGGAAAGTAAAAAAAGTGGTGGATTCACCAGCAATTACAAGACTAATGAATAGTGATCCTGGCTTATCCTTTCTTCTGATACTACATCCAATAACAGACTAAACACCATAAGGGATCAAACTGATGAACAAGGTTACAAACTAATGAACAGGGTCGTTTAACGTCAGATTCCCAAGACGAAACACTCCTTTGCTTTGTAGAATATGTCCACTGAGGCAAGAAACATGAAGATGTCCATTAAGATGCGTCTCAAGAGTCTACTGGATATTATCCAAAGATTCTTTACTCAGTCCATCTTTAATGATTTTGTCTTCTTGCCTAGGAACATCACTCCTTCATCCTTGTTGTGTGCTATTCATGGATCAAGGTTGCTATCCAACTTCCTTATGAACTGGCAAACAGGGTCATTTAGTGTTATCTTCTCAAGACAGTGGCGCTCCTTCTCCTTGTAAAATTTGTCTGCCAAAGCGAGAAGAACACCATGAACTTGTCCACTAGGATGCGTCTCAAGAGTCTGAAGGATATTATCCAACGACTCTTTACTCAGTCCATCCTTTATGAACTGAATTTTGTCCTCCCGGTTTGCGGACACCATTCCTTTTCCCTTACATCGTGTATTACAAGTCCATCTTGCACACTTATAACAAACCTCCATCCTTTTAGCTCTTCTTTTCTTAGCATAAGAGCTTCTTCCCATCCCAGGCAGATGTTTCACTAATGAATGTTGAAAATCATCTGCTAGGCGTACCTTAACTTCAATGATCCAACGTACATCTTCAGGGAGTCCTAGACGTGTGAGTGTCTTCATTCTTTCAAGTCGGCACTTATACATCTTCCGAAGTGCGTCTTGAGGAAGAGAAGGAAATCTGACTCTAAGGCTAGCAAGGCTTTCCTCCATTTTTGGCTCTCTGGTAAGGTGATGGATTAGGATACTCGAATAATGCTTCCCAGAGTCCTTTGAGTATGGCTTTCAAAATGAATCTTTCAGTTTGGGGTAGAAGGATGTCAGGTTGGTTACTGACTGAAGCCTGAACATGAATAGTAAGACTTAAAAAGGGTAACCAGGCGCCTTTGTGTAACCGGACTTCAGCTAGTCTGCACATGCTTATGGGCCTTAGGTTACACATTGGGCCCAAAGCCAAAAATTCGGGGGACAGAACATGCTTAATATCACCTAAGTAAGGCATGCTTAGGCCCAAACTTCAAATGACTCATTAAACAAAAGGCCGAATGACAATGCATGCTTGTGATGAAATGCTCATGCTTGATGATTCAATGTTAATCAAGAGTTTTCACAGCTCCAAACTGCTTTACCAGTGATGCATTCAAGAAGGGATTTCATGTCAGGCATGGGCCTTAGGTTACTCACTGGGCCCAAAGCCAGAAATTCGTAGGGCGCAGAACATGCTTAATATCACCTGAGTAAGGCATGCTCAGGCCCAAACTTCAAATGACCCATTAAGCAAAAGATTGAACGACAATGCATGCTTGTTATGGAATGATCTTAGGTTTATGCTTATGCTTGATGATTCAATGTTAATCAAGAGTTTTTACAGCTCCAAACCGCCTTACCAGTCATGAATTCAAGAAGAGATTTTATGCTAGGCACATATAGTTTAATGTTCGACATATAAAGTATTTTTCAAGCATTCCTTCTATTGCCAAATCACTTCATCATTTTTATTTTGTGTGGAACTTGGCCACCAATATTCTTGACTTGTAGGGAGACTAAAAGCCTCATGAAAGTTAACCTTACTTTGCTCCCTATTCATGCATCTGTACAAAAACTAAAAATCTTACAAGGTTAGCCTTACTTGGCCTTTTGTTAACCTTCAGGTAATGCAAACTCAAGTCGAGAAGGTTTTGTATGCAACAACAATAAGTGCCATAAGAATGCTTGGAACACAAATGTCAAAGTTGGACATGCAATACGAAGTGAATAGCATTTTTTCACAGTGCCTAGATTAAGGTACATCCTAAGTTTCTGTTCACTCTCATGGTTTTGGACCAAAATTCTCTCTTTCAAAGGGTAGTTCTAAGGCTATTAATAGTGCGGGGTAGGATCTAGATTCCTAAAATCAGGTTCCCAAATTGCCTTAAAGGGTCAACTTGAGTGAGGGTGTTCAGGTGCCTACACGGAGACCAAGGGTCTCACGAAGGTCAACCTTACTTTATGCCCTCGCTAGCCTAAAGGTTCCTAAGAGCTCGGGTATGGAGCTCAGGGGTCATGACCTCCCCTTTTCTAAAGTGCCATGTGATGTAGGTGTACGTGTGTGTGGGGAATATGCCATCCACTCATTCACTCACAACCTGTAAAATAATCAACCAACAACCATTCCACAGATATAGCAGATAATATTATGGAAAAGTAAATTGTTTGAATTTAATCTAACAGCTTAATCCAGCATAATCAAAGAATGCAATATACAAAGTTAGAAATCCAAATCACCATTTAAAATGCCAAAATCAAAAGCCTATAAGACAAATAATCTAAACAATTAACCAAAGCATAGAAATAGAGAACAAATTGCAGCAAACATCAACCCATGCGGCCTAACCCTCTTAGGTGTCCCCAGTGGAGTCGCCAAGCTGTCGACACGTGACGCGGGGCGGGGATCCCGAGGCGATAAAAAAAAATAGGTTTAGATTTAGGTGAGGTTTTAGAAAATGATTTAAAAAAAATGGAGTCGCCACCGACTTAGATTGCATGGTGAAGTCGGACACCGAATAATATGGTTTGCATTACAGAAAAATGGATTCGGGGGTTGGTTACGTGTAGGGAAGGTATTAGCACCCTACAACGCCCTTTCGGTACCACGTTGGTGTTTGCTGCTTTTGATTTCAAAACTATGCTTTGTCTTTTGTTAAATAAATTGATTTTTTGCATGTGATCGATTTAGGATTATTTGTAAATGCCTCAATAGAGTCATGCCAGTTAACTGGCTAAACTCGTGATGTAATTTCTCTCAGGATAGTTTGATAGCGGTCAGTTGACTGACAACTATTTTTATTCCGTCGTTGAGATTACTTTTAATGCATTAATAGAACCATGCCAGTTAACTGGCTAGGTTTGTAACATGATTTCCCTCAAGATAGTTCAATAGCGGCCAGTTGACTGGCAACTATATTTATCCATCGTTGGGAGCTTCTTTTTAATGCATCAATAGAATCATGCCAGTTGACTGACTAGATTCGTAATTTGATTTCCCTCAAGATAGTTCAATAGCGGCCAGTTGACTGGTAACTATATTTATCCATCGTTGGGAGCTTCTTTTTAATGTATTAATAGAATCATGCCAGTTGACTGACTAGATTCGGAACAAGATTTCCCTCAAGATAGTTTGATGGCGGCCAGTTGACTGGCAACCTTCTTTGTCCATCATCGAGATATCTTCTTAATGGCATTAATTCATGAGGCAATTTCCCTCAGGATAGTTTGACAGCGGCCAGTTAACTGACAACTACATTTATCCATCGTTGGGAATTTCTTTCTAATCAAGATAATGGATCAAAATAGTTGGAAAAATCATAACTAAATAGAATGTTATAAAGTGGTTGGAGTAAAACCACAACTATTCTTAACAACTCCAAACAATCAATTCTTCAATACTTACTTGTAGAAAAAGTATAAGCAAAGTTGTAATAGCATACAATTGTTCAACAAAACAATATGTTTAACAATGGGAGAACATAAAGAGATAAGTGAAACCTGTGTTTAGAGTACTTGAATGGCCTAACAAAGACCGGAAATATGATCTTCAAGAGATGATTTCCGAAGGAAAAGTTGAACTTCTCAAGATCAATGTGATGAGCTTGTTCAAGGGGAAACTAGAAGAATCAAGGGGATTTTAAATCTTTTCTCTCTAACCCCTTTCCTTACTCCTATCTTTCTCTTCTTCTCCTCTCCCTCTCTTCTTCACTTCTTCTACACTTTCTCCTCTTCTCTCTAAGTGTCTTGGTTTTTTTGTTGTGTGTCTCAAGAAAGATTGGTATGGGCTATTTATAGTAGTTAATGGTAGGTTTTTTTCTTTTTTTTTATTCTTAATTTTCATCTTCCTACCTAATCTTTATTGACTTTATTCATCATCTTTTTTTTTCTTTCAACATTTTCTTCTCTTTTTTTCAACATTTTCCAACTTTGTTCAACATTTTCTTCTCTTTTTTCAACAATTTCTCCTCATGGCCAACATTTTCCTACTTCCTTCAACATTTTCTTCTCTTCTTTCAACAATTTCTCCTCATGGCCAACATTTTCTTCTCATGGCCAACATTTTCCTACTTACTTCAACATTTTCTTCTCTTCTTTCAACAATTTCTCCTCATGGCCAACATTTTCCTACTTACTTCAACATTTTCTTCTCTTCTTTCAACAATTTCTCCTCTTCTTTCAACAATTTCTCCTCATGGCCAACATTTTCCTACTTACTTCAACATTTTCTTCTCATGGCCAACATTTTCCTACTTATTTCAACAATTTCTCCTCTTCTTTCAACAATTTCTCCTCATGGCCAACAAACACCTCACTCATTCCACCCACCTTTTTTGATTTTCCTTCTTTCCTTTTCACACTTCTTTTTTTCTTTTTCTTTAATTTTTTTATTTTTTTTTATTTTTTTTTTTTTTTTTTGCAATATTATTCACATTTGGGACCAAAAATATCTTTAAGTATTTCATTTTTTTGCTCAATTAATTTCTAGAAAAATATATATTCAAGTAGGATAATTTTAGAATTTATACATGGGTCCACTTTAATTTTTAAGGTCCGGACAAAATTAGGTGTCTACACCTTTATTGCTAGAAACTAGAAATTGAGAAGCAAGTAGCTGACATGCTGAAACAAGGGACCATCCAACCTAGCATAAGCCTTTCCTCTTCTAGTAAGAAAGCATGATGGTTCTTGGTTTCTGTATTGATAATAGAGGCCATAACCAGTAGACTATCAAAAATAAATTCCTTATACCAGTAATTGAAGAATTACTTGATGAACTCCATGGTGTCATATTCTTTACCAAGCTTGACCTTTGAGCTAGTTATCACTAGATCAAAATGGATCCAAGAGATATGGAGAAGACAACATTTAGAACCTATCATGGCCACTTTATTTTCTTGGTGATGGCCTTTGTGCTCACTAATGCATTTGCCACCTTCCAATGCATTATGAATACGGAATTTCAACAATTCTAAAGAAAATTTTAGTCTTTTTTTATGACATTCTCATATATAGTTAGGATAGGAATTCATATTGTAAGCATATTAGACTAGTGTTAACTAAGTTGCAAAGGAATTAATTGATTGTTAAGAAGGAGAAATGTAGTTTAGTTAGACAAAAGTCACATATCTTAGCCACATCATTTATGGAGAATGGGTAAAGGTAGATCTAAATAGAATCGAAGTAGTACAATATTGGCTAGTTCCTAAGTTTATCAAAGAACTAAGAGAATTTTTTGGGTAATAAGGTATTATCACAAGTTTGACAAAGGGTTTGGAGCATTAGCAGCCCCTCTTCTAAGTCTTTTAAAAAAAAAAAAAGCTTCACTTGGAATTCATGAATTGAAGAAGCCTTTTTGCAGTGGCATTGGAGCAGTCTTAATGCAAGAAGAAAGGTCCTTAGCTTACTTCAACATAATCTTATAAGGAAGAAACTATTCACTTATGATAAGGAGTTACTTGCTTTAGTCCTTGCTATGAAGCACTAGCATCCTTACTTGATAGGACAAAAGTTCTTTGTTAATACTAACCATAAAAGTCTGAAGTATTTGTGGGAATAGAGAATCTATTGAAACTTAGCAGAGATGGCTCATTAAACTCATGGGATACAATTTCTCAATTGAATTTAAGAAGAGAAAGACAAATGCTACAATAGATGCATTGTCTAGGATGGTACCAGAAGCTTAATTGTTAACATTATCCACACATGACCCTCTATGGTGCATTTTAATTAAAGATGAGAACCAAAACCATCATGAACTTTTGGAAAGGTATGAACTGATTCAAAAATATAAAGCTCTTGGGCCCTAGAAACTTATAGATGGAATAATGTTTTTGAAGAATGGAGTTTACTTTCCATAAGACTTTGAACTTGTCATAGTTATTTTACAAGAAATTCACAATAGTCATCATGAAGGGTACTTGATAACATTGCAAAGGGTAAGAGAAGTTTTCTAGTGGAAAAACATGAATCATGCAGTTAAGGAAATTGTAAGAAATTGTAGTATTTGTTAGACCCACAAAATGAAACAATAATCTCTCATGGGCCTCCTGCAGTCTTTCTCCATACCAAAACTGATTTAGGCAGATATATCAATAGATTACATTGATTATTTAACTCTTTGCATAGGTAATTCTATCATCTATGTGGTTGTTAATTGGTTGACAAAATGTGCATATGTCATCCCTCTTAGCCATCCTTATACAACTACCATTGTGGCCAAAATTTTCTTTGACAATATCTTTAAGCTCCATGGTATGCCTTATTCAATTATGTGTGATAGAGATGTTGTGTTTGCAAGTAAATTTTGGAGAGAACTTTCTTAGTTATAGGGCACCAAATTCAATATCTCCTTAGCCTATCACCCACAAACCGATGGCCAAACTAAGGCCACCAATAGAACCATCAAAATGTAACTAGGCTTCACAAGTTAGCATCCAAGGACTAGCTCAATTGGTGTACATGGGCATAGTACTCTTACAACACTAGCATCCACTCCACTACTTAGAAAAACCCCTTTGAATTAGTTTATGGATGTTCCCCACTAAATCTACTTCTATATGTGCTAGGCACAACACAAGTTTAGCTAGTGGAAGAATGTTGACTTCAAAGGGATCAAGTGTTAGTAGAAGCCAAAGTTAATATTCAAAGGGCTCAGGAGAAAATTAAAGCAGAATATGATTGCAAACATAAATATAGGGAATTTCAAGAAGGTGAATTGGTATTACTGAAGTTGCCCTCTATGAAACAATAATCCTCAAGGAAGAGAATCTCCAATAAGTTGGAACCATGTTTTTTTGGCCCCTTCAAAATCCTCAACCAAATTGGTAAAGTTGCCTACAGACTTCAACTACCACTACATACAAAAATGCACCTAGTCTTTCATGTTTCCCTTCTTAAACCATTTTTTGGAATCAATCAACTAGCTGACATCCATTGTCCCCAATGGTATGAGGAGGAAACAACTGAGCTATTGGCTATATTGGATACTAGAAACCATGGTTGTGTTAAGCAAATTCTCATCAATTGAAAGGGTAAACCATTGACCAAAGTAACTTGGGAAGTTGCAAGTTGCTTCTAGGAGCAATTTCCCTCGCTTGTTCCTCATCCTTGAGGGCAAGGATGATCTTGGGGAGGGGAGATATGTCATGAGTAAGAAGGAAATGGCAATGTTTTAAAGAGAAAAGTCAAGAGATTTGAAGAGAAATGACAACATATTGCAAAGGAAACATACGAACTTTAAGAGAACAGTAACATTTTCGAATCAAAAGAAGAAAATAGGCAATTAAGAATTTATAACAAACCAACCATGTGAGCAGCTTGAATTAGAAAGTAGTTTCAAGCCATTAGAATGGCCTTAGTTGCAAAAGCTAATTTATGTATTGCCACAGTTGAATTTGTAAAGACATCTTGAGATTTAATAAAATTAGTTTACATTTTTCTTGTTGATTTTCATTCTTTGTGATCAGTGCCACTTCTAATTGCCACCATAGCTCGCACTCAAAGAAGTGGTGGAGGTTCAGCTATGGCTGGCCCTAACACCACCCTTTCCCTCTCTCTTCTCCCCTTTGCCAGTGCCAGTAAAGAAGTAGGCAAGCGGTGCTAGAAATGTAAATGATCAAATTCTAATGTCTTATTGACTTTCTCCAATGGCATATAGTGCTACTATTGAGAATTGATACCTTTGTGGCTAAGATGTAACCCCTTAGGGATGCAAAGGGGAACCCTATCTCCCTCATTTACTATCAAAAGTTTTAAAAATTTTTAAGTTATCCTTTTTACATTTTTTGAAATGTTGCTTAGTTCCTTTAAAATTTAAAAAAATTTTCATATATATAATAGAAAATTTTTAAAGTTTTTCCCTAAATTTTATAAAATATTATATATAACTTGTAATAGTTTTAAAATTTTTTAAATAACTTATTTGGATTTTTAAATTCTTAATTTAAAATTATAAGAGTGATTTTATTTTTCACTACATACATTTATCAACAATTAATATATAATAACAAGTATAATTTCACCCTAAAAAAATCTTAACATTGCCCTCATTTGTAGCAAATTGGTAAGCTAAGTGCTATAAGGTTGCTCTTTACTTCCCAAATAGTGTTGGTGGTGCTACAAATTCGCCACAATATTGGGCAATTCCAATGAGCAATAAGAACCATTACAGATCATTTAAGATTTATGCATTACCTTTGCAATTGATGAAGAACGATGGTTGCTTGAGCATGCTGAACTTGCAAGCATAGAAGCCGCTTGCAACAAGATGAAAGGAGAAGAGGAAGTGTGGGTAAAGAGGATAAAGTGGTAAATTTTGTAGCAAGTCACTAGCCAAAATAGGAGTAATCATGTTTGCTAACTTACGAAGTGGATTGGGTAACTTCTTGTATGAAAATTACAATGTACAATAAGAGAGATAGAAACAAAATTAAAAAAAAATTAGTAAAAGAAAAAATTAAGATTCATAGACTTAAATGTAGACAGAAATAGAAGTTAAAGTGATCCAAGTCCGCTAACTTGATTTTGATTTGGCATGGGGTTGATGCCAAGAAAGAAAGCGTTTGCTCCTCTCCTTTCTAGCGCTGGACCATAGTTCACTTGTTAGAAACATGTTATTCTCATTTTATTTTTTGACATTTTTCTTCTAATTATGTAATATATCGTGTTAATTTATTGAGTTTTATAATTAATTTATAAAATTTAATAAATTTAATTATTTAAATTATATATTATAAAATTAAATGAAAATAAAATTATGAAAATAATAGAAACTTTTATTTGTTTGTCACCTTTACTTCTAATTACAATGATTATGGGAAATAGATGTGTTAAAGCAGGCTAGCCTAGCTTGTAACAACCCACAATTAAATGGAGGAGGATGGGTTAGTTTGTAATTTTGGTAATTAAGAAAATCTTAATTCAATTACTGTTGGTTTCATTTCATTGTAATCCATGAATTAAATAAGGCGAGGTGATGTGGCCATACTAAACAAGCCCAACTTACTTTGATACATTTAATAAGAATGTATTATTAATTTAATATTATAATAAATGGATATTTTATGATAATATCATAATATTTTCTTATGAGACTTATTAACTTACCCTACATTTAGTAGGCGATGTGGCCATACTTAACAAGCCAACCTACTTTGATACATTTAATAAGAATGTATTATTAATTTAATATTATAACAAATGAATATTTTATGATAATATCATAATATTTTCTTATGAGACTTATTAACTTACCCTACATTTGGTTGGTAGGAAGGGAAATGATTTTAATTAAAATCTTTTATTTAGTTTAAAATTTTGAAGGGGATAGGAGGGGAAATCAGGACTCTAAAATTTCTCTCCCTTCCTATTTTATCTCCCTTCCAAAATGGAGGATTTGGAAGAAAGGAAAAGTTATTAAAAATTTTAAAGTGTATTAACTAAATTATTTGTAATTATATTTCTTAATTCTCAAATTATTCTTATTCTTAATAGCCATCTAAACTCACTAAAATTACCTAAGCCCAGCTACACTGGCCCTTATTCCTAATCCCTAATTTCTCTTCTCAATAAAGTGAATATATAATAGAAACTTGTGATTTTAGAATGAATTAAAAAAAAAGATTAAATAAAGATGGGTTTTGGTTTAAGAGATAAAAAATATATGAAAGAGTATAATAATAAATTATTTTTTAATTAAAATATTTTTTTAATTAAATAAAGAGAAAAAAATATCTTTTACTTATACCAAACCAAATAAGAAATTTATTTTACCCTCTCACTCTCTTCTTTTCATTAAAATCCCTTCTTTTCGCTCTCTAATTTAAACCAAATAGTGCGTTAATATAGCAAGAAGAAGATTATAACTCTTAAAAGTCACATAACTATTCATAAAAAATCAGTTAACTTTATGATATAAAAAAATCTTGTTAACATTGGTTTTGTAGCATATATTTGAATTTGTCATATTATTTTATAAACAAAATTTAATTAAAATTTTTAAATTAAATTATTAATTTTAATAAATTTTATAAACTAAATTATAATATTTAATACATAAAAATTTATGATAATTTTATGAATTTTACGTGAGAATATTATTTTGATATTTAATTTTTAATCACAACTTGATTATATGTCAATTTTAGTCGGCTCATTAAATTTATTTTTATTTTAGATTAAATTAAATTAATCAAATAATTATTAATTCAGCCATCATATGGTTAATGTTGATAATTGGTTTAATAATATTTGGGTTAATGCGATTTAAAGTGAAAATATGTTTAAGAAAAGATTAAGATTGCCATTCTTTTACGTACGTGCTTGCTTCGGAGTCTGACCACCGCAATATGCAGCAAAGCAAGCAAGCAATCCAACGCGAAAGGGTTTGAACCAACAATTTTGTTAAGCCAGATTAATTTTTTTTAGATATATAGATTATTAAAATAAATTTTATTTTTTTAAAACAATCTTTTATATATATATATATAATAAATTATATTAACCTCTTTTAAGATATTTAATTATGACATTTCCCCTCATTCTTACTTAAATATGACACTCCACCCATTTACTCAAATATTAATTAAAAAAATATACTTAATATTAATAAAATATTTATAAAAAGAATATTAAATTAATATTTTAATATAATTTTATTTAAAAATTATATTTTAATTCAATTAATTATTTAAAATAATTAATATTTTGATAAATTATATTTTTTTAATCAAATAATTATATTTATTACAATATATAAATTTAACAATGTGTATGATTATGGAAAAAAATTTAATACAAATATAGAAACATCTTAGGGTGAGTTTAGTTAGTAAAAAATAAGATCAATTATGCTCTACATTTTTTTCTTAACTAAACTCACTTCCATGATACCTCTATGTTTATACTAAATTTTTTTCTCATAATTATATACATTGTTAAATTTATACTTTGTAATAAATATAATTATTTGATTAAAAAATATAATTTATTAATATATTAATTATTTAAAATAATTAACTAAGTCAAAATATAATTTTAAATAAAATTAAAATAAAATTTAATTTAATATTTTTTAATATTTAAATATATTTATTTAATTAATATTTAAATAAATAAAATTATTATATTTAAATAAAAATAAAATAAAATATCATAATCAAATAATTTAAAAAAAATTAATATAATTTATTCATATATATATATATATATATATAACTAAAATTCAACTTAAATCAACATAATTAAAAAATCCAACAATTTTGTTAACGGTGTCCAATCTTAATTGGGAACAGTTTTTGAACTTTGAAGTTGGTATTGAGCATCAACGACTGCAGAGTCAAGGAGTAATGCTATTTCTACGTCATTTTTTTGCTACGTTCGCTACGTCGCCGACGTGGCAATGAAAAGCGGGAAATGGAGCAATGCCAAATTGAAAATTTAGGCACGACGAAAGCGAAAATAAAACACCCAGCCTCTCTCACTCGCTCTCCAGCTCTCGCTCTCCCGCTCTCCAGCTCTTGATCACCGATGTCCTTTGTTGCTCGTTTTCCCTTGCACATCATCAGCTCAGCTTTCTCGGCTCTTTCATCGCTGTCGCTGTCCAGTCAGTCCTCCTCCTGTGAACTATTTCGTGGGGTGAGAAAAATTTTTAAAATAATGAACAAAGCGCAGCTTGAAAAAAAAGGAAAAACGACTCTTATTCATTTTCATTTCAAACCTCATCCTATAGTTTCTCTCTCCCTGGGGTTTCTGTGGCTCACTTCTCACTAGCATTTCTATTTGTATACTACTTATTCAAGTTAGAGGTTGTGCTTTTATTCATAATATACCTTATATATGGCTATAATGAAGGTGGGAGCCTCTCATACATTCTTTTCATAGGTAAAATGTACCTACCATTCTGTCTTCTCTTTTTCTATCGTCACTTGTTTTCTATCCATGCACGAAATGTTAAAGTGTAACACGGCCATAGCTAAAGTGTAACCTCGCCATTGTAAAGTGTAACGTGCCATACAAAAGTGTAACTATCCGTAGCTAAAGTGTAACTTTTAATGGAACGTTTACTTTGCCTAAAAAAATAGTATGATGCATTAGATAAGGTTTTTCCTTCAAATAGAACATTTATTATGCATAAGGAAGTAGTTTTGATCAATTAAATCCGAATTAAATCATGAAATTTCGTATGCAGAATATGGCCATAGCTAAAGTGTAACCTCACCGTTGCTAAAGTGTAACTATCCGTAGCTAAAGTGTAACTTTTAATGAAACATTTACTTTGCCTAAAAAAATAGTATGATGCATTAGATAAGGTTTTTCCTTCAAATAGAATATTTATTATGCATAAGGAAGTACTTTTGATCAATTAAATCCGAATTAAATCATGAAATTTCATATGCGGAACATGGCTATAGCTAAAGTGTAACCTCTCCGTTGCTAAAGTGTAATTACTCGTAGCTAAAGTGTAACTACCCGTAGCTAAAGTGTAACTTTTAATGAAACGTTTACTTTGCCTAAAAAAATAGTATGATGCATTAGATAAGTTTTTTCCTTCAAATAGAATAATTATTATGTATAAAGAAGTAGTTTTGATCAATTAAATCCGAATTAAATCATGAAATTTTGTATGCGAAACATGGCCATAGCTAAAGTGTAACCTCGCCGTTGCTAAAGTGTAACTACCCGTAGCTAAAGTATAACTTTTAATGGAACGTTTACTTTACCTAAAAAAATAGTATGATGCATTAGATAAAGTTTTTCCTTCAAATAGAACATTTATTATGCATAAGGAAATAATTTTATCTAGTGCATCATACTATTTTCTTAGGCAAAGTAAACGTTCCATTAAAAGTTACGCTTTAGCTATGGGTAGTTAACTTTTGTATGGCACGTTACACTTTAGCAATGGCGAGGTTACACTTTAGCTATGGCCATGTTCCACATACGAAATTTCATGATTCAATTCGGATTTAATTGATCAAAACTACTTCCTTATGCATAATAAATGTTTTATTTGAAGGAAAAACCTTATATAATGTATCATACTATTTTTTTAGGCAAAGTAAACGTTTCATTAAAAGTTACACTTTAGCTACGGGTAGTTACACTTTAACAATGGCGAGGTTACACTTTAGCTATGGCCATATTCTGCATATGAAATTTCATGATTTAATTTGGATTTAATTGATCAAAAGTACTTCCTTATGCATAATAAATGTTCTATTTGAAGGAAAAACCTTATCTAATGCATCATACTATTTTTTTAGGCAAAGTAAATGTTTCATTAAAAGTTACACTTTAACTACGGGTAGTTACACTTTAGCTACGGGTAGTTACACTTTAGCAACGGCGAGGTTACACTTTAGCTATGGCCATGTTCCGCATACGAAATTTCATGATTTATTTCAGATTTAATTGATCAAAACTACTTCTTTATGCATAATAAATGTTCTATTTGAAGAAAAAACCTTATCTAATGCATCATACTATTTTTTTAGACAAAGTAAACGTTTCATTAAAAGTTACACTTTAGCTATGGGTAGTTATATTTTAGCTACGGATAGTTACACTTTAGCAACGGCGAGGTTACACTTTAGTTATGACCATGTTCTGCATACGAAATTTTATGATTTAATTCAGATTTAATTGATCAAAACTACTTCCTTAGGCATAATAAATGTTCTATTTGAAGGAAAAACCTTATCTAATGCATCATACTATTTTTTTAGGCAAAGTAAACGTTTCATTAAAAGTTACACTTTAGCTACGGGTAGTTACACTTTAGCAACGGCGAGGTTACACTTTAGCTATGGCCATGTTCCGCATACGAAATTTCATGATTTAATTCGGATTGAATTGATCAAAACTACTTCCTTATGCATAATAAATGTTCTATTTGAAGGAAAAACCTTATCTAATGCATCATACTATTTTTTTAGGTAAAGTAAACGTTCCATTAAAAGTTACACTTTAGCTACGGGTAGTTACACTTTTGTATGGCATGTTACACTTTAGCAATGGCGAGGTTACACTTTAGCTATGGCCATGTTACACTTTAACATTTCGTGCATGGACAGAAAACAAATGATGATAGAAAAAGAGAAGACAGAATAGTGGGTACATTTTACTTATGAAAAGAATGTATGAGAGGCTCCCACCTTCATTATAGCCATATACAAGGTATATTATGAACAAAAGTACAACCTCTAACCTGAATAAGTAGTATACAAACAGAAATGCTAGTGAGAAGCGAGCCACAGAAACCCTAAGGAGAGAAAAACTATAGGATAAGGTTTGAAATGAAAATGAACAAGAGTCGTTTTTCCTTTTTTTTCAAGCTGCACTCTGTTCATTATTTTAAAAATTGTTTCCATCCCACGAAATAGTTCACAGTAGGAGGACTGACTGGACAGCAACGGCAACGAAAAAGCCGGGAAAACTGAGCTGATGATGTGCGAGAGAAAACGAGCAACAAAGGACGTCGGCGATCGAGAGTTAGAGAGCGGGAAAGCAAGAGCGGGAAAGCAAGTGTGAGAGGCTGGGTGTTTTATTTTTGCTTTTGTCACGCTTAAATTTTTAATTTAGTATTGTTCTATTTCTCGCTTTTCATTGCCACGTCGGCGACGTAGCGAACTTAACGAAAAAATGACGTAGAAATAGCATTACTTAGAGTCAAGAGACAGCCGCGATCTCGAAGAAGGAGTAGATGACGGAAGCGCAAAAGTACGTTTGGGAAGGGGCTATTCCTCTTCAGATTCATCTCTAAGAATCCGAAGTTACCACTCTCCCTCCTCCTCCTCCCCCCCTGGTATTCCCTCTCTCAATCCGTTATGCGAGCACTCCTTTCTTGGATTTGAACTTACCACTTGCTTCCTTGTGGTGTTATATGCTTTTGCGCATACATCATTTTTTGTATTATGAATTTCTGGGGAGCTTTTATTGTGTCTACAGCTTTACTAGCATCACAATATGGGGAACAGAGTCCTTTTCTTTCTACATTGATCGTGTGGTTGTTAATCTGTTCATAACGTGGATTCAGGGATTTTTGTGGTTTCAGGTCTTGCCTCCTCGGATGTGGTATTTGCCTTTGTTGATTTCTCTTGTAAAGCCTCACTTCAGCAGTGCACTTCCCCCTGTAGTAGACACTATCTGGTTTGAGTACAAAGGGATGCCTCAAAAATGGTATGGTATGATTTGTTAATATTAACAGGAGTGAATTTCTGTTTGATTGGCGTAGACATTGACAAGGAAGAACAATATTCCTCGGAGGCTAGGATAGAGTAATAAGAAACAATTGTAAGATTTCATTGATGTTTTGGAACTAGTTGTTTTGGTGTTAATTCCATAACATATGGCTTTTGATCTATTTGGTTGCAGTCCTTTAGATTAGTTTGCTGTTACATCTGTAAAAATCCATTCTTGGGTCCTTACTAAACAGCATAAACTTCTAGGTTGGATTTTATTCTTGCTGCGCCAGTCTACTTTTAGAATCCAGTGTAAATGCACGTTTTTAGTAAAAGATAATTGTGAATTTGTAATTGTATCTCGCAATTCATCTACTTTCAAGCCCAGTTGGTTTTCACATCACGTAGTATAATTGAGTTATCTTGAGCCCTTACTGAATAGCTCAAGATTTTAAATCCAGTGGTTCCTTAATGTATGCCACGCGGGAAATCTCAGTTACTACAGCTTGCCACGCCAAATTAACTTCACACAGCTGGTCATACGTTTTGTTGCTGGAGGAGTGTTTGAGGCTTTAAGTTAATGTAACAACAGACCACGAGTTTGCATTTATAGGCATATTGTTGTAAGTTTTGATGTTGCTTTAGTGAAAATCTACTAGATGTAGAAACGGGTATAACATAGTATTCAGGGAGTTTCCTTAGAAAACTGGTAATACATCTGTAAATTAAACTTTGGAGTGTCTTACTAATTAACTAACCATATAAAACAGCCTAATTTAGAGTTGTCTGGTCGACTCATAATATGAAGACTTCAATATGTATATTTTTAATTCTTTTAGGGCCAAAACTAGTTCGTATGGCTCCTTTCCCTGATGGCTTGTGCTGTTATGGTTGAACATATCCATGTTTACTTCTGTGGTTTCTTGTGACTCTGTCAAGAAGTTTGAGCTCAATACAATTTTTAACTGGCCCATTTCTTCCTGCATCCATATGTTGTTAGCCTTTTTTTTTTTGAAATTGTTAAAAAATTTACTTATGTGGAAAGAAACAAAAGACTACAAGTTTGCTAGGCATAATGTAACCCAATTATTGAAATCCCAGAAATGAATTCTACACTAAATGATGCTGATGGGCCTTTCTGTATCTTGAAAGGTTCTAAGCACTGCATTGGACCGAAATGATGGATCACTTAGTAGTTAAGTTTCTTCTTTAAACTATAGGAAGCATGTGTGTTTATAACTTGGTCATAACCTTGTTGACCTGTTAACAGAGTTTATACGTATCTGCTGCTGTTAGGTGTTTGGAGTTATAATTCAAGTGTGATTAGAGCATTAAGAGGATGAATCATTAGTGTCCTAGTTAGTCAAGGTGTGAGGTTTGTTTCAATTCAGTTTCTATCTCTTGTACTGAGGCTAGTATAAATACAGTGCAGAGGCTTGAGTGTGACATGAAGCCTCTGTTTTTTATCCTTAACTCTGGTTTACTGAGAGACTGAGTTTCTTCATGGTCTCAGAGCAAAGACCCACCTGATGTCCTCCTTCTAAATACAGTGCAGAGGCTTGGGTCTATCATTAAGCCCCCCGTTTCAGCCTTAACTTTGGCTCACTGTGAGTTTCTTTGGTCCCTATACAAAAATAAGCTAAATCAGAGTCCCTAAGCTAGATTCATTGCATAAATTATTGATTTACTGGACTCACTAATCACTCCAAGCTAATATTTATGACCCAAATTGATATATATACAAAGTGTTTCACTTTTCCATCCTTACCATATCTAATTGACAAAAGATTTAAATACAAACCTTCTGATTTGTAATGGCAATAGGATGGGTTATTAAGGTCAATCAGGCTGGTTTTTATGGCTGTGAAGAAGGGCTGCGAGATTAGGGTTTGATGCAAGAAAGAGTGTAGAAAATTAGGAGGAGAAGAAGAGGAAACCTAGGAGTCACACCTAGGGTTTGATCGCTTTACACAATTAAGGCAAAATTCTTAATAATTCTCATAAAATTAAACTCTGCTTTGAAAAGAAATGCACAAGTATTTAAATAAGCCTCCTATGACTTAACCTACAAGAAAAAGAATCCTAATCCTATAAAGACAAAGATTAGAGTCCAAGCCCAAATCTTATAAGTATTAAAATACCTAAATAAAATAAAAACAAGCCTAAACATACCTAAAGTCTATTGATACTAAAATTCATAAAATAAACTGTGAAAATGCATAAAAAATATACTGCAAAAATTACTAAAATACCCCTAATTCAGAATTAAATAAATAGTAACTTCTAATTAAGCTCCCAAAATGGATCCCCACCTTTGGGCATTTGCCAAGCCAATGTTTGAATAGCTTTTCCACACCTTTTGTAAGTTTTTAAAGGCTGTTGCTGATAGCCTCCATCACTCTGCAATCCCTTTGCATGCCTGTAAGGTGACTGGCTCATTAATATTAATCACACACACATATCCAGAGGCGTCTGTCCTTTTAATTCCCTCATTGTCTTTCATCTCACTCCTCTGTTTGTGTCTTTTTTTAATTTGTTTTAGTCTTCCAAAGTGAATCAGTTCCTTTGCATGTATGGTATAAATTATTAATCAATTCACGGAAGGTAGTGGGATAATGGTCTGGACATTTGAGTAAATGTCTATCTAAAAACTTTCATTCTAATTAGTGCAAGCTAATGTCAAGCAAATAATTTCTAAACTTTATGCTTATGTTAACTATTGCTTTATTATCTCCCATAGAAGAGGTTGTATGGGACATAAAGGCCAAAGGTAGAATTACCTGTTGGGAAACCAGGCTTTATTAAGGAAGTAGAATACATAATTGGCAGCTATAGCAAAATTTTCTAGGGTTGCAGGGATCATGGATGATAATATTTGCTTAAGTGAGATTGCAGAGGTCAGTTGAAGGTTAAAAGGTAGCACTTTTTTTAACAGGACAGCAGTGATGTTGTGAATTCCTGATTTATTGGGTCTTATACTTGTCTTTAATCTATGCCCCTTCAGTTGTGCCTAGATGTTGGACATTCTCAGATCTTTGTTTTCCTCTACATGGCTTTGCCAATATACGTCTTGTCTTTTCTCAAGATTCTATCTTTCTGAAAAAAAAAAAAAAAAATCCTTGTCCTTCGTTTGATTTGCATTTCTAATTTTTATGAGAGTCACTTCATTGGAGGAGCTCAAATGATAAGAAAACAAATGAAAAGAAAGGGTGAAGGATATACTGTTGTCAATAGTTTGTATTTGATTGAGTTTCTGCAATCTTCTTCTAGAGTAAAATTCTTGTTGACCCTAAAATTTGGTTTTGGATTTTTGGAGTCGCCACCGATCTAAATTATCTAAGGGTGAGATCGGACACCTAATTAAAAAAATGGTCTGCATTTTCAGAAATTGGATTCGGGGGTTGGTTACGTTTTAGGGAAGGTGTTAGCACCCTAAACGCCCTTTCGGTACCAAAAATAATCTTATTAATTTATCTTAATTAATTTATGTTGGTTTAAAAAATATTTTCGAAAACAATCCCTGCCCATTCCGGATTGAGATTTTAAAAATAAAATGATTTTAAGGAAAAATCCCCTTCCTATTCCAGTCCAGGGTTTTTTAAGAATAATTCAAGAAAATCCCATCTCTATTTCAGATCAGGATTTTAAAAAATAATTTAGAAAAAATCCCCTTCCTATTCCAGTCCAGGATTTTAGAAATAATTTTTGAATAAAACAAGACTTACATCACCATACAATCGCCTTTTTTAATTTATCTTTTCTTTTAGAAAAAGGGATACAAATTCTTAAATTCATTTACTTTTATCAAATTTTAACTTTGACTAATAACTTATTTAAACTTTGACTAATAATTTCCCTAAAAAATGGAATTTACCAAAAACAAAATGTAGAACTTAACTGTTACCTTCAAATTAAAACCCTCGTCACTTTCCTTCACTGCATGCTTACTATACCATAAGCTCAATCAAAAGAGGAACTAAAACAGATGACCTAGGGCAAGAACTCAGCCTCACATACCTCTTGTATGAACCGTGACAGAACGAGGAGCTCGAACCGTGAGCGTAGATGATCTTCACGCAGCAGCGGGAATGAGCTGCAGCAATGAAGCTTCAGGCAACACCGATTCTGTCAAAGTAGCAGCGACATGGTGGGCAATGGTGCAGAGACGCAACCGTGAGGTGAACTGGAGAGATTTGAGACGCGAGCTCACAACAACGGATGAAAGGTTGCAAAGGTGAGTTGGGATGCTGCAGCAGCGAGATGGAACAGCAGCGGCTGGCAGCTCTTCCGGGTTCAGCAGCGCTGGATCACGAGCTTTGGAATGCCGACGAAAGACGGGTGGTGTGCTTGTCCCTCGCTGGAGTTGTTTCCGGGGTTGGGTGAACGAGAGTGGTGGTTCTTACAGATGGTTTCTGGTGTAATCCTGTATCCGAGAGTGAAGAGCACGGTGGATGATCGTGGGTGTCCGAGTGTCTCAAGTGCAGGTGGTTGCTGGTTTATAGGAGTTTCGTATTTCTGCAAAGGCTGAAATCTTGGCTTCAAGTGCAGTAAGTGCAATGTGTGTTTTGTCTTCCAGCCCCCCCGCTGGCGTAAGCGTGAGTGAGTTTTTTTATATTTTCTGAATTTAGAGTTTGTCTTTTACTTTAACTCTTATTTCTTAATTTTATCTTGATTATTTATCTTTCCTTTATCTTATTTATCTTATTATCTCCTATTTAATTTCAGATTTTTATCTCTTATATTTTATTATAACTTAATTTTATCTATTATCTTTTATTTATTTTTACTGATTTTCTTAGATTTATTCTTCATTTTCTGATTTATCTTGAAATTATCTTTATTTTTTCTGAATTATCTTGGATTTATTTGATTTTTCTGATTTTTTTTTTGAATTTTTCTCTTATTTTTGATTTGAGATTTTCTTGGATTACAAATTTTATCTTGTATCTTTTATCATATTATTTTTATCTTTTATCTTTATTTTATTATCTTATTTCTTTTTATTTATCTTATACTATCATTTTTAAATTTTGGTTATCTTTTATTTTTTCTAGTTTTTTAGTTTTATTTTAAAATTTTATTTTTATGTGTGGGCTTGATTTATTTTTGGGTTTAATTATGTTTTGGGCTTTATTTTATTTTATTTTGTTATTTTTAAGTTTAAGTTTGAGTTTGTAATTTATGTTAAAGTTTTAAGAAGTGGGTTGGACAAAATTAGGTGTCTACAGATTGCCCCCCTTTGCTCATCTTTTAGGAACTAAAAGATGGGCAAAGATTGAGAGACTATTTTGTCCGGATCAGTATATAATGTAAAGGGTTACTGTCCACCCTATAAGGACCAAAACAACCTTAGGATTTTCTCATTTTAATCCTAAGATCGGAAGGGCTACCGTCCACCCTACAGGAACCAAAATGACCTTAGTATTTTCTCATTTTAATCCTAAGATCGGAAGGGCTACCGTCCACCCTACAGGGACCAAAACGACCTTAAGATTTTCTCAGTTTAATCCTAAGATCGGAAGGGCTACTGTCCACCCTATAAGGACCAATACGACCTTAGGATTTTCTCAGTTTAATCCTAAGATCGGAAGGGCTACTGTCCACCCTACAGGGACCAAAACGACCTTAGGATCTTCTCAGTTTAATCCTAAGATCGGAAGGGCTACTGTCTACCCTACAAGGACCAAAACGACCTTAGGATTTTCTCAGTTTAATCCTAAGATCGGAAGGGCTACTGTCCACCCTACAGGGACCAAAACGACCTTAGAATTTTCTCAGTTTAATCCTAAGATCGGAAGGGCTACTGTCCACCCTACAGTGACCAATACGACCTTAGGATCTTCTCAGTTTAATCCTAAAATCAGAAGGGCTACTGTCCACCCTACAGGGACCAAAACGACTTTAGGATTTTCTCAGTTTAATCCTAAGATCGGAAGGGCTACTGTCCATCCTACAGGGACCAATACGACCTTAGGATTTTCTCAGTTTAATCCTAAGATCGGAAGGGCTACTGTCCACCCTACAGTGACCAATACGACCTTAGGATCTTCTCAGTTTAATCCTAAAATCGGAAGGGCTACTGTCCACCCTACAGGGACCAAAACGACCTTAGGATTTTCTCAGTTTAATCCTAAGATCGGATGGGCTACTGTCCACCCTACAGGGACCAATACGACCTTAGGATTTTCTCAGTTTAATCCTAAGATCGGAAGGGCTACCGTCCACCCTACAGGGACCAATACGACCTTAAGATTTTCTCAGTTTAATCCTAAGATCGGAAGGGCTACCGTCCACCCTACAGGGACCAATACGACCTTAAGATTTTCTCAGTTTAATCCTAAGATCGGAAGGGCTACTGTCCACCCTACAAGGACCAATACGACCTTAAGATTTTCTCAGTTTAATCCTAAGATCAGAAGGGCTACTGTCCACCCTACAGGGACCAATACGATCTTAAGATTTTCTCAGTTTAATCCTAAGATCGGAAGGGCTACCGTCCACCCAACAAGAACCAAAACGATTTTAGGATTTTCTCAGTTTAATCCTAAGATTGGAAGGGCTACCGTCCACCCTACAGGGACCAATACGACCTTAAGATTTTCTCAGTTTAATCGTAAGATCGGAAGGGCTACCGTCCACCCTACAGGGACCAATACGACCTTAGGATTTTCTCAGTTTAATCCTAAGATCGGAAGGGCTACTGTCCACCCTACAGGGACCAATACGACCTTAGGATTTTCTCAGTTTAATCCTAAGATCGGAAGGGCTACTGTCCACCCTACAAGGACCAATACGTCCTTAGGATTTTCTCAGTTTAATCCTAAGATCGGAAGGGCTACCGTCCACCCTACAGGGACCAAAATGACCTTAGAATGGGTTCTTTCCGTAATGGCCTGATTTAACCTGAATAAATTTGTCTCTAACTTGATATGAATGAGTTCTTCGTAAAGTAATTTTACATTGATTTAGGATGAGATGCTTATGCTTGTGCATGTTTGACATGATAATGTGAAATCCTAATGCTTGACCTATGAAAATTTTAATTTTTTAAGAATTTAAGTGATGATGGTATGCTTGCATGCAATGATGCAATATTGTCCTATGATGATGCATGCTGAAATGTTTAAAAAAAATGCTACTCCATGACCTTTGGGAGCTTTTGAGTTGACTCTAGCACTTTTGGGTCTTTTGACTTGCTCTCTCTAGAAAGATTGCCCCAGTGTCATTGAGTTCTTAGTAGATTCCTTGACCAAGTTTTCTATTCATAAAGATGTCATCATTTGCCATATTGCCCTTGTTTGCATATCTAGGGTAAAACCCTTTATGACATAGTCCTTCTCTTTTTCTTCAAGGAGAAATTAATGGTGTGATGCTTTCAGCATTCACTCAAGACATTTTTCATTCATCATGTCTTGAAGTCATACCTTAAAACTTTTGTTCTTTTTATCATTGGAGTTTTGCCAATTTTTCATTCATGTCTTGTCCATTTAGGCAATACCTTCTACTGGCACCTGACAATTTTTGCTTTGCATGAGAATGCATTCTTTTAAGAAATAAGGATGGCTTATGACAATAAGGATATGCAACTTGGTACTTTGGCCTTTCAAAGGAGAGATCAATGGATTGATTAATAACCCATTGCCCCAGTTTAAACGGGTTAAAGTGTTAGAAACTTTGGGAGTAATATCTTTGGGGATCAAGCTTGATTCTTTTTTTTTTTTTTTGGGTTATAGCCCCATAGAAGAAGTCTCTTTATATCTTTTTGAGTCTCTCCTTTCTTTAAAGGTGGGTGTATGGGTTTTTCCATTTGATTGCCCCCCAATTTAGATTTTGACTGCCCATGAGCAAAAAATGTTGAAAAAAAAAATTTCTTAACTCATTCTCTTTTATTATCCAAGTCATGCCTCAAGGGAATGCTCATAATATGTTCAATCCTCTGGAATCAAAAAGTGCTTTGTTAAGCACTTGCTCTAATCTCTCAAGTATTTGCACTCTTAAATAAGTGTTTGCACACTCTGACGTGTTTGCACTTACAGATACCCCATAGGCTTGTTTTCATGTCCCTCTCCACTTTAGTTAGTTTACCATATTAGCCAAGATCACTAGGACTTTACTTAGCTTGTAATGTGAGGCTTAGGTAATGGGTATGAATAAAAGAGATAAGGATTTATCAAATAAGGAGAGCATGAAATATGATGTCTCATTTTTCACTTTTTCTTTTTCGGATACGCATGTAGCTCAAGGTGAAGTTCATTTCTCTCTTTTTCTTTCGGCTAGCCCCCTCTTTTTTGGTCTAGCACTTTTCTTTTTCATTTTTTTTTCAATATTTCTTCTCTTTTTCTCTTTTTTTTTTATTTGTGCTTTTTCACATAGTTTTGGAAGGAATACCTTCAATCCTTTCACTTGAGCCTTATATTGTTGCTCATAGCATTTTCCTTCTTTGATAGTAAGGATACTCCTTTTAGCTCTCCTTCAAGGTAGAGTAATAGTTTTTCAAACTGAAAGGTTAAAGTTGGTGTGAGTCAAAAGAAGGAAGTCAGATGGTGGTCTTGCCATCCTTTTATAGGCTCAAATGGGTGACTATGGGAATTTTGATATTAGGGCTTGGCTTGAAAGGCTCAAACTATCCAAAGATGGCCTAGGTCATTTCTTGAATAATGTGATGTCTAACAAATAGCCTCAAGGGGCATTTAGACAAGTTTTAGGGTATCTGTTTTTCCACAATAAGCATACTCTCACTATAGGCTCTTTTTACATCATTCTTTAATGATAAGACACTCAGTCATCCAAGAAAGTTGAGTTTTTAAGCAAACCAATTTTATCATCAGCAATTAGATTTATCAAGAATGAGATTAAGAAAAACTTTCTTCATTCATTAGCTCATGAGCATCAATGTTTGGGATAAATCATATTGCCCCAGTATTGGTTTAGTTTAATAAGCAAAAGAAATTGGATGAAAAGTAATGCATTCATCATGCTAAGCATTTTATTGAATTGAAAGGTGTGCCCATACAAACTCCTTGCTAAGGCCCTGGGCAGAGCCATTAGCAGGTGCCATAAAATGAAAAGATGCAAAACAAATACAAAAGTAGGAAGTGATCCAACTTGTAGTAGGTGGTATAAGAATAGACCCACCAACTGAAGCTAACTGGTTCATTCCAATGACAAGATCTTAATTTTGCCCATGCTTCTCTAGTGTTGAACATTTGGATTGTCATGATTAGGTAAGAGATTGCCACGCACATCTGGTTCTAATTGCTTAGGTTAACCACTTGGCGTCAATCAATGCATTATTGGTATGCAAATGAGAATATATGCATATGAATGTAATGTGATGCATGAAGCCGAAAGTGTGCAACTTATGCAAAAAGAGAATGAGTATTAATGAAGAATACATGCCTTTTTCTTTTTTTTCTTTTTTTTCTTTTTTTTTGCCCCCATCTATCCTAAATGTGTACAAATCTTAACTTAGGGACTTCATGTATATGGAAATAAGATGTATATAGTAGGAGAATTAAGCTAAAAATATAATCACAAACACGCAATAAAATAAAAGAAATGTTCCCCATTGTGCCTAATTTCAGGTAAGTCCTAGTTCTTTGTTCACTCTCATGGGCTTGGGCCAACATTCTCTCTCACAAGGGATAGCTCTAAGGCTATTTTTAGTGTAAAGGTAGGTTCTATGTTTCCTACATCAGGTCCCCAGATTGCCCTTTGAAAGATCAATCTGAGTGGACTGTTTCGAGTGCCCATGCGGAGACCGAAGGTCTCTCGAAGGCTAACCTTACTACACCCCTCTAACCTATAAGGTACCCTAATTGGCCCGGGTATAGGGCACAAGGGTCATGACCTCCCCTTTATTCTAGTGCATGGTGAGAGTGACACTATGTATGGGGAATCATATCTCAAATCTAAAAAAGCAAATATATACATTTATAAAAAAAATAAGTACGAAATTTAAACACCCAAAAACACTAGAAGCTAGTAAGCATACCTTTTACTTTGTCAGCTCCATAAAAATAAACCAACAAATTAATCAAAAAAAATTAATAAGATCATTTTTAAATTGGCCTAACCCTCTAATGTCCCCAGCGGAGTCGCCAAGCTGTTGACCCTAAAATTTGGTTTTGGATTTTTGGAGTTGCCACCGATCTAAATTATCTAAGGGTGAGATCGGACACCTAATTAAAAAAATGGTCTGCATTTTCAGAAATTGGATTCGGGGGTTGGTTACGTTTTAGGGAAGGTGTTAGCACCCTAAACGCCCTTTCGGTACCAAAAATAATCTTATTAATTTATCTTAATTAATTTATGTTGGTTTAAAAAATATTTTCGAAAACAATCCCTGCCCATTCCGGATTGAGATTTTAAAAATAAAATGATTTTAAGGAAAAATCCCCTTCCTATTCCAGTCCAGGGTTTTTTAAGAATAATTCAAGAAAATCCCATCTCTATTTCAGATCAGGATTTTAAAAAATAATTTAGAAAAAATCCCCTTCCTATTCCAGTCCAGGGTTTTAGAAATAATTTTTGAATAAAACAAGACTTACATCACCATACAATCGCCTTTTTTAATTTATCTTTTCTTTTAGAAAAAGGGATACAAATTCTTAAATTCATTTACTTTTATCAAATTTTAACTTTGACTAATAACTTATTTAAACTTTGACTAATAATTTCCCTAAAAAATGGAATTTACCAAAAACAAAATGTAGAACTTAACTGTTACCTTCAAATTAAAACCCTCGTCACTTTCCTTCACTGCATGCTTACTATACCATAAGCTCAATCAAAAGAGGAACTAAAACAGATGACCTAGGGCAAGAACTCAGCCTCACATACCTCTTGTATGAACCGTGACAGAACGAGGAGCTCGAACCGTGAGCGTAGATGATCTTCACGCAGCAGCGGGAATGAGCTGCAGCAATGAAGCTTCAGGCAACACCGATTCTGTCAAAGTAGCAGCGACATGGTGGGCAATGGTGCAGAGACGCAACCGTGAGGTGAACTGGAGAGATTTGAGACGCGAGCTCACAACAACGGATGAAAGGTTGCAAAGGTGAGTTGGGATGCTGCAGCAGCGAGATGGAACAGCAGCGGCTGGCAGCTCTTCCGGGTTCAGCAGCGCTGGATCACGAGCTTTGGAATGCCGACGAAAGACGGGTGGTGTGCTTGTCCCTCGCTGGAGTTGTTTCCGGGGTTGGGTGAACGAGAGTGGTGGTTCTTACAGATGGTTTCTGGTGTAATCCTGTATCCGAGAGTGAAGAGCACGGTGGATGATCGTGGGTGTCCGAGTGTCTCAAGTGCAGGTGGTTGCTGGTTTATAGGAGTTTCGTATTTCTGCAAAGGCTGAAATCTTGGCTTCAAGTGCAGTAAGTGCAATGTGTGTTTTGTCTTCCAGCCCCCCCGCTGGCGTAAGCGTGAGTGAGTTTTTTTATATTTTCTGAATTTAGAGTTTGTCTTTTACTTTAACTCTTATTTCTTAATTTTATCTTGATTATTTATCTTTCCTTTATCTTATTTATCTTATTATCTCCTATTGAATTTCAGATTTTTATCTCTTATATTTTATTATAACTTAATTTTATCTATTATCTTTTATTTATTTTTACTGATTTTCTTAGATTTATTCTTCATTTTCTGATTTATCTTGAAATTATCTTTATTTTTTCTGAATTATCTTGGATTTATTTGATTTTTCTGATTTTTTTTTGAATTTTTCTCTTATTTTTGATTTGAGATTTTCTTGGATTACAAATTTTATCTTGTATCTTTTATCATATTATTTTTATCTTTTATCTTTATTTTATTATCTTATTTCTTTTTATTTATCTTATACTATCATTTTTAAATTTTGGTTATCTTTTATTTTTTCTAGTTTTTTAGTTTTATTTTAAAATTTTATTTTTATGTGTGGGCTTGATTTATTTTTGGGTTTAATTATGTTTTGGGCTTTATTTTATTTTATTTTGTTATTTTTAAGTTTAAGTTTGAGTTTGTAATTTATGTTAAAGTTTTAAGAAGTGGGTTGGACAAAATTAGGTGTCTACAATTCTCACTAGTTATAAAATTAAAGAATAGTTTGGTGTTTTAAGGTGCTTGCTATTATGGCAATTATCTGAAGGTAGGGTTTAATTACAGTTTTAGGTTTGACAGTGGCTTTGGCTGCTACAGGTGAACGGACTTATTCAATCTCAAAGGGGGCACAACTGGAAGGAATCATTGAGTCCCTCCTATATTTCCCTGGACCTTCTAACTAGTGTTACAATAATTGACCTAACAATCCTGAGATGTTTGTGTTTTTATTTTGCTTTATGTGTGCATACTGGGCTTTTTCTCTTTCTAGCCGAAATCCTTCCTGATAGCTGTTTACAAGTTCTTCTAAACCCTAAGGTGTATGCTTTTGTTGTAAAGTCTCGGCAGGTTCTTTGTTGTATTAGAACTTCAACTCACATACACAGCCCTTACCTTTTTCTGTACTTATTCCCTGAAGTCATTGCAGAAATAAGTTTTTTTTTTTTTTTTCTTCTTCTTCTTCAGAACATTATAAGTTTCAAGGAAACTAGAACGTAAATATTGTATAACTCGTGGTCTTTACTTCATGTTTGTTATTTATCATCAATTAATACTTTATCATTAATAAGAGATTTCTATTTTTGGTTCACCAGTGCTATTTTTTCGTAGGTAGAATTCATGTTTGATTGTATATGCGGATTGTCAGTGAAGATTTTAATGATTTAGAAGATGCACCTCAAATTAATAGTTGGGACAAAGTCTCTTATATAAATTAACCTGTTGAGATTCTAATAGGGTCCCTCTTATTAACATAATATAATAATATAAATTATATAGAACATTCACACACTAATTGCATATTATAACACATAATTTATCCTAAAATTAGGTTAGTCCAATATATCCTGAAATCAAAGTAGTCCACTGGTTATCCAAGGCACCAGCAACCTCCTTACACTAGTTTCGTGAACAAAAGACCTCCCAAGTTTCTACACAAATTGCCTCCGTGTCTATCCCTAAAACATAGTATTTATAATAGCATTACAAATAACTACCTATAACTACTCTGTAATAGCATTACAAATGACTTCCTATAATTACCTATAATTAACTAAAACACATATGATAATTAGAACTTGCATTGTGTCATGTGGTAATTACTAATTAGAACCTGCCACATGTCATCTGTATGCAACAGATTCATAAGGAAGAAGGTAAGATATGTCCTGTAGAGGGTTATCCGATGGGAACCTTCAATTAATTATCTTCCATTTATATGTCTTAATAGTCTTCCTTCTTAAAAAATCGCAAGAGGGAAAGAGAACAGTAGTCTGATATAAAGGCTTGTCTGCTAGCTTTCAAATTCTGTAAGGAAACAATAAGTAGTAACAGTTGGCTGATCAAAATTGCTTATTTTCTGACGGTGATTATACACCTGATTTCTGTTGGGATTGAAGGACTTGGTTGCATTGTATTTTGCATATTTTGCCTTGTTCTATGTTCATTTTTTGCTCGTCTTAGAGACATCTTGTGCTTTGTCTTTGTGTTCTTCCCTCCCACCTTCTTTTCTCTCTCAGTAGGATTCTTCTTTTACAAAAGAAAATGAACACAATGCAAACTAGCTGCTTCAAATTTGACTCTAGCAAATAACAAGGTGTGGTTTTAATTTTGGCAAGTAGACTGCTTAAACTTACCAACATGTGGCAATCTGCCCTTTTGATGATAAACCTAAAAAATGCAGTCGCCCAGACTCACGAAGTTGAGAATTTTCAACTAGGGGCACACATGTTGAATCAAGTGCCACCAAATTTTCAATTCTGTGAGCCCATATCTTGCTTCCTTTCTCTTCGGTGAAAGGAAGGGGCAATATGCCATTTCAACTTTCAAGCAAAACATTTGCCAAATATAGAAATACTGGAGGTTATTTGCAAGAGGGTCAAAGTTGAAGCAGATTTTTTGCATTTTAACCAAAGAAAAATAACAGAAATGCTGTGTCATATTTGGAGTTGCTTGGTGAATCTGCACAAACCATTAGCCCAATATCTTGAGATTTATCAATGCAATGTCTCTTTCTTAAGTAAATTGATGCATTTTTTGGAGGCTTTATTATTAGAGTTCACCCCATTGTTGGGAAAGAAGAGGCTCTGACTTCTGATTACAAGAGGAAAAATGTGAATGTACAGTGTAAGCCTCCAAGTGATACAATGATTCTCAGCTCATGAAATTCAATACACCATAACCATCTGTTTTGATGATGTCACGCCATTTCAGCTATGCCGCATAGGGTATACAATTTTACATCTCACCTGGTGGTACTGGATTGGTTCAATTGCCACTCTTCATATGTTTGTGCTTATACTCTTTGAACCAGTAAATCGTATTATTATTGCTAACATCATCTTTACCCTTTTTCTCTATAATTAAGCAGAGTGACAGAGTTCCATCAATTTGTCTCCTTATAAACCTATTGCATTGCAGGTAACTATTTCAGCTTAAATGATGCGCTCAAATGTCTTCTGCTTAAGTTTTTTTCCTGGAACTTGCTTTATTGATGAAGGAGATGTAAACTGCAAACAAAGTGCTGAAGAAGAGAGGGGGGGGGGGGGGGGGGATGATTCCAGTGAGCCTGTTTCATCCTGCAATCCATTGGAGAAGGCTGAAATCAAGCTTCTCCGCATTCAGGGAATAGAGCCAGAATTGGAGAGACCCTTTTCTTGGGTGGTAAACAACTTAATGAACCCTGAGCATTTTCTTCGCATCTGGCTTTGCTTGAAGGTTCCAAAAGTCAGTACGGTGCAATAGGTAACCCCCCCCCCCCCCCCCCCAAAAAAAAAAAACAATTATTTGTGTTGGGCATATATTTAATGGAAGTATCAAAGGATGCAATTGTTTTGTATCTGTTGTTATATTCACATCGTTTATGTATTTGCTCTGTTCCATTGTAGAGTTATTATTTGTTGAAGGAGGAAATCATTGCTTGTTTTTTTTGTTATATGACTATTTCTCTAGTGCAATGCTATTTACACACAGATTCTGTGCATAAAGATTACACTCATTTTGTACTTTTATAAAATTGATTGGCAAGTTTCATAAACTAACAAGTAACTTTTATGAAAATGTAAAGTTAATAAGTTATAAACCAAAGAAATGTAAAGTTATTACTCAGTTTTATAAAAGTATAAAATGAGTGTAATGTTTGTGTATAAAATCTATGTACAATACCATTACTCAAGAGGAAAAATGATAGATGCGTGGGTAAACAGTATACGTTATCTGCATGTGTAAAAGTAAAATTTGAAAGGAGAGAAAAAGGAAAAGGTGAGAGTGTATGAGAGCATGTAGAATGTGTGTATGTAAAATTTATTTATATAAATATCAGTACTTATTAAAGAGTTTATCTTGTCTTTGTGTTGACAATGCTATCTAATTACTAGAAGAATTTAATATGCTGCATCTAAAACTTAGTAACAATACCATGCCCTGACTTTCTTTTTGTTGGATGACATAAAATTATATTGATACTAAAGCTGATGTCATGCAAGAAAAAAAAATCTTAATTTCAAAACTGAAACTAATGTAACTGATGGTATACATTTACCTAACTGATTTCCTTGTCAATAAGGACAATTTTAAAAAATGTAACTAGTTTTAGGCTCAATTTGAATATATTAACTTAAGTACTTATATCATAAAAGTTTTTTAATTAAGCTTTATTCATAAAGTGTGGTTCAAAACAAGTAAATATGTGTTTGGGTATATATTTTGGGAAGTACTTATAAATATAGTGTTTGGATGTAGAATTTTGTACATATAATTATGAAAATTACCAAACTGATCCTAAACTCCTTTCTATCGAACGCTTTGTATCTTTTTTTAACAAAAAATATGATAATAAAAATTGATATGTGTTTCATCCAAGATGAAGTTTATTTTTGTTACAGTGATGTGTGCCTTTATGCAACACACTGTCTATGTGCTTGGTGTGGCATTAGCAGTTGTCATGATATGCTTTGACTACCATAAAAAAGATTTACTTGAGGCTATTATAACACACCTTAGTTGTCTTAAGGGAGGTCCACTTGAAGCTATTATGATATGTCGTGTCTATCCACATAAGTGATATGACTTGCGTGTCAATGCGAAGCCCCTTGCCACTTGCGTGCCTAGTGTGGCACCAAATTTGCCATGATGTGCTATGGTTATGTTGAGGGAAGTTCATTTGGGGTTGTTATAAACTTATAGCATGCCATAGCTGCCTTTAGGTAGGTTCATATGAGGCCACCATGATATGTTGTGGCTACGCATGCTAATGTTATGACACAACTTGCGAGTTAATGAGATGCACCATGTTGCTCGTGGATGCCGTGGCTTAGTTTACCTATCGACCTATGTCACTTTATGTAAACCTATTTTCATTTTTTGTACTCATCTATCTTATAAAAACAAACTTCATTTATGTAATAGAGATGAAGCATAGGATAAGAATCTATAATTATTAACAAAAATTTTTATTAAAAGAATCTTGTACAAGTAGTTATCCATTTTTATAATGACTTATTTTTATAAGTTTTATTTTTTTAATTTATAAATATAAGTTTAAAATAATTTATTTAAGTATTTGAATATTTTTTATAAGTGCATCCAAATTGTAATAAAATATCTTTTAAGTTCTTTTTTTCTATATAAATGCTTTATAAAACTTGTCCAAACGGCAGCCTATGCGATTTCTTAATTATCAGGTGATTTTTTTCTCTATATTTTATATTAATGGGTTTCATTTTTTCGTTGCACTAATTTTAGAACTTTCTAAAGAATATACTTTTCTTTCACTTACTTTATACCGTTAGGCAATCCTAATCTGTTAAATTGCAGTTTAATGTTATCTTCCAGAATCAAAGAAGATATTGGCTCATTATTCAACATGGAAAATTATGTTTGTACGTGAATAACATTCACAAGCTATTCACATGCAGAAACAGAAATTAAGAAGAGAGAGAAAGAGAGAGATGAAATATGTGAAAAAGTATATAAATATTTTAGAAGAAAAGTAAGAGCGGGAGAAAATGTGTAGAAATTTTATGAGCAAATATCAGCACTCATTCTCCATTGGTCGGCCTGTTCATAATGTGCTTGTCCTATTCTATGAAAAATTTCTCTGGAAGTACACAAGGTTGTTAAACAAGAACAGAGGCATTGACACTTCCAAAATTGTTGCAACTTTGGGGCATCGTTAACTTCAAAGATCTCACCTAACAATTCTTCTATAAATATCGATTTTTCTCACATTATGTTGTCCAAGAAAGTATAATTAGAGAAAATAACGATCAATAGAGAGATACGGCGAAACATGTCAAAGGGAGATCAGGTTATAGTTTTGGACTGTCAGGTAAGCCCATTTTGCATGAGAGTGAAGATTGCTTTGGAAGAGAAAAGGGTGGCATACGAGTCTAGGGAGGAAAAAATTTTGTTTGGTGGCAAGAGTGAGCTTCTGCTCAACTTAAACCCCATTCATAAGAAAGTTCCTGCGCTGTTGCACAATGAGAAACCAGTAGTTGAGTCCTCCAACATCGTAACCTACATTGATGAGGTCTGGCCTTCCAACCCCTTACTTCCGACTTCTGCATATGATCGTGCCCAAGCCCGATTCTGGGCTGATTTCATTGACAAAAAGGTCTACAATGTTTTGTGTGTGCTATGTTTATGCTGATCATCCTATTAATTTTATGGGTCCCTCTATTCTTACAATTTAAATTTTATAAAAATCTCATTTAAAACAAATTTAAACTATTAAATTTATTAAATCTCATAATAAACCCAATAAATTTAAATATGCCATGATACTTTGTGGGAATATGTTTTATAAATTTTTGTTAATGGGAAGGCTTAAACATATTGAACGTCTCGAGATCATTCAAGCTGACCAAATATTAAAACGGTTTCCATCTTGATGGAATTAAATAGTTTTATGTTAGCCCCATCAGAGTTTGGCTAATGATAGATAACAAGTTAACAACACGTAATGTATAATTAAGTACACTTCATAGATTTGAATCCCAACTATGCTAATTTGAGGGGAGGCCACGAATAGTTTTATGTTGTTTCAACTTTGGGCTTATTTTCATACGTTAGATATGGTTCTGTCACATGTGATTTTGGCTGGTTGCGTGTGCACTTGCTAGGTATTTGATACCGGCAGCGGCATCTGGCGGAGCAAGGGAGAAGAGCAGGAAGTGGCCAAGAGGGGCTTCATTGAAGTTTTGAAGTATCTAGAGGGAGCTCTTGGAGAGAAGGACTTCTTTGGTGGGGATGCCTTTGGCTATGTTGACATCATAGCAATTCCTCTTACCACTTGGTTTTTGGCTAATGAGAAAATTGGGGGCTTCCAAATTGAAGACCATTGCCCCAAACTCTTGGCCTGGAATAAGAGGTGCTTGCAAAGACAAACTGTTGCCAAAGTTCTGCCAAGCCCAGAACAGATCTATGAATTTGTTCTTATGATGAAGAAAATGCAAGCCCTTGATTAGCGAAACATGTCCCATAGCAATGACTGTTGCGTTTGTACTACAACTTCTGTTTTGAATTTTCAATTTCATGACCAGAGGCTAGAATAGAGGGGTGGAAAATAATTTCCTCTGGGATTTTCTGTTCCTGTTCGACTACTTGTGCGTTGATATAATTGTGGAACAAATTAAATCAACCATCTTTTAGCATCTGAATGCTGCTAGATAGTTGGGACATGGTATTTCTTATAACTGGGCACTATCCTAAAATTAATATTCCTGCAATGACATCCTAATTAACTGGCATATTGGTGAGATTGAAGAAGCATAGACTTTTTTGTTTTTTTGTCAGTGCTTCTTGATAATGGGTTTAGGTTGATTAAGTCCTTAGTTAATCAATATGAAAAGTGTTGAAGAAAAACACAAAAAATTGGGCCTTCTTCAAATCAGTTCAATTTAAATTTTGATGCTAGTCTAGTTTATTAAGTCCAATATAAGAGCCTTGATGAATTGCAATATGCAACTCTATCCCACTTCTTATCTAGCCCTTAAACAAATGAGGTTGATTCTCGTATAACAGTTTGTTAGTGTTCGAAACAAAATACAGTTAACCTAAATTCCCATTCCTAACCTACATTTCTTAACCTCTGAACACGTTTCCTTCCTCCCTCTTTGAACTCCCAAAGAAGCCTTTTATCTAGATTCATTTAACTAGTTCTGGGTAATTTTTTAACATATTTGTTCCAACATATCTTGCCCATAGTTTCCACTTTCCATGGATGAGAATCACATCCAACATAATGTTGAGAATTATTTATTGCTACTTTACATGTTACAAAAATTAACAACCAAAGTATTTTTTTTTTTCTTAAGAAACCAACTTTCTTGAAAGTTTAAACTCACAAATGGGCCAGATCTTAGTATTAAATTTTATCAAGAAATTAATTCATCTAAAGGAGTAAGTTTATAGATGGAAGTCCAAAAATAATCCTTATGAAAACTATTTGGGTTTGATGTGTGGAGTTTCAATTTTTATTAAAAAGAAGAATGATACACCAAAAATCATCATATAGTCAAAGAGATTTTAATATAATGATAAACAATCAACTTTTTTAAAAGTTTATCATAGGGGCTCAAGAATAAATTTTATATTTAACACTTTCGTACGTAAGTTGCAATGTTAGAATGTGAATGGTTAAATTCCTTTATACTCCATTGTATCAATATTTTAAGAAGACTGATAAATCATGGTATGAGTTCTCTACAAGTTAAAATTTTTAGAAAATAATTATATAAATTCCTACCCACATTATGATTGAAGGGAAAATGAAAGGTATATATTTCTTTTAAAACTTTTAAATAAAAAGATGGTTTCAAAAGTTGGTATAGGTTTCTCTTAATTACTAATTGATCATCAGGAAATTATTCTTGTCTTTTTCTTTTTCCAACTTTATTTGCTGTCAATCAACCTTTTCAGCTTGAAAAGAAGTTAAAAAAAAATGTTTAGAAATTATAAAGTGATGAACAATTAATTAATTCCCCCCTTATTTTTCTCCGAGTAAAGCAAAACGAAATTTTTTTTGTATCCTCCATAGATAAGAAGCTGCATGGGAAAGCTAGCAAAAGTATAGAATGGTCAAAGAATTTGAAATCATATCATGTCTGGCTGCAGCAGACAACTCCATAACCATGGATCCCACCAAAGACTCACTTGAGAACTGACAAGGAGATCACACAGCCCTGCATGCATTTAAGTACAAGGGCATATATGGTGGAGGCCTAAGCAGCTTTCTAGCATGATCCCGACTCTCTGTCAACTGGGACAGGCCATTGTTTTGTAACATCTTCCATAGGCATGTGGTAGTATAGCCTATAGCCTTATAGACTGTCAATGCATGTGTATTATGCACAAAGTCACAGTATGAGCGGCCTTTGGACTTCGGAGGAGTGACAAACACTTTTTAATTCGAAACACACCACATGCTTTCAAATCTCATTTATTTCATCACTATGTCACTCTCAACTAGTGTTCACTACAATGAGGCCATTCACATCCTCCACAGCTTAAATTCCAAAGGAATCTAGTCATTATGCTTATAACCAATCAGATTTCTAACTGATGGTGTTTGAATTCAAAATTCCAAGTCCTCAATCCCTTTCAAAGTGCGTTTGCTGTACCTATTTCCTAGACTAAGCATAACAGATAGGGAAACATTTTTGCAGAAAAGAAGAACCACTAAATGTGGTTGCCAGAAATATTTATATTCCTTCCCTACTATTTTGTGTGTGTTAGGCAGTGTTGGATTATTTTTCTTGGCACTTAATCACCCACAACCATTAAAGATTCCAATTTTTGCTGTGGCTTATATCCCTGTGTCCATATCTGGGATAAGGGGTCAAAACACAAAAGTAGTGCAGCATCTCTATCATTAACTACCACAAATGGAAGTAGAATATGATAACAGACAGAGGAATCAGTCTGAGAAAGAGCAACTAATTGGTTACAATACAAGACTTCTCAAAAGAAAGTCAGGTTCTTGTCAAAGTTATGTGATTTGTTGGAAGTATCAGACGTTAATTGAACCTAAAATTATTGAAAAAGGGTAAGAACAAGGATCTAATTAAGGACATTAATCCACTAGAGATGATGTAATTAAGATAACCATTGAAGAATAAGTTAAGGCTTTGTACTATTAGTTATGTGTCCCAATACAAGCATGTAGCCTTTCAATTTCTGGGTATGCCGGCCTCAGAGGAAGCATTTTGATGATCATGTCAAACTACTCCCTTAAATAATGATTAGCATAATTGTTTCCAAAATCATTTGCATAGTACAGTACTCTTGCAATTATTTTAATGTAGTTGTCATTCGCTTTCAAATCTCCTCTTCCTCTGCCTAACTTATCTTGATTCTCAATTTTCTCTCTATTGATAAGTCTTAGTCATGTACCTAATGGATTTTGAACTTTTTATCCTTTTTACCTCCCTTCTGACTAAGTGTAACCATGAATCTATGTTGAACCTTTCATCTCTTTTTCCGCTCTATTTGTCCCCTTTTGCCTTATAAATTTAGAGAATATTGCTGATACCGCAATCTACCAAAAATACAGACCCCTAACTTAAATGAAGAAAAGGTAGTCTTGAATTGTGTGAATTTTATAAAGAGATCTACTTCCCTGGGCACAAGATATGCCTTATAAAAACGAAAAGCTGAACTCAATAAACAGAAGCGTCTCCTTTTTCCACCTAAGGAAACTCACCAAAATATTTAAAAAGAGCAATTAAGGATAGGAGTGTTCACAGGTTGGATTTGGGTCAAATTGTGGTAAATAATAAGTTGGGTTAAGTAGATTCGGATTTCAAAATGTTGACCTGAACTAGACTAATTTGATGTATATTTTATACAATCGATTCAAATTTGAGTCAAATTTCACTATATATATATATATATATATATATATATATATATATATATATATATATCCTTAGAAAGACGGGTCATGAATTGGTTAAGTTTAAATGAGTTAATATATTTTGCATACTCTTAATTAACAATTGGTCTCTATTTAATAAAGCGTGGTTCCTAATTACTCTTTGTGAATAGTTCATAAACATCCATTGTGAAACTAGAATTTCCTAAAAACAAATAATATTAGATGAAAAAAGAGAATCCTGTTACACCTACATGGGTGACATGGATTCCACACAGAATCTATGTGGGTCCTACTCAATCAAAGGGTGAAACATAGATTTTGTGTGATATTTGTGTCAACCATGGTGTGGGTGGTGAATTATTCGTATAGATATAAGTTACACCATACAAATAAATGATCTTTGATTGCATGCAACTCTCTTAGTAGAAGGAAAGGGAACCAACAAGTATATACAAGTGAAATTAACCTTGTGCTTCATTGAATTTAAGCAAGTTATGGCTTGTAGTGCTTTACTACATGGAGAAAAGCTGTTCGTGACCGACAAAAATTGATTTATTTGGGTGAGATCCCTATCCCTTGGATTTATGGAGGAGCTGCAGATCCAAGCAATCACTAAAATGTCTTCATTGCTTGTTATGTTTACCAATTCACACACATAAGACAGTCCTCCCCAAGAGGACAAGGGACAAGGAGACAACTAAGGCATGTGCCTATCCCTTGATATGGCCATTGTTATGTTTAGCAAAATTTCAAGCCCATTCCATGATGCCTTATGAGACAGAATGACCCATCTCTTCTCTTCTCCCCCCAAACCTCCTTACACTAAATTAGATTCAAATATTTTATAACCTTGCATAATTATTTTTATTTGAATAACTTTAGTTATTGAGATTTTTTTGAAAAATATAATTATTAGGTTTTGAATTTGGGTCCTGAGAAACTTTCTAACCTTAAAGAGCTAAAGCATAATTACTAGAGCGCAGGCTTTGGATCATAGAATTGAAGTCAATGATTTTGTGCTATCTAATTCTTTGCTTGGGGGTCTCTGCTATCTAAAATAATGTATGTTCATCCCTTCTAAGTTCTCGTTTATCTTCCTGGGCTTAAATCTAGCTGAAATCTCAGAAATGTCAACAAGCTGGCCAAGCTTCAAATAGTTGGTCATAGACTCAGGCATTTGTTTGTACATAAAGGTTACATTCATTTTATATTTTTATAAAATTAATTAGTAATTTTTAAAAAATTATTAAATAAAAATTTTGCAACGTTTTAAAATTATAAAATCATACATGGTTTTGTAAAAATTATTAATTAATTTTATAAAAATACAAAAATATATATATATATATATATATAATCTTTATAAAAAAAAGTGAGGGCGACCTTGCTCCTTTGTCTTTGCAGCGTTGTAAATAGCCACCAGGTGATATGTTCGTGCTTTTTGTACATTGGCATTTGGAGGGTTGAGGTTGGCAGGCATGGGAAGGGTTGGCCCCCCCGCTTCAGAAGAAAGACCTATCAAATCGTTAAAAAGAATAACCCCCACTTCATTTGTCAATCTTTTCGTGAATTGACAATATTCTTACAGATTTTTTTCTAGAAAAAATAAGAAGGGATGTAGTTGATATTGAAAAAAAAAAAATATATGTATATAATTTTACATATTATGTATATATATATATAAGTAAATTAAAAAAATATATATAAAATTTAAAAACACAGTCCTATTAAAATTAAGGTGGCGGAGTTTTTTTTTTTTTTTTGAACGTGGACTTTCTTTTCATACATGGGGGTATGGGTCATGACCTGAAAAGTCTGAGGCTACAGTTCAAACAGTCGTGCTGCATCTTCGACGTAATTCACGGAATGATAATATGTCAGACAATATACTTTTGTTAAAAATAATTTATAACATAATAAATAAAAATAATTTTTTACTTAAATTCTTTATAATAATAAGTAAATATTAATTTTTATTTATTGTATGTAAAATTTTTAAATTATTTTAAATAAAATAATAAATTTATAATATTTTTAGTTGTTAATTTAAATTTTATAATTTTTATTTAAAAAATATTATATGCATGTAAATGTACATACATAATATATTTTAAAAGAAAATATAAAAATATATATAAATTATATACAAAATTTATTTATATATATATTATTATTTTTGATAGGCAAAAGGGAATTAAGCCCAAAACAACATAACAAAACAAACACAAGAAGAAAACTACATCTGAGAGATGGTACGAGTCCTACTAACACTCGTGTAGTCCGCAAAGAAAACTACATCTGAGAAATGGTACAGTTGCCTTCCCTGTAGGTACGAAGAATCTGTATCTGTCAGTCTTCTTTGATTCATGTTCGAACAAGAGTCAAGAGGTGCAACTCTCGAGCAGCTTTACTAGTTGTGACAAGCAAAGAAATAATAGTGGAGCCACTAGCTCAGATGATACTCGGACTGCCCCCCATCCTTGCTTCCTCCAATTCGAGTCTCCCTCCTTTCCATTAGTGTAAAAAGGGCTATAAACTCTCATTGTACTCACCAAAAAAAAGAAACAATAGTGGTGGAATCCATTTCAACCAACACCTTGCGGTAGCCCTTACTCTAGGCAAGCTCCATCCCTTTAAGCACCCCCAAAGCTCAACATCAAAAGCAGTACACTCTAAATATAATTTTTTCTATAATTTTAGTATCGTACTTAAATGTAATTTATGTCTTATTTTTCAACTAATTTTTATTTGATTTTATTTTTATCTCTCATTTACTAAACCTTTAACTTTTGACACTCAAAATTAGAGCATTGAATCCCTTGTTGTTTGGTTATTTCCTATCTCACATATATTTTCATTCGTTACTCTACAAATTTAATAGAAGCAGTGTGTTTATATTCAAACAAATGGATGAAAAGATAAAATCTTTTTCTTTGGCCTAAAAGAAAACAATTTATGTATTTTACAAATTGAATTTCAAAAGAAAATTATTTAAAATAATTTATATTAATAAATTTATTAGACTTATAAATAGAATTGTGAAATTCACTAATATAATCACTTACATTTTTTTATGAATTTTTAGTTACTCTTTTTAAGTGAGAGCATCTTTTTCCAAAAGAGATTAAAGTGCAACATATTACATATAAGAGAGCAGTACCAAAATGTAATTATGTAAGTTGGAGTCAAGGATTGGACTTTTCCTAGTACAAATATATTTTAAATTAAAACTCTATTTTAGTCCCTTATATATAGGGATTCTTCTATTTTAGTTTTTCACTTTTAAAAATTTCTAATCAGGTCCTCTAGAGATTCAAATAGTTATCAATTAAGTCTCTTCGTCATTGAACTATTAATAGTGTTAAGTGATGTGGCACATTATCGTTGATGTGGTGCATTGACTTTGTTGATGTGTCAATGAAGTTGCCATGCTAGCATTATGATGTGGTAGCTATGTAGCAAATTTTTTTATTCATTAAGTACTATTAAAACGATGTCATTTTGGGTGAAATTTAACATATTTGTGAGAGATCAAAATAGAAATAATCTCAATTGTGTATCAAAATAGAAGTAATTCCATCTGTGAAGTACCAAAATAAAAATAACCTTGTCTATGAAGGACTAAAGTAGAAATAACTCAATTTGTAAAGGACTTGTGTTAAACCAAAATAGAAATAACCTTAAAATCTTATATTTTAAACCTTAAAATTACAAAATCCTAAACTCTTAATGTTAAATTGTGAAACCCTAAGCCCAAATCCTAAATTCTAAGACTCTAAACTCTAAACCCTAAATTGAAAAATCTTAAATCCTAAATTTTAAACTATAAAACCCTAATTTTCAAATCTTAAATTGCAAATCTCTAATCCCAAAGCTTAAAGCCACAAAACCCTAAACCATAAAGTCCTAAATTCTAAACCCTAAATCTTAAATCCTAAAACTAAAAAGTCCTAAATTCTTAACCCTAAACCATGGAACCCTAAACTTTAAAACCTAAATTGTGAAACCTTAGATCCCAAATCATAAACTATGAAACCCTAATCCTAAACCCTAAACCATGAAACTATAATTCTTAAATCGTAAATCATAAAACCCTAATACAAAACCCTTAATTGTGTGATCACAAACCCTAAATCCTAAAGTATGAAATCCCAAAACTTTAACCATAAATTATGAAACTCTAAACCCCAAATTGTACTTAAACCCTGAATTGGTTAAGGGATAGTCAAAATTGAAGTTTAGGGTTTGGGTTTTGAAATTTATGGTTTCATAATTTAAAGTTTAGTGTTTAGGATTTAGGGTTTGAGGCTTGAGGTTCTATAATTAGGGTTTAGAGTTTCATAGTTTAGGGTTTAAGATTTTGCAATTCAAGATTTTGGGTTAAGTATTTCATGATTAAGGGTTTGAGGTTTAGGATTTCACAATTTAGGGATTGAGATTCTCATGTTTAGAATTTAGGGTTTTGTAGTTTAAGATTTGGAGTTTCGTGATTTAAAATTTGAGGTTTTGCGATTTATGTTTTGGGTTTAAGGTTTTATAATTTTGGGTTTGGGGTTTTGCATTTCAAGGTCTAGGATTTGAAGTTTCATAATTTAGGGTTTGAAGTTTAACATTTCACAATTGCAGTCCTCTTTTGTTTGCTTTTATGTTTATAAAATAATTTCTATTTTGATTTTTCATAGTTAGGGTTACTTTTATTTTGGTCCTTGATAGATAAAGTTACTTTTACTTTGCTCCCTCAGAGATGGATTATTTATATTTGGTACCTTACAAATGGGATTACTTCTATTTTAATTTGGTCCCTCACAGATGGTGTTAAGTTTCACCCAAAATGATATTATTTTGATTATACTTGCTGAATAAAAAAAATTTGCCATGTGGTTGCCACATCATAATGCTGACATGGCAACTTCATTGACATGTCAACCAAGTCAATGCCCCACATCAGCACATCACTAACACCATTAATAGTTCACTGACGAAGGAATTTGATTGAAAGTTATTTGAATCTCTGGAGGACCTGATTAGAAATTTTTTAGAGTGAGGGACAAAATAGAAGAATCCCATCTGTGAAAGACCAAAATGAGATTATAGTCTATATTTTAAATGATAATTGTAGATTAAATCTTATTTAATGAAAAATTTAAAGGTGTAAGTTGTTACACATTATAAGTAAATAGATAAGAATTTATATATTTAAAATAATATACACATGACCCTATTACATAAGGCATGTACGTGAGATTATTAGCTTGTAAGATGCTAATTGTGTAAATAATTCATACCATTAACATCTCAAAAACTAATAATACTACGTGAATACCTTATATAATGAGTTCACATGCAATCAATAATTTTTCTACTTACAATATATTCTTTTTGAAACCATCATGCAAACTCACAAGTATTAATTTTAACCAAAAGTTTGGATAATATAGAATGATGATTGACTTATTTCAGTCTATTTTAATCGTGTTGGATAAGCCATTCCAAACCTTGAACTTCATATCGAATTTTTCTGCCCTAATTTCTCTAATGGACACATTTCAACTATGCTTAGAACTAGTAACACAAATCACTCTCTTAGGCTAAACCACAATAGGGTTTCTTAAAGTGTTCATTTTCTAAAATCACTGCAGTTGCATCTTTTACTTTGAGTATTTCTTTCCCAACTAACAAAGTAGTTGCTAATTTGTTATAAGAGGGTAGGAAGGATGAAAAGATACAGTAAAATTTTATCTTGATGATCAATTTTGAAACCACACTAACTAATTAAATAATTAACGTATTAAAATAATTCAAATGATGTATGATATTAGTGCCCTCAGTTATCTTTAATTCATAAAATTTTTGCTTAAAAAAAATCAATTTGTTAGAAATTTCAACATATAAATATTTCGTAATTTCTTCCATAAATTAGTAGTAGAAGTAATTCATTGAAACACAGTATTTGATCTCTTGTATTAGTTTAATTGTCTTCATCTTTGTAACCAATGGTGGATCTTGACTGAAAATTTTGAGGGCCCAAAGTAATTAAGTTATATACTTAAATAATAATTATGCATAGAGCATATTAAGATTTCAAAAAATATATTAGAAAATTACTTAATGGGTAGGGGTTAATGAGAAAATTTAACCGAATAAGTGGTATGATGACCATAAAAGACTTGTTCAAGTGTATACATCTAGTTTGCAACAATTATTACTTTTGAAAAAAAAAATTATTCAGTTAAATAAAATAAGTTTTGCAAAAGTTAACTAAAGCAACATAAGATGCTAATATTCTTTGTCCTAGTGGTCAGATACTAGTCTACTATTAGTTCAATGTTTGATGATTGATACAATAAAAGAATATCACATAATTAGAACAAGGCAAATGAGCTAGCCATCAAACTCTAGAAATTGTTACATTCCTAGAATAGCAGCCAACCAGTCTCATTATGCCACTAAGATAACAAATAATGAATACTTATTTTTATGCAAAAGAACATTGCATAGTATCATTATTTCTCAAGAAAACATTTAATGGTGAATGAAAATAGTTATTCATATGAAATTGAAAATAGCTAGAAAATTTCTTTTAAAAGCACAGCTTATTTATGTCCAATTTCATATGGATATTTTGACTTCAAAAGTCCCTTTTGTTGATATCCAATTGGCATTGAACAATTTTGACAAAGAAGTATGTTTTCTTTCAAACATTTTAATAAACAGCTTGCTCTTAAACTAACCACCACAAATTGATGATTCTTCCCCTTGAACATAATCAGCCAACATTTAAGTCATTTAATGATGAAAAAAATGTAAGATAGCACATTTTATTTGCACAAACAATTTTAAAAAATTTATCAAGCATGTTTGAAACAAATAAGAAACTTTAAGCAATACTTATTGGATAAATAACAATGGATTTGAGTTAAATTGTTTAAGGTTTTCAATCTCAAGAATGACCAAAGGATAACAATGAAGATATTTGTATTCTCTATTTTCAATTAGAACAAACTCTTTTTTTTGGGCTTGTTATACTCTAGTGCTATTCCAATGGTTTCCATCTCAAATAAAAAAGAAGAACCAAAACACTCCATTGTTGGTTTTTCCTTCTAGGCTCCCACTCTTCATATTTATCCTTTAGTCTTTTCTATGGACCCTTTTTTTCAGTCCATAGGTTATATTACTTCTTGTTAGTTTAGTCCATCATTGCTTATAGCGTAGTGTAGTAACTTAGTGCTCTTACCAAAATTGAGGGTGCCACCTGAATAATTATACAATAGTATTAGAGAATTTTATTTTTGGGGGAGCCATGGCTCCCTCCTGTTGCAAGGCTGATCTCCCATTGGTTATATCTTTCTAGTTTCTAACATCTTGTTGGGCTTCTTTTTCCTAATTCAACCAATATATATTTTCACTATATTACAAATGGAAATCATTTTGCCATTGAATTCAATTGCATATGGAATTGTGTGATTACATCATCGAGTTTTTATGATCTATTGTATATTTTGAGTAATTTATTTTCACTTATTAAAATGAAGTAGGATGGGAACAAAAAACAAGAGACTTAAAATTTATATTCTCTAAAGGAATCAATATTCACAACAAGTCTGAATATCAAGGATAGTAACTAGACCTTAAATAGGCAACACAAAACTATAAAACTATTAAGCCAACTAAAGATAACTTAATATTCAAGAAACTCTAAAGTAGAATACCTATCCCAACTAAAAATAAGATAAACTAGTGACCAAACACCTAAACCTAATTTAATAATTAAACCATAAGTTCTCCAATTACAACATTAATTCCCAAATAATTAATGCATTAGAGATGCTAACATAAAACCTAAATAATAACACAACTATTATCTTCTTATTCTGCATCATGTTATCTCAAAAATTTTTGAGCAAGAAATATTCCTAAGTTCTTATTAAGTAAAAAAAGAAAAATTCATTTCAAACAAATAAAATTAAGTTACTAAATAGTTTGTATCAAACACAAAGTTGTATAACTCTATGAGAGATGCTACATATGCACTTTGCCTCCACAAAACTAATGCATGTTCACTATTAGAAAATAGCAAATTTTTGATAAAAATTTTTATTGGTGGAATTATTTCTATCAATGGGCGGATTTTTTGTTTGTATAAGAAAATTTTTATTTGTTAGTAATTTCATCGAAGGATTATTAATAGAAACTTTCCCATCATGGGGCACAAAATTGTTATCAATAGTCTGGTTATCAATAATATTGGGTTGATTGGTCAACCTAGTGGATTTTCTAATGGAATCTAGCCATCAAAAATTAGGTTGACCAATCAATTAGTCAAATCTGATAGTAAATTTATTAGAAAATAAAAATTAAAATATGTACTTCCCTGTACCATTTTGTTTTTTATTTGTTGGTATCGAAAAGTTCATTGATAAATTTCTTTTTTAAGCCAACAACTACAATCTCCCATCATTACACTTTATTCTTATCTTCCTCTATCTCCTCTTTCCATAATTCTCTCTGAAACTTTGTCAATAAAACCATTCTTCCATTTAGATAGCTAATTTATTGGCTATTATAGCTTAAGCATGAGGTAAGTGACTGATTCCATTCTTTAATGTCTGTTGACCCCTAAAAATTTTAGTTTTGGATCTTTGGAGTCGCCACCGATCTAAATTATTTAATGGTGAGATCGGACACCTAATTTAAAAAATGGTCTACGTTTCTAGAGATTGGGTTCGGGGGTTGGTTACGTTTTAGGGAAGGTGTTAGCACCCTAAACGCCCTTTCGGTACCAAAAATGATCTAATTAATTTATCTTAATTAATTTATGTTGGTTAAAAATTTTAAAAAAAGATTTTTGATAAATAATCCCTGCCCATTCCGGATCGGGATAAAAATAATTTTTGAGAAAAAGTCCCCTTCCTATTCCAGTCCAGGGTTTTAAAAATAATTTAAGAAAATCCCATCTCTATTCCAGATCAGGGTTTTAAAAATATTTACAAGAAAATCCCCTTCTTATTCCAGTCTAGGGTTTTAATGATAATTTAAGAAAATCCCATCTCTATTCCAGATCAGGTTTTTTTAAAAAATAATTTTAAGAAAATCCCATCTCTATTCCAGATCAGGGTTTTAGAAATAACTTTAAGAAAATCCCCTTCCTATTCTAGTCCGGGGTTCTTAAAAAATAATCTTAGGAAAAGTGCCTAAAGCCAAAATTGCTTAGGACCAAAGAAGAACTCAAGGTGGTGATACTAGAGTTTCTTAACAAATAATCCTAATACTAAAATTTAATAGAAAATTAACAAGAAATTAAATTAATGAATATGGAAGATCAACAAGAACATTGCATAGGCTAAAATATGTGCAGAATTTTCAATACAAAACATGCAGAATTCCTAGTATGTAAAAGTCATATGAAGATTCTATACAGAATGCGAAAACAAAACAACAAAACAGAAATACATTTTGTGCAGAATTTATGAAACAAAATGCAGAAGTTGAATTGCAATGCAGAATTTGTAGAAGATAGAAAGTGCAGAATTTATGAAAGACAGAAAATGCAGAATGAAATAACGTGCAGAATTTTTTTAAAAACAGAAAATGCAGAATGAAATAACGTGCAGAATTTTCAAGCAGAAAACAGTGCAGAATTTTTAGTTCAAGATGCAGTACAAAATAGAATGCAAAACCATGCAGAAATAGAAGTTTGGATATTAAAACTCTATATGCAGAATTTAATCATGCACATAATTATGCAGAATTTAAGATGGAATATATGCATACTAATAGTGCAGAATATGCAGAATTTTGACATGATTTTATTTGCATGTAGAGACCTACAGTAAATCAAGGTAAAAGTGGTGAAAGAATGTGAAAATACATGCACGCCATGATTAATAAAAATGCAAGTTATGCAAACACTATAGCAAAAATAATTCTAGCTATATTAGGATTAAAGTATGAGATCTACATGATTAAAATTAAACAACACATGTGAATCTAAAAGAAAAGGGGAAGGGACTTACCTTTGAGTGTCTTCCTATGTCCCAAGCATAAGGAGAAGGTGACTTTTTTCTCTTCCTACGTGAAAAGATCCCTTTTTGTCTTGTAGACTTTTTCTTTCTTTTTGCTCTTTTCCTCCTTTTCCTTGTGTACATGAGCTTCTCCTTGTGGAAATTTTAAGGCTTCTTTTTTCTTCTAGTAAAACGTGAAAAGCTCCCCTTTCTCCTCTTTTTTGCTGAAATTTTCCTTCCTCCCCCCTTTGCTAACGTGAAGAAGCCTCTCTTTGTAGGCTTTTTGCTAAAATTTTGGAGCTCCCCCCTTTCCTACGTGAAAGCTCCCTCTTTTGTATGTGAGAATGTGTTTTTTATTTTCAGATTTTTAGAATTTGTTTTCTAGTTTAACTCTTGTTTCCTAATGTTATCTTAACTTTTATCCTTTTATCTAATATTTTTTATCCTTTTAAATTTTAGATTTTTATCTCTTATATTTTATCATATCTTAATTTTATCTATTATCTTTTATTTATTCTTGCTGATTTTCTTAGATTTATTCTTTATTTTCTGATTTATCTTGATTTTTAGACTTTTCTTAGATTTATCTTTATTTTTCCTTAATTATCTTGGATTATCTTGATTTTGATTTTTCTGATTTTTTTTAATTTATTTAATTTTTAGAATTTCGTTTTTATTTTTATTTATTTTTTATTTTTTATTTTTCTTTTTGTATTTTTGATTTTATTTTCATTTTTGGATTATGTTTTAATTTTGGGTTTGTGATTTTTATTTGGTCTTTTTCCTTAAAAATTGGGTTTTATTATTTAAAGTTTTACATTGTGGGCCGGACAAAATTGGGTGTCTACAATGTCTTGTTTAATTTGTTATGTGAAACAAAAGTTTTTAGTCAGATCTAGATTGCCATATATTTTGTTAATTCATATATATGGTTCGTTGGCCGTAGTTTATTTATTTTTTCATATATATGGTTATGCAAAACAATTTAGTTTATTTCAGTGGTTGTGTAAAGATTAACATTGCGTACATATGCATGTAATTGTGGTATTGTAATTTGTTGGGATAGTTGAAGTAACGTCTTTGAGTTGTATTAGTTTTGTTATCAAACAATGGAAATTCTAGATCACTATAGATGGATGTATGATGAAAATTAACTAGATTGAGCAGGCCTTAGGCAAGAGTTTATTGACTGGGTGAAGGGTTTGGTTAATTATGCTTGTCAATTGACATTGTATATTTTCAAAGGGATTGTCAAGTGTCCATGTAGTAAATGCAAAAGTGCAACACTATTGACTCTTGAAATAGTCAAGTATGATCTATATATATATATATATGATTTTAAACCTAATTATTGGTATTAGATAGACCATGGTTAGTAAGAACAAACAATTCAGACTAAATTTTAGTACAATTCCCATGTTGCAAGTATTTCTGACAATATATATATGGGTTGTGATGATAATATTCGTTGTCACCACTCTATGATTTTTTATGCTACTAGGCTTGATTTGGGATTGCACTTTTAGGAGAATTTAGAAAAATCTCTAAATCTTATGGTCTAATAGTATTATGATTTGTTACATGCTTCTAAATAACTATTATGGCATGACTGTGAAGATCACATGGAATTGTTAGTAGCAGTGAGAATGCTGAGAATAAAATCATATTTGAACCATAGCTAATACATGTTTAATTAGTAGGCAACATTTGTGAAGGAATGCAATCTTTAACCCAATATAGTGCTTGATACTTTTTATAGGGTTAGAAAGTGGTATCTAAATTAGGTTTGACATTCGAACAAAAAATTATTGCTATATTAATGGTTGCATATTGTACTATAAAGACAATGCATATGAGAGGATGTGCAAATCTTATGAGTCTCCTAGAAATAAACCAAGGCAAATAGATAGAGCAAAAGATGTTTCCCAAATAAGAATTCATTATTTGCCTTTGATTATTAGGCTACAAAGGTTATACACTTCCATGATTTCAACCTCACACATGAGAGATGACATTATAAGAACAGGTGGTAGGTTGAAGGTGTACTGAGCCACTTATTTAATGCAAAAGCATGGAATCCCATTAATAGTATTTATCTTGACTTTGCTAGCAACTCCAAAATGTTAGGTTAAGTTCATGTGTTGACAAATTCACTCTATACAACCAATCATTATGATTGTACTTCTATTGGCCAATAATTATAACTCCTTACAATCTTCCTCATGTTCTTTACATGTCTAGTTTTTTACTTGAGTAACTCCAAAGCCAAGATTGATGTGTATCTTTAGCTACTGATAGATGAGTTGAAAATATTAGCCTATGATATCTTTACAAAACTAAATTTCATGATGCAAGCAACATTAACATAGACCATTAATGATTTCCTTGCATATGGAATGTTGTCAGGGTGGACTATACAAAGTAAACTAGCCAGTTTCATTTGCATGGAGAAAAGCAGCACATTTAGGTTGGAATACTTTGATAAAACTTTGGGTTTAATTCACATTTAGGAAATCTTGACCCCAACATTCTTTCTAACAAGACAATATAGTATTCAAGAGAAATAGATGAGCCTTTGACAAGGCTAATAGTCAAGCAAGTTTGGTCAAGGGTTAGTGGGTTGCCTAAGATAATAGAGTACAAGTCATTAAAGAAACTTAAGGGTTTGGTAGTAGTCACAATTGGATCAAATAGAACATCTTTTAGGAGTTGCTTTATTCATAGCCTAACTTGATCTAGAATAATTTAGATGTCATACATATAAAGAAGAACATCTTGGACAATGTGTTTAATATTGTGATAGATGTGAAAGAAAAAACTAAAGACACTCAATACTGAACTTGAAAGAATATTGCAAGTGACAAGAATTGGAGTTGATAAAATTGGGTGAAGGTAAGTTTGCTAGGCCTAAGGCCATTTACACATTGACATTGCAAGAGAGAAGAGCCATATATAAATGGATAGAAGATCTCAAAATATTAGATGGTTATGCTTCAAACTTGGCTAGATGCATAGAAAAATGGAGCAAAAATTTTGTTGGCATGAAAAATCACGGCTGCCACATATTTATGAATGGCTACGAATTAGTTAGTTTGTTACAAATCATATTTAAATTAAATTTAAGTGTGTAATGCTTTTATGTTTATACTTTGATACTTAAAATCTTATGAGTTTTGAATAAATTCCATCATAATCTAGAATTGTTGTTGTTATTAGATTTCATCATCTAGACACGAGAAGGGTAAGAGAGGTTGGCTTTCAATGGTTGGTAGTAAACCCTAGTCCTCTTCAACCAACCCACCCCTCACTATGCACTTCTCCTTAGCCACAGATGACTATGATATACATACTTGGGTATCAACTTCCCCTATCCACATATCCCATTGCCACACTATTTGCTATGACTTAATTATAGCCTCCCACATCATCTATCATCCTTTTCTTATCTTTTCAACTTCAAGATAAGGCCCTTACAAATCAGAGGCTTGTTATTGTGTGTGACAAGTGGTTAAGGTATGTATTTTCATTTGATTTGATTTTAATTATAATTTAATTAATATTCAACTTTTTAATTAACTTAAATTATTTACATTTTTTATGACTTCTAACATCTAGAGGTCCTCCAAACCAAGGAGTAAAGCCTTCACTATAGTTATTTGGTCAAAGCATGATGAGCCATACAAGACATGGGTGGACATTCCTAGATACACTCATGAGATGTGCTTTGGCAAGTGAAGGGTAAGTAGAATCCTATTGTTTTTAAGTTTAAAAATACATTTATATAAATTTTAGCTAAGTTGTGGGGTTTTACTGTTATGAACCTTTTTGTTTTTTTTAGAAAATGGTTGCTTTCAACAACATTCACTATGGTCACACATAGGCGGTGTTTATAGTCGATGAACAAAGTAGCTCTGGGAAATGTATATGGATGGGAAACACTTGGCAAGATGCATGAAGATGTTTGGCAAGATATTAAACATCAATGGAACTTCAAGGAGTTCAAAATTAAGTTGAAGAAAGCAAAGAAGAATAGAGCCTTTGAGAAGTGAGGCTCACTCCACACTTGGGACTCTTATCTAGCTAAGGACATCTAAGAAAAGATGGTTAGTAATATTATGTCATGTTTTCCAATAAGAGGTTATCATTTTTATAATTTAATTGTTAATGTCTTTAATCTTTTTCAATGCAATTACTTGGATATAGACTTGAACAAGGTGAGGTATTCACATATACTCATAAGAAAAAGAAGCATAAGTCTTGGGTCAATGCATGAGCTCAAAGGAGATATGTGAATTCTTTAGTTATTTTAAGATTTAACATGTTACTTAACTTTTAATTAGTTGAAAAAATATACTAATTATTCTTAAATTTTCTTTTATTGTAGAAGTACATGGCTAAGGTGCAATGCCAATCCCAGCTAGCATAGAAGTATACAAAGGGGCTAAGTGAGAGCTCACAAGTTAGTCACACCATTGAGCATAACGAGGTTGGAAAAAAGTGTTAGGCAGTGTTTATAAGGAGCATGTTTATGGTATGAGCTCAAAACCCTCCATAAACACTAGTTATTTTGCATTAGGCTTCACATCTCATAGCTAGCTTTCTCCTAGTGGGTGGACTCACATGTCCTAGAGACTATCAAGGCACGAATGAGCAAGCAAGTGAGGCAAGAGAGGGAAGAGATAAGGTAGGAGATGGAGTAGATTAAGTATCAAAATGAGCAAATGAGGTAGCAAAATAAGTACTTAAGGCAATAGTTCAATGAAATCATAGCAAGACACATGGCCAAGATGCAGGGCTAGTTATTGGTAAGGGTTTAGACCTAGTTTTTGGCTTAACAAGGAGATAATGGACCATTTAGATCATCCACCTTTAGCCATCCATTGTCACCGCATTGATAATTGCTACTAGCCTTTCGACCCCGTGATCTTGTCTAGCATGATAACTCTAAGGAGATTGATTAAAATGACAACACTTTTGATGATGATTATTAATAAATTTTAGGTTCATATAACTTTTAGGATTTGACTTTGGCCTTTTGTCATAATTTTGTGATATTATGATAATATTTATTTTATTTGGCATGTTTTAATTCTATTTTTATTTATCTTGTATTATTGTTTTATATTAAAAATTTGACATGAAGTAATAAATCAAAACTAATCAAAATTATAAAAATAAAAAATTTGATTATTGAGATCCCTTGGTAACATTATAAATATTATTTGTTACCAAGAGATACCATACCTAAGTAATGTTTTAAAAATAAAAAATGAAACATTGTCATCTCTTAGCAACCAAACAAATTTTGAAATGTTATTAAAGGATATATCCCTAGGTAAGAAATCCCTCAAAAAATTCATATTTTCCAAGGGATATATTCCTCAATAATTCAAAAAAATCATTCTTTATTGAGGGATGTATCAGTTGATAATGAAAATTTTCTCTCGCAAAAATTAAATTTACACAATGAAAAATATAAATTATTGATTTTTTAATTTTATTGGCTGACATCATTAGATAAATTTGCCAATGGATTAAAAAATCTGCCAGTTGCCTACGGATCCATTAGTTTTATAGACAGATTAGACCGTTAGTAATACCAACATTTTTGGTAGTGGTTGTTGCATGGCTTTTGTACATTTCACCATTATGTGAAAGTTTAATCATTTTGTCAAATAAAATATAGCTACAAAAATAAAAACATAAAAAATTGTAATGGAAACATTTGTTATTTTTACATTCTGTGGCTATGTGTAATGTGTTGATGTAGATACATATGTAATGATTTTTTACCAACTTTGAATAAACTGGAACTGATGGATAATCTAAGTCTAAGCCATTCTTTAATATCTTTGGTTCTTAGGGATCAATCACACTCATAATCTATGCTATTTAATCCAATTCAATTTTTAAAATATCTATCAAACATTATTTTACAAGTAATAGTGATTATCTATCATTGCTAAGATCTAACATAGTTGACAAATAGTTGAATTTCTTAAGCATACTATATTAGGTTCGATAACTTTCAGCTAAAGATAGTTGGATTCGTTAAACATACTATATTAGGTTCGATGACTTTTAGCTAAGGATACCCTAGGTTTACCTAGAAAAATAGTGATTATTTATCAAATAGTAATTTAAAAGTAACTTTTCATGTTGTAAATTAGCTAATAAAATAACTTTTACTAGCATTTTTAAAAAGTGATACCAAATCTACCTTTAAAAGTAAGAAATACTTGCCAGGCACAAATTGTTAAAAAAATTAAAATAAAATATTAAATTTATTAAATTTTATAATTTAATATGTGAAATCTAGTAAATTCAACTATTCTAATTCAATGAAATGTATATAAAATGAAAACGTTAAAAACATGGATAGTTTTATCATATTCAATATGGTAGTGCCTCTCCTTGCACAACTAAAATCTAGTTTTGCCATGCTATCTATCTTCCAGGAAAAGTTGCTCAAGTTTTCTCATTATATCACGTGGCACAATGTTAGTTATATATTTTTACAAGAAAATTTGTTCATGTTTTTGGATACAGTTTTGTAATTCCAAAATCAAAATTTTATAAATTTATCATTTAAAACAATTTAAACTAATAAATATATTAAATTTTATAAATTAAACTGTAAAACTCACAAATTTAACACTAATCAATTTTTTCATGAGAATTTGATGGCATTATTTTTTGTGGGTACACAATTTTCCTTTTATATATATGTGTGTGTGTGTGTGTGTTTCACAATCTTAAATTTCATATATTTACTAATTTGCCTTATACTATTAGTATTTTCTTTTTTGAAAAAGCTTGGCCCACCTACTTTGTATAGTCCCTTTTTAAATTCCCTTCAACCGTGTGAAATATTATGGCGCCATACCTTTGTGCTATTGTTTATATATATATATATATATATATATATATATATATATATATATATATATATATATATATATATATATAAAAGCGTTTTCTGTTCTCTTTGATTACTAGTCAATTATGTTCAAGCAAAGAAAAATATGGCGCCAAACTTGGTGTTTCAATTTTTTGGTTTAATGTCAAGTTTGATAGGTGCAGTAATTTATAAAAGAATGACTTTTTGGTTCTACTTGCTAACCCATTTTTTTAAATTGTTCAAAAATAGAATTAAAAATCTAATTGTTGAAAATAAAGTTTTAGAAAATTAAAATATTAAGGTGTTCAAGCTTAGGGTGAAAACTAGGGGTGCATTTGGTTTGCATGCTTTCTATTTTTATTTTTGGTAAAAATAAAAAATGATAATAAAAACATGTTTGTTTATAAAAAAGTAAAAATATTTTCTAAAATAAGGTAAATCTTGAAACCAATAAAAAGATTTTTTTATTATTTTTTGTATAAAATTTTGAAAATAGAAAATACAAATTGAAATACAGTGATAATTTTGAAATTACTATTTAAATCTTAAATTTTAAATTTTAAAACTCTAATTCTTAAATTTTAAATCGTAAATTCAAACCTTAAACCCCACAACCCAAGACCTTAAAATTCTGAACCTTAAGTTCTAAAATCCTAAACCCTAAATCTAAAAACTCAAAACCTAAACCCTAAACCCTCAACCCTATATCCTAAATTCTAAATACTAAAGCCCTAAACCCCAAAATTTAAATATTCTAAACTTTAAAGCCCCAAACTCCTAACTCTAACCCAATACCCTAAAATACTAAATCCTAAAACCCTAAATCTTAGACTTTAAAATCCAAAACTTTAAATTCTAAACCCTAAAACCAAAACCCTAAGCTTCAAACCCTTAACTTAAATCTTAAACCTTAAAACTTAAATCTTAAGCCCTAAACTAAATGTATTTTCATTATTTTCATTTTTTAGAAATAGAGTTTGACTTATACAAACCAAAGACATTCTTTATAATCTAAAATTTTTCAAAAGAAAAATATTTTTAATAAAAATAAATCAAAATAAAAACAAAAAATATTTATGCAAACCAAGCGTATTCTAGATTATTACCCATGCCTTTGTGCATGGATGGGATTAAGTATTTTATATAAAGAAATCAAATTCACATAATAACTTAATGTGTAAGTTTTTTGATCTTGTATTTGTATGGAATTAATGCATGAATTTGTTAATGCGTATCAATGTAAGATTCATATTAACCTAAAATTAATGACATTTGATGTAATATCAAATGCATTGCACAAGACAAATATAATGAAATCTACAATACTCCAACAACAATGATGCAAGTAGACATAAAGAAATTTATATTACATAAGAATTTGGGATAACTGATTTACTAACATATGTCAATCACAAAAATACTTCTTTGAACACTATTTGTTGTAGTGTTTGCAATTTGTAGACATAAAGAAATTTATATTACATAAGAATTTGGGATAACTGATTTACTAACATATGTCAATCACAAAAATACTTCTTTGAACACTATTTGTTGTAGTGTTTGCAATTTGTCCCAATTAATCAAGAATCAAAATTTAATAGGCAAAATTTACTTTTTACCTTTAAGAGTGCAAATTATAGTTGCACATGACTAAAAACAAGTTTTGAAAAATTAATTGCTACATGAGAAAAAGTTTCTCCTTGACTCTAGTTTATAGTCATGGCAAAGCAAACACCCAAAGGAAACTGTTTCCGTTCAAATTTAATAGGCGGAGTATGATTGGAAGAGCTCATCGTCATCCTTGGAATTAAGACAATTTGTCATATATTGTTGCCTGAAAGTATCTTTGCTACAACATGTTGTCTTAATTTTGAAATAAACAACCTTGTACCATTGCATTATCCGCTAAATTGATCAATATTCCCCAACAACATAACCAACACTCCTATTTTTAAAGTTGATTTATGATTTGGTAGTCCAGAAGCAGTAAACGCATTCAAAATTTCAGGAGACAATGATTCCTCTTCAAGTTCTATACTACCTTCTTCCTTGCAAATGCATTCTGAACTCATATTAGTTTTTCATCACCTGAAATCAAAGACATTAGATATTCATTTAACATTGCAACATCTACTACTGTAGGAGCAAGAATAGCACACTCTTGAAAGAATGTAGAATTAGCCATGTTTTCCAATAGATTAGGATATGCAAATTTAACTAAATCAAAAAGTCCATATTTTGAATTTTTATTAGCATTTCATCAAGATTTTGTATAATGGGCTCTCCATCAATATTGTCTTCAAGATCACCATTTCCAACTTTTAGGGGCCAATCAAAACACTTTTTCAATGGAACTATTGCTAGAACTACTAAATTGAAGTCTCACATATTTTTTTGTTTTTTGTTGAGGTTAATATCTGACAATAAGACCAAAGATGAGAAGAGTTGACAGTTGCATGCACGATATATTCTCTATACCCCCATGAGGAATAACAAATAAATTTATCTAAAGTAACCTTTAAGAATAACAACCTTTCCTTCAAATGGTTGCTTAGCACTTCTTGTGTTAGAAAATCTAAGTATATCTCTTAAGGACCTATCTAGAGCTTCCAAACAGAACCTATTTACCATTGAAGCCTCATCCCAAATGAACAATTTAGTTCTTGACAACAATGTAACTTGAGCATAATTTTACTTTATGTTGCAAGTGATGTATTTATTGATTTGAAGTGGAATTAAAAATTTTGAATGAGTTGTTTTTCCATCTGGTAGTAATAGTGACGCAATGCCACTTGAAGTAACATTAAGAACAATTTCATCATTTGATATGAAAGCAATTTAAAGAGTTTTCCAGATGAAAGTTTTCCCTGTCCCTCCAAAACCATATAAGAAAAAGAACCCTTCTTTTGTTGTAGTTGTTGCTGACATTATTCTATGATAAACCATTTTTTACAGTTCAATAAGGCAGTTTGTAAGTCTTTTGCACTCTTATACTAAGGAAGATTTATAATAGGACAGCTTATAAAGGACTAACTTATGTTGAATATCAAGGAGAGATTGACCTGTAGGTGTAGGCATTGAAGGATAGTCAAAAAGACCCATTGCTTTGAAGGATCTTATCTACTTCACAAAGAGCAATATTCATTATCCTCATTCATTAACACATTTGCAACATATTTTACATTGATAAATACAAATGATCAAAACAACTTTTTAATGATTAATGTACAATAAAAATAACTACACAAAATCATGAAACCATGACATACTTTACCGTTCCATAAGACTTATTTGGCAGTAAAGAATATCATCCCTTAGATATTTCCAGCATTTTTCCTATATGACATCCAGCCATCTCATAGTATTCCAAAGTAATAAAAGAGCAAAAAGTCTTTTAAGATAGTTAGATGATGCCTAGAAACTTGCTTCTTTTATTGCACCTATGTACTCATTATATCATCCAACAATCTCAAAGAGTAGCATGCTTGCTTAAAGCAGGAAACTCCACTCCAGTAATGGTCCTAAACTCTTTATAGCCCTTGCAACCCCTTTGGAAACTTATTAACATCCTAAGGTAGTAATTGTCTCAATATTTAGAAGGGACGTGATTAATTCTTCCAATGAGATTTTTTATTCTTGGATGCCCCTTAGCTCATCACATCAGTAAACAAACTTTGTTCGATATTCAGCATATTTCAAATGTCTACTATGTTCATATTTCCTTTTAGCACTCATCCAAGCTTGAAACTTAGACTTGGCTTCAACCTTAGCCTTAATATCCTAAATTGAATGACCATTTTTGAATGTAACAATTTTTTCATTAAGAAAGTGGAAGGGCCATTTCTGAATAGGAGAATACCTGCAATGAATTTCAAAACCAAAAATTCTTCAAGCAGCTTCACATGCAGAGACATTTAAATTCAAACAAATAAATACATTTAAAAATAATTTATATATTTCTAACAAAAATGGTGAATTATGACAGTAAATACTTTTCTTTCTTGCAACCATAATACATTTTTATTTCATCTCTACTCTGAGGTGCACTGGCATGCATAAATGAACTATATATAGCAGTTGTGACTTTATCATTTTCTTTATAAATGTATTTAAATAGATATTTGATAGCATTACTTTGACAAATATATTCAACATTGATATGAGCTTGATACTTAAAAAGTAGCGTTGCATTATATGGGACAAACTCCTTTTGTTTGTTTTTTTTTTTTTTCTTATAGCTCTTTTGTCATCCATTCTTTTATAATGAGGAAAACATTGTTCATCAATTTTTGTTCTTGATGAGAAATTTTTGGGAATGTGTTTTGAACACTCACCATCATTCATGCAAGGGGATTTTACATTTGCAACATCACATGGGACCATGCATCATATAGTTTTGAACTACTTCAAAAAGTGCTTGATCACTTCTTTCATTAGGAATTTTCACTAAAATTAGATCATCTGTCACATGGGTTCTTTTGCTTGTTCTCTGGATGCATGAATACGAGCATAAGGGAGTTCCCGTGTTTGAAACTCAATTGTACATACAACTATGAGTATATCAAAAAAAATGGAAAGACTAATTGCTACAGTTAAGCATAGGATTTAACATATTTCGTATGTGAGGCATAATCAAAATAAGTCTTACATGTTATTACTTTCCCTAATATTTGACCTTTCCTTAAATCATTTAACAGTTTGATCCAAGTTAATTTTGAAGACCCTATGGAGGGTATCAAAATGATCTTCAAGCTTAAGGCCTTTTTCCTTCACAAATCTAATTATTTCAAGCCATCTTGGATTTCAAGTAATAGTGATAAAAAGATTTGCATATCCAGCTCAACAGTAAATTGTGAATGCATCTTTGCAATTTTCAACCATTTATCTTGCTCCACCAACAAAAGGAGACGGAATGATAATTCACTTAACAGTAACATCTGCTTGTTCTTCACCTCCATTGAAAGATCTTACACACTTTTATACGAATCCATTCTTAGTTGGGTTTGATTGTAACTAATAAAGTTCAAGCATTTACCTTAATCATGGTGTAAGTATCAACAACAAACTATGGGAAAAGCTTTTAAGATTGAAACAAGAAGTGGGATTCTCCTTCTCTTTTTTGGAGTCTGTATGAAAAAAACTCCCTCATACTAACAGTAGCCCATGGCTTGTTCTTAGAACTTGAAGTACTTGTCAACATCTTCTTTATACCCGTCCTCACCATAAGGGAAAAGCAATATTGTAGGCCAAGATATAAAGGGTGCTTTACATCTATACGTTGTAATCTCTTAGATTGAGTCTCCTCGATGATGTCTATGTCACCAATTGAACTATTAATGTCTCCAACAATCAAAGTAGCAACCTCATACGCAGAGGGCAAATTGTAGGTTCCGCCATCCTTGCGTCTATTTTGTATAAGCCTCATCTTGAACCCACTACAATCTTCATCTTTATAGCAATCCCTAGCATATTGAAAACTCTTTGCCATCATTTTATGCTCATCTAGCATGTTCTTTAATGATGAAATGATTTCCGGATCCCAAACTTTTGTTTGATCACAAGGCTTAAAATTATAGCGTCAAATTAGAAAATTGAATATATATATATATAGTAGTTTTTATAAATATTACTAAAAAAATATCAATGAAAAATAATTAACTGAGAATTTAACCAAAACCATTTAGTTTACTATCTATTTCATTGTCCATGTTATATATGTAAAGTTGCGCAAATTTAGAGACATCACTTTCAAGTAGGATAAAACTACCCATTAAATAATGAAATTGTCCCCGAACCTTAGAAATGCATGGCTCGAAACCTGTGTTAATCAAAACATCCACTTTTCCTGTAAAAGAAAACATCAAGTTATACACCTTCATATTGTGCAAGAAACATCTGCTTCCATAATCAGCATTACTATGAAGCTGAATGAGGAAATCCGGAGCCTACTTTAGGAGCGGTAGTTTAACTTTTGCCATAAATGCACCACCAACTAAAGGTTGGATTATTCGCGCTTCGTCCTTTTCTGTTTCTCTCTTCATATTAGGTTCTACAATGTCCACAAGAATATATAGGAACTATATCCCAATAATTTGCATATACGTATGAATTGTTAGACAGAAGCCATCAATATTTAATGGAAAAAAACATTCAAAACCATAACTGATTCCAAAGTAGCTACCTCTATCAGCCACATAATTAGAATCCATAATATTGCCGAATATCATTGTCTAAAATTGCCAAATTATATTCATTTATCTGAAAAATAAAAAAAAAACTAACAATAGAAATCATAAAAAAATTATCGCAATTTACCCTCAATGTTGAGAGCCTGAAATAGTTCTAAAAAAGGTAAGAAAAAGCAAATAGTTTTAGTAAATAAATGAAAGCAAATAGTTTTAGTAAATAAATGAAAATATCTATGATATAATTCCCAATTTATTGCATAGCAGCAAAAAAGTTTTAAGATTCAAACTGTTCTAACCATCATTTGTATCGTCCACACAAAAATCCTTTTCAATAGGGACTAGAATTTTTATCACACTTGAAGTGTTTCCTGAATTATTGTCCCAGATGAACACCCCCCCTCCCCCAAATTTACTTATTTGCTTATGAAATCTGCTTCGCATCATATTTGTATTATAACATATAACGTTGTGAGTATCAAATAAAACTTAATTGACTATATTAGAAATACCATGAAATTGTTATAATTAGTTAGGATAAGACCATGAAAGGGAAATAAAAAGATAAATTAAGATGTGATAACATAAGAAATGCAAGCCACACTGAATATAATAAACTTTAAAACAAATATATAACTTTATATATTATACTTAAAATTATATATTTTAAATAAAATTTTAAAATTATATTTTTGTAACATAATAAGTCTAATAGGCTTGGTATGCTTGGTGATCTATTTCAATTGCAAACCTAAATAGGCCAACAGGTATGATTAAACATTCATTTTTCAATACAGGCTAGACCAAGCTTGACATTTTGCATATATCAAATTAATAAGCTAGATGCAGATTAAAAGTTTACTATACATATCTAATCTATTAAAAGCAAATAAACGAAAAAAGTGCAAGAAATTATCCCCTTTTAAAATTAAGTAGCATAGCACAAGCTTAAATATGAATAGAAATTTATTGTCAACCAATATGACTACAAGAAATTTGAATATTACCTAGAGATAAATTTTTATTTAAAAATTATAAATTTATTGATAAAAATTTTCGATGAAGAGTTTACTGAAGATTTTATCCCCCAATAATACCGAAATTTCTTGTAATGTTTATATATAAAGAGTTTTCTGTTATTATATGAATATGTGAAGTTCATTAATTTGACAGTTTAGAAAGACTGAATAAATTATATGGCAGAGTGTGAGTATTATATTTTCCTGAAAACAAAAGAAAAATTACGTAAGAGGTGAACATAATGTTGTTTTTCTCTTTGATATTTGCGATGTCCACTTTATTCGCACAGGAAGCAACAATCTTTTTGTCTCTATTGTCGCTTTTGAGTGTTGGTTGAAGCGTCAGCAAGATTCTAATATGAACACCTTTTATCCTTCTACTTTAAAAAGTAATAACTAAAGTTACTTTTGGCCAAATTACTTTTGGGATACTTTCACAGTTGATTATACTAAATTAGTCTTTCAAAACAATGATTTTGACAGCTAATCCTCGTAGTTTTTGCAATTTTGGGCAGATTATGCTGCAACAATTCCGCTAATTAACTCAATTAACCACCATTTTAACTTAAGCATTGCTTGACAAGTTTTTCCTTTTTCTAATAAAAAAGAAACTATACTTTTGGAAGCTAACATACCATGATTTTCTCTTTTAATGTAGTCCAAAAAATTGATGATACCTAAGAATGCTCGTGGGGTTAGAATAATCAGAGTGGGCAACAGTCAAAAGTCATTGGGTTCAATCATTGAATGGGAAGTGTGAGTAATGTTCATTGATTCAATATCAACTGTCTTATCTACTTTTCTTTCTTTTTTGTTAAACGCTTAACGATCGTTGAAGAATCTTATAAAGTTCTTCTGTTCATCTTGGCTGGCTTATGCATCCTTTGCCTTTTTTTGTGACTAACTAGTCATCCAACACTCGTCTATTAAAAAATATTTTAATTTAAACATTTAAATCATCAAATTTTTTAAATCTCATAATTTAAATTGTAAGACTTAAAAAATTTAACACATTTTAATTAATTTTGAAAAATTTTATGAATAAAATTTTATGGGACTAATTTTTCCCATTATCTATTGTCTATCCATTGTGAGAAAAATTTGAAAAAAAATTAGAAATCAAAATTTGAAGAGTTAATATAAATTAAAACATTTTAGATTAAATATAAAAGGAGTAACTTAAAATATTGTACACATATAAAATTTGAAAAAAAAATTTAGAGTAGGTCTAATGGAAAGTTTTGAATTTAACAAGTTATAAGTATAATTTTCAAAATTTTAGAGGAGGTAAAAAATTAGTAAAAATTCTAAAAAATTATATATAAATAAAAATTTCAAAACTTCAAGTAACTAAGGCTCCTCAACTATATTATTGTATTCTTTACCTTTTCTGGCCTTGTTTAATGGTTAGGATAGGGCTTGGATAAAATAAGCTATCATATTTAACTTTAATCAATGTTTGATGGGCCAATAGGATATATAAGCTTATTTTACTAACTAATTTTATCTAGCACACAACTAGATAACTAATCTTGGGGGGAACTAGGATACAAATCAATAGGATAGGATACTAAAAATTATTACACTTCAACTATACCCCTTTGTTACCCTCAACTCTTTCTCACCCTCGTAGAGTAGTCATCATAACTAGTCACAACTCATAATCTATTGCTACTACTGTAGCCATTACTACCATAGTTACCATCATTACTATCATTTTGTCACCACTATGATGACCACCATTGCTACCGTCATTGCTACTAGAAGTGTCAACTAGGTCAACCCATAATACTAGTAAAGTAAGAAAATATTAATCTAAGTTGCCTCTTAGGCAGCGTAAGCTAACCTAATAGGTCAATGTATTTTTATACAAATATATTCGCTTACCACAGCCCCACTATAACTTGCACATTAAAGGACTAGCACACATTTTTTGCAGGTAAGAAACAAGGTAAACCCACCTTGCTTTTTATGTAGGATAAGCATATTGGCTTGGCAAAAAGGTCTCATTTTACCATCTCTAACCATTACTACTTCCACTACCACTACTGTAGATGCTACCACCACCATGATCACCATCATTGCCATTGCCATGACTACCCTCATTGCTACCATTGCCACCACCACCATCCTCATAACTAGAACTAATCCTATGGGGAACTAGGATACAAATCAATTAGGATAGTAAAAGTTATTATGCTTCAACCATACCCTCTCTCACCCTTAACTCTTTCTCATTCTCGTAGAGTAGTTGTCATAACTTGTCACAACTTATAATCAATCGCTGCCACTGCTGCCATCGTTACTATTTATGCTTCAACCATACCCTCTCTCACCCTTAACTCTTTCTCATTCTCGTAGAGTAATTGTCATAACTTGTCACAACTTATAATCAATCGCTGCCACTACTGCCATTGTTACTATCATTTCTGTCACTGCTACCATATTGCCACTGCTATCACCATTGCTACTAGAAGTGTAAAATCAAGCCTGCCCACAATATTAGTAGGTCATGAAAATATTAAGTTAACCCACCTCCTAGGTGAGATGGGGCAGGCCAACTTAAGGGGTCAATGTATTTTTACACATGAATTTGTTAGCCCACCCCACCCAGTTGTAATTCGTACATTAAATAGGGCACGCAAGGTGGACCGACCCAATGGGCTGATCCCATTTTTGAAATCTCTAATTGTCACCACCTTTACCACCACTATTGTTAACATTACAACCACCATAATCAGTATTGTCATGGTTGCCATCATTACCCTCATTATTGTTATCACCACCATCACATCCTCATTACTTCCATTGTTGAACCATTGTCATTGTTGTTGCCCCTGCCACTAAACCACCACTATCACCAAATCACTACCATTGATGCCATTATCAAAACACCATCATTTTGGTCATTGGACTATAATCATTCCCACTACTGCTACCACACCATTAGAACTGCCATAGTTGAACCACCATTGTCCTTACTATAACTATTGTTGCCACCATCTCAGCCACCACCATTATTGTTATCACCACCATTAGGGGTGAATAAAACCTCACAATCTAAACCAAACCAATTAAAATTGATTATAATTTGGTTTTGTTCTATTCAAATTTTTATTTGAATGTTTGGTTTGATTTGACTATCAATTTTATACATTTTTTTTGGAACCAACCAAATTGAATTGAATATATATAACTTGATACAAAATTTATAAATAGTATACATGCTAGTGTAATGGTTTGAAGTCTACCTAGTGTGTTAAAAGACCTATGCTCAAATCTTGATGCTAAAATCTCTACCCTTCCCCTTTTCTTTTGCACATAGGTCTTTCCCCTTTTTCATTCCATTTTTCATTTTTTTTCATCTCCTCACCATTTTTTCCTTTAGACCCCTTTCCCATGGTTCTCTCCCCTTCTCTCTTTTTCTTTTTTACCCATGACTTCACCTTCTCCTACCTCCATCCCATGAACATCTTTGTCTTTGCCTTTTCTTTCTACTATAGCTATACCCACCTGTCCCTCTATCTTCTTTAATTTTTCCACGATGTTCAATTCACAATTTTGATCTTTAGTGCCAATCTATCATCTCTTACCACCTTTCCTTTCCAACATGCATGGATGCATGACCAACATGCACAAACGAACGACCTTGAGTATGGGTAGATGCAGCTTGATATTGAAATTAGAGGATGCAAACTAACAAATTGACTTCTACACTATTGAATACTGGGAAGCTAGTATATGCAGTGCTTCTTGCTACTAACTAGTTAGGATTTCTCACATACTGTGGTTGGATGCTTTTCATGTGTTCTACTTGATTTCTTATACTCATAACCAATTATGCAATTAACCTGATCTAACCCAAAGCAAGGGGTGTTTGGTAGGTTTAATTTAGTCTGGGCTCTTTACTCCTTAGTAATTGGTTTGATTTTTAGATGCATCTTTTTGTTTGGTTTGGTTTGGTTCAAGTTTGGTTAGAATACTAATCAAATTGAATCTCTATACACCCTTAACCACCACCACTGCCATCATTTTTGAATAACCATTATTCCTATCACCATTGGTGTTGTTGTTAGACCATCATTGCCACCATTTCACTACCACTAGCACTACTAAATGCCATTCACTTTCTTTTTCATTCCTTAATTTGATGTTGAATGTACAAATAAGGTAGAATTGCAGAAAAAAAATTAGAAAAGCTACATGTAATTTTGTCACAAGGGTAATATTGTCTAGATGTGTAATATTGTATTTCATATTCGCACATAATATCTGGCATCTTATCTGGTGCCTACCAAACATAGGATTGGATATGAGCTTATCAGGCCTATAGTCTTTCCTACTCTTATCCATTTTGATTTGTTTTTCCTTTGCTATTGCAGCCAGTGTGATTATATCTACTACACATTTTTCTTTCAATTTTCAGCATTCTTTGTATTTTCCCGCTCATTTTGTTGCAACTAATGAATCAAGTTGACATCAAATCAAATAAGAGCAATCAAAAGGCTGAAAGGGTGGCTGAGCATAAGCAGTAGAAGACGAAGGGTATTTTAGTCTTTTTTTCTGGTCAATTTGGGATTTGACAAAGGGATATCCAAAATTTAACAGAAAAGTTAATGAAAAAGGTCTTTTGCATATTTTTCATAATTAAGGAGGGTTAGTTTTAAAATTTTAAAATTTAGAAAGGTTATTTAAAATTAAGGCATAGTTTAGAGGGTTCTATACATTTTAACCTATTATTAATGTAAAAAAAAAAAAAATCCTTATGTGGTCATCCTAACCACAAAACTTTATTGCATATCTAATAATAGAATGATAAGCAAGGTCAAGTTATTCCGTTGTTTTCTTAATTCTATGTTTAATGTATTAATATGGTAGAAGTGCAAAAAAATTACTAAAGCTACATGTAATTTTGTCACAAGGGTAATTTTGTCTGGATGTGTACAACTTATATCATATTCCAAAACTATTTAGTTCACTTAAACATAATAATCTATGGTGTCTTATCTAATGCCTATCTAGCATAGGATTGGCTATGAGCTTATTAAGCCTATAGTCTTTCCTCACTTATCCATGTCTATTATCCTATCCTGACAAATTTCTTTATGATGTAAATCCTTGTATGTAACAAATATGTATTTTAACTTGAAAAGTTAAAAGAATAGTATAGTGAACCAAACTTAGTTAACTACATATCTTAGAAGTTATTTTACTCTATAGTTTTGATGTAAGTGATATTTGCTATTATTGCATATACTCTTCTAAAAATAGACTTATATATCTATATTATATATAAAAGTGAAAATGGCAAAAACATTTTTCCTAAAATACTCTTCAATTTAATTTTTGATAACAATTTTACCATTTTAAAGTTAATTAAAAATTAATTTAGTCTCCTTAACTAAAACCTCTACATTTGTTTTCTATTCTCCTTAACTACAAATTCCTTAGTTTGAGGAGAAGTTCAAATGATGACCAACATCATTGACTATAGCATAGATATCCATAAGGGCCTTGTCATAACAAAGACGATCATTTTTTATTTTGTTTTGTTGGGTGAATTTTATGCCTTCTCACCCCAAAAATTAGTTCATGAGGTGAGACTTTCCCGCATACTTATATATTAATACCCAACTCTTTTCACAACCAATGTGAGATAACTTAACAATCTCCCCCTTCATACATCAGGCCTGGGATGAATTATACTCTTCATCAACCTGATTCCTTGACACTCATTGGACACGTTACAATACTCGACACATATTAGGCCCTGATAGGGAGTTGTTGCAACTTGAGCTCTTACCTGTTTCACAATAGATGTGAGATTATCTCTACAACTAAACTCGGATACCACTTTATTGGAAAAAATACTAATAATGTAGCAATCAGTGAAAACTATTCGAGATTAACTTTTCCTCACCATGCAATTAAAATATGAATGAAAATATTCCAGATAATTAATATGAAGCTAATACAGATATCAACACATACAAAGCAAAACAATAAATGCGAGAGACATTAAAAATGCAACATTTTTGTGTTTTTGTTAATGTATATGCAGTGATGGTAGCGAGGAAAATTTTTGCTAGACATGGTGGAAAGGAGGACAAAAGTGGCAGCGAGGCTCAAGCCTCTTGAGAAGGCTGCCACGCCGCTTGTTGCCCTCTAGTAGAATGCTGTTGCTGTGCAATAATTAAGGGCTTAAAAAATTCACATATAACGCATTTGTATAAAACTAATATAAACAAAAGGTAATATATTCAATGTTAAAAAAATATTTCTGTTGTAGCTTTATTCTCAATGTATTTAATAAAGCAAATTTTGATTTGAAATCTTAATTTATTATATCATTGTTGATGGTATAATATAGTCCTAATATTATTATTATTATTACTATTACTATTATCATTATTATTATTATCATTATTATTAGTATTTTTATTTCACAATTAACACATCATTTTATGTTGCTATGACTATTTTTATCTCAATCATCATACATTCAAATGATATTATTAGAACTAAAATCAAATTAAATAATAATTTTAATTCTTATTTCACATTACAGCCCAAATATAAAATTTAAAATTTTTATCAAATTATAATAAAAATTAAAGTAGAATTATAATTCCAAACTTTTGGCTTAAAAGAGTGAATTCATAATCACTCTCAAAAAGTTCATGTTTCTATATTTCAAATTACAATTTAATCAACCCATTCCCCCGTAAACATACATCAGAAGTATGTTCTTTTAATTTGATGTAATGAGTTAGACTAGCTATATTGAACATAGCAAAATAGATAGGCTACAATGGACATGAATTCTTTAATTTTTTTTAAGGAAATTAGACACATATACAATTTAAAAAAAATCATAAAAAAATAGAGTGAAATCGGTACACTAAAAAATTATCAAAATTAACAAAAAAATTTAAAAAAAAAATCAAATCCCATTGAAACTTGGATACAAGCATTGGCGGTTTGAAAATGGAGAGTTTTTCTTCCGACACAGTCACTGTATAGAGAACTGTTAAGAGACCTTAAATGCAGCGCACTACTACTTCTAATTTAAACGTTCCTTGCCTTGGACTTGGTTCTCAATTAAATTTAAATTTAAATTTTTATTAGAAGTAGAATTTATTTTCGGAGAATATCTTACCCAAAAAAATTGGAAGACATAATTTTAATTTTCATTTAAAATATTAACAATAATTTACTAATTAATAATGACAAAAATTAGTTTGCGCTATGCAAACTCAAATGAGTTATCATTGTATCAAAATATATATATATATATATATATATATATTTATCATAGTCAAAAAGAGTGAGTTAATGCCTTTAATGGTACATTGATAAAAGAAGTAAATATATAATTTATGGAATTTGAATCTTTTAAATTTTTTTTATGAAGTTAAAAGATGCAATAAGAGAAATATTGATAAAATTAAAAGAATTAAAAAATTAATTAAAAATTATTAATTAATTATAAATACAAAATAAAAATATAAAAAAATTAAGAAATTCAGAGTGTTGCTATTTATATAGAGTTTGTGAATAAAATAGGCATTATGTATTATTAAATTTTATATATTAAATTATAAAATATAATTAATAATAATATTTTATACATATTTTACATTCTAACCTTATGTGCATTCAACTTCTTGGAAATTCAAATTCATAATTGACCAATTTCTAAAGAACTCTATTATTTATGCACACCTTTAAATACACCAGTGATATACTGTGAAAGAAAAGAAGAAAAAAAAAAAAAGGGCGATGCCCATGTACCCAAATGCCGCGAACCACCAGCATTCCCCTTTCGAAAACACTGAAACTAAAAATCAAAGTGGCTCCGCCGTTTTGTTTGAAAAGAAGGGTGGAATGAGAATGCATTTATCTAATTGGATAGAAGAAAAACAAAGTGGGCACGCAAGATTAATTAATTGCTTAGGAACATCCTCATTCTCTTTTCCCATCAATTCAAGCAGGTATTAGGCATCAAGTAACCTAAATTCTAGCCTTTTTTTTGGAAAAGAATGAATTGCCTCATGCTGCAGCCTGCAGTGTATAAATGCTTAAATAGCTTGCATCAACGACGAACTAGACTGGTTCAGACTTCTTTGTTCACTGCATCAAACTACTGGCTAGCTAGAGCAGTCTTACATGCAAAACAATTCCACTTATAAATTTTATTTGGGACATTTAATTACTAAAAAAATAATAATCCTACATGGAGCATAGAGCATGCTCTCCTATATCGTGATTTATAATTTTTTTTAAAATAAATAAAAGTATAAATATAAAAGAATATATAGATTATATATAAAATTTCTGTGTATATATCTTTACTCTAATTTTTTAATACACTTTCAACTCATTCTTTTTTACTTATTTCCTTCTTCAAAAGATTTTTCTTCCTGTACAATTACTATTTTATTTAGATATAAGAATATATACATATATATATATATGCATATACTTGGATTAAATAAATTTTTTCTCTTTTTCAATCTTTGACCATTAAACCCATGTTTTCTTCCCTAATAAATCTTTGCCATTAATGCAAAGGTTCGCCATGAAATTTCACCTTCATAAAAAAAGGAGAGCGTTACCTAAAAGTCATTCTATGCTTTTTCTTAAATCAGATTCGTACACAAAGGAGAAAGTAAATGCCCAGAGTCGGATAGATAACTATTTTATAAAATTTAATATAAAATATTATATTTATTAAATTTTATGGCTTAAATTATGAAGTTAATAATATAATTTTTTAATTAATATTTTTATGAAATTTGATTTATTAAAAAACTGTATAAAAATGTCTAATAAAATAATTGGTTTGCTTATAGTTTAATTCTTTTTATAAAATATTTTCTATTCCCTTGATATCTACAATCAACGATTTTCAAATTGTATTAATACTCAAAAAGCAGCAGAAAGTTAAGGCACTAAATGACAGATCACAATATTCTCTTCTTTGGTTGGACAACGGAAGAATTGACCCCGTTATTAAGGATAGCTATCTATTTTATTCATATTTATAGAAGTTGATAAAATTTTGAATTCCAGGCTTTGGAAGTTGAGAGGAGAAAACCAGAAAACAAAGAAAAAAAAGCATTAAATGATATTTTTTAAATCTCTCATTTAAATGTTTAAAATAAACAAAAGAGAAAAACTGAAGGATTCAATAAAGAGTCAAAACAAATAAATAACTTGCTTAAGTTTACTTTGGAAATCTCTTGAATTGGATGACATAGGAATTGAATATGTATTTTGATAATTATATATATTTTTTAATTTTGATATTTTTTAATAATTTAATATGTAAATTTTATTTTGTGCAGTGGGTTAGCATGCAAGAAATATTTTTATATGAATTTTTTTATGAGCAAAATGTATGAACATCTAATGAGGCAATAAAAATTAAAAAATAAAAGTAAATTTAAAAATGAAAGTGTATACTGATACTTTTAATAATGTAATAATATTTAATTATTATTTTAAAATTTTTATCTAAAATTTTAAATTTAAAATTAAAATTTATGTGTGTATTACTCTTTGTATTATAACCAAAGTATAAAAATTTATTTTCTGCTAAAGTACATAACAATAAACTACAATTCAGTTAGTCATGTATGAAGAAAAGGGGAAAGAAAAAGGAACAATTTCAAGGAAACATGCCAGCAAGGAATTGTACTCAAAAAGAAAATATCTATAAGTTGACCCAGTAAACGGATAAGAATTCTTTAACTTTTAATTTTAAAAGTTAAAAGTGATTTAAATGAGAAGTAAAAATAAATTTAAGATAAAAAATTAATAAAAATAAATTTTACAATTTAAATATTTATATCAAATAAAAAATTACAAAATTATCAAATTTTAAAAAGTCAAAAATTCAATTCCCCAAGCAAACTCACAGGTGACCAACAATAAAAATTTTCTCTTTAAGCATTGAAACTTGTTAAATTAATTCTCCAAGGAAGTCTGGGAAAAAACCTGAAAAGAGGGAACTTGTGAGCAAATCATTCAAATGTGAAAATACACACACCATAAAAATGAAAAAGTAAATCAAAAACTAAAAGTTCAAGATGAACTGTCTGGGGACCTACATAGGGGACAGATTGCCAGAGTTTATCTGACTTTAGTAAACCTAACTTTGGAAGCAAATGGAAATTACTTTTGCATATCTGGTGCTGAGGTTACCTATCAACCATGTTCATTACATACTATTACAATCAACTAACTTCCCTTTCTCTCTCTCTTTTTTTTTTAATTTTTTTTTATTTTTACGGGAATCATATCTACCCATTTTACAACTTTTTAAATTACTAATTGGTAATAGTACAATCTGAATAACTAACATTACTTTTTGTTTAATCACTGTATAATTGGGACTTAGTATCCTAAGTTGATTGAATTCATTGTTGGCTTGAAAGTAAAAGTTATTTTCATAGATTAAAATTTATACAAATTTTATTAAAATAAATATAAATTATTAAATTTATTGAATTTTATAATTTAAATTTTATGAATTAATCTTTTTAAGACTTTACATAGTGATATATAAGTGTTTGTTAAAATTAATTTGTAGAAATATCTTTGCTTGAATGAAAACTGCAATTGGCACAGCCTACCATTGGTCTTATAGAAAATTTATAATAATTTTTTCTTCTAATTAATTATTGATTGGTCTCCATTCTGGAGACTCATTAACCTTGTGTCCCCTTTTAATGGCAAAAAAGGAAACCAATGGTAGAATGTATATTTCATTAATGAAATTTACACCATGATACATCAAATGCCTGGTAATTAGCAATAAAAATTCTCCCTTTAACACTGTCAATTAATACCCAGAAACTCAGCTCCTGTAATTACCATTTGATCTCTAAACAAAGGGAGGGCTACCCTTTTGAGAAAGACAACTGGAAATGAATTTGGTCCAAAACTCAAATGGTATCTTGTTGTATATACTGTATACTAATATTTTTTAGTAGTAATATAGATACATAAAAATGTTGTATATAAATTATATATATTTTTACCTTTTTTACTTTTTTTTCTTTTACTAAAAATTTTATTTCTCAACGTAACATTTTTCTATTTTTTTAGTGTTATTATTTGCATAATAGATGATTGTATAATGTGTATAAAATATATTATTAAATTTTGTAATTTAGTTTATAAAAATTAAATAATATTATAATAATATTTCATACATATTTTATACACGGTTGTATAAATAGTTTTTCTGAATATTTTTCATAAAGACATGAAAACAAGGGCAAGGAAACGGATAGTGAGAGTCAGGACAAAATAGCAAGTGGTATTAGTGTTTTCTTTTTAAGTTATGACTCAAAAAACGAAGAGATCGCATGCGAGGTGGTTTACACGTGCAGATGGGTTTGGTTCTTCCGATCTTATTAGGGGGAGACCTTCTCTCTCTCTCTCTTTCTCTCACTACAATGCACGGCTTACGATGTGTGAACAGACAGTGAATGGAAGGAACGGATTCACCAAGAACTTATTAATGAACAAAGGAACCCCATATAAGGAATAGCGAACCTCTTGCACTCTCTGTCTAAGATGTTATATGCTCTGTTCAGAGACTTCAGAGGGAGCATGAGGGGAAGAAGGCATCTTCCTCTGCATTCTTAGTTTATAATCATTCTACTGTTGGTCAATTCTAAGGTTCCTTCCACCTGTTGGGGAACCAACGAATCATTCTTCTGTTTCCTCTGTCTGCCATTCTTTTTTTGTTTCGTGAAACTGCAACATGACAATGGGAGAAGAGTCCTTAGCAGCACTTCCATTTGACAGAGCAGTTGAACAGGTCCCATTTTGCTCTTCAATTTATCTTTTTCTTCAAGCAATTCTGTTCCTTCTGCTCAAAAGGATCATCCTGCTTCTGTTGACATGTTCTCATCTCTTTTTCCTCACCATTTTCAAATATTCATGTTACTGTGGTTTCTGAATTGTTCATTTCATTGCCAATTTGACCGAAACATATTCATTATCCCCCTTTAATTTATCCTAGTTCTCTGCAATGTGCCAAAACTATAATGGGGTCCCAATTTCGGAATATGATTGCTGATTTTATTTCAAATTTAGAACTTTTTTTCCTTCTGTTATCTGTATAAATCAATCAGTCATTTTTTGCTTTAGTACTACAAGTTTTTCTTCATTTCAAAGCTTTATCAACCCCGAGTTTCTGCTACTCAGTCATCATGTGATATGGAATTGTTGAATTCTCTTCGTAAACAAAGAATGAATTTTTTTTTAATGTACCAGAAAAAGAATGATTTTTTTATCATTCAACTTTGAAAACCAAACATGCATATGAGGGATCTGCCCGCTGTTATAGTAGTGATCGAGGCCCTTTGTTCTTTTTTCTCCTATTTGTTTTCTTATTTTAGTTTGAATACTAATTATGACAAATTGTATCATCTTTGTGTGTAGTGATATTTTATTATAATAATCTCTTTGTTTGGATTTTAAGAATCTTTGTACTGATGCGTATGTGCTCATAATCTTACTTTATTGTTTCACTATGCTTTCTTTTCTGTATAGGGTTTTGCTATTCTAACCTCCTTTTCTACTACTCGTATTTGGTTAGATTACAAGGGAAGGATGTCAGCATGTCATCCACTTTAATAAGGAAATGTGATTAATACAGGATGAATAAGTGAAAAAGGAGATAGCATGGCAATCCCCTTCTATACACTAAACACACACACACACACACACACACACACACACACACACACACACACAATCACACTCACACGCATTTACATATATCTATATATATATATATGCATACATACTTAAATACATACATACATACATGTGTGTCTGTGTGTTTGCTGTTTCACAGTCATGATGAATCTGGAAAGTAAACTCTTAGTATTTTTTAAGTTTTGGTATTGTCAATTTGGCTGATATTTGGAATTTAGTTCTAGTATTTTGTCTGTTGAATCTTTCACTGTTTGTTTACCTCTTTGGAAAGCTATGCCCCTTGATGCACAATTGAAAAACTTGTTTGTTTCTCTATTCAGGCAATTGTATCTATAAAGAAAGGTGCATACTTACTGAAGTGTGGACGTAGAGGAAAGCCCAAGCTCTGCCCTTTCAGACTTTCTCCGGTAGGTATATCTCGGATGGGATAGGTTTTGAGAATTACCTTGATCACTCATTATGCATAGATGAACATCTATTGAGATGTATTTAATGATCTCAATGTGGATGGTTTTAACTAAGCTAGCAATGCTACTTTGATATCTTTGATACACTCCAGTCATACTTGATTTTCAATTATGCATGATGCTGACTGCAGAATCTGTATTAAACCTGGAGGTTGAGACAAAATAATCAGTTTTTCTTTTAATTTTTTTGGATTAACTTTTAATGGAGAAACTTAGCTGAACTAGAATTATGAATTAGGGTTTTGTTTGTGAAGACCTTTATTGAGCCTTCTGGGACAAGGAAGAAGCAAACAACTGATCTTGTTATTAATTTAACTGATCATGCAATTGAACACTTATGAGCATGCTTTTTTTCCATATTTTACTTGGGTCGGTAGTGCAATTAGAAAAGAATGATGGTTGGCTTTGGATGAGTTCTATGCAATTTTACCATGTATACGGTATACCTGCCATTTTAAGTATCATTTATGTGTCAATATGCATTGAGTAAAATTTTTACAATTTTAAACCCATGGATTTTATCAGCATCATAATGGTAGATAGTGAATATAGAGGCAAAAATGCGGTACATAGGTGAGCATATCATGTATTGCAAAATGCAAATGTTAATCTCCACATTTACCATGGAAAATCTGCAACCGAATTTATTGATTTTTAATACATTAGTTTCAAATATCTTTGTGCCAATATCTCATGATCAACTGTACAACAACTTCTTAAAAAATTCCTTTGCACCTGTACTGTATCTTTCCCTGAAAACAATTAAGTTGCATGATATGAGCAAGGTTCTAAAGTTAATTTCAATTATACTATACCTTGACAAATGCAGCTGCACAAAATTTTATTTCAGTTCCTTTGTACATTATGATAAAGTTTCTAAAATATGTCTTCTTTCCCTAATTATAGGATGAGAAGAATTTGATTTGGTATTCTGGACAGCAGGAAAAACATTTGCAATTGAGTGCGGTGACAAAAATTATTCAGGGGCAGGAAAATGTACGTAAGAAACAATCATGCCTTCTCACACTTTGCAGTATTTTCTTGAGTCTGAAGTTTCAATAGAGATATGTAATTCTAGTAAGAAAAAAAATTCTTTTGTGTTCTAATAATCAGCTCCCCATTTACAGGTAAGCTCCCAGAAGCAAAATCAACATGAAAAAGAGTGCCATTCATTTTCACTAGTCTATGCAAATGGTGAACGCTCATTTGATCTGGTATTGTTCATCTCCATTCTTTATAAATGCTTATTTAACTTCACTTATTTCTTTTTGTTTTAAATAATCACAGGCTCAATTGTACATATGTTTATTTTTACCTAGATATGCAAGGACAAAGCACAAGCTGCTTCTTGGTTTGTGGGGTTGAGAGCTGTAATATATAGGTCCCAGCATCCGAGACCTTTCAGCAATTTAAGAAGTTGTAAAGGTGTGCAGAGTTGTGTCAGTAGTCCAGCTGGAATTTTAAGAAGAAAGAAAAATCTTGGTCTTCTAGAGGATACGTCTGATTTTGACCAGGTTTCATATGTCTTCTGTGTTAAGTTTTTCCCTTACAATTTGAATATTTTTCCCTTCGTTTTTCTTTGAAAGGAAGCATATTGAATCTAATATCTTTTTCTTTTTGGGTTAATGAATGAGATTGCTGATTGCTATATGTATAGTCATTTTTTTCATTGTTCCACAGGATATTAAACTAAATCAAAATAATTATATTGAGCTAGTGATAATTATCTATACTGAAGGTCATATGAAAATTTATCAATTCAGTATATTCAGTTTCAAAATGGTGTGCTTTAATTTATTGTAGTACTTATAGTCATGGTGACTAGTATAATATCAATAGTTAATACGTCCATGCACAACAAGGTTACGAGAAGCAAGAATATGGACGCATGTATATGTGTGTTTGCATTTTGGAAGACAGATCTTTTAATGTTTAGTGTTATCCATTTTTATCCTTTTCTATTCCATTCATTCTCTTAAATGAAAAATAATTTTGTTATGCCTCAAATAATAAGAAAAAATCATCAATTACTCTTCAAATGGTTGTTAAAACTATGGCGTTTGGATGAGTTATTACGCAATCATAATACAGCGACACCTTAGGTTCAGTAATTCTGTATGTGGTAGAAGAGCTGTCACAATATATTGATTAGTCTTATGATAATATCACTGATTTGATATAAATTAGTGCTACACAAAGGAATCATATCATAATATCCCTGATATGCCTTAGTGAACTTATATGAAAAGTGGGTAGCATGTATTTTATCTCCTTTCCTTTTTAATTGAATTACTTTGGTCTTACTACCTCTTAAAAAAAAAATATTAATACGGTAGTAAATTATATTGCCTTAAAAAGTAAATGTGATTATGTACTTAAAACCTTAATTAAAATTGCAAGTTGTTGTCATTTTGAAGGTACGCAGCCTTTGTGCAAGTCCTACTTTGTCACTTTCAGAAAGGTGCTTTTCTGAGGGCTTATCATATACCCCTGGTGGCATTTATTCATCACAGTCTTTCCTATCCAGTACTCAAAAGGAAACAGACATATCAGTTCCAAATTCTCCATATATTTACCCAGATATTCTTAATAAGGGTGGATCAACATATGATGACAAAGAGTATGAGAAAAACTTGCCATATAGGTCCCCACTGCCTACTTCGTCCCCATTCGTAGAAAGTAACAATGTATTGAAGGATGTAATGATATGGGGAGGGTCGATTGTAGGGAGTGACAATGACAGATATGTCAACCAACATGGAGTTCATGCTGTATTGCCTAAGTTACTTGAATCCACCATGATGCTAGATGTACACAATATAGCTTTAGGAGGAAAGCATGCCGCTTTGGTTACAAAACAAGGGGAAGTGTTTTGCTGGGGCCAAGGGAAGGGGGGAAGGCTTGGGCACAAAATTGATATGGATGTGAGCTCACCTAAAATTGTTGATTCTCTCAATGGGATCCACATAAAATATGCTGCCTGTGGTGAGTACCATACATGTGCTTTGACAGATTCTGGTGAACTTTATACATGGGGGGATGATGGTTCTGGTGCAGAGTTGGCTGGAAATGGGATAAGCAGAAGTCATTGGTTACCACAAAGGCTGTCCGGTCCTTTGGATGGTATTAATATTTCTAAAGTTGCTTGTGGGGAATGGCATACAGCAATTGTCTCTTCCTGTGGACGGCTATTCACATATGGAGATGGTACATTTGGTGTTCTTGGGCATGGAAATACGCAGATCATTTCTCATCCAAAAGAAGTTGAATCTCTTAGAAGTCTACTGGTGAGGTCTGTTGCTTGTGGATCATGGCATACAGCTGCTATTGTAGAAGTCATGGGGGACCGTTTCAGATATAATACAGCTAGTGGTAAGCTATTCACTTGGGGTGATGGAGATAGGGGAAGGCTTGGTCATGCTGATAATGGAATTAAGCTTTTACCAACGTGTGTTGCTCAGCTTGTGGACTATGAGTTTGTTCAAGTATCGTGTGGACAAATGTTGACTGTTGCACTTACTAATATGGGTAAAGTCTTCACAATGGGAAGTGCCAAATTTGGGCAACTAGGAAATCCGCATGCCAAGGATGAAGCATTGACGATTGTTGAAGGACTGCTTAAACAGGAGTTTGTTGCAGAGATTTCAGCAGGTTCATACCATGTTGCTGTCTTGACTTCTTCAGGGAGTATCTATACGTGGGGCAAGGGAGCTAATGGACAGCTAGGATTAGGTGACACTGAAGACAGATGTTCACCTTCTTTTGTGGAGGCTCTAAGAGACAGGCAGGTAGAAAGTGTCACTTGTGGATCAAGCTTCACAGCTGCAATCTGTTTACACAAGCCTATTTCTATCAGTGATCAGTCCTCTTGTAGTGGTTGTAAGTTGCCTTTTGGATTCACAAGGAAGAAGCATAACTGCTATAACTGTGGTCTTCTATTCTGCCATGCATGCAGTAGTAGAAAAGTTACAAATGCGTCTCTAGCACCGAATAAGAGCAAGGCTTTTCGGGTTTGTGATCGTTGCTTTAATAAACGGCAAGGAAGTACACATTCATCTACCTTATCAAAGTCAAGAAATTACTATACTCAGCAGCTGCTGAAGCATCAAAATAAATATTCTGATTTGACTGAAGATAGAGGAGAAACAACTCTGACACAGGGTCCACTGTTGTCTCTCAGTCAATCATGTTATAGGAAAAGCATGCCTAGTGGAAGGAAGGACTGCAAAATCCAAGAAGAAAACCAGCAGCATCTAGAAAATATTTCTTCTGTGTTGGGTGGAGGGCAGCAATGGGGGCAAGTTCCATGCCCTGCACAATTTGACGTAAAATGTACAGGAAACTCTGATGTGATATCCAAAAATAAAATAGTTTCTGCTACCCCACAGAACTTAGATAATAGAGCATACAACACCTCAGATATAGAGAAAGACATAGCAAAGTCTGATAAGACGCTCATAGAAGAAGTTCAGAGACTGAGAGCTAAGGTACTAGGTTTCACATTTTCTAATTGAGCTTGTTTGGTCATCCTCGAAATTGCTTCACTAATTTAGTTTTTAAATACCTCTGGTACATTGTTGTATGTGCATATGTATAAATTGTGATGAAATGAATAATTATTCCTGTAATCTGAGTTTCTATAATTAGATTATGAAATTTTAAATGATTCATAGTACTCAGGTAAGATAAATTCTGTTTTGAACTTAATTTTGTATTATAGAATGCCAAGCATAGCTCAACAGTATATCAGACTTTTTCTAATAGCTATCATTTAGACAGAAGAGATACATTTTGCTTCACCACAAAACTTTGATTATGTCTTTGGTGCACTGCCGGCCTTCTATGCAAAGTTCTCAACATATTGATCTATTACAATTCTCACTTGAGCTTCCATTTTCCAGCTGTACTTTTGTGTCTTTCATGGTTTCCTTTAGCATAATTGCTGTCACACTGTTTCCAAATTTGGCGCTATAGTGCCCTAAGTGGCTTTTTGTGTGCATTGTTTCACTCCTGAGTTTCCTGTATCCTTTGCTTATAAATCGTGCTTTGCCTGCTCATTTGTAAGTGGAAATTAAATTTGCCTTCTGTCTTGGTAGTGTTGACTTCTACACGTTGCTAATTTATTTCATTTAATAGGCTAAAAGCCTTGAAGAGCAATGTGAGCTGAAGAACCTTCAGTTACAAGAATGTCGCCAAAAGATTGAGGAGAGTTTGTCATTCGCGAGGAGGGAGGCTGCAAAGAGTATGGCAGCAAAAGGGGTCATACAAGCTTTGGCTTTACAGGTAAGTTTAAAATTGATCTTTCCATTTAGGTTTAAGATTTTTGAAGGACAGATTTTATAACCTCCTTGTCTTTGGGACAGAATCGCCGGAGAGCTCTATTGTAGTGAGCTGTGTCTTCATTTCATTTTTAGAGGGTTTCTTATCCTCATTTATGAAACCTTTCCTCCTTATTGGGGAAGGGAAAAAAGTACATGACAGTTGAACCTTATATTACTATCAATTGTAGCATGTGTGAGGTTCTAACTTCAGCAGCACGTTTCTGACTTTCCAAAGTTAGGATTTAAACTTCAATGATCTTTTGGAGAGGCCACTGCTGAGTAGAACTCTGTGGCATGAATTTATTAATGAAAATCCTTCTTCATTTGAACGCTGCTTTGTATATGTAGGTCAATTTTATGCAGTATATGGGATGTGACCTTATATAATTAGAGGTAGTCTTTATTATGGGGCCTTACATTCCTTGTACAAAGTTATTGATATAATTATTACTGTTGCAGCTTCCTACATTATCAACAAAATCCGATGCTGGACAAGAAGGAATGGTTGGGGTGCTGGAATGTCTGCCTAATTTAACACCCATACAAACACCAACCCATACTCCCAAAGATGGCAATGTTGACAGTCTTTCTAATTCCCCTATAGTTTTCTCTGGCACATTAAAATCCAGATTTGGGAAAGGTATGTTCCTAAAAACAGACAGACCCATGGAGAATTCTCACTCCACTAAACCAGAATCTCAACAAGACCGCGCAGAAGGCTTGAAAGATGAATGGGTAGAACAGTATGAGTCTGGTGTTTACATCACATTAACAGCTTTGCCATGTGGGCAAAAGGGCCTTAAGCGAGTGAGGTTCAGGTAATACACCTTTTCAGTTGTTTCATTCTTGCTGTTACTAATCATCTATTTGTATATTTATCTGTTGACAACTTGTTACTTATACCATAAGGTCAAAAACATATGGATGATAAACAGTTGATGATTTATGCATAGACTTCAACATGTGAGCCTGTGGTTAACCAAAAGAAGGTTAAATATAACTTGCTCTTCTGCATAACTGTTGTGTTTTGATCTACTTGTTAAGGTTCGGACATATTTTGTTTGTCTTTCTTCCGTATTTCTTGATTGAGGGAACTGGCAATGCTAGTGCTAATACAGAATGTATCATAGTTCCTTATTGCCTAATTTGTTATCTGAATCTCTGCTGATGGAATCTGTGCTTTGCAGCCGGAAGAAATTCTCCGAGAAGAAAGCCGAACGATGGTGGGAGGAGAACCAAGCTGCAGTCTACCAGAAGTATGGGGTTGAAGGATATGTAAACAAAAGCCAAAGTCAGATGAAGGGCTAATTTTTGTTTGCCTTTCATCTCAAGTGATATTATCTACAGTTCTTGGTAGGAGGTGATTAGGCTCTAGCTGTGAGGCTTACTGCAAGAAAGATGAAATCCTCTTGTACCTAAGCCCTAAGCATCCCTTGTTCATATGAGCATCTTGGGTCTTTTGTACAGTCGCCATAACAGTTTCTCGTTTCCGCTAATCCCTGCTTTGAAGCTTGTTTCAGTTGCACCTATAATAAATCAAGTTTCCTTATTGGCATGAAATGGCAAAACACACTTAAAGCAATCCAAATTACAGGTGGTTACAATCCTATTCCATATTTACTAGCTTAATAATAGTCATCAAATGATTCGATTGTTTTGACATGGCTTTTATTCTTGTCTGGGTAAGTTTTTCTTTCATATGCTTTTTCTTTGTCAACATAATTAATGCTTTAAATTCTGAACTTCACACTAAATATATCAATTATGCCACAAAGTCAACTTCTTTTTAATAATTCATCCCTTCCTTATTAACTGTTTTAGAATTTTTTTTTTCCTTATTCCTTTTTAATGATCACTTTTAGCTGTATTAATTTTGTTTTCTAAATTTACCTTATTTATCTTATTTTCTTTATTAAATATTCAATTGAAAAATATTCTTTCTCTTTCTTATTTAATGAGTTTTTTTAATTCATATGTAGTTCCAACTACCAATAGTATTAAAGACCAAAGGAATAATTGTTTTTTGGTGTCACCATAAATAAAGAGTAATGATACACAGATATAATAACTTTGTATACGGTTTTACGTTCTTTTACACATACATTTCTCTCTCCTCTTTTGACTATATTGGCTTTGTATTAGTTTGGGAATATAAGTCCATAATTTTCTTAATTAAAGGGTCCTATGATCAGATTGAAATTGTTTCACTCTCTCAAGGGAAAGTCGTTCTCTCACAGAAGGTGAGAAGAAGGCCAAATTTTTTTCTTTGGCCTTTCTCTCACCTTCTGAGAGAGAAAAGTTGTTTGACTTTTCTTTAAAGAAGTCAGATAATTTCAATTCTTTTAAGATCTTAGGAATTACTGTCATTGAAAAATTTCTTTAGCTACTTAAGAATCATTAATTGTTATTGAAAATCTTTCACTAAACGTATTTAATGTTGTCTGAAATTGTTAGAACTATCCATAGTTGTTTATGAGTTGCTCCAATTAAAATTACCTGCCAAGGGGTTGAAATTATTACATGTGGTTATTTAAATCTTGTTTGGAAAAAAGAAAAAAAAGAATTGAAAAAGTTATTCAAATCACTTAATTAAAGTTGTTGGTGCATTGATCTATGTTAAACGCTTGGAATTGGATGAATTGATGGTGCACAATTGGTTGCCATCCTGCATCTATTGTTCATTAACACTTCCGAAATGATATTGTGCTGAAAGGAATTGCTGTCAATTTAAAGGGAAAAAAAAATACTTTTACCGAAATAGAAACACAATGACATATAATTTAAATATAGATTATTAAATTTATTCAGTTATAACAGATTAATTTAAAAAATTTCATAATTTTTTTGATTAATTCTATATTCTAAAAATTAAAGAAAAATAAAATTATTAAAATAGAAACATCGTTCAAAAGTCCTATATTGCTCAAGCCTCACTTGTTTAAAAGCTTTATATATAGAAACCAACATTTGAGCTAGTGAATAAGGTTAAAAAGTGAACTGGCTTGCATGAGAGGTACGAAACTCCAAAAAATCTCCTCCTAGCGTGCTAAACATTCATTAAATTAGTATTAGCTGTTAAATCAATTAATATTTATAATATACTAAATTTGATAAACTGAATTATTGAAATTTTAAATAAAATTAGAAGAAAATTATTAATTTAGTCTCTAAAATTAAAAAATAATTTTATTTTTATATAATTGATTCAATTAATTTATTTCTTGAATCAATAAAAATTATATTATTTTAATTCTTACATATATTTTTGTTTTAGTCACTAAATATATTTAAAAAAAATAAAAAAATAAAATAAATTTTATCTATTCAAATCAATAATTTAAAGATTAAATTATTTTCCTAAAAATTTTCAGAATGGGACTTCGTGGAACCAGAATGGTTCAGGTGCCGGGGTGCTTCTTGACCCTTTATCACGCCAAAAGAATAACATTGCGGTGAAAAGGTTCCTGACTGTAATCCTGTAATAGCAGGTACGCGTTTTTTCAAGGAAGATGGCAAGCTAAACATTGGGCTCTGTAAAATTACATGTATGGTGAACATATGGCCCAAGATGCATATGAGCATACACTATATATCATGCTAATATCAAATCACATTGCAATAACAAAAATTAAAAAGGTTTTTATTTATTATTATTATTATTTATGATGGTAAAACAGGAAAAAATTATTTTTCCAATTCATTGGTGGTTTAGCTCTAGGCCCATTTTTGTATATCAAGGAATACTTTTTTTAATAAAAATTTTAATAACTATTTTGTGATTTGTATTTTTTTTTTGGGCCACTGCATCATTGTAAATCAATTGTAATAAATTGTTACAAAATATAAATATAATTTATAAATTTAGGATAATTCATTAATAAAACACATTATTAAAAGAGAGAAATAAATTAAAAAAAGTCATAATTTTCCCTGATATCAAAATAGTATTAACTAGCCAAAAAAAGTAGTAACTTATTACAATTAATCATCAAAAAAGTATCAATAACCGTTCGTTTATATCTAACAACTAAAATCTTTATATAACACAGATCCAAAAGGATGCTTTGTTGAATGGTAGAAGTGGGCATTTCTGAAAAGTTTTAGAAACAGCCAAAAAGAGAGGAAAATTGCTAATAATGAAACCTTTTGCTGCAGGTTGGGTTATGATAGAGCTTTGCTGCATGTCAATATTCTAAGCTGACACCAAAAATCTAATTGTTCAGCTATTTGTTTTTCAATATTCTGTAGTTGGAGCTTTTTATCCATGTTGGCCCAACAGAGAGCGCAGGAAGGTGTTTTTTTTAGTAGAATTCAGTATTAATTCAGACTGAAAAAGATGCATAATGAGTCTCCTTTGGGCAACATTACAATAGGAGAAAGAAAAATATCTTCGCCAGGAAAAAATATAGGGTATAATAATAAAAGTATTTAAAATTAGATATTTTTAGTTTAAAATTTAAATTAAGAATATTTTTTAATTTAAATATAGAAGTAAAATATCTTTCATAAATTATTAATATAAATTTGAGTTTCAAATCATTTTAATTGAAATAAGTTTATCGTTTATAATTTTTATTTTAAATAAAATTAATTTTAAATTCAAAATGTAAGAAATATACTAAAATTTAAAAAATAAAATAAAATAAAATAAAATACCTTCATTACTAAGTTTAGAAATAACAAATATTAAATTATTACTAATTATAAGTGCGTTCACATTTCTCAAAATGAAAAAATAAGATGTTGAAATTTTGATGGTGAAGGAAGGGAGGGAGGGTTGGCATAAACTCGTGAAGGAGAAAAGCACCAAAAGATGGATTCACGAAAGGGAAAGCATGAGTCATGAGATAGAGACTGAGACAAGCAGCTTTGGAACCCTTCGGAAAAGCATCACATAACTTACAAGTGATCCTACCTTGCCACGTGGATTCCTCCATTTCTTCACGTGGCAAAAGCTGGCCCCACATGGGCCCCGCTCTCCACTTGCCCTTTTCTCACCCATGATCATGATGTGCTATTCTTTGATACAAATTAAGAGCTAGCGAGGTATGCTGTCAAGTTTGCATGTATAATTAATAATGCTTAATTATGGCTTAATGATCATTGCCTTTAGAATTCACCAAATTATAGCTAAAGTACATCTGTACTCAAGGAGCCAAATCTAATTCTGAGAATACAAATTCTTTCAATGCAACAGAAATTAGAAGATGATGGGGCCGCAGTGCCAAGAGGAGTAGCCTTATAACACCATTGACTAAACTCTTCGAAATCAAAATTGCAAGGTATGATGTATCAAATTCTTTTTTTTTTTTTAAGACATATTGGGAGAAAATTTATAAATAAGGAAAACTCTATTACTACATTGTTAAATATACAATTGGCTTACAATAAATAGTAAACAAATAAGAAGAGTCTTGAGTTTCATGAGAAAAAGAAATTGAAGTAAGTTTTATTTCTTTTATAATTTAAGAGTGTAACTAAAAACGTAAGAATAATGATGTTGTTATAACAGGACTCATAAATAAAATAACTTAAATGTCTTTGATAAGAATTAAATCTAAAATCTGAACACCGCTGGTTGTATTGAAATAATGATAGAAATATAATTTTTTAAGATACTTTATAACTATGTTTGAAAGAAGAATAAACAATAAACATTGTTAATTTCTTTCAATTGTGGTGTTAGAGTATGTCTAAAGACGTACACTTAACATAATTTGATGTGCTGTATATGCACTATATGATGTGTCGAATTTAAATGAAAATAATTTAACTAAATGTATTCAATTAAGTTAGGATTTCTATTATAATTATAATGAAACCTAAACTTCAAACTTTTAAATTAATCAAAGTTGTTAATATTCAACCATGCATTCAATATCCACTACCATGTGAAAAAGAAAAACAATAGAAGGAACCAAAAAAATGATGGTTGATTACATAAAGCATGGAATGGACACAAAGAAATGCGAAAAGGATCGTTTGTTTCAGTTCAGAACCGCTAAAGTTCGTTTCCTTCAGTTTCCTACGTTTATGTACAATGTACATCCATCTTGCAAAGAAAAGACGGCAATGCAGCCAGTCATACATCGCCACGTGGGACTCCTTAGAATCCAAGAAAGAACCCGTACGAAGTATAGGATAATTGAGGGTAGAGACAGAGAAGAAGAGGAGAAAGGGTTTTATATATTCAGCAGTCTAGCTTGAAAGCAAAGATAACAGGAATCATGCATTGATCAAAAAACTAATGAGAAGTACTTAAAGGAAAAAGGAGAATGAACGGCACAGCTCCCCACTTTGCTTTTTTTCAATATCTAGTGTTCTCTCTCTTTTTGTCCTCTTCATCAAAACCCAAGCAACCCCCACATTCCACCCTCTCCTTCCCCTCTTTGCCTCATCTCTCTCTTCCTCTGTGTTTTCCTCTTCCGCTCCTGCCTTTGGACTTCTTCCTCTCTAAGGTCTCTCTCTCTCTCTCTCTCTCTCTCTCTCTCTCTTTCTCTTTGCGTGATATGTTAAATATAGAGAATTTAATGCTGCTTTTTAACCAACAAGGTTTTTGGATGATTTCATTCATAGTTGCAGGCAGGGTTTCCTTTGCATAGTTTGGTGATCACAACTTGAAATTCGAGGCTTTGTGTCCCTTTTTTTTTCGGGTCACGAGGCGGTTGCCGGTAGATACAAACTCTTTTCAATTTGTTGAAGGAAGAATAAGAAGAAGAAGGTCCACAGTTAGATCAGAAATATTTAGCAATGGCACCAGTTTCATTGCCCCCTGGTTTTAGGTTCCACCCTACAGACGAAGAGCTGGTTGCTTACTATCTCAAAAGAAAGATCAATGGGCGTAAGATTGAGCTAGAGGTCATTCCTGAGGTTGATCTCTACAAGTGTGAGCCATGGGATTTACCAGGTAAATAAACTCATACTATGTTTTTATATAGAATTGATCTTTTGACTTTAGTCTTGACTCTTGAGCACTGAACATGGCAGAAAATCTCTGGACCGATATAGTAGCTTAATGAGATGGCATTCAAAATATACCACAAATTCTCTCTTTTTCTTTTTTCTTTAATACATCGATCATTCCCCAATGATTATCTCAAGTAAACTGTAACAATAGAGCCCGAAAAAGGTATATTCAAAAAGTGATCGAGCACATCTTGAGACACGATTTGTTTGTCTTTGTTGGGTAAAGAAACGCATACTTGCTTTATTGGTCAAGTATATTTCTAGCTTTTGACATTAGAACAAAAATCTATACGCATGCACACGGAAGTTGGTTTAGCTGGTAAAACTTATGTTTGAATTCCTCTTCCTGCAGTCTCTTTTGCAGGCAATTTGTAAATACCATGTAAGTCATTATTAGACCCTGTAAGATGCCATAGTCTTAAAATGGCTCCCTTACCTTACACTTTCAAAATTCCAAAAAAAGAAAATCTACATGCATGTCATGTGATTTTTGCAAAGATCTTTGTTGCAAAAATGCATTGTACGTACTCAAGGCTCTAGGGCCATGGCAACTACACCTTGGTGTTCCTATTGAGAATCTCAAGGTTGGTAATGGACGATAATGGGATTCTCAAGTCAAAAAGCATCAACAAAAGAAAAGGATACCATGCATTCTCTACAAGATAGATATATGCATGAGTTCTCTCATGCAAATATTTTATGTTTCTTATTCATTTCCTTTTTTATTTTTTTAACTATTGTTCTTTTTTTCCGTTGTCATTTGCTTTATCACTAACGATTTTGGGATGAAAAAAATTGATGGAATCTTAATTGTTCTAAATTTGGAATCTAGCCATCTTCAATTTATGACGTGAAAAACAATGTTTTACAGCAAAATCATTGTTACCTGGGAAAGATTTGGAGTGGTATTTCTTTAGCCCTCGAGATAGGAAATACCCAAATGGATCAAGAACGAACCGTGCAACAAAAGGTGGATACTGGAAGGCCACAGGGAAAGACAGAAAAGTGAACTCACAGAGTCGTGCTGTGGGTATGAAAAAAACTCTAGTTTACTATCGAGGTAGAGCCCCTCACGGTTGTCGCACTGAATGGGTTATGCATGAGTATCGTCTTGATGAGAGAGAATGTGAAACTGCCTCTGGCTTGCAGGTTTGATTCACCTTCTCCTTCCTCCTCTGTCAATTCCCAACAGTTTTCTTTTCAAATCAATTTGCTTTTAATTTAATATATATCCTTCAACTTTTCTTTTTTTATTTTGTCATCCAGCAAATTTCGATTCATATGAGTTTTCTTAAGAAAACTATGTTTGTTTTTAGTTTTATGAATTGGTACGGAAGCACTTGTGCGGACCCCACTATTGCGGCCGCAAATTTTATAAAAAAAATGGAAGACAATGAGAGAAAAACTGGCCATGAGAAGATATTAATTATGTGACTGCTTTTATGACCAAACTAGTATTATTATTAGCAAGATTATTACTACATGGCTAATGGGTATGTCATATTAATTAAACATTGATTTCAGGATGCATATGCACTTTGCCGTGTGTTGAAGAAGAGTATAGTGATTACTCCAAAAATCGAAGAGCACTATGTCAGCAGTCAAGCAAATCAAATCACAAGTGATCAATCATCCAGCATTGAGCTATATTCTGAAGGAAGAGGAGAAGTTTTAGAGAGCTCAAATTATTTAATGGCGCCCCAAAATACTTGCTCACCCCACGTTGGACATGCCACTTCTTCACTTAATAATTTCAATAGTGAGGTAAGAGATAATGGGAAATGGTCACAGTTCTTGTTAGATGACCCATTCAATCTTCCACCTTCTTCTTCACTTACCAACTATGGAACCATACCATACCCTCCATCTAAGGTAATTTAAGATCAATTTCTAGTTAAAAATTTTCATCATAATTAGTATACCTACCCCTTATGCATATATATAATTAATTTGATTTGTATATATAGGTGAATATAGCACTGGAGTGTGCAAGGATGCAGCATAGGTTTGCTATGCCTCCAATGGAGGTGGAGGACCTCCCTCAAGTTGGAATTTCAGAGCTGAAGATGCCACAACCTTTGGGTACCATGCATGGAACCAGAAATGAAACAGATATATTGCAGGAAATTCTTTCAGTTGCTCATGCTTCTCAAGAATTGATAAGCCAGCCCAATTATTCACAGCAATCTGGTGGAAATGAGAGCTATGGTTTTAATCAAGACGACTTTGCTTTCATGGTTGCTGGAAGAGATAGTACTGATAATTTCAACCATATAAACGACTCAAGTTCCATGAGATGTCATGAAATAACTTGGGCAGATCCGAACGCAAAGTCAATAGACATTGCCGATCTGGAAGACCAATTCAAGGCAGAAAGGATGGTAGAGAATTTAAGATGGGTCGGAATGTCAAGCCAAAACTTAGAACAGGTATATTTCTATAAAGTCCCTTTATTTTACACTTCTATTTTTATATAATTTTTATTTAATAAAATTTAAATTATTAAATTTATTAAATCTCACAGATAAAATTGTGAAATTCAGCTTAGACATTTTATGAAAACAAAAGATGTGGGACTATTTTTTCTGGTTTTATATGATTTTGAAGTGCCATTATACATAATTTTAGCTATTTTTTATTTTAGAGGCTAATATCATACATCAAAATTAATTGGTATAATGAATTATCAAGGTTTTTTCCCCATATTATACCTATATAACATATTCAATATGATTGTTTTTGCACAACTGGACAGAGCTTTATGGAAGAGCAAAAGATTGTTCCAATTGAGGATATTTCATGTTTCCAAGCAAACAGGGAGGAGAAAGGGGTGCAAGGTATTGAAAATTCTGTTGCTTCTTTTTGCAGTGGTGATCAAGTAACCCAATTTCCTACCTTCTTTGGTTCCCTGTAACAATTAACACGAGCCTTTTTTTTTTTTTATAAATTTGCAGAAGAATCTGAGCGACATACCAGTAATAAGGAACTTAATGACACTGACATCAATGACTTCTCATTAGGGTTCATCAACGACGATGACCCTAATGATAACTTCATAGATGATGGTAACCTAGATGATTATTCAAGTTCACCAGCCTTTGAGGTGGTTGAGGAAATCAAAGTTAGCCATGGAATGTTTGTTTCAACTCGTCGAGTGGCTGAGACATTCTTCCACCAAATAGTTCCGTCACAAACAGTCAAGATTCAGCTAAATCCAGTAATAGGGAGCAATGTTTCAATGGAGACTGCAGAGACACAAGCGAGATTGCAGAACCAATGGTTTTACTTCAGAAAGTTTAAGGCCTATGCGATGGGGAAGCTAGTGAAGCCATCAAAGACAATAGCAGGTGCCATTGTATTCATCTTTGCACTTCTATTGATGCATAGTGTTCATTTGGAGGAACAAGAGGGAAGAAGTTGGAAACCAAACCCAGAGGATGTGAAAGAGAAGACTAAACGGAAGAATGATCAGGATGAGAAGGTTTGGTTTGTTGGTATCCAAAGTGGGAAAGGTTTTCGTGTGGTGTTGAAGAAGATAGGCATTTTCCTCACTATATCTTTTGCTCTTTGTACCATGTGGGCTAACCTCATCATAGTTAATTAGCCCTTAATTGACCTCTTAATTTGATTTCTTTTTGTCTCTAATTAACTCAAAGATTAATTAATTTGAGAAGTCTCAAACTGGGCTTCTCTAAATTATTTGTAGGAGGCTGATGATGTATCAATATATATACTTCTTGCATTTTTCTTTGGCATAAGTTACTAGATTAAGAATTAATTGTATTCAAACATTTATAATTAATACAGTGAATATCTTTCCTTCTTTCACTTTTTATTTAATTAAAAAATTATTCAAATATTATATATGATTGGGCTAGATTGGTGTGTAAATGCAAATTCTTTGAATCTTTGCACACGGAAGTTTAGTGCACACATCATTATTTTTCAAGTAGCCACCAATATTAAAAGTCACTTGCTAACTCATCATGTCAATATATATTCAAGTTAATAATATATTACCAAATTTTTATTTTGAGTATAAAGATTTAGCATAACACTAGTTATTAGTCTATTTAATGAGTCATAGTCCAATCTCATTTAACATAATAACTTCACACTCACTTGTACACGCAAATAAATATATCAAATTATACCGGTGGGCGTTTAGCCCAGCTGGCACATATGATCAGCAGCTTCGGACCCTTGTACGGGTTCGAATCCCACTACCCTCTTCCCCTTAGGAAGCTCGCCTACATGGCTCATGTATGTAACTAAAAAAATATATCAAATTATAATACAAATAATATCATTTAATAATATAATTATTTAATTACAAAAGTCAATACTACAAAATAAAAAATATAGAATCTTGCTTTGCACTGATTACTATAAGATGGCATATGTGCAAGTGTGGATGTGAAAGTAACTCACCTAATTGATAGAAATACAGATTATGAAAAGAATACTGAGAGTGAGAGAAATATTGTGCCAACAGATTTCCTTCTAATCTATACTAGTTTATCATCTATAATTTATAATAGTACTGATATAAAAGTTGGTGCATTTTGGGCCATGAGATTGTTACGTGGCACAATCTTATGAACCGGCTTCTCCATTCCTCTTGCTCTATTATTATTATTTTTTAAACAGCAACTGCTAGCTGCTGGATACGGCAGCAATGGGCCCCCGGACCTGCCTACACGGATGCTGCCCGTTCTTCACATATTCTATCCTCAAATTATTGCGAAACAACGACTGTATGTAATATAAGGACTGATTTTGAAAGTGAAATTGGGTGCTGCTTGAGTTGGGTGCATGGCACATGGTGTGAGATGGATATTATATCAACAAAGGAGGAGGGTAGTAAGGTGGTAACCAAAAGCAATGGGATGAAAAGAAGATGACAGAAGACCCAAATTCGGGTTCACGGGTCACTTACTGTTACCCTATTTTTGTTAATTTAAAGTGCTCTCTGCCAGTTTCCACTACTTGCCAAGCCAACAATTCATTCATAGCCTTCTTCTAGTAATTTCTCTCTTGCCACTACTAATTGTCCAAAAGCTGCACACCCTCTCTCTCTCTTTCTCTAGCTGGAATTGGAAAGACAGGGCATTAGCCGCTAGCTGATAACTGCCTAAAAAAAGTTTAGCAGCTTTATGATATGATTCTAAGTCCATTAAAATAATGAGCACACTTAGTGGTACTCTTTCTGTAGCAACCAGCAAGAGAAGTTTAGTTCATCAGGCATGGGAATGCATAGAGCTTCTTCTTCTTGTTTTTGGATGCAAATCTTGTTCTTCTTCTTTTTCGGAGTTGTTTGGTTGTTTAGCAGTGGAGGTGTTGATGGAGCACCTTCAGTGAAAGTGGGTAACTTCTCAAAGGTGGAAGATGCTAACGGCTTTCACATATATTATGGCCAGACTTTCAAAGTCATTAAGAATGCCGTTGATAGCCAGAGCTACCTCCTTCTCCAGGTACTCTCTTTACTCTTCCTTCTGTTATCTGTACTAAACATGAATAGTTGTCTCTTTTTTTAGAAACCATGAAAGATGAAATATAATAAAGGTAAAACATGTTTATGTATTCTGAATCAGTTTCAAAATTTTGCTTTTGGCTTCTCATCAAAAGAATAGAAACAACTGAAATAGGATATAAATAATGTTATTTCTACTTCCAATTTGTCTTCAATCTTGAACATAGAGAGAGCAGTTAATAGTCAATTGGAAAAACAGTTTGCTTCTGTTGTTTCTTAAATTCTTTAATCAAGGTAGAATTTTTAGGAAACCGAAAGGTCCTCAGCTTGGGTTAGAGTGATTCAAGTAGTTTTGATTAACTTGAGGTCGTTTACTAGATTAGTCAATGGATGTCTTGCAGTCTGATGCGGCATGGTTTTCTGTCATGGTAAAGTAACAAAATATAAAATGTGATATGCGATCAAAGATGACGACTAGTACAATTAGTTATTTACTATGAACATAAACCAGTGTTTCTTTTAATCTTATTTTGAAAAGTGATTGATACAGAGTTATCAATTTACCCAAAACAACTGCTAGCCCCAAGCACATGGCCTTGAACGGGACCCTAAGCTATCATCGACTATTCCTATAGGACACTGAAAAAATATTTGACACTTATGGCTTTAAACTTTGTAGGATAATTGGTTCTTGATAGTGGTGAATTCGCATGAGTCATATCTCTCTCTGATCACTGAACCATCGAAAACTACATTAGAAAGCTTTTTAGATCAAACCATATGCACCATCCACCTAGGTGACTGCTCGGCCTGTGTTTCCGAAGGCACTAATTCCCAAGATTAGGGAATGTATATGATTAATATTGGTAAAATGGTATAGCCTATTAGGAAACTAAGCCTTACTTATCAAAACTGTTTCTATCATTGCTTAAAGTTTTGGTTAAGTAAATTAAGATATCCGATTATTGTATTATTATTGATTTTTTATGGGAAAATTTCTCATTGGCAGAATAATTCAAGGATTGCATCAAGGACTAAATATTGTACTTCAAGAATCAAATCATTTGTCATTCCATTGTCAAACTATTCTATTGATACCAATTCCTTTCCAGGTGAGCTGTCCACAGAAACCCACATCCCCTTTCTCTCATTCACCCTATTAATTACTCCAGTTTTATCATTAGATTTTATCAACAATTCGGCAAGTCAATATATTCATTCTTTTTGGATCATAAAATTTAAGGATGTTCTATATCTTCACGGCAAATTAATGCAGTAACTCTTTATTCCACCTTCTGTGTCTAACATTTTTTTCCTTTTCTTTTTTATGCTTCCTGGGGTTGAAATTCCAGTTTCTTTCTTAGAGGTGAGAATCTGCGGCCTTTGCAAGGTTTTGATTTACATATTAAGCTTCATAGGCTTTGATAAATGGATGCATATGTCCTACACCTATAGGTCCTAAGTACTTATAGCCCTTTCATCATGTTCTTTGGTGTGAATTTGTAGCTGTGTTGTCAAGATAGAAGGGTTTGCCTACCTACACTGCCGTCTTATTCCTGTTGTTATTTTGGGTAGCTCTTGGGCTTGCTGGGAAGCTTGAAAGGCATTACATCAGACTCTGTGGCATCTCCATGTGTGCTGAAATTGTATGAAGGAGGACAGATAGAGATGTTCAACAAGACTGATGACCAAACGTTTGCACAGTTTGCAGCACATTTCTTTGGTGATCGTGATGCTAATCAGCAAACAGCTTGCAATTTTGCCACGTTTGCTCCTCTGGAAGAGAATACCCCTTTGCAGGTAAGCAACTCATGTTTACTTTGTAAAGTATCATACAGAATCAAAAGCATCAGACCACAATTTCAAGATGCGAATTGGGTGCCAGGATCCTTCTGAAACCAATATTGGATTAAATATCTGTTGTTGTGCTTGAAAAGTAGTGTTCTGCTGTTATACCAAGATCTAGTCTCTTAGTTCATTCGAGCTTTGATTAATCAACAACTGAGTCTTTGAATACTGGTTAAGAACATACTTGGCAGATTAATATAGCATACAGCATATCTAAGTTTCGTATTAAGCTCTATTTGTTTCTACGTAAATGAGAGATACCTCACTGTCCTAACAAATTTTCTGTGCTTGGGTAATGCATGTACTTTGACAGAGAGCAGAATGGATCAAGTTCATCGGAGCTTTTGCAAATGTTGAAGCTAGAGCCAATCAAGTCTATTCTGCAGTATGTACAGTACTCACTCCATGGCATAACTATGTTCACCTGTACATGATGGTTCTATTTTTTGCAACTCTTTTGTCATCATATATTATAATCCTGTAGTCTAGAAGCTTGTCGTTGTTACTCAGTCCAAGGGAAAACAGATATCCTCCGTTAACAGCAATTATTCTTTCTTGATTAACTGAGTACCATCGGTTTATGTCTAAGATTATATACATTTTTTATTGTGAATTTCCTCTCAAGTCTTTGCTAAGCTATTGAGCACTTCTAGCAAGACTTAATGCATGGTCAGAGATCAGAAGTCAAATAAAAATATTATTAAATGTTTTAAAAACCTTACTGATTTGGACAGAAACCAATTACCGCAAATCTTACCCAAAAAATTCAAGTATTTCCGTTTGTAATGACCTTAGCAGCATAATGATAGAAATACGTACATAATCTAATAGCTTTCTTCTATAGCCTTTATTAAGATACTGCTGTTAAAGTATTAGCTAATACTACCAAGTAAAATTAACTCATTTCAGGACAAAGCACAAATTTAGTTGAAAATTGCTATTAGCCTCTTAACCTCTATTAAGATGCAAAAAATTGCAGAGATAATCATTTAATTGAAAACATGGCCTCCGCATTTAGCATTTGGAATTAAATTAAAGGCTACTCAGAGTTGATTAGAGTAGATTCTCAATTCTGACCAAGAGACGTCTGACAAACTTATTCAACTTCTTTGGCAGAATCTCTCACTCTTACATAATATTTGCCTAAATTTCTTTGTAATTGATTTGATTTTGTGAAATTTTAGCTACTATTATTAGCTAATATATTTATTATTGCACAGGTTAAGGAGAACTATTTGTGCTTGGCTAAGATCACAACAACTCGAACGTCATTCAAACCAGTAATAGCTTGGATGGAGTATAAAGATGTCTGTATCTCCAAAAGCCCATCCCATTACTTTATTTTCTCCTTCTGTTCCTCTTCTTATTAGCAATTCCCACATTTCTTTCCTGATGACTCTGTGAAACTCTCAGATTGAGTTTTCTGTAACATCTTGGCTATGTTATATCATTACAAATCAAAAAAGGAAGAAACGAAACAGAAACAGAAACCAAAGTAAACACTTCAAGATAGTTTTTCTCCTTGCCTCTTTTATTTGTCATCTTGTCTTTTGATGCATGACTTGGTGCCAACAGTAGTAACTGTCAAAGGGACATGCTTGTACAGTTCAAACTACACAAGACACTTCAATTTTTTATATGCTTAACTTTGTTTATCACCTCTTACATAGCATTCATTTTTACTTGGAATTAACAAAGTGATTTTTCTAGCCCGATGATCATCTTGAAAATTAAGTGTCTTTCCTCTATACTGATATTTTATCTTTCCTCGCATCTACTTTAATTTTAATTTTGTCAGCTATACTCTTGCAACTTGCAACTGAAATGTCATTTTTTGCAGGGTATTTGGTTTTTTACAAAGGATACATATAAATTGAAGGTATAGGAAACAAAAGTTATAGTTTGATATAATAACCTAGCAGTTGGAATATTGGAGAACCTTGATAAATTGATGCTTCTGAATTGAATGATTCTATTCTTCCTCAACATTATTCTGTCAGCTGGTATTAGATAGGAATAATTCTTTTCCAGTTTAATTTGAACTGATCCCGTTACCATTCTATTCCCAGTGTAAAATACCCACTCTCAGTGTTCTACCATTTGAATTGTAAATATGTTTACTCAATCTGGTTCTTATACCTTCTTTTCTGATCACTATCTGAAACAGTATGTGGAAGATGCAGGCGGAGATAATGTGGATGCCTCTATAAACAAGAACACTTATAATGTCTCCTATCCTGATGATTTAGAGGAACTGCATGCCATCCTATGTGTAAGTCTAAAACTGCAGTGAATGAGCATATTGATGAAGACTGTGTCTCTTCTGAAGACTTTATCTTTTGACACCAAATCACTGTTATTATGTTAAACTTACATGTTCAAGTGTAAGGTTAGTAAGACGTTTTTTTGTCTATACTAAATTTAAAAGAAAGGCACATAATTTTAGCATTGAAAAGTCATATACTCTAACCCCTTGTATCATGTATTTTTCTTCAGAACCGGAGTTGATTACTTACATTTGCACCAATTAGGGATATATTTTCATACTTACATTTTGCAGCCCTATTGTTAGTCTTTCACTTCAACAATTTAAGGTTTATTTTTTCTTTGTCTCTCTCCCTCACTGACAAATTTTGATCTGCAAATAAGTAAGCGACATGGGGTCTTTTGAATGCCAGAAATTCCTTTTGTTGCTTAGATCGTATTGAATAAATTTTATTTCTTCATGTAGACTGTGGAAGTTGTCATTGATGAAACACAAACTTCTGATCTGGTCAACTACACGTTATCAACATTTCTGCAAAATTTAAATATTAAAGATCATTCTTGTTTTGCCTTTCTTACGAACACAAGCTTATGGAGATATGATAAAAGGATTCAAAATTGTACCACTCTTGGTAAGTAGTTCTTAATTTATGCATGTACCATATGATACCTCTTGTAGTTGTTTGACTACCTCCAAGTGTTTATAATTAAATTACATATCTTGTGTGAATAGAAGAGCACTCTGTTCTATTTTATACATTTATATGAACATTCAAAGATATGTCTACTTTCAATCTTACTATTTTCACAAACTGAATCATACTACATATTTACTTAAAAAAATTTAGATTATTAAATTTACTGAATTTCACAAATTGAACTTAGACCCTATAGATCCCTCAACTCACGTTTTGTTTATGGATGTAGTAGCCCATGTTACATGGGCACAAGTTTTTCCGTCTACTTTCTATATATTTCTCAAATAAACATTCAACTCAAGAAGCTTTTAATGCTTTAATGGCCAAATAAAAAGTTAAAATAAAAAACACCCTCTTTACCCTGAAGGAGAAGAATACCTTGATTGATCATTGAGTTCGTTTCTATTATTCTATGAACCATTGAACTTTGTGCTATTTGGTATTTTCCTATCCATGTATATTTGATTTTCTCTGTATGTGTGGACTTCTACACGTGAAGATTGGGGTAATGAAGCAGTCTCCCAACCTCAATTGGTACTAGCAGATCTTATTGAAGTTTTATTTCCTACTGGAAACTACACAACAACATATTTTAGAAATCTTGCAAAGGTATAAAATTATCATTCAAAATCAAAGAAATTGCAAGCAGGATTGTCATATTTGTTTGATCTCGCAATTATACATATCTTCTTGCAGGAAGAAGGACCTTTGAATATTGGTCCTGAAATGTGTGACAGGGACACCTCCACAGCAATGGAGCCTACAATAGTAGCTTGTGGATGATTGTCTTTCAACTTCAAAAGTAGGTTTTTTGTTTTCAACACATTCTTTTTCAACTTTTATTTCGAGTATAGGATCCATATCTCTATTCTTATAAATTCTATTATTTTTACTGAACAACAAGTATACATGAAATATAACATTGCATCCTCAAACAGATTTAATTTATCAATGGCCATTCAGATGTACACTCGATTTTCTACTGCTAAACTTCTATTAATAAATTAAGTTGCTGCAAAACATTAATGTAAACTGGATTACTCAATCCTGTATTTGTATAATCTCACAGTTTACTGCATAAAAGAGTTCAAGGAGCAATGGCAGCATCAAATATATGAAAATATTCTTGAATCTTGTTTAAAGATGGTTGGTTCTTGACACAGTTTAAGAGCCGTTATGATGATGTGGTCAAGAGTTCGATCCTTGCTATCTTGCTTTCATGTGAGAGGTTGTGATAGTGGTATAAAACCACCCCACTTGACTTAAAAATGAGGACATACTCCTTTATCTGAACAATATAGACATCTTCCTTCTCAATTTCTCTTTTAGAAGCTTCTACTGTTCCTTCTTATCTCAACTATGTTTACTTTCTTGCACGGCACTATCCTCTACTTGTTGATAGTATAAAGCATGACTGCTCTTATTGATATGTTCTACTCTGCGGTAACCAATTGCTATCTGGATGTCTGACAAGCATTAACTCGGTACTCTTGTGTCATTGGTTCCTTAACGAATTGCAAATTTATCAATAAAGGTGAAAACACTGAAGAAAGATATGTACAATTGAGTTTTATATTCTTTAACTTTTTCAAGTAAAAGTCTAAAGCCTCACTGAAGAAAGACTCTACCTCTCAGAATTTAGTGACATAGTAAGATAGTGCATGGTTATATCACCAAAAAAAATGGAATAGGCCATATCATCTTACTTGATATGTCCTGGATTTTCGTTCCAAGACAAGTATGATGGATCTCTAAGAGGTCTGCATATAATGCAAAAGCAATGTCAACTTGCAATAGTAGATAGAAACATATAGATGATGTATGACATTATAGAAAAGTTTTAGCTTTCAAATTTAAATAATTAATTCTATGATCTTGTGATAATAGAATTTGATTCAATTTTTTGCTAAGTATTGGATGCTAAAACTTTAATGTTTGGGGAAAATAAAGGGGTTTCTCCAAGCAAGGTCATTCGTCCAAGCATAAATTATCTGCCTGCAGAGTTCTGACCTTTGCTTATATAGTTTCTGGAATCTTATGGGCATTGGGAATGGAGGCAATTCATATCAATGTTTTAAATAGAATAGTTTTCATGCTAGAGACGACCCAAAAAGTTTCTAAAAAAGAACAAGCCAAAGAGGGATGGATGGGAATAGTAGAAGTTACGGCGAAGAGCAAGGATAATCCACCAATAGCACGGTACGCTTTACCCAAGAAATCATTTCGCCTTCCAATCAAGACGTGGTTGAAAGAACCAGACTCTTCTTGCCACCATATGAGTATGAATTTGTAATTGTTCTATCATCTCTGTCCCTACTTCTAGCTCATCATTAGCTTCAAGATTAACCTCAATTTTGGCTTTGTTTCCTGGAAGTTAGCAGTGCTGCTGTCCTCATCCAAAGAGTGAGATCCTCTTGTTGACTCAGCTGATGCATGCCACAAGACAAGAATTAATTATCAATAAAAATGAAAATAATCAAGAGTTTGATGTTTGACATTCCTATTCTTCAAATTAAATTAAAGTTAATTGGGTGTTAAAATTATTTCATGACTGAAAGGTTTTGCTATTAGAATCTAGAATCTACAATAAAGCATGACAGCTAATTCATTGCCCATGGAACAGTTCTTTTATTTTCACATTATTGAATTTAAGCCTGAGCATTTTGTTGCTCCCTCATTTCGATAGGAACAATGTGAGCAATCATAGTCTGTAAAGAATACCTTACACTACTTTTTTAACCATTAGATATATTTTGTTGCTTTTTGTTGCTCCCAAATTTCGGAGACAGTGTAAGGCAATTCATCTTCCAACATGTGGATGGCGGAAAACTCACATTCTTGTATGGAACAGCAAGCAAGTTAGCCTTCTCTGACCAGCGGAATTACTGGCTATCTCCCATAAGAACTATGCACTTATTTCAACTGGTCACGATTGACAAAAAAGATCACTAAACCTTACTTTATAAAGTGCCAAGTGCATAATCATTGAAGAATATAACATTACAAGATGTTTACATTCTGATAAATAAGTGTCTTATTTCTTGTATTTCAGATGTAAACAACAATTAGAAAATGTCTTCGTACTTTAGCAATGATCGGCACCATATATGCTACCCCAAAATTTCCTGCAGAGAATCTGCGGTTGCTGAATATCTTAAGGTGGGTCTTCATTTGATAAATTTCTGTTATGTTGATTTGATTCTGAGTTATGCTGCACCTTGACGGCTTCTACTCAACTTCTCCAATGAATAACATTTTAATAAAGAAACTTCTGTGGAAAGCTTGACCTCTCAAGAGGTTGAGTGTCTGTACCATTAGATATATTTTGAGATTCTTACACTAATTCTTGAACCTTCAACCGAGCCTATGAACTTTTACTGAAAATTTAATTTATCCAATAAAAGCTTAGCCTCTTGAGACTCTTGAGAGGTATGACTCTCCAAAGAATACCTTTTTAATAATACAGTAGGGCTTTTACTACACAGATTTTTCACACCAGTGCTAATAGCAGTCAAACATCTAGTACTCACTTAGTTACATGATAAAAGTTTCAACTTAATGAGAAATTAACTCCATAATAAATTTCCTCACATAAAGGAATTTTATTGATCACATTAAAACCAATTGCCATTTTACAACAATTCCAGGGCTTATTTGTTTAATAAATGAAAAGAAAATATATAAGAAAGCATATACATAAACCAAAGCTCAATATGTAGCATGACAAGATGCACCCCATCAATTGCCCTGGTTTGTTGCGGAGATCATTATGATCCAAATAACCTGAAAGGAAGCAAGAATTGCTTAAGTTAGTTGTTCCTCGTTAAATAATGATGAGCAAATTCGGGACTGTATAGTTATTCTAACCTTTGCAATCTGGACTGTGAACGTCTGGTACAGCCAAAAAAGAAAATAATAACAAAGATGTTAGCTTGAACCAAGGACAAACTTTTTACTTAGCTGAAAAAAAAAGTTTTTAGCTAACAAAAAACTAAAGTAGGAAGTTGTAACATGACGAGTGTAGTATTGCAAAAAGGAACTGATCTCAAGAGGACAAAAAAAAAAAAAAAAAGAAAAGAAAAGAAATTCTCATTAGGGGAACTTAAGGTCACACTAGATTTCTTTTTCATCAGAAAGAAATATGCTTCATTGGTTAAGCGACATGCCTTGTGCTTTCTTGTTTGAGAGTTTGCTGCTTGGATACTGGTTGTTGTGGTTCATCACTTGGGACTGGTACAGTTTTCACCTGTGACATTTACATATCACGCATAGTAGCAATATCAAAAGCTCATGACATAATATCGGTGTGTACATTTGTCCGAGGACAGTACATACTAACTTACCAAATTCTTGAATATAAGATTATAGAACATGTGGATGTATTTTTGCTTTGCCTCTTTCTGCTCTTTATTCACTCGCCTCCAGAAAGTATAAATGCTTCCCATATTCAGTAGCTTGTTTGCATAGATCTTCCAGGTATAGCTGCCGAGAAACAAAGTTGGATAGCAAATGAACCAAGGGTGAAAAAGTTGGAGATCATATGAACAAGAGAAAGGAATCTATCTTGGATGCTGCTACACAGTATAGGCATAATAGAAATGTTGATAGTAATCAAGATTTTCTATGTTTCTTGTCTACCATTCATTTATGCGCCGCAATCCAGCTGCTGAAATCATATTCCAGTGTGTTGAATCTACTTTGCATTTTTCAAAAAAGTCAGCAATTTTGTTGCTGGATTCATCCCCATTGAGGGGATCAATATGGAATCCAGAGACCCCATCAACAATGATTTCGGCTGGACCGCCTTGATTAGTGGCAAAGCTTGGCAAACCACAGTTCATTGCTTCAATGACAGTAAGTCCAAATGCTTCATACAAAGCTGGCTGCACAAAAGCTCCCTTTGTGTCAGCAATGCAGCGGTAGAGCTCTCCATTACGATGTCTGTCAGTCTGTGCAGCAATCCACCTGAATTGACCCTTCAGTTGGTATTTTTCAATTAAAGCATGCATCTTTCTGATTTCTGCCATTTCCTCCCTATCTTTAGATTTTGTTGGGTCAAAGAAGCCTCCAACTATCACAAGGTTCACCAAGTTTCTCAATTTCTTGTTCTTTCCATACCACTCTGCTAACCCAGTCAAGTTCTTTACAACATCAAACCTTGCCATTGAGAAGATGATGGGTTTTCTCCTCTCTGCTAAATATCCACTGTTTTCATAATAATTTCAAAAATGAAAATTAATCATTTGGCAGATAGTGTGATTCATATCCAAAGCTAGAAAATGCAGGGGAACCAACTAAATCACTTACATATGTTCGATGTTATCCACTTTACTATATAGTAGGTCTTCGATGGCAGGGTGAAATTGTGTGAGTCTTTTGTCTTTCTCAAAGTAAGGAAAATAGACAGACTGGTCAGCTCCAGGAGCTGCTATGTTGAACTTGGGATCAAATATATTAATCCCTGAAACAACCCTACAAAGCCCCGGGAGAGTAAATGCAGCATGGCTTTCGTATTGTCCAGGTCTATCTTTGCTGCACACCAAAACTTCCATAAATTAGTATGCTACAAACTTCTATTGAGTGAAGTTTCTTGAGTACGCTAGAAAATTGTCTAAGCAAACGCTGCACAAAATAACTATTTCTCCTCATTTTATATGCAAGTATAATGCTAACAATAAGCAAACCTTCCCGCGATTTCTTGGTATGTGCTTGTTACGATGAAATCTGCTGCATTCATTGCAACTGTATCTGCCATAAATTGGCATGAGAAGTGATACTTGGGATCGAACTCTTTCCACTTGACATCTGAATCTTCGTACTTAGTCTTCTCTAGAGCATGTGCTATAGTTCCCTGGTTTCCAAGCACCCTCAGTATTTACCTTTTGGTACAATTCATATAGCCATTAAAAAAATGTTAAAAAGGAAAATCCAAGTAGAGAAAGAGATAGTGACCTGAGTTATCCCTAGTTTACTAGCCATTAGAGATGCTGCCAAATTCCCATCAGTGTAATTTCCAATGACAAGATGTGGTTTCCCTTCCAAGAGGTCTAGAATCTTTGCTGTAGCATCCTATTAATACGAACAAAATTAAACAAGAAGGGAAGGTCCAAAATAGAAAAGCAAACTATAAAGTTAAGATTTATAAAGCAGATACACATGCCTGAGTAAACCTCTCAAGATAAGGATAAATGTGAAAGCGAGAAACCCACTGACGCAGGATTCCTTTCTCTGTCTGAAAGGGCACACGTAGAATGTTGGAGTACTTGGTATCAATGATTGGTTCCAATTCCTGAGTGCACTTGGTTCCCAAAGCATCAGGTATGAGCCTCGTTACCTGTCAAGGTCAGAATATACTTGCATAATTCTAAAAAAAGAAATTGTATGTACGAAGAGATCATTCCATTTGCAGCTTATGAAACATACCACAAGAATTTGAGGCTTCGCATTTAGCCCTTGTTGCTTAATTCTAAGGAGCAACTCTGCTTCCAAAGCTCTAACTTGATCCAATATGTAAACTACCTGTTGCAAGATGCATCACAGAGAACTTTATATTAGCAGCGAGTGTTAGAGATATAGCATTTTTGAACCTTCACTTAATAGCTAAGTCTTCTGATCAATTAGCTGCTCAACATGATGTCAAAGCCTCGTGGACCAACAGTAATTGTTTTAGTCTTATCACCTCATTCTTATAATCAAATTTGATTGTTCCAAAGGTTAGAAATTTTACCTGGCCTCCAGTGTCTGGCAAGCCAAGGACATTTGCTTGCCCAAAGTAACCATGAATAGAGAAGATCACTACATTGAATATTGTAGGAATTCTGCTGAAAAACTTCTCAAGATTTACTGGGTCTGGTGCTTGTAGTACTTCTGACAGAGTTCCCATTGTTTCCTTCACTCTCTCTGCAGTATCTCCCCAGCCTCTCTCAAAACCCCACTCTTTGAACCTGTGATTGAAACTGGTGTTTAATTACAACATCCTGGACCCCTTAAATGGAAGAATAAGAAGATTTACCGTAGCTCAAAATTCTGATACGGAGTGTCCTTTGGAAGTGCTGAGAGGTATACATCTGCCACTATTAGTGCCGTTTGAAGCTTTGCAGGATTATTAAGGGTTTCATTTATCATCAAACTCTGCCAGTTAAAATTTTCAAGATGAAAATAAATTAGTGCCGTTGAAAGCTTCTCAGCATTGTTAAGAATAAAATTGTTATGAATTGAGTCTCACGTTCTTCCACTTACTTCTTCCTGATGATTTAGTGATGACAAGTAGTCCACTAAAGCTTGAGTTTTGGCCAATTTACTGCTGAGCCTTGAAGCTAAGAACTTTGATACAAAATTGAGTCCATTTCCAATTGAAGAGGACAGACTTAGATGAGGAATAGGGAAATCAAATGCACCAAAATCTGCTTCAAATGCGTTTTCATCGTTTGCCCTGCAATATACACCCAAGTTTCACCATCATCAGTTCAACACCAGAGTATATAAGTTGGCTGAACATGTCTGATTTGTAGCAACAGGAGCAGGACAGATAATCTTCATCTGGTATAGAATATGAACATTTTTCTAGTGATTTGCCTGTACATATATGATGTGCCAATCCTTCTCTTTTCCTACACTTTGAGAAATAATAGAAGAAAGTTGCCTTACAAAGTCAATGCTTTTCAATGCTTGTGATCTTAGAATTTTAGCTCGGCTAGTTTCCTCATTATTAGTTGCTGCATTCTGTGTTATAGTGCCGATTTTAGTGGCATGTGTAGTTGTTGAATACAAATATTGAGCTTGGTTATTATTACAAATATCTAATGAATAGACACACCTCAAATCTTTTAAAAAGTATAGACAGACCTGAGTGACACACCAGTTAAGATTCACAATCCATATATAGCTTGCATTTTTATATTTTTCTATAAATTATGCCAAATTTTCATTATTAAATAACATATATTAGCAGCTTTCAATGTAGCAACGAAAGAAATACTATTTTGATATAAATACACATACCCAAGACGTATCTAAAGTAAATAGAGATTGAATTTTATCTGTACATTTTTATAGTATTAAACAGAGATATATTTATATTTACTTTATGTATATACATACGTACTTAAGTTCAACTAACATTTAAAAAAAAAAATGTAGTATAATAAGAACATGGAACATGGGAGTGTTGTATTATACCTCCCTACACCCCATTTTTGCACCATTTATTTAAATTTACAAATTTTCAAAAACAAATATTGCAGGTGAGAGAAGAGTAAAAGGTGAGATGTGTATAATGGCATCGTTTCAAATGGAATGCAAAGCAGAGTACAAGAATGACAATGGAAAAATAAAAAAAAAAATCATTAATTAGCTCTTAATTAATTAGAAAGTTCTAAAGGAAAATCCTGAAAAGGAAGGACTCTAAGAAAGAATCAGCCAGACTCAGAATAATGAGGAGACCAAAATGAAGGGAAAGGACATACCATTTTTCATCATATACCATTTCTTTGAATTTGAGGTAGTCTGTGGCAGTGATAGCCTCAACAGAGAGGTTCTCAGAGCTCACTTTAGCAAATTCCCAAACTCCTGGGTTTGGCCTTATTGCAAAGGCTACATACGGTGGATTAACAACAGCTTCCTGCAAGTTTCAGGTGCACACCATTTTAGAAAAGAAAAAAAGAGTTTCAATCAATTAAAAAAAGGAAAAGAATTTTACACGTAAACGTGGAAGATTTTATAAAATTTTATTTGTAAACACAACAGAGTCATAAAAGGAATAATATCGTAGAGATAAAATACAAATTGTGATCATTTAAAAAGAAAAATGTGAGGACAAGAACCTGTGTGGAGGTTAATATGAAGCCGAGAACGCCTTCCAAAACTTGGTTTCTTTCGCTCTTGTCATCTATAACCAGCTCCATTTCTTCCATCAAATGGTGAAGTTTCATAATCCTTCTCCCCTTTTCAAGATACTTAGCAAAGCACCTCCTCATATGGTACCTGCTCTGCCTCAATGCATCTGGCATGTTATCTGTTATTGAATTGGTGCGCTTCAGGGATGGCGCAGAAGCCATTTGAACACAAAGATAATCAAAAAAGGTTTTGAAAACTCAGAAAGTTAAGTAGAAGGGGGATTTGATTGCTAGTGTGATGAGATGTGTCTCAATTTATCTGCAGAGCAATTCAAGGTTTTTAGCTATGTGTATACCCAGAAGAGGAGGTATGGGTTGTTGCAAGAGTTGGAAAAAGAACATTTGGCAAGGGAAGAAAAGGAAAGGAATTTCCATCTTTGAGAAGAGATTCTAAGTTGAAAAAGCAGAGGGTGCTGTGTGAATAGTAATCTGTAGGTATCATTCTTTGCTTCTTTGTAGTGTGGTACGTGCTGAGAATGTGGAATATGGAAAGCTGCCGTCTTCACGGCATTTGCAAGTTGCCTCATCTACGCATATGACTGGATGCATGTGTATTTATTATGTAAGGTATGTATAATATATCACTGGGAAGCCATTTTTTATTTTTTTGTTTTTTAAGAATATCTCTCGTCATCGCGGATAAAAACTTATTTTATTAAAATATTAAAAATATCAAAATAAATATATATCTTTTAAATAAAATTTTTTATATATAAAATTTAAATTAAATTTAAGATAATTTATTTCAAGTATTCGAGTTCTTACCATTCAAATAAACTCTAGTTGGTTATTAGAAAGTGATTTTTAATGAAGTTTATGCAAATCTTGTATAGTAAAATCATGCATAAATAACATTGTTTAGACTAATGCTAATTATATGTGAATCAATTACACAAGGAATGAGTAATATAGTTTAAATTATTTTATTGGTCTCTAATTTTTAAATAAATTTTCATAATTTAAAATTATATTAACGAATTCTTATATTTATCTTTATTATATAATTATGTATTTAACATCACAAATATTATAAATCGGTCACTAATTAACTTAAGTGACTAACAAATATCTTACAAGGCAGATTCACTTTTTTTTTTTTTTTTATGGACATGTCGTTATGAATGTTCTTATAAAAATTAATAAATTTAATAATTATATTTTTATGTCTTAGTCAAGGGCTAACAAAAATTAGTGGACTTCAATAATGGGTTTATAAATTCATGAATAATGCTGCAGCTATGCCGCTGCAGCAACGTGATGGCCACGTCTCTGACGTGGTCCATCTGTTTGTTGTTAAAAATAGATATAAAATATTAAAAAAAAATAAAAAAAAAATGATAGATATAGATAAAAGTATAAAAATTATTATGTAGAAATAACAGCACTCTAAATTCATTCCCATCAGCCAGCCCGCGGTTCGCTCGTTATTAATGTCCCTACAAGGATCACCATACACGTGGCCTCATTTAAGCTGTAGCTCCAGAAGCCTCCCATAGATCAGAGTTTCTTGGATCTTTTAATTTTTTTTAATTTTAATAATTTTTTAATCTTTTATTAAAATTTAATAAATAAATTTTATTTTCATTATTTTAAATTTTTTTTTTTCGCTTAATACGGCAGAGAATCTTAACCCACGCACCCAAATTAGGGTTTCTTCTGTTGATGGTTGCCCTTTATAAGCCCTCTCGCCTCCACCGCCAAGTGCTCACATCAACATTACAGCGCAGCGCGCACTGAAACCCTTCTCCTTCCAATGTCTAAAGTCTTCATGCTTTTAGCAATTCTGTTATTTTTTTTTTCGATCTAGGATTTGATTAGGTTTCTGGGTTTCCCTGATTTGGGTGAAGCAGGCGTCAATTACTAATTACCAGTGCTTTGCACTTTGTGGGTAGAGCGTATGAGCCGACGCCATAGCAATTCTTTCTTGCAATGTCTTTTACACTGTTTTCTTTGGGCTAACTTAGCCTCCCAGCTCGGTTCCTATTGCAGAGCTGAAATGTTCTCTGCCTTCGTTTTTTTTCCTTGAATATTTACTTTTTTCAGACTTAAATATTATGAAGATGTGAGGAGACTTTCCCCATATGATCGAAGTTGATTCCAACTTTGCTTTCTAGATTCTTCAGTTTTCTTTTTGGAGATTGAAGTTCCAAGCCAGAACTCTGATCTTCACACCAAATCAATTTTGCGCCTTGATTTTAACGTGCAAGTGTGACATTGAATTTGTTGATAGGGGCAGTGTTTCTGGGGCTCATAAGTAGAGATGGAAGTGATGATTTTTTCCCCAGATGATCGACGCTGATTATACTGAGCGATTTTTCTCTTTCGAGAAACCAAGCCAGGTGAATCTGATCCATCTCTTAAATTAATAAACGAAAGACAACTAAGAATGCAACAGTCGTAGGGGTGTACATGAGATCGGGTTGGGTTGAAGAAACTCAGATTGAAATTTTTTATTTGAATTTAATTAAAACAGGGCGCTGGCACATTTTTTTTTTTGGGTCATTAAAATGAAAATTTATCTATCTCTTAGGTGAAGAAACCAACCTGTGCATTTAACTTGTTTTGATATCATTTTTTATCAAGGAGACTAATGGGTGCATCAATGATCTAGATTGCTAGGATGGTAGTAGAGATGGAAATGATGAATTTTTCCCCAGATGATCGACGCAGATTATACTAAGCCATTTTTCTCTTCCGAGAAAGCAAGCCAAGTGAATCTGATCCATCTCTCAAAGTACTTTTCAGTAAAAACGTTATCTAAGGGTATAAATAAAAAAATATTTTTGATTGATAAAATTATTAAAATAATATATACATTTTTTAACGCCTGATATAAAAATATTTTTGATGAAATTTTAAAAAATTAATTTAATATAAAATAAATTTAACATTTTAAATATTCAATTGTTATTAGAGTTTTTTTTTTTAAAAATATATTATTACTATACTTTATGGAAATAAACTTACTGTTTAATTGCACGGCAATGAGATGTTGCCACGGGAAAGCTCTGCAAAAACTTTATGATATAACTAAAGGTTTGCTTGTGTATGCCAAATAATTCAATTCAATTTTGACATCATAACCAAGGGGAATGCGATTCAGTTGAATACTAGTAGCACAAGGTTGAATGACAGCACATCTGCAACCACGAGTGAAGAATGTGAGAAGATTTAGAATAGCTTGCAAGATCAAGAAGTTGATGGCAAATATGAAGAGCTAGAATAATTTGCCAAATATGGAGAGCTAGAATAATTTGCAGAATAATTGCTGGGTTGGAAAAACCGCTATTTAGCATTTATCTTAGAAAAATTTTAGGAAATTCTAGTGCCATTTATCCTGTTATTCTGATCCTTTAGAACAAGGTATAAAGTAATTTGACAGCAAAATGAGGACTTCAAAGGAAAAAAAGAATGATACATAACCTAACTAAGGTCCTGCAATAACAAAACTGAATCAGCTGCCATTGGATTTTCACCTCCACGGGCATAAACTGAAGTGGAGTCATCCGCGCCTGTCATTCTGATCTTTGGAGGTCCTCCAGGCCGACCGGTAAGAGCCCGGATTAGGCTCACCCACTGGCTGCCCTGACTAATCTGAAAATCAATTATATGGACTATTTTCCTCGTGCATTGCTACAGCAATAGCCCCATTTGCTGACATATGGCCGAACTTGAAGTATGGGCAGATTTCATAATGTTCACAATATCTGCATCAGGTCCCAGCCTAACAGTTTCAAGCTTTCTGATCTTGTACCTCAGGTCATTGAGGTCATGTGTAAAGCAAGAATCATTCTGTGGCGAGCCATTAATAATGTCAAGAGAGTATTCTGGCCTTAATACATAAGATTTTGAGTATAACTTTGACACTGGGCTGCCATGAGGTAAATTATGCATAGTTGAGGAAGAATCAAGGGTGCAATATTGTTCTAAAGTCTGCACTGAAGGGTAGGTTGCTTCGCTGCCATTTTGTTTCCGAGATGTTAGCATTGAAAAGTAATTAGCCAATTCTTTAGCTATTCTGAGGCAATTCCAAATGCCTTTCTGACACAAACACTCCCGAATTTTTCTTAATCTGTTTGTTGGAGCTAATAATGCCAGTAACTTGGTACTTCATAAACCTCATGATCTTTGTCCACTTTCAATACAACCTCTAGGCAGTGCAAATTTATTGATAATTTGACTTATCCTGCAGAAGGTGGAACAAGACAATTAGCAACAAATATTCAATCAGCTGTAGGCTATAGAGAACAGGGATAATTGTTAGTCCCAAGTAAGTACATGGATGCTGTATGTTGAGGGAGCAAATAATGGTGATAACAATCAATAATTCTTCCCTACTAGTTGAGCACTTGTGGGAAAGTGCTCCATAAAATGAATAGTGTCTGTGCATCACTAAATTGCTAGTTTTTCTTTCGTTTAGGTTGGTGACATTTGGGACCTGGACAGAGAGTAAAAGACAGATAAGAAAAAATTGGATACAACTCAACCAAGTAGAATTTGGGTACAAAGTAGTGAGATTTTATATTTTGTAGAGTTGAGAGAAAACGGCAAAATCATTAGGGATAGAGGCACGTTGAGAGAAGAGACAGAGCCAACGTGGAGAGAGAAAATGATTTGTAGACAAGCAAGGGAGACAACTATGTAACGATCATATGAAACTACAAATTACTGATCGACTATCAGCCAACAGTCATCAAGATATAATGAAATTGTTTCCAGTAGTACGAGGACCAAAAATCACCCAAAATGGTGACCCAACTTTTGTCATTATCTAATTAATCACAGTAAACACTTATTCATCATTATATCAAAATAATTTGATAAGTTAATCCTTATTTCAAAATTTTCATGTTCTTTGGTATTTTTCAATAAACCGTTGCTCAATTGTTGAGATTTTTAGCTTCAAAATTTGATTAATTTCATAATAAATTTACCGACACAAAATAATATACTAAAGGGGTAAGCTCCTCAATAAATTTAATGGCTAGTAAAATTTTCAAATGAATTTAATAATAGATCAAAACACATGAATTCATTAAAATATTTTTCAAAATATATTTAATTAATAATCTAGTATAGAATTAGGGCTGAATAAACAAATATATATATATATATATATATATTTATATATATGTAGCAAGGCAGCGCCGTAAACACCTAGTCTGACTGCGTTTCCAACCTTCAACCTTACGCTCTCTTCTTGTCAGATTGTCTAGCTGTCTCTCTCTTCCTCTCATTGACAAGCAAGCATTACAGCCATATCACCCAACTTGCATGAGTATTGATCTCGATCCCTCGCTCCTTGCATCCCATTTTTTTTCTCTTTCTCGATCTCTTGGATTTTTCCACTCATTTGCTTATATCTATAATTGTAGGTATAGTCATTGTCGCGGAGCACTGTTCAAAGCTAGAAAATGTTGTTGCGATTGATTCCAAATGAAAACCGTGAGCTATTTTTGCCTTAAATTGAATTGATTATTTTGTTTTTTTTTTTTTAAGAATACATTATATTTCACCTCCTTGAAATTTTTTTAAAGGACACTAAACTTTTTTTTTGTTTAAAAAGTACACTCAATTCTAATTGATTGCGTTGACTACTTCCATCTAGAATTTTAATAAAATATTTTTTTTAAATAATTTGACTTATTATTTTTATATATTTATAAAAATAAACTTTAAAAAAATAAAAAAAATTAATTATAAGAATCTCTCATACTAATATTTATGTTAAAAAATCTTTAATAACTTGTTTAATAATAAGACCAATTAAATAATTATTCATTAATATAATTATTTAAGTATTTGATTTATATAAGGTCAAAATTCATATAGTCTTAACTTTTAAAATATAAAACTTTAAATCCTAAAATTTAAAATCAAAACACAACATCACATTAAACCCTAAAATGTAAAACATTATATTGTAAACTTATATACTAAAATCTTAATACCTTATACCTTAAAATGTTAAATTTAAAACCATAAACATACAAATTTTAAATCTTAAAACACTAAGTGTAATAATATATTAAACTTTGAACTCTAAAAAAAAAAAAAAATTTAAATCCTATACCTCAAATCTTAAATCTAAAACCCTAAGATCCTTAACCATAAATATGACATTAGGCCTTAAACACTAAAATTTAAAATCCGAAACTATAAAATTGTAAAATTTAAAATACTAATCCATGTCAAGTTTAAGTATTTAAGATTTATAGTTTTATAGTTTACAATTTAGGACCTAAATTTTGTTTAGGTATTTTATTTTGGATTTATATTTATAATTTGAGATTTATAAGTAAAGATTTAATATTATGTCATATTTAGGTTTTAAGCTTTTATATTTTAATATTTTAAGGTTTTATGTTTGGTGTTTAGAATTTAAGATTTTAAAGTTGCATGTTTAGAATTTAGAATTTTAGATTTTAGTATTTAGTATTTTAAATTTTAGAGTTTATAAAATTTGTCCTGAAATTAATTAATTAATCAGACATATTAAATTTATAATCATTTAATTGGTGCTTTATAATTTTTAGTATAAATATTAGTAGTAATAGATTTTTATAACTAATTCTCTTATTTTTTAAATTTAATTTTAAAAAATGTAAAAGCTATATCAAATCATTTGAAAAAGAATATTCTATTAAGATTCTTAGATAAAAATTAGTTAATATAGTAAAATTGGGATGGACTATAAGTTTTGAATAAAAATAGAGCTTAGTGTCATTTAAAGAAACCCCAAGGTGGTGGAATATAATTTACTCTTTATTTTATGAAAAAAACTAAATTAAATGTTTTGGAATGTAAGTGATGAGGATATATTATAATTTTGATAGCTAGGCTTACTTTTCTCTAATTATGAGTATAATTTTTTGCAATTAACACATTGATTTGTTTTTAATTAGTCAAAATTAATGTTATTTTTTTCTTCACTTTCTAAATAATTATGGACTCTTTAATTACTTAGTTTATTATTTATTTTAATTGATTGTTCGTGTTAGTAAATCATAAGGCTAATAAACGGATATGAGCTTGTTACTTGTGTGTTCTTGAATTTATTTAAATTTCAATCATAAGATACAATATATAACTACATAGTTAGGTGGTGAATTGTTTCAAATAGTAAACTTTGTCAAAAAGGTTTGTTTGGATGTTCAAATTCTTAGGTTAATTACTTATGACCCTTAATTAATTATAGTTACCCAAAGTATATCCAAAAATTAATTAATTCAGAAGTAAAAAACTTATTCTTTTGCTTTTACTGTTACTACCAAACAATCAATGAACTCTAGCAATTAAACTAACCAAGACATGGTTATATATATATATATATATATATATATATATATATACATATGAATATCTTATTCATGGTTTTATTAATACATTTTAATAAAATATATTTATTATATATGTATATGGTACAATTTATATTATAGAGTAATACTTATGCTAAAAAATTGTTAATAACTTTTTGAATAATAGGACCACTTAAATAATCATCTATTTAATATAATTATTTAATATATATAAAGTCAAAATTCATATAGTTTTAAATCATAAAATATATAACTTCAAATTCTAAAACTTAAAACCCTAAACATAACATAATATTAAGCCCTAAAATCTAAAACATTATATCCTAAACCTATATACTAAAACCTTAATACCGTATAACCTAAAATGTTAAATCTAAAACCATAAACATAAGAATTCTAAATCTTGAAACACTAAGTGCTATAGTACACTAAACCTTAAACTCTAAAAAAATCCCATAAATCCTACACCTCAAACCCTAAATCTAAAATCCTAAGATTCTTAACTGTAAATATGACATTAGGCCTTAAACACTGAAATCTAAAATCTAAAACTATACAATTATAAAAATCCAAAATACTAAACCATATTAAGTTTAAGTATTTAGGATTTATGATTTTATAGTTTAGGATACTTAAATTTTGTTAATATTTTTTATTTTAGATTTATAGTTTATAGTTTGAGATTTACAGGTAAGGATTTAATATTATGTCCTATTTAGGGTTTAGAGTTTTATATTTTTGTATTTTAAAGTTTTATGTTTGAGGTTTAGTATTTAAGATTTTAGAGTCGAGTGTTTAATGCCATATCATATTTAGAGGCAAGGGTTTGGGATTTAGGATTTTGAGTTTAAAGTTTTATATTTTAGTATTTAGTGTTTTAAATTTTAGAGTTTATGAAATTTGTCAAGAAATCAATTAATTAATTAAACATATTAAATTTATAACCATTTAATTGGTACTTTATAATAACATTTTTTAAGATCTTTTAGTATGAATATTAGTAGTAACAAATTTTTATAATTAGTTTTCTTATTTTTCAAGTTTAATTTAAAAAATATGTAAAAATTACGTCAAATCATTTGAAAAAGAATATTTTGTTAAGATACTTAGATGGAAGTTAGCAACATAGTTAAATTAAGGTGAAGTGTAAGTTTTAAATAAAAATAGAGTTTAATATCTTTTAAAGAAACCTCAAGGTGGGTAGAGTGTAATTTACTCTATATTATATTTATTAACTAAAATGCATTAAATCGTCTTTAACTCTTGTAGATGTGCCGAGCTTCTATGCTTTGAAAGGTAAAAATATACCTCATGAACTTATATCTATATAATTAACCTCTTAACTTTGTTGTTAATTCTTAGCAAAATGACCACATGATCTTAATCCATGCATATCTAAAATTTTCTCTTCTCATCTTCATCCTTGGTCTATGCAAACTTGATGTCCTTTTCTCCATCTATTTTCTAACAACCTTTTCTCCATTGGCAATCCCCTTAATCTCTTCCTCTTCCTCAACCTCAGCCTCATCTTCCTCTTTGATTTTCGATTTGCAATCAAAATGCTCTACCTAGATTTGTCATTATCGTGGACTAACGGGTGGCTTAAGAATCCATTCCTAGCAAAACAATTTAATAGAATCAATCACATTACAACTCAGTGGACCATGCCTCATGGCACATATTTGGTCAAAATTCTCACTCTGCAATTCAGTTTGGCCTCTCATATTGTTTCCACCTTTCTATATTACCTTTCTCTCTTCTTTGAAGGCTTTGGTTTTTGTGCTCCTATCAAAGTTGCTTTGTAAGTTTGCTTTTTTAGATACATAAAATCTAGACTCACTAGATAATCATAGTGAGCTTGAGAAACCTATAGATGCTAAAGAGCAAGTAAACCTTCATGAGGACATTAATGATCAAGAGGAGACAATGTAAGAAGAGGTTCAATATGAACAAGTAGAGAAGGAGGAAGAAGTTGAGTATGAAGAAGTAGAAGAAGAGGAAGAAGAGATGGAGGTTGAGGAAGAAGATTGAGACTAAGGTATGGAGATAAAGCTAACAAAAATCAGATGGCTAAGAGGAAATTAAAATTGCAGACTAGGATGAAGATGAGAAAAAGAGAATTTTAGATATGCATGTGATAATTAAGTGACTATTTTGTTAAAAATTAATTGGAAAATTAACAAAGGGGATAATCACATAAAAGATAAAAGTTCAATGAGGTATATTGTTTCCTTTTAAAGCATAGAGGGTTATATGGGCATTTACAAAAGTTAAAGAAAGTCCAATGCATTTTAGCCTATATTTTATAAATGTAGTAAATACTTACTAAATTTGGCTTGTAAAAGTTTTAGGTCAAGATCCCTTGTTGAATCAAATAATTTTTCCTTAAAAGGCAATGATCTTACCATGCCTTCTCTATATATTCTAGACAGTTTCATTATTTTTCTAACTTTATTTTTACTAAATCATTACAACACAAAATTCAGGCCATTAAATATAGGGCAAAACGCAATAAACCCCTTCCACTTTGGGTCATGTGCAAAAGACCCCTTATGATATCAATTGAAATAAATAACTCTCTTTACTTAGCAAATAGTGCAAATCACCCCTTTTGGGAGAAGATATGCACCGAACTTCACATGATTCACAGGCCTCAAATTTTTGGGCTTTCCATTGAGACTATTGGGAGATTCAGAGCTGACACTCTTGCCATCTCTCATAGCATCAAATTCTCCATCTCCTTTAAAGCAAAAAATGACGTAATCTACATCTATAGAAGTGCCCAACTTGATCATCAATCATGTTTCCAACTAAAATCTCAACTAACTCTTTATCCTTTTATGTGCAACTATTTAACGGCTTGTTTTTGTTATGCTTGGGCTATTTCAATTTTTGTTATAAAAATGATCCAATATGTTGTATTTTTTCTTGTCAAATGCCATATTTCTCATTGACACTTGAGTTGATGAAACTAGTTCCTCATCCATAGAGATTTCAAAAAAAAAAAAAAAACATTTACAAAATGGTAAGGAGTTAAAACTTAAAAGTGGAAATTTGTCACATTTTGATATTGTAATTTAGCTTCACTTGTTGTTAATTTTACCTAAAGTCAATCTACAATCCACGAACCATGAAGCCCAATCCTTAACTCTCCATTTGACAAGCCTTGTCATCATCCATGGTATGCACATGTTTGTATGGTTGGGTTCTTTAGTAGAAAACTTTGTTAGTTAATAGCAAGGTGAAACAGAGCCAAGTAAACAAAGGTTGCACCATAAGAGGGAAATTAGCATTTGATTTGAATTTGACTAACAAAAGGGTCTTGAAATAGAAATTCCTTCATAAAATTGCTCAATAGGAAAAATGAAGTAAGTCCACGAAGAGTATCCCTTCATGGCCAATAAGCAAATATTAAAAACGGCACACAACATTGCTTAGAAACCCAAAACTTGAAGCCTCAAAGTAGAGTACTATGAGAGAGATTTCTGAGGACTGAGGTTCAATGTTGTGAGAGAGATTTCTAAGTTCTAAGGTATGCAATTTAGTGCTATGAAAGAGATTAGTGGAAGAGAGTGTTGGTTTCAGAGCAAAGTGCTTATTGGTTAACATTATTTTTTGACTGTTGACTTGATGGAGAGGGGTGATTTGCTCCATTTGTTGAGTATAGGATATTATTTGTTTTAATTGATACTACAAGGGGGCTTCCTACACATGATCGAAAAGTGCATGGGGTTTCCTTAAATTTATTGAGTCTCATAAATTGAGTTATAAAATCCAATATATCTAAATGCCCACACTAAAATTGTAAGCACTAAATAAATATTGAGGTGTGGGTCTAAATTTGCCATGCCTCTACTAAAATCTTTTTGCTTGTCCATTGTAAATACTGATTAGTAGTTTATAAAGTGAGTTTTGATTATTCCATTGTTTTCCTTATGAGTCCATTGATGAAAGTATTGATCAAAATTTTAGTACATAGTGCCAACTAGCTAATGCATGCAATTTCAAGTTTCCTAGTCTTATATTAAATTATTGTTTATAGGTTGATAACAATTTGTGATATAACCATTTATATTTTGTGTAGCCTAACAAGGTTGTATATGAAGATGAAAGTATTGATTACATTTTCAGTATATGCATGGGGGATGATGTTGAAGAAAATGACGATGATGATGAAACAAAGGGTAATTTTTGTATTACTCATAGATCATATTTGATTAATAATAAATTCAAGTTTTCTTGTAAACCCTCTAAATTGTTCACCTGAGTAAGATTGTGTAAACACAGGTTGTGGGTTTAAGCATAGTAGAAGTGAAATGAAATCTTGCAAAGCAATGTTAAAGATGGGAATGAAACTTGTTATAGGGTTCCACCAACTTACTATTAAAAAGAGCAAGAACATTAGTCCCTTACTCTCATGGAATTCTTTTCCAAACTTCACACTTTTTTGCCCTTTTCTTTCCTTAATTACTTAGGTTAAATTCCTTGCTATCATATAGACTAATATGTTGGCTTTTATTTGCAATATAACTTTATTATCATATCACAAAACCAAAGGTGTACAATTGAGAGTTATGTCATATGTGGTGCATCAAAGCTTCAAAACATGAAGCCTAACATTACAAGATAACGTCAAGCATGCCCTTGGTCAATGTCCCAAACTTGGGCCATTTACTATGGCACATGAAGAAGATGAAGTTAAAGATGAGACTGGACTTGATTCATGGGACATTGAAATGATAACATCACAAACTAGACTGTCTAGGGCAAAGGCCACCAAAGCATTGAAGGTTGTAGGCAATGACTTAATGACTGTCATTATGGAATATATCAACTAAAGTGATTGCAGTTTTTCATATGATTTGAGTTTTGATATAAGTTATGGATTTTAAGAGGATTTGTGCTCAAATCATTTTCATTCCTAAACCCTATAGCTATACTAATGATGAACAATGGTTGGATAGTTTTATTTCATAATTGAAATGTTGGGATTCTTATTATTTTCATTGGATATATGCAATGGGTTTAATTGATGTTTTTCATTTATAAATTATAGCTTGGTTAATTGCAATCTCGTCTTTAAGTTTTGTGTGTATGGTCTTGTAGTGTTCTTTTTTGGGAGATGACTTTCTCATAAAATTTATTACTATTATGTTAATTGTTAGTTTCATAGTTTAGCCTGTGAGATATAGTAAATTTAATGATTTAATTTTTTAAGTGAAAATTTAATAAAATTTATTTGTGAGAATAGTAGTATTAACATGGGTAATGTTCATAACAAGTCTAATACTTTCCTTTGCTATTTGTTATGAGTATTAGTGAAATATTTATGCCATTTGTTTAGTGGTAGATTGACTAATAGTAACAATGGTGGCAAGATGGATAGCACCAAAGCTTGTTTGTAAGGTCCAAAGCCATAGCTTTTCATGGCTTTTACTGAGAGGCACTCATTAGGCTTTTGTACATGGTAGCATCCAAGAGTAAATGAGAACTAGCAAATGATGGCTAAGGTTGTCAGATGCTATAAAAGAGTGGTTGCATTAGAGTCTTGCAAACTATTTTACTGTAAAATATGTGTAGAAACAAATCTTGTAGATTTGAAGCTATGCTTTCTAGAATACAACATGGAAGTTCAATGCAGATCACAATAGAAAGGCAGATCAATACTATATAATAGTGTACCAATAAAAAATTATCTTTGTAAGCTCTTTTAACCTGCTTAGGAAGGTCAAATATCGAACATCCTACTAGTTCTTGCAAATGTATGCATCCCAATGCCTATAGTTCCAAATAATTCAACTTGTCACTTAAACCAAATAGCACCCAACATCTTTTCTTAATCCTGTTTCTTTAATGAACACCCTCAATTCCTTAATTTCATCCTACATATCAAGTAGCCTTATAAATTGAATAGCATAATGTAGATCCTAACATTTTATGGATCCAACTTAAGAGCCCTCTAAGCAGCCAATTTGCCCAACTCTAGATTGTGGCGATCCACACAAGTACCATGTAGTGCTCCATTGTTGGGAAATGTATCTCCTTTCTTCTTTATTTTTATCAAGTATTCAATCTTTTTTTTCTTACAAGACTTTCTATTCTTATTCCTATTACTTTTCTTTTCTTAGTCACACAATTCTTTCTTTTATTCTTTTTTTCTCCAACATGAGCTAATTTAAGACAAAACTCAACAATCTCCATCTCGCCTTACATTGTATTGACACTTACAACTTAATATGAATTAAGCTTGCCAAAATATTTGAAACACAAATGAAGCTAGTCCTAACCTAACAATCTCAACCTTGGCTTGAATTTTTGACACTATAATCTACAAAACTTTCTCATCAACTCCACATCAAAACAATGCTCCACAATTATCAAGAACATCTTTAATAATATCTGATATCTTTAGAAAAAAATTTAATATGCATTAATAACTTTAACCAACAACCCAATGAAATTTATTTGAATTTTTTATGTATTTATGAGTGCTGACATCAACACTGATTTACTTGCAGATTGTCCACTGGTAATATTACTAATGGACAATCAACTGATGAATTTGTTAAAAAAAATTTCCTGCCCAATAATAGGAAATTGTTTTATGGGATTTACAAGTAGATAAATTATCCATTGGTAATATTACCAATAGGTTACCATTTTTTTTTGTGGCTTATTCATCAATAATGTCAAATATTACTAATGGATTTATTCTACTGATAATCATCCAATTTCTCATAGTGGTATCGCATTATGGCAAGCTAGATCTAGATATGATGGTCCTTATCATATCCTTAAAGGTACAATTTCACCTTTTGGCCATTTTGTTAAGGACTTGATTAGAGATCTATCCTACACTATTCCAAGAAAGGGCCCTATTTGTTGATGAGTGGCATCATGTTTTACATATTACTTACTACCTATCTGGTCTCACAAAATTGTTGGGCTTACCAATTGTTTCTCAACTTCAATTTTGAAAATTTTGAATTTTACCAAAGCATTAGACTTCTTTTTAATTAAATAAAGATAGCCATATTTGGAGAAATCATCAATGAACATGATACAATATTTATTACCACAAATTCTATGAATTATTTCTTTGAGACCAAAATGACACATTGAACCTTTCTTTTAGTTAGTTATTTTTCCTTATGCATTCTACACAAGTATCAATATTTTCAAAATTCAAGGAAGCAAGGATATCATTTCTAGTAAGCCTCTCAATTTTTCTTTAGAAATATGTTCTAATTGTTTGTGCCACATGGCATAGATTTGGCATAAATTTGCAACATTTAATGAAGGAAAACAATAATTTTAGTTAAACTCAATCTATATGAAAACCATCATATTAAAAACTTTAAATCCACTCATTTGATTCCTATCATAAACTAGCCTTTTTTGTCATCAAACATAAAAAAAAAACATTGTCTAAAGTTATTTCAAAACTAGACTTTATGGACAACTTAACAACTCCTACATAATTTTCTTCCATTTCAGCATCATTTCTTACATTAAGCTTGGCTTCTCTCACTTGGTTTCCTTTTGCTTGTGAAGCCTACAAAGTAATAGCAATGTAGGTAGAAGCACCTCTAATAATGCACCAAGAATCATATGGGACATCAACCAAATAGGATTTAAAATAGAGTCGCGATAAAGGCTTACCTCCTTTGCTTTTCTATTCTATCTAAAACTTAAACCTATAACAATCCTATCTCTTGTGGCCCTTCTTCCTACAGTGGTAGCAATAATTATTTTTCACAAGGATAACAATTGTCCACAAAAATTATTAGATTGAGTAGCATTATTACCACTCCATTTGAAGTCTTGAACCTTCAAAGCATCAAGAGCCTTATTATTTTTGCCACTCTACTAGAATTGGGTTTAAAGGTTTATGTCAAAAGGGCACTTTTACTCTTTTCTTTCTTAAGCTTCGCTTGATCATTGATACATTTAGTGATAAGGTCATTCACACTCCAAGGTTCACTAAACGTGTTATAGGTAGTTTAAATTTGAGTAAATTTAGCAATCAAAAAGTTTAGTACATGGTGAAGAAGAAAATTATTAGGTAATGTTATGTAAGTCTAGACTATAGGTGGACCATTTTCAAGATATGTACTCCCTAAAACCCTCAACATTGTCATATTTAATGATGACAGTTCTTTCTTATGGTTTCTAGACTTTGCATTGTTAGACACTTGGTATCTGTCACTCATGGCCTTAACTAAAGCTTTAGCACTTGCAACCTCAAGCAATCCACTCAGAATATGTTAAGAAATAACCTCTTAATGGTTATTAAACTAAGCCACTTCTTCCATTTAGCATGAGGCTCCTTTTGTTTAGAAGAACTTTCTCTAGTAAGCTTAGCTTGCCAATTCTTCTATTCTCAAAGCAAACTCCACAACTTGTTTCCATCTCTTACGAGTTTGATCTAGTCAAAATCTCTTTGTTAGCATTGTTATTATTCAAAACAAAGGAAAATGTATACAAATGAAAGTGGAATGCAACTTGCTCAATTAGATGGATGTTGCTAATAAGATAGCTTGATAATGAAATAAACCATATCAAAAGTGTAGGGCACATACTGCACACCCCCCTTTGAGTGGGGTTTATAATATGCACAAGGAACATATAAAGTCAATAGTCTTAAAAGATCATCTCCTTTGAACAAATGAATTTTCAAGCCCAATGCATCCTCTACTCTACATGTCTCATCCACTCCTAAATTAAACAATGCCCTTTGGGTAAGTTATTATTATATTAGTAACAACAACAGTTTTTAGCAAAGATGTGAAAATCATGAAAATCAAGATAAATAAATTGCTTTGGTTCTACATATTCATGCTAACTTATAATTTACACACTGAAAAAATTAAACAAAATTTTTACATAGCTAGATGAAAATCACGCAAATTAATATGAACAAATAACTTTGGCGATAAATTCTCACATTGACTTACATAATTTTCACACTGAAAATTAGATTAGCCCATAATAACACTAGTAAGCATAATGTACAACAATATATATGCATATGTGATTCCAACATGAGATACAAAGCAACAAGTATCTTCTACTAATCACTAAACAAGCCAACATAGCATTCAAATTCACAATGTAGTGTTCTAATTTTTCTGACTTAGTAAGATAAGTTGTCTATCCTAAGGCTAAGAGTATGTAAATCACAAATGCTACCAAGGAGAAAACATCATTATAGTTTTAGACTTTTTTAGTATTAAAGTAGTTTGTTAGCATATAAAATAAATTACACTAAGTGTTTTGCCACTTATACCTATCTTATTTAAATAGATAAATACATGACCTACGGAAGACTCTATAGCTGAGAGATTTATGAGTTTCGTTTATCACTAGTGTAGTATTGGCTCTTGTTTTTTTAGAAGTATTACTATATCACAAAGATGAATTTGGAAGAGAGAAAATGAATCAAGAAAGAAACCGGAAATGGAGAAAGATGGAACCGATTTTCTAGAGAAGGGAAAATTACTATCTTACTTCTCCACACACTGATGTATTGATATAAAAGCAAAGCAAAAATACAATATTGCCCCTGTAGAAGAAAACTCAGCCTAGATAACTAACTATAACCAAAACTGCACATAGAAATTTATCTCCACTCCTAACACTCCCCCTCAAGATGGGGCATAGATATCTCTCATGCCTATCTTGCATACAATGGAGTGGAAGATTTTACTAGACAAAGCCTTCGTGAAAATATCTGCAAGTTGGTCTTCAAACTTCACAAAAGATATCTTTAACTATCCATCTATGATTTTTTCTTTAATGAAGTGCCTGTCAATCTTAATGTGTTTTGTTCGATCATGTTGGATAGGATTATGAGCAATGTTGATTGTTGCCTTGTTATCACAATAAAGATTGAATGACACTTCATCATATAATCGCAACTCTTGAACAAGCTTCTTTTACCATAGAGCCTCACATATCCCTTAAGCCATAGCTCTATATTCAGCTTCAGCACTTGATCTAGAGACAACTGCTTATTTTTTGCATCTCCATGTAACAAGATTTCCTCCAAAGAATGAGCAATAGCCAGAGGTGGACCTTCTATCATCTATAGATCCTGCCCAATTAGCATCAGTGAAAACTTCAATCTTAGAATGCCCATACTTTGAGAACAATAGCCCCTTCCCAAGAGTGGATTTTAAGTACCTCAAAATACGAAAGACAGCATCTAGATGTGAAGATCGAGGATCGTGCATAAATTGGCTAACAATGTTGATAGCATATGCAATATCAGGGTGAGTATGAGATAAATAAATAAGTTTACCCACTAGCCTTTGATATCTCCCAACATCTACAGTTTCTCCAACACCATTTCTAGAATGATGATTCTGAACAATTGGAGATTCAACTGGCTTACACCCCAACATGCCTGTTTCTTGGAGGAAGTCTAGAACATACTTCCTTTGACAAATGAAAATGTCATTGTTTGACCTAGTAACTTCAATTCCAAGGAAGTAACTCAGTTTTCCTAAATCCTTAATGTCAAATCTCCCAGCAAGACAACTCTTGAGATTGTTGATTTCCTTTGTGTCATTCCCTGTCACCATAATATCATCAATGTAAACAATGAGAATTCTAATTTTGTTGCCACATCTTCTAAAAAATAGGGTGTGATCAGCATTACTTTGGCTATACCCAAGGGTTGTGATCACATTATGAAATCTATTAAACCATGCTCTAGGTGATTGTTTTAGCCCATACAATGCTTTCTTTAGTTTACAAATTTTTCATCAGTTTTATGACACATGAAACCCGAAGGGATATCCATAAACACTTCTTCCTCCAAGTCTCCATGCAAAAATGCATTTTTTACATCCAATTGTTGTAACTCCCATCCAAAGTTCACTGCACATGAAAGAAGTATCTGAATGGAGTTTATCTTTGCTACTGGTGCAAAAGTTTCTTGATAGTCAATTCCATAAGTTTGGGTGAACCCCTTTGCTACCAATCTGACCTTGTATCTATCAACTAATCCATTTGCTTTGTGTTTGATGATAAAGACCCATTTACATCTCACTATTCTCTTATATGGAGGAAGTGTGGTAAGTTCCCATGTATCATTTTTCTTAAGGGCCATCATTTCTTCCATCATAGCCTCCATCTACTTAGGATCTTTAATTGCATCTCTCCAATCTTGTGGAACAATAGAGGTGGAAACCGCAGAAACAAAGGATCTATAGTTAGGAGATAAGAACTCATATGAAACAAAGTTGGAGATAGGATAGTGAGAGCATTTCCTTATGCCTTTCTTGATAGCAATAGGAAGATCAATATCATTTACAATAGGATCAAGAGGTTGAGAAGTGGATTTACCATTTAGTGAGAAGAAAGGTGATCGAACTGAATCTGGAGGTTGTGATTGATTTGGTAGAGTAGGCAGAATGGCATTATTCTTTGATTTCCATTTCCTCCGAGTGTAAGTCAATAATTTTGGTTCTTATTTTTCTCTCTCATCTAGCCTTGCAGACTCATTAGGTTGTTGATATAGGGGCAGATCTTCTAACTCCTCCTCAATAGAGTTCTCCCTGTCATTTTGATCCTTTTGCAGCAATTCCTCCCCTTGACACATATTTGGAAGATACTGGAGATAAGAAAATAACTCTTCATCATTATCCATTATTTTCTCCCCCTGAAGAGATGTTTGCTTTGATGAAAAGTAAGCTTCATCCTCTTGGAATGTTACATCCATACTGACAATTACTTTCTGTGTAAGGGATGGTAACACTTATACCCTTTTTGGGTTAGAGAATAACCTATGAAGATACATTTCAAAACTCGAGGATTTAACTTCCCAATTGTAGGCCTATGGTCATGAACAAAGCAAACACAACCAAATACGTTTGGTGGGATTAGGTAGGATATTGATCCTTGGAGGAGCTCTAATGGGGATTTAAAACTCAATGTCCTCAATGGCATCTGATTGATGAGATAAGCTATTGACAAAATAGCATCTCCCCATAAATAGTGAGGCACCTGCATTGAAAAGAGTAAGGCTCTTGCCACTTCTAACAAATGTCTATTTTTACATTTTGTAACCCCATTTTGAGTAGGAGTATTCACACAACTAGTCCGATGTATAATGCCATAATCATCTAAATACAGCTAAAATTCATTACTCATATATTCTAATCCATTGTCACTTCTGAGGAATTTGACTTTTGCATCAAACTGGATACAAATCATTGCATGAAATCTTTTAAAACAAGAAAAAACTTCATCCTTGGAGTGCATCAAGTAAACCCAAGTAGTACGGCTAAAGAAATCAATGAATGTAACAAACCATCTATATCCAGATAGAGAAGTAACATGACTAGGTCCTCATATATCAGAGTGAATAGTCATAAAAGGAACTAGACTTTTAATATCATTGATGGGATAAGAGTTTTGTACATGTTTTGCATATTCACATGCATCACAGACTAACTTTGTTTCATTACACTTTGAGTACAATCTTGACTAAAGTTTTTTCATAACTACAGAAGAGGGATGCCCAAGTCTCCTATGCCATCTCAAAAAATCTCAAGTATTCTGGTTTGTGGACCTTCTTTGGATTGTCAAGCTAGTGATAACACTTAGATTGTCCTCTAAAAAATATAGCCATTACTAACTCTAATAATTAATCATTTTCTCTGTCTCTAGTTCCTAAAAAACACAGTAAGAAGGGAAAAGGTGACTTTACAATTTAAGTCTCTGGTAATAGCATTAATGGAGAGTAAATTGTTTAAGAAATTTGAAACATATAAAGTAGACAAATTCAATAGGGGTGTACACTTTATAGATCCTTTGCCTACTATAGGGGACAAGGAACCATTTACAATACGAACAATGTCTTGATGTGTACAAAGTGAATATGTGAAAAGTATTGAAGAATCACCAGTAATGTGGTCAGAAGCCCCAGAGTCAATGATCCAAGAATTGGAACTGGTGCTAATGTATGCATTCAAGGCAATAGTAGGTTTACCTACGTGAGCTAAGTGAGTAGAGGAAGTAGAGGATGAGGATGTGTTCCCCTTTGCTTCCAAAGAGGCATTCACTCTTGTCATCATGAGAATTTTTCTAAGAGATTGTATTTCCTCTTTAGAGAAACCATCTTCACTCTAATTATTTTTCTCTATCATTGATTTGGTTACTTCTGACAAATGAGCTTGGTTCCTAAATGATCCTCCCCTTCTTCCTCCATGACCTCTTGTTGGCCTTCCCTTAAGCTTCCAACATTGTTCCCTTGTATGCCTTGATTTTCCACAATAATCACACCTTAGTTTGTCCTTGTCGCCTTGAGTAACAGTATTAGATGAGTCAATGACCTTTTGTACGGTATTGACCTTCAAGGCAGACCTCTCAATAGGAGAAGATAAGAGCTTAGACTGTCTTCGACTCTCTTCTTGTTGAATAAAAGCATGAGCCTGTCCCAATGATGGAAGGGGTTCTCTTCCAAGAAGATGTGCTCTCATCTGATCATATTTAACATTGAGACCAGCTAAGAATTCAAAGACTCTCTCATTATCCTGCATGTTTTGAAACTCAATAGTATCTTCTGAGCATTTGGGTTGATATGTTTGATAATAATCAAGCTCTTGCCAAATACTGCTAAGTTCATTATAGTACTGATATATAGATTTTTCACCTTGTTTTGTCCCATGAATTCTTTGCTTCAACTCATATATAATTGCATAGTGGCCAACTCGAGAATAAGTTTGCCTCACTGCATTCCAAATTTTTTTAGTTGTGCCCAAGAGCATATAAGTCTTGCTTATCTCATACTCCATCAAATTCAATAGCCAAGACATGACAAAGCTATTCTTAGACTCCCATTGATGTATTAGAGGACTAGTTTCATTAGGCTTTTTCTTCTAGCCACAAACATACCCATGCAATCCTCTAGCTTTCAAGGAAAAGGTACAAGCAGTGGCCCATGTAAGATAGTTGGTGCCATCAAGCTTCTTTGGGCTAATTTGAAGTGTAAGGTTGTCATTTAGAGCAACTACATGACCTGAGGTGAGTACATTCTCAGTCACACTCTGTCTTGGGTCTTGGCTAAGCCCTTCACCCTCATTGTTGCTTTCAGACATCCTTTCTCTTCAACAATGTTCCCAAATTTAGTAATGGACTAAAAATGTTAGCAAGCACACAAGACAACCATGAAATAATCCTCCAACAGCCAAGCTGAGATCCTTATGCCCTTATTTCCAAAATATACTCAACCACCACTGTAAATCCACCCAAACTGCCCTTCAATAGCTAGCTTCGAACTCTTTGGTGGCAGTAATTCTGACCAATTTGTCCATCCTTAGCCAAATCATGAGATCGCACGTCATTTAGGGTTTTTTCCATTTAAAGGGAATCCTGATTCTGCAATTGGAGGTTGAAGTTTTGAACACTGTGTTTAGGGGTTCTAGTAAAAAAAAATCGCTTTGGTAGGTGGGTCTTCCAGCTTCAAGCGGCCGGTGCTGATGTCAGCATCTCGGATTACTTGCATCAGCAACTTGAGTTTGCAAAGAAAAAGAAGAAAAACAGGAATGGAATGAGGAGTTTGAAGGTAAGAGCCAACTATCACAAAAGGATCTTGCTCTGATACCAAGATGAATTTGGAAGAGAGAAAATGAATTAAGAAAGAAACCAAAAATGGAGAAAGATGGAACTGATTTTCTAGAGAAGGGAAAATTACTATCTTATTTCTCCACACACTGATGTATTGATATAAAAGCAAAGCAAAAATACAATATTGCCCCTGTAGAAGAAAACTCAGCCTAAATAACTAACTGTAACCAAAACTGCACATAAAAATTTATCTCCACTCTTAACACACAAATTTAAATAGTTTATAAATAAATTAAAAAAAGGAAAAAATTACATAAAAATTGCAAATGGTAGAGGGCAGCACATATTTCATGTGAAGAGAACAAGCATACCTTGAGTCAAGAGAATAAGCAAAGGACAAAATTTGGTAGTTCTAAAAGCCATTGCCATAATACACACATATGTATAATTTTGTTTACTCCAATTCTTGTAGCAATCATAATTCAAGCCCATAGTTTCAAAATGTTGTATCAAATTTCCAATGATTTGCCAATTGGTAATACACTTTAAGAAATTTGATGAAATCATGTCAAAATTCATTTAATTCCAAGCAAGAATCATGAACAGTGGTGATACAAACCCTAGCATTCCAAAATTGTGATTCACCATGAAAACACCATATTAAATGAAATTAAAGATTCATATGTGTTTATGGAGTCCTAAAACATGTTATAAGTGAGAATCATGCCTCATTATTTGATGAAATTCACAAAAATTAGGAGTTTGAAAAACTTTCAAGATATTGATCTCTCTGTAGACCATAATTCATCATGATTTTTGGTGTGTTAGATTCTTTGTAACATGGAGAACAAAACTAATAATATAATTTATTTGATTGCAATGGCTATACAAGCTAATTGGATTACACAAACTTGCTTCTCAAACAACATAAATACACTACAAAAAAAAAAAACATCTCAATTGGTTATAGATTCACATAATCATGACTTTGATACCATTTGTCAAAATTATTGCACAATAAATACTATGCTTACATGAATTTTAACACATCAAACTTGTGTAGTGATACAATAAATACTATAGATTAGACTAAGCAAGGCCTTCCTTCCACTACTTCTTAGGAAGGATTGCTCTTTCATGGGGCAAGATTAGATGAGAAAGCATAATAGGTGTGTTAATCTAAAACATCATTCTAACAATAGATATTGAAGTAGTGGGTAGGGGACCTAGTTGCAAATAGGGGTAGGCATTGGACCGGGTCAAACTGTTTCAACCCATCCCAAACCGTAAAAAAAAAAATTTGGACCGAATTAAAATGGGGTAAAACAAATATTATGTAATATTTTGGCTTAAGATGGGGTAAATCGGGTGGGGCTGGATTTTGGTCCCCTTTCCATTGGGTTACCACGGGTACCCAACAAAATTTACATATATATATATATATTTCAATTCTTATGCTATATATATATATATTCTCAATTCTGATATTATAAAATAGCGTCGTTTTGCAAAATGATGTCATTTTCTAGCTTGCCTTAAAACTAGGGATGGACATTAGTTCGGGTCAAATCGTTTTAACTCGTTTCAAACTATAAAAAAGAAAATTTAGACTAGGTTAAGATGGGGTAAAATAAATATAATATAATATTTTAGTTTAAGATGGGATAAATTGGATGAGGATGAAGTTTTGTTCTCTCTCCATTGAATTACTGTGGCAACTCAACAAAAATTATATATATATATATTTTCTACTACTATAAAATGACGTTGTTTCGTAACTTACCCTAAATCTTTCTCAAGTAGCTTTACGACGCCAATGCCACTTCTCGGTCCTCTCTTGTCCCTCAACTCCCTCTTTCGCGAGCGACGAGTTTTGTCCGTTGTCTCATCGTCTCTGACAGTCGATGCTGGCCACCCTACCTCGTTTGAGCCATCTCAGTCCCTCTCTTGTCTAGTCATCACACTTCGAGACTTTGAGTCCTCAATAGTTGACTGAACCTTGCTGACTCGCCGCCGCTCGCCTCACGTCCGGCTGTCCCCAAGCCTTCACTCTTCGGCCCATCCTAACCTAAACTAACCCACCCAAATGAAACTGAGTTATTCCAGCCCAAAAATCTTAATTTGAAGGATCATTTTGGCTGGGGTTGGACTAATTAAATGAGGGATTGGATTCAAACAGATTGAAAAATTTTTGTCTCAACCCAAACTGCCTCACCTAATGCCTACCCCTACTTAAAACTTCTGCAAGCACAAGCAGGCAAGAGGAAGCTCAACTTCAGCAAACCAACACCACTCTTCCCTCCCTCGTCTCGAACCCTCGGTTTCTCAACTCCCTCTTTCATGAGTTACAAGTCTCGTTCATTGTCTCATCATTTCCAACAGTCAACGTTAATCCCTTACCTCCTCCCACCTTGTCTTGACTCGCCTCTTCTCATTTTGGCTCATCTCTTGTCTAATCATCATACTTCGACACTTTGGGTCATCAATAGTCGATTGAACCTCATCCCCGTTCCACCGCTCACCTCACGTTCGTTCGTCCCCATCCTAACCCACCCAATTGAAACCAAACCATTCTAACCCAAGAATGTTGGTTTGAAGAATTTTTTGGCTGGGGTTGGACTAACTTAATAAAAGATTTGGTTCAACTGGGTTGAGAAAATTTTGCCCTAACCCAAATCGCCCCACCCAATGCCCACCCCTAGTTGCAAATATAATTATTTACCTAAATAGTCCTTCCATTATGACATATTTAATAATAGCCATACTTGATTAAAAAAATAACTAATGTGTACATTCCAAGCAATTAATTTGATCACATTTAATAATTAGATTATCGTACATGTCTATTACAAATTAACAAGCATATTATTAGCTTATTTTTAATAAAACAAAGACTAAAAGATAAGAAACATCCTTGTACTTACACCCTATTGTAAAAAATCTCTATACTTTTAATTGTAACAATAAAATTGCTTACAACTTGAAATTAAAGCAATTTATACATTTTGTTAATTTATCATCCAAATCCATAATAGTATTGTTGAAGGTCCGAAATCCCAATTTGTTGAAGGTGGAAATCCTTGAAGTATGAACCGCAACACCCAATTGCTCTCTCCTACCTAAGTTCAATGCTGCTAATTTTACATAAAGAGCTCTATCATGGACCTCTGTCATAGTGGATAACATGGAGGCATAGGGAAAAAAAAATCATGGCGACATAGGAAAAGGAAATTTCTTTCATCCAAGAAAGTGGAGCTCCAGAATGGCAACACTCAATCCATCCAACAGGAATAGCGACCAAACCCAAAACTTTCGCTCCCTAGGTTTGTTTCCTCACTTGGGGGATCAAGGTGAACAGCAACCACACCTAGTGCTTCGTCTTTCAAAAGTAAGGTAAAGAGTTATGGTGGATGAAGAACTAGTAATTTGGATGATAAATTAACAGAATGTGTAAATTATTTTAATTTCAAAGTGTAAGTAGGTTAATTATTATAATTAAAAGTATAGAGTTTTTTGCAATTGGGAGTCAGTATAAAAAGTTTTTTATATTTTAGCTTAAAACAAAATTAAAAATTAATGGCAGCCCACATACAAAAATTTCTAAGATGGGTTTGTTTCATTTAAAAGGATGAAGTTTACTTGAGGGATACCAAAATTGATTTGAGTATGTTTGGCTTGTAGGGCATTTTTCAATATCATATCAACAATATTTGTACCCGTTATTCTTATAAGCAGAATAAAATAAATTCTTGTTTAAAAGAGTTTATCACATTAAGTAAGCATTTAGTAGCCCATGTGTAGTGGGACTATTTTTACTCCATACATTATTGTCATCATAAGCAGCCCTTTGTAGTCGATGTTCTAAAGACTTTGAGGCTGATTTGTAACAATTTATAAAAGAATGGCCTTAGAATTTGCTTGCATGAATTGGCAGTTGATGGCGTAACTAGTGTTATTAACATGTTAAACACTAAACACCCCTTCTTCTAAAGTCTTAAGGTTGGCAATAATATATTCTAGCCGGAACCGAAGCTAGTGTGCTAACATAATTCTACAAGCTGGAGTTGAAGTATTTGTATCCCTATCTAAGGTTTCACTTCCAATCCCGCATTAGTTGGCAATTAAGACATGTAAATGGTTTAAGGTTCAGAGATGCCCACAAATGGTGTAAAAGAAAAGACGAACAGATAGAAGCAATGTGGAATAAATGTCCAGAAACTTCAATTTCTATTGTGTGATGTTTTTAATCAATTGATACAAACAGTTTGGTCAGAGAAGTCCCATAACTATACAGTGAACCTTTTTCATGGGACATCTTTTCCCAATCCCATATTGAAAGGCCAAGAAAGCTCTCCTGATAAAGGTTTGGCTTTGTATCATAGTCTATGTAAACCAGAGGTGAGAAAAATGTCTTCTTTGCAGGGGATTGTGAGGCTACCCATTGTATTATAGAACCTGAACTTTTCCTTAGCAATTCCTGGAATGACGGCTGATCCAAAAATGACAGTGGTATTAAGAATATCATTTTTTCACCCTCTCCTACATATACCCTTTAGTAACATTCAGTGAGAGATCTAAGCATTTACAACAGGTCACATGGAGTGGCCAAAGCGTGTTGATGACTTATGATTATGACTGCTATTTGTTGTAAAGACTAACCAATTATGGGAGAACAACCCACAGGTGGGCCAAGAAAAGAATCTACGAAATGGACGATGGAAAGTCCTTCGTCAATTTCAGTGCCTTGAGGAGGATGATAAAATTATTGATAGGCATCTATTCTACTATTTCATGACAAAACTTTACGGAAGAGGATATAAGGATCTAAACCAAGTTAACAACCAAACATTCATTTGTATATAAATATCAATTGAATGTTACTATATTAGGCCTTCTATAAACTTGCGAGACACAAATTCAAAAGAATTCTAATTAATTAGGAATTTGAACCATTAATGATGCTAATATAGGAAGGAGAAACAAAACATTAGCATATGCTAATCTCTTATCAAAACCACAAAATTACAGACAAAGGAATTAACCGTGTAAAGAGAACTCTTGTCTTATTGCATGGAAGAAGACACGCATGACAATTTCTCTCTGGCAAAAGCCAACAGAATTAACAATAAATCTATATCCAAAACCTTCTCATTTATATCTAACATGTTTCCGCTTCCAGATCCGGATGTAAAGGAGGAGCGAAAGAAAAATTTACAAGAAAGATGTCCTTTGTACAAAAATTGTGTCCGCCAATCTAAATCAATGCCAATGTTAGTGTCCTTCAATTCAGAATGATTCATTCAAGCGAGAAGTGATTTCCAGGAAGACATCTTCTCTGCAAGGGATCGTGAGGCCACCCATTGGATGCCCATACCCGAATTCTTCCTCTGCTTGATTCAGCAATTCTTGAAACCAAGTTTGGCACAAATATGATATGGGAATCACGAACCGCCTCATTTCCTCTCCAACATAAACTGCAAGATATCCCTTTGGGACTTCCTTGGATGATGCTTGGGCTGCACCAGACTTCCCCTTTCTAATACCAGGTAAACGAAAACCCATTGTTTTTGTGTTTATGAGGAAACAGAACAATTGAATGGTCTCAACTCAAACTCTCAAAGCACTTGTTTAATGAGAAAGAAGGGTTTAAATTCTGAATTTTTAGTATTCAAATGGCCTGTGTTGCTTGTGAATGAAATATTGGTAAGTATATATAGATCAAAGGGTCATTGGGAAACCCTGTCCACTGGAGTGTTAGTTAATGAGCTATTTCAGGGGGTCCAGTGAAAGACAAGGGCTCATGAGAGATCACATGGGATTGTCTTATAGATCTTTATCAAAGATTAATTAAAATTTAGAGTACGAGCCCTACCTTCTGGTAGGTAGGCCAACACAGTTAAATTGCTTTGTAATAATTATGTAACAAATGTGATGGCCTCCATCTAGTGTTTAAGACATGGCCTAAACACCTCACATGATCTTGTATAACATTATAACGACTGATAGCTAACACTACTGTTTCTTGAAACCTAATTTATGAACCATGAAATCACGTTGATAGCTATTAAGCCATATCATTTCTTGGCAGCAGGAGAACCACTTTTATTTTAGAAAAGAAAAAGAAAAAAAAAAAAAACACGGTACCCCATTTGGAACCAGAGACATAAGGAGAGCAAAGTCATCTGTCCATTCATAAAATAACTCTCTCTCAAGAGAGAGAATAATGCATCAGATAATTTCATGTTAAATAAAAAGAGACATGACTTGTTCCTGAGGACAAAAAGAGCAAAAGAGAAACCCTTTGAATTTTGAAGACTGAATAGCCTGAAGGATCAACCAACAGGTGTTCTGCCTCTGTAACAGTCCACTACATAATGAATGATCGAATTGCTATTAGGAGCTGTTGGTTGTTATAGGAGGTTTATTGCAAAGTGTTGGTAGCTTATGTTGAATTTGGGTACTGCATAGCTGCAAGAAGTACCAAACATATTACGAAGTGGTCAACCATAAGCAAACCTTAAAATTCTCTAGAAAGTAATTTGAGTCAACATAGTGTCTGGTAAGGATGTTGAGAGGAGTAACAGCTGGATGAACTCAATTTTGACATGATCTGCTATAACGCTTGACAGGCACACAAGAAGAGTAGAAACCCTTGGGATTACCTTTTCGCTAATCAGTGTAACGAATTGTAAAATTCATTTGTTCAGTTAAATGGAATAAGCACTTAGTTAATATCTTAGCATTTTGTATATATTGGTGTCTCTTCTCTTTGGATAATTAGCTTTTGGTAGACTACTAGATAAGGTAAATACCTCATTTTAAAATCCCGAAATTTAAAGATTTTGAACTTGTAGATATGATTATGGATAAGGAGTTTATACATCGGTTCTTAAAATAAATCTTTTCTTTTATTGGTTCTTCATGCCAGTCATTCTGTACTATTTGAAAATCAGTGAAATAATCCATCTTATTAAAATCCATTCAAGATACAACCCACGTGTATACTCGATAAAGACAAGTACTTATTAAAATGCCAGTTGCCCTTTGACCTATGCATCCGCAGAGATTTATATGCTTAGCATGAAGTAATCTTGGAAAGTGGTTGATTATTCATGCTATGATTTATTAATTTAGGCTTAACATAACAGTTTTGAAGCAAAGAGGTTCACTTAATTTGAATAGTGCCACCAGACAATCTTTTGGCCGTTTTGACTTGATAAGAATTGGCAGAGATTGATAGTTGTGAGGTTTCTTGTGGCTTTCTACCATCAATACTCTAGCTATTTACCCCAGCCATTGAGCTTTGTTTAATCTTATGCAGCAGGTCATGCAGACAGCGAGACAAACAACTTTAATCACCTCATGGGTTGATTCATACTAGTCTTTTCAGAGGAAGAAGTGGCGATGACAAGAAATGGGGCTGAAATAGAATAGAAGTATATTCAACGGTAAACCACAGAACTAGCTCGTGATATTGTTTTGTGGTGTTAAACTGCTCAACTGAGGAACAAATTTGAGCTGTAATCGCAAAATTTAGCATTACATTATCCATTCTTGTTGGTTAATCTAGAATTTCAAAGCATGAATTGTGACTTAAAACTCATTCTGTACTGCTATCCTACACTACTATGTGGCTTAATGACAGTGGACAGTGTGTCCCCTGGATGTCAGGGATTTCAGGGCAGATTGGCAAAGGGGTGAGTGGTAATGTTCTGCAACAGTGGGAGCAGCAACACAAATAAGTTTTGCTTTTTGAAGTATGAGCAAGAGAATGATTGTGCATATACGAATTCCTCAAGATTTGGCAACATACAATGAAAAGTAAATAGCCATTGTTATTAAATTTCTCAATCAGAGGCCATTCTTGTGCTTCCAGGTAAATGATAAAGAATTTCCTATTTATATAATTTATAAAGCTTTACATCATCTTTAGAACAACCCGACACTCCTGATACATGGCTGCAGAGAACTAATAGTGCTGAATGACGTAACTGAAACCCGTGAGACTACCTCTTTGATGACAAAACTCACTTCCCGTTTGTAAATCCCTCAAGCTTGAAATTAAATTCATAGTGCCTCGCCTTCATTTTTGCGGGCTCCAATGGCAAAGTGGCTTGGAATATCTTTGGTTCCTGGTCCATCTGAGCCGGATGTGATAATCATAGCCCGATCAACCGTTGGCAACTGGCTACGGGTCATTTATGCGTTTGGAACTCTGTGACACGCACTTCCAACTTCCAAGTGGCTTTTTATTTGCTATCACATTCCTTCTGCCGCATTGGAGAAAAGACTATGAAATCACGAACCCGGTTCTTTGTTGCTGAAGTTCTAAATTTCTAATTGAGAAGTGAGACTGATGAAAATGTCTTCTCTGCAGGGAATCGTGAGACCACCCATCGGGTGATAAAACCCGAATTCTTCCTCAGCCTTACAAAGCAATTGCTGAAAATTTCATTCAAGTATGATATTGGAACCACAAATCTCCTCTTTTCCTCTTCTCCAACATATACAGCAATAAACCCTTTTGGCATATTAGCAGGCATTGAAGTGGCTCCTTTGCTGCTTGAAAGAGAGCGTCGGAAAATTTTCTTAGCATGCACCATTGGGGGCAAACGAATGGCCATTATCGCTTCAGAGAAGTTGAAGTTTGCTAATGATTTGGAAGAAGAAATTGTAAGTTGGTGGACAAGTGAAAACTTTGGTGGAAGTGTTGGGATGTTGCTGGCGTATATATAGAGATGAATGAGCTAGCTCAAAATCTTTGGACTCTGGAATAAGTGGAATGGAGGCAACATCATGAAAATTGGTGAGACATGAGCATCTGATGGATCACATGATTCTGTCTATCTATGCATCATCAAGAACTTGATTGTGATCGGGACAGCATATATATATATATATATATATATATATATATATATATATATATATATATATATATATGTCGGGCTCATTGTGTGTAAAAGTTATTGTTGGGTTATGTTTAACAATTATTGTGAACTATGAAATACAGAGGGCCCCACGAAAAGTTATGATCATCAGCAGAGCAAAGGTATTTGTGGATGTTGGAACTTACCTACGGACAAGGGAAACACAGACCATTGCTTGTGAACATAGTGATGAGTACATATAGATGTTGAAATTAACCAGTCTCTATGAATTGAATGGCGAATGGCTTATTTGAATGGTTCTTGCGAGAGACAGGGGATCACATCACATGCCATTGTCTGTTCATCAAGGATTAGTTAAAATTTAAGAATTCATGCCCCACCTTCAGGATGATCTGCCAACAAAGTCACCACCTCACGAGACCTTTACAGAAGAGAACCTGATAAAATTGCAGACATGCTCCAAACATATCAGATAACTTATTCATATTGATAATCTTCTAATGCTTCGAATCTGAGCTATAATTCATGAAATGTGGTTGATATCTTTTGAATCATAGTGATTGGAGGCAATAGTAGGACCCCAATTTTTTTTGACATTATCCTAAATTATATTTACTTAGAAATCTGGGATACGAGATATGGTGCCTCACATGATGAGCAAACCAATTCAGTTGAAGAGTGCTATACTGCTATTATTATATGTCATTGCTACAAAAGTTAAGCAAGAGCTCGTCTAGGAAGACAAGCTTTGGAGGGTTGTGAGGATAGCTACTGAGTTTGGAGCTTAGTTCAATTACTCTGCCTAGATGAAGATTCAACAATCAAAAAGAGCCTCAGTTAAGCAAGCGCGCACTAAGTCTGTGGAAGTGTCGAGACAAAAGGATGAGAATATATCATTGGTTTGTGTTCTTAGTATCTTAGGTGAAAACAATGATAGAACCTTACATATTGGGCGAAAGTTTAGTGAATTCCACTAGAACAATAACTTCTTGTTGCAGAATGGAAAAAGTTGCTAACTTAAAAATAGGAATAAAATGTTTATTTAAATAACATAGGCTGTTAAATGCATGACATAATAAATTTAGGAAAATTTAACATTTATAAAATATTGAATTTCAAAATAAAAACAAAGTGTCCCATTAAATATAATGATTTTTACAATTTAGTGTGTGAGAACTTATAAATTAAATAGTTCAAATTATTTAAAATAATAATTTAATAAAATTTTAATTATGAGAATAATATGATTTCAAATTTATAAATTTTAATTTTATATTATAAAAATTAAAAAAAATAAAGATAAATAATTGAAATAGCAGTACGGTTAATTTTAACAACCCACTCAGTGTAGCCACAATGTAGCTGATACAAGGAAAAAATAAATAAAAAGCGAAACTGATATAGTGACAGAGAAAGAGGGAAACACTAGTAACATAAATGTATCAAATATTTACTCCACAAGTAGTAGGTTTCGTAAAATTATTGCACTCCTAAAACAAGTGAATCAACAGGGGTCTCTTTGATCCTAAATTATAGGTATAATGAGGCATTTGAGACGAGAGGAAAGGTTGCAATTACAAGAAAATATCAACTTTACTTTTTGATATGATTTTTTAGAGGAATCACCAACGTGGTAATTATTGGTGATTATGAATAGATAGAAACAGAAGTACCACATTTAGTTATTGAATTCATTCATAATTTGACAAGAAAAAAGTAAAAAAATAGGGGACACACTCTGTTCATGAATTTGTCATAAATTAGATGCAAACTCTTTCCAATTCCCGAGAAAGGGAATTTTTTACATGGAAAAGAATGCCTATGTACAAAATGCCTCCACTAATCTAAGTCAGTGTCATTCACTATGATTTATAGCCCTTTCAAGAGAGAATTGATTTCTATGAACACTTCTTCTCTACAAGGAATAGTGAGACCACCCATTGGATGCTCGTACCTAAATTCTTCCTTAGCTTGACTCAACAATTCTTGAAACCAATTTTGGTTCAAGTATGCAATGGGAATCACAAACCGGTTCATCTTTTCTCCAATATGGATTGCAAGATAACCTCTTGGGACTTCACCTACCTTGGAAGTTGCTTGGGCTGTTGCCAATGATGCCCTTCAAGAACCAGGTAAACGAAAACCCATTTTATGTTTTGTACCTAAAGCAGGAAAGAATGGAATGATAAGTTGTTATATTTTTGGATGCGAATGACTTTGTGTTATTTGTGAATGCAAGAATACCCATATATATGGTTTCCCTTGAAAACTCGAATCCTTAATGATATGATTGAGGTTTTTTAATGATAGGTCTAATCAGAAAGACAAGGAGTCGTGAGAGTTCACATGGCATTGTCTTAAGAGGTCTCTATCAAAAATATTAGATGCAGACCCTGTCTTTCGATAGTAAGGCCAGCACCCACTTGGAATCAATTGAGATCTGCATACATGAAACCAAATGTTTGCACATGCATCGTACTATAGCTCCTCCATTTTGTAGACATGTTTTAGACATCTCACATGTATACTACATACCAGTAAGGTCGCTAATTTATGGCTGCAAGCTAGTATCTAAGTGGCAAAATGTAAGATCAATGAAACCCTTTAGCAGAACCTGTTTGATAAGTACTTACTCTTAATGTTTGACCTTTGAAGGCAATAGGAGAACCACAAGTAGGCCAACATACTCACTCTAGACAACAACATCCTTACTTCATGTATTACATATGTTAGATTTTGAATATTATTCTAATACAAACAGTCCAGTAACAGTTACATTTCATACAATCTTCCATTATAAGACAAACTTGCTCTCTAAATTAGTACCTTGTACTGATACAAATAGTTTGATGATTTGGACTGCTTGTGAGAATAATTGGCTGACAGAACTTGAATTCATGGGGATTGTCAATCTACAATGAATTGTATTCTAAAAATTTTGAACATTTCATTTAAGAGTAACGCATGGTGTTATATATATTATTTCATAAATTAATTTTTCCTTCAGAAAAGAACTAATGCTTTTCTCTTTCTTGATTCTAATAGAAATTGTGAACTTACCATGAAAGAAATACTAAACATGGATTTTCAGGTCAATAATGACTATGTTAGAATCTTAGACAGTTAGCTAATGTTTAAGTCATAAGGTATACTTTCACAATAACCATGCATTTGAATACTTACAACTTCCAAAAAGTAGAAAACCAAGTTCCCCATTTTGATTTAGTAGAAAGGCATAAGGAAAAAGGAGGAAATTTACCATAGTCAAGATACCCGATTTTGATTTATATATTATTGAAACTACATGGATCAGCTTTTTTTCTTGATCTCCTCCAAAAGTAAAGAATATCTTCCACAACTTGTTTATGAAGTTCCAAGAAGATTTTATAAAGGAGGACCAATGTATCACTTGTTGTTGCAACTACTAAGGATTCTTGTGATCGTTCTTTTTGACTTGGACAATTTAAGATTATATGACCCTAACGAAATGGGGATAAATATGCATTGATGACAAAATGGAGGGAGCACCAAATTAAGATAATATATTTGTTCTACGGTGCTAGAATTGAGAACCAATAGAGGCACTCTCTATACATGAATCTAGTAACAAACAGCTTAGGCTATTTCAGGAGAAAGTCTTCTGAGTTTCATATTTGACACAGATAGATTGAAGGACAATAGGACTGCCATAACAATCTACAAATTACAAGTTTAACCTATACCTCCAACTTTCTGCTCTTAATTCCTCTTGGATGTTTCACATTCGTTGGGATCCAATAAAAATTTTGCATATATTAGAAGCCATAGAGAATTGTCAGAAGACTAGAAAGCTTGTAATAATCCTTGACCCATATATAATCTTGTAAGTTTCTTTTCAAACAATTTTGTATATTTGGAAAGGAATGATAGAAAGAACTCCTGGGAAGTCTACCTAGGTTGATTTTTTAGTCCCTCTATACAAAGGTCTGTCTCGCAATCACATGTTCCTTCTCTGGGAAGTCTTAACTAGGATAATAAGCAAGCTTATAGCAATAACCAGCATCATTAGTTTGTTACTATTTCAAGAGAACAGGGGAACAGTCATGACTAGGAGATTAAAATAATTGATTTTGCTTTTTTTGTAACATTTTTCCAAAGGAATCACCAACCTTATGAGAACCTGCTTTCTAATTGTAGGGAAATCCTGAATTATTGGGGTTGAATATCCCGAATTAATTGGGAATAGATATACGTTACAGTTGTAAATAGAAAGAATTAATTGTATAGACAATGTAAGTTTAGGATTCTTTCAATTCCTTATCATCATTGCAGATTTTATTTTTGGCAAGGGAAAAGTGTGCAGCATGAGCTATTGTATTCATTGAGAATTAACAAAAAAGAAATGGATCAGTTTTGTGAATTGTTCATTTAAATAGATAAATGTTACCCTTCTAAAGAAAGGATAACTACCAACTTTAAAGTTATGAAAAATGCCTTCTGCACAACATTGTCTGGTCTAATCTATATATGTTAGTCTCCTCCAACAAGATCACAACCCATGTAGTTAAGAACTGATATCCAAGAACACATCTTCTCTGCAAGGAATTGTGAGATCACTGATTGAATGATCATATCCAAATTCTTCTTCAGCTTGGCTTAGTAATTCTTGAAAGGAAGGTTGATTCAAGTATGGAATGGGAATCATAAATCTCTTTATTTTGTCTCAACATAAACTGCAAGATAACCTTTTGGGACTTCCATGATTTGGAAGCTACTTGGTTTGCAACAAAAGATGCCCGTCTTATACCAGGTAAGCAAAAACCAATTGTTTTGTGTTTACCCACCCCAAGAACAACAGAATGATCTCAAATCACATTGTTTAAGAAATACGTAGACTCTGAAACTTCAGGATGTGAATGACTTGTGTTGCTTGTGAATACAAGAATGCATGCATCTATATATTCGCTAAGTGTCCCTTAAAACCAATGCCCATTGAAATGATAATTGAATGGACTGCTATATGATGGGGTCTACTGAGAGGCAAGGGGTCATGAGAGATCGCATGATATTGTCTTAGGCCTTGTCTCAAATGACTACATCAAAACACAAGACGTTGAATGAGCATGCATACCTCACCTTTGAAGAGGATGACCAACTGATTTCCCACTTGAAATCAAAGAGATCAGGTGATGAAATGCAATGTTTGTTCATCCATTGTACTGTAACTACCCTAATTTGTAGACATGCTTTGAACATACCACATTTCATATTTCTTGGAAGCTTGACAACATTGCTGATACACAGTTGCCAATCAATATGAGTGAAAATGCATTATATTTGTAACCTTTGGGTAGGATCGGATTGATTGTTGCTACCACTAAGTACCTCAAACTATAAGCAACACCTCGTGGAGAGTACATGAAGCTTGTCCCCATTAGTATTTTGTAGACCAATTGCTTTAATCAAGTATAGAGAATACAGACTTATATTTCAGATATATTGCATTCTTTTTAAGATAAGAGTCAATATTTCCATTCATATCATCAACCTTGAGACAAAAATTAGAAGTTTTAATCTAAAATCCCTGTAGACCATAATTCATCATGATTTTTGGTGTGTTAGATTCTTTGTAACATGGAGAACAAAACTAATAATATGATTTATTTGATTGTAATGGCTATACAAGCTAATCAGATGACACAAACTTGCTTCTTAGACATCATAAAACCACTATAGAAAACCATCTCAGTTGGTTATAGATTCACATAATCATGACTTTGATACCACTTGTTAAAATTATTGCACAATAAATACTATGCTTATATGAATTTTAAAACATCAAAATTCTGTAGTGACACAATAAATACTACAGATCAGACTAAGCAAGGCCTTCCTTCCACTACTTCTTAGAAAGGATTGCTCCTTCATGGGGCAAGTTTAGGATGAGAAAGCTTTAATAGGTGTGTTAATCTAAAACATCATTCTAACAATAGATATTGAAGTAGCGGGTAAGGGACCTAGTTGCAAATATAATTATTTACCTAAATAGTGCTTCCATTACAAAATATTGAATAGTAGCCACACTTGATTAAAACAATAACTAATGCATATATCCCATGCAATTAATTTGATCACATTTAATAATTAGATTATTGTACATGTCTATTAGAGATAACAAGCATATTATCAGCCTATTTTTAATAAAACAAAGACTAAAATATAAGAAACTTCCTTATACTTTCATCTTGTTGTAAAAAATTTCTGCACTTTTAATTGTAACAATTAAATTGCTTACACCTTGAAATTAAAGCAATTTATACATTTTGTTAATTTATCATTCAAATCCCAATAGCATGTTGAAGGTCCAAAATCCCAATTTGTTGATGGTGGAATCCTTGAAGTGTGAACCGCAACACCCAATCACTGTCTCCTACCAAAGTTCGACATTGTTAATTTTACATAAAGAGCTCTGTTATGGACCTCTGTCATAGTGGATAACATGGAGACAAAGGGAAAAAAAATGATGGAGATGTAGGAAAAGGAAATTTCTATCATCCAAGAAAGTGGGGCTCCAAAACCGCAACAACCAATCCATCCAATAAGAACAGTGACCAAACCCAGAACTTTCGTTCCTTAGGTTTGCTTCCTCACTTAGGGGATTAGGGTGAACAGCAACCAAACCTAGTGCTTCATCTTTCAAAATTAGGGTGAAGAGTCATGGTGGATGAAGAACCGTTAGTAATTTGGATGATAAATTAATAGAATGTGTAAATCATTTTAATTTCAAAGTGTAACCAAGTTAATTATTATTATTAAAAGTGTAGAGTTTTTAGCAACCAGTGTAAGTATCAAGACTTTTTCATATTTTAGCATAAAACAAAATTAATAATTAGTGGCAGCCCACATACAAAAACTTCTAAAATGGGTTTGTTTCATTTAAAAGGATGAAGTTTACTTGAGGGATACCAAAATTGATTTGAGTAAGTTTGGCTTGTATGGTATTTTTGAATATCATATCAATAATAATCATACCTATTATTCTTATAAGCAAAATAATATAAATTCTCATATAAAAGAACTATCACATTAAGAGAGCATTTTGTAGCCCATGTGTAGTGGGACTACTTTTACTCCATACATTCTTGTCACCATAAAAAGCCCTTTGCAGTAGATGTTCTAAAGACTTCGAAGCTGATTTGTAACAATTTATAAAACAGTGGCCTAAGAATTTGATTGCATGAATTGGCAGTGGATGACCTAACTAGTGTTATTAACATGGTAAATGCTAAACACCTCTTCTTCTAAAGTCTTTAGGTTGGCAATCATATATTCTAGCCAGAACCTAAGCTAGTGTGACCTAACATAATTCTACAAGCTGGAGTTGAAGTATTTGTATCCCTATCTATGTTTTCACTTCCAATCCCAGATTAGTTGGGGATTAAGACATGTACATGGTTTAAGGTTCATAGATGCCTACAAATGAGGTAAAAGAAAAGACGAACAGATAGAAGCAATGTGGAATAAATGAACAGCAACTTCAATTTCTATTGTGTGGTGTTTTTAATCAATTGATACAAACAGTTTGGTCAGAGAAGTCCCATAGCTATACAGTGATCCTTTTCCATGGGACATCTTTTCCCAATCCCATGTTGAAAGGCAAAAAAAGCTCTCCTGATTAAGGTTTGGCTTTGTATCATAGTCTATGTAAACCAGAGGAGAGAAAGATGTCTTCTTTGCAGGGGATTGTGAGGCTACCCATTGGATTATAGAAGCTGAACTTTTCCTTAGCAATTCCTGAAATGAAGGCTGATCCAAAAATGACAGTGGCATTAAGAATATCATTTTTTCACCCTCTCCTGCATATACAGCAAAGTACCCTTTAGGAACATTCAATGAGAGATCTAGGCATTTAAAACATGGAGTGGCCAAAGCTTGTTGAGGACTTATGACTATGACTGCTATTTGTTGTAAAGACTGACCAATGAAGGGAGAACAACCTACAGGCGGCCCAAGAAAAGAATCTATGAAATGCACCATGGAAAGCGCTTCGTCAAATTCAGTGTCTTGGGGAGTATGATAAAATTATTGATAGGCATCTATTCCACTATTTCACGACAAAACTTTATGGAAGAGGATATCAGGATCTAAACCAAGTTAACAACCTAACATTCAATTGTATATAAATATCAATTGAATATTACTATATTAGGCCTTCTACAAACTTGCGTGAGACGAATTCAAAAGAATTCTAAATAATTAGGAATTTTAACCATTAATGATGCTAATATAGGAAGGAGAAACAAAACATTAGCATATGCCAATCTCTTAACCGTATAAAAAGAACTCAGGTTTAATTACATGGAAGAAGACACGCATAAGAATTTCTCTCTGGCAAAAGCCAAAAGAAGTTAAACATAAATCTATATCCAAAACCTTCTCATTCATATCTAACATAATTCCGCTTCCAGATCCGGACGTAAAGGAGGAGAAAGAGAAAAGTTTACGTGAAAGATGTCCTTTGTACAAAAATTGTGTCTACTAATCTAAATCAATGTCAATGTCAGTGTCCTTCAATTCAGAATGATTCATTCAAGCGAGAAGTGATTTCTAGGAAGACATCTTCTCTGCAAGGGATCGTGAGGCCACCCATTGGATGCCCATACCCGAATTCTTCCTCTGCTTGATTCAGCAATTCGTGAAACCAAGATTGGCTCAAATATGATATGGGAATCAAGAACCGCCTCATTTCCTCTCCAACATAAACTGCAAGATACCCCTTTGGGACTTCCTTGGATGATGCTTGGGTCGCACCAGTCTTCCCCTTTCTAATACCAGGTAAACGAAAACCCATTGTTTTTTTTGTTTATGAGGAGACAGAACAATTGAATGGTCTCAACTCAAACTCTCAAAGCACTTGTTTAATGAGAAAGAAGGGTTTAAATTCCGAATTTTTAGTATTCAAATGGCCTGTGTTGCCTGTGAATGAAATACTGGTAAGTGTATATAGATCATAGGGTCATTGGGAAACCCTGTCCACTGGAGTGATTAGTTAATGAGCTATTTCAGGGGGTCCAGTGAAAGACAAGGGCTCATGAGAGATCACATGGGATTGTCTTATTGATCTTTATCAAGGATTAATTAAAATTTAGAGTACGAGCCCTACCTTCCGGTATCTATGCCAACACAGTTACACTTGAGAATAAATTGCTTTGTAATAATTATGTAACAAATGTGATGGCCTCCATCTAGTGTTTAAGACATGGCCTAAACATCTCACATGATCTTGTATAATATTATAACGGCTGATTGCAAATACTACTGTTTCTTGAAACTTAATTTATGAACCATGAAATCATGTTGATAGCTATTAAGTCATATCATTTGTTGGCAGCAGGAGAACCACTTTTATTTTAGAAAAGAAAAAAAAACACGGTACCCCATTTGGAACCAATGACATAAGGAGAGCAAAGTCCTCTTGTCCATTCATAAAATAACTCTCTCTCAAGAGAGAGAATAATGCATCAGATAATTTCCTGTTAAATAAAAAGAGATATGACTTGTTCCTGAGGACAAAAAGAGCAAAAGAGAAACCCTGTGCATTTTGAAGACTAAATAGCATGAAGGATCATCCAATAGGTGTTCTGCCTCTGTAAGAGTCCCCTACATATTGAATGATCGAATTGCTATCATGAGCTGTTGGTTGTTGTATGAGGTTTATTGCAAAGTGTTGGTAGCTTATGTTGAATTTGGGCACTGTATAGCTACAAGAAGTACCAAAAATATTATGAAGTGGTCAACCATAAGCAAACCTTAAAATTCTCTAGAATGTAATTGAGTCAACATAGTGTCTGGTAAGGATGTTGAGAAGAGTAACGGCTGGATGAACTCAATTTTAACATCATCTGCTATAACGCTTGACAGGCACACAAGATCAGTAGAAACCCTTGGGATTACCTCTTCGTTAATCAGTGTAATGAATGTAAAATCCATTTGTTCAGTAAAGTTGAATAAGCACTTAGTTAATATCTTAGCATTTTGTGTATATTGGTGTCTCTTTTCTCTGGATAATGAGCTTTTGGTAGACTACTAGATAAGGTAAATACCTCATTTTAAAATTCCAAAATTTAAGGATTTTGAACTTCTAGATATGATTATGGATAAGGAGTTTATACATCAGTTCTTAAAATAAATCTTTCCTTTTATTGGTTCTTCATGCCAGTCACTTTGTAATATTTGAAAATCAGTGAAATAATCCATCTTATTAAAATCCATTCAAGATACAACCCACAGGTGTAATCGATAAAGACAAGTACTCATTAAAATGCCAGTTGCCCTTTCACCTTTGCATCCGCAAGAGATTTATATGCTTAGCATGAAGTAATCTTGGAAAGTGGTTGATTATTCATGCTATGATTTATTAATTTAGGCTCAACATAACAGGTTTGAAGCAAAGAGGTTCACTTAATTTGAATAGAGTGCCACCCGACAATCTTTTGGCCGTTTTGACTTGATAAGAATTGGTAGAGATTGATAGTTGTGAGGTTCCTTGTGGCATTCTACCATCAATATTTTAGCTATTTACACCAGCTATTGAACTTTGTTTAATCTTATGCAGCAGGTCATGAGGACAGAGAGAAAAACAACTTTAATCACCTCATGGGTTCATTCATACTAGTCCTTTCAGAGGAAGAAGTGGCGATGACAAGAAATGGGGCTGAAATTGAATAGAAGTATATTCAACGGTAAGCTACAGAACTAGCTTGTGATATTGTTCTGTGGTGTTAAACAGCTCAACTAAGGAACAAATTTGAGCTATAATCGCAAAATTTAGCATTACATTATCCATTCTTGTTGGTTAATCTAGAATTTCAAAGCATGAATTGTGACTTAAAACTCATTCTGTACAGCTATCCCACACTACTTTGTGGCTGGAGGTCAGGATATGAGGATCGAACTCACAGTGGACAGCGTGTCCTCTGGATGTCGGGGATTCAGGGCATATTGGCAAAGTGGGGAGTGGTAATGTTCTGCAACAGTGGCAGTAGCAACAGAAATAAGTTTTGGTTTTTGGAGTATGAGCAGGAGAATGATTGTGCATATATGAATTCCTCAAGATTTGACAAAATACAATGAAAACTAAATAACCATTGTCATTAAATTTCTCAATCAGATGACATTCTTGTGCTTCGAGGTAAATGATAAAAAATTTCCTATTTATATAATTTATAAAGCTTTACATCATCTCTAGAACAACCCGACACTCCTGATACATGGCTGCAGAGAACTAACAGTGCATGAATGACGTAACTGAAACCTGTGAGACTACCTCTTTGATGACAAAACTCAAACTCTTTCCCGATTGTAAATCCTTCAAGCTTGAAATTAAATTCATAGTGCCTCGCCTTCATTTTTGCGGGCTCCAATGGTAAAGTGGCTTGGAATATCTTTGGTTCCTGGTCCATCTGAGCCGGATGTGATGATAATAGCCTGATCAACACTTGGCAACTTGCTACTGATCATTTATGCGTTTAGAACTCTGTGATACGCACTTCCAACTTCGAAGTGGCTTTTTACTTGCTATCACATTCCTTCTGCCACATTGGAGAAAAGCCTATGAAATCACGAACCTGCTTCTTTGCGGCTAAAGTTCTAAATTTCCAATTGAGAAGTGAGACCGACGAAAATGTCTTCGTTGCAGGGAATCGTGAGACCACCCATTGGGTGATAAAACCCTAATTCTTCCTCAGCCTTACAAAGCAATTGCTGAAAAGAAGGTTCATTCAAGTATGATATAGGAACCACAAATCTCCTCTTTTCCTCTTCTCCAACGTATACAGCAATAAACCCCTTTGGCATATTAGCAGGCATTGAAGTGACTTCTTTGCTGCTTGAAAAAGAGCGTCGGAGAATTTTCTTAGCATGCACCATTAAGGGCAAACGAATAGCCATTATCGCTTCAGAGAAGTTGAAGTTTGCTAATGATTGGAAGAAGAAATTGTAAGTTGGTGGGCAAGTGAAAACTTTGGTGGGAAGGTTGGGAAGTTGCTGGTGTTTATATAGAGATGAATGAGCTAGCTCAAAATCTTTGGACTCTGGAATAAGTGGTATGGAGGCAACATCATGAAAATTGGTGAGACATAAGCATCTGATGGATCACATGATTCTGTCTATCTATGCTTCCTCAAGAACTTGATTGTGATCGAGACAGCACACACACACACACACACACACACACACACACATATATATATATATAGGTTGGGCTCATTGTGTGTAAAAGTTATTGTTGGGTTATGTTTAACAATTATTGTGAACTATGAAATACAGAGGGCCCCACGAAAAGTTATGATCATCAGCGGAGCAGAGCTATTTGTGGATGTTGGAACTTACCTACGGACAAGGGAAACACAGACCATTGCTTGTAAACATAGTGATGAGTATATATAGATGTTGAAATTAACCAGTCTCTATCATTTGAATGGTGAATGGCTTATTTGATGGGGTCTTGCGAGAGACAAGGGATCACATCACTTGCCATTGTGTGTTCATCAAGCATTAGTTGAAATTTGAGAATTCATGCCCCATCTTCAGGATGATCTGCCAACAAAGTCACCACCTCACGAGACCTTTACAGAAGAGAACCTGATAAAATTGCAGACATCTCCAAACATATCAAATAACTTATTCATATTGATAATCTTCTAATGCTTCGAATCTGATCTATAATTCATGAAACGTGGTTCATATCTTGTGAATCATAGTGATTGGAGGCAAAAGAAGGACCACAATTTTTTTGACATTGTCGTAAATTATATTTGCTTAGAAATCTGGGAAGGGATCACATCACATGCCATTGTCTGTTCATCAATGATTAGTTGAAATTTGAGAATTCATGCCCCACCTTCAGGATGATCTGGCAACAAAGTCACCACCTCACGAAACCTTTACAGAAGGGAACCTGATAAAATTGCAGACATGCTCCAAAGATATCAAATAACTTATTCATATTGATAATCTTCTAATGCTTCGAATCTGATCCATAATTCATGAAACGTGGTTGATATCTTTTGAATCATAGTGATTGGAGGCAATAGAAGGACCACAATTTTTTTGACAACAATAACAACAACAAACTGAGCCTTCTCCCACTAATTTTTTTGACATTATCCCAAAATTATAATTACTTAGAAATCTGGGATACAAGGTAAGGTGACTCACATGATGAGCAAACCAATTCAGTTGAAGAGTGCTATACTGCTATTATTATATGTCATTGCTACAATAGTTAAGCAAGAGATGCATCCACACTATCGTCTAGGAAGGCAAGCTTTGGAGGGTTGTGAGGATAGCTACTGAGTTTGGAGCTTTGCTCAATTATTCTGCCTAGATGAAGATTCAACAATCAAAAAGAGCTTCAGTTAAGCGAGCGCGCACTAAGTCTGTGGATGTGGGGACAAAAGGATGAGAATATATCATTGGTTTGCGTTCTTAGTATTTTAGGTGAAAACAATGATAGAACCTTACACATTGGGCGAAAGTTTATTGAATTCCACTAGAACAATAACTTCTTGGTGCAAAATGAAAAAAGTTGCTCACTTAAAAATAGGAATAAAATGTTTACTTAAATAATATACGCTGTTAAATATAGACATAATAAATTTAGGAAAATTTAACTCTTATAAAATGTTCAATTACAAAATAAATGCAAAGTGCCCCATTGAATATAGTGGTTTTTATAATTTAGTGTGTGAGAGTTTTTAAATTAAATGGTTCAGATGATTTAAAATAATAATTTAATGAAATTTTATTTATGAGAATAATATGATTTCTAAATTTTTAAATTTAAATTTTATATTATAAAAATTAAATAAAAATAAGGATGAATCATTGAAATAGCAGTATAGTTAATTTTAACAACCTACTCAGTGCAGTCACAATGTAGCTGATACAAAGAAAAAGAAATAAAAGGTGAAGCTGATATAGTGATAGAGAAGAGAGAAACACTAACAATGTAAACGTATCAAATATTCACTCCACAAGCAGTAGATTTTGTAATATTATTGCATTGCTAAAACGTGTGAATCAATGGGGCCTATTCGATCCTAAATTATAGGTATAATGAAGCTTTTGAGACCAGGGTTAAGGTTGCAATTACAAGAAAATTTCAACTTTACTTTTTGATATGGTTTTTCAGAGGAATCACCAACATGAAAATTACTGGGGATGAATGGACAGAAATAAAAGTATCACATTCAGTTGTTGAATTCATTCATATTTGACAAGGAAAATGTAAAAACAAAGGACACACTCTGTTCATGAATTTGTCATAAGTTAGATGTAAACTCTTTCCAAGTCTTGTGAAAGGAAAAAATTTTTTATAAGGAAAAGAACGCCAATGTACAAAATGCCTCTACTAATCTAAGTCAATGTCATTAACTGTGATTTATAGCCCTTTCAAGAGAGAATTGATTTCTATGAACACCTCTTCTCTGCAAGGAATAATGAGGCCACCCATTGGATGTTTGTAGCCAAATTCTTCCTTATCTCGACTCAACAATTCTTGAAACCAATTTTGGTTCAAGTATGAAATGGGAATCACAAACCGCTTTATCTTTTCTCCAATATAGACTACAAGATAACCTTTCAGGACTTCGCCTACCTTGAAAGTTGCTTGGGTTGTAGCCAATGATGCCCTTCAAGTACCAGGTAAATGAAAACCCATTTTATGTTATGTACCTAAGCAAGAAAGAATGGAATTATAAGTTGTTATATTTCTAGATGTGAATGACTTTGTGTTGTTTGTGAAAGCAAGAATACCCATATATATATAGTTTTCCTAGAAAACTGCTGTCCTAATGATATGATTGAGGTTGTTTGCTGATAGGTCTATTCAGAAAGACAAGCAGTGGTGAGAGTTCACATGGTGCTGTCTTAAGAGGTCTCTATCAAAAATATAAGATGCAAACCCTACCTTCTGATAGTAAGGCCAACACCCACTTGGAATCAATTGAGATCTACAGAGGTGAAACCAAATGTTTGCTCATGCATCATACTATGGCTCCTCCATTTTGTAGACATGCCTTAGACATCTCACATGTATACTACATACAAGTAAGGTCGCTCATTTATGGCTGCAAACTAGTATCTAAGTGGCAAAATGTAAGATTAATGAAAACCTTTGGCAGAACCTATTTGATCAGTACTATACTCATAACGTTGGAACTTCGAAGGCAATAGAAGAACCACAAGTAGGCCAACACTCTAAATTTAGACAACAACATCCTTATTGTAAGTATTACATATGTTTGATTTTGTATATTATTCTAAGACAAACAGTCCAGTAGCAGTTACATTTCATACAATCTTCCATCATTGGACAAGCTTGTTCTCTAAATCAGTACCTTGCACTGATACAAATTGTTTGATGGTTTGGAATGCATGTGAGAATAATTGGCTGACAGAACTTGAATTCATGGACATGTGTTAATCTACAATGAATTGTATTCTATAAATTTAAAACATTTCATTTAAGAGTAACACTTGATGTTATATATATTATTTCATAAATTAATTTTTCCTTCAGAAAAGCACTAATGCTTTTTCTTGATTGTCATACAAACTGTGACCTTACCATGAAAGAAGTACTAAACATGGGTTTCCAGGTCAATAATGATTATGTTAGAATTTTAGTTAGTTAGCTCATGTTTAGGTCATAAGGTATACTTTCCATATAACCATGCATTTGAAGACTTACAACTTCTAAAGAAAAGAAAACCAAGTTCCCCTTTTTGATGTGGTAAAAAGGCATAAGGAAAAGGAGGAAATATATCATAGTCAAGATACCTAATTCTAGCTTATATATTATTGAAACAACATGGATCAACCTTTTTTCTTGATCTCCTCCAAAAGTAAAGAACATCTTCCACAACTCATTTATGAAGTTCCAATGAAGATTTTATAAAGGAGGACCAACGTATCACTTGCTGTTGCAACAACTAGGGATTCTTGTAATGGTTCTATTTGACTTGGACAATTGAAGATTAGATAACCTGAATGAAATGGGGATAAATATACATTGATGACAAAATGGAGGGAGCACCAAATTAAGATAATATATTTGTTCTGCAATGCTCGAACTGAGAACCAAAAGAGGCACTTTATATACATGAATCTAGCAAAACAAATAGCTTAGGCTGTTTCAGGAGAAAGTCTTCTGAGTTTCATGTTTGACACTAGTAGATTAAAGGACAATAGGACTACCATAACAACTAGTCTACAAATTACAAGTTTGGCCAATATCTCCAAATTTCTACTCTTAATTGCTCTTGGAAGTTTTACATTGGTTGAGATCCAATACAAATTTTGCATATATTAGAAGCCATAGAGATTGTCAGAAGACTAAAAAGCTTGTAATAATCTCTGAGCCATATATAATCTCATAAGTTTCTTTTTAGATAATTCTGTATATTTTGAAAGGAATGATAAAAGGAACTCTTGGGAGGTCTGCCTAGGTTGATTTTTTAGTCCCTCTATACAAAGGTCTACCTCGCAATCACATGTTCCTTCTCTAGGAATTCTTAACTAGGGTAATAAGCAAGCTTATAGCAATAACTAACATCATTAGTTTGTTACTGTTTCAAGAGAATAGGGGAAAGGTCATGACTAGGAGATTAAAATAATTGATTTTGTTTTGTTTGTAACATTTTTCCAAAGGAACTACTAACCTTATGAGAACCTATCTTTCTAAGTGTAGGGAAATCTTGAATTATTTGGGGTTGAATATCCCTAATTAATTGGGAATAGATATTGGTTACAACTATGAATACAAAGGATTAATTGTATAGACAATGTAAGTCTAGGATTCTTTCAATTGCTGATCATCATTGCAGATTTTATTTTTGGCAAGGGAAAAGTATGCAGTATGAGCTATTGTATTCATTGAGAATTGACAAAAAAGAAATGGATCAGTTTTGTGAATTTCTCATTTAAATAGATAAACATTACCCTTCTTAAGAAAGGATAACTACCAACTTTAAAGTTATGAAAAATACCTTCTGTACAACATTGTCTCGTCTAATCTATATATGTTAGTCTCCTCCAACAAGATCACAACCCATGTAGTTAAGAATTGATATCCAAGAACACATCTTCACTGTAAGGAATTATGAGATCATCGATTGAATGATCATATCCGAATTCTTCTTCAGCTTGGCTTAGTAATTCTTGAAAGGAAGGTTGATTCAAGTATGGAATGGGAATCATAAATCTCTTCATTTTGTTTCAACATAAACTGCAAGATAACCTTTTGGGACTTCCATGATTTGGAAGCTACTTGGTTTGCAACAAAAGATGCCCATCTTATACCAGGAAAGCAAAACCAATTGTTTTGTGTTTACCCACACCAAGAACAATAGAATGATCTCAAATCATGTTATTTAAGAAATACGTAGACTCTAAAACTTCAGGATGTGAATGACTTGTTTTGCTTGTGAATACAAGAATGCATGCATCTATATATTCGCTAAGTGTCCCTTAAAACCAATGCCCATTGAAATGATAATTGAATGGGCTGCTATATGATGGGGTCTACTGAGAGGCAAGGGGTCATGAGAGATCGCATGATATTGTCTTAGGCCTTGTCTCAAATGACTACATCAAAAAACAAGACGTTGAATGAGCATGCATACCTCACCATTGAAGAGGATGACCAACTGATTTCCCACTTGAAATCAAAGAGATCCGGTGATGAAATGCAATGTTTGTTCTTCCATTGTACTGTAACTACCGTAATTTGTAAACATGCTTTGAACATACCACATTTCATATTTCTTGGAAGCTTGACAACACTGCTGATACACAGTTGCCAATCAATATCTGTGAAAATGCATTATATTTGTAACCTTTGGGTAGGATCGGATTGATTGTCGCTACCACTAAGTACCTCAAACTATAAGCAACACCTCGTGGAGAGTACATGAAGTGATATCCAAGAACATATCTTCATTGCAAGGAATTGTGAGATCACTGATTGAATGATCATATCCGAATTTTTCTTCAGCTTGGCTTAGTAATTCTTGAAAGGAAGGTTGATTCAAGTATGGAATGGGAATCATAAATCTCTTCATTTTGTCTCCAACATGAACTACAAGATAACCTTTTGTGACTTGCATGGATTTAAAAGCTGCTTGGTTTGCAACAAAAGATGCCCGTCTAAACCAGGTATGTAGCAACCAATTGTTTTGTGTTTATTTGCCCCAAGAACAAAAGAATGAACTCAAATCACGTCGTCTAAGAAATATATAGACTCTGGAACTTCAGGATGTGAATGACTTGTGTTGCTTGTGAATACAAGAATGCGTGCATCTATATATTTGCTAAGTGTCCCTTAAAACCAATGCCCATTGAAATGATAATTGAATGGGTTGCTATATGATGGGGTTTACTAAGAGGGAAGGGGCCATGAGAGATCGCATGATATTGTCTTAGACCTTGTCTTAGAGAATGAGCATGCATACCTTAACTTTGAAGAGGGTGACCAGCCGAGTTCCCACTTGAAATCAAGGAGATCAAGTGATGAAACGCAATGTTTGTTCATCCATTGTACTATAACTTCCCCAATTCATAGACATGCTTTGAACATACCACATTTCATATTTCTTGGAAGCTTGACAACACTACTGATACATAGTTGTCAATCAATATGAGTGAAAATGCATAATATCTATAACCTTTGGGCAGGATCAAATTGATTGCTGCTACCACTAAGTATGTCAAACTATAAGCAACACCTCGTGGATAGTACATGAGGTTTGTCCCCATTAGTATTTTGAAGGCCAATTGCTTTAATCAAATATATAGAATACAGACTTATATTTCAGATTTATTGCATTCTTTCTAAGATAAGAGTCAACAGTTCTATTCATATCATCAACATTGAGACAAAATTAGGAGGTTTTTATCCAAAACCCCTTCGTCATGATTTTTGGTGTGTTAGATTCTTGTAGCATGGAGAACAAAACTAATAATATGATTTATTTGATTGCAATGGCTAGACAAGCTAACCAAATGACACAAACTTGCTTCTTAGAGAACATAAATACACTATAGAAAAACATCTCGGTTGGTTATAGATTCACATAATCACGACTTTGATACTATTTGTTAAAATTATTGCACAATAAATACTATGCTTACATGAATTTTAAAACATCAAAATTGTGTAGTGATACAATAAATACTATTGACTAGACTAAGCAAGGCCTTCCTTCCATTACTTCTTAGAAAGGATTGCTCTTTCTTGGGGCAAGTTTAGGATGAGAAAGCGTTAATAGGTGTGTTAATCTAAAACATCATTCTAACAATAGATATTGAAGTAGTGGGTAGGGGACCTAGTTGCAAATATAATTATTTACCTAAATAGTCCTTCCATTATGAAATATTTAATAGTAGCCGTACTTGATTAAAATAATAATTGATGTGTACATCCCAAGCAATTAATTTGATCACATTTAATAATTAGATTATCGTACATGTCTATTAGAAATTAAAAAGCATATTGTCACCTATTTTTAATGAAACAAAGACTAAAATATAAGAAACTTCCTTATGCTTACACCTTATTGTAAAAAATCTCTGCACTTTTAATTGTAACAATTAAATTGCTTACCCCTTGAAATTAAAGCAACTTATACATTTTGTTAATTTATCATCCAAATTCCAATAGCATTGTTGAAGGTCCAAAATCCCAATTTGTTGAAGTTGGAAATCCTTGAAGTGTGAACCACAACACCTAATCGCTGTCTCCTACCTAAGTTCAATGCTGTTAATTTTACATAAATAGCTCTGTTATGGACCTTTGTCATAGTGGATGACATGGAGACATAAGGAAAAAAAATCATGGAGATGTAGGAAAAGGAAATTTCTATCATCCAAGAAATTGGAGCTCCAGAACTGCAACACCCAATCCATCCAACAAGAACAACGACCAAACCCAGAAATATCACTTCTTAGGTTTGCTTCCTCACTTAGGGAATTAAGGTGAATGGCAATCAAACCTAGTGATTCATCTTTCAAAATTAGGGTGAAGAGTCATGGCGGATGAAGATTCGTAAATAATTTGAATGATAAATTAACAAAATGTGTAAATTATTTTAATTTCAAAGTGTAAGTAGGTTAATTATTAAAATTAAAAGTGTAGAGTTTTTTGCAAATGGGTGTAAGTGTCAAGTGTTTTTTATATTTTAGCATAAAACAAAATTAATAATTATTGGCAGGCCACATGCAAAAATTTCTAAAATGGGTTTGTTTCATTTAAAAAGGATGAAGTTTGCTTGAGGGATACCAAAATTGATTTGAGTAAGTTTGGCTTGTATGGCAGTTTTGAATATCATATCAATAATATTCAAACCTATTATTCTCATAAGCAAAACAATATAAATTTTTGTTGAAAATAACTATCACATTAAGTGAGCATTTTGTAGCCCATGTGTAGTGGGACTACTTTTACTCCATACACTATTGTCATCATAGAAAGCCCTTTGTAGTAGATGTTCTAAAGACTTTGAGGCTGATTTGTAATAATTTATAAAACAATGGCCTTAGAATTTGCTTGCATGAACTGGCAGTTGATGACGTAACTAGTGTTATTAACATGGTAAATACTAAATACCCCTTCTTCTAAAGTCTTAAGGTTGGCAATAAGATATTCTAGGCTGAACCTAAGCTACTGTGACCTAATATAATTCTACAAGCTGGAGTTGAAGTATTTGTATCCCTATCTCTGTTTTCACTTCCAATCCCAGATTAGTTGGCGATTAAGACACGTACATGGTTTAAGGTTCATAGATGCCTACAAATGGGGTAAAAGAAAAGACGAACAGAAAGAAGCAATGTGGAATAAATGACCAGCAACTTCAATTTCTATTGTGTGGTGTTTTTAATCAATTGATAGAAACAGTTTGTTCAGAGAAGTCCCATAACTATACAGTGAACCTTTCCATGGGACATCTTTTCCCAGTCCCATGCCGAAAGGCCAAAAAAGCTCTCCTGATTAAGGTTTGGCTTTGTATCATATTCTATGTAAACCAGAGGTGAGGTTAATGAAAAATGTCTTCTTTGCAGGGGATTGTGAGGCTACCCATTGGATTATAGAAGCTGAACTTTTTCCCTAGCAATTCCTGAAATGAAGGCTGAACCAAAAATGACAGTGGTATTAAGAATATCATTGTTTCACCCTCTCCTACATATACCCTTTAGCAACATTCAGTGAGAGATCTAAGAATTTAAAACAGGTCACGTGGAGTGGCCAAAGCTTGTCGATGACTTATGATTATGACTGCTATTTGTTGTAAAGACTGACCAATGAAGGGAGAACAACCAACAGATGGCCCAAGAAAAGAATCTATGAAATGGACCCTGGAAAGTCCTCCGTCAATTTCAGTGTCTTGAGGAGGATGATAAAATTATTGAAAGGCATCTATTCTTCTATTTCATGACAAAACTTTATGGAAGAGGACATAAGGATCTAAACCAAGTTAACAACCGAACATTCATTTGTATATAAATATTAATTGAATATTACTATATTAGGCCTTCTATAAACTTGAGTGACACGAATTCAAAAGAATTCTAAATAATTTGGAATTTTAACCATTAATGATGCTAATATAGGAAGGAGAAACAAAACATTAGCATATGCCAATCTCTTATGAAAACCACAAAATTACAGACAAAGGAATTACCAGTATAAAAAGAACTCATGTCTAATTGCATGGAAGAAGACACGCATGAGAATTTCTCTCTGGCAAAAGCCAACAGAAGCTAAAAATAACTCTATATCCAAAGCCTTCTCCTTCATATTTAACATATTTCCGCTTCCAGATCTGGATGTAAAGGAGGAGAAAGAGAAAAATTTATGAGAAAGATGTCCTTTGTACAGAAATTGTGTCTACTAATCTAAATCAATTTCAATCTCAGTGTCCTTCAATTCAGAATGATTCATTCAAGCGAGAAGTGATTTCTAGGAAGACATCTTCTCTGCAAGGGATCGTGAGGCCACCCATTGGATGCCCATACCCGAATTCTTCCTCTGCTTGATTCAGCAATTCTTGAAACCAAGTTTGGCTCAAATATGATATGGGAATCACGAACCGCCTCATTTCCTCTCCAACATAAACTGCAAGATACCCCCTTTGGACATCCTTGGATGATGCTTGGGTTGCATCAGACTTCCCCTTTCTAATACCAGGTAAACGAAAACCCATTGTTTTTATGTTTATGAGGAAACAGAACAATTGAATGGTCTCAACTCAAACTCTCAAAGCACTTGTTTAAAGAGAAAGAAGGGTTTAAATTCCAAATTTTTAGTATTCAAATGGCCTGTGTTGCTTGTGAATGAAATATTGATAAGTATATATAGATCAAAGGGTCATTAGGAAACCCTGTCCACTGGAGTGATTAGTTAATGAGCTATTTCAGGGGGTCCAGTGAAAGACAAGGGCTCATGAGAGATCACATGGGATTGTCTTATATATCTTTATCAAGGATTAATTAAAATTTAGAGTACGAGCCCTACCTTCTGTTAGGTATGCCAACACAGTGACAATTGAGAATAAACTGCTTTGTAATAATTATGTCACAAATGTGATGGCCTCCATCTAGTGTGTAAGACATGGCCTAAACATCTCACATGATCTTGTATAATATTATAACGACTGATAGCTAATACTACTGTTTCTTGAAACCTAATTTATGAACCATGAAATCATGTTGATAGCTATTAAGTCATATCGTTTGTTGGCAGCGGGAGAACCACTTTTATTTTAGAAAAGCAAAAAAAAAGAAAAAAAAAAAACACGGTACCCCATTTCGAACCAGAGACATAAGGAGAGCAAAGTCCTCTTGTCCATTCATAAAATAACTCTCTCTCAAGAGAAAGAATAATGCATAGATAATTCATGTTAAATAGGAAGAGACATGGCTTCTTTCGGAGGACAAAAAGACATGACTTGAATTTTGAAGATTGAATAGCATGAAGGATCATCCAATAGGAGTTCTGCCTCTGTAAAAGTCCACTACATATTGAATGATCGAATTGCTATTATGAGCTGTTGGTTGTTATAGGACGTTTAATGCAAAGTGTTGGCAGCTTTTGAATTTGGGCACTGCATAGCTACAAGAAGTACCAAACATATTATGAAGTGGTCAACCATAAGCAAACCCTAAAATTCTCTAGAAAGTAATTTGAGTCAACATAGTGTCTGCTAAGGATGTTGAGAAGAGTAACGGCTGGATGAACTCAATTTTAATATTATCAACTATAACGCTTGACAGGCACACAAGAAGAGCAGAAACCCTTAAGATTACCTCTTCGTTAATCAGTGTAATGAATTGTAAAATCCATTTGTTCAGTTAAACTGAATAAGCACTTAATTAATATCTTAGCATTTTGTCTATATTGGTGTCTCTTCTCATTGGATAATTAGCATTTGGTAGACAACTAGATAACGTAAATGCCTCATTTTAAAATCCCAAAATTTAAGGATTTTGAACTTCTAGATATGATTATGGATAAGGAGTTTATACAAATGTTCTTAAAATAAATCTTTTCTTTTATTGGTTCTTCATGCCAGTCATTTTGTACTACTTGAAAATCAGTGAAATAATCCATCTTACTAAAATCCATTCAAGATTCAACCCATGGGTATACTCGATAAAGACAAGTACTTATTAAATTGACAGTTGTCCTTTGACCTATCCATCCGCAAGAGATTTATATGCTTAGCATGAAGTAATCTTGGAAAGTGGTTCATTATTCATGCTATGATTTATTCATTTAGGCTCAACATAACAGGTTTGAAGCAAAGAGGTTCACTTAATTTGAATTGAGTGCCACCAGACAATCTTTTGGCCGCTTTGACTTGACAAGAACTGGTAGAGATTGATAGTTGTGAGGTTTCTTGTGGCTTTCTACCATCAATATTCTAGCTGTTTACACCAGCTATTAAACTTTGTTTAATCTTACGCAGCATGCCATGCAGACAGATAAAAAAACTTTAATCACCTCATGGGTTGATTCATACTAGTCCTTTCAGAGGAAGAAGTGGCGATGACAAGAAATGGGGTTGAAATTGAATAGAACTATATTCAACGGTAAAACACAGAACTAGCTTGTGATATTGTTTTGTGATGTTAAACTGCTCAACTAAGGAACAAATGTGAGCTATAATCGCAAAATTTCGCATCACATTATCCATTCTTGATGGTTAATCTAGAATTTCAAAGCATGAATTGTGACTTAAAACTCATTCTGTACTGCTATCCTACACTACTTTGTGGCTGGATGTCAGGATATGAGGATCGAACTCACAGTGGACAGTGTGTCCTCTGGATGTCAGGGATTCAGGGCAGATTGGCAAAGTAGTGAGTGGTAATGTTCTGCAACAGTGGCAGCAGCAACAGATATAAGTTTTGGTTTTTGGAGTATGAGCAAGAGAATGATTGTGCATAAATGAATTCCTCAAGATTTAACAAAACACAATGAAAACTAAATAACCATTGTTATTACATTTCTCAATCAGAAGACATTCTTCTGCTTCCAGGTAAACGATAAAGAATTTCCTATTTATATTATTTATAAAGCTTTACATCATCTCTAGAACAACCCGATACTCCTGATACATGGCTGCAGAGAACTAATAGTGCATGAATGACGTAACTGAAACCTGTGAGATTACCTCTTTGATGACAAAACTCAAACTCTTTCCCGTTTGTAAATCCTTCAAGCTTGAAATTAAATTCATAGTGCGTCGCCTTCATTTTTGGGGGCTCCAATGGCAAAGTGGCTTGGAATATCTTTGGTTCCTGGTCCATCTGAGCTGGATGTGATGATAATAGCCTGATCAACCCTTGGCAACTTGCTACTGATCATTTATGCGTTTAGAACTCCGTGATACGCACTTCCAACTTCCAAGTGGCTTTTACTTGTTATCACATTCCTTCTGCCACATTGCAGAAAAGCCTATGAAATCACGAACCCGCTTCTTTGCTGCTAAAGTTCTAAATTTCCAATTCAGAAGTGAGACCGATGAAAATGTCTTCGCTGCAGGGAATCGTGAGACGACCCATTGGGTGATAAAACCCGAATTCTTCCTCAGCCTTACAAAGCAGTTGCTGAAAAGAAGGTTCATTCAAGTATGATATAGGAATCACAAATCTCCTCTTTTCCTCTTCTCCAACATATACAGCAATAAACCCCTTTGGCATATTAGCAGGCACTGAAGTGGCTTCTTTGCTGCTTGAAACAGAGCGTCGGAGAATTTTCTTAGCATGCACCATTAAGGGCAAACGAATAGCCATTATCGCTTCAGAGAAGTTAAAGTTTGCTAATAATATGGAGGAGGAAATTGTAAGATGGTGGACAAGTGAAAACTTTGGTGGGAAGGTTGGGAAGTTGCTGGCGTTTATATAAAGATGAATGAGCTAGCTCAAAATCTTTGGACTCTGCAATAAGTGGCATGGAGGCAACATCATGAAAATTGGTGAGACATAAGCATCTGATGGATCGCATGATTCTGTCTATCTATGCTTCATCAAGAACTTGATTGTGATCGAGACAGCACATATATATATATATATATATATATATATATATATATATATATATATATATATATATATATATAGGTTGGGCTCATTGTGTGTAAAAGTTATTGTTGGGTTATGTTTAACAATTATTGTGAACTATGAAATACAGAGGGCCCCACGAAAAGTTATGATCATCAGGGGAGCAAAGCTATTTGTGGATGTTGAACTTACCTACGGACAAGGGAAACACAGACCATTGCTTGTGAACATAGTGATGAGTATATATAGATGTTGAAATTAACCTGTCTCTATGAATTGAATGGTGAATGGCTTATTTGATGGGGTCTTGCGAGAGACAAGGGATCACATCACATGCCATTGTCTGTTCATCAAGGATCACTTCAAATTTGGGAATTCATGCCCCGCCTTCAGGATGATCTGCCAACAAAGTCACCACCTCACGAGACCCTTACAGAAGAGAACCTGATAGAATTGCAGACATGCTCCAAACATATCAAATAACTTATTCATATTGATAATCTTCTAATGCTTCGAATCTGATCTAGAATTCATGAAATGTGGTTGATATCTTTTGAATCATAGTGATTGGAGGCAATAGAAGGACCACAATTTTTTTGACGTTACCCTAAATTATATTTACTTAGAAATATGGGATACGAAGTATGGTGCCTCGCATGATGAGCAAACCAATTCAGTTGAAGAGTGCTATACTGCTATTATTATATGTCATTGCTTCAAAAGTTAAGCAAGAGATGCATCCACACAATCGTCTAGGAAGACAAGCTTTGGAGGGTTGTGAGGATAGCTACTGAGTTTGGGGCTTTGCTCAATTACTCTGCCTAGATGAAGATTCAACAATCAAAAAGAGCTTCAGTTAAGCGAGCGCGCACTAAGTCTGTGGAAGTGTCGCGGCAAAAGGATGAGAATATATCATTCGTTTGTGTTCTTAGCATTTCAGGTGAAAACAATGATAGAACCTTACACATTGGGCGAAAGTTTATTGATTTCCACTAGAACAATAACTACTTGGTGCAAAATGGAAAAAGTTGCTCACTTAACAAATGGGAATAAAATGTTTTCTTCAATAATATAAGCTGTTAAATGTGCAACCTAATAAATTTAGAAAAATTTAACACTTATAAAATATTAGATTACAAAATAAGCACAATGTACCCCATTGGATATAGTGATTTTATAATTTGATATGTGAAAATTTATAAGTTAAATAAATTAGATTATTTAAAATAATAATTTAATAAAATTTTATTTATGAGAATAATATAATTATTAAATTTATAAATTTAAATTTCATATTATAAAAATTAAATAAAAATAAGGATTAAGCACTGAAATAGCAGTACAGTTAATTTTAACAACCCACTCCATGCAGCCACAATGTAGTTGATACAAGGAAAATAGAAATAGAAAGTGAAACTGATATAGCGACAGAGAAAGAGAGAAACACTGGTAACATAAGCATATCAAATATTTACTCCACAAGTAGTAGGTTTCGTAAAATTATTGCACTGCTAAAACAAGTGAATCAATAGGGGTCTCTTCAATCCTAAATTATAGGCATAATGAAGCTTTTGAGACCAGGGGAAACGTTGCAATTACTGGAAAAAATCAACTTTACATTTTGATATGGCTTTTTTGGGGAATCATCAACGTGGAAATTACTGGTGATTATGAATAGACAAAAATAGAAGTACCACATTCAGTTGTTGAATTCATTCATATTTGACAAGAAAAAAGTAAAAACAGAGGACACACTTTGTTCATGAATTTGTCATAAATTAAATGTAAACTCTTTCCCATTCTCGAGAAAGGGAAAAATTTTTTACAAGGAAAAGAATGCCTATGTACAACATGCCTCTGCTAATCTAAGTCAGTCTCATTCACTATGATTTATAGCCCTTTCGAGAGAGAACTGATTTCTATGAACACCTCTTCTCTGCAAGGAATAGTGAGACCACCTATTGGATGCTCATACCCAAATTCTTCCTCAACTTGACTCAACAATTCTTGAAACCAATTGTGGTTCAAGTATGAAATGAGAATCAAAAACTGCTTCATCTTTTCTCCAATACAGACTGCAAGATAACCTTTTGGGACTTCACATACCTTGGAAGTCACTTCGGTTGTTGCAATGATGCCCTTCAAATACCAAGTAAATGAAAACCCATTTTATGTTATGTACCTAAGCAGGAAAGAATGGAATTATAAGTTGTTATATTTTAGCATGCAAATGACTTTGTGTTATTTGTGAATGCAGGAATAACCATATATATATATATATATATATATATATAGTTTCCCTAGAAAACTAGTATCCCTAATGATGTGATTGAGGTTGTTTGATGAAAGAAGACAGAAAATATAGAACAGAAAGAAGAATACTTTCTTATGATTATATTCAAATAGATAAGGCCTTTATATACACTTTCAGGAAGACTAACTAAAGAAATAAATCACAAAAGTACCCTACAAATTTGCTTACAAATCTGCCCAATATAATCCCTACAAATCTGCCCTTATAATTATGCTAACTAATTTAGGAAAGTCAACTATACAAAAGATATATAACAAATATACAAATTTTGTAACACTCCCCTCAAGCTAGAGCATAGATAATGATCATACCCAGTTTGTCACAAAGATAATCAACTTGGGTCCTATTTAAAACCTTTGTGAACAAATCAGCTAATTGTTCTGCTGTCTTCATGTATCTAGTGGAAATCAAGTGCTCCTGAATCTTTTCATGACTAAAATGATAGTCAACCTCAATTTGTTTAGTTTTCTCATAATACACTAGATTCGAGACAATGTGAAGAGCAGCTTGATTATCACACCACAGTTTTGCTAGTATAGAATGCTTCATCCCAACTTTAGTCAAAAGATAATGTATCCACATGATTTCACACCTAGAGTGTGCCATAGCCCTATACTCAGATTTTGCACTCGATCGAGATACAACATTCTACGTTTTACTCTTCCATGATACTAAGTTCCCTCCTACAAAGACACAATAGTTAGTAGTGAATTTCCTATCAGTCTTAGATCCACCCTAATCTGCATCTACAAAACACTCAATGCTAGTATGCTCATGATTGCTATACAATATACCAAGTCCAAGTACTCCTTTTAAGTAACATAAGATTTGCTCCAAAGCTTCCCAATGTTTGACTATAGGTACAGACATGAACTGACTAACAATGCTTCCTACAAAAGCAATGTCTGGTCAAGTCATCACAGTAAGATAATTTAATTTTCCTACTAGCCTCTTGTATTTGTTTGGATCATCAAAAGGATCACCATCATCTTTTGTTAGATATACATTAGGAATCATCGGAGTACTGCAAGGCTTAGCTGCCAATTTTTTAGTTTCTACAAGCAGATCAAGGACATACTTTCTTTGAGATAGAAAAATACCCTTCTTGCTTCTTGTTACTTAAACTCCCAAGAAGTAATTCAACTGGCCTAAGTATTTCATGTGAAATCTGGAATGTAAGAAAGACTTGAGAGAAGAAATCCCTACATCATCACTGCTTGTAATGACAATGTCATCTACATATATGACGAGGAGAATAATGCTAGTTGCTGATTGTCTGTAAAAAACTGAATGATCACATTTGCTCTTCTTCAATCCACACTCCTGAACTACCTCACTAAACTTGCCAAACCAAGCACAAGGATTTTGTTTCAAACTGTACAAAGATTTTTTTTTTAAATAACAAACCTTCCCATACTCCCCTTGAGCAACAAAACTAGGTGGTTGCTCCATATACACTTCTTCTTAGAGGTCACCATGTAGAAAGGCATTCTTGATATCCAATTAGTACGGGGGCCAATTTTGAGAGGTAGCCATAGAAATGAATAAGTGAACAGAAGTGAGCTTGGTAACTGGGGAGAAAGTATCAGAGTAATCCACTTCATAAGTTTGTGCATATCCTTTAGCCACCAATCTGGCTTTAAGTCGAGCTACTGAGCCATCTATATTACATTTAACTACAAAGATCCATTTGCATCCCACAGCCTTCTTGCCTTTGGGTAAATCCACCATGTCCCATGTATGATTGTCATCAAGAGCTTTTATCTCCTCAATCATAGCATCATACCAACCAAGATGAGATAAGGCCTTTTTCACTATCTTAGAATTGAAATAGAGTCTAGAGAGGTAATCAAAAATTTAGATAAAGGAGATAAGTGATCATAGGAAACAAAATTAGCTATGGAATAATTAGGTCTAGGAAGGGTGCATTGACATGTACCTTTACGAAGACCAATAGGTTTATCAAGGTCATTTGGTGAAGGATCAGATGACGAAGGAGCTGGTGCAGGACATGTATCATTGGCCTCTTACCTCCTGGAATAGACTTGAACAATTGGTGGTCTTGTTGGAGTTAGAGGTTCATCATCAACGACTGCTTAATAGAAGACACTTCAACAGTTGACTGCTCAACTGGAGGTGCCACCTCTGATTGCTTATTTGGTGATGTGATTGTGTAGATTGCCATTCTTCTTCCTCCCCCTGACTTGGAGGCATGGTTAGTGAGGAGAAGAATGGTGTTGTCTCAAAAAAGGTTACATCAGTTGAAATAAAGTATTTGTTAAGTTCTGAAGAATAGTACTGATAACCTTTTTGGATATGAGAGTATCTCAGGAATACACACTTTAATGTTTTGGGATCTAGTTTAGTAATGTGGGGCCATACATCACGAACATAGCATGTGCTACCAAACACCCGTGGCTCAATTGGAAACAATGTTTTGTTAGGAAACAAAATATTGTAGGGAATATCTCCGCCAAGGACTATAGAAGGCATACGATTAATCAGAAAACTGGTTGTAGAAACAGCATCTGCCCAAAATTGCTTAAGGACTTTCATCTAGAACAACAAAGCACAAGTAGTCTCCAGAAGGTGCTTGTTCTTCCTCTCTACCACCCCATTTTGTGCTAGTGTGTCAACATAGGAAGATTGATGAAGAATTCCTTATTGAGCGGTGTAATTTTGAAATGTTTCTGACATATATTCTTTAGCTTTATCACTTCTTAATATATGCATAGAACATTAAACTGGGTCTTAATTTTAACACATAAAGCAGAGAAATGAGAAAATACCTCTGAATGATTCTTCATAAAATAAATCCAAGTCATTCTAAAAAAATCAACCATAAAAGTAACAAAGTATCTAAACCCTGTTTTAGACAAGAATGGACATGGACCCTAAATATCCAAATGAACTAACTCAAAAGCAAATTTAGCCCATTTATTTATTATAGGATTCAATGTACTACGATGATGTTTGGCAAAATGATAAGATTCACACTCCACTGAAGTTACATCATGAAATTAGGGGCACAACTTCTTCAAAATAGGCAAAGAAGGATGTCCCAATCTACAGTGTACTTCAAACAGAGAGACGACTCTAGAGCATGCAACTGACTTAGGCACACATGCATCAAGAATATAGAGACCATTCAATACATGTCCCTTACTAATAATCTACTTCGTCATAAGATCCTAAAAATGACAATGGTCAAGAAAAAATGAGATATAGCAGTTTAAGTCTTTGGTAAGTTTACTCATAAAAATTAAATTGAAGGTAAGACTCGGTAAACTTAGTACAGAGGATAGGGTAATGGATGAAGTGGGTTTAATAGTTCCAGACCCCTCAAAGTTATAATTCGAGCCATCAACTATAGTTACAGGATATGGTGCTTTGTGAGACCAAAAGCTAGAAAAGAGTTTAGGATTACCTGTTTTGTGATTTGTGGCACCAGAATCAATGAACTATTTGTTTAAGGAGGAAATAAGGCATTTTTTACCTAGCTCAGCAAGAATAGCAACTAATGGGGATGCTTTCATTGATTCCTGATACTGGGAGAATTTGGCATACTCATCAGCTGAGATGGTGACAGTCTTCTCAGAAGAAGAGCTAGAAGCAACAATAGCCATAGTAGCAATCTAAGTCCTCTAATTATGATTTTGTAATTTTTTATAGTACATCTTCATGTACCTCGATTCCTTGCAGTAATAGCAAATAATATCACTGTTTCCTCCTCTGTTATTATTCCTTTTTCCAGCATCATTCCCCCTTCCTCCTTTAGCAACAAGAGCACTGGATTGTTGGTTGGATGGAGTATTCTCTATGCATAGTACCCAACTAAAGACCTCTGGGAGAGAGGTGACCTCAGAACTAGAAAGAATTTGGGATTTGGCAGTTTCAAATTTAGAGGGAAGGCCAGCAAAAAAACTCATTATTGCCGTTTGTTCCCTCTGAGCCTACTGCACCTTGATATCAGTACTAAATGGCAAGAGCATATTCAGTTCCTCATAAGTCTTTTTGGATTCCATAAAGTATGCTGTGAGGGACTTAGTTTCTTTCTTAGCATGATAAAAAGCCTTGCATATATCATAAATTCTAGACACATTTCCTTTCCTAAAATATAAGAACTCCAAATATTCCATCAACTCCTTAACAAACTCACAGTAATTGACCAAACCAACAACTTCATTTTTAATAGAATTTATAATTTGCAAGAACAATTTAGCATCATCTCTAAGCCATGTTTGTCTAGTATTGCCAATTGGGGGATCTTGAATCAAATGATCATCTTTTTCAACACTTCATAAATAAATCCTAATAGTTTTACTCCACCCCGAATAATTAGTGCCATTTACTTTATGCTTAGTAATTTTAGACATAGTAGGAACTAGTTCAGCCTTAATATTACCCATATTAGATAATAAGTTTCACACCCTAAAAGGTTCTTCAAAATATACAAAAGCTTCAAGTTCAAGGCTAATGCAATATTCTAAGTACTCAAACACGCCTAACCACACAAAACACCACCAGAATCAAACTGAAGATGATGGCACATGAAGTCCACTAGTGAACAACCCAGTCACTGGACTTTGAGGACTGGCCAAAAATAAGATTGCACACCTTCCCAAGGTGATGGTGAGAGGTAAATAGCTCAAAAACTTGAAAAAGCTAGTGAACCTAGAATAACCTAGAAAAAAGGAAATGAGTTTAAGGCTCTGATACCATGAAAGAAGACAAAAAATATAGAATAGAGAGAACAATACTTTTGATGATTATATTCAAATAGAAAAGGCCTTTATATACACTTTCAGGAAGACTAACTAAGGATGCCCTACAAATCTGCCTACAAATCTACCCAATATAATCCCTACAAATCTGCTCAAATAATCCCTACAAATCTGCCCCTATAATCATGCTAGCTAATTTAGGAAAGTCAACTATATAGAAGATATATAGCAAATATACAAATTCTGTAACATTTGATGATAAGTCTAATCAGAAAGACAAGAAGTGGTGAGAGTTCACATCGCATTGTCTTAAGAGGTCTCTATTAAAAATATTAGATGCAAACCCTACCTTCCGATAGTAAGGCCAGCACCCACTTGGAATCAATTGAGATCTGCATAAATGAAACTAAATGTTTGCTCATGCATTGTACTATGGCTCCTCCATTTTGTAGACATGCTTTAGATGTCTCACATGTATAGTATATACCAGTAAGGTAGCTAATTTATGGCTGAAAACTAGTATCTAAGTGGCAAAATGTAAGATCAATGAAACCCTTTAGCAAAACCTATTTGATAAGTACTTTCTCATAATGTTTGAACTTTGAAGGCAATAGGAGAACCATAAGTAGGCCAACATACTCACTTTAGACAACAACATCCTAACTTTAAGTATTACATATGTTAGATTTTGAATATTATTGTAAGACAAATAGTCTAGTAACAATTACATTTCATATGATCTTCCATTATAAGACAAACTTGTTCTCTAAATCAGTACCTTGTACTGATACAAATAGTTTGATGATTTGGAATGCATGTGGGAATAATTAGCTAATAGAACTTGAATTCATGGGCATCTGTTAGTCTACAAGGAATTGTATTCTATAAATTTTAAACATTTCATTTAAGAGTAATACATGGTGTTATATATATTATTATTTCATGAATTAATTTTTCCTTCAGAAAAGAACTAATGCTTTTCTTTTTCTTGATTCTAATAGAAACTGTGACCTTACCATGAAAGAAGTACTAAACATGGGTTTCCAGGTCAATAATGATTATGTTAGAATCTTAGACAGTTAGCTAATGTTTAATTCACGAGGTATACTTTCAATATAACCATACATTTGAAGACTTACAACTTCTAAAAATTAGAAAACCACATTCCCTATTTTGATTTGGTACAAAGGCATAAGGAAAAAGGAGGAAATATATCACAGTCAAGATACCTCATTCTAGCTTATATATTATTGAAACTACATGGATTAGCTTTTTTTCTTGATCTCCTCCAAAAGTAAAGAATATCTTCCACAACTCATTTATGAAGTTCCAAGGAAGATTTTATAAAGGAGGACCAATGTATCAATTTTTGCTGCAACAACTAAGGATTCTTGTGATGATTCTATTTGACTTGGACAATTTAAGATTAGATGACCCTAATGAAATGGGGATAAATATGCATTGATGACAATATGGAGGGAGCACCAAATTAAGATAATATATTTGTTTTGCGGTGCTGGAATTGAGAACCAAAAGAGGCACTTTATATACATGAATCTAGCAACAAACAACTTAGGCTATTTCAGGAGAAAGTCTTTTGAGTTTCATATTTGACATAGATAGATTGAAGGACAATAGGACTACCATAACAACTAGTTGACAAATTACAAGTTTGGCCAATATCTCTAAATTTCTGCTCTTAATTCCTCTTAGAAGTTTCACATTGGTTGAGATCTAATATAAATTTTGCATATATTATTAGCCACAAAGAATTGTCAAAAGACTAAAATTCTTGTAATAATCTCTAAGCCATATATAATGTCGAAGTTTCTTTTTAGATAATTCTGTATATTTTGAAAGGAATGATAAAAAGATCTCCTTCCATCTGCCTAGGTTGATTTTTTAGTCCCTCTATACAAAGGTCTGCCTCATAATCACATGTTGCTTCTCTGGGAAGTCTTAACTAGGTAATAAGCAAGCTTATAGCAATAACTTGCATCATTAGTTTGTTATTGTTTCAAGAGAACGGGGGAAAGGTCATGACTGGGAGATTAAAATATTTGATTTTTCCTTTTTTGTCACATTTTTTCAAAAGAATCACCAACCTTATGAGAACCTATCTTTCTAAGTGTAGGGAAATCTTGAATTATTTGGGGTTGAATGTCTCGAATTAATTAGGAGTAGATATGGGTTACAAATGTAAATAGAAAGGATTAATTGTATAGACAATGAAGTTTAGGATTCTTTCAATTGCTGATCATCATTGCAGATTTTATTTTTGGCAAGGGAAAGATGTGCAACATGAGCTATTAAATTCATTGAGAATTGACAAAAAAGAAATGGAATAGTTTTTTGAATTTCTCATTTAAATAGAAAAACGTTACCCTTCTAAAGAAAGGATTAGCTACCAACTTTAAAGTTATGAAAAATGCCTTCTATACAACATTGTCTCATCTAATATATATATGTCAACCTCCTCCAATAAGATCACAACTTATTTAGTTGAGAAGTGATATCCAAGAACACATCTTCGTTGCAATGAATTATGAGATCACCCATTGAATGATCATATCCGAATTCTTCTTTAGCTTAGTTTAGTAATTCTTGAGAGGAAGGTTGGTTGAAGTATGGAATGGGAATCATAAATCTCTTTATTTTGTCTCCAACATAAACTGCAAGATATCCTTTTGCGACTTCCATAGATTTGGAAGCTTTTTGGTTTGCAACAAAAGATGCCCATCTAATACCAGGTAAGTAGAAACCAATTGTTTTGTGTTTATCTACACCAAGAACAACAAAATGAACTCAAATTATGTAGTCTAAGAAATATGTAGACTCTGAAACTTCAGGATGTGAATGACTTGTGTTGCTTGTGAATACAAGAATGCATGCATCCACATATTTGTTAAGTGTCCCTTAAAACCAATGCCCATTGAAATGATAATTGAACAGGCTACTATATGATGTGGTCTACTGAGAGGTAAGGGGTTATGAGACATCACATGATATTGTCTTAGGCCTTGTCTCAGATGACTATATCAAAAAACAAGAAGTTGAATGAGCGTCCATACCTCACCTTTGAAGAGGATGACCAATCGAGTTCCCACTTGAAATCAAAGAGATCAGGTGATGAAACGCAATGTATGTTCAACCATTGTACTATAACTACCCTAATTCGTAGACATGCTTTGAACATACCACATTTCATATTTCTTGGAAGCTTAACAGCACTACTGATACACAGTTGCCAATCAATATGAGTGAAAATGCATAATATATATAACCTTTGGGCGGGATTGGATTGATTGCTGCTACCACTAAATACGTCAAACTATAAGCAACACCTCTTGGAGAGTACATGAGATTTGCCCCATTAGTATTTTGTAGGCCAATTGCTTTAATCAAATATGTAGAATATGGACTTATATTCTAGATATATTGCATTCATTCTAAGATAAGAGTCAATAGTTCCATTCATATCATCAACCTTGAGACAAATATTAGGAGTTTGAATCCGAAATCCCAGCAGACCATAATTCATCATGATTTTTGGTGTTTTAGATTCTTTGTAACATGGAGAGCAAAACTAATAATATGATTTATTTGATTGCAATGGCTATACAAGCTAACTAGATGACATAAACTTGCTTCTCAAACAACATAAATACACTGTAGAAAACCATCTCGGTTGGTTATAGATTCACATAATCATGACTTTGATACCACTTGTTAAAATTATTGCACAATAAATACTATGCTGACATGAATTTTAAAACATCAAAATTGTGTTGTGATACAATAAATACTATAGATCAGATTAAGCAAGGCCTTCCTTCCACTACTTCTTAGAAAGGATTGCTCTTTCTTGGGACAAGTTTAGGATGAGAAAGCGTTAATAGGTGTGTTAATCTAAAACATCATTCTAATAATAGATATCGAAGTACCGGGTAGGGGACCTAGTTGCAAATATAATTATTTACCTAAATAGTCCTTCCATTATGAAATATTTAATAGTAGCCATACTTGATTAAAACAATAACTAATACGTACATCCCACGCAATTAATTTGACACATTTAATAATTACATTATCGTACATGTCTATTAGAAATTAACAAGCATATTATCAGCCTATTTTCAATCAAACAAAGACTAAAATATAAGAAACTTCCTTATACTTAAACCATGTTGTAAAACATCTCTACACTTTTAATTGTAACAATTAAATTGCTTACCCCTTGAAATTAAAGCAATTTATACATTTTGTTAATTTATCATCCCAATCCCAATAGCATTGTTGAAGGTCCAAAATCCCAATTTGTTGAATGTGGAAATCCTTGACATGTGAACTGCAACACCCAATCGCTGTCTCCTGCCTAAGTTCAACACTGCTAATTTTACATAAAGAGCTCTGTTATGGACCTCTGTCATAGTGGATAACATGGGGACATAGGGAAACAAAATCATGGAGATGTAGCAAAAGGAAATTCCTATTATCCAAGAAAGTGGAGCTCCATAACCGCAACACCCAATCCATTCAATAGGAACAGCAACCAAACCCAGAACTTTCACTCCTTAGGTTTGCTTCCTCACTTGGGGGATTAGGGTGAACAGCAACCAAACCTAGTACCTCATCTTTCAAAATTAGGGTGAAGGGTCATGGTGGATGAAGAACCGTTAGTAATTTGGATGATAAATTAACAGAATGTGTAAATTATTTTAATTTCAAAGTGTAAACAAGTTAATTATTATTATTAAAAGTGTAGAGTTTTTTGCAACCGGGTGTAAATATCAAAAGTTTTTTATATTTTAGCATAAAACAAAATTAATAATTAATGGCAGCCCACATACAAAAATTTCTAAAATGGGTTTGTTTCATTTAAAAGGATGAAGTTTACTTGAGGGATACCAAAATTGATTTGAAAGTTTGGCTTGTATGGCATTTTTGAATATCATATCAATAATATTCATACCTATTATTCTTACAAGCAAAATAATATAAATTCTCGTATAAAAGGACTATCACATTAAGTGAGCATTTAGTAGCCCATGTGTAGTGGGACTACTTTTACTCCATACGTTATTGTCATAATAAAAAGCCCTTTGTAGTAGATGTTCTAAAGACTTCGAGGCTGATTTGTAACAATTTATAAAACAATGGCCTTAGAATTTGCTTGCATGAATTGGCAGTTGATGACGTAACTAGTGTTATTAACATGGTAAATACTAAATACCCTTCTAAAGTCTTAAGGCCGGCAATAATATAGTCTAGCCAGAACCTAAGATAGTGTGACCTAACATAATTCTACAAGCTGGAGTTGAAGTATTTGTATCCCTATCCATGTTTTCACTTCCAATCCCAGATTAGTTGGTGATTAAGACATCTACATGGTTTAAGGTTCATAGATGCCTCCAAATGGGGTAAAAGAAAGGACGAACAGATAGTAGCAATGTGGAATAAATGACCAGCAATCTCAGTTTCTATTGTGTGGTGTTTTTAATCAATTGATGCAAACAGTTTGGTCAGAGAAGTCCCATAACTATAGAGTGAACCTTTTCCATGGGACATCTTTTCCCAATCCCATGTTGAAAGGCAAAAAAAGATATCCTGATTAAGGTTTGCCTGTGTATCATAGTCTATGTAAACCAAAGGTGAGGTGAATGAAAAATGTCTTCTTTGCAGGGGATTGTGAGGCTACCCATTGGATTATAGAAGCTGAATTTTTCCTTAGCAATTCCTGAAATGAAGGCTTATCCAAAAATGACAGTGGTATTAAGAATATCATTTTTTCACCCTCTCCTGCACATACAGCAAAGTACCCTTTAGGAACATTCAATGAGAGATCTAAGCATTTAAAACAGGTCACATGGAGTGGCCAAAGCTTGTTGATGACTTATGACTATGACAGCTATTTGTTGTAAAGTCTGACCAATTATGGGAGAACAACCTACAGGTGGCCCAAGAAAAGAATCTATGAAATGGACCATGGAAAGTCCTTCGTCAATTTCAGTGTCTTGAGGAGGATGATAAAATTATTGATAGGCATCTATTCTACTATTTCATGACAAAACTTTATGGAAGAGGATATAAGGATCTAAACCAACTTAACAACCGAACATTCATTTGTATATAAATATCAATTGAATATTGCTATATTAGGCCTTCTATAAACTTGGGTGACACAAATTCAAAAGAATTCTAAATAATTAGGAATTTTAACCATTAATGATGCTAATATAGGAAGGAGAAACAAAACATTAGCAAATGCCAATCTCTTAACCGTATAAAAAGAACTCATGTCTAATTGCATGGAAGAAGACGCGCATGAGAATTTCTTTCTGGCAAAAGCCAACAGAAGTTAAAAATAAATCTATATCCAAAACCTTTTCATTCATAACTAACATAATTCCCCTTCCACATCCGGACGTAAAGGAGGAGAAAGAGAAAAATTTACGAGAAAGATGTCCTTTGTACAAAAATTGTGTCTACTAATCTAAATCAATGTCAATGTCAGTGTCCTTCAATTCAGAATGATTCATTCAAGCGAGAAGTGATTTCTAGGAAGACATCTTCTCTGCAAGGGATCGTGAGGCCACCCATTGGATGCCCATACCCGAATTCTTCCTCTGCTTGATTCAGCAATTCTTGAAACCAAGTTTGGCTCAAATATGATATGGGAATCAAGAACCGCCTCATTTCCTCTCCAACATAAACTGCAAGATACCCCTTTGGGACTTCCTTGGATGATGCTTGGGTCGCACCAGACTTCCCCTTTCTAATACCAGGTAAACGAAAACCCATTGTTTTTCGGTTTATGAGGAAACAGAACAATTGAATAGTCTCAACTCAAACTCTCAAAGCACTTGTTTAATGAGAAAGAAGGGTTTAAATTCTGAATTTTTAGTATTCAAATGGCCTGTGTTGCCTGTGAGTGAAATACTGGTAAGTATATATAGATCATAGGGTCATTGGGAAACCCTGTCCACTGGAGTGATTAGTTAATGAGCTATTTCAGGGGGTCCAGTGAAAGACAAGGGCTCATGAGAGATCACATGGGATTGTCTTATTGATCTTTATCAAGGATTAATTAAAATTTAGAGTACGAGCCCTACCTTCCGGTAGGTATGCCAACACAGTTACACTTGAGAATAAATTGCTTTGTAATAATTATGTAACAAATGTGATGGCCTCCATCTAGTGTTTAAGACATGGCCTAAACATCTCACATGATCATGTATAATATTATAACGACTGATAGCTAATATTACTGTTTCTTGAAACCTAATTTATGAACCATGAAATCATGTTGATAGCTGTTAAGTCATATCGTTTGTTGGCAGCAGGAGAACCACTTTTATTTTAGAAAAGAAAAAAAAACACGGTACCCCATTTGGATCCAATGACATAAGGAGAGCAAAGTCCTCTTGTCCATTCATAAAATAACTCTCGAGAGAGAGAATAATGCATCAGATAATGTCCTGTTAAATAAAAAGAGACATGACTTGTTCCTGAGGACAAAAAGAGCAAAAGAGAAACCCTTTGCATTTTGAAGACTAAATAGCATGAAGGATCATCCAATAGGTGTTCTGCCTATGTAAGAGTCCACCACATATTAAATGATCGAATTCCTATCATGAGCTGTTGGTTGTTATATGAGGTTTATTGCAAAGTGTTGGTAGCTTATGTTGAATTTGGGCACTGCATTGCTACAAGAAGTACCAAACATATTATGAAGTGGTCAACCATAAGCAAACCTTAAAATTCTCTAGAAAGTAAATTGAGTCAACATAGTGTCTGGAAAGGATGTTGAGAAGAGTAACGGCTGGATGAACTCAATTTTAACATTATCTGCTATAACGCTTGACAGGCACACAAGAACAGAAGAAACCCTTGGGATTACCTCTTCGTTAATCAGTGTAATGAATGTAAAATCCATTTGTTCAGTAAAATTGAATAAGCACTCAGTTAATATCTTAGCATTTTGTATATATTGGTGTCTCTTTTCTTTGGGTAATTAGCTTTTGGTAGACTACTAGATAAGGTAAATACCTCATTTTAAAATTCCAAAATTTAAGGATTTTGAACTTCTAGATATGATTATGGATAAGGAGTTTATACATCTGTTCTTGAAATAAATCTTTTCTTTTATTGGTTCTTCATGCCAGTCATGTTGTAATATTTGAAAATCAGTGAAATAATCTATCATATTAAAATCCATTCAAGATACAACACACAGGCATAATCGATAAAGACAAGTACTTATTAAAATGCCAGTTGCCCTTTGACCTTTGCATCCGCAAGAGATTTATATGCTTAACATGAAGTAATCTTGGAAAGTGGTTGATTATTCAAGCTATGATTTATTGATTTAGGCTCAACACAACAGGTTTGAAGCAAAGAGGTTCACTTAATTTGAATAGAGTGCCACCCGACAATCTTTTGGCCGTTTTGACTTGATAGGCATTGGTAGAGATTGATAGTTGTGAGGTTCCTTGTGGCTTTCTACCATCAATATTCTAGCTATTTACACCAGCTATTGAACTGTGCTTAATCTTATGCAGCAGGTCATGCAGACAGAGTGAAAAAGAACTTTAATCACCTCATGGGTTGATTCATACTAGTCCTTTCAGAGGAAGAAGTGGCGATGACAAGAAATGGGCTGAAATTGAATAGAAGTATATTCAACGGTACACCACAGAACTAGCTTGTGATATTGTTTTGTGATGTTAAACTGCTCAACTGAGGAACAAATTTGAGCTATAATCGCAAAATTTAGCATCACATTATCCATTCTTGTTGGTTAATCTAGAATTTCAAAGCATGAATTGTGACTTAAAACTCATTCTGTACTGTTATCCTACACTACTTTGTGGCTGGATGTCAGGATATGAGGATCGAACTCACGGTGGACAGTGTGTCCTCTGGATGTCAGGGATTCAGGGCAGATTGGCAAAGTGGTGAGTGGTAATGTTCTGCAACAGTGGCAGCAGCAACAGAAATAGGTTTTGGTTTTTGGAGTATGAGCAAGAGAATGATTGTGCATATATGAATTCCTCAAGATTTGACAAAATACAATAAAAACTAGATAACCACTGTTATTAAATTTCTCAATCAGATGACATTCTTGTGCTTCCAGGTAAATGATAAAGAATTTCATATTTATATTATTTATAAAGCTTTACATCATCTCTAGAACAATCCGACACTCCTGATACATGGCTACAGAGATCTAATAGTGCATGATTGACGTAACTGAAACCTGTGAGACTACCTCTTTGATGACAAAACTCAAACTCTTTCCCGTTTGTAAATCCTTCAAGCTTGAAATTAAATTCATAGGGCCTCGCCATCACTTTTGCGGGCTCCAATGGCAAAGTGGCTTGGAATATCTTTGGTTCCTGGTCCATCTGAGCCGGATGTGATAATCATAGCCCGATCAACCGTTGGCAACTGGCTACGGGTCATTTATGCGTTTGGAACTCTGTGACACGCACTTCCAACTTCCAAGTGGCTTTTTATTTGCTATCACATTCCTTCTGCCGCATTGGAGAAAAGACTATGAAATCACGAACCCGGTTCTTTGTTGCTGAAGTTCTAAATTTCTAATTGAGAAGTGAGACTGATGAAAATGTCTTCTCTGCAGGGAATCGTGAGACCACCCATCGGGTGATAAAACCCGAATTCTTCCTCAGCCTTACAAAGCAATTGCTGAAAAGAAGGTTCATTCAAGTATGATATTGGAACCACAAATCTCCTCTTTTCCTCTTCTCCAACATTTACAGCAATAAACCCTTTTGGTATATTAGCAGGCATCGAAGTGGCTTCTTTGCTGCTTGAAAGAGAGCGTCGGAAAATTTTCTTAGCATGCACCATTGAGGCCAAACGAATAGCCATTATCGCTTCAGAGAAGTTGAAGTTTGCTAATGATTTGGAAGAAGAAATTGTAAGTTGGTGGACAAGTGAAAACTTTGGTGGGAGTGTTGGGATGTTGCTGGCGTATATATAGAGATGAATGAGCTAGCTCAAAATCTTTGGACTCTGGATTAAATGGTACAGAGGTAACATCCTGAAAATTGGTGAGACATAAGTATCTGATGGATCACATGATTCTGTCTATCTGTCTATATATACATATATATATATATATATATATATATATATATATAGGTCGGGCTCATTGTGTTTAAAAGTTATTGTTGGGTTATGTTTAACAATTATTGTGAACTAAAAAATACAGAGGGCCCCTCGAAAAGTTATGATCATCAGCAGAGCAAAGATATTTGTGGATGTTGGAACTTACCTACGGACAAAGGAAACACAGACCATTGCTTGTAAACATAGGGATAAGTATATATAGATGTTGAAATTAACCAGTCTATATGAATTGAATGGTGAATGGCTTATTTGATGGGGTCTTGCGAGAGACAAGGGATCACATCACATGCCATTGTCTGTTCATCAAGGATTAGTTGAAATTTGAGAATTCATGCCCCACCTTCAGGATGATCTGCCAACAAAGTCACCACCTCACGAGACCTTTACAGAAGAGAACCTGATAAAATTGCAGACATGCTCCAAACATATCAGATAACTTATTCATATTGATAATCTTCTAATCTTCGAATCTGATCTATAATTCATGAAATGTGGTTGATATCTTTTGAATCATAGTGATTGGAGGCAATGGAAGGACCACAATTTTTTTGACATTATCCTAAATTATATTTACTTAGAAATCTGGGATACGGGATATGGTGCCTCACATGATGAGCAAACCAATTCAGTTGAAGAGTGCTATACTGCTATTATTATATGTCATTGCTACAAAAGTTATGCAAGAGATGCCCCACACAATCGTCTAGGAAGACAAGCTTTGGAGGGTTGTGAGGATAGCTACGGAGTTTGGAGCTTTACTCAATTACTCTGCCTAGATGAAGATTCAACAATCAAAAAGAGCTTCAGTTAATCGAGTGCCCACTAAGTCTGTGTTAAGTGTCGACCCAAAAAGATGAGAATATATCATTGGTTTGTGTTCTTAACATTTTAGGTGAAAACAATGATAGAACCTTACACATTGGCGAAAGTTTATTGAATTCCACTAGAATAATAACTTGTTGGTGCAAAATGGAAAAAGTTGCTCACTTGACAAATGGGAATAAAATGTTTACATAAATAATGTAGAATTTATGAAATTTTTTTTTTTTGGTGAATCAACGGGGGCCAAGGCCCAAAAATAGGAAAACTACACAATAATTTGCCGCAGAGTAGAAACTTCTAAGGCATAAGCCAGTATCAGATACCCAAGATCCTTGGGAATAGAGTGTAACAAGTTAGTAACCGGAGAAGCATTAACACCACAATTAGCTAACCAATCAGCACATTGATTTTGCTCTCTATGGCTATGCTTGAATCTAATCTCCCAGTCATTGTCAACAAGCTGCAAAATGGCAGTTATAATGGGGTCTTCAAACTTAGAGTATGTCTGAATTGTGGTAATGGCTGCCTATGAGTTAGCCTCCACTATAATCCTAGTGTAGTGGAGATCTTTAGCCAATTTTATGCCCTAGTAAATGCCCCAGCATTCAGCTAAAAGACTGAACTCGTGCCATAGGATCTATAAAAACCAGCTATCCATTTTCCTTCATCATCTCTTAGTAAACCACCACACCCACTATCTCCATTCATCTTTTTTGATCCATCTGTATTTCTCTTGATCCACCATAGGGGAGGGGGATGCCAGTATAGATGACGTTGCTCCCTTCAAGTTTACTGTCTTTCAAATAGGCTCTTGGAGGCATTGATAATCTCTTGAACATTGTGCATTATGATTTGGTTAGCATTTCTAGGCCACACAAATTAGGATCATGATCAGCCTTATTTCACCACTTCCATATCCACCAACAAGAAACAGTCCAAATAATATTCTACTCAATATCTGGGTTAACTCCTAGTTCCATAGAAGTATTGAAATTGAACCATTCCTCATGGGACCAAGTGTAGAAATTACCTCTAGCAGCAGGTTGCACAAAGTCCCTCCAAATTCGATTAGCAAGTCTACAGTCCCTTAAAGCATGAAGAGTAGTTTCCAAAAAATTGGGACACCAAGTGCAATGGCCATCTTCATGGCTCCATCTTCTAATTAAATTTTTTGTGATAAGTTTGTCATTGCATGCCTGCCACACTAGCGTACAGTATCTTAAGGGCCACTTAATTTTTCATATTTTCTTCCATACAGGGGATGGAGTATTCCAAGTGGGGGCAGCTAAAACTTAATAAGCACTCTTCATAGAAAATCTCCCATGACCATCTGGCCACCATTTTAAACAATCCTTCCTTAATTGCTAGTAGAGGGAAAAATCCCTTTAGTTTTATGAATCATCTCTTCAGGGACTGGATGTTTGAGGCAGTTCCAATCCCAATCATTATCATCTCCTACAAAAGAATTTACACTTTGATGAACTAGCTCATCCTCCAAGGATATGAGAGTGTTATTTAGTAAGATAATCTTGCCATTAATCCAGTTGTCAGTCCAAAACTAAATAGATTTACCATTTTTGATTTCCTAGCCACAATTGCTAGCAAGCTTAGGCCACAACTCACATAAGGCCTTCCAAAGTGTAGAATCAGTAGGTGAAGACTGAGGATTGCTAGGCCATGAGGATTTGTTGCCATATTTTCCTTTAAGAACTCTAATCCACAGAGGGTCTTCTTCATTCATTAATATCCACCTAAGAAGGCAAGCCTCATTCATGTTTTGAGTATTCCTAATACTAAGTCCCCCATGAGATTTTGGTTGGCAAAGCTACTTCCAAGCTAGGGGTGAAACTTCCTTTCTTCCGACTCATGGCCCCAAATAAAAGAGCATTGCAGTCTTTCAATTTCCAAACAAGTAGTCTTGGGAAACTTTTCAACATGCATGTTGAAGATAAGGACTGTAGCCAACACAAAATTAGCTAAAGTTACTCTGCCAGCAAAAGATAAGCATCTAGTTTTCCAACCCAATAATTTCCTTTGAATTCTATCAATAACATGGGAAAAACACCTCTTACCTTACACAAGAGGAGCCAGGAAAATTCTCAAATACTTGGCCAAATTATCAGTGGTCTGAAAGCCAGCTTTGGATGATAGCACTAAGGCTTTCTCATGAGAGACATTTAAAAAAATATATTCTAGTCTTGAAAGCATTGACTTTTTGCCTAGATGTGTCACAAAAGGTATTGAGAATGTCCATGATTCATGTAATCTGCTCCTTGGATGCCTTTACAAAAAGGAGGAGGTCATCTGCAAAAAGGAGGTGAGAAATTTTAGGACATCTCTGGCCAACCCTTATAGCTTTCCAAGACTTGTCACTCATAGCATCTTGAATTAGATGGCTCAACTTTTCCATGCAGAGAACAAAGACATAGGGTGAGAGAGGATCTCCTTGTCTAATTCCTTGATTTGGGGAGAAGGTTCCTATTTACAACCATTCCATAGAATATTTAGAGAAGAAGTCTTAACATAGCTCATGATGAGGTGAAAAAGATCCCTTGGTATACCAACCTCCAACAAAACTCCTTTAAGGAAATCCCAATTAATTCTATCATATGTTTTGTCTAAATCAATTTTAATGGCCATCAAAGTCTTACCAAATCTTTTGCTTTTCGAATGATTTCAATGGCAATTATAATATTATCATGTATTGACATCCCATGGATGAAGCTAGCTTAATTAGGAGAAATAACATAGACAAGATCCTCTTTAGATGATTGACAATAATCTTGGATATTCCCTTATAAAGAACATTGCAAAGGGAGATTGGTCTAAATTGATTTGGAAATTTAGGTTTGTTTACCTTGGGGATGAGAGCAATAAGTGTCTAGTTGATCATCTTTACCTCCTCCTTACCATTGAAAATGTCTTTGATATACTGACAAACTTTGTGTCCCACATGCTACCAGTTGTACTGATAAAAAATGGCCGAAAATCCATCGTCTACTGGAGCCTTAAGAGGCCTCATGCTAAAAAAAACATCACTAATCTCCTCATCAATAACTGTCCCATTAATGTATTGAGTACCAAATTCACCCAATGGAGGAAAATGAGTCTTTGAAATGATTGCTTTCCCCTGAATTGTGTCACCAGTAAATAGATTTTTAAAATAGTCAACAATAGCACATTTTGCCATAGATTCATCTTCTATCCAAATACCATTAGCATTTCTAATCATAGTGACTCTATTAGCATGTTTGCGTGTGATAGCTTTTGTGTGATAAAATCTAGTGTTTCTATCTCCACTAACAATCCAACTATTGTGAAATATTTGAAACCACAATAATTCTTCTTCTTTCAGCACTTGCTCCAAATCTCTTTGAAGATTTCTTTCCAAATCATCAAGAAAGGGATTCCATTGTTTATCAATTGCAAGTTGAACTCCTTTTAGTCTGGCCAAAAGTCTTCTTTTCTTAATTGTGATGTGCCCAAAAACCTCTTTGTTCCATGCTAAACAATTAGTGGAAATAGTATGGAGATTTTTATGTAGGTCAGCCTCTTCTTTTCAGCACAAGTTAATTAAATTCAGAAAAGATGGATGGGTAAGCCAAGCAGCATCAAATCTAAAGGGTCTCCCATCTCTATTAGTAGGTGATAATCTAAAGTCAAGCTTAAGGGGATGGTGATCAGAATATGTGCGAGGTAAGACTCCAATGATTGCCTCTGTGAAACGAGTTCTCCAGACTTCATTGCACAGCCCTCTATCCAAATGTTCAAAAACGTGATGATACTCATTTCTAATTAGTCCTCTCCAAGTGAATTTACTTCCTTCCTAGCCAAGGTCAATCCACCTGCATTTTTTTTATCCAGTTTTCAAACTCTTTGCATTTAGACAATTCGGCTAAATTAAGAGGGGCGCCTCCTCTTTTTTCATGGGTCCCTTTAATATCATTGAAGTCCCCTATAAGCAACCATGGAACATGAATGTCATGGGCCATTCACCCTATTTCTTGATGAAGGGACTATCGTTCACCATAATTTGGACTAGCGTATATAATTGTGAGAAACCAAGGGTTTTCATGTTTCCAGAAAACTCGTAAATGGGCAAATTGGGAAGAGTGAGTAATGAGCATAACATGTAGATCACCTTCATTCTAGCTAATTCAAATGCCTCTAGATAGGCCATGTCCATCCACCACAAAGTGGTTATTAAATCCAATTCTAGTTAAAATATCCCCACCTCTGCTCCCATTCACTTTTGTCTCAAGAAGAGCAAAAATAGCCAGCTTATGATTCTGTACTATATTATTTGCATATCTCAAAAATTCAAAATTGCCAGCACCTTTACAGTTCCACAAGATTATTGAATTCATAAAACTAAGATTTAATAAAAGTTAACGTTACCAAAAAACAACCTAATGAAGGTTTTTGCTTACTTCCATGGCCTCAACCATATCTCCAGTTTGAGTTTTTGGGACCATATCCACACCATAAAATGCCCCCATTGAATGTAGTGATTTTTATAATTTAGTGCATGAGAATTTAAAAATTAAATAGTTCAAATTATTTTAAATAATAATTTAATAGCATTTTATTTATGAGAATAATATGATTTTTAACTTTATAAATTTAAATTTGAAATTATAAAAATTAAATAGAAATAAGGATGAATCACTAAAACAGCAGTATGGTTAATTTAACAACCCACTCACTGCAACCACAATGTAGCTGATATGAGAGAAAAAGAAATAAAAAGTGAAACTAATATAATGACATAGAACGGAAATTATATTCCTACGTTGGTAAACTAACATTTCAGTTATGATTCTGATATGGTTGAATGCTTTTTCTTTTTTCTAAATTTGGCTGAAATGCATTTTGTTTTTTTAAATTTTGGCCACACTTGACATGACCCAAATGTTGCTATAAGCAACGTAGCAATAATAGAGTTCAATAGAGAAAGGGAGAAACACTAGTATTGTGAATGTATCAAATATTCACTCCACAAGTAGTAGGTTTCCTAAAATTATTGCATTGCTAAAACAAGTGAATCAATAGGGGTCTCTTTGATCCTAAATTATAGGTATAATGAAGCTTTTGAGACCAAGGAAAAGGTTGCAATTACGGGAAAACATCAACTTTACTTTTTGATATGTTTTTCAGAGGAATCACCAAGGTGGTAATTACTAGTGATTATGAATAGACAGAAACAGAAGTACCACATTTAGTTGTTGAATTCATTCATATTTGGCAAAAACAAAAAGTAAAGATAGAGGACACACTCTATTCATGAATTTGTCATAAAATAGATGCAAACTCCTTCCAATTCCCAAGAAAGGGAAAAGCTTTTTACAAGGAAAAGAATGTCTATGTACAAAATCCTCTACTAATCTAAGTCAGTGTCATTCACTATGATTTATAGTCCTTTCAAGAGAGAATTGATTTCTATGAACACCTCTTCTCTACAAGGAATAGTGAGACCACCCATTGGATGCTCATACCCAAATTCTTCCTTAGCTTGACTCAACAATTCTTGAAACCAATTTTGGTTCAAGTATGAAATGGGAATCACAAACCACTTCATCTTTTCAGATTGCAAGATAACCTTTTGGGACTTCACCTACCTTGGAAGTCACTTCGGTTGTTGCCAATGATGCCCTTCGAATACTAGGTAAATGAAAACCCATTCTATGTTATGTACCTAAGCAGGAAAGAATGGAATTATAAGTTGTTATATTTCTAGATGCGAATGACTTTGTGTTATTTGTGAACGCAAGAATACCCATATATATAGTTTCCCCAGAAAACTACTATCCCTAATGATATAATTGAGGTTGTTTGCTAATAGGTCTATTCAGAAAGACAAGGAGTGGTGAGAGTTCACATAGTGTTGTCTTAAGAGGTCTCTATAAAAAATATTAGATGCAACCCTACCTTCCAATAGTAAGGCCAACACCCACTTGGAATCAATTGAGATCTGCGTAGATGAAACCAAATGTTTGCTCATGCATCGTACTATGGCTCCTCCATTTTTTAGACATCCTTAGACATCTCACACGCATATTACATATTAGTAAGGTAGCTAATTTATGGCTGCAAACTAGTATCTAAGTGGCAAAATGTAAGATCAATGAAACCTTTTAACAGAACCTGTTTGATAAGTACTGTACTCATAATGTTTGAACTTTGAAGGCAATAGGAGAACCACAAGTAGGCCAACATACTCACTTCAAACAACAACATCCTTACTGTAAGTATTACATATGTTAGATTTTGTATATTATTCTAAGACAAACAGTCCAATAACAGTTGCATTTCATATGATCTTCCATTATAAGACAAACTTATTCTCTAAATCAGTACCTTGTACTGATACAAATAGTTTGATGATTTGGAATGCATGTAAGCATAATTGGCTAACATAACTTGAATTCATGGGAATCTGTTAGTCTACATGGAATTGTATTCTATAAATTTTAACATTTCATTTAAGAGTAATACATGGTGTTATATATATTAGTTCATGAATTAATTTTTCCTTCAGAAAAGAACTAATGCTTTTCTTAAACTGTGACCTTACTATGAAAGAAGTACTAAACTGGGTTTCTAGGTCAATAATGATTATGTTAGAATCTTAGACAGTTAGCTAATGTTTAAGTCATAAGTTATACTTTCACTAAAACCATGCATTTGAAGACTTACAACTTCTAAAAAACAGAAAACCACATTCCCCATTTTGATTTGGTACAAAAGCATAAGGAAAAAGGAGGAAATATATCACAGTCAAGATACCTCATTCTAGCTTATATATTATTGAAACTACATGGATTAGCTTTTTTCCTTGATCTCCTCCAAAAGTAAAGAATATCTTCCACAACTCACTTATGAAGTTCTAGGGAAGATTTTATAAAGGAGGACCAATGTATCACTTTTTGCTGCAACAACTAAGGATTCTTGTGATGGTTCTATTTGACTTGTACAATTTAAGATTAGATGACCCTAATGAAATGGGGATAAATATGCATTGATGACAAAATGGAGGGAGCACCAAATTAAGATAATATATTTGTTCTGTGGTGCTGCAACTGAGAACCAAAAGAGGCACTTTATATACATGAATCTAGCAACAAACAGCTTAGGCTGTTTCAGGAGAAAGTCTTCTGAGTTTCACATTTGAAACAGATAGATTGAAGGACAATAGGACTGCCATAACAACTAGTCTACAAATTACAAGTTTGGCCAATGTCTCCAAATTTCTGCTCTTAATTCCTCTTGGAGTTTCACATTAGTTGAGATTCAATATAAATTTTGCATATACTAGAAGCCATAGAGAATTGTCAGAAGACTAAAAAGCTTGTAATAATCTCTGAGCCATATATAATCTCATAAGTTTCTTTTCAGATAATTCTGTATATTTTGAAAGGAATGATAAAAAGAACTCCTTCTGTCTGCCTAGGTTGATTTTTTAGTCCCTTTATCCAAAGGTCTGCCTTGCAATCACATGTTCCTTCTTTGGGAAGTCTTAATTAGGGTAATAAGCAAGCTTATATCAATAACTAGCTTCGTTAGTTTGTTACTATTTCAAGAGAACAGGGGAAAGGTCATGACTAGAAGATTAAAATAATTGATTTTGCTTTTTTTGTAACATTTTTTCAAAGGAATCACCAACCTTATGAGAACCTGTCTTTCTAAGTGTAGGGAAATCCTGAATTATTTGGGGTTGAATGTCCCGAATTAATTGGGAATAGATATGGGTTACAAATGTAAATAGAAAGGATTAATTGTATAGACAATGTAAGTTTAGGATTCTTTCAATTGCTGATCATCATTGCAGATTTTATTTTTGGCAAGGGAAAGGTGTGCAGCATGAGCTATTGTATTCATTGAGAATTGACAAAAGAGAAACGGATCAGTTTTGTGAATTTCTCATTTAAATAGATAAACGTTACCCTTCTAAAGAAAGGATAATTTCCAACTTTAAAGTTATGAAAAATGCCTTCTGTACAGCATTGTCTCGTCTAATCTATATATGTTGGTCTCCTCCAATAAGATCACAACCCATTTAGTTGAGAAGTGATGTCCAAGAACACATCTTCATTGCAAGGAATTGTGAGACCACCCATTGAATGATCATATCTGAATTCTTCTTCAGCTTGGCTTAGTCATTCTTGAAAGGAAGGTTGATGTAAGTATGGAATGGGAATCATAAATCTATTCATTTTGTCTCCAACATAAACTACAAGATAACCTTTTGGGACTTCCATGGATTTTGAAGCTACTTGGTTTGCAGCATAAGATGCCCGTCTAATACCAGGTAAGCAGAAACCAATTGTTTTGTATTTATCCGCCCCAAGAACAACAAAATGATCTCAAATCAAGTTGTCTAAGAAATATGTAGACTCTGAAACTTCAGGATGTGAATGACTTGTGTTGCTTGTGAATACAAGAATGCGTGCATCTATATATTTGCTAAGTGTCCCTTAAAACGAAGGCCCATTGAAATGATAATTGAATGGGCTGCTATATGATGGGGTCTACCGAGAGGCAAGGGGTTATGAGAGATCACATGATATTGTCTTAGGCCTTGTCTCAGACGACTCTATCAAAAAACAAGAAGTTGAATGAGCATGCATACCTCACCTTTGAAGAGGATAACCAACCGAGTTCCCACTTGAAATCAAAGAGATCAGGTGATGAAAAACAATGTTTGTTCATCCATTGTACTATAACTACCCCAATTCGGAAACATGCTTTGAACATACCACATTTCATATTTCTTGGAAGCTTGACAACACAGCTGATACACAGTTGCCAATCAATATGAGTGAAAATGCATCATATTTGTGACCTTTGGGCAGGACCGGATTGATTGTTGCTACCACTAAGTAAGTCAAACTGTAAGCAACACCTCGTGGAGAGTACATGAGGTTTGGCCCCATTCGTATTTTGTAGGCCAATTGCTTTAATCAAATATATAGAATATAGACTTATATTTTAGTCATATTGCATTCTTTCTAAGATAAGAGTCAATAGTTCCGTTCATATCATCAACCTTGAGACAATGTTGTCTTGTAAATTAATGTACCTAAGCGTTGATACAGGTTGTCTGATGATTTGGTCTGCATATGAACCTGTTTAGCTAACAGGACTTGTGTTTGTTAATTTCTGTTAAGCCTGCTTTCTTGCCCTCTTTTGTAGTATTAAGACAATGAAGATGACCGAACTAGTGAAATATATATGATAAAATCCTTCTCATATTCTCATCTTTAAATCTAGAGAGATCCAACTTCACCTTACAATAATAGAAGCATCAATGACTTTAGAACTAGATGGGTTTGGGACAGTAACAATTATGTTAAGACGGTTAATAATATCGAAGAAGGAGGGAATAGGTCAATAATTATGTGGATTGGGATCCTTCTAGTTTTCTTTCAGAAACAAGCATTCATTTGTTTTAGACAACATCAATTGTTGAGTTGTGACCAACTAACAAGCTCATGTGATGATGCTGCTTTAATCAGGGAAATGAAGAATTGGTAACTATGAGGAAATGGGCCCCCACAGCCCATTGGCTGACAGGGAGCACCAAAGAAAAACAGTAATGTTAGTCCAGTGGTGCTGATACCAGGAACCAATGAACCACATATTCTGAAATCTGGCAACAGATGGCTATGGATGAATGTGGGGGTTATCTCTCTACAACTTGTGATTTCCACTTGGGAGTATCTTAATGTTATGGATGTAATATGTTCTCATGTCAAATGACGGCTCACTTCAGTGGCCACAATGCAACAAAGAGGGCAGGTCCACCAGGTTCTCCGATGACACTGAAACGGACCATGGTAGATTTAGTGACTGGCCCTATTCCTTTAAGGTTGCGAGCACTTAATTCCCTGCATACATTAGGTTTATGATAGGCTATTGATATTTGTATAAATTGAGACAATACAAATAAGGTACAATTTCTCACATTTATTCTCTGTATTTCCTCACTCTTAAAAAATTGTTTTTGCATGTCCGCTCCTCCACGTACTAACATCATTATTCTTTCTGATAATGGCATTGCAAACACATTAACAGCCTGTGGTACGAGATTTGAAGTAAATTCTCAATCTGAATGAGGATGGGAAAGAGTAATGTTGCTTGCATGTGAATTTAAAATAAGAGTAAAGACATTTGTAAATATAAATTGTGTATATTCTCTCACACTCTTATTGCTCTTATCTCTCTTTGCAAATTTTATTTTTGTATGTATATTTATCATTTTCTCAAATAATTTGAAACAGATTTTAATGGACTTTGTACTCTCTTTTTATATTATCTATTGTCTAAGTAATATTATAAGTATTTTAATCTTCTTTTTATTTTACACGTTTTTACTAATTTTTATTTATTTTTAAAACTTATACTAATTTTTTCTGCACTATATAATTAAGTTGTATATAAATTCAATTTATTCAGAAATACCCTTTAATTGTGGTTAGTGAAAAAAATAAGAGAAAATAACAGTAATTTTGTTGTAATTTTATCAATCAGTTAGATAAGGAAGAAAAAATGCCGAAAAGAAGGGAGAACTTTTACAAGGTCAGTAAATTGCTTCCTTTACAAAATTGCCTAAACTGACAACTGTCAGTCTCATCAATAGACTATGGGGGTTTAGCAGCCGCTTAAACGAGAAGTAAGGTTGACGAATACCTGTTCTCTGCATGGAATTGTAAGACCACCCGTTAGATGTTCATATTCAAATTCTTCCTCTCATTCACTCAGCAAATCTTGAAATGAAGGTTGGTTCAAGAATAATATGGAAATCACAAATGGCTCCATTTTCTCTGCAACGTATACTGAAAAGTACCGTTTTGGCACATCCACAGCTTTTGTTGATGTTAGCCTCGAAGAAAATGAAGCCCTTCTAACAGCAGATAGACGAAAACCCATTCTTCTATTCTGTGTGTTAAGAAGAAATCGTCCAATAGAAATTAGAAGGTAAGAAGAAAGCCATTCAGGGGGCGAAAAATGTGTGATGCTTCTAAATGCTGCAACTATGAGTATATATAGATGAAGGGAAATGTGGTAAAGCGTTAGCTACTTGAATGATTAATGGGAAGGGCAATGCGATGGGGCCATCTGGGAGACAAGGGCTCATAGGAGTTCACATGGTGTTGCTTTAGAGGTCATTCTCCGTGATGACCAATTTAGGAGAGGTACATTACATGGCCAGCTTCTGGAGCAATTGCCAACAGATTACCCCACTAGTTGAAATAGAACAGATGTGTAGAAAAGAAAACTAATACGTGTTTTAACAATGTAATAGCTGACATCTGGCGTTACAGGGATGGTTCATAGAGATATCTGACATTAATGTTTTCTGCAAACTCATTGTTCCAAAGGAAACAATTTTCAGTACTGCAGGAGTAGGTTCTCTTTCCATTCAAAATGAAGACGTGTTCAATTTGTCAATTTTTTTTTTAATTAGTGAGTGATCATTAATTCAAAAGTAGCACATATGTCTTTATTTTAAATGGAATGAGTACCAACTCCTATAGGACAGAAAATTAACAAAGATATGCATTTGATTACTTGTGCCTGTTTGGAAACCGGCCAAACAGAAACCCATAGTTGTGGAATTTGTGTTTCATGAAAAACAAGAGACTGATTTCAAAAAACTTATGTAGGAACTTACTTATTTAGACTTCTACCTTTAAAATGGAGAAAAAAAAAATGGAAACTTTAATCTCACACATTGTATCTAACTAAAACGCCTGCAAGGATTTAAATTACAACTACAATTCAATTTAGTCATTTCTTATTGCTTCTTATCTGAATTCTCTAAATTCTGGTGCAGTAAGGCATGGGGAAGTGTAACGTTTGAATAAAAGATTTGCATAGAAGTGCCTATCTTGAAAATCAATTGTTGCCTTTATCTTGCTTTTTATAGTCACTTTTTATTATTGCATGCGAATAGCAAAGGACATGTGCAAATATTTGCGAACATATACCATACTCTAAATATATATATATATTTGCTTTGTAATCATTGAAATACTAAGATTTACATCTTAGGCAAATACTAAGATCAAATGGCGTTGTCAAAGGAGGTCTCTTTCAAAATATTAGATGCAAACCATGCCTTCTGATAGGAAGGCCACCATATTGTCCACTTGGAATCAATTGAGATCTCCATAGGTGAAACCAAATGTTTGTTCGTGCATTGTTCTATGACTCCTCCATTTTGTTGACATGCTTTAGACATCACACATGTATCCTTCATATCCTTCATACAAGTAACATAGCTAATTTATGGCTGCAAACTAGTTCTAAGTGGCAAAATTTAAGATCAATGAAACCTTAAGCAAAACCTGCTCGATAGGTATTATACTCATAATGTTTAAACTTTGAAGGCAATAGGAGAACCAGTATCAATAACATGATTGCTAGGCAGGATGACCTGTATATTTAAGTGATTAAAATACACCTCATGAAGAGTACAAGTAATGTGGCCCCACAAGTAGGTAACATACTTAATTTAGACGTCAGCATCCTTACTATAACTATTACATATGTTAGATTTTATATTTTATTCTACGACAAATAGTTCAGTAACCGTTACATTTCATATGATCTTCCAATATAAGACAAACTTGTTCTCGAAATATGTACCTTGTACCGATATATAGAGTTTGATGATTTACAATGCATGTGAGAAAAATTGGCTGACAGAACTGTTACTCTACAATGATTTGTATTCTGAAAAATTTAGACAATTCATTTGAGAGTAACACATGTTATTATAGAAACTACTTCATAGATAAATTTTTCCTTCAGGAAAGAATTAATGCTTTTCTCTTTCTTGATTCTAATAGAAACTATGACCTTACCATGAAAGAAGTATGTTGTCTGACTTAAAAAGTAAACACTGGTTTCCAGGTCAATAACAATTATTTTAGAGTCTTAGATAGTTAACTAATGTTTAAGCCATAATGTATGCTTTCAGCATAACCATGGAGTTGAAGAGTTACAACCTCTATATAACAATGATCCGAGCTCCCCATTTTGATATGATAAAGACATAAGGGAAAAGGAAGTGTTATGTTTTTGTGTGTGACTCAAATTTTAAAAATAAAAAAAAAATTATAGAAAAACATTTGTAAATAAAAACTGTAACCAAGAGTTGCAATTAGAGTAGGAAACTACAAAACAGTTACAGATAAAATTACAGTTTTAGTAGAAAACAATATACAGCAATTTCAACTACAAAAAATATACAAAATACAAAAACCAACATGAACAGTAGCTCATTTGGTGTTTTTGCAACTGTACAGAACAGCAGAATAGCAAAACAGCAAGAGTGCAGATTTTCTGCAATTTCTGGGTCCTTCTTGTGCTACAGCAATAGTAGTTTTGGGGTTTATTTTTCTGCACAAATTTTAACCTTGTAATAGAATTCTGCATAGTAAAATTCTCTTCTTCTGCCCATAGTTTTTCCCTCATTGAGTTTTTTCAAGTTAAATATTTGTGTGCTTTCTCTTCTCTTTCTCTAAATTATATTTTGTAATTTTATTTTTGCTGGTATTGTCATAACAAATTGGTATCAGAGCTTGATTTTCAATGGCTTCTACTTAAAAAACAAAATCTAAGATAGACATTAAGAAATGTGATGTGCCAACCAGTTTTACTCCCTGGCAAGTAAGGATGATGGCAATTCTATCAAGAGAAGGCACAAAGAGGGTGCTGCTTGGAAAGATGAAGAAGGCTGAGACTATGATAGATGCTGAATGGGATGATATAGATGATAGAGCTCTTTCTTCTATTTAGTTGTGCTTAGGTAACGAAGTTCTTCAAGAAATTCTCACTGAGAACACTGCAGCGGATGCATGGTTGAAATTACAGAGTCTGTACATGACAAAATCTCTCACCAATAGGCTACGATTAAAGCAACGCCTCTATACTCTGTGTATGTCTGAAGGTACTCCACTAAAATTTCATATAGCAGAGTTTACTTTCATTATTACTGATTTAAGTAAGATAGATATAAAGATTGATAATAAGGATTAAGCACTTTTACTATTATGTTCTTTGCCTGCTTCCTATACAAATTTTAGAGACACTATGATCTATGGTAGAGAAGAAATTTTTCTTGATAATGTTAAGTCAAATTTGTAAGCTAAAGGAAAAATTGATAATAATTTGACATATGTTGAATGGCGTGATCAAAGTGTTAGTCTATTCGCTGATAGAGGAAGAAGTAAGGAGAGAAATCCTAATTCTAACAAGTCTAGATCGAAGTCTAAACATAAGAATTTGACTTATAATTATTGCAAGAAGAAGGGACATATTAAATCTGATTACTTTAAACTGAAGAAAAAGGAAAAAGCAGGTGACAATAAGGTAAGGCCACATTAGAAGAAGCTAATGTAGGAGAAGATGATAAAAGTGATCTGCTTTGTGTTATTGATGCTAAACTCAAATTTGAAACTAGTTGGGTGATGGATTCAAGAGCTACATAGCATATGACTCCTAATAGGGACTGGTTTACCACTTATGAGCCATTTAATGGGGGTGTATTTTTGGGTGATGATCATTTTTGTAAAGTTGCTAGGATAGGCATTGTGCAAATTAAAATACATGATAGTATGACTAGAACTTTGTCAAATGTGAAACACATTCCAGATTTGAAAAAGAATTTAATTTCTCTAGGTACTTTAGAAAAAAATGGCTATAAATATAAATGTGAAGATGGTGTGCTTAAAGTCTCTAAGGGTGCACTTTCACTTATGAAAGCAAATAGAATTGGCACTTTGTAATTCTTGCAAGGTTCTACTATTACAGGTTCAGCTGCAATTGCTGCTACTTCTATTTCTGATTCAGATGTTACTAAAATTTAGCACATGAGACTGGGACATATGAGTAAGAGAGGCATGACAATATTGAGCAAGAGAGGTCTGTTAGGTGGCCAGATTACAGGAAAGATAGAGTTTTGTAAACATTGTAGCTTTGACAAACAAAAGCGGTTGAGTTTCAGTTTAGCCATTCACAAGACAAAAGGAACTCTTGACTACATTCATTCAAACCTTTGGGGGCCCTCTCAAGTTCCTTCTAAAGGTAGTCACTCCAAATACATGTTGACTTTTATTAATGATTATTTAAGAAAGGTTTGGGTCTACTTTCTGAAACAGAAAAATCAAATATTTGTGACCTTTAAGCAATAAAAGGTTTTACTTAAAAGCAGACAGGAATATAGATTAAGAGACTCATAACAGATAATGGTCTTAAATTTTGTAATAATGAATTCAATGAGTTTTGCAAAAAAGAAGGCATTGCTCAGCATAAAACCATTGTGAATACACCTCAACAGAATGGTGTTACAAAGAAGATGAACATAACTCTTCTTAAAAAGGCTTGGTGTATGCTTTCAAATGTAGGCTTAGGCAAGGAATTTTGAGCTGAAGCTATTCATACAGCTTGTTGGTTGGTGAACCGATCTCCTCATCCAGCCATTGAACGCAAAACACCAGAAGAGGTATAGTCTAGTAAAACCTACTGTTTATTCTATTTTAAAAATTTTTGGTTATCCTACTTATGCACATGTTAATGAAGGAAAGCTTGAGCCTAAAGCAAAGAAATGTATATTTCTTAGGTATTCATCTAGTATGAAAGAATACAGATTATGGTGTCCACATCAGTCCAAGTTTCTTATTAGTAGGGATGTAACTTTTGATGAATATTCCATGCTTGCAAAGAAAGAAGTTACAGAATCAGTTATTCAGAATAATGCAAAAGGTGGAGAACAGGTGGAGTTTGAAGTTCTTGTTCAATCCAAACAATTCTCTGTTCCTAGTTCTGCAGATGGTGATTCAGAAGAGGCTTCAGATTCTTCACAAGTACAACCTTACACCATGGCTAGGGACAGGCAAAGGAGAACTATTAAACTACCGAAAAAGTATAGTTATTAAGATTTTGCCTATTGTCTTGCTGTAGTAGAAGAGGTGGAGTACAATAAGCCTTTGTCTATTAAGAAGTTCAAATATTGCTTGGACTTAATTGGAGTTCATTATTGAGTTTTGCTCTTAGAAACTTTTGTGGAAGAGGTGGAGAGTTTCTTTGTTGAATTTTGTTTTTAGAATTCATGTCAAGGTGGAGATTGTTATGTTTTCGGATGTGACCCAAATTTTAAAAATAAAAAAAATTATAGAAAAACAATTGTAGATAAAAACTATAACCAAGAGTTACAATTATAGTAGAAAACTGCAAAATAGTTGCAGATAAAGTTACAGTTTTAATAGGAAACAGCACATAACTGTTTCAACTACAAAAAATATACAGAATACAGAAACTAGCATGAACAGTAGCTCATCTGGTGTTTTTGCAACTATACAAAATAGCAGAATAGCAAAACAGCAAGAGTGCAGATTTTCTGTAATTTCTAGGTCTTTTCTTGTATTGCATAAACAGCAGTTTTGGGGTTTATTTTTTTGGACAAATTTCAACCTTATAACAGAATTCTGCATAGTAAAATTCTCTTCTTCTACCTATGATTTTTTTTTCTTATTTAGTTTTTTCACGTTAAATATTTGTAGGTTTTCTCTTCTCTTTCTCTAAATTATATTTTATAATTTTAGTTTTACTGATCATTGTCATAACAGGAAGAAATATCTAGCAAGGACAAGATACCTCATTCTGCCTTATATATTATTGAAAGTACGTGGATGAGTTTTTTCTTGATTTCCTCCAAAAGTAAACAATATCTTCTACAACTGGTTAAAGGAGAGCCAGTGTATCGCTAACTGCTGCTACAACTAAGGATTATTCCGGTGGTTGTGTGTGAATATGACTATTAAAGATTGGATGGCCCTAATGAAACGAGGCTAAATATGCAGTGATGATGGAATGGGAGGGAGGGAGCACCAAATTCAGAGAACATATTTGTTTTGTGGTGCTGAAACTGTGAACCAAAAGAAGCACTTTATATACATGAAAATAGCAACAAATGGCTTAGGCTGTTCCTGGAGAAAGTCTTCTGAGTTTCATGTTTGAAACAGATAGATTGAACCACACTAGTCTACTAGTTTCAGGTTTGGCCAATATCTCCAAATATTTGTTCCTAATTCCTCCTAGAAGTTATTCACATTAGTTGAGATTGAATATTAATTTTGCACATATTAAAAACCATAGAGATTTGTCAAAAGACTAAAAAACATGTAACAATCTCTCAGCCATATGTTCGCATAAGTTTCTCTTCATATAATTCTTTATATTTTGAAAGGAATGATAAAAAGAACTTCTGGGAAGTCTGCCTAGCTTGAATTTTAGTCGTTCCATACAAAGGTCTGCCTCAAAATCACATGTACCTTCTCTGGGAAGTCTTAACTGTGGTAATAATCAAGTTTATAGCATTAACTAGAATCATCAGTTTGCTACGGTATCAAGTGAACAGGGAAGAGGTCATGATTAGGAGATTCAAATAATTAATTTTGCTTCCTTGTAACACTTTTAAAGGAATCACCGCCCATATGATATAACCACTCTTTCTAAGTTTATCTCATCATCGTTGCCGATTTTCTTTTCAGCAGGGGGTGGGATGTGCAGCATTAGCTTTTGCATTCATTGAGAATTGACAACAAAGAAATGGATCAGTTTCGTGAATTTCTTAATTAAATATATAAATGTTACACTTCCTGATAAAGGATATACAATTATGAAAAAAGCCTGCTGTACAATATTTTCTCGTCTAATCTATATATGTCACTCTCCTCCAGTGATTACATCCCATTTAGTTGAGAACTGATATCCAAGAAGACATCCTCACTGCAAGGAATTGTGAGACCACCCATTGGATGATCATATCCGAATTCTTCTTCAGCTTGGCTTAATAATTCTTGAAACAAAGGTTGGTTCAAGTATGGAATGGGAATCACAAATCTCTTCATTTTGTCTCCAACATAGACTGCAAGATAACCTTTTGGTACCTCCACGGACTTGGAAGCTGTTTGGTTTGCAACAAAGGTTGCCCGTCTAATACCAGGTAAGCGGAAACCCATTGTTGTGTTTATCTGCTCCAAGAACAAGAGAATGATCTCAGATCACTTTGTCTAAGAAAGAAATTCGTAGACTCTGAAACTTCAGGATGTGAATGACTTGTGTTGCTTGTGAATACAAGAATGTGTGCATATATATAAAAGCTAAGTGTCCCTAAAAGCCAACGCCCATTGAAATGATAATTGAAGGGGCTGCTATATAATGGGGTCTGCTGAGAGGCAAGGGGTCATGAGGGATCACATGAGATTGTCTTAGGCCTTGTCTCAGACGTCTCTATCAAAAAACAAGAAGTTGAATGAGCATGCATACTTTACCTTCGAAGGGGATGGCCAACCGAGTACCCACTTGAAATCAAAGAGATCAGGCAATGAAATTCAATGTTTGTTCATGCAATGTACTATAGCTACCCCAATTCGTAGGCATGCTTTAGACATATCACATTTTATATTTCTTGGAAGCTTGACAACACTGCTGATATATAGCTGCCAATTAACATGAGTGAAAATGCGTAATATCTGTAATGTGATCTTTGGGAGGGACCTGATTGATAGTTGCTACCACTAAGTACATCAAACTGTAAGCAACTCCTCGTGGAGAGTACTCACAGGTTAGGCCCCATTACTATTTTGTAGGCCATCTGCACCAATCAGGCATGACTAGACTTATATTTGAGGACATAGTGCATTCTTTCTAAGATAAGAGCCAAACAATAGATCCATCCATTTCATCATCTTGAAACAAAGTTGTTCTGTAAATTAATGTACCTCAGTACTTATACGATTTGTTTGATGAGTTGGTCTGGGTATGAACATATTTAGCTAACAGGACCTGAATTTGTTTAAGCTTCCATTCTTGTCTTCTTTTGTAGTGCAGTATTCAGTCAATAAGGATGAGGGAACAAGTTCAATATATATATACAGATATATATATATATATATATATATATATGATAAAATCCATTTCATTTTCTCATCCTTAAAAGTAGAAAGAACCAAATTCACCTTACAAAAAAAGAAGCATCTACGTCTTTAGAACTAGATTGTACATATTGGCTTGGGGGAGTAAGAATTATGTTATGACAGTTAAATAGTCGCTATTCAATGAAGATACCTTTAATCTCTTAAACATGAAATCGAATTGGAAACCTAAACACTATCGAAGAATGAGGGAGCGGTCAATAATTGTGTGTATTAGGATCCTTTCTGTTTTCTTTTACACCCGGTAAACGAAAACCCATTCTTCTATTTTGTGTGTTAAGAAGAAAAGGCCCAATAGAACTTAGTAGATAAGAAGAAAGCCTTACATTTAGATGCTTCAGGATGCGAAAAATGTGTAATTTAAGTTTCTTAATGCTGCAACGATAAGTATATATAGATGAATGGATGTGGGGTAACACATTAGCTACTTGAATGATTGATAGGAGGGGCAATGCGATGGGACCAACTGGGAAACGAGGGCTCCTAAGAGTTCACATGGTGTTGTTTTAGAGGGTCTTTCTCAAAGATGAACAATTTGGAGAGGTGCATGTCCCACCTTCTGGAGCAGTTCCCAACATATAACCCCACTAATTGAAATACAAGAGATATGCATCGAAGAAAACTAATATTTACATCTTAGGTAAATTAATTGTAGTGTCCAATGGACTTGATGACTTTCCCCTAGACTTATTTTTATCAAAATGTAAACTTTAAAGGAAAGTTAACTGTTGCTTCCAATAAATGGATGTCATTATAGGAGTTCGCGTGAGATTTTGTATACATTTTGTAGATGGATTTTGTTGATGTAAACTCTTAAGGCATGTGTTAGATAATAACTAATGTAGAATATATTAATGCATATACTTTTGCATTTTTAATTAGTTAAACAAAATTTAATTTATGTAAAAATATATATTTTCTAAAATATTTTACATTTATTATATCTTAACATATGCTATGTAGGTCAGTTTGAAATGTGCTGAATAGTTATTAATGCCAATATATAATACGTTGAATTGACTGTTTATATGTAATATGTCGAATTAATTGCAGCTTTTTAACAAACTGTAGCTTTTAAATGGGAAATGATGGGCTTACGCCCATGATTTTCCAGTTTAATGAAACGGTCCGCTTCACGTATTTGTGAGAGAGCGTAGAAAAAGCGTAGTTTTAATGTGTAGATCTATGCTCTTTTTAAATGCACCAAACTTTATTTTTTCAGGCAGTGTTAGGGGTACGTCCTAACGCTCATGACCCCTCTATGTTCCTTCATGAATCAGCAATGCGCACCGTTTCATTTCTTCGCTTTTAGAACAATTGTAACACTTGACATAAGCATAACAGTATAAATATATCATTTTTTTATTTTTGCATAGGGTAAGGACACAAAAAAAAAGTTTTAATTAAGTCTACTAAGTATTCCATCTTTTACTAACTTTTCATCCTTTCTATTGAGATATGACCAAGTTTACGATACCACAACATAGAAAAATTTTCATTAGTAATACTTCTCTTAATACTGATATTGCTAGAAACATATATTGAATCATAAAATGCACTGTTTAGTAATTGAATTTGAAATAGACCATGACAAAGTGTACCTTTTTCAACAACATCAGATTTATAAGATAATTAGAATAAATTATTTGAAAAGTTAAAGCAATGTCCAAATAATACAGGTTTTAAAATTGAAATCAAGTTTTTAGAGAAACTTGGTACATAAAAGATATTTTTCAAAATCAATATCTAATACTAATTTGCATATTCCTATGCCTTCTACGTGTGAGCCCATTCTATTTTCTGAATAGATGTATTGCTCACTGCCCACCAATTTCCTTAGGTCTAGAAAGCCAAGTAAGGTGTTAGAGATATAGATTATAGAACCAGAATCAATCCACCATGTATTACTATTAACATCTACCATATTAAATTCATAACAAAATAGTGAGGTTGAATTACCTTTTTTTTCAAGTTAGGTTTTGAGTTTGCGCAATCTTTTTTTATGTGTCCTTTCTTTTATAAAAAAAGTACTTAGACTCCTTTTATTTTAAAAACGAGCAAAAAAAAAAATGGCAGTACCCCATTTGGAACCAGAGACATAAGGAGAGCAAAGTCCTCTTGTCCATTCATAAAATAACTCTCTCCCAAGAGAAAGAATAATGCATCAGAAAATTTCATGTTAAATAAAAAGAGACATGACTTGTTCCTGCGGACAAAAACAGCAAAAGAGAAACCCTTTCAATTTTGAAGACTGAATAGCATCAAGGATCATCCAATAGGTGTTCTGCCTCTGAAAAAGTCCACTACATATTGAATGATCGAATTGCTATTATGAGCTATTGGTTGTTATAGGAGGTTTATTGTGAAGTGTTAGTAACTTATGTTGAATTTGGGCACTGCATAGCTACAAGAAGTACCAAACATATTATGAAGTGGTCAACCATAAGCAAACCTTAAAATTCTCTAGAAAGTAAATTGAGTCAACATAGTGTCTGGTAAGGATGTTGAGAAGAGTAACGGCTGGATGAACTCAATTTTAACATTATCAGCTGTAATGCTTGACAGGCACACAAGAAGAGTAGAAACCCTTGGGATTACCTCTTCGTTAATCAGTGTAATGAATTGTAAAATCCATTTGTTCAGTTAAATTGAATAAGCACTTAATTAATATCTTAACACTTTTGTATATATTGGTGCCTCTTCTCTTTGGATAATTAGCTTCTGGTAGACTACTAGATAAGTTAAATACCTCATTTTAAAATCCCAAAATTTAAGGATTTTGAACTTCTAGATATGAGTATGGATAAGGAGTTTATACATCTGTTCTTAAAATAAATCTTTTCTTTTACTGGTTCTTCATACCAGTCATTTTGTGCTATTTGAAAATCGTTGAAGTAATCCATCTTATTAAAATTCATTCAAGATACAACCCACAGGTATAATCGATAAAGACAAGTACTTATTAAAATGCCAATTGCCCTTTGACCTATGCATCTGCAAGAGATTTATATGCTTAGCATGAAGTAATCTTGGAAAGTGGCCGATTATTCATGCTCTGATTTATTAATTTAGGCTCAACATAACAGGTTTGAAGCAAGGAGGTTCACTTAATTTGAATAGAGTGCCGCCAGACAATCTTTTGGCCGTTTTGACTTGATAAGAATCGGTAGAGATTGATAGTTGTGAGGTTTCTTGTGGCTTTCTACCATCGATATTCTAGCTATTTACACCAGCTATTGAACTTTGTTCAATCTTAAGCAGCAGGTCATGCAGACAGAAAGAAAAACAACTTTAATCACCTCATGGGTTGATTCATACTAGTCCTTTCGGAGGAAGAAGTGGCGATGACAAGAAATGGGGCTGAAATTGAATAGAAGTATATTCAACGGTAAACCACAGAATTAGCTTGTGATATTGTTTTGTGGTGTTAAACTGTCCAACTAAGGAACAAATTTGAGCTACAATCGCAAAATTTAGCATTACATTATCCACTCTTGTCGGTTAATCTAGAATTTCAAATCATGAATTGTGACTTAAAACTCATTCTGGACTGCTATCCTACACTACTTTGCGGCTGGATGTCAGGATATGAGGATCGAACTCACAGTGGACAGTGTGTTCTCTGGATGTCAGCGATTCAGGGCAGATTGGCAAAGTGGTGAGTGGTAATGTTCTGCAACAGTGGCAGCAGCAACAGAAATAAGTTTTGGTTTTTGGAGTATGAGCAAGAGAATGATTGTGCACATATGAATTCCTCAAGATTTGACAAAATACAATGAAAACTAAATAACCATTGTTATTAAATTTCTCAATCAGATGACATTCTTGTGCTTCCAGGTAAATGATAAAGAATTTCCTATTTATATAATTTATGAAGTTTTACATCATCTCTAGAACAACCCGACATTCCTGATACATGGCTGCAGAGATCTAATAGTGCATGAATGACAACTGAAACCTGTGAGACTACATCTTTGATGACGCAACTCAAACTCTTTCCCGTTTGTAAATCCTTCAAGCTTGAAATTGAATTCATAGTGCCTAGCCTTCATTTTTGCGGGCTCCAATGGCAAAGTGGCCTGGAATATCTTTGGTTCCTGGTCCATCTGAGCCGGATGTGATGATAATAGCCTGATCAACCCCTGGCAACTTGCTACTGATCATTTATGCGTTTAGAACTCTCTGATACGCACTTCCAACTTCCAAGTGGCTTTTCTATTTGCTATCACATTCCTTCTGCCACAATGGAGAAAAGCCTATGAAATCACGAACCTGCTTCTTTGCTGCTAAAGTTCTAAATTTCTAATTGAGAAGTGAGACTGATGAAAATGTCTTCTCTGCAGGGAATCGTGAGACCACCCATTGGGTGATAAAACCCGAATTCTTCCTCAGCCTCACAAAGCAATTGCTGAAAAGAAGGTTCATTCAAGTATGATATAGGAACCACAAATCTCCTCCTTTCCTCTTCTCCAACATATACAGCAATAAACCCCTTTGGCATATTAGCAGACATTGAAGTGGCTTCTTTGCTGCTTGAAAGAGAGCGTCGGAGAATTTTCTTAGCATGCACCATTAAGGGCAAACGAATAGCCATTATCGCTTCAGAGAAGTTGAAGTTTGCTAATGATTTGGAAGAACAAATTGTAAGTTGGTGGACAAGTGAAAACTTTGGTGCGAAGGTTGGGATGTTGCTGGCGTTTATATAGAGATGAATGAGCTAGCTCAAAATCTTTGGACTCTGGAATAAGTGGTATGGAGGCAACATCATGAAAATAGGAGAGACATAAGCATCTCATGGATCACATGATTCTGTCTATCTATGCATCATCAAGAACTTGATTGTGATCGAGACATCATACATATATATATATATATATATATATATATATATATAGGTTGGGCTCATTGTGTGTAAAAGTTATTGTTGGGTTATGTTTAACAAGTATTGTGAACTATGAAATACAGAGGGCCCCATGAAAAGTTATGATCATCAGCGGAGCAAAGGTATTTGTGGATGTTGGAACTTACCTGCGGGCAGGGGAAACACAGACCATTGCTTGTGAAATTAACCAGTCTCTATGAATTGAATGATGAATGGCTTATTTGATGGGTCTTGCGAGAGACACGGGATCACATCACATGCCATTGTCTGTTCATCAAGGATTAGTTGAAATTTGAGAATTCATGCACCACCTTCAGGCTGATCTGCCAACAAAGTCACCCCTTCACGAGACCTTTACAGAAGAGAACCTGATAAAATTGCAGACATGCTCCAAACATATCAAATAACTTATTCATATTGATAATCTTCTAATGCTCCGAATCTGATCTATAATTCATGAAATGTGGCTGATATCTTTTGAATCACAGTGATTGGAGGCAATATAAGGACCACAATTTTTTTGACATTATCCTAAATTATATTTACTTAGAAATCTGGGATACGAGGTATGGTGCCTCATATGATGTGCAAACCAATTCAGTTGAAGAGTGCTATACTGCTATTATTATATGTCATTGCTATAAAAGTTAAGCAAGAGATGCATCCACACTATCGTCTAGGAAGACAAGCTTTGGAGGGTTGTGAGGATATCTACTGAGTTTGGAGCTTTGCTCAATTACTCTGCCTAGAAGAAGATTCAACAATCTAAAAAGAGCTTCAGTTAAGCGAGCGCGCACTAAGTCTCTGAAAGTGTCGAGGCAAAAGCATGAGAATATATCATTGGTTTGTGTTCTTAGTATTTTAGGTGAAAACAATGACAGAACCTTACACATTGGGCGCAAGTTTATTGAATTCCACTAGAACGAAAACTTGTTGGTGCAAAATGGAAAAAGTTGCTCACTTAAAAATGGGAATAAAATGTTTACTTAAATAATGTGGGTTGTTGAATGTGCAACCTAATAAATTTAGAAAAATTTAACACTTACAAAATATTGGATTATAAAATAAGCACAAAGTGTCCCATTGAATATAGTGATTTTTACAATTTAGTGTGTGAGAACTTATAAATTAAATAGTTTAGCGTATTTAAAATAATAATTTAATAAAATTTTATTTATGAGAATAATATGATTTTTAAATTTTTAAATTTACATTTTATATTATAAAAATTAAATAAAAATAAGGATGAATTACTGAAATAGCAGGAAAGTTAATTTTAATAACCCACTTGGTATAACCATAATGTAGATGATACAAGAAAAAAAGAAATAAAAAGTGAAACTGATATAGAGACAAAGAAAAAAAAAATACTAGTAACGTAAATGTATCGAATATTTACTCCACAAGCAGTAGGTTTTGTAAAATTATTGCACTGCTAAAACAATTGAATCAATAGGGGTCTCTCTGATCCTAAATTATGGGTATAATGAAGTTTTGAGACCAGGAGAAAGGTTGCAATTATTGGAAAATATCAAGTTTACTTTTTGATATGGTTTTTCATAGGAATCAACAACGTGGTAATTATAAGTGATTATGAATAGACAGAAACAAAATTACCACATTCAGTTGTTGAATTCATTTATATTGACAAGAAAAAAAGTGAAAACAGAGGACGCACTCTGTTTATGAATTTGTCATAAATTAGATGCAAACTCTTTCCAATTACTGAGGAAGAGAAAAATTTTTTTAAAAGGAAAAAAATGTCTGTGTACAAAATGCCTTTACTGATCTAAGTCAGTGTCATTCACTATGATTGATAGCCCTTTCAAGAGAGAACTGATTTCTATGAACACCTCTTCTCTGCAAGGAATAGTGAGACCACCCATTGGATGCTCATACCCAAATTCTTCCTCAGCTTGACTCAACAATTCTTGAAACCATTTTTGGTTCAAGTATGAAATGGGAATTACAAATCGCTTCATCTTTTCTCCAATATAGACTACAAGACAACCTTTTGGGACTTCACCTACCTTGGAAGTTGCTTGGGTTGCAGCTAATGATGCCCTTCCGGTACCAAGTAAATTATGTTATGCACCTAAGCAGGAAAGAATGAAATTATAAGTTGTTATATTTCTGGATGCGAATGACTTTGTGTTGTTTGTGAACGCAAGAATACCCACATATATATAGTTTCCGTAGAAAACTAGTATCCCTAATGAAATGGTTGAGGTTGTTTGATGATAGGTCTAATCAGAAAGACAAGGAGTGGTGAGAGTTCACATGGTGTTGTGTTAAGAGGTCTCTATCAAAAATAATAGATGCAAACCCTGCCTTCCGATAGTAAGGCCAACACCCACTTGGAATCAATTGAGATCTGCATAGGTGAAACCAAATATTTGCTCATATATCGTACTATGGCTCCTCCATTTTGTAGACATGCTTTAGACATCTCACATGTATACTACATACAAGGAAGGTAGCTAAATTTATGGCTGCCAACTAGTATCCAAGTGGCAAAATATAAGATCAATGAAAACCTTTAGCAGAACCTGTTTGATAAGTACTATACTCATAATGTTTGAACTTTGAAGGCAATAGGAGAACCACAAGTAGGCCAACATACTCAATTTAGACAACAACATCCTTACTGTAAGTATTACATATGTTAGATTTTGTATATTATTCCCTCCAGTCACAGTTACATTTCATACCATCTTCCTTTATTAGACAAGCTTGTTCTCTAAATCATTACCTTGTACTGATACAAATAGTCTGATGATTTGGAATGCATGTGAGAATAATTGGCTGACAGAACTTGAATTCATGGGCTTCTATTAATCCACAATGAATTGTATTCTATAAATTCTAAGCATTTCATTTAAGAGTAACACATGGTGTTATATATATTATTTCATAAAGTAATTTTTCCTTCAGAAAAGAACTGATGCTTTTCTCTTTCTTGATTCTAATAGAAACTGTGACCTTCCATGAAAGAAGTACTAAACATGGGTTTCCAGGTCAATAATGATTATGTTAGAATCTTAGACAGTTAGCTAATGTTTAAGTCATAAGGTGTACTTTCATTATAACCATGCATTTGAAGACTTACAACTTTCTAAAAACAGAAAACGAAGTTCCTCATTTTGATTTGGTAAAAAGGCATAAGGAAAAAGGAGGAAATATATCATATTCAAGATACCCAATTCTGACTTATATATTATTGAAACTACATGGATCAGCTTTTTTACTTGAACTCCTCCAAAAGTAAAGAATATCTTCCACAACTCGATTATGAAATTCCAGGCAAGATTTTATAAGGGAGGACCAACGCATCACTTGTTGCTGCAACAACTAAGGATTCTTGTGATGGTTCTATTTGACTTGGACAATTGAAGATTAGATGACCCTAATGAAATGGGGATAAATATGCATTGATGACAAAATGGAGGAAGCACCAAATTAAGATAATATATGCTGGAACTGAGAACCAAAAGAGGCATTTTATGTACATGAATCTAGCAACAAACAGCTTTGGCTGTTTCAGGAGAAAGTCTTCTGAGTTTCATGTTTGACACAGATAGATTGAAGGACAACAGGACTGCCATAACGACTAGTCTACAAATTACAAGTTTGGCCAATATCTCCAAATTTCTGCTCTTAATTCCTCTTGGAAGTTTCACATTAGTTGAGATCCAATATAAATTTTGCATATATTAGAAGCCATAGAGAATTGTTGGAAGACTATGGCTCATGCATTGTACTATGGCTCCTCCATTTTGTTGATATGCTTTAGACATCTCACATGTATCCTTCATATCCTTCATACAAGTAACATAGCTAATTTATGGCTGCAAACTAGTATCTAAGTGGTAAAAGGTAAGATCAATGAAACCTTAAGCAAAACCTGCTCGATAGGCATCATACTCATAATGTTTAAACTTTGAAGGCAATAGGAGGACCAGTATCGGTAACATGATTGCTAGGCTGGATGACCTGTATATTTAAGTGATTAAAATACACCTCATGAAGAGTACAAGTAATGTGGACCCACAAGTAGGCAACATACTTAATTTAGACATCATCATCCTTACTGTAATTATTACATATGTTAGATTTTATATTTTATTCCACAACAAATAGTTCAGTAACGGTTACATTTCATATGATCTTTCAATATAAGACAAATTTGTTCTCTAAATCTGTACCTTGTACCGATATATATAGGTTGATGATTTACAATGCATGTGAGAAAAATTGGCTGACAGAACTGTTACTCTACAATGAATTGTATTCTGAAAAATTTAAACAATTCATTTGAGAGTAACACATGGTGTTATATATACTACTTCATAAATAAATTTTTCCTTCAGAAAAGAATTAATGCTTTTCTCTTTCTTGATTCTAATAGAAACTATGACCTTACCATGAAAAAAGTATGTTGTCTGACTTAAAAACTAAACACTGGTTTCCAGGTCAATAACAATTATTTTAGAGTCTTAGACAGTTAACTAATGTTTAAGCCATAATGTATGCTTTCAGCATAACCATGGAGTTGAAGAGTTACAACTTCTATATAACAATGATCCGAGTTCCCCATTTTGATATGATAAAGCCATAAGGGTAAAGGAAGAAATATATAGCAAGGACAAGATACCTCATTCCGCCTTATATATTATTGAAACTACGTGGATGAGTTTTCTTCTTGATTTCCTCCAAAGGTAAACAATATCTTCCACAACTGGTTATGAAGTTCCAGACAATAATTTAAAAAGGAGGGACAGTGTATCGCTTACTGCTGCTACAACTAAGGATTCTTGCGGTGGTTCTGTGTGAATATGACAATTAAAGATTGGATGGCCCTAATGAAACGAGGCTAAATATGCAATGATGATGGAATGGGAGGGAGGGAGCACCAAATTCAGAGAACATATTTGTTTTGTGGTGCTGAAACTGTGAACCAAAAGAAGCACTTTATATACATGAAAATAGCAACAAATGGCTTAGGCTGTTCCTGGAGAAAGTCTTCTGAGTTTCATGTTTGAAACAGATAGATTGAACCACACTAGTCTACTAGTTTCAGGTTTGGCCAATATCTCCAAATTTTTGCTCCTAATTCCTCCTAGAAGTTATTCACATTAGTTGAGATTGAATATTAATTTTGCATATATTAAAAACCATAGAGATTTGTCAAAAGACTAAAATACATGTAACAACCTCTGAGCCATCTGTTCGCATAAGTTTCTTTTCATATAATTCTTTATATTTTGAAAGGAATGATAAAAAGAACTTCTGGGAAGTCTGCCTAGCTTGATTTTTAGTCCTTCCATAAAAAGGTCTGCCTCACAATCACATGTACCTCCTCTGGGAAGTCTTAACTGTGGTAATAATCTAGCTTATAGCACTAACTAGAATCATCAGTTTGCTACTGTATCAAGTGAACAGGGAAGAGGTCATGATTAGAAGATTCAAATAATTAATTTTGCTTCCTTGTAACACTTTTTAAAGGAATCACCGCCCATATGATATAACCTCTCTTTCTAAGTTTATCTCATCATCGTTGCCGATTTTCTTTTCAGCCGGGGGCGTGATGTGCAGCATTAGGTTTTGCATTCATTGAGAATTGACAACAAAGAAATGGATCAGTTTCGTGAATTTCTCAATTAAATATATAAATGTTACACTTCCTGATAAAGGATAAACAATTATGAAAAAAGCCTGCTGTACAATATTTTCTCGTCTAATCTATATATGTCACTCTCCTCCAGTGATTACATCCCATTTAGTTGAGAACTGATATCCAAGAAGACATCCTCACTGCAAGGAATTGTGAGACCACCCATTGGATGATCGTATCCGAATTCTTCTTCAGCTTGGCTTAATAATTCTTGAAACAAAGGTTGGTTCAAGTATGGAATGGGAATCACAAATCTCTTCATTTTGTCTCCAACATAGACTGCAAGATAACCTTTTGGTACCTCCATGGACTTGGAAGCTGTTTGGTTTGCAACAAAGGTTGCCCGTCTAATACCAGGTAAGCGGAAACCCATATCTGCTCCAAGAACAAGAGAATGATCTCAAATCACTTTGTCTAAGAAAGAAATTCGTAGACTCTGAAACTTCAGGATGTGAATGACTTGTGTTGCTTGTGAATACAAGAATTTGTGCATATATATAATTGCTAAGTGTCCCTAGAAGCCAACGCCCGTTGAAATGATAATTGAAGGGGCTGCTATATAATGGGGTCTACTGAGAGGTAAGGGGTCATGAGGGATCACATGAGATTGTCTTAGGCCTTGTCTCAGACGTCTCTATCAAAAAACAAGAAGTTGAATGAGCATGCATACCTCACCTTCGAAGGGGATGGCCAACTGAGTACCCACGTGAAATCAAAGAGATCAGGCAATGAAATTCAATGTTTGTTCATGCAATGTACTATAGCTACCCCAATTCGTAGGCATGCTTTAGACATATCACATTTTATATTTCTTGGAAGCTTGACAACACTGCTGATATATAGCTGCCAATTAACATGAGTGAAAATGCGTAATATCTGTAATGTGATCTTTGGGAGGAACCTGATTGATAGTTGCTACCACTAAGTACATCAAACTGTAAGCAACTCCTCGTGGAGAGTACTCACAGGTTAGGCCCCATTACTATTTTGTAGGCCATCTGCACCAATCAGGCATGACTAGACTTATATTTGAGGACATAGTGCATTCTTTCTAAGATAAGAGCCAAACAATAGATCCATCCATTTCATCATCTTGAAATAAAGTTGTTCTGTAAATTAATGTACCTCAGTACTCATACGATTTGTTTGATGAGTTGGTCTGGGTATGAACATATTTAGCTAACAGGACCTGAATTTGTTTAAGCTTCCATTCTTGTCTTCTTTTGTAGTGCAGTATTCAGTCAATAAGGATGAGGGAACAAGTTAAATATATATATACAGATATATATATATATATATATGATAAAATCCTTTTCATTTTCTCATCCTTAAAAGTAGAAAGAACCAAATTCACCTTACAAAAAAAGAAGCATCTACGTCTTTAGAACTAGATTGTACATATTGGCTTGGGGGAGTAAGAATTATGTTATGACAGTTAAATAGTCGCTATTCAATGAAGATACCTTTAATCTCTTAAACATGAAATCGAATTGGAAACCTAAACACTATCGAAGAATGAGGGAGCGGTCAATAATTGTGTGTATTAGGATCCTTGCTGTTTTCTTTAACACCCGGTAAACGAAAACCCATTCTTCTATTTTGTGTGTTAAGAAGAAAAGGCCCAATAGAACTTAGTAGATAAGAAGAAAGCCTTACATTTAGATGCTTCAGGATGCGAAAAATGTGTAATTTAAGTTTCTTAATGCTGCAACGATAAGTATATATAGATGAATGGATGTGGGGTAACACATTAGCTACTTGGATGATTGATAGGAGGGGCAATGCGATGGGACCAACTGGGAAACGAGGGCTCCTAAGAGTTCACATGGTGTTGTTTTAGAGGGTCTTTCTCAAAGATGAACAATTTGGAGAGGTGCATGTCCCACCTTCTGGAGCAGTTCCCAACATATAACCCCACTAATTGAAATACAAGAGATATGCATCGAAGAAAACTAATATTTACATCTTAGGTAAATTAATTGTAGTGTCCAATGGACTTGATGACTTTCCCCTAGACTTATTTTTATCAAAATGTAAACTTTAAAGGAAAGTTAACTGTTGCTTCCAATAAATGGATGTCATTATAGGAGTTCGCGTGAGATTTTGTATACATTTTGTAGATGGATTTTGTTGATGTAAACTCTTAAGGCATGTGTTAGATAATAACTAATGTAGAATATATTAATGCATATACTTTTGCATTTTTAATTAGTTAAACAAAATTTAATTTATGTAAAAATATATATTTTCTAAAATATTTTACATTTATTATATCTTAACATATGCTATGTAGGTCAGTTTGAAATGTGCTGAACAGTTATTAATGCCAATATATAATACGTTGAATTGACTGTTTATATGTAATATGTCGAATTAATTGCAGCTTTTTAACAAACTGTAGCTTTTAAATGGAAAATGATGGGCTTACGCCCGTGATTTTCCAGTTTAATGAAACGGTCCGCTTCATGTATTTGTGAGAGAGCGTAGAAAAAGCATAGTTTTAACGGTGTAGATATATGCTCTTTTTAAATGCATCCAAACTTTATTTTTTCAGGCAGTGTTAGGGGTACGTCCTAACGCTCATGACCCCTCTATGTTCCTTCATGAATCAGCAATGCGCACCATTTCAGTTCTTCGCTTTTAGAACAATTGTAACACCTGACATAAGCATAACAGTATAAATATATCATTTTTTTATTTTTGCATAGGGTAAGGACACAAAAAAAAAGTTTTAATTAAGAGTACTAAGTATTCCATCTTTTATTAACTTTTCATCATTTCTATTGAGATATGACCAAGTTTACGATATCACAACATAGAAAAATTTTTATTAGTAATACTTCTCTTAATACTTATATTGCTAAAAACATGTATTAAATCATAAGATGCACTGTTTAGTAATTGAATTTGAAATAGACCATGACAAAATGTACCTTTTTTAACAATATCAGATTTATAAGATAATTAGAATAAATTATTTGAAAAGTTAAAGCAATGTCCAAATGATACAGGTTTTAAAATTGAAATCAAGTTTTTGGAGAAACTTGGTACATAAAAGATATTTTTCAAAATCAATATCTAATACTAATCTGCATATTCCTATGCCTTCTACGTGTGAGCCCATTCTATTTTCTAAATAGATGTATTGCTCACTGCCCACCAATTTCCTTAGGTCTAGAAAGCCAAGTAAGGTGTTAGAGATATAGATTGTAGCACCAGAATCAATCCATCATGTATTACTATTAACATCTACCATATTAAATTCATAACAAAAGAATGAGGTTGAGTTACCTTTTTTTTCAAGTCAGGTTTTGAATTTGCGCAATCTTTTTTCATGTGTCCTTTCTTTTTATAGAAAAAGTACTTAAACTCCTTTTATTTTATAAACGAACAAAAAAAAAATGGCAGTACCCCATTTGGAACCAGAGACATAAGGAGAGCAAAGTCCTCTTGTCCATTCATAAAATAACTCTCTCCCAAGAGAAAGAATAATGCATTAGAAAATTTCATGTTAAATAAAAAGAGACATGACTTGTTCCTGCGGACAAAAACAGCAAAAGAGAAACCCTTACAATTTTGAAGACTGAATAGCATCAAGGATCATCCAATAGGTTTTCTGCCTCTGAAAAAGTCCACTACATATTGAATGATCGAATTGCTATTATGAGCTATTGGTTGTTATAGGAGGTTTATTGTGAAGTGTTAGTAACTTATGTTGAATTTGGGCACTGCATAGCTACAAGAAGTACCAAACATATTATGAAGTGGTCAACCATAAGCAAACCTTAAAATTCTCTAGAAAGTAAATTGAGTCAACATAGTGTCTGGTAAGGATGTTGAGAAGAGTAACGGCTGGATGAACTCAATTTTAACATTATCAGCTGTAATGCTTGACAGGCACACAAGAAGAGTAGAAACCCTTGGGATTACCTCTTCGTTAATCAGTGTAATGAATTGTAAAATCCATTTGTTCAGTTAAATTGAATAAGCACTTAATTAATATCTTAACATTTTTGTACATATTGGTGCCTCTTCTCTTTGGATAATTAGCTTTTGGTAGACTACTAGATAAGGTAAATACCTCATTTTAAAATCCCAAAATTTAAGGATTTTGAACTTCTAGATATGAGTATGGATAAGGAGTTTATACATCTGTTCTTAAAATAAATCTTTTCTTTTACTGGTTCTTCATACCAGTCATTTTGTGCTATTTGAAAATCGGTGAAGTAATCCATCTTATTAAAATTCATTCAAGATACAACCCACAGGTATAATCGATAAAGACAAGTACTTATTAAAATGCCAATTGCCCTTTGACCTATGCATCTGCAAGAGATTTATATGCTTAGCATGAAGTAATCTTGGAAAGTGGCCGATTATTCATGCTCTGATTTATTAATTTAGGCTCAACATAACAGGTTTGAAGCAAGGAGGTTCACTTAATTTGAATAGAGTGCCGCCAGACAATCTTTTGGCCGTTTTGACTTGATAAGAATTGGTAGAGATTGATAGTTGTGAGGTTTCTTGTGGCTTTCTACCATCGATATTCTAGCTATTTACACCAGCTATTGAACTTTGTTTAATCTTAAGCAGCAGGTCATGCAGACAGAAAGAAAAACAACTTTAATCACCTCATGGGTTGATTCATACTAGTCCTTTCGGAGGAAGAAGTGGCGATGACAAGAAATGGGGCTGAAATTGAATAGAAGTATATTCAACGGTAAACCACAGAATTAGCTTGTGATATTGTTTTGTGGTGTTAAACTGTTCAACTAAGGAACAAATTTGAGCTACAATCGCAAAATTTAGCATTACATTATCCACTCTTGTCGGTTAATCTAGAATTTCAAGTCATGAATTGTGACTTAAAACTCATTCTGGACTGCTGTCCTACACTACTTTGTGGCTGGATGTCAGGATATGAGGATCGAACTCACAGTGGACAGTGTGTCCTCTTGATGTCAGGGATTCAGGGCAGATTGGCAAAGTGGTTAGTGGTAATGTTCTGCAACAGTGGCAGCAGCAACAGAAATAAGTTTTGGTTTTTGGAGTATGAGCAAGAGAATGATTGTGCATATATGAATTCCTCAAGATTTGACAAAATACAATGAAAACTAAATAACCATTGTTATTAAATTTCTCAATCAGATGACATTCTTGTGCTTCCAGGTAAATGATAGAGAATTTCCTATTTATATAATTTATGAAGTTTTACATCATCTCTAGAACAACCCGACATTCCTGATACATGGCTGCAGAGATATAATAGTGCATGAATGACACAACTGAAACCTGTGAGACTACATCTTTGATGACGAAACTCAAACTCTTTCCCGTTTGTAAATCCTTCAAGCTTGAAATTGAATTCATAGTGCCTAGCCTTCATTTTTGCGGGCTCCAATGGCAAAGTGGCCTGGAATATCTTTGGTTCCTGGTCCATCTGAGCCGGATGTGATGATAATAGCCTGATCAACCCTTGGCAACTTGCTACTGATCATTTATGCGTTTAGAACTCTCTGATACGCACTTCCAACTTCCAAGTGGCTTTCTATTTGCTATCACATTCCTTCTGCCACAATGGAGAAAAGCCTATGAAATCACGAACCTGCTTCTTTGCTGCTAAAGTTCTAAATTTCTAATTGAGAAGTGTGACTGATGAAAATGTCTTCTCTGCAGGGAATCGTGAGACCACCCATTGGGTGATAAAACCCGAATTCTTCCTCAGCCTTACAAAGCAATTGCTGAAAAGAAGGTTCATTCAAGTATGATATAGGAACCACAAATCTCCTCTTTTCCTCTTCTCCAACATATACAGCAATAAACCCCTTTGGCATATTAGCAGACATTGAAGTGGCTTCTTTGCTGCTTGAAAGAGAGCGTCGGAGAATTTTCTTAGCATGCACCATTAAGGGCAAACGAATAGCCATTATCGCTTCAGAGAAGTTGAAGTTTGCTAATGATTTGGAAGAACAAATTGTAAGTTGGTGGACAAGTGAAAACTTTGGTGCGAAGGTTGGGATGTTGCTGGCGTTTATATAGAGATGAATGAGCTAGCTCAAAATCTTTGGACTCTGGAATAAGTGGTATGGAGGCAACATCATGAAAATTGGAGAGACATAAGCATCTCATGGATCACATGATTCTGTCTATCTATGCATCATCAAGAACTTGATTGTGATCGAGACATCATATATATATATATATAGGTTGGGCTCATTGTGTGTGAAAGTTATTGTTGGGTTATGTTTAACAAGTATTGTGAACTATGAAATACAGAGGGCCCCACGAAAAGTTATGATCATCAGCGGAGCAAAGGTATTTGTGGATGTTGGAACTTACCTACGGGCAGGGGAAACACAGACCATTGCTTGTGAAATTAACCAGTCTCTATGAATTGAATGATGAATGGCTTATTTGATGGGTCTTGCGAGAGACACGGGATCACATCACATGCCATTGTCTGTTCATCAAGGATTAGTTGAAATTTGAGAATTCATGCCCCACCTTCAGGCTGATCTGCCAACAAAGTCACCCCTTCACGAGACCTTTACAGAAGAGAACCTGATAAAATTGCAGACATGCTCCAAACATATCAAATAACTTATTCATATTGATAATCTTCTAATGCTCCGAATCTGATCTATAATTCATGAAATGTGGCTGATATCTTTTGAATCACAGTGATTGGAGGCAATATAAGGACCACAATTTTTTTGACATTATCCTAAATTATATTTACTTAGAAATCTGGGATACGAGGTATGGTGCCTCATATGATGTGCAAACCAATTCAGTTGAAGAGTGCTATACTGCTATTATTATATGTCATTGCTATAAAAGTTAAGCAAGAGATGCATCCACACTATCGTCTAGGAAGACAAGCTTTGGAGGGTTGTGAGGATATCTACTGAGTTTGGAGCTTTGCTCAATTACTCTGCCTAGAAGAAGATTCAACAATCTAAAAAGAGCTTCAGTTAAGCGAGCGCGCACTAAGTCTCTGAAAGTGTCGAGGCAAAAGCATGAGAATATGTCATTGGTTTGTGTTCTTAGTATTTTAGGTGAAAACAATGACAGAACCTTACACATTGGGCGCAAGTTTATTGAATTCCACTAGAACAAAAACTTGTTGGTGCAAAATGGAAAAAGTTGCTCACTTAAAAATGGGAATAAAATGTTTACTTAAATAATGTGGGTTGTTGAATGTGCAACCTAATAAATTTAGAAAAATTTAACACTTACAAAATATTGGATTATAAAATAAGCACAAAGTGTCCCATTGAATATAGTGATTTTTACAATTTAGTGTGTGAGAACTTATAAATTAAATAGTTTAGCGTATTTAAAATAATAATTTAATAAAATTTTATTTATGAGAATAATATGATTTTTAAATTTATAAATTTATATTTTATATTATAAAAATTAAATAAAAATAAGGATGAATTACTGAAATAACAGGACAGTTAATTTTAATAACCCACTTAATATAACCACAATGTAGATGATACCAGAAAAAAAAAAAAAGTGAAACTGATATAGTAACAAAGAAAAAGAGAAATACTAGTAACGTAAATATATCAAATATTTACTCCACAAGCAGTAGGTTTTGTAAAATTATTGCACTGCTAAAACAATTGAATCAATAGGGGTCTCTTTGATCCTAAATTATGGGTATAATGAAGCTTTTGAGACCAGGAGAAAGGTTGCAATTATTGGAAAATATCAAGTTTACTTTTTGATATGGTTTTTCATAGGAATCAACAACGTGGTAATTATAGGTGATTATGAATAGACAGAAACAAAAGTACCACATTCAGTTGTTGAATTCATTTATATTTGACAAGAAAAAAAGTGAAAACAGAGGACTCACTCTGTTTATGAATTTGTCATAAATTAGATGCAAACTCTTTCCAATTCCCAAGAGAAAAATTTTTTTACAAGGAAAAAAATGTCTGTGTACAAAATGCCTCTACTGATCTAAGTCAGTGTCATTCAGTCTGATTGATAGCCCTTTCAAGAGAGAACTGATTTCTATGAACACCTCTTCTCTGCAAGGAATAGTGAGACCACCCATTGGATGTTCATACCCAAATTCTTCCTCAGCTTGACTCAACAATTCTTGAAACCATTTTTGGTTCAAGTATGAAATGGGAATTACAAACCGCTTCATCTTTTCTCCAATATAGACTGCAAGACAACCTTTTGGGACTTCACCTACCTTGGAAGTTGCTTGGGTTGCAGCTAATGATGCCCTTCCTGTACCAAGTAAATGAATACCCATTTTATGTTATGCACCTAAGCAGGAAAGAATGGAATTATAAGTTGTTATATTTCTGGATGAGAATGACTTTGTGTTGTTTGTGAACGCAAGAATACCCACATATATATAGTTTCCGTAGAAAACTAGTATCCCTAATGAAATGATTGAGGTTGTTTGATGATAGGTCTAATCAGAAAGACAAGGAGTGGTGAGAGTTCACGTGGTGTTGTGTTAAGAGGTCTCTATCAAAAATAATAGATGCAAACCCTGCCTTCCGATAGTAAGGCCAACACCCACTTGGAATCAATTGAGATCTGCATAGGTGAAACCAAATGTTTGCTCATATATCGTACTATGGCTCCTCCATTTTGTAGACATGCTTTAGACATCTCACATGTATACTACAAACAAGGAAGGTAGCTAATTTATGGCTGCCAACTAGTATCTAAGTGGCAAAATGTAAGATCAATGAAAACCTTTAGCAGAACCTGTTTGATAAGTACTATACTCATAATGTTTGAACTTTGAAGGCAATAGGAGAACCACAAGTAGGCCAACATACTCAATTTAGACAACAACATCCTTACTGTAAGTATTACATATGTTAGATTTTGTATATTATTCCCAAACAAACAGTCCAGTCACAGTTACATTTCATACGATCTTCCTTTATTAGACAAGCTTGTTCTCTAAATCATTACCTTGTACTGATACAAATAGTGGATGATTTGGAATGCATGTGAGAATAATTGGCTGACAGAACTTGAATTCATGGGCACCTATTAATCTACAATGAATTGTATTCTATAAATTCTAAGCATTTCATTTAAGAGTAACACATGGTGTTACATATATTATTTCATAAATTAATTTTTCCTTCAGAAAAGAACTGATGCTTTTCTCTTTCTTGATTCTAATAGAAACTGTGACCTTCCATGAAAGAAGTACTAAACATGGGTTTCCAGGTCAATAATGATTATGTTAGAATCTTAGACAGTTAGCTAATGTTTAAGTCATAAGGTGTACTTTCACTATAACCATGCATTTGAAGACTTACAACTTTCTAAAAACAGAAAACGAAGTTCCTCATTTTGATTTGGTAAAAAGGCATAAGGAAAAAGGAGGAAATATATCATATTCAAGATACCCAATTCTGACTTATATATTATTGAAACTACATGGATCAGCTTTTTTTCTTGAACTCCTCCAAAAGTAAAGAATATCTTCCATAACTCGTTTATGAAATTCCAGGGAAGATTTTATAAGGGAGGACCAACGTATCACTTGTTGCTGCAACAACTAAGGATTCTTGTGATGGTTCTATTTGACTTGGACAATTGAAGATTAGATGACCCTAATGAAATGGGGATAAATATGCATTGATAACAAAATGGAGGAAGCACCAAATTAAGATAATATATTTGTTCTGCGGTGCTGGAACTGAGAACCAAAAGAGACATTTTATGTACATGAATCTAGCAACAAACAGCTTAGGCTGTTTCAGGAGAAAGTCTTCTGAGTTTCATGTTTGACACAGATAGATTGAAGGACAACAGGACTGCCATAACGCTAGTCTACAAATTACAAGTTTGGCCAACATCTCCAAATTTCTGCTCTTAATTCCTTTTGGAAGTTTTACATTAGTTGAGATCCAATATAAATTTTGCATATAGTAGAAGCCATAGAGAATTGTCGGAAGACTATGGCTCATGCATTGTACTATGGCTCCTCCATTTTGTTGACATGCTTTAGACATCTCACATGTATCCTTCATATCCTTCATACAAGTAACATAGCTAATTTATGGCTGCAAACTAGTATCTAAGTGGCAAAAGGTAAGATCAATGAAACCTTAAGCAAAACCTGCTCGATAGGCATTATACTCATAATGTTTAAACTTTGAAGGCAATAGGAGGACCAGTATTGGTAACATGATTGCTAGGCTGGATGACCTGCATATATAAGTGATTAAAATACACCTCATGAAGAGTACAAGTAATGTGGACCCACAAGTAGGCAACATACTTAATTTAGACATCATCATCCTTACTGTAATTATTACATATGTTAGATTTTATATTTTATTCCACGACAAATAGTTCAGTAACGGTTACATTTCATATGATCTTTCAATATAAGACAAATTTGTTCTCTAAATCTGTACCTTGTACCGATATATATAGGTTGATGATTTACAATGCATGTGAGAAAAATTGGCTGACAGAACTGTTACTCTACAATGAATTGTATTCTGAAAAATTTAAACAATTCATTTGAGAGTAACACATGGTGTTATATATACTATTCATAAATAAATTTTTCCTTCAGAAAAGAATTAATGCTTTTCTCTTTCTTGATTCTAATAGAAACTATGACCTTACCATGAAAGAAGTATGTTGTCTGACTTAAAAACTAAACACTGGTTTCCAGGTCAATAACAATTATTTTAGAGTCTTAGACAGTTAACTAATGTTTAAGCCATAATGTATGCTTTCAGCATAACCATGGAGTTGAAGAGTTACAACTTCTATATAACAATGATCCGAGTTCCTCATTTTGATATGATAAAGCCATAAGGGAAAAGGAAGAAATATATAGCAAGGACAAGATACCTCATTCCGCCTTATATATTATTGAAACTACGTGGATGAGTTTTCTTGTTGATTTCCTCCAAAGGTAAACAATATCTTCCACAACTGGTTATGAAGTTCCAGACAATAATTTATAAAGGAGGGCCAGTGTATCGCTTACTGCTGCTACAACTAAGGATTCTTGCGGTGGTTCTGTGTGAATATGACAATTAAAGATTGGATGGCCCTAATGAAACGAGGCTAAATATGCAATGATGATGGAATGGGAGGGAGAGAGCACCAAATTCAGAGAACATATTTGTTTTGTGGTGCTGAAACTGTGAACCAAAAGAAGCACTTTATATACATGAAAATAGCAACAAATGGCTTAGGCTGTTCCTGGAGAAAGTCTTCTGAGTTTCATGTTTGAAACAGATAGATTGAACCACACTAGTCTTCTGAGTTTCTGGGAAGTCTGCCTAGCTTGATTTTTAGTCCTTCCTTACAAAGGTCTGCCTCGAAATCACATGTACCTTCTCTGGGAAGTCTTAACTGTGGTAATAATCAAGCTTATAGCATTAACTAGAATCATCAGTTTGCTACTGGATCAAGTGAACAGGGAAGAGGTCATGATTAGGAGATTAAAATAATTAATTTTGCTTCCTTGTAACACTTTTTAAAGGAATCACCGCCCATATGATATAACCTCTCTTTCTAAGTTTATCTCATCATCGTTGCCGATTTTCTTTTCACCCGGGGGCGGGATGTGCAGCATTAGCTTTTGCATTCATTGACAATTGACAACAAAGAAATGGATCAGTTTCGTGAATTTCTCAATTAAATATATAAATGTTACACTTCCTGATAAAGGATATACAATTATGAAAAAAGCCTGCTGTACAATATTTTCTCGTCTAATCTATATATGTCACTCTCCTCCAGTGATTACATCCCATTTAGTTGAGAACTGATATCCAAGAAGACATCCTCACTGCAAGGAATTGTGAGACCACCCATTGGATGATCATATCCGAATTCTTCTTCAGCTTGGCTTAATAATTCTTGAAACAAAGGTTGGTTCAAGTATGGAATGGGAATCACAAATCTCTTCATTTTGTCTCCAACATAGACTGCAAGATAACCTTTTGGTACCTCCATGGACTTGGAAGCTGTTTGGTTTGCAACAAAGGTTGCCCGTCTAATACCAGGTAAACGGAAACCCATTGTTGTGTTTATCTGCTCCAAGAACAACAGAATGATCTCAAATCACTTTGTCTAAGAAAGAAATTCGTAGACTCTGAAACTTCAGGATGTGAATGACTTGTGTTGCTTGTGAATACAAGAATGTGTGCATATATATAATTGCTAAGTGTCCCTAGAAGCCAACGCCCGTTGAAATGATAATTGAAGGGGCTGCTATATTATGGGGTCTACTGAGAGGTAAGGGGTCATGAGGGATCACATGAGATTGTCTCAGGCCTTGTCTCAGACGTCTCTATCAAAAAACAAGAAGTTGAATGAGCATGCATACCTCACCTTCGAAGGGGATGGCCAACTGAGTACCCACTTGAAATCAAAGAGATCGGGCAATGAAATTCAATGTTTGTTCATGCAATGTACTATAGCTACCCCAATTCGTAGGCATGCTTTAGACATATCACATTTTATATTTCTTGGAAGCTTGACAACACTGCTGATATATAGCTGCCAATTAACATGAGTGAAAATGCGTAATATCTGTAATGTGATCTTTGGGAGGGACCTGATTGATAGTTGCTACCACTAAGTACATCAAACTGTAAGCAACTCCTCGTGGAGAGTACTCACAGGTTAGGCCCCATTACTATTTTGTAGGCCATCTGCACCAATCAGGCATGACTAGACTTATATTTGAGGACATAGTGCATTCTTTCTAAGATAAGAGTCAAACAATAGATCCATCCATTTCATCATCTTGAGACAAAGTTGTTCTGTAAATTAATGTACCTCAGTACTCATACGATTTGTTTGATGAGTTGGTCTGGGTATGAACATATTTAGCTAACAGGAGCTGAATTTTTTTAATCTTCCATTCTTGTCTTCTTTTGTAGTGCAGTATTCAGTCAATAAGGATGAGGGAACAAGTTAAATATATATATATATATATATATGTGATAAAATCCTTTTCATTTTCTCATCCTTAAAAGTAGAAAGAACCAAATTCACCTTACAAAAAAAGAAGCATCTATGTCTTTAGAACTAGATTGTACATATTGGCTTGGGGGAGTAAGAATTATGTTATGACAGTTAAATAGTCGCCATTCAATGAAGATACCTTTAATCTCTTAAACATGAAATCGAATTGGAAACCTAAACACTATCGAAGAATGAGGGAGTGGTCAATAATTGTGTGTATTAGGATCCTTTCTGTTTTCTTTAACACCCGGTGAACGAAAACCCATTCTTCTATTTTGTGTGTTAAGAAGAAAAGGCCCAATAGAACTTAGTAGATAAGAAGAAAGCCTTACATTTAGATGCTTCAGGATGCGAAAGATGTGTAATTAAAGTTTCTTAATGCTGCAACGATAAGTATATATAGATGAATGGATGTGGGGTAACACATTAGCTACTTGAATGATTGATGGGAGGGGCAATGCGATGGGGCCAACAGGGAAACGAGGGCTCCTAAGAGTTCACATGGTGTTGTTTTAGAGGGTCTTTCTCAAAGATGAACAATTTGGAGAGGTGCATGTCCCACCTTCTGGAGCAGTTGCCAACACATAACCCCACTAATTGAAATACAAAAGATATGCATGGAAGAAAACTAATATTTACATTTAGGTAAATTAATTGTAATGTCCAATGGACTTGATGACTTTCCCATAGACTTATTTTTATCAAAATGTAAACTTTAAAGGAAAGTTAAATGTTGCTTCCGATAAATGGATGTCATTATAGGAGTTCGCGTGAGATTTTATATACATTTTGTAGTTGGATTTTGTTGATGTAAACTGTTAAGGCAAGTGTTAGATAATAAGTAATGTAGAATATATTAATGCATATACTTTTGCATTTTTAATTAGTCAAACAAAATTTAATTTATGTAAAAATATGTATTTTCTAAAATATTTTACATTTATTATATCTTAACATATGCTATGTAGGTCAATTTGAAATGTACTGAACAGTTATTAATGTCAATATATAATACGTTGAATTGACTGTTTATATGTAATATATCGAATTAATTGCGGCTTTTTAACAAACTGTATCTTTTAAATGCACCCAAACTTTATTTTTCCAGGCGGTGTCAGGGGTAAGACCTAACGCTCACGAGTAATGCTATTTCTACGTTGTTTCTTCGCTACGCACGCTACGCCTCCGACGTGGCAATGGAGAGCGGGAAATGCCAAATTGAAAATTTAAGCGCGACGAAAGCGATAATAAAACACCCATCCTCTCTCACTCGCTCCCGCTCTCGTGCTCTCGCTCTCCCGCTCTCCAGCTCTCAGTCACCGGCCTCCGTTGTCGCCGCTAGTCATCATCGGCTCAGCTTTCCTACTCTTTCGTCGCCGTCACTATCCAGTCAGCCCTCCTTCTGTGAACTACTTCGTGGGGTGGCCAAAATTAAAAAAACAAAAATCAACAGAGCGTAGCTCGAAGAAAAAGGAAGAACGACTCTTGTTCATTTTCATTTCGAACCTCATCCTTTAGTGCTGTGTCAGTTCACTCTGTCGATCGAACTCCGGTTCAAAGATGAGTTACTGTTGAGTTTGAGGTTGGTATTATTGATCATGAAGTCCTATACAGTGCCCCAAAATTACGGTGGTGCTTTTAAGTTGTAAATATGTGTTTAAACATTTTCTTTATATGAATATGCGTTGCCATTAACCTGTTCTTGGTTGTCCAATTCTCACACATAAATGTGCTGCACTTTCTTATTTTTTCTCCTGATTTTCGTTAGAGTGCCAAGTTGCAACAGCTGATCCTTCGTTTCCTTTCTTAATAAACCATGTGATAAAAGGAAGCACGCATAGCTAAAGTGTAACTATACATAGCTAAAGTGTAACTACCCGTAGCTAAAGTGTAACTTTTATTCGAAAGAAACTTTGCCTAAGAAAGCAGTGTGATGCTCTATTGTGAGATGTTTCCTTCAAATGGGATGTTTACCATGCGTTAGGAAGTACTTTGGATCAATTGCATCCGAATTGAAAAATGCAACTTCTTACGGGTGACATAGCTAAAGTGTAACCTGGCCATTGCTAAAGTGTAACGTACCGCACAAAAGTGTAACTACCCGTAGCTAAAGTGTAACTTTTATTTGAACGTTAACTTTGCCTAAGAAAGCAGTATGATGCTCTATTGTGACGTGTTTCCTTCAAATGGGACGTTTACCATGCATTTGGAAGTACTTTGGATCAATTGCATCCGAATTGAAAAATGCAACTTCTTATGGGTGACATAGCTAAAGTGTAACCTGGCCATTGCTAAAGTGTAACATACAGCACAAAAGTATAGCTACCCGTAGCTAAAGTGTAACTTTTATTCGAATGTTAACTTTGCCTAACAATGCAGTATGATGCTCTATTGTGACGTGTTTCCTTCAAATGGGACGTTTACCATGCGTTAGGAAGTACTTTTGATCAATTGCATCCGAATTGAAAAATGCAACTTCTTACGGGTGACATAGCTAAAGTGTAACCTAGCCATTGCTAAAGTGTAATGCGCCACACAAAAGTGTAGCTACCCGTAGCTAAAATGTAACTTTTATTCGAACGTTAACTTTGCCTAAGAATGCAGTATAATGCTCTATTGTGACATGTTTCCTTCAAATGGGACGTTTACCATGCGTAAGGAAGTAATTTTGATCAATTGCATCCGAATTGAAAAATGCAACTTCTTACGTATCACATATCTAAAGTGTAATGGCCATTGCTAAAGTGTAACGTGCCGCACAAAAGTGTAGCTACCCGTAGCTAAAATGTAACTTTTATTCGGACGTTAACTTTGCCTAAGAATGCAGTATGATGCTCTATTGTGACGTGTTTCCTTCAAATGGGATGTTTACCATGCGTTAGGAAGTACTTTGGATCAATTGCATCCGAATTGAAAAATGCAACTTCTTACGGGTGACATAGCTAAAGTGTAACCTGGCCATTGCTAAAGTGTAACGTGCTGCACAAAAGTGTAACTACCCGTAGCTAAAGTGTAACTTTTATTCGAATGTTAACTTTGCCTAACAATGCAATATGATGCTCTATTGTGACGTGTTTCCTTCAAATGGGACGTTTACCACGCGTTAGGAAGTACTTTGGATCAATTGCATCCGAATTGAAAAATGCAACTTCTTACGGGTGACATAGCTAAAGTGTAACCTGGCCATTGCTAAAGTGTAATGTGCCGCACAAAAGTGTAACTACCCGTAGCTAAAGTGTAACTTTTATTCGAACGTTAACTTTGCCTAAGAGTGCAGTATGATGCTCTATTGTGATGTGTTTCCTTCAAATGGGACGTTTACCATGCGTTAGGAAGTACTTTGGATCAATTGCATCCGAATTGAAAAATGCAACTTCTTACGGGTGACATAGCTAAAGTGTAACCTGGCCATTGCTAAAGTGTAACGTGCCGCACAAAAGTGTAACTACCCGTAGCTAAAGTGTAACTTTTATTCGAATATTAACTTTGCCTAAGAATGCAGTATGATGCTCTATTGTGACGTGTTTCCTTCAAATGGGACGTTTACCATGCGTTAGGAAGTACTTTTGATCAATTGCATCCGAATTAAAAAATGCTACTTCTTACGTATAACATATCTAAAGTGTAATGGGCATTGCTAAAGTGTATGTGCTGCACAAAAGTGGAGCTACCCGTAGCGAAAGTGTAATGCCTAAGAAAATGATATTACTAACTAGCATCTTTAATACCGCTGATCCTTCGTAACATACATGTTGCTGATGTGGCATACGGGCAGCGGGCAATAGAGTGAAGCGTGTAGCGGAAGCTTCTTTCTTTACTCGGGAATTGAAAAAGAGAAACGAGCAGCCATTGTGTCTCATTTTCATTTGAACTTCGGGCCTCTACTCTCAATCTCTCCAGCTTCTGCACCTAGCTCGTCGCTTGCTTTTCTGTGTCTCGCTTCTCGCTCGTGCTCCTGCCCTCTATTGGTCTCTCTCGGTCAGTTTCCGGTGCTGTGTTGGTTCCCTTTATCAGTCTCGGTTGCTTATCGTTCTCTGTTGGTGGGTCAGTTCCCTTTCTCGGTGGCTGTCTGGCAGTGTTTGGTCTTCTATCCATAGGTAAGTGGTTGGTTCCCTTCTTTCACTGAATTATATGTGGGTTTTGTGCCGCATTTTGGTTGTGGTGTGAAGGCCGTAAAAGTATTTTGGTCGTAAAGTCCATCAAACCTGATTCATCTCTTACGCAAGCTGATTTAATATGTTCAAACCAAATAGATAATAGTGTTTGAAATGAAGGAGATATAATATCTAGCTTCTCCATTCAAACCAAGGTGTCTGTTAATATACATGAAACTTTTGTCATAGATTCACATTGCTGCAAGCGTGTTTGGTGCTACATTATCTCCTTTTATTATCTGGTCTTCAGTGAGATTATGATATTACCTATCAACCTCTAGGGTCAACTATTGTCCTGTTCATGATCAAGACTATAGAATGTTGAGCGGCTGGTGGTTTGCATGATTTTGTTTTGTCGGGGTGTGATTATAGTGTTTGCTTTGCATTTTTGTCAATGTAGCTTCTATAGTAAATTAGTTTGAGGAGAGTTGTTGTCATTACTGGTGGGTTGGTGTCCTTTTAGAAGATGCCTTTGCTGGATGTCGTGTCTTGTTGTATGTTTTATATGTTTACATGCTATTGCATCTTGTATTGCTTGTTAACTATGGGATGTTACAATGTAGCTATAATTTTAATGAATGAGAATTCTGCCTTGTAGGGCATATTCAAATTTACTAACAATCATGGATCAGAGGAAAGCACGTAAAGGAAAAGCAGCTAAACAAGCGGTTGAAGCTGAAAGCACAACTCCTCCAGCAGAAGAACAACCTCAACCTAGGTATATTTAATATTGCATGTAGATTTGCAATTTATAGTTCCTACCTAGATTGTCTATCTATGTTTGTGAAAGTGGGACTATCTAATGATGTTATATTTTATCCTACTGTTGGGTTGAACAAATATCAGCCTGAAGCGAACCGCAGGCACTCAAAGATACATCAGTTCATGGCATATGTTCAGGTAATTTTGTATTTTTTTATTTTTGAAGTTATTAGTTTGTTACACTTTAACTCTCATCTTTTGTTGACACTAACATTGATTATGTTTATAGGGCTAAATATTTCAAGAAGTTGGATAAAAAACAAGGCGCTATTGATGTAAGGATTAAGGAGTTATTTTAGTTTCTAAATGTAATCGTCATATTACATCATTTGATTAACAAAGTTCATCCCATATAGGCCAATCAAGAAATCCTGAATGTTTGGAAAAGTTGATCAGAGGAGGATAAACTGCGGTATAAGAATGCAGCTGCCAAAGCCCGACACCAAGCACGAATGGAGGAGGGAGCACCAATTCAGAAGGTGTGGAAATTGTTATGTGTATCACACAATTTACCATAGGGTCACTAATATTCAAATACTAATATAAGTTGTGCACATTTGTTTTGTAGAATACTATCTCCACAAGGTGCTCCCCATTAAAGTATAAAAGAGTCATCCATGGAATGGATCACTCAAAATGTAAAATTGTTCATAGAATGGGCTTTGGTTTATTGCTGCAGATCGGGTGTGATTCGCTCGATCATGACATCTGTGTCAAGATCTTAAATGCATTTGATATTAGCAATAAGGTGCTGTCCTTCAGAGGGATTTTTTGTTCTATAACCCCCAATGAGGTGGGCGAGGTTTTGGGCATTCCATGTGGTGGAAAACCAGTCTCACAGTCTGTCTCTAATGAGATGTCGCTCAATAAAATGAAGGAGAAAGAGTTAAAAGCGAAGCAATTTAATGATTTAGAATAGATTATTAGTGGGAAGAGGTCTGACTGCATGTTTGCCCGTGCCTTCCTCCTCTATACGTTGGGCATTCTGTTATGTCCAACTTCTAGTACTAGGTTATCAAAGAAGTTGCTAATCGCAGTTTTGGACATAGAAAATGCTGCTCACTATAACTGGGTAGCATTTATATATAATAGTTTGATAGAAGAAACAATTAAATTTAAGTCAGCCAAGAATAAGAACCCAACGGGCAAGATGTGGGTTGGCGGATGTTTGTTATTTTTTAAGGTACGTGGTGGTTAAATCAATAACTTTGTATGTTATTGTTTTATATTGGTCGTCTTTGCATATAACATACCTGTACTTTGTATTATAGATATTTTTCTTACAAAAGTTCCCTCTCGGCTCAGTACATTGTGACGGGACGGAATCCCCATTGCAATATTGGACGAATCAGCGAATCCGGGCTCGTCTTATCCTAGAAAAGAAGAGTCGGGAGGTACATATAACTCAAGTGTGTTAAAACAATTGTCTTTCATTACCATATCAATCATCTAATAATTGTCACTTTGTGTTATAGGGAATTTTGTATTGTAATAATGAAGTTGAGGAGGAAAAGGAAATCCCCTCTAGTGATGTGTTTCAGCATGCGGTGTGCTCAAATTGTCGTTGGTCATTGATTTATTTATATTGTTTGGAATAAGATGTACGTGTTACCAATTCAGTGTGTTTGCTGCTACTTTGCAGGTGATTAAAGAAGCATATCAGAATTTAGTCACAGCTGAGCTCAAACGTGCTAAACAAAAGATTAGTGATATGCACGCATGGCTGATTCCCATCGATCAAGCTTTGGGTCAGACAGTGTGTTTAGCAACTATGCCATCACAAATCGCCCCCTCCTTCCATGAGTCGGGTGATGAGATTGCGGAGGTTGAAGAAATACTCCAGCAGCCACAGTGTCTAGCCCAAATCTTGAAAAAAAACCCTCCAAGAGGGTGCACTGGGAGGGGGATGTACATAAGTTTTATGTTTTTTGCACAAGAACAAGAAAACCGCAGGAAGCCCAAACGTGAGTTTCTAGTAACCATACATATTTGATTGGCCAACCATTTAATGTAAAGCATAGCCTGATTGTTTATTTGATTTGTGTTGCAGCGCTGTTGTTAGCATGTTGGATTGTCACCTTTCATTCGATGATTGTGAGACAATAGGCCCAAGGGGATGGGTCAGCAACATAGTATTGCTATTTCGCTTATCTTAGTCCGTATGCTTTATTCCATATGTTCACTTTCACAAAATGTAGGTCATGATGATGGTGGGGAGATGCTGGATGGCAGATCAAGTCCAGGAGCATGGCATCGTCTCCTGATATATAAGTGATCAATTTCTTCTGGTAAATGCGTCTTTGACACCATGATAACTCATGAACATCAATTAACTCGTAGGTGTGATTATTACCATACGTTCTAAAGTGGGTACACCTCTAATGTCTGCAGGGCCAAATGTTGCATGCACGTAAAGAGTGGGATGTTGATGATGCATGCAAACTTCTGGGCCCAGATGGTAGACAGGAGATTATGAAGGCTACAATTGTAAGTTGATATATTCTCATATCTTCATATTCAATTGTTGTTAGTAAGAGGTAGATAGTTGACTGGCTGGAATCATGTCGTAGGTGTTCGCCCCCATTCTTTATAAGGAGCATTGGTTTTGCTGTGCTTTGATCCCCAGTCAAGAAACTATGCATGTGCTGGACTCCTTGCGAAGTAAGGAAAATGAAGAAAGGGACAGTTGTGTGCAATCATTGGTAATGTGTTAGATTTCGTTTATTTCTTTAAAAGTGTTATATGTGTGGGGTCGGTTGCATGTACCCATTATCTTCTAATGCCACACAACATGCAATGACTTTGTGGACTGCACATACTTGTTTTGCAGGGGAAATGTTTTTCACGACCGTTTACTAGGCTTGCCTTAAAGAGGAAGCAGAAGTTCAACTTCAAAATCGTCTATCCAGATGTGCCGCAGCAGCATAATAGGTAAGTGTGATAATGCAATTAAGCTGTACAATTTGAAATGGACATATAATTTATTAGAGTGTAACAATTGTTTTAATGAAATTTCAGTTATGACTGTGGGATTCATTGCTTGCTAGCCATGAAGTTCTGGGATGGCGAATGCAAGGAGGAATGGGGTGGCCAAGCTTTGCTCTCGTTTACGGAGGTTCAATTGAGACTTCTAATTACTATTATGTATAGTTTATAAGCAATTAAAAGTTCGAATCATATAATGCATGATAATGTATATGCAGGATGAGATGAGTGGCTTCAGGAAGCAACTATTGTGGGATTTATTTAGTCGCGAACAAAATGTTCAGCGGGAAGCCATTCTACAACAAATGACAGCAAAGAGTAAAGGTACTATTTATCGGACATATTAACTTTCCCACCACTTGTCAGATTTTGTGTTTCAAAAGTGTGTTCCATAATTTAGATGTTGTCACTACTTTTAATTTGTCATAAGCAGATGTGTTTGTGGAGTGAATATTCAAATACGTTTGATCAACTATTTTACAGGCAAGAGAAAATGAGGTTATGAATTAATGCAACTCGAGCTGCCATTATCAGAAATACACTACAGCCCCTTCCTGTCTATTATAGGGTGTGGTTGTCATTGTAAAGACTCAAGAATGTGATTGTTGTTGTACAAAGAATTGTACTTATGATTTATTCCTACACTATCATTTCAAATTGGCTCTGGTCCACTTACTCTATGTACAAAATTTTCAATGAATACTTAACAAATTTGAAGCATGTGATTGTAGTTAAAAATTGACTATTCGTCATACTGTTTTCTCAGGCAAAGTTTCGTTCGAATAAAAGTTATACTTTAACTACGGGTACTTACACATATGTGCGCACGTTACACTTTGGCAATGGCAAGTTTACACTTTAGCTATGTTACCCGTAAGAAGTTGCAATTTTCAAATCGGATGCAATTGATCAAAAGTACTTCCCAACGCATGGTAAATGTTCCATTTGAAGGAAACACCTCAAAATAGAGCATCACACTGCTTTCTTAGGCAAAGTTTCTTTCGAATAAAAGTTACACTTTAGCTACGGGTAGTTACACTTTTGTGCGGCATGTTACACTTTAGCTATGTCACCCGTAAGAAGTTGCATTTTTCAATTCGGATGCAATTGATCCAAAGTACATCCTAACGCATGGTAAACATCCCATTTGAAGGAAACACGTCACAATAGAGCATCATACTGCATTCTTTGGCAAAGTTAACGTTCGAATAAAAGTTACACTTTAACTACGGGTAGTTACACTTTTGTGCGGCACGTTACACTTTAGCAATGGGAAGGTTACACTTTAGCAATGTCACCCGTAAGAAGTTGTATTTTTCAATTCGGATGCAATTGATCAAAAGTACTTCCTAACGCATGGTAAACATCCCATTTGAAGGAAACACCTCACAATAGAGCATCATACTATATTCTTAGGCAAAGTTAACGTTCGAATAAAAGTTACACTTTAGCCACGGGTAGTTACACTTTTGTGCGGCACATTACACTTTAGCAATGGCCAGGTTACACTTTAGCTATGTCACCTGTAAGAAGTTGTATTTTTCAATTCGGATGCAATTGATCAAAAGTACTTCCTAACGCATGGTAAACGTCCCATTTGAAGGAAACACGTCACAATAGAGCATCATACAGCATTCTTAGGCAAAGTTAATGTTCGAATAAAAGTTACACATTAGCTACGGGTACCTACACTTTTGTGCGGCACGTTACACTTTTGCAATGGCCATTACACTTTAAATATGGTATACGTAAGAAGTTGCATTTTTCAATTCAGATGCAATTGATCAAAAGTACTTCCTAACTCATGGTAAACGTCCCATTTGAAAGAAACACGTCACAATAGAGCATCATACTGCATTCTTAGGCAAAGTTAACGTTCGAATAAAAGTTACACTTTAGCTACGGGTAGTTACACTTTTGTGCGGCAGGTTACACTTTAGCAATGGCCAGGTTACACTTTAGCTATGTCATCCGTAGGAAGTTGCATTTTTCAATTCGGAAGCAATTGATCAAAAGTACTTCCTAACGCATGGTAAACGTCCCATAAAGCATCACACTACTTTCTTAGGCAAAGTTTCTTTCAAATAAAAATTACACTTTAGCTACGAGTAGTTACACTTTTGTGCGGCACGTTACACTTTAGCAATGGACAGGTTACACTTTAGCAATGTCACCCGTAAGAAGTTGCATTTTTCAATTCGGATGCAATTGATCAAAAGTACTTTGTAACACATGGTAAACGTCCCATTTGAAGGAAACACCTCACAATAGAGCATCATACTGCATTCTTAGGCAAAGTTAACGTTCAAACAAAAGTTACACATTAGCTACGGGTACCTACACTTTTGTGTGGTACGTTACACTTTTACAATGGCCATTACACTTTAGATATGTTATAAGTAAGAAGTTGCATTTTTCAATTCGGATGTAATTGATCAAAAGTACTTCCTAACTCATGGTAAATGTCCCATTTGAAAGAAACACGTCACAATAGAGCATCATACTGCATTCTTAGGCAAAGTTAACGTTCAAACAAAAGTTACACATTAGCTACGGGTACCTACACTTTTGTGTGGTACGTTACACTTTTACAATGGCCATTACACTTTAGATATGTTATACGTAGGAAGTTGCATTTTTCTATTCGGATGTAATTGATCAAAAGTACTTCCTAACTCATGGTAAACGTCCCATTTGAAAGAAACACGTCACAATAGAGCATCATACCGCATTCTTAGGCAAAGTTAACGTTCGAATAAAAGTTACACTTTAGCAACGGGTAGTTACACTTTTGTGCCGCATGTTACACTTTAGCAATGGCCAGGTTACAGTTTAGCTATGCCACCCGTAAGAAGTTGCATGTTTCAATTTGGATGCAATTGATCAAAAGTACTTCCTAACGCATGGTAAACGTCCCATAGAGCATCACACTGCTTTCTTACGCAAAGTTTCTTTCGAATAAAAGTTACACTTTAGCTACGGGTAGTTACACTATTGTACGGCATGTTACACTTTAGCAATGGCCAGGTTACACTTTAGCTATGTCACCCGTGAGAAGTTGCATTTTTCAATTCGGATGCAATTGATCCAAAGTACATCCTAACGCATGGTAAACGTCCCATTTGAAGGAAACACGTCACAATAGAGCATCATACTGCATTCTTAGACAAAGTTAACGTTCAAACAAAAGTTACACATTAGCTACGGGTACCTACACTTTTGTGTGGTACGTTACACTTTTACAATGGCCATTACACTTTAGATATGTTATACGTAAGAAGTTGCATTTTTCAATTCAGATGCAATTGATCAAAAGTACTTCTTAACGCATGGTAAACGTCCCATTTGAAGGAAACACCTCATAATAAAGCATCATACTGCATTCTTAGGCAAAGTTAACGTTCGAATAAAAGTTACACTTTAGCTACGGGTAGTTACACTTTTGTGCGGCACATTACTCTTTAGCCATGGCCAGGTTACACTTTTGCTATGTCACCCGTAATAAGTTGCCTTTTCCAATTCGGATGCAATTGATCAAAAGTACTTCCTAACGCATGGTAAACGTCCCATTTGAAGGAAACACATCACAATAGAACATCATACTGCATTCTTAGGCAAAGTTAACGTTCGAATAAAACTTACACATTAGCTACGAGTACCTACACTTTTGTGCGACACATTACACTTTTGCAATGGCCATTACACTTTAGATATGTTATACGTAAGAAGTTACATTTTTCAATTCGGATGCAATTGATCAAAAGTACTTCCTAACTCATGGTAAACGTCCCATTTGAAGGAAACACGTCACAATAGAGCATCATACTGCATTCTTAGGCAAAGTTAACATTCGAATAAAAGTTACACTTTAGCTACGGGTAGTTACACTTTTGTGCGGTAGGTTACACTTTAGCAATGGCCAGGTTACACTTTAGCTATGTCACCCGTAGGAAGTTGCATTTTTCAATTCGGAAGCAATTGATCAAAAGTACTTCCTAACGCATGGTAAACGTCCCATAAAGCATCACACTACTTTCTTAGGTGAAGTTTCTTTCAAATAAAAATTACACTTTAGCTACGGGTAGTTACACTTTTGTGCGGCACGTTACACTTTAGCAATGGACAGGTTACACTTTAGCAATGTCACCCGTAAGAAGTTGCATTTTTCAATTCGGATGCAATTGATCAAAAGTACTTCGTAACGCATGGTAAACATCCCATTTGAAGGAAACACCTCACAATAGAGCATCATACTGCATTCGTAGGCAAAGTTAACCTTCGAATAAAAGTTACACATTAGCTACGGGTACCTACACTTTTGTGTGGTACGTTACACTTTTACAATGGCCATTACACTTTAGATATGTTATACGTAAGAAGTTGCATTTTTCTATTCGGATGTAATTGATCAAAAGTACTTCCTAACTCATGATAAACGTCCCATTTGAAAGAAACACGTCACAATAGAGCATCATACTGCATTCTTAGGCAAAGTTAACGTTCGAATAAAAGTTACACTTTAGCAACGGGTAGTTACACTTTTGTGCCGCATGTTACACTTTAGCATTGGCCAGGTTACACTTTAGCTATGCCACCCGTAAGAAGTTGCATGTTTCAATTTGGATGCAATTGATCAAAAGTACTTCCTAACGCATGGTAAACGTCCCATAGAGCATCACACTGCTTTCTTAGGCAAAGTTTCTTTCGAATAAAAGTTACACTTTAGCTACGGGTAGTTACACTTTTGTGCGGCACGTTACACTTTAGCAATGGCCAGGTTACACTTTAGTTATGTCACCCGTGAGAAGTTGCAATTTTCAAATCGGATGCAATTGACCAAAAGTACATCCTAACGCATGGTAAACGTCCCATTTGAAGGAAATACGTCACAATAGAGCATCATACTGCATTCTTAGGAAAAGTTAACGTTCGAATAAAAGTTACACTTTAGCTACGGGAAGTTACACTTTTGTGCGGCACGTTACACTTTAGCAATGGCCAGGTTACACTTTAGCAATGTCACCCGTCAGAAGTTACATTTTTCAATTCGGATGCAATTGATCAAAAGTACTTCCTAACGCATGGTAAAAGTCCCATTTGAAGGAAACACCTCACAAAAGAGCATCATACTGCATTCTTAGGCAAAGTTCACGTTCGAATAAACGTTACACTTTAGCTACGAGTAGTTACACTTTTGTGCGGCACGTTACACTTTAGCCATGGCCAGGTTACACTTTTGCTATGTAACCCGTAAGAAGTTGCATTTTCCAATTCGGATGCAATTGATCAAAAGTACATCCTAACGCATGGTACACGTCCCATTTGAAGGAAACACATCACAATAGAACATCATACTGCATTCTTAGGCAAAGTTAACGTTCGAATAAAACTTACACATTAGCTACGGGTACCTACACTTTTGTGTGACACATTACACTTTTGCAATGGCCATTACACTTTAGATATGTTATACGTAAGAAGTTGCACTTTTCAATTCGGATGCAATTGATCAAAAGTACTTCCTAACTCATGGTAAACGTCCCATTTGAAGGAAACACGTCACAATAGAGCATCATACTGCATTCTTAGGCAAAGTTAACGTTCGAGTAAAAGTTACAATTTAGGTACGGGTAGTTACACTTTTGTGCGGCAAGTTACACTTTAGCAATGGCCAGGTTACACTTTAGCTATGTCTCCCGTAGGAAGTTGCATTTTTCAATTCGGATGCAATTGATCAAAAGTACTTCCTAACGCATGGTAAACGTCCCATAAAGCATCACATTACTTTCTTAGGCAAAGTTTCTTTCAAATAAAAATTACACTTTAGCTACGGGTAGTTACACTTTTGTGCGGCACGTTACACTTTAGCAATGGGCAGGTTACACTTTAGCAATGTCACCCGTAAGAAGTTGCATTTTTCAATTCGGATGCAATTGATCAAAAGTACTTCGTAACGCATGGTAAACATCCCATTTGAGGGAAACACCTCACAATAGAGTATCATACTGCATTCTTAGGTAAAGTTAACATTCGAATAAAAGTTACACGTTAGCTACGGGTACCTACACTTTTGTGCGGCACGTTACACTTTTGTAATGGCCATTACACTTTAGATATGTTATACGTAAGAAGTTGCATTTTTCAATTCAGATGTAATTGATCAAAAGTACTTCCTAACTCATGGTAAACGTCCCATTTGAAAGAAACACGTCACAATAGAGCATCATACTGCATTCTTAGGCAAAGTTAACGTTCGAATAAAAGTTACACTTTAGCTACGGGTAGTTACACTTTTGTGCGGCATGTTACACTTTAGCAATGGCCAGGTTACACTTTAGCTATGTCACCCGTAAGAAGTTGCATGTTTCAATTCAGATGCAATTGATCAAAAGTACTTCCTAACGCATGGTAAACGTCCCATAGAGCATCACACTGCTTTCTTAGGCAAAGTTTCTTTCGAATAAAAGTTACACTTTAGCTACGGATAGTTACACTTTTGTGCAGCATGTTACACTTTAGCAATGGCCAGGTTACACTTTAGGTATGTCACCCGTAAGAAGTTGCATTTTTCAATTCGGATGCAATTGTTCCAAAGTACATCCTAACGCATGGTAAACGTCCCATTTGAAGGAAACACGTCACAATAGAGCATCATACTGCATTCTTAGGCAAAGTTAACATTCGAATAAAAGTTACACTTTAGCTACGGGTAGTTACACTTTTGTGCGGCATGTTACACTTTAGCAATGGCCAGGTTACACTTTAGCTCTGTCACCCGTAAGAAGTTGCATGTTTCAATTCGGATGCAATTGACCAAAAGTACTTCCTAACGCATGGTAAACATCCCATAGAGCATCACACTGCTTTCTTAGGCAAAGTTTCTTTCGAATAAAAGTTACACTTTAGCTACGGGTAGTTACACTTTTGTGCGGCACGTTACACTTTAGCAATGGCCAGGTTACACTTTAGCTATGTCACCCGTAAGAAGTTGCATTTTTCAATTCGGATGCAATTGATCAAAAGTACTTCCTAACGCATGGTAAACATCCCATTTGAAGGAAACACCTCACAATAGAGCATCATACTGCATTCTTAGGCAAAGTTAACGTTCGAATAAAAGTTACACATTAGCTACGGGTACCTACACTTTTGTGCGGCGCACGTTACACTTTTGCAATGGCCATTACACTTTAGATATGTTATACGTAAGAAGTTGCATTTTTTAATTCGGATGCAATTGATCAAAAGTACTTCCTAACTCATGGTAAACGTCCCATTTGAAAGAAACACGTCACAATAGAGCATCATACTGCATTCTTAGGCAAAGTTAACATTCGAATAAAAGTTACACTTTAGCTATGGGTAGTTACACTTTTGTGCGGCATGTTACACTTTAGCAATGGCCAGGTTACACTTTAGCTATGTCACCCGTAAGAAGTTGCATTTTTCAATTCAGATGCAATTGATCAAAAGTACTTTCTAACACATGGTAAACGTCCCATAGAGCATCACACTGCTTTCTTAGGTAAAGTTTCTTTCGAATAAAAGTTACACTTTAGCTACGGGTAGTTATACTTTCGTGCAGCATGTTACACTTTAGCAATGGCCAAGTTACACTTTAGCTATGTTACCCGTAAGAAGTTGCATGTTTCAAATTGGATGCACTTGATCAAAACTGCTTCCTAACGCATAGTAAACATTCCATTTCAAGGAAACACCTCACATTAGACACAATGGTGGGTACATTTTACCTATAAATTGCATGTTACATTGTATCTATTGCCATGTTACATTTAAACTTACATGTTACAATTCAACAATTGCATAAACAATTTTTCCTCAGCATGAACCTGTTTCACCTAATGAGTGTTACATGTTAACAATCTGGTGTTACATTATAGCTATTGAATGTTATACTTCAACTTTTGCCACTTGCTGAACTTGTTCATCCCAGCAAGCTTTCCAGCTTTCTTCACCCTTAACTTCAATATGAGAGGCTTCCACCTTCATTATAGCCATATGCAAGGTATACTATGAACAAAAGCACAACCTCCAACCTGAATAAGTAGTACACAAACTTACAGTTACAAAAATAATTAAGGGAGAATTCCACAAAAGGATATCATGATCAAATGATTTACCAAAAAACAGAAATAACAACTCAAAGTAGTTATCTAATGACTTGGTTATAAATGCAAACAGAATGATCAAACATGGAATAAGTTTTATGTTCGATATTATACCTACAAACGCAAGTCCAAGTCTCCGAATGAAACATCCTCCAACAGAGGTCCACTCTGGTGGGACTCTTCAAACTGAGGATAGACACAACTATTGCTTGACAATAGAAGGCCATTACTATTAGATAAGATATCATCCTGTAAAGAAGATTGACTAGCAATTGTTGCATGATATGGGTTGCTTGAACCCGCCACTGTTTCATTTGATTCATTTGCCGTGTGTGAGATCTGCAAGACACCATTAACTATCACATAAGACGAACTCAATAATGAATGACCACATCTTGATTACTATCCACTATGTTTCAATCATAATATATTTTCCTACTATTGTTGAAAACAAATTTAACAAAATACAAATATAGTCACAAATTAATGGGCATACCATTGTATTGGATGCATTCTTTTTTTGTCTTTTTCGTCTACAATTTTTCTCCCATGTTGAGACCAATCTTTTAGAACCTGGTCACCCTTTACGACAAACACGGTGTGGGCTTAAGACCTTATCACTTGAACCATTCATGGTCTCAACAACATTGTCAACAAGAGTGGCCATTCTGTCCTCAGCAGACCTTCTCGATTTGGTGGACACTTTTCCAATTTCAGACCTTAACTGATCAAGATGATCTACAACAAAGGTTGTCATCTCCTCAGATTCACCGGCGGCTTCAACTACAGCTTCAAATTTCTTGTAAAGTAACTCACACCTTTGCATTTGAGGTTTAAGTTGCTTAATGTCATAGCTTGTTTTGATTAACATATACTTCCTTTTGATATTTTTCCTCCATCTGTCCAAGACAAACTTTGAAGGCACTTCCTCAATTTCCTCGTGCCAAAGTACTGCAAGTAAATGCCTGCAAATAATTCCCCTAAACTGGAATAACAAACATGTGCAATTCACATCAAAGTTCGCACTATTAAAGGTGACTTGAAATGTTTTTTTCTTTGGCTTATCCCCAACAATATCACATTCAAGAACAGCATAATGTTTTATATCTCCTTCAATGGAAGTGAGGTGTGGTTTGCAATCCACTTTTCCAAAAAATTCTACTTTCACCTCTTTGAACTTGGAATGCATATAAGCTGACTAAAATTGTCTCTCCAATGGTGATTTCGTTGCACAAGGAAGGGTAGTAGTGAATGAACGAAAGTCAGCTTCAAACTCCTTCTCTGCCTTATCCCTCAATGCATTGTCATATTGCATTACAAACTATCTCAAACTAGTTTGCCTATTTACGTACCCATCAAAAAAGGCATTCATACTTTCACTTCACTGGGTTGTAGACATACCTGCCCAAAAGCTACGTCTTAGATAAGCAGGAACCCAGTGTCTCCGCTCATGGAATAACCCTATTAACCATTCGTTATCCTGAAGATCAAATTGTTCCACAACCTTCATCCAATCCTCTTCAAATTGATTACCAGTTAATGAGTCATAGATAACTCTCTTCAAATTATGACTAATGCACTTGTAAGCATCATAACTACCAAGCTTGTGAGGCAGCTTCTTCATAATGTGCCATAGACACCAACGGTGCTGGGTGGATGGAAACACAATCTCAATGGCATTTTGCATGGCCTTGCATTGATATGTAATGATTCCTTTCGGTGGAAAACAGTGCATGCACTTCAACCAAGATTGAAACAACCACACAAATGATTCTGTGTCCTCACAAGATAGCAACCCACATCCAAGAAGTATGGATTATCCATGATGGTTCACACCAACAAATCTTGCAAAAGGCATTTCATATTGATTTGTTAGATATGTGGTGTCGAATGTAATTACATCACCAAAGTATTCGTATGCAGCTCTACTCCTTGCATCAGCCCAAAACACATTTCTTAAACGCATTGTCTCATCTAAATCAATCATATAGAAGAATTTATCATTTTGTTCCTGCATTCTCAAGAAATATTTATGAAGGGCATCGCCATCCCTGTCCTTCCCTATGGCTCTTCGCACTTTTTCAATGTAATTTCGACAGTCCCTTTCACAGAATGTCATGTTCTCATGACTGTCTGCCTCAACAACGAGAGTTTGGAAGGTCTTGTTCGTTCGCACCCCTGCTGCATCATTTAGCTCCAGAGTTCTCTTCACATGCATATCAAGGTGTTTGTGACTTCTAAAAAGTCTGGATTTGGTTGGACTAACTACATGATTATGATCAATGACTGCATGCTTTATTTGCCACCCGACACCATCACATAAAGAGACAGTAATCTTTGCATCACATTTTTGTTTCATTGAGGGACAGCTTCTCACGTTCTTTGATGGTTTGTTGGATTGTTTACCCTCCCTTGAGCATGCAAGACAAAGATAACGAATTTGACCATCCCCACGCTTAATTGATGTTCTCGTTATTATTCCAAACTCAACTTGATCAACATATTTTCTATAATATTCTTTCACCTCATCTGCTGATGTAAATACCATTCCTCTTTTAGGTGGGTCAACAAGCTCGTTTGATTGATTTTCATCATTTGCCGCATGACTACTATGTTCTACAGGGGTTAATACGCCAACCTCTTCACAACTTCTTCTATTTTCATCAACTAAATTGACGGTCTCACTTTGCTCGCACATTGTCCTACAATAGCCAATTTGTAACGGCCGTAGCTAAAATGTAACACTCCAATAGCCAAATTGTAACGTGCAATAACTAAAATGTAACACTGTCATAGCCAAAATGTAACAACCCATATTTAAAATGTAACATGCAAGACATGGCCGTAGCTAAAATGTAACACTCCAATAGCCAAATTGTAACGTACAATAGCTAAAATGTAACACTGACATAGCCAAAATGTAACAAGCTGTATTTAAAATGTAACATGCAAAACACGGCCGTAGCTAAAATGTAACACACCGATAGCCAAATTGTAACATGCAATAGCTAAAATGTAACACTGCCATTGCCAAAATGTAACAATCCATATTTAAAATGTAACATGTAAGACATGGCCGTAGCTAAAATGTAACACTCTAATAGCCAAATTCTAACGTGCAATAGCTTAAAATGTAACACTGCCATAGCCAAAATATAACAAGCCGTAATTAAAATGTAACATGCAAGACAACGTCGTAGCTAAAATGTAACACACCAATAACCAAATTGTAACGTGCAATAGCTAAAGTGTAACACTATCATAGCCAAAATGTAACAAGCCATATTTAAAATATAACATGCAAAACATGGCCATAGCTAAAATGTAACACTCCAATAGTCAAATTGTAATGTACAATAGCTAAAATGTAACGCTCCAATAGCTAAAATGTAACAAGCCAAATTTAAAATGTAACATACAAGACATGAACTGCAACGGCCATAACAGAAGGAGGACTCATTGGACAGCGAAAGCGACGAACAACCAGGAGAAGAGGCCGGGAAAACTGAGCCGATGTGCAAGGAAAAATTAGCGACAAAGTCCGCAGGCTAACTGGACAGCGACGGCGACGAAAGAGTGGAAAAGCTGAGCCGATGATGCGCTAGCGGCGACAACGGAGGCCGGTGACCGAGAGCTGGAGAGCGGGAGAGCAAGAGCGCGAGAGCGGGAGTGAGTGAGAGAGGCTGGGTGTTTTATTGTCGCTTTCGTCGCGCTTAAATTTTCAATTTGGCATTTCCCGCTCTCCATTGCCACGTTGGATGCCACGTCGGAGGCGTAGCGAGCGTAGCGAAGAAACGACGTAGAAATAGCATTACTCAATGCTCACAACCCCTCTACGCTCCTTCATGAATAAGCAATGCGCACCGTTTCATTTCTTCTTTTTTAGAACAGTTGTAACACTTGACGTAAGCATAACAGTATAAATATATCATTTTTTTATTTTTGCAGAGGGTATGGGCACAAAAAAACAATTTTAATTTTGAAGTCAGCATAGCCCAGCCCAATCCCACTTTTCTGCCCTTCTTTGTTTTAATTAATATTATTATATTTATATTTTTATATTTATAATTTTTATTTTTTTATTAAAATTTATTTTTTTATATAATTTGTCAATATATAAGATTGGCCACATCAAACGTACCCTCGAAAGTGTATGCCTAAAGACTCTTCTCTTCCCACCTGATATAAATTCAGTCAAGTTCAATTATATTTTTTTTGGGGGTATATATATATTTTTAAATATGTAAATTGTATACATTTTTTATATAATTTTACATCTTCATTCTTTCTCTTCTTTTAATATATTTTTATATGTACATATATAACAAATAGAACTACATGCACATATATCATTTTCCTTTTTCTCCTCACCCAAACCAAGTGACCCAACTAGTATTTGATTGGAGGGGAGGGAAGAAACTTAAATTAAAATTCCTTATTTGATATAGATATTTCAAGGAGAAGGGATGGAGAATAAAGGGTTTAAAATTTCTCTTCTTTCTATTGTGCATCGCCTCCCAAAATGAGAGAATTTGCAAGAAAGAAAAAATTTATCAAAAATTTTAAATTATAATAATCAAGTCATTTTTAATTATTTTTTTAATTTTAAAATTATTATCATATTTCTAACTTAATAGTTATTTTTTTAAAAAAAATACAATAATAATTATATTTTATTTAAAATTTTTCTCCTCGCTAACCAAAGAAAAAAAATTATTTTTCTTCTCCTCCTCTATTCTTATACTAAACTAAACACTTATTTCTTTTAATCCAAACACTCCTTAAGGAGTGACAGTAGCCGTGACCTCACCCTCAATCTCATAGTCACGACCCACTTTACTCACCGTTGTCGCAGGACAGGACCACATTACTTCGTTGAGTCCATTCTTCGGCGTCTTCAGTCCTCGCAGGACCACATCCCTCCAGTGACATTGCAAACTTGAAATGGCAGCGTTAGACAGTTCATGATGTCGGCATCACTTCACTCTCTGAAGGGCCATTCACCATTCGTCCATTCAAAATGTTAGTTTAATTGCACCCAAAAAAAAAAATGTCAGTTTAAGAATGCAAAATTTGGTCTTGATTTTTATTTGAGTTGAGCAGTGACTGTTATGGTAGTTTAGGAATCAACTGATCCAAATGTATTGCGTGCCTTAAAATTTTGAGTTGAGCAGTTTTGCGTAATTTCGACCTGCTCTTGTTTAAGTTGATAGTCTCTCTCTAACTCTTAGACAATTGTTTTTTTATAACTAGTTTGGAAGAAGAGGGCATTAAAGATGACACCAACTAACAATAACTAATGAACAAGTTGAAGTGGACCTAAATTTTTTAAGTAAACATTACTGTTTTGCGAAACACGTTTCTAAAGCCTATTACTTTTCTTTAAGAAGCTGACAAATTTAATGCTTAGTGAGATGCAGAAGCTATGAAGTTTCCATTAATCTTTGAAGGCAGAAGAATCAAAGTATGAAAAAATCAGCAATGACAGTAGAAAGACCTCTGCGACTTTTATACTTTAGAGTTAAAAATATAGACATTTATAATTTATAATTTAAGTTTTAATTTAAATTTAAGTTTAAGTATAAATTCAAGTATAAGTCTTGGTTCAAGTTTAAATTTAAATTTAAAAGTAAGTTCATGAACATTTATAATAGATGTGTCTGTCTCTCTTTAAATTCTCTCTACATAGACCCTACACAGAGGAAACCGGTCAAAGTGATTGAATTCAAATTGTTTTAATATGAATTGGATCCGCCTAGACAAAAATATTGGTTGGATTATAAGGTTTTTAGGCCAACCAATTACATCTATTCGGTTGAATCAAGTGATAAAGCTGATCCAAACTAAACTAATAAACACCCGTACGCTTGACCTTGGTGTTGTGGGCTTTTGGTTTACATCGAAAGGGTCTATGCTAGCCTGATCGAGAGATTAGACAGAGCAATGTGTAATAAATGTAAAGAACTCGATAAGAAAAGCACCACAAAAAAGGAGAACTGGATAAGAAGAAGCTGTTGTTAAAATCCAGAGGCTAAATTTTGATCCCGATCCCCTTTTATTTGATCTCAAGGGTGTTTCACGGGAGAGAGTCACCGCCCGTTCCATTGGAAGAAGCGTGGGTCACTCATTTGGATTTAGAACCTTTCATTAAACGAATTGCCTGTGAGTTGATGGAGCTTTAGAAGAACTTTCCAATCAGCTCAAGGATTGGAACCACAAAGTTATTGGAAATATGAAGTCTAGAAAGAAGAAAGCTTTGACTCAGCTTAGGGTTGTGAAGAAAGCCATGGTAATTAATTCCTATCCCATCTTTAAGAGCCTGATACAAATCTCTAGAATGAACTTGAGACCATTTTGAGAGACGTGTTCCTTTGGCAGCTTGTTCATAGGAGTAGACACTATCAGTAACGCATTGCTGTTGACAGAAAAGTGGATGGATATGATGAAATGAAAGAAATACTTGAACTATGTGTATATATGAATCCTGATCACCTGAAGTTGGTTTCCAAAATCAGGTATAATAGGTGATAGAAAGACAGAAAAGTGAGAGTTAAAAAATTAATAAGAACTAATAAAACTCATAATTAAGGATGACTTCTTAATCTCTAAATTTTGTTTAAAGTCATCAAAATAAAAAAAAAAAAAAAATTCATTTATCTAACAAGTTTACCAAACTACTATAAATCTAACTATATCCTACAACAACGAGTATTGTGATTTAAAAGATTATCAAGAACAAATAAATAAAGGTGATAACATAAAAATATTAAGATGGATAAATAAATATACAAAAAAAATAAGATTTAAAATAATTATATTTAAAAAAATTAATATTACACTTATTGAGAAGAAAATAACAAAAACTCAATTACCATAATTTTGACATATACTAAGAAGATGCTAAAAGTTCTAGTAAAAAAAATCGATCAAATATTTAATCCAATAAAGAAAAAAAAGATTAAAATTATATTTAAAAATATTATTAAAATGAATATTTGGCTAAATAATATTTTAAAAAATTTACTTTTAAATAGAATTTAATAATATTATTTTATTTATGTAACTAAGAATAAAACTTTATTTTTTGTTGTTATACTATAATTTAATCAAAGTTTCAAGCACAGCTCCAATTAGAAGAGACAAAAAATTAGCTTTTCAATTTCCTAAAGCTCTCTCTCTCTCTCTCTTTTTGTAAACTAAGGTATCCTCCTTCGGATATAATTCTTTTTGTTGCGTCGTCACTTAAGAATGGGTTCACTCCCAGGTTCCGTCAAATTCCTTATCACTTAATCCAAACCTTTTTAATTCCTAAAGCTCTCTTGATATCATAGAATGATCACTGGCAGACGTATCAACAGAAGCTTCAAATAACCAATTCATTAAGGTTAGCTTTCCTAGTTCAATTCTCTCTTTTTTCATGTAGTAAACAATAAATCGTCGAACCCTTTTAAAATATTTTCAGGGGGAGGATGCAAAAGAGGAAAAGGATATAACCATAAGCAATTCAACCATTATATCATAGCATTATTATGTCAAGAGAGAATCAACAATTTCATTGCAATAAGAGATACAATCAATAAGGACTTTCTTGTACCTGAGCCTCCACTGGACGGCCAATTTCCACCTGTCGATGGACCTCTTAGCTTTTCTAGATGAAAGCTTATCAGTAAAACCATGTCCATCCTCTAGATTATTAGCTTCTAAAAAGGAGCGAATCTCATCCTCGGAAGAAAAAAGTTTTGTGAACTCCATTAAAGTACTAAAATCTTGAATACTATCCAGTTCACGCAAAAGCAAGAAGTCTTCATCAATTGATGATGGCAAATTCTTTAAGACAGCATTGCAAGTATTTGATAGCCATTTCATGACCAAGATTTCATTGTCTGCAGACAGCTGAGAACCAGAATATGCAAGATGTCCAACAGACCGCCGCCTGTTTTGAGGAGTTGCCCACAACCGCAATGCAGATAACAGTGCAAAGGAAGGCCTCCCGCTATAATGGATATAGAGTGACTCCTTTGACCACGAACTGGAGGAACATACCGCAGGTTCTAAAGGAATAAAAACTTTGTCGTTTGGATTTTCTTGTAAGAGAAACCCATAGTGCTCAAGAAGCTCCAGATTTGTGTAAGTTCCATAGCATAATAGCACCTGGTGAAAATAAGGTTGTTATTAATGCCCTATAAGGCTATTTGCAAATAATGAATCAAAGAAAAGATAAATGCAAAGAAGGTGCTTCTAAAATCTATTGCCTATTGCAAGTATTCCACGGGAAAGACCCATTCCTTAAGACAAGTTTAACTGTCGACTCAATACTTCAGTCTATATCCAGGAGACAGACAACAATGAATGCTTTGTTTCTTAAATTTTAGATTACTGGGTATATTTATTAGAAAAAGAATTGATGATATATTATGTACGTGCTAAACTAAAAATGAATACCAATTATGATTATGATATTTTTACGTATCCCAAATTTAAGCATATTTGTTAGCATTTTGTTCTCTTTTTCTGCACCAATACATGGATTCTTTCCTTGTGGAGGGCTCCCAACTTTTATTTAAGAGCAATGCTCAGTTAAGAGCCTCTACCGAGAGGGACATGTAGAGGAATCCTCATTTGATCCACCAAAGCCCGTCTCCATACCTATCGTTTGTAGGCATCAACTACTATCTGACTCCCACCCCACCTTAAAAGATTGGCAGAGAGCAGATAGCCAATGACTCAGAGTAAAAGTACCCCTACTTAATGTGAGAGTATTAAATACTCATAAACATGGTGATTACTATAAGATTGGTTGCTTCTACAGTTCAGTCTGTAAGACTTAATAAATTTAATAGTTTAAATTCTTGAGTGAATGTTCAGTAAAATTCTTTTTCTGGGAATAGCAAAACCCAAGGATTAATGGACAAGAATCTCACTGCCCCAACTTCTTTGATGCCAAGGAGTCTTTGCTATAAAGCCACAAGCTCTAGTGGTCAAATTGTTCCCATCATTATAAATTTATAATTGCTATTATATTCAAGGGGCATGCCATGTGAATATCCATAACATCAGATTGTCTGCTCCCAACTTCTTTAATCAACCAAACTTTACTTTGCATGCTAAGGATAGATAACAAATTCAATCTAGAAAAGATTAGATGTGTTTCTGCTCATGTATCTCCATTTATCATATATAATTTAAAATCAGCATAATGGCACAGAAACATATCACATGTATTTCTGTACACAAATTCCATAAGACTTGTCAATCGGAAGTTCCAGAAATTGAATTGTTAAGTTACTAGGGTTCCTCTAGTCTGATGACTGGATGGAAATTTTGGCTGAACTACAAACAAGCTCAAACAAGACAAAGAAGCATAATTGGAAGCTATAGGAGGGCTCGTAAAATTAGCATTCAAATTCATGTTTTTCACAATTACTTGCTAATGCCAATCCCATCATTAAAAATAAGTATATTAGAGAACTATATCAACACTTGCCAATCAAAAGATTCTATGAATTAAAGAACTGAAAATTGAAAGCAAAGATGGACTATTGAAGTGCACGGTAAGAAATATATAAAATAAAGTATACAGCAACCCAAATGCAAGGCTTCTGCATTGGAAATTCCAAAAATTATGTAATACCTGCTCTCCCGTCTTGTAATTTTCCCTAGAATAAAAGCAATATGCATTAGCATCTTCCTCAAACCCACCATCTGTCAACCTCTGAAATTGAGAAACAAGCTGCTCTGTGTCTACCGCTATAGCATTGTCTCCATTTGACAAGACAGTGGCATGGATGGAAGAGTCAGCTAGCATACTCTCTGGATCTTCAAGACCAGATAGCTCCCTTCCAGGTGCATCATAATTGAATAAGTCACCCACAGGACATAAACACCCAGCTTCATCCCATGGTATATGCAAGGTCCGAGAGGATATCTAGATTTAAGAAAGTTTTATTGGATTAGATGACACAGAGATAGAGAAGAACTTTAGTGAATTGTAATTTACACCGGACACATTTGAATTATGCATAAATTAACCCTATAATGAATAAAGGCAGCAGATATAATCAGTCAGAAGTAATACGCATGCATAACTTAATTGATGAAAATTTTTTTCACAGCATCACATCTTTAAAATGATAGCCAAAATAAATCCCAGCTATAATTTAATGGCTGTAAGTACTTGTTCAGATAAGGAAAGGTTTATTCTAAAGTAGCCACTATTATTAGCCAAAACCAAAAAATTAAAAGGACATATAAGATTTTGTAGTCAATGCATGTTAGGGAAAACAGGATTCAATAGTCATAACTCATAACTAAAAATCTCTAGCATGCTCGTTCACAAGCCAGGTTTTCTCACCGTTGCAGCAGCCCAAAGCCAAGCCTTAAAGGTTAAGAGCCGAGGTTTAAGGTTGACTTCTTCCATCAAAGCATTAGCTTCTTTCCACTCTGATTTGGCTTTTAATGCAGCCTTTTCCATGACCCAACAAGCCTCATCCACCTAGCAAATATAACATAAGAATCTTTTTGTAACAAAGATAAAGTGATAACAAAACGCTGACATACACTCTCAATGGAGATACTATAAGCTAACCTAATGAGAGAAAATAAAATTTCTAACAGAAACTGAACTTGCAGAGCTTGTGTCTCGAATTCACCAAATGCGGCTAGTATGTCGTAAGTGTGTGGCAAATGCATAAGGTATGGATGCCACTTCGAAGAACTTCCTTTTCCCATTTCATACAATAAACAAACGGTCAATATCTGCACTATACAAGCTCAGCAGTAAGTACACAAATTTAATCGCAAACGGCAAAGCACATAATACTTTTAACAAAAATGATTTAGGTTAGTTTTATCACCAAAACACAAGAGATTGAAAAATTTACTTAAATCAATGTCACAAAATAGATACAGAGCAGGAGAACAGTCGCAATTGTTAACATAACTAGCTCCAGTGAAGATTATCATACTCTTTGACTTCTTTCTCTCTCTCTCTTTAAGAGGATCACTTAACTTTCTTTTTTTTCTGATTTACATGACTTTCTTTCTATTCTCTATATTTAAATATGTAAGTCTTAATTTTTTTCTCACTAATTTTTCTCACTCTTAATTTTTTCTGTCTCTCTGTTGCATGCTCCCATTATTATGAAAAAAGAAACACGTTTCAGTTAGTAAAGAAACCTGGGTGGGGGAAAGAGAAGGGTGCCTCTGAACAGCCACTGAAAGCTTATTATCTTCCATAACACTTTCTCTTGTCATTAAAGCATATTTTGGAACTCTGAGAATTAACTCTCCCTTCCTTAGGTCTCGCACAGCACCCAAACCTCTACTGCAGCATTTACCAGATTAAACCCGTTAATAAATAAGAACAAGTCGCGTTAAGGAAGGAAAAAAAAAAAAAAGCAAAAAACCTTCGTGCTTTAATCTGCATCAGTATGATCCAATTTACTCAGTCATTGAGTTGAAGATTGTTATGATAAAGAATACAGATTCGTTTCAAACATTTGAGCGGCCATTAAAATTTGAGGGGTGGGGAAATGTGTAAGAGATTTGTGCATACCCGCCAGAGTCAGGAAAGTGAGAGACACAAATCGAATGGCCCAAACAGGAAATAGAATGTTGAGGCTGATGGGTGGATATTGCGTCCGATATTCCAAGTTCTGCAGCCCATCTCAAGAAGGTTTCTAGGCTTCGCGGTTCTTCTTCCATATTCTTCCAGCAAAAACCCTACGCTGAAGTCTGAACTATTCGGGTGGGAAGATTTGCACTTGCTAGTTACAACGTTATTACTAACGGTAACGGATTGCACTGTCGCCACAAGACCATGGACGAAGTAACCTTAATCCGAGTTCAGGATTTAAAATAATATAACTTTTATATTATTTTTTAATTTTTCTTTCACTCAATTTTTTCTGCTGTCCATGTACTGTTAGCATTATTCTTCTCTTATCGTTAATGTTTTAAAAATCGGAGTGGTTAGGGAACGGTTTTGTAGGATTGGTTATGGTTGGATTGATCCAATTAGTTAGATCAGTAATTAAAGGAAAATGATGTCCCAATATCTTTCTATCCACGCCTTCAGCCAAGTCTCTGTGTGACTAAAGGGATGTAAGTTAAAAAAATAAAAAAAATTAAATCAAAGAAATAAAAGTTGTGGATATAAGAGTGTTATAATAACAAAACTCGTAATTAAATTAGATGAAGTCATAAATATGTTTTATATAAATAATATTTACTTAATTATTAAAAACTTTGAAATATATTATGAAAGTATTTGTATCAAAATTTTTGTTTAAACACTAATAAAATAGAGTATATAGAATATAAATTTAATAATAAGTGAGCAAATAATGATTTAGAAATAAAAATTAAGAATCACATTATATCATAAATGTTAAAGTTTTAATATCTTAAATCAATTTTATCAAGTGATTGAAAGATTAATGGAGATGTCATATATAAAATTTAAACTATATAGATGAAATAGAGAAATACATGAATGATCATTTGTGATCATAAAATAACAAACAAGTTTAAAAGAAAATTGTACTAAATTGTTATAAGATTAACTATATTCTATAGTAGTGAGTGTTAGACTTTGAAAAGTCAACAAAAATAAAAAATAAAAATAACAAATATGAGAATATTAAGATAAATAAGTAAATATATAAAAAAATAAAATTCTAAATAAATGTATTTGGGAGAGAATTAATGTTATACTTATTAAAGAAAAAATTACGAAAACTTAGTTATGGTAGTTTAGGCATATGTAAAGAAGACTATTAAAGATTCTAATAAGAAAAGTTGATCAAATAATTTTTACTTCAATGAAAAGAGATAGAAAAAAACTAAAAAGAACACTTGAAAAAACTATTAAAAGAGATTTTTAATTAGATATAACTTAATGACTCAATTTAATTCATGTAACTAACCCCATATAATGTGATAAGACCCTCTCTTGTTGTTGCTTTATATTATCAAAGTATTTATTTATTTAATTTTGTTAAATTAAGGTGAATTTTAATTCAACAAAACATATTTTTCCAAAAATTATAAATTTTAAAACCATGCTTATAACTATATTTGGTTTCTTCTTCTTCTTCTTCATCCATTGGAAAAGTTTTATGTGTGACTAAGATAATGAAATTATATAAAATTCTTTTTTTCTTTGTAGTTTCTTGGTGAACAAGCTAGTTTAATAAAATTAGAACCAATTCACTAGTTTTAACTAGTTCAAGTAATTTATTGGTTTAATGTATTGAACCAAACCGATTTCATGTTTGATCATCAATCTGACTAGGCAAACTAGTTGGTCTAATCTAATTTTTAAAACATTACTTATAGGGTACTGTTCACCAAATCAATGCCATTTTTTTTTTTTTATGGTTTTAAGTTCACTTTTTTTTTTCCCTCCATTCAACACGTTAAAATCATATCTTCAAGTCATGTTTTTAAATTGGCTCACCTCCAAACTATACAATGCTAGAAGTGTGACTTCAAGTGGCAGTTTCTGGCTCTTTAAAATTGTGATTTGAAGTAATGATTTTGGACCAGCACACTTGCAAACCGAATAGAATCTAGGGTTAATGATTTTGGAAGTTAACGTTCTATGGTTCAAGATTTTAAGTTTTTAATGATTAAAGATTTAGGGTTTAGAGTTAAAAGTTAAATTTTAAGATTTAAGGATTAAGATTTCTAGTTTAGGATTAAGATTTAATTTTTATGGGTTATAGTTTAGGGTTAAAGGTTTGCGGTTATGTGTTTAAGGATTATGGTTTAGGATTAAAAGTTTGAGAGGTTAAGACTTTCGGGTTTAAGGTTCAAAGTTTAGAGTTAAGGGTTAAAATTATAGGATTTAAAGCTTTAAGTTTAGGGATTAGTTTTAACAAGTTATGATTTAAAATTAAGGGTTAAGGATCTAAGGTTTTTGGTTAAAGTTTTTGGATTAAGGCCTATGCATTTCATTATAAGGGTTATGGGTTAAGGAAGATTTAGAGATTAGGAATCATGAGTTGGGGTTAACTTTAGCATTTAGGGTTTAGTTTGTAGAATTTTGGTTTAAGGTTAAGGGTTAGCATTATAAAGTTTAGGGTTATCCTTAATCAATAATCTTTAATCCTAAATTCTAAAACTTTAACTTTGAACTATAAAACTTAATTCCTTAATCTCAAAAAACTTAACCCTGATTTTAGTTGTGAAGTGAGAGGGATCACTATTTTAAGCAGCCAAAAAACTATAACTTAAAAGCACAATTTTAGCACTATTCAATTGCGAGCTGGGCTAGTCTGAAATCTTAAACTAATACCTTCAAAGCATGGTTTAGAGGTGCTGTCTGAAAATAAAAAAAAAAAAAAATAGTAACCAGCTTGGTTAAGCTGGTGTTGACACGGCGAGAGATGCCTTTTTGATAGAAACGGTTTCCAAAAGAGCCTTGTGAAAGAAATTTTTTCCAAAATTATTCCCATAAGTAAAATAAAATGGCCTACACAGAAAAGTAACAGTTGACTCGTGAAGTCTTTTCTAATAAAATAAATAGTCAATAAAAATCTAGATTCCTTTTCTTTGGCCTGTTTAGATTGAATTTTTAAGAAATTTGAAAGGCTTTTAACATAAAACTAAAGGTTTAAAAAATTAGTTTTTAAAATTACTTTTTATAAATAAGTATTTTTTTTTTATAGAAAAGGGGAATTCAAATTTTACAAATAAAAGATTATTTTACATGAAACCATTTTTGTTTTATATTTTGAGATTGTGGTGTCTGTAAACTTCTACTTTTAAAAATAAATAAATGCTGGGGCTCTATTTCATCAAAAATAAGTAAATAAATAAATGCTATTGACCCAGAGGGCACATAGTCCAATAAGCTAACAGGAAATTGTCAATTTGCGACACCATTCTAATCAAGTAATTTTAGGCTTCCAATAAGAGACCATACGATCAAACATCTTTTTCGCCGAATAATCAACACCAAATGCTTTACCCCTTTTCTATATATATATATGAAGCCGTAACATAACTTTAAATTTTACTCATCTCATTTTTCTTGTTTAGAGGGCATGTGGTTTTGATTATTATCATGCACGTCTAATAATAAATAGGATGATTGTCATCATATAATCATATTCATTTATTATCTTAAATTTTTTTTTTCAAAAATTTTAAGTTAAAACTTAAAACTTTTTTTTTCAAAATTTTGAGTTAGAACCTTAGAGTTTGTATATATATATATATTAAATAATTTATTTTTTTATTAAAAATAAATAAATAAGTAAATAAATTTAATAATTTAAATTTTTTTCGTAATCAAAGACTCACAGAATTGTTTCTTTCTTCATCTAGATGCTTTTTAGTCAAATGACCAACCTTTCAGTCGGCACCCACATCAGGCATTTGCAATTTGCTGTAATGAAAGTTGTCAGGTGATGAATCAGTGGCTATCTCTAGTCATAGAAAGCATACAAATGGTGATACAGTTGTTGGAACACAAGCTAAATGGCATCTTTTCCCTGGTTGGCCAGGTCTGACACAGACCAGTGGCATTAATAAATTTCCTTTCCCCCTTTATTCAACATCATGTAGAACGACTATCCTGCATTGAACCCCAACTACATAGCAAAGGGACAATCAGTAAGTATTCTGCTCATAAATTGAATAAACTTTGCGGCTCAGAAAACCTACTTATTTCGTAACACAATTTACATAAAATTACCATCCCATTGAGTCATTGGGTCATGTGTTACAACCAAATATGCTCAAAGGATGCCATATCAATCACATGACCTACTTAAGAGAGATTATTACATACCATACACTCTGAGTATAAGGGAATTTGAGTGTTTCTTCAGACTCTCAGCCAAGATGGAGGAGGCCAGAACAAACTTGAATAACCACAGGTAGGATGACGTCCTCCGACCTTGACAATGCTACCATCGTTCAAGTTGTACATTCTTACATCAGAAAAATCAAAGAAGAAAATGCAGTCCCCTTGAAAGCCAGCATATTCTTTAGCTGAAACAGAGAAGCTACAATTACCACCCAGAATAAAGACTCTATCCCCCAAGCTTTTCACATCAACCCATGTTCCCCACTCTTCATCCAACTTAAACACTTTGAAATCAACCACCTCAACATCATGATCAGGTTCCACAATATTACTTCCCCTTCTGGGTTGACCTTCATAGTATCTATCAACAACATAGAGACTCCCACATGACTCTACCAAGTTCTTCTTGTTCCCAGAGCCACCCAAAGGAGGGGAATACTGTATCAACTTCAAGGATGAGAAATTAATCCATGAAATCGTTCCCCGCCTTTCCACAACATATAAATGCCCCTTGTACACAATAACATCATCGTAATGAAAATTCCTATCATCAACAAGCGTCCAATTCTCATCCCCATACTTCATGAATTCCAATGTGCCGTCATTGATAATACAAATTACAGAATCCCCTACATTGGTCCTAGAGGGATTTGTCAAGAACACAACTTTATTCACAGCTTTGAAAGAAAAGCCCCTGGGACCATGATGGAGATCATATGCTTTGAATAATTCAAGGACCCGATAGTCCGACAAGTTCCAGAGCCTTGGTGGGTTCACGATTTGACGATTAGAGACCGGGTTGAACAAACGCTTAGGGCGAGATTCCGATTCTTCGACTTTGATCAACCACCCTTTCGAAGATGAAGGAGATGATGAAGGCTCCGAATTGGGATTTTCTTGGGGTGGTTCAATCCGATAGAAAGTAGATTGGATAAGGTTGACTTCTATTGGAGTGTCACCGAAGTAGCGACGAAGGAGAAAAGGGATTTTGGGAGGGAAAGAAGGGGAATTTGGGAGAGGGAGAGAGAGAGAGGATCGCCATGACTCACAGACACTGCGGAATCGAAGAATGTCGATGCGACTTTCGAGGCAATTGCCGATGATCGGCAAGAGCTCTCTCGGAATATCAGACCAATTTCCTTTCTCATCCATTTCCTCTTTTTCAGAGCACTCGTTTCGGCCGCCTGTGGACTTGCAGAAGATAGAAACGACTTGCTCTCAACCGGTGGCAAGCCCAATAATCGTAGACTTCAATTCCGAAGAAAATGTCGAAAAAATAAAATCCCAGTGAACAAAAAAACAAAATCGATAGTAATGAGCGAAGTAGAGTTTGAAATTTTTTATTTAATTTTAATAAATTATATGTAAGGGTTAAATTTAAATTAATCAAATTAAAAAATTTCATGTGTATTTTCAGCCATATACACAAAAATATCCTCTGGAGGCTTATTGATATTTTATGCATTTACTTTGTTTTAACATTTTCTTTGTATATCAAAAAATAATAAATAATAATAAATAAAATAAAATATAAAGAACTCGTTTTCAAAAAGAGAAAATTTAGATTTTTCACTTGCATGTAAGCTGTCGTTCGTTAAAATAAAATTACATGGTTATTTATTTTTATTATTGTTAATAAAATAAGAAAGCCACTAATTGATTTTTTATTTATAAACACTTGTGAGTTTCCTTTAGTTCTCAATAGTTCGTTGTATTATAAATATTGTTAAGATTAACACCTAAAACTACCATACAAGAACTAAAACTACTAAAAATTTCAATCTTACTGACATATTTTTTCAACCGGCAATAAGCAAAATTCATCAATAATATTTATTATCGATAGATGTTTTGAGGAATTTTATCCCTTAGATAAATTGTTCTCAAAAATTAATATCTACAAATTTGTCCATCCCTTGATAAAATTATCAGTAAATAACTACTAATTGTCAACACGCGACGCGGAGCGGCGATCCCATGGGATAAAGATATGGAAAATTTTATTGATTTTGGTAGAGTCGCCACCGACTTAGATTGAAATGGTGAAGTCGGACACCGAATAGTATAGTCTGCGTCACAGAAAAAAATGAATTCGGGGGTTGGTTACGTGTAGGGAAGGTATTAGCACCTTACAACGCCCTTTCGGTACCACGTTGGTATTTGTTGCTTTTGTTTTTAAAACTATGCTTTGACTTTTATTAAATAAATTTATTTTTGCATGTGATGTGATTTGAGATTATTTGTAAATGCCTTAATAGAGTCATACCAGTTGACTGGCTAAACTCATAATATAATTTCCCTTAAGATAATTATATAATAGCCAGTTAACTGACAACCATATTTATCTATCGTCAGGAATTTATTTTTAAGGCATCAATAGAATCATGCCAGTTAACTGACTAGATTCGTAACATGATTTCTCTCAGGATAGTTCAATAGCGGCCAGTTGACTGGCAGCTATATTTATCCATCGTTAGGATAATCAAAGATTTGAAATTTAGGGGTAATTTAAAATTTAAATAATTTTCCTAAAATTCTTTGTGCCATCATAACTTTAAAAAACCCTTTATATCCTTTCTAATTTTTTTTAAAAAAATATTTTTATTTTTTTTAATTATTTTTATTTATATTTTTTATTTTGGATTATTTGCTTTTTTTTCTTTTTTTTTAAAACATGGAAACAACATGATTTGGACTCAGCCAAGAGCCCAAACCGTGACACTCTTTTTCTTTAAAAGGCCCCTTCCACGTTTTATCCCCTTTTTTTGTTTTTTTTTAATTGACTTATAATATATTTAAAGGGTTATACTGTTAAATTTTATGAAGTTTTCTTTACTAGACTTCCAAGATTTTTGAAAAATAATACTGATTTTGCTAGACTAAATGACACAATCAAAATAATTTTTTACCAAATCAATTTTTTTCTACATTTATTTGAAGCAAAATAAAAAGACAGAAATAATACAGTTAAACTTTACATTCTTTATCCAAAATTTTTGTAACTAGTACCAAAAATTTTCTTAAAAAATGCTTGTTTTAACTGCATATTTTCTTTTATTTTTCTAAAATATTTTTTTATTTTTTATTTATTTTTGAAGAGGGAGTGATTGGGTACATCACATCCCATGAAGGGTATGGTGCACCCTTCTTCCTTAGAAACTGCCCGTAGGTGCAGTTTTGCAGAAATTTGGGGTGCATGTTTTGCCGACAAAAGGTTGGGTTACTTCGGCGCCATCCCAACATACGGCATCTCTGTCACCACAAGTGGGTCCCAAGTGGCAGTTCGTGCAACCACCTTGCCGAGAAGGGGTGCTAGCCAGCATGGGAGAAAGGCATGGTTGCCTTTCCATCATGCAGCACCTGTTTTGATTTACTTTCTCCATGTTCTAAGTTTCAAACACTTTAACCAACATTCATGCAATCCTTATAACCATGCAGTAATATCATTTCAAGCAAAGAGTAAGCAAAATCTTAACTTGACAAAAGAAACAGAGGAGTGTATACCCCAACTAGCGGTTGCCGCTGCTCCGGTTCTCCTCACCACACTTTATGGTTGTAAGCGTTCTTTCTGCACTCGGCTTTGACCCTTTTGCTCACATGTGTGGGTCACTAGCTCCTGGTTGTAAGAACCTTGCTAAAGCAAATGAGAAGCGAAACTCTGGTTCCTTGATTTTCTTCGTCACTCTCTCTGTTCTTTTTCTTTCCTTACTTTCCACTGCTTCTCTATGTTTTCTCGTTATTCCTGGCACTTTTTCTTCTCTTACTCCCTCAGGTTTACTTGAAGATTTCTTAGAGAAATTGAGCTATATCTTCTCTCTTCTTCAGACTTCCTTATGTAGAGTTTAACCTTCCGCATTTTTCGCCTTCATCTTCGGACTCATTATTTTCTTTTATTTTTTTCATGGCTTGCCGACACTTATTTGATTCGTATCCGAATAATGGAATGGCTATCCCTTCATAATGCTGTGCCATCTTTTCTTCCTTTGTTCATTTCATGGGCCATTTTCTTTTGTTTTCTTTTACCGATGCCCACTTTAGTTTGTTTTTCCTCTTCTTTCATTAGGTCCCTCTTTCTTATCATGCTTCCTTCTGCCAATAATGCACATATTAGGTAGGATTAATTGTCAACTTTTCCTTCTTTTTTCTTTTTTTTTTCTTCTTTTTTTTGGTTTTTTCTTCTTTCAGAAATTTTTTTTTTAATTTTTTTTAAATTTCTTTTAAAAAAAATTATATTATTCACATTTAGGACCCAAAATACATCTTAAAATTTTTATTTCCATTCAACTTATTTTTTTTTTTAAAAAAAAAAATATTTAAACAAGATAATTTAGAACTCATAAATGGGTCTACTTTAATTTTTTAAAGTCCGGACAAAATTAGGTGTCTACAGATTGCCCCCCTTTGCTTATCTTTTAAGTATTAGAAGATGAGCAAAGGTTGAAAGACACTATTTTGTCTGGATCAATATGAGGATTGAGTGAAAATCTGACTCCAGCTTGAGTGATAAGGGATTGAGTCAAATGAAACTCGATTCTAACTTTGATTATAAAAAAAAAGGTTGAGTCAAACGAAGCCCGACTCCGGCTTTAAAGGGTTATCATCCACCCAGTAGGGATACCTAAGAGCGACTTAGGATTTGAAATAAAATGACCTGAGGTAACCCGTCTCAGGATTTTAGGAAAAAAGAACTTGGGGTAACCCGTCCCAAGTTTTGAATTACCTGGAGAAACCCGTTCCAGGATTTGAAACAAAACAACCTGAGGTAACCCGTCTCAGGATTTAAAGAAAAAAAAGAAACTTGGAAAAGTCACGTTCCAAGTTGCAACATCTTGGAAAAACCACGTTCCAAGATTTTAAGGGTTTTAATCCACCCAGTGGGGACACCTAAGAGCGACTTAGGATTTGAAGTAAAATGACCTGAGGTAACCCGTCTCAGGATTTGAAAAGAACTTGGGGTAACCCATCCCAAGTTTTGAATTACCTGGAGAAACCTGTTCCAGGATTTGAAACAAAACAACCTGAGGTAACCCGTCTCAGGATTTAAAGAAAAAAGAAACTTGGAAAAGCCACGTTCCAAGTTGCAACATCCTGGAAAAACCACGTTCCAAGATTTTAAGGGTTTTAATCCACCCAGTGGGGACACCTAAGAGCGACTTAGGATTTGAAGTAAAATGACCTGAGGTAACCCGTCTCAAGATTTGAAGAAAAAAAAGAACTTGGGGTAACCCGTCCCAAGTTTTGAATTACCTGGAGAAACCCGTTCCAGGATTTGAAACAAAACAACCTGAGGTAACCCGTCTCAGGATTTAAAGAAAAAAGAAACTTGGAAAAGTCACGTTCCAAGTTGCAACATCTTGGAAAAACCACGTTCCAAGATTTTAAGGGTTTTAATCCACCCAGTGGGGACACCTAAGAGCGACTTAGGATTTGAAGTAAAATGACCTGAGGTAACCCGTCTCAGGATTTGAAGAAAAAAAGAACTTGGGGTAACCCGTCCCAAGTTTTGAATTACCTGAAGAAACCCGTTCCAGGATTTGAAACAAAACAACCTGAGGTAACCCGTCTCAGGATTTAAAGAAAAAAGAAACTTGGAAAAGTCACGTTCCAAGTTGCAACATCTTGGAAAAATCACGTTCCAAGATTTTAAGGGTTTTAATCCACCCAGTGGGGACACCTAAGAGCGACTTAGGATTTGAAACAAAATGACCTGAGGTAACCCGTCTCAGGATTTGAAGAAAAAAGGACTTGGGGTAACCCGTCCCAAGTTTTGAATTCCCTGGAGAAACCCGTTCCAGGATTTGAAGAAAACAACCTGAGGTAACCCGTCTCAGGATTTGAAGAAAAAAGAAACTTGGAAAAGCCACGTTCCAAGTTGCAACATCCTGGAAAAACCACGTTCCAGGATTTTAAGGGTTTTAATCCACCCAGTGAGGATACCTAAGAGCGACTTAGGATTTGAAACAAAATGACCTGAGGTAACCCGTCTCAGGATTTGAAGAAAAAAGGACTTGGGGTAACCCGTCCCAAGTTTTGAATTACCTGGAGAAACCCGTTCCAGGATTTGAAACAAAACAACCTGAGGTAACCCGTCTCAGGATTTGAAGAAAAAAAAGAACTTGGGGTAACCCGTCCCAAGTTTTAAAACAAATGACATGGTTTGAAATATGAAAGTGCTCAGCACATGAAAAGTTTATCCTGAAAATAGCATGCTTGCCATATTAGACTTGTGTGGTATGCAAAAGGTTTGACATACTTGATGCACAAACGTGCTTAACATTTGAAGTCCTTGACATAAAACAGCATGCTTGACATGCTAATGTACTTGGTACATGAAAAGCTTGACCTTAAATGGCATGCTTGACATACGAATAAGCTTAACATATAAACACGCTTGACCTTAAATGGCGGGCTTGACATGCTAGGCTTAACCTAAAATGGTATGCTTGGCATGTAAACATGCTCAACAGGTGAAAGGTTTGTCCCAAAATGGCATACTTGACATGTTAGGCTTGACTTGAATTGGTATGGTTGAGATGAATATATGCTTGACATGTGAAAGATTTGACTTAAAATGGCATGCTTGACATGCAAAATTAATATAGATGCCAAAACCACAATGCAAATGATGAGTGATGTGTGGGTGCGTGTGCGTGCGTGTGTGTGTGTGTGTTTTTTTTTTTTAAAATTATGAGTGAATTTAGAATGTCAGACTCCATAGAAGTGATACCTCTTGATATCATCATTTGGTAACTCTTCCCAACTCTTTAATAAACTCGAATCTATTTTTCTCCTTTAAGAAGCCTTTCTATAGATCTTCATCCTCACTCTCTCTGCTATTTCAGGGATATTTTGAATTTGGGGTCAATCTCTCAATTCTTACCCCAATTCAAATTTGGGTAATCTCCAAACAATGGAAGGTTTTTTATTTTGGGTTCGCTTTCTTAGCAACTGCCCCCAGTTTATGCTTTTGAACATTCTAGGTTCACCCCCGGTCATTGCCCCCAGTTTACTTTGATTACCTTCGAGCAAAGAAATGTTGAAAGATTTCTTAATTCATCATTTCTCCTCTTTCTTTTTTTTCGTTTTTCTTTTTTTGAAATATGCCTTGTAGGAATGCATATGACAGATCAAAACTACTCAATTTTCTGGAATTAAGATTCCTTTGTTAAGCAACTCTCTAATCAAGCCACTCTCAAGTGTTTGTTTCCCACACAAGTGTTTACCTCTTTGACAAGAGTTTGCCCTCAAGTATTTGCACTCATAAGTATCCCATAAGCTTGTTTTCATGTCCCTTTCTGCATTTGTTATTTCACCACATTAGCCAGGATCACTAGGACTTTGTTTAGCTTGTAATGTGAGGCTTAGGTAATGCCTTGGAAAGAAGTGGAAAGGAGTTTAGCAAACAAGTAGGATGCAAAATTGAGCCTGCGAAGCCTTTATTCTTTTTTCACTTTAAATAATGTAGGAATCTATTTAGAACATGGAGAAACTTTCTTAATCTGCCCCTTTTCATTTTCTTTTATTTTCGGGCTGACTACTTTTCTTTCTTGGCTTCCCATGTTCCTCTTTTTTTTTTTTTTTTTTTTTTTTTTTGAATTCTCAAAATTCCTTTTTATTCTTGCCTTTTTGTGATTGAGGCTTCGACTAAATGGAAAAAAGATTCTCGAGTTATTTGTTATAGAATCTCTCTCGATTAATAATTCTAATGCTCCTTTGACTCTCCTTTAGGTTGAGAATCTTGGTTTTCCGATAAATGTGAATTGGAAAAAATTGATGATGGTCTTATCATCTTTTAGGCTCAAATTGGTGACTATGAATGTTTTGCTTTCGGGTTAGCTTGAAAAGCCCAAACGATCCAAAGACGGCCTAGATCACTTCTATAGTTAATGCAGTGTCCAACAAATTATTTTATGGGGCATTCAAACAAGCTCTCGGATACCCATTTCCTCACAGCACTCTTCTGAGATGTAACTTCCTCACTACTATTCATAATTTAGGATATTCTGTCATCCAAGAGAATTGAGCATACTGTCAGGCAACACAATTTTATGATGGGCAGAATAGATTTGATAATGATGAAAATTAAGAAATTGGATCAATGATTTATTGCTCTTAGGCATCCAAACATGAAAATATATCATAACCCTAATTGTCCCCAGTGTTGGTTTATTATGGTGATGGTATCTCTTCCTTGAATGTCTACCATTCAATCAATCACTCATAATATCAAACCATGAACTAATATGAAAGACAAAGAAAAGAAATGACATACAATGCATTCATCATGCAAAACATTTTATTGAATTCAAAAAGGTGCCCACATATAGTGATTGCCAAAGCCTCAGGCAGAGCCATCAACAGATGCCATGAGATTACATAAAAGACATGCACAAAAAGAAAAGGCAGCCCTCTTTTTCTTTTTCTCCTACATGAGAATGCATATGATGCTTATCATGGGGTGTGCATCAAGAGTTAAGAATAACTCTTTATTCTGTCATGCAACTACATGAGATACATGTACGAAAAGAAAAGCAACATTTTTCTTCTTTTTTTTTATTTTTTAAGGGTGCAAGATATGCATATGATGCTCCTAATGAGTTATAGAGGAGATGCGTATCAAGAGTTAGGAATAACTCTTTACTCTGCCATGGGACTACATGAAGGGTGTGCACAGATGAAAGGCAACATTTTTAGAATGCAAGAGATGCATATGATGGCCTTAATGGATGGGATGCATATCAAGAGTCCAGGATAACTCTTTACTCTGCCATAAGACTACATGAAAGGTGTGCACAAAGGGAATGGGAACATGCTTCTTTTTTTTTTTTTTGGAACACAAGATATGCATATGATACCTCTAATGAGCTAGGTATGGGACGCGTATCAAGAGTTAAGGATAACTCTTTACTCTGCCATAAGACTACATGAAAGGTGTGCACAAAGGGAATGGGAACATGCTTCTTTTTTTTTGGAACACAAGATATGCATATGATGCCTCTAATGAGCTAGGTATGGGACGCGTATCAAGAGTTAAGGATAACTCTTTACTCTGCCATCCTTCACACACTATGCCTTCGATAACAACTTTTTACTCGAACCATCCTTCCTGGACTTGCACATCATCCCGATGTCTTCTATTAACATGGGCATTTACACACCAAAACAAATAAAAAAAACATGACAAGTTATAACCGAAGGATGGTGTCTAGTTTACGCTTTCTACTGTCATCGGGAGGCTTTTCATCCACTTGTTTCACCAATGAACCTGATTGAAATGCACGGACTTGCAGCTGATCAATTAGTTGATCAACATTTGAGCCTGTTATTATGTTACGACGAACCTCTAATGGTATGAAGCCTTGTTCCACAGCATGATCTAGGAAGGCCAATAAACCATCATAAAAACCATTGATGTTTATCAGTCCTAATGGCTTTCTATGAGCGTTTGATTTGGCCCAAAATGCCACACTAGAAATCCCTTCTAATGTCTCCAAACCTCCAGGCAATGCAATAAAAGCTTCAGTAGTGCAAATCATGTGTTCAAAACGTTCATGCATGCTTAAAACTTTTAACTCATTCCCAAAGGTAAAGTAAGTTTTGTCTGCCACTTGTCGTGCAAGGATGCCCATGACATGACTACCTCCCATGATTGCAGATGCGGCTGCGCCTCCCCTTAATCCATGAACTCCTCCTCTATACACCACACTTATCTCTCTGGTAGCTAATGCCTTACCGAGCTCGGTGGCTGTACTGAGGAATTTATAATCCTTTCCTAAGGTAGAGCCACCAAAGATACAAATGGATTTGAATCCGCATGAGGAGGATGCCCCTTTTTCTTTTTCTGCCCCAGCCATGCATGAATTGGCAAATGTGAAAACATATTTGTAAGTGATAATGAGTGACAAAGAAACCATGCAATCAAATCACCATTAGAGATGTTCGAATTTTGAGAAGAATACAGTTAGATACAATAACTTCAGATAACAATAATGTGTAGAAAAGTCAAGCAGAAAAGACACACCTGTATATACAATAGTATTTCCAAGAGATAGAAAGTCATAAAGCCACTGACAACGGAAAGACAATAATGCCGGCCTTCTTAAGGCTTTCACGCAAAGTCAAAAAGATAAACAGTGATGATGAAGGTGAACCAACAAAGACAATTACACTGATATTATTGCATGCATTGTAAAAAAAGTAAACAGTGAATATAATACATGAACTGGCATTTAACAAGAAAAAAGGAAAGATTACTCTGATGTTATCGCACGCAAAGTCAAAAAAGTAAACAGTAGAATACGACAGATGTACTAACAACTACTGATGTTATCGCATGCAGAGTCGAAAGTAAAAAGTAAAAAATGACAGATGTACTGGCAATTACTGATGTTATCGCATGCAGAGTCAAAAAGTAAACAGTAGAATATGACAGATGTACCGACAACTACTGATGTTATCGCATGCAGAGCCAAAAGTAAACGGTAGAATACGACAGATGTACCGACAACTACTGATGTTATCGCATGCAGAGTCAAAAGTAAATAGTAAGATATGGCAGCTGTACCGGCAATTACTGATGTTATCGCATGCAGAGTCAAAAGTAAACAGTAGAATATGACAGATGTACCGACAACTACTGATGTTATCGCACGCAGAGTCAAAAGTAAACAGTAAGATATGGCAGCTGTACCGGCAATTACTGATGTTATCGCATGCAGAGTCAAAAGTAAACAGTAGAATATGACAGATGTGTCTGTGATTAAGAGGGAGAAAAGATAATTACACCGATATTATCAAAATCATGCAGACAAAGTCAGAAAGCATACAGTAAATAGGGCAGACATACTGACAATTAACAGGAAAAATCAGTAACAACAACTGTACAAATCAAAACTGTGCATACACCGCTGGAAAGCAAGTAAAGAAAATGGTGGATTCACCAGCAAGACTAATGAATAGTGATCCTGGCTTATCTCCTTTTTTTTTGATACTGCATCCAAGAACAGACTAAACACCATCAGGGATCTAATGAACAGGGTCGTTTAACGTCAGATTCCCAAGACGAAACGCTCTTTTGCTTTGTAAAATATGTCCACTGAGGCAATAAACATGAAGATGTCCATTAAGATGTGTCTCAAGAGTCTACTGGATATTATCCAAAGATTCTTTACTCAGTCCATCTTTAATGATTTTATCTTCCTGCCTAGGAACATCACTCCTTCATCCTTGTAGTGTGCTATTCATGGATCAAGGTTGCTATCCGACTTCCTTACAAACTGGCAAACAGGGTCATTTAGTATTAGCTTCTTAAGACAGTGGCGCTCCTTTTCCTTGTGAAATTTGTCCGCTAAAGCGAGAAGAACACCATGAACATATCCACTAGGATGCGTCTCAAGAGTCTGAAGGATATTGTCCAACGACTCTTTACTCAGTCCATCCTTTATGAACTGAATTTTGTCTTCCCGATTTGCGGATACCATTCCTTTACCCTTGCAGCGTGAATTACATGTCCACCTTGCACACTTACAACAAACTTCCAACCTTTTAGCCCTTCTTTTCTTGGCATAAGAGCTTTTTCCCATTCCAGGGAGATGTCTAACAAGTGAACGTTGAAACTCACCTGTTAAACGCACCTTAGCTTCAATGATCCAACGTACATCTTCAGGGAGTCCTAGACGTGTGAGTGTCTTCATTCTTTCAAGTCGGCACTTATACATCTTCCGAAGTGTGTCTTGGGGAAGAGAAGGAAATCTGACTCCAAGCCTTGCAAGGTTTTCCTCCATTTTTGGCTCTCTGGTAAGGTGATGGGTTAGGACACTCGAATAATGCTTTCTAGAGTCCTTTGAGTATGGCTTTCAAAACGAACCTCTCATTTTGGGATAGAAGGATGTCAGGTTGGTTACCAACTGAAACCTGAACGTGAATAGTAAGACATAAAAAGGGTAACCAGGCGCCTGTGCGTAATCGGGCTTCAGGTTGCCAAAAAAAAAAATCAGATGGCCTCATGTTACGCGAGTTGGGCCACCAGCTATATTTGGGCATGAATAGTAAAAACATCAGGAAAGACCAACCGGGTGCCTTCACAATTGGGCCTTAAGTTACCCAAAAATGTAGATGGGCCTCATGTTACGAGTTGGGCCGGAAAAAAAAAAAGAATAAATAAATAAATAAATTTTTTTTAAAAAAAATGCTTAATCCTATATGTATGATGATATGATTATGATCAACACTTAGGAATGCATATCTTAAAATGCTAGTGTAAAAAAGTAAAAGAAATTCAAATAATTTCAAGTTCGCAATCTCAATCATAAACTCATGGAGATTTCCAAGGCAAATTGAGAATTACCCCTTATGTCTTCTGATCCTTTAGGTTCACCATACATCCTTGCAACATTCCATGTTTAAGGGAGTTTCTTTCTAAAAATATCAGCTTTAACATGTAATTTAGAAGCACCATTGATTCTCCTGTTTGTTATGTCTAAAACGTGTGACTAACAATATATGCAAGTGATTATAGGAGAAATATCATTGTATTGATGATTCAAATCAGAAATTTACATCCCTTAAAAGGGTTCTGAAGCAAGTGACAAACAGTTTGATATACAAGTTAAAATGCCCCCTTTTGTTTTGTTTTGTTTTTTTTCGAAATCAAAAGACTGGACCTTACTGCACTGAATTTTCTAACCCTTAATTCTTGGCCAACACATATCACCTTTCAAGCATAATACTTTTTCACGGCATCTGCATTCACAGGATTTGGTAACTCATCACCATCCATGTTAGTAAGGACCAAAGCACCCCCTGAATATGCTCTTTTTACCACATAGGGACCCTCATAATTTGGCATCCACTTTCCTCTATTATCTCTAGCAATGGGCAAGACTTTCTTGAGTACTAGATCCCCTTCATGAAATTTTCTTGGTTGAATTTTCTTGTCATGTGCCCGAATCATCCTCTTTTGATAAAGACGCCCATGAGATAAGGCTGCTAACCTCTTTTCTTCGATTAAATTCAGCTGTTCATGACGTATGCTAACCCATTCTGCTTCATCAAGCTGAGTCTCCATCAAAACTCTTAAGGATGGGATTTCTACCTCGAATGAGAGCACTGCTTCCATCCCATACACTAGGGAAAATGGAGTGGCTCCAATTGAAGTTCTCACAGACGTACGATACCCATGTAAAGCAAAGGGTAACATCTCATGCCAGTCTTTATAAGTAGCCGTCATCTTTTTGATAATTTTCTTGATGTTTTTATTGGCTGCCTCTACTGCTCCATTCATTTTTGGACGATAAGGGGATGAGTTATGATGAGTTATTTTAAATTGCTCACATAACCCTTTCATCATTTTATTATTCAGATTGCGAGCATTATCAGTGATGATTCTTTCTGAAAGACCGTACCTGCAAATAATCTCCCTTTTGAGGAATTTGAGAACCACAGTTCTGGTAACATTACTGTATGAAGCAGCCTCCACCCATTTTGTGAAGTAATCAATTGCCACCAAGATGAAACGATGTCCATTGGATGCTTTAGGCTCAATAGATCCAATTACATCTATGCCCCACATAGCAAATGGCTATGGTGAAGTTAATACATTAAGTGCTGAAGGAGGTGCATGCACCTTATCAGCATAAATCTGACACTTGTGGCATTTTCTGACGTATTGGATGCAGTCAGACTCCATCGTGGGCCAATAATATCCTGCCCGCAAAACCTTTCGAGCCATTGCATAACCATTAATGTGAGTGCCACACACCCCATCATGGACTTCTTGTATTAATCTCTGTGCTTCTGAGGCTTCTACACATCTCAAGAGAACGGTATCATGATTTCTCTTGTACAAAATATTACCATTAAGAAAGAAACCCATTGCCAATCTCCTTAGAGTTCTTTTATCATTCTCTGATGCCCCAATAGGATATTCTCTTGTTTTAAGAAATCGCAGGATATCTTCATACCATGGTTTTCTATCTGGCTCCTTTTCCACAAAAGAACAATAAGCTGGGGAATCATGTTTCCTTATTCTAACCTTTGGAAGGTCATTTTCATCCATGATTGGATACATAGCTGAGAGTGTGGCTAAAGCATCAGCCATCTGATTTTCATCTCGAGAAACATGATTAAAGGAGATTTCCTTAAAATGTTCTGCCATCTCACAAATATACCTTTGATAAGGGATCAACTTTTGGTCCCTGGTCTCCCACTCACCCTTTAATTGGTAAATAACCAATGCAGAATCTCCAAACACATCTAAAAGGCTAATTTGATAGTTTAAAGCTGCTTCTATCCCCAAAACACAAGCCTCATATTCAGCCATGTTGTTAGTACATTCAAAGCATAACTTTGCAGTTATGGGGTAATGTTTTCCTTTAGGAGATATCAAAATTGCCCCAATTCCATGTCCCATTGCATTGGAGGATCCATCGAACATCATTGACCACCTTTCATTCTCAAGTGATTCATTCTTGGTTACCATCCTTATGATATTTTCATCAAGAAATTCAAACTGGACTGGCTCATGGTTTGAGATCGGGTTTTCTGCTAAGTGCTCAGCAATCACACTCCCTTTTATCGCCTTTTGAGGTACATATTGTATATCGTATTCTGACAACAACATGTGCCATCTTGCAATTCTTCCAGTTAAGGCAGGTTTCTCAAATATATACTTGATTGGATCCATTTTTGATATCAACCAAGTTGTGTGACGCAACATATATGGTCGAAGGCGGTGTGCTGCCCATGCTAGAGCACAACAAGTTTTCTCTAATATTGAGTATTTTGACTCATAATTAGTAAACTTTTTGCTTAAGTAATAAATCACCTGCTCCTTTTTCCCTGTTTCATCATATTGCCCTAGCATACAGCCCATTGATTCTTCATACACGGTGAGGTACATGAGCAAAGGTTTTCCAAGTACCGGTGGAACCAAAATTGGAGGACTCTGAAGATACTGTTTGATTTTATCAAACGCTTCTTGACATTCGATATTCCAACTTGTAGCTTGATTTTTTCTCAAAAGCTTAAAGACCGGCTCACATGTGAACGTTAGCTGAGATATGAACCTTGCAATATAGTTTAGTCTTCCTAAGAAACCTCGTACTTCTTTTTCTGTCTTTGGCGTAGGCATATTTATGATGGCCTTAACTTTATCTGGATCCACTTCAATCCCTTTCTCACTCACCATGTATCCTAGCAACTTTCCCGATCTCACTCCAAAAGTACACTTTGCTGGGTTTAGTTTGAGCTGATATCTCCTTAATCGATCGAAGAGCTTTTTAAGGTGTATCAGATGTTCGGCTTCTGATTTTGACTTTGCAATGATGTCATCAACATATACTTCTATTTCCTTGTGCATCATGTCATGGAAAAGAGTTACCATAGCTCTTTGGTATGTTGCCCCAGCATTTTTTAAGCCAAAAGACATCACCTTATAACGAAAGGTACCCCATAATGTGATGAAGGTCGTCTTATCTTTGTCTTCAGGAGCCAGTTTAATTTGATTATAACCCGAAAACCCATCCATGAATGAAAAGATAGAGAATCCTACAGCATTGTCAACAAGTACATCGATGTGCGAAAGCGGAAAGTCATCCTTTGGACTTGCTTTGTTCAAATCCCTATAGTCCACACAGGCCCTGATTTTTCCATCTTTCTTGGGCACAGGCACAATATTAGCCACCCATTCAGGGTATTTTGCTACTTCAATAAAACCAGCATCTAAGAGCTTTTTAACTTCATCTTTGATTTTGAACAATATATCTGGCTTCATTCTTTGCAATTTTTGTTTCACTGGTCTGAATCCTGGCTTTATTGGCAAGCGATGAACCACTACATCTGTATTTAAACCTGGCATATCTTGGTATGACCAAGCAAATACATCTTTATACTCTTGCAGCAATTGGATCATTAATTGCTTCTCATTCATGGCCAATCTTGCTCCGATCTTTATTTCTTTCCTGGCTTCATCAGTCCCTAAATTGATTATTTCAATGGGCTCCTCATGAGGTTTGATCCCCTTATCCTCATGTTCAACTAACCTTTGTAGCTCAGGTGACACTTCCTCATCATCTTGCTCTTCATCATCCTCAGTACAAGTGATTTGGCATTCGAAATCAAGACTTGAAAAATCAGTGCGGTTTATTTCAGTATCATCTTCATTATTCAACCTGGATTATTGTGTTTTGGTTATTTACGAAATGTATGACACATGAAAAAGGAAAAGCATGAAACCATAAAGACTCTATTTTGGAAAATCAAATGCATTTTATTGAAATCACTTGTTAAAGACAAACAAACAGCTTTATTCATACAACTCCAGTCAAAGCCATAGATGGAGTACTATGAAAATTACATGTCTTGCAAGTTGTAAACAATTGGAATCTCCTTAACTGTCCAGCTGCTTGCTCTAGTATTGCCTGGCTTAACCGCTTCCTTCTTTTCTCTAGAAGGGGAACCTTCTTCTATAACTGCAATTTGATTAGGAATCCAAAGACCAACGCTCACAAAAGTCTCATGAAGGGGCTTAATTATCAGCTTATTGGCTTCAATCACTTGGCCATTCAAACGGGCCAATCTCCTTTCTTTCAAGATTTGAGCCATCAGAGCCTTATCAGCCCTTGTAGGCTTGAAACCTAACCCAAATGTGTCTTCCTTTTTCACAAATTCTGGCAATTTCTTTAATCCTTGCCCCCTGCATCCCAAGCCCTTTTTGGGATCATAACCATCCCTTTTTAATACCTTTGCAGTCATTAAGGCAGCTTTAGAATATTGTGGAAGTGGTATGGTTCCTCCTCCTTTGGCATATACCACATTAACAATTTCAAAAGATTGGAAGGAGCTCCCAACATCAGTTTCAGCTGATATGCATGGAGTGGAGGACAAGGTAGAGATCAATAAGTCCTCTTCTGCAGCTACCTCTACTAAATTTCCATTGTGCATGAATTTTACTTTTTGATGCAAGGTAGAGGGTATCGCCCCAGCACTGTGAATCCATGGCCTTCCCAAAAGGCAACTATAGGCCGAGCTTATCTTCATGACATGGAAAGGGATAGTGAAAGTGCAAGGCCCAATTTGTATAGGTAACTCAATTTCTCCAAGTACTTCACTTCTTGTTCCATCAAATGCCCTTACTATAGTAGTGCTGGGTCTTACTTGGGAACTATCAAATGGCAACTCCTTCAATGTTGACTCTGGCAAAACATTCAATGATGATCCATTATCAATCATAACATTTGCCAAGTCCCATCCTTTGCACTTTGCAGAAATATGCAATGCTTTATTATGCCCTCGCCCTTCAGGAGGAAACTCTTCCTCAGAAAATGATAGGAAATTGTGAGCCATGATATTCCCTACCACAGTGTCAAATGCCTCTGTGGTTATGTCTTTATCCACATAGGCTTCATTAAGGATCTTTGTTAATGCCTGCCTATGCGGCTCAGAGTGCATGAATAAAGAGAGTAGTGAAATCTTTGCAGGAGTTTCTTTCAGCTGCTCAATTACTCTGTACTCACTCTGACGAATAAGTTTAAGGAATTCACTAGCTTCTTCCTCAGTGACAGACCTCTTAGGTGCAGTTTGCCTTACCCCTTTATTTTTAGCTTTAACAGGATCAACATACTTAGTCTTCTCAGATTGCTCTACCTCTATTGGATTATCAGTATCCAATTCTTCCCTTTGCAAGGATTCTATCAAGATTTCTTTTCCTTTGGGATTCGGCTCCACCACCTTTTTGGCTTCTTCTTTCTTGGATATGGTCGGAAGGTAACAACGACCACTTCTTGTAATGCCAGAAACCCCAGATATATTGGTAATCTGAGAGTGAGAATTTTCTGTAATCACTCGGCAATTGTAATTCTATGGGACTGCCTTATTACTCTTGTAAGGAAATGGTTGAGGGGTCCTAATTGTCAATTGTCCCATGGCCTTGACCGGTATCGACAACATTGGTGATTTATCAGGTGTATACTCGATAGACAGTGCTCTCTTTTCCTTAACTGATGACTGTGCTTCTTGCATTACATACTTGATTGTTAATGGCTTCACAGTACTTTGGGTCTCAGTTTGCCCCAGTATTTGTTGCTCAGGAAAAGAATCAACAACATTCACATTTTCGAGTTTAACCCCAACTTGCAATATACCCCTATTTATCAGCCCTTGAAGCATATTTTGAAAATCTTGGCATTCCTCAATTTTATGGTCAGCTTTCTCACCATGATATTCACAGCCAGTTTTTAGGGCAACCCCATACTTATCCTCAATCCAACCATGTTCTACTAATGCCCAGAAAATATGACCCAAAGGGGTTTTAATTGCAGATACTTGCTTTTTTAAGGCAGTATTTGCTCCGTCAACAACCATGTTTACACTTGATCCTGCATGATTAGGCAACGAATTTTTATCAACATCAGGTCCTGAAGTGACTGGGTCAAAATTTAACCACTTGGCATCAATAAGGTCCTGGACCTTTTTCTTTAATGCAGTACAGTTATCAACAGAGTGCCCTTTAGCCCCAGCATGATATTCACAAGTGAGTTTGTCATTGTACCATGACGGGTAAGGAGGTTGCAAAGGAGGAAGTGGGGTAACTGAGACTAAATTATTTTGCAACAACTGTGGCAACAATTGTGAGTAAGGTATAGGAATGGGGTCAAAATTTCGGCGCTTTTTATCATTACGCCTATTTTGATCTGATTGAAACTGAGTTCCTTGTTGATAAGTAGTGTGTTGCAATTGAGATCTGGGCTGATAGAATGTGGATGGATGCTGTGGCATTGGCTGATATGCAACTTGTTGTTGAGGATGTACCATCTGAGATGCAACTTGATATTGTGGAGACGTTAAATTAAATGGAGGAGCTTGGGTCATTGCCATTACCGGAGCAAATGTAGCTTGAGAGGAATGGTAATCCTGTTGACTCTTGCTGCGTTTACCTTTCCTATCTTGTTGAGCATTTACCATATTGACTTCTTCCCTCTTTTTCCCTTGAACTATGGTTTTCTTTTGATGTGATGATCTTGCCATCTTCCCTTCCTGAATTCCCATTTCTATGTTTTCTCCAATAATTACTAAATCTGGGAAGCTAGCATTGCTTGATCCCACCATCTTCCCATAAAAAGGATAGCTCAGAGTCTTCACAAATATTGAACTCATTTCTCGTTCTGACAAAGGCGGTTGCACCCTAATGGCCACATTCCTCCATCGCTGGGCATATTCCTTGAATGACTCATTATCTGCTTTAGTCATTCTTTGAATATAGATCCTATCCGGAGCCATGACTCGGTTAAACTTATATTGTCTTAGGAATGCCTCAGCTAAATCCTGCCATGAATGAATAGAATTACGGTCTAGGTTAACATACCATTCTGAGGCCCCATCAATCAAGCTATCTTGGAAAACATGCATCATTAGTTTGTTATCATCATTGTATGCTGCCATTTTACGACAATACATGATCAAGTGAGTCTTAGGGCAGGTAGTTCCATTGTACTTGATAAACTCAGGGACTTTAAACTTAGGAGGGATGACCACGTCTTTCACCAATCCCATGTTATGCACATCTATCATGTCTTCCTTGAACCCTTCCCATCTATTCATTCTAGCCTCTAGTCTCTCATATTTTGCTCGAATTTGGGCTTCTTCAGCACTCTTCTTTAGCTTTTCCAACTCTACAGGGTCATTGAAATCAGGTATGAGGTCAGTTGCTAATTCGACGGCAGGATCATTTGGATGTGGTCCTTGAGGTTGCTGTCCTGGGGTGTATTGAGGGGGTGGACCTTGGTGATGATGTGGATAAGGACCCTGCATGGGCTGAGGTATAAAGCCTGACTGACGTTGCTGTGGAGACCCCTGCGGTTTTGGTGAGTTTTGACCCTCCAAACTACGGGGTGGAATCCCTTGCTGATTTTGTAATCCAATCTCAGGAGGACATTGCAAGTGTTGGACTTCTTGATGACTTGGTTGATTTTGATTATTTGATTTTTACTGATGGTGAGATTGTGAATCTTGCTGGTTAAATGTTGAAGCCTCTGCTTCAACTGAAATTTTTGCCTGAAGCAACTCAGTTAGCCTGGCCATTTGGGCTTTGAGATCATCAGCTTTAGCTTGCAATCCTTCAGCTGTTTTTTCTTCACTTGGTTCCCCCATTCGTTTAGATTGAGATCGCGTAATTGGAGCCGTAATTTCTTATCTGTATTCATTAAATGCAAACGAGTAACTAAATTTTTTGTATGCATGCAAAAATGACTGGCTCAAATTTTAGGGAATCAACAAACTCTTTTATTATTAAGAAAAATAACTACAACCATCCCCAAAGGTCTCTTCTTTGGATCAACTCTACTAGTATCTACATAGTTTTCCCACTTTGACATAGTGCTCTTTTAATCTCTCAAGAAGACTCTTGGTAGGACCAGGTTCTAACTTGGCCTCTTGCTCTGCTATCTGCATGGCTTCAGAAGATGCTATTTTGGCGACCTGCCTTATGCAAGCCTTTACTCCCTCCAACTGCTCTTGAGCATTTGCCAAATGATGGTGAAGGTACTCATTCTCGTCCACTATATTGATTATCTTATGATCGCTCAAGACCTCTCTAAGGCGTAAATCATAAGCTTCCTTCACATCAATCAGGTTCTGGCGCAGACTCATATTGACTTTATCAATATGATCAATTCTTTCCTCTAAGTCTTGTTGATTTTGCAGTTGGGATTTTATGAGTTGAATTTCTTCTTCATGCTGTTCTTCAAGGCTATCGATATACCCTTCGAGGTGCTTTTTTTCTTGAGTCATCTCATCCAGACTAACTTTTAATGCAGCAAAGGCATCCTTCATTTTTCGTAGCTCCATGTTTTCTTTTTGGTGAACTACTTTTTGTTTTTGAATATGGTCCCTGAGTTGGAGTACTTTCCCATTAAGTTGGGTCACTTTATATTGCAAGGACTTCAGCTCTTCTTTATTGTCTATGCAATCCTCTTTGACAGGGTACTTACGCTTCCTTGCCAGGTACACTTCTCTTTCAGCCTCTTCAACCACTTTTTCTTTCTCAGCTATTAATCGGGCATTATTTTGTTCCATAATCATGACCTTCTTTTGAAATTCTACAGCCTTGGCTTTCCAGGTATCAACCTCTTGTTTCATCTTCAATTCTTTCTCTTCCAACATAGCTTCTCTGATTTGTAGGGTAGACAAAGTTTTTTCAGCTTTTAATCTTTCCTCAGCTTCAACATCTTCATTTTCCCTGATTCTTTTAGAAGATGAAATTGACAAGGCAATTTCAGGAACAATGAAACCTTGTTCTCTATTTTTTTGCCATTGAGAATACCCTGGAGTGGTTGCAATCGAATGTTCTCCAAGCTCCATTTGCCTTACTTGGCACCATAATTTCCGTACAATGTCATTCTTGGGCTTGGTATCTTTGTCTCCAAATTCAAGGTCAAACTCACGAAGCCCCTTAGTGGCTGGTACAAATTGTATAGACCCATATTGCCTCATAACCATAGTTGGAGCATAACTGACTATGCCCCATGGGCCAACTAATGGGACCCAAGGTCGATCTCCACAACCATATATCACTGGTCTTTTGCGTAACCATGTACTCTCCCACTGGACATTCTTGAAATTACGAAAGTATGTAATCCAAGCATTACGATCACATGTTTTCTTAGGCCATTCATATTTGATGAAGTCCTTCAAAGGCTCTCGATCATTAAAATAAGATGGGTTAAAAGAAATTATAGGGTAACCTATATCCTTTGGAGAGAGTAAATGACTCACTAGCCACACCATTAATAATTGCGAGCATCCAAGAAACCGGCCTTCCCCTTTTTGCCTTAAGAAATTTAGAGATCTGAAAGTCTCTGCTAAAATGGGTTGTACAGGATCTAGACCAGTCTTTAAGGCTTTGAATAGGATCATCACTTGCCCATCAACATACCCTAAAGCTCTCGGGAATATGACTGCTCCATAAATGGCCAAGGCTAAAGCTTGCATTGCCAGCTCCTTGTCTGTCTGAGCATGATATAGTCTGAGTAGAAAACTGATTGAAACAGCCCATCTTTTACCTTTCTCCTTGGCATCATTCCCAAAGTTAATATTTGACAAACCAAACATCTTGTTTAAACTTTTCTTGGGCCCAGCCTTCTTGTCATATCTGTATACTTTGCCCCTTGTTAAAGGCTCAATTTTCAGCAAGTCACTATATTCTTCTAAAGTGGGCGTTAGGTCGTGGCTTCCAAGAGTAAACACCCTGTAAACTAGGTTCCAAAAGAAAACTAAGGCTTTGAGCAAGGCTTCATCTACTGGGACTGATAGTAAATTTCCCAATTGGCCATACTTTTTTGCAAACTTCTCCTTTTCTGAATCAGTAAAGTTGTCCCAAATCTTCCTCAAATCAGACAAGTCATTTTGTTTAAAAGACAAATTCTTAATTTCTGGCCATATTGTATCATCTTGTCCATTTGAAACATCTCCTTGCTCCTTCTGCGCCTTTTCTTGAGTAAAGAGCACTTGATCATGGGGTTCTATGATGATCATAGTAGGATTGAATGCAGCATTATTGTCCATACTGAGATATCCTAAAATTTGAGCCAGGGAAAATGTCATGAAAATATGATTACTCCCACATGTTATTTTACCAGGGATTGTTCAAGTATCTGCACGGAGTCCAAAGGGCTCACGAAGGATACTTTCCCTATCCCCTTGAAAATACAAAATTTAAAATTGAGAGTTTATGGATGCAACATAGTGGATGTAATTATACATGAATTGCAAGTAAGCAAATGAATAAGTTTTCCCCATTGTGCCTAAGTCATGGTGAATCCTAGGCTCACTTCGTATCCAGAGATTTAGGCTAATCTGTTTTCATAGGATAGCTCTAAGGCTATTAGAGTGCGCAAAGGGGGTAGGGTCTAAATTCCTAAAATAAAGTTCTCAAATTGCCTCAAAAAGTAACTTGAGTGAGGGTGTTCAGGTGCCTACACGGAGACCAAGGGTCTCACGAAGGACAACCTTACTTTATGCCCTCGCTAGCCTAAAAGTTTCTAAAGGCTCGGGTATGGAGCCAGGGGTCATGACCTCCCCTTTTCTAAGGTGCAATGTGGTGTAGGTGTACGTGTGTGTAGGGAATAACCCATCCACTCATTCACTCACAACCTGCAAAATAATCACCAACCACCAGTCCATAGATATAATAGATAATATCATGAAAAAATTATCCAAATTTAATCTACCAACATGATTTAATAGTACAAATCCAAAATACAAATGTTAAACAAAGAAATCTCAAAACATAATTCGAGATGCAAAAATCAAAAGCCTAGAAAATAAATAGACTAAGCAATTGACCAAAGCACAGAAATAAAATGCAACAAACACCAACCCATGTGGCCTAACCCTCTTAGCACTTCCCCAGTGGAGTCGCCAAGCTGTCAACACGCGACGCGGAGCGGCGATCCCATGGGATAAAGATATGGAAAATTTTATTGATTTTGGTAGAGTCGCCACCGACTTAGATTGAAATGGTGAAGTCGGACACCGAATAGTATGGTCTGCGTCACAGAAAAAAATAGATTCGGGGGTTGGTTACGTGTAGGGAAGGTATTAGCACCCTACAACGCCCTTTCGGTACCACGTTGGTATTTGTTGCTTTTGTTTTTAAAACTATGCTTTGACTTTTATTAAATAAATTTATTTTTGCATGTGATGTGATTTGAGATTATTTGTAAATGCCTTAATAGAGTCATGCCAGTTGACTGGCTAAACTCATAATATAATTTCCCTTAAGATAATTATATAATAGCCAGTTAACTGACAACCATATTTATCTATCGTCAAGAATTTATTTTTAAGGCATCAATAGAATCATGCCAGTTAACTGACTAGATTCGCAACATGATTTCCCTCAGGATAGTTCAATAGCGGCCAGTTGACTGGCAGCTATATTTATCCATCGTTAGGATAATCAAAGATTTGAAATTTATGGGCAATTTAAAATTTAAATAATTTTCCTAAAATTCTTTGTGCCATCATAACTTTAAAAAACCCTTTATATCCTTTCTAATTTTTTTTTAAAAAAATATTTTTATTTTTTTTTATTTTTTTTAATTATTTTTATTTATATTTTTTATTTTGGATTATTTGCTTTTTTTTTTCTTTTTTTTTTAAAACATGGAAACAACATGATTTGGGCTCAGCCAAGAGCCCAAACCGTGACACTCTTTTTCTTTAAAAGGCCCCTTCCACGTTTTATCCCCTTTTTTTTGTTTTTTTTTAATTGACTTATAATATATTTAAAGGGTTATACTGTTAAATTTTATGAAGTTTTCTTTACTAGACTTCCAAGATTTTTGAAAAATAATACTGATTTTGCTAGACTAAATGACACAATCAAAATAATTTTTTACCAAATCAATTTTTTTCTACATTTATTTGAAGCAAAATAAAAAGACAGAAATAATACAGTTAAACTTTACATTCTTTATCCAAAATTTTTGTAACTAGTACCAAAAATTTTCTTAAAAAATGCTTGTTTTAACTGCATATTTTCTTTTATTTTTCTAAAATTATTTTTTATTTTTTATTTATTTTTGAAGAGGGAGTGATTGGGTACATCACATCCCATGAAGGGTATGGTGCACCCTTCTTCCTTAGAAACTGCACCCGTAGGTGCAGTTTTGCAGAAATTTGGGGTGCATGTTTTGCCGACAAAAGGTTGGGTTACTTCGGCGCCATCCCAACATACGGCATCTCTGTCACCACAAGTGGGTCCCAAGTGGCAGTTCGTGCAACCACCTTGCCGAGAAGGGGTGCTAGCCAGCATGGGAGAAAGGCATGGTTGCCTTTCCATCATGCAGCACCTGTTTTGATTTACTTTCTCCATGTTCTAAGTTTCAAACACTTTAACCAACATTCATGCAATCCTTATAACCATGCAGTAATATCATTTCAAGCAAAGAGTAAGCAAAATCTTAACTTGACAAAAGAAATAGAGGAGTGTATACCCCAACTAGCGGTTGCCGCTGCTCCGGTTCTCCTCACCACACTTTATGGTTGTAAGCGTTCTTTCTGCACTCGGCTTTGACCCTTTTGCTCACATGTGTGGGTCACTAGCTCCTGGTTGTAAGAACCTTGCTAAAGCAAATGAGAAGCGAAACTCTGGTTCCTTGATTTTCTTCATCACTCTCTCTGTTCTTTTTCTTTCCTTACTTTCCACTGCTTCTCTATGTTTTCTCGTTATTCCTGGCACTTTTTCTTCTCTTACTCCCTCAGGTTTACTTGAAGATTTCTTAGAGAAATTGAGCTATATCTTCTCTCTTCTTCAGACTTCCTTATGTAGAGTTTAACCTTCCGCATTTTTCGCCTTCATCTTCGGACTCATTATTTTCTTTTATTTTTTTCATGGCTTGCCGACACTTATTTGATTCGTATCCGAATAATGGAATGGCTATCCCTTCATAATGCCATGCCATCTTTTCTTCCTTTGTTCATTTCATGGGCCATTTTCTTTTGTTTTCTTTTACCGACGCCCACTTTAGTTTGTTTTTCCTCTTCTTTCATTAGGTCCCTCTTTCTTATCATGCTTCCTTCTGCCAATAATGCACATATTAGGTAGGATTAATTGTCAACTTTTCCTTCTTTTTTCTTTTTTTTTCCTTCTTTTTTTTGGTTTTTTCTTCTTTTAGAAAATTTTTTTTTTAATTTTTTTTAAATTTCTTTTAAAAAAAATTATATTATTCATATTTAGGACCCAAAATACATCTTAAAATTTTTATTTCCATTCAACTTATTTTTTTTTAAAAAAAAAATATATTTAAACAAGATAATTTAGAACTCATAAATGGGTCTACTTTAATTTTTTAAAGTCCGGACAAAATTAGGTGTCTACACTAATAAAATAAAACCAATCCATCAATAAATTAGTTAAATTTAATTAATTATTTTATTTTTATTGAGAAAATTTTTATTTTACCGGCAAACTATATCTTTGGGTAGAACAAAAAAATTGAATGGCCAAGGGATAACATCACTAGGTAATAATTATTTTTTTAAAATAGAATTTTAAAAAACACACTAAAATTCAAATTTCCAGATGATAAGAATACAAACAATGAAAATAAATTTCAATCCTAATGTCAGCAATGGAAAGAGTACACAATTCTTGCTTAATGTTAGCAGTGATAAGAACATACAGACAATGAAGAGCAATGATAACAACCTTAACAATAAATTACCAGTTTCATATTATTAACCTTAACAATAGTGAAGAATTGAATAAATTAGAGAGAATGGCATCCATCCAATTGCTCCCACAATTTTTAGGGATAGGAAGAATGTAATATTAGAATTAGTGATGAAAAAAGTGAAATAGGCATCAAACCGAAAAAGCACAGTGATAGGATGACAGAAATCGGTCTAGAACAGTGGCAGAGATTCAGAGAAAAATGGAAGGAAGAAGGGACGTTTTCAGAAAAAGGGAGCAAATAAGACTGGGACTCCCAATTAAAAACACAATTTATGGCTTTTAAAATGAAATGTTGCAGCCTTTGCAGTAGCATTTGCAACAAAGGCTACAAAAAAATTTTTAAAATTTTTTTTACTGACAACTTGTAGCTGCCAGTAAAAAAATTGTTGCAACTTGCAACGCTGCAGCGAAGTGAAGATGATGAATGTAAATGCACCTAATCCTTATTTTTAATTAATTCAAATAGATTTTAATAAAAATAAACATTTATGTATAGTTAGGTTCTAAATTTTTTTTTACATAACTATAAAATTATTTAAATTAAAAATTAATAAAAGGAAAATCTAAGAGTAGATGTAACATTATTGCTTATTTAACTTTTACCTTTTATAAAAATTCAACAATAAAAAATTTCAAAAGCGGATGTCTGCCTTGGGAACGTGGCCCTATAGTAATTTTTAAAATTTTAAATTTTAATAAGTATTTAAAATTAATAATTTTTAAAATGATAATATGTATTTATATAATTTTAAATTTTAATATGTATTTATTAAAAATAATAATATGTATTTTAAAAGTTTTAACATTTATTCATATAAAAAGTATGTCTTATATGTGTAAAATAATATATTTAAAAATTAAATTTAGATAATACATATACATATATAAAATAATTAATATTTGATGGTTAGTTACGCCGCTAGTAATCAACAAAAAATTTTTAAAAAAATAATTCCGTCATTAAAATGTTTCTCCTGTTGGTGGCATCTTTTCTGATCGATGTATTGAGAAATATATCTATCAGCAAGTAATTTATACTAGCCAATTCAATTCACTGAAAAATCTTGGTAAAATTTTTTTTTTTTACAAATTTTATTAACGGATAAAAAATCTGCTAGTAATTGAAAATTTTCTAGTAGTGTAAAGGAAACTCATAAGTGTTTACAAATTAGAAAACAATCAGTGGCTATATCATTTTATTACTGGTATTTAAAGTAGGAGTACTTTGTTACAATGGATAAGATATCTCATCATCGTATGCCTCTAAACTATAGCTATAGAAAACTTTCTTTGTATCCATCATCATTGTTGATAGAGGAAGTTCTATCTAGATTAGATCCCATGATTTTTCTCTCCATATTAGGGAGAAGTTTTATGTTAAAAATCTTGATGACTATTGATTTATTTTTCTGTTGTTGCTCCTACTTTACTTGTTGGTTCATAATAGATTTGTGCACAGAAGATTGAAAAATGTCTTTAATCATTTTGTTATACTGCATCACACTTTCCTCTAACACTAATATACCATTTTAGATGGTTAAGTATTACACTAGTTCAGAAGGCAGGACAGCAAGAATTTTATAGTACTATCCATCAGAGACTTAGCAATAGATATTACCTTATTGTTCTAACGCTCAAATTTCAACTAGCATTGGTCCAATCAAATCCATGTTTAGTTAAAGCTCATTTTCAATGTACTTTAAGAATGGTAATCCAGTAGAAATTTGACTAATGATTTGTCGCAGGCTTGTAGATTACATAAACTACTTAACAATTTTTTACAAAGTATTAAGCGGGGTGAAACAAGTATCTTGTCCCCATGCCCTTCCCACTATTAGCAAGTGGCACACAAAGCAAAAGATAAAACAAAAGAAAAAAGAGAAAAGTGGATATTGGTACACAGAACACTACTGAATATTTGAAGCTAAAATCTCAATGGGAAGAAGACCTATGTGTCTGATTTAGAATGCCAGCTTTGAGTTCGGATGTCCAATGCTCAAGTTATGACCAGAACTCTCACTGCTTCCCGGAATTCTGCAGCAGCAGAACTTTCTGCTTAATGGTGCTTCAAGATGTAATCACTGTTATTTTACCTGTGTAATCACTACTGCTCAGAATTTTGCAACTTCATGCATATAAATTGCGATTCATTAGATTCCGTAAAATTCTAATGAATTGAGTGCATCTTTATCTTTCATACCTCACTAATGACCTGCCCAACTGCTAACTATTAGTATTGTAGCAGATGAGTAGTTTTGGTGAATGTTGGCTCTTCAATGTTTGGAGCACTTGCAGACATGTCTAGGGGTTTTGGAAGGAGCAAAAAGGGTAAGGCTGCTTGTAATAATGACATTATTGTTAATAATACTTTCTTCCTTTTGTATTTTTTTCCTTTTGCTACCATTTCATTTCCTTCCCCTTGTTGACAAACTAAGTTATAATCTCAAAATAATAGCAGTTCAAATGAATTATATAGCCCATGACAATGAAATCAATCACAGTTTCTTCAATGTTGAGCTACATACACCAAGTACAAAAACCAGCAATCGTTTCTTCAATCTTGATGGTAATGCACGGCATTCCACTTTCATGACAATGAAATCAAGAACAATTTTTTCTAAATTAAATTTATAATTAATTGTACACTGTAAGCAATACCCTTTTTTGAACCTTGAATCTCTGAACATTTTCTTGGGACAATGTCCAAAGGAAGAGTATGCCTGGGTTGGGTTAGAATAAAAAAATATACGGTTGAGATGTAAAAATTTAAGTTTAAAATTTTTATACGAATCCAACTGAGAACAGTCAGGTTTGAATTGTCGTGTTTTGTTTTATCATTATTTTAGTTGAGTTGAAATTTTCATGAATCTAAAGTCAATACAAGTCAATACAACATATCGGCTCACGACAATGTCTGGGCTTAGGGTCTCTGAGTGTATTCTAGGCAAAGAATCTCAGCCTTGCATTGGTCCTCAATGGCTGGAAGAAAAAAATGAAAAAGACAACGGGAATGGTCCCACTTTCATCAATTCTAAATCCTTCCTAGTATTTTATTTTTTTAGTTTCAACAACAAAATCATCAAGTCGATGTAGGTATCACTTTCTTCGTAAGAATAGTCAACATGTGGCATGTGAGAAGAGTTGAAACTATGGAGATGGAGAACGGTGAGAGTGACACAACGAAGAAAATGCAGCGAGAAGAATGGCATAGAGAGAGAAGACTAGGAAATTGAACTTATCATGGCTTCGAATGAAGTATAAAATTTAAACACGTAAGTTAAACACATGGTTTAGCACTCTGGAAAGCTGGAAGAAACCATGATGGGACGGTTTCGGCAGTCCAAAACCATAGCTATGAGTTGCCACCAACCCCTTGCTTGAGTTGTATTGACTTTAGATTATTGGGCCCTATCACAGACTCTAAGCCCAGCATAGGTATTGACTGTTTCATGGACGCAAGAGTTGGATCTCTAATCCATAGCCCAAAATCATTTTTTTTGTTTATTCCAATGTTACATTCGTACAAGTGTTCATGCATAAGAAAACAAAATTGTCTATAGATAAATTTACATCACATACTGTGTACCTCTCACTTGTACAAAGGTGGTTTGTATAGTCAAAGTTCGTCTCCTTTTGAACTTAAATTGAAATCGTCAGCTCGATTGTTCAAAAACAAAGTAGACAAATGGTGAGTTTTTTCTTGGCATTTTTCACAATGTGGGTATAGACGACATTCAACCTCCTCTTTCCAATCACAATATCAGTACCTTTAACATGTGGCCCAACACAAAATGACATAAAATTGCCAAACCTAGTTTTTGCTTCTTCAAGAAAACCCCAAAAGGAGACATTGGGATCATCATTTTGCATCTTGGCACTAAAATTGATTCGAGAAACATTGCATGAAGATGTAACTAACAGTGCGGCATTTTAGCAACTGCCATTAGCTCTCATCCTCAAAGCTAAAACCCTAGCAGGCGATAGTAGGAGTTGAGTTTCAGTTTCTAATTTTTTTTCTCTTTTTGGAATTTCCTAGAAAGACTGCAAAAAGCGGTGATGCTATTTTGGAATTTGATCTAGCAATAAAGCATAAACCATAAAATGCCTTGTCCAAGAGTGGAAAATGATGGAACTACGGAAAAGATTAATTTAGCGTGGAGAAGGAATTCAATGGAATGATTTGGTTTGTAGAGCTTAAAAAATTGAGTCTTTAGTAGTTAAAATTGCAGTGAAAATTTTGCAAAAGAAAAAATTTCAAGGGTCGAATGTTCACTCCACCTTCATTTTGTAGTTCAAGTGCTTCTTCAATTTCTCTAGATTGAGACAACAAATTTGAGCTTCCGATGGTCAACATATTAAGTTGTGAAGTCAATTTATTACCAATTTAATGGTACATGGATGGATGGTGGCGATTTAAATAAAATTGAAAGTGTGTGGAGTTGATGATGCAATTAAAACTATAAGGGAAAATCTTGCATATGACTCAAACTACAGGAAAATTTATTATATTTTGCCCAATATCTTAAATGTAGTACACCCATCACAAACAACATGTAGTAACAAGATCTACACTACCAATCATAGTACTCTTTTAATTAACATGCTTAAACTCAGAAGGAATCACATCAACTAATTGGATTACATATTTAACTAATATTATAAAATTAAAACCTGCCAATCAATGGCTCAATCCAAAAATTAATCTAACAGAGGTGACCAAAGAAAGCTTAGAAATCAGGATAGCTGAAAGTGGCTTTGCAAAATAGTACGGCAACTCAAATAACAGAACTCATTCAAGCTCTTTTTCAACTATTTTATAGACATCGAGACACCATTTTATAATACTTCATTTATTTTATGCACATCAATTAATAATAAATATTCACCTGATGTTGCTAAGCACCCTTTTTTTTTATTATTTAAAATGACAGAGAATATGGGGTTAAAGTTTTGTGATTTTCAATGAGAAATCTACCCATATAAAAATATGTTCTTTGTCATCCACAGCATAAACTTAAAGTAAATCCTATTAACATCTATCCTAAGCAAATTTTTGTTACCTATTTTTTAGCCAAGTGGAAAGCCATAATCGCAAAACCATTTGGCTACAAGACGGTACAACTTTTTAAATTTTTTTCTTCTCTCTCACTTAAAGTCCACTGCTATTAGGCAGAAGATCCTTATCCATAATCTATACTACTAAACCATCCTTGCCTTATTGGTCTTTTAAATGTAGCATCTATATAATTCATACATGATAAATTAGACTTTCTATATGTAAAATTGATTTTCTGAAAAGTGAAACCCTTCACTTAGTTAAGAAAATTGATGGTCAGTTCTTACAAATTTTATGCCAAATATATTATAAAACAAAATTGGGATGAACCTAAGTCATAATTTAATTGTATGAGTTCTGTTATTTACACACATATTTATATATACGAAATACATGCTATGAGTAAAGAGAAAAAGTGAAAAGCACCATTTCACTTCATTCCTCCCCCGCATACTCAAATACCATTTTCCTAAGTGCAATTGCGCCCACAACTGAACGATGAATGCTGAAAATGGCAGATAAGATTGAGAGAGGTACGTTGTGGTGTAGCAATAGTTAATTTTGATCAACACACCAACTACGTAGATATGAAAAGGGCATATTCTGGAACTGTCTTTCGCCTTCTACAAGAGGGTTCACTCATTCCTGTAGCCACAATCGGCTCCTGTCTTTTTCATCATCACCTTAGCAGTCTCTCTTCAATCTAATATAGCGGTGCTCTGCAAAACCATACATGTGTGTCCGGGATTTACCCATCATTCTATAGGCAAGGTCAGTTGAGCAAATTTGTGTCTTTTGCTGTACAATGATGTTACATGCGATATTATATTTTTATACATTAAATTTTATTAAATATTTAATAAAAAATTGTAATTATTAAATTTATTAGATCACCATAATTGCTACTCTTAACTATCAGCTAAACATTTTCTTCTTTATTTAATTTTGAATACTTAATAAATTTTTTGCTATAGATAAATTGAAAAATCAAAATAATAAAATGATTTATCAAGTTTTAGGAATAATTAAATCTGAGATCTTTTCTTAATTAAATCTATGTTCTATGTATAACTAATTACTTGAATTTTTAAAATAGTTAATACCTATTTAATAATTAATATAGTATCAAAGTCATTGTAATATTGTGGTGAGTTGTACTTTGAATTTTTGCTAGAAGCGAAAATTACTTTAAAGTACCTAATAAAATTACGAGAAAGATTAGTTTCATGATCCAAAGGGCCAGAGCATATACTGAATTTATCCAAAAAAAATCATTCTAATATGTATTTGATTTTATAATTAAATTTAAAGTGACACAATAACATAAATGAGTTACTATACATCATGCTTATATATACACACAAACAAATTCAATCCCATTATTTCACTATTATTCTTTTTAGTATGATCTTTTACTCCTATTTTTTTGCAATTAAAGTTTGTGCAATACAGTAATTGTTGCTTCGTGCAAGTGTAAATGTAACCTAAAATATAAAAAGCTAAAAGATTGAGTTTACAATATTTTTTCAAAATTTAATATAAAGTGATAAATCAATTAAGTCTCACAATTAGCAGTTCGCTCTAACTTGTAATCAAATGAGACCAAGTAGACTAATTAATAATTTTAATAAGTTTAAAAAATACTAACCAATCTACCTTTTAAGCGAATTAAAACAACTCGACTTCTATTTTTAATGAATCTAAAAAGTTTAAAATTGCCCAATGTAGATAGGATAGGACAAGAGACTTAGAGGATTTAATTCACTTTATATTTTTATTTATAATTTAATTTATAAAATTTAATAATTTAAATTATTATAAATAAAATTTTTATAAAATTTAATTGATAAAGTAAGAAACTAATATGTAAAATATCATTTCCCTTTCGTAATTCATATGTACTAACATGCCAATAAGAGCAACCAATAATGAAGAGAAACAATCACAATCGCACCAAAAGTTCCACGCAAGCATTCTCCTCATAGGTGGACCTGTTTTGAGATGCCTTTATAGTTTATCCCTTCCTCACAACACAGATCAAGTTTAGCCCTCTTTTGACTATTTAATTAATCATTGCAAATTAATAATCTAATTAGGCCCTAATCTAAACATTTTACCTTTGCTTTAAAATAAATGAGCAATGAGATCCGATGCAGAAACCCCCCACCCGCACTTCGGATTAAATTAATGACAAAAAATCTTAATCCTAAACATTAAAATAATTAAATTTGATTTAACTGATTCGACCCACCCTAGGTCGTTAACAAAGTTTGACCCATCCTCCCACGTGGCAGGGGACCTGAATCCAGACCGCGATTGAACTGTCCCCTGGAAAATTATCAAATGCGATGAGGTCCACACAATGTGCAACATGGCTACGTGTCAACTATCGACCCACGAACTGGGTGCGAGGAACGTGTGGGCATTTCGCAAATCAGGTCCGCTTTTTCCACTTTCCCGGTACAAAAAGACAAAGCCCAGTGGGGCCCTGTGTACCCCCCCGAAGCAGACGAAATTACGAGTTTGCCATTGAGTTTAAAGTGCCTCTCCCTGTCCGTGTTGTTACTCCCACTTTCGCAGTGGGGTCCATAATTCCGCAATCCAGTGGGACCTACCCTGCCAATCCGTTGCTCCGAGATATGATACGCACTTCCGCCCCTCACTCACACATTGCCACGTGTACAATCGACCGACTGAAATTTACTTTGTAATAACATTGATAAGGTTATCCTCCGCTGATTGGGTGATTTGCTGCCACGTGTTTTCTTGTTGGATGTCCTTTTGTCCTACACACCTGCCGTCATTCTCGGATCGGGTCTACTTGATCTCGTATGTCCTGTACCCGAATCCATGTCCACAATTATATATTTTTTTATTAAACTGAAAAGTTGAACTTAAGTAAAATTTATTGAAAAAAATTATTTTAGAGTCAAAATAAAAATAATAAAAAATATATATTAAATTATACTTACTTTCCTCTAATTATTTAAATATGACACTTTATCTTATTTTATTTTAATATTATACTTCACTTCAATTATTTAATTTAATTAATAGAATATATATAAATACTAATAAAATATTTTTTAAAAAATATTAAATAAGTATTTTATTTTAATTTTACTTAAAAATTATATTTTAACTCTATTAATTATTTTAAATAATTAAAAATATTAATAAGATATTATTTTTTAAATCAAATAATTATATTTATTATAATATGTAATATCAACAATACAAGTACAAATATAGAAACATTCTAAAAGTGATTTATTTTTTTAAAAAAATGTTGAGGGCAGGTTTAATAAGGTATGTGATTGTGAAAAATATTTAATGTCTTTTATTCTATTTCACTTTAAAGTCTTATTTTAACCACTAAAATTGTATTTAAAAAAATTTTGAATATTAATATTAAATAATTAACAATCTTATTGAGTGTGAAAATAATTTTTTTAATTTTAATATTATTTATAAATAGAAAGCAATTTTAAACTTAAGATTTATGCAAACTATAATTAATTCTATGATTAGTTAAATATTCTGTGAGAATTTATATATGTTTTTTTTAGTTTGTCAGCAAAGATTGTTATTTTTTGAGAGGGCCTAATCTCCCATTAGATAGGAGTGTGCAATTAGGTTATATCTCTAACCTCAGAGATCATTACTAGAATTGAACCCTGATTGAGAGAGCTTACGACCTAGGGTCACAACCCGCTTACTAGTTATGCTAAGATTTGAGATTAAATTTACGCGTGTTTTATTAATTAAGTCAAGTCATTAGAATTGTATGTAATCTTTGAATAAAAATAAAGTAGAATGCCCTATTTAAATACCTTAAAAGAGGTGAGTATAATTAAAAGTTTTGAATTTATACAAAAATTTTAGGTAACTTTTTATTTGGAATGTAATCATTGTGAGGAGTTAGTAATTAAAAACAGTGTTTCTTAATTTACTAACATCTACAAAAGAGAAAAACAATTTGAAAAAGTATTATGATTAATGTGCTTCTACCATTTTTAATTTTTCATGCCATCAAAATCTAAAAGGTATCAAATTTGTCAGGAAATAGATTTATCAGATAAATTTATTATAGACACAATATCATAAATCTATAGTTTATATGAATTTGGAACTGTAATGAATATTGAACTGATAGAGGAAGGAAAATTTAATATTTTTCTGGCACAACAAAACTTACAAGAAAATTCTTCATAGGTCTATGCTAACTGATTGGGTCAGGAAGAATCCGAGTGGGGAAACCGACCAGTGACAAATGGGGCGGGACGAAAACAGTACATGAAGAGCTTCTGAAGGACAATGCTCCAATTTTTTTGTATAAGGGTATCAAACCCAGAATCAGATTGTAGAGAGAGAAGAGAAAGATATCAAATCCCAAAACGGGTCTAGAAAGATAGCAGTAGGCCAGTAGCAAAGTTCAAAGAGAATATTACAGGTATTTCCGAATACAAAAAGGGTAAATTTCTCTTGTAAAAAATAAAGGGAACAGAAAGGAGACAAACATGAAATTATTAGACCAAGCTCTGGAAGAGTGGAGAGTTTGGTGGGTCAGATTGTGAGGGGGAAAATGCTCAGTGGCCGTTGTTAGTTTTTTCTCCATGATGTTGATGCCCTGTTTAATCATGTTTTAATTAATGGGAAACTCCTATGCTGTGCGTAATCTAAGCAGCAAAACCCAACAGGTGTGCAATCTGTTTTGCTTTCAAATAAATTTCGTTTTATTTGAGTGGTTGCTTATGGAAGACAATTAGATAAGTGTAACGAACTACTAGTAATTTATTATTCTTATTGGGTGCTGAGACGAAAAACAATCCCATAAGTCAGTAACATGCAGTGGCTTCACACTTTCTGTTCTTACAACTGCAAACAACTTCTTTCTCATTTAGATCCCATTTTGAGAGTTCTTTGTTGTTACTACTGAATTGGTTGTTTACTTATTTTATTCATGCTGAACATCCATTTGGCTTTTGGTTCAATTACAGATAGCTTTTGACCTTCGGTACAGCTACTTTTTTCCAGTTGCAGTCACTGTGATTTCCAAGATTTGAATTGAATAAAGCTAGTTGCTCTGCTTGGTTTGGCTGTGTTTATCTGGGCTTTTTATTGGGAAGTCAATTCCCATTCAATAGGAATTAGGAATTGAAAAATAGGAAGTCAAGAAGGAAAAAGATTCAGTTGCACAAACAGGTAGCTAGAACTTCAAAAGTATCGTCATGTCTGTGACATTATTATGGGTTGTCTCCCCAAGCTTAGAGGTCTTCAATTCCTCTGGGTTGCTCGATTCAGCTCGAGATGTGAAGCTTTCAGATTCGTCTAAGTTTATGCCCCGAGATTTGTGTTCAATCAGAGCAAAGAAAAATAAGAAGCAGGGATGGAAGTTTTGCTCTTTGAGTACAGATATGAAATATTCATGTGTTGGTCAATCAGGCTTCGAGAGTGCCGGCACCTTCCCTCTGCTATCAAACGTGCTAGCACACCCAGCAGGAGAAGTGGCTGTTTCATCAGAGCAGAAGGTCTATGATGTCGTGCTTAAGCAGGCATCATTGGTTAAGAGAAAATTAAGTTCTAGTGGGGATCTTGATCTGAAGCCAGATATTGCTCTGCCGGGGAATCTGGGCTTGCTGAGCGAGGCTTATGACAGGTGTGGAGAAGTTTGTGCAGAATATGCTAAAACGTTTTACCTGGGTTAGCTTCTCTTATCTTTCCTTCAAGTGAGAAAGTTTACTTTAAGGTTTCTATTGGAGTTGGATCATGGCTTGTATATAATTCAAATTTGTCTTTCAGGAACTCTCCTAATGACCCCCGAAAGGCGAAGAGCTATCTGGGCAATATACGGTGAGTGATCATGATCATTCGTTAGGACTTCTCTCTCTTCTGTTTATTTTTATTTTTTTTTAAAATTATATCCTTTTCATTTTGAATAGAAATTGAGACATCACTGAACTGTGAAAGGAATCTAATCTGGGATCTTAGCAGGAGTTGGAGTAAAAATCCGAAAATACATTTCTTGAACTGCCATTGCTTCATTGGTTTTAGAGTTATCATGGCAGCTAATCTCTTTCGGTGATTGACAATCAACTGTGATGTTTTATGCCCACGCATTACGGTTTAGACTCTTGGGTAGTGTAGAATGTGTATTTGTGCACCAAAAAGAAGTGTACAATTTGCATATATATAGAAACACCGAGGTTGGATATACGAGAAGGAAAATTTTGGTTTTTACATTGCATATATACTTTTAATTAATATTGATTTATCATTTTCTCAATTTTTAGATTTCTATTCAAAACAAAGTTCAATTAGTGGACCAGTTCCACTGCAGACATCTACAGGCTTAATAAATTTGCACTCTGAATAACAGTTTATGCATAGGGATTAATAAGTGGATGAGTTACTTCTTTTGCTCTATGTTGTCATGTTATGCATTTCTTGTGTCAGCTATTTGTGCATAACTGCTCCTAGAGCAAGAAAGATCAGTTTACTTCATGTCCTGTCTCTTATTTCTTTCCCTGCATTTACAGTGTGGTGTAGGAGAACAGATGAACTTGTTGATGGCCCAAACGCTTCTCATATTACACCAATGGCTTTGGATAGGTGGGAGTCAAGGTTGGAAGATCTTTTCCAAGGCCGTCCATTTGATATGCTTGATGCTGCTTTGTCTGACACAGTTGCCAAATTTCCAGTTGATATCCAGGTAAGGATGAATTTTAAGATTTGCACTAGAACCGTATGAAATAATTTTTCTTTCCTTCATATCTTTTATCATCTGGTTCATGTGTATGTTTGAAAGCATCTTGAGGTTACAGATCTCTGAGATTCTGCACCATCTGATGATTTTCAAATAATACACAAACATTCCTTACCATTCTTTCCTTTAGATTAGGAAGTTCCCTTTAATCAGGCTATGATGGGAAACAATGTTACTTGCAGAAATTCTTCCTTTAGTGCCACAGTTTATCTTTCAACGAACGCTAATTAGCAAACTACCGAATATGTAATCTATGTTACCCTACCGGGTTTTATGACACTTGTCCAAACCCAAATTCCTTACTTCTCTTCCTTCTCATGAGACTGGTTTTTTGACTCTATGAATTCATCTATGGCAAAGTTTGAACCATTTGTAACAGAATTAGAGTAGTGTGATTATGCTACTATCTTGGCACCCATTTAACATGCCATATATACCAAATAGGGATTTTGGAAACACCCATCAAAATCTTGAAAGACATTACTTGTCTTGCTTTTAACTATCTTGCATACATACCTGGGATGTTCTTGTTCCCATCATGTTAGTTTGAAACCTTTATTTGACTACTACTCTAATTCCCCACTTATGATAAGCTTGTAAACTTATTTATGCGCCTTCAATGTTAGAGAATTTACATCTTATGATGTTCATGCAGCCATTTAAAGATATGATAGAAGGAATGAGAATGGACCTTAGGAAGTCAAGATACAAAACCTTTGATGAGCTATATCTCTATTGTTATTATGTTGCTGGAACTGTTGGTTTAATGAGCGTTCCAGTCATGGGCATTTCACCAGAATCCCAAGCCCCAACAGAGAGTGTATATAACGCTGCCTTGGCCCTAGGAATTGCAAATCAGCTCACCAACATACTCAGAGATGTTGGAGAGGAGTAAGTCCAAAATTTTGAAGTTTACTTTTCCTATGGCAGCCTTCGTGGTGTTGCCAACTGTGATTTAATTTCTGTTGCATAAATATTGACAACTTAATTCCATATGATTATGAGAAAATGCATATCGCCTAATCAAGTGCCAAAAAGGTTGGGTTGTGGATTCTCACAAAAAATGAAATTATACAGAAGATGCAGTAGGTCTTTAACTACTGCTCTATTAATGTGCAAGTTCTGTTAAGTATCTTGAATAGCACATAGTTTTTCTGGAGCATTCAAAAGTTTCCTTCGTAATCATAAATAAACAACCATTCAAGCCATCTCCGGCCTGGGTTTTGATGTGCCTTTCTGCTATCTCAGGTCCATAGAACTCAAACAAGGTTCCACTTTTCTTGTTGGAATTTCTTATTTATGACAGACGAGAGAACTCAGAGATGAAAAGTATAATCTATTTTGGAATTTGCATAAAAAATAATGCAATGGGTCCTGTAAGTTATGTTTTGGTTCACTCTAATTTCTTGAAGAACAAGTAAGTTCAATACTATATTACCATAGTGGCTATGCCAACGTTATTGATTTCAAGGATGCCCCTGTATTTCTTTTTGCTTCCCCCATTCTCATTACAAATTCATTTACCAACAGTGCCAGCAGAGGAAGAGTATACCTACCACAGGATGAGTTGGCTCAGGCAGGGCTCTCAGATGAGGACATATTTACTGGTAAGGTGACAGACAAGTGGAGAGACTTCATGAAGAGACAAATTAAAAGGGCTATGTTTTATTTTGATGAGGCAGAGAAGGGAGTGACAGAGCTCAATGAAGCTAGCAGATGGCCGGTAAGAAATGCAAATATGACAATAAAATAAACAAAATATCTTTGCCGTGCGTTGGTTCTGAATTCTGATAGGGACACACATGCAAGCATGCATTTTTTGACTTAGTGGAGTGGGGAAGATTGATGAAATATTGACTATTTAGGGTCAAAATCACTGTTCCATCATGATAGTTTTCCTTACTTTAATCTTAATTTCAACCTAATGGATAAGTGGTTTGCGGTCGGTGTCAAAATACCTAAATGAGACATTATATATAAATTGATGATGTTGTGGAAAATCATTTATGAAATTTTTTAATCAATTGATCTTTCCTGATGTTACTAAACAAGTTTTTAAATTTCACTCCTACTTCACTGCTTGTGGGCCATTGGATTTTAAGGCTTCGTTCAGACTTATGTAGGTCAAGAGTACACGTCTTCCCAGGAAGATGTCTCTGACTGATGAATTTAGCAATTCTAATCACTTATACACTCCTGAGCCCAAATGAAAGTCGGAAAGGGTTAACTAGTAGTCTCACGGGTGGGGAACTCTTCCCACAGGTTGAGATTGAAAATTTTAGAAAAAGAGAGAAAAAAACTAGAATGTGAAAGAGTGTATGCACTTTGCAAAATTTATTTGTGCATTAACAACTTATAATATACTAATACAATCTCAGGCCAATTTATAAAATAGGCCCGTGTAGGGGCAGGTTAAGCAGCTGCGGCATCAGCCGAGTAGAAAGCTGGTCCATGAGAAAACCTTACTAGACAATCTCATAGGCCAACTTTAATATATATATATAGGAATATGAAATATGCATCTGGGGCTCTAGATTTTTTTACCATTTGGTTACCCTTTACATGTACAAGCAAAAACTTGTTGGCATGTTGCAGGTATGGGCGTCCTTGCTATTGTATCGCCAAATATTGGATGAAATTGAAGCTAATGATTACAACAATTTCACAAAGAGGGCCTATGTAGGCAAAGCCAAGAAGTTACTTTCATTACCTGTTGCCTATGCTAGATCTATGGTTCCTCCATCAAGAAAGTTATCTCCTGCAATGAAGACATAGAAGATTCCACATCAAAAAGTTGTGTAGAAAATTGTATGAGGAAAAAGGAAAAAGGGGAAAGCTTCATTTGTTTATGATAAAAAATATTCCCGCCATAGGCCTTGTATTCACTATCCACTTTTGCTAGTCAATCAATATTAGCCTGTAACTTTCCACCCTTCTGTTATTTTTAATTTCTATACATAATACAAATTAAATTTAATCTCTAGCTTTGTCTCTAAGTTAAACACAGATATGCTAAAAGAATGAGACAAGCTACCATTTTGGTTTGAGAGTAGAGTTGAGATTTGATTCAAAGGAAATTCAAAGAAGGACTTTCTTTGGCTATGGCATTGAAGCTCAGCTCTAATTTTAAATTTGTTTGGCGTTTAAAATTTCATTCAAATCAAGGCATTTGGTAGCTGTTGCTGAGCAATTGAAGATCTATCCTCTTAGTGTACAGATTTGAGTTTTGAAGTTAGAGAAAAATTTCATCTATAGTTTTTGCTTGAAATAAGAATTATTCTTACATTCTATAATAATGTAAAAATATTAAATGAAAAAAATTCAAAAAAAGGAAAAGATCCATCCTCCTTATGTTTATGTTTGGATTATTATCTCATTAAAATTGTCTTTTACATAAATGATAAAATAAAAAGATAGAAAAGATCAATATTCAACGCAACTTGAAACGCATGAAAACCAAAATCCCCCGTCAAAGATATATAGATCAACCTGTATGCATGTATTATAAATTTATAATACAACAAATGAATCATTTGATGCCAGAAAAATGAAAAGTCAATAAATTTTTGCAACAAAATGTATTAAAAGGGTTAATGCAATACAAATAATAAAAGTTCCTATTTTTTATCCGTGTGTAAATAAATGTGATTTTTGTTTCAAATTCTAAAATAAAAATTTGATGAGTAAAAATAGTTACACCAAAAGCATTAATACTTACGTAAATTAGCTTTTACTTCTAAAAAAAAAGAAAGAAAGTTATCCTTGCCAATACGTCTTCTATCTTCTATAGTTCTACCTGAAATAATTTAAATTTTATAAAATTGCCAAAGAAAGAAGTTGAGGAGGCTTAAGCAAGTTATGTTATTAGAGTTGTATTGTTGCTCGTATTCCTTTTTTTGTTGGTTAAAATTGTTAGTTCACGGTTGCTTGAGTATACTAAATTTTGCTGATAATAAACTCTTAATGGTTTATAATTTTGACCAGTGTAGGTCACGGACAGACTAGCTAGTGCAATCGATTAGACCAATAGTCGAATCTCATCAATATAATTTTCTGTAAATAATATTAATTTGATTATAAAAATCTAAAAAATGTTATTAAAGTATTTGTTAGTTTATGTTTGTTAAATTAAGGTGGACTTTAATTCAATCGAATATGTGTTTTACAAAAATTATGAATTTATTACCATTCTCATAATTATCTTTATTTCCTTTTCTGCCCACTTAAAGCTTTATGTATGACCAGTACAATGAAATCTATAATTTCCAAGTTTTCTTTTTCTAATTTTTTGGTGAATTGGCCGGTACGGTAAAATTAGAATCAATTTACTGGTTTTAACCTATTTTAATGGGTTTAACCAATCCATTAAGTTAATGGTCAAACTAGATTGGTTCCATGACTTTTCACAGGTTGATTCGAATTTTAAAACATTGCTCTTAATGATTAGTTTATTGGCTCATTAGTTGATTCATTTGTTTACAAAGGTGAGTGCAAGTTGGGTTGGATTGGTTTGGATTTGAATAAGTTTCTTTTAACCCAAATTGACCCGTTTCGGCCATTAGTGGGTTGGGTTACTCAATTTTTTTTTTAAAAAAAATATCAAATTTGTTAATTTAAATAACATATAATTATACATCTATATTTCAAATCATGAATGACATAAAGACAAATTCCAAAACATAAACCAAAAGGTAAGTAGTCAACCACATAGTCTAAATTCTAAATCATATGTCAAATAATCAACAATAAAATAAAAATTATAAAAATTTATTTATATTAAATTGAAGAACACACTAAATTAATTGCATAATACATCGAAAATAGCTATGGTGAGACTTAAATAAACTCTAACCACCATACTATTAAAATCATGATTAAAATTTGATGATATTCAACACCTCATTAGTTATTAACAAAGCATAACTATTAAAGAATAAGAATATATGCTAATTAGACTTCATTTCAAATACAATTAGTATAAGAGAGAACTAAAAAATAATAAAAAAGAAAAAAAATAGTTAAACAAAACATAAGTCATGATAAGAAATTATGATGCGCATTAAAGCAAGAAGAAGGGGTAAGGTAGTGTTCAATTAAATATCATTTCATCCTCCTTCTTTAGCATAAAAAATTATACTTTTTGTTTGTGTTGATAAAGAATGTTAATAATTAAAAATGTTTAATAAAGACTTTATATAAGATATCCTACAATACAAAAAAAATTAAAGGAAGACAAAAGTCAAAAACTCAAAAATATAACAAAGCAAATTCTAATCTAACATCATATCTATCAAAAAAAAGTCCAACTAAAGGAGCAAAAGAGCACAAAACCATAACGAAGCCAGAAACACAACTAAATTTCATAAATACCTAAAGACAACGAAATGACCTTAAATGCATTCAGTTACAACCAATACAATAGCAATGAAAATTCAATTTTAGACGTCAACACTTTTTTTTTTTCAATTTTCTTGTCAAAAAATTTAACTTGACTTATAATTAATATTAGAGTTTAAAATTTTCAAGCATACATTTAATAAAAACAAAAGAAGAAAATAACCGACAGATTAAAGGGGATTTTGTTGGTTAGGGTTCACCGAATTTGATTAGGTTGGAATTTCCAAATCTAATTGAGTTAAAAATTTTTTGACATGTTCAAACCCAACTATTTAACCTGAATTCGCGGATCATTCCTACCCAATAAATAGCCTTACTGTTTAGTTTTTTTTGGGTAATTTATTTGGTCTCTGTTTTGGACGAGATTGAATGACCGAAAGAGAAAAAAAAAAATGTTTTTCTTTTGATGCATTTTTTTTGGATGTAGGGATATAAAAATCTTTAAAACCACTCATTCTGAGCTTCACTGATTACTTTTCTGAATCATTAATTGCGGGTGATTTGATTATAAAATAAACAAAATCTAAAATGAGTGACGATAGCTTTTCGGGTGAAAGCTGCATCTTATATTTTATTTTTTTACATATGTAAATGTATGCATATTTATTGTACTTATTTATTATGTAACACCATTATTTTCCGTCCAAAATGAATACAAATCACAGGCAGATCAACCTTAAGAGCATGTGGAAGACTAGAGCAAATTAAGGACATAATCATCCCCTCTTGTATTTTCTTTTGTAAAAAATTTTATTTATTACTATGCCAAAAAATACAATTTAATATAAAACTTCAATTTCACATTGATCGCATGCGGGTCAAACAACATTAAGACATGAAACTAACTGTATAGCTAGGGAGCTTAGCACTATATATAATTTTTCATTCTCTTTCCTATCCTTTCATTTTTTTTTTATTCCTTCTTGGAAAGCAAACCACGTCAATTATTATTGATATATGTTAAGGAATACGGCTAGATCTTAATGAGCCAAATGCATTAATTTCTTCCATGCTAGCCTACTTGAAATGTTTTCCCACCATGCATTCACCTTCTTCCTCTCTCTGACCAGGTGGCCCATTTTGGCTTCCTCTATCAGATATCTGATCCCTGGAAGGTGGCTCAGATGTGCCAAACTGAACTTGTCTCCAGCAAGATAAGTGCTTTCTCTGCTCATACACATCCAAAACCTTCTCTAGGATTTGCTCACAGCTTTGAGCCAAGGCCAAGTCCCCTCGCTGATCCATCTTTGGTAAAATCACTAGCTGCAGAATCAGAGTGAAGCACAGGTCATTGAAGTTGTGTGCTTCAACTTCAAGCCACTGATCCACCAAAGCTCTCTCCTCCAATGTTGCACCTAATAGGTCAGGTCCAGGATCTGTGTTCTTGGCAGCATAGTACCTAACAATTGCCCTGGATTCTGTGTACATTAACAATCAGTCATTAATATGCTATCTGACACTGACATAAAGCTCTCTAATTTCTCAATGCCCCCAAAAGGAAATGGAAGCTTAGGTGGTTTGGAATGGAAGAGGGATAGGAAAGGGACACTACTTCTAAAGTCAAGAAAATGTGGATTCTTCCAATATAGTTTTTACTTCCTTCAAAACCACACTTTTTTATTTTTTAGAAAGATGTTCTAAATTCTTAGAGAATTTTGGTGGGGAGAACAATTTTTTTTTGTTTTTTTTTTCCTATTTTAGGTAAAGGATAAGGCAAAAGACATAACCTTCAAAGAGGGTTTTATAATTTTGTGCACGAAGCTGTTTGATTATATATAAAATAAGTGAAGCAAAGAGATTATGTGACATTTTTGCATAGATCCAAATGCAATCTACTGATGCAAAAGTGAAGAGTTTTGCAGATAAAATGGTTTTTAATTAACATAACTAGTAAGAAGAATGAAAGATCAAATAGTTAGAGTAAGCAATAGTCATGGTGCTTGGAACTTTGTCTACCATAGAGCTTGAAATCACCATCCTCCACCACAGGAACTTGACCAAAAGGCTGCAAAAGAAATCTTAATTTCATCAGAAACACTGAACTGAAGAAGTTCAATAAACATAGCAAGTGAGAATCCTTTAATGAAGGTTTTAACCTGTTGGAGAAGGAACTCATGGCGCTTATGCTCTCCATGATCAAGGTTGACATGTACTAGTTCAAATTCTACACCTTGCTCTATTAGGCAAGCCAACACCCTTTGTGGGCAAGCTGCCTTTGCTGATCCATAAACCTTCACAACCATTTTTGTTTTCTTTCTGCTTAATGTGTGTCTGCGGAGTTCTATCTACAATTGCAAAGATGCATGCACATATATATAGAGATTCAATTTAGCTTCATGGGTTGCGGTATATATAACGCTAGAGCACACTACCACCAGCTAGAAGTACCGAGTACTTGCTGCTTTCTGCTGATCTGTGTTGACTGCGGTGTAACCAACGCGGGGGTTGTCACGTGGTGGTCACTGATCACTTCGTCCCCACATATAAATCGGAGAAAATGGCTATTCCTACAATCACCTTCTCACACCTTTGTTAAGTTATTGCAAAGTTTACACTTTTTTAGAAACTTTGAAACTACTCACGACATGTGGACGTATGAAACTTTTAGTAAACTTATTAATTTGTGTGCAGGAATATGAAAGAAGAGTGGAAATATGTGGAAACTTACATTAATTTCGCTTTCTATCCTACCAAACATTAATTAATAAGTGAGTGGAAAACGACTTTTCTTTGCAATTTTAACCTCCACTCTTTACTTTTTAAGGTTAATACTAAAGTGCTTTTTAAAAAACTGTCATGTATTTTAAGAAAAACCTTTCTTATTCTCAAACAATTCAGTAAAAAACCTCATTCATCCAATTTCCATTAAGAACCTAACATAATATTCTAAAAAAAGAAAAAAATTAAAAAAAACCCAAAATGTATAACCTAAAGTACACGTAATGCAGTATCTTTAATGCAATTCTCATACCAAACACCCTCTCCTTTACATTTTAAAATTTTAAATTCTAAAATCTTACAATCCTAAACCCTAAAATCTTAAATCTTATACCCTAAATCCTAAAATCTTAAAATTCTAAATACTAAATCCTAAATTGTGAAACCTCAAATTTTAAACAAAAAATGATAGAGCTACATCTAAGGTGCATAACTTCAATATGCTTCCTCATATCCCTTTCAAAATGTTACGTAACATTTTGAAAATTTGTACCTCCAATATGTATCTTTTGTGTAGAAATAACAATACTCGTTTTAAACTGTGAAATCTTAAACCTTAAACTCTAAATTGCAACTCTAAATTCCAAACCTTAAATTATGAAACTTTAAATCCTAAACTTTAAATTGCAAAACCTCAAACTCCAAATTGCAAGATCTCAAATTTCAAAACCTAAATTGTGAAATTCTAAATCCTAAATTGTTAAAAATCAAAATTCAAACCCTAAATTGTAAAACCCCAAACCTTGAATTGCAAAATCCCAAAATCCAAAATTTCAAACCTTAAACATTATGCCCTAACCCTAAAATACAAAGCTCTAAATCTCAAATCCTAATGGCATAACCTTAAACCTTAAACTGCAAAACCTCAACTTAAAATTAGGAAACCTTAAAACCCAAATGAAAAAACATCAAACCCTAAACTATGAAATCCTAAATTATGAAACCCTAAACCCTAACTAACAATTAAAAAACCCTAAACTTCAAACCTTAAACAGCAAAACCCCAAACCTAAATTGTGAAATCCCAAACTCCAAACCTAAAATCTTAAACCACAGAAATTCAAAACCTAAACCTTAAATTGTGAAGCCTTAAACCCTAAATTGTAAAACTTTATATCTTAAATTACAAAACTCTAAACCTTAAATTGTGATACCACAAATCCATAAACAACAAACCCTTAATCACAAATCTTAAGCCACAAAATGTGAAACCCTAAATCTTAAACCCTACATTGCAAAACCCAAAATCCTAAACTGTAAAATCCCAAACCTTAAACTATGAAATCCTAAATCCAAACTATAAACTACACAACTCTATATCCCAACTCTTAAAACACAAAACCTTAAACTTTAAACCCTAAATTACAAAATCCTAACCCTAAATCTTTAATTGTAAAATCCCAAATCCCAAACTCAAACTACAAAACCTCAAACATTAACTCTAAACCACAAAATCTTAAACCCCAATTTAGGGTTTTAGTTCTAGGATTTAAGTTTTGAAATTTAGGATTTGTGTTTCACAATTTAGGGTTTTGTAATTTTAAAGTTTAGAGTTTGGGGTTCATGGTTGAAGTTTGGGATTTGAGGTTTCACAGTTCAAGGATTAGGGTTTTATAGTTTAAGGTTTGGGATTTTATAATTTAGGATTAGAGGCTTAGGACTTCATGATTTAGGATTTGGGATTTAGGATTTTTGGATTTAGAGTTTGAAGTCTCATAGTTTAGGGTTTCACACTTTAGGGTTTGAAGTTTCATGATTTAGGGTTTGGGATTTCTTAGTTTAAGGTTTAGGTTTTGCAATTAAATTTAAGATTTGAGCTTTTGAAGTTTAGGGGTTTTGTAATTAAGGGTTTGGGTTTGGTGTTTCACAGTTCAATATTTGGGAATTTGTAATTTAGGGTTTTGTTGTTTAGGATTTAGTATTTGAAGTTTCACATTTTAAGATTTAGGGTTTGGAATTGGGGTTTTGTAGTTGTGGGTTTGGGGTTTCACAGTTTAGTGTATAGGATTTGGGGTTTCATAGTGAAGGTTTTCAAGTTTTGCAATTTAGGTCATGGGGTTTCATGGTTTAGAATTTAGGAAGTGTTTGGGGTTTTACAATTTAGGGTTTATGATTTCAAATTTATGACTTATCATTTAAGTTTTAAGATTTTGGCTTTTTAAGGTTTTAGGGAGTAGTTAGGGCTTGAAGATGTGAAGTGTGATTAGGTAATTTAAGTTTGAGAAATTGGGGGAAGATGGGGGTTGTGAGTTAAGAAGATAATCCTTTAAATTGACTATTTTCTCTGGTATTTCGATAGATGTTTAAGGAAATTTGGATGGAGGGGTTTTTTATATTAAAATTTTCAAGTACAAAAGGGTCATTTGCAATATTATAAAATATAAGAGAGTTTTTTTTTTTTAAATGTATAAATGCAAGAGGATTATTTACATTTTAACCATTTCCTACCGTCCCCATTTTATAATCCTAGCAAATGACTCACCCTTAGCACTATATCTTCTCTTTAACAATATAAGTCATATATAATTTCTTTAAAATTTGTGTACATATTATTTTGTTATCAATATAAGGATTAATTTCTATGATATCGTGAGGCCAAGAGCTTTTAAAAATGCTACAATATATATGTTGAATAAACGATGAAATGTTGCAGTTCTCCAAATATTAAACTCAAACATTGTCAACCCTAATTAAGTACATAATCGCTTAAAATAGTAATTGGTATTGAGGATAATAAGGTGGTTTCGGAGGTTGTCACATTGCAGCGTCCAATTGAGGGTTGAATGTTGCTTGAGATGATGCTAGAGTTACGCCGTACTCACCATTCTTTCTTCCATCTAGCTACGTCTGTAACTAGTAGTTGACATACATGTGGGTTACAACGCTACAAGTAACACTTCTAATCACCATTTAGTTTGTATTGAGTTTGAAAATTGACCTCAACTGTTGGGAATTTAGAAGTTAGGGATTGGGTGTCTCTTGCATAATGGCAGAGAAGTTTTAATGTGAGATAAACACAGAATTAAAAGAAAAAAAAATAGTGAAAGAAAAAAAAAATTCATACGTTTAATTTTATGCACAGACAAAACAAAATTATCAAAATAAAAAATAAGTCAAATGATTCAAATTCTAGAAGTTAGTTATGTGTCACTTTACACCACTACTTTAGTCAATGCTTCATTTACCTCCATTTAGGTTTAGGGTACAAATAGGTATAGTAATTAATGGATGGGAACAAATGTATAAATAAGTTATTAGACGAAGGATATTTTTAGTTTTATTTTCAATGTAATTTAGTTTTTATTTTTTAATTCAAGTAAATTAATCTCTCCAAAAGTTGAATTGATAGTTAAGTTTTCCTGGTTTAACGGAGTATATATTATCTATTCGATTTCGTCTAACGTGGCCAACCGAAGTTATATTCTATGAGGTTTAGAATAATCAAAACAGAGAAGAAATTGGGAAGTTTGTGAAATAGAGAAGAAATTCAAACTCGGCTGGCAACATAGAGAATTGTTATGGAGTTTCAAACTTTAAGCAGAGATATTCCGGTACCCAATTTCAGCACCTTGAAATTTTGGTCAACGCTAACATTAACTATAGACTTGATAGATTAAAGTTATTTGCATAACGTTTGAAATGTAGGAGATGATTTTTTTAATAGATATTACAGGAATTTTTTTATATTCAACTTGAAGTATAGGGAGATTTAATGTATTTTGCATTTTAGATATATGTGTAAGAAAGATATGGCTTAGTTGTTTACTTATTGTACTGCTTCTATGGGTAAAAAGCGTAACTAAAAATAGAAATTGTGCATTGTGTGCTTTGCAAGATTCCAAGTACACCAATTCAATGACAAATCAACACATGAATTCGTGCTCATTGCACATTGTGCTGTCTTGGAGAAGTACAAATTTCGATTTTGCCAACTAAATAAATTACAAGCTAAGGTGTTACAAGTAGCTGTTCAACAAGATTCTTAATGTTTAGAGGGGGCAAAAAAAGTGGTCAAGCATTAGATAGAATTCCCCATCGTCTATATCATCTCTATTGATATCATATTTAAACAAGATTCTAGTATTTAGAGGGAGCAACAAAAGTGGGTGTCAGCATCCTCTACAACCATACGCTGTTCTACATATTTATCAACCTCTCGACATTGTAAACCCAAACTGCACTTTCCAATAACTAATGCATCGTCCTTAATTACCCTCAATGCATTCTCAAATGGATTTTTAGACTCCCTATACAGACTTAGAAATGTTAAAATGGGTCTGCCCGCCTGCCTCGCTCTGCATAAGAGGCGAGTTAGATTACTATATAGGTGATCTATTTATTTGCGAGTAAATTAACTTACCTCGTATAACTTGTAGTTAATACGGGTTAGGGCGGGCTAGACTTGCGAGTTTTGACCCACAGTTAAAATAAAACACATGCTTAAGTCTAAATCCCTATCACAAACAATCTGTAGTTGAAAATAAAGAACAAAATAATGAAGAAGATGTGGGTTATTTCTTTTACTTATTTATAATAATTATTATATTGATATTACATTTTATGGAGTTATAATTTAATTTTAAGACTGAATATTTTAATGATAATTTGTAATTTATGATTTAATTTAAGAATTAATTAAAACTTAAATTGTTATTTTAATTTAGAATATTATATTTAGATTGTAATTTTATTTAATTAGATATTTTATTTAAATTTTAACTAATTTTTTTAATTATTAATTAGTTAACCCGCTTAATCTATAACTCGCCGTGGAATGAGTTGGGTTGAAATTTTTCAACCCGCTAATTATGCGAATCAGCTCATCTTGCCTCGCTTAATTGCGAACCTACACAAGTCAAGGCGGATCAATGTGGGTTAGCCTATTTACATTATTTTCTACATACCCATAACCACTTCTTTTAATTATGCCAACCATATCAAAGTAACTCAGCCTATTTGTGTCAACATGGTAACAATATATAACTTGCCCACCCACATAGCTCTGGTTCCTTCTCAAAATAACTCCCGTGGTGTATTTTCATGTCACGTTACCACGTATAACATCTGGAAACCCAATTAAAACAGTGCTTTTTGATTAAACTGTACTAAAAGAAAAAATTTCAAACAATCCAAAGTTGACCCAAATCACTAAACCAGAGGAATTCTATTTGCTTAAAGGTAATATGTTTTACTCTAAATGATGAATAAATAATCGTAATGAAACAGTATAATAGGATACCCAAAAGCACATTATTTTATTTTGCAATCAATAATTGACCAACAATCACAAACTAAGCTACAATCAATCCCAACCACAAATCACATACTTAACTAGAAAAATAATTTTTTTGATAACCAAACCAGTAATTAAAATGATAGAGTTACTAAATTATTAGTCGAATTACATAAAATTAAAATAATATATAAATATATTTATATGCTTAAATATTGTATATTTATATTTTAAAATTTAAATATGAATTAAAACATATATTTTATCAAATAAAATTGTAAATAATTTAAATGAAATTACAATAAAAATAAATTTTAAATTTTAAAAATAATATTAAAAGTATACTTTGAAAAAAATGTTCCTATCCTCGTTTTACTCTCCCGTTGGCATCCATTATCTCTTTCTTACTTTAGCGCCTCGGCCATTCCCTCGTATCCCAGCAACTCACCCGTCTTTCTTCCCCTCTCTCTTTCTTTCTTTCTTCTTTCCCCGTCCTCATCTCTTACCAAATCGTTCTCCATCATCTTCTTTCGCTGTCTCCCCAACACACTCCCATCCCTACCCCAAGCTGCCCCCAACCACTTGTTAGATAGTTTGTAAATATAAAGTCTCACATTAAAAATAATTATAAATATTAATGACTATATAAGTGACAATAAATGACAATGATTAAATTATAATATATAAGTTATAACCCATAATATAACCCAAATTAAATTACTAAATCAAAGATATATAAAGTCTTTGATAGAGCACTTGCGCACTTGGGGCATCTTGGGGCCTTGAGTTGAAATAAAATTAATTATTAATTTTATTGCCATAACTTTTACAACAAAGAGTTGTGTCTGTTAGAAATAAAGAGTCGTATCTTTCAGTGACGAATAATCATGTTTGTTGATGATAGACAATTATGTTGTTAGGAACAAATAGTCATGATTTTTGGGATAAATAGTTATGTTTGTTGAGAATAAATAATCATGTTTGTTGAAAATAGACAGTCATGTCTATTAGTAATAAATAGTCATGCCTTTTATGTATAGACAGTCATCTCTATCAAATTAAACAAACACAACTATTCAAATGTGTCTTTTGATGTCTATAAATAGAGACTTTCAGATTACTTTTAAAGCACACATTCATCTTCTCCAAAAAGAGTTTTAAAAGGCTTTGTTGTATCCTGGAGTAACTTACTTTTCATACAAAAGCAATATTACACTCAAGACAGTGTAATTTCACCCCTCAAAGCCAAAATTTCTATTTGTCTTCATATACTTTGTCTAACACCCCTAACCCAGAATAATCTCGGGATGAAGATGGAATCCAAATCCACTTTCTTCTTCTGAAGCTCACAGATTTAAGAAGTCAGCTTTTTTTGTATGCTAAGAGGTAGGATTGGTGGTGGATTCACTCATTTGTGCTTCCATTCAAAGCGGCGAAGACAAGCAATTTTGAATCTCCCATCTCCTTTCATGATGTTTTTTATTTTTTTTTCTTTTTTAACCAAACCGGGTAATTCCGGTTTTTGTCAGGTTTCACTGGTCCTGTCCAGTTTGAATGCATTTCCAATTTTATAAGATACTTAGACCACCGATCCGGTCTAAACTTAAAAACTATGTTGAAAAAGGCCAACATATTTTTGGATTGCATCGGATAAGTAAGTGACAAATATAAATAAAAAATAGAAAAAAAATTTATAATTTAAATATTATAAAAGTAAAAAAATATGTCAAAATAAAAAAAGTTAGAAATCTAATTTCACAGATTACTTAATTAAAGTTTTTACATGTTTAATATGTGGTGAATACTTTGACAAAAATATTTGTCACGTATCATTGATTGGGTCACGTCAGATGAAATTCAACGCAAATTATATGTTCCATCAGATGAAATTCAATGCAAAATATAAGTTTCAAAAGTGATTAGTTTATTTAAATTAAAGGACAAAATTAAATAACACTTTTAATTAGAAAGGATAAGAGAATTGCACTTTCAATTAGAAAAGGCGAAAGACTACAAACGCCAGTCTCCCAAATTATGAAATATGAACCTAAGGAATCTTTTGTAAACTTAATTGTTTGTGTACAAGATATGAAAGAAGATTTAAAATATATAAATCGTACATTAATTTCACTTTCTACCCTAAAATTAATAAATGAGTGGAAAACAACTTTTCTTTTCCGTTTTCACCTCCACTCTTTATTACCGGCAATCCCATTTTAGAATCCCAACAAATGACTCACCCTTAGCACTATAACATCTCTTTTTTAAATATATAAACAAAAAATAATATTTTAAAAATTTGTATACATATTATTTTATTATCAATATAAGGATTAATTTCTATGACACATGAGGCCAAGCTTTATAAAAATGCTACAATATCTATGTTGAATAACTGAAGAAATGTTTAGAAATTGCAGTTTTCCAAATATTTAACTCAAATCCTTTGCTGTTGGGACTGTCAGCAGGGATTATTTTAGATTAAAAAAGTGAATTTTATCACAAATAACAACCAACATTATTATTTTTTAAAAATTATAAAAAGTTACGAATAAAAGATTTTGTACAAGAAAAAATCCCATTACACGTAATCACTTCAGATAGTAATTGGTATGAAAGAAAATATGATGGTTTGGGGAATTGAGATCTCGTGATTTTTGTATTTCTTTAATTTATATAACTTTTTCTATTCACACACTGCAAAGTATCCCTTGGAAGCGAAGGGCAAGACACCAAAACATAAAATTTGATGAAGGGCCCGGCAAAGTACCCTTCCATGAAAATTTGCAATGGAATTAATTGAAAGATCAATGATTATGTAGTGTCTTTGAAGGTGCCGACATTTCAACAACACTCACACACATATATATATATATATATATATATATATATATGAACACCAGATATTCCACCAAACACTAAAATAAAGTGCAATGCTATCAATCTCACACATTTGTTTTTAATATGTGATTTACTCAAAAATATATATAATTTTTTTTGTCACCTTACATTCCAAGACTATGACTAAATCACTCGGTTCGGAAAAAAAGTATTTTTTTTAATAAAATAAGACTTACTTAATTGATTACTTGTGCATTATGATAAAATTCTCAAAAGTCTCATTACAAAAATTTATAACATTGCCGACATTGCGATGCGGAGCAACAACCAAAAAATGAGAGGTTTTTGGGAAAAATGGAGTTTTGAAAAATATTGTGAAAATTCTAAATTTTTGGAGTTACTACAGATCTAATTTTAAATGATTACGTGTAGGAAAGGTATTAGCACTCCTACAACGTCCTTTCGGTAATACGTTGACGTTTTGTTGTATTTTAATTTTAAACTGTGCTTTGGTTTTGCTACAAACAAATTTATTTTATTCTTGATTTTTATTTGTCTCACTATAGGTTTTACATGTAATTAAGCATGAATCGTGATTAATACTGTTAGTAAGTAGCATTTAGCCATTGTTGTGAAGGGGGTGAATTCGATACCTAGTTCATTCAGAATTCACATCAAAACTAGATGCTTAGTTTGACTAAGGCTTGAGGATTTAAATGGATACCTACCTTAACTAGGCTTTAACCCAAAATGTATTGGGGCTTAAAAAGGATACTTAACTTGATTAGGGTTTTCAAGAATACTTTTGAATTTTGAGGGGTACGAATACTAAGTGTTAATAATCATGCCAGTAGGCCTCATTAATCTTTTAGTGAGGCTTGTAATGTGATTGCCCTCAAGATAATTAGTTGTAATCATTTCACTAAACCCTAAAACTATTAACTATCATCGAGATTGATATTGAAATCTAGAATTTAGACTAATGAAGGAGTTAAGGAAATATCTAGACTCTTAATGATCACACCAAAAGGAGTCTCATTAATTTCTTGACGAGACTCTTAATGTAATCACCCTTAAAATAATTAGAAGAAGTCATTTCACTAAGCTCCAACTAATGACCATCATCGAGAAAGATCTTAGGATTTGGGGATTTGGGCCAACAAGGGAATTCGAGAAATACCAAGATTGATTATGCCAAAGGAGTCTCGTCAATCTCTTGGTGAGAATTGTAACATTGTCACCCTTAGGATAATTAATTGCGGTTGTTTTACTAGACCCCAATTAATGAACGTTATAAAAAAAAGATCTTAGGATTTGGGGATTTAGACAAATAAGGGAATTTCAGAAATATCTAGATTGATTACGTTAGAGGAGTCCTATCAATAAATTGGTGAGACTTGTAATGTTATCACCCTTAGGATAATTAGTTGCGGTCCTACTAGACCCCAAATTAACAACCATCGTTGGGAATTCAACAACAAAAATAGGAAATCGAAATAGTTGGGACCAAACCATAACCAAATAGAATATTTTAAAATGGTTAGGATGAAACAATTATCGGCAGGAAATCTTAAAATGGTTAGGACAAAATCACAACCTTTCTTGACATTTCAAAATGATCAATACCTCAATGCCTATGCACTTATAGAACATTTAAAGTGTAAATATCATAAACAAAGTCAATCATAGACCATAATTATTTAACAAAATAAGATATAAACACAAAAATAGATCCCTAACAAGGAGAAAACATTAAGAAATGAGTGAAACCTATATTTAGAATGCTCAGATGGCAAAACGAAGGCTAAAAACATGATCAAGAGGAAGAAAAATCCTAAGAAAATGGTTTGGGTCAAAGTTAATGGACAGATCAACAATTAAAGTCAAAGGTCAATGCTGGCATGGTAGCTGACTTTGCAGACATGCTGATGTGGCATGATGATGTGGCATGCTAACTTGCATATAGGGTTGATGTGGCATGATGATGTGATAGTTGATGTGATTGACGACATGGCAAATGATGTGGCATGTGATTGTATGCTGATTATGCTAGTAGGGCTGATATGGTAGGGTGACATGGTGTGTTGACTGTGCATCTTCAACCTTAGATGCATGAGCACTGTGCACCACAGCCCTCCCTAACATGTGAAGCATGTTGAGGTGTGTGAAGTGGCTTCAGGTGGCAGTCTTTATGGTTTCCAAGGTTTTGGCACCTCCTGAGCATGATGGTAGGGTGTGTTTCTTGAGATTCAAACTGAAAATGTGATTTTCAAGGGAGGGTGAATAAAGATAACTCTTTCTTAGATATTTTGGTGAAATTTGTGATTTTTGGCATGATTCTAGCACCAACAACATTGCAACGATCTAGTTAAGCTTCCTTAGGCCAACATGGTGAGCTTCTTGAAGAAAAAACTAAAAGAATGAAAAAAATTTGAATTTTCTCTCTCTAACTCTTTTCCTTACTCTTACATGGTGCTCTCTCTCTACCTTTCACTTCTTTTCTCTCAAATCTCTCTTGTTCTTTCTGTTTCTTACTTCTTTCTCACCCTGGTTGGCTACTTCCACAACTTCTTTCTTTGGATCTTGCTCTTTTGGCTAAGTCTCTCTACTCCTCTCCTTCTCTTTTCTTCCCTTCTTTCTGCGTCTCTCCCTCCTTTTTTTTCTCTTCATGGTTTCCTTGTGTCGTTTTGCTCTCTCCCTTCTCAAATTAGCCACCTCTTTAGCCAACCTTTTCCCTCTTTTTTTAATTTTTAATTTCAAAAGATAATACTATTAACATTTGGGACCCAAAAATATCTGTAAAATTTTCTATTTTCATCCAATTAATTTTCAAAAAATATATATTAAATAGGATAATTTTAGAACTTATACATTGGTTTATTTTAATGTTTTAAGGTCTAAACAAAATTTTGATTGTTTGAAACTCAAGATAAGGTGCCTGACATGCAAAAATTTTGAAGTAGCATGTTTAACATGCAAAAAGGGTTTATTTCTTAATAATGTTAATGCACTTGTTGCATGAAGAACCTTTTTTTTTTTTATTTCTTTTCTCTTGAAGACCAATGACATGCTTGGCATGCTAAAAGTGATATCTTGAAAACCAGTGATATGCTTTGCATATGCTAAATTGGACTTGCTAAAAATCAAAGAATGAGGATATGCTTGACATATGATGAATTTTATACTAGGTCAATGCATTCAAACAAAATTACCTAGATGTCCCAAGATGGAGTTATTGATAGACAAAAGAATCATGGTATCATCATGATGCATGGTGACATACTAAGAGGCATGATAAATTTTAGTAGACTATGCAAGAATTTTTTTATGAATGATACTTCCATGGTTTTCAAAAGCTCCACAAGTGAAATCATGGATGAGCCAACTTTGACACTCTTGACTTTTCTGACTTGTCTCCTTTAATCAAGGAAAATCACATCCTGGCATTATAGTATCGTTGCCCTAGTTTTATTCCTTTTTTCATGGGAATCATATCTCTTGCTTGATTGCTGCTATTTGCACAATTGGACTATCTCCTTTTGTTTATCCCTTTAAACAAGCCCAAATTCTTTTTCTTTGGAAATCAAGGGTATGGCACTCTCAGCTTTTACTTATGGTATATTCCATTCACCATATGGGAACATAATTTTTGACTTCTTTTCAAACCCAAGAAGTATCTTTTGGCTACCATTCCTTATAGGCGCTTAATATTTGCCTTACATGAGAATGCATTTTGGAAAACGAGAATGTGTAAAGCAAGAATGGAAGTCATGGATATGGATATGGATATGAAGCTAGGTACCTTGATCTTTTAGAGGTAGGATCGAAAGGCGGGTTATGACTAATTGCCCTTGGTTAGGAGTGTGCCAAGGTTTTGAACACCTTAAGGGTATTTCCCATTGGAATTTGCTAACCTATCACCACTCTTTTGTTCCTTTGGAAATCCCCTTGAACCTCTCTCTTTTTAGTCTCTTCACTCCCAAAGGTGGATCTCTCATATTTGGATTCACTTGCTCAATTCTTGCCCCAGTTTGAATTTGATGACCCTCAAGCAATGGAAGGTTTTTTCAACTTTGGATTCATTCTCCTGGTTATTTTCCTAGTTTGTACTTTAGCTATTTCTAAGCTAATGAACGTCTTCAAACTTTAGGTTCACTCCCCAGTTATTACCTTAGTTTGTTTTGATTACCTCTAAGCAAAGAAATGTTGAAAAGGTTTTTCTAGTTCATCTTCTTTATTTTGAAAATAATGCCTTAAACAAAGGAGTATGTACGATGGATTAAAACTACTCAATTCTCTAGAATCAAGACTTCTCTATTAAGCAACTCCTTAATTAAGCCATTCTTGAGTGTTTGTGCCCTTATACAAGTGTTTACCCTCTTGGTAAATGTTTTCACTTAAGTGTTTGCCCTCTTGATAAATGTTTGCACTCACAGGCATTCCCTAAGCTTATTTTCATGTCCCTCTCCATGTTTGTTATTTCACTACATTAGGCAGGATCACTAGAACTTTACTTAGCTTGTAATGCAAGGTCAGAGTAATGGCTTAGAAAGAAAGGGATAATGATTTAAGGCTAAAATGCACAGAACCCTCCTAAACTTTAAGTCGATTTTAAAAAACCCTCCTAAACTTTAAAAGTTTTGAAATGACCCTCTTGAACTATGAAACATTTGCAAAGCACCCCATTCCGTCAAGTTTTCTGTTAAAATTTGGATGTGTTTTGGTCAACTTCCACTTTGACCCGATAAAAAAACAAAAATACCCTTCAAATGCACATAAATTTACAAATTTTCCATAAATGCAAAAAAAAAAAACTTAATGTAGATTTGTAATTTAGGGTTTAGGGTTTAGGAATTTAGGGTTTAGGATTTAGAGTTTAGGGTTTAGGGTTTAGGATTTATGAGTTTAGGATTTAGGGTTTAGGATTTAAGATTTAGGGTTTAGGGCTTAGGGTTTAAGATTTAGGATTTAGAGCTTAGAGTTTAGGGTTTAGGGTTTAGGATTTAGGGTTTAAGATTTTAAGGTTTAGGGTTTAGAATTTTAGGATTTTAAGGTTTAGGATTTAGGGTTTTAGGGTTAGGATTTAGAATTTAGGGTTTAGGCTCTAGGGTTTAGGGTTAAGGTTCAATGTTAAAACTCCAAAATTTTACTGTTCACAGCCTTCAATTTTTCAACTTTACAATGAAGGTCATTTTCATCATTTTCTTAAATTTTGATAGAAAACTTGACGGAAGGGGTTATTTGCAAACGTTTCATAGTTCAAGAGGGTCATTTGAAAACTTTTAAGGTTCAGGAGGATTTTTAAAAATCGACCTAAAGTTCAGGGGAGTTCTGTGCATTTTAGCCATGATTTAATAAATAAAGAGAGCACAAGGTTGAGCACACAATGCCCAATTTTTCTCCTTTTAGAATTGAGAACCTTGTCAGCTAAGGTGATATCTATTTCTTTTTTGTTTCACTTGTTTCTTTTTCTTTTTCTTATTAGGCTAGTTCTTTTCCTTTTTTCTTTGGTTATCTTATTTTTGGTTGCCCAAAACCTCTTTTCTTTTCTTTTTGAGCTAGTCCATTTTTCTTAATTTGCCTTTTACATGGTTAAAGCCTAACTAAATGGAAAAGGATTCTCAACTCGCTCCTCGTGCTAGATAGCATTCCTTTTCTTTTGATGGCTTAGGTGCTTCTTTTAGCTCTCTTTTAGGGTAAAATCATGATTTTCTAGGCTAAAAGGTTGGGATTGACAAGTGTCAAAGAAAGAAATTTTGATGGTGATTCTCCCATCCCTTTTAGGCTCAAATGGTTGACTACAAAAGATTTGACGTTAAGGTTTGGCTTTGAAAGTCCCAAATAGTCCAAAAATGGCTTAGGTCACTTTTTAACTAATGTGATATCTAATGAATTGTCTCGAGGGTCTTTCAAATAAGTTTTAGTATACCTATTTTCCCACAGCCTATTTATAGGCTAATACACCCTTACCACAATTTTTTACCAAAGATACTTGATTATCCAAGAAAATTGAGTACTTTATCAAACAATTCAATTTTATCACGAGCATTTGGATTCAACTAGGATAAAAATTAAGAAAATCTTTCATAATTTCAATGCTCTTGGTCATGGACATTGAGAAAAGATTCAAATATGTGTAGATTGCCCTAGTGTTGGTTGTTTAAGTTGGCGATACTACCCCATCACGTGTCTGCCAATTATCACTCACTCATTGTTCCAAGGGCAGCTTTGTCTTTAATGCAAGGGTGAAAAGCATTAAATAGTGAGGCAAGGAAAGACATGGGATGAAAAGTAATGCATTCATCATGTAAGACATTTTATTAAATCAAATAAAGTGTCAATACAAAGTCCTTGTTAAGGCTTTGGGCAGAGCTATTAGCAAATTCTATTAGACAACATGTTAAGGGAAACAGGAAACTACTTGATCATCCCACGTTGGTTCACTTCTAGGATTGCGTGGCTTGACCAAGTCAACTTCCTCCTTTGTGGGGGGCCCATCCTCACTAGCATCAACGAGGGATTCAAACATCAATGTTCACAAGAGTCTTATGGAGACTATCAATAATATGCACCCTTGGAACTACCTTATCACTTCAACATGGGAAAGGCTTTGGGGTCTTAATTGCTAGCTGTTTCATGTCCTCCTTGAGTGCCAACATCTTGTTACCCATGAACTTGGCAAGCAATGGCTCTATTGCCCTAGTCTAAGGTTGTGCTCCTTTTGTTGTATACTTGGCTGTTAATGGCCTTATGGGAGCTTGGGCATCAGATTGATCCAGCTTGAGGTCATGCCCTTTTTGTCACTTGCCTAGCTATCAATGCCCTTGTAAGAGTTAGGGCACCTGATTGCCCCAGTGTCTACTTTGTAACGGAGGCATCATCCATGTTTATATCATTTGGCTTCACTTTAATTTACCAAAATGCTCTTATCTAATCAACCCTTGGATTAGGTCCTTGAAAGCCCTACATTCCTCCATTGTAGGGTAATCATGGGTTTGGTAGTTGTTGCTAGTATTAGGGTGACATTTGGTGGTCACGAGATGACCTAGGGTAAGCCTATGGCTAGTACTTAGGTGATCACTGAGCAAAGTACCGATACTAGGGAGAGTAAGGAGGTAAAGGGGAAATTTGAGCGTTTCTTTCCTTAACCTGCATTTGGTATTGGAAAGATGGGTAGTGATTTGGTAATGAGTGCTAGGCAATGTTGGGTATGCAAGATGGACTTATAGGTGATATTGTTGTTGATCAATCTGCACAGCTGGAACTTAGGAGATTATACCCAATGAGAAGTCTTGATAAGTTAAGTGAGATGCCTTAAGAGCAAATTTGTGTCCTTTTACTTTACCCTTCCCTTTTGCCTTTTCACTCCTTTGTTTAGAGTGAGTTACTTAGGTGAGAAATTCTTAGCTATCAGCTTGGTCAATTCTCCAATCTTAACACTAGTCCATACTATCCCAACCTTTTCTTTTACAATGGTTAGGTTAGAGAGCTTTATAGATGCACTCTCAACCTCTTAGTTATGAGAAGGAGCTCACAAAGTGCTAACAAGTGTGGCCATAGAAGCCAAAAGCTTAAAAGCTATAGATGTTTGTCCCTTTAGTTCATTAATCTCTTGTTATATCTTGCCAAGAGTTTTCCTAAGTTGCTGCTCATCCATGACTCACTATAATCAATCTTTCTGATAGACTTGATTCATGACTGGAAAGTTAATTTAATAAGAAGGGTTACCGTTCACCCAATAGGGATTAAAGATTATGACCTACGATATTTCATATACCTAGGCTTGATTCATGACTGTAAACTTAACTTAACAAGAAGGGTTACCATCCACTTGATAGGGACCAAAGATTATGACTTAGGATTTTTCATTTACCTAGGCTCGATTCATGACTATGAATTTGATTTAATGAGAAAGGTTACCGTCTACCCAATAAGGACCCTAGATTATAACTTAGGATTTTTCATATACCTAAGCTCGATTCATGAATGTAAACTCAATTTAACGAGAAGGGTTATTGTTCACCTAATAGGGATCAAAGATTTTGACCTAGGGTTTTTTTTGTGCACCTAGGTTCAAATCATGATTGTGAAATCAATTTAACAAGAAGGGTTACCATTTACCCAATAAGGACCAAAGATTATGACCTAAGATTTTTCATTGTTAGAGAAAAGGGTGTAGTTTAGCATGTGTTAGGGAGTCACGCAGTTCGGTGCTGTTAGCAATCTATTAGTCTTGGTTGCAGTTTATTAGTTAGGGATATTAGTGTAATTCAGTAATTGAGTCCTAACCTATAAATTGTAATCTCAGCTACATCATTTGTAGAATAATTGATGGAATCACAATTTCCTTTCTGAACTCTCTCATCTAGAAGTTTTGAGCTTTCTTTCTTTCTTCTTCTTTCTGAAGTTCTTGAGAATTTCAACATGGTATCAGAGCTTTGATCCAATGGGAGAAAATATGAATTCGTTTTCTTTAGCATCTTTGAATGCTTCACTAGTTTCTTTTAGCCATTCTATTTCTGTGAAATTAGACAGCAATTTCTATCTACTCTGGAAACAACAAGTTCTTGCAGCCATCAGAGGGCATGAACTAGAGAAATACATCAGTGGTAGTCAAGAAGTGCCATCAAGATTTGCAGTAGATGAGCAAGGAAGAGTTCTTGGGATCTTGAGTCAGCACTATGTTCTTTGGAAGAAGCAAGATCAGCTCTGCTGTCTTGGCTCCTGTCAACAATGTTAGAAAGTATTCTTACAAGAATGGTGGGATGTGAATACTCGTACCAGGTCTGGGAAAAGGTAGAAACTTTCTTTGCCTCTCATAAAAAGGCAAAGATCAAGCAATTCAAGGCGCAGCTACAAACTATGAAGAAGGGATCCATGACAACTACTGAGTATCTCTTAAAGATTAAGAATCTTGTTGATTCTTTGGCTTCAGTTGGTAATGTAATTACAGAAAATGACCATATAGAGGTAATTCTTGATGGTCTTTCCTCAGAATATGATGGTTTTGTTACATCCATTTTCTCTAGAACTGATCCATATTCAGTAGAAGAAATTGAAGCATTATTGCTTGTACAAGAAAATAGAATTGAGAAACATCATAAAAAAGTAGAGGCTATGACAGTAAATCTGACTACACATCCTTAGAATTACAATGTAAACAGAAGTGGTCATCAAGGTTTCCTTGGTCAGTAAGCAAATAGAGGAAGGTTTGGAGGTAGAGGAAATTTTTTCAGAGGCAGAGGAGGTTATAACAATGGGCGGTTTGCTGGTAGGAATTGAAGGTTTTCTGATAAAAGCAACATTCAATGTCAATTATGTGGGAGATATGGACATCAGTCCTGGAATTGTTATCACAGATTTGATGAAAGTTTTCAAGGACCAGCTAAAGTTTCAAGCCACTTCAGCAAGACAGCCAATGGCAGTATCAGAAACACACCCTATGCAATCTCACTTCTAACAGCAGCAGTAATGGCAATGATCAAGAATGGTATCCTGATTTTGGGGCCACTAATCATGTAACAGTGGATGCCTCTAACATTGTGCAGAAGACTCCATATAATGGAAAGAAGAAGGTGCACATTGGTAATGGCTCAGGTTTGTTCATTAAAAACATTGGTAATTCTCAGATTAAGTCTTGCTTTTCTAATCAGAATCTTTACCTAAACTCACTTCTTCATGTTCCAAATATTACCAAAAATCTTGTGAGTGTTTCTCAGTTTGCAAAAGACAATTATGTCTATTTTGAGTTCCATCCTGACTCTTGTTATGTTAAATCTCAGGATACTCATCAAATCCTTTTGAAGGGGACTGTTAGAAAAGGCTTGTATGTCTTTGATCAATTTCATATTAAAAAGGAACCGTATGCCACTACAAAAGTGTCAGCAACTCAGTCACCAAATGTTACTTCACCTGTTGTACATAGTTCCCATACTTCTTCATTGTTAAATTCTTTTTATGAGTTAGACAAATGGCATGTTAGATTGGGCCATGCCTCTGTACAAGTTGTCAAGAGTGTACTCACTTCTTGTAACATCAGAATACCAAATAAAGAGCTTTCCTTTTGTTCATCTTGTTGTCTTAGTAAAATACACAAATTTCCTTTTGTCTCTTCTCAAATAGAATACTCAAAACCTCTTCAACTAATCCATTCTGATTTGTGGGGACCAGCACCAGTGCTGTCAAAAGAAGGAGACAGATATTACATACATTTTGTGGATGCTTTTACCCGCTATACATGGATTTACTTTCTTAAAAGCAAGTCTAATGCATTACAGATCTTTATTCATTTCAAGAAACAAGTAGAACTTTAAACCAACCACAAAATCCTTGCCTTACAAACTGATTGGGGAGGAGAATTTAGAGCTTTCACTGAATATTTGAAAGACCAAGGAATAGTTCATCGTGTTTCATGTCCTTATACACATGAACAAAATGGGCTTGCAGAAAGAAAACATAGACATATAACTGAGACTGGACTAGCCTTGCTTCACCAATCATCTTTACCTAGTTCATTTTGGACTGAGGCCTTTAGCACAGCTGTGTATCTCATTAATAGACTACCCACACCAGTCTTAAATGGTTTTACTCCTTTTCAAACCTTATACAAAATCAAACCTGATTATTCCTTTCTTAAAGTCTTTAGGTGTGCAGCCTATCCTAACCTAAGGCCCTATAATAATCCCAAGTTTCAATTCAAATCCATTGAATGCATCTTTCTTGGTTATAGTCTAGCACACAAAGGATACAAGTGTCTGCATCTTGATGGGAAAATATTTATATCTAGAGATGTCATATTTGATGAAAGTAGTTTTCCATTCAAGAACAGCAAGGGTTCCTCACAGCAGTCACTTTCTAGTAACAAATCACATTTTGTTTCTCCACCTTCAGCCATACCTCCTATTCTATCATTCTCTACATTAACCAATGCAAGACATACTCAGAATACCAATGCATTTGTTGGACAAACAAATAACTCATGTGCACTTGCTAATAATACCAATATTATGGATTCTTTGCAACATGTTTCAGGTTCCTCTGCAGAATTGGAAGTTCCTCAATGTCTATTTCAAAATGTCCACTCAATGGTGACCCATAGCAAAGCAAGGGCACTCAAATCAAACAACCACTCAAAGGTGACTCGTAGCAAAGCAAGGGGAACTGAACCAATAGTACTTACTGTTTCTAGAGAGCCTCAGACTGTTGAAGAAGCTTTTAATATACCAGAATGGAAGTGTGCCATGGATCTTGAGTATGCAGCACTCATGAGCAACAAGACATGGAGTTTAGAAGCTTTACCCAAAAATAGGAGGCCTATAGGGTGCAAATGGGTGTTTAAAGTTAAAGAAAATCCAGCTGGTACTGTCAACAAATATAAAGCAAGACTAGTTGCCAAAGGGTATAATCAAGAGGCAGGGGTTGATTTCCATGAAGTTTTCAGTCTAGTGGTAAAACCAGTCACAATTCGGGTTCTCCTTACTTTGGCCTTATCAAAAGGGTGGAACATCCATCAAATAGATGTTAATAATGCCTTTTTAAATGGTAATTTAAATGAAGATGTATACATGTTGTAGCCTCCTGGATATGAATTAGCTGACTCATCTCAAGTTTGCAAGCTTCATAAGGCTCTCTATGGCCTTAAGCAAGCTCCTCGTGCATGGTTTCAAAAATTGTCTGAAGCTTTACTTGATCTTGGTTTTACCAAGGCAAAATGTGACTCTTCCTTGTTTCTTCAGGTTACCTCCCATCATTCTCTCTATGTTTTAGTCTATGTGGATGATATTTTGATTATTGGGTCTTCACCAACTTTGATTCAGAACTTGATTGATCAACTGAATGCAAAGTTTTCATTAAAGGATCTTGGAAAACTTAAATACTTCTTAGGTATTGAAGTTACTTATAGTTCTGCTGGTGCAATATACCTATCTCAGTCCAAATACATTAAGGATCTTCTTACTAGAGCTGGTATGCAAGGTGCCAAGTCTATGCCCTCTCCTATGGCCTCAACACCAAATATCTCAGCTAGTAGTGGTTCTCCTATTTCTGATCAAGCTGCATACAGATCACTTGTGGGAGCATTACAATATATTACCATTACTAGACCAGAATTATCATATAGTGTAAATAAAGCTTGTCAATTTATGCACTGTCTTACAGATGTACATTGGAAGTTGGTTAAACGAATACTGAGGTATCTAGCAGGGACCATATGTCATGCTCTAGTTCTCCAAAGATCATCTGCTCCTGAGCTCACTGCCTTTTGTGATGCTGATTGGGCATCAGACATTGATGATAGGTGTAGTACCTCAGGTTTTTGTGTTTATCTTAGTCCTAATCTCATTTCCTGGTCATCTAAAAAGCAAACAACAGTGTCTAAAACAAGTACTGAAGCAGAATATAGAAGTCTTGCAAGTACAGTGACAGAATTAGCTTGGCCGCAGTCTTTACTCAGAGAACTCAGCATTCAATTACCAAAAGTTCTTAGAATATACTGTGACAATATGAGCACAGTCAGTTTATCAGCAAATCCGTTCCTTCATTCAAAAACTAAACATATTGAACTAGATCTTTATTTTGTTCATGAAATGGTCAACAATAAAGAAATTGAAGTCTATCATATTCCATCCCTTGATCAAACAGCAGATATCTTCACCAAGGCAGTCTCAACTTCAAGGTTCCTTCAACTTAGAGACAAGCTCAGTGTCATTCCTCTTCCAAGTCATGCCACTGATCTTGAGGGGGGATGTTAGAGAAAAGGGTGTAGTTCAGCATGTGTTAAGGAGTCACGTGGTTCTGGTGCTGTTAGCAATTTATTAGTCCTGGTTGCAGTTTATTAGTTAGGGACATTAGTGTAATTCAGTAATTGAGTCCTAGCCTATAAATTGTAATCTCAACTACATCATTTGTAGAATAATTGATTGAATCACAATTTCCTTTCTAAACTCTCTCGTCTAGAAGTTTTGAGCTTTCTTTCTTTCTTCTTCTTTTTGAAGTTCTTGAGAATTTCAACATTCGTGTACCTAGGCTTGATTTATAACTGTGAACTCGATTTAACAAGAAGGGTTACTGTCCACCTAATAGGGATTAAAGATTATGACCTAAGATTTTTCATGTGCCTAGGCTCAATTTATGACTGTGAACTCGATTTAACAAGAAGGGTTATTGTCTGCCTAATAAGGATCAAAGATTATGACCTAGAATTTTTCTATGTACCTAGGCTTGAATCGTGATTGTGAAATTAATTTAATGAGAGGGGTTATTGTCCACTCAATCGGGACCAAAGATTATGACCTAAGACTTTTTATGTACCTAGGCTTGATTCATGACTGTGAATTTAATTTAATGAGAAGGGTTATTGTCCACCCAATAAATACCAAAGATTACACCTAAGATTTTTCATGTATCTAGGCTCAATTCATGACTGTGAACTAGATTTAAAGGGAAAGGTTATTGTCCACCCAACAAGGACCAAAAATAACAATTTAGGATTTTTCCATATACTAAGCTCGTCTTAAAATGCATACTTGACATGTAAATGCATTTGACTTGAAAGGGAATACATGTCACATTGGAGTGCTTGATAAGATGGCGTGCTTGTCACACGTTTGACTTGAAAGGGTATACATATCATGTTGGTGTGCTTAATATGAAAAATTTATATATTTTCATTCAAATTGCAACTAAGATTGAAACTTTCTAGGATTCTAATTTCCTTTCATCATTTGTTGACTTACAATGATTTTATAGGTTTGTTTAGTAGCTAAGATAGGATTTGATTAGATATGATAGAAGAGCTGGACAAAAGTAGGAAATGATATATGCCTAATAAGCTCATCTTATCCTATGTTTGATAAGGACCAGGCAAGACACCATATATTATTATGTTATTTTATCCAATGTTTGAAGTGAACTAGATAATATTAGGATATTATGTAAATTGTATGCATTTAGATAAAATTAACCCTATGATAAAACTTTGTATAACTTTTTTAAATTTGTTTGGTAAGGATACCATCAAAGTCTGAAGTGAATCTCTTGTGAGGTAGGTAAAGCATGCCATGACAACCACAAATGGTACGTTGGACATGCAAGCAGTATGTTGAGTACTCATGCAACACATTGTCAAGCACACAGGTATTGTCATGGTGAGACATAGTGCCTATAGGTATTGCGTTGTGTAGGTATGCTAGCATTGCCATGGTAGCCCCAAGTGAACCTCTTGTGTGGTAGGCAAGGATACCATGACAATCACTAAAGGTACACTAAACATGCAAGCAATGCATTGCGTGAGTGAGAGAGGGGTATGTGTAGAGCATAATAATTTTTACTATCCTATCATATTAACACATCCTACCCTCCCACACTACAAGAAATGAGGGATTTTCTTGTTGCCATTTTGCATTGGTTATAACCACCACTATTTGATTTTGTATTGATTTTCAAATTGACATGAAATTGCCTGCCATTATATAATTTTGCATTGGTTTTCTGTATATCTCTAAATAATCGACATTAAGGTATAGTATAGCAACAACTATAGCCGCCGCAAAAGCATTCACAAAAAACAAAACAAAATTTTTAGAAAAATCATTTTTATTTTTGCATCCATTATAATTATTGCAAAATAATTTGTGAAGTAGTTTAAATATCATATTTAGTTGTAGTGTTATTTATGACCATTGAAACATAATTTACAAAAATGATTTTAATATCATAGTTAATGTTAGTGTCAATTGTAATTGTTTGCAAAATAATTTGTGAAAATGATTTAAAGATCATACTTATTGTTGTGTTGGTTATAATCGCTGCAAAATAATTCATGAAAAATGATTTAATATCATACTTTATGTTAGCCTCGGTTATAACCACAGCAAAATAATTTATGAAAAAAATGATTTAATGTCATGCTTAAAGTAAACGTAAGATATAACCATCACAAAATAATTTACGGATTAATGCAAATCATGAACAATAAATTTTCAGAAAGTTACAAGATTGACAATAGATTTAAATGCTCAAAATTATTTCAAACAAGGGTTGTAAGAATGACACTCTCATTCATATGAAAGCATTATAGTTGACAACAACTTTGGTGACTCCATGTCTTTGTGTGAATGAACAAAAGTTTACAGACATGGCGTTAGCAGCACATAGCTATTGCAAGAATCTAGGAAGACTTCTCATCCTACATGCATGGTAAAATCAAGCTTCTCAACAAGTTTCTTTCCGTGGATTTATATCAGAGAAATACTTTGTGCATATATACCGTACGCTTGTTAATAGCATTGTTCTTTATACCATGCTATTTCTATAAGAGAGCGAATGTGTTCAAAACACTCTTTTACTCATAATATTTGGTGCTTTTATTGAAAGTCAAACTCAAGAACTCCCACTTCAAACGAATGCTCTATTCAGCTGAGCTACGAGAGCTCCCGTTTGGAAATTATTGTAATGGGAGATAAATCTCAAATAAACTTAATGGTGGTTTTCACTGTGGCAAAGTGTATTAAACTGACACAAATATAAAAAGGGAGGCATCGGTTATTAAAGCAGCATAAATTACTACGTTTAGTGTCAGTTTTTCATAACCGACACAAGAAAACTGCATTTCTTGTAGTGCCACAGGATTAGGTATTTGGCTTCAATAAAGATTTTTCAAAGTTTATTTTGGTTATAGTTAATTCTAAATTCATAAAATCTTATAAAGTTTGAGCTCAAATTTTTGTTAAGTCTCTCTTATCATCACTACAAAATCTCTTGTAAATCCTTTTTCATTTCTTCATTTTGCACTGTTAAATGTATTTGTAACTATATATCCATCTTTCTTATACTTACATCTCACAATCAAATGATTCTTGTAATACACTACCAATACGGGGAAACTTCCAACCCTGGTAGATTTGAAAAGAGAACCCAACCCAACCAACAAAAATTAACCGTAAAAGAAAAACACTCGAATAAATCACGAGAAGGCAAGAAGAAGAAGAACGAAAACCACACAAAGCGGACCGAAACTTACAAAGTGATCTGACTCGAAAAGGAGATAAATTCAACCAGCCAAAAACTCATAGGGAGAAAACCCAAGTGTCAGAAACTACTACTACTACAATTGTTCCTAATACTACTTTCATCTTTAATTTGGGAAATTTGATCGTCAATAGATAGTGCAAATTGTTCAGATTATTCTTCTTTTTTGTTTGGTATTACCGTTAGGTGGTGTTTGGCTCAATTCTTGCACAGGTCAATAAATCCATTTATCCAAAATAATCTAAAGACAGGCCATAGCTTGGCTCCAAGAAATTAGGACAGCTAAATGCAGAGGGAACATCCCATAAAGTTTCTTCGCATCAAACATGGAAGAGAGAAATCACATATAAAAATTGTGTTGATCTAACACAGAGAGTCAGATACTACGGATTTGATAGATTGATGAAAGCCAGTGCCTTTGTGACCACAAACAGACAAACTATTCAGTATGCAAAGATGCTACGTCCACAGAGATCTGGGACAAGACGAAGAGAAGAGAGGGCGAAAAGGTAAAATCGCCTGGCTGTAATTGCTAGGTAGGATGACGTGGTGGAATCTGGGCGGAGGGTTCAAGGGGAGCGCCGTACCGACCTGATGTAATCTTGAAGGGCTTCGACCTGTTCCTTGGAAGGGGGAGTTTGGTTGTTCTTGATGGATCTGTGAACGTCGTAGGTTGTGGATGCTAAGAACAGAAGCCTGCGGTGTTGGCAAACGAGCACCCAACATAATTGTATGGAAATTCTAATCTAAAGAAAAAGAAGACGAGATAAACGAAGCAAGTTTATAAAGCATATAATTGGAATCCAATTGAACAGAATACAAAAAGCACAAACCCGGAGGCAAAGAGCACGATTTGCCCTGGAAATACATGTTTGCCGAAGATTCTCATGCTTTGCTGCCTTCCTCTCTTCAGTGACCATGCGCCAGAGCACTTCCAACTTTATTTTTCTCTGCTTGTTAATTTCAGAGCAATTCAAACTTTCAACGCAAAGTTTGAGGCAGAAACCCTTAATAATTTAATTTAATTAAAAAATCGAATTGTTTTTTTTCCCTTATTTTTTTTTAATTACAATTTTCATCATAATTTTTTAAATTAAGCATATTGCTTCTTAATTTATCATGATCTTTTATATTGAGAAATACTATTATTATAATTTATAAATTTTAAAATTATAAAAATAACAATAATTTATGAACTATTATTTTTACAAGTTTTATAATTTAATTTGTAAATTTAATACATTTAATAATTTAAATTTTATATTATAAAAATTAATAAAAATAAAACTATAAAATAAAATTTATATTTCATATCCTCTCTATCTAAGTTAAACATTTATTTCTAAAGATTGATGGTCACGTGAAAGGATATGTATTTCTTCTAGTAACATTGAAGTAAAAGTCCTGAGAATTCTATATTTTCAAATGGACACTGAGACTATTTAGAAAACATGTTGAGCCATTCTTCTAAAAAATATGACATTTCAATGGCTTTTATTTTATTTGTCTTGCAAAAAAAAAAAAAAACTTTACATATGACCATCAATTTTTGTTAAAGAGAACCTTTAATTTGTATAGTGATATATAAAATGCAATAAAACAAGAAGTAATGTATGCTTTTTTTTTCCAAAAAAAAAAAAAATCAAGGTGCAAATTGTAATTCTAGAAAAGACATGAGGAGATTGGGCAATTGATCCTAGTTAAAATCATTTTAAATTTTTGAATTTGAGTCTTGTTTTAATTTCTATTTGGAATAAATGCTTGTTTAATTTTTCATGCTTTGGGCTTACAGGATAAATTAACACAAACATTTAAAGGTATCAAATTGGACTAGTCTACTCCAACCTGCAACTAAACAGAGCAAAATAAAGTAAGAAAATATTAACATAACCCACTTTTTAGGCAGGATGAACCAGCTTGATAAGTTAATATATTTTTACACATAATATATTGGCCTGTCCTGCCTCACCTCGACCAACAAATAACATCGGGAGGGGTGGGTCAAACCGTATTTTCACAGGTTAAAAAAATACAAATTAACCCTACTTCTTAGGTGTGCTGAGGCAAGGCAAGTTAGTCTAACTCATTTTGACATATCTACTTGCATCTAACAATCTTTTCTGCAATTGAAAGGAATAAGTGTTAATAAATGTTTGAATAAATTATCTCCAAGATTATTACGTAAGAAATAATTATGTTCAAAGAGAATCATCAAAATTAATTTTGATTGTGAAGTGATCAAAAATAAAGAAAATGGTTATAATTATTATTAGTTTAATGGTGTAGCTATTATCATTATTATAAAAAGAAAAGGTTGTTTGCCTCTCATCTCAAGATATTTTTACACAAGTTTTTAAAAATGGACTAGAACGGTTGGTTTGATTGGCTAGTAAACTAGTATAGTTAGTAAACTAGTCTAGTTCAATACTTAAAATTAGTGTATGGTCAAAACCAGTAAGACCCAATTAAACTACAATCAAACTAGTTGGTTCACCAAAATCTTAAAAAATTAAAAAAAATCATTTAAAGTTACAAATTCTACTATCCCAGACACATATGCAGCATTTAAATGGATAGCAAAAAATAAAATAGATAGTTATTAGAATGGCCATAATATAATTTTTGTGAACTATATGCTTTGTCTATAGCAAGGCTATTTTGTATCAAGATAGAAACTTGATAGAAATGATTTCTGATGATAATGGGAGTAGATTCTATGATAAAGAGAAGATTGCCACAGTCATGACCATTTTCTTTGAGGAGCTTTTCACTTGTAGCCATCATTTAAATTGTGACCAAGTTTTAAAGATAGATTGACAAATGCTCACAAGGAGATTCTTTTGAAAATGTTTACCTAAGAGGAAGTTTATGCTTTATCAAACAGCCTACTTAACCTATTTTAAATTATTTAGGGCATATTGAGAACATGGGTGGTGTTATATTGGTTATATGATAACTTGATATATCAATCTCACATGGTTGCATGTTCCATTTCCCTATATGAAGGTGAGAACATATTGATTGAGAGAAACAAAGCATATTGTTGCTTACTTGTATGAGTGGGAGATGGTGCGTCCACATGCATGCAATATGTAATAGGATTATTAATTATTTGTAATTAAGTAAATCCTATTTATTACTAATTAATTCTAATAATAATTAATAGTATATAAATGTAGATAATTAATTAATTGAATTTAAGTGAGATAAATTCCTAATTAATTATACTCTTAATTATCTACTATAGCTAACTATTGTATAGTTGATATAATTCATAGTTAGCTATGACTTTTAGAGAGTTTGGGTAACTCAATTAAATAGGGAGATAACTCCACACATACTATCATGGCCCACTTACTTTTTATTGCAATTTTAAAAATAAAGGGTAATTTTAGTAAAAGTTATTTAAAAAAAAAGCTCACTTTACTCTCACTGCCGACACTCCCCCTCCCCACCTCTCTCTTTTTCTTCTTTTCTCCTTTCTCTTCTCTCTTGCCCAACCTCTCCCCCTCTTTCTTTTCTTCTTCTTCTTCTTCTTCTTCTTCTTCTTCTTCTATGGCAACACAAGTACCTTCTTCTCCTCCCTACTTCAATTTCTTTCTTCTTTCATCATTTCCACCAAAGAACCAACATAGCTAAAGCTTCAATTTGGTTTTCCATTATGTAAAATTGCTAAACTCTCAAATTTTATCTCCTCTTAACCTTAGGACAGTCATTGTATTTGTTGGCTTTCATAGTGGCTGTGTGGGTGTGATTGAGAGCTTCTTGGTGACTTGAGACCATTGTATTCTTATTTTCCTAGTAGGTAAGTTACATCTTTTTTGGTTCTTTTAAGTTTTAAAGATTTTTTTATGAAACCCTAACCCCAAAATGATTTTCTCTCTCTTAATACCCATTGATTAAATACCTTACTATATGCTTCTTAAATTATTTCAAGATTGCCGTATGATTTAATAAAATTTTTCTTAAGTGGTTATGGTTATGGATTGTATGTTTTATTGGGTACCTATGAGTTTGCTTATTGTTTGATACTGTGAGAATTATCATTGAAGGTTGGGTAAAGATTTTGAGCATTTAGAAATATTTTAAATTAGGCATTGGTGTATAGATCATATATTTTGTTAGAAATCTCACTCGATGAGATTTTGGCATGCCATGGTGATGGTTACATACTCTTTAGCAGTATTTTGTTCTATTAATGCTCTTGGGTATAATTTAATGTATCCTTCAAATTGTTGTATTTTGGTAGCTTCATTGAAGGCTCTTCATCTTCCACTTAATTGAGCCATTAGAGGCAAATTGGAATTATTGGTCATTCTATGAGTGTACATGGGTATTGTGGTAGTCTTCTCATTTTCGAAATATTTCTTTTCACCTGATGTCCTTATTAACTAGACTTCACATGTTTTACTCATGGGCAGAAATATTTTTGTGGTTTAGAAAATTTGCATCTTATGCAACTATTCTCAAATGAAATTATAATTTTATCTTCATTTAGAAACAAGTCCTTTAACAAATTTATTTTAGGAAGATTTTATTTAAGAAATATTTTTTTTTATGAATATCTTATTCAATGTAGTAATATGTTTTAAACTGTTGAGTGTACAATCTTTTCATATATAATTTCTAATGTTGTATGTAATTTATTTAATACTTGTATGTTGGATATTTTGAGGTTACAAATATGATTTGAAACTAAAAATCAATTTTAATAGATATATTTTATTTTTAAGATTTTAGTTATTTTTTTAAATATGTAAAAAGTAGTGTAAGAACTATATCATCATTAATGGGCTTAATGACCAGGTGATCTTAGTTATAGTTGTGGTTATGGATATAGATTTGAGAATAGATAAGTTTATGCGTATGGTTATCTTCCAATTCATGGGGAATGATTTAGTATAAATTTTATGATGTCTATACTCACATAAGTGTCCCTTGAAATTCTAGGGAATGATATAGTGTATAGGGGTGGGCATAACTTGGAATGTGTTGGTTGAACCCCAATTTTTGCCATCCTGACCTCAACCGAGGCATGCATAACTTACAGCCAATTTCGGCTGACTAATTCATGTAAACCGAGGTGTTTTGGGGTGGTCGATTAACACTGGGTTAGGGGGATTGAAACGGGTTGGGTGGCAATGAAGAGGAAGGTGAGTGAAACGGGGGAAGGCGGAAGTTGAGTGAAAGATGAAGTGAGGAAGAAGAATGTTGCATGGGTTAGTGCAAATCTGAGAAAGGGAAGGGGGACGAATGGGTTTCTGGTGGTGCAAATCTAAGAGAAAGAGAGAGAATAAAAGGATGAATACGTTTTCTGGTGCTTGGTGGCGCGAATATGAGAGAGGGTGAGGGGAGGAATTAGGGATTATGACTGTAGAGAAGATGAAACACAGATCTAGTTTGCTAAAAGTCTCTTCTTTTTTGCTGTTAAATACGAAGAAAGGATGAAGAAAGAGACTTGAGACTATCTCATCATGTAGTGGGCCTGGTGGTAAAATTCATGTAATGACAAAATGGGTTAAAATCTCTTCGCTCTCACAATCTCCGAGGTGTTTAAAGTTGCTTACAATTTACAAACTTTGCCACTCAGCCCGCTCCCACACTTTGGCATTGTATTTCTAACAAATCACAAATATGCCATTATTTGATCTCTTTCTTCACTCATTTCAGTTGGTTGGATTTGAAAGTAAGGGCAGTAGTGTAATAAGATGAGTATAGCAAGATAAGAAGATGTAGAGGAAAAGAAATGTGTGTAGGGATGTATCAAGAAAAAAAAAAAAAAAAGAAATGTGTGTCGGAGGGTTTTAGCAGGTTCATTTTCTAGAAAACGACCTCCCCCTGACACCTATTTTTTTTTTTTTTTTTTTCCATTTCAACACATGTTTTAATCCAAAATCTTTACCCAAATTGGCCTAAATAATTTTTTTTAACAGGTTGACACAGTTTCAAATGGGGTTGGCGGTTTACGCCTACCCCTACTAATATACATTTCGTGAGACCTTAGGTATCAGTCATTATTGTGAATGATTTAGTGTATATAATATTTAGGTGATTGTATAAATTTTTTAATAATAATATTATTTTAGTTTAATTTATTAAAAAAATATTAATTTTATAAATGATGATGAAATTGTAATACGTGTACTTTTTATAATTATTTTAAATTTATTTTTATGAAATAATTTAAAGAGCATGGGTTGAAGAAATTTCTATAGTTATTTTTTTACAAGATTGTTTATAAATTTCTTTTTAAATGGTAAAATATCTATTTTTAGTAGTAGTTTTGAAAATTTTAGGAAAGAAATTATGAACAAGTGACTTTTAATCTTTTAGTTATTTACTTCATTTACAATTTTAAAGTGATACATCATGTGATTTACTTGTTTCCCATCTCAATTGTTTAGTACATGTGTATTAACTAAGTTGTATGACACACATTCTTTTTGTTTAAGATTTTTATAGATTGAAAGTATCATGTGAATTGATCTCCAAGGGTGCTGTGATTTAAACCTTGGTTGGTGATTCCTCAATTCTGATTTTTCTTAGTCTTAAACTCTAATGTTTTGCTAATATGGGGAATGTCTTTTTTTGTTTTGGTATCTTGTGAACCATCATGTTTCATTCGAATTGTAATGTTGCATAAGCACATTTTGGATATTTGCCTATATTAAAAGAGTTCCCCTTAATCATTTTTTAAGTAACATACTGCTCATAATGATGTTCTGAAATCAAATAATAAAAAAAGTAACTAAAACAATTAAAAAAGAAAGGTTTAATAACACTTTCTCTGATCCGAGTAAATATTCCATGTGATATATTTGATGCTCACCATTACTTTATCACATATATTTCTAGCATTGTGTTTCTTTTTAAATTAACATAACAATTGTATTTTTAATAATTTTTATTGATTAATGATTAGCATAAAGATTATATAATGTATTTACAAATCATTAATAAAAAGTGATCTTTAATTAATTTTGTGCGGTCTTTATGAATCAAATGTGTGAACATAGCAGTACTTTATTTGTTCATCTATTTTTGTTTTGCAAATTTGTGGACATATTTATTATTTCTTAAAATTCAAATTTATCTTTTTTCTTTTATTAATTAAGGAATTAGAACATGATGAGCCGAATCAAACACCAATGTAGCTTAGTGAGTAAGAACGGCGATATGCGCAAACCAAAAGCGTGTTCTATTAGCGGTTGCTCCCCTTTCATGTGTTGTACTATAGGATAATTCTAGAGTGATTTGCACAAATAATTTCTCCCTCTCCATTTTCTCACGTGTTCCTCATCTCTGATGACTCTGATCCGGTAAACTTTCCAAGAAAAGTATGTCATCCTTATCAAGTTATGTTCTTTTGTTCATCTTGTAGTTCCATTCAGTAATATTTTTCATCTGGATTTTCGGTTTTGGCTATGTATGTTTGTATGCTAAAATTCCATATGACCCACATTTCCCCTTTTGTTATCTTTATTAAAAAGCTTGTCTTAGAGTGACAACGTAAGTTTCTAATAGCATATTGAGAGCAGGCACGCATTCACATAAGAGGGAGTAAATTGTGTATAAAACTTTCGCAAATTTTAAACGAAAGCGTGTTTGATTTTAAGGTGACTTAAGACAAGCAATAACTCAATCAGTAAATAATGCAAAAATTTAAAGAGTGTGGGGAAATAGATATTAGACACAAAGCAATTTACATTAGTTCTACGACAATGTCTCCTTACGTCCAATCCCCAATCAAACAACTTGAGATTTTAATAAGAAATAGAAGTTATTTGTTCCAAACTTCTACACCAGTGTTTTTTGTACATCAAAGAATCATGAAGAACTAAAATAAAATGATCTTTCTCATTGAAGGAATAAGCAGTCCTTTATATACAGAGGAGATCACGGCTATAACAAAAAAGGTTTCCTCAACTAACTTCTACAACCAAAAACTATCTAACTGAATAGCTGATTTGTCAGAGGTGGTGGCTTATCCTTTACTTCTATCAGCTTCACTCAAGCTCAAGTTATCCAGATTGGTAACCTTGAGCTTGTTCTTAAGAACATTGAATTTAGAACTTGATAAAGCTTTAGTTAATACGTTTGCAGTCTGATCATATATGCTGGAATGTGTTGCACTTTGATTTCTTTTGCTGCAACCTTATCTCTTACAAAAAATAAATAGAGTTCGATATACTTTCTGCAAGTGTGCAACATTGGATTTGCTGTCTTGAAATCAAAACTGTGAAGAACACTTGAGAGCTTTTCAAACTAAGCTCTAGGAGCTTGTTTAAGCCCATATAGGGCTTTATTCAGCTCGTAAACAAGTGAGCTATTTGAAGTTTCAAAGGCTTGGGGTCGAATCATGTAGACTTCCTCAGCTACGTTATCATTTAGAAAGGCATTATTCACATCACCTGGAGAATATGCCACTACCTTCCAAGTGCGTTAGTCAGTATCACTCTAACTATGGTTGGTTTCACTACAGGGCTAAAATTCTATGTAAAATCAGTCCCTACTTCTTAGAGAAAACCCTTAGCCACTAGCTTAGTTTTGTACTTCATCAATGAACCATCTGAATTCAACTTTGTTTTAAAAACCCAATGAGAGCCTATAGCTTTCCTTCCTGCAGGTAGATTCATGCACTAAGGTCCATGTGTTGTTTGCCATTAGAGCATTGTACTCTTCTTGCATTGCTCTTTCCCAATGAGGCTGTTCAAGTGCCTTTTGAACTGTTTCAGGTTTTATAGTTGTTAGAAACACGTTAGGTTTGTGAATTCTAGACTTGCTTCTGGTTACCATTTGGTGCCTATTCTGAGTGCTTGCACTTGTCATGTCATTCCCAACATCACTAGGTACTAGTACAACCTGTTAAGTAACTTCAGGAGCAGCTAAATTAAGACTAGCAACAATATTATCATCATTCATTACAGGAAAAGAGTCTACGCAAGCAATTGGAAAGGTTTGCTCTTGTAAAGGATTGATATTGCATTGGCTTGAAGATGTTAGAATAGGTGAGTTTGCCAAGGGTAGTATTTCATGCTATATTTGGGAACTTTGGGTATTTGGGCTAGAAATGGACTTCAAAGGGAAAGTATCTTCATAAAAAATGACATCGCTAGACACATATTCTTCCATCAGGTGTTCGACACCTAAACCCTTTGTGATTTGGGTTGATGCCTAGATAGGTACACTGATAAGACCTATTTCAGAATTTAGGACCGTTATAGGGTCTCAAATTTGGAAGATAGGCACATCCAAATACTTTGAATGATTTGTAGTCAGGTTCGACCCTATAGAGTACTTCCAAAGGGGATTTATTATCAAGGACAGGTGTAGGAAGGTGGTTAATGATGTGAGTTGCTGTTCTAAAAGCTTCATCCCAAAAAACAATGGTTAAAGAGGCTTTGTTCAGTAAAGTTAACCCCATATCAATGACATGTCTATGCTTTCTCTTAGGAACTCCATTTCGTTCACGAGCATGACGACAAGAAACTCTATGTACAATGCCTTGGTTATGAAGAAATGAGGTAAATGCTTGGAATTCCCCTCCCCAATCTGATTGGAAACTCTTGATTTCAGCACTAAGCTGTAGTTCTACATGATTTGGAAATTAATAAAGATTTAGAGTACATCTGATTTTTGCCTGATCATGTAGATCCAAGTAAAACGACAAAAGGCATCAATGAACAAAATATAATACCTAGAGTTGTTAGAGGACAAAATGGGGGCTGGACCCCAGAAATTAGAGTAAATCAATTCCAATGGCTTTTGATATTTTGTGTCAGACAGAGGAGAGGGAAGCTTATGATTCTTTCCAATACAACAAGAAGAGCAAAAAGGTAACATTAATTTATCACAAGAAAAGATATTACAAGGTTGTAGTATACTTTTGACTATATTTGTTGAGAATGCAATGCCATAGATTTAAAAGAGCTTTAGATTTGCAGGACAACTAGAGATAGGAAGGGCTTCAAAATTTGTGTTTTGGACTGAGGGAACTTTATACAATTTCTGAGATGGCTCTGAATTTAGATGAAAGTGCTCGAAAGCAGATAGTCCCTTCTTAACTTTCCCTTTCAAAAGGATGGCTTTGGTGTCTTGTTGTTTAACAAAGCATTGATTAGCATGAAACTCAAAAAATACTTTGTTATCCCTAGCAAATTTGGAAACAATAAACAAATTTTTGCTTATATGGAGCACATATAAAAGGGATTTTAGGTGAAGAAATCTGTCAGTACAAAGGGATTTAATATGGTAATGACGAATGTGGTGAATTAGTAAACCTGTACCATTGCCTATGTATACTCTTTCTGGTCCATTACATGGATATCTTGCTATCAAATTGTCAGCATCATGTGTGATGTTATTGGTGGCCCCTGAATCGTGGTACCACTTATGATCAAGGTGTACTTCTGAAGGTGCTACCGTAGCTTGCATGGAATTTTGATTTCTTGGTCTCTATCCATAACCTTTGGACTGATACGGACCTCTGTTATTAAACTGAGGTCCTTGATATTTTTCATTATGCCAGTGATAGCAGTAGTAAGCCATGTTTCCCATCTTTCCACAAATTTGACAAATACAGCTCATTCTTGCATTGTTTCTACCTCCTCTTCTTCTTGTTTGTTCCACCAAAGGCACTTCTAAAGTAATTAGCTCGAAAATTAGGTGCTCTAGTGTTACCATTTCCATTGAATCGTTCTGAGTAACCACTGAACTGCCTTCTGTTTCTAAAAAAGTTGTTATTGTTTTACGTTTGAGCACTACAATTGGCACTTATGCCATTTACAGAATCCAATTCTTTTGCATACTTCTCTAATCTAGCATCTGGTGACAATAGCAATGATTCAACTTCTTCAACAGTGTATGATTCAGGCTTGGACACTATAGCAGTAATGAATGTATAATATTCTAAAGGAAGCCCTTCAAAAATTGCTTCTAAGTGATCAGTGGACAAAATTGGGTTTCCTATTGAAGCTAATGAATCAACTGCAGTCTTAATCTTGGAAAGGTATTCAATAATTGAAAGATTACCTTTCATGTTTCCATGTAATTGTGCTTTGGATTGCCTCAGTTTTGCTTTGTCTGAGGCAAAGGAAAGCTCGATTCTCTCCTATACTTGATAAGTCGCATTGCACCCAACCATCCTTGTAAGTATTACTTCAGTCATCGACAAGAACACCCAAAAAGGTAACAGTTTGTCCTGTTGCTATTTTTGGAGATGAGGATTGATCACTCCAATTCTCAATTATGTTCATTCGCAAACTTCTGTGGTACTTTGTTTGCACCTTCAATGAATTTTTCAAGATCATGTCCTTTAATGGCAGCGAGGACTTGTTGATGCCAAAGCAAGAAATTATTTTGGTCTAGCTTTACAAAGGCGGAATGTGTTAAGTTTACTAGTGTAAACCGCGATGGATCGTTTTCATTGGCCATCGGAGCCCACAATGCTCTGATATCATGGAAGAATTATGAAGAACTGAAATAAAAGGGTCTTTCTCATTTAAGGTATAAGCAATAAACCAGTCCTTTATATACAGAGGAGATAATGGCTGTAACAGAAACGTCCTCAACTAACTTTTACAATAGAAAACTAACTAACTATAACTGAATAGCTGAGTTGTCAGAGGTCGCTTATCCTTTCCTTCTATCACAAGTCTCTCCAAGCTTACAAGAAATCTCCCACAAGGGTGATTAAAAAGTAGATGGTTACTCACTAATGAAGCTCAATAAATTTTGGGTGTTCACTCCAAGAATGAATTTTTCTTTCCAAGATGATGCAAAGCAAGAATTCTATGTTCCATAAATTGTAACTAATTTCTTCAAATCTTTGGCTTTATATAACTTCTTCTTCAAAGGTCATCTCCTTGATTTGTTACTTAATTTTTGATCAATCTTCTCTTTTAGTTTGTTCTAACCATCATTCTCTTGATCTTCGTTTCCTTCATTGATTGTTTGATTGATCTTCAATTTCTTTGAATCCTGTAAGTATTTGATTTCTATACATTTTGATGACTTTGAAATTTAGCATGTCTTTAATTTTCTTTTGTTTTTGGGAGCACTTGATTGACCCTTTATTTTTGAAATCATTCCTTAAGAAAGTCTCTCTTGATTTAAGCCTATAATGCTTGGGATTCTATCCTTTTGTGGCTCTTGGGATCAGAATCAATGATTTCTCTTATCTTTAATGCATAAGATTGTTAAAAGTTACATTCCTACAATAAAGAAAATTTTCAATATTAGTATAGGTCAAAATTGATGGGCAAAACAAGTTGAAATCATTAAAATTGAAATTGTTTATTACTTAAAGGTAACCTTAAGCTAACATATGCCTATTGTTAAAAGATTTACTCCTTTTAGTTTTCTTTCTATCTTTGTTTCAACTATCATTGAAGTTCCTGCAGGTTACATGCTTAACCTTGAAGCAATTACACTGTTTATTCTTGTTCTGTTTCTGTTTGAATTTTAATGAATCCCTGTGAAGACGATGCGTTACCGTCGAAATGTTACGGCCATTTTCTTTTCATCTCCTTGCTTGAATCCTGTTAATTAAGAAAGTTGTGAAGCTCTCCGTGTGGAAAACTTCATTCAAGCTTTTCTAGCATGCCTTGAAACCCTCCGCGTGGAAAAAAGCTTTTCTAGCACTTCTCCTTGCCTTGAACTAGGGTGTAAATTTCTTTGTAATTTTTGCGAAGCTTCCAACTTGTGATTCCGTTCACATGAAAGGGCCACATGAAGTTTCTTTCAATAAGTTTTAAGAAGTCTTTAAAATCAACTCGAAAGCCGTCCACCAATTGGCTTTATCGGTTTGTTTGGAGTTTGAGAAAGTACAGGAAAACTTGACACGGAATTTGTATCAACGAAAATGGAGCAGAAGAATTCTCTTCCCGTTTGTACCACCTCTGATGATAGAGGTGTGGGTCTTGTTAGCCACTATCAGTTTGAAAATGGGTCATCTCAGTTTGTGTTTTTGCATGTTGAGGATGGAAATGGAGCTGCTCTTGTTAAACAATCCCTCAGCTTCTTTACGGAGGACTTTGTGCAGACCCTTGCTTCTAGCAATGGCTTACTTCTCCTGTCTGGTTATAAAGGGGTCTGCTACTATGTGTTTAATCCCCTCAACAAGCAGATTTTCATGATTCCCCAACCTCGCATCAATGGGCATGTTGTTAGAACTGGGTTAGCCTCTGATGATAGCGAATTCCAGGTTGTGCTTGTTGAAGCAGGTTCTTCCAAACCCAATGGAATAGAATTGCTGATTTTCTCATCTGACACTGGGGCATGGAGAAGACACCACCCCATCAATCTATCTGTGCCTTCTCTGCCGGAATTTGAGTTTCAGGAGCTTGTCATTCCTCCTCTTTACTCAAACGGGGCGATCCACTGGGAAATAGGTGGGCATTTGCTGGTGTATCAGGTGAAAAGCAGACGCTGTGAACTCCATGAACTGCCGAATGTGTCTGATGATTGGTCTCGGCAATTAACAATGACTAATCGCGGTGGTTTGTGTGAATCTGGAGGTCGTGTCTACTACTGTTACACTGATTTTGATGGGTTCCACATTTGGGGTTTCCTCCAAGAACATGATCATCCTAAGCTCAACAATCGCTGCTATGATCCCAAAAGGTTTAGTTGGAAATTAGTCCACACTGTCAAGCATAATATCTTTATCTCAAAGTACCGAGATTTTTGTGGCCAATTTTCTGACTGGGAGCCTTACAAGATTACTCCCATTGCCTACAATGAACCTGCACAGATCATATATTTGAAGCTTCCTGGAATTATTTTTGCTTACAATCTTGATACCAGAAATTGGGGTTCAGTCTGCTCCTACTCATATCCAGGCATGGACTTCAACTGCTGCTCTTTCCTTCCTTTTATCACTTCTGGGCTATGCAATATGCAGAGAGACGGGGAGCCGCGGGCAAAAATGGAGCTTAATCTACCAGTTGCAGAAGCTGAAAATTTATCCCTGTAAACACGGTCTGGGTTTAGTCATGAGCTGGTTTTGATGTTAGTGAACTGCACATGTAATAATCATTCTGATATTCAATTTTTTTCTTTGGTCTGGACAATTATGCGAAAATATAGACGATTACAAAGATTAGTTATTTCATTTTCTATTAATTTGACTTCTAAGTTTATGTGACACATAAAGTAATATATATATATATATATATATTTTATGGGTAAAGACATTTTTTATCTTTCTTTTTTTAAAAAAGAAATTTTTATTTTTAATTTTTAATTTTTAAATTAGTGATTTAATTTTTTATAAATATAATTAAAATAATTTAATTTTTTATTTATAAAATTTTATTTTTTTAGATATAATATAACTTATCATTACTGAGTTGAATTTAATTTTTTATTATATTATGATATAATTATTATATGTAAATATGAGGCAGTTTGAATGGGTTAAAAAAACAAAAGGCTTTTGTTGTATTTTTTTTCAAAAAATTAAAGTAATTTTATATTTAAATGTAATATCCGATAAACACTTCAAATCAAAAAGGTCGTTTAAATGTTAAATTAAATAAAAAACAGTTTGACTAATAAAATGAAGGAAAGGGCATATAGAATCATTTTTTTAATAGCATTTAGATTAAAAATAACTTTGTAAAATTTTTTAAATTTAATTTTAATACTAATTAAATTTAAAATTATAATGCAATTTAAATTTAATAATATAAAAATAAAATTGCTGTCATAAATTTGAGTATTGTTTTATATTATTATTGATTGAAATTTAAGAAACTGCTAAAAAATTAAGATAAAGAAGAATAGAATTAAAATTGCATATACTGTTATTATGCTGCATATTGTCTGCGTCAAATTCTTCTCCTCAGCATCTCCCCCGCCAGACCCAATTGCCACGACCATCAACGTTCTGCCACCCTTGTTTTCAACTTTGAGCAAAACCCACCTAGCTTATCTTCATCCCCACCTCCATCATCGTCCTCAACCCCACCACTGGAACTCCATGTACAAGTATAATGGCCACAGGATGAGAAGCTCAGTCTCGATTGGATTCACGTCTGATGGCTCGTTCTAATTGGTACCTCCAACTTCCTCGTCTGATGCTCAAGATAAGATCAGTCTTCAGGAATGACCAAACGCGCGAAGTTACAAAGATGGAGAGGCTAGTTTTTGTCCTTTTAAAATATTTGAAGAATACTTTTGTCTGAAGAAAACATTATAATATGACCGGTCATTTGTCCCTCCCTTCTATCGCAGGTATTTTTTTTAAAAGTCAAAAAATTTGGCATCATAAAAAAAAAACAATTTAAACTTTTTTTATTAATTTTTATTTTTTAACCTATTTAAATATATAAATTTTATTTAAAATAATTTTTATTTAAATTTTTTTTTTAAAATAAGTCTCTTTAAATTAACTTAATTATATTTATAAAAAAATTAAACTTTAAAAATTAAATTAATTTTTAAAAAATAAAAATTCCAAAAATATTCTTACTATTTTTCCTTTTAGTCTGAAATATGGTATGAACATTGCATGAAGAGTAAGTCCATTTTCCTTTGGGTCTTCACAAAGTTTAGCCTTAACCTGGTGATAAAGATTAAACCCAATGGCCCAAAGAAAATATGAAAGCAATTCATGAGTCAATTTGGGCCATTGTTTTTCTTTTGGCCTTGGACTTTCTTATTTGAACCACAGGCAGGTCATTTATTTTGGGCCTAGGCACAGCTAGGGCTGGCCAGCAATTTAGAGTAGATACCATAGCACTTGCAGACCCTAAGAACAAGCCCTTCAAAAAAAAGAAATAAGGTAACTTCTTTATTCTTATAAATTAAAATTTATAAATTTTTTATTTAAAATAATTTAAATTATTAATTTTATTAAAATTTTTAATTTAAATTATAAAACCTAATAAATTAACTAGATATATCATTTTTCTGAGAACATAGTCAACTCCCTTAGGTGAGATTATATTTATTGAAAGGAGAATTCTATTTCAACACCTAGGGTTTTTTTTTTTTTATTAAAACTTCACAACAAAAAAGGACTGCCATTAGATTAAGTGGGTCTAATAATTTAATTTATAAGACTAAATAATTTTAATAATCTGAATTTTGTTAAGTAAGTAAACAAATGCCCTTGACTAGAGAAATTGTTATTGAAAGAAAATCTACTATGTCCAAGGCTGAGCAAGCAATTTTAAGAAACCAATGGTTTTGGTTGAGGCAAGAGTTGTGTTATTTATTTCAGATTAGGACATTAATAATTAATCAATGGTTGTAGGAGTTAGTGGTATGGATTATTTGATCATTTTGTATATTAAAGTAGCACAACTCCAAAAAAATGCTAAATCCAGAAGCAAACTCTCATGTACTCAAAAGTGATGATCAAGAAAGTGAGTGATACATATTATTCTAAAGTGAAATCCAACCATATTCCTAATCAATTTTTTTTTTTTAATATAGAATATGTTCTTGAATATGCAGGAAAGTTGAATTGATAATTGACTTCAACAACCAGCAGCAATTAATGAACAATCTTCATGTTCACTACTGAGGTGACATAGTAAATACAAGAGCAATGATACTTACACGCATCAAAGTGCATACTAAGGCTATATTCCTTCACACTTTTCTCTCACACCATTAAATATAAGAGTGTAGCCGCTTTGTATAAAAATGTGTGTAGGTCTATCATTTCCTTAAATGAAAAGTTCATTATTATAAGTTCAACATTCATAGTTGATACCAATTTTTGGCCCAAGACCAGAGAATCATTTGGAATTTGATACCATTGAAGAATAAATAGGCGCTAAAAAGCGAAAGAAGGGATGAGACAAGATGGTTCTGTACATGGACCACACAATCTGCTTGGGCCCCATGTAGAGTTGGCTGTAGCCAAATTAGATATGAGCAACATGTTGCAGCACCATTATGAATCTCGCATGCTTCCACGCTTCTAGAGAGGGCAATGTTGTGGCTGATGGTTGTCCTTAAAAACTGTTCCTGATTAGAATTAAAAGGACAAATTATTCAGAGTGGAGTTGGTCGCTTCAAAGACTACCTGACCTGGCCGTGTATTATTGAGTAGGAAGTGGGGAATGGCTTCGCTAGAACAAACCAAAGAAGACTTTAAAAAAAATAATTCAGTATATAGCAGCAGAAGAAATGCAGTGCCAAATTCAGCACTCAACTTGAAGTTGCAAAACACTGAACACTATTTAGCTTATTACATAACCTGTTGCACGTAACTGAACAACCTTTCTCTTCTTTGGATGGATCTATAATCTTTTCTGGCAAGGACGAAGCTACGTATGAATAAATGGGCGACTAGAGTGGTATCGAAGTTGATCACCATTTATCTCAAAAAAAGAAAAAAAAAATCCTTTTCATTGCATTAATTAGGTAGATTCTCAGATTTTTTATATTATTTTTCTTATAATTTATATTTTTGTTAAAAGAAATTGAGTTCATTGTGTTGGTTTGCTTTGCCCCGCTAAGTGAATTAAGTTAGAATATATACAACCCAATTAATATCAGGTAATTTAACCTACCCCTCTTAATGACAGGTCAAAACATGTTCGGAGTGGGTTTGCCTGTTAGATCTCACTAAAAAAAATAACAATACTATGTAGTTTTTAGGTTAGACAAGAGAATAAAAGGTAAATTTAATTTTTTTTTCACTTAAGAAGTTAATGGCATAGATTAGCATGTTAATTCATTAATGTATTTATAAGGCTTAGTAACAAAAGAATCTTTTCTAGATGACCCATTCAACTCACAACTTAGCAAGTTATGGTAAGGGGAATAAGATAGTCTAATTTAATTTGACAATTCTAATAATTTAACGCTTAAAAAGTAATTTTATATAACAATACATGAATAGGTTATTTTTCAAAATAAACTCTTTTATGATTAATTTTTATAGCATCAATTTTCTATACAATTTATTATTTAAATTTATTAAATATTATAAATTAAATCACAAAATACCTCAATTATTAAATGAGCTTTTGTCACCATTCTTCTTCGTGGACCCAATGTTTTCGAACTATAATATGTATTAATTTATAGAAAAGTATGCCTTTCGGCCCTCTCCCTTATCGAATCTCAGCATACACAGCCCAAAATCATTGACAATTAGTGAGTGGCCATTATCAAAGTTGACATGTAGACCACACAGATAGAAGAAATAACATTTTTATTATTTTTAATTTATAAAATTTAACAAATTTAATAATTTAAATTTATATTATAAATTTAAATAAAAATAAAATTATAAAAATAATACAACTTTATTAGATAGCTATAGATATTATATATATATATATATATATATATGTGTGTGTGTGTGTGTGTGTGTATTCCTTAATGGCCACAAAATGGAGTCAGGAAAAGTTAAGAGAGAGGTGGTAATGCTAAGTTATGTAGGGAATTCATGGCTAGAGACTAGAGTCCAAAATCAAGTTAGTTGAGAAATCTTCTATCAATTTTGTCAATGGAGTGGGTGGGCATATAAGGTGCAATTTGGTTTGAAAGATAACAAGAGAACTTGACATCAATAGACAATTAATTGAAGCTTTCTAATTTGTCCTATTAATTACTATTTGTTTAGTTCGTTTTGTGCTTGCTGGAGCATCTTCACGTGCTGCTGCTTTCAAATGTAAAATCATCCCTATAATCGCAGGTCCTTTTCTCTTCTATTACTCAAACACGAGATGCTTTTAGGTTTTCACATTTGTAAGTGGTCCATTCTCCAGGTGACTCACGCTGGATTTCTGTTTAGGATAATTGAATTATTTCTTACTATTTTTAACTTCTTTTAAGAAGCTATTGAAATTATTGTTGATTGATGTGATATTTTAAGTATGTGATTGAGATAATTATACTTGAGCTATCAACAATAGCGGATCCAAAATTTTTTGGGATCTTTAGTATCATATTGTAAAAATTATATAATATTTTAAAAAATATTATGTAAAATTTATATGGCTCCCACAAAATATTAAACAAATGAATTTCTATATAATTTACGTATTATTAGTCTAAATCAACTAATGCTATATAATTATTTTATGCTAAATTTATTAATATAATTTAAATAAATAGTACATCTCATACATATATTAAATTATTAGTAATTTATTAACATAAAAGGAAGAATAAAAAAGAGACATAATAGCCGATTAACTTTTCATATTAATAATTTTAGTACTTTATCTAATATTGAGTACACGCAATATTTTAGTGATAAGAGAATATTAACTTGCAATTTTAACCTGAACATTTTAATCTTGATACTTGTACAGCTATATAGATTTGAATAACTCATTAAATATATTTAACTCATATTAAGCTCGGGTTAAAACATATAATTTAAAAAATTTTACTTCATTTATTATTTAAATTTATTTATAATTTTTAACTTTTAATTATTACTCTGCTAATTTATCAATTTTAACAACAAAAGTTTTGATTAAGATGAAAGATAAATTTATTATATTATATTATAATAATTTATATTAAAAGAAGTAATAAAAATATTTGTTTTGACTTAATTATTGATAATTTCATGTCTTTGACAAAAATAAAAAAAAGTTTCATTTTAAATGGAATAGTATAATTATCTTTCTCTTTATTTTATGTATTTTGTATTAATATATTATTTTAAAATAAAACATAATTCTATCAAAATATATTTCAATATATAGATATTATATAAAATTAAAAATGTATTACTATAGTAACTAATTATATTGGCTCCTACAATACTTCAAGTCAAGATCCGGCACTAGACATCAAACCTTTCATATTATGAAGCTAGAATGTTATTAAACAGTGTATAATTTAATATGTGAAAATTTTAAACAATTTGTAACAACTCTAAACTTATGTCTAACTATTTCAAAAAATAAATAAATGATATTTGAGAGAGGGTTTTCACCAACGTATGCCCACAATTAGAAAATAACTTTATTACTTACAAATAATTGTTTAATGATATAAATTAAAAATTAGATGAATAATTCATCGGTACTAATAAAAATGAAAGACAACAAAAAAGCATGTGGTGGAGAAAAGGTAATATTATATCTACACTCTTATATTATAACTATATTTATAACTATCATATCTTCTATTTATTTATTTTTTATTTTTTAATTTTATTTTTAACGATTTTAACTTTGTCCTCGTCAATAACGTTACCCCAACGATGTAGGGGCAACATTACTCGTGGAGAAAACATCTACTGGTAACTTGTGGTTGGTATGTCTCCCACTTTTTGGCAGGAAATTTTTACTTATCACAGATCATCTGATTATCTCTCAAAAATACATTTCCCAGTAGTTCCCTCGAAAGTTATCTGTTTGATTGGTCAAATATATAATTATTGAAGATACCAACAATCAAGTCATTGGTAACATGAAACGATGCTTTTATTTGATCAAACATAACATTTGCATGGTCGATAAATGGTGACGTATTAGTTTCCGAGTGATAACGCTTCAGCCATCTGTTGATATAACATCGAATTAAAAAGCCCATTCCGACTTCTTTTTTCTCATTTTGCTCTTCTCTCTTTGGACATACTTCACTCTACTTGCTCTTTCACTTAAAAAAACAATATGATAAAGAAGAGGATAAACCCCATGTTCAAAAGGCAAATTGTTGCTACTTAACGCTTGCTATTTGTCTTTTGAAACCTAAAGTTTCTCCTGCTTCATTCGATTTATTTAATAAATTATATTTTTTTTCTTTTTGGTCCAAACTATTTGTAAAGTAAATGTTATCATTATTGACAAATTACTCCATAGATGGCTTGGCACAAGAAGGACAAAAATAGTTAATATTTTTTATTATTGAGGGATATCCTGTCGGTAAGTTTCATGTTTAACGGTACATGAAAATTAAATAATAGTGTTTTCCATTTACCAACGGACTTGGGGAGTCGGTATATATGTGTAAAGTCCATAAGTATTTGGAAATTAAATAACAATGTATCCTAGACACCGACAAACTATCTATTAGTACATACAATATCCGTCGGTATGCTTACAAATCACAAACAGTTAATTTCTAAAAAAGAATGCGATTTTCACAGTTAGATTTGACGATCTTACTCAAAAGAAATTTCTTCTTAAATATAAGAGTGATCTGATAGCTTTTTACTATAATCCAAGACTTATATTCTTGTAATTTTCTACTTTCGTATTCTCTTACCAATTTCTCTTCTCATATTCACTCTTCTTTAGTTTCGCTCTCCTACAGCCACCAACCCTAAAGTTCCCCCCTACCCCCACCCTTACACAGTCCTCCTCCTCCCTCCTTCTTAATCACCCCTTTATATTTATACGAAGAAGAAGCTCTCGAAGAAACTTCAGGCTGAAACTGTATAGTAGGCTAGCAGTTGATTGAACTTGAATTGCAAGTGTGGCTAATAGCGGAACTCCAAAAAAAGTCAAGATGGAAGAGAGACTCAACGGATGTAAGGATGCTCTGAAGGCCAAACCTTTATTAAAATCATCCAAGGGTTTCTAATAAAAGCCTAAAATAGTATTGTTTCCATTGAAGAAAATGCAGAATATCTTTTATACCACTCAACTAATTCATTCATATCCAGCCAGTTCACTCATTTCTACAAAATCCAACCGGTTTGCATTGGTTTTTACTAGATCAATGCATTTCTGATCCAAATGGCAACTCAAATCATCCTATTGCCCGGTTCTCAGTTGAACTGGTTAGACCGGCTGAGCCTGTCTTAGCTTTAAAACACTAAAAGATCTTGATGCAGATGTTGACAGAGAGGATACGACATGCAGATCTTTTCTTAGGGTGCCTCATGATATCTATAAACCCTTGAGACAGGGGGTTCTCTTGGCTCTTGATATTCGAATTTTTTTACAAGGACTCCTAGGCCATGTGGATTCAGATTGTGAGAGTGAAGAGGTGGGAGAAGGTGAACCCAGACAACACGGAGATTGACTTCATGCCCCTAGTGATGGTATCTTTCAAAAATGCTATGGTGAAGGAACACCAAGTTATGACTCATCAAAGGGAATGACTTCGACTAGGGGTTGCTCAAAACAAAATACCACCAAGAACAATGTATCAAGTAAGAGGAACCTTGCTTGCAGTAGAATTCAAATTTTGAAAGAAGAAGCTCAATCACTGGTGAAAGTTAGAGATAAGGGGTGAAAGGATAATACTTAGAGGCATGGATTGTCAAAGGATGTAGTCTTTATGCCAACGAATCAGGGTGAAAATCTACTGATCCTTATCCAAAATAATGTAGATGGAATAGTTCATGTGAATGAGGGTGTCCAGGAAAATTGAGATGAGGGTTTGAAACCTATGTGAAAATGGTAGAGAATGGCGAGGAAGTTTGGTTGGAACCCATCAGACAAGTCAAGGCCTCATCATAAGAGACTATTTATAGAAGTGAAAGAAGATTCGGATGTAGAAGTCTTGGAGGACTTGGGGAGAGTGGGAAAGGTGGCTTGGAATGAAGAGGCAGTTTCACATATTTCTCAATCGGCAGTAACTAGTCTCTAGTCCCGTTGGTCACTATGAAACTCTTAGCTTGGAACTGCAGTAGCCTAGGAAACCCATGAGCAATTCACAGTCTCCGTCTCCTTTAGAGGTTGCAAGTTCCTCATATGGCCTTCGTCTCAGAAACAAAATTGACTTTCCATGAATTAGAGATAGTGAAGTACCAAATAGGTGCTCAATCTTTGTAGGGAATGGCGTGCGAGAGTAGTAGAGGTGGTTTGGTGCTATTTTGGAGGGAAGACTTCTTAATTTCTCCTTTGTCTTTTTCCTCAAAAAATATTGATGTGGAAGTAGAATTTCTCTTAATGGATTTAAAATGGTGTTTTATAAGATTTTATGGAATGTCCCTACTAAAAAATCTTTGGGGTTGTTCTCCTTTGCCATGGATTTTTTGGCAATGATTTCTTAAGCATGGAAGAAAAGTCTGAGTCCTTATCCTGCCAGGCCATACTTTGAGTCCAAACCATTTGCCTTAATCCTTAGTGAGTTTTTAGGGGCATCTCAAGTTAAAAATCTCATTGGGGCACGATAGTTTATCACATTTATTGATGATGACACCAGGGGGTATTAAAACTCAGGCTGCAAAAACATTTCAAAATTTTCATTCAGTGATTAAAACTTAATTTCAGTCCTTTGTTCAAATCCTTGAACTAACAATGGTAAGGAGACTTTAATTATGTTCTAAGAAAATACCTTACCAAACATAGGATCCTTCACCAAAGTTTTTGTACTAACACACCACAACAAAAAGGAGTTTCCAAAAGAAAGAACAAACATCTTTTAGATGTAGCCCATGCCTTGATGTCCCGAATGAATGTTCCTACATATTTATTAGGGGGGAAGCCATACTTACAGCCTCTTATCTCATAAACAGGATGCCTTCTAGAGTTCTTAAGTTCAAGAGTCCCCTCTCAGTCCTTCAGGGTGTCCATCCACATCTGTCCTCTTCTTCTCCCTTACCTCTTAAGGTTTTTGGATGCACTGCATTTGTTCATCTTCACTACATAAACCTCTCTAAAGAACACTGGGCAACCAAATGTGTATTCATTAGCTACTCACCAACCTAAAAGGAGTACAAGTGTTACTCTCTCAACCTCAAAAACATTCATCTCCAAGAATGTCACCTTCCTAGAGAACCAACCTTTTTTCATGTCTCCAATTCAAGGGGAGGAATTGGGTGAAGCCGAGCAATGGGAAGTTACCCGGGAAACAACTACTGTAATATGCCTTCACCTATACCTTCCCATACACTTGCTAAAATAAATATGCCATTAACTGAATTGGACACAGGGGGAGAATTAAATTCAGGGGGAGGAAGGAAATGGCCACCTGACTTACTGGTTTACTCAAGAAGAACTAAACCATAAGGGGTAGACTCACCAGCCAATGATCTTGCTATCAAAACTCTGAACCAAAAGGGAGTTCTAGATTGGAAAATGAGCAATTGCTTGCTGAAATTAAAAACTTAAATAGGAATTCTGCTCAAGAAGTGGTGCAACCAGCCCATGATGATCTTCCAATAGCCTTAAGAAAAGGGGTAAGAGCTTATACTAAGATCTGATTTCTTATTTTATATACTATGACAAATTGTCTCCTAGCTTTCAGTTTTTTATGGAAAACTTATCAAGGGTGGAAATTCCAAAAGATGTCCAAGGAGCCTTACAAAAACCAAAATGGAGAAACCACAAAGCTATTAATCATAAATTGAATGCTATCAATAAGATTAAGACATGGGAAATTGTGGATAGCCTAAGGGGAAGAAGACAGTTAGTTGTAAGTGGGTCTTTACAATTAAGCATAATGCAAATGGTGGTGTCAATAGGTCCAATGCTAGATTAGTTGCTAAGGGTTTACCCAAACTCACGGCATAGACTACATGGAGACCTTTGCCCTAATGGCTAAGTTAAACACCATTAGAGTCCTCCTATCAATGGTAGTTAATTTGGATTGGCCCTTACAACAACTTGATGTAAAAAATATCTTCCTTAATGGTGATCTTCATGAGGAGATATATATGGACTTCTCATTGGGCTTTGAAAATGATCAAGGAAAGGTGTGCAAATTGAAGAAGTCACTCCATGGGTTGAGGCAATCGCTAAGGGATTGGTTTGATAGGTTCACCAAGGCTGTCAAACATTGAGGCTATACAAAAGCTCAAACTGATCATACACTTTTCTTTAAACATTCCAAGGATGGTAAGATTACTATATTGATTGTGTATGTTGACAATATTGTTGTGATAAATGATGACTTAGAAGAAATGGATATGCTAAAAAATTACTTAAGCAGAGAATTTGAGCTCAAAGATTTAGGAGCTTTGAGGTACTTCCTAGGTATGAAGGTTGCAAGAAGCCATGTTGGTTTATCAATCTCTCAGTGAAAATACATTTTAGATCTCCTTCAAGAAACAAGGATGCTACGGTGTAAACAAGCCACTACTTTGATGGAGCAAAATTTGAGATTGAATTTGGAAGAGGAAAGCAATAGTGTAGACACTAGTGCATACCAACAATTAGTTGGTAAATTGATATATCTCTCTTACACTAGACTAGACATCTCATTTACAATAAGCCTCTTAAGTCAATTCATGCATGCTCCAAAGTAGAGACATTTGGAAGCTGTGCACCGAGCGCTAAGGTACCTAAAGGGAACTCCAGGAAAGGGACTATTCTTTACAAAGGGAAACCAAAACCTTTGGCCTTTCCACATGATTTTGACAAAAGATCTTCAACCCATTTATTTGAGCTTTAGATTGTTGCAGTAGCATTTTCCTTCTTTGACATCATATGTGCTCCTTTTAGCCATCCTTTAGGTCAAATCATAGTTTTTTAGGATAAAAGGTTAAAGTTGGTATGGATCAAAGGAAGGAAGTCGAATGGTGGTCTTGGCATCCTTTCATGGGCTTAAATGGGTGACTATGAAAATTTTCATATTAAAGTTTGTCTTGAAAGGCTTAAACTATCTAAAGAAGGCCTAAGTCATATCTTGAGTAATGTGGTGTCCAACAAATTATCTTGAGGCACATTTAGACAAGTTTTAATGTATCCTATTTCCTCCCAATAAACACACCCTCACCACAAACTCTTTTTTTTTGTTATAATCCGAAGACACTCGGTCATCCAAGAGAATTAAAATTCAAGCAAACTAAATTTATCATCAAGAATTGGATTTATTAAGAATAATATTAGGAAAAATCTTTCTACATTTTAATACTCTTGAATGCCAATCATTGAGATTATAAATAAATTAAATTGGCCCAGTATTAGTTTAGTCTAATAGATAAAAGAAATGGAATGAAAAGTAAAGCATTCATCATGCTACGCTTTTTATTGAATCGAAAAGCATACCCATAAGGACTTGCGTAGAACTATTAGCAGATGATGAAAACTTAAAAAGATTCAAAGAAAGCAAGAAACAGCTTAACTATCTAATTGCAATAGGTGATGCAAGGAAAAATCTGCCTACTATCTCAAATTAAATGGTCTTCTTCAATCACAAGATCTTGGTTCTATCTTCCAAGTTTGATGGTAGGCTAAGACTCATAGTTGGTGCCCCCATTATCACCTTAGAGTTTAATAACTTTGCATCCATTAGGCCTTGGACCCTCTTCTTGAAACCATTACAATTCTCCACCATGTGCCTTTTTACCCTAACATGGTACGCGCACGTGGCTTTCTCATTATATCCTTTTAGGTATGAAGGTTGTGTGCATGCAAAGGAGGAACTACTAGTACTAGGTTGTTAGGGATTAATTGAGGCAATAAATTAGTATAGGACATTGGAAAAAGATTAAAGTAAAAAGGCTTCTTTCCTCAATTGATTGGCTACTGTCTTGGTAGGCCCTAGGATAACTATCTAGCTTAGGCATGTTGTGAGGATTGCTGCTAGAATGGGGTATTACTTGGATGGTATAAGGAGTGGACATTACCTGGTAATTTTGTTAGTAAGGCCCTATATTTGAGCCTTGTGATCCATATTTGTACACACTGTATAAGGTTTCTTTTGAGGTGCTTTCCTAGCCAATGATCTCCTTATCTTATCGGCTCATATTCCTTTTTCTACTCTTTCACTAATAATGGCCATCTCTTTCTCAGATAAAGGTAATTGCACTTGAATATCTATATTTCTCCATCTTTGGGCATAACCCCTAAATGGCTCATTTGCTCTTTTTGTCACGCTTTGTAATTGCACCCTATCAAGGCTAGTTTCCTTAAGGTCTCAACTAGATCCTTCTGAGTGCAACTAGAGGACCCTTCTTCAATTTGGATGCTGCTCCTAGAGATTTGGATCCTTTGACTTTATTTTTCTCTAACTTTGGTGACTTTCTCTTTATCCTCTCTATAATTTAATACATGGGTACTACTTTTTTCTTTCATTACTTTTTCTCTCTCTTAATTCTATATCTATCTCACTCTTTTTCTCCCTTGACTTAATGTTAGGGGATCCATGTCCTTGTTTCTAGCCTTTTCTCCTATTAAGGTGCCCTTAATCCCTTTGTCACAAGAGGAAGCTTGAAAAATTTTGATAAGTATGGCCATAGAAGCCAAGAGCTTAAAAGCCTTTGACATCTACCCTTTCAACTCATTAATTTCTTATTGCATTTAGTCAAGAGTCTTCCTAAGTTGATCATCCTTGACTTACGCCACAATCGAGCTTGCTATTAGATGGAAGCATAAATTCAAAAAGGATTACTTAAGGGGAATGATGCAAGGTGCAAATGATGCAATGCATGCAATGTAAAAACCATAGGGATTATAGGAAAATTGATATTGCAAAATGTAAATCACTATGAGTAGATTTCCTTGTGACCTATACCTATGCATGTTGGCGAGGATCCACATTTCCTAAACAAGTTTCGAAACTACCCCTTATTGTAATTCACCTTGCCAAAGAAAATGCTTTAGAAGACTTAAAGGACTATCCTTACTTTTCTCACTACCTATCCTAAGGGTAAATAAATCTCAAGCTTAGGGCTTTTATGCAAGTACAAGTGAATTTTATTCATAAACATAATTATAAACATGTAATATAATAAAATGTTCCCCATCATGCATAAATACAAGTATGTCCTAGGTCCCTATTCATTTTCTAAGGTGTAGGCCAAACTTTCTTGAAAAGGGTGGCTCTAAGGGTACCAATGATATGGGGGTAAATACTAGACCTCTTACATCAGGTCCTTAAATTATCCACAAGATGATCAATTTAAGTGGGATGCTTTGGGAGCTTTTGTGGAAACTGAAGGCCTCTCAAAGGCTAATCTTATTACACCCCTTTTGCCTATAACATATTCTATATGGCTCGAGTATAAGGCACAGGGGTCATGACCTCCCCTTTAGACTAGTATGTGGTGAATGTGATAGTATGTGCAGGGAATGAAATATCCAACATGCACAAAAGAAAATCACAATGTAAAGGGGAATAAAATCATGAAATTGAAAAAAAAAACACAACACTAGAAGCCAAAAAGCATAACTAGTACTTCTTCATCTCCACAATAGAAAATCAAACCAACACATTCAAGTCAAGTCAAATAAAAAAGATTGTCATTTTATTAGCTTAACCCTCTAATATCCCCAGTGGAGTCGCCAAGTTGTCACAACATCATGATGCAAATTGGTGATCTCATGCAAAACTCATTCTCTTTCTCTCTTATTTTTAAGGTAAGGAGAAAATGGGTTTTTACAATAAAAATGAAGTCACTACCAATCTAATTTTTATAGTTAAAATTAGACACATAATTTAATATGGTCTATATTTTAGAGATTGGGTTCAGGGGTTGGGTATATTTTAGGGAAGGTATTAGCCCCCTAAATGCCCTTTCAGTACCTAAATGATTTAATTAATTTGTCTTACTTTAATATGGTATTGATTTGAAAAATTCTAATTTAAAAAAGGGGGATTTTGTTTAGAAACAATCCTTATTCCTTTCAAATTAGGATTCTTGAAAAAATAATAATTTTGAAAAAATTCCTTACCAATTCTAGATATGGGTTTTGGATAAAAATAACTTCGAGAAAATCTCCTACTCATTCTGAATCGGGGTTTTGGATAAAATTTTGAGAAAATTACTATTTTTTACTCTTGAAATCTCTCTTTTGCTAAAGAGAAAAGAAAAAAAAAATAAAGAAGGCCTAAAACACCAAGAAAGAGATTGAAAATAAAAGAAATAAAAATTGCACAAATCATGCATGTGATTTTTTTTTGCTTCCTATTCTTTTTTTATTTATAAATATTAAGAGAAAAACTTATCTTTCTAGTAAAATAGTTTCAAATACACTTATTTTTATCAAATTTAACTCATGAAAAACTCATCATTAAGTAGGAAGAATTTACAATTAACTTATAAGATGATTTTTATCTTTGGTTTACTATAATTTTTTTGCTACATCTTTATTCTAATTACTTTAAAAATCCTTACAAACCAAACATTCTTTCTAACTCAACCTATGGGAGATTTCTCCCATGTACCACACAAGCCGTCCACCATATAGACTTTACATATTCATATCATCACATAATCAACAAAGAACATGACATGCCAAAGATAAAATAAAACAATAAAGGGTTTTACGAACTAACTTGGACAAATTCTACTTCTTAGTATTCTACTCACATAAAAATGCTTTGAACAATGGTACTTGAGCATGCAACTAGTAGTGTATGGTGAGGGTTCCGTGATCCAACACATGAGCTAAATGCCTAGGTACAAGAGTGAAGTGTGAAAGTGTAGTGTAGTGATTTCCAAAAATTATATGCGCATTTATAGTTATATTTTGGAGTTATTTCTTATTCAAATTCTAACTCTTGAGTTCACTTATCTTTTATCATTTTTTAATTTATCATTTCTCACATCTTTTATCTTCTCACCTTTTAATCTTATCTCTTATTTATTATTTATTCTAAATTTTTTATCTTTTAACCTTTTAATTATTTGAATCTTTTATTATTACTCTTTATCTTTTGCCTTTTAATCTTTTAAATGTGTTTATCTCTTCTTTTTTAATTTATCATCTTTTATTCTTACTTTTCTCCTTTATTATCTATCTTTTGGGTTTATTTTATCTTTCCTTTTCCTTCATTGTTTATTTATGTTTTTTATTGTCTTTTATCTTTTGTTGTTATCTCTTTACTTTATCTATTATTTTCTTAGCTTTGGAATTTGTTTTACCTCTTATCCTTTTATCACATGCTTTTATCTATCTTTGATTATTATCTTATCTTACTCTATTTTCATTTTATTTTATTTTTTTTATTATTTGTTTTGTTATTATTTGATTTTATTTTCATTGTTATCTCTTAGACTTAATTTATCCTACTATTTGTTTTGTTATTATTATTCATTTATCTTCTCTTGAATTTATATCTTATTTTTGTTATCATTATCTTCTACTATTTATCTTTGGGTTCAATTTTAATTTTAATTATGGGTTAATTTTATTTTCGTGTTAATTTTATTTTCATGTTAATTTTATTTTTTTTATTTTTATCTAGATATTTTGGATTTGGGCTTGCAATTTTGGACTAAATGTTTGGGTTAAATTTTAAAATCAAATTAAGAAGTGGGCAGGAAAAATATAGTATCTGCGAATTCCTCTCTTTGTGAGTCTTCAAAGAATTTAGAACATTGGCAAAGGTAAAAAGACGCTGGTTTGTCTAGACCGAATATAATGTGAAGGGTTACCATTCTCCTATACCTAGGCTTAACCTGCTATACATGATTCAATTAGGGCGAGGAGTTACCATCCACCTAATGGAGATCTGAAATGACATTAGATTTTCTTTTATCTCTAAGCTTTGAAAAGATTACCATCCACTTAATGAGAATCTAAAATGGCCTAAGATTTCTTTTCATTCCTAAGTTTTGGATGGGTTATGATCCAACCAATGGGGATCTAAATGATCTAGGATTTCCTTTTAGTCCTAGTAGTTAATACAATAGCAATCTTAAATAATTTAGGATTTTCTCTTAGTCCTAAGTTTTGGAAAGCTGACTATCCACCCAACAAGAATCTAAAATAATCTGCGATTTCCTTTTAGTGTTAGGTTTTGAAATGGTTACCATTCATCCAATGAGAATTTAATATAACCTAACATTTCCTCTTAATCCTAGGTTTTGGAAAAGTTACTATCCACCCGATGAGGATCTAAAATGACTTAAGATTTCCTCTTAATCCTAAGTTTCACAAGAGTTACCATCCACTCAATGAGGATCTAAAATGACTTAGGATTCCTCTTATTCTTATTTTAGAAGAGTTACTATCCAACTAGTGAGGATCTAAAATGACTTAGGTTTTCTTTTTATTCCTAAGTTTTGGAATAGTTACCATTCACCAAATGGGAATTTAAAGTCTAAAGTTTCGGAATAATTACCATTCACCCAATGAGGATTTAAAATGACCAAGGATTTCCTCTTAGTCCTAGATTTCAAAAGGGTTACCATCCACCTAATGAGGATCTAAAATGACTTAAGATTTAAAACTGGGATTTAAAATAATTTAGGATTCTTTTTATTCCTAGGTTTTGGAAAGGTTACTATTAACCCAATGATGATCTAAAATGATCTAGGATTTTCTCTTATTCTTCGGTTTTGGAAGGGTTACCATCCACCCAATAAGGATTTAAGACAATCTAGAATTTATTTTTATTCTTAGGTTTTAGAAGGGTTATCATCCACCCAATAGGTATATAAAATAATCTAGGATTTCTTCTTATTCCTAAGTTTCAAAAGGGTTAGCATCCACCTAATGAGGATTTAAAATGATCTAGGATTTTCTCTTATTTTTAGGTTTTGAAAGAGTTACCATCCACCCAACAAGAATATTAAAATGATCTAAGATTTCCTTATAGTCTTAGGTTTTAGAAAGGTTACCATTCACTCAATGGGGATCTAAAGTGATCTACGATTTCTTCTTAGAAGTGTTAGCATCTACTCAACGAGGATTTAAAATGACTTAAAACTTAATGTGAACGGGTTCTTCTCATAATGACCCAAATTGATATGAATGGGTTCTTTACAAAAATGTGATATTTGATATAAATGGGTTCTTCCCAGATGAATTTTTCTCGAAATAATCTAACTTGATATGGACAAGTTTTTATGCTTGTACTTAATCTAAAATGCATGCTTGTCATGTTAATGTACTTAATACATGAAAATCTCAATTTTTTCAAAATCATGGGGAAATGCTCGACTCATGAAAGTTTTAATTTTCTTGAAAATTCAAGTAATGGTGGAATGTTTATATGCATTGAGACATGAGATATCAATGATGCAATATTATCTTATCATGATGATGCATGATGATAACTAGGAAATGAAATTTTGTGGATTGTGCAAAAACCTTTATGAATGTTGCTCCCTGATAGGAGCTCTTGAGATAAAATCATGGTTAAGTTAACTCTTGCACTTTTGACTCTTCTGGCTTGCTTATTCAAGAAGGATTGCCCTAATGTTATAGAATCTTTGATACATTCCTTTTCCTAGTTTTTCATTCATAAGAATGTCATTGTTTACTCTATTGCCCATGTTTGCATATCTGAGCTAAACCCTTTTAAAGCCTTGCTTCTTTCACTTTTTTAAGAAATTAAGGATGGGACAACTTCAATATTTACTTAGGATATTTTTTGTTTATCATGTATGAAAAACACAGCTTAAAACCGTTCTTCACTCACCTTTGTAGTTTTGCCAGTTTTTAAACCCATGTCTTTTCCTTTCAAGTAGTCATTACCTAATCAACATCCTTGATGGCAATTAACACTTTTGCTTTGCATGAGAATGCATTTTAGGAAACAAGGATGGTTTATGGCATGAAGGGTATGAAATTGGGTATTTGGTCTTTTAAAGGAGAGATTAACAAGCAAGTTAATGACCCATTGCCCTAGTTTGAGCAAATTAAAGTTTCAAAAACTTTGGAAGTAATACCTTTGGGGACCTAATTTGATTCTTTTTATAGGTTAAAGCCTCTTAGGAGAAGTTTCTTTATAACTTTCTTCTTAGGTTCTTCATTATTCAAATGTGGATCATTTGGATATGGATTTTACCTTTGATTGCCCCAGTTTGAATTTTGACTACCCATAAATAGACAAATGTTGAAAAAGTTTTCCTTAATTCATTGTATTTTATTATCCAAGGTAATGCCTCAAGGGAATCCTCACAATAATTATTCAATTCTCCGGAATCAAATATGCTTTGTTAAGCGCTCATTTTAATTTTCCTCCAGTGTTTGCACTCTTAGACAAGTGTTTACTCTAATCACTCTTAAGTGTTTGTACTCTCTGACATGTGATCACTCTCATAGATGCCCCATAAGCTTATTTTCTTGTCCTTCTTCACTTTGGTTAGTTCACTACATCAACCAAAATCACTGAGACTTTACTCAATTTGTAATGTAAGGCCTAGGCAATGAATAAGAATGGAAGAGATAAGGATCTATCAAAAAAGGAGAGAATGAAGTGTTGAATACATGATGTCTTGATTTTCACTTTTCTCTTTTTGGATAACCTTATTCGCTTAGGATGAAGTCCACTTCTCTTTACTAGTCTCCTTTTTTTTTTTTTTTCCTTTTGGCTATCTTTTTTTTTTCTTTTGGCCTAGCTCTTTTTGTTTTTCATGTTTTTTAATACTTCATCTCTTTTTTTTTTTTCCTTTTATACTTTTTCACATGGTTTTGGCAAAAAATCTTCAACCCTTTCACTTAAGCCTTAGAGTGTCTTTAGTAGTATTTTCCCTCTTTGATAGATTATGTGCTTCTTTTAGCTATACTTCAAGTAGAATCATAGTTTTTCAAGTTAAAAAGTTAAAGTTAGTGTGGGTCAAGGGAAAGGAGTCAAATGATGGTCTTGCTATCCTTTCGCAGTCTTAAATGGTTGACTATGAAAGTTTTGATATTAGGGTTTGCCTTAAAAGGCTCAAATTGTCCAAAGATGGCCTAGGTCATATCTTAAGTAATATGGTGTTCAACAAATTACCTCGAGGGGAATTTAGACAAGATCTAGGGTATCTTGTTTCCTCAGAATAAGCACACTCTTACCATAGACTCTCCTTTTTTTTTTCTTAGTCAAAAGACACTTGATCATCTAGGAGAATGAGTATTCAAGTAAACTAATTTTATCATCAAGAATTGGATTTATCAAGAATAATATTATGAAAAATCTTTCTACACTTTAATGGTCTTGAGCGTTAATCATTGGGATTACAAATAAATCAGATTTCTCCAGTATTGGTTTAGTCTAATAGATAAAACAAATAGGATAAAAAGTAATATATTCATCATGTTAAGCCTTTTATTGAATTGAAAAGTATGCCAATACGAAATTCTTGCTAAGGCCTTAGGTAGAACTATTAGTAAATGACATTAAATAAAAACTTAAAAAGATTCAAAGAGAGCAAGAAATAGCTTGACCATCCAATTACAATAGGTGGTGCAAGGACAAACCCACCTACTATGTCAAATCAAATGGTCCCCTTTAGTCACAAGATCTTAGTTTTGTCTTCCAGGTTTGGTGGTAACCTAGGACTTACAGTTGGTGCCCTTACTATCACCTTAGAGTCAAATAATTTTGCATCAATTAGGCCCTAGAGCCTCTTTCTTGAAAGCATTACAATTCTCCACCATGCGCCCTTTTGCCTTAGCATGGTATGCACAAGCGGCTTTCTCATTATATCCATTTAGGTATGATGGTTGTGGTGCTCACAAAGGAGGAACCACCAAAAGTAGGTTGTTGTGGATTAATTGAGGCAACAAATCAATATAAGCATTGGAACAAGGATGAAGAAAAAAGGCTTCTTTCCTTAATTGATTGGCTACTATCTAAGTGGACCTTAGGATAACTATCTAGCTCAGACATGTTGGGCTTGCCAATGGAATTGGGGTAATGCTTAGATGGTATAAGGAGTGGGCATTGCCTAGTAATTCTATTGGCATGGCCCTATATTGGAGCCTTGTGATCCATATTTGTGCATCATTGCATAAGGTTTCTTTCGAGGTGCTTTCCTAGCCAATGATCTCCCCATCTTACCAGCTTATATTCTTTTTTCTACTCTTTTACCAACAAGGACCAAATTAGCAAAATCTATATATGTGCATCTTGCAATTGTAGCATAGTAAAGATAAACCAGAGTGTTCATGAAAAGATTGGCCATCTCTTTCACAAATAAATGTGGTTACACTTGAATGTCTACATTTCCACCTTTGGACATAATCCTTAAACAGTCCTTTTGCTCCTTTTGTCATGCTTGGCAACTACACCCTGTCAAGGGCTAAGGTCTTAAATGTCTCAGCTAGATCCTTCTAGGTGCAATTAGAGGACACTTCTTCAATATGAATGCTATTCCTAGGGATTTGGATCCTCTGATTTTCTTTTTCTTTGACTTTGGTGACTTTCTCTCTATCTTTCTATATAATTTAATATGTAGGTCTTACTTTTTTCTTTCACTACTTTTTCTATCTCTTATTTCTATATCTATCTCGCTCTTACTCTCCCTTGACTTAATGCTAAGAATCTTCCTAAGTTGATCATCCATGACTCACACCATAATTGAGCTTGCTATTAGATGGAAGCATAGATTCAAAAAGGATTACTTGAGGGGAATAATGCAAGGTGCAAATGATGTAATGCATAAAATGTAAAAACCATAAGGATTACACGAAAATCATTATTGCAAAATGTATACCACTCTAAGTAGATTTCCTTGTGACCTATACCTATGCATGTTGGCAAGGATCCACATTTCCTAAGCAAGTTCCTAAACTACCCCTCACCTTGCCAAAGAAAATGTTTTAGAGGACTTAAAAGACTATCCTTACTTTTCTCGCTATTTATCCTAAGGGTAAATAAATCTCAAGCTTAAGGCCTTTGTGCAAGTAAAAGTGAATTGTATGTGTAAAAGATAATTATAAACATGTGATAATAAAATGTTTCCCATCATGCCTAAATACAAGTCCTAGGTCCTTATTCATATCTAAATCTTTAAGCGAAACTTTCTTGAAAAGGGTGACTCTAAGACTACTAATAGTATAGGGGTAGGTTCTAGACTTCTTACATCAAGTTTCCAAATTGCCCTCAAGAGGATCAATTTGAGTGGGATGCTTTGAGAGCTTATATGGAGACTGAAGGTCTCTTGAAGGCTAACCTTACTATACCCCTCTAGCTAACAAGGTATCCTATATGACTCAGGTATAGGGCACAGGGTTCATGACCTCCCCTTTAGACTAGTGTGTGGTGAATGTGATAGTTTGTGTGGGGAACAAAATATCCAATGTGCACAAAAGAAATTCATAATATAAAGGCGAGTAAAATCATGAAATTGAAAACAAACACAACACTAGAGCCAGAAAATATACCTAGTACTTCATCATCTCCATAATAGAAAATCAAACCAACACATTCAAGTCAAGACAAATAAAAAAGATCATCATTTTATTGGCCTAACCCTATAACATCTATAGTGGAGTTGCCAAGCTATCGCAATGTCATGATGTGGAGCAGTGATCCTTTGCAAAACTCTCTCTCTCTCTCTCTCTCTCTCTCTCTCTCTCTCTCTCTCTCTCTCTTATTTTTGGAGTGAGGGGAAAGTGGGTTTTTAAAATAAAAATGTAGTCACCATCGACTTAATTTTTATGGGTGAAATCAAACACCTAATTTAAGATTGTGTACATTTTAGAGATTGGGTTTGGGGGATGGTTACATTTTAGTAAAGTTATTAGCATCCTAAATATCCTTTTAGTACATAAATAATCTAATTAATTTGTCTTGCTTTAATACAGTGTTGATTTGAAAAATTTTAATTTCAAAATGGGAGATTTTGTTTAGAAATAACCCTTACCTATTCCAGATCAAGATTCTAAAAAAAATAATAATTTTGAGAAAATTCTCTACCAATTGTAGATCGGGGTTTTGGATAAAAAAGTTTTGAAAAAATCTCTTGCCCAATCTAGATCGGGGTTTAAGATAAAATGATTTCAAGAAAAATTTCTTTCCATTCTAGATTGGGATTTTGGATGAAATTTTGAAAAAATTACTATTTTTTACTCTTGAAATCTCTCTTTTGCTACAGAGGAAAAAAGAAAATAAAGAAAGCCCTAAAACACCAAAAAAGAAATTCAAATAAAAGAAATAAAAATTACCCAAATCATGCACATGATCCTCTTTTGTTTCCCATTCATTTCTTTTATTTATAAATGCTAATATAAAAACTTATCATTCTGGTAAAATACTCTTAGATACACTTCTTTTTATCAAATTCAACCTATGAAAAACTCATAATTAAGTAGAAAGAATTTATAATTCACCTATAAGATGATTTTTATTTTTTGTTCACTATCATTTTTTTTTTTTGCTACTTCTTTAATCTAACTACTTTAAAAATTCTTATAGACCCAAACATTCTTTCTAACTCAACCTATTTGAGATTTCTCCCATGTATAATACAAGCTACCCGCCATGCAAGCTTTATATATTCACATAACCACACAATTAATAAAGAACATGCTATGCCAAAGATGAAATAAACAATAAAGGGTCTTACGGACTAACCTAGGCAATTCCACTTCTTAGTATTCTATTCATATGAAAATGCTTTGAACAATGGTACTTGAGTGTGTAGCTAGCAATGTATGGTGGAGGTTCCCTAGCCCAACACATGAGCTTAATACCTAGGTGCAAGAGTGAAGAATGAAAGTGTAGTGTAGTGATTTCTGAAAATTATTAGTGTATTTATAGTTATATTTTGGAGTTATTTCCTATTCAAATTCTAACTCTTGATTTCATTTATCTTTTTCTTCTTTTATTTTATCATTTATCACCTATTTTATCTTCTCATTTTTAATCTTGTCTCCTATTTATTATTTATTCTATATCTTTTATCTTTTTCTTTAGGTGAAACCTAAGGTATCCCCCAACCAATAATCGGAGATTGATTCTCTTTAAGATGTAGAGATCGTTGAAACGAGTATATCCTCTTCTAATAAAATCTTTTCCATGCATATAGTCTAAATTGAATCTAAAGTAGCACGCTTTTAAACTTTTAATTATTTGAATATTTTATTATTATTCTTTATCTTTTGCCTTTTAATCTTTTAAATGTGTTTATCTCTTCTTTTTTAGTTTATCATCTTTTATTCTTACTTTTATCCTCTATTATCAATCTTTTGTGATCTTTTGGGTTTTTTTATCTTTCCTTTTCATTTATTGTTTATTTATATTTTTTATTATCTTTTATCTTTTATTATTATCTCTTTACTTTATTTATTATTTTCTTAGCTTTGAAATTTATTTTATCTCTTATACTCTTATCACATTCTTTTATCTATCTTTGATTATTACCTTATCTTATTTTATTTTATTTTATTTTTATTCTATTTTTACATATCTTTTATTATTTGCTTTTTTTTATTGTTATCTCTTGGACATGTTTTATCCTAGTAACTATTTTGTTATTATTATTTGTTTATATTTTCTTAAATTTTTATTTTGTTTTTGTTATCTTTATCTTTTATTATTTATCTTTAAGTCAATTTTAATTTTAATTTTGAGTTAATTTTATTTTTTTATTTTTGATTTGAATATTTTGGATTTGGGCTTGCAATATTGGGCTAAAGTTTTTGGTTAAATTTCAAAATTAAATTGGGAAATGGGCTAGACTACAGTCAAAAGTATTTTTCAGTCCAAATTGTGAAAAAATTGTTAAACATCTATTCTGGCCTCTTTTCATTGTCAGACAGTGTGGCTCATAGTGAAAAGTACCTAGGTTTACCCACTATGGTTGGGAGATCAAAAAACTTTGCACAGGGTTTGGAAACACATTCAGTGGTGGAAAGAAAAATATTATCAAAGTCTAGTGATGAAGTGCTCATAAAAGCAATGACTCGAGCCATCCCCATCTATACAATGTCATGTTTTCTTATTCCAAGTTCTCTATGTCAGGATTTGAATAGTATGATGAGCAAATTTTGGTGGGCAACATAATCAGATGAAATAAGATTCATTGGCTCGGTAAGGACACATTGTGTCGCCCAAAGAGTGAAGGTGGTCTTGGCTTTTGTGACCTACACACTTTTAAGTTGGCAATGCTTGCGAAACAGGGGTGGTATCTACCGTAAAATCCAAATTCTCTATGCTGTAGGACTCTTAAGGCCAAGTATTTCCCCAATGAAATTTTATATCTGTAGATTTGGGCTTTAACCCCTCTTAGACATTGGCAGTATTTGGCATGGTAGAAAGATTCTGTCAAAAGCTATTCTATGGAGAATTGGAAATGGGTGGCAAGTTAAGTTGTGGCAAGATCCCTAGGTCCTATGAGGTGGCAACTCCAGAATCAACTCGCCAATTGCCCCTTTCTACAAATATTTGTTGATCTAGGACTTACTGGATCCTGTGTCAGGGAATGGAATTTGGATGTTTTAAATCAACTCGTCACCTTATTGCTTTTATAATACAAATGGGATGTGGCTTATTGGTTTTATAATACAAATGGGATTTTCATAACAAGAAGTGCTTATAAATTTGCCTAGAAAGGCCAGAATCCCTCCACTAGTTCCAACTCGTCTCTGGCCACTTCTTATCCTAATGCATCTTTGTTCTGGAAGAAACTATAGAAGGTGCAATGCCCGCCAAAGATCCGTGTCTGGTGGTGGAAGGTGAGCAGAGATATCCTCCCAACAAAGGATTACCTTTCGAAGCACCAGGTTGGTCTCTCTTAAGGTTGTTATCTTTGTAATAGGGCGGAGGAGACAACCCTTCATATTATAAGGGACTGTTCGTTCACAAAAGAGGTGATTAGGATGGGATCTTATCCTTCAACCGGCAGCATGAGACTAAGAACTGGACTTGTTTGACTAACTTCGGGAATTTTGCTAAAGCTAGGAACCCACTGCTATTGCTAAGCTAGTTACTGTTTGGTGGCATATATGGTGTGAGAGAAACTAGCATTGGCTGGCTAAACTTGTAAAGGAATCAGCTTAAATTGCTAAGGGAGTGAATTTGTTCATGGACGAATTTGGCAACTACTTTTTGGACTTACGCCCTCTTCCTGTGAAGATCAGTGGGAGTCTTCAAGATTTGGTTGGCTCATGGCTCCATATCCGAGCTTCAAGGCAAATGTCAATGCTTCTTTTAACTTGGCAAACGGAAGAGTTGAGAGTTCAGGTGGTTGTTCTTAATATACTTTAGCTGGCCATCAAGAAAATAATAAATTTTGTCTTACATATATATTAATGGATGTAAGATCAATTTAGAATTTATATTGATATCAACTAATCCCGACTTATAACATAATATAAAATTTATATTATTACATAATCAACTCTTAAAAGTGGCCCAGGGACAATCACTGCAAGAAAATTAACCATTACCAACGGATGAATCCGTGGTAACTAATCAATATCCATTGTTAATGATTAATTATTATTGAACTATCATAGGAACAATGTCTATTGGTAGAACCCTCATTGATATTTTTTACGAAAGGATAAATTATCCGTCAGACACGTTTTCTAAGAAAGATTTGTCAATATCAAATAATACATATATAAATATATAGCCATCAGTAATTATCAAAACAAACCATAAAAAATCCCTGAGGTCAATAATATAATTACCAACAAATAGGAAAAATTATCAAAGGATAATCCATTAGTAATAAATAAAATTTGGAAAAATCATCGACAGACAATCCCTTGATACTATTTTTGTTGGAAACAACTATAATTAATACAAAATTAATTTTATAATTATATTAAAATATAAATTGATGTTTTAGTTATATAGAAAATTTAAATAAAAGTGACATTTTAGAGTAAAAAATAAATTATATTAAAACCTCAACGGCTAGCTCAGCTAGTCATGTTGCCTTTGAGCTCGTAGAGAAAGTGCAACTTAACAAGTGCATGTTCTAATCTTCTCAGGTTTAAATGCCTAGGGGCTAGTAGCAGACATGGTTCTACTAGTGGAGATTATTCTTATAGTCTTAAGAATGTAGAAATACCTCATGACAATCCAAAAAAAATAAATAAATAAATTACATTAATTAAAATGTAAACAGTACAATAATCATTCAATAAAATTATATAGAATATAAAAAATACAATAATCAACAAATCAAAGTATATACTAAATTGCTAAAAAAATGAAATACAAAACCAATGATAATCTTTGTTGTCGTAGAAGTCGTCATCCTCATCAACCTCCCCAAGAGCATGATGCTGAAGTGATGGTGGTGGTGGTGGTGGCTGTGGGGTCCAGTTGAGGAGGAACCACCCGCCTATTGCAAGCTATCGACAGTGCTCTATAGGCTATCAATGCAAACCATAAACTATTAGGAAACATCTACTATAGCAGTTCCAATTAAATAGAGAACTAAGTAGTGACCTTAGTTGTAATCTACCCGGTTTGCCAAGTGACTACCTTGGGAGCTTTGATCTCCCTCAAGTGTCAACTATGGCTAGGGCCATTCTAATTTAGCCTATAACTTCTTCGACAATTGAAAAAGTATAAGTTTAATAAATTTACATAAACAATAATAAACATTCAAAAAAAACTTAATGAACTTACATATGTGCTCCTTGATCGTTCATTGACATAGTTTTTGTTGCCTGTTGCTAAGTTGCGACAAAACCTTGAGTGTGAAAGTGGACGAGTCTGGAAATGAAGTTACATATGAAATAGGAGTCACAAATAATCTTTACTATCATGTAATTGGATACCAAGAAGAAAATATCTGCATTACCAAGAATCAAATTTAGGAATTGGTTTCGTGTAAAAAAGGTATTAGAACTTCTGCAACACCCAAATTAAAGTTGGCACCCAATTTTTATTTTGTCACTCACTAATTTAGTCACCTGGTTTCCTAAGTTCTGTTTCTTGCTATTGTTACTTTTTTTTCGTTGTTTCTATATCCTTGCACGACTATTGAAATACTTTTTTTTCGTTGATCTCCCTCAAGTGTCAACTATGGCTAGGGCCATTCTAATTAGCCTATAACTTCTTCGACAATTGAAAAGTTTAAGTTTAATAAATTTACATAAACAATAATAAACATTCAAAAAAAACTTAATGAACTTACATATGTGCTCCTTGATCGTTCATTGACATAGTTTTTGTTGCCTGTTGCTAAGTTGCGACAAAACCTTGAGTGTGAAAGTGGACGAGTCTGGAAATGAAGTTACATATGAACTAGGAGTCACAAATAATCTTTACTATCATGTAATTGGATACCAAGAAGAAAATATCTGCATTACCAAGAATCAAATTTAGGAATTGGTTTCGTGTGAAAAAGGTTTTAGAACTTCTGCAACACTCAAATTAAAGTTGGCACCCAATTTTTATTTTGTCACTCACTAATTTAGTTACCTGGTTTCCTAAGTTCTGTTTCTTGCTATTGTTACTTTTTTTTCGTTGTTTCTATATCCTTGCACGACTATTTGTTTTGCATGTAATAAATAATGTTTATGAAAGTAGTTAATGGTTAGCCATCATTGGAAGGAATATTTTAGGGGCTTTGGACCTTTTATCATGAAGAAAAGGTACTAAAATGGCGGCCTAGAGAGCCAATGGCTTTAAGAGAGATTATGAATTTAATGATGTTGAGATAGGTCCATGTCAATTATTTGGAGATTCCTAAAAGAATACCACTATCCTCTTGATGGTTAAGGATTCCATCACACTTACATACAACTTCTAAATTAATCTGTTGTCGAAACCTTATCAAAACTTTTTAATTTAGAGGCCTAAAGGATCTAGGGCTCTAGGAAAACAATGATTTAAAATATGGCATTGAGATAGGTCCATGTTAATTACTTGCTGACCCTTGAAAGAATACCATTATCCTTGGGTAGCTAAGATGCCATCGCACTCACATAAAATTTCTTAATTAATCCATCCTTAGAAATTTATTAAGATTTATTATTTAGAGGGTAGAGAATTTATGGCTTTAGGGGGTTTAAGTGACAACAAATTTAATAACAATATTGAGATAGGCTTCACCAATACCTCTAGATAACTTAAAAGTATACCGCCATTCCTTAAGATTGTCAAAATGCCATTGCACCATGCATACGACTTCTTGACTTATCCATTTCAAAAACTTACTAAAACAAGAATGTTTTTGGTTGGGAATAGAAGGAAATGAGAACATATTACATGTTATTTCGAGATTATTACACTACTAGAAAATCATCCATTACGGACAAATTTTTGTCTATAAAAATAGAAAATCTATTGGTAAAATATTTTATCAAGGGATTTAATCCCTAGGTATAACTGGCCTTGAAAATTTGTATCAAGGGATTTTTCAATCTCTCAAAATGTAGTGATAGATTGCCCTTGATAAAAATTAAAAATTCCTTCAATAAAAAGTAATATTTTTGCAAAAAACCTTTATTTTACCAAGGTATTTTCGATTTTACAAAGGGAATTATGCCAACTAAACCTCAAATTCAGTTTTTTACTAAGGGATAAATGCCCCGGTTAAACTATTTTTTTAAAAAATAATTTTTTAAATTACACTTATAAAATCTTTGATTTACTGAGGGATACACATTCCTCAATAAAAAAAGAGATTTACTAAGGGACATATATCCCTTAGTAGAAAACGTGATTTATTGAGGGATAAAACTCTCCCTTGGTAAATCAAATTGATATTATGAAATGATGATTTATGTTTAACAAGGGATAAAATCTCTCAATAATTGAAAATACTATTTTTAAAATATTGTCAAAATTTTGTTAAATTAAAAGATTTTCAAAATATAATATATTTAAACAAAATAAATACATAACTAAATTAATATATATTAAGCATATATTATAAAATTATCCAAAATTACAATAAAATAATCCAAATATGACAATAAAATTTATACATAACAACTATAAAAAGTACAATGTACTATGATTGCCATGAATAGGAGAGCCATTACCAAGAGAACCAAAATGAGGAGAGTCATGATCATCATTATCAATCTCAAATGAGTCATTGGATGGGGAATTATAATGATGAACAGCTAAGTGTTTCTAGTGTTGTTGTCATTGAGGTGGAGATGGGTAGCTAAAGATGGACGATCTAAGGCCTCCACTATCAATCTACTGAACAAATTGGGCCTAAACCCATGCTAGAATATTGGCCTCCAATTGAGCCATCCGCACTGCAATCATCTCCTCTTGTTGTCATAATAGTTGTTCCCTCTCCTACCTCATCTCCTCTCTTACATGTTCTGTCATTTAAGCCTGGATAACTTCCATGACACGTGGGTCTAATTGACTCCTAGAAGAGAAGCTCTGAGATGTAGAGTTTTTTGATGAACTTGCTTCCCCATCATCAAAGCGTCCGACCCAAGTTCTTTTGGATTGCACATGAGACTTAAAATAATAAGAACAAAAATGGGAGATCTCCCTTGTCATCTAAGCCTCACATATAGAACCCTCAACTCAAGCTTTTTTCTTAACTGTACCTTTTATGTCTCCCATAAACCTAATTAAATCAACCCAAAAAAAAATTTTGATTACAAGGTTAATTTGAAAACAAAAAATTAATATAAAAAGACATACATCATGATACTTAAGCATCTTTCAAATAGATACATCCATCAATATTGTATCAAACTTACTACCATAGCCTCATTAACTAAGTGTATTGATAAATACTCCATGGAGTTAAAAAATGTGGGAGGAAAAATCCTTTCTAACTTGCACAATATCATAGGAATGTTTCGTTGCATAGCTAAAAGGTTATCTACCCTCAAAGTGGTTGAGCACAAATCTTAGAAAAACTATCTCAACTCTATAAGAAGCATCCACACATTGTCAGGCAGTGGTCTAAATGCAATTGACAACGAACACTCCATAAATATGTGGCAATTGTGAGTTTTCATGCTAGATAACTTTTCATCCCATTTGTGCCATTCTAAGCACAAAAATCCATTTGCATATGGCTCTTCTCTATTGCAAGCTCAATGTGTAAGTAGACTTAGGTTTGGCAAACTTGCCATTGGCCAATTCTAACAACTTCAACTCTCGTCACCTACAATACTCTTTCAAGTCTAGCCTTGCTTTGTCAATGTCTTTGGTTTTTTCCTTTTATATCCATGATGGTATTAAACACATTGTGAAATATGTTATTCGTTATATGCATGATATCTAAATTATGAAGTTATGCTTCTAATAAGACAACTCCTAAATATGCTCTATTTAATCCAATTATGACTTTGTCCAAATCCTTGTAGTCTTCCCAATGACCAAGGTTTGTTATCTAAGGAAAACCACTTACACTTGACCAAACTTGCTCACCTGTCAATCTTAGCTGAGGCTTGTTACTCTCAACTTTATTTCTCTTAAATGATATCTTGTTTTACCTAAAAGGATGATTAAGAGGTAGAAACCACCTATGCAAATCAAACCAATAGGTTTTACCAGAGTGTTTTGAGGTGAATGCATTGCTTTCCTTCATGCAAATGACATAGGATAGTTTACTAGTTGTACTCCACCCTAACAACATTCCATAAGTAGGAAAATCATTAATAGTCCAAAGTAATGCTGCTTGGATCAAAAAATGTTGTTTTGTTGAGATATCATAGGTCAAAACACCTTGGGGCCATAATTGTTTCAACTCTATCAGTGCCTAGAGATACACATCAATCTTTGCTTTGGGGTTAACTAGACTAGGAATTAGACATGTCAAGTCATGTGGACTTAGGAGAAAGATTATAAGGACTCACAATTATAGGCCAACATAAGTATGGCCTTGCTGATTGGCTATATGGAGTGAATCCATCAGCACACAAATCCAATCAAACATTTTGGGGTCACTAGCAAAGTTTGGATAAATTCTATCAAAGTGATTCCACGTTTCTCCATTTGACAAGTGGCTTAAACACCATCGCGCCACTTGTTCTCATAATGCTATCTTATGTATGGAACTAAACTCATAGAAGCATATAACCTTTTTAGCCTAGGAATGAAAGGTAGATAATGCATTCTTGCTTGAGGAACTTCTTTAGCTCTATCCCTCTGTCTTGGGTTATAATTGGGAGAATCACAAACTTGCATTTTCTTTTAAATGTATCATTTTTATGGTACAAGATGCAACCATTAATGCAGCAATTAATTATTTTAGAATTTAAACCCAACTTAGAAACCAACTTTCTAGCATTGTAAAAATTAGTAAGTACAAGATTGTGATAAGAAATGTATTCTTTCACAAATGTCACCCATTGATTAAAGATGTTTTCACTATGGTTCGAATATGATTTTGTGATTAATATTCTCATTGCCACTGATAATTTGGAGTGTTGAATTTTAGCCATGCCATATTCATTGTTTAAAAGCATGTAACAAATTATCGAATTTTTAAGCCTCAGGATTTGGAGCGTCTTCTAAATTCTCTTAATAGTGTTGTTCAAATTTAGGCCCTGCAACATAAAAAATCAATATTTGATGATGACTAATATTACCATCACAACCCACAAAACACTACCTACATTACTAGCAATATGGGGATTGTACTAATTAAATCCTCTAGTCTAAACAGCAATTCTTGCTCCTCATGGTCAGTCTAATACCAATAATTAGGTTTAAAAATAAATCTATTTAGATGATATTTGACCATTTCAGGAGTTACCAGATTTTGACATTTATATCTATTACAAGGACACCTAAGAGTTCCTTTAGATATATATAATGGTAACTAACAAGCATAAACAATAAAATCCTCAAACCCATCAATAACCTCTTGTCTAATTCCACCTTGATTAATGTAATTTGTGATATACATCCATCTACAATTATCTAAAATTCTATTTATCTGATAACAAGTTGAAACCAATACAATAACTTAGATATTGTCCTAATATTTACCCAACAAATTCACAATACTACAATTCCTTATATCACGTAATTTTAATATCTACACTTTATTCATAATATAGATATTGTAGTTAACACCTAAATAAAAAAATTAATGAACAATAATTAATAACAAAATAAACTAATATTCAAATAAATTCAATTCCCATATGTAAACATAATTTAAGAAACAAATATTAATATCATATATCTCAAAAATTAAAAAACTCAATATGAAATTAAGTTTTGCATAATAAACAAATAAGCAACATATTAAAAGATGGGATTACTTACATACCTTCTACTTAAGGAGTGAAACCGACCAATCAACTCTAAAAATCATAGAAATCCCATTTTTGATAAGGGCAACAAGAGGAAACCCAAAAAGAGAAATAAGGAGAAAAGTTTCTGAATAATAGAAATACATAGAGTTTGGTAAGAAGATGGTGCATGTGTGTGATTTAAAAGGACAAATTTCTGATTAGATTAATTTGTTACCTACGGATATCATTAAAAGTTGTACAAATAAATTATTTTTTACAACTCATGCAATCTAGCAACGGATATAACTTTTGACTATTCAAAGCAAGAAAAATTGCGATTTTTTGCTGTTTGATGGAATTACCGAGGGATCAATCCCTCTATAAAAATGTAACATTTTATCAAGGGATCAATTCCTCAGTAATTCTATATCAAATTTTCCTGCACTTTTGTGCCAATTTGAATGTTAGATTTTTTTATGGATAATCTGTTAGTAAAATTACCAATCGATCAATCTCTTGGTAAGTTTGACATATACTTTTTTGCACCGTTAGCATGAAATATTGCATTGGATTTACTGAGGGATCACAATAATCCATAAATAAATTTTTTTTTTTTAAGTGTCAAATTTTTTTTCATTTCACCGACACCAAATCCATCAAAAAAATTGATTTTCACTAAAAGCTTGTTGATAATCAAGCATTTTTTAATAATGTTAAAAAAAATGACAACCATAATCACTTTCTTGATTAATCCGTTGCAATGGATTTTCTATTGATGAAAATGAATTGAGTTTGATTGGGTGATCTTCACCCAGTAATGAAGATTGCAGAAAATAGTGGATACAAAGATGCATGAAGAATGTTGAATGGGAAAATGCAAGTGCTACAAATAGAACTACACGTACACGAATTGATAAAGTAGATGCGGCGCGTAAATACAAAAGCATAAGTTGATGGGGAAGGGTCATCAGGTCAACCAACACATGAAACAAATGGGTAAGATAAGATTAAACAACATAAAAATAATAATAATAACAAGGTAAGGTGGTTACCAAGTACAAGTGAAGACGCTTTCGCTTTCTTTATTTGGTCAACCGAAATCCTTTTCTCTTCTATTACTCAAACACAAGATTCTTTTAGGTTTTCACATTTATAAATGGCCCATCCTCCATGTGACTCACGTTCCATTTCTAATTTTTTATTTAAGATAATTGAATTATTTTTTCAATTTCTTTTTAAGCTATCAAACCTTTCACATCATGAAACTAGAATGTTACTATATAATCCCTCTATTAAGTATGAGCATTTTGTGAAAATATAATTGTAGAGATAATTTTTCTGAATTCTATATCCTTTAGTTAGAAATTAAGCTCCGTTTTTATAAATTTTAATATTTATTCTTTTATTAGGTATTTAATGTAACATTAACTATTCAATAAAAAGAATTAACAACAAATAATACATGGGATAGAGATATTAATTAGACTATTTTAAGATAACTTTAACGCATCCTCAACCCACAAATTCAGGTATATAATATAAAGTACTATTAATTAAAATATGTATAAAGTATTAAGACAGTTAATAAAACAATCGAACAGAAATATTATATATTTATACTTTGCATCCACATATTAAGGAACAGGAACCTGCTTATTGATTCCTACAATGAACTGCGGTCCTCCTATTGTAGCATTTGGAATCAAATTTCATGCTTAATCAAAAAATGAAATTAAAAAATCTGAAATATTCCCATGTCCTTGTTCTATTTTGTTCATACTCAGGAAATTAAAAATAATTATTCAATGCCCATGTCATTTTTTAATTATTCAATTGCCCTAATTTGTCACAGAATTGTCTTCATTTAAATAATTTTATGCGACATATAAAATCAATATTGCCACATAAAATTAATATATAGTATAAATATTGTTATAAGCAAGATTATAAGACTTACATTATCCAACCAGAAATATCAAGAAAACCTTTGGTGATAAAGTCATAGAACAATATCGATGATGTCAAGTGTTGAAGGGATGAGAGATATTAATTGGCACAACCTTGTCAATGCAATTAAACTTTATACAAATTGTTACACAATTATATATGTAATTAAAATTTAAGTAATATATGATTGTTTAAAATTAATTATATTGAGATAAATAAATTTTAATTATGATTGAGTAAATTTTTTTTTTTTTTGGTACATAGGAGAGAAAGAGAGAAACAAAACAGAAAGTAAGAACCACAAACTATTCGAGGTCTTCCTAAACCAACTATATAAGCATAAAACGTATGGCTCATCCCTGGAGGCACCGATGAAAAAACTTGAACGCCTTGATCCTCTCTGACAGCCAAGTTTACTGACTAGTCTGCACAAGTGTTCCCTTCTTTGTGTGTGTGTGTGTGTGTGTGTGAAAAGATTACATTCCAACATATGGTACACCATGCCCATATGCGAGATACAAGGTGTATCTCTCAGGATTCATTACCTTTAGAGGTAAGAATGGTTACTACTGATAGAGTCACTTTCTACTATGAGGCTCTCAACACTATAAGACTCCACGCCAATTCAAGGCCGATTAAGATACCCCAAAGTTCTATTTGAAAAGCTATGTTGGTGACAATACTGGAAGCAAAACCTTCCAAACATTGGCCTTCCTCCTGATGCAATCTATCACCGGGTCAGATTTACATGACCTGGTGGCTATCGATTACCGATGAATCATACAAATCCATCAATAATCATTACGATTCCCATAGTGAATCTAACACCAAGTCAGATAAACATGACCTAATGTCTATTGTTTACCTACGAATTTGTATGATCTGTCCGTAAACATGTTGATTCCCATAGAAGATCTCTAACATCAAGTCAACTTGACATGACCCAATGTTATTAGTTTATCGATGAATCTATATGATCCATCAGTAAATTCATCAATTAAATATTTATTAAGGGATTTATCTCTTAGTAAAAATAAAACATTTTGCCAAGGCATAAATTTCTCAGTATTTCTGTTGAAAAAATCCCCACTTCTTCATACCATTTTTAACTCCGAAGTAATCTGTCAGTAAATCCCTCAGTAGTTTTAGGGAGGCATAAATCTCTCAGAAAATTCAAAACATTTTTCACCCAATCCACATGTAATATTGCGTTAGATTTACCGAGAGATTTAATAAATCCATTGTTAATATTCTTTTTTTATGGACGAATTTTTCTTCACTTTTATCTACACCCAATCCTTTGTTAAAAATGTTCTTTACGGACCATTTTTTAGTAGTGATTCCCAAAACCTAATAACAAGGAGAGGTGATAACTGCCATAGTTAGCTAAACAAAACTAGAAGGGAGTCCAATTTCTTGAAGGACCAAAGAGATGAAGTTCCAGTTCAAACGATAATAGGCTTTTTCCAAGGCTATTTTAATAGACATGTAAGTCTTTTTTCCTCTCATTTTGTTCATAGAATGAATTATTTTTTGTGCAATAATGATGTTGTCATGTATTTGCCTTTTGGGGACAAAACTCAATTAAAAAGCAGAAGCAAGTTCTTCCAGAAGCGGTCTCAATCTCCATAACTGAATTTGGGCTAAGCCTTTGAGAATGACATTGCATGATGAGATCAGTCTAAACTTTTGGATTTTCATGGGATGTCTCACTTTTGGGACTAGCACAATTAGGGTTTAGTAAAAATTAGCTATGAGTTATCGATTCTGGAAACATTGTTGAATGGTTGTACTTACTGCTCTACTAACAATGTAACAATGTCCCAATTTTTCTCGAAACTTACATTCAATTTTTTCTTGAAAATTATCAATTAAATTTATAAACATTATTATATGCAATTATAAAACTTACATTTGGCTTTCAATTCCCCAAAAGTACAAGTAATGCATTCAATTCTTCTTTGATTCCTACTCTTATTCGTTTAATTCTTCAAGTAAATGTCCGAGAAAAACTACTCCCACTAAGGGTGTGTTTCTTTTGCAGAAAAATATTTTCTTGAAAAAATGATTTTTTACCCAAAAAGAATGTTACTAAGTTATTTTTAAAATAAAAGAGGACAATATATGTTTATAGAATTTAAAATTAAAAACTATATACCTTGCTGTAAGACGATGTAATTCTATACTAAAATAATTAAGTAGCATAATTAAAAGATACTGGAAAATAACTTCCTCCATGTGATGCAAAATATGAATTTAATATTTGAATTATTATGTTTTATGTTAAAATTTGTGATTTAATATTTATTTAGAAATTAGAATTTGTAGCTGGGAATTAAGGATTTTATTCTTACCTTAGTTAGAATATCCTGATACCTGAATAATATTATCCATATTCTATTTTTAGTTTTCTTGGTGTTTGGTTAGGTGTGTTTGGCTCTAGGTCTCCATTGTTCCCTAAAATAGAGCCTTCTTGCTTTGTTACCTTGAGTTTTGGTTGAAGAATGAATTGAATATTGAGTAGGCTCTGTGTTTTTTATAATTGACTTTTGGAATTTGTTCTACATCAATTTGCTATCAGAGCCTGGTTGGGCCCCAACTCCGTTCATCGCTGTCATCTATTTAGACTTCTAATGTTGAACTTCATTGTACTACCATTATTGAAGCACATCTATCCCAATGTAGTTTTTCCTTTCCATTTTCTTCTTCTTGTTCATTTCACCATAGTCAGGCAATAGCGAAACCCCTACAGGAACATTGCTGCTTGCAAGTGCAGCTCTTGGACGCTTTGTAGTCTTTGTGTGGTTTGAATTGAAACCACCATTTATTATGGAAATCAAAAGAATACTTTACACGCCTTCCACCTTAAGCTTCAATTTCAGATCACTTTCCCTTTGATTGAACCGCAGCAACAAACTCTGAAACCTCCAATCTTTCTTCTACACTTCACCAGAGTTGAAAAGCCATTGAAATTTCCCATTTTTCGCCGGAAAACCCAGGAAAGCAACTGCCATGCCACCTTTGATACCTTAGAACATGTGCCACACTATTGGAGTCAACATCGGCCGATCTACCAAAAGTCGGAATTTGGTCCTATTCTGGTGCCGTATGCACTCTCATGCACTAACGCTGCCATCTACGCGTGCTATTCACATGCTTGGATCTGAAGCAGTCCAGGCTAGACGCGTCGAGTTGCCTCTAATCCCAGCCAAGTCGAGCCATGCCTATCTATTTTGCATCTCCACCGTTTGTATCTAGCCAACGTATCACATCCTTTGATTAGGTTGACTTTGTCTTGACTAATTGACTAAGACTTTAAGTCATTGACCCGCTGTAATGACCCATTAACCGTTGACCTTTACCAAGCCACCTATCCCAAGGTTTTTGGATGTCCCAAGTGTGTTTTTGAGATTATTTTGCCATTTGATACTTCCTTCTATGACTTTTAGCTCAAAGTAGTAGGTATACGTTTTGATATGCTCATATATGCTTAAAATTTTCAAGAGTTCAAGTTGTAATTGGGGAGTCAAAAACGACTACAAGGGTAGTTCGAACTTCAGTGCCAACTATCATCAATTCAAAAGCATTTTTGTGAGGAATTTGAGGTTCAAAGACAGTTGTAAAAGCAAATTACTGTACAAAGTGAGAACCTTTAGGCAATTTCAATAGCTTTAGAGTCACCTTGGTCATCCAATGAAAAGCATAACACATTTCCTATGGCTTCAAAGCTTACTTATGAAGGACAATTTCAAGAGAAGTGCCTAAAAAAGATCATTAAAGAACAACAACAGTTTAATGAAACTCTTCCAAAAGCACCTAAATTTGAGGTCGATAGCTAGGTTGAAAATTTTTAAGATTGCTTAGTGGAATCATTTGATCCCTCTTCTGATTTGGAAGATGACATTTGGGATGAAGTTCCACAGTTTGTGGTTCAAGTTGATAGCACTAATGAATTTCAATGTGGCAAAGCTGAAGAGGAAAAGGATTTAATAGTTGAAATTTCTTATGAAGTGATTGGCAATACTGAAGTTGCTAATTCTATAGATGAACAAGTTATGGGTATGATGTGTGATTTAACTTTGGGTCCCTACATGGACTTCATTATTCCTAAGATTCCTAAAAGCCCAAAGTTGGTATAAAAGTTATTTCTTCTGCTGCCAACTCCACACCACACGTGTCTATCCTCGCCTTTGAAGCTTGTCATCCGTTTTTCCTTCTCTGGCCTCATTTCTCTTCAACCAAGGTGAATGATATAGAATAAAAATTTAATATTTGAATTATTAATTATATTTTATGTTACGATTTGTGATTTAATAGTTATTCAAAAATTAAGATTTGTAGTTGAAAACTAGGAATTTTATTCTTACTTTAATTAGGCCATCCTTATCCCGGAATAATGTTTTTCATATCCCCATTTTTAACCTTTTTTGTGTTTAGTTAACTCTCTGGGGCACCTTCGTTCCCTCAAATACAGTCTTCTAGCTTTGTTTCCTCGAGTTTTATTGAACGAAGTTTTGTTGAATGAGTTTTGGTTGATGAATGAATTGAATAGTTGGGAGAGACGCTGTGTTTGTGAAATTGATTATTGATTTGGAGCTTGTTCCACATCGCCATGTCAATGCAGAAATTATTTTCACCTTTTTTGTTGATTTAATTTAAATTGATGTTACTTTCCTAAATTAAACACTAGAAAGTAGAAAAATATTTTTCATAACAAACAATCCCTAAAGCCATCTATTAACACTCCACAAATTGATTAAGGGGTGTTATATTTATACAATTTAAGTTGAAAAATTCAATAAATTTAATGATTTTAATTTATAAAAAATAGTCAATAAAAAATGCATAAATAATGATGAATGGGAAAAATGCAAGCGCAACAAGTAGAAACTACACGTAGCGAATCAACAAAGCAAATGTGCCGCGTAAATATAAAAGCATTAATTTATGGGGAATGGTGATTAGGTCAACCAACACATGAAACAAATGGGTAAGATAAGATTAAATAACAAAAAAACAAATAAGGTAAGATGGTTACCAAGTACAAATGAAGATGCTTCACTTTCTTGATTTGGTCAACCAAAATCCTTTTCTCTTCTATTACTCTAACACAAGATGCTTTTAGGTTTTCACATTATAAATGGCCCATCCTCCATGTGACTCACGTTCCATTTCTAATTTTTTATTTAAGATAATTGAATTATTTTTTCAATTTCTTCTTAACCAATCAAACCTTTCACATGATGAAACTAGAATGTTACTAAATGGAGTATGATTTAATAGTGAAAATTTTGAATAATTTGCAAGAACTCTAAATTTCTGTTTAAGTATTACAAAAAATGATATGAGGGTTTTGACTATATACCATACACCTTTATTAAACAGAAAAGTCAAAGATTTCTCTTCAATTTTATATTTTTCTTGATAATTTATCCATTAATTCATATTTTACAATATTGAAAAGTTTCTTTGAATTTATATAAAAAAGAATATTTAGCTAATAAGTCATTTAGTTGGCTACAAAATTTTCCAAAAAGCTTTACTACATTTAACCGGAAATTTTAACTAGAGCTGGTCAAAAGCAGAATTTAATATTAATTTTAAGCAACGCTACTTTTTTGTTTGAGAACAAGTTAGAATAAAGAAAATATAATAAATGAAAATGAATAAAAGTGAGAGGATTGAATGTAAATTTTTATCATTTTTATATAGATAAGTCATAATTAAAAGGAAAGAAAATCAAAAAGAAAAAATGAGATAAATAAATAAATAATTTTACCTCCATTATGTTGATGGTCGAATGGTTACCCGGAGAAAGAGACAGCAGAGAGTGGAAAGGAAAGACAAAGGGAGATGGGAAGGGAGGGGACATGCTGATCCCTCCATACCTTGCTTCCTTAGCTTATCAATATCATCCTCTTTTTGGGTATTTCCTTACAAAAATCAAGTAAAGAAACATGGCACTTTTTGTGATTTGGCAATCCATTTTCGTTCTTGAGATTGTAGTTGCTATAATTTGATGATAAAAATGGTATTTGGTGCGTATAGAATTATAGAGCAAGGAAGAAATTAATTAAAGACGTGCCACATAAATATTGTCATTTTTTCCTATGTTGATAAAGGCAAATGTCTTCCCAACACAATTTGTAGTCCCAGAAAGTGCACGTAGCACTGCTCCCTGTCTAGTGGGAATGTGTTGCGGAGACGCAAAGTACGTGTTTCAATGGTAGAGCAACGACAAAAAGTGTTGGTTGTCAACAATAAATTCGTACACCTTACCCCATGAATTCTCAAATATGCATACAACCTTAAAACTCCTTAAATTACTCAACAAGCAAACATCTTAATGTTTCAAATTTGAACACCCATAATAATTTTTATCAACCAAACAAATACAAAATTGTATAAAGTACGGATTTCAACGACAAAAAATAATTAATATATTTTTATGAATAAAAATTTTAAAAATATAAAAATATATATATTTGAGATATAAAATTTATATATATATATATATATATTATCCTTCAATAATAGAGCAGTTGATTGTTAACAATAAATTAATAATCCTTAACACATGAAATACTTAAGGGCAGCCTTTTAATTTCTTTACATGCTTACACCCATAAACCTTATTAAATTAACCAACAAACAAACATCTTTGTGTTTCAAATTTTAATATCCATAATAATTTTTTATCATTCAAATAAATATAAAATGATCGGTCTCTCTATTTTTATTTTATATAATTTAAATTATTAATTTTAAATTTAATTAATTTAATAAATTTTGTATAAATTATGAAGTTTATTTTCATATTTAATGTAAAAATAATTTTTTAAAAATAATATGCATTTACAACTCCAGAGGAAGGACCAACACGTATTGTACAAAGTATTTTTTTTAATTATGAAATAATGCCAGGTGTTGATTAAGTACAGGTTGTCCCAACGAGAGGAAGGACAAAAACGTGGCGTGTTGTCGACAATAATGAGATGGAAAACGTCTCTTCCACTAACGGAAACCCTTTACCTATGCACATAAATCAGTTACTGTTTAAGTTTTTATCGTTTCTATCATTGTATCTCATATATTTTTCATTGTAAGTCTATAACTGCTCTCCACTTATTACCTTCATAAACGGTTTAGATTAAAATTTACATTGTAAAAAAAGTTGTATTTCTATAGTTTAATTTATAAAATTTAATAAATTTTAATTATATAATTTTTTAGAAATATTTAATAATATTTAAAGTAAAAAACAACAAAGCCATATATTATTAAAAATCCGAGTTGAACAATGATTTCAATTAAAGAAATGAAACTATGTATTCAAAAATTTATTTAAAAAAGTAATATTGCTAAGTCAACTATCTTTATTTTTTATATTTTCTTTATAATATTTTAGATAAAATTATGTAAATGTAACAAATAAATTATTGTAAAAAATACTATTAACTATTATTTCAATTATCATAATATAATATGGTGTGTACAAAAGCTAAGTGGTTAATATAAGTAGTAATATCAAATCGAGCTAGCCTCCTAACCTGTAGTGATCTACTATTAATTGAGATGAGATAAGTTAACTTACATTTTTGTGAGATAAAGAAATCCTAACATTTCCCCTCTTATCCCACAGTGAGTGAGTAAATTATGCAAGCTAACTTATTAAATTAAAAAAATATTAAAAATAATTATAAATATAAATCTTAATTTCAAAATAATAAAACTATCATATTTCAAATAGCAACCATAAATATAAGTCTTAAATATTTCATAAATAACATAATTATAAATTATGTAAATCTTGACTAATAAATGAAGCATGTATAACAATTATAAAAATGAGTAGACTTAATTATCTAATTTTGAATATAGTGACTAGCTCAATAATAAATAACAATTAGCACATTGATGATTCAAAATTCTTCCAATTACATTATTTTAGCATAAATCTTATGATAGAATAATAGTAAAAGATTATAAAATTTAAATTTTATTGATTTTAAAGTTGTAAGGCAAAAACCCACAAATAGACCCACCCCACACTTGCTTAATCCATAAGTCAAGGACAAACCAATTTACTTACATTTAAATGGATTATACATAAGGCGAGCAGGCTGATTTGCCTGCTCTAAATACAAGCAACATAGCCAATGGATTTAATTAAGTGTGACATATGTACCACACTCACCTCATTTTCATATAGAATAAATTATTTATCCATGTGTTGCATGACGTAGAGTGAGATTGACATATGTACCTCCTTCATCTAATTATATGTATAGTCAATGGAATTTAGATAATTCAATTTCTTATTTCTCGTCATTTTTTCTTAAGTTATTGATTTTTTTTTACGTATTTTATAATTTTTTAAAAACCAATCATCATGCCACCTTCAATTCTTGTATGTCTCGGCACATCTTGGAACACACAACACACCATCGGTCGATTTGCTAGAAGTTGGAATTTGGTTCTATTATGGCACCTTATGCGCTCTCATGTACCAATGTTGTTGTCTTTGTGTGCTATTCATGTACCTAGATTTGAAGCAATCCTAGCCAACTGAGCCAAGCCACCTCTCATCCTAACTATGCCTATCAATTGTGAATCTCAACTGTTCGTATCCAACCTACACATCATATCCATTGATTAGGCTAACTTTGACTTGACCAGTTGAGTTGGACTTTGATTCATTGACATGTTGCGCTGACACATTGATCATTGACTTTGACCATATCACCTATCCTAAGGTTTTTGGATGCAATGAGTTCATTTTTTAGATCCATTTTGCCATTTGAGGCTTCCTTCTTTGACTTTTAGCTCAAAGTAGTAGTTATAATATTTTATATGGACATATAAGGAAGAAATTTTGAAAGAGTTAAAGTTGTAATTGGAGATCAAAAATTACTACAAGAGAAGTTTGAATTTTAGCGCCAACTATCAAAAATTCAAAAGTATGTTTGTGAGGAACTTAAGGTTCAAAGACAATTGCAAGAGCAAATTGCAATACAAAATGAGAACCTTAAGGTAATTTCAACAACTTCAGAGTCACCATTGTCATCCAATGAAAAGCATAACAGATTTCATAAAGGTCCAATGCTTACTTATGGAGGAAACTTTGAAAAGAATGATCAAACTCAAGAGAAGTGCCTAAGGAAGATCATTGAAGAACAACAACAATTCCATGAAACTCTTTCAAAAGCACCTAAATTTGAAGTCAACAACAAGATTTAAAATATTGAAGATTGCTTAGTGGAATCATATGATCCCCTTTCTGATTTGGAAGATGATGTTTAGGATGAATTTTCACCATTTGTGCTTCAAGTTGATAGCACCGATGAATTTCAAATGTGAAAAAGCTAAACAGGAAGGCCATTCAATGAAAAACATAACAAATTTCCTATGGCTTCAAAGTTTACTTATGAAGGAAACTTTCAAGAAAAGGATCAAACTCAAGAGAAGTGCCTATGGAAGAACATAGAAGAAGAACAACAATTCAACAAAAAATTTCCAAAAGCAACTAAATTTGAAGTCAACAACAAGATTTAAATTATTGAAGATTCCTTAGTGGAATATATGATCCCCTTTTTGATTTGGAAGATAATGTTTGGGATGAAGTTTCACCATTTGTGCTTTAAGTTGATAGCACCAATGAATTTCAATGTGAAAAAGCTAAAGAGGCAAAGGATTTAATGGTTGAAATTTCTAATGAAGTGATTGGCAATATTGAAGTTGCTAATCCTACAAATGAACAAGTTATGGCTAAGATGTGTGATTTAACTTTGGGTCCCTACATTGACTTCTTAATTCCTAAGATTTTTGAAAATCCAAAGTTGATGTTTCTACTATCTCTTCCACAACCAGATCTACTACCATCCTTATTTTTCCTTGCTAAGGGTGGACATTGGGTGGGGCAAGTCGGGTTGGGGGAAATTTGAACAAAATCGATTAAAACTAAGGAGTCACATGAAGGAGACCTAACCTAGGTCAAAGCATGAACCCAAAATTTATTACAAGGACACCTAAGAGTTCCTTTAGATATATATAATGGTAACTAACAAGCATAAACAATAAAATCCTCAAACCCATCAATAACCTCTTGTCTAATTCCACCTTGATTAATGTAATTTGTGATATACATCCATCTACAATTATCTAAAATTCTATTTATCTAATAACAAGTTGAAACAAATATAATAACTTGGATATTGTTCTAATATTTACCCAACAAATTCACAATACTACAATTCCTTATATCACATAATTTTAATATCTACACTTTATTCATAATATAGATATTGTAGTTAACACCTAAATAAAAAATATTAATGAACAATAATTAATAACAAAATAAACTAATACTCAAATAAATGCAATTCCCATATGTAAACATAATTTAAGAAACATATATTAATATCATATATCTCAAAAATTAAATAACTCAATATGAAATTAAGTTTTGCATAATAAACAAATAAGCAACATATTAAAAGGTGGGATTACTTACATACCTTCTACTTAAGGAGTGAAACCAACCAATCAACTCTAAAAATCATAGAAACCCCATTTTTGATAAGGGCAACAAGAGGAAACCCAAAAAGAGAAATAAGGAGAAAAGTTTCTGAATAATAGAAATACATAGAGTTTGGTAAGAAGATGGTGCATGTGTGTGATTTAAAAGGACAAATTTCTGATAGATTAATTTGTTACCTACAGATATAATTAAAAGTTGTACAAATAAATTATTATTTACAACTCATGCAATCTAGCAACGGATATAACTTTTGACTATTCAAAGCAAGAAAAAGTGTAATTTGTTGCTATTTGATGGAATTACCAAGGGATCAATCCCTCTATAAAAATGTAACATTTTATCAAGGGATCAATTCCTCAGTAATTCTGTATCAAATTTTCCTGCCCTTTTGCGCCAATTTGAATGTTGGATTTTTTTTATGGATAATCTATTAGTAAAATTACCTATCGATCAATCTCTTGGTAAGTTTGACATATACTTTTTCGCACCGTTAGCATGAACTATTGCGTTGGATTTACTGAGGGATCACAATAATCCATAAATAAAATTTTTTTTTAAGTGTCAAATTTTTTTTCATTTCACCAACACCAAATCCATCAATAAAATTGATTTTCACTAAAAGCTTGTTGATAATCAAGCATTTTTTAATAATGTTAAAAAAAATGACAACCATAATCACTTTCTTGATTAATCCGTTGCAATGGATTTTCTATTGATGAAAATGAATTGAGTTTGATTGGGTGATCTTCACCCAGTAATGAAGATTGCAGAAAATAGTGGATACAAAGATGCATGAAGAATGTTGAATGGGAAAATGCAAGTGCTACAAATAGAACTACACGTACACGAATTGATAAAGTAGATGCGGCGCGTAAATACAAAAGCATAAGTTGATGGGGAAGGGTCATCAGGTCAACCAACACATGAAACAAATGGGTAAGATAAGATTAAACAACATAAAAATAATAATAATAACAAGGTAAGGTGGTTACCAAGTACAAGTGAAGACGCTTTCGCTTTCTTTATTTGGTCAACCGAAATCCTTTTCTCTTCTATTACTCAAACACAAGATTCTTTTAGGTTTTCACATTTATAAATGGCCCATCCTCCATGTGACTCACGTTCCATTTCTAATTTTTTATTTAAGATAATTGAATTATTTTTTTCAATTTCTTTTTAAGCTATCAAACCTTTCACATCATGAAACTAGAATGTTACTATATAATCCCTCTATTAAGTATGAGCATTTTGTGAAAATATAATTGTAGAGATAATTTTTCTGAATTCTATATCCTTTAGTTAGAAATTAAGCTCCGTTTTTATAAATTTTAATATTTATTCTTTTATTAGGTATTTAATGTAACATTAACTATTCAATAAAAAGAATTAACAACAAATAATACACGGGATAGAGATATTAATTAGACTATTTTAAGATAACTTTATCGCATCCTCAACCCACAAATTCAGGTACATAATATAAAGTACTATTAATTAAAATATGCATAAAGTATTAAGACAGTTAATAAAACAATCGAACAGAAATATTATATATTTATACTTTGCATCCACATATTAAGGAACAGGAACCTGCTTATTGATTCCTACAATGAACTGTGGTCCTCCTATTGTAGCATTTGGAATCAAATTTCATGCTTAATCAAAAAATGAAATTAAAAAATCTGGAATATTCCCATGTCCTTGTTCTATTTTGTTCATACTCAGGAAATTAAAAATAATTATTCAATTCCCATGTCATTTTTTAATTATTCAAATGCCCTAATTTGTCACAGAATTGTCTTCATTTAAATAATTTTATGTGACATATAAAATCAATATTGCCACATAAAATTAATATATAGTATAAATATTGTTATAAGCAAGATTATAAGACTTACATTATCCAACCAGAAATATCAAGAAAACCTTTGGTGATAAAGTCATAGAACAATATCGATGATGTCAAGTGTTGAAGGGATGTGAGATATTAATTGGCACAACCTTGTCAATGCAATTAAACGTTATACAAATTGTTACACAATTATATATTTAATTAAAATTTAAGTAATATATGATTGCTTAAAATTAATTATATTGAGATAAATAAATTTTAATTATGATTGAGTAAATTTTTTTTTTTGGTACATAGGAGGGAAGGAGAGAAACAAAACAGAAAGTAAGAACCACAAACTACTCGAGGTCTTCCTAAACCAACTATATAAGCATAAAACGTATGGCTCATCCCTGGAGGCACCGATGAAAAAACTTGAAGGCCTTGATCCTCTCTGACAGCCAAGTTTACTGACCAGTCTGCCCAAGTGTTCCCTTCTTTGTGTGTGTGCGTGTGTGAAAAGATCACATTCCAACATATGGTACACCATGCCCATATGCGAGATACAAGGTGTATGTCTCAGGATTCATTACCTTTAGAGGTAAGAATGGTTACTACTGATAGAGTCACTTTCTACTATGAGGCTCGCAACACTGTAAGACTCCACGCCAATTCAAGGCCTATTAAGATACCCCAAAGTTCTGCTTGAAAAGCTATGTTGGTGACAATACTGTAAGCAAAACCTCCCAAACATTGGCCTTCCTCATGATGCAATCTACCACCGGGTCAGATTTACATGACCTGGTGGCAATCAATTACCGACGGATCATACAAATCCATCAATAATCATTATGATTCCCATAGTGAATCTGACACCAAGTCAAATAAACATGACCTGGTGTCTATCGTTTACCTACGAATTTGTATGATCCGTTCGTAAACATGTTGATTCCCATAGAAGATCTATAACATCAAGCCAGCTTGACATGACCCAATGTTATTAGTTTACTGATGAATCTGTATGATCCATCAGTAAATGCACCGATTAAATATTTACCAAGGGATTTATCCCTTGGTAAAAATAAAACATTTTACTGAGGCATAAATCTCTTGGTATTTCTGTTGAAAAAATCCCCACTTCTTCATGCCATTTTGAACCCCGAAGTAATCTGTCAGTAAATCCCTCAGTAATTTTAAGGAGGGATAAATCTCTCAGAAAATTCAAAACATTTTTCATCCAATCCACATGTAATATTGCATTAGATTTACCGAGAGATTTAATAAATCCATCGTTAATATTCCTTTTTTATGGACGAATTTTTTTTCACTTTTATCTACACCAAATCCTTTGTTAAAAATGTTCTTTACTGACCATTTTTTAGTAGTGATTCCACAAAACCTAATAACAAGGAGAGGTGATAACTGCCATAGTTAGCTATACAAAACTAGAAGGGAGTCCAATTTCTTGAAGGACCAAAGAGATGAAGTTCCAGTTCAAAAGATAATAGGCTTTTTCCAAGTCTATTTTAATAGACATGTAAGTCTTTTTTCCTCTCATTTTGTTCATAGAATGAATTATTTTTTGTGCAATAATGATGTTGTCATGTATTTGCCTTTTGGGGACAAAACTCAATTAAAAAGCAGAAGCAAGTTCTTCCAGAAGCGGTCTCAATCTCCATAACTGAATTTGGGTTAAGCCTTTGAGAATGACATTGCATGATGAGATCAGTCTAAACTTTTGGATTTTCATGGGAAGTCTCACTTTTGGGACTAGCACAATTAGGGTTTAGTAAAAATTAGCTATGAGTTATCGATTCTGGAAACATTGTTGAATGGTTGTACTTACTGCTCTACTAACAATGTAACAATGTCCCAATTTTTCTCGAAACTTACATTCAATTTTTTCTTGAAAATTATCAATTAAATTTATAAACATTATTATATACAATTATAAAACTTACATTTGACTTTCAGTTCCCCAAAAGTACAAGTAATGCATCCAATTCTTCTTTGATTCCTACTCTTATTCGTTTAATTCTTCCAGTAAATATCCGAGAAAAACTACTCCCACTAAGGGTATGTTTCTTTTGCAGAAAAATATTTTCTTGAAAAAAAGATTTTTTTACCCAAAAAGAATGTTACTAAGTTATTTTTAAAATAAAAGAGGACAATATATGTTTATAGAATTTAAAATTAAAAGCTATATACCTTGCTGTAAGACGATGTAATTCTATACTAAAATAATTAAGTAGCATAATTAAAAGATACTGGAAAACAACTTCCTCCATGTGATGCAAAATATGAATTTAATATTTGAATTATTATGTTTTATGTTAAAATTTGTGATTTAATATTTATTTAGAAATTAGAATTTGTAGCTGGGAATTAAGGATTTTACTCTTACCTTAGTTAGAATCTCCTTATGCCTGAATAATGTTATCCATATTCTATTTTTAGTTTTCTTGGTGTTTGGTTAGGTGTGTTTGGCTCTAGGTCTCTATTGTTCCCTAAAATGGAGCCTTCTTGCTTTGTTACCTTGAGTTTTGGTTGAAGAATGAATTGAATATTGAGCAGGCTCTGTGTTTTTTATAATTGACTTTTGGAACTTGTTCTTCATCAATTTGTTATCAGAGCCTGGTTGGGCCTCAACTCCGTTCATCGTTGTCATCTATTTAGATTTCTAATGTTGAACTTCATTGTACTACCATTATTGAAGCACATCAGTCCCAATGTAGTTTTTCCTTTCCATTTTCTTCTTCTTGTTCATTTCACCATAGTCAGGCAATAGCGAAACCCCTACAGGAACATTGCTGCTCGCAAGTGCAGCTCTTGGACGCTTTGGAGTCTTCGTGTGGTTTGAATTGAAACCACCATTTATTATGGAAATCAAAAGAATACTTTACACGCCTTACACATTAAGCTTCAATTTCAGATCACTTTCCCTTTGATTGAATCGCAGCAACAAACTCTGAAACCTCCAATCTTTCTTCTACACTTCACCAGAGTTGAAAAGCCATTGAAATTTCCCATTTTTCGCCGGAAAACCCAGGAAAGCAACTGCCATGCCACCTTTGATACCTTAGAACATGCGCCACACCATTGGAGTCAACATCGGCCGATCTACCAAAAGTCGGAATTTGGTCCTATTCTGGTGCCGAATGCACTCTCATGCACTAACGCTGCCATCTACGCGTGCTATTCACATGCTTGGATCTTAAGCAGTCCAGGCTAGACGCGTCGAGTTGCCTCTAATCCCAGCCAAGTCGAGCCATGCCTATCTATTTTGCATCTCCACCGTTTGTATCTAGCCTACGTATCACATCCTTTGATTAGGTTGACTTTGTCTTGACTAATTGACTAAGACTTTAAGTCATTGACCCGCTGCAATGACCCATTAACCGTTGACCTTTACCAAACCACCTATCCCAAGGTTTTTGGATGTCCCAAGTGTGTTTTTGAGATCATTTTGCCATTTGATACTTCCTTCTATGACTTTTAGCTCAAGGTAGTAGGTGTACGTTTTGATATGCTCATATATGCTTAAAATTTTCAAGAGTTAAAGTTGTAATTGGAGAGTCAAAAACAACTACAAGGGTAGATCGAACTTCAGTGCCAACTATCAGTAATTCAAAAGCATCTTTGTGAGGAATTTGAGGTTCAAAGACAATTGTAAAAGCAAATTACTGTACAAAGTGAGAACCTTTAGGCAATTTCAATAGCTTTAGAGTCACCTTGGTCATCCAATGAAAAGCATAACACATTTCTTATGGCTTCAAAGCTTACTTATGAAGGACATTTTCAAGAGAAGTGCCTAAAAAAGATCATTAAAAAACAACAAAAGTTTAATGAAACTCTTCCAAAAGCAACTAAATTTGAGGTCGATAGCTAGGTTGAAAATTTTTAAGATTGCTTAGTGGAATCATTTGATCCCTCTTCTGATTTGGAAGATGACATTTGGGATGAAGTTCCACAGTTTGTGGTTCAAGTTGATAGCACTGATAAATTTCAATGTGGCAAAGCTGAAGAGGAAAAGGATTTAATAGTTGAAATTTCTTATGAAGTGATTGGCAATACTGAAGTTGCTAATTCTATAGATGAACAAGTTATGGCTATGATGTGTGATTTAACTTTGGGTCCCTACATTGACTTCATTATTCCTAAGATTCCTAAAAGCCCAAAGTTGGTATAAAAGTTATTTCTTCTGCTGCCAACTCCACACCACAAGTGTCTATCCTCGCCTTTGATGCTTGTCATCCGTTTTCCCTTCTCGGCCTCATTTCTCCTCAACCAAGGCGAATGATATAAAATAAAAATTTAATATTTGAATTATTAATTATATTTTATGTTACGATTTGTGATTTAATAGTTATTCAAAAATTAAGATTTGTAGTTGAAAACTAGGAATTTAATTCTTACTTTAATTAGGTCATCCTTATCCCGGAATAATGTTTTTCATATCCCCATTTTTAACCTTTTTGGTGTTTAGTTAACTCTCTAGGGCACCTTCGTTCCCTCAAATAGAATCTTCTCGCTTTGTTTCCTCGACTTTTATTGAACAAAGTTTTGTTGAATGAGTTTTGGTTGATAAATGAATTGAATAGTTGGGAGAGACGCTGTGTTTGTGAAATTGATTATTGATTTGGAGCTTGTTCCACATCGCCATGTCAATGTAGAAATTATTTTCACCTTTTTTGTTGATTTAATTTAAATTGATGTTACTTTCCTAAATTAAACACTAAAAAGTAGAAAAATATTTTTCATAACAAACAATCCCTAAAGCCATCTATTAACACTCCACAAATTGATTAAGGGGTGTTATATTTATACAATTTAAGTTGAAAATTTCAATAAATTTAATGATTTTAATTTATAAAAAATAGTCAATAAAAAATGCATAAATAATGATGAATGGGAAAAATGCAAGCGCAACAACTAGAAACTACGCGTAGCGAATCGACAAAGTAAATGTGCCGCATAAATATAAAAGCATGAATTTATGGGGAATGGTGATTAGGTCAACCAACACATGAAACAAATGCGTAAGATAAGATTAAATAACAAAAAAAACAAATAAGGTAAGATGGTTACCAAGTACAAATGAAGATGCTTTCACTTTCTTGATTTGGTCAACCAAAATCCTTTTCTCTTCTATTACTCTAACACAAGATGCTTTTAGGTTTTCACATTATAAATGGCCCATCCTCCATGTGACTCACGTTCCATTTCTAATTTTTTATTTAAGATAATTGAATTATTTTTTCAATTTCTTTTTAACCAATCAAACCTTTCACATCATGAAACTAGAATGTTCTAAATGGAGTATGATTTAATAGTGAAAATTTTGAATAATTTGCAAGAACTCTAAATTTCTGTTTAAGTATTACAAAAAATGATATGAGGGTTTTGACTATATACCATACACCTTTATTAAACAGAAAAGTCAAATATTTCTCTTCAATTTTATATTTTTCTTGATAATTTATCCATTAATTCATATTTTATAATATTGAAAAGTTTATTTGAATTTATATAAAAAAGAATATTTAGTTAATAAGTCATTTAGTTGGCTACAAAATTTTCCAAAAAGCTTTACTACATTTAACAGGAAATGTTAACTAGAGCTGGTCAAAAGCAGAATTTAATATAATTTTAAGCAACGTTACTTTTTTGTTTGAGAACAAGTTAGAATAAAGAAATATAATAAATAAAAATGAATAAAAGTGAGAGGATTGAATGTAAATTTTTATCATTTTTATATAGATGAGTCATAATTAAAAGGAAAGAAAATCAAAAAGAAAAAATGAGATAAATAAATAAATAAATAATTTCACCTCCATTATGTTGATGGTCGAATGGTTACCCGGAGAAAGAGGCAGCAGAGAGTGGAAAGGACAGACAGAGGGAGATGGGAAGGGAGGGGACATGCTGATCCCTCCATACCTTGCTTCCTTAGCTTAACAGTATCATCCTCTTTTTGGGTATTTCCTTACAAAAATCAAGTAAAGAAAAATGGCACTTTTTGTGATTTGGCAATCCATTTTCGTTCTTGAGATTGTAGTTGCTATAATTTGATGATAAAAATGGTATTTGGTGCGTATAGAATTATAGAGCAAGGAAGAAATTAATTAAAGACGTGCCACATAAATATCGTCATTTTTTCCTATGTTGATAAAGGCAAATGTCTGCCCAACACAATTTGTAGTCCCAGAAAGTGCACGTAGCACTGCTCCCTGTCTAGTGGGAATGTGTTGCGGAGACGCAAAGTACGTGTTTCAATGGTAGAGCAACGACAAAAAGTGTTGGTTGTCAACAATAAATTTGTACACCTTACCCCATGAAATTCTCAAATTTGCATACAACCGTAAAACTCCTTAAATTACCCAACAAACAAACATCTTAATGTTTCAAATTTGAACACCCATAATAATTTTTATCATCCAAACAAATATAAAATTGTATAAAGTACGGGTTTCAACAATAAAAAATAATTAACATATTTTCATGGATAAAAATTTAAAAATATATAAAAATATAAAAATATATATAATTTACGTATAAAATTTATATATATATATATATTATCCTTCAATAATAGAACAGTTGATTGTTAACAATAAATTATTAATCCTTAACACATGAAATACTTAAGGGTAGCCTTTTAATTTCCTTATATGCTTACACCCATAAACCTTATTAAATTAACCAACAAACAAACGTCTTTGTGTTTCAAATTTTAATATCCATAATAATTTTTTTATCAGCCAAATAAATATAAAATGATCGGTCTCTCTATTTTTATTTTATATAATTTAAATTATTAAGTTTTAAAATTTAATTAATTTAATAATTTTTGTATAAATTATGAAATTTATTTTCATATTTAATGTAAAAATAATTTTTTAAAAATAATATGCATTTACAACTCCGGAGGAAGGACCAACACGTATTGCACAAAGTATTTTTTTTAATTATGAAATAATGGCAGGTGTTGTCGACAATAATTAGACGGAAAACGTCTCTTCCACTCACGGAAACTCTTCACCTATGCATATAAATCAGTTACTGTTTAAATTTTTATCTTTTCTATCAATGTATCTCATATATATTTTTATCATTGTAATCCTATTACTGCTCTCCACTTATTACCTTCATAAACGGTTTAGAATAAAATTTACATTGTAAAAAAAGCTGTATTTCTATAGTTTAATTTATAAACTTTAATAAATTTTAATTACATAATTTTTTATAAATATTTAATAATATTTAATGTAAAAAACAACAAAGTCATATATTATTAAAAATCTGAGTTGAACAATGATTTCAATTAAAGAAATGAAACTATGTATCCAAAATTTATTTAAAAAAATAATATTGCTCAGTCAACTATCTTTATTTTTTATATTTTCTTTATCATATTTTAGATAAAATTATGTAAATGTAACAAATAAATTATTGTAAAAAATACTATTAACTATTATTTCAATTATCATAATATAATATTGTGTGTACGAAAAGCTAAGTGGTTAATATAAGTAGTAATGTCAAATCAAGCTAGCCTCCCAACTTGTAGTGACCTACTATTAATTGAGATGAGATAAGCTAACTTGGATTCGAGCGTGTAGCTCAGTGGTCATCTCGTTTCCTTACCTTCGAATTTTGGGTTCGATTCCCTTTCCCTTCAACCTTATCACAAGCCAATAGGTTCCTTATATTACCTAACAAAAAAAAAAAAGATAAGCTAACTTGCATTTTTATGAGTTAAAAAAATCCTAACCTTTCCTGTCCTATCCCACAGCAGGTTAGTAAATTACGCAAGCTAACTTATTAAATTAAAAAAATATTTAAAATATACTAAAAATAATTATAAATATGAATTTTAATTTCAAAATTACAAAACTATCATATTTCAAATAGTAACCATAAATATAAGTCCTAAATATTTCATAAATAACATAATTATAAATTATGTAAATCTTGACTAATAAATGAAGCATGTATAACAATTGTAAAAATGAGTAAACTTAATTATCTAATTTTGAATATAGTGATTAGGTCAATAATAAATAACAATTAGCACATTGATTATTCAAAACTCTTCCAATTATATTATTTTAGCATAAATCTTATGATGGAATAATAGTAAAAGATTATAAAATTTAAATTTTATTGATTTTAAAGTTGTAAGGCAAAAACCCACAAACAGACTCACCCCACACTTGCTTAATCCATAAGTCAAGGACAAACTAATTTACCTACATTTAAATGGATTATACATAAGGCAAGCAGGCTAATTTGACATCTCTAAATACAAGCAACATAGCCAATGGATTTAATTAAGTGTGACATATGTACCACACTCACCTCATTTTCATATAGAATAAACTATTTATCCATGTGTTGCATGACGTAGAGTGAGATTAACATATGTACCTCCTTCACCTGATTATACGTATAGTCACATGGAATTTAGATAATTCAATTTCTTATTTCTCGTCATTTTTTCTTAAGTTATTGATTTTATTTTTTTTTTACTTATTTTATAATTTTTTAAAAACCAATCATCATGTCAACTTCAATTCTTGTATGTCTCGGCACGATCTTGGAACACACGGCACACCATCGGCCGATTTGCTAGAAGTTGGAATTTGGTTCTATTATGGCACCGGATGCGCTCTCATGTACCGATGTTGTTGTCTTTGTGTGCTGTTCATGTACCTAGATTTGAAGCAATCCCAGCCAACTGAGCCAAGCCACCTCTCATCCTAACTATGCCTATCGATTTTGAATCTCAACCATTCGTATCCAACCTACACATCATATTCGTTGATTAGGCTAACTTTGACTCGACCAATTGAGTTGGACTTTGATTCATTGACATGTTGCACTAACACATTGATCATTGACTTTGACCATATCACCTATCCTAAGGTTTTTGGATGTAATGAGTTCATTTTTTAGATCCATTTTGCCATTTGAGGCTTCCTTGTTTGACTTTTAGCTCAAAGTAGTAGTTATAATTTTTTATATGGACATTTATGGAAGAAATTTTGAAAGAGTTAAAGTTGCAATTGGGGACCAAAACCTACTACGAGAGAAGTTTGAATTTTAGTGCCAACTGTCAAAAATTCAAAAGTATGTTTGTGAGGAACTTAAGGTTCAAAGACAATTGCAAGAGCAAATTGCAATACAAAATGAGAACCTTAAGGTAATTTCAACAACTTCAGAGTCACCATTGTCATCCAATGAAAAGCATAACAGATTTCGTATAGGTCCAATGCTTACTTATGGAGGAAACTTTGAAGAGAATGATCAAACTCAAGAGAAGTGCCTAAGGAAGATCATTGAAGAACAACAACAATTCAATGAAACTCTTTCAAAAGCACCTAAATTTAAAGTCAACAACAAGATTTAAAATATTGAAGATTGCTTAGTGGAATCATATGATCCCTTTTCTGATTTGGAAGATGATGTTTGGGATGAATTTTCACCCTTTGTGCTTCAAGTTGATAGCACCGATGAATTTCAAATGTGAAAAAGCTAAAGAGGAAGGCCATTCAATGAAAAACATAACAAATTTCCTATGACTTCAAAGTTTACTTATGAAGGAAACTTTCAAGAAAAGGATCAAACTCAAGAGAAGTGCCTATGGAAGAACATAGAAGAAGAACAACAATTCAACAAAACTCTTCCCAAAGCACCTAAATTTGAAGTCAACAACAAGATTTAAATTATTGAAGATTCCTTAGTGGAATATATGATCCCCTTTCTGATTTGGAAGATAATGTTTGGTATGAAGTTTCACCATTTGTGCTTCAAGTTGATAGCAGCAATGAATTTCAATGTGAAAAAGCTAAAGAGGAAAAGGATTTAATGGTTGAAATTTCTAATGAAGTGATTGGCAATATTGAAGTTGCTAATCCTACAAATGAACAAGTTATGGCTAAGATGTGTGACTTAGCTTTGGGTCCCTACATTGACTTCTTAATTCCTAAGATTTTTGAAAATCCAAAGTTGATGTTACTACTATCTCTTCCACTACCAGATCAACTACCATCCATATTTGTCCTTGTTAAGGGTGGCCATTGGGTGGGGCAAGTCAGGTTGGGGGAAATTTGAGCAAAATCGATTGAAACTAAGGAGTCACATGAAGGAGACCTCGCCTAGGTCAAAGCATGAACCCAAAATTTTTGAGTTCATATGGGTGAATCCGAGCCTTCTACAAGTCTAGAAGATTGAAGATTGGAAGGGGAAGAATTCGTTCATGCTGATGGAACCACTTTCAAATCATTGTGAAATTTCAAATAGCCAAACCAAAAACTTTTAGAAATAAACCAAAAAATAAGGTAGTGAAGATGATTTGAATGTTAATACTTACCATCAAAACATAGATCTGGTAATGCTTAGTCCAGGTAAAGCCATGGAGGCATAACGGTGGCGAGGCTTCAACAAGGACAAGGAGCGATGGTGGGTTTTGCGAATATAGTAGTATGGGTTGCATGGATTTGGCTTCTTCTCTGACTCAAAGAAAGACTCTTCATTTTCTACCTTTGAGGGGTTTCGATCTTTGCCTCCAAGACAAAGGCTATGGCAAAGCTGTGATAGGAGTCGAGGCTATCAAGAAAAGAATGAGAAGCCTTCTTTGAAATCTAAAGCCAAGAGCAAGAAGGAGAAGAAGATTTTGAGGGGTAAAGGTTTGAGATAAATTTCCCATGAGCTAACCAATTTCCTCTAGCCATCTGGCTTGGGGTTGAAGATGAAGGAAAAGGGAGGGAGATAGGAGCAAGGTACTAAGGGCTGAGCCTAATAAGAAGGAAGGTCGAAGGAGAGCTACAAAGGTTGAGAAGCAAGAAAGGCGTAGAGCCTTCTAGAACTAGAAACTGAAGTCTAGATGTTGTTCCCTTCCCTTAGGTGGAAGGGAATGTCATTGTTTAGGTATAATTAAAAGAAAAGAAAAGTAGTGTGGGTTCATACAAATTCCTGTAGGTTTAGGAATCCAAAACTGAACTCAATCAATAAACCCATATGAAACCAATAATTTTTAGTGTCAATCATTTTGGTTTGAGTCAACCCAAATCAAATATGTTATTTTTTTGGTTTAGGCCAGTTTAATTGGGTCGGCAAAAATTTGGCCACCCTTAGTCCTTGCTTATGAAGCTGGTCATCCATTTCTTCTCCTATAGCCTCATTTAAAACTTGAGCACAAGCATGCAGAATAGAGATTTAATGTTTGAATTATTAATTGGCCTTAAATATACTTTTGGTCCATCTAAAATTAAAACTTGAGCAATTTTAACCCTCTAGTTTAAACTTGAACATTTAAGTCCCTCTACTTTCTAAATCCAAACAATATAGCCTAACTACTAATGGAATTCATTTATATTTAATAAAGCATTGACATGGCAAGCTTCTCCAAAATTTTCTAAAGTCTCTTGATAATGTAAACTAAATGGAAAACCTCAAAATCCCCAATTCTTCCTAGGTATTGTGGAAGTCACTACCAAAGCCTCTATTACATGTTGATGAAATCATTGTGGAAGCCTCTGCTACATTGTGGAATTCCCTACTGCATTGTTGAATTCCTCTACAGCCTCAATGGTGAACACTACACATTACCAACTTGACTTTAAGGCAAATTTCTCATGCCACTAGCTTACAATGTTCACAAATCACTTTAGAATTTTGCTAATTGAATGTCTCAAAGTTTTTAAACAATCCCCTATTATTTTCTTATTAATATTTGAAGGTCGGTATATTAAGATAGAAAGCCACCTTCCATTAATTTTTGGCCCAACCTGGACAAGGCCAATTTTTTTTTACTATTTTTCTCTTTAACTCTTTCTCTCTTCTCTCAATACAAAATTATGTAAATATAAAATTTAAAATAAAAAAATTTATAAGTTTATAATTATTTTATCAAATTAAAATTTTAAAATATAAAAATTATATTAATTTATAATTCAAGTTCAAGTTTAGATGTAGATTTACGTTCAATTTAGATTCAAGTTCAGGGTTAGGTTCAAGGCTAGCTCTATAGGTCCAATTTAAATGCCAATGTTTAAATTTAAGTTCAAGTTCAGGGCAATCCTACAAAGTTAACCCGTTTAGCCACCAACCCTATAAGGATAGGATTAGGTTTAATTTTTTTGCCCAGTAAAAACTGGAATTTCTTTGGCCTGACCAATTAGGCTCTGGCTTGACCCACGTTAGCTCGTTTAACGACTCTAATTTTAATTAAGAATAAGATAAGTTTTAAATTCATATGTAGGCTTCATTAATTTTTTATATAGTATATTTAATTAATTTGTTGGGTGCAATTTGTTCAGCATTATCTATTTAGCAATAAGTAGTTAGCACAGTGGTATTGGTTGTATCCTATGTCACTTTAATGCAATTTATATATACAAGGTTTAATCCTAGAATAGTCCTTATTGAGAGAGGTTTACCATTCAATTTCTACCTCGATTTAAAATTAGTTCCACCCTAAAGTTGGAATGCCTTGTGAAAATTCCAAAAAACAACTCACTAGCCGTATTTTAAGACCCACTATTCTATTAATTTCAAATTTATAGTTATTATATAAGGAGGGGTTATAATTAAACTTTTTTTTTTTTAAAGAAAACCAATCTGTGGGGAAAAAATCATATGAAAGTAATTTAAGAATGATGTGAGAATGAAAGAAATTATAATTATTGATATGACAGCATAAATCTAAATATAACAAAGTGATAGATTGGAAAAAAAAATAATTGAGTCAATAATATCACTGGTAGAGCAGAATAATATTTTGTAGGCAGTCTTATTTTTTGGGTCATGACTTCTTAGTACTCAGAATCAACCAATAGAAAGAGAATACAAAACTTGTTAGCATAACAACTAATTGATAGCTACTACTTTAAATTTAGCTTTTGTTTATATATATAAATTATATTCAGACTTGACTACTATAATATACGAACAGCAATTTTCATTAATTTTTCTGCTTATTTATACATTATTCGATATTTCTTTCAACAAAAAATTTGATAATTAGTCATGGAATGGTGTGAAAATTGATATATTATTAGAATGTGTGCACAATTTAGTTAAAAGGAGGATAGCTCAGTAGGTATAATTTTTTATATGGATATATATATATATATATATATGGATGAAATTTTGGAAGAGTTAAAGTTGCAGTTGGAGAGACAAAAACAACTACAAGGGAAGTTTGAATTTAAGCACAAACTATCAAAAATTCAAAAGAATGTTTATGAGGAACTTGAGGATCAAAGACAAATACAAGAGCGAATTATAGAACAAAATGAGAACCTTAAGGCAATTTCAACAGCTTTAGAGTCACCATTGTCATCCAATGAAAGGCATAACAAATTTCCTATGACTTCAAAGCTTGCTTATTAAGGAAACTTTCAAGAGAAGGTTCAAACTTAAGAGAAGTGCCTAAGGAATATCATTGAAGAACAATAACAGCTCAACGAAACTCTTCCAAAAGCACCTAAATTTGAAGTCAATAACAAGGTTTAAATTCAAGTTGATAGCACTGATGAATTTCAATGTGAAAAAGTTGAAGAGGAAAAGGATTTAAGGGTTGAATTTCTAATGAAGTAATTGGCAAGATTGGAGTTGCTAATCTTACAAATGAACAATTTGTGGCTAAGATGTATAACTTACCTTTGGGTCCCTCCATTAACTTCTTAATTCTGTAGATTCCCAAAAATCCAAAGTTGATGTTCTACCTACCAAATTATCATTTTACCTACAAATACCTATATCTGTCAGTACTACCACCAGAAAATTGCATGCAAATTTTCCATCAAGTGGTCAAAAGATTTAATTGACAAATTAATTAGCTACTTTTTCAAATAGTAATATTATGAACAACGTAATTGCCAAAAATGTGATAACAATTTTACTATGTGAATTTTTATTTTGCAAATAACTAGAAGTTAAGCTGTCGAAAATATCATTATCGGCTTACCTCTAATTAACCTGCCAGTAAAATAATGGCTACTAATACATTATTGACTGGGTGCCACTTTATTTTATCAACCGCTAAAGCCATAGGTAAAATCGAATGGTTTACACCATGTCTCGAGATAGCCAATAGGCACCACTTAATTTTACTAGCCATGGGTAAAAATTGAACAATTTATATCATACCTCAAGGCAACCAACAGGTGCTACCAAATTTTACCAGCAATTAACTCCACTAGTACAAATAAAAATGTCTTCAATTGGCTACAAAAATGGTGCTAATTTTTTCACCCACCATTCTACTGTCAAGAAAATAAAAACCCATGCCAATTTATTTTACTGTCAACCAAAGTTGTGGGTAAAAATTGAATGGCTTATACCATGCCTCAGGGTAGCCAACGAGTGCCACTTAACTTTATTAGTAGTTAATCCCACTAGTTAAACTTTAAATGTCTCTAATTGGCTACAAAGATGGTGTTAGATGTTTTTACCTACCGCTTTGCTACTAGTAAAATTAAAATCAACCTTATTAAGCTATCGATATGATAGTCAATTGTTATGTCATGGGTTAAAACTATATATGGTTCCCTTTGATGATTGAGACAGTCAACGGGGTACAAATTTATTTTACCAATGGTATGTGCTTCTAGTAAAAAACCAAAAACGTTGGTTCTCCTGCATTAGGGCCAGTAAACATGTGCAAATTTATTTTACCAGTAGCTAAAATTGCCAATAAAATTAAAATATCTACAATTGGTTGCAAAAGTGGTACCAAAATTTAGTAAGTGCAAATTTATTTTACCAACAATTAAAACTATTGATAAGAATTTATATATTCGCAATTGGTTGCAAAATTGGTACGAAAATTTAGTACTAACCACTTCTTGCCACCATATAAAAATTTTGAATATTTTTATCTTTATCGATGGTGTAAAACCACTAGTAAAATCTCTTTATAAAAGAGTTTACATACTCTCCCCTCACTCTTGCTAGCACCATTTTTACTTCTCCCCCATCCTCTCTTCGCTCCTCTCTCTCCCTCACTATCACTCTAGCCTACCTCACTTTTTCGGTCTCCTCCAACAATCAACGGATAGGAGCATGAACTAGGTATATTGGTCTCTTACTCTTACTCTTACTCCTCCTCCCTTAGTAGACGAGAAATGTATTAAAGCTTATGGTTGTGTTTCTTTTGTTTTGGCTAAGAGGAAAATGAAAGAAAAAGTCTCAACATTGGAGACAGCCTTAATAACCAGCATGCCAAGCTTATTGGTCTCTTACTCTAGTTTTCTTTACATTGCTTGTATTGGCTTAACACTATAGGTTTGAACGGACTAATGAAGGTGCTGGAAATTTTTAGTACCATAGGTTCGTTCTTGTTAATCTTTTGTAATGATTGTTTAAAATATGCAATTATTTCAAGATCAGTAAGAATGAATTTTTAGTATTAAAAATCTTCAATACTTCCATCAATCTATTCTAAAGGAAATTTAAATTTTTCCTATGACTTTATTCCATCGATAATTATTAATCATTGTTGTTTTTATCGACGGTTACACTAGCTAGTCAAATTCAAATGCTTTGCATTTTTTAATTTTACTTAATTTACTAGGGGTTTTATCCACTAATAAAATTAATTAAGTCTTCGTTAAATATATATTTTCTTCTATTTACCCAGGTATTGTATCCCTCGATAAAATTAAATTACAAAAATATAAATTATCAAGATAAATTAATCAATTCATCATATATTTTTTTAATTTATTAACAGTTATCAACTAGTAATATTAGATAATATTACCAACAGATGTAGATATTAACTATAAAATATAACTTACAACACTTATACCAACCAATACAAATCTATTAAAAAGACCATAAAAAATTTATTTTACCGGTTGATTTCGTATATTACCAGTAGATATTAGTTGCAAGAAATTAAAAATTTTTCGTGATGTCTTCTCCAATTGAGAGTGAATGGTGGAATAGAGCTTTAATATTTGAATTATTAATTATATTTTATGTTAACATTTGTGATTTAATAATTATTTAGCAGTTAAGAGTTGTAGTTGAGAATTAGGATTTTATTCTTACTTTAGCTAGGCCGTTCTTATCCTGAAATAATGTTATCCATATCCTCATTTTTAAATTTTTTTATGTTTGATTATGTGTGTTTAGCTTTTCGGCTCCTTTGTTCCTTCCTGCTTTGTTTCCTCGACCCTTGTTGAACGAGTTTTGGTTCATGAATGAATTGAATACTGACTAGACTGGTGTTTGTGATCATTGACTACTGATTTGGAGCTTGGTCCACACCACCATGTGAATGCAGAAATTGTCTTTCACCTTACTAAACATAGTTTTTTGCTTATTTAATCTAACTTTATATTATTTTCCTAAATTAAATACTAGAAAGTAGAAACATGTTTTTCATAACAAACAATCCCTAAAACCATTTATTAACAGTCCATAAATTGATTAAGGGTTGTTATATTTATTGAATTTTATAATTTAAATTGAAGGTTTAATAAATTTAATATTTAAAATTTTTTATTATGTATAAATTTTAATTTTTATAAAAATTAAGAATAAAGGTGCAAAATACTTTAAATAAATATAACGCCAGTTTCTGACTTCCTGGCCCCTAAAGGCGTAAAGACCGGCCGGCATTTGCGCTTTTCATTGACTCGTAAAGTCCAAGTCATTCCAAGATTTTCATTCCCAAAATTCCAACTTACTTAACAAAACCTTACCACGTGCCTTGACTTTTTTTTCCCAATTTTTAATTAAATAATATGCATTTGTATTAAGATAAAGGATTAAGTTATAACGAAAAGGTTGGCAAGTTTTAAATTCACAGACGGGCTTCATTAATTTTTTATACAGCATATTTAATTAATTTGTTGGGTGTAATTTGTTGAGCATTTAATAAGTCCTTAGATGCAATATTATTAGTTGCGTCTTAGGTCATCTTAAAATAAATTATATATTTAAAATTTAATTTTAAATTTATTTTTATTAAAAAAATTTATTATTAAATTTTTATCTCAAATAAAAATTAATTTAACTTAAAAATAGAATACCACGAGAAAATAAAACAAAATACTTACTTGCCATATTTTAAGATCCATTATTTTATTAATTTTGAATTTTGTAATTGTTATATAAGGAGAAGTTGTAATTAAAATTTTTTAAAGAAAACGAATTTGCGTGGAAAAAATGTATGAAAGAAATTTAAGAATAATGTGAGAATCAAAGAAATTGTAATGATTGATGTGACAGCATAAAACTAAATATAACAAGTGATAGACTGTCTGTGGAAGAAAAGTTCAGTCAACAATATGACTGGTAAAGCAGAATAATGACTTGTAGGCAGTCTTATCTTTTGGGTCATGGCTTCTTAGTAATCTAGAATAAACCATTGGAATGGGAGTACAAAACTTGTTAATACAACAACTACTTGGTAGCTACCATTTTAAATTTAGTTTTTGTTTATATATATAAATTATATTCAGACTTGACTACTATAATATACAAACAGCATTTTTTATTAATTTTTTACTTATTTTCAAATTTATTCAATATTTCTTTCGGTAGAAAATTTGATAACAAGTCATGGAAGGAAGTGAAAATTGACATTAGAAGGTGTTTTAATTTAATAGCTATTTTGTTAGTAACCAAAACCTTAGTAAGCATCTAGAAAGATTGCATATTCTATTATTATATTTTCTGTGTAGAAAAAGAATCATCGTCATTTGGTAAATACTATTCTAATTATTGGATTTAAATTTTTTGACTCTTTAATAATAAAATCATTGTAACTCTTTTCTATCTCTTCTTTTGAATAATTTCTCTTCTTATAAATTAAAATTTATAAAATATATTATTTAAAATAAAATTTAAATTATTAAATTATTTATTAAATATTGATGTACACAATTTTTTTATAAAATTTAGAACATCTCTAATCGATAATTAAAAATTAATTTTTTTAATAAAAAAATTATCAAAACAAACTTAACATCTCTTAATAAAATTTATATATATATTATTTAAATTAAATTTAAAATAATATATATAAAAGACTTAATTATACTTTGATTTTATTGATATTGACTGATATTGACGGACAAGATTTAATGAAAAGTAACATTTCCTTTAGTAATACGCCCAGATTTTCTACAGCAGGACTAAGAGTTGGGACATAGCTTTTGCAACGCACAAAAGTTACTTTCTACGTTTTCTTCTTGGATGGACAAAGGAATCATTTGTGGACTACGGAAGTGACAAAGTTTTTAATTAATTCAGTCATCAATACAGCCCACTCCTTATTCTTAGATAACAAGTAACTAATATGCCCCAAAGTTTACGGTAATTTTATAATGCAAAAAGTTATTCCAACTAAATGTGAGTGCAACTATATAGATACTAATGACACGAGAGTCATTTAGGTTTCATGATTTACTAAATTTAATAATTTATTTCAGTTTGTAAAATTAATAAAACTAATTTATAATTAATATTTTGGCATGCATTTTATACCTACTAATTATTTTCTTAAAGTTTCAATAATTGTGCACAAACCACAATCTACTAATTTTTATTCGGGTAAAATACATATAATAAGATAAGAAGAGACCAAACACTAATCTTAAACATTGGGATATGGTAAAAGGAGTTCGATTTAAATTCAAAATTGAAGCTAGAACTAGAGTAAATATATTTGTTCACAGTTTTTCTATTTCTATAAGTAGAATTTTACCAAAACTTTATTTGAAAAAATTTATATCTTTAAATTTATTGGATTTTATAAATTGAATTATGAAATTTATCAAATTTTAACATTTTAAAATACTTTTTGTAAGAATTTTGGACAACTCTTTTAGTAAAAATATCTTTTCCCTATTTTCCAAAGCTTTGCCTTAAATGCCAAGTAATATTGCATCCAATACGATCACAAGTCTTGCTTGAACCTTCCCAGTTCCCACCCAACATCTTCACCTAAATAAAGGAATCCAGCCATGCATATTCCCTATTAATATATGTTACTTATTGGTCTTCCACTTAGCTGCTCATGCTTGAGTATTTACAATGGGACTCACTCTACATATTAATAATGCATGTAAAATATCATTTAATTACTTCAAATTGATCCTAAATTAATGCCTTTTTTTTCTCCATAAACCAAATTAATCCCACCAAATCATCCATAAAATACTAGTGTAAAATAGAGAAATGGATGAAAAGTCACCAAAATTAGAAATAAAAAATTTAGAGGATCCAATTCTAACTTGTGGTGTTCAAGAACTTAAAGTTTAGTTATAAGCCATGAAAAACAATACCTATATTTTATCTTTTATTTGATACCTTTTTAGTTTTCATAAATTGAATCTTACAAAAATTTTATATAAAAAAATTTAAATTATTAAATTTATTAAATCTCATAATATAACCTAACATATCACAATTATCCATTTTTTTGTAAGGTTTTTCGATCGAAAGGAGTCTTCCGTTTATTATATGTATTTAGCAAATAACTTGAGTTATTGATTCTCTTCGTATTTCTCAGTTTCATCATATATCTATCTTGGTTGTGTTGTATTTTGCTAATTTATTTTATTAACTTTAGCACAAAGCAATGACACTTTCTATCAAGGAATTTTAAGGAAGGACGCAGTGGGTGGATTGCAAACGCAGAAGAAGACAATATTGAATGAGAAAATAAAAAGAGGAAAGCAACAAAATGAAAGTAATTTGACGAAGAGAAAAGCGAACACAAAACAAAAGGGGATCGACCAGCATTGTTTTCTGGAAAAAATTGTCCACTTGTAAAGTTCTAGGAAATTATTTGCCTTAGTACCAAACAAACACCATTAGTAGATATTATCGATCACTTTGTTGATATAGTCAACAAACAGCTTTTATTTCTTCTTCATTCTTAACTTTTTCATTTGCTATGCTGCCCATTAAGCAGAACAGGGAAAAAGAATTCCCAAGAATCGTAGGGTTTATGCCTTGCACCACATAGTCAAGATGATGAGAAATTCAACCAGACTAGACCAAAAACTGTTGAATTTATCAATTTGTTCAAAGAAACTGAGAGGTGAAAACGAAAGTTCTTTACAAGCGTGGAGGAAAAACAAAAGAGGCTCCACCCACCTTGCCTGCAACTTCGTGGAAAAGCTGTGTGGAATACTTGGAACTCATTCAACATATTTCAGTGGAATTGTGGAAAGCATTAATACTCAACAAGATTAGACTAAGGAAAAGATTCCAAAGGATGCATGCCATTGGAATAGTATTTATTTGAATGAAGTGGTTGTACGTAGCCAGCTTGGTAGTGGTTTTTAAAGTTAGAAGCTAAAACATACAAATTACCAAATATATAATAATAAATTATGAAAGCAATGGGGGAGGTTTTATCTACCTTAAATGTGGATTTGGAAAACTCCGAGGGTTAGCACAGTGAAAACGAGTTGTGTATTAGGTCACTTTGAAATAAGTCATATATTTAGGTTCGATCCTAAAATCACTTACGTGGAGCTGAAGGCAAAAACAATCTGCTCTATGCCTTGAACCGAAATCAGTTCCACCAAAAAGGTAGGAACACCCTTGGGAATAAATTAGAAAAATTAATTATTTTAAATTTGTAAATTATTATTAATTTATTTATATTTTATAATTTATTAGTTATTCATTAACAATAATTTATCTTATATTTTATCATGTTAAATACACTCTATACTTTGAAGGATGCCGGTTTTATTAGCCTTCCTCCTTTGTAGTAGTCTTTACTAAGTGAGTATTCAATCATCCCTTATTTAAATATTATCAAAAGTTGGTAATCAAGTGATAGAGTTTGCCTCTCAACTTCTATGTGGAATTAATTAAAAGGAAAATTATGTTTTCACCATTCTATTTTCATAAAATATTTATATTCAATTGTATGAGCGTTTAAATTATTTGGATACTATATTTAATCATATGATCCTTTTAAATTATTTGCCTACTATATCTTTATTTTTGCATAATTTTTATTTTATAAAATTCAAACTATTAAATTTATTAAATTATACTAGGTGTTAAGAATTAACATGTAAATTAATTTTTAAAATTAATTAGGTCCCTATATTATGTTTACTTTTTAAAAAATTTTTACATACATTATTCAGTTAACATATTATAAATTTCAAATTCAAGTTATTTTCATTTAATTTTAAAGGTTCCAAAAGAATGTTATGCCATCATATATTTTCATAAAAATTTGAGAGTTTTTAGACGTTCAAAATTTGTATTAAAATGTATACCCCAAACAATACGATAATAAAATTAGAATAATCACATCATCATTTTATATTTAAAAAAAATTATGCCAAGAGAATGAAAATAAAGAAAATTTATAATAAGACAACTCTATAATGATTATAAATTTTGTAGTTGACTTTCATTTCTATTTATATTATAATTATAAAACTAATTGATAATATTCTGCTGGTTTATTACATTATTAAAAATACACTTTTGCAATACAAATTTTGCTGTAAAGTTTACCATTCATTCTCTATAATTATGGGCAGCCCCCAAAAAGTGATGTCATAAATCAAAACTTCATATCATAATCATAGGGAAATAGTAAATCCTGTAAGTTTCTCCATTAAACAGTATGAGTAGATTTAGTGAGTGATATAATTTAGTATATAAAATTTAATAAAATTAAAATTTTAAATATTATTAATTGAGATTTTCACGAATCTTAATTTGTAGGAATACATCTATCTTTAATTATAGGACTCAAGGCCGGAAATTGGTGGTTGTTTAATTGAATAAATTTAGATTTTTTTATTGATTTTAGTAATTTTTTTATAATTTAATATATAAATTTTATTTTTTTAATTCTATATTTATCTCTCTCTCATTCTCTTACTTAATTTTTTTTTCAAAAAGCTAGGACATGTGGTCTTCTAACACTATTTGGCCGTTGGCCACATATACTTTTATTATCTTATTTTAAAGAAGTCTTATTATATATATATATATGTAAAATAATCAAAATAAAAAATATATAAAATTTTTACTTAAAAAAATAGCATAACAGAGACCGTACAAGTTAAACCTTAGCTTCACCCAGTATTATCAACAGCAATTGAACTGAAATTTCCCAAAAACCGATCATATCTAATTTAATTTTCATAGCACTCAACGAAGAAGGGATTTAGATTTTTGATTCTTTTCTTTAATTTTAATAATTTTTTCTTAATTTTTCTATAATTTAATATATAAAATTTTTTATTATTTTTTTAATTCATTATTTATCTTATTCTTATTCTCTTTTTAACTTAATGTTAAGAGATGATATTCTTAAAAGAAGTCATACAAAATTGTGAACAGTCAATTCAGCCTCTGTCCCGGTCCTGGGTCAAGTTCTCTGGGTCACAAGAAATTTCTGAACATTAGATATATTGTGGCCATTAATATGGAAAAAGAAGACTCCTCGTAATTATACTAGTGGTTGTTAAACTGCAAAAATTCTTTTCTAAGGAGGCTTGTCATGCGAACCACAGATGAAAACGACATGGCGAGGGGTGTAATTTGAATACAAACTGTTTGAAAAGTATGCCTATCTGCAAAGGCAAATGGTTGGTCTAAAAAATTAGGATAATCATACATATATATATAATTAATTTTATATATAATTTACATATTTTTTCATGCATATTAAGAGCGTAATTCTTTATACATAAGAGTATCATTATTTAAAAAATTATACAACAATTTTGTGCTAAAATATTTTTGTAGAAGAAACAGTGTTGGTTAGCAAAACGACAAAAAGGGGATAGATAGGAGCAGCCAGGCTCACCAAAGTGGGGGCTACGTTTTTAATAAACTTGTTGGGCTACTATACTGTGACGTTGTACATGTTAACCATGGTTGTTGATGTGACCGTAGAATAACTAGATTTTAGGGAGGTCTAGCAAGCTCAATTCAGTTAAAGGGGAATACTTTCTCACTTTAAGGAAAGTTATTCTCACAAGTAACTATTGTAAATAAAATATTTATATTTAATGTAAAATTTATTTAATTAATTAATATTATAATTTTATATATAAAATTTAATTAATTTAATAATTTAAATTTTATAAAATAAAAATTATATAATATAAAACAATTATTTTAATTTTATTTTATTATTTTTATAATTTTATTTTTACTTTATCATCACAATAAAAATTTAAATTATTAAATTGATTTAATTTTAAAATTAAATATTGTAAAATTTAATAAATTAATAAACTATATTATTTAATTACAAAAAGTATAGGATAAATATAAAATAAAAATAACAATTTTTTAATTTTTTAAATTTCTTATATGATATTTTTATATTATTTTTTAATATAAAATTAATCTATATTTAAAATTAATTTTTAATAACCCTTTCAACAAATACAATTACAAGGCTCTAATCTCAAATTTTAACCTTAAATCTCTCAACTTAAACATGAATATTTTCCTTCAAATTTTATAATGCTTTGTGTAACGTGACTTCGCATGTTGCATTTAAAACAAAGAAGGTCAACTGTCAACAATGTATAGTCATGTGTTTTTGCGTTCAAACTAACCCCTAATTAGTAGTATCAAAGCAACTTCCATGCTAAGTTCCACAAACTAGCTTCACAGAATCTTCTTGGTTACTCTCTGGCCCCACACCCCTCCCAAATAACGTGGCCTTCGTCTCATCTAAACCTCCCAAACATATGAGGGCCAATTCTCCTATATAAACCCATCTCATCCCCCCTTGAAGTTCACACGCTCTTATTCTTAACCAACATAACCCACTTCTCCCATTTCCCTCTGTGTCTCTTCTTCTTCCTCTGTGTCTCCCTCTCTGAGAATATACCAAGTAAATCTATCTTTCGGCATACTGCTTAGCTACAACCCGCCTCTCCTATGGATAATCTTCCAAAATGCCGAGCAAACTATACCTCCCTTACCCCTGTAACTTTCTTGGTAAGAGCCGCTGCATGCTATGCTAACCGTGCCTCTGTGATCCATGAAGGAGTCAGTTTCACATGGGCACAAACTTATGACCGCTGCCGCCGTCTTGCCTTCTCCCTCCGTGCTCTCAACATTGCTAAGAATGATGTTGTAAGTGTAACAGTTCTCTCTTCCCCTGTTATTGGGAAAATTTTGGTGATCATCATGCATGTATATAATTCATCTATTTGTATTCAAAGATTGGTGCTGATAATGGGTTTTCTGCACAGGTATCGGTGCTGGCCCCTAACATTCCAGCAATGTATGAGATGCATTTTGCAGTGCCTATGGCTGGTGCTGTGCTCAACACCATTAATACCCGTCTGGATGCTAATAACATAGCCACCATTCTCCGGCACTCTGAAGCCAAGGTCTTCTTTGTGGACTATGAGTATGTCTCAAAGGCACGGGAAGCCCTGCGACTGCTCATGGATGAGCACCTTCAGCAGGGTGCACAGGCAACTGAAAAGTACTACACATCTTTTCCATTCGTCATCGTCATTGATGACATAAACTCGCCCACCGGCGTCCGTTTAGGAGAGCTGGAATACGAGCAATTGGTCCATCAAGGTGATCCAAATTATGTTCCAGAGGAGCTCCAAGATGAATGGGCTCCAATTGCATTGAATTACACATCAGGAACAACCTCAGCACCAAAAGGAGTGGTCTACAGCCACAGAGGAGCCTACCTCAGCACCCTCAGCCTGGTTCTAGGATGGGAAATGGGTAGTGAACCAGTTTATTTGTGGACACTCCCAATGTTCCATTGCAATGGCTGGACCTTCACATGGGGTGTGGCTGCACGTGGTGGTACTAATGTTTGCCTTCGCAACACTGTAGCGCATGACATCTACAGGAACATAGCTCTGCATAACGTGACACACATGTGCTGTGCTCCCATTGTCTTCAACGTCATTTTAGAAGCCAAACCAAGTGAACGCCGCGAAATCAAAACTCCGGTACAAATACTCACCGGAGGAGCACCGCCGCCAGCATCATTGCTCGAGCAAATTGAGTCGCTTGGATTTCATGTCACACATGCATATGGGCTAACTGAGGCAACTGGACCAGCCCTTGTGTGTGAGTGGCAGCACCAGTGGAATCAGCTGCCAAAAAAGGAGCAAGCACAACTAAAATCCCGTCAAGGTGTTAGCATTTTAACTCTTGCAGATGTGGATGTGAAGAACTTAGAGACAATGGAAAGTGTGCCAAGAGATGGGAAGACAATGGGGGAGATTACGTTAAGGGGAAGTAGTATAATGAAAGGGTACTATAAAGACCCAGAAGCAACCTCAAAAGCTTTCAGAAATGGTTGGTTTCTCACTGGGGATGTTGGGGTGATACACCCAGATGGATATTTGGAAATTAAGGACAGGTCTAAGGATGTGATCATATCCGGAGGGGAAAACATAAGCAGTGTAGAAGTAGAGTCAATTCTCTATAAGCATCCAAGGGTGTTAGAGGCTGCGGTGGTGGCAATGCCACACCCAAGATGGGGGGAGAGCCCTTGTGCATTTATTTCAGTGAGGAAAAACTCAGCAGGCAAGACAGATAATGTAACGGAGGCAGAAATCATAGCTTTCTGCAGGAAGAACTTGCCACATTTCATGATCCCAAAGATGGTAAAGTTCATGCCAGAGCTGCCCAAAACTTCAACCGGTAAGATTCAGAAATTTGAATTGAGGGTCAAGGCGAAGGCGTTTGTGGTATCCGGGAATCCGCGGTCCAAGAACAAGAAGTCTAGTCAGGTCAATCAAAATATTGCTGGTTATAGTGAGCAGATTTTGGCTTTATCTCGTCTTTGAAGTCTTTGTTTTTAAAATAAAAAGGCTGTGTGTACATAGTGGGAAAGGAGCTACAATTTGCTGATATCAAAATATTTCAAATTAAAAAAATTCTGAGGCTTGTTTTGTCAGACGACATGCAGAGTGTCGAATTTTAAATACCAACATTTCATCTTCTTTTTTTTCCACCATTGTTTATTCCAATCCAAGTTTTCTGTTTCCACACATTGAGCATGAGTCAATTTTGATTTGTTTACTCACCCATCATGGTTGCTGCAAATAAATTAACTTGACACAATTGGTCTAAGTTATTGCTAAGAAGGGTCGACGAAAGAAATGGGCAATTTCTTAGATATATATACACCACCAAGGTCCGTGGACCTTCCTAGTGAGGTCATATCGTCTCTGCCTAGTTTATTCTTGTGTGCGCACTATAACGTGGCCATTGGCCCTGCCCCCCAACCCATTACGCTTATGCTGGATAGTTTCCTTTGTTTTTTTTTTTTTTTTTCCTTCTTTTTCTGTTTTTGTAGTGATGTGATACACACTGTGTGTCTAACCAAGACCATTCTTCAAGAGGACAAAAGTTACTGTAAATCACTTCAACCAAAAATTAAACAAAAAAAGTTGCTATAAATGAAAATCTTGTAGTGAGCTGAGCTAATATATCGCCTAAGTAACACAGTATAAATTGGGAACATTATAAATTTTTTAAATAATATTTTTTAAAATTTAATTTATAAAAATAGAGATACTGCGATTAAGAAAGTGATAGTCAATGTTATATTTACATTAATTGTTGTATAGATTTTTGAAGTTTTGAAACATAAATGTATATTTATTATAGTCTATTATTTATATAATTTTAGTTTTATTTAATTTTTATAATATATACTTTAAATTATTAAATTCATCAAATTTTATAAATTTAAGTATAAAAATCATTAAATTTAAAGATTCACATTATTAATATGAGCTTTTTGTAAAAATAGAGGTGTAGTAATTATTGTTCCTATATATTCTAGGAAAAAAGTACTCTACCTAAAAGTGCGTAATAATTGTGATAAAATATTTGTGAATTGTTAAATTTATAAGATTTTATAACTTAGTCTATAAAATTTAATAATTTTAATAATTTAAATTATTTTAAGTGAAAATTTAATAAAATTTTATTAATAAAAATCACACAATCTTTTATTTTACTATTTGAGTTCAAGTTTTACTTTCTGGCAATGGTATCAAAATCTACAAAATTATAGATATTCTAGCAAAATTTTGTGCTCTAAAAAGATTTTATTTAAGCTATTTCAGATGACTATGTTAACTATTTCAGTAATTAATTATGTGTTACTAATTACAAAAATAGATTTTTGTATTTCTGATCATCTATAGTATTAAGTATTAACCACAAATAGATCCCAAAATAGAATTAATTACAATGAGAAAATTGCCTGGCCTTGGTCCTACAAAGCAGCTTATTGCTGTACATTTCTAATTCTATGAATGCGATGCTCTATTAAAAGTTAATACTAGTAAGTATTGGAAGAAAGTTATTTTACTATAAAGAATCTAATACACAATATATATATATATATATATATTAATAAACAATAAGAATTAAATTATTTATGTTGGTATTTTTAATGTAGTGACATTTGTTGATATTTTAAATTTAAACTCTCATATACAAATAAAATTATCTCTTCACTATCAATCCTTTTGTGTTTATGATTGCAAGAAATTTGGGGGGTTGGAGGGACACTACTAGCTAAAATGGTGTAAATTTGTTTGAGCACAATAAAGGGATGATATCCCATCTACTACTTTGAAAGGCTAAGCAACTCGACAGCATGTATGAACTGACTGACATTCAAGCTTTGCTGTTTCAATCAGTGGGATGGGAGTGCCAATTATGTGAATATCCATCAACGAAGGATGGTAATCAAGGGTCAAGGATTAGTGATCCAATCCCATTTCCCATCACTAGCATGTTCAATTATATGGTTTGGTGGGTGGTCCTCAATTGAAACAGTGCTCCAAACCAACTAGGGGCGGGCCAGACTTTACAGTACCACTTTGTCCAATATCTGAAATTAAGAGCCAGGCTTCACAGTACCACTTTGTCCAATGGCGTTCACATCATCATAAACAAGGGTAGCCCCCCATTTTGTTGTTTTTCTTTTTTTTTTTTTTTTTTTTGAAATTTAGTTCTATCACTCAGAAAAGCCCTCGATAGTTGTCGGTTGTTGTCTCCAGATTTTTGTAGGGAATGGATTGTCTCCATCAGTGCTGCAAATTTAACACCACAAGGGTTTGTCTAACTTTTGAAGTACAAGTCTCCAAATATTGATATCCAAACAAGTATTATGACAGTATGAGCGTAGCTGAGAAATGTTCTGTGTACGTGAGGTGGGGAGGTATGCTCCTTGGACAGAATAATTTTTAATGAGAGAAGATGTAGAGAGAGAATATGAGAGTGTATATAGATAGTGTGCAAAATTAATATATACTGTATCATTACTAAGCGTAGCTAGTGCTCCATTTACACAGTTCAGCACTATCTTCAACACTGATGATTGAGATGGCGAACATATTTATGATGGCAAAAAGATTCAACAACAACAATGATAATAATGCGTCTTTCTTTTTGTTAAAAGGTTTTGGAATCTCAGGGACTTGGCTTTTTGTGAATGACAACTGTTTGATTCAGAAGTGAGGGGTCTGACATTTGTTGGAGGGAGGAAGAGGGAGAGCCTTTTTGTCTAAAACTGGACCGTTGGATGCATGCGTCAAGTTACGGAAAAATGGAACCGGTATTGGCCTTCAATCCTTAACATAATAATTCCCTTTAGCTCCCCATCTCCAACCCCAAGATCTGAGTAAGTGATCTTGAGTAGATTGATTATCCATTAAGTGATCTGAGTAAGCGTTGCTAACGATCTCGCCTTATAATTGCTGTGTGGTTGGGCATATGAACGTAAAGTAATCAGAGGTGGCCAAGGAAACTCTGCTACCTAGCTTTTGATTTGAGAAGAATAAAAGTGACGGGAAAGATTTTAATTATAATATTTGTCTGATTTAGATTTTTGAAGGAAAAGGGAGGAGAAAAAATATAAGGGTTTAAAATTTCTTTTTCATATTTTGTTTTTCTTTTAAAAATTAGAAAAATTTAAAAGAAAGAAAAAATTTATTAAAAATTAAATTATGATAATTAAATTATTTTTAATTATTTTTATAATTTCAAATTTTTTAAAAAATATATATAATAATATATGATTTTTTAATTAAAATCTTTTCTCTTACTATACAAACAAGGAAAGCGTAAATAGAAATTAACTTTCTTCCCTTTTTCTTGTATCAACCAAACAAACAAATTTGTTTTCTCTTTCCCTCCCCATCCTTCAATTAAAATTCCTTCCTTTCCCTTGTGGCCTCTTATGAGTTAATGCTTTTAAATTTAGATTTTTTGACTTAAAATTAAGAATAAAAATAAAACAGAAAATTAATCAAATATAAAATTTATATATTAAATTAGAAAACATAAAAAGATATTTAAATCAATAAAAAAAAGTTAAAAAATCTATATCCTCTTCTTTCTGGAAACAATCCTGAAGCATTGATATAAAAGAAGAGAGAGAGGGGTGTGAGTTTGAAAGATGAGTGAGACAAAATGAAAGTGGAACAGAATGACACAGGAGATGTAACCCTAAAAAAGAAAAAGAGGAATGACACAGGAGATAGCCAAAAAGAAAGAAAGAGAGATGGAGAGAAAAAAATGTTACTTCCACTAAATTAGACGACAAAACTGTCACCCAGCATAATTTATATATATATATATATTTATTTATTTATTGATGTTGTAACTCTTTATTTTAGTAGACAATAATATTTTTTTTAAATTTTTATTTTTAAGTAATTGTCTCATTTTTAATAAAATAATTACATAATTATCACATATATTTAAAATTTAAAAAGTCTGACAAGATGGTTTCAGTATTTTTTATTTGTTATTCTTGGTTTATTTTAAATATAAGATTAATTCTTATTTGACAAAAAATGTGTATATTTTTTTCAATAAAATTTCTTTTAAATAGTACATCACTGAGTATTTCAACTTGTTTTTAATTTTATTAAATAAATATTTAATGAATATAAGAAGTAAATACTGTTAGGCCATGAACATTAAGGGTAACGTATCATATACCTTCCATTTTAAGTTCACTTATTTTATATCGGTTGTAACATATCCACATACTTATATGTATATATTTTATATTTTTAATTTTTAATTTACACATATATATATAACACATAAAATTGTATATGCATATTTTTTTGTATAAAATGTCTTAAATTTTTTATATTTTAAATATGTTTAAAAAAATTTTTATGTTAAAAGAAATAAACCATTTTAAAATTTATATAAATTATTTTTATAAATTTAAATTATATTTAAATTACTTTTGATTTATGATATATAAAAATAATTTGTATAATTTTTAAATTAAAAAATAATTTATTTAATCAAAATTAAAAAAATTACACATAATTTATAGAGCAAAAATGTTTTATATATTTTTATATATTATTTTATTTATATTAAAAAAATACTTATGTGGTCACTCCAAGACCACAAGAAGATATCAAATTGCAAAGTAGTTGTATGGTGGATGTCATTTCAATAACTTTACTCTGGCAATCTGAAAGGATTTGTGAGTACGCTTACACAAGAGCCACTTATCAACTTATCATCCATTTAACGTTTGGGGGAAGTGGGGTGCCAGAACACAGCTTTTGAGAGAGTCCTGCAATCTACCCCCACCTCATTATTGTTTTTTTTTTTATTATTTTTTAAGTAACGATAATCATATAAATAAAATTTATATATTTTTTATATTTTTATTTTATTTTTATAATCATAAAATCTGTTTTTATATATAAGAAATATTTTTCTATTCTTTAGAGAATCAAAATCTTAGTCACACGCAAATTTTTTATATGAAATATGCGTAATATACTATTAAGTAACACCTAATAGGATTTATATAGACTTTATATAAAAAGGTCACAGTGTAAATAATATTTTTTTGGGGTTAAAAATGGTTGTTTATTAATTGTTATTGGGTTCTTACAGACAGACATCCTCTTTTTAAACAGTAAAAATGTGTTATTTTTTTAAATTTTTCTTTGAGTATCTTTTATTAATATTAAATAAAAGATTAATATTTATTAAAAATTTATAAATAATATTTTTTCTAACAAAATGATTCAAAGGATAAGATTTTATGCAGAATTATACTCTTAAAGTTATCAGAAAACTGCATTTAAAGACAGAATTATTATTCACTTTGTCCCGAGATGTAATTCGATAAAAAGCCAAAAACAGTATAACTCTATCATTTTTCCTTTTTGCACTGTTCAGTGCATGATTGCCAGCATACATCCATACCTTCTTGTCCATTCCCTGCATCCTGCCCCAACCATGGTGAATTTTCTTTAATTTTTCATTTTATATTTTGAGGTCTCAATCTCCTACATCTTAGCAATCATAAATATTTCTAAAATTATTGTTGCACACCCATGTGTCTTAACCATCTTCAATTTAATGTTGCAACAAAAATTGTTCACAATGCATGAGCATGCAATGATTGGATTTAAGTGCAACATTTTGAGAATGCCACATTATAGATAGGCATGCCATTTGGAGGAAGAGATTGGCGAGTCCTGCTATCAATGCACATCTTGCAAAACTAAACCACTCTGCACACTTCTTGGCTAAGATTACAGCAACTTAGAATAGGGCAAAGTTAATATTTTTAATTTATTTTATATTAATATAAATATATATTTGATTATATGACTAAGTAGTCATCTCTAATTAAATAAATTTTTGGAGATTTCAATAAAGGAAAAAAAGGACTAAAATTTAGCACATAATTGATTCCTTAAATTAAAGTGTTGGCAATATAAATATTAAACTTTTTCTTATATATAATGATACATTTGACTACAAATGTATTTATGTTTTCAATTAACTAATTAGTTAAATGGCATTAGAGATGGTCGCTGAGCTATTTTTCTTGAAACCTTTTAGTGACATCTTCTAATACTCTGTTATCTAAGGCTTAAATACTTTTTTTTCCTCTTTCATATTTTTTATTTTAATTGCATCAATTTAATATTTTTAATATTTAAATTGATCAATTTTATTTTTTTATTTCAATTGCATCAATTTAATTCTTTTAATATTTAAATTACTTCAATTTCATTCATTTATATCAATTGGATCAATTTAATTCTTTTAGTGTCAAAACGCTTCGTATAATATTATTTTTTTATTAAATTTTAAGTCTTAATTTTATATATTCAATTATTCTTTTAATAAAGAGATAAATTTACATAATAACTATACTAAATTTACATAATAACTATACTACAATACAATAAAAAAATAAAATTAAAATTATTACCGGTGAGACATGTTATATTTAAAAAAAATTATAGATAAAAGATTAAATTATTTAATTTAAAAATAAAAAATTATATTATATTTTTTTAAAAATAAAAAAATTTAAAAATACTCTTGCTCCAAAATAAAAGCTATCACTAAAACATAATATGGTGTATATTAATAGTTGACTTGAAAATGGTTGTAAATTTAAAATTGAATGAGTGGCTAAAACACTCTTCATCATTAACTATAAATCAAGTGTTTTAAACAGTGAACCAATTAGCAGACCATTTTAAAGGATAAGTCATATTTGAACTGATTCGATAAGTGGAACCAATAATCATACTGGATCATATTATAAATGTAATTTGTATATAATAGTATTTATTTATTAATAAAATAATATAAAAATATGTATATAAATTTGTTAATTTATTCTTATAAAATTAATGTAAATCTTAATACAATAAAGAATATGATTTATAGAAATGATAAATCTTATAGTAATTTTAACAATTATTTTTTTTAATCCATTCAAAGATTGCATGTATGATTGAAACTAAAAATTTTATAATTACAAATGACATTTTATGTATTTTTTAAATTTTAATAAACTAACCGATTCAATGAGTTTAACGACTGGATTTAACCAAATTTAACGAATAACAATTATATGTTTTAAACAAATCAATTTACTGAGAGGTCATCGGTGGGTCTGATCCGTGTTTAAAACATGGGCGTAAAATGGTTGTTGTTATTCGTCTTTTTGCATCGTCAACACTAAATGTTATGCAACCAAGTTTTGGACGCAAAACATTTTAATGGGACCACACATTTTGTCTTCTTTTTATTGGAAGAAGATGTGAACATGAAGAAAATACAATGTATCCAAAGCGAACAAACCAAACAGACCAGCAGGAGGGTCCCCCAACCAAACACACAGGATCTCTTTCTACAGGAAAAGAATATTTAATTACCCCTGCCGACTGCTGGTGACTCGTAGAATAACCATTATACAAAATCTATATCAATATCGTAATTAGCACCACAAAAAATACCCACAAAACCTGAGAAATTCACGGTATACAAATGACATATAATGTTAAGCCTAATTGCAATGAATATAAATTTAATCAGCCACTTGAAAATCACATAAAATTATGTTCATCAATCACTCACAGAAGCAACATATGAATGCACCAGAATCGTTGTCTCTGACGGAAGATTCTCCACCGTATAAAAATGGAGTTGCCTTTATCCGCACGGGCACACCAACTATAAATATCAATTTACGACCTAACCTTCCATCCTACCTGTCATTGACGAAGCCTACCCCTCAGAATTAAGGGCTGCTTCAATTTCAAATGGGCTACATTAAACAATAAAGCCACAGAAGAAATAGAAATGGAGGAGGAGGAGGTTAGGGAATGTAGAGAGGTTGAGTAATCTAGTTTAGAAAGATATGCCAGTGGGCATAAACGTTCATGCACTTTAACCCGTCTATTCAACAAAACCCACTGAAAATATACATCCAAGTTATATATTTTTCACCATCAACATAATTAACATCATTACCTAGGCAGCCCATGCACTTTTTGGAGCCCCAAGCATTTTCATTCAAGTGTTTAGTACAGAAAGACCACAGAAAACAGAAGGGTTTAATTATGGAGAAGAAAAAAAAAAAAACAGCTGAAACACTTATGAACAGCATGATGCAGCTCTGGATCCATCTGCTGGTCTATCCACAAGAACCATCCCCGCTGGATTTTGAACAGGCTGAGCCCTGGGTAACCTCTTAGCTGTTTACAAAAGCATGTTTAAGTCAAGTGACATTAACCAAGTTAAGCTCTTGTAGCAGGAATGAAACACAGGTCAAAAGCACATGCAAGATAATCTAACAAATAGCCATATACAACAAATTACTCTTCCAGAACATGAGCTTCGACATAAGAAGTGTAAATAAATAAATTGCAGATGTCACAAGATGGAACTGGAGAACAAGGGAGAACCAGCTCGGCCTAGAAGAAAAGTTGTTTAGAAGTTGCAATCAACAATAATGAAAGGGTAGAGAAAAAGGAAAAGGCAAAACTGTACATGATACATCCCAAGGACTACACAGTGGTAAATATACATTAAACACAGATTCACGCCAAAAAGTTATGTCGTGTGAGTACCTAATACATCCACTTCACAACCCATAACCAATAACACAAGATGTTAATAAGTTTAAGTTCCAACCAAATAGGAAAGAAATGTAGATATCCTGCCCTAAAAAAGGGGACAGAGATCCTTCTCTAGAAGAGAGTTTCTCCTCTTCCAAATGGTGTAAATGCAATTCTATCAAAGAAACAAAGTATATATACAACAATAACACACATAACCTTATCTTATTAGATAGAGTTGGGTACACAAATCAAATGACACTGTTAGATTCTATCAGAAACAAATAAAGTAAATACAATAAAACAAGAAAGACATAGCAGTGTAACTCATTCTCATCAAGCAAACCAAAAGAGAGTATGGAACAAGAAGGGGTTCCCACCTATTTCATAAAATATATCATTTACATTGGTTGCAGTTTTGGCAGAGGTCTCCATGAAAAAGAGACCATTTTCCTCAGCATATACACGCGCCTCCTGCAATGCCAATGAGGAAAAAATTGATAAGCTGATAGTGTACTATTCAAATAAAACAAGCAAATTATCAAACAAAAAGATGCCACATAAATTATCACTATTGCAATTTGCACTTCGCAAAGAGGCATTAAACCCAAATGACTCTCTCAAAAAGGAAATAAAATCAAAGCTGCAATGCAGGAAATAGATTTCTATTCATCAAGAAAACAAATAAAAAAGGAAAGGCACTCTACCAAAAGTTTTAATCACGTAAAACCAATTAAAAATGAAAAAAGGCTCCTTCAATTTAAAAATTCATACACCATTAAATGAACCTAGCCCAGAAGCCACTGACAAGTGACAAGTTGAAAGCACAACTATCAATTTAGGAATATTTTTGGGAGAACTCAAAGAAAGGGGTTCCTAGCAAATAGCAATAATATTTACCATTAATAAAAAATAATCACTCTAAGTGCTTAAATAAGATGGCACAGAGGTTTGAACCAACAACCTCCAGCAAACTATCCAAAACCCTAACCACTAGACCACAGCTAGGGGCTTACTATCAATTCAAACTAAAAGAAGTCTACCAGCAATTTTGATGAAGAAAACATTTAGTAAAAGATAATAATGCTACTTCGATTGGAAGAATTAAATTAGAAAATATTTTACCTAGCTGGGAAGCTACTAATAACTGACAATCAATTTATTTGGTTTACCAACAAATAGCTTTTATTATGCACCACATATCTTGGTCAATCCAAAATGCCAAATTATGCTTTGGCATAAATTTTTATACATAAAGCTAATGACACTGGAAGTTCTCATCATGCCCTAATAAAGAATAATGACAGGAACATTAAGTTCATGACATATATCAATTTAAAAATATTTGAAACAATATCTTTTTGATGGAAAAAATGTTGATTTACCAAAGTTGCAACTAAATTGAAAAGATTGTGTTAGAATATCAACCCCAACTAAGAGGGCCTACGCTAGGAGTAATAGACATTCGCATAGGAGGAAACAACTCACACTACTTATGAGCCATTGGACTGATTCTGAAATGATCTCTCAGCTGCTAGATAGGATACTTGGAATAATGAGAGTTGGGAATTCTATTAGGAGTCTGTTGGCCTGGGGTTATCTGTATGGGGTAGAGGGCATGAGGAGGGAAAGAGGAAGAACTGAGTAGTAGACTGGGCAAGACTGGCCTCTCGAATTGCTAAAGGGCTACCTTGTTTGGGTAGAGTTCTCTTTTACTTTTCTTATTTGCACTTAGGCTCAATTGGAAGTTCACTTGCTCTCCAATTGTTTCTGTAATTGCTATTTTCATAGTGGAATCCTATCAATTTGGTATCAGAGCAGTGAGATCCTTGGAGATGGAAGATTTCCAAATGTTGGGACTCTTAGAGAAGATGAAGAGGGTACTGGATGATTTTAGAATGTTGAAAATAGTAGAGAAGATAAAAATGTTACTGGATTCTATGAAAGGCAATATAGCAATGATAAATCAAAAGTTCACAAACATGGAAGTGAATTTGGGTGCTCTGAAAGAAGAGTTGAGGGAATACGACTCTGAAGACTTGAAGGAATTGGAAACCTTAAAGGAAGATAGGGTGGAGGAAAAGGACTCACCAATTCAAGACAACGTAGGGAAGAAGCTAGTGGTGACAGATATGGAAGTGAGAAGTAGTAACACAAGAGAAGCAGAGCAACTGGATCTGCCTTCTGTAGAAAGGAGTCTGAGAGTCTCAGAAATTAATGTTGGAGCAGGAAGGCTTGTTGATCCGAGAACAAGGCAATGTGGGACAATTTCCGGGTCACATTGGAGCTGCACTGGAATCATTGACTCGTACCACCACGCAGAGCAGCAAGCTGCATCCTCTGATTACCAATCGGAGTGGGTTTCATCAATGGGAAAAAATGGTTAAGCCACTTTCACCACTGTGGGCACGATGGTAAGCAGGTGGGGCTACAGCTGTTGACATGGGTCTAAGGATTCAGAATGAGCCAGAAAATGGGAAGTTATGGAGAGGTAGTCCATTAATGGTGTTTTCATTCAAGAAGAAATGACAAAAGATGGGGATTTCCACTCTGAAGCAGATCACCCAATTCCAAGCCAGTTGGGTCAGGTCACTTGGAGTGGGCTTATCAGCCCAAAAGCCCAGCATAGGAGAACTTTTAAAGCTGGGGTTACTCAACTCGCTTCTTTAGCAATGGGCCAGTTGGTAGATTAGGTTTGGTTGGCTACACCTGGGACTTCACATTCACGTTTATGTTCCTATTATCGCCGTGGAAGCACGCTAACAATAGTACCAATTACTTGCATTATTGCACAAGCTTGTGGAGGCCATTTGCTGGAACATCAAATTAATCTATGGAGGTGAAGATCAACTGAGGCAAAGTGTTAAAGGAAAAGGACTCAAATCAAAGCCAAGGCATCTTCATCTCTCAAAACATATTTTTGCTGCTAACATCCCAAAGAATAGTGGAAGTCTGTTGGCATCAATTGGAATAAAAAATTCGTGAGCAAGATAGAATTGTGGGTTGAAGTCATCAAGTCGTCTACATCGACATGCTTGGGCTTTCCAAACTTCCCTGTAAACCCGATTAATTCTCTTGGTTGGGTAACACGTAATGATCTATATCTTGTTATAGGAAGTGAATTAACTTGTGTATGGCTGGAGGTTAGTGAGATGGATGGTGAGGTGGTTACAAGCTTCATAGAGAATTCGACTATATCAAGGCCATTATATATTCCACACATCTATTCAATTTGATCATACCATCAACAAAATGACAAGGCTAATTGAGCTAGTGGCATCCTTTTTACTACTGAATGGGAATAGGAATTTATGGCACTAGCTGACAGGCGCCAAATTCCCTTTGATCGTGATAGATGAGAATATTGTGTTGAGGACACCACATCTTCAACCTATATTTGCTTGGAGTTCTCAAACTTTCAAGAAACTGATTTTAACTTGAAACAAGATGGCAAAGAGTTATACATTCTTTGATTGGAATGCTATCTGGTGGCATCGAACCCATCACTTTGTCTAGAGGTGTTCCTCTTATTTTAGAATTGTTGTTCTCTCCATGGATGAGGACCTTTGTTACCATAAAATGCCCTGAAATCCTTGAGAAGCTTCCAATTGATAATGATGGAATTGATTACTTTGTCGACAAAGAGGGGAAACAACTCAAATTGGATTCTATTATCATCGATTAGCTGGCTTTGCAGCTGTGTTTCAACTCAAACCACTGTCCATAACTCTACTATACGTGCACTTCTTGAAATTTGCAAATATGGGACTGGTTTAATTACGAAGACAGTTCTACATGACTTTGACTCAGAAATCAGGAAGACAACCATAAATCTATTCATAGTTATTAATTGCGCAAAATAGCGCTCGCTATAGTGCATTGCTATGGCCCATAGCATAGCACAGTCATCGTGCTATGCTGCGCTATTGATGTGTTATAGCGCACTATAGCGTGTGTTATTGCGCCGCTATGGGACTTTATGATAAAATGTGAGTTAAGAGTGCATATAGTATAGAGAAAAGAATTTATTTAAGATTTAATGAGTTATACCAAAAAATAAAAGACCAGAAATTAGAACTCCCCAAGGCTATCGCCCCTTGCTGGGAAAATCCCAACCCCAAGTCTCAACTCTCATTTCCTCGGTACCTAAAACCCAATGCCCAACATGTTGACCTTCTCCTCCATAATGCACCCTCAACCCCCCACACTGTAATAGCTAATATTCCCTTTTTCCCATTAAGTGTCACCCCATTAACTACCGCTTTGTCCTTCCCATAATGTACACATCCCTATCAGCTGCTAACATTCCCTTCTTCCAACTAATTGTCCCTCCACTAGCTATCACTCTATACTTCCCATACCCCTGTCAGCTTCTGCTAATATTCCTTTCTCTCCACTAACTATTCCCCAACTAGCTGTCACTCTATTCTTCTATGATGATGCTTCATATTGTGATGACAATGTTGTTTTTTACGATGAGGATGAATTTTGAACTTGTTATGGTTAGTGTTTTTTTAAATGTTTATCATATTTGTAAGGCTATTTGTTTATATGTTTTTGTTATTTGGGGTTATATTACATATATAAATATATATTTATATAAGTAATATAATTGCACTATAGTTTAAATAGCAATGTATTATGCGCTATGTCGCTATAACTCCAAGTGTTATAAGTGCGCTATTCACTATTAATAACTATGAATCTGTTTTTTCTTTTCATTCAGAATGAAGCCGATGGAGTAGCTGAATACCTTTTCCAGCCAAGATCCATGAGCAAAGTTCATTGCTAGAATCCATGAATACCCTGCCTTTCTATGCATTGCTAACTTCATGGGTTGTGACTGCAACTTTTTCTAGAAAGAATATTGTCCTTGACAAGCAAGGTTGGAATTCCTTGCTTCCTGCTAATATTGATATGGAAAGCGAAGCTATTCTGTGGGTATGGTAATCAGTTATGTTGTGGTGCAAAGGTTGCCACCATTTCATTCAATACCAACGGGATGGAAAATATAGTTGTGTGGGTAAAGTCATGGTTGAAGACTGCATTGGGTTTTAAGGTTCAGCAGTTGAGCATTCAGCAAGCATTAAAACTTACTACAGACAGTGTGCGTGGATGCTTGTGAATTTCTGACTCAAGATTTTACACAGAGCCTTTAGCAGAGCTTCTCTTTGCCCTTCACCTTGAGGACAAGGTGAATTTCATTGGGGGAGATAATGTTAGAATATCAACCCCAACTAAGAGGGCCTACACTAGGAGTAATAGACATTCCCACAGGAATAATGGGAGTGGGGAATTCTAGTAGGAGTCTATTGGGCTGGGGTTATTTGTATGGGGTAGAGGGCATGAGAAGGGAAAGAGGAAGAACTGAGTAGTAGACTGGGAGAGACTGGCCTCTCGAATTACTAGAGTGCTACCTTGTTTGGGTAGAGTTCTCTTTTACTTTTCTTATTTGCACTTAGGCTCAATTGGAAGTTCACTTGCTCTCCGATTGTTTCTGTAATTGCTATTTTCATAGTGGAATTCTATCAGATTGCAAAAGTAATAACTCTTATTATAGCTTACATGCCACAATGTTTTTGAAAAACTAAGAATACTTACTTCAGCCGTCACTTTCCTCTTATCTTCCAAATCAGCTTTGTTGCCAGCAAGAGCCACAACCATGTTAGGATTTCCTATAACAAAAAAAAAAAAGTGCTTTATTGAAAAATTTTGTTATGAAACTAAAACTACGGCAAACCCTGCATTTCTGTAGAAAGGGTAACCAAAAAGCCCACCTTTGAAACAATATTACAAGGCAAACCATGTGCTATTGCTTCTCACAAATATTACTTACTATTTGTTGAATGTTGATATAGAATATACCAGGATTGTAGAAGGTAATTGACAACTGAGATCTTCTAGTAACATATAGGTTAATATTACCATATATGTGATTATATTTCATAGGTAAACTGTTTACTAAACTGAAAGTTCATCAAGTGATTCTAGAACAGGCACTAGAATCTTCCTAACTGTTCACTAAGTTCTCATGGATACAATCATTCTCCCATGGATTTTAAGAACGGTAACCCAACTATTTTCTTAAAAATGAAAATTATAGAATAACTATGAGATGTTTTTTTATCTTTAAAAATCGTAATCATATAAAGCAAAGAAGAAGGAACATAAAAGAATGCTCTCTCAACATTATGCCTCAATCTGTTCCCTTTTGTTGCAACCAAACCCAATCTCCCTATCTCCTCACCCTGATAGCTCATTCTCTCAGATTGGTGATCACTTTTTTTGAGTAAAAACTAACAACTCTTGTTCTGTGTAACTCCCCATATTTGTACCTTCTGTTTTATAACAAGACTCTTAGAACTTCATTTAACAATTAACTAAAGTTACTCTTTAAATAAACATAACAATATATTACAAAAAGATAAAGTTACAGGATGTGGCAAAATTGCTTTATTCATAAATACAAATACTTATTGTCCCAAAGTTTTATACATGAGTAATAATAGTTTAATTTTTGTTTTGCATTCTATAAATTTCATATCTCTCAAATAATAAGAAGAAAACTCCAATGCCTATTAGCAGATACCTTGCTTCTGAAGTTCTTGAACCCACTTCTTTGCTCGTGTAAATGAATCCTGTAAGAAAAAAAATATATATATACATATATATAACTAATTGTATGAGACCATATTAAACAGAAAGAAATACATTGTTGAAAACCTTAGTCCAGAAACTCCACTACTTTCATAAAAATGATCATGTTGATCAATCTGACTCATTTTTAAACATTTCCCACCCTTAATATGTTTTAAGGTTCCATATTACAAACTCAAAATCTGAAAATCTATACTTTGCCAAATTTCATTTAGAAAGGATTTTGTCCACCAAGCCTTGGACTACATAATCTAATTGCTATCATATTCAGTTTCAAGAAGTGACAGTGTTGCAGGGCAATATCCACATAAGAAAATTGTTCTGGAATATCTTCTGTACAATGTTTGGGACAAAAAGAAATAATCAGGTATTCCATGAAAGGAATGACCATTACCATAAAGAGCCCTAAAACAGTGTCTTGCAAGTGATAGTTATGGACTTACATCCTGGATTGAGATTCTTCTCTTCTCTGGTTCCAGATTTATCAATATTTTGTAGTGCAATTTTTGTTCCATTCTTTCTTAAGGATGTAACTATAAATTACAGTATAGTCCAGGCATACTTATATTGCAACCACTTAGCACCCCTTCAGAGCATTATTTATTTGTCAAGTGAGAGAAAACAATCAGGTAAATCATTGAGGACAAAGTCCAACTTAAAGAACAGAAATCCATCATCTGGATTTAAGAAATTCATGAAAAAAAAAATTGCTAGCCGTTGCTTATCCACATATTTAACAAAACAAAGGTCAAACTCATCAGCATGACATTGACAATTAAGACTTTCTATTATCCCATTGTGGTCTCAAGACTGATCAAGCAGTACAAATAAGTTGATGTTATTATTTTATGCCCTATACTTTTCCTCCCATCAAATTACAGTTTCTAATGTTGGTAAATCTATGTCATGCCAACAATATAGGGGTATCAACTTTAGAATAAATAACATAAAAGGGGAAAAACAATGCATAACAGATATGACATATTTAATGCCTATTCAGAAATTTTCAGAATGAAAGATATTATACCATGCTAGTAATGTCATAGACAATGATAGCAGCAGCAGCACCTCTGTAGTACATGGGAGCCAAGCTGTGGTACCTCTCTTGTCCAGCTGTGTCCCAAATCTCAAATTTCACTGTTGCATCATTGACTGCCAATGTCTGTGAAAAGAATGCAGCACCTATTGTTGATTCCTGTCACAACAATAGACCAAATAAATTCAGCAATAGAATCTCCAAAATTCTTTGTATTTTCATCTTTGGCACAAAATAGAAGCTCTCAAAACCCAAAACTGTCAACTTGTATGCTGCAATAAAGAGAAGAACGAATTCCTCAGCACCCTTCTCTTCCATTCTTTCTCTGTCCCTTTTTCCTTCATGGAGTATCATTTTAAGCTCCAAAACTTAAAACCATTTGCTCTCACTACCCATGTTTCCAGTATTTCCAGTTTAAAAAAGGAAGATTTTGTCCAACTAGGATGAACTACTTTCTGCAATCAGCTGACACTTTGCTCCTCCTCTTGATCAAAGATTTCAAACGAAACAACAGCAAGTTTAATTGCAAACAAAGCAAAAGCATCTAATTCTTCCAAATAATATCATGTCGGCATGAATTCGCTAAATTTGATATTTCCATCCACGGTGAACTATATGAATATATGATTCATGAAATATTTACAGTATACTTTCTGCTTTAGTATAAGGGTATCGTTTAAAGTAAAAGGCACTCAATTAAATTAAGAAATAAAACAGAGAATAGGAAAAAAAAAAAAACCTGAAATTCAAGAAATTGACCCTTAACAAACCGCAAAACGAGGCTGGATTTTCCAGCACCCATATCCCCAAGAAGAACCTGATCCACGACAACATCAATTCAGTAAACATCACGGAGAATCGTCATGGAAACCGGAAGGGAAGCAAAAGGGAGAAATGGGAACGGAAATTGGACTCACCAATTTGGCATTGAGATTGTTGTGGGCGATGGTAGCCATGGAAGGTGAATCGGATGGATCCGTAGTGAAGAAAAGCAGACCCAATCAACCAAAAGAGGAGAAATTTCCAGCAGTTGAGAGGGCCGGTGGTGAATCCGTAGAATACAAATACGCTGAGGTTTGAGATCAAAGACAAAAGAAGAAGCCGAAGCAAAGTCTCTCTCCAAATTGTATTGCTTTTCGTTCACGGTGATTGCCTGCGTTTAAACGTCTGGTTTATTTACGAAGCGATTATTACTTTATTTATAAAAAATATTTTTTATTGATTGATTCACGGTTTTTTATTTGAATTGATTTATTGATATATTATTTTATTTATTTATTGTTTTTAATGATCGTTAGTTGTCACTTGCCCTGAGGGCCTTTTTAAATCTTAAAAAATGTAACTTTTTTTTTTGTCGAATATTTGTTTTTGGCTTTTTGGTGGCTTGACTTTGACAGGCAGTCTCCTTTTACAATGAAAGTTGGGCGGGGCCTACCCATATTGATTTCGTCCACAAATACGAGGCACAATTTCTCTCTCCCTCCCTCTCTCTCTCAAATTTAGGCCAGTGGTAATAACTATTATAGATATATATATATATATATGAAAAATGATACAAGTACCTTCATACTTTATATAAAAATATTAACGTTCTTTTACACACAAATATTGAGAGAGAGAGAGGTTTCTTCAGCAACATCTAATAAAAATATATTAAGAAAAAAAATTTTAAAAAAGGACGTATTCACGGATAGCGTGTACTCAATATCACAAATATATATATATAGAACTATATAGAAGAAGGAGCTTGTAACCATCATCTGCCAGGTTACATTATAACTCCAGCCAGAGTAGTTTAGTCGTTTATTATTTTTTTTTTTTTGGTTGGGGAAATGGGGCTAACAAGCCCCAATATAACTACAAATTAATTCTTACAGCTACAAGACTCTACCCTTTTTGCCTTCAAAAGACTATGGAGACCATGCGGTGCAGCATGCAGAACGTGCCAATCGGGGGTCTCTGAAGCAGCGGCTTTGGCCATCCAATCAGCACTGTGATTTCCTTCTCTCCCTATATATCTGAGCACCATATCCCAATCCTTCCTCATTCAGTGTCGTATACATTGAATCAAGAGGTTCCCATCCGTTTCTTCATCTGGAGCTCTGATCAATGTAGCAGCTTTGGTAGAATCCGTTTCCAAGATGACTTGCTTTGCTCCAATATTCCAGGCCATCTGTAACCCTTTTAAAATTCCCCATAATTCTGCTTGAAGAGTAGAACAATTTCCAATATTATACATATATCTAGCTATCCAATTTCTTTCAGAGTTGAGAAGTTAATTGTACAACAACAACAATAAACCGAGCCTTTTTCCACTAGATGGGGTCGGTTACATGGATCAAACGACGCCATAAACTTCTATCTAAAACCAAATTTTCGGATATATCATTTAACCAAAGATCTCTTTTAATCACCTCTCCAAGTGTCCTTTTTGGTCTTCCTCTACATCTCTTCACAGGACTAAACACCATTTGGTCAATCTTTCACATTGGTGCCTCTCTCGGTCTTCTTTATACATGCCCAAACCACCGTAATCAGGTTTCTATCATTTTCTCCTCAATAGGCGCCACCCCAACTCTCTCCCGAATATAATCATTTCGAATTTTGTCTTTTCTTGTATGTCCACTCATCCATCTCAACATTCTCATTTCTGCCACCCCCATTTTTTGCTCTTGTTGACCTTTCAAAGCCCAACACTCACTATCATAAAGCATAGCTGGTCTAATAGCAGTTCGATAAAACTTTCCTTTTAGCTTGGTAGGTATTTTGCGATCACAAATAACTCCCGATCCGTTTCTCCATTTCATCCATCCAGCTTGGATTCTGTGTAAGACATCCCCATCAATCTCTCCATTACTTTGTAAAATCGACCCAAGGTACCGAAACTTGGACACCTGCGGTATACTCTGCTCCTCAATTTTTATCTCCAAATCGCTGTTTTCTCGCCTCTTGCTAAATTTACACTCCATATACTCTGTTTTATTCCGACTTAAACGAAAATCCTTTGATTCCAAGGCTTCTCTCCACATTTCCACTTTACAATTTACCCCCTCTCTTGTTTCCCCTACTAAGACTATGTCATCAGCAAACAGCATACATTTCGGTACTGCATCTTGAATGTGTCCGGTAAGTACATCCATCACTAAAGTGAAAAGGTATGGACTTAAGGATGACCCTTGATGCAGACCGATCCTTATGAAAAAATCTTCTGTTATCCCTCCTTGAGTTCGCACATTTGTTGTAACTCCATTATACATATCCTTTATCGCAAGAATATAAGCAATACAAACACCCTTCTTTTCCAATGCTTTCCATAGGACTTCCCTTGGCACTCTGTCATAAACTTTTTTCAAATCAATAAAGACCATATGCAGATTTTTTCCTTTATCCGGGCTTGGGACTGGCTATGAAAAACACAGGCGGAGTTTGAGAAGTTAATTGTAAAGGCTGTTTTTTATATTTCTTTTTAGTTATCTCATTTCCTCAGTATATTTGTATCTTGTATAAATAACCACAGGCTTTGCTCAAATCAATAAGAATTTATTCCTGTCTTTCAATCTGTGAAATTTTCCCTTTACTGTTACAAATGAATCCTTATTGATATCTTTCATGACCGTCTGTTACCTACCCTTACTAGATCCCCTCATCCACCCTTATGTCCTAAGACTACCAAATCTTCCAGAACCATAAAACCTTCTCCTTATTTGTAGGACTATCATTGCTGCATTCCTACCTTTCAACAGTCTTCAAGCTTCACCAAATCCTCTACCGCTTAGCCTCTTCCAGATGTTCTTGGGTATCATATATTCTCCCCATCACATGAACTTTTTTTGTGCCATGTCATCTCATACAAAGCCTTCCTCATACCATCAAGCCTCCAAATTACCTGAGTGGCAGGATGATATACTTGCTAAATTGCAAGCACTTGAGGCAACAATACTTGGTCTATTGTATCTCTGCCAAATCACTAGAAACCTGTGGGATTTAGATGGATTTATGGAATCACATATCATGCTAGTGGCTCAATTAAGTGTTACAAAACTCATTTTGTAGCCAAAGCTACACATGACAAGAGAGATTAGACTACTTTGATACTTATTCACCAGTGGCTAAAATAGCCACAGTCAAGAGATATTTGGCTTTAGCAGCAATCAAAGAGTGGCAACTCACCCAATTGGACATAAATAATGCTTTCCTTCTTGGAGAACTAGATGAGAAGATTTATAAGTGTCTTCCACAAGAATATTCTAGGGGAGTCTCCTCCACAAAATGTTGTTTTCCGCCTTCATAAATATCTCTATGGCCTCAAACAGGCCTCTAAATAGCAGTATGCAAAATTTTCACCTACTTTAATTTCTCATGGCTTTTGTCAATCTCATGTAGATAGCTCCCTCTTCATTAAACAAAGCACTACTAGTTTCATGGCTTTACTAGTCTGTGTTTGACGACATAGTGATTGTAGGCACTGACTTATCACAAATTGTATCTTTCAAAACTTTCCTTGATGGGAAATTTAAATTGAGGGATCTTGGCGCCTTAAAGTGTTTCCTTGGTCTTGAGGTAGATACGTCATTTGAAGCAATTTCATTATGATAATGACATTATGATCTACAGTTATTATTAGATGTTGGTGATTTTTGTTGTAAACCTCAAAGAAGCCCTATGGACCCCAGCACCAAATTGTCTACAAATGCAGGAGATCCTCTTGATGATCCATTACAGCATCACATATTAACAGGAAAGCTACTTTATCTCACCTTTAGTTGCCCAGACTGGCCCTATTCAGTCAATTCTCTAAGTCAATTTCTTGCTCACCCAAGTACGTCACACTTGCAGTTTGCCTATTGTGTGTTGCCATACATAAAAGGATCAGTTGGCCAAGGACTTTTCTACCACATCCAGTATTCAACTAAAGGACTTCTCTAATTTAGATTGGGCTTCTTGCCCTAATACTCATCGTTCCATTAGTGGCTTTTGCGTTTTCTTGAGAGAGTCAGTAATTTCCTAGAAATCTTAAAAGCAACAAACTATCTACATATCTTCAGCTTAGGTCAAGTATCATTCAATGGCCAATGTAACTTGTGAGGTGGTTTGGATGTTTACATTACTCAAAGATCCTGGCATTCATCATCCTGCTCCAAAATTGCTTTGCGATGATAGTCAAGCTGCCCTCCACATTGCAGCCAATCCCACATTCCTAAACACACCAAACATTATTGAAAATGACAATCATCTTGTGCATGAGAAAATTGAGCAAGGAATTTTGAAGACTTTACATGTTGCCTCTCATCATCAAGTAGTTGATCTTATGACCAAGATTTTGCATCCCAGACATTTTAAACTTCCTTTAGGCAAGATGGGAGTGATCAACCATTACTCTCCATCTTGAGGGGGAGTATTAGATAGAGTATAATTTGATGTGTAAATAGAATATGCCAATTGTATTAGGTAGTTGAGAAGTTAGTTTAAAGGTTGTTTTTTGTTACTTTTTCTGTTATCTCATTACCTTAGTATATTTGCATCTTATATAAATAACCAGAGCCTTGGCTCAAATCAATATTAAGAATTCATTCCTTTCTTTCGATATGTGAAAATTTGGCCTCCAAAGTGCCGCCAGCTGATCACCTCTTTGATCCACCATCATTCTACTCTAGGAGGTAATACATGTTTAGGGTTTCAATTGGAATCTTGATTGTAATTATCATGGTAATCTCCTTATGCATATGAGTGTTTGAAGATTTTTCCCACTAGTTGTTATTTGGACTGTGGTGGACTAAGAAGATTTGCTTTGTTGTTTAGCGAGACATATGAATTTGCTCTATTAAGGGCAAACCCACGTTCAATCGGGTCTCCACTAACTTTTGAAAATTTTTATATATGTATGTATGTATGTATATTTGTATACTTTAGATTATTGCTTCCATTAAATATTTGAAATTGCCCCTATTATCATTTTCAATCATTATAATTGTAATGGTTAAAAGAAGTTTCTATAATTATTGTATATGCCCTATTATATTTACTTCTAAAGTCAGCTTTGATCTTACTTGTAGTAACTACGACAGCTGAAAGAAGTTTCAAAAACATACAGAGAATAATTGTAAACATGTTGATTGATTCTATAGTATGCACAATAGAAATTGGGTGTACTTAAAGATTTTGTAAAAGAAAGACTTACTGTAATTTTTTTTATAAGGAATTTGTTATTCTTTGTAACTCATTAATGTTGATTTTACGTTGAAATCTGATTAGATTATATCATGTGTTCTTTATGTGTATATAATATAAATTATGTAAATAATTTATATTATTTTAAACTTACACAATAATTATGTAAATATCATTTTTTTTTTATTTATAGTCGAATTGCTACTTTGGTGTAGAAAGAGAGTCTACAACAAATAAATAAGGCTGGGCTTAATAGAGAACTTAATTTCAAAGGGCTCTGTAGAGCAACAAAATCAAAGCTCAACCATTGATTTTACGCGAACTGAACCCAAAGTAACTTTTTTCAATAAATGAAAAAGATTCCAGTTAATGAAAAAGTAAAAAGATTATTTTATAACGATATTATATTTTTATTTAACTATATATATTTTATTGAATTAATTATTTATAAATTTAAATATTTTTTAGAAAATAATATTCAAATTACTTAATTGCACCTTTTGTCCCTTGATGTTTGATTTCATACAATTTTTGAACCCTTTATTTTAAATTTAATCAATATTGTCACTCTCTTTACAAAATTCATGCAAATGCAGTCTAATTTGGATGAAATCCGTTCAAGGGTTAACAGAGAGTTATGATGTGGCATTAATGTGATGAAATGGCGAGTCACTTATTAAGTCATTGACACGTTACATTATTAAGGGATAAAAAATGTAATTAAATTTTAAAACTTAAAATTTAAAACATAAATGATAAAGTCTTAAATTTCAAATTATAAATTAAAAAAATTTTAAACTCTAAATTTTATTAAAAAAAAAGTCTCAAATTTTAAATTATAAAATTTTAAATTTTAAATTATAAAATCTCAAACTTTAAATTTAAAAATATTAAACTTTAAATTATAAAATTTTAAATTTTAAATTATAAAATTTTAAATTTCAAAATCTTAAATGTGTATAGGCATATAATTGGGTCTGAGTGCTTAAAAATAAAAATAGACTTATTAATGAATTCTAAATTTTTTTTATTTAATTACAAAATTTTTTGAATTTAATTTGAGTAAAGTTTAAAAATTTAGCAATATTTAATTTTAAATCCAAAAAAAATGTAATAGGTAGTAAAAAATCCCAAAAATAAAAGTGAATCAATAATTGGGCTCAAAATTTTTTTCTGCTTAATTTTAAAAATTGGTGGAGTAAAAGCTATTTTTCGTGTAACGTTTTCTTAATTTCCCATTTTTTGAATAAAAAAGAAAAAAAGAGAGAATAGCTTAAAGAAACAGAGGAAGATGCGGGACCCCAACAGAAACGGAAACAGAGCACGTAGGGAGGAAGGAATTCAAGGAGCAAGGAGCTTGCCTTTACCCAAGCATTTCCAATCCTGGTAAACACACTAGCTGAAAGGAATTTGAACAAAAAATGGACCCAGATGCACACACGGTGAAAAGAGAAAGGGTGGAGACAAAGGAGATCGGAAGCATTCAAGGAAGAAAAATCAGAAAAAAGAGAGAAGAATGGGGCATGAACAGAGACAAAAAAAAAAAAAAAAAGAGAGAGCAAGGGAGATAAATCAAAAGGTAAAAAATAAAAGAGGAGAACAAAAAATCAGAAAAACAAATTAAAAGAGAGGAAAAAAAAGTGAGGAGAACAGAGGGAAAAAGGGAGACAAAAAAATCAGAGAGGAGAAAAAAGACAAATAGAGAGAAAAGAAAGAATACAACTAAGAGAGAAGAGAGGAGATTGATCAAGATAGGGAGGAAGAGAGGACGATTGAGAGCCAAAAAAGGGGTGATTTGAGAGAAAATTCGAGAGACTCATACGCAACCCAATTGTTCTTGCGGAAGCGCAATCATTCCTTGGTATTGCTCAGAATTCCCAAAGTCTCACCACGACTAAAATTTGATCTCACTGTCCTTGGTTTTTGTCTCCTAGTAGATGCAAGGCAGGATCGGGCATTTTCAATAGAGTTAGTGACACATTGGGAACCATCCACTCTGAGGTGGTTGCTGGTGGAGACGACTTGTGGACACTTAATTGCTACTAGTATCACTGAGATAAGGGAAGCTTTGTTTCTGTTCAGCTAGAAGCCAAAGGTCATTCTCACTAAAGCAAGTACAGGTATTGTTGCTCAGTCTTAAATATAATTTATCCTTTTTGATAATTCACTTCAGCTTCTTAGGCATGAGATGATACTAAACTAATGATGTTGTTATATATATATATATATATATATATTCTTATTCTCAGTTTAATTTTGTGTTTTCCTGAAACACTGCACATAAACATGTGCCTTCCCCCTCTCCCAAATCCCCATCCTGATTTGTGTTCCCTTTCACAGGTTATGTATATTGTTTAAATTGCCTCCCCCCTTTTACATATCCCCATTCTAGTTTATGCTTCCTTTCACAGGTTATGTATATTGTTTAAATAGTCTTCCCCCTCTAACAAATCCCTATTCTGGTTTGCGCTCCCTTTCACAGGTTATGTATGTTGTTTAAATAGTTCTCCCCCTTTGTTAAATCCCCTTTCTGGTTTGTGCTCCTTTTCACAGGATGGCCATGAGCCATGGCGCCTTAATCTTTAACTTTTCTTTTTGTTTAACTAGCGAATGTTATGGTGCACTGTCATGTTAGACTAGTTGCTATTGTGGAGAATAGAGGTCGCTATGTTCTTTTTTCTCTTTCCATTAAGATAATACAATGCCGTCATAAAAATATGAATTTCTACACTGCTGTTTGGATTTTTTTTTTGAGGGTGCCAACATGCTCTGTTCTTTTTGAAATTTTGTGAGTGATATCCTTTACTTGTCAACATGTTCCTAGGAAAATTTCTGTCCAATCCGAAGTGGTTTGCTATTTTTAAAAAATTTCTTTTCCCAGCTGCCTTATTTTGGAATTGTGTCTGTACAACCAGTGTGTTAATTCAATTAAAAATAGTAAACAGACTCAAAATGTTGAGATCTTTTGAGGGATAGTCAAATCATGTGTTGGCTGCATTACATAAAAGAATTGGGTTTGAAATGAGTTCATTTGATGCATGAATTGAATAATTTTCTTCTGCTGTCTAGACAGCAATTTTGTATAGAATTAGAAACTTTTCACTGAAGTTTTCCACCTTAATGAACTCCTTTTGCTTTTTTGTGTGCAATGTGAATCGCATGTCGTCTCATTTTTATAAAAATTTCAGAGTAAAAAGAGTTTGTTAAGTCTCCCTATTGAATTTTTTTTGTTCAAGGGCTGTATTAGACTTACAAACTGGGACAGCAAGATTTCCATAAAAAATTAATTAAATTGGTTGGATTTTGTGGAAAGTAAGACCATGACATCATATCTAATGTCTTGACAAGACTCTTAGATTTTTAAAGAATTTTTCCAGCCATTAACTAGCTTAATTGAGGTTTTTTTTTTTTTATTTAAGAAATAGAGTTAGAATTGTGGCTTAAAGTCCCTGATTCTGCTCTCTGATGTTTTGGGCAAGCATTGGCTGATCTTCTAAACGTGCAAGTTGGATTCAATGTATATTGATTTCTAACATTGTATTTTAGGTATGTAAGTTCATGATTTAGCTTTTTTGTGTGCAATATGAATCGCATGTCGTCTCATTTTTATAAAAATTTCAGAATAAAAGGAGTTTGTTAAGTCTCCCTATTGAATTATTTTCGTTCAATGACTGTATTAGACTTACAAACTGGGACAGCAAGATTTTCATAAAAAAAATGATTAAATTGGTTGGATTTTGTGGAAAGTAAGACCATGACATCATATTTAATGTCTTGACAAGCCTCTTAAATTTTTTTAGAATTTTTTCAATCCAATAGCTAGCTTAATTGAGATTTTTTTTTTTTTTTTTAAGAAATAAAGTTAGAATTGTGGCTTAAAGTCCCTGATTATGCTCTTTGATGTTTTGGGTGAGCATTGGTTGATCTTCTTAACGTGCAAGTTGGGTTCAATGTATATTGATTTCTGACATTGTATTTTAGGTATGTAAGTTCATGATTTAGCTTTGTGCAAGAGATGGGTCTATTTGTTTCCTCAAAAAAAAGTTCACATTCCTTCTAAAACTTATTTTGATAGAAAACAATGGGCTTTCCGATGATGAATCATGAGGGAAAAAAAGACTCAATACCTATGATTTTGAAGCGAGGTAGAGGATTAGGCCTGATTTGGAGTAAAAGAGCTTATTCATTACTTTTATTAGAGTCTGTTGGCATTCTAAACCCTTCTTTGAAATTTAAATTTTTCTAAAAAATAAAGCCAAAACCAAAATATTTTCAATGTCAAATTAAAAGTAGAGTGAGGAGTCACTATCTTATCTTTTTAAATGGAGATACTTATGTGGATCCAGACTAGAGAGACAAGGTTCACTTGATGTCTCCACGAAGCTTTTGGCATCTTCCCTTATTTTTTCAAAATTCTGTTTTTTGAAAATCAAAGTAAGAAATAGTAAACTTTCTAACAATAAATCATGAGTTTAAGTGAGGAGTCAGTCTAATGATTTCAAGGGAGGGTATTTTGTTAGAGCTAACTTAGAGTAAAAGGTTCTACTTGATGCCCTTATCCAGTTTATTAATTTTTATTTTTATCTTTTAAAAAAGAATAATCCCTTTTTATTCTAAAAAAATTGTAAGTTTTCTAATGATGAATTGTAGGTTGAAATGTGGAGTCACTTCCTGTGATTCTAAGAAGAAGTACTCAAATGCGTCCGATTTAGAAGGAAATATCCTATTTGATACTTTTGATAACTCATTGTTATTTTGCTACCACTACACTCTTTTATTAAAACTCCCAATTTTAATACAAGCAAGATTTGCAACAAGTTGAGAATAGAAAAACAAAAAAACACCAAAGTAGTATCGACAGTGCATTGTAGGATACTAACACCTTTTCTGCGCATAACTAACCCTCAAGCCTATTTCTCTTATAATGCAAACCAATTTTTTCTTAAATGAAAAGAGTTTATGTTTGCACTCCACATCATATGTTGACAATGGCATAACCCCAAATCTCAAATTCTAAATTTTAAATCCCAAACCTTAAATTGCAAGCCTCTAATGTGAAACCCTAAATTGGGAAAACTCAAACCCTATATTCTAAAACTTAAACCTTAAACCTAAATCTCAATCTTAAACCCTAAACTATGAAACCCCAAATCCCAAATTCTAAAATGTTGAACCTTCATCCTAAAATGTAAAATCCTAAATTGTAAAACCTTAATCCTAAACTATGAAACTCCTAACCCTGTATTGTGAAACCTCAAATCTTTAATTGTGAAACTCCAAATTTAGGATTTAAGATTTGGGATTTCATGATTTAGGATTTTGTAGTTTAAGATTTGGGTTCCACAATTTAGGATTTGAGGTTTGGGGTTTTGCAATTTAAGGTTTAGGTTTAGGTTTTGTAGTTTAGGATTTGGGTTTCACAATTTAGAATTCGAGTTTTAGGATTTTGCAATTTAAGGTTTAGGTTTGAGTTTTGTAGTTTAAGATTTGGTGTTTAAGGTTTCACAATTTAGGGTGTGGGTTTAGAGTTTCATAATTTAATGTTAGGGTTTCATAGTTTAGGGTTTAAGATTTAGAGTTTTTTAATTTGGGGTTTGGGGCTTGGATTTAGGATTTTGTGATTTTAAATTTAAGATTTGTAATTTAGAATTTAGAGTTTAATAATTTATGGTTTGAGATTTTAAAGTTTAAGATTTTATAATTTAGAATTTGAAATTTAAGGTTTCGTAATTTAGGATTTGATACTTCCTAGCTTAGTATTTAGAATTTTGCAACTCAAAGTTTTCATGGGAGGCCAAAATTGCATTAAATCGTAAAATAGGAGACCAAAAATATATTTAAGCTTTTTTTTTTACACAAGAATCTAAGCCTTTTAGTTACCTAAGATCTGGCATAATATATGTCATATGTCAAGTTGCATGTGTAAAAGAGTTGCCACATCCTGTCCCAAAAAAAAAAAAAGAGTTGCCACATCAGTGCAATAAGACCTTGTCAGCTCCTTCCGTTAGGCCCTTAACGAATTCCATCCAAATTGGATGTCATTTGCACGAACAATGTAATTGCTTGAGATCAAAATTACAGGGACAAAAATGTAATTTCGACCCTTAGCATTTCAAACATTTAATTAAACATATCAATAACTGATTGACATGATTTCTCCAGCATATTTCATTTTCTAAAAAGGAATTTAATAATATACAAGATTTACTTTCATCTAATAGCAAATTAAAGAGAAAATGCTACTTACACTTAAGTCATTATAAAAATTTTAATATAAATATTATATCAATAAAATTTATAAATTTAATAATATATTTTTTAAACTAAAATTTGTATAAATTTTAATTATAAAAATAGTGAGTCCCAAACAAAATTGCTTACATGTAAAATCGCCGTCCCACAACCACCAAGTTCTTGTGCTTTGTGTCTCTTCTTTTTTAGTAATAGTTTTATCGAATAAAAGTGAAACTAGTGAAAGTAATAGATTTACATCATCTCTACTAACAAATCACTAACACAAAATTTTCTAAACTTGTACAAACCCTCCATTAATTTCTTCAAGCAAATAAAGCAGTTTGATTGGAGAAGGTGCACCTGCGGGTGCCGGTAGATCCATGAGGAGGGATTGGGGCCCTGCCAGCACTTCCCCTTTTTTCCTTGAGAGAAGTGGAACAGGAACCCCTTGAATTTGAATGCAATCCCCTCTTAAAGGACATAGGCCTTGCCACAGCATAAGGGTTTCTGCAGCCTACTTTATGGCTGTTGCCCAATCCTCCCCCATAGTTTCTGCAATACTTAAACTTTTTGTTGTAAGGGTTCTCCGCCTTTGCAAGATCCTCCAAGCTGGTCACGTTTGCTAATGAAGTGAAGGACTGTGATTTCCCTTGGTAATGCTCTGAAAGCCCTCTCCTGACACATTAAAGGAACAGACTTCAGAAAATTCTGAAGTAAAAACAGAACTAAGAAACACAAACTTGAGCAAAATCAATAATGGAACCAAAATTTATCAGGAAAAAAAAAAGAAACAACCGGAGTGGTAGAGAAAGAAGAAGCTTACTTTATTGGAAGTTGTTGAAACAGTGAAGACATGTCACTCAAAGGGTCAGCTGCAGAAGAAGCGGGGGATGTAACTTCTTCAGAAGAATCAGATTCCATCAACGATGACCCACTTGAGATTGCAGGTACAGAAGATGAAGATAAAGAAAAAGAATGAACAAGATCACCCTCAAGAGGAACTGCTGGCCTGTTTTTGTTAGCTTCAACCATGGTGTTCTTCAGCTGCTCAATTTCTATCTGCTCCATCCTCAAATGCCCTATTTTATGGCCTACTAGGGTTTGATCCAACATTGTCCGCTATAAATATATGAGTCCGCTATTTCTTCGCAACCAATAAAGGAGACGAAAAGATCTATATTGGGGAAGCTAGTTCTTTTTTGAGTATGTATATGAAGGAACCTAAAACCCTTTTCATTTCTCTGCTCTAAAGCAGGGCTTTATATGGAATGACAGCTGCTTGTGTGTCGAGGATGAGGAGGACGTGGATGGTCTAAAAGAAAAGCTTTGATATGGTGGATAAGATTAATGTTTCTTTCCTTTTTTATTTATTAATTTTGAAATTCTTCTTCGAAAGAAAATAATAAGATTCGGCTTTATCCGGATTTGATTTCTTGTCCCACACAGCAGTTCCTCTGTCTTAGCTAAATATGGCAGCTGAAGGATTCAAAACTGAATCCATTTATTTAGCGCGTGCCCACATTTTCATTTTTATGCACTATTATTTGTTTTCCTTTTGTTTTTATATATTTAGAGGCATTAAAATTGGTTAAATTTATCAAGTTAGTTTATCGCAACTTAATTAGAGATAGCTTTAATTTATTATTTTTTAATCCGATTATAAACAACCTTTTCAACTTGTCTTGAATTACAGATCAAGATGGATTGATGCAAGTTGACGTATTTAAATATAAAAATATATTGACATGTTAAATTAGTCTTTTTTGACTCTACTAAGTAAGTTAAATTTATATTTTTATGATTTGTTTATTTTTTTTAAAATTGTTTTTGTTGAAGCATCATAAATTTAATTTCTACTAAAATTTAAAATTAAGTAATTTTTTTTTTCAAATAAAAGTGACTTTTAAAATTTAAATTCAAATATTTAGCCTAAATCCTAATTTGAGGTACAATCAAATTTTATTACATTAACACTTTATTGATTTTTTTAGAAGTTGTTATTCCTATTAAGATATTTCCGTACAAAATTATTATAGAAAATGTGGCAGCTGTATGATGATATGGGACCGATAATCACATTTTCTATCATAATTTCATGGGAAAATCTTTTGAGTGCCAAGAATTTCTCATTTTTTTAACCTACTTCATCCTGATCAGCAAATTAAGACCATGATGAGGGAGCCTAATCAGTTTAACATCAAAAATATGCTCATAAGTTTAAGCCTGATGAAACTAACTTGCTGAATGTAAAAGTTTATGATTTATAAAATTTATTGTCATTTATAAAATTGATAATTTCTTATAACATTAAATAGGAAGTTCAATTCATTAAAAATTAATTCAGTATTATTACTTCACATAAGAAAGTTGGAAAACAGGATAAAAATCACCTTTATAAAAAGCACAACATCCATTATATAAACTAGTGTTTTTATTCGTGTGTTCCACGAGGGATTACCTGCTAAAATCACATAAAATAATAGTTTTTACTTATTATAATAAAAAACAAAATATGCTTGGGAAGTGAATGTGGTTCTTATCTTTACAATATTATATCTACTTATTTGGGGACAACTATTAGTTCAATAGATATACAAAAAATGTTATTCACACCATGAAATTTGCTAATTTCACCCACAATGTACAAAATATAATGATAACCTACTCTACTAATTATAACAAAACTTCATTTGTGCAATTAACACACTTACCAAAGGATTGATTTTACCTGAATTAGTAGTTTCATAATCAAACAAAAGCATATAGTATGAAATGAATTTGTTAATATAGAATGGTTAGTATGAATAAATAAAAAGGAAAACTATCATTTACGTCATTAATGCAATATCTGCCAGACTTCTTTGCAAATAACATTAGTTGTGTTCTTTGAAATTACTCTTTCATCATCAAAACTCATAACTTTTAGTCCCTGTATGGATCTCACTCTAAAAATAGCCATCTATAGTTGTCTATAACTAAACACCGATTTGGGGAGTTAGAGTCCAAACGGTAGTGTTTGACCTTAGCTCTTAATGATGTTCATAGCAAAGCAAACTAAAAGGGGGAATTGTATATGCTGTCACTTGATAGGGACATTATGATTAGATGGAATCATTGTCATGCAAGGGTTTAGTACAATTTGCCCTACATTGTGCCCCAAAAGCACTTTTGCCCCTACCACATGACTATCAAGCTTCATATAATCTTGTTCCATTGCACAATTTATAGGACTGATCAATGTTTTTGAGCACATAATGGGAACACCTATTTGTGATTGGCAGCTCAGAATATGTAAAAATGTTTAATATTTTGAGAGAATAAGTGTCCAACTCATTGTCAATATTTTCATCTTCTTTATAAATGCTATCTGAACTCAAATAGGTCTTCTCATAACTTGGTATCAAGGACATTAAGTGGTAGTTTAGCATCTAAATCTAATCCAATCTAGGTGCAAGTATGGTTCTCTCTTGGAAAAAGCTTGGATCCATCATATTGCGCAAGAGATCAAGGTACACAAATTGTACAAGTTCTTTAAATCCCTAATAAGCATTTCATCTGGGATTTGTATATTAGATTCATCATCCTCATCTCTTATTTTGCGATCGCTAATGTTTAACAACCAATATTGAGTTCCTTTATTTCTTCAAAGTTTGTACTAAAAGACTCAATTTGAATTCTAATATTGCTGCTTACTATCAAAACTCTGCAATAGTACCATCAATTAGAGGAATTGATTGTAGTATTAACAATTTCTTGCTTGTTGCAATTTGGAATCATAAGCAAAATTCACCCAAAGTCACTTTTGTGAACCACAGTTTTATCTCTAAATGGCAAATTGCAATATCTCAATCATGGAATCCAAAAATATCTCTTAATGTCTTGTCCAATGCTTCAAAACAGAACATGTGAACAATTGGTGCTTCATCCCAAATAATTAGTCTCCTATTGATCAACAATTCAACTTGAACTCTACCCATTTTTTTTTTATGTTGCAAGTTGAATTCTCATACATTTGTAGTGGTATTGTAAATATAAGATGGGCCATTCATCCACTAGGAAGTAGGAATGATGCAATTCCACTAGATCCAACAATTAATACAATTTTCTCCTTCAAGCGAAGTGTTGTAGATAAGGTTTTCCAAATAAAATTGTTGCCAATTCCATGATATCCATGCATAAAAAAGAACCCTCTGGTGTCCTCTAAAGTAGCTGACATTATGATGTCATAGACTTTCCATTGATCCTCATTCAAACATTTAAAGTAGTGTCTTATGTTCTTTAGATAATAATGATTTATTGTACAACAATTTGTCAAAGTTAACCTTATTGGGAAGGCATTGTGTCAAAGTCTTTGAGACTTCTTCCATTAGCTTGAAGAATCCTATTCAACTTATATAGGGCACTAATTTTTATCTCATTTTCAGTTAAAGTTAATCCTAAATGCAAACAATATAAAACATGAAGCATTTGAATTGGCGAGTTAGTGTGAAATTAAGATTTGGATAATAGCAATAAACTATTATGGGATGAATACAACAAGTGAACAAACTAATACCTACATACACAAATGCCTTCTTACTTGATATTGGACATTGTCTACTAGCAAAGACCAACATTTGTTCCACATGATTTTTGGCTAGCTCATATCATTTGATATCGAAAGCAAGGCAAAAGATTTCTAAGGTAATGTATAGATGCTTAAGTGTTAACCTCTTTTAATCCATCAATGTACACATTATTATCATCTAATAATCCCATTGAATAATAGGCATCTTTATATATAAGATACACTATCCCTCTAATAATTCTGATATCTGTATTAGTCTGACATCATTTTTGCAAATTTACTAGCATTTTTAAATAGTAGTCCTCTCCATTATCAAGAGGTAAATGATTAATTCTTCTAATCGAAAAACCCCTCATTCTTGGGACCCATTTTTCTTGTCTTCCTTGTACACAAATCTTGTTGGAAACTCAACATATGTCAATTCTTTAGCCTCTAGATACTCCTAGTTTACATTCATCTAGGCTTCAAATATGGACGTCTTAATGTTTGCTTTGGCAATGATGTGTTCGATCAGTTCCCTATCCTAGAATATAACATTCTTTTATTGAGACAGATGAAATGTTAATCTTTGCACAAGCGGATATCTATAGTGTATGCTAAACCCAAATATCCTCATGTAGCTTTACATGCAAAAATATACCTACAATCGTAATATGGTTTAATTTCATCTACGATATGATTCAAACCATTTGCTGAAGGACTAAGGTACAAAACAATTGCCACTAGGTCATTTCCTTTATGAACATACTTTGAAAAGGTATTTGATAGCACTTATCTAGTATGTGTACTCAACATTAATGTGGGATGATAGTTTGGCAAGAGCTTTGCATTATATAAGACCATATACTAGTTGTTAAAAATCAATGTTCTTCTTGGTCACAACATTCCCATTTTTCCTCCTTTTATAGTGTAGAAAACCCTTGTCATTGATTGTTGTGTGTTTAGCAAAGGTTTTTGGAAACTTTTTTGTACACTTGTTCTTAATCCTTCAAGAAGAACTTAGGTTCGCTTGACCATAAGGATCATGCATGATGAGAATCTTAACTACTTGTCGGCATTGTGTTGTGGTGTAGCGAACAAGAAAAATGCAGGTTGTTTGAAAAAAATGAAGTTGCCACCAACTTAGATTAAAATGGTAAAGTCAGACACTAAAGAAAATGATTTGCATTACAAAAAATGGGTTTTGGGTTAGTTACACATAGAGAAGGTATTAGTACCTCTACAACGCATTTAAGTACCACATTGGTGTTTTGTTACTTTTGGTTTCAAAATTGTGCTTTGTTGTTAAAACAAATTTATTTTATTTTTAGGTTTTGGTTTGTCCCATAGTTGGTTTTATATGTGATAAAGCATAATCCATGATCAATATCGTTTATGAGTAGCATTTAGTCATTCCTATGAAAAGGAAGGATTTGACGCTTGGTTCATCTAGGTCTTACATCGAAAGTTGTGCCTAGCTTGATTAAGGCTTAGAATGAGTACCTAGTTTGACAAAAAGATTAAAGGCAATGGTTCTTTATAATCACATTAAAACAACTATGCTAAATGCTTTACTAAGCTCATAACATGACTATCCTAAGGATAATGGAAGAGTGATCATACGCATGAGCCCTTCCTTATCTATCATTAGAAAGAATCTGGGTTTAAGAAGAAGGAAGCGAAACTAGGCCAAGGTTAAGGGATTTTGAGTAAAGGTAATAATTCTTCATAGCCACATTAGAGGAACATTACTAAATGCTTGACTAGGCTTATAATGTAACTACCCTTGAAATAATTGAAAATTGGTCACACACATGACCCCTCACCTTATTCATCATTGGGAAGAATTTGAGGTTTAGAACGAGGGTTTGCAAAAGTTAACTCCAAGGCCAAAAGGTCTTGAGCGAAGGTGGTGATCCTTTATCATCAATCACATTAGAGGAATCACGCCAAATGCTTGACTAAGTTCATAATACAACTTCCCTCAAGATAGTTAGAAAGCATCATAGACATGATCCCTTACCCTATCCATCATCAAGAAGAACCCAAATTTAGGAAAAGAATTAGTAGAAGTCAATTTAAGATTAAAAGTTTTTTTTTTTATTTGCAGAAGTGCTGATTCTTTATGATCACTTTAAAGGAACCATGCCAAATGTTTTACTAGGCTCATAATGCAACTACCCTCAAGATAATTGAGAAATGCTCATACACATGACCCCTTCCCTTTCCTTTGTTTTATTACAATGATTTCTTAAGCAAAAACATGCTCAATTAAAACTTTTAAAATTTGAGATGGGCCCACTTAATGCCCTATCATATAGTTCTTATAAACATGCACCCACAAAATATTTAAGGCATGAATAATGCAAACAAAATCATCATCACATGCAATTACTCATCAAATTAAGGTATAAGCACATCACACATCTCACATAATAAGCAAAAATCAAGGAACGGGGTTTGCATCAGGAGACAGTCATGACTTAAGCACATAAAGGCATACAATTTCTCATGAGAAAAGGAGATGAAGAAACAAGAAGAACCTATATCGGGAATAGTTATATCTCAATATATATATATATATATGCAAACTCTCATTAGAATAGAATTCCAAAAATAGGGGAAGCCTGCATTAGGGACACTCCACACTTTACAATCATAGTCAATATCGGAGAAAACTAGATCTAGAAACAGGGAAATAATTGGGAACACTTCTCACTCAACAATTATATATCATTATTCCAAAAAAGAAAATCCATGCATAAGAGTATAGTAGAGGGATCTTATCTACTTATCACATTTAACCAAGCAAACAAAAGGTCAAGTATGGTGTGCATACCTAATCCCAATTACTCAAATGAATACTGGGAACAATTCCTCAATCACATGTTTGCAATGATTGGCTCTTGCCAAGGTAACCAATCGATTAAAATAACCAAGTGATGTCATATGTGTGACTATATGTAAGGTGCATGGATTTGACAATTAATTTACTATTACATTCTTTTTCTCAAAAATGTGTTATGTATTCAATGCATGGGGTATGCTCTAAAAGTTTGCAATGGCATACAAAAAGTGTAGAAAACCATAAAAACAAAATTACAAAAAGTATGATCACATACTTGGTAAAAAGAAACAATGACAAGAGGGTTGACGTAATGCACAAGAACGGCAATTGATCATGATAGCAATTAAATATAGCAGAAAATGAAAGTGCAAAATTTTATTACAGCAGAAACACAATATCAAAATTTTAATACAGTAAAAACAGAATTACAGCAACACAAATTACAAAAATAGCAAACAAAACAGAATTACAATGGCAAGAATACAACAGAACAGCAAGACAGCAGCAAAAATACAGCAGAAACAGCAGGAGAGCAGCAAAAATATAGCAGAAACATCAAGACAGCAGCAAAAGTACAGTAGAAACAGCAAAACAACAGCAAAAATCACAGAAACAGCAAACAGAACAGAATTACAGCAACAAAAATAAAACTAGAGACTACAAGAACAAATAATGGGCTCCTCTTATCTTTATTTTAAAATACAATCACTATAGCATAAGAAAAGGCAAACAATCACCAAACAAAGACTTATGGCAACCAACCACAAGACTTATGGCAAATGTGATCTCCCCCTATGATTTCTAACCCAACATAATCATCTTGTAATTACTAAAGCTAGCAAATCATTAGAAAGAAAAACTCAAGGAATTATTTAGCTTTTCTTTGATTTTAAAAGGCATAAAATCTAAAGGAGAATTATTCTACCTCAAAAATTGATTCCAACTCAAGTGAAAGCCTCCAAACAAGCTTGCTGTATGAAATCCAAAAAATCCCTTAACAGAACCACAAAATCATAAAGAAAACAAGGTTAGTCTAAACTTCCTCTTTGTTCTACACCATTCCTGTTTTCTTTCTTTCAATTTGTGAGTGTGTAGTGGGAAAGAACCAAGTAAATACCTCCCATCCCTCCTCTGAAACATGCTCAAGCTGCTATACAAGAACTATGCTTCTTTGAGAACTCTTGAAGTAGGAGCAGAGTGTGAGCTTGGGTGAAGACCGAGTGAGAGCAAGAGAGGCATAAGAGAGAGTGACCAAGAGAGAGAGAGAGATAGCAAAAGAGAGTGCTAGAGAGAAGGAAAGAGAGAGAACCAGAGAAGGCCAAAGAGAGAACCAAGGAAAGAATGACCAAAAGAGAGTAAGAGAGGGCATAAGAGAAGGAAGCAGAGAGAGCAGCTTGAGCATGCATGAGAATGCTAAAGAAATTTTTAAGAGATTTCGTTGTGGGTGTGAGGAACGTGAGAAGGAAAGTTTTAGAGAATTTCCTCCTTTTTTCTTCCAACTAGTCCCCACCAAATCTTATTCAAAATTCTATTTCCTTTTTTATTTCTTGTAGCTAATTATTTCCTTTCCTAACCAAAATGCCATTACGAGGTCCCAATCCTCCTTTCATAAGCTATTCCTTAGTTCTTTTCTTTCCTTCTTTGCTATTTTTAGTTGGCTGCGCCCTTAACCATATCCCCTTCTATAACCTTCCACACTATTCATCTTTCACCCACTAAGGATATCTAAGAGATCTTTAGGATTTAATGTGAAGGGTTTTGACAAAAACCAAACACAACTAACAACTCAGAGTAAACTATTGTAAGATTTTGGGGTAGACTATCTTGAAAGAAATAACTGGAAGTAAACTATTCCAAGGTTTTAGGCTAAACTATCTCAAAAAAATAACTTGGAGTAAACCGTTCTAGGATTTTGGGGTAAATTTTCACTAAAGAAAAAACTTAGAGTAAATGATCCTAGGATTTTTGGGTAAATAGTTCTAAAAGAAATAACCTAAAGTAAATCATTCCAGGGTTTTGGGGTAAATCATCCCAAAAGAGATAACTTGGAGTAAACTATTCTAAGGTTTTGGGGTAAACTGTCTCAAAAGAAATAACCTTAAGTAAACCATTCCAAGGTTTTGGGGTAACCATTTTGAAAGAAATAACTTAGAGTAAACCATTCCATGGTTTTGGGGTAAACCATCCTAAAAGAAATAACTTAGAGTAAACCATTCCAGGGTTTTAGGGTAAACCTTCCTGAAAGAAATAAAGACACTTAAGGGCAACTTAAGATTTAAGGTGAAGGGTTATAATCTACCTGACAAAGATACCAAAGAAGTACTTAAAATTTAATATGAAGGGTTAGAATCCACCTAACTAGGAGTTTAATGCAAAGGGTTTCAAGTTACCCTAAAATGCATGTTTAATATGATAACATGCTCAACATATGAATGCATGTTCAAATGCTTATACAATTGATATGAAAGGGTCTATCCCTAAAAGTACAAGTTTGATATGTTAGTGCTAATTCGTGCAACAATAATATGCTTGACATAAGACGAAATCAACCTAGATGTTTAAGGTGTAATGCAATGAGATGCAGACACGCTAGGCTTATACATGAGGATTTTGGTGGACCATACAAGAACATTTATGGATGCTGCTTCCACGACCCTTGGGGACTCTTTGAGGTTAACTCATGAATAAGTTAACTTTGGCTCTTGATTCTTTATGGGCTTGTCCATGCTATCACAAATGATTGCCCCACTGTCAAAGAATCCTCAGCATATTCCTTGCCCTAATATGGTGGGATCCTTGATATACTCCTTGTTCCCAATTCTTATTCCTCCTCCTAAAAGGATGTAGCTCTGCTTTTATTTCCTCTACTTGAATAGCCAAATCAATCTCTTTTAATGCATCCCCTTTGACAAGCCTGACTTCTCTTTTTCTCGAAGAGGTGAGGTTACGACACTTATGCCCATGAAGCATTAATTCATAAAGTGAGAGGAACATTCTTCCAACTCAATTTTCTATTTCACGAGAGGTTTGACAACTCGTGAACCTATATCATGGTCCTCTGAGAAACACTAGCCTAATTAACACCCTTTAAAGACATCTAACCCTCTTTTGCATGAGAATACATTTTAGGGGGTGAGGATGTTTATGACAAAGGGAAAACCATGGAGAAGAATATGAAATTGGATACTTTGATCTCTTAGAGGCAGGATCAGAGGTTACATCATAGCTAGTTGCCCCAATTATGAGTAGATTAGAGTTCTAGACACCTTGGGAACATTACCTTTAGGATTAGGACTTAGGTAACCCACCATCACTCTATTTTCTGGGATCAAGTCCCCTTTGGAGAAACCTCTCTGTAATTCCCTCTTTTAAAGCTCTCTACTCCTTAAAGTTGAGTCTTTCGATTTTAGGTGCACTCTCCTAATTATTACCCTAATTTAGATTTTTGATATCCCTCAAGCAAAGGAAGGTTTTTTTTATTTTGGGTTCACTCTGCCAATTTTTGCCCCAAATTTGATTTTGATAGCCTTTGAGCAAAGAAAGATTGAAAAATTTTTCTTAATTCTTTCTCTGTCATCCAAAATAAAGCCTCAAAGGAATGCCTTTGAGTAGATCAAGATGACCTTTTAACAATTATTCAATTCTACAGAATTAAGAGTGCTTTATTAACCACTTGCCTAGTTACGCCACTCAAGTATTTGTGCTCTTGGATAAGTGTTTATTCTCAAAGATGCCCCATAAGCTCATTTTAATGTCCCTCTTCATGCCTATTAATTCACTACACGACCCAAGATCATCAGGGCTTCACTCGACTTGTAATGCAAGGCCAGGGTAACAACTTGGGAAGAAAAGGATAAGGGTTTAACAAGTAAGGAGAGTACAAGGTTGAGTAGAAAATGCCTTATTTTCCTCTTCTTCATTTAAAATTTTGAGAGTCTTATTGGCTCAAGGGAAGATCTACTTCCTCTTTTTCTTTTTGTTGCCTATTTCTTTTCTTGCTTTTTCTTTCTCTAGGCTATCCTCTTTTCTCTTTTCCATGGCTTTTTCAATTCCATTTTTTATTCAAAATTTTCCCTTGCCATGCTCTTTTTTTTATATATAGCTAAGGCTTCACCTATTAGGATGAAGATTCTTGACCCATACTTTTTTGAGTACACTAGAGTTTCCTTTTCTTTGATGACTTAGTGCTCATTTTTAGCTCTCCTTTACTGAAAAATCATGGTTTTTCAAGGTAAAAGATCAAGGTTGACAAGAGTTAGCAAAAGGAAACTTGATGATGGTTGTGCCATCTATTCAAAGGCTCAAGTGGGTGACTATGAAAATTTTGGTATCAAGGTTAGCTTGAAAGGTCCAAACAGTCCAAAAATGGCCTAGATCATTTCTTAGTTAATGTGGTATTTGATGAATTGCCTCGAAGGGCATTCAAACAAGTTTTAGGGCATTTGTTTCCTCATAGCATATTTGTTGGCTAACACATGCTCATGACATTTCTTTTAACAACCTAAAGCATTTGGCCATCCAAGAAAATTGAGTATTTTGTCTAGTAAACCACTTCAAATAGTGCATGTTCACTTATCTTTAAACATTACTTGGCTCCAAATAATAAATTGAATAGAAAACTATAAATCTAGAAACAAATACAAAAAGATGGGCAAACTTAAGATGACAAATAATTCTCAGATGCTAAATAGAGGTTTAAATTAAGATTGGACAAAAGATATAACTACTTAAAAGTTAAAACATGCATTGCAATAATTCATCCTTACAAAATTTTGGAGATAACATCATCTTCAAGATTTTATCATGAGGCAAGCCTAACAGTATTAGTAGTAAACATATATCATTATACTATATTATATCTATATCTTCTGCATGTTTGTCCCTTTACTATCTTGTATATTGATAAGTTTTCAATCACAAAATATAATTTGATGGATAACACATATTATTTTTTTGATAAAAAGATGACAATATTAATAATTACCCAAAGGAGAATTCTAAAATAAGCCCATTGTTCTAATAATTCTACTAATTAAGTAAGCAGTAATATTGATTGTTCAATAAATCTAAATGTAGGATCAAATGTTCAATGATGCATAGGTATTAAAAAAAGGAGAAGAAAATAGAAAACCATAAAAATTACCTGCTTAAGCAATCAAAACATAGCACACCTTACCAAATTGGAAAGCATCAAGACAAATAGGTATATAGTTCCAATTTCACATGTCTTGAGTACCAAATTAACATGTAAAAGGTAAGCACCATATAAATCAACAATATTAACTAGGGAAATAAGCAATACTACTCACCAAGAGTAAATGCTATTTTGTCCATGCCAATATTAAGATAGAAGTCCAATGGCTTGAGTCAAAATTCTATTAAAGTTATGAAGCAAGATTGAGAAAAATTTTAACAATACCTACCCTTCCCTCTCACCCAAATCTTTTATTAAACATATTGCTAATTATCTCCCTTCTCCCTATTATGAGAATAAGTGAAGAGATTTATGAGTGTAATTATAATTGGAGTAAAGGCACTTTTGGTCTCTTTACTTTTTTAAGAGAGTAATTTAGTCCATTAACTTTTTAGTTAGATAATTTAGTCACTTTACAATTATAATTAAGGCAATTAGTCCCTTATCTATTGGATTCCTTTTTTTCTATATAATGACTTACTAATAATGACTTGAACTTCATTATGCCTTTTATAATGTGATGTGACTATTATGTAAATTTAACTTTTAATTAAAAGATAGGGTTTGAGGCATATAAAAATGCAAATAACTTCAACTTAGAAGAAGGGTGTAGAAAATGAAGTTTAGGTCACCACTAGCTTACTATATCATATTAAAAAAAAGAAATCCAATTGGTGAGGGGCAAAATTGCTCTAATTGCACTTATAAATGGACTAAATTGTCCCAGTTGTACTTATAAAAGGACTAAATTACCCTAGTTGCAATTATAAAAGGACTAAATTGACCAACTCAAAATTTAAAAGACTAAATTACTCTTCTAAGAAAGTAGAAGGACCAAAAACACCCTTACTCTAACTATAACTGTACAAATATAAAATGGCCATAACCAACACCAAGAAGACAATAGAATGTTAGAATTCCTAATGCTAGAGTGAATATATTTAAATAATGTTCTAAATAATCTTATTCTAACACAAGAATTGCTTGTTAGACCTAATTGACATTAGATTGAAGAAAATAAATGATAGCAAAGGACCACTTGCAATTGAATATTAAGGTAAACTACAAATGCTATATGAACATTCATACAAATTTGATACTTTGAAAAATGATCTTAAGGAAATTTGTTAAAACAAACTTTAAGATACACTACCCATGCAAAAAATCAAAAAGGATCCGAGATTACTCAACATGCAACTCAAAGTAGGGAAGAGACTTTCCAAGGAAGATGTTATCATACCAAAACTCTAGCAAGGGAGACTACCATCTTTCTTAGATTGGAGTGACCTTTCCCAAATTAGTCCTTATTAACAATGACATCCACATCCTCAATGTTAATCCATGTGAATACCATATTCATAGCAATTGGCAACATAGATTTTTTTTTTTCATAATCAAATGGATAGGTTTAAAATAATTACAAAAAAAACAATGTACCTATCAAAAATTGAAGACCACAGTGGCCTACTTCCAATAAAAACTGGTATTGAATGAAAATAAATTAGGTGTAGAATCTTACATAGTTCAAAGCCTTGTGTCTCTACTTTCTACCACCTTTAACAATTTGTGATTTCTACACCTACAACTCAAGTTATGTGCCAAATAGCAGGCAGTACAAAGGACGACAGTAGATAACAGAGAGAATTTTGATGCCACTTTAGATGAAAAATTAGCCACGCACACCCTCTCACAAGGTGTACATCATATCTCAACATCTAGAAGCCGTAAAAATTTTATAAATTAGAAGCACATAATCACTAAAACATATATGACAATGTATGAACTACATAAGTCAATAAAGAAATGTAGAACTCCAATTGACCATTCATCAAAGATTTAAAGAAAAAAACAATCCAAACTGAAAAATAGTAACTTTACAAAAGGTTCTTCACTCATTATTAAAAAGAAAATTCAATTTTTGATGGCTAATATCCACCAATAATTTACTAAATTTGGTAGTTAAATAAATTTCTAATGGCCTTTTTGGTAAATTTACATTGGCTAATAAAAGTACCATCAATAATATTTTATGGTTGATATCTATGTCTACTAATAATATTATTGAATATCACCCGCCGATAACCACTAGTAAATTAAAAAGTGGTGTCAGTAAATAAATTTATCTCAACAATTCATATTTTAGTAATTTAATTTGATCAGTGAATACAATCTCTAGTAAATAAAAGTAAATACATATTTAATGAAGAATTTATTAATTTTACTGACAAATAAAATCTCTAGTAAATTGAGTAAAATTAAAATACATAAGACATTTGAATTCAACTAGCAAGTATACCCTTCGGTAAAAATAACAAAAATTATGAATTACTAATGGCATAAAGTCACCAAAAAAATTTATATATATTTTTTATAACGGATTGATGGAAGTACTAAAGATTTTTAATGCCAAAAATCTATTTTTGCTGATCCTGAAATAATTGCATTGTTGAAACAATTACTACAAAAGAGATAAGCACAAACAAACCTATGATACTGAAAATTTTCCACACCTTTATTGGTCTGTTCAAACCTATAGTATTAAGCCAACACAAGCAATGTAACAAAAGCACCATGACTAAGAAGAAAGTAACAAACAATTGCATTAGACTTTACAATCAATTAACTCCATGCTTGAAGCAAAGGAATTCAAACTTACCATTGTGGATAACTGAAACAAAATCAACACTCAGAATTTAATCAAACATGCACCTGATAAGTTCATAAAGCGGCAACAACCCAATGGTTCCAACCCATATCAAAGCAATATCAACACACATGATTGGTATAACCAAAATATTTAAAGCACAAAAGAGGACAAGACAGCTTAATGGAACCCAAATGACACAAGCACAATGCTTATTTGTGACAAAAATCCCAAAACAGCTTTAATCCAACCAACAAGATGTAGTCAACAATAAATACACCCAAAAAAAAAAATTACAGAGCCAAAGATAACTAGTCCAAGTGCTCAACCATAATTGAGAATAAAGAAATTTCCCAAATCCAACCATCACCAGAATAACAAACAAGCAATCATCAAAGACTAAAATGAAATGTTAACACGAGCTTTAATCTAATACTGATATTCATTATTATTTGTCAATACAACACTTAGCAAAATCAAACTACATACTAGGAGGATAAAAACCAAGCGGGGAGAGACAGTGAGGGAGGAGGAGGAGGTTAGAAGAGTGCAGAAGGCCAAAGTGACGATGAGGGAAAGAGGGGAGAGAAGAGAGGAGGGGGGAGGAGTAAGAATAGTGCCAACAGAACTGAGGGGAGAGTCTGTGAAATCCTTTATAAAGGGATTTTACCAACAGCTTTACACCATGGGTAAAAATTTAAAAAAAAAAAGTTCAAAAATTTTAACCTGTGGCAAGAAGCGACAAGTAATAAATTCTAGTGTCATTTTCACAACCAATTGCAGATATTTTAAGTTTTATTGACGATATTAACCACCACTAAAAAATAATTCACAACCGTTGGTGCCCCTGATGCAGGACAACCAACATTTCATCTATTTTTACTTGTGGCACATACCTCTGGTAAAATAAATTCATACTGCATTGGCTATCCTGATGGATCATAGGGAATCATGTACATTTTGAATTTTACCAATGGCAATAATCACTGGTAAGCCTATGACATAACACTTGACTAATTGTATTGACGGCTTAGCAATGGGTAAAAAAGTTTGGCTCCATCTTTGCAGTCAATCAACAAACACTTTAATTTATACCAGCAGTTTAGTTAGTAAAATTAAGCGGCTCTTGTTGGCTGCTGCAAGGCATGGTGTAAACCATTCGATATTTACTCGCAGCTATAACTGCTCATACAATTAAGCGGATTTAATTTTATCAATGGCAAAGTGTGGGTAAAAAAATTTGACATTATTTATGTAGCTAATTAGAGTCATTTTAATTTTTACCACCAGCGAAATTTATTTGCACCTATTGGCTACCTCAAGGTAAATGTAATTAAACTGTTTATTTTTTATCCATGACTTTACCCATCGATAAAATTAAATGGCACCCGTGGCTAGGTGTAATTAAACCATTCAATTTTTACTTGCGGCTTTAGCTACCAATAAAAATCACATAAAAAATTTGCTATCACATTTCCAATGGTTAAGCCGCTTATCATATTACCTTCCAAAAAGGTAGCCAATTAATCTACCAATTAAATCTTTCCACTACTTCACAGAAAATTGGCATGCATTTTTTTAGCAATATTACTGATGGATATGTTATTCATGAGTAAAATGATTTATTTACTATCTAGTACATATCCCTCACATATTTTGTCAATAAAATTAAATTTTGTTATTTTTACTAACGTAGAAAATATTCATCAAAAAAATTCACTAGAAATCAAAAATTCTTGTAGTGATTTATTTTTTATGATTTGAGCTGCTAGAATCATCTTTTGAGATTTCCTCTGCCTCCATTGATGCAACCCTAAATAAAAAATTCAAGAGAAAGAAAAAGGAAATGAAGGAGAGAATTAGAGTAAGCAATATCATAAATAGTCGTATAATTAAGTGGATAAAATGTTCAGGTCAAGCAAAGACATGCATGTTCAGACCTTGTAAACACATTGAAAGGCGGGACGAAGATGAAGATGGAGTTTGGGTTCAAATTTTAGGCCAACAATCACCAAGCAAATGGATAGAGATGTACCGTGCATTGATAATTTGCAAATGATAATTGTGATTGCAATACCTTTTCCAAGACTTGAAACCAACTAGGAACTGTCAATCTCCTTTGCGATAGAGCCAAATTGAAACCAAAAGACAAATGCTCAAACATGCCAAGCTCAGTTTGCTTAATGAGCATTGTTATGTCGTCCACTATAGAATTAGCTTAAGCACACAGTGTAACAGAACAAAGGCAAAAAAGGAATAAAAAAAAAAAGGACCTTAAATTGTATCAATCACTAATAAAGATAGCATGAATTCCTCAATTTATTATATTAAAATTTAAGATCAAATCAATTATTTAACATGGAAGTATTAGCACTAATTGATACGATTGATTTCACGTTTTTATTAGCAATAATTGGTAATTAGTAATCATAATAGTATGATTCAAAAATTTTATTATTCAACTAATAATTTTTAATTGCATTTTTCGTGAAATTGACATGGGACAATAGTTAATGCAAAAATAAATGGTAAGTAGTGACCAAATTGATTTTATAACCCATTATATAAATTTACTTATATTCTAAAACAATTATATAGACATACTAAAAACAGTTAATTTCATTCATGTAATTAACACGTTCTAATTTATATAATTACAAATAATAAAGGAAGATAACAATAAAGAAAAATTAGAATTTAAAATATTTAATTAAAAAGGATTCCAAAAAACATAACATTAATAAGAATAAATACAACATTTAAATATTTGGAATTATTTTCATTAATAATTGCAGCTAAACCCCTAAGATTTGGTCTCACACAAGAGTGCATAAAAAACATAATATTTTGGACAGATGATATTAGGAGGCATTTTAACGGGATACATGGCACATTATGAGATAGGGACACATGGCATCATCACATGTTAAACTAAAATTAATAAAGTAAAGTAGGTGGGGTGAATGAGCAAGGATTGAAATTTTCCAAAAAATTATGAATTTCATTATTTTTATAATTTATAATTTAAATTATTAAATTATTAAATATAGGCTTATATGCAAAAATATAGATATGACAATTCCAAGTTTGGATAAGGGCGAAGTGGCGATGTGTTTCCACGTAGGTCGTAAACTTGAAACTTGTTAGGCCAATCGCTTTTCGCCGTGCGCGCAGCGCCCACTGGGCGTGAATGTATTTCCAATGTCAATGAGAAAACCTATGCGCTTCGTTTCTACCAGAACGCGATTGTTTTGACTTTTAGCCTCTGTCCTTTTCGTTAGAACTAGTTTAATAACTGAGCATTGTATGGATGAGTTTATCTTATCAAAGTGATATCAAATATTAATTTTAATTTAATGTATTAAAAGATTGAAATATGTATTTAATTATGTATCAAAAAAATATATGTATGTATTTAATTTATTATAAACAATATTATAATTATTATTTGTTGACAAATCATGATACAGTAGATATATAAAAATTATTATTTACATTTTATAATTTTTTTTATTTCGCTCTAATATAAGAAATGTAAAGAAAATATAAAAAGATTAGCCAATGAGTTACAGTTTAGTTGACATACTGTCACTTTTCTCTCAACTCAGTGAGAAATTTGAGTTTTCACTATCCTATTTTTTCTATCAATCAACATATATAATCTTTTGAATCACTAAAAAAAAATACAATAAGATTAATCTATATATTCAATGAAAACAATTATAATCTCAAGTTAAATGATAAGTAATCGAGATTCTTGTCAGCGATCATCTCATTCTTCTTGTTTTTTGGTCCTTTTAATCCTAATTTGTACAACAATCATTTTTATGATTATGATTATGATTATTCGTACAAATATTAGTGAAAAATTCAAAGTCTTTCAAACCTTTTGCCATTAATATGGAGGCCAATTATAAAAGTATTCGTTAATGTTGTGAGGAAATTAAGGCTATGCTTTGAGAAATGCAATCATCTTTGGATGAAGATTAACAGATTATGCTTCATGATGATAAAGATTTCCTTAAAGAGGCTAAAGAAGTAGTGGAAGATGAAGCAACATATCTTTGTGATCCTTCTCCTGACTTAAAGGATGAGTATTGCGATGAAGAATCAAAAGTTGAGCTTAAAAAAATAAGTCCAAAGGGAACATTTATTTGTTCCAATTGATGCTGAATTGTTGCTGTCTCAGCTAAAATTGATGACATTCCAACCAAGTTTACGGAAGCTCCAATTGAAAAGCTCAATAATACTAAATTATTGATCTAAGCTTTCACGAGTTCATTTTGATTTCCATACTAAATTCGTGATACGTTAAGAAGTTAAATATTGCAATTTAAAGGTGATCCTACTCCAATCCTTTTTGTTGCCCACTCTATTACGATAAATTATCTACTATTTCTTTCTGCTATTTTGTTACTTCAAAACTTGAGAACAAAAATGATGCAGAATATGATAGCATAAATTATATTTTATGTAATATTTTAATTATTTTATAATTTAAGACTTAAGATTTATAATTTAGAAATTATAGATTTATACTTATTGGACATTCATCATCTATCTATTTGGTTTAAATTTTCCTATCCTTATATTGGATATGGTTTTATTTAGTTTATGACTTTTATTAGGGTTGAGTTGCCTATACGATGCAATGTTAGAAGTTCCTAATAATCAAAATTTGAGTTTATAAAAGAAAAATGGTGGGCGTACGTGAGGAAGAAAAATTATTGGAGAGGAGAGAAAGAAGAATAAGAATGTTAAGAAGTGTACAAACTATATACAAATTTTATGTGTATATATATCATTACTCTTACTAAAATTACTTAAATAATTCAAACTTTGTGTCCTTTTTTTTATCATACATCATAAATTTAATTTTAAAAAATAATATTAATTAGACGGAGTTTAATGAATAAGCTCAATGAGTCTGCTGATTAAAAGAGTTAGGCTTAAGAGAGAGAGAGAGAAAGAAAAGGAAGACTCGTATAACAAATCAATCAAACTTAACCACCTAAGGCTAGCTCAGGTGGTTTCGGACCGTTCCCCCTTCCCATGCTCCCCACATTTTGAGTTTTCCCCCATTCTCTTAGTGTAATACAGGGCTTTAGCTCTCCTTGTACTCAACCAAAAAAAAAAAAAAATCAGTCAAACTTGCAACCCTCATATAGTAGATTAATCCATCCTAAACTAACCACTATTTTGATCGAGTCGGTTCATTTACAATGCTAAACTTATATTTATCATATCAAATTTTAGAGGTTATGTTTGAAAAATATTATTTTTATGGAGTTTCATAGCACATATAGCACACTTAATGTTTGATTTATGTTCTCAGAAACTAGCTCTAAGTTTTATTCTTATAAAAACAGTTGAATCATCCCTTTTAGACTGTATTTTAATTTGTATTAAAAAATCAATTCTAATTAATAAATAACATAACAATAATAATTATTATTATCATCATCATTTGCTGTTACTATATTCTCTTTGATGGCAATACATCAAGATATCACTATTTTTATGGTTATATCCATTTTTGACAGTGGATTTTAGTCACAAAATTTATAATTGTAGGACAAAGATACACCTTTTGAACACTTTGTAGCATGATGTAGGACATTTAATTTGTTGTGTCATAATTCAATTAGTAATTTGCTCTGGTGAAAAGATCTTTAAAAATATATTAAAGAAAGAAACAGAAGAAATAAATGAAGGTAAAATAATGAAAGAATGTGATGAATTTTATAAAGATATGAAATGTATTCTTTTAAAGGATATATGAAATGTATCGGCATTTTGAATAAATATAATCAATAGATTTGATTGAAAGACTAATTTTTTTATGTTTTAATTATTTAGAAAAAAGTTTACTCACATTCACAAATGTATTATCACAAAATGCTCATAATTAATAAGTACTTGCTATTTCATTGATTAATTAAGCATGTATTAATATAATAAACATACATTACTACCAAAAAATGTAACTAAAAAATAAAAATCAGATAACCAAAACATATTGAAAATAAAAAAAAAATTAACATTCATGACATAAATGCTTTAAAACAAGTGAAATAAAAATGCTATTTGGATAAAATACAATAGATACAAAATAGGCTGAACCGAAATATAGAAACCAATCTTTGTTTGCATTTTCTATCAATTAATAGTTGTGATAAAATTCAGGCAATTCACATGTGTTTTATTATGTACATATAAAAGGAACTCTAAATTTCACCCAAAAAAAAAAAAAAGAACTCTAAATGAAAAGCAAAAGGGTCTTATTATGCTAATCCCTATTTGTAAGGCAAATGCGTTGTATTTAGTCATAAATATATTAATAATGTCATCCACTTTTACAAGGGAGTATGATTGTATATATGGATCAGTGATAAAATAAAGAAAACTAGAGGTAGCATAACAATTCTCAAAGGACAAAATAAAACAATTTTCAAAGTTAAATATTGCTAGCTAAATTTAAGAAATTAAAATTATCTACTATTAAATACTTTATAATATATTGAAAAACAAAGAAAGTTACTATTTGATAAGCTAAATTTATATTACAATTGATAGTCAAATAAAGTCACTAATAAATTTCTAAAAATAAGAATAATTGATATTATGTTATGGAACTCAAGATCATTGATTGATAGCCAAAAATATACGAGATCGTAATTAATGTATTTATCCAGTCATAATTTAATTGCCTTCCTAAATATATGTAGGTCCTATTTCTCGTTTTATACCAAAGGCAAGAAAAGCATCTGTAAGACAAAAATTAATGGTAATCTTTTTTAATTAGTATTAGCTTCTTTGTGATTTTGTTTTTGTCCCTCTAATTCTGTTGGGTCATCTTCACATTTATCATGCACAATATAGTTTGAGAAAAGGTAGAGCAGAGTGGGTGCCGGGAGGCACTGTAGAAAACGGCAATAAGGATGAACTAAAAGGCAAATCGTGGCAGTGGCTGTTCCATACATATGTTGTTAGACTCCTTCCTCAGCCACTGTAACAGGAATATTAGTGTTTAAAATTTTTACCATGAGATGAGAAATCCAGACCAATTAAGCCATTGACCACTTACAGACATCGAGAAAGGATTTTCCTTTTAGCATACTGGTCGTAAAAGAGTGGGAGAGTTTTCAACGATTTAAAAAGGAATCTCCCATTTTTGAAGGTTTTGGGCATCCCTGAATTTGTTGATCTTTGTGAGTAAGCCACCACCTTCTCTCAGTCTCAATCCCTTCCCTTTTTTGGGTCTATAAATAAGAGCTAGTACACATTTGTTTTCCTCGCCAATGCTCTGTTCTCCACTTTTTTTAATATCCTCTTGTGCTCGCATGGAGCACTTTGGTCCCATTTGCGATTTTCATGAGGTCGAGGTGGATCATTGCTACCTTCATTTCTTTTCTTTTCTTTTTTTTTTCTTTTAGCTCATCTTCATTCTAATTCTCCCTTGATTATGCATTTAAACCTTCAACCTTCACTTGAAATTTTGTGCTTTGATATTAACTGTTTTCCTTAAATGGCATTTGCATTCATGGTTTCTCTGCTTTTCTTTTATTTGTTTCCCGGTTGGAGATGTTGAAGAGAAATGGTGTGGTCCTATTAAAATAGAAACAAGAAAAGGTGTCGTTGCTATAACAGAATGGAAAGAAAAGTTAAAACAGTGTCATCTGAAGGATTGTCTGTTAGTAGTTGTTATAGTTAGTTTAGTTAATTCAGAGTTTCGTTTGGCTCGAACCAATTGAGTCGAAACACGTGGTGTAGACTTGAGCTATATAAACCCCAGCTCTCTGTGTAATCGAAATTCATTGAAATGAGAATTCATTTTCTGCCTATCTAATCTATTGCTATGGAATCTTTACATGGTATCAAAACTTGAATGCAAACACAAGAATGGAGAATCGAAGTGAAGCTTCAATTGGACAACTTTCTCCTCTGGTAGCAACAGATTATTGCTACATTGAGAGGATACGGCCTCAAAGGGTTTATCGATGGACAAAACGCATTCCTTCTGTTAATTCTGCTAAGTATGCAATCTATGATCGACAAGTCCAGTTACTGCTTTCTTGGATCTTGTCTTCTATAAGTCTTGAGATTTTGCCTAATTTGGTGGGATGTGATAAAATTAGACAGCTATGGGTAACTATAAAGGAGTATTTTGTAACTCAAATTGCTGCTAGAGTCATGCATCACAGAAGAGAAATTCAGAATTCTAACAAAGAGAACATAGGGATGAGATATCATTTGACGAAATTAAAGAGTCTGTGGGATATACGACAGTCATGTGGGCATGATATGAGTAAAATTGACTTAGTACATATCACCTTAGGGGGTCTTGGATCCAAATACTGCATTAGCAACACTAGTTGAACTACCAACATGGAACATTGTGTTGACCCTAAAATTTGGTATTAGAATCGCCACCAATCTAAATTATTTAAAGATGAGATCGAACACCTAATTAAAATTGTCTACATTTTATAGATTAGGTTTGGAGGTTGATTACGTTTTATGAAAGGTATTAGCACCCTAAATGCCATTTCGGTACCAAAAATGATCTAATTAATTTATCTTAATGAATTTATGTTGGTTTAAAAAGATTTTTAAAAATAATCCCTGCCTATTTCGGATCGGAATGAAAATGATTTTGAGAAAAACTCTCTTTTTATTCTAGTTCAGGGTCTTTAAAAAATAATTTATAAAAAGTCCCCTTTCTATTTCAAGCCAGGGTTTAAAAAATAATTTTAAAAAAATTCCCTTCCTATTCCAGTCTAGGATTTTTAAAAACAATTTTAAGAAAAATCTCCTTTCTTAACTAGCTTGACTAGCAACTAGGATTAGGATTTAAGAAAAGTGGCTTGCCTAGTGTGACTAAGTTAGAGCCAAAACTACTTAGGACTAAAGAGGAACTCAAGGTGGTGATACTAGAGTTTCTTAAGAGATAATCCTAATGCTAAAATTTTATGAAAAATTAACAAGAAATTAAATCAATGAATATGGAAGTTCAACAAGAACATTGCCTAGGCTAAAATATGTGCAGAATCTTTAATGCAAAACACGCAGAATTTTTAGTATATAAAAGCCATATGAAGATTTTATATAGAATGCAGAAACGAAACTACAAAACAAAAATAGAATTGTTAAAATTTATTTTGTGCAGAATTTATGAAACAAAATACAGAAGTTGAATTGCAAAGTAGAATTTGTGGAAGACAAAAAGTACAGAATGAAATAGTGGGCAAAATTTTCAAACAGAAAATAGTGCAGAATTTTAGTTTAAGATGCAATACAAAATTATTTAAACAGAATGTAAAACCATGCAGAAATAGAAGTTTGAATGTTCAAAATAGCATAAAATAGATGTGTGCAGAAAATTAAAACATCATATGTAGAATTTAATCATGCGCATGATTATGCAGAATTTAAGATAGAATTTATACATGCTGATGGTGCAGAATACGCAGAATTTCAACATGATTATATTTTCAAATAGAGACTCATAGTGAATCAAGATAAAATGGGGTGAAAGAAGGTGAAAATACATGTATGCCATGATTAATAAAGACGATAGTTAAACATTATAGCAAAAAGAATCCTAACTATATTCGGATCAAACTATGAGATCTACATGATTAAAATTGAACAACACATGACTCTAAAAGAAAAGAAGAAAGGGGCTTACCTTGAGTGTCTTTCTATGTCCCAAGCAAAAGGAGAAGATGACTTGGAAAAAATGATGCTTGATTTAGAATAAGTGGTGTGAAGTAGTGTGACAAGAGTGTATTGTCGTATGAGAGAGTGGAGAGGTCTAGTTTCTCTTGCTGAAATTTTCTTGCAAAAAAGTCTCCTCCCCTTACTGCATGAAAAGACCCCCCTTTTGTGTGTATGTGATGATGGGTTTTTGTAAAATTAGAATTCCTTCTTGTAGTTAAATTCTTATTTACTAGTTTCACTTATATTTTATCTATTTTTTATCTTTTCATTCTTTTATCTTTTAATCTTTTTATTTATCTTATCATATCTTAATTTTGGTCTTATTATCTTTATCATTTTTGTCCTATCTTTGGATATTCTTAATTATCTTTTATCTTTTTTTTTTGTCTTTTATCTTTGTTTTTTTGTTTATCCTAATATCTTATCCTCTTATCATTTTATTTATCTCTTTTAATTTTGAATTTATCTTGTATTATTATTCTTTAATTTTGATTATCTTATCTTTTATTCTTTATTTTATTTTAATTTTATTTTAAAATTGTATTTTTGGGTTTGGACTTGGTTTTATTTTGGGTTTAATTGTATTCTAGGCTTAATCATATTTTACTTTGTTATTGTTTAAGTTTGGATTTGCAATTTATGCTAAAGTTTTGAAAAGTGGGCCAGACAAAATTAGGCGTCTACAGATTGTCCCCCTTTGCTCATCTTTTAGCAACTAGAAGATGGGCAAAGGTTGAGAGACATTATTTTGTCCGGGTCAGTATATAATGTAAAGGGTTACTGTCCACCCAACAAGGACCAGAAGGGTTACTGTCCACCCAACAGGGACCAAAAATGACCTTAGGATTTTCTCTTTTAATCCTAAGTTCGGAAGGGTTACTGTCCACCCAACAGAGACCAAAAATGACCTTAGGATTTTTACTTTTAATCCTAAGTTTGGAAGGGTTACCGTCCACCCAATAGGAACCAAGAATGACCTTAAGATGTCCTCTTTTAATCCTAAGTTTGGAAAAATTTACCATCCACCCAATAGGATCCAAGAACGACCTTAGGATGTCCTCTTTTAATCCTAAGTTCGAAAGAGTTACAGTCCACCCAACAGGGATCAAAAATGACCTTAGAATTTTCTCTTTTAATCATAAATTCAGAAGGGCTACTGTCTACCCAACAGTGACCAAAAATGACCTTAGCATTTTCTCTTTTAATCCTAAGCTCGGAAGGGCTACCATTCACCCAACAAGGACCAAAAATGACCTTAGGATTTCTTCTTTTAATCCTAAGTTTGGAAGGATTACCGTCCACCCCAACATGGACCAAAAACGACCTTAGGATTTCCTCTTTTAATCCTAAGTTCGGAAGGGTTACCGTCTACCTAACAAGGATCAAAAATGACTTTAGGATTTCCTCTTTTAATCCTAAGTTTGGAAGGCTTACAGTCCACCCTACAAGGACCCAAAAAAATGACCTTTGAACAGGTTCTTCCCGTAATGGCCTAATTTGACCTGAATAAATTTTCCTTGATATAGCCTGACTTGCTAAGGATGGGTTCTTCCTAAGATGTTTTAGATTGATATAAGATGAGATGCTTATGCTTGTGCTTGTTTGACATGATAATGTAGAATCTTAATTTTTCAAAATCTTAGGGACATGCTCAACTTGTGAAAATTTTAATTTTCTTGAGAATTTAGGCGATGATGGTATGCTTGTATGCAATGATGCAATATTATCCTATGATGATTCATGCTGACATACTAGCAAAATGAAATTTTTGTAAATTGTAAAATGCATGACCTTTGGTAGCTTTTAGTTGACTTTGTCACTTTTGGGTCTTCTGACTTGCTCTCTCCAAAAAGATTGCCCCAATGTCATTGAATTTTTAGTATATTCCTTGCTTTAGTTTTTTTATTCATAAAGATGTCATTGTTTGCTTTATTGCCCTTATTTGCATATCTAGGCTAAAACCCTTTTTGACATAGTCCTTGAACATAACTTGTCTCTTTCTCTTCTAAGAGAAATTAAGGGTGTGATGCCTTCAACATTCACTCAAGACATTTTTCATTCATCATGTCTTGAACTCATAGTTTAAAACTCTTCTTCACCCACCATTGGAGTTTTGCCAATTTTCAATTCATGTCTTGTCCTATTCAAGTAGTACCTCTTACTAGCACCTGACAATTTTTGCTTTGCATAAGAATGTATTTTAAGAAATAAAAATGGCTTATGACACAAAGGATATGCAATGAGGTATTTTGGCCTTTTAATGGAGAGATCAATGGATTGATCAATAACCCATTGCCCCAGTTTAAGCGGGTTAAAGTGTTAGAAACTTTAGGAGTAATACCTTTAGGGATCAAGATTGATTCTTTTTTATGGGTTATAGCCCCATAGGAGAAGTTTCTTTATAACTTTTTGAGTTTCTCCTTTCTTTAATGGTGGGTCATTTGGGTATGAGTTTTTATCCTTTGATTGCCCCTAATTTAGATTTTGACTGCCCACGAGCAAAAAATATTGAAAAAGTTTTTCTTAACTAATTCTCTTTTATTATCCAAGTGATGCCTCAAGAGAATGCTCATAATAATTATTCAATTCTCTGGAGTCGAAAGTGCCTGTTAAGCAGTCACTCTAATTCCTCAAGTATTTGCGCTCTAGTCAAATGTTTATTCTAATCACTCTCAAGTGTTTATACACTCTAACGTGTTTGCACTCACAGATACCCCATAGGCTTGTTTTCGTGTCCCTTTCCACTTCAGTTAGTTCACCATATTAGCCAAGATCACTAGGACTTTGCTTAGCTTGCGATGTAAGGCCTAGGTAATGAGTATGAATAAAAGAGATAAGTATTTATCAAATAAGGAGAGTGTGAAATATTGAGCACATGATGTCTCATTTTTTACTTTTTTTTTTTTGGATAAGCTTGTGGCTCAAGGTGAAGTCCATTTCTCTTTACTAGTCTCTTTTTTCTTTCGGCTAGGCCCCTCTTTTTTGGTCTAGCACTTTTTTTTATTTTTTTCTCAATATTTCTTCTCTTTTTCTTTTTTTTGTTTGTGCTTTTTCACAGAGTTTTAGAAGGATACTTTCAATCCTTTTACTTGAGCCTTATATTATTGCTTATAGCATTTTTCTTTTTTAATAGTAAGGATACTCCTTTTAGCTCTCTTTCAGGGTAGAATAATAGTTTTTAAGTGCAGGTCCAATGAAGGAAATCGGATGGTGGTCTTGCCACCCTTTTATAGGCTCAAATGGGTGACTATGAAAGTTTTGATATTAGGGTTTGGCTTGAAAGGCTCAAACTGTCTAAAGATGGCCTAGGTCATTTCTTGAATAATGCGGTATCCAACAAATAGCCTCAAGGGGCATTTAGACAAGTTTTAGGGTATCTGTTTTCCCACAATAAGCACATTCTCACTATAGGCTCTCTTTTTTATTTTTCTTTAATTAGAAGGCACTTGGTCATCTAAGAGAATTGAGTATTCAAGCAAACCTATTTTATCATCAGCAATTGGATTTATCAAGAATGAGATTAAGAAAAAAATTTTCTTCATTTATTAGCTCATGAGCATCAATATTGAGATAAACCATATTGTCTCAATATTAATTTAGTCTAATAGGCAAAAAAAGTTGGATAAAAAGAAATGCATTCATCATGCTAAGCATTTTATTGAATTGAAAGGTGTACCTATACAAACTCCTTACTAAGGCCTTGGGCAGAGCCATTAGCAAGTGTCATAAAATAAAATCTTGAAAAGATAAATACGAAAGGAGAAAAAAGTACAACTTATAGTAGGTGGTGCAAGAACAGATCCACCATCTCAAACCAACCGATTCACTCTGATCACAATATCTTGATTTTGCCTATGCCATTCTAGTGTTAGGCAATGTTGTTAAAATTTTGATTGTCATGATTAGGCAAGGGATTGTTGTGCACATCTAGTCCTGGTTGCTTAGGTTCAAAAGTCAACCACTTAGCGTCAATCAATCCTCGAACTCTCCTTTTAAATGCAGGACAGTTATCAACAGAGTAACCTTTTGTCCCTACGTGGTAAGCACAAGTAAGTTGCTCATTATACCATGGCGGATATAGGGGTTGGAAGGTAGGCGATGGAACCAAAGACATGAGATTGTTCTGCAACAACTGGGGTAAGAGCTCAGAGTACAGTATTGGGATAGGATCAAAGTTTTTAACTTTCTTATTAAATTGTTGCCTAGGTTGATTTAGCTGATACCGTTAGGATTGTTGTTGAACAGGCTAAGAAGCTTGGGCGACTGGTGCTTGTAGAGTCGGTGCAAAAATGTTCACAACAAGAGTATTACCTTTCCACTTTCCTTTTTTATAGTATTCTACCGAGTGCACTCCTTCCTTTTTCTTATCATTCTAGAATTTCTTTTGGCTCTCCGCAATTGGCTTTCCCATCTTTCCTGTTGTAACTCCTCTTTCTACCCTTTCACCAATAATAACTAAGTTAGCAAAATTAGTAGACGTGCATGCTGCTATTGTAGCATAATAAGGATCCTCTAGAGTGCTCATAAAAAGAGTAATCATTTCTTTATCTGACACAGGTGGTTGTACTCAAATCGCTACATTTCTCCACCTTTAAGCATAATCCTTAAATGATTCTTTTTCTCCTTTTCTCATGTCCTGTAACTGAAACCTATTAGGGGCAATGTTCCTATTGTATCTATATTGCCTCATAAAGGACTCAGCCAAGTCTTTCCAAGTGCAAATTGAATGGCGATCCAAGTTTAAATACCATTCTGCAGCCTCATTAATCAGACTATCTTGGAAGACATGCATTAGTATCTTTTCATCATTAGAATAAGCTACCATTTTCTGGATGTACATGAGCAGATGAGTCTTTGGACAAGATGTCCCATTATACTTGGTAAATTCAGGGACTTTGAACTTTGGAGGCAAGATCACATCAGGAACTAGTCCCATTTCTAAGATATCCAATACATCATCATCGTCTAAGAATCCTTCAATCCTCCTCATTCTAGCTTCTAGAATCTTATACCTGTCTTGGGCCTTGACCTTATTAGTAGCCTTCCTTAGTTTCTCTTGCTCTGTTGGATCATTAAAGTTTGGGATGACTTCACCTTTTGGGCCCTTTCATGGTAAGAGTTTTGGCCTTGCTGATCTTTAGGTTACTCTTGATTACAAGTATCTTTTGGCCCTTGATAGCTACTTTGAGCTTCTTGTTCTTTATTGTGGGGATCTTTTGGCCCTTGACAGCTATTCTGACTAATAGCTTTATCATTTCCATCATTTTGGCTAACTAACCCTTGAGTTGTTCGATCTCACTTTGCATTTCCTCCATTGTCTTTTCTTGCCTAGAATTTTCCTGACCTAAGCCTTCCATCTTGGAGCCGTGATTACTTGTTATCCTTTTAAGTAAACAATGCATTATTGGTATGCAAATGAGAATATATGCATATGAATGTGATACCATGCATGAAGCCAAAAGTGTGCAACTTATGCAAAAGAGGACAAGTGTTAATGAAGAATGCATGCTTTTTTTTGTTTTAGACCTATTTCTACCCATGTTAGTAAAGGTCTACATCTCCTAGGCAAATCCCTAAATTATTCCCTATTCTAATTTATCTTATTAAAGAAAGAGTTTTAGGAATCTTAAAAGGCTATTCCTTTTTTTTTTTTTTTTTTGCCCCAATCTATCCTAAATGTAAATAATTCTTAAGTTTAGGGACTTCATACATATAGAAATAAGATATATATGACAAAGAAATTGTACTTAAAACATTATAAACATGTGATAAGATAAAGGAAATGTTCCCCATTGTGCCTAAATTTTAAGTAAGTCCTAAGTCTTTCTTCACTCTCACGGACTTAGGCCAACACTTTCTCTCATAAGGGATGGCTCTAAGGCTATTAATAGTGGAAAGGTAAGTTTTACGTTTCCTACATTAGGTCCCCAGATTGCCCTTAGAAGGATCAATTTGAGTAGGGTATTTCGAGCGCCTATGTGGAGACCAAAGGTCTCTTGAAGGCTAACCTTACTACACTTCTCTAGCCTACAAGGTATCCTAAATGGCCCTAGAATCGGGCACAAGTGTCATGACCTCCCCTTTATTCTAGTGCGTGGTGAGAGTGAAACTATGTGTAGGGAATCATATTCAAAAAAAAAAAATCACATGGAAATATATACATTTATAAAAATAAATAATTACAAAATTTAAACACCCAAAAACACTAGAAGCTAGTAAGCGTACCTTTTCTTTCGCCATTTCCACAAAAATACCAACAAATCAATCAACAAAATTAACAAGATCATTTTTAAATTGGCCTAACCCTCTAATTTTTTCGGCGGAGTCACCAAGCTGTTGACCCTAAAATTTGATTTTGGAGTCGTCACTAATCTAAATTATTTAAAAGTGAGATAAGACACCTAATTAAAAATGATCTACGTTTTAGAGATTAGGTCCGGGGTTGGTTACGTTTTAGAGAAGGTATTAGTACCCCAAATACCCTTTCGGTATTAAAAATGATCTAATTAATTTATCTTAATTAATTTATGTTGGTTTAAAATTTAAAAATAATCCCTACCCATTCCGGATCGAGATGAAAATAATTTTGAGAAAAATTCTCTTTCTATTCCAGTTCAGGGTTTTTAAAAAATAATTTACAAAAAATCCCCTTTCTATTTCAGGCCGGGGTTTAAAAAATAATTTTAAGAAAATTTCCTTCCTATTCCAATCCAGGACTTTTAAAAATAATTTTAAGAAAAATCTCCCTTCTTAACTAGCTTGACTAGCAACTAGGATTAGGATTTAAGAAAAGTGGCTTGCCTAGTGTGACTAAGTTAGAGCCAAAACTGCTTAAGACTAAAGAGGAAATCAAGGTGGTGATACTAGAGTTTCTTAAGAGATAGCCCTAATGCTAAAATTTCATGAAAAATCAATAAGAAATTAAATTAATGAATATGGAAGATCAACAAGAACATTGTCTAGGATAAAATATGCACAAAATCTTTAATGCAAAACATATAGAATTTTTAGTATATAAAAGCTATATAAAGATTCTATATAGAATGCAGAAACAAAACTACAAAATAGAAATAAAATTGTTAAAATTTATTTTGTGCAGAATTAATGAAACAAAATGCAGAAGTTGAATTGCAATGTAGAATTTGTGGAAGACAAAAAGTTCAGAAAGAAATAGTGTGCAGAATTTTCAAGCAAAAAATAGTGCAAAATTTTAGTTCAAGATACAGTACAAAACTATTTAAACAGAATGTAAAACCATACAAAAATAGAAGTTTGAATGTTCAAAATAGTATAAAATAGATGTGCAAAAAATTAAAACACCATATGCAAAATTTAATCATGCGCATTATTATACAGAATTTAAGATAAAATTTATGCATGCTAATGGTGCAGAATACGTAGAATTTCAACATGATTATATTTGCAGATAGAGACTCACAGTGAATCAAGATAAAATGGGGTGAAAGAAGGTGAAAATACATGCATGCCATGATTAATAAAGACGAAAGTTAAACATTATAGCAAAAAGAATCCTAACTATATTCGGATCAAACCATGAGATTTACGTGATTAAAATTGGACAACACATATGACTGTAAATGAAAAGAAGAAAGGGGCTTACCTTGAGTATCTTCTTATGTCCCAAGCAAAAGGAGAAAGTGACTTAGAAAAAAGGATGCTTGATTTAGAATAAGTGGTGTGAATTAGTGTGACAAGAGTGTATGGTCATATGAGAGAGTGGAGAGGTCTAGTTTCTCTTGCTGAAATTTTCTTGCAAAAAAGTCTCCTCCCCTTACTACATGAAAAGACCCCTCTTTTGTGTGTATGTGATGATAGGATTTTTGTAAAATTAGAATTCTTTCTTGTAGTTAAATTCTTGTTTCCTAGTTTCACTTATATTTTATCTCTTTTTTATCTTTTCATTCTTTTATCTTTTAATATTTTTGTTTAACTTATCATATCTTAATTTTTATCTTATTATCTTTATAATTTTTGTCCTATCTTTGAATATTCTTAATTATTTGTTATCTTTTTTTTTGTCTTTTATCTTTGTTTTTTTATTTATCCTAATATTTTATCTTTTTATCATTTTATTTATCTCTTTTAATTTTAAATTTATCTTTTATTATTATTCTCTAATTTTGATTATCTTATCTTTTATTTTTGATTTTATTTTAATTTTATTTTAAAATTTTATTTTTGAGTTTGGACTTGATTTTATTTTGGGTTTAATTGTATTTTGAGCTTAATCATATTTTACTTTATTATTTTTTAGTTTAAATTTGAATTTACAATTTATGTTAAAGTTTTAAGAAGTAAACAAGAAAAAATTAGGCATCTACACACTATATCAGCACATCTTCGTGCCACTGAAGCCAGGATCTTGAAGAATCTTGCACATATGGACAGCGTTGTGTCTGCCAATATGGTGTCACATGTGAAAAAATATTAATCTGGTGGTGGAAGAAGGTATAATTTTCAGTACTTCCAAAACAACACAGGTGGTGGAGGTAGAAACTCCAACTCATTTGGAGGCAGAGGAAGATTTAGAAATTCTGGAAATAAGCCTCAAGGTTAGCTTTATGGAAGATTGGGGCACACAATGCATAAATGTTACAAAAGATTTGACATTTCCTTTAATCCAGAAGCAGGGAATTCTAGTTGTGCGAGTGGGTTTCAAAGACAAAATAGTCCAAGATAGAGCGCAAATGTAGCAGAAACAACTTCAAATCTGAAAGAAAAATACCTTCTGGTTTCCTGATTCTGGAGCAACCAATCATGTGACAAATAGTTTAAAGAATCCGGACATAGCTTCTGAGTATTAGGGATCAGGTGAGTTATAAATGGAAAATGGAACCTGTATATCTCGTGGGAAAGTCAGTACTTAAACTCACAGAATCAAATAGTAAACCTCTTAGACTCTTGAATGTCTTACATGTCCCACAAATTTCCAAAAATTTGCTTTCTGTCTCTTAATTTTGCCTTAATAATCATGTGACCTGTTTAAATTTTAATAAGCCTTCACAGCATGTTACTACCTCTTGTACAAACTCATATACCTTATGGCATAGGAGATTAGGACACTCCAATGCAAGAATTGTATCAAAAGTATTAAACTCCTGTAATATCTCAACTTCTGCAAATAAAGAACTTGTTTGTCCTCATTGTCAGTATGCCAAAAGCAAGAAACTTCCTTTTGATGACTCTTCAACCGTGTATACTTCTCCCTTAACCCTTGCACAGTGTGATATACAGGGTCCAACTCCAATGTCTTCTGGAAAGGGATTCGAAGACTACTTGACAAAAGTCAAGCCCTTAAATGCCTCCAACATTTCAAGTTACATGCAGAAAAGTAAGTGGGAATCTCTCTTAAAACAATCCAATCCGATTGGAAAGGAGAATTCAGACCCTTTACCCAATATTTAGAAGCTCATGGTATACATTTGAGGCACCCCCGTCCTCACACTTCTTAGCGGAATGGCCAAATTGAGAAAAACACAGAAAGGTAGTTAAAGATTCCACTCACATTTTAAAAGTAAATGGGACAAAAGCACAGAAAGAAGACCTTGTCAAAGACAAAATACACCAAAGAATTGCTAGAAGGTAGTTCCTGCACAGTACACTAGATCATCATAATTGTTCATAAAGCTATGGTTAAAGCCATAGCATTAAATTTATAATATAGCATGCAACACTAATAAGGGCCTCAAGAAAGTTAAAGAAAGAAGGTCTATCTTGGTACAGATAATGCAATCAGGAATTTTATTGACAAAATGATATTGTAATTAGAACACTCATAGTTCAGCATTATTAGAATTTCATTTCCTGCAAACCCCTTCTGACATCTAACTTGATGTTGTTGGATACCTTTTGAGTCTTTGACATAAGCAAAGCTCTCAATAAATATATCATGGTGATCTTGATGCAGTATTATCTTCGGTATGAACCAAGTAGATCAGATGGATAGAATTTTATCATGATTTTAACACATTGAACATCCCTCTACACAGAGGATAGGCCTGAGAAGTAAAAGCGAAAAGGAAATATAGAGGGTCCACCAAACTAAACAAAGATTCAATAGTCTCTGAATTTACCTTCTATTTGGGGGTGCATACACACGGCAGCAAAATAATTTCACTCAGCCTCCCTATGGCATAGTCTTAGCCAACAAAATAGCCCATGATCATTATGGAATTACCTTGTATTGACTTATGCGTCTCGTTAGTTTTGCTTATCGACTTCCTTGTCTTTGATGTCAACAGATTTTTCTTGACCAACCTCAAAATCGTCAACAATCTTTGGCATGTCTGGTGGATCAACAACTATATCTTTTTCGATGGTACTGCAAGTTCAATCATTTAATTTTTTTTTTTTTTTTAATCCAGAAATTTTCAAATTTTACTTTTGAATGATAAAAGCAAATACAAACCAGATAAAAAAAAAATCAAGTTTAACACTTCTAAAGCATTTCAAAATAACAGAAATAACTGTTAATGAGTCTCTCATCAAATAAAAAAGATTATGAAATAAAAAAAATCCAAGAGTAGAAAGACATACTTAAGGGGGAACAGTTGTGAAGTTAGAGTGAATAACACTTCACTTGGGATTTTCCATTCCGCCAAACAGACTAAAGGAATTTGCATAATTTTTTCAATCTCAATCAATTTATTTACGGTTTATGAATAGAGATGAATAAAAAGCCTAAACAGAGGTAATCCATTAATATGTAGGGATTTATGGTTTATGAACAGGGAAGAAGAGGTTTTTTAAAATTTAGAGTGAATAACACTAAAATTAAAAGGCCTAAACAGAGGAAAATATTCCTCACCTGGGATTTGTCAAGCCGAAGGTGCTTTTAAGGAATCTACCGCAATGTGGGTTTGTTTTGGAATCACGGAGAATTATTCTCTGCCGTGACAGTAATGATGAAGAAACAGAGTTGATAAAAGACAGGTTGTCAAGCCCTCCCTATTGTGCCTCCCTCCCGTACCTGCAACTTGAAGGATTCTCCATGAAGGAAAGCGGCCTGCTTTCACCGACTGAAAGAGAATGGTTCAACTCTAAAATCTTCAGAAAGCCCAAACATGGGATTCTGCCTCACCTGGGATTTCCAGAGCATGAACTGCCTTTAGAAAACTAACATTTTTATTTTTATATTTTTATAGCTTTAATTTTATTTATAATTATCATTTTTTTATTTTTTTTAATTATTTTATTCAACAACTTTTTTCTTAGGAAATTGAAAGAGAAGCAACCATAAATAGGACGTAGAGGTTGATTGGGAGGCATCTAGCTTAAATCAGTAAAACCCCTACTGCGCTTAATTTGCATTAGTAATTTGTGAATTACGAATACTTAAGGCATATATCAAGTAAGGAAAATCATAATTTAAAATTTGAAATTATGGAGCATCAAACTAAATTAAATTTTAAAGATTTAAAAATTAATTTAAAATGACAATGATTTTATGTTCTCAAAATTAAATTAGATTGATGAGGGTTTGAAAAAAAAAGAAAACTAGTCAAGGATGCACCAAATTTTTATACTTCCAAGATAGGTGTTTTATAGGAAAAGATACAAGGAAAGACATTCGGCATATTTTTGGTGATTTCTTTCTTAATATATTATATATTATATATTATATATTATATATGATTACATTATTATGAATTAGTTTATCTATCATAAGAATGTGCTACTCTATATATAGTTACTATTTTAAAATTCTACATACATGCAATGTGTGCATGTAGACTTCGCTATACATATATATATATAATTTAATACAAAAATTTATAAATTATAAATATATAAAAGAACAATTAGATAGAATATTTTGTAAAAATAAGTTAAATTAATAATTCGTCAACTAAGTTAAAAAGGATAAGGTATAATATTTTAATAAATTTAAAGTTTATTGTCTTTTTATTAAATCTTTAGGTGAAGAGTGTAATTAATTCAATTTTTTAAAGTTTTCAATAAACAAAACAATTTATTAATTAGGATTTCGAGGTTAGGCCAAATGTATTGTGGAAGAAAACCTAAGCAAACAACTTTGTGTCAAAGAAAGTGAAACAAGAAGTCATAGTTTATGGGCAGCACATAGTATTAATCAAATTTGAAAATCGCAATTAGTAATTATTACCATAAATGACAAATAAAAATGTTTAACTAATTATTAGATTAATATTAAGAAGGTCATTATGAAAGAGCAACAATCTCCTACACTTGAAGCAATGTAAATTTTGCACGTCAATTCCTTAATTTATTAAATAGACACAATCCTACACACTTAGAAAAGCTGTTAGCCAAGGTCAAATACAATAAATTTGTAGTTGACTCATCGAATCAATATTTTTTATGTATTATGTCAAATTGTCTTATATATGCCAAAACGTATAAAAAGAAAAGCAAATTTACACGTATCAAATATATCGTGTTTAAATTTTAACCATAAAAAAGGAAAGGGATTAAATGAGGAATAGAAATCCCAATTAGTAATTATTACCATAAATGACAAATAAAAAAGTTTGACTAATCATTAGATTAATAGTAAGAAGGTCTTCATGAAAGAGCAGCAATCTCCTACACTTATCTCTATGGGAAGCAATATAAATTTTGCATCTCAATTTCTTGATTTATTTAATGGACACAATCCTACGCCACATAGAAAATTATTGTATACACAAAAATTTGTAGTTGACTCATCGGAATAACATTTTCAACATATTATGTCAAGTTGCCTTATAAATACCAAAACGTGTACAAAGAGCAGCAAATTCCTATGTATCAAAAACGGCAATATTGATGTTTGAATTTTGAGCATAACAAGGTAAAGGGATTATATAAGGAATGGAAATGCAACCCAATTAAGCCATTCCGGAGACGCAAAGCAACAGCGAGTAGAGTAAGGATTTCTCTTTGGATTTTCTTTCATTGGGTGATCCCCGTGAGAAAGCCACCGCTTTCTCCCGCGTATTTTTTGGTCTATAAATAAGACGTCCCTGTTTTCCACGTTCTCTGATATTCTCTTGTGCTATCTCACTACAGAGGGTTAAAGAAAAGCATGGAGAACCTTTTTTCCGTATGGGATTATGAGGAGGTCGACGTGGGTTCTTTGCATTCTTTGTTTTCATCTCACTCATGCTTCTTTTTTTTATTGCTTGTTTATGACAGGTTTCCGTGTTGACCCCCTTATCCCTAAATTAGGTTTTCCTTTCATTAAATATAATACCTAAATTGATTTTTGTCTTAAAAATTAAAAATATTGTTTTTTAAAGTGCATCCATGACTTCCATTCTAATGACATTTTGTTCAGATTCCATAAACAAGAGATTGACATTCCTGTTTTAATTTTGCAGAGCGTTGACGAGTTGAAACAGAAGCTGGCGTATACTAGTCTTCAACTAGAATCGCTCAAGCAAGAAAAGATGGAACTGCTCAATCACCTCAAGATTTCTAACCAAGAGAGAGATGAAGCAAAAGACCAGCTTCTGATACTTTTGAACAACCTCCTATCCCCGAGTCCAACCCAGATGCCCATGTCTATTTCTCAAGTCCAGTTGGACAGCCTTGTGCTACCCATTAAAGCAAACTCAAGCATAACTGAATCTAACAGTTTCTCACATGTTTCGTCTCCTGTAGATTCCTTTATTGATGTTGTTTCTTCGCCAGATTTCTCAAGCATCAACGTTGTTGACTCCAACAATGGTTATGTCAATCAATCATTGGTTCAAGACTATAATTGCTCTGCTTCGCTCGCTTTGATCTTTGCAGAGAAGCCTAAGCCTGATCGTGCAGACGTAGTAATAGATGCTCTTGTCAAAGGAAAACCTTTGCCTGAAAAGGGTAAGTTTGTGCAAGCTGTGAGGGATGCTGGTCCATTACTTCACACACTCCTCCTTGCGGGGCCCCTTCCTAGATGGCGCAATCCACCTCCTGTGCAACCCATCAAAGTTCCACCATTTACCATCAAAGATTCTGATACTCCGGTTTCGTCTGCTGCTTTATCGTGCTGTCCTCCCCAAATTAGTTCCACTTCTATGTTGAACTTTGCAGGTAGCTCTTCTGGTCCTTCAACCAATGCTTTGCAACGTGCTTCAAATGCTAGTATCAGGAACCAAGTGCACTCAAGTAAGCGACCAAGACATCAAAGCTTTTGATGAATTTTACTTCCCCTCCTCCCTTGTTCTTCCGGAAAAAGTACCCCCTTTCCGTGAAAGATGAGTTCATAGATTTTTCTAAACTGGTTTTGATGGATGTAGGTATCCATAGAAAGATTTTTACTAGATAAATTTTTGCCTATTTTATAATAAATTCATCGTTGGTAGTTTTATAATCTTGCTTATACATATATAATTAAGTATACAATCATGTATGAAGCACATGTAGCTCATGAGTAACAGCCCATTACCAAAAGAAACAAAAGCAAAAATTCGCTCAAAATGATCAGATTCAGATGCATAACACAAAAGGATTTCGCCTTTATTTCTGTTTCTATCAAAAGATTATTTGTATCTTGAAGATTTAGTTGAAAATCCCCCTTTCTATAGAAGATTCTTATATATTTATGGACTTACGTATAGAATTCACGTGCAACTAGATTTTGTACATCCCATCTTTTGGCAATCTTATCCATTGATTGGTTTGTAACCGACCCACCTTCACAATAGATGAATCGCTGCTATTTGGTGCAAGAAGTTTTTTAGAATTTTCTTGTAACTAACAATAATGGATTGTTTAATCTAAAAAGTATTCAGAAATTGATTTGATCAAAAACGGGTAAAATTACACTCATATACAAGTTTTGGGAGTAAAGTTGCTTTAAATTCTTTTCATTTTTTAAAAGAACAATTTAATTTTTTAATTTTTAAAAATTAAAACATTTAATTTCTTTACAAGTATAATTACTACAATTTAATCTCTTCATAAGTGCAATACGATCTTATCTCAATTTTTCTCATTGCTGTTTTCTTATAATTTTAACATGTATCACATATTATTCAGCTCTCATATTCTTTTTTTCAAAGCAACTCTCATATTCAATTTGCCTCTATTTAATGGCATTCATTTTTTCTTAAAATTTGTTTTATATATATTAATAGATGGATATATAAAATTTAATATACAAAATTATAAATTATAAATATATAAAACAATAATTAGATAGAATATTCCATAAAAATAAGTTAAATCAATAATTAATCAACTAAGTCAAAAGGGTAAAGTATAATATATTAACAAATTTAGAGTTTATTGTCTTTTTATAAAATCCTTAGGTGAAGAGTGTAAATATAATTCAATTTTTAAAAGATTTTAATAAACAAAACAAATTAATAATTAGGAATTAGAGGTTAGACCAAATGTAACGAAGAACAAAGCCTAAGCACGCAACTTTGTAATTGTGTCAAAGAAAGTGAAACAAGAAGCTATAGTTTATGGGCAGCATACAGTATTACTCAAATTTGAGAATCCCACTTAGTAATTATTACCATAAATGGCAAATAAAAATGTTTGACTAATCCTTGATTAATATTAAGAAGGCATCAAATCTTTACAAAAGGGCAACAATCTCCTACACTTATCTCTATGGGAAGCAATGTAAAGTTTGCCGTCAATTCCTTGATTTATTAAACAGACACAATCTTATGACACTTGGAAATTTACTCACAAAGGTCAAATACACAAAGATTTGTAGTTGATGCATTGGATCGACATCTTAGAAAATCTGCTAACCCAAGTTTGATACATAAAGATTTGTAATTAACTCATCTGATCGACATTTTTAATGTATTATGTCAAGTTGCACTAAATACGCAAAGCGTGTAAAAAGAGCAGCAACTTCGTATGTAACAAAACAGGGCAATATTGGTGTTTAAATTTTGGGCATAAGAAGGGAAAGGAATTATATAAGGAATGGAAATCCAACCTAATTAAGCCATTCCCCATGTACAGAGACGAAAGGCAACAGCGAGTAGAGAAAGGATTTCCCTTCGGATTTTCATTCATTGGGTGGATCCTCGTGAGAAAGCCACCGCCTTCTCCCAGGCAATTTTTGGTCTATAAATAAGAGGAGCCTGTTTTCCACGTTTTCTAATATCCTCTTTCGTTTTCTTACAATAGTGGTGAAAGAAAAGTATGCAGAACTTTTTTTCCTTATGGGATTATGAGGAGGTCGAGGTGGGGTTTTTTTTCTGTTCTTCTTCGCTCTAATTCTGGCTCAGGTTTTCATGATAACTGTTGACATATAGCATTCATGGTTTTTCTGCTTTGCTCGCGTTTGTTTCCCAGTTACATGATTGCCTCCCTTCATGCGAATTTAGTTGTAAAGATCGTGTTGTCCGTTGCCTTCGTCGTTCACTTTCATATGTTAGAAGAGTGCAAACGTATGTAGAAGAGACTTTATGGGAATTGGGATCCCACCTCTTGTCTGAGCTCTGGTTTGCGTTTGTTTTTCTTGTCTTTTCCTGTAATTCCAAAATAATTATTTGCTTGTTGCTGTGAAACCAGTTTTCTTTCTTATTTTTCAAGTTAGCAACTTTCTGCTGTTCAAAGGCACCAACTTCTCCTGCTACCCATGTAAAAAAAATTTTACCATAAAATAGAAACTATAATATTTTCTTATATAGATTTGCACCCAAAAAAAGATTTCTTATATAGATGATTCGAAGATTTCGTCTGAGCATGTCTGGTTCTAACATGCTCTTCAGTCCTTCTGTGTACAGAATTTGCTTGAGCCTCCTGTACTAATATCACGGTAAAGACTAAGAGTCCACATATTTCTCAGCATTAATTTCCATGCCCCAATTTCGATATCTGTTTTAAAGATAGATTGGTTTTATAGTTGACCTTCGTTTTCTTCGCAATTTGTTTCCTATAATTTTTCCTCGCAATTTGCTTGTGTATGATAGGTTTCCGTGTTGACCCCCTTATCCCCAAATTTAGTTTCCTTTTATTACATATAATTACCCAAATTAATTTTTATCTTTAAAGTGGTTCCATGACTTTCATTTTAGTGACATTTTGTTCAGATTCTATAAGCGAGAGATTGACATTCTTGTTTTAATTTTGTAGAGCGTTGACGAGTTGAAGCAGAAGCTTACGTATACTAGCCTTCAACTAGAATCGCTCAAGCAAGAAAAGATGGAATTGCTCAATCACCTCAAGATTTCTAACCAAGAGAGAGATGAAGCAAAAGACCAGCTTCTGATACTTCTGAACAACCTCCTATCTCCGAGCCCGATCCAGTTGCCCATGTCTCCTTCTCAAGTCCAGTGGGGCAGCCATGCGCTACCCATTAAAGCAAACTCAAGCATAACTGAATCCAACAGTCTCTCACATGTTTCCTCTCCTGTAGATTTCTTTATTGATGTTGTTTCTTCGCCAGATTTCTCAAGCATCAACGTTGTTGACTCCAACAAGTTGGGTTATGTCGGTCAACCATTGGTTCAAGACTGCAATTGGTCTGCTTCCCTTCCTTTGGTCTCAGTACAGAAGCCTAAGCCTGATCGTGCAGATGTATTAATAGATGCTCTCGTCAAAGGAAAACCTTTGCCTGAAAAGGGTAAGTTTGTGCAAGCTGTGAAAGATGCTGGTCCATTACTTCATACACTCGTCCTTGCAGGCCCCCTTCCTAGATGGCGCAATCCACCTCCAGCGCAACCTATCAAAGTTCCACCGTTTACCATCAAAGATTTTGATACTCCAGTTTCGTCCCCAATTCGTGCTGCGGCGATTTCGTGCTGTCCTCCCCAAACTAGTTCCACTTCCACGTTGAACTTTGCTGGGAGCCTTCCTGGTCCTTTAACCAATGCTTGGCAACGTGCTTCAAATGCTAGTGTCAAGAACCAAGTGCACTCAAGTAAGCGACAAAGGCATCAGTACTTTTGATGAATTTTAGTTCCCCTCCTCCCTTCTTCTTCCAGAAGAAGTACCCCCATTCTGTGGAAAATGGAGTTCAAAGCTTGGTGTGAACTGGTTTTGATGGCTGCGGGTATCCGTAGAAAGATTTTTGCATGATAATTTTTGCCTATTTTCTAATGAATTCTCCGTTGGTTATTTTATAATCTTGCCTACACATATATAAGAGAAATTTTTGCTTTACATTCTTGTACCCACATAAATATGTTGACTAACTAAAATAAAATTTTGAAATAATTGAAATGTAAAATATTTCGTTTCATAAAATTTAATTTATTTTACTTAACAAACATAACCACTTACATCACTTTAACAATGTAAACCTAACAATTCTCCATATATAATTAAGTATACAATCATGCATGAACTAAATGTAGCTTGTGAATAACAGCCCATCGCCATAAGAAACGAAAGGGAAAATTCGCTCAAAATGATCAGATGCATAACACAAAAGGATTCGCCTTTATTTCTGTTTCTATCAGAAGATTATTTGTATCTTGAAGATTTAGTTGACACACCCACTTTTCTATAGAACATTTATATATATTTATTGAGGAAGGGAGTTTTCGCTCAAAATGATTAGATGTATAACACGAGGATTCGCCTTTATTTCTGTTTCTATCAAAAGATCAAATCTTGAACATTTAGTTGACAAATCCCCTTTGCCATGGGGACCACTCTCTAATACACTGAATTTCCTAAACAAGTTTGTATAAATCTAATTAGAGAACGCTATGAATTTTCTAGACAAGTTTGCGTAAATTTGATTAGAAACTGCTCTTTGAAAATGTATTGTACAAATTTTGTATTTAAAAAAAAATTTGTGCAACTATATATTGGTCCCATCTTTTGGCAATTTTATCCATTGATTGGTTTGATACCAGACCACCTTGACAATAAGATGAATTCAGTGGCGGAGCCACGTTAGACGTCTGGTTGAATCTGGGCCTCATCCGAATTTCTAAGAATATTATATATATTACTAAAATTTTGTAATTTAAGCCCTTTTAAAATTTTGTAAAATTTAATATATCACTTATAATAATTTTAAACATTTTTATATAAATTCTTATATTACATACTTTATTTAATTTTATTAATTTTTAAAATAACTTTTAAATCTTTAAAATTTTACAATATACCCTACCTCTTCTAAATTAGTACAAAAATTACATAAATAAATAATTTGTTTAAAAAAATTATTCAAAAATTAACATCCTGCTTACTCAAAAAAAAAAATTAAAATGTTATTTAATCCATTCGTATATCTTATTTCACATGTAATACACTATTTTGATAATAAATTTTTAAAAATTACTCTAAAAGACTTAACCAAAATGATATTTTAATTAACTCAACCCCATTCATAAGATCTATTATAATATTAGATATTATATGATGATTTAAATTTTTTTTATCTTATAACCCTAAACGAATCAATGCTATTTGGTGCAAGAAGTTCGTTAGAATTTTCTTAATAATTAACAATAATAAATTGTTTGATCTAAAAATAATCAGAAATTATTTTATCATAAATAAGGTTAAAATAACCCTTATGTGAAAAGTTTTGGAGCGGGAAACCTACAGAAAGAGACTTACCGATAGGGTCTTGGGAATGCGTGGTCTGCCTTTATGACATTGAATGCTGGCATCTCTACCTGCCTCCCCCATCTAATTAAATACCACTGTTGTAATTAAGTTGCCCCATCCCCTCGAGCCGCTAGTAGTTGTGTCTGGTATACGGATTTCACCTTGCTCTACTCACCAACGCCACCCAGAAACACAGAGCTACAGAGAGGTGATAAACAAAGAAATCAAGTACTCATAGATGGAGAAAGGCACTAGGCTCGTTAATGTTGCAGCAGCAACAAGATCTCCCGTGCAGATGACGGATTCTAGTGTTGAGGAAGAAGAAGGCAGCGCCACCATCCTGCGTACTGCTGAGACCTTCCTGCGTTTGGTTCCCATTGGTCTCTGCGTTTCAGCGCTTGTTCTCATGCTTAAGAACTCTCAAGCAAACGATTATGGCTCTGTTGCCTACACGGACCTTGGAGCTTTCAGGTTCTGTATGATCTTCGATTTTCAGTTTAGGCATACCCATTTCTTGTTTTAAGAAGTAAAAGTGCAAGTTTTTTATTCTACTTTGCTTGATCTTTTTGGGGTTAATAATTTGCTGTAGCTTTTAGGATGCACATAGAAAATTAGAAGATTTTGGGGTATGTTGTTTGAGATTTAAATTATCAAAATAGGGATTGTGAAATAAAAATCCTGTTTTTGGTTTCTTGGTTTTGAATCTTGTAGGTATTTGGTGCATGCCAATGGTATATGTGCAGGATACTCACTCCTTTCAGCAGCCTATGTTGCAATGCCCCGGCCTTCCACCATGGCCCGAGCTTGGACTTTCTTTTTGCTTGACCAGGTCATTTCACTTTCACAATTTTTTGATACATAGACTATACATTGCATCAATTTTCTTCCATAATCACTCAGCTCAAATGGTGTGAAACCCACTTTATCTACCATACCACGTGTACCTACACCCTTACGGTAAAAATTTGATTACAGATCGGTGTCTAATGAATAAGTGGCTAAATGCACATGTATCTTCATTTATTTGTGGGATATAGGTATTTCCCTAATACTGAAAATCTTCTCATCTGTTAAAAAGCAATGTGTAATGAACGTTAAAGAAAAAAAAAATTTGTAAAGTGAAGCACTATTATTAATGTTATTGGACTACTACACTAATACAGTTAACAATCCGTTATTATTGTGTATTTATATTATTGTAGAGGAGTAATTATATACATACACATAAATTCTACACATAGTCTGCACGCATTCTCACATTCTCACTCTTCTTTCTCTCTCTTCCTCAAATTTTGTTTGTGTGAACACTCCCCTAAGTACCACTGTCATTTCCATTATAGAGTATATATACTTTAGTAGAGTAAAACATATACAACCCAAGTAGTATTATAATGAATTCATGATTGGAAGAGGGGCCTAGGTCATGGGGTCATGTACAAAAACAAATTGACAAAAGAAAAAATACCAAACTTTCGTTTATTTGTGTTCCTAGGTGCTAACTTACATAATTCTGGCTGCTGGAGCTGTTTCAATGGAGGTGCTGTATTTGGCTGAGAAGGGAGACACTGCCACCACATGGAGCCCAGTTTGTGGGTCTTTTGGTCGATTCTGCCATAAGGCTACAGCATCAATAGTCATCACATTCCTCGCAGTGGCTTGCTATGTGGTGCTTTCCCTCATTTCATCCTACAAGCTTTTCAGCATGTATGATACGCCTGCAAGCAACCCAAGCAAAGGCCTTGACATTGCTGCTTTCCATGGCTGATTCAGGACCTTTTGCTAGTGAGCAATTTTAAGGCTTATGTGCTACAGAATATATATAACAGATATCTATATATTTGTATGAATAATGAAGTTGATTTGGTCAGGAGTCAGGATGGATATGCCTGTGTGATTTATGGAGTGGACTGTTTCACTTTAGGTAGTGCTGTATCATGGATAACTTGCTTCTGTTGCTTCCTTAATAATAAGAATCACTGTCCCCTGTTTGATCTGTGAAGCAGAATTTGAACTGGTTTTATTTTTGGTAGAATCTATGATGCAAGCGCACAATTTTAACTTCTTATTTCCCTGATACTCACCACACTTACAAGTTTTTGAGTAATATTGCCACAACTTGGGATTAACAAAAAGCTCACATCTCTTGCCTTTTGATAAGTTGGATTTATAATTCATTTTGTTTGATCTTATAAATTTGATAGTCTAATTTTACATTATGAGAATTAAATGAGAATAAAATTATAAAAATAATAAAATTCCAAATTTAGCACATCTAAACAAAATATAGCTTACCGCAATGTTCTTTACGCGTTTTCCTCTGTGTGGAACTGCCAGTTCCACTGCAGTTGCAGATGCTGTCCAAATTGAAAAATGGGGCAATCATCTATGCCATTTAGGCCATAAGACTCCATCATTTGCTCCATATACTGTCTTTGAAAGCCACTCTCTTTACTATGATGTGCGCAGAATCAGCTTGCGTCTCTTCTTAAATTCATTGCTAAGTTGTCTATAATGCATTGATCTTTTTAAGTGTTTGTAGAAAGCAAAAATGAATAAGCAATTAAGCATGCACGACATCGTTGGAAATGCCAATATGATTTCAACATCTCGAACTGACCAGATATTAACTTGAAAATGCCAATTCCATATGAATTGACAATAGAGCTTCGTAAGTTGCCGATCAGAAATTGTGCTTCCACAAAGTTCTACTGGCCTCATGAGTTTGTTGTGTTTGATTAATGCTAATGATTAAATGAAACTGTAATGATGTAGCAACCACAACTACTTGCCAAGCAACATAGAATAAATGATAATTTTCATACAATAATTAAGACAAAACGTACGTGAAATGTAGATAACCCTCAAAGAGATAACTAAATTCTCATAAAAAGTAATTATTAATTAAAAAGTAATATCAAAGTAATTATTAATTAAAAAGCAATATCTTTTTACTTTTTATGAGTATTTCAAGAGAGACATGTTATGGGAGAACAAGATTGTTAAAAATATGCATTACGTTACCAAGCAACTAAACGAAGTCAATGACAGCATCCCATAAAGTTGTTGTTCATAAAAATTTAATTATTTTAAAATTTAAATTATTATTTAAAAGTTTAAAAATTTTTAAATTAATTTTTATATGCTTAACATAATTCTTGACTGGAAAGTCATGTAGACAAACGTAATAACTTATCAAATCTTGTATTAGAATTCCATATTTAATTTAAAAAATAAGAACATAAAAAATTAAATTCTTCACTACTTAACCATATAAACTCTGATATTACGTTAAAAAACTAACAATCTTAGAAGCTTATGCTTTTACCTTTAACAATTACAATGATTTTGTTAGAACTGTGCTTCTTGAATAAACTCGATTAAAACTTTTTAATCTTGTTAATACAACTTAAGTAATTCAATTGCTCATCGATTACTATTTTCTTTGAATAACACAATTTATATAACTTTCTGAATCTGGTACACGAGCTGAAGCTTTTTAAAAACTAAAAACGAGTTCATTGATCAAAACAAAAACAGTATGAATTGAATCTAACCAAACAGCACTGCTTGCTTTATGGGCAGAGCAGAAAGACTGGTCAAATTTCACCATAGATGGTTCAGCTACGACGAACAGCAGACCACATTACTTCAATGATAAGAAACAATAAGGCTTTCTCTCGCCCCAGAACTGAGCCAATCTAATGAATCTTTGTCTATTTTGGCACCAAATAGAAATCACAGTGTTGTAACTTCAGACTCATTGCTTTGGTATTCAATCAAGAGTCAGAGTTTTAAGCAAATAACACACGAAGTAATGCTATCCATCTTGCTGAACAACATTTAAGATCATTATATACACTGATTATTAGTGTTCCACATCCAACCCAACTTGCCCTTGTTGTGAAAGAGAGGCAAAAAAAGAAAGAGAATCAAACACACTCCAGTACGACCCTTATAATTAAGCAAACAGTTATGCCAGATGAATAATTGCAGCACAATACAGCATTCATCTATCTGATTAAATCAGAGTCAAGATCACAACATACAGTGATCCATAAATTCAACTCTACCTTGCTGAAACTCAAACAACTTGCCCTTATTGAGACACTGAAAGGGTACAAAGAAAATTAAACAAGCTACACTGTGCCAATTGCCTAGCCCTTTGGCCTTTATCTAATTCCCAAGAATCTGTAGTATTATACAACAAAGCCAACACACGGGGAGGGAGAAAAACAAGGAAATAGAAGAAAAGGTACAGAAACAAACTGCAGAATCTAAAGTAGTAGTCACTCAGGGGCTAGCAGGCTGACAGAGAAGAGTGCTCCCAAATGAAATTGTGCAAATCATAAGACCCATCAGCGCCAACATACCATATTTCCTGCCAATATATCAAAGACTTTACACATCAATTATTAGTATGAAAGAAATAAACAACTATAATTACTATTAGATTTTATTAGGTACTGATGTGAGCTTTGTTCTTTTGGAATTTTGTATCCTCTAAATCTAAGTTTAAGAAATAGAGCAAACCCGATCTTGAGACGATTCTTGGGGTCACCGGTGGCATAGCCTGTGAAATAGAAATAACGAGCAACGATGTAAAGGGATCCAAGCGCAGCGCAAATACAAGGATGCTTTAGCCCACCCAGAATCATCAGCATGAAGAACATTGGCATCATTTCCAGAGAGTTTTGGTGCCCTCGCTGTACCAAACCACCCAATGAATAATTTCATTCATAAATTTATGCAGAGAAAACTAGAAAATATACCAATCTGCAAAGAAAAAATCCCAGAAATTATCCGGGATAAGAGGCCTAAAGCGAGACCTGAATACAGTTGAAAAGGTTGGCATCTTTGGTTTCGGATTCTGAAGCATAAAGTGTGGGGTAAGGCACTCCGTACCTGCGGAGTATTTCAACAAACACCTATCATAATCTGCCATTGGCACAGATGAAACAACGAAAAGCAATTAAGAAGAGGAATGGGTACTTCTTGCGAGCTCTGCCCACTAGAGCAGCCATGTAGAAATTGAGGAAGCAGTAAAGAACGAGAACGATAGCCACAAAGCCATATTCTTTAGGCAGCAATTCTACTACTCCGGCCATTGATTTTATCTTACCGCGATGGATGTGTTTCGGAATGGCGCAGACTGCAGACGAGCTAGATAAGTATGGTTAGTTCGGCTGTATTGAGGCAGACAAAAGAAAGGCTCCAATTTATAACGCAGACAATGGCACCCCAAAGGCACAAGAGCCATAATTTATGTTAATTTAATGTAAAATACTATGTTCTGGATGTTTCCGCGGCTTCTTCTCCAAGGTGCTTATGGATATTGACTTGGGCAAATGAAACTTGGTCAATACGTTCATTCCGAAGACTACAAATAAAAAAGTATTAGATAAATTACACTTATTTTTCTTCAATTATTTTAATATAATATTTTATTTTATTTTTATTTAAAAATTATATTTTATCTTATTTAATTTAACTAATAAAATTTATATAAATATTAATAAAATATTTTAATAAATTATATTAATTATAATAAATATATATAACTTTTATTTAAAAATTATATTTTACTTCATTTAACTATTTTCATTAAATAAAATGTTAACATTATATTAAATTTTTACCTAAAAATCATACTCATTATAAGATGCAGGTTTAATAATGTGTGTGATTGTAAAAAAAAAAATTGTAACATAAAAAAAGTCACATCTTAAAGTAAATTTAACAAGAAATATAATTATAAAATTATTAACTATATTTTATTTTTATTTCAATTTAAAATTTTATTTTAACCATTGATGAAACTATATTAAAAAAAGAGAAAAAAAATTATCAACATTTCTATTGGATGATCAACAATCTTATTAGAATTAAGTGAAAGAATAAAAAAGCATATAATTTTGATATTTATTATTATAAATATAATTTAAAAAATAATATAATCTCAAAATCTATACAAACCTTAATAAGATTGTTGATCATCTAATAAAAATATTGATAAAAATTATATTTATAATAATAAATATTAAAATGTGATTTACTCTTTTTTTAAATTATATTTATAATAATAAATATCAAAACTATATGCTTTCTTATTCTTTCACTTAATTCCAGTAAGATTATTGATCATCTAATAAAAATGTTGATAACTTTTTTTCTTTTAAATGTAGTTTCATTAATTATTAAAATAAAATTTCAAGTTGAAATAGAAATAAAGTATATTTAATAGTTTCATAATTATATTTCTTGTTGAACTTACTCTAAGATGTGATTTTTTTTATTCTAAAATTTTTTTTTTATAATCACACATATTATTAAGTCTGCATCTTATAATGAGTATGATTTTTAGGTAAAAATTTAATACAGTGTTAACATTTTATTTAATGAAAATGGTTAAATAAGACAAAATATAATTTTTGAATAAAAGTGAGATATATTTATTATGGTTAATATAATTTACTAGAATATTTTGTTAACATCTATATAGATTTCATTAGTTAAATTAAATAATTGGGGTGGAGTGTAACTTTTAAGTAAAAATAGACTGAAGTGTCATATTAAAATAGTTGAAGGGAAGTAAGTGTAATTTACTTAAAAGTATTTGATCTTAAAAAAACTTATTTAAGAAAAATATTGAACCGTTAATTATATTAACCTCCATAAGGTATTTGATTATGACATTCCATTCCATTCTTATTTAAATATGACACTCTACCCCATTTACTCAAATATTAATTAAAAGAATATACTTAAATATTAATAAAATATTTAAAAAAATATTAAATTAAATTTTACTCTAGTTTTACTTAATTATACTTTGACTTAGTTAATCATTTTAAATAATTAATATCTTAACAAATTATATTTTTTAATTAAATAATTTTATTTATTATAAAGTATAAATTTAGCCATATGTGTGATTATAAAAAAAAAATTAGTACAAACATAAAAGTATCTTAGGGTTGAGTTTAGTTAAAAAAAAAATATAGAGCATAATTGGTCTTAATTTTTATTAACTAAACTTATCTCAAGATGTCTCTATATTTGTGCTAAATTTTTTTCTTATAATTATGTACATTATTAAATTTATACTTTGTAATAAATATAATTATTTGATTAAAAAATATAATTTATTAAAATATTAATTACTTAAAATGATTAACTGAATCAAAGTATAATTTTTAAGTAAAATTAGACTAAAATATTGATTTAATATTCTTTTTATGAATATTTTATTAATATTAGACATATTTTTTAATTAATATTTGAGAAAATAGAGTGAAGTGTCATATTTGAATAAGAATGAAATGGAGTGTCATAATTAAATATCTTAAGGGAGATTAATATAATTTACTCATGTTTAATAATTTATTATTCTAACTTTTGTGTTCTTCACCTCTACTCACCACTTTTTTTTAAATGAAAAATAAAAATAACAACTAAACCACCACTTTAAAAAAAAATGAAATTATTCGTATCATAAAATATATATTGTAAAACAAAAAAAAGTCATTTTATTTTTTTCACTTTATAATAGAAGTAGTTCCTTTATTTTTTTTGTTTAATGTTTTCTTTTGTATTTAGTTATATTCTCTTATAAAAATTTAAGAAATGGCTAATATATATAATTAAATATTATAAATGTGAGCACCATAAGAAGTCCCAAAAGAATTTGCTTTCTCTTGTAGGAAAAAGAAAAATCAAAACAAACGAAGAAAACCGTAATTTAACTGATACGCGGGGTTAAATAATATTATACAAATAATAAAATATTATAAATTATTTATCTATATTTCTAAAGTTATAAGTCAATATAGAAGTTGTTAATATTTTAGCTGTTAAGTTTGATATAAAATTTTTTAATTTATTAAAATATGAGTATGGTTCTACAATTGTTAGACATAAATATAAAATTAAAAATTACTCATATTACTCTTACAAAATTAGATGAAAGTACACTATATGTTAGAGGAAAAACTTAAATAATTTCTATACCAGTTAAACGCTGTATAATAAAATTTTAAATAAATAAACCTTATTAAAAATTAACAATTTAAAATTACCTAAGTATATTTAATTTTTTTCCTTTTAGTAAAATATAAATTAAACATTAATAACATTCATATTTTTTCCTTTTATATTAAAGCATTTAATATCTTTCTCTAAATGTAGTTTTCTTCAAACTTTGAAAAATGAAATAATAAACAATTGTTGCTACGTCACGGTGTAAAAACAATAATTCAAAGAACAAAAATCAATTTTTTATCTTTTTTTAGATGTAATCTCTTTCACTGTATCGTAGAACAACTAAGAGTGGGTTCAATTTTTATTAAAGATTTAAATTCAGTTTGTCACGCAAAAGATCAAATTTTTTACTACCTTAACTCAACCTTTATTAATTGAAAACAAAAAAAAAAAGTGAGTTTTGAATAAAAGAGAGTCTTCATTAATTTAAAACTTAATAAAATTAGGCACATTAAAAAAGGTTTATATTTCAAAATATTAGATTTAGAAATTGTTCAAGTATAGAAAAAATTTTAGTACCCTACAACATCCTTACAATATTGCATAAACTTGGTGTCACTTTTTTTAGGTTCAATTTACGTACTTAGCTTTGCTTTCTTCCTATTTTATTGTTATAGAATTTGGTTTGAGGGGTTTAAGTATCTATAAGCTTGTGGAAAATTAAAATAAACCTCCCTCATAATGAATGAATTCCTTCTAAGCTATAAAAGTAAAAATATTACGTAACTGTTCCTTCACAGCCTAATGATACCAAAACTTTAAGTTTGAAAAAGATTTAGGCTAAAGAATAAATACCCATAGACTTAGAAAAAGCATTGAAATGAAGCCCTCCCAATAAAATGTCTTCGTTCATGTTATTGCTTTCTTTTTCTTTTCTTTTTTTTCCATAAGAATTAGTCTCTACGCACATGCATAGCATCTAAATTTGAAAAATTTTAAAATAAAATAACATAAATTCTTTTTTAGTAAAAATAATTATTGTTATATAAAATATTGACAAAATAGAGAGTAAAGAGAATATGTTAACAAAGTAAAGAGTTTTTTCAAAACGTACTTGTCATAACTTTTTTAGTTAAAATAATTGATATTATATTTAATATTTATAAGAAAACATTAAATTAAAAAAACTTAAGAAAGTTGAATTTCTTTTTTAATATGACGCATCGTTAATAATAAGGATAAAGACTTTGAGTTTATTTTCAATAAAAATATTGTTTAAATTTTAAGATAATATAATTATAATAAAGTGATGTTTTGGTAAATAAAATTTTTGAAAATGATATTTTTATTTAAAAATACTTTCACCTATTTTTATTTTTATACTATATAAATATTGATTAACCATAGCACACATGTTCAAATAATTTTCATCTAGATAAATAATAACCTTTTTCACTCACTCCATTAAAAAGCCTACCTTTTTTAAGGAAAAAAAGTCTATTATTTTTTTGATAAGTTGTAGATGTGTTAAAATAGTCAGTCTCCTCTGCCTTGCAACTAAATGGGGCGGTGTGAGATAACATGCAATTTTGGCAAGTCAATAAAATATAAACCCATTCAATTTCTTAAGTAAAGCAAGACAAATTGGCTTGGTGAGAACCCACTTTAACATGTCTATTTAAAAGGCAACATTGGAGGAGCTAGGTCCGAACAGAAGTCAATTGTTAGATTATTTTCATTCTCAATTCTCATTCCAAGTCTCTATATGGTTACTCAACTATTATTGAGTTTACCCAAAAAAGTTACTAAAGGATTAATTAGCAAGATGAATTGCTCAAACAATGAGATCTTAATTTATATTGATAATATATAATTTGAATTATACTCACCTAAAATTTATTATAACTAAACACAACTTTACTTATATCTCATATTAGTTACCTTTTTTCTTAAAAAATTGCTCTCTTTTATTTTTATAAATTAAAATTTACAAAAATTTTATTTAAAAAATTAGTATCATAAATTTATTAATTAAATTTTATAAACTAAATTGTAAAATGTATTAAATCTATTAGCACACATTGATTCATGTTCGTGTGCTGTTAAACTTTGCTTATTAACTATGTAAAAAAATCACTACTATTACTATGACAAGGATCCTCATAAGAATAAGTAACTCCCAATGAAATGAAATTTATTAAACTGATACAAAATTATTCACGAGCCATTAAATTTTGTAATTTTATAATTTCTTATAAAATTTAATAAATTTAATAATTTAAATTTTTTGAATAATATTTAATAAAATTTTATTTATTAAATAGTAAAATTGATCCCAATAATATATTTATTATTATTTTTAAAAAACTTACTCCAACATTCCCCTTATTAGACACTTTTATACAAATCTTCTTTTATCTTCAAAACCTACAATAAACTCTTTTATATTTTATAACTGCATTATACTTAAGCTCAATTTATTATAAATTATCAAAAATCCCTCCAGTCATGAATTGTCAAAAATATCTTTATCAATTTAGTAGTAAAAATTTTTCTTATTAAAATGCATGCGTGGTTCCCCTATGTAGAATGGTCTCATGTGATTTTTTATAATTTATGAGTTTTTTCAAGAATACAAAAAAGGTATTAAAAATATCTTGATCTCAAAAAAAAAAAATAATTTTAGTATTTTTCTAGAATGATTCGCACAAAAGCATTTATTTATCCTCAAATATGAATTTGAAAAGGAAAAATTGTTATTATTTAATTAATAAGAATATTTTTTTTATAAATTTAAATAAATTATTGCTTAATTATGAGTACTTCTAATAATTTATAATAAATTATATTTATATATTCTACATTTATAAAATATAAAAAAATTATCATAAATTTTAAATTAGAGTCATTTATTTATTTTTTTTAATGTTAGTTCATTTCTTAGTTGGCACACAATAAAAATTACTGGTAAATGAAAAGTAACTCATATGGCAAGTACTAAAAACTTGTCCACAGGCTGGCCAATTGATCATTTCCCCCTCTGATCTTAAATGACACTGAGTGGGGTGAGTCCCAGTGCCCCACCACCCTTGGAGTCCCTTAAGTTTCGATGCCTCTGGTCAAAAGTCAAACCAAAAGCCAGCACAAACAAATTCCTTTCCTTTGTACTGAAATTTTAGTGCACCAGGGTCCAGTGCTGCTTCTTCTCTCACACAATGCTTCTAGAAAAATCTGGCTCTTGATGCGCGTGAGTACGGCAGGGTATTTCCTGGACTTTTATTTCTGATAACCCTTCCAAAGCCATGGCAATGGCAAGCGAATTTCCAGAGGAAGAGGGAGTTTCTGAAAGATACAAACTTTCACTAAGAAGGTCCATGGTTGTTCTTTCTGTGTTTTTCTTTTCCTTCTCAACGTTTTAATACAATGCTGTTTCTGGTTCTCCATTTTTATTTTCAGAAACTGTGTCCTTGGTTCTTTCTCTGATTTTGGTTTTCCTTAATTGCATTTGGCAGAATTGTTGGAGAGTACTTGTAACTTACAAAAATTACGTGTACTCCTGTGCTATTTTTTTTTGGGTTGGAGGCTATTAAAAGTGAGGGCTTGTAAAAGATGGGGAGAAACAACAAAAGAACAACGGAAGAGTATGCTGAGGATTGGTGCTTTTCTTGCAAGGATGGAGGAGAGTTAAGGGTGTGCGACTACAGGTTAGTTCAGAAACATACATAGATATTAATTTTAGATATAGAAGTTGAGCACATTGTTCTCTGCAGTCTGCACATCATGATTTTAGTTCAAAAGCTTGCACCAAAATTAGCTATGGTCATTTCTGACCTAAATTGATGGCTTAAAGCGGAGCAACCCAGTCACTAGCCCTCCGAACGTGATTTTGATTAATCCTTGAGCTTTATGTATCGAGGTTTGGCATTGCATGTACATTTTATGGGTGTGATACTGCAGGATGCACGTTAAATTTATCGTCTAAAATTTGACGTGGGTTTGGCTGCAAAGCTTTGAAGGATGTATTTGTTCCCAGGACTAAATTAAGATGGGTGTACAGAGATTTCATAGAACATACTTAACATTGTAAATTTTGAGTATCATTCTTCCTTAGTAGTCAGTCAATAAGTAAAAGAGGAAACGGAAATTCTCAAATTTATTTTTTTTCTCAATTTAGTTTTAAAATAAGAACTTTGGTATTGTTACTTTTTTTTTTAAATTAATGTGTAATATGGTTACTACTTATCAATGTTCTTGATGTTTGTGCATATATTCCTTGAATAAGGTAAGGCCAATATCTTATAAATTATGACACGGTTCTTGTTTGAGGCTTTAAACTCGTGCCAACTCTTTTAATATGAGATTGGCCTCTTTAAAAGTGGGAAAGTTAGTCAGGTTCAGGGTAACAAAGAACTTGGTTTTTTTTTTTTTTTTTTTTCCAGTGATAATTTTCCTGTTCCTTCAGATGCCTGAGTTTTATGTAGCCTAACTTGCTTGTGACACCCCTTTGCATGTTCATCAAATTACTGATGTATGTCTTTTCTTTTTGATAGTAATTAACCTGTGTTGCTTACAGGGCTTGTCCTAAAGCCTATCATCCTCATTGTGTGGGGAAAGAAGATTCCTTTTTGGAGACTAATGATAGATGGTTTTGTGGTAAGCTGTTGTTATATATCCATTTCTATTCAAAAGCATTCAAATACATTTCCTTTTTTCCAAAGCATGGTAAGTATTTAACTTAAAAAATTTGTTGTTATATATGTCTTCAACTGTAGGCAAATTATTTTCATTTTCTTAATGAAGTGGCAGAATCTCATTACTTCCAGCTTGGTTACATTTTGGAAAATTTGAAATGTGTTCTGTCATCTTTATAACCATATTGACATGCATTTTATGGTATTTTTCATATGTTTATGTATAAAAGATAATGCCATAATGTTTGGCCAAAATTTCTCTTGGTTCATCAATGAATTATTGAATATTTATCTACAGCATGTAAAATAATTAAATTTAAAATATCAGGTTGGCATTCTTGCTTCCTTTGCTGTAAAGCCTCAAAATTTCAGTGCTTTTGCTGCCCAAGAGCTGTTTGTGGCCACTGCATCGGTGATGCTGAGTTTGCAATTATGAAAGGAAATAAAGGGTTTTGCTGCCATTGCTTGAAGCTTGCACTGCTGAGAGAAGAAAATGCTGATGTAGATTCTGATGGGGTAAGATTGTTTTTATCATGTCTTATAAAACACAATATAACAAGGAAAAAAAAATCTAATTTCCAAGAATTTCCATGGATAGATAAAAGACAAAGTGCAGTTTGTTTCCATTTATGTATGTTTACATTTTGAAAATTGTTGAGGGCAATTTCCTTAGTTAAATGGCAGAATTGGAATCAAAATGATGAGGGATTGTACTTCTTGGGCAAGAATAATTATGTTTAAATCTATTGTATGTGTCAAGAACCAACTCTCTAAAAGGCAAAGCTTAAGCTATTATGTGTAGATTCAACAATAATTTTATATTTCTAGCATGCCTCTTGACATGAAAGCCCTTTGGGCTCGAAGTGTAGAAGGTGGACAATGCATAGGTTCATCAAACATTGTTGCTAGGGGATGTAAGGTTCAAATTCTTGACCACTTGGTTATAGGAGCTTTAATACCATGCCAACAACCAATTTTTTTAAAAGTTTTAGTCATTAGGTGTAAATCCAAGAGTAGTCTTAAATCTCTAACAATATGTAATCAATTTCAAAAACTGAAAACTTATATTTTGTAAAACAGAATTACAGTTTTCTTCATAAACTAAGAAGTCATAATTAATAACAAACATATGTATCTTTAACAGATTCTGAGGAATGGAGAGTTTTATATTATGAAATAAGGTTTCAGCTTCATCAGAGTTTTAGATTTGTACCTCACATTGTGTTCTATAAATAAACATAATATTCTCTTTCAGCTCCAGAATTTTTTGTTTTTTAATGCTTTTCCTGGTTGGAAATGAGATGTAGGGAAAAGTTTTTCTTTTCTTGGGCCTTATTGAACAGATTTCATATTCTTCCATCCCTCATTAAACCTACTTTCTTTTTGATTGATAGGACAAGATAGACTTCAAAGATCGAGATACATATGAGTGCTTGTTTTCAGAATATCTTGATATTATCAAGGAAAAAGAAGGCTTGAATTCTCTGCAATTATATTCCACCCATAACTTGTTGAAGAAGGGTAAACTCTACAAGTGTGATTCAGATCTAAATAACTTAGATGAAGATTATACTGAAGAAGCTGAAGATGAGAGTAACCATTCTGATTCTGATTATGATGACTTGAATGACATAGCGGCAGTTAAGTTGGTGCAGAAAAAGAAACGTGGGAGAAAGGCAAAATTGATCAAACGAAAGGTGAAAGATAAGAAAAATGAGTATGTCGGGTGGGGCTCAAGAATTCTCATAGAATTTCTTCACTATACTGGCAGAGACACAAGCAAAGAATATTCCCAACATGATGTTACTTCCATCATTATGGAGTACTGCAAAGAAAAAAGGCTTTTTCATCCAGAGAAAAAGAGAAAGATACTTTGTGATGCACAGCTGAGGTCTCTATTAGGGAGGAAATCAGTTAATAGAAACAGTATATATAATCTTCTAACACCCCATTTTGCTGAGAATATTAATGAAATGGAAGATGATATCATGTGTAGTTTGGAAGATAGTGATGGAGTGGAGTCATTCAAATGTAGAAGTCAGAGAAAATTGAACTCAAGTACACAATTTCCTCAGGACATAGTTTCAGAAGAGTGTCAAAGCTGTTTGGCAGCCATAGTGACTTCAAACCTTAAGCTTGTGTACTTGAAGAGGAGTTTAGTGGAGAAGCTCTTGATGCAGCCAGAAAGTTTTGATGGCAAGTTAATGGGAAGCTTTGTAAGAGTCAAGTCTGACCCGAATGACTATTTACAGAAGAATCCTTATCAGCTGGTGCAAGTTATAGGTAATTTTGTCTTTGATGGCCAGAAGTAATCACTCATAAAAAGTCTAATAATGAAATTCTCTAATGGAGATGCAGTAGTTAATTATGTTGGCTGAATATTTTGAAGCACACTACAATATCCATAGCATGATAATTTTATTGGTAGAATGCAATTGTAAGTTCCATACAAGCATTAAATTCATGTTATGTAATGCAGTACTGCAGAAGTGCATTGTAGCTGTTAATCAGAATATATGTCATACCTAGTGTGTTATATGTTAGAACATTCCAGTACTTTGAGTTGGAAATGGGAAAATACAGAAAATCTAAAAACAGTAATTACTTGTGCAGTTTTTTTTTTGGCAATCAGACAACCATAGTATATAATGTGAATATTGCTGCTTATAATTGTGTCAAATGGGGCAATGTTAATATTGAATGTTTTTGATTTTTGACTCAAGAAAACAAAAATTTAATTCTGCGTTTGCCTACTCTTCTGGTTAATTGGTATAAATGTTTTTAGACAAGTACAATGGAAGTGTGGATTTAAATAAGCACACTACAATTGGAGCCTGAGCTCTCCAGATTTCATAGAAGTTATGGATTTCAAAAAGATATTGGTGGATGTCACATCTTGGAAAAAGCTTATAATAGAGTGTGAAGGAAAGTCTTATAGAAGGCATTGGAAAAGAAAGGTGTTTGTATCGCTAATATTCATGTTATAAAGGATATGTATGATTGGGCAACAAGTATGAGGACTCAAGGAAGGGTGACAAAAGACTTTTCCATAAAGATTAGTTTGCATCAAGAGTCATTCTTAAATTTATACTTTTGTATTATAGTGTTGGATGTACTTACTAGACATATCCAAGATGTAGTTTCGAAATGTGTGCCTTTTGTAAATGATATAATTCTAATATAGTAGTCAAGAGAGGGTGTTGATTGTAAACTGGAGGTGTGGTGAGAAGCCTTGGAATTAAAGGGTTTTCGTTTAAGAAGGAGTAAGACAAAGTATAGAAGTGCAAATTTAGCAAGAGACAAATAAATAATGATTTGGAGGTAAAAATTGGGGAGCACATTATACCAAAAGTGTCAAGGTTTTAGTATCTTGGATCGATTTTACAAAGTGATGGAGAAATTGATGGGGATGTCATACACAGGATTCAAGTTAAGTGGATGAAATAGAGAAATGTCTTGGAGGTCATTTGTGATCGCAAAATGTCTCGTAAGCTTAAAGGGAAGTTTTATTGAACTGCTATAAGATTAGCTATATTGTATGGTAGTCAGTATTGAGTTTGAAAAGGTCAACAAGAGTAAAAAATAGGGGTGGTGCAGATGAGAATGTTGAAATGTATGAGTGAATATACAAGAAAAGACAAGATTCAAAATGATTGTATTCGGGAGAGAGTTGATGTTGCATTTATTGAGTAGAAAATAATGAAAACTCAATTATGATGGTTTGGGCATATGCAAAAAAGACTGTTAGTGGTACCAGTAAGAATAGTTGATCAAATGATTTTTAGTACAATGAAAAGAGGTAGAGGAAGATCAAAAAAGACACTTAGAGAGGTTATTAAAAGGGATCCTTGGTTAAATGGTGTTTTCGAAAACTTGGTTTCGGAAAGAACTCAATGGTGCCATTTAATCTATTTAGCTTATCTCACTTAGTGGGATAAGGTTCTTTTTGTTGTTGTTGCTGTATTGATAGATGTCACATCTAAATTTTTAGAGCCACACACTTCTTGTTTTCATTTTTCTTTATCTTTGTCTTATTATTTTTTCTGGATGAGTTACAGCAACATATTTAAATGCAAAGAAAAAGACTATTTCATGAAACTAGTGGTACATGATATCCAAATCACGTATTGGAAAAATGAAATATAATATCTGCAGCTTTGAGATGGATGACTGATGTTTTTCAGTGACTAATACAACCTTCTTATGTTTGTATATTGACATTCTGTCCCTGCTTCAATCACAGGGGTAAAAAGGTCTTCAAAGAATGATGATATGATCAAAGAAATTTTGCTTCAACTTTCCAATGTACCAAAAGAAATATCTATCTGTAAAATTTCAGACGACAACTTTTCTGAGGTACTTATGCTGTTGTAACAGGTTTTTTAGTCCCAATTTCTAATATTTGTAGAGAATTTGGAGATACTGGGCAGAAATAAGTAATGAATTCCATGTAAAATTGAATAGTTCACATTTTATATGTTATTTACATTTCTCTAAGATGTTGGTTATACAGTATCAATATCCACCCCCAACAAGCCATGAGTTTAGAGGTGACCATGGGTTATGTTGATTCAGAGTTGATTGTTGCCACCTCAAAAATGTATTGTGCTTATCCGTAAGCTGAAAAGAAATTATGCCCAGCATCATTGTTGTAAATGTTTACTCTGGTTTTGAATATTTCATATATGATGATACTTTACCTGAGCAGTCAGAGTCCACACTGATCTGAGTAGCTCTTAATTATTTTCTCCGGATTTGGAACAACAACATTTGGCATTTTATGCAGGAAGAATGTCAAGATTTGTGCCAAAGAATGAAGAATGGTCTGCTTAAACAGCCTACTGTTGTAAGTTATTGTGTATAAGTGATTTAGTATGTTCTGTGATGAAAAAATGCCTGATGTTCATTGATCTTATATATGTTTGACGGTTCTATAAATCTTCATGGTTTACAAATAAAATTATTTGTACAAAATTATGCTAGCTGTATAAGATATTGTAATAGTACTCCACATATAGGCATTTCTCTACAATTAATTTAGTATCTATAGAGCGAAGTTTGAGCAGCTATAGTTAATCAATGTAGTCATTGGCTAGTAAAATCATTTTTTTCAAAAATTACTATTCACTTGTTTCAGACTTTTAGGAATATTTTTCCTGTGTACAAGTGCAGAAATATTTTTCCCTCCCATGACTGTAGATAGTCTTCTATTTTTTACTTCATTTGGTTAAGTTAACTAGGCAGCAATAGAGGGCAAAACATAAATTGGGCATTAAATTCAAAATTTAATTTCTCTGATCATTGAAGCAATGAGTGCTAAAACTCCTGTCCGTAGAATTAGGAAGTCTTTTGCTTCAGCACCCAGTGGCTTCCATGGATGTATAAGAATAATGTCTATAGTGACCTATTGACCTCCGCCGGAAGCTAATATGTGTCACCAGTGCTGGTGTCTGCATTTTCCTTAGTGGAGAAGTTTTATACTTTGAATCTCATGAAATGTTTAATTACAATAGATATAATATATATTATTTATCATTATCTGGGACCTATATAAGCATAATTTTGATTTATTTTGTAAAAATGCTTTGCATAAGTTGCTTGCAATCATTTGATAAATCATATTACAGATCACTACTGAGATTTTAACCAATAAATACAAAACTAAAGGATACTATAGTGTTGGATAAAAAAATTGATAATCTAAAATAACAATTAAATGAATGAGGAATTTAGTGACTAAATTTGGATTTGGATCAGGTAATGACAAATTTAATAAAAGATAATCTAAATGAAATTTATAATTGTTTAGTATTATCTTATAAATTTATAATTCACTTAAATAGAAAATTGTTGTCTTAGATAAAAAAGAATTTGAAAATATTATTTAATAATTTTTTTAAGTTGGGAGATATATGTTCATTAATAAGTTTTTTTAACAGTTATCTATTATGTGATATTTTTATATAGAAGGGCATGGATGGACAAGAAGTGTAACGTAGGGGCTATGGTGAGGGGATCTGGGGCATAGGGAAGTGGCATATAAAACCCCTGCCTGAAGAACGGATGCTTATGTGGATGCGTTTGTAGCACTATATTGTTAGCTAGGGTTTTTTTTTTTTTTTTTTCTTTTCCTTTTTCCCTCCTTGAAAAAGTACTCTATCTGAAGAAAAAGAGCACTTTTTGAGAAGCTAAAAACTCTAGCTTCGCCAAAAAGAATCAGAAGCCCCAAGAGAAGCTGTTTTTAACTTCTTGTAGAAACTGAAAATCTAAACTCTTCTGAAAATTTCTTTATACCAGAAGCACTTCTGAGCATTTGTATGAAAGTCCAATACAAATGGACTATTAGTCCACACAGAAGATGTGGGTTTTTCCTCTTGTAGCATGAGCATAATAATTCTTGAATTTTGAGTAACAGTTGGAGTTGTAGAAAATAGAAACTAAAGATTGGAGTGTTAGTGTAATGCAAATGTATGGTCATCATCTTTTGTTTCACAGCTGGAGCTTGAACAGAAAGCCAGAAGTCTCCATGAAGATATGTTGAACCATGTATGTATCAATTTCAATATTCTGTGCTGTCTAAATCCCCATTTTTTTATCAGTATAGATAGAGTGTAATTCTTGGAATCTAGCAATTAAACATTGCTTATGCATTAGTAAAGAAAATGGCATCAGATGCTATGCATAGAAAGAAATTGAGAAAAAGCACAAGTTTACTTGTCTTCTGATAAGGGCCTCTGAAATCTCAAGGATGACCTTTAAACTTATTGCTTCAAAGTTTCATGCATGCAATGTTTATGAATCAACACTCCTGACTTTTTAGATTATTAAAGAAGTTCTGACCTGTCATCTGATTTTTACTGATATTAATCTTTTGCTTCTGCTGTTGATCTTCATTTCCTTAAATAATTGCTTTGAAAACTATATGACAGTGGATCCCAAGGCAGTTGGCATTGTTACAAAACCGCATTGATCAGGCAAATGAAAAGGGATGGAGGAGAGAATATCCTTTCATGATGTTTTATGTTTACCCCAGATTAGTAAACTGAAGCCGAAGTCATAAATTAATACCCAATTTAATTCTTGATCAAGCATAATTGAGCTCTTGATAGCTTCCCAGTAGGGGAAAGATTTTATAATCTATAAGTAAAAATCTGTTATTAGTGTTATGTTCTTTGTTATAGTTCTTTGATTTGAAGTTTTCTCTGCTTGAATTCACATGACAGCTGCTATGAACAGACATTGTGAGCCTTAACCTTCTATATTTCTATACACTTTTTGAGTACATGGAGCAAAAGCTGCTGCTTGAGAGTCCAACAGAACAATCACGTTTATTACATGAGAGTCCAAAAGTAATTCCTGAAGTGGTAAATACCAAAATGTCACTGGAGGATTCCCCAAGAAAAGATAAGTGGGAGAAAAATGGCTTGCCAGAAATTGCAATTGTGGAGAATTGTAATTCTTTTGGAAATCTGTCCAAAGGCAGTCCAGCTCAATATCTCAAGGATGGAACAGATGCTGCAGGTTTGTGAGGATTTCATGTCTCTACTCCCTCTGTTTAAACCTATATCTATGTGTGTGTAGCATCTCTAGCTTTCTCATTGTATAAGTTTTCACTGGTTGTGTTTAGGGTTCTTGAAGTTGCAGAAGTCTTCTGTTAGGCGCAGAACTTTGAGGGTCTACACTAGGAGAAATAGAGGAGCACGTAGAGTAGGAGGCCCTATTAACAATCGGCATGATTTTGAGCAAGGCATTTCCTATCAGACTAAGGAGGGGCACGTGGCAAATTAAGAGTAGAGCAGAATCAGCATTCTGTTAGGAAGTTGTTAGCAAGAAAGTAGAAATAGGAATATGGCATAGAGGGTGAGATAAGAAGAACCTAGAAGTGAGTTGTGGGAGGGGCTGACTACCTCGAATAGTCAGGGCTGTATTTTCTTTTCCTTTTCTGCTCCAGATCTGGGCAGTTCTCTGTATTCATCCTATGATTTGTCAATTCGTCAAGTTCCCTTTACAAATTTGACAAGTCTTTTCTGTTCTTTTCTCTTTTGGACTAGGATCTAAAATTTTTAATAGAACCAATTTCATGTTTCACTCATATTAGGGTCACTTCTTATATTAATTAGAAAGCAAAGGTAGTAGTATTTCATTTTTAGAAACATTTATAATTTCTTTCTTATATCTCATTCACTTTGTCTTCTTCAGGATTGATGATCTCCTTTAGGTGCATATACCCTTTTGGGTCCATTATGTTTTTTAAAGTTTCACAAGTGAGGAAAAATTCATATGTTTGTATGTGAAATTTATTTGCGACTGATATGGTTAATGTCTCTTAACAATAACAAATTAGTTTACTTAAAATAACTCCAAATATATGTTAATTTTCATGGCCTAGGCTTGAAGACTCCAGTTGAGAGAGGCCTAGATGTTACAAGAATTCCAGCTTCTGTTAAACAATCTACTTCAAAAGGGAGGTATGCTGACTCTAAGGCTGTACTTTCTGAAGGACTGAGATTGAAACCACTGAGCAGCAATTTAGCAAATTGTGGTCTTCCTCAAACTAGGGAAACTGAAGCTGGTTCTGTTATAGATGACAGAAAATGGAATGCTGAACAAACAAGCAAGGTAAAGCAGAACATGCCAATTGCTGACCTGATTAAGTGACAATGACGAACCAGATGAAAATAAAGCAGAACAGGATGTCAGGATTCAGAAAAAGCAAAGTGTGTCAGTTGCCTTCCTTACCGAGTTAAGTGATGATGAAGAGAACCCTGAGATTTATATTTGGCATTGTGTAGGACCCTATGGGGAAAGGAGGGGACCCTTTCCAATGTCATTGCTCAAACGTTGGAGTGAATCTAGCTCGTATGCCTTAAAATTCAAGGTCTGGAAGACAGGTCAGAGTGAAACAGAGGCAATACTGCTCGCCGATGCGCTTCGCCAAATCTTCCCCGATTCGTAAATATGCAGAGAAATGTGAAGGAGGATAAATCATTTCCCCGCATAAATTAATGACGTGGTCAGTGTTAGTGTGGAGTTGAAATTCTGAAGTGTAACCCAGTACGTGATTGTTTTGGAAGATGCAGGTGGAAAATCTGCACTGGGTACGGCTGAGGTACAGTTGGTTATTATATTACATAACGCATGTATAGAATTTCTTTAATTTTGCTATTGTACATAAAATGTGGCTTATATTTTGGGGGTGGAGGGTCACGCAAGGGGTGGATGCCATACTAGTTCTTACGATGTTATTTTGAGTCAAGCTAGGAGTGCAGTTCAACAGTTCGAGGGCTTTGCAAATACACAGAAAGCCTCATCTTTCCTGTTGTTACAGTTTGTGGTTCTGTCCTTTCTCTTTTTCTTTTAGGGATTTTTGTGCAGCCTTAATAAGGAGGAATAATTTATAATATTCAACGTAAAATTTACGAGCATTTGCACACGATTGAACTGTATTTGATTTGCTGCAATATCCGCATCTTGCTAAAAATATTTAATATTTCTTAATCTGTACCCAAAGGCACAAGTCAACCAGACCTTGAAAACTATTCTTTAATTTCTCAGTAAGATCATTAGATGCTATTTACTATTATCTTGTCCTGTGTGTAATGGTGATTTGGATTAGAACTGGGAACAATCGTAAGTTTTATCATCACAATTACCATGCCAATTGTTCGTGCATCTCTAATATAAACATCCACATTTTATTTCCTTTTGTATTTCCTATTCATGCAATATTCAGCATGAAAATTTAATCAATTCATTGATGCTACTAATGCTGTCAAAGCAGGTGAACTACGAATATAATCTCAACTAATTTGTTTGTCAAAGCACTGTGCTTCCTTGCTTTTGTTATAACATGGATCTCATTTAATACTAATATTACCAACTTATTAATCCAACCAATACAATTAGAAACAAAGGAGTGTTACAGGCAATAGCATCAGGTATAGACATTAAAAATTTTCACAATATCATTGTTTTAAGGAGCAATTTAACCCATGTAGTTAACCCTACATAATAGAATAAAACTTTGTTTGTTATTGTTATATCATTATTTCAAGGCGGCAAAAGTATATCTCTTATCTCACTTAAGTATTGACCGTAGCCCTTATGTAAAATCTGAATAGTCCTAACCACTTTTGCTGATCAATTTGAGTTTGCTGGGATTTTGGAAAATTTTTCTAATGACTGCCCTCTGCAGCATTTTCTTTCCTAAATGCTTGTAGCCTTTCCTTCAACATCTTACTCTGTTCAAAGTTGGCCTTTCGCTTCAATGCTTTCTGTTAGAATATGGTGTTAATTTATTTACAAAGCAGTGGGGCGAAAACCAGATGAAAACAAAAAGAGATACATAAAAAAGGAAGAGAAAAAAACTCACTTCTTGCCTGAAACAGCGATCCAGCTTAATTTTCAAATCAGTGCACTCACCAAAAAATTTTGCATAAGGATGGTCTATATGACACTTCTGGAACTGCTCAATAATCTGCACAATGCATAGCCCAGAATTATAATAAGATATATACACTAGTTCATACTGCCAAAAGTATGGCTCTCGAACCCACAAATTATTATCATTACTGCAAAATCAGTGATGATAACTTCTAGCACCAAATAAAAAGGTAAACAAACTAAATTCACACACAGAGGAAGAGAAAGTTCCAGTTAGAAAGATTATCAAAAGAACAGAAGAGCAGTTATGGCTCCTGTTCCTCTTTGTAGCTGAAGTGAAGTAAACTTTATTTTACATGGCAAATGACACTTCTTGCAAAGCTTATTGAACTTATTTTCATTTTAAAGTCACATTACCTAAAATATGGTTAATTGAGTCAATATACGATTATAATATTAACCACTCTTTGAATACTTGACTATTTTTAGTTAGTATGACTTAAAAATAAGTTCAACAAGCTGGCCAAATTTGTCACTCCCCCCATTTTAGAATTGAATGAAACAAGCCGTTTTTTTATGGAAAAATTCTTGCATCAACACTAAGGTTGTTACTGTCGCATTATATAGACCTTATACGGGCTCTGGTTTGGGTGTAAGTGCCTATATACTAAATAGGCAGTGCCATAAACTATTCCTAATAAGGATCAAATATCATACAGCTGCCTCTCAGTGCTATCACAGAACATGGGAAGAAGAAGTTAAACATAAAGCTTTTGTAACAATAAAGCTAAGCCAAAACACGATGATCACACTCACCTCTGCACACATTGGGTGTTTGTGTAATGATAGAGGAGGATGCATTTTCCCACAATCAAATAAATCAGCAATCTGCACCCTGCAACCACTTTAGCATCATAGATAAAGAGATAAATAAATTGAGGCTACTCAAAATATAAGTTTTGAATGAAATATATCACAGTCTGAAAATTGTCCAAATTAAGATTGGTCCCCTATCAAAGACAACCTAGATTAGATCACAAGAGTGGTAAAGATAAAAAGCTGAGAGAGAAAGAAACAATTCTGTATCATATATATCAAAGTATTGTACCATATCGTACAATATGGTCGATTTTCTTTTGATCTTGCATGTTAGTGAAGTGAAATTGTGGATGAATTGATATAGTTTGTTGTACCGTTGGATGGAAATTGTGTTATTTTGTGGACTTTGGTGTGAAATGTTAGGGTGAAGAAACAAAGTTAAACTGCAACAACGCTGCAAACCCTAAGGTGTTTGTGGGTTGGGTTGGGTTGGACTGGTTCAGGTTTGGGAGAAAAGTTTTTTTTAACCTGAACCAACCCAACCCAACCCAACTGTTGGCGGGTTTTGGTGACTGGGTTTACCCTGTTAAAAAATTAAATAAAAACAAAATTTCAGCGCATTCAGTTAACAAATTAATTAGCAAATGCAGTGAACATTAGAATCAGAAAGCACATAACAGAATTTAAATACATAACTATTGGACAAAGAACATAACATACTTCGCACATTATTATCCATTTGAATTAAGAAAGAACATAAGGGGACAATAAAACATGATAGCAGTACCATACTGCATTCTCTACAAAACAGAATATTGTTTTGTATAATCCAGAGTAATTTTAAGTGTCAAACACAGCAGAATGTCAAAGAGTTGAGTATAGTTCTTTATTCTCTACAATACAAATTCTGTTCATATCAATATGTGGAGAACAACTCCGCTTGTGTTTTTCATAGCCGGTCCCAAGCCCGGATAAAGGAGGAGGGTTGTGTTAGGTAGTCGATAGCCAACGTAAAACTGCGTCGAATCTTTATGACATGGACAAACGAAACTATAGTGCTAATGCTAGGTCGTTACCCAGAAGTAACGCGCTATATGGCTCGAGTACAGTGTCAAGTAAGCTAGAGCCGCTGCATCGGCGCCCGGATGTAGTGTTAAATAAGCAAGGATTCTCACATCTAGCTGGACGGATGTGGGTAAAGAAGTTAGTCCAGGGAAACAAGATCCGTTTTGGCACTTGGAATATTGGAACTTTGACCAGGAAGTCTATGGAGGTAGTGGATACTATGATTAGAAGGAGAGTTAACATTATGTGTCTTCAAAAAACCAAATGGGTTGAAGCAAAGGCTAAGGAATTGGATACTTCAGGATTCAAGCTTTGGTATACAGGGAAGACTAGAGCAAAGAATGGAGTTGGTATTATTGTGGATAAGACTTGGAAGAGTAATGTGGTGGATGTTACAAGGATAGGGGATAGGATTTTATCCCTTAAGATGGTAGTAGGACAGGAGACTTTTAGCATCATAAGTACTTACGCACCACAAGTGGGGCTGGAAGAACAAGAGAAGGTAAAGTTTTGGGAAGATTTGGAAGGCTTAGTCCAAGGAACTCCCCACCATGAAAAGATTGTCTTAGGTGGAGATCGTAATGGCCATGTTGGAAAGGATGCAGGGCAATATGCAGGATTTCATGGGGGTTTTGGTATAAGAGAACTAAATGAAGAAGGAAGATCAATTCTGGACTTCGCAATGGCTTATGACTGTAAGATTGTGAATAATTGTTTTAAGAAGCGGGAGGAGCACCTAATCACATACAGGAGTGGAGCCTCAAGTTCACAAATAGATTTCTTTTTGGTACGGAATACGGATAAAAGGATCTATAAGGATTGTAAAGTTATACCGGGGGAGAGTTTAACCACACAACATAGGATTTTGGTTCTTGACATGCAGGTAAAGAGTCGGAAACAGCGAAGCAGAAGAGTTATTAACCCAAGAATCAGATGGTGGCAACTAAAGGGTGAAAAACAGTTGATTTTTCAGAGAAAGCTAATAGAAGAGAGAATTTGAGAGACACAAGATTGTGCTAACCTTATGTGGGAAGAGATGGCAAATGGGATCCAAAAGGTAGCTAAAGAAGTTTTAGGGGAATCAAAGGGATTCAGCCCTAAAGGTAAAGAATCTTGGTGGGGGGATAAGAATGTTCAAGCGAAGATTAAATATAAAAGGGAGTGTTTCAAAGCTTTACATCTTGATAACAAGGAAGAAAATTGGGAGAAGTATCGGTCAGTTAGAAATGAGACAAAGAAAGCAGTTAGTGAGGCAAGAACTAAAGCGTTGGATGGATTTTACCAAGCTTTGGGAACAAAGGATGGAGAACGGCAAATATACAAGCTTGCTAAGGGAAGGGAAAGGAAAACAAGAGACTTGGATCAAGTGAAATGCATTAAGGATGAAGAAGAAAAGGTCTTGGTAATAGAGGAAGATATCAGAGAAAGGTGGACAAGTTATTTTCACAAGCTTTTTAATGAGGGACAGTCAACAAATATAGACATGGAAAGTTTAAGTACTCAGGAGGAGGATCAAAACTTTACTTTTTATCATAGAATTCGAGAAGTGGAGGTGAAGGAGGCACTTAAGAAGATGGGTAATGGTAAGGCTTTGGGTCCTGATAACATACCTATTGAGGTTTGGAAGTGTTTGGGAGAGAAAGGTATTTCTTGGCTTACCAAGTTATTGAATGAGATATTAAGGTCCAAGAGGATGCCAAATGAATGGAGGAAGAATACGTTGATACCCATTTACAAGAATAAAGGAGATATTCAAAATTGTGGGAACTACCGGGGGATTAAACTCATGAGCCATACTATGAAACTTTGGGAAAGAGTGATTGAATAGAGATTAAGAAAAGAGACTCATATTTCAGAGAACCAATTTGGTTTTATGCTAGGAAGATCCACCACAGAGGCTATTTATCTTCTACGAAGTTTGATGGAACGGTACCGAAGTAGAGGAAAAGATTTGCATATAGTCTTCATTGATTTGGAAAAAGCTTATGACAGAGTGTCAAGAGAAGTCCTATGGAAAGCATTGGAAAAGAAGGGTGTTCGTATTGCTTATATTCTTGCCAGAAAGGATATGTATGATAGAGTTACAACAAATGTGCGAACTCAAGGAAGGGTAACAGAAGATTTTCCCATAAGGATCGGTCTGCATCAAGGGTCATCCTTAAGTCCATACCTTTTCACTTTAGTGATGGATGTACTTACTGGACACATCCAAGATGTAGTCCCGAAGTGTATGCTGTTTGCTGATGACATAGTCTTAGTAGGGGAAACAAGAGAGGGGATGAATTGTAAAGTGAAAATATGGAGAGAAGCCTTGGAATCTAAGGGTTTTTGTTTAAGTCGGAATAAAACAGAGTATATGGAGTGTAATTTTAGCAAGAAGCGAGAAAACAGCGATTTGGAGATAAAAATTGGAGAGCAGAGTATACCACAGGTGTCCAAGTTTCGGTACCTTGGGTCAATTTTACAAAGTAATGGAGAGATTGATGGGGATGTCTCCCACAGGATCCAAGCTGGATGGATGAAATGGAGAAACGCATCAGGGGTTATTTGTGACCACAGAATATCTACCAAGCTTAAAGGGAAGTTTTATCGAACTGCTATTAGACCAGCTATGCTTTATGGTAGTGAGTGTTGGGCCTTGAGAGGTTAACAAGAGCAAAAAATGAGGGTGGCAGAAATGAGAATGTTGAGATGGATGAGTGGACATACAAGAAAAGACAAAATTCGGAATGATTATATTCGGGAGAGAGTGGGGGTGGTGCCTATTGAGGAGAAAATGACAGAAACCCGGTTACGGTGGTTTGGGCATGTACAAAGAAGACCGCGAGAGGCACCAGTGAGAAAGGTTGACCAAATGGTGTTTAGTCCTGTGAGGAGATGTAGAGGAAGACCAAAAAGGACACTTGGAGAGGTGATTAAAAGAGATCTTTGGGTAAATGGTATATCCGAAAATTTGGTTTTGGATAGAAGTTTATGGCGTCGTTTGATCCATGTAGCCAACCCCACCTAGTGGGAAAATGCTTGGTTTGTTGTTGTATCAATATGTGGAGAACAGAAATGTAAGAATAAGGACAAAATGGCATAATCAAATTGCATGATTTGGGAGATGATTTATTTTGCCAAACACAGTATATTTTCATAAATTGTGCAGACTTGCTACTAGGTTAACTGAAATTGACTTCTTTTATCAACAGCATCCATCGCAGTAGATTTCATTACCTTGTATACAAGTATATTGAAAATCCTAATTCAAATATGATTGAAAACATATCAAGGCCATGGACAGTATTACAACATATTGTAAAAGAAAATCCATTTGATCATCTAAACACATAGCTAACTCAGAAACATTGCCGAAATTTATTTTATGTTTCTAACTTCTTAGCCATAGGCAGCCAGTCTCCATTCATTTAAAAGACATACCAAAGCATATTACAAATATTCAGACACTGACTACCTAGGAAGAGTGCTATTATGAATTAACTATACCCTGATTGGGTTTATGGGAATTATAGTTTTCCAACTTGTCCAAGCACAACTCATCTTCCATGTGACTATGATGCTCTGTTGTTATTATGTTATATCTCCCCAGTGAGTGCTCCCTTCGGCTATACTTAAAATAGCAGCACTTAATAATTGACATTCATCAGGGCTCATCCAAAATTGTTCAATTAATGCCCCGCCAAATGCAAAGAGACCCAATCACAGTTCCTTACAAAATAATTGACACTATATTGAGATATAAAAAATTTAAAAAAAAAAAGAGAAAACAACATAAAACAATAGAAATCATTCATATTTAACATGACTTATACATCGTTATACATATGCATGTTCACTCTTTTCCACACCTTGTTTTGGTTAATTTCTTGTTTCCCACTGCCATGCTAGTGGTCCAACCAATTCAGGCGCTGAAAAACCAAATTTTCCTTTATTTCAAAGGAACTGAGAAAGGACATGAATTCTTGAAGTAGAAAAACCATTTTAATCATGGCCTCAAATATGCTTTGCAAGAGCAGCTACTCTTTCGAGTGGTTGAGTAATACTGCAAATCTGACAACAGAAGAATGCCTTAACCAATTCAACCGTTGGTTTAAATTCAGTTTGTACCAATGAGAACTAATGGAACTTTGTGAAGTGTCACTTGATTTAACAGATAAATTTGATTATGCTGTTGTTCATTCTACCTACGTGCAAGATAGAATTATTCCCTATAATCCTAACCCTCTTTAAATTCCAAAGTAAAGAGCGGTTTATAAGGTTTTGGAGGGGACTAGTCCAATTATTATCCTTCAAATTTTCACGGAACTAATTTCTTAAGCTATGGAATAAGCCAGAAAATGAGCACCAGAAGTCCCAATTGAAGCTAACCCCACAATGCCATTACTACTTTTCATATACAAATTATTATATAACCCAAGAGAAAAAAGAAAACTTAGAAAAGGAAAAAAAAAAAAAAAAGAATCTGAGAGAAAGAGAGTGGCTTGGCAGCAGTAATCACCTTCGATTTTGGGTTTCACGAAACTCAGAAATTGTAGTTGGCTCGTTGCCGCAGTGTATGGGGGCGTTCTCCCGCTCGCCGGTGGTGACTACGTGAGAGGCGAGAAGGACGCAAACAACACAAGGGGCAGCTGCTGAGAGAGAATCTCGTAGAGCCAGGGGAAGGAAAGATTCGAACAACGTAGAAAATTTATTTTGAAACATAGTTTTTTTTTTTTTTTTTTTTTTTTAAACTTAGGTATCCCCAGCCCAACCGGTTGCCAACTAAAGAGGCTTTTATTAGTTATATATATATATATGTTAAAATAAATTAAAATAATATAAAAAATACATGAATCATAACACCGGCGTACAATATAAATTTAAAAAAATTTATAATATTATAAAAATATTTAAAATTACATATTATATTAATTTAAAATTTAAATTAAAAAATACTGTGAATATTTTTAATTTAAATATAAAAAATAAATTTTAACAAAAATATATGCTTATTTTTTATTATACAAAAAATATATTATATTATAAATTTCTTTTCACAATCTCAGCTCAGAATATTTATGTTTGCTGAATGGCTACAGTTGATTTTCGGGAACCGTTTCTTCACAATTCATTTTTTTTAAAAAAATGCATATTTAATTAATTTTATTAAATTTTATAATATAATATATATAACTTATTAAATATAAAAATTTATTTATATATTATAACAATTATATAAAATAAAAATATAAAAATAATATAACCGTTATTGTTTCAACATTCTTTTTTCCTCTTTAATTAAGATTTACATTTTTCTTAGAGATAATTTCATCATAATCTTTAAAAATTAAATATAAATATATATTATTAAATAAAATTTAAAAATTATCTAAATACATTTTTATCTTTTTTTTACTTTTAATTTTTTTCTTTCACTTTCTCTTCTCCTTTTTATTCTTTAACTTGAATTTTTAATTTGTTCACCTTAATTTTTACCACATTTTCAATGTAATTATAGATTCAAATAAGTTATGAATCTATCGCTCCATCGAATTGTTTCGTTTCAAATTTTAAAACAATGATTTTATAAGTTTGCTATATGAAAATATAATTTGGTGTTTAGAATGAAAATTCTAAAATGAACAAAAGTGTTTTGTAAATATAGTTCAAAAAAATTTATAAAAAATTATTACAAGCATAAATTGCTCCTTATTACTAAAATTTTACAAGACACTAGTCTATTAAACCTTTTACTATTAGATCACTCTAATAATTTTTCTTTTTATATAAATAAATTGAACATTTAAAATGGAAGAACTTTTTAAACATTATGTTTACGGTGTTAAAGTTTTTGGTGTTGGTGTCTCACATTTAGAGGTTTAACTTTTTCTTAAACAAATTATGGAGATAATTTTTAATTTTACTAAGTATATATAGAATTTAAATGACATGAAACTGACAATTCTAAATCTAATTACATAACTAGAAGTAAAATTTAATTACATTGCTCAAGATAGGATTATATGGTAATTAGATTTATTTTTAAAATTTTTTAACTTCAAATGATCATGACATAGATTAAAGACATGTGCCTATATAAATTATTTAAACAAGTAATAAAAATGATTTTTACTTATAAAACAAGTATCTATGAAATTATATAAACAAAAAAATGGTTTAGAAAGTTGATTTATTCTTTTTATTTGAACATATCACCCCACGTATATATACTATAAACATTAGTTCTAACAAAAATATGAATTTTGTTTTGTTTTCTGTATTCTTAATGGAAGGAGTATAAGTACACATGACCTTATTATAGTTATAGTGAATTTTAAACCTGAACTTTTGCCCCATCATTAAGAGAGTGGTGTTATTCGTCTTTGGAATCCTATATGCATAATGTACATTGCGAGAAAAAAAAACAATTTTAATTTTTTCTCTCTCACAATATACATTTTGCTTCATGGAAATGCTGCGTATCATTAGCATTTCCTTATAAAAAAAATTTAAGTTACAACCCTTAAAGATACAATAGCACCATATTGCTGTCTTCAAACTTTTTCCCTTAAAATTCCATACTCGAACCTAGTGGTGGATCTTGAAGGAAATCATTGGGGGCCAAGGATACTCATTGATTAATATATAAAAAATTATGACAATGATATAATAATTTTAAAACATTCATAGTTACAAAAATACATTATTCACAATTCTAATGCATAAGATAACATATATTTCTCTTGTATAAATATCATATCAGTTACAAAAGGAGAAAAAGATACCATAAAGTTCGAGAAGATTCTACTTTATAATATATTAAAATATTAAAAAACTAATGGTTTGTATTATATGATACTAAACTAATCAAATATTGCACTGAATGAAATAATTAACAATTACCTTTACTTAAAGTAATGCTATTAGCTCTTAATTTTAATAACTTGAAATCATTAATAATTGAATCAATAGTAAAAGTTTCAGCTATTTCTCTTTTAATATGAATTATCATGTTATAAAATGGTGTTTTAGTCAATAAGACTTTTGAAAAGAATATTTTAGTTCATAAATGTTTCCACCCATTTTCACTTTTATATACAGTATAAATTTTGTGCATTATAGATAAAGTTGTTGTTTGGTTTAGGTTAGCCCAGATCAATCTAGGTCCAAATTCATTCAAGGCTAAAAAAGTTTTAACTTTTTGGGTAAAAAAATGTGAACCAAACCCTAATCATACGGGATATAGGTTAGAATTTGCTAATCTTACAAGCTAAACTTGAATACAAATTTGAACATGAAACTAAAGGTAATTTGAATCTAAACTTGAACCCTGACGCTCAATTAAATTACATATTTCGCATTTCTAATATGAGATGCCTATGCTAATTTAATTACAATAAATTAATAAACTATATGTTAATAATTTAATTAGTAAAAGAATATAAGTTTATATGGCTTGTGAAGTCCTATCATGACAAGTATTAAAGTAATATCATTGAAATAAACTTATTATTATTAAATTAAAAATAATTAAAAAAATACAAGTTGGCCCCATTAGGCCAAAAAATTCAAGGCTTCAACCTTAAAAATAATACTCGGTCTTGGCCCAACCTGATGGACCAACTTAAAAACAACATTCTAGTTATGAATGTGTGTTTTGAGATAACTTTAAATTTTTGTTTTCTCATTAAATGTTAAATAGGGACTTTTAGGGTTTCCTTAATATTTCTTTTTGAAGGAAAGGTTTTCCTTAATATAGAAAGATTTAAACATAAAATTTCTATTTTCAATGTTGATTTAATTTTCTTTGATACATGATGAGAAGGAGTATATCATTGTTAATTTTATTTTTTTAGTGACAAAATGAGTCTTAAATTACTTAATACACATTCAAGGTTACAAGTTCAAGCATGGTCCCCCTAACAATTTTTTTTTTATAAGAAAAAAATTTAAAGTTTGATATAAAGTAAAATTTAATGTTGGCCCCCAATTATTTTTTATATAGAAATTAACATAAGGTTTTCAAAATTAGGTCAAATTAAATGCTTATATGTATTTTTTTTTCATATATTGAACTCATAATAATACAATTCATGTTAAACATTTTACCCAAAACTTAAATAGAGCATCATTATCATGTGAAAATAAATTCAGTTACAATAGATAAACACTTGTAAGAGTTTAATCACACACACACACACACACACACACACACACATACACACACAAAAGAAAATCACACCTTTCCCCCTGTCTACCAAATGTCCCTTGTACAGTTTCTCTTGATTTACTACCTATCTAGAAAAATTGAAAATTATGCAGCCTTGGGTAATTTTCAAAGGCTTTAATATTCTACCTAATCAAGGTTCTCTAATTCCATAGCAATTTGTAATTGTAGAAATTAAAGGAGAGCCTATTCTGAGAAATTAAGGGTTTCTCTAATTCATAGCTGCCTCCTCTTTCAAGGTCATTGCTATGCATCTTGAATCAACTGTGTTGCTCATAATTTTAGGTGGGGGTGTGCATCGGTTAGGTTTAGTTGTGTTAGTACTAAAAGTCATTAAGGTTATACAATTTTGAGTTGAAGAAATTTTCACTTGATACTAATTGAAACATGAAATCAGGTGAAAATTTTTGAGTTAAATCGAGTTATGGTTGGGTTAATGGGTTGAATCAATATAATATCCCATAGTATCAATTCTCCAAGGTGCACAAAATTCATCCATGGAAATAAGATATTGTAAACTAAGGAAATTATTTTAATTAATAATATATAGTAATCAAGTTAATTACAAAGAATGAACCACTATATTCCACTAGAAAATAGAGAGCATACTACATACAAGAGCATGATCACAGAGCTTGACAAATTCCAAGAGTCTAGAAAAGTCTTCCATGGAGTACCACTCCAAGTTAAAAGGTAGCCGCCATGCTAAACACCAACACCTACCACGAGATGTTCGAGGCAATAGTCACATCCAGAAGGAACATAACCCCAAAATCCCAAAACATCCATAAGGACCATAACCCCAAAGTCCTAAACATAAACTAAGAGCCAGCTTGTGAGAACATTAACTAGTAAACCCAATAAGTAAACCTAAACAATGGCCAATGTCTTGAGCTAGCACTGAAGGAACCATTGTAGAGGGAACTAGAATGTAAAACTGAAGTGGAGGGCTATGAGCTAGGGGCCACAAACCCAAACTCCTCCGTGACATCCTCTGACTATCCCAAGAGCTTGAGAACTAGAGGAACAAAATCCAAAAACAAAATCGGCATGCTACAAATAGATCTCTTATGTTGTTGATTGCTAGCCAGATCTAGATGAAGAGAGTGGAAAGGGAAGAGACTATGAAGTGTTGCGGCATGAGGGAGAGTTGGAGAGCAGAGAAAATAAGTGAAGTGTTGTAGTGTGAGGAAGAGCCAAAGAGGAGAGAAAATGAGTGAAGTGTTGCAACATGAGGGAGAGCCAATGAGGAGAGAAAATGTGATTAAGAATTTGAGATTGAAGTTTGACCTTTGAAGGTGAAACAATCGAAATGAGAGAAAACTCTAGAGAATAATATATATAATATTATATTATGTTAATATGTTGCAATTTGGTTGGATCGGGTTCAAAACAAGTTGGTAAATGTGAACCCAAAACCCAACCGATTCTATTTGGGTTGACTTTTTCTAACTCATAACTTAATCGATTTTAACTTATTTTAATCTGTAATGGACTAAATAATTTAGGTTGTGTCAGGTAGGTTACGGGTAGGCTGCACACACCTATTTTTAGGAATGCTGTTTATCCTTCAAGATCTTCTAGCAGCTTCTAGTATCGGTCTTTCTGATTCATATGCACCTCTTTCAATGTTTTGGCTGCTCAGTGAAGAGGTTACCTTGATGCTCATTGGTGATCATCTTTTCAAGAACCCTGCATACCCTTACATAATTTTCTAAATCTTTAGTATTCTACATAATTAAGGCTCTGTAATTCCATAGTAATTTGTAATTATAGAAATTAAAGGAGAGCCAATTCATAGAAATTAGGGGTTTCATTCAACCTCCACTAGGTGTCAATCTTCTTCAAGCCACCTTCTTTTAATTGACCTCCATGGATGTTAATCTCCCACCCCTACCTTCTTTAAGCTTTTTGCAAATTTGGCTCAATAAATCCCAGGTGAGTTGATCAAGAAAACAATGCAAATTTCTTTCGTATTAGGTTAGCATTCGTGTAATTGATCAATGGTTTGAGCTTTAAAATGCATAGCACTGATGCGTGTAAACCAGAATTAATGAGAAAACAAATGTAAATCAAGAAGATTATGAATTAAGGAGCTACTAAATTCAATACTATCACTGAACTGTACTTTAACAATATAGAGACTAGCTCTTACTATCCTACTATGACTCTACGATCTTAACACCATTTGGCTTACATGGTTATCCTAATATGAAAGTAAACGTAATGTAATAAACTCCTAACAGAACTGGAAGTGCAGAATATCAAGACTCCTAGGTGCTGCACTCCAAGATGAAGATTGGCACGATATCGTTCCACTTTGGTGAACCTCCTCTTTGGCATGACACCATTTCTTCTCTTTGCTAGATGACAGCATTACTTATATCGCTCCTATCGGTCTTCTTTTTTTGACATGTATCATTATCCTCCCCTTTAAAATGATCCTTGTCCTCAAGGATCAATGGTGTCAACACGATTGGAAACTAAGGGAAGGTGATTGTATTGCCAACTGGACAGCATTTCATATACTGATTAGGAAGAAGAAAGACTAAAGACAAACCAAGGTAGAACAAGGTGTAGATGCCTCTATCCTTATTGAAACTTCTAGAATATGCAGGGCTAAAAGTGCATATACAACAACCAAAGTATCTAGTGTTGATGGACCCCTAATTTAAGAGGTGCAATAACACTTTTGGAGTCACTTTACTTCAAATATTTCAATAAGGAGTAGCTTTTGTGAGTAGGGCCACCCACTATTAGAAAGAATCCCAGGAGTAAGCTTGAGGTCAAGAATCTTAGGAAGTTGTCCTTGCTAGCATTCAACTTTCATAGTGGCTGATTAAGCAAGTAAGAACAGATGAATGATGAGCACCTTATTTCGCTATGTCTAAGTGAACTTGTCTTTGTCTCTTTGTTGTTTCCTACAATAATACCCATTCGAATATCATTTATAAAAATTTACTTGCTTGAATTAAATTTGGCAACAATTAGACGTGATTATATTCCTTGGTTTTGTATTTTTATGACTTGAATAGCTTAAAATAATTGATTAGCACAAAATGTTGTGTTTATTCATTGTTTCTCCATAAGAAGTTTTTCAGACTACATGACATACTTATTTAGTTTTCAAATAGCATTGCCATTTTTTTTGGTGAATTAATTTAATTTTTTCCCTCTACTTCAGATGATTAATGTTTTTTACATGCATAAAAGTTTATTTTATTTCATATAAATCTCCGCATTTGTCTAAAGTTTCTTGTACTCTCTTAATCAAATCAGTACAAAGATTTATGGATCATATTAAAATTGAACGAACAAATCTTTCAAACTTATTTTCTTTATTAATTCATTTACATTTTCTATTGATGTGACTGAATATTTTCATAGTGTTTAATTTATTTAATTTTTAGTTTTAGGATGTGAACAAATTAGCTTTTCACATTTAGAGCTATCGTAGATCTTCATTGAATAGTTAACTTGTCACTAACATTTTTTGACTCTATTACAAACATATTTGGTTTTCAAATACCACTACCATTTTTGGGGCTGTTAACCCCCTACACTTAACGAAAAAAAGGAATTACCACTACCATTTTTTTTGTTGAAATAATTTAATAATTTTCCTCTTTTTCAAATGACTAATGTTTCTTACATGCATAAAAGTTTATTTTATTTCATATGATTCTATGCATTTGTCTAAAGTTTCTTTTATTCAGCTAATGAGATGAAAACAAATAATTCAGATAATATTATAATTGTTGACCGAAAACACTTTGCAAATTTTTTATTAATTAATATCATTTAATTTTTTATTAATATGGCAATATACCATTATGAGGATATTTATTTTCATTCTATTAAAGATGATGTGTCTATAGTTCAAGGTTAATTCAATTTTAAATACCTGGAATGTTTGACACACTAATTCAGATTTATGTCATTTGTTCCATGCCTAATATCTTAAAAGTAACTCATCTTGGGATATAATATTGTTGCCATAATTTTTAAGAGAAAATCATTTGGATAAGTTGCACTTGGAAGAATTGTGAATCACTATAACATCAAGTGTAAAAATTTCTTGAAATTAATTTTTGATCTTATTGCTTTCTTTGATATTTTTATTGCCGTATGAATATATTTGTTTCTTCTTAGTTAGCATCTTCTATATCCATCAAAATTTCTATTATATTGAAGTTTGTTTCCACATAGATAGGTTGTAAGACAACAGCCCTTAACCATATATGTTGCTTGTCATCCTACATGGCATATTATTTATCTTAGGACAAGAGTATAATTTAATCATTCCCTTGCATGTACATGTATCAAACATGGATCATAATTAATAATGTCAGATATGCAAGAGTAATAATAAAGAAAGGAAAAATCAAGACCATGTGTAGTGGTGATAATAAAGAAAATAACAATGCACTACCCTCTCAAGTTTCTTCAACTGAACATCCCATGTATCTGGGATTTGATACAAATTTTGATAGAACTCCTCTTGACAACACAATAAATAGTATAATATTTTACATAATCATTCTCTATTTGCACACATAATTCCATTTATATTTTGTATTCATTGTTAATATTAATATACACATATTTGAAATTACAATCAACTTGATCAATATCCATTAATCGTTTTGATTGGCAACTTAGATATAAATACCACATCTTCATTTCATAACAATCATAATCAACTAGACACTACATTTGTCAAAAAGAGAAGAAAGGACATCATGTTGGAGAAAACCAAAAGAACCCATGCTCCAATTATAGACAGAACTTCGAGTTCTTCAACAAATCATTCAACTATAATTATAGATGAAAGGGTGATGTGTAATGAATCACAAACATATGTGAATCAATCAAAATGCATTTATGCTGATCATCTTTTGTCATCCATGAGTCCTAAATCAATACAAAATCTCGATAATACATCTTTAAGCCCAAGTAACATATTTTATCCTTTAATTTGCAATATGCAAAAATCATTTCTTTATTTTTGGTCGTGCATTCGAAACATATGATGTAATAGATACCTTTTTGATTTATTAAGTTGGTCAACATTACCAAGAGGAAATGAAATGGGCTTGATTACAACTATGCAAGCCATTGAAGCTTTGAACAATTCAAATATTGGTTAAACATTCATTGACATAGGTTCCCTTGTCCATGTTACAATTAAGTATCTTTTTAGTTTGGCTCATTAGTCAATTCACATACTTATGTGACATTATTTTAATTAGATCTAGGAAGTGTGTCATACATAGTAGCAGCATTATACAATCATTAAAGAGAAGCAAATCGAATTCATTTGGCAACAATAATGTGACACTGACTGAAAAATTCTTATGATAATCAAGGTATAGTCAAGTTTGAACATATTACTAATTGCTTTTACAGTGACAAATACATAATCCAATTACTATATACTTGATTAATATAATTCCTGTTGCTATTTTGTTATTATTTCAAAGGAAAACTATTACCACTAAAATTTATGCTAATTACAGTTTGTCTATATATCTATCTATTCATTCATTTTTTGTTTGATGTTTAGGCTTTCATATTCAAGGAGAATCTTCTAATAATACTAATCCAAGAATATGTGAAGTTACATATAAGCAGTGTATTCAATCTTAAGTTGTCTACATAGTTAGTTTAAATTTCAAACAACCGATTTCTAAAATTAATTATTTGTTGTTTTGCTTGAATGTTTTCCATAGAAGAGTCTAATTTAAACTTTGAAGATGGCATGCTTGTAGAACCAGATTAATTATGAAGGTAATCCACAAACAATTCATGTTATTCCACAATGCAAACAATGAAGTTAGGAGGCAACAAGTTTTTCTTACTCATATTATTTAGATTATTGGGATATTAGGGATGCAATCCACGTGTGTAATCATTGTTAAGCAAATATGTGGTATAAAGAAAGAATTAGAAAGGAATAGAGGTTTGCACATCCTGAATTCAGCCTATGCTACATGCATGGAAAAGTCCAACTACCTCTTCTTACGAAAGCTCTTGAACTACTCTGAAATCTCCACAACAAGGAAGATAGCTCTAATAGTTATTTCATGTAGAATACGCAAGCATACAACTCCACGTTTGAATTTACATCTTTAGGAGACAGGATTGACATAAGCATTAATAGAGGATCTAATTCTTTCACCTTTAGGTTGAGAGGGCAAAACCACCATTTTGTTGGGAGTTTGCTTCCTATGGATGACAAGCATCCAAGATTTGCACAACTTTACATATATGATACAGAAAATGAAGTGGAAAACAAAATAAGAGCTTTCAAGTATATATGCCTAGGAATTTTTAATCCACTTGGATATGATTTGTCTTGCTTCAAAAATTATCATTATAGTTAAGAGGTACATGTATTTTTTGATGCCAAAAAATTTGAAACTTTTGAATCCTTGAATCTTGCCATAGTTATGGTTTTGAAGGACATGTTGGATGAGAATAATGTACTTTTATAGTCATTCAGGTACGCTTAGGACCATTTCAATGAGGGGGATTTTAATGCAATGAGACTAAGATTGATCTGCAAGAAGGATAAAGATATAAGAATATATAACCTTCCAATTGCATTTGAAGTGGCCATCTTAATTATTAGAGATATTGATAGTTATATCGGGAATAGAGACCATAATTATTAAGACTCGGATAAGGGAACTATAGCGAATTGATGTGAAGTATCATATGTACCTACGGCTACAATACCCCTTATTATTCCCATATGGAGAAGATGGATTTAGGGATGAGATTGAGGCAAGGACATCTAATGGTCATAGGGTCGACACAAGGAAAAATATTAGCATGTGAGAATTTTTTACATTAAGGCTTTAAAATAGACTAAATGAGTCTCAAATATCATTGAGTTCAAGAAAGTTATTCCAACAATTTCTAGTGGATTCTTACATGATGATTGAGGTTGAGTACTTGAACATTATTCAATACAACTAATAAAAACTAAGAGATGATTTGTACAAGCTCCTTAGTGACTGATTAATACAAGGTGAATGAGAAATGGTAGCTACTGGAAACCATATTGTCCCTTCCGCAACTTTTACCAATGGACCAAGATACATGGCAAAAAATTAGAAGAATGCCTTTGCAATATGTCAATGGTATAGATATCTGAACCTTTTTATCACCATAATCTACAACCTAACATGAATAGAAATTACAGGATTTGTTTAGACATATTGTGTAGAGCTTTCAAGATGAAGTTAGACAAATTACTTGTAGACTTATAGGGCAAATTTTTGGATGGGTTATTGCATGTATGTATGCACCTATTTCACTTCCATATCTTATTTATTTGTACTTCATGCTTGCAACAATTTACTTATCAATAACATGCATCCTAACTATTAACACATGACCTTATTACATGTTTGCACTATTGAATTCCAAAAATGGGGCCTCCCTCATGCTCACATCCTACTATGGTTGGATCCAACAGATAAAGCTAACTCTAATCATGACATTGATAGAATTATTTATGTAGAAATCCTTAATAAAGACTAGGATCTAGATTTATATAGAGCAATAGATACTTTTATGATGCATGATCCTTGTGGTTATGTGAACTTGAGTTTTCCTTGCATGATTAAGAATAAGTGTGCAAAGTTTTTGAAAACCTTTGCTAAACACAAAACAATCGATGAGGAGGGATTTCCCCACTATAAAAGGAGGAAAAACACACTAATCTTGGCAACTTGTATGTGGTCCTGTATAATGCAAAGCTATTACTAAAGTATTGTGTCCACATTAATGTTGAGTACTTGTGCTAAACAAGTGCCATCAAATATCTTTTCAAGTATGTTCATAAGGGGAATGACCTAGTGACAATTTTTGTACCACAACCCTTTTGCAAATGGTCCAACTCATGTTATAGATGAAATCAAACTATATTACGATTATAGGTAGTCGAAAATTTTTAGGTTTGATTTATATTGTAGATATTCACCTATCCAAATATTGCCATTTCATCTTTCTCAGGAAAAGAATGTTGTATTCAAGGTGAGGAACTGATCAAAGATGTCATTGCCAAAGCAAATAATAAGAGATCTATCTTTAAAGTTTGGATAGAGGCAAACCAAGAGTATCCAAATGCCAAAGAGTTAACATATGCTGAGTTTCCTATAAGGTTTATGTACATGGAAGACTAGTAGAAATGGGTCCCAAGAAAGAAGAGTTTCTCCATTGGAAGAATTAATGATTTATCTCTTAGCAATGAAGAGCACAACTATCTAAGGATGCAAACAAATTTTCAAAAAGGATGTGAGAATGATGAAGATATTCAAACTATTAAAAGGCATAGTGTATCCTATGTATAAAGATGCCTATTATTTAATGGGATTAATGGATGATGGTAAAGAGTACATTAATAGATTAAAAAAGGCTAGCACTTAGGCATTTGTGCATTACCTTAGAAGCTTTTTTGCCATGCTCTTAACATCAACCAATATGAACAAGCTAAAAATCATTTGGAATAATTATTGGTCTTTGATAGTAGATGATGTCGAATATTGAGCAAAAAGGGATACTGGAGTATGTAGGTATCAGTTTCTTCCCTTGTTGTATTCATCTTGTAATAGTTTATTTCTATTATGCATTTCTCAAAATTTCACACTAACTCTCCAATTTAAATGGTTCATGTTCTATGCCATTCGTTTGCAGGATTAATGTTGACTAGCTGAGATAAAAAATAGTGCCCTAATATGAATTGGATAGGATCCTTCAAGCAAATGGTAGAAGTCTTAGAGACTATGACATAATGCCTCGTCCAACAGGAGGAGTGCTTTTGCAGATTCAAAATAAGTTGATCCTTAATGAATTATTGTATGACAAATCATGATTAGCTGGAGAGCATAAGACACTTCTTCCTTGTTTGAATGAAAATCAATGCAAGGTTTATGAAATGTCTACTACTTCAAAGGACATTGGAGGGTTCTTCTTTGTGTATGGTTATGGTGGAACCAGCAACACATTCATTTGGAAAACCTTGTCTATAGCACTTTGCTCGAAGGAAAAAATTGTGTTGAATGTTGTATCTAGTGGAATCACATTACTCCTTCTTTTTGGTGGACAAATGGCCCATTTTAGGCTTGTAATATTGCTGCAGGTGTATAAGAACACAACTTGCAACATAAAACAAGATACTGCTCAAATTGAATTGATAATCAAGATGAGGCTAATTATTTAGGATAAAGCACTAATGGTACATAGGTTTTGTTTTCAAGAATTAGATAGGACATTAATAGATATTCTTGGATTTCATAATCTAAGATATTGTGATTTGCCATTTGGAGGAAAAATAGTGGCCCTCAAAGGTGACTTAAGGAAAATTTTAGCTGTGATTCCAAATTTCAATAGGCAAGAAATTGTTCATGCTATAATCAATTCCTCTAACTTCTAAGACTATAGTAGAGTTTTGACATTAAGCATGAATAGAAGAATTGAAGTTGGAAATGCTGGAGAAACCAAAAAAATTCTCAGATTAGTTGTTAAAAATTGGCAATGGCAATATAGGGGAAGATGAGGATAATGAATCTAATATATGAATCCCAGATGAAATGCTTGTCAAGGATTCATTCAAAGAACTTGTGGAGCTCATGCACCCTAATCTCCTAAGCAATATGTTAGATCCAACCTTTTTCCAAGAGAGCATCATACTTGCCCTAAGACTGGATCAAGTGCAAATGCTGAATGACCATTTGATGTCCTTGATACTAGGTAATGATAAGACCTATTTGAGTTCGAATAGCATTTGTAAAGATGATGCAAATATTGACAGTCAGTTAGACACATAATCTCCAAAAATATTAAACACTTTGACATGTTCTGAACTCCCAAGTCACAAGTTAATCTTTAAAATAAGGGTTTCCATTATGCTACAAAGGAACATTGATTAGTTCAATGGATTGCAGTGGCAAAAGTGCTTTTAGGGAGCAATATAAGACAAGTTGTACTAATCTCTCACATGACAATGATATTGTCTAATCATAATATCTCTATCAAGTGGCAGTGAATATAATTTTCCCTTTCAATTTGCTTTGTTATGACCATCAATAAGAGTCAAGGTCAACTCTCTTCCATGTTGGACTCTACCTGCCCAAATTGGTGTTTAGTCATGGTCAACTCTAAGTTGCTATTTCTAGAAGGAGATCCAAATAGGATTAAAAGTTTGAGTCTTGATCAGGAGGAAGGAGTAGTTTCAAAGACCATGGCTAATGTTGTTTACAAAGAAGTCTTTCAGAAACTGTATTAAAGCAGGTAATTGATGGCTTCCTTTTAATATATTCATAATGATCCTTCCACATTAATAAATGCAGTTCAAACATCATACTTTTTTTTAATTATGAAACTACTAATGTGAATAGAATCAATATTATTAGTTGGTATGTCAATTGTACAAAGCAAGTTTCATTTCAACTATTAGTGTAGGGTTAGTTGATTTTGAAGACGGATTATTGTAGACACTCAATTTTATCCAGCCTACAATATTAAACTTTAAATAATAAAACTTAATTTTTTTTTTTAAAAAAAAACCAAATCAAAAATCACAAACCCAAAATTAAAATTTAATCCAAAAATAAAAATAAAATCAAAAAGATAAAAATAAAAATAATCCCAAGAAAAATAAAAAAGATGAAGATAATTCAGAAAAATCAGAAAAATTCCAAGATAATTCAGAAAAATAAAGATAATCCAAGATAATTAAGAAAAAATAAAGATAATTCCAAGAAAAATCAAATAAATATAAGATAATTCAGAAAATTTTAAGATAATTCAGAAAAATTAAAAATAAAAGGATAAAAGTTATGATACAATTAGGAAACAAGAATCAAACTAGAAAACAAACTCTAAACTTAGAAAACTATAAAAACCCACTTATGCACAACGAGGAAGGGGGGAGCCTGCGTACAAATAGAGCCTATCACCAGAAAAGAAAAAACCAGTACAGTTCCCCTTGCACTTCGACCTTGGTCTCCAAGGGCGCCCTCTCCCTTGGACCTACGCCCCACAGATATACACCACAAGAGCTTGCAACCTAGAGTCCACGGACATAAAGATAGAAGAAGAAGATTTCCGCACAAAAATAGGAGCAACTCCCATTCCGCCAAAAACTCAGCCTTGAGCCCACTTTATTGTGCTCCCAAAGCATCAATTTCACCATCTCAGCCACCCATTCCCCGCTGTTCATAACTGAAAATAATAAGCACCCTTTGTTCAGCAAGAAAAGGAGTCAGAAACGGAAACGGGACTCCAGTTTGAGCATAAACTTTCGTTCAGCCACAATACTGCCGTATCACCCATACGGAAGTCCGCAAGTCCATTCTCTCTTGATCGTGTCATTGCATACCCAAAACGCGTCCTCATAGTTCAACGCCATAGCTCGTCCACCAACGTCCAAGACCAGGCCAGCCAACTCTTCCAGTAACCGGACAAGCCAGAAAATCGAAGACCATCACAGTTTGGCACCCAAACCAGACGCAAATCTCTTCCATGATAGTTCAACGCCATAGCCCTTCACCGTTGCCTCAAAACTTCCTCTCCCTGCACCGGACAGCACTCTTGAATACTTAAAAAAATTTGGCCACATACGGAAGAAAAACTTCCCCACCTTTTTTCCTCCATCTTCTTCGTCCAAGCCGGCCTCCATCACGCACACTCTCAAGGAAACTCACAACCACTGCACACTCTTAGCCACAAAACACACCACTCTTCACTCCTGAGCACCCTCCCAGCCGCAAAACACAATACAGAGGAGGCGTTTCAAGACACACGAAAAGAAGTTCTCCACTGCACCCACTGCACTTCTCTCTCGGTTACAAGACACACTCCAAAGCGGATACACCACATGCACAAAGCACTCTCGGACACAGAGGGGAAGAAAACTCTTGGATACAGCCTACACGCTCTCGGACATACACATGCATGAAAAAACTTGAGCACGTTCACATGAAGGAACTGGAACGTAAGCACAGCACACTCGGACGCCACCAGCTCGCCCAGCAGCCGTCCGTCAACACCGAAGCACGCTCACGAGCATCACCAGTTCGACCAGTATCTGTTCATCACCATGCCTTTGTTCAACAGCCATAGTCACTCACGTTGCAGTGTCGAACGCCACCAGCTCATTCCAGCCGCTCGTTCAACCCTGACAGTTGCAACCACGGGAGCTTCCAGCCTCGTCGTTGCCCTGGCTTGCTCACCGACACCTGCCACCACCTTGGATTGACATCCAGCTGCACGTTTCAAACACCCTTCGAGACAAGTAAGTCTGACCGGAGCTTGGCATCGTCGTTCACTACGCCCGGGTTCGATTTCACCACTGCACCGTCGAGTTTCAGCTCACCGTTCTTGTCGCTCAGCAAGGTCGCGCTGTTGCAGCCACCGTTGGAGCTGAACCACGTCACCGTCTTCACAGCGTGGCCCAACTCTCCTCTCTGAGAACCTCCATCACAATTCTTTGCGTCTTGACGTCGTCTGGACTTGGACCTCCGCCACCACCTTGGACCACAACACCACTATCTTCACAGCGTGGCCCTAGCTCTTGGTTTACTCTATTCAGCTCCCTTCACGTCGCTGCCCTTGCATGCTCGCCGTTCAACCCTATGCACGCTGCAAGGCACAACGGCTGCTCAAGCTCTGTCGAAGGATTCGTCAACCTCTGTCCACTGTTGCTTGCTTCCCAGCAGTTGACGCAATGAGCTTTATTGGATTTGCGTGGAGTATTATTTCTATAAGTGGAAAAGGTAAGGTTACTTGAAACTTTGGTTTGTTGTCTTGACTTTTGACCATAAGTTGTATTATACACTTTTGGAATTTTTTTGATCATTCTTGTTTGGAGTTTCATGATGATTGATAGTAAGATTAAGTTTATACTTCTAAATTTACATTAGTTGGATTGAAATTTGTTACATTTTTCTTGAATTAAATTGTTGTGATTTGAGTGTTTTTCCTATCTTAAAAAAATCTAAAGTTGATCTTATAACCATCAAACATTAGTTGTTAGAGGGATCTTATGGGTTATTTTGATGACTTTGGATTATAAACATATTTTAATATAATGATATATTTGGGGTCATTAGATTTTTTTTATTAAGGATAATGATAGGGATTTAACGAAATAGCACATACACCTAATTTTGTGATCTTTGGGAACTTTTTTTTTAGAGTTATTTCAAAACACTAGACTAGAATAGGAAGGAAATTTTTCTAAATTATTTTTAAAACCCTGGACTGGAATAGGAAGGGAATTTTCTTAAAATATTTTAAAACCCTGGACTGAAATAGGAAGGGGTATTTCTCAAAAGAATTTTTCTTTCTTATTTTTTTCAAAACCCCGGATTGGAATAGGAAGGGAAATTTTTCTTGTAAATATTTTTAAACCCTGAACTGGAATAGGAAGGGAATTTTTCTCAAAATTATTAAAACCCTGGACTGGAATAGGAAGGGAGTTTTTCCTTAAAATCTTTTTATCCCAATTCGGAATGGGCAGGGATTGTTTTCGAAAATCTTTTTTTAAAAACCAACATAAATTAATTAAGATAAATTAATTAGATCATTTTTGGTACCGAAAGGGCGTTTAGGATGCTAACACCTTCCCTAAAATGTAACCAACCCCCGAACCCAATTTCTGAAACTTAGACCATTTTAATTAGGTGTCCGATCTCACCCTTAAATAATTTAGATCGGTGGCGACTCCAAACAAAATTTTTAGGGTCAACAATTATTGTGTTCCTGTAGCATGTATTACTTGTGAAACATTATCTTACTATCTTTTGTTTTGTAGACAAATGAATAACAATTGCTATATATCTTTTTAATTGAGTTGACAACATAATCAACTACATCAACACATCAAGCAAGCTAAATACACATTTGCCTCATATTCTTTTCTTTGTCAAAATACGGCAAAAGGGTCATGTGTTATAATAGTGCCAAGTAATACCCCATGCTATGCGAGGGTATCACACTAGTATATATAAAAGTGAAAACAAGTGGAAACATTTTTGGACTAAATATCTTTTTCAAAAGTTTTATTTACTAAAATACCATGTTATTACAAATTCACATCATCTTAAAATTAAATTTTTTATTAAAAATAAACTTAAAATTATTGTCTTCATTCTTATTATAGATGATGTGTCCTACTAGAAAATAAATTTGAGTTCTAAAAATTTTTTAACATTTAATTAATGATTTCTTATTAGTATTAAATATAACATCAATTGTCTTAATTAAGAAAATTATAGCTCATATATTTTAGAAAAGCTCCACTTTCTTAACATGTTCTTTTTATTTTCATTCTATTTTATAAATTTTTAGTATTTATTTTATCAAATATTTGACATAACATTAATTAATTTTTAAAAAATTATGTTATTTTATTATTAATTTTTTAATTTCACATACAAGGCATGTGTGTAAACTGTAAAGGTTAGTATAGCAAAATGAGTCAATAAATTAAGGGATAATTCTAATTCAATTTATATTAGTTTGTGAAAATTAATAATGACTTAATTGTTTCTTATTTAATACATAAATAATCAATCTAAGTAATTATTAAAATTATTTGTTATGAATTATTTTAATGTAAAATGAATTATGCAATTCTCATAAATTAAATTTTATTATATAGTTAAGTTACAAAGTTTTAATTTATGAAAATATCTAAAATTCTTAATTCAATTTATATAAAAATTTAAAATAAAAAGAAATCAAAATAATTTATTATTAAATTTATTAAATTTTAAAAAATAAATTATGAAAAACAATAAACTCAGATTCAACTTTGATTCGACGAGAATTTAGTCCCAACTCTCAGGCGCGACTAACCGTCTGCCATTAAAATTGTTCCATAAGTCAATTTCTATTTGCGCAAGAAATTGTGCCGGGGGTTGCCGCTCTTTCCGGTTTGCTCTACTGACAAAAGTCTCCTGCTTTTGTTCTCGCTTATCGGCACCAAAAGCTGTTCCTTTTCTATCATCATCGATAGCCCTATAGTGCAGCCCCTTCACTCTTTCTCGGATCATGTGGTTACTTGATCATCGTGAAACTTTACAGTGACGTGTTCGGAAGAGCGAATTTTCAGGGTAACACCGGAATGGGGCGGACTTACGTTGGCAAAGACTTCATACGATTGGTCTTTTCTTGGTCCATTGAGGACATACTCAACAAAGATCTTTACAGTGACAAGGTTTGCTTACTCATCCCCATCATCACCAATCTCCTTATTTATACTGTCACTAGTTCTAGTTTACACTAAAAAGAATTTAGCCTTGAAATTTGCAGTTTCCTTGCATGTGATTGGGTAATTTAGTTTATATTGTAATAATTTGATTGCCCAACTAGGCTTACTCCAATTTGCTATCCATCTATTAAGCATTCTGACATCTTTTTTTCTCTTAAATTTTTTATTGTTGTAAATGTATCATGTGATTGGTACATTATACATTGCTTTCTGAGTATATGTTTCACAAGTATTAGTAGGTTGCAGAAACTCAGTGAGAGCTCTCTGGCTGTATAAAAGGAAGACCACTCTATTACAATTTTAAAATCTTCTTACCTCTATAAATTACCTTGCCTTTGGATTTCTCGTGTGTGTGTATGTGTGTCTATATATATATATATATATATATATATATATATATGAGGATTTATCTGATAAATATAATAATCTTCAACTATTTATGTGATTTTGTATGGACCACATCCTATGATGTTTCTTTGTCTGCTATTTCTTTGAATGTGTAAATCCAATTTCAATGGTTACAAGAAGTCCTGAACTTTTCAGACATATTACTTTATAAACTATCTTGTTCAACTCTGTTTACAGGTGAAGCAAATTCCAAGACATTCTCTTCAGCAGGTCACTATCTGAACTCGTTTATTTTTCCTTTTATTGAGGAAACACATACAGATTTATGCTCAAGCATTAAGATGGTGTCACAAGCTCCAGCATGTGAAATTACTGACATGAATATTGCCAAAGATTTCAACCCTCCACATGATTTGCTATATGAAGTTGAAATGAAGACATTAGTAGATAGTAATAAAGAAGAGGACGCCTATGAGCCTGAAATTGGAGATCTTATTGCTCTTACTGATGTGAGGCCAACATGCGTTGATGATTTGAAAAAGCCTGGAAATTTGCTCAATCTTGGTTTAATTAGAAAAGTAAGAAAGAAGTTAAAGAATGAAACTGTTCATGAGGTTCAAATAATAGCCTCAAAGCCCATTAAATTTGAAGTTGACTTGCAAAAGTTGCGTATTTGTAATGCATTGAGCTCAGAGCCAGATGGTTGAGGCATGCATATCATCAAGCAACTACTTCAATCTGATTCTACTGTAAGAACTGAGGCCCGTTCTTTCTCTTTATAGATATACCTTGTAATATATTGCAGTATTACTATCCTTTGCCATGGCTATACATCTGAATATCAGATAAAACTAGGTTTTCTATATTTTTTACACCTATATTTTGCATTCCTTATTAAGGTTTCCTTATTGATTGGACAAATGTACTTAATCACTTCATTTCTTGTGGCATATTCTTACAGGTTGGACAAAACTGTTCTCAGTGTTACTCTAGAGAAAGGTACACCATTGATGTATCAAATCTAGGTGCTCTCATCCGCTCATTTGATTTGAACAAATCGCAGGAAGAGGTAGTTTTAAGTTGTATAGCTGCAAGAGAATGTTCTCACAAGAATGTTTTAAAATTAATTTGGGGCCCACCAGGGACTGGAAAAGCGAAAACAGTTGGCTCTTTATTATTTGCCCTCTTCAAGAGAAAATGCAGAACACTTATTTGTACCCCAACTAATGTGGCAGTACTGGAAGCGACGTATCGGTTTCTTAGGTTAGTAATTGATTCTTTTGAGTATCGTACCTATGTTCTTGGAGACATAGTATTATTCGGTAACAGAAAGCGGATGAGGATTGACACTCGTGACGATCTTCTTGATGTATTTCTTGATTCTCGGGCAAATATTCTTGCCAAGTGCTTTGCACCTTTGTCTGGTTGGAAAAATCATTTAGAATTGATGGTAATGCTACTTGAAAACCCAGAAAAATGTTACCATGAATACATAAAATGCCAGGAAAAGAAGGATTATGATATAGATGATGATGACTGCATTGAAGAACTAGAGATGGAGTTCTTTGCAAATGCAAATCATCATAATAATCAAGAAAAAGGGGGCATTTATTCTAAGGATCCAAAAATTCAGAAGCAAAACGCTTGGTGTAAAATAGTTGGTCAAATTTTAAGAGAAAACAAGTTGCACCTTGAGGAGAGAATTAAATATGATAAACAAGTGAATAAAGAATTTTCTTTTTAGGATGACAAAAACAATTATTTGACATTTCCTGATTTTGTCCAGAAAGCATTTGGTTCCATCAGGAAGCAGATGAAGACATTTGTTGTGAATATGTGTACTCATTTGCCAACTTCTTTTATTTCATTAAGAGTGGTGAAAAATTTGTTTGAATGTCTTGATTGGCTGGAAGCTCTTGCAACATTGCTATCTTACAGTTCCATTGCTGATGAAGAATATAAAGTAGCCCTTACTACACTTGATTATGATGGAAGTAGAGTTTGTTACTGTTCTTGGCAGTGTAAGTTGGATATGACCAGGAAAGAATGTCTTAAAAGACTTAAATCCCTTCAAGATATGTTGGTTCTTCCAGGTTTTTTTTGATGAGTATTCAATTCAAAGTTTCTGTTTGGGAAGAGCTCACATGATCTTTTGCACTGCTTCAAGCTCTGCTATAATGCATGCAGAAGGACATGAAAGACTGGAGAAGTTAATTGTTGATGAAGCTGCCCAGCTCAAAGAATGTGAGTCTAATATACCTTTGCAACTTCCTGGTATTCGCCATGTTGTGCTTGTTGGAGATGAGAAACAATTGCCTGCACTAGTCAAAAGCGAGGTGTGTTATCAATTTGTTGGTATTCCTTTCTATGCTAGCATGTGAATTTATTTATATCTATGGATGGTTTTTTCTTGAAGTTCTTGAACAAAAAATTTCAGCATCCTAGGAATTCTCTCATATGCAGAGTTCTGATAAGGCAGGATTTGGGAGAAGTTTGTTTGAAAGGCTGGTTCTCTTGGGTCACCAAAAACACCTTCTCAACGTTCAATACAGAATGCATCCATCCATAAACTTGTTTCCTGTTGATGATTGCTATATTATTTGTATGTATGGCTTATGGGTATTATTGTAATTTCTCTACTAGGGGCATTAGTGTATTTTTCGTTTGTATGTGAGGGTATTTTGGTCATTCTAACTGGCTGATTTATTGCTGGTTGGCTGGCCATCGAAATACTGTACAGAAAAAACATGAATGAAAATTTTCCCTCTTTCGGCTGCTCCATTTTCTCCTCTGCTCCGACTCCCATATCTCATTGCCTCCTACTATTTTTCCAACTTGGTATTAGAGCTTGGTTCACTCTCTTTCAGCCACCAGCGACAGAGCAGGTTCCCTTTTACCCAAACACTGCCAGTATTGCTGACGTCGGGGATGTGAGCACCGGTGCCGGTGACGTTGCATTGGAATGTCTACTTGGAAAGACTAGAAAACATCGGAACCCATTTCCCTGATGGTCTTAGGTTGATTTGCGTGCCCTAACTGGTTCGTGTCTTTCGGGTGAGAGCCAAACATCCAAACTGACTAGGCTGGTTCGTGCCTTAACTAGTCTGTGTCTGTTGGGTGAGAGCCAAGTACTCCTGACCGACTAGTCTGCAACGGACATGTTAGGCAGTGCCCTAACGTGTCCCAATTGGTGACCATTGCTCTTGGAAAGTTTCTTGGCGTGGGTTAGGGAGTGCTTTGACAAGGTTGCTTCTTGGGTGTGTTAAGTGCGGCTGGAAGTGGGTTGACGAAGGGGTCGGTCGTTTGGCTGGTGAAGGCAGTAGTTGCAGGTGGATAGTTACTATGTTTTGCGATTCTACCATTGAGTGAGAGTCTTTGGATGTTCAAAATGTTTGAAATTAGCAGTGGAGCTATAGGTGGTTCAACCTCAGGTGGTACAGTGAGTAAGTTAAGGACCTTAAATGATAATCCCACCCTCCAAATGTGTCCTAAGAAGCTGGATGGTTCTAATTTTTTGGTGTGGTCAATGGCATGTACCCTTTCCTTAAAGGCCAGAGGTCTGTTTGGATATGTAAATGGCAAAAGGAAGAAACCAGCAGAGACAGACCCCACATTTGATCAATGGGAGTCAGACAATAGTCTGGTCATGTCTTGGTTACTGAATTCTATGGAGTATGAGAAAGACAAGTCTTATATCTTCCTTGATACAGCTGCTAAAGTGTGAAATGCAGTATGTGAAGCCTATTCTAAGGTTAGTCATGATGCACTAGTGTATGAATTGAGAAAGAAGGTTCATGAAACCAAGCAAGGCGAAAAGTCTGTATCCCAGTACTACAATGAAGTGAACAGCCTTTGGCAGGAGTTAAACTATTATCAGAACTTTCAAGCTGAATACACAGTAGATGCTATTAAATTTCAGCAATTAAGAGACAAAGAACGGGTGTATGACTTCCTAGCTGGCTTAAATGTGGAGTATGATTAGACTAGAGCCCAAGTGGTTGGGAAAGAGCCATTTCCAACCTTGAAACAGTCTTATGCTTTTATTTAGCAGGAAGAAAGTAGGAGGCGCTCTATGCTTTTTCCTACCTTGAGTGACTGATCCGCCTTAGTGGCAAATCCATTACAATGGCCTCTTAACTCATCAGACAAGGACACATTGAAGTGTGATTTTTGTGGAAAAATAAGACACACGAGAGAATAATGTTGGAAGCTCCGTGAAAAACCCACTAAGGGTAGAGGTGGTAAGAAGACAAGCTCACCTAGACCTCAAGCCCATCTGTCAGAGGCAGCAGTTCCAGCCTCTACTGAACCTAGCTCTTGCAGTGAAAAACTCTCCATGGAGAAAGTTCAGATGCTTAAGAGATTGATGGCTAAGCTTGAAACACCACAGTCCTCTAAGGTGGAAACTTCTTCTAGTTTGAATTTTGCTCACTCAGGTATACCAATATTAGCTTTCAATGTTGTCCCTAGTCCTAAGAACAATCATTGGATCATTGATTCAGGAGCATCTGATCATATGACTGGTACCTTGAATTCTTTTTCATCCTATACACCATGTGATGGACAAAATACTGTTCGTGTAGCAGATGGTACCTTCTCTAAAATAATGGGGAAGGGCTCCATATCTTGTACACAATTATTAAATCTATCCTCAGTCTTGCATGTCCCACGATTCTCAAATAATCTTCTTTCAATTAGTGCTATCACTAGAGACTTGAATTGTAAAGTCACATTCTTTCCTTTGCACTGTGTTTTTCAGGAATTAGAGACGGAGAAGGTGATTGGCTATGGTAGAGTGAAAGATGGCCTCTATTTTTCGGAAGATAGTCTTGAAACTTCGTACAATTCAATGTTCCAAGGGAGCTTAAATGGGTCAATTGCATCACAGTTGCATAAATGGCATAGACGTCTGGGCCATCCTTCTTTTGTAGTTTTGAAGAGATTATTCCCAAACTTATATTGTAAATGTGATGAGAAAGATCTTTTTTGTAATGCGTGTGAATTTGACAAACACACTAGAAACTCCTATCCAAGCATTGATAATAAAAGTTTAGCTCCTTTTGTGACAATTCACTCTGATGTTTGGGGCTCTAATCGCACTACTTCCTTATTTGGCTATAGATGGTTTGTCACTTTTATTGATTGCTTTAGTTGTACTACCTGGGTTTACATGATGCATTTAAAAAGTGAAGTCTTCTTATGTTTTAAGAAATTTCATGCATTGATCTCCAACCAGTTTAATGCTAAGGTAAAGGTTCTTAGAAGTGATAATGGGTTGGAATATATGAGCAATGAGTTTCAACAGTATTTAGAGTCTTGTGGAATCATCCATCAAATCAGCTGTGTGAACACTCCTGCCCAAATGGAGTAGCTGAACGTAAGAATAGACACTTGTTAGAAGTGGCTTGATCTGTCCTGTTTACAATGAAAGTACCCAAAATGTTTTAGGTAGATGCAGTGCTATCTACTGCATACCTCATCAATAGAATGCCATTGAGAACACTTGACTTTAAGTCCCCTTTAGAGATTCTCACGGGGTCCTCCTCTTACTTGGTTCCACCTAAAATATTTGGGTGTGTATGTTTTGTACATGATCATAGAGTAAATGTGGGGAAATTAGACCTTAGAGCCCTTAAATGTGTTTTTATTAGGTATTTTCCCACTCAAAAGGGTTACAAGTGTTACAACCCTCCAACAAGAAAAGTGTTGGTAAGTATGGATGTCACATTCCAAGAAGATGAAGCCTACTTCTCTCTTGAATTCACACTTAATCATTAGGAGACTCAAGAGGGTAATGAAAAGTTCTCTGTTGCAACCTATAGTCCTATGCCTTATCAAATTTAGGGGGAGATAGATAATACCCCAGAACAATTACATCCTGAGGAACATGAAGAGGAGGTCAGTGAACTAGGGAAGCAGAAGGAACCAGAAATCTTGACTTATTCTCGAAGGAAGAAAAGGCAAGTGGATGCTATTCAACCAACTCTACCTAGCCAAGAACCCACTCCTGATTCAGTTCCCTCACAACTTGACTCATTAATTGCTTGTAAGTCCCTCTTCATTCTTCTACTCCAATTGTTGATAATGATGACTGTCCCATTGCTCTTAGGAAAGGAATTAGAAAATGTACTCAACATTCCATGTCTAACTTTGTCTCATATGATGCATTATCCCCTTCCTATAAAGCATTTATCTCTTCTGTAACTTCTGTTACTACTCTGCAGAACTGGAGGGAGGCCATGGATGACCCAAAGTGGAAGGAAGCTATGATAGAGGAAATGAAAGCTCTAAGGAAAAATGACACTTGGGAACTCACTCAACTTCCAATGGGAAAGAAACCTGTGGGTTGCAAATGGGTGTACTCTGTTAAATACAGGGCTGATGGATCAATTAAAAGATATAAAGCAAGGCTAGTAGCTAAGGGATTCACACAAATCTATGGATAGATTATCAAGAGACATTTGCTCCTGTTGCAAAGATGAACTCCATTTGAGTTATTCTCTCTTGTGCAGCCAATTTTGGCTGGGAATTACAGTAATTGGATGTAAAAAATGCTTTTCTCCATGGGGACCTAGAAGAAGTATTTATGAATATTCCTCCTGGGTTTGTAAGTGATAAGACTACAGGGAAGGTGTGTAAGTTGAAGAAAGCTCTATATGGTTTGAAGCAGTCACCACGGGCATGGTTTGGTAGACTTAACAAGACAATTGTTAGTCTTGGGTACAAACAAAGCAATGCAGACTACACATTGTTTTGTCAGAAACGTGATGGAAAAATCATTGCCATAGCTGTGTACGTGGATGACATTATTGTGGCTGGGAATGATGTGAAGGAAATTAATTGGCTCAAGTCTCAGCTGGCCAAAGAATTTGAAACCAAAGACTTGGGGAATTTGCATTACTTCTTTGGAATTGAAGTTTCAAGGTCAAGTAAAGGTATCTTTATTTGTCAGAGGAAGTATATCTTGGACCTGCTTGAAGAAATTGGAATGTTAGGGTGTAAACTAGCAGATTCTCCCATTGTAGAGAATCATCACTTGAAGGTTGGTAATGGAGAAACAGTAAGACTTGGCAGGTATCAAAGGTTGGTTGGCAGACTGATTTATCTCTCCCATACTAGACTAGATATAGCCTATGCTGTAAGCATTGTTAACAAATTTATGCATGAACCTCGCACCACTCACCTTGATGCAGTGTTTCGTATTTTGAGGTACCTAAAATCTGCCCTTGGATAAGGGTTGCCGTTTTCAAGATACGGACATTCTAGAATAGAAGCCTATGCAGATGCTGATTGGGCGGGATCAATTGACGATAGGAGGTCAACCTCAGGCTATTGCACATTTGTTGGTGGGAATCTTGTCACTTGGAGAAGCAAGAAGCAATCAGTTGTGGCTAGATCAAGTGTTGAGGCGGAATATAGGGCTATGGCTCATGGTGTGTGTGAAAGTTTGTCGCTTAGGAGATTGGTCCAAGAACTTGGAGTTGATGATGAAGTACCTCTCAATCTCTATTGTGATAATAAGGCAGCTATCAATATTGCACACAATCCGGTTCAACATGACAGAACAAAACATATAGAGATTGATAGACACTTTATTAAAGAAAGACTATCTGAAGGGATCCTAAAACTCGCCTTTGTGAAGTATGAAGACTAGCTAGTTGACATTTTTACCAAGGGACTTTCAAGTAGAATTTTCCACCCAATCACACGCAAGATGGGCATGAGTGACATCTATGCTCCATCTTGAGGGGCATCTATGCTCCATCTTGAGGGGGAGTGTTGGTGATTGCTATATTATTTGTACGTATGGCTTATGGGTATTATTGTAATTTCTCTACTAGGGGCATTAGTGTATTTTTCGTTTGTATGTGAGGGTATTTTGGTCATTCTAACTGGCTGATTTATTGCTGGTTGGCTGGCCATCGAAATACTGTACAGAAAAAACATGAATGAAAATTTTCCCTCTTTCGGCTGCTCCGTTTTCTCCTCTGCTCCGACTCCCATATCTCATTGCCTCCTACTGTTTTTCCAACTTTTCCAAATATGGAGTTTTATGACAAACAGATTTGGGATTCTCTAAGTGTCAAAGAAACAAACTATGAGAAACATTTTCTACATGGAAATATGTTTAAGTCTTACTCTTTCATAAATGTTTCTTTTGGACAAGATGAACTTAACGAAGGGAATAGCCAAAGAAATATGGTGGAAGTAGCTGTGGTATTTGAGATTGTTCTTAACCTTTTTAAAGGCACTTTTAATATACGATTGAATACATGATTCAAAGTAATCATTAATTATATCAAGCTAGAAAAAAAACTTCATCCGTATAAATTTTAAATATTATTTCTATTACTCTGATTGACATGGAAGTTATTATGATCCATTGACTCTTTACAGAATCAGCTTCCAAAAAGAAGACTTAGTGTTGGTGTTATATCACCATATAAAGCTCAAGTTTTTTCCATCAAAGATGCACTTGGAAAAAAATTTTGCAGAGATGTTGATAGCAGCTCTTCCTTGAAAGTTTCCTCTGTTGATGGCTTTCAAGGTGGTGGGGAGGATGTGATCTTTATATCCACTGTCAGATGTAATGGAATTGGTTCAGTGGGTTTTCTTTCTAATCCTCAGAGAACCAATGTTGCTCTAACTCGAGCAAGGTGTTAACTGTACCAACCATTAGTTTGTTGCTCCTTTTTCTCATTTCTTTTTTCAAAATACTGATGTCTTTTTTCCCCTTCTATGCAGATATTGCCTTTGGATAGTAGGTAATGGGGCAACTTTGATGAATAGCAGCCCTGTTTGGGAGAGATTAGTCCTTGATGCCATGGCTCGTGGGTGTTATTATAATGCTGATGAGGATGAGCAATTGTCTCATGCTATTGCAACGGCCTTAATTGAACTTAATCAAGTTTATGATCTATTGAATATGAATTCTCTGCTCTTCAGAAAAGCAAGATGGAAGGTAAGCAATATAAGTTATCAAATATCTCATGATTTTGGGTGATATCCTCTAGAAATTTACCATGATGCTCTGTTTTGATTCACTGAAATATTTATCATAAAGTTGAACTTGTATATTTTAATGACAACATTAATAGGCATTGAGGGGGTCTCAGTCAATTTTACAGGCTGTAAACAAGTTAAAATATTGCCACCAGTAATTCAAATAGTGTAGGATTATAAGAGAAAATTTGAGAATTAGAGTCAGGTTGGCAAAACTCTTAATTGAAATAATAAAAAGCACTCTTCCATCTGCATTTTGGAAAATTTAATTGATCTCTTTAAATCTTAATTCATATATTCTGCATGACACAATTTAGCACAGCCAGTAATAATTTTCCTTTAGACCTGAACTTTATTTAAATCCCCATAAGATCCTCATTTGCTACAGTTACCAGCTGAACGATGCACCCTAATGCCCCCTATTTATGCAGGCGGGGATTGAGAGAAGACAGACTTGCAGATATGATATATGTATATTGTTCAAATTTACGGTAAAGCAGAGACTGACTTAAAACAGAGACATAAGGGCTTACTGGCTTGATTAACATGGCTTTATGAACATGATTCAAGCCTGCCTCTATTTATAGAGAGTACAGAACATTAGTGACCTAATTAAACTAGACTTCCTGGACAAGTACCACCTTGACAGTTATACAACCTGATATAGAATTGTCACACAACCAGGCTGTTGTATAATAATCAATCTGATGATCTTCTTATTGAAAAGCACCAATTACAGTACAAAACTCACACATAAGACCGGTTTTTGGCCTCACACTACACACTACAATGAAGATTCCAATCTATCCTATGGAATAGGATAGCCCAAATTCTGGTTTCATGTCCCAGAAAACCCCTACAAGTCCCAAACACTCTTTCTGTCTGAAAACTCTACTGTCTTAAAACATCTAAATAAAATACATCTTACATAATAAATGCCTAATAACTACCCTTAACTGCTCTTCTGACTTAGACAGTTAAGGTTTTATCCCTTTTACAGCATTTAATTCATTTTAAATACACTTCTCCTTTGGTAAACCCTTAGGATTGGTGGTCTAACATTACTCCCCCCTATGAATTCCACCTTGTCCTCAAGGTGAAAATCAGGAAATTGATTCTTGATAGCAGCGAAATCTTCCCATATACTTTCAAAATCTGGCAAATTAGCTCATTTAATTAGAACTTCTTGATCTCCATATGCTGAAAATTGAACCTCCTTAACAGATTCTGGCTGTAACAGTAATTCACCATCCTAACTCAAGTAAGAAGGAAGAGGTTGAGTGTGGACATCACTGCCAACAAATTTTTTAGGTCTTGACACATGAAAGACGGGATGAATCTTTGTTCCAATGGGTAATTTCAGATAATAAGCCACAGCACCAATTTTATCTAAGATTTCAAAAGGGCCATAATAACGAGGGCTTAACTTTTCACTGACCCTCTTAGCTAAAGACCGGAAACAGTAACGCTGAAATTTCAGAAACACCATATCACCAACCTGAAATTGAACTTCCCTTCTCTTGGCATCAGCATATTTCTTCATACTGTTTTGTGCCTTAGTCAAATTTTCTTTCAACACATCAAGAATAACACTCTGGTTGCATATATGAACATTGACTTCCTCAACAACAAATTTTTCTTGTATCAAACAAAATAGAGTAGGAGGATCTCTACCATAGAGAGCTTTGAAAGGAGACATACCTGCAGAACATTGGTAGGTAGTATTAAACCAGAATTCTGCCCAAGGTAACCTTTTCATCCACTGTTTGAGTTGCACACTGGAAAAACACCGTAAATAAGTCTCCAAACACCTATTAACAACCTTGGTCTGCCCTGTTTGGGGCGAAAAGCTGAACTCATCTTCAGTGTAGTCCTGGTTACCTTAGCCAATTCAATCGAAAATGCGAATTAAAGACCTTATCTCGATCACACACAATAGATTGAGGAAAAACATTCAGCTTACTATTTCTTTGGCAAACACATCTGCCACATCTTTTGCTGTAAATGGATGTTTAAGAGGCACAAAATGGCAATATTTGGTAAAGCAATTCACCGCAACTAGATAGTTTCAAAACCATACACCTTAGGTCATCTTTCAATAAAATCCATAGATACATCTTCCCAAACTTGGGAAGGAATGGGAAGAGGCTAAAGTAACCCAGCTGGATTCATAACTTGATACTTGTTCCTTTGACAAGTATCACAAGTGGCTACAAATTTCTTCACATCACCTTTAAGTCCCTCCCAAAACAGTTATGATAAAATTCTTTTACATGTTCTAAAAAATCCAGAGTCCCCAAACAGACTAGAATGAAATTCATGAAGAAGTTTCAGAATAAGAACTGAAGTTCTGGATAAAACCAGCCTGCCTTTATACTTTAAAGTGTCATTCTGTAATTCAAAGCCCAGTTTACTACTAGGATCTTCAATCGGCTTCTGCATAATGGTGACTAAGGCCGGATCTTTAAGATTTTCATTTTGCAAACATCCATTTCGGCCAATTTAACCGAAGATAAAGCTGCAAATTCATAAGAGCAAAGAGATCTCCTTGAAAGTGCATCCGCCACCCTACTGTCACAACCTCTTATACTGAATCTCAAAGTCAAAACCCAATAGTTTCATAATCCGTTTCTGCTGTTCCCCTATCAACACCTTTTGTTCCATCAGAAATTTTAGACTTCATTGATCAGTGAGAATAATGAAATGCCACCCCAATAAATAATGCCTCCATTTTTGAACACCAAAGACAATAGCTAACAATTCCCTTTCTTATACTGATCTAGCTCTATTCCGGGGTGAAAGAGCTTGACTAATATAAGCAATATGCCTACCAACCTGCATTTAAACAGCCCCCGAACCTATACCAGAAGCTTCAGTCTCCAACACAAAGAATTTATTAAAATCAGGCTTTGCCAAAACAGGAACACTAGACATTGCTGACTTAAGAAACTCAAAGGCTTGTTGGGATTCTAAAGTCTAAGCAAAAGCATTCTTCTTTAATAATTGAGTCAAAAGCAATTTTCCCATAATTTTTAACAAACCGGCGATAATATCCAGTTAACCCAAAAAATCCTCTAAACTCCTTTATGCATTTAGGAACCCACCAATCAAGCATTGCTTGAATTTTAGATGGATCAACAGCAATCCCTTCTGCAGAAATAAAATGACCCAAGTATTCTATTTTCTTTTTTGGCCCAAATAGGCATTTCTTTTTGTTGGCCACTAAATGATGCTGCTGTAATAAATTTAAAACAACCTATAAATGCTGCAAATGAGTTTCCCAATCAAAACTGTAAACCAGTATATCATCCAAGAATAGCAAAATAAATTTGCGAAGATAAGGCCTGAAAATAGTATTCATCAATGATTGAAAAGTAGAAGGTGCATTGGTTAATCTAAATGGCATCACAAGGAACTCATAGTGGCCTCATGAGTTTGATGTGCTGTCTTTTCAATATCCTCATCCCGCACTCTAATTTGATGATAACTAGATTACAAATCCAAGTTTAGAAAAAATTGTAGCACCCCCAAGTTCATCCAAGAGTTCATCTATGGCAGGAGTAGGAAATTTATCCGGTATAGTAACCTTATTCAAAGCCCGATAATCCACACAAAACTACCAACTCCCATCCTTCTTTTTAACTAACGAGACTGGACTAGAAAACGGACTCACACTTGGTCTAATAAATCCAGTCATCAACAATTCTTTCACGATATGCTCAATCAATTTCATTTTTTCGTTAATGAGCATACTAGTAAGGTCTTAGATTAGGTACTTGGGAATTAGGATATGACCTAATTGCATGAACATGATCTCTGTGGTGGTAACTATGCTGGATTCTTGAACAAATCAACAAACTCCTGTAGCAATTCATCTAACCCCTCACCATACTTATTTGTACTAGTTTGATGTTGTTCATCCCAACTCTCTAAGGTAACAAGAAAACTACATTCTGTTTCAGCTGCTGTCTTGAACAAAGTTTTAAGAGAAACATGAGATTTAATTAAAGAGGGGTCCCCCTTCAATGTTACTTTTCTTCCTTCCCACGTGAATTTCATAGTTAATGCCCTCCAATTGGTAGTAACGTCCCCAAGAGTGCTAAGCCATTCTGCCTCAAGCACCACATCAGCAACTCCTAAAGGTACAGGAAAAAATTTCTGCACAACTACAATCCCTTGCATTTCAATTTGTACATCATGGAAGCACCCTTTCCCTTTGATCTTATACCCATCTCCAACCATAACAGAAAATTCAGCATCTCCGCTAATAGGGATTTGCGATGCCTCTACCATCTGAAGGGAAATATAATTAAGAGAAGCTCCACTATCCAGTACTTGTACCAACCCTTTTAGTTTAACGGTTTTAGGAACATTTAGATCAGTCATAGAACTTATAGACAATTTAGAGAGATCGCCCCTTACTCCAACTTTTTCATCTAACCCTTCTTCCCCTTTTTTCTCAATTTCTGTCCCCTCTTGAGAATCATGGATCAAAATCTGAAGTTGTCTAAATTCGCATCTATGCCCAGGAATATATCTTTCATCACACCCAAAGCACAATCCCTTCTCTAATTTGTTTTTGTATTCAGCATTAGAAAGTCTACGGAAATTAGCATTTCTATCCCGGTTTTTAGGCACAATATTTTCTCCTCTTCGAGACTCCACTCTTGCAGTAGAAATTTGACTATTTGTTGACTTGTTTACATCTGTAGTTCTATATAAGGGTGCTGTTACAGATCGAGATACCCCAACCATTTTAGTAAAATTTTCAGTAGCACTATCTTGTCTAGAATTATAACTCAGTTTATTTCTCTGACTACGTGAATCTGTCACCCTCCCCAAAATCTCATTTCTGTCTTCAATTTTCTGTGCTAAAGTCATCACATGGGTCAAAGTTTTTGGATCAAAAAGTCTTACCTCTGCCTTGATATTGACCTGTAGACCTAAGTGGAAAGCTCCTTTCAATAACTCCTCTGACATATCTGGGAGTGGTGCGGATAGCAGTCAAATTGGGCTCTATATTCTGCCATGGAACCTGTTTGCTTCAATGCCAATAACTCCTCATGGGCAGATCCCTCTTGTGAAGGCCTGAAATGGTCCATCAATTCTCGTTTCAAAATCTCCCAATCCTGAATTGGCACCCTTGCTTCCCTCCATTGCAACCAGTTCAAGGCAGCCTCCTCCATACACACCGCTGCTGCTGGAACCCTCTCATTCACCTGAAAGTATCTCTCTACCTGAAAAATCCACCCACATGGATCCTTACCCTTGAAAATTGGTAGTTCTAATTTTCGCAGAGAGGAATCTGTTTTAGTATCTTTGGGTCCCTCATTCCTTCCCATCTCAACATTGCCGGCATTACTCTCTTCTACCCGCTCAGTTTCAGCCCTGTTTTGAGCATGGGCATCAACCTGCGCCTCATTCCGGGGTTGGGTGTGGGGTTGTGCAGGAGTGGATTGCACCTCTGGAGTATCCAGATTGCACCGATCTGCTCTCTTCCCCATAGAATTGCAAAAGGCAGTGAAAGAATCCTGCAGTGCTATAACTGATTGAGCAACCACCTGCAACTGCTCTTTCAGATCTGCCACCTCTTGCCTCATGGCGCCCACTTCGTCCTCCCCACCCTCTACTTGATCACTCTTTCTGGTATTCACCATCTTTGGGATCGGAACAATGCTCTGATACCAAATGATGGATCTTATTGACAAATACCAATTACAGTACAGAACTCACACACAAGACCAGTTTTGGCCTCGCACTACACACTACAATGAAGATCCCAAACTATCCCATGGAATAGGATATAATAATTTTGGTTTCATGGCCCAGAAAACCCCTACAAGTCCCAAATACTTTCTGAGTGAAAACTCTGCTGTCTTAAAACATCTAAATAAAATAATCTTACATAATAACTGCCAATAACTACCCTTAACTGTTCTTCTGACATAGACAGTTAAGGTTTTATCCCTTTTACAGCATTTAATTCATCTTAAATCCATTTCTCCTGTGGTAAACCCTTAGAATTGGTAGTCTAACACAATCATGCTAGCTGGTACAAGATTAACAAACACACATTAGATAACTATATTACTTCATAACATATATACTTTTCTGGCGGTGCTTTATATTGATTGTGTCACCACTCACCAACTGTTGCATTGCACAGTATATACAATCTTTACTATATAGGCTGCCAATTTAGCTTATTTGGTGCTTTCTTGAGTTCATGAGTCAATTATTTATTAACAGTCTTTGCTTTAGCGGCTGTATTAACAATATACCTTTTATTGAAAAAAAAAAAAAGGAATGATTCTCTTACTAGCTTGGAGTTGTGGTCATATGTAGAAGACCATTGGTAATTGCAGTAGTTTTCTTTAACAGTAAAAAAAAAAAAAAATCTTAAGACATTATTTTCAAACCAAATTTTTCAATAAACAGTCGATAACAAATTTGATTAAATGCTGAAATAAATAATCTAGACCACACTGCATTTCATACCATGAGCTGCAATTTATATTACTTTCAAGGTCATTAGCTACTGTCACACCAAACACATCATAGATGAATAAACTATAGGAGAAATTGAGAGGAAAGATAGAGAAAAACCCGTATACTATTGTATTGGGAACTAAAAGTGTGTGTTCAAGACTCATACCACTAGGTCTGATTTATATAGAAAACTATGGGCCATAAGCCTGTCTATAACTCCAAACCTAATAATAAGAAACTAGATATTAATAGAAAATTAAACATAAATTGAAAACTAATGCTATATTTTCAACATACTCCCTCAAGTTAGAGCATATATAATAGATGTTTAAGCTGGTTACATAAAAAATAAAAGTGCAAAACACTTAAAAAGACATAGACAGCTTAGAACAATTGTGCAAACACATGGATAATAGATGGCACGTGCATTAACGATCTTTCAAGGATAGCCTGTAGAGTTTTGGTGTCTTGAAACACAACCAAGAATATCAAATGTGAGTTTAGACGTACTAAATCTGATTTGGAACACAATATGAGTTTGAGAATCCAAATTTGAATTTGGACATATATACCATATTTGAGGCCGGGATAAATTGAGACATTTGCAATATCATATTGGAGGCCGAAGTATCAAATCGAAAGCCAAGAGTATTATATTGGAGGGAGGAAGTATCAGTTTGGAGGCTAGGAATATCAAATTAGAGGCCGGGATATCGGATTTGAGATAGATTGATGAGGATAGGCTCAAACAGTGCAAGGTCTCTACAATGCTTTAAAGGCATGGTGATGAAGCAGTAGGGGCTTACTGGAGCTTTGGCAGCTCCAGTCGATAGCAATAACGCCTAGATTTGGATGGTCTGAGGAAGACAAACCCAATGGCGGTGGCGGCATCGTGATTAGAACATTAGAGAGAGAGATAATTGCCAAAAACCAAAAGAGAGTGATTCAAGCCACTGGTGCATGGTGACGCATGTGGCGGAGGTCGGCGGCGAGCTCTTGGGGATAGGTTGATTTTGAAGAGAGGAATCCAATGGTGATGGTGGTGAGATGAAAAAGGTACCAGAATAGGAGATAAGGTAAAAAGGTGCAGCAAGCTGCAGATTCTAATAATCAACGTGTGGTGGTGCATGATGTTGTCGGCAATGGTGCGGTGGCAGTGGTCAGATAGTCTGACACCGGCAAATACAATGGTAGTGTTAGGTTTGGCAAACGACAATCGAAAAGTAGTGTTTTGGCTTTGATAAAGGTAGCATGGGGAGAGAAAACACCACAGAGGAGAGACACAACAAAGAGAAAGAGAAGACCACATATAAGGTTAGGCACCATTGGTAAGGGTTTTCTTTAGCGGTAGTTAGGTTTTTCTTTCACTAGACTCTAATACCATGTGAGAAATTGAGAGAAAAAGAGAGAGAAAAACCCTTGCACTATTATATTGGAAACTAAAAGTGAGTGTTTAAGACTCATACCACTAAGTCCTACATATAGTAGGGCCAAATTAACTATTGTAGAGCATAGTTAATTTTGTAGTAGTTTGGTAAAATTTTTCTTTAAAACTTACAAGGTAGTAGGTGTCGACCCAAAAATTGAGGTTTGGAAGTCGGCACTGATCTAAATAGTCAAAGGATGAGATCGGACATCTAATTGAAAAATGGTCATATTTCAAAGATTGTATTTGGGGGTTGGTTATGTTTTAGGGAAGGTGTTAGCATCCTAAACGCCCTTTCGATACCAAAAATGATTTGATTAATTTACTTGATTAATTTATGTTGGTTTTTTAAAAAACTAAGAAGAATTTAGAAATAATCTCTACTCATTCTGGATTAAAATTTTTTAAATATTTTTATGAAAAATTTTGTTTTTATTCCAGATCAAGATTTTAAAAATAATTATTTGAAACTTATTTACTATTCCAGTTGGGAGTTTAAAAAATAATTTTAAGAAAATTTTCTTTTTATTCTAGATTAGGGTTTTTTAAAAAATATCTTTATGAAAATCTCATTCCATTCTAGATTAGGTTCTTAATAAAATAATTTGAATAAAATTCTCTTTCTATTCTAGGTTGAGATTTTAACGATAATTTTTTAAAATAAAGATAAAAAAAGGCAAAACTAGGTCATTCTTGATAATTACAACTAGATACTTCTATGCTCACATACTTTTAGGAAAAAAATAAATAAAAGTTATAAGAGCACATAATTATTTAACAGAACAAGATATAAATACAAAAAATATACATGCAATAGCGAGAGAATATTAAGAAATAAGTGAAACCTGTATTTAGAGTGTTCAGATAGCCAAACAAGAACCAGAGATATAATCTTCAAGATGTGAGCGAGGATGACTTCCAAAGGCAAAATGAAACTTCTCAAGACTAGTGTGATGAGCTTGTTAAAGGAAAACTAGAAGATGCAAGGGGATTTAAATTTTTTCGCTCTAACCCCCTTCCTTACTTCTATCTTCCTCTTCTTGCTCTCTTCTTCTCTTCTTCCTCTCTTTCTTCTCTTACTCTCTAGGTCCCCTTGTGCTTGCCCCCTCTCCTCTTTTTACATCCTCTCCTCATGTAATCCTTCCTTCTTCATACACCTAACTTTCTTCATGTAACTACTTCCTTTCATGCATTTATCTACCTTTTTATGTATCTACCTTCTTTCATGCATCCATTTAACTCTCTTCATGCAACTACCTTCTGTTATGCATGCATCTACCCTTTTTAAGCAACTATTTTTCTCATGCACCTACCTTCTTTCATGCATTTATCTATCTTTCTTATGTATCTACCTTCTTTCATGTATCAATCTAACTCTCTTCATGCAACTACCTTCCCTTAGGCATGCATCTACCTTCTGTCATGCATGCACTTACCCTTTTAAGCAACTACTTTTCTCATACACTTATCTTCTTTCATGTATCTTCCTTTCTTATGTATCTACCTCTTTTCATGCATTCACTTACTTTTCTTAGGCACCTACATTTCCTTTTTTTATAATTTTTTAATTAATTTTTTTAAAAAAATTTATCTATTATTACTTTTGGTTATCATTATTTTTTTTATTCATGCCTGGATCTACTCTGATTTTTAGTTCCCAAACAAAATTAGGTATCTATAGATTATCCCTTTCTACTTATCTTCTAAGTATTAGGATATGGGTAAAGGTTGAAAGATACTATTTTGTCTAAATCAGAGTATAACACAGGGGGTAACCGGAACCTAAAACAATTTTAGGATTTCCTTGCAATCCCAAGAGTAGAGGGGTCGAGTTAAACAATGTTCGACTTCGGTACAAATAATAAGGAGGGTCGAGTGAAGATTGACTCTGACTTGTCCTGAAATGGCCTACTTGACATGTGTACCTGCTTGATAGGGCTCGACATGTAAAGAGGTTTGACTTCAAAATGGTGTATTTGGCATGCGAACCTACTTGATAGGGCTTTACATGCGAACCTGCTTGACAGGGCTTGGCACATGGAGAGGCTTGACCGCAAAATGATATATTTGGCATGCGAACATGTTTGACAGGGCTTAGCATGTGAACTTGCTTGACAGGGCTTGACCTCGAAATGATATATTAGGCATGCGAATTTGTTTGATAGGGCTTGGAGTGCGAACTTGCTTGACAAGGCTTGGCACATAGAGAGGCTTGACCTCGAAATAATATATTTGACATGCAAACCTGCTTGATAGGACTTAGCATGCGAACCTGATTAATAGGGCTTGGCACATAGAGAGGCCTGACCTTAAGGTAGCATACATGACATGCTTGCCATGCTAACATGCTTAACACATGATGGACTTGATTGAAATGGCATGTTTGACATGCAAACGTGCTTGGATTTGACCTGAAATGGTATGCATGTAGATATACCTGGCATGTGAAAGGCTTAACCTAAGATGGCATGCTTGACGTGAAATGCTTAACGTGTGAAATGATTGTCCTTAAAAGGTATGCTTGACATGCGAACATGCTCCATACATGAAAAACTTGATTAGAAATGACATGCTTGACATGAGAAAAATTAATGCAGATGCCAAAACCACAATACAAAGGGTGAGTTATGGTTTGTTGTCCTAATTATGAGTGAATTAGAATGTCAGACCCCATAGAAGCAATACCTTCTGATATCAGTATTTGTTAACTCATCTCTTTTTTCTTTTGAGAAGTCTCTCTGTAAATCCTCATCTTGAACCCCTCTACTCTTTTAGAGATACTTTAGATTTGAGGGTCATTCTTCCAATTCTTGCCCTAGTTTAGATTTGGTACTCCCTAAGCAATGGAAGATTTTTTTTTTTTTTCAACTTTGGGTTCAATCTCTTGGTAGTTGCCCCCGATTTGTTTTGATTACCTTCGAGTAAGGAAATGTTGAAAAGATTTTCTTAATTCATCATTTTTTTTTAAAAAAAAACCTCAAAGGTATGCATATATTGGATCAAAACTACTCAATTATCTGGAATCAAGACTTCTTCATTGAGCAACTCCCTGATTAAGCCACTATTGAGTGTTTGAGCTCTCATACAAGTTTTAACACATTGATAAGCGTTTGCACTAAAGTATTTGCACTCACAAATATTTCATAAGCTTAATTTCATGTCCCTTTCTGTATTTGTTATTTTGCCACATTTTGCTAGGATCACTAGGACTTTATTTAGTTTATAATGTAAGGCTTAGGTGATAGCCTGGAAAGAAATGAAAATGAGTGTAGCAAACAAGGAGAGTGCTAGATTGAGTACACAAAGCTTTGTATTTCAACTTTCATTCTCAACAATTTAAGAATTCGAAGAAAGTTAGTATTTTTGCTCATTTTTATTCATTTTTTTTGGGCTTATTCCTTTTTCTCTCTTTTTTTTTTTGTTTTTTTTAGTTTCCTAAGTTCTTCAATTTCTCAAGATTTTTTTTTTTATTCTTGCCTTTATAAGGCTTCGACTGAAAGATTCTTGAGTTATTTTTGATATCAAATAGCATTCTTTCTAGTCAATTACTTTGGTGCTTATTGACTCTCATTTAGGGTAAGAATCATAGTCTTCTTGATTGAGAAGTCAAGGTAAATGAGGGTCGAAAAGGACATTTGATGGTGGTCTTGTCATCCTTTAAGGCTCAAATGGGTGACTATGAATATATTACTTTAAGGTTAGCTTGAAAGGTCTGAACGGTCTAAAGATGGCTTAGATCACTTTTATAGCTAATGTGGTGTCTAACAAATTATTTCAAGGGGCATTCAAACAAATTCTAGGAAACTTGTTTTCTCACAACATTCTTATGGGTTACATGACATCACTCTCTCACCACTACTTATGATTTGAGATACTCTATCATCTAAGATAATTGAGTATTTTGTTAGGCAATCCAATTTTATCATTGGCAAAAATAGATTTGATTTGGATGAAATTAAGATATTTGATCAACAATTAATTATTCTTAGGGATCAAATCATGAAAAGATATCATAACCCTGATTGCCCCTAGTGTTGGTTCATTCTGGTGGTGGTACCCCTCCTTAAGCATCTGTCATTCATCAGTCACTCATAAACATTAGACAAAGAACTGATTTCAAAAGAGAAGAAATAAAATGATATACAATGCATTCATCATATGATGTTTTATTGAATCCAAAAGGGTGCCCACATCCAGTCCTTGCCAAGGCCTTAGGCATAGCTATAGCAGATGTCATGAGACTAGAAAAGACATGCACAAAGAAGAAAGGTAACATTTTTTTTTTTTTTGCATATTACACTTCTAATGAGTTATGCATGTGAGGCGTATCAAGAGTTAAGAACAACTCTTTACTCTGCCATGAGATTACATAAAAGACATGCATAAAAAGAAAAGAAACATTTTTAAGACATGGAGAATGCATATGTCGCTTCTAATAAGTTATGTATAGAATACGTATCAAGAGTTAAGAATAACTCTTTACTCTGCTACAAGATTATATGAAAGATATGCACAAAAAGAAACACAACATTTTTTAGGACACTATAGATGTATATGATGTTTCTAATAAGATACACATGAGATGCGTATCAAGAGTTAAAAATAACTCTTTACTTTGCCATCCCTTTACATACCATAACCTCGATAATAACTCTTTTTTATTCGGATCATTTTTACATCACCCTTATGCTTTTTATAGATTAGCATGGGCATTTATTAACAGACACACATGCAAAATTACTAACAGAGAGTATGGTGAGTTATAATTGGAGGATAATATTTGTTTTACGCTTCCTATTGCCATCGGGAGGTTGCTCATCCACTTGTTTCACTAATGGGTTAGGTTGAAACATATAAGTTTGTAGTCGGTCGATTAGCTGATCAGTATTTGAACCTATTATTATGGCATGACGAGCCTCTAGGGATATGAATCTTTGTTCCACAGCATAATTTAAGAAAGCCATCAAATTATCATAAAAGCCACTAATATTTAACAATCCTAACGGTTTTCTTTGATAGTTTAGTTTGGCCCAAAACACCACACTAAAAATTCCTTTTAAAGTTTTCAGACCACTTGGTAATGCAATAAAAGCTTCAACATTGGAAAGTATATGCTCAAAACGTTCACACTTAGTACCGAAGGTGTAATTGTTGCGTCTATCGTCAACCATATTTTTTAGGAGGATGCCCAAGACGTGACTCTCTCCAAGGACTGCAGATGCGGCCATTGATGCTTTTAATCTGTTTATTCTTCGTACATATACCAAATTTATCCCTTTGGCCGCTAACACCCTGCCAAGTTCATTGGTTGTATTTATGAATGCATAATCCTTCTCGATATTGGAATCACCAAAGACATTGATAGATTTGAATTTGTGCTTTGATTATACCTCTGTCTCCCTTTCTGCCCCAGCCATGCATGAATTAACAAGTGTGAAGGTGTATTTGTAAGCCAAAATGAGTGGCAGAAGAACCATGTAGTCACTGTTTGGCGAGTTTGAATTTTAAATGAGAAATAGTGAAAAGGAAAAGGCAGTAGATAAGAAAGCCAAGTGGAAAAGACATGCCTGTGTGTACGATAGTTTTCAAGTGAAAGAAAGTCGTAAAGTTACCGATAATGAAAAGGCAACTATTTGGCTTTCTTAAAGTTTTGCATGCAGAGTTAAAAAGTGAACATTGAAGTTAACAAATGCATCGGTGATTGTTAAAAAGAAAAGGCAATTACACTGATATTACCAAAATCATGTAGGCAAAGTCAGAAAGCAAATAATAAATATGGCAGATGTGCCATTGATTAAGAAGGAGAAAAGACAACCATACTAACATTGTCAAAATTATGCATGCAGAGTTAAAACATGAACAGTAATATGACAGACATACCGACAATTAACAAGGGAAACAAATCACTAACAATAACTGTACTAATCAAAACCATGCATACACAGTTGGAAAGCAAATAATGAAACTGATGAATTCACTAGTTATACACAATGAGCTAATGCCGCATCAATTAATAGACGCCATCAAGGATTTTTTTTTTGATCTACTAGTAAACAGGTTCTTTTAACGTTAGATTCCCAAGATAAAGGCTCATTTTCTTTGTAAAATGTCTGCTGAGGCAAGAAAAACACCATGAAAATGTCCATTAAGATGCGTCTCAAGAGTCTATTAGATACTATTCAAAGATTCTTTACTCAGTCTATCCTTAATGAATTTGATTTTGTCTTCCTGCCTCAGGAACACCACTCCTTCATCCTTGCAGTGCGCTGTTCATGAATCAAGGTTGTGCCTCCTATCCAGTTTTCTCATAAAGTGGCAAACGGGGTCACTTAACATTAGCTTCTCAAGACAAAAGTGCTCCTTTTTTTCTCGGAATAAGTCTGCTAAAATGAGAAGAACACCATGAACATGTCCACTAGGATGCGTCAGAGTCTGAAGAATATTATCCAAAGACTCTTTACTCAGTCCATCCTTAATGAATTAGATTTTATTTTCTCGATTTAGAGACACCATTCCCTTCCCCTTGTAGCGCGTATTACATATCCACCTTGCGCACTTATAGCAAATTTTCATCCTCTTAGCCTTTCTCTTCTTAGCATAAGAGCTTCTCCTCATTCTGGGCAAATGTTTAAGAAGTGGCTCTTGAAATTTGCCTGTTAGACGCACCTTAACTTCGATCATCCAACGCACATCTTCTGGAAGGCCCAGATGTGTGAGTACTTTTATTCTTTCAAACCAACATCTATAGACCTTTCTAAGCACATCTTGGGGAAGAGAGGGGAACTTGCTTCTGAGTTTCGCAAGGCTTTGCTCCATATTGGTTAGGTGGTGAGTTAGGCACTCGGGTACGTTCACTAGAGTCTTTTGAGCTCTTTTGTTTCTACAGTGCGACTTCAAAATTATGTCAATTAGGCTACTAACCGAAAATCAGGCATGAATAGTAAGACATATGGGAGGGGTAATTAGGCGCCTTAGACCTTAGGCTGTCCGCAAAATGCTGATGGGCCTCAGGTTACCATTTGAGCCAAAAAAAAAAAAGACTTTTATTGGCCCAACTGAAACTCAAGCCCACACAGTATTAAGTGGTCTTCCAGTTAATAAACAAAAGGGTTAAATGACAATGCATGCTTATGATGATATGATCTTGAGTTTACGCTTATGATTTAATGCTAATTAGAAGTTTCCACAGGTCCAACCCATTTCACCAGTCATGGAAGAACTTAAAGTCAAGCACATGTAGCATCCACTAAGCATTTACTCTCATTGTCAAAGCATTTTGTTGTATGTTTTTACCTTGCGGGGTTTTGTTGTTATCACCTTGAGGAACCTTTTTTTTTTTTAGAAAAACTTGCTTCCAAGCAACTAGATCATTTTGCTTCTTCCTTTTCGTTATTAGAACTTAGAACATGTAATTCTCAAATCACCACATATTGGAAAGTCCTCTTTTTTTTTGAATGTATTTGTCATGCAACGAGAGGTCAGCAATGAAAGAATGTAAGCTTTTATTGATAAGAATCTAGGTTATACATCCCTCTTCTTTTTTATATTTTTTTTCTTTTGGGGTTTTAATGAATAAAGGATAGGGCATGAGGCAAGGGGAAAGAATTGTGGTGAGGATAATTGGGTGATGAAGACAACACTGGGTCTAACCATGCTTAATCACAAGTCTAGGCTCTTAGTCCTTCAAGCATAATATCTCTTGACGACATATGCATTTATTGGACTTTGGGAGTTCATCACTGTCCATGTATGCAAGGATCAATGCACCTCCAAAAAATGCCTCTTTTACCACGTAAGTTCCTTTATAGTTTGGGGACCATTTGCCGTGATTGTCTTTTGCAATTGACAAGATCCTTTTTAACACCAAATCTCCTTCATAAAATTGTTTTGGGTGGATTTTCTTGTTGTGGGCTCTTATCATTCTTTTTTGATAAAGTTGTTTGTGGGACAAAGCTGCCAGCCTCTTTCCTTTAATTAGATTTAATTGTTTGTATCGCACTCTAACCCATTCTGCCTCATCGAGTTTGGTTTCCATCAGTACTTTTAGATATGGTATCTCTACTTCAAAGGGGAGAACTACCTCCATTCTATATACTAAAGAAAATGGGGTTGCCCCAATTGAAGTCCTTACCAATGTGTGATAAACATGAAAGGCAAAGGGGAAAAGCTCATGCCAATTTTTGTAAGCAATAGTCATCTTTTTTATAATTTTTTTTATGTTTTTATTCGCTGCCTTTACCACACCATTCATCTTTGGGTGATATGGGGTTGAATTGTGATGAATTATTTTAAATTTTTCACACAATTCACTCATCATCTTACTATTGAGATTGCTGGTGTTATCAGTGATGATCTTTTCTAGGAGACTGTATCTATATGATCTCCCTTTTAAGAAATTTTAAGACCACATTCTTTGTCACACTGTTGTATGAAGCAGCCTCACCCACTTTGTGAAGTAGTCAATCGCCACTAAGATAAAGTGATGACCATTGGACGCTTTTGATTCAATCGGCCCAATCACATTCAGGCTTCACATTGCGAAAGGCCATGGTGACGTTAGTACACTGAGTGTTGTAGGAGATGTGTGGATCTTGTCGGTATAGATTTGACACTTATGTCATCTTCTAACATAATTAATGCAATCTGTTTCCATAGTTGGTTAGTAATATCCTACTCTTAGGACTTTCCTAGCCATAGCATGGCCATTGATGTGTGTCCCACACATGCCTTCATGAATCTGTTGCATTAATCTTTGTGCTTCTTTGGCTTTGAGGCATCTTAAAGCACCGCATCGTGGTTTCTTTTATAAAGGACTTCACCATCAAGAAAGAAACCCATTGCTAGTCTCCTCAGAGCTTTTTTGTTGTTTTCTGATGCCCCAGTGAAGTACTCCATAGTTTTGATAAACCGTCTGATGTCCTCATACTACGGTTTCCCATCGGGCTCTTCCTCAATAACTGCACAATAAGCAAGGGATTCCTGTTTTCTCATATGGATTTTTGGGAGATCATTATCGTTCATTATTGGATATATAGACGATAGCGTTGCTAGGACATCTACCATTTGGTTATCTTCCCTCGACACATGATTGAAGGTGATGTCCTTGAACTGTTATGCCAGTTTACTAATGTACTCTTGATAAGGGATCATCTTTGAAATCCCTAGTCTCCCATTCTCCCTTTAATTGATGGATTACTAGTGTAAAGTTCCCATATACATCTAGTGAATCAACTTGATAACTCAAAGCCGCCTCTACACCCATGGCACAGGCCTCATATTCAGCCACATTGTTCGTACATTCAAAGCACAACTTGGTAGTCATGGGGTAACATTTCCTTTCAGGAGATATCAAGACTGCCCCAATTTCGAGTCCTAGTATGTTGGATGCCCCATCGAACAGCAAAGACCATATTTCTTCCTTAGTTGCTCCGTCAATTGTCGAGAGTGTCATGATATTCTCATAAGGAAATTCGAACTTATCTAGTTCTTGATCCAAGATAGGGTTCTTTGCTAGGTGGTCAGCAATTATGCTTCCTTTTATGACCTTTTGTGGAACATACTAAATATCATACTTAGACAACAACATGTGCCACCTTGCGATCCTCCCCGTTAAGGCAGATTTTTCAAATAGGTATTTAATTGGATCCATCTTTGAAATTAACAATATGGTGTGGCATAACATGTATTGTTTTAGGCGATGAGCTGTCCATGTCAAGGTACAGCATGTTTTTTCAAGCATTGAGTACCGATTGAAATGATTGCTTGCTCCTTTCTTCCAGTTTCATAATTATTAAACTTTTTGCTAAGGTAGTAGATTGCTTGCTCCTTTCTTCCAGTTTTGTCATGCTGTCCTAGTATACATCTCATTGACTCTTCGTACACAGTTAAATATAGCAACAAGGGTTTCCCTGGTACAGGTGGGATGAGAATTGGTGGGTTTGAAGGTACTGTTTGATCTTGTCAAATTCTTCTTGGCATTCATCATCCCATTCAACCGATTGATTTTTGCGTAGGATCTTAAAGATCGGTTCACAGGTGACTGTTAATTGGGATATGAATCTTGCAATATAATTTATTCTCTCCAGAAAACCCCGTACTTCCTTCTCTGTTTTGGGTGGAGGCATGTGTATGATAGCTTTGACTTTATTAGGGTCAATTTCAATTCCTCTCTGGTTCATCATATATCCTAATAATTTTCTTGATTTTACACCAAAGGTGCATTTTGTTGGATTCAACTTAAGTTGTTATTTTCTTAAGTGATCAAAGAGCTTCCTTAGATGCATTAGATGTTCTTTTTTAGATTTTGATTTAGCGATAATGTCATCAACATACACATCTATTCCTTTGTGCGTCATGTTAGGGAACAAAGCCACCATTGCTCTTTGGTATGTTGCCCCAACATTCTTTTGTCCAAATGACATCACTTTGTAGCAAAATGTTCCCCACAAAGTGACAAACATTATTTTTTCTTTGTCTTTAGGGGCTATTGATTTGATTATACCCTAAAAATTCATCCATAAATGAAAAAACAGAATTCCCTACAGCATTGTCCACTAGTATATCAATGTGAGGAAGTGAGAAATCATCTTTTGGACTCGCTCTATTCAGATCTCGATAATCCACACATATTCGAATTTTGCCATCTTTTTTAGGTACAGGCACAATGTTTGCTATTCATTCCAAATATTTGGCCACTTCAATGAAATCAACATCAAACAACTTTTTAATCTCTTCCTTGATCTTTAGTCGGGTGTCTGGCTTCATTCGCCTCAATTTTTGTTTGACTGGTTTGAACTTGGGCTTTATTGGTAAGCAATAAACTACGATATTTGTATTTGACCCTGGCACGTCTCGGTAAGACCAAACGAATACGTCACGATATTTTCTTAGTAGTACAATTATTGCTTCCTTTTCTTGACAAGCCATTTGTATTCCTATCTTAACTTCCTTTTTATCTTCATTTGTCCCCAAGTTAATTACTTCAATTGGCTTTTCATGGGGTCCAATTCCCTTATTTTCTTATTCAATCATTCTTTATAATTCAGGTGACGGCTCCCAATTTGCATCCTCTTCTTCTTCTTCTTCTTTTTCATCATCAATAGCACAATTGGTTGAACACTCGAAGTCTAGATTTAGAAAGTCAGCATAATTTTTTTTGGAATTTTCTTCATTGTTTATCCTGGGTTATTAAGTACTCATTATGGTTTAGTGATGGATGGTATGATATATGTTAATAAAGGTAGCAGACAGAAATGAAATTGCTTTTAGGAAAAGGAAATGCATTTTATTAATGATTTAAAATATGTGAATAAAATAGGCCTATACAAATCCAATTTAGGCCCTGGGGCCGAGCCATAGATGGTGAGGTTCGAGAGTTACATGTCTTTCAAACTTAAAATGGTAGGAAGTGGCTTGACAGTCTAGTTGCTCAGCTTATTCTTTGGAATAGATGGTGGAACTAGCATAGTCCTTTCTTCTATAGGGCTCACCTCCTCATGGGTAGCTATTTGGTTTGGAGTCCAAAGACCAGCACTAACGAATGTCTTGTAGAGGTCTTTAATGACTAGTTCCCTAATCTTAGCCACTGGGCCCTCCAAGCGAGCTAACCTTCTTTCTTTTTGCACCAAGGCCATCCTAACTTTGTCAGTTCAAGTGAGTTTAAACCCCAAGCCACAAGTCCCTTCATTCTGTAGCAGCTCTGGCGGCTCTTTCATGCCTTGCCTTGAGCTTCCTAGTCCTTTTCTAGGAATATATCCGTTTTTTTGAGTATTTTGCTCGACATCAAGGCGGCTTCAGAAAAGTGTCGCACTCTTAATGGTTCTCCTTATTTTGAGAATTCCACATTCACAATCTTGAAGGTTCAGAACAGGCTTCCAATCTCAGCTTCTGCTGCAATGTAGGGAAACGATGATGGTCTAGACACCAACAAGTCCTCCTCGGCAGCAATTTCAACTAGCTTTCCTTTGTATACTAATTTTACTTTCTGATGGAGAGAAGAGAGGATTGCTCTTGCTGAATGGATCCAAGGACACCCAAGGAGATAGCTATAAGCAGTGTTTATCTTCATGACCTGAAAAATGACTATAAATTCACATGGGCCAATTTGCAATGGTAGCTTGATTTCTCCGAGCACGTCACTTTGGGCTCCATCAAACGCTCTCACGACGATGGTACTGGGCCTTAAAAGGGTCTGATCAATGGCTAGCTTCCTCAATGTGGATTCTGGTAGTATATTCAAAGTAGAGCCATTGTCAAATAGGACATTCGCCAAATCATGGCCCTTGCACTTAGCAGAAATGTGGAGAGCCTTATTGTGTTTGCGTCCTTCGGGAGGGAATTCTTCCTCAGAAAATGACAAATAATTGTAGGCTAGAATGTTTCTGACCATACTATTGATTGCTTTTATAGAAATGTCCTTATCAACATAAGCTTCATTTAAGACTTTCATCAAAGCCTTTCTATGTGGTTCGGAATGCATGAATGAGGCTAGTAGCGAGATCCTTGCCGGTGTTTTCTTTAATTGTTCAATTACTTTGTACTCACTTTGGCAAATGAGTCTAAGGAACTCGCTAGCTTCTTCTTCAGTCACTGGTTTTTTGCTAAGGGTCGGTACAGACTTTTCAGCCCTTGCAGAGTTATCTTCATAGGAGTCTTCCATTTCAACATCTTTAGGCTTGATTGTCCTAGAGTTTTCTAGTGTCTCGTGTTTTTCTTCACCTCCTTTCTCTAGCTTCTTGTCCTTTACAGGACTAGATTTAATTGCCTTCTCAGGCCCTATTTTCGGGAGATAGCACCGTCTACTTCTCGTTACTTTAGAGACACCAGATATATTGGCGATTCGTAGATTAGGTTCCTCTATCGTCACCTTGCAATTGTAACTCTACAGGACTGCGTTGTCATTCCTGTATGAAAATGGGGCTAGCATTGTAATATTTAGCCGCTTCATGAGTCTAGTAGGGGCCCCCTTCTTATTAGCTGCACTACCACTCGTTGAAGGTTCTGTTTGAGATAGCTTCCCTGTACACCTGACAGCTAATGGTTTTGGCTTGTTTAAAGTGGCATTAATCATATTTACAAGTCCAAAATTCACTTCTGGTTGTGACATGCCACTGCCTATGTATTGCTGGAGTGGGACCGAGCTCCTAGAAGTTGGGAAGGCCTTATCAAAGACGGCATTAACACTTGAATTCTCATGATTGGGAAGTGGATTCCCATCTATATCTGGTACTGGAACTGCTTGTTTGAACGTCAACCACTTCGCATCGATCAGGTCTTGCACCTTCATCTTGAAAGCAGTGCAGTTATCAACCGTGTGTCCCTTAGCTCCTGTGTGATAATCACAGGTGAGCTTCTCATTGTACCATGCAGGGTACGGAGGTTGAAATGGACGAATGGGGTTTAACGTCACCAAATTATTTTGCAGAAGCTATGGTAACAATTGTGAGTAGGGTATGGGGATGGGATTAAAGTTCAGGCACTTGCGATTAATGGCTTGAGCCGGTGACCTGGATTGGGATTGCATCGGTTGTTCTTGTTGACGTGGTTGGTATTGGGCGGGTTGTGGAGATTGTGCCGGTTGTGGTGGATTTTGGTAGGGTGCTTGAGGTACAGCGATGCCCCTTACTGGTGTAAATATTGGTGTATAAGACACTTGGCAGACTTGCTAGTTGTGAATAAATTTTTTGGCTTTACCTCTTCCCTTATTACGATAATCCACTGAATGGACATCCTGTTTCTTTTTGTAAGGCAAAGGCTTCTTTTGTGAGGTACTACCTGCTAAAGAATTACTCATCTTGCTAGCTTTTATTCCACGCTCAATTTTTTTACCAGTCTCTACCAAATCTGAAAAGCCCATGTTAGTAAAACGTATTATTTTTTCATAAAAAGGATAGGTTAGAGTACTTAGAAATATAGTGACTATCTCTTTATCGGAAAGACGTGGCTGCGCTCTTATTGCCACATCCCTTCACCGTTGAGCATAAGTTTTAAATGATTCCTTGTCCTCTTTTGCCATATTTTGTATTTGGAACCTATCAGGGGCTACATTCTGATTGTACTTGTAGTGCTTCATGAAGGTTTTCGTCAGATCCTTTCATGTCTAAATGGAGAACCAGTCAAGGCTCATGTACCACTCTATAACACCATCAATTAAGCTGTCTTGAAAGACATGGTGAGTAGCTTTTCATTATCAGCATATGTTGCCATCCTTTAGATATACATGACAATGTGTGCCATAGGACATAATGTTCCGTCATACATATTGAATTCTAGTATCTTAAATTTTGGAGGTATGACAACGTCAGGTACTAACCCAATCTAATGTACGTCTAGGATATCTTCATCGGTGAACCCTTTCATCTGCTTCATCTTAGCTTCCAATAGCTCATATTTCTCTTGGATCATAGTTTCTTCTGAGGATTTTTTTGCATTTTTTTGTTCTTCCAATTCATCGAGGTCTGGAATGGAGATAGCCTCTGTTTCCACAATGTATGGCCGATTGCATTCTGTTAGGTTCTGTGGTTGCTGGTTAATTGGACCTTGTGGGGACTCATTTTGCATATTCTCTCTAGTCATGAGTAACTCAGTCAATCGAGCCAACTGTGCCTTAAGGCTTTATTATTTCCTCATGTAACTCATCAATAGACTTTTTCTGTCTTTGTTCTGCAATGAATTTCAACTAGGATCGTGTAGTAGGAGCCGTGGTTTTTTTTTTAAGAATTTTAGAAAATCAATTAATGGCATGTACAAAAAGATGATGAATGCATGTTATGAATGTAGCTTAAAATAAATTATTGAATTAAAAGATTACAACTTTTTATTAATCACAAAAATAAGCTAAACATCATCTATTGGGCCTTGCTTCCTATGGGGGTTCAAGCTAGGAGGTTTCTTAAGTTTCTTTAGATCTTCATGCAGGGCCCAATAAAGGTTCTCAACTCGACCTTTCGGCATGGTTGTTCTTTCAATCTCGTCTATCTATTATTTAGCTCTTTTAGCTATTCCTATTCTTTCTATGTAAAGTGTCCGGACGATCTTTTCATATAAATTTCTATCAAGGATTATTTCTGCTTTGTAATAGTTTGCATCAAGCATGACCACCAACTGCTGTATTTCCTCTTGATGTGCTCGTTCTATTTGTATTATCGTTTCCTCAAGCCTCAAGTTTCAGTTTCAGAGATTTGCATTCTCCTTTGTATGTATGGGAAATCTTTTAACTGATTGAGGAGACTAAGCACTTCTTTCTCATGCTGGCTTTCATTATCCTTGATATAGTTAGTTAACTGAGCCTTTATATTTTCTAATTTGTGAATGTATTGAAGGTGATCCACCTGCATATTTCTTAGCTCCTTGTTTTCTTTTTGAAGTTTGGCCACCTCTATTGCAAGGGCTTGATTTTCCTTCCTTAATTCTGAAGTTTCGCTTTTTAGTTGTTGGTTATTAACCCACAAGATGTCCCGAACATCACCCAAATCTTAGTCAGCTTGCTTATACCTCTTCGTCGCTCTCTCCAACTTGCTTTTGAGATTTTTGTACTCTTTTTTATACCATACAGCCCCTTCTTCATCTGCTTTTTTATCCGTAATGATTTTTTTCTCTAAAGACTCTATACTTATAGTGTATTGCATATTCTGAGCTGTCTAGCATTTTTCTTTATCCTTCCATTCGGCTTCTTGCCTTTGGATGTTTGCTTGAAATTGCTAATATTCTTCTTGCAGCTTTAGATAACTTTGTTTTTTTATGGTCTCTGGCTCTAGTTGGGTAGGCAAGCTCTTAGTCTTTCCAATGGGCTATGTAGGAGCAACCGTCACTGGTGGTGTAAAACCCCTTCTCGTCTTCTCATATTAGGTGGAGTATTCTTCAGTAGTTGCATCCTTATTGCCTCCTAGGCCTTCTATGAAGTGTGTATTCTTCCACAAGGCCTTTGCTTCTTTAACCTTCATACTAGTAAGATCATCACTATAAGTCATGTCTAAAGAATGTAGCCCAAATGTTGTCGGTGTGTATTATATACCGTCAGCTTGTCTTCTCACCATAAAAGGAGAATATCCTATCACTCCCCAAGGGCCTGGGAATGCTAGCGTCCTTTTATGAAGGACTTCACCATTAAGAAAGAAACCCATTGCTAGCCTCCTCAAAGTTCTTTTGTCGTTTTCTGATTCCCCAGTGGAGTCACCAAAAATTTAGAGGTTTAAAAGTCGACACCTATCTAAATAGTCTAAGGATGAGATTAGATATCTAATTAAAATATGGTCAAGTTTTAAAGATTGGATTCGGAGGTTGGTTACGTTTTACGAAAGGTGTTAACACCCTAAATGCCTTTTCGGTATCAAAAATAATTTAATTAATTTACTTGATTAATTTATGTTGATTTTTTTAAAGAATTAAGAAGAATTTAAAAATAATCCCTACCTATTTTGGATTAGAATTTTTTTAAATATTTTAAAGAAAAATTTCTTTTCTATTTTAGATCGGGATTTTAAAAATAATTATCTAAAACTTATTTACTATTTCAGTTTGGAGTTTAAAAAATAATTTTAAAAAAATTTCCCTTTTATTCCAGATTGAATTTTTTTTAAAAAATATCTTTATAAAAATACCATTCCATTCCAAATTGGGTTTTCAACAAAATAATTTGAATAAAATTCTCTTTTTATTCTAAATCGAGACTTTAACGATAATTTTTTAAAATAAAAATAAGAAAAGGTAAAACCAAATCATTCTTGATAATTACAACTAGATGCTTCTATGCTTATACTTGTAGAAAAAAAAAAGTTGTAAGAGCACATAATTATGTAACAGAATAAGATATAAATATAAAAAATACATGCAATAACGAGAGAATATTAAAAAATAAGTGAAATTTGTATTTAGAGTACTCGAATGGCCAAACAAGATCCGCTTCAAGATGTGAGTGAAGATGACTTCCAAAGGCAAAGTTGAACTTATCAAGACTGGTGTGATGAGTTTGTTAAACGAAAACTAGAAGAATCAAGGGGATTTAAATTTTTTCTCTCTAACCCCCTTCGTTACTCCTATATTCCTCTTCTTGCTCTCTTCTTCTTCTCTTCTTCCTCTTTTTCTCCTCTTGCTCTCTTCTTCTTTTCTTCTTTCTCTCTTTCTCCTCTTGCTCTCTAGGTCCCTTGGTGCTTGCCCCCTCTCCTTCTTTTATGTCCTCCCCTCATGCAATCCTTCCTTCTTCATACACTCAATTTTTTTCATGCAACTACCTTCCCTCATGTATTTATCTACCTTTCTCATGCATGAACCTTCTTTCATGCATTCATCTAACTCTCTTCATGTAACTACCTTCTCTTATGCATGTATATTCCTTTGGTCATGCATGTACCTACCCCTTTTAAGCAACTATTTTTCTCATGCACCTATCTTCTTTCATGCATTTACCTTTCTCGTGTATTTGCCTTCTTTCATGCATCTACTTGTCTCTCTCATGCATCTACCTCCTTTCATGTATTCACTTACCTTTCTCATGCATCTACTTTTCTTTTTTTAATTAATTTTTTAAGAAAAATTTATTTATTACTATTTTTTTTGTTATCATTATTTTTTTTATTCATGCCTGGATCTACTCTCATTTTTAGTTTTCAAAATGGTGTATTTGGCATGCGAATCTGCTTAACAGGGCTTAGTATGCGAACCTGCTTAATAGGACTTAGCATGAGGTCAAGCCTCTCCATGTGCCAAGCCCTGTCAAGCAGGTTCGCATACTAAGCCTTGTCAAGCAGGCTCACACACTAAGTCCTGTCAAGCAGGTTCGCATGCTAAGTTCTGTCAAGCAGATTCGCATGCCAAATATATCATTTTTAGGTCAAGTCTCTTCATATGTCAAGCCCTGTTAAGCAGGTTTGCATGTCAAATATATCATTTTGAGGTCAAGACTCTCCATGTGCCAACTCTTGTCATGCAAGTTCGCATGCCAAGCCTTGTCGAGCAAGTTCGCATGCCAAATACACCATTTTGAAGTTAAACCTCTTTACATGTCAAGCCTTGTCAAGTAGGTACACATGTCAAGTAGGCCATTTCAGGACAAGTCAGAGTCAATCTTCACTCGACCTCCCTTATTATTTGTGTCGAAATTGAACATTATTTGACTCGACCCCTCTAATCTTGGGATTGCAAGGAAATCCTAAAATTATTTTAAGTTTCGGTAACCCTTTGTGTTATACTCTGATCTGGACAAAATAGTATTTTTCAACCTTTACCTATCTCCTAATACTCAGAAGATAAGCAAAGAGGGGTAATATGTAAACACCCAATTTTTTTTGACAACTAAAAATCAGAGTAGATCCAGGCATGAATAAAAAAATAATGATAACAAAATAATAAATAATAAATAATAAATAATTTTTCTTAAAAAAATTATAAAAAAGGAAAAGGTAGGTGCATAAGAAAGATAAGTGAATACATGAAAAGAGGTATATACATGAGAAAGGAAGATGCGTGCAAGAAGGTAGGTGCATGAGAAAAGTAGTTGCTTAAAAAGGGTAGGTGCATGCATGATAGAAGGTAAATACATGCATTAGGGAAGGTAGTTGCATGAAGAGAGTTAGATAAATGCATGAAAGAAGGTAGATATATAAGAAAGGTAGATAAATGTATGAAAAAAGGTAGGTGCATGAGAAAAGTAGTTGCTTTAAAAGGGTAGGTGTATGCATGATAGAAAGTAGATGCATACATAAGGGAAGGTAGTTGCATGAAGAGAGTTAGATGGATGTATAAAAGAAGGTAGATATATGAGAAAGGTAAATAAATGCAAGAGGAAAGGTAGTTGCATGAAAAAAGTTGGGTGTATGAAGAAGGAAGGATTGCATGAGGAGAGGATATAAAAGGAGGAGAGGGGGCAAGTACCGGGGGACCTAATGAGCAAGAGGAGAAAGAGCGGAAGAAGAGAGGAAGAAGAGAAGAAGAAAGCAAGAAGAGGAAGATAGGAGTAAGGAAGGTAGTTAAAGAGAAAAAATTTAAATCTCCTTGATTCTTCTAGTTTCCCTTTAACAAGCTCATCACACTAGTCATCAGAAGTTCAACTTTGCCTTTGGAAGTCATCCTCACTCACATCATGAACATTATATCTCCGATTCTTGTTTGGCCATTTGAGCATTCTAAATATAGGTTTAACTTATTTCTTAATATTCTCTTGCTATTGCATGTATATTTTGTATTTATATCTTGTCTTGTTAAATAATTATGTGCTCTTATAACTTTTATTTATTTATTTTTTTCTACAAGTATGTGAGGATAGAAGTATCTAGATGCAATTATTAAGAATGATCTAGTTTTGCCTTTTTTTAAATTTTTATTTTAAAAAATTATCGTTAAAATTTCGATTTGGAATAGAAAAGAAATTTTATTCAAATTATTTTTTTAAAAACCCAGTCTGGAATGGAATCGGATTTTCATAAAGGTATTTTTTAAAAATTCCCGATTTGAAATAAAAAGAGAATTTTCTTAAAATTATTTTTTAAACTCCAAACTAGAATAGTAAATAAGTTTCAAATAATTATTTTTAAAATTTTGATCTGTAGTAGAAAAGAAATTTTTCTTGAAAGTATTTAAAAAATTCTAACCTGAAATGGCTAGGGATTATTTCTAAGTTCTTCTTAATTCTTTAAAAAATTAACATAAATTAATCAAATCATTTTTGGTATTGAAAGGGCGTTTAGGGTGCTAACACCTTCCGTAAAACGTAATTAACCTCCGAATTCAATCTTTGAAACTTGACTATTTTTTAATTAGATATCCAATCTCATCCTTAGACTATTTAGAAAGTTTTGGGTCGACAGCTTGTTGGGAAAAATTGATTAGAGGCTTGACAATAAGCAGAAGCATTTGAAGATTACTTTTTTTTTAATGTGTAAATAAATTATGCATCATAAAATTTAAGTAAGAAAATAAATACAAGAGGTACAAATTTTACTTGAAAAATTCTCCAATATTGAGAGAAAAATCACGAGACAAGTTCTGAGAAAATATTTCACTATAAGAAGGACAATTACAAATATCCTCACAACATACCTTACTTGCTTTTAAGTGATACTAAATTATAATGGCACTCAGTGAGACCCTTTAAAGATGAGACCCAATATTTTTTAGTGTATACTCACGCCCACACTCTATTGAGAATTACTCAAGCTTTCTTTTATCTCACACTTTCAGAGAAATAACTTATTTCTCTCAAGGCTTGCGTCTTGCACTTGGCTTTAGCCTTATTCTCTCTTCACTTTACTTGAGCATTTCTCTCTTTGTTGGCTGCCTCTTCCTTTGTTGTAGCCCTCTATTTATAGATGAATTCCAAGCTGTATATTAGGTAAAAATTTTGGCTTCCATCTTCACTTTCAAGTTGCTAACCAAGAGTGTTGAAAATTTTGCATTTCCATTGCCTCTTCTTCTTGTTCTATTTTGGCTGTCCATCTCACCTCCACCATCTCCTTTTCTTGTTGAATTTTGGGTGCCCATTTCATAGGGTGGACCCCACAATTCTTTCCTTCTAGCCCACGAGGAAGAAGAATAAACTCAGATGTTTTCAAATAAAATTCATACCAGCCAATCTGGCACAAAGTTGAAGCTTCTCTCGAGTTACGATATTTGTCATCATATTAGCAGGATTGTTATTAGTGTGAATCTTCTCAAGTTTGAACTGTTATTCTTTAACAGCTAATCGCAACCAATGATATCTTATACCAATGTGTTTCGTGCACGAGTGGTACATTGCATTTTTGCTCAAATCTAGAGCACTTTGATTGTCACAGTAAATCACGGAGTTTTACTGCTTCATTCCCAATTGTTGAAGAAATGTAGTTAACCAAAACATTTCTTTTCCTATTTCGGTTATGGTAATGTATTCTGCCTTAGTTGTAGATAAAGCAATACCCTTCTACGATTTAGACTGTCATGACACAGCTCTCCCTGCAAAAGTAAACAAGAATCTTGAAATACATTTCTACTATCTAGGTCACTTGCCATATATACATCAAGATCTTTCATGACAAATGCCTTTGGTAACTCCTTTTTCAGATCACCAATCATCTTTGTATCCTATTGCACAATCAACATGTCATCTACATATAACAAAAGGATAATGAATTTGTTATCAGAAAATATTTTAAAATATATACAATGATCTGCATCAATTTTGGTATAACCATGACTCATAATGAAAGAGTTAAATTTCTTATACCACTGCCTTGGATCCTACTTTAATCCATAACAATCTCTTCTTCAATTTATAGACCATATGTTTTTTCCTTTTCTCCTCAAACCCTTCTAGTTGAATCATGTAGATTTCTTTTTCCAAATCACTATGAAGAAATACAATTTTCACATCTAATTGCTTAAGCTCCAGTTCCAAGCTGGCTGTTAAACCTAGTATAGCTCTAATTGAGCTAATCTTGACAACTGGAGAGAAAATGTCATCAAAATTGATTCCTCGCTTTTATCCAAAACTTTTCATGACTAGTCGAGCTTTATACTTCACCATCTTGTTACAATCTTTTTTAAGCTTGAATACCACTTATTCTTTAAGACTTTTTTGCCTTCTGAAAGTTTCACAAGCTTATAAGTATCATTTTTCTGTAAGGAATCCATTTCGTCTGCATAGCTATCATTCACTGGGTTTTATCCTTATGAGTTTGTGCTTCAAAATCTTCTAACTCCCCCTCATCAGTAAGGAGGATATACTTAGAACTTGAATACCTGATTGACGAACGCCGTTCTCTCTCTGTTCTTCTGAGCAGCGTGGAGCAGGTTGCTTCCCCTGCTCAACAGCTTCATCAATACCTCCAGCATTATCTGTTAGGGTATTATATATTCTTGGCTGGTCATGAATCTATTCCCCACCTTGAGTATCATTGTTGACTAGATCAGGCAAGTTTACCATAGGAACTGGGTCTAGATCAAACAAGTTGTCGCTACCACCAGATACTTTGTTTTCAACTTTTTCTATATCATCAATAGTTTGGTCTTCAATGAATGCTACATTACGACTTCAAATCATTTTCTTTTAATCGGGTCATACAATCTATTACCAAATTCATCAAGACCATAACCGATAAAGATGCATTGCGTGTCTTAGGATCAAGCTTGGATGTTTCATCCTTCGAAATGTGAACAAATGTCTTACATGCAAAAACTCACAGGTGATCATACGAGACTTCTCTGCCATACCAAACTCTATTAGGTACATCACCATTCAGAGCAACTATTGGAGATAAATTGATAACATGTACTGCTATGAGCAATGCCTCCTCCCAAAAGTATTTTGGCAACTTTGTTTCTGAAAGCAAACATCTTACTCTTTCTAGCAAGGTCCGGTTCGTCCTTTCAGCTAGGCCATTTAACTGTGGAGTCTTTGGAGGCTTTTTCTGATATTTAATGCCCATCTGTTTGCAATACTCGTCAAAAGGACCACAGTACTTACCACCATTGTCAGTGCGAATACACTTCAACTTCTTTCAAATCTCCCTTTCAACAGATACATAAAACTGTTTAAAAATATAAAGGATTTGATCTTTAGTCTTTAAAACATAAGTCCAAAATTTTCTTGAATGATTATTAATAAATGTATAAAATAAAGTCCACCACCAAAGGACTTTTCTTTCAAGGGACCACAAACATCGGAGTGCATCAATTCTAATAAATTCGATTGCCTTGAAGGAAGATGACTCTTAAAGGCAACTCTGCTTTGCTTTCCAGCCATACAATGTGCATATTTCTTCAAGCTTGTGCTTTTTATACCTGGGAGCAGGTTATTTCTGGCCAAGCAATTAAGTCCCTTCTCACTGATGTGGCTGGCATGAATTCTATTTGATGACATCTGAGTTTATTCTCCTTTCTCATGGGCTGGAGGGGGAGAATTGTGAGGTCTAGCCCATGAGATGGGCACCCAAAGTTTAACAAGAAAAGGAGACAATGGAGGTGAGTTGGGCAGCCAAAATAAAACAAGAAGAGGAGGCAATGGAGATGCAAAATTTTCAACACTCTTGGTTGGCAGTTTGAAAGGTGCCGAAATCTCACTGCTTCTTTGTTTATTTTGCAGCTCAAAATTTGCCTATAAATAAAGAGCTTCAGCATAAACCAAAGATGCAAGAAGCTGAGTGAAAGGTAGCCAACAAAGAGAGAAAGGATTAAGTAGAGTGAAAAGAGAATAAGGTTAAAGCCAAGTGTAAGAGGCAAGCCTTGAGAGAAATAATTTATTTCTCTGAAAGTGTGAGATAAGAGAGAGCCTGAGTAATTCCTAATAGAGTGTGGGTGTGGGTATACAACAGAAAATATTGAGTGTCATCTTTAGAGGGTTTCACTGAGTGCCACTATAATTTTAGTATCACTTGAATAGAGTAAAGTGTGTTGTGAGAATATTTGTAATTATCCTTATTATAGTGGAATATTTTTTCGAAACTTGTCCCGTGATTTTTTCTCAATATTAGAGGGTTTTTCATGTTAAAAATTTATGCCTATTGTATCTATTTTTTTGTTTGAATTTTGTTGTGCATAATTTATTTGCATAGTAAAAAAAAGTGACTTGAGGTACTTCTGTTTATTGTTAAGCCTCTAATCAAATTTTTTCAAAAATGTCCTTTCGGTACTAAAAATGATTTAATTAATTTACTTGATTAATTTATGTTATTTTTTTAAAGAATTAAGAAGAATTTAGAAATAATCCTTACCCATTCCAAATTAGAATTTTTTAAATATTTTTAAGAAAAATTTCTTTTCTATTCTAGATTGGGCTTTTAAAAATAATTATCTGAAACTTATTTATTATTCCAGTTTGGAGTTAAAAAATAATTTTAAGAAAATCTCCTTTTTATTCTAGATTGGGTTTTTAACAAAATAATTTGAATAAAATTTTCTTTCTATTCCAGATCGAGGTTTTAATTATAATTTTTTAAAATAAAAATAATAAAAGGCGAAACCAAATCATTCTTGATAATTGCAACTAGTATGCTCACATACCTGTAGGAAAAAAAATAAATAAAAGTTATAAGAGCACATAATTATTTAACAGAACAAAATATAAATACAAAAAATATACATGCAATAGCAAGAGAATATTAAGAAATAAGTGAAACCTGTATTTAGAGTGCTTAAATGGCCAAACAAGAACCGGAGATATAATCTTCAAGATGTGAGCGAGGATGACTTCCAAAGGCAAAGTTGAACTTCTCAAGACTAGTGTGATGAGCTTGTTAAAGGGAAACTAGAAGAATCAAAGGGATTTAAATTTTTTCTCTCTAACCCCCTTCCTTACTCCTGTCTTCCTCTTCTTGCTCTCTTCTTCATCTCTTTCTCCTCTTGCTCTCTAGGTCTCTATTGCTTGCCCCCTCTCCTCCTTTTATATCCTCTCCTCGTGTAATCCTTCCTTTTTCATGCAACTGTCTCCCCTCATGCATTTATTTACCTTTCTCATTTATCTACCTTCTTTCATGCATCCATCTAATTCTCTTCATGCAACTACCTTTCCTTATACATGCATCTACCTTCTGTCATGCATGCACTTACCCTTTTTAAGCAATTACTTTTCTCATGCACCTACTTTCTTTCATGCATTTATCTACTTTTTTCATGTATCTACCTTCTTTCATGCATCCATCTAACTCTTTTCATGCAACTACCTTCCCTTATACATGCATTTACCTTCTGTCATGCATGCACCTACCCTTTTTAAGCAACTACTTTTCTCATGCACCTACCTTCTTTCATGGATCTTCCTTTCTCATGTATCTACCTCCTTTCATGCATTCACTTACCTTTCTTATGTACCTACCTTTTCTTTTTTATAATTTTTTTAATCAATTTTTTTTAGAAAAATTTATTTATCATTTATTTATTATTTTTTTTTGTTATCATTATTTTTTTTATTCATGCCTGGATCTACTCTGATTTTTAGTTCCTGAACAAATTGGGTGCTACAGTAGGTACTTTGCGATCACAAATTACTTTTGAGACTTTTCTTCATTTTAGCCACGTAACTTGTTTCTTGTGTATGACATTCCCATTAATCTCTGTATCACTTTTAATATCAATTTAAGATATCAAAACCTTGATACTTATAGTACGATGTGTTTCTCAATTTTTACTTCCAAATCTCTATTAACTTGCTTCTTGCTAAACTTGCACTCCATATATTCTATCTTATTCTTGTTTAAACGAAAACTCTTTGATTTCAAAGCCTTTGTATGCCTCAAGTTTAAAATTAATTTCCTTTCTTTATATCTTTATTAGGACTATATTATTTACGACAAGCATATAATTCGGAACTGCTTTTTGGATGTTTTGCCCACCACCTAAATGAACCCGGATAAACTTGAGAGAAATGAAGATTCAGTTTGTTATGTGGCGGGGCTGTAGGTTGGGAAGGAAAACCATCAATTTCAAATGGCTTTGTTCTGTTGGGTTAGGAAACCGCGGCACCCTGAATGAACCCAACTAGCATATATTTTTTTCCTTCCTATTGTTAAAACGACATTATCCATAGTTCCCACCCGTAACCCTAATCCCTCTTGATCCCAAAGACCCCTTCAAGTTGAGGGCTCAGTGACAGCCCCTCTCCTTTCCTCTCGTTCTCATCCTCTCCAGGCTCTCCTTTCCTCAGGGTCATCTTCCTCTCTTGCTCTCGGTTGGCTCCATTGTGGGAGGATAACGGTTGGGCTTGGCACTTGAAGTTTCTTAGTGGCACAACTCCTTCTCAAGGTAACATAGTGGTGTGTGAAATCGAAGGTGTTGATCTTCAAGATCTTAAGCAGCGGCACACTAGGCAAGGCTCTGGTGGATTTGGCAACAGCAGAGTTCTTCAAAAAATGGCACAATGGACCACCAGAAGTAGAAATTGTCTACATTTTTCCACCTGAAGAAACCCACCCGAAACCACTTGAGGCTTCTTCATTTCAAAAATCTCAATTCTACTAGTGATATGGACAAAATCGGTTTGAGATTTTTGCTCATCAGCTTCATTCCATTTTGCATCACCCTAATTTGCCTTGTCCTGAGCCATGCCCATCCATACTTGGATGTGCTCAATAAGTACGTCTAAAACTAAAGTAAAAAGGTATGGATTTAAGGATGACCCTAGGTGCAAACCTATCTTTGTGGTAAAATCTTCTATCACACCTTCATGAGTTTTTACACTTGTTGTTATCCCATCATACATATTCTTTACAACTTAAATATAAGCGATATGAACACTTTTCTTTTCCAATTCCTTTCATAAATCTTCTTGTGCCACTCTATTGTAGGCTTTTCCTTAGTCAAATAAAGACCATGAGCAAGCTTTTCTCTTTATTTTAGTATCTTTCCATTAAACATTGCAAAAAATATGTAGCCTCCAAGGTTAACCTTTCTGGCATAAAATCAAATTGGTTTTCTGATATATTAATCTTTTTTTAATCTATGCTGAATCAATCTTTCTGATTGTTTAATAGTGTGGTTCTTAAATTTGATCCTTCGATAGGTTGTACGACTCTAAATATCTCCCCTTTTTTATAAATAGGTATCAAGGTGCTCTTCCTTTATTCATCTAGCATCAGCTTGGACTTAGTATTTCATTGAATAACTTAGTGAGTCAAAAAGTACTTCTCTCTTAAACACTTCCAAACCTCAATAAGTATGTTAGTAGGATGAATAACTTTACCGTTGTCCATATTCTTGAGTGTTTCTTTTATCTCAATTTATGAAATTCTGCAATAAAAAGTAAGATATTGATTTTTCTTTTAAGTAGTTACCTTTCATGTTTATACTCGTTGTCTACTCATCATTGAAAAGCTTGTAAAATTAATTCCTCCATCTGTTTTTGATATCTCCCTTTGCTACCAAGACTTTTTTCTCTTCGTCCTTATTGCATTTTACTTGATCCAAATTTTTTGTTTTCTTTCATTTTCTCTTAGCAAGCTTGTATGAACCATGCCAAATGGGCATGGGAATGTGCTAGTTAATTATATAAAAGGCCTAGCTATCACAATAGAAAGAAAATATCAAGGAGCTCTTTATTATTTCACACTTTATAACATACATGCTTCTTGCTAGTCATTTTCCTCTGTTAATATTGAGCCCTGAGCAATTACCCTCTTTATCTTCACACTCTATAGAAGCTTGGCTTTCATTTCCAATGCCTTTCATAAAGCTTCTTATACCACTCTATTGTAAGCTTTTTCTAAGTCAAACAAAGACCACGTGCAAGTCTTTTTCTTTATTTCAGTACCTTTCTTATCAAACCTTGCAAAAAATATATAGCCTCCAAAGTTGATTTTTCTGGCATAAAATCAAATTAGTTTTCTAATATATTAGTCTTTTTTAATTTGTGCTTAATCACTCTTTCTTATAGTTTAATAGTGTGGTTTTTAAGTTTGATCCTTCGATAGGTTGTACATTTCTAAATATCTCCTTTTTTTTTTTTTATAAATAGGTATCAAGGTGCTCCTCCTTTATTCATCTGGCATTGGCTTGGACTTAGTATCTCATTGAACAACTTAGTGGGTTAAAATGTACCTTTCTCTCCTAAACACTTTTAAACATCGATAAGTATGTTAGTAGGATGAATAGCTTTATTATTGTCTATCTTCTTACGTGCTTCTTTTATCTCAATTTATCGAATTTTGCAATAAAAAGTAAGATATTGATTCTCCTCTTGGGTAGTTAAACCTTTCATATTTATGCTTGTTGTATGCTCATCATTGAAAAGCTTGTAAAAATAATTCCTCCATCTATTTTTGATATCTCCTTTTGCTACCAAGACTGTTTTCTCTTCATACTTATTGCATTTTGCTTGTTCCAAATATTTCTTTTCCTTTCGCTTTCTCTTAGCAAGTTTGTATGGACCATGCCAAATGGGCATGGGGATGTGCGGGTTAAGTATATAAAAGGCCTAGCTATCACATTTAGAAAGAAAATATCAGGGAGCTCTTTATTATTTCACACTTTATAACATACATGCTTCCTACTAGTCATTTTCCTTTGTTAGTATTGAGCCCTAAGCAAGTGACCCTCTTTATCTTCACACTTTATAAAAGCTTGACTTTTTTTTTCAATACCTTTCATAAAGCTTCTCATGTCACTCTATTGTAAGCTTTTGCTAAGTCAAATGAAAACCATGTGCAAGTCTTTTTCTTTATTTCAGTACCTTTCCGTCAAACCTTGCAAAAAACACATAGCCTTTAAGGTTGATTTTTCTAGCATAAAATCAAATTGATTTTATGATATATTAGTCTTTTTTTAATCTGTACTCAATAACTCTTTCTCATAGTTGAATAGTGTGGTTCTTAAGTTTGATCCTTCAATAGGTTGTACAACTCTAAATATCTCCCTTTTTTTATAAAGAGGTATGAAGGTGCTCCTCCTTTATTCATCTGGCATCGGCTTAGACTTAGTATCTCATTGAAAAACTTAGTGATTCAAAAAGTACCCTTCTCTCTCGAATGCTTTCAAACTTCGACAAGTATGTTGGTAGGATGAATAGCTTTACTGTTGTTCATCTTCTCAAGTGTTTCTTTTATCTCAATTTATCAAATTCTGCAATAAAAAGTAAGATATTGATTCTCCTTTCAAGTAGTTAAACTTTTCATGCTTATACTTGTCATGTTTATACTTGTTGTTTGCTCATCATTGGAAAGCTTGTAAAAGTAATTTCTCCATCTGTTTTTGATATCTCACTTTGCTATCAAGACTTTTTTCTCTTCATCCTTATTGCATTTCGTTTGATCGAAATCTTTTGTTTTCCTTCCCCTTCTCTTAGCAAGCTTATATGAACCATGCCAAATGGGCATGGGAATGTGCTAGTTAATTATATAAAAGGCCTAGCTATCACAATTAGAAAGAAAATATCAGGGAGCTCTTTATTATTTCACACTTTATAACACGCAAGCTTCTTGCCAATCATTTTCCTCCGTTAGTATTGAGCCCTGAGCTAATGAACCTCTTTATCTTCACACTCTATAGCAGCTGACTTTAGCATGTACAGTTGGGAAAGCTGGAAATGCCTCATCTTCTCTACAACCATCAAAATATGTACTTCATGAAAAGAATGAGTGAAACCATGTGTTGACCCAGCCCAGAGTTGCTCTCTGATCTGACCAACCAGTGTGCTCCATTCAGTTCCTTTTTTCATAAATCCTAAATGCTTTTTCTCGGCTCCCATTTTTGAGATGATACTGAGAATAGGTCAGTGAAATCATATATAATTACAGAAGGATTCACTAAGGTAATAATTTGTTTTTTTTCCTCTTAACGGAGAGCAATTAGATTGAAGAATTTTTGCCACTTTTTAACCTTGATAGTAACACAGCAGATAAACATCTACCATTCTCAGCTACTCAGAATTATTTCTGTGACAATCTATCTATATTATAGGTTTGTTTCAGTCAAGACTTTCTCATATCTATGGGAAAAAGTAAAAGCATTGAGGTTTGCAAGAAAATTTATTCCCTGCTGATGCAACTTTCAAGTGGTTGGCGTCAGCCATACCAGGAGATGAATCTTGGTGTTATAGGTGGTTTTTGTTCCCCACTGTTGGAGCTTTATAAGGTCAATGAATTGCTCTATCTGGTATGGACCATAGACATTCAAGAGGAGAATTTAAACTATATCCAGGTTCTGAAGATTTGGGATATTTTGCCATTATCTGAGGTACCAAAGATAGCAAGGAATATTGATATCTCATATCAGAAATATTCGGTTGATATTCTGAAATACTGCAAATTCAGGTGTTCTGATGGGTATATAACAGCAACTAATTCATTTTATTTGCTTCAAATAGTAAGAGGGAGATAGTGGAAACTTGAAGCATGAAGGAGTTAACATATTCGGTTGCTGCAGGAATTTTGAAGTTCCAGTGTCGTGGGTAGCTAATTCAAATTATCCTACAAACTATAATCTGCCACAAGCTGATCCTGTACAGTGTCTATGTAACCAATTTGCTTCGCTTAGTCTGAGGGATTTTTGAGTATGAACCAATTGGTCATAAGTTGCAGGTAAGTTATTTTTGGTACTTCAGTTATCATGCACGTCTTATTTTAGATCTATTTTTAATTGTTGTAGTTTTAAATTTGCAAGAAAATCTATCCATTTGTTAATGTGCGTGAGATGTTGGCATGTCATAGCTTCTCACTTATTATGTCTATCTTGGAACTTTTCAATAAAACTCATATCAAAAATGCTTGTACCTGTTGTATATTGTAGGCTGTTTTTATAAAACGTTGAGCTATTGAGAGAGAAACATACCATATGATAAAATAAGGATCTTAAATCTTTGTTGATCTTCTCAAATGTCAAAACTGCGGTAGGTTTGTTTGAAAATGAGGGAGATTGATCTAATGAATAATTTTTTTTTTTTTTTTAATTAAGCACCTAATATTTAACCAGGTGAACCATTTATACGGAATGAACTATCTAACAAAGGTGATATCTGGCCTGGGAAAAGTAGGGAACTCTATATGCTAGGGCATTTTTCACCTTTGGACACGGAGTATTCCATTCTCAGCGGAAACCTGCCTTAGAGGTTGAATGGCAATTAGATAAGTCAATGTTCAATGCAAATATAGAGAAAGTGGTGGGGGTACCTGAATGATATTAGGGTAGAAAAGTCATGGTGGCAAACACGTTTGTACTTAGGATATTTAGATAGGATTGCATATCAAAGGAGATACAATATACAGTTTTATTCTAGTTTTCTATTAAGGATTCGTACACAATCCTAAAATATTTTGGCTTCTGTCTTCTTTCGGTTGTTTGAAATTTCAGAATTTGCTCTTGTACAAAGTCATATTGACCTGTGTGACCACCAAGTCTTGGTTTGAATTATAAAATCTGAAGTGAAAGCTATGGACAAGCATCTGCAGTAGGGAGTGTCTTAAAATTGATCCGGATCATATTAATTGATATTATGTCTGTTTGGAATATCCGCTCCTTGATTTTGTGTTCTAACATGAATCATTGGTGGTCCAATAAGATAGCTTTGTAGTTCGACTGGATTAATATTGATTCTTATATTGTTGAGAGAACCAGTATTGAGTTGGATGGACAACACAAATTGGCAGAAATTGATTAACTGGAGAACTGCTTTTTTAATTGGAAATGCAAAATGCAGAGCAGCCCATATATTTAATATCTTTACACTCAGATGCACATAAAGGTGTTTTTATCTATGTTAGAAGAATCTCGTGTATAAATACTTACAATCATACACGTCAACATCAATTAGTAGGGAGCTAGACAAACCTAGCTTACTTAAATGAGTCTAATCAAGCAATATAGGTCATAATTTTGGTAACCTGGGCAAATCTATCAAAGTTAGGATAATGGAGTTAAATTTAGCCTATTCTACCTTTAAAAAATGGCAGGCACTAAAGGCCAGTCCTCAATGACAGGGTGTATGGTAGGAAGAATGGACGTGAGGGTAAGGGAAAATCTCCAATGACAGGGTACTCTGTAGCAGGGCTACCAATGATTAAGTATTCAGCAGAGGAGGCCACTTGGCTTGAGAAGACTGGGTTAGGGGCAAATTCTGTTAGGATGGATAGTTAGACAATTAAGATAAGTAGTTGGTGAGGGGGAATGTGGGGAGTAAGGAAGAACTGAGGAAACTTGTGGGAGAGACTGGCCTCTGAAATGCCAGAGGGATACCATGTGGGGTGGAGATTATCTTTTCATTCCTGCATTTAGTTTGATCTCTGAACTCTGTAATTCTGCAACAGTTTAGTTCTCTAGTGGAACCTACCACATTCTTTAGACATCACCTCATGATGTTTTTATTTTGCATGTTAAGTAATTCTGACAAATGGACTGATGCGATGCATTAGCTTGAAATGGCTCAATGATAAATGTCTTATTTCAATTCATGTTTTACAATTTTACATAATGGAAGTATATATCAAGAGCCATATCATGCCTATTAGGGTTTGCATTGGATTGACATCAATTGTATGTTTGTTACAAGTTCCGTTGAAGAATGCAACTAGATATGACAATGAAGCTAATAATGTGTTATTACCTGGATTTGCTGTGACGGTTCTGAGGCATCTACCCCATATCATGTAGTCCATTTTATATAATGACTTACAATTTTCTACCATCCATATTTGAAATTTTTTTTGATGGGCATCAATTACACAGATCTAGACGGGTGGTCAAAAGAGAAGTTTATGGCGTCGTTTGATCCATGTAGCCGACCCCACCTAGTGGGAAAAGGCTTGGTTTGTTGTTGTTGTTGTAGACGGGTGGTCATTTTCTGTAGATATGAAAGTCTGATTACTCTGTCTGCAATTGTACACAATTAGCCTATGAGGCTGATTCAAGAGATGATCCTTCTGCAATATTGATGAAAGTTGCCAATGGATATATAGTTAAGTCATTTTGTTGCTTGCCTTGACTTATTATTTCCAACTTATATCATCTTGCATATAAAATCAGAAATGGCATCAGGAATTTAAGAGTTGCATGAGTAACTTTTCTACAAGGGATTGGAGCATACATAGGGTCTTTTAGTCTCTTAAAATAAATTGAGCCTCTGTGGATTGCTTACTTTCATACTCAAGTACACTGAATTAAGGAGAGGGATATTAGGTTAAAACTTTAAAGATCTCCAAATCAGGATACTTTTCGTTGGGTGTTGTTTTCAGTCTTGGGTAATTTGTTTAAATTTCATTTTTATTACGTCTTGTGAAAACTCTAGGGGAAAGATAAAGCTAGTACCGATTTCTTTTCTAAACTTAACTTACCGGTTTGTTTAAGTTGACTAGCTCTTCGATTTACACTACTTCAAAAGGAATGAAGGATTTACACTACTTGAAAGTTTTGCAAATATCATAACAAATTAAAAAAAAAAAAATTAGTTTAGCCTTCTAAATTTTGTAAGATTTTACATATAACTTGTATTAAAAGTTTTCAAATAATTCTATATATCGAACATGAAATTGTTTTCAAGCTCTTAAAGTGACCTTTAAATATTTTAAAATTTATGAAAATAACTTTGTTTTTTGTGTGCACTAACACTCAGTCCCTCTTGAAGAAAAATTTTGGTTTATACCCTTGGATATAACCAATGTTTTAAAAGTCGGACGGCCATAGAACATGGCACTTCAAATTGGTAGATTGGTTAAACTAATAAAAATTAATGAATTGGTCTTGATTTTACTGAACCAGCTAGTTTACCAAATCTTAAAAAAAAAAATCTTATTAAATTTATCTTAAACTATAAAAATCCAAACTCAAACTATAAATATTAAATTGTAAAATCCTAAACTTGAATTACAAATCTTAAATTGTGAAATCCCAAACCTTTAAATGCAAAACTCAAATTGTAAATCTTAAATTGTGAAACCTCACACCTTAAACTGCAAAACTCATATAGCAAACCCTAAACTACAAAAACCTATATCCCAAATCTTAAACCATGAGACCTAAAATCCAAACTATGAACATACAAACCCCAAATGTGAAACCTTAAACTATGAAATCCCAAATCATAAACTACAAAACTTCAAACCCTAAACCCTAAATCTTGAACTAGGAAACCCCAAACCCTTAATTATAAAATCCCAAATCCTAAACTATAAAACCCTAAAGCTTAAACCTAAATTGTGATACCCCTCCCAAACCCTACTATGAAGGCCCAAACCTTAAATACTAGTTTAGGGTTTCATAGTTTATGATTTAGGTTTTGGGGTTTTATAGTTTTAGATTTGGTGTTTGGAGTTTTCAATTTAAGGATTAAGGCTTGGGTTTAGGGTTTTATAGTATAGGATTTGGGGTTTAGGGTATCATAGTGTTGGGTTTAAGGATTGGAGTTTCATAGTTTAGGGTTTGGGATTTGAGATTTCATAGTTTAAGATTTGAGGTTTCATAATTTATTTGCGGTTTCACAATTTAGGATTTGAGTTTGGGTTTTGGGATTTCATAGTTTGAGGTTCGGGGTTTTTATAGTTTAGGATTTTACAATTTAGGATTTAGGACCTAGGGTTTCATGATTGAGGATTTGGGATTTAGAGTTTTTCAATTTAGGGTTTAAGACTTCGTGGATTAGGGTTTGAGATTTATGGTTTGTAGTTTAGGGTTTAGTATTTTGCAATGAAGGTTTGAGGTTCTTAGTTTAGGGTTTGGAATTTAGGGCTTGGTAGCTTTAGATTTAGGATTTTAGGTTTAGGGTTTGGGGTTTTATAGTTTAAGGTTTGGTTTTTGCAATTTAGGTTTTCATGTTAAGCATTTGAGGTTTATACTTTTATAGTTAAATGTTTCAAATCTAGGGTTTAAGATTTAGGGTTTTGTAGTTTAGGATTTAAGATTTGTGGTTTCTTAGTTTAGGTTTTAGGATTTGGGGTTTGGGATTTTGCTATTTATGGTTTAGGAATTTAGGATTTTGTAGATTGAGGTTTAAGCTTTTACAGTTTAGGCTTAGGGATTTTGTAGTTTAGGGTTTGGGGTTTCATAGTTTAATATTTGCATTTTCGAGTTTCCTGTTGTAGGATTTAGGGTTTTGTAATTTGGTGTTTGGGGTTTCACAAGTTAAGATTTGGGATTTTAAAGTTTAGGGTTTAGGTTTTATTGTTTCATGGTTTAGGGTTTGGGAATTAGAGTTAAGTAGTTTAGAATTTGGAGTTTGAGATTTCATAAGTTAGGGTTTAGAGTTTTGTAATTTAGGATTTAAAATTTCATAATTTATGGTTTAAGATTTTGTAGTTTAGTATATAAGGTTTCACAATATGTGGTTTAGTATTTAAGGTTTTAATAATTTTGGATTTAAAGTTCTAAGATTTTAAATGGAAGGAAGGAAGGGTTGGGGTATGAGAATTGCATTGGAGAGAGTGGGTTATTTCTATTTTAGGTCACTTTTCTTTTTTAACTTCTTCTATTTTCTGATACGTTTTGGACGGAATGGGATCTTTTGCTAACTTTAAGTACAAGAGGACTCTTTACAAAATTTTAAATTATTAGTTTTTTTTTTTAAAATAGGCACTTAAGTATTGGAGAATTTTGTATATTTTAACATTTTTTTTCCTTTTTGTTATTCTCAATTTCATCATAGGTAATTAATATGTGTGTGAAATGTTTAGCTTCTTCAGCGGCAAGCCTAAGCAATTCAAGAAAAATTTGTTGCACAACAAAATTTTCCTGAGATCCTCACAACTGAAGGGGGTAGTCATTGCATATTTAGGTTTCGTAATTAATTTGTGGTTGTTAATAAATTTAATAGTCTAAAATTTATCAAATGAGAATTGTGTAATATAAAAAGATTGTTCTCTATATATGTACTTATCGTGGTCTATTTTTCTATCTTATATCTTTATTTTTATACAATTCTCATTTTATAAAATTTATATTATTAAATTTATTAAATTTATTAAATTTTATAAACTAAACTACAAGATTCAGCTATACTTGAGCAATTTATTCCACCATTAGTATAGGAACAACTTTTCTCTATTGTGTTTTGGTTTACATATGCAAAAGTAAGAGAAACTGAGTGTTATATTAGCTGTTGATTATCTTTGATTCAAGAAAGAAACAAAAACTGGAGAAAAGTTATGAGCTTGCCAGCTTGGAAGAAATTGTATTCTCTTGGACTATGAATGATGTTCTCAATGATCCTTCAATGAAGATTTTTGCTGATGCAACAGGATCAGTTGCCATTGAGGCCGCGGTTTCACAGTTCCCATTAAAATCATAATTTGTCGTCACAATGGCATGGCCATCAGCAAGGCATGATTCTCTTTTATGCCGAACCAAACAACTTATACATTTAATCTCACAGGTGGGTCAATCTTGTGCCCCAAACAAAGTTGTATTTGTGCTCCTTCATTTTTATCGGGACTTCTCACTAAGTGCTAATCAGTTCGGATTTAGAATTTTTATCTTTATTATTCTATAATTTTGATAATTTTTATATATTTATTTATTTTTAATTTATATTTAAATATATTTTATAAATTTATTTTTTATAAATTTTTTTTATTTTTTTATATCTCTCTTACTGCATCCTAACCATAGGACTCCCAAAGGTAGAAAATCCGTCACATCACTTAGCAGAACAATTAGGATTAAGCAGCATTAGTACTGCTCTCATGACTTGATGAGAGCAGGACTGGATCTGGATAACAAATATTTTTAGAAACGTTAAGCTAATTAATTTTTGATAGAACTTAGTAATGTTGATTGGTCCATATATCCAATGCTACCTAATTTTGTATTGTAGTAAGCTGATTAGTTGCTAGAAACAGTCATTTAGATTATCTACTATTCTAATGTGACCTGCCTCAAGCTTTGTTTGGAAGTTACGACGGGAAGAAGAGAAAAAATTAAAAGGGAACAGTAAGATTGAAGCGAATGGGGAAGGCATTAAATGACGACCTATTTTGTCCTCAAACCTCCCTCTTTCGTTAGTGTCCTTTAAAAAAACTCTAAACACGGAAAATTCTGTATTTTGATCTACTTCCCTTCCCCTTCATAATCCTCCTTATCCAAACAAACGGTTGGTTGAAACTACACTTAGCAGTGAGCACCTCTTTAAATTCAGAAGTTACAAAAAATTACCACTTTAAAGTTTCATCATAGAAAACACCTCTCTAATTTTTTTTTCCAGAAACATTTCACGTATCGTAAAATCACAGACAAGAATTACTATAATATTTATTACTATACGGGGGGCATTCTTAATTTAAGCAACCTCGAGGAAAGTCAATGAAATTTTTCCTTTTTTTATATTTTGGTAATATCTAGAGAATTTTGATCCGCTTCCCTGACTTCATTGAATCTGACATCTAAAAATGACAGTCAAAGAATTCCATCAGCCTATATATACATTCTCGACTATTTTCAACTCCAGTTCCTATAAGAAGGGACAAAATCAGATTCAAACATGCACCACAACAGACAAACAAGTAATCTTCACAAAATGTGAGAAGCCCTACTTCGACTCTGATTTATATTCATATAAAACACATTAACCAAAGAAACTTGAGGCTTACTAGATTCTGCAATCAGGACCCTCAGTAAAGGAAAAGATAGCATAAATTATAATTTCTCTTTTTTCTTTTTTTGAAAAATTTTGATCCCAACAACAGTCGACATTTGCAAATCTGGGTACATTCTCCTTTCCCTGTCTATCACATGTCTTCTTCCAGACAAGTAATAGATTTTACAAACATTTCCTAAGACAGCTTTAATTACTTTTGATAAAGTCTACCAAATGAAAAACCTAAAAATCTCACAACAGTTACAACGCCGTGATGAACTTTTGAATTTTAGCCTGTGCTCGCTCCTTCTCTTCTGGTCCATCGAGATCACCAATATTGTCGTGATATTCCTGAATGAAAAGATGCAAATTCAATAAGATTAGAGCCTCTATTAGTAATTTATTACTGAATTTGTCAAAGTGATTCAGAACGACAGCATTCAGACACATGTTGATGCAAAGTATGCCCAGATATAGAAAAGCACAAATAACCCAAATGGTAACAGGGAAACATTAAAAAAATATTGCAAACTTAACTTCTTCTTTGGACTTTCATTAATGCATGGGCATACATGTAAGAATTATACACATGTGATGAATTAAGAAACCAACACTACTATGATACAAACAAGCACACAGTAAACATCAAAATCATTAATTTAAAAATGAAGCGCCATTAAGTACATGCACCTGAAGTATATCCTTGACATCCTTCTTACTAAGTCTGTTCTGCTGAAGAAGTAGTTCAATTCTCGCTCTCATTTGTGGGTGCCTGCACAGAAAGTAATTATCTAAGCTTAGTCAGGAGAAAACCTATCTAGTAGAGCTCATAAATCAATATTGACACACAGACATACTCTGAGCACCAAAGATGACCCAGAATGACAGCAATCAACTGCAGGATCATACATAAAATATGTCAATGCACATAGTTGGGGTAAATTTGGTATCTATATAATTAAAAAAGAGTACACCATCACAAGTGCAAATTGTTCTAAATAAAGATATAAAGTTGCTAATGTACAAAGAACACATTCAAAACAAACCCCTCCCCTCCCCTCCCCCCCCCTTCCCCCCCCCCCCCCTTTTTTCAAAAAAAAAAAAAAAAAGAGCAATCCTGAGGAAAGCAATAACAAACAACTCAAGTCATTCCCCTGCAAATACCAAATAAGCCAACTTTCTTGGTAATATTAAGTGGTTAACCATCTTAAAAATACTTGCCTGAAGAGTATAAAGTCCAGATTCTAGTTTACGGTTGTATTTCTCATCTTCATCCATCTGCAAAATTGGAACGAATGTTTTAGTTCCTTCAATAATGTTGCGTTAATATAACAAATAGGAACAGAATAACTAAGTAAACTACCTCCAAGTCATCAAGTTCCACCTGATTCAACCGTTCAGTTTCTGCTTTAACTCTATCAGAATATCTGGGTAGGAAAGAGAAAAGGAGAGTGACCTCAGTATGCCTAAACGAGAATATATGCCTTAAACTAAAAATACTACTACCTCATAATTCTCTAAGTGGGAAAATAGGCACTATCATTAAGCTTAATAACTAACTGCAAGAAAGAGAAGAAATTAAATAATTAACAATAAACTCCAGAGAGTTCAAACCAACCTACCTTATGTATAGCTCCATTAGCCTGTCTATCTTTTCACACTCATTTTCAACAAATTTGCTTAATAATCTTTCCCTTCTAGAACCCCTCAATATCCCACCTGGAAAATTACATGGGGGATTGAAATTTGAAATGACATTAGATAATGGTACAGCATACATAAATGCAGAGTTCAATAAATGCCCACACTAATCACCACTCCAAAAGGCTAAATAGATCTGATGGCCGCATTTTTTGGCTACACAAATCTAATGTCATTTGAATTATATAGATACATATAAAACAAAAAAGTTTATGTCCACAGTGACATGTGTAATGATCCAAGCACAAGGCAATGGACTGCAACCTTTAATGAACAATTTTGGAACATCCAAAACAATTTCCTATGGGGAATTAGAGTTACATATGCAAGTTGGAAAAGAATATAGTTTCCTCGTTTGCTCTGGAAATTCACATGCACATCATCACATTCATATTTCTGTTTTCGCCAGTACCTTTTAAGATTTAAGAAAAAGGGAAACTAAAACATTCCTAGTATAACCAAAAGTCTCTTGATGCACCCCTTATGTAACAAAACAATTCTGTGTTGTAGCATTCCTAATATCTTGGATAGATATCTCAGTAAGTATCTCATAATCAAAGCATGGCCACCAAACACCAATTCAGCCTTTAGCAGTTATATTGGTAAATGGAAATGATAAACTCAACTTATACATATGTAAAAAAAAAAGCACCTAAACAAGGGAATATTGGCAGCCAAACCCCAAGACTGATGTTAGTAATACACCAACCACATTCAGCCAAAAAACTCCACCTTCAACCAGTTATCTATCTCTTTGTTTTGGGATACAACATCATCACTAGGAGAAATTTCAGAGAGGGACACAAATGTCAATACCACTGACATCCCTTTAAAGAAAAAAAAGCATTGCATGTTAAAATTTTACAGGCATTAGGAAATGTTGTATATTGTCATCTATATTGTATGATTGTATCTTCATTATTTGCTGTGTACTGTAGTGAGGTCGTTACTGAAATGTCTATATATATGAATATATGGTAGTTGCTGTAGTCTAATGACTACACAAGCTTCGGACAAAATTATTTTCTTCCTACATTCTCTCTTCCATCTTCTTTCACCTACTTCTCTCTCTAAATTCCAACTTGGTATCAGAGCACCATTCTGACAGTTTTCCAACCAAAACACGTATGGGTCATCAGTGTTGATGTTGTCACCAGTCTCTGGAGATCGAAAACCCCACAAAGCAATGCAGAAAGCACCCATGAAAAAAAAGCCAAGGCAATTCGTGGGTTTGAGTCCATCTATGTGCTGAATCGATCCTTCTCCTTGTTGTGTGCAAAATCCCTATTTTTTGCGCAATTTTCAGACTCCACACAAATTTCTTCAAATTGGCTTGTGAATATGCCCTAGGGGAGTGCAACTAAGACTTCTAAATCCATTGGGGATTGTGATTTGAACTGAAGTGTTGGTGTCGAGATGTTGGAGGCATGATTTGATTCCTTTGTGTGTTTTGGTGAGTGTTTTAGGAGCTATCTCTGACTACTGAGTTCTTCAGCCTATGTTTGGCTATTAGTGATTGCTTCTAAGCTTTGAAGATGTTTGGGAGTGACAATATTGGTGGTGGTGAAGTAAGCCCGTCATATTTGAAGCTCCAATTGATACTGCACCAGATATGGGTAATGCTATGAGTCAAACAGTGGCTCTTGGTGACAACCGCACACTTCAAATCTCTCAGGCTCACTTGTTGGAGACACCTGACTCTACCCCCCCCCAAACCTAGTCAGAGGGAGGATGGCCTATTAAGGCGTTTTTCCCCAAAAGAGATTATGAAGCTCAAAAGAATGCTGATAATGACAAAGTTAGATTCCTCTCAAAGCTCCAAATGTAGATGTGTCCTCTTTATCTGCTTCTTTCTCTAACTTTGCTCAAACAAGTAAACCCATTATTGCCCTAGGTGTCAAAATTGGCTTCTATAGAAATTAGTGGATTATAGATTTTGGAGCTTCCAATCATGATATCTATCATTGGGGACTCCACTAAAATTTCATCATATTCACCTTGGGTTGACTACAATACAATTAAGATTGCTGATGGTACTCTTTCTCCAATTGTTGGGACTAGTGTCAAATTGCTCAACTCCATTTACCTATTCTTTCGTTCTTCATGTCCCAAATTTCTCCAATGACTTTCTTTCTATTATTACAATCACTAGGGATTTGAATTGCAAGGTGACCTTTTTCTCTCTCACTATATATTTCAAGAACTTGAGACAAAGAAAACAATTGGTCATGGTAGAGTACGAAATGACTAGTAGTTTTTGGAGGATGATCCCACGTCAGCTTTAGTTTGACAATCCAGAGAGAGACTGCCTACATGAGCCCCTCCCAAGTCATTAGGTGACATAGGAGACTAAGACATCATTCTTTGGTAGCAATGAAAAAAATATTCCCAACTTTGTAGTCTTCATGTAATAAGAAGGAATTTTTCCAATTATGCTTGTGAACTAGCAAAGCACACATTAAGCTCTTATCCTAACATTTGCAAGAAAAGTTTGAATACTTTGATAATGATTGATTTTGATGTATGGGGATCAAACACAAATATTATAGATCGACTGAGAGATATAAAACCTGACTAGAGGCTAAAGGATACGCTCAAACTTGTAGAATTGATTATCAAGAAACATTTGCACCTATGGCAAAAATGAATTCCATTAGAGTTCTTTCATCTACAGCAAATTTTGGTTGGGAATTACAACAATTGGGCATTAAGAATGCTTTCCATCATGGAAACTTGGAAGAAGTCTATATAGACATCCCACCTAGCATCAGCTATTAGAAAACTCAAAGAAAAGTATCCAAACTAAAAAGGGCCTTATATGACCTAAAGCAATCTCCAAGAGCATGGTTTGATAGGTTTAGTAGAGCAATCAAAGACTTTGGGTATAGCTAGAGCAATATTGATCACACTTTATTTTTCAAAAGATGTGGCAGTAAACGACTCTCATTGTATTTGTTGATGATATTGTGATTGCTGAAAATGACATAAGTGAAATAAACAATTTAAAAACTCATCTAGCAGAAGAATTTAAGATGAAACACTTAGGAAAATTGAACTATTTCCTTGGATAGAAGTTGCAAGGTCCAATAGAGGGATTTTTATTTGCCAAAGGAAGTATGTCATTGATCTTCTCCAAGAAACAAGGATGTTAGGATGCAAACCTGCAAATTATATTGTGCAGAATCATCAATTAAAAAATGGACTTAGTGATATGGTTGACGTCGGGAGATACTAGAGTTTATTTGGTAGACTAATTCATCTATCTCACACTCGACCAAACATTGCCTATGCAGTCAACATTGTTAGCCAGTTTATACACGATTAACGTGCTCCTCACTTTGAGGTTGTGTTCAAAATTCTAAGATACTTAGAAATCTGCACGAGGAAAGGGAGCACTTTTTTCAAAGAATGGAAACACTAAAATTGGAATTTATACTAAAGCAGATTGGGCAATGTCTCAAAATGATAGGAAGTCAACTACTGGCTATGCATCTTTCTTTGGAGGAAACCTTGTCACTTGGAGGAGTTAGAGGTTGTCTGTTGTTTCAAGGTCTAGCGTTGAAGCACAATATAAAGCCATGTCACATGGGCTATGTGGAACCTTATGGCTGAGAAAATTAGTCTAGGAACCAATCAATCTATACTGTGACAGAGAGGCAGTAACAAATATTGCCCACAACCCAGTGCAACATGACAAAACAAAACATATTGAAACCAACAGGCACTTTATAAAAGAGAAGTTGAATTATGGGTAATTAAGAACACCTTTTATGCTGGAGATTAGATTGTGGATGTCTTGAAAAAGGGGCTACCTAGCGAATTTCATCATATGATTTGCAAGAAGGGCATGACGAATATCTATGCACCATCTTGAGAGGAAGTGTTGAATATTGTCATCTATTTTGTATCTTCCCTTTTATGCCGTGTACTATCATCTGAACTGGTGAGGGTATTATTGTAAATGTCTAAATATTATGAATACACGGTAGCTGCTGAAGTCTAATGACTACACGAGCTTTAGATAAAATTATCTTCTTCTTAGTTCTTCCTGCATCCGCTCTTCCATCTTCACCTACTTCTCTCTCTTGTTTCTCTCTCTAAATTCCAACTTGAAACTAGAATGAACATGCATGACAAGTGCCGCTAAGAGTCTAACTCAATCAACTTAAGAAAAGTATGAGTATGACTATATTGTAAAACACATAACTCTTAGGGCAACTTCCTTTCCTCCTATGCTCAGGAAAAGAAGTGCCTTACAAATGCCAATTACATAGTCACTATGATGAGAAACAAACCATTCTTTTTTATGGGGAAGTAAACACAAAAGATGGAGCATATATCATTGTAAAGAATATAGACTTATGTTCAATTTGGAAACTGTGATAATTTTCAAACTTGTACACCATTTGAGTTGCAGCATATAATAAAATTCTCTTTTCTGTTGATCATGAACAAGGGCTATAGTCTATACTCAATCAGCTGTATAATTTGTTGTACTTGCAGAGCAACAAACACTAGCGAGTGAGTCGGGCAACGAACAAAGGTCTAAGAGCAATGACTGCTTACCAAATAATGAAGCAATGCAGTCACTTGCCACCTTAGACATCCTAAGTCAAACTCAAATGCAATTCCACAAGCCTGCTTACCAAATAATGAAGCAATCAGTGACACTAGTCGCTCTTCTAAATCCTCTTGATAGCGCTCTTTCTTGTTCTTCTTACTGATGGGAATCTACATGGTATAGGGTACAACTTGTCAGTCTTATCAGGATCTACTTATAAAATGTCTACAGAATTACATTTCTCCAAAGAGTAAGGGAAAAGGAAAACATATGAAATTTGAACACATATATCGTTAGCATCCTGATTTTAAGGCATTATAGAATTGAAATTGACTGTCCAAACATAACATGTTTCGGTATTTCATGCACATCATAATATGCACACGCACATATACAAAATATAAAGGTAGACAACAGCAGGAATATTATCCCACTCATATTTTATTAATTATCACTCATTTGATTTGTCTTATATAACAGGCAACGAGAGTAACAAACTTGCTACCCTATGCAAGTAGCAAAACAGTGGGTTCTTTATAGTATTCGTTCGTGTGTGTGTAGTATAACTCCAGCTTCGTATCTTACTTTTCTTGATACAGAAATATGAACAGTGGCATACACTTTGTATGCTTTCAAGTCATCCAATATGAAAGTATCACTTTAGGCCATTAAAATTCCTAGAAACTAGATTCTGACTCGGAGTTTCAATTGTAATGATCTTGTAGATAGATTTCTACAGAATGACATTTGTTACAATAAGAATTAATGAGTCAATGATTATATACAAAGACAACTTTTAAATTATAACCATGCTGCAAATGACCAAAGGATAATAAACAAAGGTTGTAGCACTTGCCTTGCCCATAAAAGCCGCAAATGCTGTCTTCAAGCCCAAAACATCCACAAATCGTTCACAAGCAGGAGGATACTTGGTCATTGCAAAATCAAGCGCCCTTATGGCTGAACCATAAGCCAATTTCTTTTGTTTCATAATAATAATCATCAATTCGACTCCTTCAGCCTTAACAAACCTTTCTTTGTTCTCCAAAGGCATCAATAAACAGCATAAACAATCAAACAGATTCTCCACCATCTCTGCCTCATCAGAACTCTTGGGGTCCTTAGACTTGTACATAGCCACTGCCTGAAGCACTACATCTACACCATTCATCTGTCCCAACTTCTTCTGATTCGTCGTGCTGTTCTGCAACAAAATCGCCAATATCTCCGACGCATACTGCTTATTACTATCAAATTCTCTCACTTTTATCTTACCCAACAACCATTTCAACAACTTGGTTCTTTCACACACCATTTCCGCCACTGGCGGCTTCACTTCGATTAAATTCTCAATCGTTGCAAGCGTATTATAAACCGCAGCCATCTCATCCGGGTCAGTATCCGCCAACCGATGCAAATTCTGAACCAGCAACTCAAGCACACTGTTCTCAACCAAAGCATCAACTAAAACCCTAGCGGGTTCATCGTTATCTTCGAGTACGTCCTCGTCGGTCAAGTCCTGAAGCAATTGAACCACGTCAATGGCAATGTCAGTGTTGTCGTGGTTCAACAAGTCTACAATGGATGGAATGACGTTTAGATTGACGAGGTCAGGGTAAAGTTCTGGACCTCCCGCGAGCACTTTGAGTTTCTGAAGTTCTTCATGGAGTTCAACCTCAGAATCGGCGAAACGATCGGGTTGGTTTGGGTACTTGAGGCGAGCTTCGATGTTGTCCTTAAGGCGTCGTTCGAAGGAAAGGACGAGTTTCTTGAGGGTTCGTAGGTCGAGCACTTCGATGGCGTTCTGGGATTTCTCGACGGCTTCGAGAAGAGAGAGGTCGATGTCGTTTTTGTTGTCGTTGAAGCCATTGGAGGTGGCGGATGGCGGCGAGGATGATGAGACGATGTCGTCGAACTTGCGTTTGGAGGCGTGGTTCCGGGCATTTGCGACTTCCATCGTCGCCGGAACTAAGTTGTGATTCGGAGGAGGGCAGGCTTCTGGACTACTCTTGTTAGAAAACTGAAATCCACAATTTTAGAAAGATAAGCTCAATGCTTTAAAGATTGGACTGCATTTTTAATCCATTATTAAACAGCGAAGGAAGGGGTTTTAAAATTAATTTTTTATTCTTAATTTTAGTATTTTTTTAATTTTATATTTAAATATAAATGATGAGTTTTGTTTATTAATTTTGTTAATTTATATTTATTTTTTAACAGTACAAAAAAAAATAGAGTTGTATTATTGGTTCATCACTTTCAACCAAATAATCAAAAATATGCTTCTACTCCTCTAATCCAGTTTGAGTCAAGCCTTAATACAGCTTCAGCTAAGCTCAATCAACAGTTTGAAAATTTTTTATTTAGTTCAATTTGTAATAATTAATTTAAATAATTATTTAAAGTTATTTGTGTTTCTTAATAATTAATTTTCATAATCTAATTCAAATTAAAATTGTCCCAAAAAGTGACAAAAATTTAAAAAGAATTAGACATATGATTAGAAAGAAAATTTGTTTTAGATAATTATTTAAGTTTATGTATTATACATAAAAAATTAACTATTTAAAAATTTTCTCATTAATAATTAATAAGCTCAACAGCTAGGCTTAACTTAATTATATCAATTAAGCCTATATATAATAAACAAGCTCAAAGCTTAGATTAAACATAATTATAACTTTTATCAAATTAAAATCATACTTAATAATTAATTTTAAAATATATTAATAATGAGTGAACTTTAGATGCGCCTAATGAACTAAGTTTTATATTTTTTGAACTCATCCCAATGATTTATAGAATAATTTTGATTTTAAAATTGATATAATTGAATTGAATAATGAGAAATGTAAATTCTACAAAAGTGGAAGCTACTAAATTTCTACAAAGTGGTCAATCGGCTATTAGATATTGTGGTCTCATTGTTTAGTTTGTATGACTTAATACATTTAATAATATAGATTCTTTTAAAAAATATTTTGTAGAATTCTAAACAAAATTATTAAATAGCAACTTTTTAAGCTTGGTTCAATTCAATTACTAGCTCTATTTAACTTATTTTAAAGATTAAAATATATAGGATTTCCTAAACTATTGGTCAATTTTAAAAAAATCTCATAAATTTTAAAAGTTACACAAAACCCTCCTTAACTATAAAAAACATACAAGAACATCCTTCCGTTACATTTTTTGTTAAATGTGGAGAGTTTCCTTAAACTCGTGGTCAATCCCAAATTGACCAAGGAAAAAATAACCAAAATGTTCTTACCTCATTGACCTTACATTTCTCTAATTCGGAGACTACTCCAATTGTCTACTTGAAGATTTGCCCACTATCCTTTCTCTTCTAGCACCAAAATCACTAAAAAAATGAACAATTTTTCTACATTTTTGTTAGAGATCCATTGACCCTTTGGCAGATTTCTTCTTCCTTTTCTCTCTTATCATTAATCATTGTCCTTGTCATGCTCTTGCTTAAGTTGCAAACTGCAAAGATCTCCCCAACTTTGTTAATGGGCAATGTCTTCTTGATTTTGCTTTCTTCCTAAAATTTTTCAAAATCTGGTTTTTGAAGTTTGGCTATGGTTGGCTACCATTTTGGGGTTTTGAGAGTACCTCCTTCGCAGCCTCTTCCTCACTTGGAGAAGGTGCTCTACTTCCAAATGCTTTAACAAGGTTAGTACTAGATCTTGGTGGTAGAGTCCCCACGGCAGAATCCTAGTGTTTCCTTGGTAATGAATCAAAATAAGAAGCTTTGTTACAACTCACACAGCAACCATTTGGCTTCTTTTGTTAGAACTATGAATTATTCACACAAAAGAAGTGAACAAGGTCTTTGGTTTCCCTTATAGAATAGGCATTATTGGGGGCAAGCTAAAAGCTTAGTCATATGTTGATGGAATTACCCAAGAAAGCTGCTTTCCATTACAAAGGTTACAACTCCATAACCAGCTAAGAGAAAGCGAGAGCATGTCAACGATGACTATAAAATTGCTTCTTGTGTTACAATTCCATAATTAGCTAAAAGACCAAATTCCTTAGTTCTAACTTTACTTCTTTTTAGTTGTGATAGATAAAATAGTTTTTTAATTATTGATAGGCCAACAACTGTTTATTCATTTCTTCTCTTGAGCTGCAAAGTCTTGATTTTTCTTTATTTGAGAGTTCAAAGTCTTTGTTTATATATTATTTTGGTTGCTATAGTTGATTATAGATTCCTACATCTACTTTCTTTACTTTTAATTGCAGGTTGTCTTTTTCTAATTGACTCAAAGTCTTTCTTTCTTAGTCTAGTGATGCGCTAATGTCCTTAATAGCACCTCCATCGGATTTATTAGTTCTAGTCCAGATTTTAGAAAATCTTATCTTTGAAAATCTTTCAGGAAAAGAGTGTGTGGCACAAATGGTAGACAACATTGTGAGTTACCTTTGCAAAAACTTGCCCTAGATAATGAGTTACATGCAATAGGAATGCAGGGGATGCGAAGGTAGAGGCAGTGGTGGTAGATTTCCTCAATGAATGCAGGGGGAAAGTTGAGGAAGATGATGTTATAGGCTTTGATGATGTTGTAGAAGGGACATGGAAGATGTTTTAGCTCTCCTATTTTTCTACTAAGAATAGGCTTAAAATCTTAAAGAGCTTTATTTCTTTAGTGGGCTCCTTCCAAGCTGTTCTCTAGTTGCTAAGGTCTCATTTAGGGAAATGAGATGATTTAGGGTTTCAAATAGGGGAACGATTGAGGATTAGGGTTCAAATTAGGGTGAGGGGATTTGCAAGTGGGGTTCAAATAAGCTAGGGTCATTTTTCCTTGCTCAATTTGGGGTTTAATCAAGGGTTTAGGGAAACCATCCACCATTCAACAAAAAATGTAATGGAAGAGACTTCTTGCACATTTTCAATAGTTAAGGAGGGTTTTGTGCAACTTTTTAATGTTCAAGAGGGCTTTTTAAAATCAACTTATAGTTTAGGAGGATTTTGTACATTTTAACCTATTTTAAATATGACTTGCACTTAAGTTTGTTTGACTTATTTTAACTTGTAAGTAGGTTGTATATGATATAAAATTATAAAAATAATAATTATTGTTCTTACTATTATCAAATAATATCATCATCACTTACTAAGATCAAATGAGTTAAATAGATGAAGTAAGCCCATCTACTATTGAGATAGTTGAGTTTAAAATTCTTTAAATTAAAAAGGTTTATTTAAATTTAAGCCAATTTGTTTTATGTAAGTTGAACTAATGAAATACATAACTTGCAAAGTTAGTTTGAGATGTTTAAAATTTTAGGACCTGTTTGGTTTGTCAATTTTTTGTTTTTATTTTCAATGCAAATAGAAAATGGTAGTAAAAATGTGTTTGTTAGTAATAAAAAGTAAAAATACTTTTTAGACAATATTTTTTCAAACAAAGGTAAATTTTGAAAATAGTTAAAATAGGTTTTTATTGTTTCCTATACAAAATCATGAATACAAAAAATGAAGGTTGAAAATGAGGTGGCAATCTTGAGAGTATTTCACTTTGCTCTTTCCTTCTCCCCATATTTGGCTTCGACACTTTGCAATAGAAAAACGACTCTCTTCATCACCTTGGCAATGCTTTCTTCATAACTCTTTCTCTATGTTACCACCTCTATCAACAATGACAACTTGTCCTACTCCCAAATTGCAGCCTTCCTTTTGATTTCTCTACCATAACCACAAGTACCACCTTAAGGCTCCCCAACCACCACCGTGCTATTATAACCATTGCAAAACAATGGTTGTGTGTGGTTCTACATTTTTTACATTCCCTCATGTTCACTCTCCTTTTGTGTCTATTAATCAATCTTTAGTTTGAGTGAATATATTTTAAATGGTGGTGCATACAAGCATTACCTATTTGCTAACTCACATCCCATTCAATTTCTTCCCTTATTTTGATCAATTCAAAGTTAGATAAGTTACCTTTGAGCTATCATTAATTGTAATTTTGTTTTATAAAAAATTGATTGAACGTGTAGCCTAATTAATTGATAATGATTATGTTAAAAGTGATATAGCACATTGTTTCACCATTTGAGCTTAGGCTTGGTTATTAAGGATGTGAAAGTAACTTATATGTGTAGAGCCTATTAATATAACCTGTGATAGATGGACTACAGTAGGGGTTTTGATATGAGGTTGAGTCCCCTTCCTTGTCTCTAAAAAATCTATATATTGGTGGCCTCCCAGTTAAGGTTAACCAATTGTTGTGTAAATTGGGAAAAGGAGGGGAAAACTTTGATCTTGAATATACATGTGTACTCGTAAGTTCTTGATTATTTTTAGGATTGCTGATACTTGGATCTCTTCTTCTAGTGAGGACTGTTTGATAAGAGTTCGTGTGCCAAGTAGTTATAGAAATGGAATTAAGGTAAGCATCTCATCCTTGATATTTGGTTAACTATTTTGATTTGTGTGGTTTTAAGTTGGCATAGATCCATTAGAAATTCTTACATTTTCATCATGGTGATTGAGAGCATAAAGGATGTACCTGGAGGTAGTGAAACCCATGTTGGAAGATATTCTAATCCTAGCCAAGTATAAACATCTTCTTTTGGGATTGTGGTTGTGTTGTTTCTAACCATGAGGTTTAGTGGGATTGGAACATGATGATGCTTACATATTCTTTGTATTATTGCAATATCGTGGGATTGGAACATGATGATGCTTACATATTCTTTGTATTATTGCAGTATTGTGGGATTGGAACACGATGTTTATATTTCAATGGCATTATGCTTAATGGTATTGTACTCTTTGATACTTATGTATTGCTTATGAATGTGGCACTTATATTTCAATGTCATTGTGTTGGTTCCTTGTGGTATATGATTGTAGTTGATTGTTCTATCATGGTTGTGCATCATTTTTTATGTTTCTCAGATTTGCTACTTATATAAGAATTGGTGTAGCATTTTTTTAGTATATAATATTTTGGCAATCATACATTTTTGTATAATGTTAACTAATACATTTTTTGTGCACCACATGAAGAATATGGGATCCTTTGATTTGGTTGATTTAATGCCTATTAACTAATTTGGTATGGGTGTTGTACTATCAAATCTTGTTATGGCCATTAGCATTTTGCTGTCTCTTAACAAACAATATACAGATGAACACATCTAAAGTTGATAAAAGTAGGTGAATTTAAGGCTATTTTTTCGGATTTGTTCATAGTATATATTTTCTTTTCTTATGTTATTTTAGTAAAAAAGAAAAAATGTGGTTGTAGTTTTGGTGAAAATAAGTCCATAGTTGGGTTTGGCAAAATTTTTAACTAAAGATTCTTTTTAGAAATTTAAATTAGCTAAAATATGAGAATTTAAAAATATTTTTGACATTATAATAGCTTGGTGACTCCGCTGGAGAGGGTTAGGCCATCTTATGGTGCTTGATAGATACTTGTTCTTGCATGCTTATGTGATTGTTTCTTTTTCCTTCCTCGTTGACTTTCTCTTGTATTTTTATGTGTGGTTATTATATATTTGTCTATTTGTTATCTTGTATTTTGTTATGTAGGTTTATGTGAGAGTTGCTTTTTGTTCCCCTGCACCCACGAGCACTTTCACACATAATAGATTAAAGGGGATGTCATGACCTTGTACCTTATACTTGGGCCACATAGGTCACCTTTTATGCTAAAGGGGTGAAGTAGGCTTAGCCTTTGAGGGACCTTTGTCTCTATTGTAGAAAGATATCTAGATTCTAAGTTTATAGTTTGAAGTGTATTGTAAGAACACATGTCCTTAAAGATCATTTTGCTGTCACTCAGGTGCAAAGGTATTGAACGCTATAATCTTCTAAGATTCAATAAAACTTTCTTATTATGTTCACTCATAGTAAGGAAACAGAATTAGTAAAAATATATATTGATATATGAGAGCATTAATTTAGCAAATATGAAAGAATTAATTTTAACTCCTAGAATACTAATTTTTTCTCTCTTTATCTAGCACCATATGTACATGGTTTTTTTGTAGAAGAAAACTAATTGTTGATAGTTATCCATAAAAAGATACTTTGGTAGTTATAAATCATAAGGGACGTGGTAGTTGTAAATGAACAAGTATGTTGGTAGTTATAAATTCAAAAGGGATTTTGGTGGTTATAAATGAAAAAGTATGTTGATAGTTATAAATTCAAATAAACCTTTAAAATAATTTAATAAAATACAACAATGCCCTACTATTTTAGAAGGTTGAGTATAAGTGAAATTTGAGAAAAAACATTTGTTAGCTACTACTCATGAAGTGAATATATTTATCTGGTGTCTTTTGGACTATGAACCATATCTAAACAAAATGGACTTGACTCAGAAATATTAGTAAAGCATATATCTTCTATAAACTAATAAGTCTTCTCATAAATTAACAATTCACTTGTCATATTATACTTTCTTAAATATATTTCTGCTGAACAATGTGGTTTTAATGCTAATAGATTGTGCACGCATTGGTAATTCATCAGTGTTTTAGAGATTCACCACTATCTCATAGGAGCGGCCCCACTCCACACTCATATAGATGATTTAACCAAGTGCACACTATTGTTAATATGCCATCTATAAGGGCTATAAAAATCATTAAGAGCTGTTACTCATCATCTCCTTATTAGTAGTTCAAGCACTATCACATACCATAAAAGTGACTTAAAATTCGTTAACAATGACCTGTTATTACCCATATGAATCAATTTTATGGGATCTCTAATCATATAGGTTAGGTTACCATCATTCTTAATCTCATGTAATATTAATTAGTCCCATCCCTCGATGTTTCAAATATTTGTCTCTTACTCATGGGTCTAGTTAGTGGATTGGTCAAATCCACTTTTGACTTCACATAATCCATCTTTTAATAGCAACTTTATCACCATATGTTTCAATTGAATATTTCATCTCTCACCATTGAAAGATTTATTCTTTACAATATATATATATATATATATATATATATTGCTTATTGGCAATTTCAAAATATAGAGGGCACTATCTTTATATTCAAATAAATAATTTTTTAAGGGATTTATCAATCACTTAACCTCACTAATGATGTACTTGGATAATTTCTAAGTGACTACACCACATTCAAGGTTGAACATATAATCATTAGGATTTTGTCTCACTTGAATAAAAGATCCAATAAAGATCACTATATTCTTTTAATATAGTGAAAAATCCACTTTATACAATACCATAAATTATAGTGCTTCTCAAAATTCATTTTAATGTTTTTAGTAAGATATCCCCACATTTTCAAATATTTAAATTATGGACATACCCTCCATAACTCATATGGATTTTTTTCAACCTAGTAAAATTTATTTGGCACCATTGTATCTTTGTATACAATAGGAATGACTTTAACAAAATTTGTCTAGCACCATTATACTTTAATATCTCAACATAATGTAGTACCAAAAATAGAACATATAAATTAATGAGAAAACTTTTATTTTCATTCTTGAAAGATACAAGATTTATTAATTTCATTCTTGAAGGAATTTTTCTATTGATTATGTCCTCAGATCAAAATCGTTCCAACTATGTCTCTCTTTAACTACACCATGAACTCCCACATGAAAAGCTGAGTTGGGGGCGGACTCCTATTGAGTTGACCAACACTTATGCTGATGTAGTCATGTCATTTATTGAGGTGGCGAATATTTGTTAAGAGAAAAAAATTTTCCAGGACAAAATTGATAATTAGTGTATTTTTTGAGGACAAAAATGGTAGTTTTATCAAAAATCTATCTTCTTCATTCCAACCTTGTTAGGTTAAGGAAGATGAGGTAAATCTTAAGGATGATTTAGTAAAAGAGGGAGACCCTAGATGCCAAACTTGAATAGCAGTCCTTGTTCTATTGCTTTTAGCCTTAGCCGGAACTGAATTTGAAATGGGTTAGGTAGTAAGAGGGCTTTTTGGCTTAGACCCTTTTTTTGCATGCATCTTAGGCTTCGTTGTTAGAGTGTAGCAAAGCATTATGAGAAGGAATCCTCCATGAAATGAGACAACCACTCTAAGTTAGCCACATCACCTATAAAAATTGCAACTTTCATCAATAATTATTTGAAGAATACTTGAAAAGTTGCTTTTTTTTCTAGGGGAAATGGAGTTACCACAGAGATCTTGCTTTGGTGGACTAGAGTCGAAGAGGCTGTCCACGGTGTTTCAAGAGAGTAAGGTTCAGTAAGATCAAAGAAGAGGATGAAGTTGGTGGTTGTAAGTGGATAGCCTCGCACTTTAGTTCTTTTATTTCACGGTGAACAGAGCTTTAGTCCTCAAAAACAAGGCAAAGAAATCAAGTACAACCTGATCTTTAAAGAACACTTACAGCCATGACAAGGAAGCTCAATGCAGTTGCTTTGATAAACAAGTTAGTGGACTTAGCTATTCATTTGTTAAGTAATTCATTAGCGGATCTGTATCTTGGGGTTGTATTTTGGGCAATTTAGGTTGGCATTCTATCATGGGTTTCTGGAAAATTTGATGAACCTTAAACATGAATACAAAATTTTGAACTTTAAGACAATGACCCATTTACAATAAGAGCACTTACAACTATGGCACTTAAAGAAAGCCCTTCAAGGTTGATTTGACCTTTCTTTTATTTCTCGTTCTTCTTTATCTTCATGAAGAAGATGATGGGCATTTTGTCTAGTTTTTTCTTTAGAGGACTCAAATAAGAAAAAAATTCTTTTGATGACCAAATGATAAAGAGGATATCTATTGAAAAGTAAAATATATAGTAGTTTAAAGGGGGGAGCACTATAGATGGCCACATTAGCTCAAGCTTTGGCCAGCTCATAAGGATTGCACCTCTAGCTCAACTTTTCATTTAGAAGATCATAGTGTCATTAATGAAGCATGAAATTAGAGTGATTTTGAACTTTTGATGATAGAATCGATAGAAAAATCTTTTGAGAACAAAACTAATAAATCATATATCTTTTGATGACAAAAATAGTAGTTTTGTCTAAATTAATTAAAACATTCATATAACTTAATTTTATATCCATAGTTTATCCACATCACTATAGAAAGGCATCAACATCAAAACTAACACAATATTTGTGCATCCATAATATCAAATATTCAACTGCCACATTTAGACTTTGAAATAATTATTCATATGCCTTCATTGGGCAATTCACACAATTGTATAACCATAAAATATTATTATTACTATTATTATCATTGTATTTGTTTGGCACTTCAAATTTTCACATATCACGTGTAATAATTGTATTCTCATGATAAGAGTATGAAAATAGTTCTTCACAAAATATGTCCAACCTTTCACAAAATATTGCAATCATCTAACCACAAATATTTTCACTAGCAAATAAATATACATATCAAATTAGAATTTTGAAAGTAGAATTTTGTTATCATAGCTACTAACCTAGTTTGTCAAAATAAAAAAAAATTTAGATAACCTAATTTCATCATTTCTTTTGTTGGTACATTTGACTCCTTTCATTTGATGAACTAATCTCAAAAATTAAACAAAGAATTTGTTTTATTTAAAATGTACATAAACCTTTTAAACCTTAACAATAAAATTTCACTGAACATTTTAAATTAAAATAAACAAAGCACAAACCTTTACAATTAATAAAGGAAGAAAAAAATGTTTTTATGCAAGACAAAAAGAGATATTAAAGTAGAGGCAAAGACATATTTTTATAACTTAGATAGATCCTCACATGAGAAGTTGGGAACCATCTCAATACTTTCCATGCTCATTAAGATAAATTCTTTAGATAATCAATTTTTTGGTCATTGAAAGGTCTTTCTTAATGTCCCTTGTGTAACCAAACATCTAACTTCACTCAATTTTTACAAAAATAAGAATAAAAACAATAGTAAACTAGTATACCAAATTCAAAATATTCTCAAGGTGTTGCACATTTTAAAAATGACCCCAAAAAAATGGCCTAAGTTGTTGCACACATGGCATTAAGGATGATCAAGTTATTTAACGTTCAATACAAATTCAATATGAAAAATAACCAAGATCATTACAAGACAAATTATAGCCTTCATTGGTACAACAAAATGACATTCTATATTTATTCTTTTATGCTTTTGAATTCAATATCACTTTAATTACATTTTTCTTAACTTATATAATCAAAGTTTTTGAAAATTTGTAATATGCAAGGACTCACAGGCATGTAATGTGCTTCCAAGATATGTGCTTCCAGGATATGTTTTAGGAACTATTAGGAACTTGTAGTCCCAAATGTGGTGGTCTATCCCATATTTCAATAAATGAAAATTTGCCTCATATGAGTAAATGCTCTTGTATCTTATAGTTTTTCATATTGGCAAAGCCTCGTTTATCAACACCTATAATTGACATGTTAGTATGAATGATGTGGACCCTAAAAATTTGATTTTGGAGTCGTCATCGACCTAAATTATTTAAAGGTAAGATTGGACACCTAATTAAAAAATAGTCTATGTTTTACAGATTGAATTCGGGGGTTGGTTACGTTTTAGGGAAGGTGTTAGTACCATAAACGCCCTTTCGGTACCAAAAATGATCTAATTAATTTATCTTAATTAATTTATGTTGGTTTTAAAAGATTTTTAAAAATAATCCCTACCTATTCCGGATCGGGATGAAATTGATTTTGAAAAAAATTCCTTTCCTATTCGAGTCTAAGGTTTTAAAATATAATTCTAAGAAAATCTCCCTTCCTATTCCAGTCCAGGGTTTTGAAAATAATTTTAAAAAAATTCCCTTCCTATTCCAGTCTAGGGTTTTAAAAATAATTTTATGAAAATCTTATCTCTATTCTATATCAAAGTTTTTTTAAAAATAATTTTAAGAAAATTTTCTTTCTATTCTAGTCTAAGGATTTAAAAATAAATTTAAAAAAATAAAATAAAAATAAAAGTGATTTCAAGAAAATCTTCCAAATCACAAAATTAGGCACATGTACTGCCTCCTTGAATCTTTATCATTGTGCTTTAAATTTCATCTAATCAAATTGTCCAAAATCCCAAATACACCATTATATTATATATAATCACAATCCCAAAGTAATTTAATGCTATCAAAATAAATAAATATCGAAATAAGTTCACCTAGAATCTAACTTTGCATGAGAATAAATCAATTAGAGAATTTGCTAAGGTGAGATTCATAAAACAACCTAAGATTCAACCACAACAATTTGAATTAAGAAAGTTATAAGAGATTTCAGTTCAACCAATACAAATTTGAAATTATTCTAATCTTCATAAATAAAGAACTAGTAACTATTATGAACTTCCAAGCAAGAATAATCAATTAATTCAAAAGTTGCATAATATAATCCATGGCCAAAAACAAGATGGCAACATAAAGATTCAAGAAATCATGTAACCATACCCTTGGAGCTTTGTTTAGTTTTTCCTTTTTTGATCTTTGAATAATTGGCAAAAGAGAGTGTAGTTGAAGTGGTAAACTCTAAGTGTTTGTGTGGGAAGGTGAGGGTTCAAGGTTGCTCTTCTCCTTCTTTCTCCTTTTTCTATGTTGGCTGAAATCTCTTCTCTCCCTTTTGTCCGTGAACTCCCTTCTTTCTTGTAGGCCGCAGTTTTTTCTTTTCAAGGCTCCCCCTCCTTTTCTTTTTGGTGTGAAAAGCTCCCTTTGTAGGCTTTTTGCTAAAATTTTGGAGGCCCTTTTTCCCTTGTGTACGTGAATAGCCCTCCTTTTGTATGCATGTGATGGGTTTTTTTAAAATTAGAATTCCTTTTGTAGTTAAATTCTTGTTTCCTTATTTTAGTCATATTTTACCTCTTATCTTTTATCTTATATTTTTATCTTTTAATTTACTTATTTATCTTATTATCTCTTAAATTTTTATCTTATTATCTTTATCTCTTTGTTATTTTTTATCTTTGTTATCTTTTATTTATCTTAGTATCTTATTTCTTATCCTTTTATTATTTTATCTCTTTTAATTTTTATTTATCTTGTATTATCATATCTTAATTTTGGTTATCTTTTTTTTTTGAATTTTATTTTAGTTTTATTTTATTTTTGGGTTTGGGCTTATTTATTTTAGTTTGGGTTTTGGTTGGGTTTAATTATATCTTGGGCTTATCTTTAAGTTTTCAATTTTATTATTTGGGATTTTATCTTTTTTTATTTTCTTATTTTAGTTTAAATATGGATTTGTAATTTAAGTTAAAGTTTTAAAAAGTGGGCCAGACAAAATTAGGTGTCTACAGATTGTCCCCTTTTGCTCATCTTTTAGGAATTAGAAGATGGGCAAAGGTTGAGAGACACTATTTTGTTCAAGTCAATATATAATGCGAAGGGTTACTGTCCACCCAACAGGGATCAAAAATGACCTTAAGATTTCCTCTTTTAATCCTAAGTTCAGAAGGGCTATTGTCCACCCAACAAGGACCAAAAATGACCTTAAGATTTCTTCTTTTAATCTTAAGTTCGGAAGGGCTACCTTTCACCAAACAAGGACCAAAATGACCTTAGGATTTTCTCTTTTAATCCTAAGATCAGAAGGGCTATTGTCCACCCAACAGGGACCAAAAATGACCTTAGGATTTCATCTTTTAATCCTAAGCTTGGAAGGGCTACCGTCTACCCAATAAGGACAAAAAATAACCTTAGGATTTTCTCTTTTAATCCTAAGTTCCGAAGGGCTACCGTCCATCCAACAAGGACCAAAAACAATCTTTGGATTTTCTCTTTTAATCCTAAGTTCGGAAGGATACCATCCACCCAACAGAGACAAAAAATGACCTTAGGATTTTCTCTTTTAATCCTAAGTTCGGAAGGGTTACTATCCACCCAACAGGGACCAAAAACGATGACCTTTAAATAGGTTCTTCCCGCAATGGCCTGATTTGACCTAAATAAGTTTGTCTTTAACTTGCTAAGGATGAGTTCTTCCTAAAATAGTTTAGATTGATATGGCATGCTTGTGGTTATGCATGCTTGACATTTTAATGCTCGACTTGTGAAAATTAATTTTCTTAAGAATTTAGGTGATGATGGTGTGCTTGAATGCATTGATGCAATATTATCCTATGATGATGCATGCTGACATACTAGCAAATGAAATTTTTGTGGATTGTGAAGAAATACTATTCCATGACCTTCAGGAGCTTTTGAGTTGGCTCTAGCACTTTTGCGTCTTCTAACTTGCTCTCTCCAGAAGGATTGCCCCAGTTTGCATATTTGAGCTAAAACTAATTTTGACATAGTCCTTGAACATATCTTGTTTCTTTCTCTTCTAAAAGAAATTTAGGGTGTGACGCCTTCAGTATTTACTCAAGACATTTTTCATTCATCATGTCTTAAAGTCACAGTTTGAATCTATTCTTCACTTGCCATTATAGCTTCGCCAATTTTCAATCCATATCTTGTTCTTTCAAGAGGTACTTCTTACTGGCATTTGACAACTTTTGCTTTGCATAAGAATGCATTTTAAGAAATAAGGATGGCTTATGACACGAAGGGTATGCAACTAAGTACTTTGGCCTTTCAAAGGAGAGATTAATGGATTGATCAATAACCCATTGCCCCAGTTCAAGCAAGTCAAAGTGTTGAAAACTTTGGGAGTAATACCTTTGGGGATCAAACTTGATTCTTTTTTGGTGGGTTATAGCCCCATAGGAGAAGTTTCTTTATATCTTTCTGAGTCTCTCATTTCTTTAAAGATGGGTCATTTGGGTATGGGTTTTTCCATTTGATTACCCCCAATTTAGATTTTAACTGCCCATGAGCAAAAAATATTGAAAAGAGTTTTTCTTAACTCATTCTCTTTTATTATCCAAGTCATGCCTCAAGGGAATGCTCATAATAATTATTCAATTCTCTGGAATCGAAAGTGTGTTGTTAAGCACTCACTCTAATTTCTCTAGTATGTGCACTTTAGTTAAGTGTTTACTCTAATCACTCTTAAGCTTTTGCGCTCTCTAATGTGTTTGCACACACAGATACCACATAGGCTTGTTTTTGTGTCCCTCTCCACTTCAATTAGTTCACCATATTAGCCAATATCACTAGGACTTTTCTTAGCTTGTAATGTAAGGCCTAGGTAATGAGTATGAATAAAAGAGATAAGTATTTATCAAATAAGGAGAGCGTGAAGTATGATGTCTCATTTTTCACTTTTTCTTTTTTGGATAAGCATGTGGCTCAAGGTGAAGTCTATTTCTCTTTACTAGTCTCTTTTTTCTTTCGGCTAGCCCCTTCTTTTTTGGTCTATCAATTTTTTTTTCATTTTTCCTCAATATTTCTTCTCTTTTTCTTTTTTTATTGTAGACACTTAATTTTGTCCGGCCCACTTCTCACAATTTTAACATAAATTACAAACCCAAATTTAAACTAAAAATAACAAAATAAAATAAGATTAAACCTAACCCAAATCTAAACTAAATAAACCCAAACCCAAAATGAAAATAAATCCAAGCAAATTCCAAAAAATCAAATAAATTCAAAAAATTAGAAAAAATCAAATAAATCAAAGATAATTAAGAAAAATAAAGATAATTCCAAGATAATTCAGAAAATGAAGATAAATTCAAGGAAAATTAGAAAATGAAGATAAATCTAAAAGAAAATAAGAAAAAATAAAATTTTAAAATGAAACTAAAAAATAAAAGATAAGATAACTAAAATTAAAGAATAATAATACAAGATAAATTCAAAATTAAAAGAGATAAATAAAATGATAAGAGGATAAGATATTAGGATAAATAAAAAAAACAAAGATAAAAGAAAAAAAAAAGAGATAAAAGATAATTAAGAATATCCAAAGATAGGACAAAAATGATAAAGATAATAAGACAAAACTTAAGATATGATAAGATAAAAGTCAAGAAATAAATTAGATAAATAAAAATTAAAAAGAAATAGATAAAATTAAGATATAAAAATCTGAAATCTAAAAGATAAATAAAAAAAATGTTAGATAAAAAGATAAAAGTTAAGATAACATTAGGAAACAAGAGTTAAACTAAAGAACAAATTCTAAAAATCTGAAAATTACAAAAACCCATTATCACATGCACTAAAAAAGGTGGGGGGGGTTCACGTAGTGAAGAAGAGGATATAAAATTTCAGCAAAAAAGAGGAGAAAAGGAGGGAGGATTCACGTACACAAGGAAAAAAGGGTCTCCAAAATTTTAGCAAAAAGGCTACGAAGAGGGAAGTTCACGTATCACAAAGGAGGAGACTTTTTGGAAGAAAATTTCAGCCAAAAGAGGAGAGAAGAGCAAGAAAGAGACTTGATCCTACAAGGAAAAAAGGGGCTTTTCACGTATCACAAGGGAGGAGACTTTTTGGAAGAAAATTTCAGCAAGAAAGACCTCTCCACTTTCTCATACAACCACACACTCTTCACACCACAAGCATACACCTTTTTTTTCAAATCACACGAAGGAAGATACTCAAGGTAAGCCCCTTTCCTCTTTTCTTTTAGATTCATATATGTTGTTCAATTTTAAATCATGTAGATCTCATACTTTAATCCTAATATAGGTAGGATTGTTTTTGCTATAGTGTTTGCATAACTTTCATTTTTATTAATCATGGTGTGCATGTATTTTCACATTCTTTCACCACTTTTTATCTTAATTTATTGTGGGTCTCTACATGCAAATAAAATCATGTCAAAATTCTGCATATTCTGCACTATTAGCATGCATAGATTCTATATTAAATTCTGCATAATTATGCACATGATTAAATTCTGCATATGCTGTTTTAATTTTTTGCACATATTTATACTGCTTTAAATATCCAAACTTCTATTTCTGCATGGTTTTGTATTCTGTTTAAATAGTTTTGTACTGCATCTTAAACTAAAAATTCTGCACTATTTTCTACTTGAAAATTCTGCGCATTATTTCATTTTGCACTGCAGTTCAACTTATGCATTTTGTTTCATAAATTCTGCACAAAATAAGTTTTAGCAATCCTATTTCTGTTTTATTGTTTTGTTTTTGCATTCTGTATGAAATCTTCATATGACTTTTACATACTAAAAATTCTGCATGTTTTGTATTGAAAATTCTGCACATATTTTAGCCTAGGCAATGTTCTTATTGATCTTCCATATTCATTGATTTAATTTCTTGTTAATTTTTTATTAAATTTTAGCATTAGGATTATCTGTTAAGAAACTCTAGCATCACCACCTTGAGTTCCTCTTAGTCCTAAGCAATTTTGGCTCTAGACACTTTTCCTAAGATTATTTTTAAAAAACTCCGGACTGGAATAGGAAGGGGATTTTCTTAAAATTATTTCTAAAACCCTGATCTGGAATAGAGATGAGATTTTTATAAAATTATTTTTAAAACCCCGAACTGGAATAGGAAGGAGATTTTTCTTAAAATTATTCTTAAAACCTCGGACTGGAATAGGAAGGAGATTTTTCTTAAAATTATTTTTAAAACCCTGGACTGGAATAGGAAGGGGATTTTTCTTAAAATTATTCTCAAAACCCTGGACTGGAATAGGAAGGAAATTTTTTCTTAAAATTATTTTTATCCCGATCCGGAATGGGTAGGGATTATTTATCAAAAATCTTTTTTAAAATTTTTAACCAATATAAATTAATTAAGATAAATTAATAAGATCATTTTTGGTACCGAAAGGGCGTTTGGGGTGCTAACACCTTCCCTAAAACGTAACCAACCCCTGAACTCAATCTCTAAAACGTAGACCATTTTTAAATTAGGTGTCCGATCTCACCTTTAGATAATTTAGGTCGGTGGCGACACCAAAAATCCAAAATAAACTTTTAGTGTTAACATCTATTTGTGCTTTTTCACATAGTTTTGGAAGGAATACCTTCAATCCTTTCACTTGAGCTTTATATTGTTACTCATTGTATTTTCCTTCTTTGATAGTAAGGATACTCCTTTTAGCTTTCCTTCAAGGTAGAGTAATAGTTTTTCAAATTAAAAGGTTAAAGTTGGTGTGGGTCAAAGGAAGAAAGTCGGATGGTGGTCTTGCCATACTTTTATAGGCTCAAATGGGTGACTATGGGAGTTCTGATATTAGGGTTTGGCTTGAAAGGCTCAAACTATCCAAAGATGGCCTAGGTCATTTCTTGAATAATGTGATGTCTAATAAATAGCCTCAAGGGGCATTTAGACAAGTTCTATGATATCTGTTTTCCCACAATAAACACACTCTCACTATAGGCTCTTTTTTCATCATTCTTTAATGATGAGACACTCAGTCATCCAAGAGAATTGAGTATTTAAGCAAACATATTTTATCATCGGCAATTGGATTCATTAAGAATGAGATTAAGAAAAGTTCTTCTTCATTTATTAGCTCATGAGCGTCAATGTTTAGGATAAATCATATTGCTCCAGTGTTAATTTAGTTTAATAGGTAAAAGAAATTGGATGAAAAGTAATGCATTTATCATGCTAAGCATTTTATTGAATTGAAAGGTGTACCCATATAAACTCCTTGCTAAGATCTTGGGCAGAGCCATTAATAGGTGCCATAAAATGAAAAGATGCAAAACAAATATGAAAGCAAGAAGTAATGCAACTTGTAGTAGGTAGTATAAGAACAGACCTACCAACTGAAGCCAACTGGTTCATTCCAATGACAAGATCTTGATTTTGCCCATGCTGCTCTAGTGTTGAGCATTTGGATTGTCATGATTAGGTAAGGGATTATTATGAACATTTGGTCTTGGTTGCTTAGGTTCAAAAGTCAACCACTTTGCGTCAATCAATCCTTGAACCCTCCTTTTAAATGCAAGACAGTTATCAATAGAGTGGCCCTTTGCCCCTGCATGGTAAGCACAAGTAAGTTGCTCATTATACCATGGTGGATATGGGGGTTGGAAGGTAGGCGATGGAACCAAAGACACTAGATTATTTTGCAACAACTGAGGTAAGAGCTTAGAGTATGGTATTGGGATCGGGTCAAAGTTTTCAACTTTCTTATTAAATTGCTGCTTCGATTGATTTTGCTGATACCATTGAGATTGTTGTTGAATGGGCTGAGAAGCTTGGGTAACTGGTGCTTGCAGAGCCGGTGTAGAAATGTTCACAACAAGGGTATTACCCTTCTATTTTCCTTTTTTATGGTATTCTACTGAGTGCACTCCTTCCTTTTTCTTATCATTCTGGAATTTCTTTTGGCTCTCAATAATCAGCTTTCCCATCTTTCCTGATGTGACTCCCCTTTCTACCTTTTCACCAACAATAACTAAGTCAGCAAAATTAGGAGATGTGCACACTACTATTGTAGCATAATAAGGATCCTCTAGAGTGCTCATAAAAAGGGTGATTATTTCTTTATCAGATACAGGTGGTTGCACTTGAATCACTATGTTTCTCCACCTCTGAGCATAATCCTTAAATGATTCTTTTTCTCCTTTTCTCATGTCTTGCAGCTGAAACCTATCAGGAGCAATGTTCCTGTTATATCTATACTGCCTCATAAAGGACTCAACTAAGTCCTTCCAAGTGCGAATAGAATGGCGATCCAGGCTTAAATACCATTCTGCAGCCTCATCAATCAAACTATCTTGGAAGACATGCATTAGTATCTTTTCATCATTAGAATAAGCTGTCATTTTTTGGATGTACATGAGAAGATGGGTCTTTAGACAAGATGTCCCATTATACTTGGTAAATTCAGGGACTTTAAACTTTGGTGGCAAGATCACATCAGGGACTAGTCCCATTTTTGAGAGATCCAACACATCATCATAGTCCGAGAATCCTTCAATCTTCTTCATTCTAGCTTCTAGAATCTCATACCTCTCTTGGGTCTTGGCTTCCTCAATGGCCTTCCTCAATTTCTCCTGTTTTGCTAGATCATGAAAGTCTGGGATGATTTTGACTTCTGGGCCTTTTTCATGGTAAGAGTTTTGGGCTTGCTGATCCTTAGGTTGCTCTTGATTACAAATATCTTTTGGCCCTCGATAGCTATTTTGAGCTTCTTGTTCTTGATTGTGGGGATCTTTTGGCCCTTGACAGCTATTTTGAGCTTGTAATTTCATCATTTCTATCATTTTAGCCAACTGACCCTTGAGTTGGTCAATCTCGCTCTACATTTCCTCCATTGTCTTTTCTTGCCTAGGGTTTTCCTGACCTAGGCCTTCCATTTGCCTACTTTGAGAACATGTTGTCAGAGCTGTGATTACTTTTTTATCCTTTTGAATAAACAATGCATTATTGTAATGCAAATGAGAATATATACATATGAATGTGATGCGATGCATGAAGCCAAAAGTGTGCAACTTATGCAAGTGTTAATGAAGAATGCATGCTTTTCTTTTTTTTGCCCCCATCTATCCTAAATGTATATAAATCTTAACTTAGGGACTTCATGTATATAAAAATAACATGTATATGGTAGGAGAATTGAGCTAAAAATATAATCACAAACATGCGATGAGATAAAGGAAATGTTCCCTATTGTGCCTAATTTCAGGTAAGTCCTAGGTCCTTGTTCACTCTCATGGTCTTGGGCCAACACTCTCTCTCACAAGGGATAGCTCTAAGGCTATTATTAGTGTAAAGGTAGGTTCTATGTTTCCTACATCAGGTTCCTAAATTATCCCAAAATGATAAATTTAAGTGGGGTGTTTCGAGTGCCCATGCGGAGATCAAAGGTCTCTCAAAGGCTAACCTTATTACACCCCTCTAACCTACAAGGTACCTTAAATGGCCTGGGTATACGGCACAAGGGTCATGACTTCCTCTTTATTCTAGTGCGTGGTGAGAGTGACACTATGTGCAGGGAATCATATCCAAATCTATATAAAAAAAAATCACATGCAAATATATACATTTATAAAAATAAATAGATACGAAATTTAAACACCCAAAAACACTAGAAGCTAGTAAGCGTACCTTTTATTTCATCATCTCCACAAAAATAAACTAACAAATCAATAAAAAAATTAATAAGATCATTTTTAAATTGGTCTAACCCTCTAATGTCCCGAGTGGAGTTGCCAAGCTGTGGACCCTAAAAATTTGATTTTGGAGTTGCCACTGACCTAAATTATTTAAAGGTGAGATTAGACACCTAATTAAAAAATGGTCTATATTTTATAGATTGAATTCGGGGGTTGGTTACGTTTTAGAGAAGGTGTTAGCACCCTAAATGCCCTTTCGATACCAAAAATGATCTAATTAATTTATCTTAATTAATTTATGTTAGTTTTAAAAGATTTTTAAAAATAATCCCTGCCCATTCCAGATCGGGATGAAATTAATTTTGGGAAAAATTCCTTTCCTATTCCAGTCCAGAGTTTTAAAAAATAATTTTAAGAAAATTTCCCTTCCTATTCCAGTCTGGGGTTTTGAAAATAATTTTAAAAAAATCTCTTTCCTATTCCAGTCCAGGGTTTTAAAAATAATTTTATGAAAATCCGATCTCTATTCCAAATCAAGGTTTTTTTAAAATAATTTTAAAAAAATTTTCTTTCTATTCTAGTCCAAGGATTTAAAAATAAATTTTAAAAAAATAAAAATAAAAATAAAAATGATTTCAAGAAAATCTTCCAAATCACAAAATTAGGCACATGTACTACCTCCTTGAATCGTTATCATTGTGCTTTAAAATTCATCTAATCAAATTGTCCAAAATCCCAAATACACCATTATATTATATATAATCACAATCCCAAAGTAATTTAATGCTATCAAAATAAATAAATATTGAAATAAGTTCACCTAGAATCCAACTTTGTATGAGAATAAATCAATTAGAGAATTTGCTAAGATGAGATTCATAAAACAACCTAAGATTCAACCACAACAATTTGAATTAAGAAAGTTATAAGAGATTTCAGTTCAACCAATACAAATTTGAAATTAATCTAGTCTTCATAAATAAAGAACTAGTAATTATTATGAACTTCCAAGCAAGAATAATCAATTAATTCAAAAGTTACATAATATAATCCATGGCCAAAATCAAGATGGCAACATAAAGATTCAAGAAATCATGTAACCATACCTTTGGAGCTTTGTTTGATTTTTCCTTTTTTGATCTTTGAATAATTGGCAAAAGAGAGTGTAGTTGAAGTGGTAAACTCTAAGTGTTTGTGTGGGAAGGTGAGGGTTCAAGGTTGCTCTTCTCGTTCTTTCTCCTTTTTCTATGTTGGCTGAAATCTCTTCTCTCCCTTTTGTCCGTGAACTCCCTTCTTTCTTGTAGGCTGCAGTTTTTTCTTTTCAAGGCTCCCCCTCCTTTTATTTTTGGCATGAAAAGCTCCCTTTGTAGGCTTTTTACTAAAATTTTGGAGGCCATTTTTCCCTTGTGTACGTGAATAGCCCTCCTTTTGTATGCATGTGATGGGTTTTTTTAAAATTAGAATTCCTTTTGTAGTTAAATTCTTGTTTCCTCATTTTAGTCATATTTTACCTCTTATCTTTTATCTTATATTTTTATCTTTTAATTTACTTATTTATCTTATTATCTCTTAAATTTTTATCTTATTATCTTTCTCTCTTTGTTGTTTTTTATCTTTGTTATCTTTTGTTTATCTTAGTATCTTATTTCTTATCCTTTTATTATTTCATCTCTTTTAATTTTTATTTATCTTGTATTATCATTTCTTAATTTTGGTTATCTTTTTTTTCTGAATTTTTTTTTAGTTTTATTTTATTTTTGGGTTTAGGCTTATTTATTTTAGTTTGGGTTTTGGTTGGGTTTAATTATATCTTGGGCTTATCTTTAAGTTTTCAATTTTATTATTTGAGATTTTATCTTATTTTATTTTCTTATTTTAGTTTAAATCTGGATTTGTAATTTAAGTTAAAGTTTTAGAAAGTGGGTCAGACAAAATTAAGTGTCTACAAATGATATAAGAAAAGAGTAAGTGTTACATGAAAAATGATCACATTGGCATTTTTTTGATGAAAAACATTATGTTGATTAACATTATTATAGTTTACCTGCTTCATTTATTTCCGAAGGGAATTAAAACAAAGCCATTCAAGTTTTCATCTCATGATTGAGATGATTAAGTTCTTTACTAAAAGTCTCACCTTTAAAACAAAGAGCAAATTATCAATTATTATTTTATACATAACTTCATATTTGATACATTGAAAGCCTTAAGTTGCAAATAATAAGTCTATGAATATGTTAACAGCACAACACTACCAAAGCTAATTGATCAACACTTATAATAATGACTCAATTGTCAATTACCTTAAGTGAACAACACAACAAATTAAAATATATAGCAATTAAGCTTCATATTTCTCATCTTGAATCAATTCATTAATTGAAGTGAAAACACCATTATTAGAAGGACTTAAATAATAAATCCACATAATAAAATATATAGCTATCAAACTTATAATATAAACTAATATCATATGAAATTCTCATAATGACTCAATTGTCAACTAACTTAAGTGAGCAACAAGTAAAATAAAATATATAGCAATCAACCTTGAATATTTAATTAATATACTCATGTACCATGATAAGGCATTAAAAAGATAACAAAAACTCATAGTAAAGAAAAAATAGTTTATAATAGTAAGGAAATATAATTCAAAATAAGTCAAAGTAGTAATTCCAAAGATTAAACCACCCACATGTGATACACTATCCACATATCATAACAAACAAGAAAATTTACATAAACAAAATACTTAGACTTTAGAATATAATTCAAAATAAACTAAAGTAATAATTCCAAACATTAAACCATCCATATTTGGCACACTATGCAAAACCATTTGAAACAACAAATATTACGTAAACAAAATCTATAGACTTCAGAATAAAGGATCCCACCAATAAACTATCACATCATTAAGAGAACTCAATTCTTTTCAATTTTGATAGTCTTTGCCGGCCTAATTGAGGAAAGTTGAAAATTCTCATCAATTACCGTCTACTCCTTGTCCCTATGAGAATTCATCTTCAAAGGCATCAGATCAATATCATCATTATCACAGTTGTGTGAATAACATTTTATAGCAAATAAAACATAATATAGTGAGGATGAGGACACATAAGTGAAAAAGATCTACTTATTATATTTTATTATACTATATGATAGAATTAATCATATACCAAGTCTTTTTCAAGGCCATGAATACACTCTCATTATGACATGTGTTGTCATTATGAAGATCACCCGACATTTTATATAAAATCAAATTCAAGTAATAACACAACATATAAAACTAGTGTAATTGCCACACTAATGCTTTAAGTTCATATATTACATAATGGTATGCATATTAAACTTGATGAATGACTCAATAATTTTCACCATTGCAAAGTCTACCAACTTGGTAAGAGGTCTTATCATATGAACTAATGTTATGCTTATTCGCATTAAATTTAAATAAGAAAGATTTATCCCTAACAATATCAAGCTCTTTAAGATGCTTGTCCAAGTTGTCACCTTAAAATTAAGTAAATGATTTAAAGTAGTTTTGTAATGATGAGAAGCAAATTAAATAGAGTATCATATTGAATTACTGTTATTAAGAGAATAAAGTAAATACCCTATGTAAATGCAAGCCATAAAGGTTAGTGCTAGCAATGGATAATAGATTGGTAGTGTATTTGTTAAAGAAGGATTAGGATCTCTTAAACTGCAGGTTGCAATTTAAAGAGTAAAGTGCAAGTAGATAACCATTGATTAGAAAACCAACAATCATGATTATCTCAAGTCCATAAATTGTAATCTACTTGTTTGTATTTGATAACAATTTTGACTATTAATTTTTTCATCAGTAGTCATCTATTTGCTCTTTACTCTTTAAAATGCATCATGCACTTCAGAGAATCCTAATTTGTCAAAGAAAACAAATGAAGCAAAATCTATGCTATCAACAACCCTTATTTGAAAGTTGAACTTGTCACCCAAGTAGAATATAATAATTCATCAATTAATAATACTATAGATAAGAATACACTATAAAAATTCACACTAGATTATAATCCAATGAACACTATAAAGTAAGTAAAAAAATTAGATCAATAAACAAGTGAAAAGAGTTTATCTTGGACAATAAGTAGGCTAATGATGATTACAATTCTTACAATACCAAGTATAAAGCATATAAGCATTTCTTGTAACATTTATACTACTAATTAAAGGTTGATTTGATTCCCTAAATTGGTCCAAAAGTTACACATGTTAGAACCTATTATGAGTAAAATTATGATCAAGATAAACTATTTGAAAAGGCCAAAACCATTTTATGTTTTACAAAAAACCATGGAGGCCGTACACCTTACCTCCCAACGTCTTTGATGTCACGAAATGTCTTGCATTGAATAGGACAATTGATTAGACAACTAAGTCATCCTCTAAGCACTTTCACTTGGTGTAGAGTCATACCTAAATCTCTCGTAAATCTCAATAGTTTAGAAAAGGAAATAGAAGCTAGGCAATTGTGTATTATCTAAAACAATAGCGTATTTATAAGTCCAGTTAAAACAAATTTTTATTTAGATACTTGACATATTTTCCATTCTTTGTTAAATACACACATCAACATTCAGCATCCAAAGAATGGCACAAATATAATCCCAAACCAAAATCATTCATAATACATATTACAATTAGAATGTTAATGTAAATCTAATTTAGAATTTTTACATCTTATGTAATGAACAAATACAATAACAAAAAAGGCAATACTATATGGAGAAAGTACAAATATATGTAATATAATTATAACCTACTTCTGAATTCATGAACCTAGCATCTATTAAAGAATAAATAAAATAAGATGGAGTAGTTGGAAGAAGTTCATCCTATGCACATAGGAACAAGAAAACAAAAGAGGACAAGATGATGGCTTCAACTGAGGATAGTGGAGTAGTACTTCAACAATGCTTGAATGCAAAATTAGAAAAAGATTAAAGGAGAAGTGGTTGGTTGTTGGGAAGGTTTGTGCAACCAGAAAATTTTCTCTCTTTCATGGCATGAACCTCTATAAATAGAGGTGCTTTCCTTTAACTAAGAGCAAGTGAGTAACAGGCCAAGAGAGCAAGGCAAGAACTAAGAGCAAGAGACAAGTCTTGAGAGAAACAAGAGTTATTTTTCTAAGAGTGTGAGATGAAAGAGAGTCTGAGTAATTCCCAATAGAGTATGGTTACAGGTATACACTAAAAAAATATTGGGTGTCATTTCTAGAGTATCTCACTAAGTGTCACTATAATTGTAATATCACTTGAAAGAAAGTAAAGTGTGTTGTGAGGATATATATAATTATTCTTATTATAATGGAAAATTTTCTCGGAGTTTGTCCCATGGTTTTTCCCTCAATCTTGGAGGGTTTTCCATGTTAAAAATTTGTGCCTCTTGTATTTATTTTTTTGCTTGAATTTTATTGTGCATAATTTATTTGCACAATAGAAACAAGTGACCTTGAGGTGCTTCCGCTTATTGTCAAGTGTCTAATCAATTTTTTCCCATCAAGTGGTATCAGAGCCAGGTTATATTGTTAAAACTTATTTTGTAATTTATATTGGCTGGTTATAACACTTCTAGTCTAGCTAAGCTACCATATTTATTTTTCACAATAATTGGCTAGTTTTACTGCCTAATTTTTTGTCTCACTAATTGCCTAGTTCATACCTGATGGAGGTTAATACAAGTAGAATGATTAGTCTGAATAGCACTAACTATTACATATGGAGGGAAAAATGAAAGATCTCCTTTATGTAAAAAGTTGTCATTTACCAGTGTTTGCTTCAGAAAAGCTCATATCAAAGGCCAATGATCAATAGGCATTTGAACATATCCAAGTATATAATTTTATTCAACAATGGGTAAATGACAACATGCTCAATCATATTAAAGATGAGATGAATGCCAAGACATTATAGGAAAAACTTGAATCTCTGTAAGCTCAGAAGGCTAGCAACAATAAGGTTTTCTTGATTAAGAAGATGATAAAATTATATTACAAGGAAGATAGCTCTATCTCCAATCACTTAAATGAATTTTAAGGAGTCTTATAGTAGTTGTCTTCCATGGGTGTAAAGTTTGATAATGAGATTCAAGATCTTTGGCTACTCAGTACTTTACCAGACTCTTGAGAGACATTTAGAATGTCACTTTGCAACTCCGCTCCTAATGGCATAGTAACAATAGAACTTGTTACAAGCCCTATTTTGAACAAAGAGATGAGGAGAAGATCTTAAGCTTTGTCCTCACAGTCTGATGTTCTTTTCACTAGTGATAGGAGAGAAGCAAAAGTAGAGGTCTGAAAGTTAGAGACAATTCTAAGCCTAGATCCAAAAATATACTGTCACTATTGTGGCAAAGGTAGTGTTTCAATTACAAGAAAGACAAGAAAAATGGCAACATTGAAGAAAAGAAGAAAGATCATGATATAGTTGCTGCTACCAAACTTGTCATTGTCTACAACAAGGACATAATTAATTTCACCTATTAAGAGACAAGTCAAGTCGTTGATAGCAAAGTCTCTTTACATGTTACATTAAGAAGGGAACTCTTTTTATCTTATACACCCAATAAATTTGGGGTGTTAAAGATGGGTAGTAATGGATTTTCAAATTTTGCTAGCATAGGGGATATCCACTTGGAGACCAATAAAGGAGCACAACTGATTTTTAAGGATGTTAGGCATGTGCCTGATATTTGCTTCAATTTGATCTTAGTAAGAAAACTTTATGATGAAGGCTATTGAAACACCTTTGGTAATGGGCAATAGAAGCTTATTAAAGGTTCTTTAGTTATGGCTCAAGGAGAGGAAAGTCCAAGCTTGTATCTAACACAACCTAAGAATTTAGGTGACTCCATTAATGCAATGGATGATGAGAAGACAATTGAGATGTGGCATAAGAGACTTAGCCATAAAAGTGAGAATTTCTTGGCCAAAAAGAACCTACTCTTTGGTGTAAAGAGTGCGAGCTTGAAGAAATGTACATATTGTATGGTCAAAAAATAGAATAGAGTTGCCTTCAATAGTCACTTTCCTTCAAGGCAATCAAATCTTCTAGAATTGGTGCACTCCAATATTTGCGATCCCTTGAAGGTAAAGTCCTTTAGTGGTGGACTTTAGTTTGTGATATTTATTGATGATCATTCAAGGAAACTTTAAGCTTATGTTGTAAAGACCAAAGATCAAGTTCTTGATATTTTCAAATAGTTTCATATATCCATTGAGAGAGAAACTGGAAAGAAGTTGAAGTGTATTCACATTGACAATGATGGCAAGTATGTGATCTTTTTGATGAGTACTACAGACAGATGGGCATTAAACATCAAAAAACACCTCCATAGACTCATAATTAAATGGTCTGAGTGAAAGGATGAAGTAGACCTTACTAGAGAAATTAGATATTTGCTTTCAAAAGCAAAGTTGTCAAAATACTTTTAAGGGGAGGCTTTGCTCACTACAGTATATGTTATCAATTTATCTCCAATGGTTGCTTTGAATGGTGATGTCCTTAACAGAGTTTGGTATGGCTGAGAAGTCTCTTATGATCACCTACGAGTTTTTAGATGTAATGCATTTGTTCACATTCTATAGGATGAGACGTCCAAATGTGATGCTAAGACATGACAGTGCATCTTTGTCAATTATGCTCTTGATGAATTTGCCTACAAATTGTATGACCTGATTGAGAAAAAACTAATTCAAACTCATGATATAGCATTCATTAAAGATCAAACCATTGATGATATAGAGAAAGTTAAAAAGAAAGTGTTTGGTGGCAACAATGGGTTGGTTGATCTAGATCCAGTTCCTATGGTGAACTTACTTGATCTAGTCAATAATGGTATTCAAGGTAGGGAACAAATTAATGACCAGCTAAGGACAACTAATATCCTAATAGATAATGCTAAAGATGATGATGAAGTTCTTGAATAGGGCACAGTTAGAAGAACAGAGAGAGAGCAACATTCATGAACTAAATGCCCCAGTTTAGAGTATATCCTCCTTACTAATGAGGGGGACCCAAAGAATTTTGAAGAAGTGCAAACTAAAGGATAAAACCCGATGGATGATAGTTATGCAAGACGAGATGGATTCCTTATAGAAAAATGACACTTATGAGCTTGTGAAACTTCTAGAAGGCAAAAAAGCCTTAAAGAACAAGTAGATGTTTAAGCTTAAGAAAGATTGTAACAAGCTAATAAAGTGTAAAGCTTGCTTAGTTGTAAAAGGTTTTGGACAAAAGCAAGGGATCGATTTGACAAGATTTTCTCTCCAATTGTCAAGATTAGCTCAGTTAGAGCCATATTGGGTTTGACAATTACCTTGGATCTAGAGCATGAGTAATTAGATGTGAAGACTAAATTTCTCCATGGTGATTTAGAGAAAGAGATCTACATGGTTCAATTAGAAGGGTTTGAGGAGAAAGGGAAGGAATACAGTCTGTAGATTAAAGAAGAGCTTGTATGGATTAAAGTAGGCTCCGAGACTGTGGTATAAGAAATTTAACTATTCATGATGAGTCATGGTTATACCAAAACTAATGTAAATCATTTTGTATATTTTAAAATATTTTCTGATAACAAATTCATTATCCTCTTGTTATATATAGATGACATGTTGATTATGGGCCAAGACACAAAGATGATTGGTGATCTGAAAAAGGAATTGTTAAAAGTGTTTGACATGAAAGATCTTCGACCAACAAGGCAAATTTTGGGAATACAAATTTTGCAACACTGAAAAGCTAAAAAGTTATGGTTATCATAGGAAAAGTATATAGAGCGAGTCCTAGAAAGATTCAACATATAGAGTGCTAAGCTAGTTAGCATACCATTGACCAATCACTTTAAACTTAGTAGAAAAAGTTATCCTACTAATCAAGAAGAAAAAGAAGACATAGCTAAGATTTCTTACTCCTCTGCAGTCAGAAGTTTGACATATGTCATAGTCTACATCCATCCAAATATTGCTCAGGTAGTAAAAGTAGTCAACAAGTTTCTTTCCAACCAAAGTAAAGACCATTGGGTTGCAAAGTAGATCTTAAGATATCTTAGAGGTAGTTCAAAAATATACTTGTCTTTTGGAGCTTCAGAACCAATTTTGAAGGCTTATACAGATGCAGATATGGCAAGTGACTTGAATAGTAGGAAATTTACTTCAGGATTCTTTTTTACTTTTGCAAGGGAAGCTATATCATGGTAGTTTAAATTATAAGAGTATGTTGCTTTATCTACAACTGAGGCAAAATACATTGCCATAACCAAAGCAAGAAAAGAAATGCTTCAAATGACTAGATTTCTTTAACAATTAGGAATGAAGTAATAAAGGTCTATGATTTACTATGATAGTTAAAGTGCTTTAGATTTGAGCAAAAATGTGATGTACCACTTGCGCACAAAGTACATTGATGTAGGATATCATTGGTTGTGGTTAGCAATAGAAGAACAACAATTCAAGTTAGCAGAGATTCACATTGATAAGAATCCTGTTGATATGATGACAAAAGTTGTAACTCGAGAAAAGCTTTAATTTTGTGCCAAGTTGGTTGGTATGGACTCTATTTGATTGCCTTTGAAATTATTCTCCTTCTTCATGAGTTAGAGGGGAAGAATTTTTGGGTTCTAGCACATGAAAATATAAATAAAATAAGATGAAGTAGTCAGAAGAAGTTCAACCTATGTGCATAGGAACAAGAAAATAAAAGAGGACAAGATGGTGGCTTGAATAGAGGATGGTGGAGTAGTACTTCAACAATCCTTAAATGCAAAATTAGAAAAAGATTAAAGGAGAAGTGGTTAGCAGATGGGAAGGTTTGCGTAACTAGAAAATTTTCTTTCTTTCATGGCATGAACCTCTATAAATAAACATGCTTTCCTTTAGTTAAGAGCAAGTGAGCAATAGGCCAAGAGAGCACGGCAAGAGCTAAGAGTAAGAGGCAAGCCTTGAAAGAAATAAGAGTTATTTCTCTATGAGTATGGGATAAAAGAGAGTCTAAGTAATTCCTAATACAGTGTGGTTATGGGTATACACTAAAAAAATATTGGGTGTAATTTCTAGAGAGTCTCATTGAGTGCCACTATAATTTTAGTATCACTTGAAAGAGAGTAAATTGTATTGTAAGAATATTTATAATTATCCTTATCATAGTAAAATATTTTCTCGAAGTTTGTCCTTTGGTTTTCCCCTTGATATTAGAAGGTTTTTCCCATTAAAAATTTGTGCCTCTTGTATTTATTTATTTTTTGCTTGAATTTTATTTACATAATTCATTTGCACAATGGAAAAAAGTTATCTTGAGGTGCTTCCACTTATTGTCAAGCCTCTAATGAATTGATAGCACATCATCATCTTGAATGAGATCCACTACTAGTTCAAGATTTTATATATATATATATATATATATATATATATATTAGAAAAACATGATAAGCTCTTTGAGTGGCCTATGTACTCCAAGAAGAAAGAGAGAGAGGTTGATATCTCTTTATTCATGCATATGCACTTATTTATAGGTTATATTCTTCCTAATTACTTTAGTTATAGATAATTGCTTTTGTTACAACTACATTGGTACCACTTGATACAAGTTGTTAACTCTAATTACCTTAGTTCCTTATCATTCCTTAGCCATTCAAAATGACCTTGCTCACAAGGTCCATCTTGTATAGGAGTCCTAGTAACATGCCACCTAGGTCTTAAGTTTGGGTATCTTGACAATTATGCATCCCATAATACCATTCCCCAGATCTAAATTAGGTGCTACTTCTAATGCAAAATCAAGCCATGTTGTGGAATTCAATGGCCATGGGGACAACAATGGAATTCCTTTAGTAAACTTGTGAAATATGAATTTGAGCTCAAAACCATTCTTTCTTTTAAAATATCACCCCTTATTGTACACATGGTGGGCCATGGTGTTTGAGTCTTCTTTGTTTTTTGACAATTGCACTTCAATTCCTCTCCATAATTTTTACCTATTTGCCAACTGGGTTGTTCCTTTTTTGCTATCTTTAATTAAGTAACATATGACTTGTGTCTTCTTGGCCTTTTGATATTTTTTCACTTTTAGCTTGTCTTTTTCTCCCATTCCTTCGTCACTTTCACCTCCAGGACAAGACAAAGCACTAGCAATAGCCTGTCATGGGTCCTCTTGAAATACTACTTGCCTCTTCTCTTAAACTTTAGTATCTTCTTTAGCTTTTGTAAGTTCCCTCTAACTTTATTTTGATTAGAGAGTTCTTGAAATTTCTCAAAATTTACATCTATTATTGATTCTTGACATCCAAACTACGCTTTGAGTGCCTCCAAGAAAGCTAGCCATGAGTGAAGTTGCTGGTTCTTCTTCATCCCTAAATACTAATCAAGAGCCTTTTTATGATAGCCTTTGTTTTTTAGATACATCATGGGCATTAAAATATTGCTTGTTAACTTACTGAATTAGAGCCAATAAACCTTGGCATCCTAAGGTTGAAGGCTTCCAACAATTATGATGCTGGAGATGCGCTATTCTTCTTACTACCATCACTTGAATCAACTCTATTTTTTGGTTCAATGTCCTGTGAATCTTCTTGGAACCTTGCTTCAATATTTGGAAATGAACAATCACCTCTTTTAGTTAAATCCATAACACTAAAAATTGCTCATTGCATGCACACAATGGTTGTGCAAACTCTTCATTCGCATGAGCCATATCACTCTTAGTTCCTTTTGCCATGGTCGCCAGAGTCTGGGAATGCAAGCACCAAATTGATAGGCTCTTCAAGTAACCTTCATAGTCTAAGAAGAGAGAGAAGGGCTAAATTTTATTTGCTTGTAATTTTTTTTTTGATATCCCTTTATTCATACATACTGGTTTATTATAGAATATAGGTTAAAATGTATAGAACCCCCTTGAACTAAGGGTCGATTTTAAAAAACCCTCTTGAATTTTAAAATCTTTCACAAAACCCTCTTCAATTATGAAAAATGTGTAAAAAAATCCCTTATGTTAGTTTTTTTTGTGAAATTATGGACATAACCCTAAATTATCATGATGAAAAGACCAAAATGACCCTATAAACTAATGCTCCTCTCCTACTTAGTTGCGATGCTGCCTACAATGATGCTGGGGACTTCAGTGCCATTGTTCATGTTACTACAAGTGGATTCTAGTTCCTACGATCGTAACTCAATGTTGTGATGCAAGTGTTTGCCCACAAAGGCTCATGCATGCCATTGTAAGGTAAACAAAGCAAAACTGCACAAAGCAACATCTCTATTCAAGTAGCTTACTACTTCAAAACCCAACCAAAAGTGGAAAGAAGAAGAAAACAAAAGCTGAAATCTTGATAGGTTACAAGCTCACATCAAAAATAGAAATTCAGTGTTTCGTACTAATAACATGCGATTCTAAAATGCAAAAAGTTGATTTATATTCTCCAAATGGATATGATCATCATTAGCGTATGCTGTAGAATTTCTAATTTTGTTATGTTGAGAGTGAACACACAGAGGTAGTATCCTCGATTAATGGGACTGAACATGCACATATCAAGAAATAATAAATTCATTAGATTACAATAGGATGTAAAGTTGCTAGCAAGATATCTCTTTAAGTATATCGAGTCTAGGAGAATAGTCATTCCTAGTTGCAAGTGTCATAACAAGAACAAAAGATGAAACACATGAACACCAGTACAAACACAAAATCTCTTTCTATACTAAAATTAACTCTCTAAAAGCCTTCTTTGAATTAATATTTTGAAACAAAACTTGATTAAGTTTGAAGTTCAAAAGACAGTCATATAGGATTTAACACTAAAACACTTTTGGTGCCAAGATCAATGACAACCACATGAAATGTGCTAAAAAGGAAATACTAACTTAACATTAGAAACTTAGCACAAAAATTCAGACCGTATTAAAGAGAAATTTGCTATGTGAAGTCTTATCATCCTAAACCAAAAGTAAAACTCACACACCTTATGCAGACTTGTACTTGAGCAAATCCCCCAAGTTCAAATTTCCACCATTAAGCAACAGCTTCATTGGCTCCTTGACCAGTTTCACCTTATGGTAGATTGACCAACCAACAATGTATACTAAATGATGTGGTTCCAGAATAGCATGACATATATCTTCCTAACACTTTTCGTGTTAAGAGACGTTCCCCTCATTTAATTCAATCTTCGGCATCATTGAATTAGGAAAGTGTGCATCCTTATGTAGTGTCATCGATCCTCCACAACACATTGAAAAATAACAATTCTGCATGCTAAAATGATCCAAATTGCCTATAATGCCATACTAGTATAGAGGATTATCCATGTCTTTTGTGAACTTCATTTTCAATCAAACGACACAATCGGGTTTGGGTGGTTTCCCACCAGAACTAACTATTGGGAACTAGCTGCTGATAGCTTCTCCTGATAGGACTCTCTTAGCTGAGACATTAATGATCCTGATCACTTCAGTGCCAAATAGTGTGATTGATGAAGGCTAGGCTAGTAATACCCAAAAGAAAGAAATAAAAAGAGATCAGGGTCAACAGTTGACAAGGAGCTTGATCCCCCTAAAAACAAAAAAGGGGTAGCTGCGATCGAACTCTAATTCTAAAAATAAAATAAAAGAAGTAGGGCCCCTTTTACCAAGTCTACTAGATAGAAAGAAGATGATAGAGGGCCAACTATTATTGCATTGCACAAGATGGTGCTGTCTCACTAAAAGCTCCTTCCTTCATAGTCAAATTTGATGATATGCTTTGGTGATGTTACCTACCAAATAAAAGGACTACTAGGTGATCGAAATCGCTTAGGTTAGTGAGGACTCAGTCATCTACTCCTTATCTATCTAAGACTTTCTTCTATCTACTGAATTCAAAAGGTGATCCACTACGCAGGGCTATAAAATAAGATACTAGAAAGTATAGTGTAATTGCAAAGGGAAAATTAACGATGCTATGAAGAGGAAGAAGAATAGAAAAAATTAGATGAAAAGGAAGAAGAACAGGATATACTAAGTGAAGAGGAAGAAGAACACAAAATACCAGATGACAAGGAAGAAGATATGGATATTTTGGTCTTTTATCCAAAATTAATGAAAAACATGATAGAAGGGTTCTTTTGCACAATTTCATAATTAAAGAGGGTTTTATGAAAAATTTTAAAGTTTAGGAGGATTTTTTAAAATCAACCCTTAGTTCAAGGGGGTTTTGTACATTTTAGCTTAGAATATATTTTTCCTAACTACTTTAGTTATAGATAATTGCTTTTGTTACAACTACATTAGGTCTCACTTGATACAAGTTGTTATCTTTAATTACCTTAGTTCCCTATCATAACATAACTTTAAACTTTTCATCTTTGCAAATTGAATAATAACATTAGGAAGTGTAGATAGATTTTCCCCAAATAAGTAATCAACTACTCAGCAAATGCTTCCCGTAAGGTACATTGCAACCTCTTAACCCTTGTACAATAATAGAACAAATAATAGAGAACCATAAACATATAGGAATAGAATAGACTATCAAATCATTAACTATTAACTAATCCATCAATCATACTTCATATTGTCTAACTTAATGACTACCAAATCATTAACTATTAACTAATCCATTAATCATACTTCAAATTGTCTAGCTCAACAATTACCATTTTTTCTCATTGATTGAATATTCTTTTGTTTTGCCAACTCTACAATCAAATCCAATAACATTTGCAAAATTGAAAGAATTAGTAAGAAATTAAAAGAAACTATTATAAAGCATGCAATAATTTCATGGAATAAAAACTTACACACTAAAAACCCATTTTCACTAGCTTCACCCTCTATCAAGTTGAACTCAGCAAATTTCAATTTCAAAGCCATGAATTGGAATGTTTGCATTAATAATAGAAGTAACAATTGTTCTTAAATTAAACATGAGTTTGTACTAATTTCTCTTTGGCTTGAAATGTTCATTATTCATTTCAACTCCTAAGTATTTTATGAAGTGGCCACTCCCTTCATGAAGCTTATCATAGATTTTAAGAGATCCTTTAGCTGTAACTCAAATCCTACCATCCTAGAACACAATGATAATCGAATGAAACAACTAATTAAAGTGATATTAATAGTAGGAGGAAATGTTGAAAAACTTATAACATATGTTTTGAAAGCCTTATTACACTAACCTTCAATCTCCACTGCTCTTTCAAAGGATTGGAATCACATAGAAAATTATAATTTGAATTCATTATTTAAGACAATATCTATAGAACAACATGAATTCACTAAACACAAATGACAACTATACAACTGATATATGCCATCTATATTTGTAAGCAAGTATTAATATGCAGTATCAATATATGCCACTATTAATCAATTAAATCACTAATTCCAATCTATGTTAGACTAAAAGATTTGAAGTTGAAAATAACGAACACAATAAATTTGTTAACCAAATAATCAATATCAATCCAAAAAAGTCAATAAGAAATGTGCAAAAAAAGTTAACGGTGAAATCAACACAAATTAAATACGTAATTGGGAATGCTAATCACAATTAATTCATGAAACAAACAAAGCAAATGCATTTGTTGGAAAATAAAAGCACTAATTATTACTAGGAAATATAGACATTGTAAATATGTAATTGGGAATGACAATCACTATTAATTCATTAAACAAACAAAGCAATTGCATTTATTGAAAATAAGAACAACATTGACTAAAGGGTTTTGGAAATATTAGCAAGTCTTTAGCATCTTTGGAAACACATGCATTAAAATTGGGCATTTATTCAAGCACCTCACCTACAATAGATGTAAATGAAAGCATATTCATTTTATAGCAATAAACACAATGATTGGTATATGATAATGGCATATATGAAAGGATGAGAATAAATAAAGTAAAACAAAATCAAAAAATAAAACCAATAAGCCATCGAACTTGACTGTATGATAGAATTATGGCCATAATTCACAACCAAAAAAATGCTTTCAAGTAATAATATTGATCAACTGATTAAATAAACGATGTAGTGAATGTAATTTAACTTGAGAAGCATAAAAAATTCTTAGGAAAAAAGCATTTATATCATAAACCCACAAATAGAATATTGCACTTAGAATGGCCTTAAAGGAAGAAAGACATGAAGGTTAAAACCCACTGTATGAGTTAACATTGATTAGAGTTAGAAAAAGGCATTCTAGGAACCATGGTTTAAGTGACACATGTTATTTATCATGTCTTGGTAATACACGATTTGAGTGAAGATGTGGTGTGAATAAAGTTAAAGTGACAAATTTTACTATTCATGGTTAGGTAATGCATGGTAGTAGGAAAGTGTATTATGTTTCCAAAGGTTTTGTGTATGAAAATAGTTCAAGAAACCTTATTATAAAAGAAAAGTTTTTGTTCCACTTAGGGGTGATAGTAAAGGGCTTATAGCCTATGGAGAAGATAGGTTTCATGATAGCAAAAGGATTTGAGCTCTTCCTAGCTCTTGAGAGCAACTCTCTATTAATTCAATTGAGAAAAATCCCTCTAATGGAGCTTGGTACATATATAGGTCATAAAGGAAATACAAACAAAATAACCATTAGGACATACATCAATACAAATAGATATTGTTGAAAATGAAATTCCTAACAATCATCTATATCCTTCTTCAAGAATTCCACAATTCCAGTTGCTTTATTGCATAACAAACTCTTTGGTCTTGCTAGTGCCTTCCTAACACGTGTTCACTTAGGTTTATGTATCACTTCCTCATTCTTCTTGTCATGGTAGATTATTCCTTCATCTTGAGCTTGGTCCATTAGGCTCCTTGGCTAGTCATGGCCTGAGATATTTAGTGAATTTAGATCTAAGGTCATAACATCACTCCCTCTCTGAAAAACTACCTTATCCTCAAGGTGAAGTTAGGGATGCAATATACAAAAAGGTTCAAATATTTCCCAAGTGGAATCTTTTGGCAACTAGTGGGACCATTTAACCAAGATTTGTTTGAGAGGTTGATTTTAGATTGTACTACTCGAGTCCCTAGTGCAGACACTCAGTTTTGTCTGGCTCACAATATAAAACTTTAAATAATAAAACCTAATTTTTAAGAAGAATAAGCCCAAATCAAAAATCACAAACCCAAAATTAAAACCCTATCCAAGAAAAATCAGAAAAATGAAAATAAAAACAAAAATCTAAAAAATGAAATCAAAATGATAATAATAATAATAAACAAAACCCAAAAAATCAAATAAATCTAAAAGAATAAAAAATAATTCAAGAAAATCAGAAAAATGAAGACAAATTCAAGAAGTTCAAGATAATTCCAAAAATAAAGATAATTTAAGAAAATCAGAAAAAATAAATAAAAGATAATAAAAGATAAAAATTCAAGAGATAAAATAATAAAGAGATAAAGGTAAAAGGAATAAAGATAAAAAAAAAAAAGAAAAGAAGAAGAGATAAAAGATAATAAGAATTAAAAATCTGAATATTAGATAAAAATTATGAAGATAATAAGATGAAAAAATTAAAAGATAAAGATAAGAAAACAAAAGATAAAATATAAGAAGTGAAACATAACTAAAACTAGGAAACAAAAATCTACGTAGGAAAAAACTTCTAAATTTTTCACTATAAAACCCCATCACATACACATAAAATGGGGGCGTTCACTTACTAAAAGGCCGAAAATATTTCAGCAAAGGAGCCTTGAAAAAAAAAAGGCAAGCAACTCCTATTCGGTCAGAACTTCATCTTTGAGCCCGCGACCAGCTGATTTTTTTTTTCACTTGGAGCCGGAAACACTTGCCATCACAAAGGATCTAGAACTCCTCAGCCTGGTTGCATTTCAATGCCATAGCTCGTTTTGTCCGCCAACATCCAAGACCAGACAATAGGTTGCTTTGCTCGCCTTCAACCTCGCCACTGATCAGACTCTCTGCTAAAGTAGCTATGTCGCTGGTGTAAAGTCTCAAGGACTTCGTTGTTGCTCCATGTTTAGTACCCTAAGCTCGGTAGGTTTGCTGGTGAAACTCATCCTTGCTGTTGCTCTTGTTCGGGTCACCTCATCGCTGCCACTTCGCTAAGGAAATACGACTTCAGCAAGAGACGCTTCAAATCATGGTTCCAGAGGAACCCGTTGCTGCTGCATCACCAAGAAGCATGCCCAGCTTCCAAATGATTCGTCACGTTCAAAGCTTCATCTACAACAGCAGCCTGTGACTTTGGTACTGCCGTTCAACCACCATAGCCACCGTTAATGCAGAGCCTACTCCGTCTCAGCCTTGAACCTATGCCTGAGACGGGTGACCTTGACCAGACTCGGAGTCAGTGTCCACTGTGCCGCTGCTGTCTCGCGTTACTGGAGTTCCATCTGCTGCAGCATTCTGTTTCAAGAAGCTTCACTTTTGTTTCTCCGCAAGTCCCATCGCCGGCCATTGAAGCCTAAGATATGCTGCCAACTAAGCTGTTCCTAGGTTCCGTGACTGTTCAAATAAGAGGTATGTGATGCTATTTTCATGAGTTCTTGGCATGAGTCATTTTTAGTTCCTTTATTGATTGAGAGTTTGTGAGACAATGAGAATATAAGCGTGGGTTCGATTTGTTTAAAGTGAGTGAGCTTTGCACTTTTAGGTTTAGTCATGTTAGGTCTGCACTTTTAAAATAAGAAAAAATAAGAAAAATAAAAATAAACTATGCTCTCCCACTTTGCAATTTTTCGTGTTACCAGCTTTTGGATTACATCTTCTTGTCATTAATGTTTGTTTTTTTAGGAGTTTATGATATATTGAGAATGTAGCAAAGAAGGGTGGTGTGGATTCTTATCTAAAATGTAGTTAAGTTCTACTCTTATATTTTTAGGAAAAATTCATATTTTTGAGAAAAGTAGTGAAAATAAATTGTTTTTTTTAAGTAAAATAAATTAGGATAAATGGTCACATGGGTGACATAAGTATTTCTTCCTTACTTTTTTATTCAAAAATACTCCGGATTGAAATAGGAAGGGGATTTTCTTAAACTTATGTTCAAAACCCCGAACTTGAATAGGAAGGGGATTTTCTTAAAATTATTTTCAAAACCCCGAACTGGAATAGGAAGAAAATTTTCTTAAAATTATTTTTTTAAAAAAAACCCTGGACTGAAATAGAAAAGAGATTTTTCTCAAAATTAATTTCATCCCGATCCGGAATGTGTAGGGATTATTTTTGAAAAATCTTTTAAAACTAATGTAAATTAATTAAGACAAATTAATTAGATCATTTTTGGTACCGAAAGGGCGTTTAGGGTGCTAACACCTTTCCTAAAATGTAACCAACCCCCGAATTCAATCTCTAAAATGTAGACCATTTTTTAATTAGGTGTTTGATCTCACCTTTAAATAATTTAGATTGGTGGCGACTCCAAATCAAATTTTAGGGTCCACAGCTTGGCGACTCCACTGGGGACATTAGAGGGTTAGGCCAATTTAAAAATGATCTTATTAATTTTTTTAATTGATTTGTTGGTTTATTTTTGTGAAGTTGACGAAATAAAAGGTACACTTACTAGCTTCTAATGTTTTTGGGTGTTTAAATTTTGTACCTGTTTATTTTTATAAATATATATTGCGATGAGATTTTTTTAATATAGATTTGAATATGATTCCCTACACATAGTGTCACTCTTACCACATACTAGAATCAAGGGGAAGTCATGACCCCTGTGCCCTATACCCGGGCCATTTAAGGTACCTTGTAGGTTACAGGGGTATAGTAAGGTTTAGCCTTTGAGAGACCTTCAGTCTTCGCATGGGCGCCCAAAACACCCCACTCAAATTTATCCTTCCATGGATAATTTGGAGACCTGATGTAGGAAACATAGAACCTACCTTTACACTAATAATAGCCTTAGAGCTATTCCTTGTGAGAGAGAGTTTTGGCCCAAGCCCATGAGAGTGAACAAGGACCTAGGACTTACCTGAAATTAGGCACAATGGGGAACATTTCCTTTATTTTATCGCGTGTTTGTGATTATATTTTTAGCTCAATTCTCCTACCATATACATGTTATTTCTATATACATGAAGTCCCTAAGTTAAGATTTATATACATTTAGGATAGATGGGGGCAAAAAAAAAAACAAAAAAAAAAGGGTGAAAGGGAAGAGCCTTTTAAGATTTCTAAAACCCTTTCTTTGACAAAATAAATTAGAATAGGGAATAATTTAGGGATTGGCCTAGGAGATGTAGACCTTTACCAACATCGGTAGAAATAAGTCTTAAAAGAATAAAAAATAAAAAAGCATGCATTCTTCATTAACACTCATTCTCTTTTTGCATAAATTGCACATTTTGACTTCATGCATGGCATCACATTCACATGCATATACTCTCATTTGCATACCAATAATGCATTGTTTATTCACAAGGATAAAAAAAGTAATTACGGCTCCGACAATACGTTCTCAAAGTAGGCAGATGGAAGGCCTAAGTCAGGAAAACCTTAGGCAAGAAAAGACAATGGAGGAAATGCAGAGCGAGATCGACCAACTCAAGGGTCAGTTAGCCAAAATGATGGAAATGATGAAATTACAAGCTCAAAATAGCTGTTAAGGGCCAAAAGATCCCCACAATCAAGAACAATAAGCTCAAAATAGCTATCGAGGGTTAAAAGATATTTGTAATCAAGAGCAACCTAAGGATCAGCAAGCCCAAAACTCTTACCATGAAAAGGGCCCAGAAGTCAAAATCATCCCAGATTTTCATGAACTAACAGAACAGGAGAAATTAAGGAAGGCCATTGAGGAAGCCAAGTTCCAAGAGAGGTATGAGATTCTAGAAGCTAGAATAAGGAAGATCAAAGGATTCTCGGACGATGATGATGTGTTGGATCTCTCAGAAATGGGACTAGTCCCTGATGTGATCTTGCCACCAAAGTTTAAAGTCCCTGAATTTACCAAGTATAATGGGACATCTTGTCCAAAGACCCATCTTCTCATGTACATCTAAAAAATTGCAGCTTATTCTAATGATGAAAAGATACTAATGCATGTCTTCCAAGATAGTTTGATTGATGAGGCTGCAAAATGGTATTTAAGCCTAGATCGCCATTCTATTTGCACTTGGAAGGACTTGGCTGAGTCCTTTATGAGTCAGTATAGATACAATAGGAACATTGCTCCTAATAGGTTTCAGCTGCAAGACATGAGAAAAGGAGAAAAATAATCGTTTAAGGATTATGCTCAGAGGTGGAGAAACATAGCGATTTGAGTGCAACCACCTGTATCTGATAAAGAAATGATCACCCTTTTTATGAGCACTCTAGAGGATCCTTATTATGCTACAATAACGGCATTCACGTATACTAATTTTGCTAACTTAGTTGTTGTTGGTGAAAGGGTAGAAAGAGGAGTCACAACAGGAAAGATGAGAAAGCCAATTGCTGAAAGCCAAAAGAAATTCCAGAATGATAAGAAAAAGGAAGGAGTGCACTCAATAGAATATAAAAAAAAAGGAAAGTGGAAAGGTAATACTCTTATTGTGAACATTTCTGCACTGACTCTGCAAGCACCAGTCACCCAAGCTTCTCAGACCAATCAACAACAATCTCAACGGTATCAGCAAAATCAATCGAGGTATCAATTTAATAAGAAAGTTGAAAACTTTGACCCGATCCCAATACCCATACTCTGAGCTCTTACCTCAGTTGTTGCAGAACAATCTAGTATCTTTGGTTCCATCGCCTACCTTCCAACCCCCATATTCGCCATGGTACAATGAGCAACTTACTTGTGCTTACCATGCAGGGGCAAAAGGCCACTCTGTTGATAACTGTCCTGCATTTAAAAGGAGGGTTCAGGGATTGATTAATGCCAAATGGTTAACTTTTGAACCTAAGCAACCAGAACTAGATGTGCATGGCAATCCCTTACCTAATCATGCAATCCAAATGCTTAACACTAGAGCAGCATGGGCAAAATTAAGATATTGTGATCAGAGTGAACCAGATGGTTCGAGATGATGGATCTATTCTTGCACCACCTACATAAGTTACACTTTTTTCTCCTTTTGTATTTATCTGTTCAAGTTTTTATTTTATGGCACTTGCTAATGACTCTGCCTAAGGCCTTAGCAAGGAGTTTGTATAGGCATAACTTTCAATTCAATAAAATGCTTAGCATGATGAATGCATTATTTTTCATCCAATTTTTTTTGCCTATTAGACTAAATTAACACTGGGGCAATATGGTTTATCCCAAATATTGACGCTCATTTGCTAATAAATGAAGAAGAACTTTTCTTAATCTCATTCTTAATAAATCCAATTGCCGATGATAAAATACGTTTGCTTAAATACTCAATTCTCTTGGATGACTGAGTGTCTCATTATTAAAGAATGATGAAAAGAGAGCCTATAGTGAGAGTGTGCTTATTGTGGGAAAACAGATACCCTAGAACTTGTTTAAATGCCCCTTAAGGCTATTTGTTAGACATCACATTATTCAAGAAATGACCTAGGCCATCTTTGGGCAGTTTGAGCCTTTCAAGCCAAACCCTAATATCAAAACTCCCATAGTCACCCATTTGAGCCTATAAAAGAATGGCAAGACCACCATCCGACTTCCTTCTTTTGACCCACGCCAACTTTAACTTTTCAATTTGAAAAACTATTACTCTACCTTGAAGGAGAGCTAAAAGGAGTATCCCTACTATTAAAGAAGGAAAATGCTATGAGCGACAATATAAGGCTCAAGTGAAAGGATTGAAAGAATCCTTCCAAAACTATGTGAAAAAGCACGAATAAAAAAAAAAGAAAAAGATAAGAAATATTGAAAAAAAATAAAAAAGAAAAGTGCTAGACCAAAAAAGAGGGGGTTAGCCGAAAGAAAAAAAACACTAGTAAAGAGAAATCGACTTCACCTTGAGCCATAAGCTTATCCAAAAAAGAAAAAGTGAAAAATGAGACATCATGTGCTCAATACTTCACGCTCTCCTTATTTGATAAATTTTTATCTCTTTTATTTATACCCATTACCTAGGCCTTACATTGCAAGCTAAGAAAAGTCCTGGCGATCTTGGCTAATATGGTGAACTAATTGAAGTGGAGAGGGACAAGAAAACAAGCCTATGGGGTATCTGTATGTGCAAACACATCAAAGAGTGCAAACACTTAAGAGTGATTAGAGTAAACACTTAACTAAAGTGCAAATACTAGAGGAATTAGAGTGAGTGCTTAACAGCACACTTTCGATTTTAGAGAATTGAATAATTATTATGAGCATTCTCTTCAGGTATGACTTGGATAATAAAAGAGAATGAGTTAAGAAAAATTCTTTTCAACATTTTTTGCTCATGGGCAGTCAAAATCTAAATTGGGGGCAATCAAATGGAAAAACCCATACCCAAATGACCCACCTTTAAAGAAAAGAGAGACTCAGAAAGATATAAAGAAACTTCTCCTATGGGGCTATAGCCCACCAAAAAGAATCAAGCTTGATCCCTAAAGGTATTGCTCCCAAAGTTTCCAATACTTTAACCCCTTTAAACTGGGGCAATGGGTTATTGATTAATTCATTGGTATCTCCTTTGAAAGGCCAAAGTACCAAGTTGCATATCCTTTGTGTCATAAACCATCCTCATTTTTTTAAAAATGCATTCTCATGCAAAGCAAAAATTTTCAGGTGCCAGTAAAAGGTATTGCCTAAATGGATAAGACATGAATTAAAAATTGGCAAAACTCCAATGATGAGAGGAAAAAAGTTTTAAAGTATGACTTCAAGACATGATGAATGAAAAATGTCTTGAGTGAATGTTGAAGGCATCACACCCTTAATTTCTCCTAGAAGAGAAAGAGACAAGTTACGTTCAAGGACTATGTCTAAAAGGGTTTTAACCCAGATATGCAAATAGGGGCAATATAGCAAATCATGACATCTTCATGAATAGAAAACTTGGTCAAGGAATATACTAAGAATTCAATGACACTGGGGCAATCCTTCTGGAGAGAGCAAGTCAGAAGACCCAAAAGTGCTAGAGTCAACTCAAAAGCTCCCAAAAGTCATGGAGTAGCATTTCTTCACAATCTACAAAAACTTCATTTGCTAGGGTGTCAACATGCATCATCATAGGGTAATATTGCATCATTGGCATCTAGATTGATCATGTCTCAATGCATACAAGCATACCATCATTCCTTGAATTTTCAAGAAAATTAAAACTTTCACAAGTCAAGCATTTCCTTAAAATTAAAACTTTGGATTTTACAAACATGCACAAGCATAAGCATCTCATCTTATATCAATTTAAAACATTTTGCGAAGAACCCATCCTTAGCAAGTCAGGCTATATCAAGGAAAATTCATTATTACAGGAAGAACCTGTTCTAAGGTCATTTTGGTCTTTGTTGGGTGGACGGTAACCCTTCCGAACTTAGGATTAAAAGAGGAAATCCTAAGGTCATTTTGGTCCTTGTTGGGTGGACGGTATCCCTTCTGAGCTTAGGATTAAAAGAGAAAATCCTAAGGTCGTTTTTTATCTTAGTTAGGTGGATAGTAACCCTTCCGAACTTAGGACTAAAAGAGGAAATTCTAAGGTCATTCTAGTCCTTGTTGGGAGGACAGTAGCCCTTCCAAGCTTAGGATTAAAAGAGAAAATCTTAAGATTATTTTTTATCCTTGTTGGGTGGATAGTAGCCCTTCCGATCTTAGGATTAAAAGAGGAAATCCTAAGATCGTTTTGGTCCTTGTTGGGTGGACGGTAGCCCTTCTGATTTTAAAATTAAAAGAGAAAATCTTAAGGTCATCTTTGGTCCCTATTGGGTGGATAGCAGCCCTTCTAAACTTAGGATTAAAAGAGGAAATCCTAAAGTCATTTTTGGTCCTTGTTGGGTGGACAGCAGCCCTTCTGAACTTAGGATTAAAAGAGAAAATTCTAAAGTCATTTTTTGTCCCTGTTGGGTAGACAGTAACCCTTCCAAACATAGGATTAAAAGAGGAAATCCTATGGTCATTATTGGTCCTTGTTGGATGAACCGTAACCCTTCTGAACTTAGGATTAAAAGAGGAAATCCTAAAGTCGCTTTGGTCCTTGATGGGTGGACGGTAGCCCTTCCGAACTTAGGATTAAAAGAGGAAATCCTAAGATCGTTTTGGTCCTTGTTGGGTGGACAGTAGCCCTTTCGAGCTTAGGATTAAAAGAAAAATCTTAAGGTTGCTTTGGTCCTTGTTAGGTGGACGGTAGCGCTTCTGTACTTAGGATTGAAAAAGGATATCCTAAGGTCGTATTGGTCCCTGTTGGGTGGACCGTAACCCTTCTGAACTTAGGATTAAAGGAGAAAATCCTAAGGTCATTTTTAGTCCCTATTGGGTGGATGGTAGCCCTTCCGAACTTAAGATTAAAAGAAGAAATTTTAAGGTTGTTTTTGATCCCGTTGGGTGAACAGTAACCCTTCCATTATATACTGACCTGGACAAAATAGTATCTCTCAACCTTTGCCCATCTTCTAGTTTCTAAAAGATGAGCAAAGGGGGGCAATCTGTAGTCATTCAATTTTGTCCAGCCCACAATATAAAACTTTAAATAATAAAATCCAATTTTTAATAAGAATAAGCCCAAATCAAAAATCACAAACCCAAAATTAAAACCCTATCCAAGAAAAATCAGAAAAATGAAAATAAAACCAAAAATCTAAAAAATGAAATCAAAATGATAATAATAATAAACAAAACCCAAAAAATCAAATAAATCTAAAAGAATAAAAAATAATTCAAGAAAATCAGAAAAATGAAGACAAATTCAAGAAGTTCAAGATAATTCCAAAAATAAAGATAATTTAAGAAAATTAGAAAAAATAAATAAAAGATAATAAAAGATAAAAATTCAAGAGATAAAATAACAAAGAGATAAAGGTAAAAGGAATAAAGATAAAAAAAAAAAAGAAAAGAAGAAGAGATAAAAGATAATAAGAATTAAAAATCTGAATATAAGATAAAAATTGTGAAGATAACAAGATGAAAAAATTAAAAGATAAAGATAAAAAAACAAAAGATAAAATATAAGAAGTGAAACATAACTAAAACTAGGAAACAAAAATCTACGTAGGAAAAAACTTCTAAATTTTTCACTATAAAAACCCATCACATACACATAAAATGAGGGGGTTCACTTACTAAAAGGCCGAAAATATTTCAACAAAGGAGCCTTGAAAAAAAAAAGGCAAGCCACTCCTATTCAGTCAGAACTTCATCCTTGAGCCCGCAACCAGCTGATTTTTTTTCACTTGGTGTTGGAAACACTTGCCATCACAAAGGATCCAGAACTCCTCAGCCTGGTTGCATTTCAACACCATAGCTCGTTTCGTCCGGCAACATCCAAGACCAGACAACAGGTTGCTTTGCTCGCCTACAACCTCACCACCGATCAAACTCTGCTAAAGTAGCTACGTCACTAGTGTAAAGTTTCAAGGACTTCGCTGTTGCTCCACGTTTAGTACCCTAAGCTCGGTAGGTTTGCTGGTGAAACTCATCCTTGCTGTTGCTCTTGTTCAAGTCACCTTGTCGCTACCACTTCGCTAAGGAAATACGACTTCAGCGAGAGACGCTTCAAATCGTGGTTCCAGAGGAACCCGTCGCTGTTGCATCACCAAGAAGCATGCCCAGCTTCCAAATGATTCGTCACGTTCAAAGCTTCATCTACAGTAGCAACCTGTGACTTTGGTACTGCCGTTCAACCACCATAGCCACCGTTAATGCAGAGCCTACTCCGTCTCAGCCTTGAACCTACGCCTGAGACCGGCGACCTTGACCAGACTCAGAGTCAATGTCCACTGTGCCACTGCTGTCTCGCGTTACTGGAGTTCCATCTGCTGCAGCATTCTGTTTCAAGAAGCTTCACTTTTGTTTCTCTGCAAGTCCCATCACCGGCCATTGAAGCCTAAGATATGCTGCCAACTAAGCTGTTCCTAGGTTCCGTGATTGTTCAAATAAGAGGTATGTGATGCTATTTTCATGAGTTCTTGGCATGAGTCATTTTTAGTTCCTTTATTGATTGAGAGTTTGTGAGACAATGAGAATATAAGCGTGGGTTCAATTTGTTTAAAGTGAGTGAGCTTTGCATTTTTAGGTTTAGTCATGTTAGGTCTGCAATTTTAAAATAAGAAAAAATAAGAAAAATAAAAATAAACTATGCTCTCCCACTTTGCAATTTTTCGTGTTACCAGCTTTTGGATTGCATCTTCTTGTCATTCATGTTTGTTTTTTTAGGAGTTTATGATATATTGAGAATGTAGCAAAGAAGGGTGGTGTGGATTCTTATCTAAAATGTAGTTAAGTTCTACTCTTCTATTTTTAGGAAAAATTCATATTTTTGAGAAAAGTAGTGAAAATAAATTATGTTTTTTTTAAGTAAAATAAATTAGGATAAATGGTCACATGGGTGACACAAGTATTTCTTCCTTACTTTTTTATTCAAAAATACCCCGGACTGGAATAGGAAGGGAATTTTCTTAAAATTATTTTCAAAACCCCATATTGGAATAGGAAAGAGATTTTTCTCAAAATCAATTTCATCCCGATCCGGAATGAGCAGGGATTATTTTTGAAAAATCTTTTAAAATCAACATAAATTAATCAAGATAAATTAATTAGATCATTTTTGGTACCGAAAGGGCGTTTAGGGTGCTAACACCTTCCCTAAAATGTAACCAGCCCCTAAATTCAATCTTTAAAATGCAGACCATTTTTTAATTAGGTGTCCGATCTCACCTTTAAATAATTTAGATCAGTGGCAACTCCAAATCAAATTTTAGGGTCCACACCTAGGATTGCAATAGGTTGGAGAGGTTTGTTTTCACGACTTTCATCTAGTAAGGTCAAAGGAGCTTTTGTGGAGTCATCATAAAATGGTTTGTGAGCAAAGATATGGAAAACATGGTGAATTTTACTCCCATGAGGAAGTTGGAGCTTATATGTAACCTTGCTGATTACCTTAATAATAGGAAATGGGCCAAAGTAATGTTTGGCAAGTTTTTGGCACTACCTTTGTGCAACAGTGGTTTGCCTAAAAGGCTATAGCTTCACAAAAACTAGTTCTTCAACTTGGAACTCCTTATCAATATGGTGACTATCAGCCTTGGTTTTCATCTTGTGTTGGGCATGCTGGAGATTTTCTTTTAACTACGAGAGAATTTTATCTCTAGTGCATAATAATGAATGTAAGGCCTCTATTTTACTAGATCTAACATCATACTATGGAATGAGAAGAGGTATTTAACCATAAATAGCTTGGAATAGGGTTATATTAATAGAGAAGTGATGAGTAGAATTATAGTGGAACTCTGCCCATAAAAGATAGAATGCCGAATCCTTTGGCCACTATCACAACAAATCCTTAGATATTGCTCAAGGTACCAATTTGTTACTTTAGTTTGTGGGTGATAAGCAATACTATGTTGGCGACAAGTGCCACTCATCTTAAGAAGATAATGCTAGACTGACTTAAAAATATGGGATCTCAATTAGAGATAATTGACCTAGGGAATCCATGTAATTTAATTACCATTTTACAAAATAACTCTACAACTTTTAAGACTGTAAAAATTGGGTTCAATGACCTAAAATAAGCATACTTAGATAAGCAAACTACTACTACCAATATTGATGTATAACCTCTGGAAGGTGGTAAACCAATGATAAAAACTTCAAAGATGCCATTAGGAGTAGGAAGGGTTTAGAGTAGACCTATGGGGGAGAGGTGGACTATTTAAGTTGTTGGCAAGTAAGGCAATTTTTGACAAACCTTTTTATGTCACCCCTCATGCCTTTCCAAATATATAGGTGTGTAGTCTAGTAGCATGACCTACAATAGGGGAATCATAGTACTCCTTCAATAATCGATCCTTGAAATTTGACTTAGGCTTAATATAAATTTTGTCTTTATACATTAGGATGCCATCACAAACCTTAAGAGAGGAATCAGATGTCAGCCATGTTAAAGATCATGGTGTAGCTTAAGGAAAAAAGGGTCCTTACCATTTGTTTCATGGACATTTTCCAAAATAGGAAAGGTGGTGACTAAAAGCATTATTGACAATACCCCTAAGGCTATAATGTCAAGTCCATCCATGTGTTGATGGAACAGGGCATCAACCACCAAATTACTCCTTTTGGGCTTATTCTAATGAAAATGAATATCCCATTAATTTAGACACAAGTTTCTACTGATCAGGGGTTTGGATGACTTGAATGAATAATTCTCTAATACTTTGATGATCTGTTTGAATAATAAAATAATTGCCTAGCAAGTATTGATTCCACTTTCCAACTATAGCAACAATGGTAGTCAATTCTCTAAAATAAGCAGATGAATTATGAAATTTTGGACCTATTTTCTTGGCAAAAAATTATACTAGCCATCTGTTCTACATAAGCATAGCCCCAATACCCATAGATGATGCATCAGTTTCAACCATAAATGGAGAGTTACATTCAAGAAGGACTAGAACTAGGGTAGAGCTCATAATTTGCTTTAGACTAGAGAAAGGTAAGTTAGCCTCAGAATTCCAATAAAAGGCATCTTTTTTAATAAATTTGTAATTGGAACCACAATAAAGGGTATGAAGTGCTTGTAGTAACCAACTAATCCCAAAAATGCCCTCAAATACTCTAAATTAATTGGAACTGTCTAAGCAGTAATTGCCTCTATTTTTTTAGAATCCATATATGCCCCTTCAACTGAGACTATGTGACCTAGATAATCTATCTCAAAAACCCAAAAGAACATTTTTTAGTTTGGCAAAGTACTAATGTTGGAGACATTTGAGTATAGTCTGGAGGTGATGTAACTACTCATGGAAGCTTGGATTGTAGATCAAAATATCATCAAAAAGTATGACTACAAATCACCTTAAGAAAGGGTGAAAATTTTTATTTATTGTGGCTTAAAAAGTTTAAGGGGCGTTAGTGAGCCCAAAGTGCATAAGTTTATACTCATAATGACCCTCATGAGTACGGAAGGTAGTTTTATTAGTATCTTTACTAAGTACCCTAATTTGGTGAAATCTAGATTGAAGATCCAACTTGGAGAAAATTATTGCTCCATGTAATTCATCAAACAATTCATCCCTGGTGGGAAGAGGAAAACTATCTTGATGGTAATTGAATTCAAAGCCCAGTAGTGTACACACAATTGCCAGCTACCATCTACCTTTTTAATTAGTAAAATAGAAGAGGAATAGGGACTCTAATTGTGCCAATATGCCCTGTTGATAGTAATTCTAAAACTTGCTTTTCTATTTCATTTTTTTGAAAGTGTGAATATCAATAAGGGCACACATTAATAGGAAGGACATTAGGCTAAAGGTGGATGGTGTGATCCATTCCTCTATAAGGTGGTAGAGCAATGGGTTTATCATACACATGATGGTAACAAGTTAGTAAGTAATAAATGTTAGGGTGAACTTCAAGTGCCACACCTAGCCATTCTTCAGACAATGATATCTAGTTTATACTCTCCTTGGGGTGGGTGGGCTATACAGACCCTTTAATGAACTATAGGAAATTAGTTAGGCCTTGTTTAGGACCATGATCCCTCTCAACTCTTAAAGTGACTTGTTCACCATGCCAATTGAAGTCCATTTCCGTGGATAGATAAATATGGTTGACTATCCATAGGGTGGTGAGCCATTGAACCCCTAGGATGATATCCACTTAAAGGAGAGGCAGTATGTATAGGTCCACCATTAATTTGTGTCTCCACATGGCTAAGGTCATTTTAAGCATTTCCTAGCACAATACACCTCTTTACCATCCATGAGAAAAACTTGGAACCTTTGGAGTTTATGCATGGGGAGAGTTAGTTCTACAACAATTTCTTCCTTTATAAAGTTATGAGTGGAACCATTATCCACCAATACTCACATGTGCCTTCCTTTAGTTATAGTTGTGAGGAGCAATGAGTTAGGAGAGTGGCCACTTTTGCAATTTCTCCCATTTCATCCTTGATAACTACCCCTTTAATTAGGCCCTCATCATTGAATTTTCTATCTACTATGTTGCTAGTCTTCAATATTAATTTTGCCTCACACTGATGCCTTGAGCTCCACTTTTCATTGCAATGGTAGCATAGTCCCAGTTCCCATTTTCTTTGGAGCTCTTTGCTAGTAAGTTTTTGCACATAATTACTTTTCTAAGGAGCTTTTATATCTATGTGGGTAAGATTTAGTCTTAGGGTCAGGAGGTTGAAGAGGTAATGGGTATGTTTCAGTAGTTGGGGATAGAATTATGGAAGAAGTAAGATGGTAGTTTCTTGATATGGACTTTAAAGGAGTAAGATGAAAGAAGGTTTGTAGGTCATCAATATGTGCCTCATGTAATAATGCTAATCCATCACTTGGTTTAGAGAGCTAGGACTAATAAGCTACAAGAATCTGCATAAATTAGGACATAATCCTAACACAATAAAGCTCAGCAAGGGGTCTTCTTCTATTCCCCAAACCTAGGTTAGAAGTTCTTCAAAATCTCCCTTGTACTTAGAAATAGAGCCAACCTATATGAGTTTGGCAAGGATGCCCTTCACATCCTGATATGTGATGCTCCTAAACCATTGAAGGAGAGATGGATAGAATTTAGGCCAAGTTTTTAAGAATCCATTACAGAACATCCATTGATACCACAATGCAACAGATACCTCCATACTTAACCCTACAAGTTTGAGTTGAATGGACTTTGGTATGGCATGCAAATTAAAAAATATTTCAACTCTAGAAAACTAGATATTAGGATCCTTACCCTCGAATTTAGGTACTTTGAGTTTCATAGAGTGCAAGAATTTAGAATTAACAATATTTCCACAGTAAGATTTTCCATTTGAGTTCTGCCACTATTGGACCCTGTTGCTCTTTTAGGCCAAAAAAATTATAAGGGGTAAAGGTGGAATTTGGAATGAGTGGATTTTCCAACAAAGCTTGCTAAAGTTCAAATGGTAGTATGTTGGTTCAAATCCTCCACACGGCTATTTAAATCCAGCAGGTTCACTTGGATTTGCTTGAGTTGCTTAGTGATTTCAAAGAGTTAGGAAGCGATAACACTGAATTGTTGGGAACCTTTAGCTTGAATCTCATCCATTCTTTGTTGTAAAGACTGCCTTTGTTGGGCAAGTTTGTCTACTAGATCTTAGACCTTCACGGTGAAAGTCTACAAAAAACTCTCAATGAAAGCACCAAATGATATAAATGGAAGGATTTGAGCTCCTCCTGTCTCTTGACAGCAACTCTCTATTAATTTAATCAATAAATATCCCTATAATGGAGCTTGGACATATACAGGTTGTAAAGGAAATTCAAACAAAATAACCACTAGGACACATGTCAATACAAGCAGATATTATTGAAAACGAAATCCCTAATAGTCTTCTACATCCTTCTCCTAGAATTCTACTATTCCAACTACTTTATTGTATAACAAATTCTTTGGCCAAGTTGGTGCCTTCCTGGCATGTGTTCCCTTAGGTTTACATATTACCCCTTATTCTTCTTATCGTGGTAGCTTATTTCTTTGGCTTGAATTTGGGCTATTGGGCTCTTTGGCTGCTCATGGGCTGAGCTATTTAATGGATTTAGCTCTAAGGTTGTAACATTTCATGTCTTTATTCTAATATTAAAGATAAGTTATTGTCAAGCCATGTGATATTTGTTGTTGCCTAAAGTACTTAAATGTAGAGAAATGGATGAGTTCTTCAATGTCTTTTCAATATTTTTTAGGATGGATTGTTTATAAAAAATCCTATTTTATAGTTTTTTTTATTAAGAGCATGACTGGACTTTTCTTGCATAAATATATATTACACCTGATTTATCTATAAACATATTTCTTGTGCATCCTACATCAAGATCTTATAGGAAATGTGTTCAAATTATCTTATAACACACCCAAAATCAATATCATGACAGCAAGATGAGTTTTGTTATTCATATACCATATTTTTTTAACACCATTTATATAATTATACACATGATAGTACTTAATTTCAATTGGACTTCAGTAAATTTTAATTAGAGCCACTTATAACTAAAGTGCAAGTCTAAATTATCTACATCTTACTTACGTCCAATTTGGATACATAACTTAATTAAATGCTAATATCATAAGAACTTTTTAATCAAACTCTATTAATATAAGTGTGATTTAAAATAAGTTGATTCATGTGTAGATATATATTTTGGTTAGTACTTGTATAATCAATGTAGTATTTGGATGCAAAATTTCATAAGTACTCTTAATTAGGGAAATTGCCAAATTGGCATTGAACTCCCCTATGTCAAACACTTTCTATCATTTTTTTTAGGCCAAAATGCACAGAACTCTCCTGAACTTTAGGTCGATTTTAAAAAACCCTCCTGAACTTTAAAAAGTTCTAAATAACCCTCTTGAACTATGAAACATTTGCAAAACACCCTCCTCCGTCAAGTTTTTCGTTAAAATTTAGATGTTTTTTGGTCAACTTCCACTTTGACCTGATAAAAAGACAAAAATACCCTTCAAATACACTTAAATTTTCAAATCTGCCATAAATGCAAAAAAAAAAATCTAATGTAAATTTGTAATTTAGGGTTTAGGGTTTAGAAATTTAAGATTTAGGGTTTAGGGATTTAGGATTTAGGGTTTAAGGTTTAGAGTTTACAGTTTAGGGTTTAGAGTTTAGGGTTTAGGGTTTAAGATTTATGAGTTTAGGGTTTAGGGTTTAGGATTTAAGATTTAGGATTTAGGATTTAGGATTTAGGATTTAGGACTTAGGGCTTAAGATTTAGGGTTTAGGGCTTAGGGTTTAGGGTTTAAAGTTTTAGGATTTAGGGTTTAAGGTTTAGGATTTAGGATTTAGGGTTTAGGGTCTTAGGATTTTAGGATTTAGGGTTTAGGATTTTAGGGTTAGGATTTAGAATTTAGGGTTTAGGGTTTAGGGTTAAGGTTTAATGTTAAAACTCCAAAATTTTACTATTCACAGCCTTCAATTTCTTAATTTTACAATGAAGGTCATTTTCGTCATTTTTTTAAATTTTGACGGAAAAGTTGACGGAAGGGGTTTCTTGCAAATGTTTCATAGTTCAAGAGGGTCATTTGAAACTTTTTAAAGTTCAGGAGGGTTTTTTAAAATCGACTTAAAGTTCAGGAGGGTTCTGTGCATTTTACCCTTTTTTTTAACAATAATATGATGATAAGAACTGAGATGTGCTTCATCTGAGAAGAAGTTTGTCTTTGTTATCGAGAAGTGTGCTCCTGTGTAGCATGCTACCCACATCTTGGCACAGTACTAGTGGTTGCCATGACGTGCTTTAACTACCTCAAGGGAGGTTCACTTGGGGTTATCATGGTATGTGTTGGTTGCCTTACGGGAAGTTTACTTGGTGCTACCATGACATGTTGTGCCTGCTCACTAAGTGCTATGACATAGTTTGCATGCCAACACCACTAGCTTTCTTAGTGTGGCACTAGCATTTACCATGATGTAGCTTAGCTACCTCAAGAGAGGTTCACTTTGAGCTACCATGGCATGCCTTAATTGTCTTAAAGGAGGTTCACATGGGGCTACCATGACATATCATACCTGCCCATGTGGATGCTATGAAATAACTTGCATGTCAACATACCGTGCCATACTGTCAGTGGGTGCCATGTCTTAGCCTATCCTTTGACTACATCACTTTATACAAGCTTATTTTGATTTGTGTTACTCATCTCTCTTACAGAGACAAACTTCATTTCTATATTAGAGATGAACTTATCTTTATTACTTGCTAATAAAGACAAAGCACAAAGCAAGAGTCTATAATTGTAATAAAATTTCATTAAAGGAATTATGTATAAGTGGTTAGCCACTTTCACAAGGGTTTATTTTTATAAGTTTCAATTTTGAACTTATTAATATAAGTTCAAAATAACTTATTTACGTACTTGAACAATTTTTATAAGTATGTCCAATACTCAAAATATTTTTTAAGCATTTTTTTGTACTTATTAATCTTATCCTAATAGCACCATAATCTATATTAAGTGATGTGCAAACAATATTTCTCATACTTAATCCCTAACTTATAGTTAAAATCATATATTTGCAACCAAAAAAAGTTATACAATTATCACTCATTTCATATCCTTAATTTTAATTATATAATTTAGTTTATTTATCAATTTATATGCTAAAATTTACCAACCTTATCCAAGACTTCCTTTTAGAGTAAACATCTACTTTCATCCTTAAAAGATAGAATTGAGATCAATTAGGTTTTTGAAAGAAAATTGCCATAAAAAAATGGTCTAATTCTTTAAATTGACATCTATATAGTGCTTCTATTAGCTAAATCATTAAAACAAATAGAACATTTGACAATTTAGGCAAATTATACCTACTTGGACAGTCAAAGAGAGATGTGACAATCAAATAACTTTGACAATCAACACCACTTAAAACAAAGAATCTTTATCTTCTCTAGAAACAAAGCTTCTTTCTAACCTTCACACCTCCTCCACATCACATCTGATCATTCCTTTCCCAAAGCCCACTAAGCATAGTACAAGCTCGTCCACCATATTTCTCTTCAATTCATCTATTGGACATTGTCTTTGTGGATTGTTTTCTTCTTGAATATTTTGTCTGGTCTTGAAAATTTGGCACAAGGTTATGAATGGTGGTAGTGTTGGAGTATTTTTAGTAGTTTCTTACTCTGCATCTTCACAATAGGTCTGACAACTTTGTGTTTCCCCTTCCTACTAGAAAGAAGATGGCACATAAGTTTTGCTTTAGTCCAAAATCTACATCTAATTGATAAAATCTTTTTTTCTCACATTACAGAATGCTAATGCTAACCCTTTCTTATCCACAAAATGAAAGCACACATAAATCACCAAGCACCAAATTGCCAACTTTTTAAGTCCACTTCCCTTCACAAATAAATGACTGCAATTGTTTCAATATCTTAGGTAAAACATATTATTTGTATGGACTACAACAAGCTTTTACCCTAAAACTCTATAAAGGTACAAGTTTCCTCAACACAAAAATCATGCATGAAAATAAGTTTTGGTCTTATGCATTAGTCTCTAATGTGGGATACGAAGTCACATTGCAAGTTCTATGAGTTTCATCACTAATTTAGTCATGAAAGCAAGATTAATAATATTGTTAGGTGAAGATTTTATCCACATTTAGATTTATTTGAGTAAAAGCATAGGGAGCAAATGTCATTTCAAAGTTAAGAACCATAATGGCATATATGAAGAAAAGTTCTTCACATAAACTTAGCAAAAGCTGCAACATTAAAATAAATCTCAAAGTGGAAGATGAAGAAAGATATAAGATTATGGTTCTTATGATAAGTTGACCAACAAAAGAAGTGTAGTCATAGGCAGCTACATAAAGAAAGCTAAACATTCAAAATTCAAATAGAGCATGATGTTATCGAGAATGCAATAATACCTCTAGTGTGATGGCTCAAAAGTCCTAATGAAGACATGAATTCTATTTAAGTTAATCTCTCTCTCAACCCATGAGGCCCCATTACCAAGTGCTATTCTAAAGGCAATAAGAATTGACATCTCAAGTTTTAGTGAACTTCCAGGCTAGAAATAGCAACCCTTGTTGATGCAATTAACAATCAATTTGCATAAGGATAAATCAAAATTAAGAATTACACAAACACTAGAAATGAAAATACATTTCCTTTCTCATAAACTAAAATTTATAGTTCCATTAAACATGTGTATTGAATATTATGTTTGCCACACAGTTCCTTCCTTCCTATAATGGACAACAGAGGGTAACAATGGAAATTAATTTATAAAATCTATCCACTAAATACTTTCAAGATGAAAAGTAGATCCCCCCATCCCCCCTTTGTTCCATGGTAGCATCTTTTTATTTTATATTTCCTTGTGTGGTTGCAAAGTAAATTTCAAACCTACCTTAACCTTAACCCAATCAATTCATTTTCCTTTTGGTTTCTTGCTCTACATCTTCATCAACGTCATCATCAGTCCGCTCTTCTTCATCTTCCCCAACCTCTCTCCCATAGTTATGTTGAGCCATTGTCTCCCAAAATTCCCAAACCCTCATGTTTAGAGACACATACACCAATTGACCTCAGTCACTGAAAATCTTCTCACACTTGTTCATAAGAAAAAAAACTACATCGCTTTAGCATCCTTGAAGTCCCTTCAATAGTCTAATTCATCTCCCTTCCATCCAACCCATGTTGCATTCTTTCCCTCTTTTCTTCCTCTCTACGTCTCAGCCCAACCTTTAGGATAAAATCAAACTTATTTGATTGACTAGTCTAATATTGGTTGTACATGCATTCATAAGTTGACTGCCACGTCATATTTCCATTTATATTAGCAATTTAGCTTGTAGACACTACTTTTTGTCCAATAAACTTTTTCTAAAATTCAAATTTTGAATTTTGTTTTAGCCCTGATTTGTGGGCCCAATCAAATTGTAACCTCCAATCCATTTTTTGTCTTAAATCATAGCCTTTTATCAAAAATCGATCTAAGGGCCACAGTGCACCTTTCCTAAGTCCCATATAGAAAATTTTACTCTTCTCCACCTCCTCACACTCATATAAATATATGCTTCACTCGTCACAGTTGATAGATCCAAGAATTCTCTACAAAGGGAGTTTTACATAGCTAACACTTTTCGAAAAAATGTATGGCTAAAGTTAAAAAATTTTCTCCTTGTTCTTCTTTGATTCCTTCTAAGGAGTGGGTATAAGGAAGAAACTTCCTCTTCTTTCAGAGTTGAGGTGAGGAGGAGATTCATTCAAGGTAAGTTTTGTCTCCTTTTCATTTATTTTCACTTCTTCATAGTAATTCATATCATTATTTTAGTTTAATTTGAGTCTAGCTAGGATCTTAGAAATTAGAATGCATAATCTTCATACTTTCTTCTAAATTTATGGTTTTGCTTTTAGTTAGATAAAAGTAGTGTAGATTTGGAAGTTTTCTAATTTGTTGCACTTAGTCAAAGTAGATTCATGTATGGTAAATTTCTACATATTTTCTTTCATTGAAATTCTACACATTAATTTTGCATTATTTTCTGTTATAAAAATTCTACATTTTTTAAAAACAAATATTGTTTTCTAGAACTCTCAATTTGTAAGTAAAGGGGCTTTCTTTAAAACAAATATATTTTTTTAAAAAAACCTCCAATTTAGAAGGAAACGGTTCTTTCTTAAAAATAAATATTATTCTCTAAAAAGACATCTTTTTATCTCTATAAGTTAAAAATTTTACATTACTTTCAGACATTTACTTTTTCAAAAAAAGTTTTAAGGGGACTTTCTTTAAAACAAATATATATTTTTTAAAAAAGCCCCCAATTTAGAAGGAAATAGATCTTTCCTAAAATTAAATATTATTCTCTAAAACACCAATCTAGAGTGAATGAGATTTTTTTTAAAACCAAATTATTTTTCAAAGCCCAAGTTGATAGGAAAGAGCCTATTTTCAAAATAGTTTTCTAAAACTTTAATCTAAAAGGAATGAAGTCCTTTTTAAAATCAAAGTATTTTCAAGACAACTTGGAAGGAAAAAGGTTATTTTCAAAACAATTTTCTAAATCCCCAATCTAGAAGGAATATGATTCTTTTTAAAACTTTATTATTTTTTAGAATCCTTATCTAGAAGGATTTGTTTTTATCTGAAATTATTTTTAAAAATTCCAATATGAAAGTAAAGGGATTATTTTCTAACAATAAAATCTCCATTTTTTAAAAAATTAAATTTTTAACAAACCAATACCAAATGTCATATTAAAGTGAGATGAATTAGCTAAAATCTTTTTTTTTTCCTAGAAGTCTATTTCCACTTTATTCTCAAATCAAAACAAGAGAGTTACACATGAATCGCCACTTTGTGTGGCAATATTGCAACACAATTGACAAGAGGACTATATAGATGTCATTTTAAAAATTGGACCAATACTAGATAATAATTTTTTAAACTTAATTATTGTCAATTCTATCTCTCACGACAAAATTAAATATTTTTTATATGGCAGGGGCAAAATGGAAAAAATATGCCCCTAAAGGTTTGCTTTTCAAAGTATTTACATAAGAATGACAGCGGTGAGACAGGGGCGGGGGAATGGTCTTCTGCTTCCCAACCTTAAAAGAAAAATTTTTTCCTTGCCTCAATCTTAAATCCTAAGGGTGGAAAGAAATTTTCTCTCATCCTCAATTTTTGTGGGGGAGTTGCTATGTGCAGGAATATAAAATATTAAAATTTTTAATATAAATAAGTTATAATTTTTATATTTATTAATTATAGAATGATTTATTAACTTATCCTATTTAAAGTTTATCTAAATAATTAAATGAAGAGTATTTTAATATTTTATAATTTTAAGACCTCCTCGAGATGGACACTATGATCTCCGATCTTGTCCCAAAATCTCAGCAGAGAAACTTTCTCATGTCTCCACCTCATAAGAAAAAAATCTCTCCCTGATCACAACGAGAAATCCTATAAATCCCCCCATCCTTAATTTCACTCAAAGGCAAATTTGTACCCATTGATTTTAACCTTGACTTTTTATTTTCTGATTTTAATAAAATTTTTATTTATTTTGTGTTAAAATATGAGTTATAAATCTTAATTTTTTTAATTAAATTTTTTAACCTTAATTTAATTTCTATTTTTCGCTTACTTCTTTGAGCAGATATCCCGACCCATACTCAGCTCAGTTTTTTTTCTTCTTCCGATCGGGAAGGAGAAACCATGACTTGATTTGAAATCACGATTTCAACGCAATCGAAAAGGGTCGTCGAGGGCTGCGAAGGATTTTCCATTTCCTTCGAAGGTTGCCGTTCACCATCGTTAACTACCGTTCACCGTCGAAGGTTGCATCACAGAAGCGTCTTGTGATTGTAGAGGTTTTCGGCCCATTAGCAGAGTGGAGGGAAGGACGACTGTGAGGAAGCAATTGCTGAATCGCATTTCTGGTAATATCCAGTTTACTGCATCTCTAAATATACATTCTGTTGGGTGGAGAGTCTGATGTTTGATGAGAGTGGTGGGAGGTTTCTGTCATTTGTTTATCCCCTTGTTTTACGGCTTTCTTTAGGGTTTAGCAACTTCAATTTCCAACTGCTCTGTTTGGCCCCATTCAAAAAAAAAATTTATGCTGAAAAAGAAAAATTTATATTGCAAACTTGAGTTATCTATTAAAAACCAAAGTCATTAGTGATTCTGCTGTGCTGTGTAGACAGCAAAACATACATCTTAGCTTTCACAATAACCACTTCTTAATCTGCAATTAAAAATACACACACACGCACACACTCACACTATATATATATGTGAAACCAGAACACTGTGTATCAATCTGCACATCTTCATTATCTTTGCTCAGCTTCCTTAATGTCACTCTGGCTATGCAGTGCTTAGTCAATGTCATAAAAAGCTTTCCTACAGTTCATTCCTGCCAGTGTTGATATGCTCTGAAAAGCTGCTGTGAAAAATGTTGCTGTTTTGTTCATCAGGTTAATACGGAGAGAACTTTCATAGAACTTTATCAATTTGTGATGTCACTTTATTAACAAGAGTTAAGTAATGATGTTAGTCATGTTGCTTTTGTATATCTAAAGAACTTCAATCTCTTAACTTAAGAATCTCTTCTGACTTATCTAAAAGTATTCTTGTGCATTTTAACGTCTTTTACATAAAACAATCTTACCCTCACAGAATATGGCAATGTCTTTCCCTTTTCTTCTAAATATGTATTCGTTGTAGTCACAAATACAATTAACATGTCATGACTAATGTTTTTCTTCTGAAAATAGTCAAAATCCAGAATCATACCTTCATCATTTCATCCTTCATATTTTTGGTTCTCTCTTAAGGTAGTTGAAAACAAAAAGATTTATGCACAATACACAGAGCACCCAGCTGAAGATTTCACAAACACAGGGCCACAAAATCACAGAACCAAAGTTTAGCAAAAACCATGAAAAAAACAGAAAATAAAGAAAAATTGAGAAGCATGCCAATCTTGTTGATGGATCAGACAGCAATGTGCAGATGGGTTGCAAAAGATTGGGAGATAAAAGGATATAGTGGCTGTGTAGGAAGGGCCAAAGATTAGGGCATGGAAGCTCAGGCTGGGATATACGAGAAAGAGACAGAAAGAAGGGAAAGGGAGTGGGGGGAGACATGAATAACCAATTATTTTAATCAAATTGCACAACCAATACAAATAATCAAATTGCACAATCAATGCAATTAATCAAACATGTGGTTGGCAAGCATTGTCACTTTCTTTAGCTCATTGATCAAGGGCAGCTCGTACCTAACTGTCTATGTTCTCTCTCTTACCAATTTTCTCAACTGCAAACCACAAGGCTCTCATGATTTGTTCTTGAAATCAAGTTTGACTTGTTGGTTTTTGTTTTCGCTGATTTTGGTGCTACTGCTACTGTATCTGTTGCTAATTACTCTCAAACTTGGACACTTCATAGTATGATCTAATATCAGCTGGAATTTGTTTCTGCTTTTCTCTGCCTTCAAAAATTACTTCTTGGCTTGAATTTCATCTTTGATTATTGACACGAAAGCTGTGAGCTAGCTGGTTGCAGTGCTATAGAAGAGCATTATTTGTTTTCTCTGATAATGAATTGGTATTATGGAAAAATTGATAAGAATTATTTACCTTTCATACTACATATAATAGAATCAGTACCTTGTATTTCTCAATAATTAAGCAAAGTAGGTTATCAATTGTTATATAATATAAAGAGTTTGTTTTTTCAAATAAATGATTTGTGTATATGATGCAAATTTTTATTACTATCCTTTCTCAAATTATATTTTCTATCCTTCTTATAATTGTATTTTCCACCGTCCATCCGTTCTCTCTGTTGTTTTGTCCATAAATTAAATAATTCTTATTTGTTGCTTCATTTGGTTTTGCTTATTTCTAACTCTGCCAAACATGGCTTTTGAGATGAAAGCATCACTTATACCTCTGTAATCCCTAATTTTGAAGTCCTGTGATTGCATTTTAAATGACAGAATATGGTTGCTTCTTTTTTTTTTTTGTGTTCAATCAAGAAATGCCCAATTATTTTTTTCAAGCAATCTCAGAATCAACTTAAGTTGTATCCTTCCTTTTCTCTTTAAAATCAGAGATAATTTTATATTCTCTGATTAGAGCACAAGATATTAGGGTTAATAGGATTTTCATTTGAGGATTTGATGTCACTAGCTAAATCATGTAACACGTATGTTATGAATTATGTGATATATTAGTTATTTTTCCCCTTTTTTGTTATTACTAAGTGGAAAGCATAAAATCTCAAAATTGTTATTTTCACTTTTTTATAAAGAGCACTGCTTATGTGATGACCCCTCCTCTGTATTTTCTTAACAGGAAAGCTCCATGCAGCTTGAAGTATAGAACTGATAGACACAATGTAACATCTATACCCTAAATTTCTATACTCATAATATGCTCAATCTTTTTCTTCTTTGTTTTTCTTATTCCATTTAATTTACTTGGGTTTAATGATTTCTTTTGGTAGTTATATTAATTGTAGCAGAAAACAGATCCAATTGCGAATGGTTCCTGTCCTCAAATTTTGCCGAATCTTATTAGGAGTTCAAGCCACAAATTCAAAAAATTTTAGCCTATATGCAGCGTTGAGATATTATCATGATGCATCAGAAAGGGGTGATGGTGTTTTGAATAAAAATTTTATTTCGGCACCAAGTGCCTTGCAAAGCAGTGTTGGGATTTTTTGGGATTTAGACAACAAACCACCAAAGTCATTCACACCTTACGAAGTTGCCACTAAGCTGAAAGCAGCAGTATCTTCCTTTGGGGTTGTTCGGCATATGGTGGCATATGCAAATCACCACACCTTTAGTTATGTCCCACAAGTCGTCCAGGAGGAGAGAAAGGGTAGGAAGCTTTTGAATCATTTAGGGAATAAGGGTTTGAATAAGCCTGATGAACCTTATCTTTGTCGGGTTTGTGGCAGAAAATTTTATGCAAATGAGAAACTTGTTAATCATTTTAAGCAAATTCATGAACGCGAGCATAAGAAAAGATTGAACCAGATAGAATCAGCAAAGGGAAGCAGGAGGGTGAAGTTGGTGGCTAAGTATTCAATGAAAATGGAAAAGTATAAGAATGCTGCAAGGGGTGTTTTAACTGCCAAAGTGGGGTATGGTTTGTCAGATGAACTAAAACAGGCAGGGTTTTTGGTTTGGACTGTGTCGGATACGCCACAAGCTGCAGATATTTCATTGAAAGGCCACATGGTAGATATGATGGATCATGGGCGGGTTAATTGTGTGGTTCTTGTGTCAGATGATTCTGATTTTGTTAGTTTATTGAAGGAGGCAAGGCTACGATGCCTCAAGACAGTTGTCATTGGGGATGCAAATGATGGAGCCTTGAAAAGAACTGCTGATGCTGCCTTTTCTTGGGAGGAAATTCTGATGAGGAAGGCTAAAAAGGAGGTAGTAAAATTAAAGGAAAAATGGAAGGATAATGATATTTTAAAAGTATTAGAGTGGACATACTCAGAAGTGGAGAAAAAGAAGTTCAATCGGGATGATATGACTACTGAAGCAAGTGAGGATGAAAATATTAAAGATCCCTTTGGTGAAGTTGATGAAAATATTAAAGATCCCTTTGGTGAAGTTGATGATGCCTATAAACGCAAGGAAGACACAAGTGCCTGGTGGGAATTCGATTTTGATGATATGTCATAAATGAATAGAAGGCAAATGATTTTCCGTTGTACATATTCATCTTTTATAGGACTGGTTGAGATTCAAATAGCTTTCAACTTCTTTGCAAAAAATTGAACGGAGTATAGTTGGGTCATCAAATTTTTGGAAATTATTCGATCGTCTCATTCGCTACCTTCACCTGTTGTCTTCTGTTTGTTTTATTGCTCAGGCATATGCTGGGTTATTCATAACAACAGCTATATTATTTTAAAATCCAAGAGCAGTTGGTTTTGTCAGTAGTGGCAAAATGATTTGATATTTTGGAATGGATTAATATTTTTAAAGTAAAAAATGTACTGTATTAAAGAAAATACAAATATATTATTAATAAAAAAATTAATCGATATAAATTATTTTAAATTTATAATTTATAATTTATTTGTTTATTTATATCTTTTAATAAATTTAATAATTATCTTATCAATATTTATACGTTTGTATTTATTTTATAACATTTATTATATATTTTATTGTATAAAATAAATTATTTATTTTTGGGAATCCAAATCCAACGTGGCATACTAGTCCATGCACTGGGCATAGCTAGGCTTCCCATAGACCTGCCATGATTATCATTAGAATGTTGTATTTTGCATATACTGTTTCTAATGGCGAGTCTTCGCTTGTCTTTAGCAATAGCCAATGGAATTTCATCTGGAGTTGGGTAATTATATTAATATTTGTTCTTGGAGAGAATATACACATATTTTTTTAATTATAAAATTAACAAATAAATTATTTAATTATTAAAATAATATAAAAATATTTTTTAACTATCTATTGTTAATTATAATGTAACTTTCACATAATTATGAATATATATGACAATATTATTAGTTGTATGGATGAATTTAATAATAATAAAAAAATAAAATTTTATTTTATTAAGTAAAGTTAATTATAATAATAAAATAAAATAAAAATTTTATAAATTAAGAAAAAAGATAAAATAAAGAGTTATAAAATATTATTACTTTAAATTAAAATCTTGACATATCCTTTTATACTATATAGTACCTAATTAAGAGAAATAATCCATTTGTCCATTTTAGTAATAGAGCAATAACCAAAAGTAATAAATATAAAATGATCCAATTGCCTCTTACAAAAGTTTCACATTGATATAATAAAAAAAAAAATTTAAGAAGATAAAATGAGATCAAAATAAATAAAGTGTAAAAAAAATACACTAATTGAAAACTTCAAGAAATGATGAAGATATTAAGAAAAAGATTGCAGGTACATTCGAGCCTCCACTGTTACTCAACTCTTCCGTATTGATGCATGTCGGAGGAGAGGCCATTTTGTTTGTTGAGGAGGAAGAGAGAACATAGGGGATGGTGCCATATTGAGGAGAAAGAAGTTAAGTGGGACAACTTCATTGAGAAGCAGCAGCCGAGTGAGAAGAAAGATTAAATGGTGCTGTATCGTGCGTTTATTTGCATTAAGCTGTGTCGTGTTACGTTGTGGTTTGTTGTTGTTCTGAGTAATTGTTTGTGTAAGCAAAGTAGCAATGTCTGAGTGGGTTTGTTCGGAAAGTTGTTAGAAGGAATTTGCTGTAGGTGGTTAAGGGTAGTGTCATGTGATATATTTTGGGAGAGAAGAAATTTAGCAAAAAGAGTACAGAGGAGCTAGTGAGCTTCCTTCAGTCCAATTTGGGGTTCCCTTCTGATCACCACGTGGGCCAATGTATCAGAGCCTAGTTACTATGGTTAGCAACAAAGAGCTGGCGCAAAGGGTTGAGACATTGTAGAAGATTGAGTTGCAACCGCCGCAGTGTCTCATGGATGGTAAGAATGGATCGACTGTTTGAGCAGATGAGCAACCTGCAACAGATAATTCTAGTAATGAAAGGGAAGCAATCAAGTGAGGAAGGATCTTCAGCCAAGGACAAAGTCAACTTTGTGTAGACAATTATCGGAAGCTCGAAAGGAAAGAGGGAAGACAAAGGGGGTGTTTGAGTGTCCGAACTACCCACCTTTGATGGTAGCGATTTCCAAGTATGGAAGATGACGGTTGAATAGATTTTCAAATTGGAAGAGGTACCAGAGATCCTGAGGTTGAGACTCATACTTTGCTGATCGGTATATACATCTAATTTTGTCAGATTTATTTTTAATTTAAATTCAGCTTTAATTTAGAGATCCAATTCAAAACTCAAAAAAAAAAATATAAAAATTTTAAATTCAAAAATTAAAAAAAAAATAGAATTTAAATGCAAAAGTCAAAATAAGAAGATAAACTCAAAAATAGAATAAGTTCAAATTAAACTCAAATGCTCAAAAACAAGCTCAAGAATAAAATTACACCCAAAACCCCAGAGTTTGTCCGCAACTCGCGGCAGCATCAATCTTCTCCACGCCGTCGTGAAGCCGCAGCACCGCCATTCCCTGCCATACCCAAGCACACTCGCCACCATTTGAACCCGCTGCAGCGCCGCTGTGAAGCTCCGCCCATTATTGAAGAATGTGCCTCTGAAGTGCAACGCTGTGCCCAGTTTCACTTCGTCTCTATTGAACCCAATTACCTCTCTGTGCCCCGGTTCCAATCCGGTAAAAGACGATCAAGGAGGTAAGGTAATTTTGAGCTTTGATTTCTTGCGATTTTTCTTGATTGGGATTGCTCTCCTATATGTGATTGCCCGATTATCTTGATTTCGCTTAGTCATTTGGTGTTTTGGTTGTTAGTTGTTATGATCTGGGTTTGTGAATTAGTTAGCATTTGCTACTGCGATTTGTTGCTAAATTTTCTTGATGTGCTTCTCGGTTTGCTCTTTATTTTGATAGCTGTTAATTTGATTCAGGTTGAATGCTGGTTGACTTGGACATTAGTGAATTTGCTTAGATTGGGTTGTTTGGTTTGGGGTTACTGGGTTATGAATTCTCAGGGTAATTTGGATTTGATTTACCACGAATGATTTCTGCAGGGCCTTGTAACTAATGGTTATCCTTATGTCAGGTGGCTGTCGGAAGCTAAAATCCTTATTTTTACTTTGAATGTATTAGATTTTGGGGCTTTAATGTGCTTTATGATGCAATTCATTTAATGTATGACTTGGACTGTAAAGAGTCAATTTAAATAGCTTAGTTTATATGTTAAGACTATGTTTGTCTAGATGAGTTTTTAGGATTTTGAGAGGGTTCAAAGTGTGTGACGTGACTCAATAATCTAAAATAAAATTAACTAAGAATCAAAATGGAAGCACATTGAAAGTTATTTTTCTTTTGAAAAACTCCTTCGATGGAGAGTTTTTAAAAGAAAATTATTTTTATAAAATAAAAATATTTTTTGAAAAACCCTTCCTAAAATAAATGAGAAATGTTCACAAAAAAATTATCTTTAATAAAAATTGTGAAAACTTTTTTCTAAAGGAATAAGAAATTTTCTCAAGAAAATTATTTTCAAAAATCATAAAAATCCTGTCATGAAAAAAATAAAAATTTTTATAATGAAATTATTTTATCAAAATTGTTTTAAAAAATCCGACCAAAAAGGATTAGAGTGTATTTTTTAAAATGTGTATTTTTTTAATCTCTTCTTTTTTGAATTAAAATTTTTGATCCAATCTAAATTAAATTAAAATAAATTAATTAGATATTTTTATATCAAAAGAGAGTTTAAGATGTTAATATCTATTTTAGAATGTAATTAATTTCTGAATTCAATATATAAATTATAAATTAATTTTAATTAGGTATTCAATCTTACCTTAAAAAATTTAAGTCTATGACAACTCTTTTAAAAAGGGGTTGATAGATGGGCAAGCATTCCTCTAACAATGGCATTACAGCTAGAACCAAGGTAAGATTTTACCTAATTGGTTTAATTTTATGACTAATTTGGCACTTCATTTTGATGATGGATCTTATGGAGATCCGTTATCTAAACTTACTAATATGAAACAAATGGGGTCTCTTGGTGAGTATTTGAAAAACTTTAATGAATTGGTAGCAAAGGCTAATCTAATGGCGCCTCAATTCCTTAGTTGTTTCTTAGGGGGATTGCAGTCAACCCTTGAAAAATCTATGAGGATTCTTAAGCCAAAAAGATAATAGAGGCCTTGCACTTGGCGAAGCTCTGGGAGGATTCTTAAATCAATTGAAGTCCTTTCTTAAACACGAAGATAGAAAGGGAGAATACTAACAATCACACTTATTATAGTTTCTACAATCCTATACAAGTCCCTACCTATAATAAAAACAATATTTGACCCTAAGTAGAATTCCACTAGGGCTCCCAAACCAAACCAAACCAAACTTCGGCCCTTTTAGGAACATTGACTCAGTTGTGATGACTCATGGAGCAAGAAAACAATGATGAGGAAAACATTTTTTTTGGGAGGGGGGGATGGAATAGGAGGAAACATGAGCAATGGAGGTAAGGCAACATGGAAGTAGAGAAAAGCAAGAGAAGCCAGTGAGAATATCACTTCATCCCTTGCAAGGTTGGTAAGGGCATCGTACTAGGGAGATTAAAGCAGTGATTAAAAAGTAGAAGTCGACAGCCTTGGTAGATATAGGAAGTACACATAACTTCCTCAGTCTCGTCTGTGCAAAGAGGGTAGGTTGTAAACTCACACCTATGAGTCCTAAGAAGGTAATGGTAGCAAATGGTGAGCAATATGCTGTAAACTATTACTTTCCAAAACTAAAGCGGAATTCTCAACAAGTGACATTTAGGACAATCTTTTATGTGCTTAATATGAAAGGGTATAAAATTACCTTAAGAATGCTATGGTTGTATATAGTGGGAAAGGTTACATGGGATTTAGTGGGGAGGGCCATGAGCTTTTAGTAGGAAGGGAAAGAAGTCTGCATCGAAGGGTTAATCCTACAGTGGCAAGTCTGTGAAGATAGCAAGGCTATCCAAAATGATGGTTCTTAGGCATTAACAATGCTATTGGTGCAAGCCATTCTAAAAGCAAATTCAACTATTACTCCAATCCCACAAGCTCAGGAAGTAGCTCTTCCAAGTGGGTAGTCATTGAATCAAAGTCAACAGGTAGTGTTGGCAAAATAATTAGACTTATATGAGGATGTCTTTGTTAAACCAACAACCTTACCTCCTATCAAAGATCGAGATCACCATATCCCATTGGTCGAGGAAAGCCAACCTTTTTCTTGTAAACCTTACAGGTACCAACATTTACAAAAGGATATTTTGGAGGGTCTAGTGGAGGAATTGCTTTAAATTGGGTTTATCAAGAATAGTTGTAGTCCTTATGCCTCTCTAGTAATCTTAATAAGGAAGAAAGATAACTCTTGGAGGTTCTGCATTGGCTATAGGACACTAAATTCCATGATAGCGAGACAAGTTTCCAATGCCACTAGTGGAGGAATTAATCGATGAATTAAGCGGAACTAGGTACTTTTTCAAGCTCAATCTTACCTTGGGATATCATCAAGTTCAAATGCAGCCAGGGGATGTGTACAAGACTACATTCAAGATGCATTCTGGGTATAACTAGCTAGTAATGCCATTTCAATGCTTCATGAATTTGGTGTTTAAGGAGCTTTTAAGGAAGCATGTGCTATTTTTTTATGATGTACTGGTGTACAATAACACTTGGGACTCACATATAATTCACATTTCTTGAAGTTTCTGTTGGGTGGAGAGTCTAATGCTTGATCAGAGTAGTGGAAGGTTTCTGCCATTTGTTTATCCCCTTGTTTTACGCCTTTCTTTAGGGTTTAGTAACTTCAATTTCCATTTGCTTTGTTTGGCCCTATTCAGAATTTTTCAATTTCCACTCTATCTATGGTGCAACCAAAAAATAAGAACTATTCTGCTATTTCTTATAGGTTCTTACATTTTGGTGCCAAAAAAAATTTTATGGTGAAAACAAAAAATTTATATTGCAAATTTGATTCAGGTACACTTAAAGCCATCCATTTCTATCTATTAAAAGCCAAAGTCGTTAGTAATTCTGCTGTGCTGTGTAGACAGCAAAACATAACATGAAGTTGGTAGCAAATTCAAAATTTTTACACACATCTTAGTTTTCACAATAGCCACTTCTTAGTTTGCAATTAAAAATACACACACACTATATATAAATATATATCTATATATCTATATATATATATATCTATATATCTATATATATATATATCTATATATCTATATATATCTATATATATATATCTATATATCTATATATATCTATATATATATATCTATATATATATATATATATATACATAGTCTATAAAACCCAAACAATGTGTATTAATCTGCACATCCTCAAAAGGAAGGGAAAATTACTGGTGGGAAATGACAGTTGATTGAGGACAGAGCTATTGGAAAATTTCACAATTTGGAATAGGGAGGTCATTCGGGATCTACAGTTAGTTATTCTACTAGAAGGGTTTGCAAAGAGATGTTTGAAACTTTGTGAGCTCAATATGAAGTTTTTCAGAGGGTTAAGTTAGACGATTCAACTTACCCTAGATGGACTTGTATTCTCTACCTTCCCTTTGAAGAAGGTAGTGTCTTCCTTTCACAGAAAATAAAAAGATGGCAATTTTTTTTTTTAATTTCTTTTGTTGCCTTCCTCTCACCTTCTATGAGAGAAAGGAACTTTGCCTTCCCCAAAGGGAAGGCAGAGAATCCTGTCCCCCGCAATTACTACAACTACTACCTATTCCAGAACAAGCTTGGAGCTGGACTACTATGGACTTCATTTTCGGATTATTAAGGTCAATGGGGAAATTTGTCATTCTTATTGTGGTAGACAAATTCACCTAATATGGTCATTTTATCACCCTAGGACATCCTTTCTCTGCATCTCAAGTTGTGGATCTTTTCATGAAGTATGTAAGTTACACGGCTACCACAGACTATCATCATAGACATGGATCCAATCTTTCTCAATACCTTTTGGCAAGAAATCTTTAGAATTCATGCAGTGCAATTGCTCAAATCAAGGCATACCATTGAAAGTTATCCAAGGTGCATGTGCATAAATCTTGAGGTAGTAGACCAAATGGCTCTATCTTGCAGAGTATTGTCGTAACAAGATCTTTCATTTAGCTATCAGGATGATGCTGTTTGAAGCCTTGTGTGTGTACTCGCCATACTTGATGGGTGATTCTTGTGTTGAAGCAATGGATGTTGAGTTGTGAGACAGGACATATCATTTCTATTCTTAGATAGAATATGGAGAGGGCTTAACTGCGTATGGAAGCATTAGCAGATAAGGGGTATTTGGAATGAAAGTTTCAGGTAGGGGACTGGGTCTACATCAAACTAGAGCCGTACAAGCAGCTAACAGTGCCTAACAGGGCATTGCATAAATTAATGGCTTGTATTTTGGTCCCTTTGAGGTAATAGAGAAGATCGGAGTAGTGGCATATCACTTGAAGTTGCCTCTAGACACCAGAATTCAATTTGTCATTCACGTATCTCTCCTCAAAAAACATCACACCAGTCGTCCTATGTATTCAACATTTCCTCTGATTGCTGAAGATGGTAAGGTCAAGTTAATGCCGAAGGCCATTTAGATAGAAGGGTGAAGAAGGAAAGTAATTGTGTTGTGACTTGAGTGTTGTTTAGTGGGATTTGTTGTTAAGGATAAAGCTGTCAAACAGGTTAGCTCGGTCGGGCCAATTTCAACAAAAATTTAAACATGATCCTACTCTGCGTGCTAACGAACTAAACGGGCTGGCCCGTAAATATAAATTTAACATAAAATACCTAAAGTTGACTGAACTACCACTGCCGGAAAGCTTACACAAAAGTTTGCTTCCCCTACCTACTGAACTAGAGGGCACATGAGGTAGCTAACGGAGCATAAGACAAATGAACGCATACCCAAGTGGGATTTGAAAGCAACCAAAGGTTTCAGTACAATGGAAGACAATTCCAAGTAAAAAAATGAAACAAATCAATGAGGGTTGTCCTTTAATCGATTTAATGGTTATTAAAAAAAACAAATTACCTATATTTAATTGGCTAGCTATAGCCTACACAGTAGGAATATTCATATTATTATAAAATTTAAATGATTAATTAGAAGATTAAATAATAGAAAAAGTGGACAACCTCGTTGAAGATGTAGGGAAATTGACATTTACCGATTTACGTCTTGTTTCTTTCCCACTTTCTCTTTCGATATCACTTTTTCTTTCTTTCCTTTGATACACAATATTCTAGACTGTAAAAAGCGTTGAAAATAGGAGCTAGTCCTCTCCCTTTTAGCTAACAAATTCAAAAAGACAGAAATAGAATGTCAGATTAAAAAATAAATCCTGTTATCAGGTTGGCATGGGTCAGAAGAAGTATGAATTTTTTTAGAGTAAAATTTTTTTAATCTAATCTTTTATTTTTTAAGACAGTTCTAAATAGATTAAACAGTTCAAGCTAAAATTGACAATTCTAACCACAAAAAGAAGCATTGTTGGGATATCGTCATAAGTTCCAGGGAAAATTTCTCTAGTTTCCAGCAACTGACAATCCGTTAGTCCTTAAAGACAAGGATCATGTTTATGGAGAGGGTATTGATGCATGTCGAAGGGAAAAGACTATTTAGAGAAGAAAGAAGAAAGGGGATGGTGTCGTATTAAGGATAAAGAAGTGGGACAACGTCGCTAAGAAGCAGAAGCTAAGTAAGAAGAAAGATTAAACAGTGTCGTGTGATGTGTGTTTATTTGTATTAAGCTATGTCGTTTTACTTTATGGTTTGTTATTGTTCTGAGTAAGTGTTTGTGTAAGCCAAGTGGTAGTATCTAAGTTGGTTTGTTAGGAAAGCTATTAGAAGGAATATGTTGTAGATGTTTAAGGGTAGTGTCATGTGATGTATTCTGGGAAAGAATAATTTCAGTAAAAGGAGGATAGAGGAGCTAGTAAGCTTCCTTCAATTTGATGCATTTTAGTTGGTAAACATAGAATTTAACATTTGGATGGAAGGGAGCTCATGACGATTGAGTCTCCTCTTAGATTTTTCTCATTTCATTTTAGAATGCCTCGTACAAAGAACATGCATCCACATATAGGCTATAATGATGTTGCATACGTTTAGACTCAAAATGTTATCATTCCATTAATCTCAAAATACATTGTAATTAACTTCCACTTAAACAACTAATTAACTACCAAAACTACCAGCTATGATCACATGCAACAATGCTCCCTTTGTCAGACCATCCTTATCCTCAAGGATGGGGCAATTCTTGGAGGTGAAAGTCAAGAAATGTTTGCTTGAAATGATTGTATTCCACCTAAGTTGTGACTTCAAGAGGGAGCATGGACCATTTGATGAGCGATCTTGTTATCAGCTTGTTCCCTTTTGCCTAATTCTTCTATTGACTATTTCCACCAAAATTAATAGTGTCACATCATCTTCTAAAATGGATGGTAGTATGGTTAACGCCAATCATTTGCCATGGTGTTTCTTGAGGAGTGACACATGAAAAATGAGGCAAATTCTTGATCCAAGAGGTAATTCCAACTTATAAGCTACAACTCCCATCAATTATTAGCAATAAGTGATGTAGGACAGCAGTGGGGCTTAGTTGTAATCAGAGTTTTGGGGCTATGGAAGGGTAGAAAAGTTAGGAACTTGGTAGGCTAGGGTCTATGTATGAAGGAATTGATGCTTTAATGACAATAGAATGGGTTATTAGGATTAATTGGGCTAATGTTTATGGCTGTGAAAGGGGCTGCGAGATTAGGATTTTGGTGCAAGAAGGAGTGAAAAAAATTAGGAGAAGGAGAAAAAGAAACCTAGGAGTCAGACCTAGGGTCCCAAGGTATCACACCTAGGGTTTGATCGCATCACACAATCAAGGCAAAATTTTGAATAATTCTCATAAACATAAACTCTAATCTGAAAAGAAATATACAAGTGTTTAAATAAGCCTCTTACAACTTATCCTAAAAGAAAAGAAATCGTAATCTTATATGGACAAGGATTAGAACCCACATGGTAATCCTAATCCTATATGGACAAGGATTAAAACTCATATCTAAATCCTATCAGTATCCAAATACCTAAAAACAATCCCAAATAGACTAAAAGTCTGCTCATACCAAAATACATAAAATAAGCTGCGAAAATTCTAAAATAATTACTGTCAAAATTACTAAAATACCCCTAATAATTATTTACTCCTAATCAAGCTCCCAAAATGGATCTCCCTCTTTGGGCATGTGCCAAATTAATGTTTGGATAGCTTTCCCACGTCTTTTATAAGTCTTTAAAGGCTGCTGCCAATAGCCTTCATCATTTCTCCTTGGCTTGGAAAAACTCGACCCCGGCGAGTTAAAAGCATGGAATTGGTCATAAAGGTCTGGAGCAAGAGCTTGGAATTCTTCTTCAGTAACCCACGTGCAATCTGAAAGTGGATGGAGTTGCTGCTGCAGATGGGGAAGTTGCTGCTGTTGTTGCGACTGTGGAAGATGTTGCCATTGTGATTGCATTTGCTGGTGTTGTTGCTGCGGTTTACTAGACAATTGTGGCTTAAATACTACCATATCCCTAGGAAAGAACATCCCAATTAAGCGGCAAGCTTTGTTAGAAACAGAAAGCAGCAACGTCAGTGATGGTAATTGGATGACTGCACACAGCTTCTTTTTCTGCAACTGACCAAGAAATCCAGGCGGATTCATAGCTTGGAAAACTTAAAAAATCTGCTGTTCTAGCATATTGCTAGTTATTCATGTGGTCCTTAGATATAAGCCAAACTATTTGCATTATTGGAGGCCAATTTGCAGCAGGCAACTCAGAAGCTGAAGAACTCCAGTAACCTTGTAGTCTGGTGATAAACGCAGGCTGTCCTTGTCTTTGCCTAGATAAACTTCCCTCCTAGACCTTCACATATTTGGACTGTACAGATTGCATAGCACCTAATGTTTGTTGCGGCAAAGGCATGGTAGCTGCTGCATTGTTCATGCCAAGTGGCTGCATCCCTGGTTGCACTTGTTGAGACATTCTAGGAGTGGTGATCATTGTGCCAGTTCTAGAAGAGACAACCGATGGACCATGGCCACTCATCCCATTTTGACTCATGTTAACTCCACTTTGCACCGTTTGAGCTCCTAAAAGGTTTCCTTGGCTCATACTTGGCACTGGTAGATCCATACTAACAGTTCCTTGCAGATTACCCAATGGCTGTAAAATCCCCATATTTGAACTTCCAGACACATTAGAAATGGCTGAAGTTAATGAACCAAGGCCTGAGTTTTGTCCAACTTGTGTAGGACCAGTAAGAGTCCCAGAACTAGTTATTAAGGCTATGCCTGGCTGTCCAGATGAAAATACATTTTGAACCATAGGTACAGAAGATGCCACTCCACTGGATATCATGTTTGACATGTGCATGGCAACAGGAGTTTGACCCATTGACTGAAGTCCCATAGAGGTTCCTTCATTTATGTTTGCAGAATTCATCACTTGCTGCACTTGAGAGAGATTGTTCAGAATGTTCACATTTGCTTGAGCAGGATCCACTAAACGTAAGGGCTGTGACATTGTTGCTATAGGCTTTGTATCCATAGAAGTTATAGGAATTGGCTTTACTTTTATGGTAGCAAGGGTCACATTCCCAGCATATATTGATTGTCGGTTTGCCATAGATCCATTAACTGATGCCATTGCAGTTGCAAGTGCCCCTGTAACTGCTGTAACAAAGACTGCATCTACTTTATCAGGACTTGGATTTGAAGGCAGGCTTGTGACACCAGAACAACTCAAAGCAGAATGGGCTTCTTTAAAACTTTCTGGTGGCATGCTTAAAGCATTATTTAAGTTCATCTCAGCCACTTCTTGTGCAGCTACAGCATTGATAAGTCCAGATTTTTGGCACTCTTCTTGGAATTGCTTTTTGGTCGAGATATTGAGTGGCTTCTCGTTACCTTTGTCAATCTTTGAAATTGGCTTCTCATACTTTTTTATTTCAGCTGTAGTCATAGGCTTCAAAACCACTGTTTTCTTACGAAACACAAAGCTGTAAGTGTTTTCCTTTCCATTATGTTGCACACTAAGATCATAAAGCCATGGACGGCCTAAAAGAATATGTGCAACCTTCATGGGGATAGCATCACACTATATAGAATCACGATAAGATGGAGTAGCAATAGAAACAAGACACCTTTGGCTTACCGGTAAAGAAGTATTATCAATCCATGCTACCTTGTAAGGATGCGGGTATGGTTCAGTAGGAAGTTTGAGTCGTTCAATTGTAGAGGCTGAAACAACATTCATGCAGCTGCCACCATCAATGATAAGCTTTTTGGCTTCATTACCACATCGAACTAATGTTTGAAAAATTGAAGTACGCGTCCAATCTTCTTCTTCTACTTTTGGGGCAGCTAGAATGCGTCGAACAACAACTGCTAATGATGTGTCTTCTTCTTCATCTTCCAAGTCAGTAGAATCTAAGGCACCTCCAAAGCTGAATTCCTCCTCTTGATCTTCATCTATTCCCACATGCAGATTCTTCTTTTGTGGGCATTGATAACCCATGTGATAGGGTTCTCCACACTTAAAGCAAATAATGCTTTTGCCCTTAGAATCAGCCCTATTAGAAGTGGAGGGCTTAGAAGAGTAAGAGCGATTATTTTGTTGAATGGAGTTGAACCTGTTGTGATTTGTCTCCTTCAATCTGTTAGATATTGTCCCTCCGGATTGAAACCCAATTTTCTTGGTTGTTGTATACCCAAAGTACTCCTCCAAATCAAGGGCCACTTGGAATGCATGCTCCAGCCCATATATTGGTTGTCACAAGAGTTCTCGTTTTATGTCATTCCTAAGACCAGCTCTAAATCGAGCAAGAGTCTCACGGGGGTCTTCCACAATTTCGCTATGAGTCATTATCTCATCAAACTTCTACATATATTCTGCCACTGTCATGCTGCCCTGTTTTAAAGAAACAAGTTGATCACATAACTTATCATAATAATTGAGGGGCATATACTTCTCTTTGAGCTTGGCCTTCATCCCTTCCCATGTGCTGATTGGAGCTTGTCCAAGCCTTCTCATAGTATTTTCAACACCTGTCCACCATACTTTGGCTAGTCCAGTAAGCTTCATCCAAGCAAACCTTACCCTTCTTTCATCCGTCATGTCATACTAATCAAAATACTCTTCAATGGAAGTAAGCCAATCAGAAAATACAGTAGGATCTAGTTTTCCCTCAAAATCGGGAGCTTCTATCTTGACTTTCTTAGTGATATCACCCGCTGTATCATAGGGTTGATAATATTCTACATGTCTTCTAGGCCACTCAATTATTGGCTGCAACGGTTCTTGCCTCCTTTGTGCATTCTCAGCATTTGCTCTTGGATTCCCACCATCATTATTCTCCTCATTGTTGTTTTCCTCATTGTTGTTTTCTTGCCTTTGTTCTCCACCTTCAAGTTGGGGAATTCTAGCTTCAAAACTTGTAACACGAACATGTAAATTCTGTAGATGCTCTCTGATTTCATAAAGAAGATTGTCACGCTCATAATCATTCATTCTTCCTCTAATGGGTCTGCCAGAGCGAGTAGTCATGATAGGCAACCAGGCTCTGATACCAAAAATGACGTAGGATAGCAGTGGGGCTTTGTTGTAATCAGAGTTTTGGGGCTATGGAAGGGTAGAAAAGTTAGGAACTTGGTAGGTTAGGATCTGTGTATGAAGGAATTGATGCTTTAATGACAATAGAATGGGTTATTAGGATTAATTGGGCTAATGTTTATGGCTGTGAAAGGGGCTGCGAGATTAGGATTTTGGTGTAAGAAGGAGTGAAGAAAATTAGGAGAAGGAGAAAAAGAAACCTAGGAGTCACACCTAGGGTCCCAAGACATCACACCTAGGGTTTGATCGCATCACACAATCAAGGCAAAATTCTGAATAATTCTCATAAACATAAACTCTAATCTGAAAAGAAATACACAAGTGTTTAAATAAGCCTCTTACAACTTATCCTAAAAGAAAAGAAATCCTAATCCTATATGGACAAGGATTAGAATCCATATGGTAATCCTAATCCTATATGGACAAGGATTAAAACTCATATCTAAATCCTATAAGTATCAAAATACCTAAAAATAAATCCAAATAGATTAAAAGTCTGCTCCTACCAAAATACATAAAATAAGTTGCGAAAATTCTAAAATAATTATTGATAAAATTACTAAAATATCCCTAATAATTATTTACTCCTAATTAAGCTCCCAAAATAGATCTCCCTCTTTGGGCATGTGCCAAATTAATGTTTGGACAGCTTTCCCATGTCTTTTATAAGTCTTTAAAGGCTGCTGCCAATAGCCTTCATCAATAAGGTTGCAACTTAAGATACACAAAATCACCTACCTTAAATGCCCTCTCTGACCTGCGGTGACTAGCAAGGTTGATCATTCTATCTTGAACCTTTATTAAGTTCGTTTTCAGGATGGCCCCAATGTGCTCCCTTGTTTGAAGTTCTCGATCCACCACTTCTACACATTAGTCATAAGCAAGATATAGAGAATGAGGTGTTGAAGAAGAGATGTACAATGCTTCAAAAGGTGCCATCCCCATCGCTGAGTGCACGCACATGTTATACCAATACTTTGCCATGGGCAACCATTGTGCCCACTAGTGTGGCTATTCACTACAAATGCACCTCAAGGAACCCTCCAAGCTCCAGTTCACAATTTCTATTTGACTGTTCAATGAGGGATGATAGGCATTTGATTTATGCACACCCTGCCTTGTAAACAATTCATTCCAAAAGAAACTTAAGAATAGCAAATTGTGATCACTTATGATCTCATGGGGCAATCCATGTAGCTTATTGACTTGGGCCAAAAATAATTCCACAACTTGTTTGGCTAAGAAGGGATAGGCCATACTCATGAAATGATTGTACTTGGTGAATTGATCAACAGCCACAAAGATAATTGTTTTGTTTTGCAATGGTGGTAACCCAATAATAAAATCCATGGAGATCGATTGCCAAGCTTGCTTGGGGATGGGTAAAAGTTGAAGTAAGCCAAGATAGGCACTGTAGTTAGTCTTAAGTTGCTAACGTACTCCACTTTTGCACACACAATTTCTCACCTTTCCAACCTCTATTTGCAACCCTTTCAAGTAAAATACAATTGCCAACCTCAGGCAAGTTATTGTTAAGCCTAAGTGGCCACTCCATGATGAACTATGAAATCACTCCAGAAGTTAATCCTTAATTCCAAGTGATTGCCTACAACCAATATACCCTTCCGTTTCAAACTCCCCCTTGCCATTAATACTCAGGATCATTGGGTTGCTCTGTACTTCTTAAATTCTATTCTATACCTCTAACTCATTAACCCAGGATTGCTCAACTCTTCTTAGAAGATCAGATGTTACCCACATAATCGTGTTAAGGCTTGCTATGCCTCACTCCTTAACAACACATTTGCCATCATATTTTCCTTCCCTTTCTAGTATTGCACTTTGTAATCATAGCCCATAAGTTTTTCAAGCCACCTCTATTGCATTGGGGTGTTAATGTTCCATTCAAGCAAGTGCTTTAATGCTTGCTAGTCAATCTTAATGACAAAGTGGATTCCCATCAAACATGACCTCTATTTCTTTATGGTGAACAATAGACCAAAGTGCTCTCGCTCTTATGTGGACAGTTATTGGAGTTTTGGGCCTAACTCTTTATTGATGAAGGCCAAGAATCTTACTGATTGCATTAGTACTGTCTCGATCCCTTCACCGAAGGCGTTTGTTTCCACGATGAATGGTTAGTTAAAATTGGGCAACATGAGAATAGGAGGTTTGGAAATACCTCTTTTTTAGCCTCAAATGCCCCTTGTGCCTCCTTGGACCATGTAACCCATTTGACTTCAACAATTGTGTCAATGGTCTAGCAAATCACCCATAGTCTTTAATAAATTAGTAGTAATACCCCGTTAAGCTTAAGAACCCCCTTACCCCCTTCACATTTTGTGGCGTAGGCCATTGTTTCATGGCCTCTATACATTATCTCTTGATCTAATATGTCGACACGCGACGCAGAGCAGCGATCCCGAAGTAATAAAAAAAATAAATTTTGGTGGAGTTTTAGAAAATGATAAAAAAAAATGGAGTCGCCACTGACTTAGATTGAAATGGTGAAGTCGGACACCGAATAATATGGCCTACATTACAGAAAAATAGATTCGGGGGTTGGTTACATGTAGAGAATGTATTAGCACCCCTACAACGCCCTGTCAGTACCACGTTGGTGTTTGCTATTGTTAATTTCAAAAATATGCTTTGTTTATTGTCAAATAAATTTATTTTTACATATAATTATGATTTAGGATTATTTTTAAATATATCAATGGAGTTATGCCAGTTAACTGGCTGAACTCATGATGTAATTTTTCTCAGGATAGTTTGATAGCGGTCAATTGACCAACAACTATTTTTATTCCATCATCGAGATTTTTCAAAAATGCATTAATAGAATCATGCCAGTTAACTGACTAGGTTTGTAACATAACATCCCTCAGGATAATTTGATAGTGGCCAGTTGACTGGCAACTTTCTTTATCCATTGTCAGGATCTGTCAAAAATGTATTAATAGGACCATGCCAGTTAACTGACTAGGTCCAGAACATGATTTTCCTCAGGATAGTTTAATAGCGGCCAGTTAACTGACAACTATATTTATTCATTGTCAAAAATTTCTTTCTAACCAAGATAATGGATCAAAATAGTTGACAAAATTATAACTAAATAGAACGTTATAAAGTAGTTGGAGCAAAACCACAACTATTCTTAACAACTCTAAATAATCAATACTTCAATACTTACTTGTAAAAAAAGTATAAGTAAAGTTGTAATAACATACAATTATTCAACAAAACAATATGTCTAACAATAGGAGAACATAAAGAAATAAGTGAAACCTATATTTAGAATGCTTGAATGGCCTAACAAGGATCGGAAATATGATCTTTAAGATATGAATGAGGATGACTTACAAAAGGCAAAGTTGAACTTTTCAAGATCAGTGTGATGAGCTTGTTCAAGGGAACTAGAAGAATCAAGGGGATGTAAATTTTTTCTCTCTAACCCCTTTCCTTGCTCCTATCTTTCTCTTTTTCTCTATTCTTCTCCTCTCCCTCTCTTCTTCTCTTCTTCTACACTTTCTCCTCTTGCTCTCTTCTTCTCTTTTTCCTCACTTTCTCCTCTTGCTCTCTAAGTGTCTTGGTTTTGTTGCGTGTCCCAAGAGAGATTAATATGGGCTATTTATAGTAGTTTAATTGTAGATTTTTTTCTTTTTTTATTTAACTTTTATTCTTAATTTTCATCTTCCTACCAAATCTTTATTGACTTTATTCATCATCTTCTTTTTTTTTCCTCATTTTCTTCCCTTCTGCAATATTTTCTTCCTTTCTTTCATCATTTTCCTACTTTCTTCAACATTTTCTTCTCTTCTTTCAGCAATTTTCTCTCTTCTTCAACATTTTCTTCTCTTCTTTAACAATTTCTCCTCTTCTTCATCATTTTCCTACTTTCTTCAACATTTCCTTCTCTTTTTTCAACAATTTCTCCTCTTTTCATCATTTTACTACTTTCTTCAACATTTCCTTCTCTTCATCATTTTGGTTTGGTTTTAGTTTACTTTGGGCCTTTTGGTTAGTTCTATTTGTTTTTTTGTATTTTTGATTTTGTATTTTATTTTTTGATATTTTTTGATATTTTTCTGGATTTTTGATTTTTAGGATTCGGACAAAATTAGGTGTCTACAGATTGCCTCCCTTTACTCATCGTCTATGAGCTAGAAGATGAGTAAAGGTTGAGAGATACTATTTTAGCCGTGGATGTCAAGGGGTTATGATCCACCCAATGAGGATACTTAAGAGTAACTTAGGATTTAAAATAACCTGAGGTAACCCATCTCAAGATGAACTTGGGGTAATTTGTCCTAGGTTTGAAATAATTACCTGGAGAAACTCATTCCAGGATTTAAAAACAACCTGAGGTAACTCGTCTCAGGATGAACTTGGGATAACTCGTCCCAAGTTTGAAATAATTACTTGGAGAAACTCGTTCCAGGATTTAAAAATAAAGAACTTAGGGTAACCCATCCCAAGTTTTGAATTACTTGGAGAAATCCATTCTAGAATTTGAAACAAAATAACCTGAGGTAACCCGTCTCAGGATTTAAAGAAAAGAAACTTGGGGTAACCCATCCCAAGTCACAATATATTGGAAAAATCATGTTCTAGGATTTGAAGGGTTTTAATCCATCCAGTGGGGATACCTAAGAGCGACTTAGGATTTGAAACAAAATGACCTAAGGTAACTCATATCAGGATTTAAAGAAATAAACTTGGGGTAACACGTCCCAAGTTTTGAATTACCTGGAGAAACCCGTTCCAAGATTTGAAACAAAATAACTTGAGGTAACCCGTCTCAGGATTTAAAGAAAAGAACTTGGGGTAACCTGTCCCAAGTTTTGAATTACCTGGAGAAACCCATTCTAGGATTTAAAGAAAAGAACTTGGGGTAACCCGTCCCAAGTTTTGAATTAAATGACATTGTTTGAAATGTGAATGTGGTTAACACATGAAAGGTTTCTCTTGAAAATGACATGCTTGATATGTAGACTTATTTGGTATGCGAAAGGCTTGACCTAAAATAGTATGCTTGACATGCAAACGCACTTAACATTTGATAAGCTGGACTTAAAATGGTATGCTTGACATGCAAATGTGCTTGATATGTGAAAGGCTTGACCTTAAATGGCATGCTTGACTTGAAATGCTTGACCATGAAAACACATTTGTCATGTGAAAGGCTTAAATGACATGCTTGATATAAAAGGCTTGATCTGAAGATGACATGCAAAAGTTTTGATCTAAAATGATATGGTTGTGATGAATACATGCTTAACATGCAAAATTAATATAGATGCCAAAATCACAATGCAAATGATGAGTGATGTGTGTGTGTGTTTTTTTTTCTTTTCATAAATCATGAGTGAATTAGAATGTCAGACTTCGTAGAAGTGATACCTTTTGATATCGGTATTTGGTAACTCTCATCGACTCTTTTATAAACTCGAGACTCTTTCTCTTTTAAGAAGCCTTTTCTGTAGATCCTCATCCTCACTCTTTGCTATTTCAGGGATATTTTGGATTTGGGGTCAATCTCTCAATTCTTGCCTTGATTCAAATTTGGTAATCTCCAAACAATGGAAGATTTTTTTACTCCGGGTTTGCTGTCCTAACAACTGCCCCCAGTTTGTGCTTTGGAACATTTTTCAAATTCTAGGTTCACTCCTAGTCATTGCCCCTAGTTTGCTTTGATTACCTTCGAGCAAAGAAATGTTGAAAAGTTTTTCTTAGTTCATCATTTCCTTTTTAAGAACATGCCAAAAAGGAATCCATATATTGGATGAAGACTATTTAATTCTTTGGAATCAAGGCTTCTTTGTTGAGCATCTCCCTAATTAGGAAACTCTCGAGTGTTTGTGCTCTCATACAGGTGTTTGTCCCCTTGACAAGTGTTTGCACTCAAGTATTTGCCCTCTTGACAAGTGTTTGCACTCATAAGTATCCCATAAGTTTGTGTTCATGTCCCTTTCCGCATCTGTTATTTCACCACATTAACCAAGATTACTAGGTCTTTATTTTAGCTTGTAATATAAGGCTTGGGTAATGGCTTAGAAAGAAATGGATAAGGGTTTAGCAAACAAGGAGAGCGCAAGATTGAGTACATAAAGCCTTGTATTTTCCTTTTCACCTTTAACAACTTAGGAATCTTACTGGACATGGGAGGAAATAACTTTCTTTTGCCCACCTTTCATTTTCTCTATTTCTGGGCTTGCTCTTTTCTTTTTCAATTTCTCAAATTCTATTGTTTTTCATTTTCTTTTTATTCTTGCCTTTTCATAATTAAGGCTTTGACCAAATATAAAAGGATTCCTGAGTTATTCTTGATAGCGTTCTTTCTTGGCTAATAGCTTCAGTACTCCTTTAACTCTCTTTTAGGGTAAGGATCACAGTCTTCTTGGTTGAAAGGTTAACGTAAACGAGGGTCAAAAAAGGATATTTGATGACGGCCTTGCCATTCTTCAGGGCTTAAAGGGGTGACTATGGATATTTTACTTTAAGGTTAGCTTGAAAGGTTCAAACAGGGCAAAGATGGCCTAGATCACTTCTCTAGTTAATGTGGCATCCAACAAATTATTTCAAGGGGCATTCAAACAAGTTCTATGAAACTCACTATCTCATAGCATTCTCATGAGCTACAAGACATCACTCTCTCACCGCCGCTTATGATCTGAGATACTCTATCATCCAAGAGAATAGAGTATTTTGTCAGGTAATCCAATTTTATCATTGGCAAAAATGGATTTGGTTAGGATGAACTTAAGATATCCGATCACCAATTAATTGCTCTTAGGCATCAAAACGTGAAAAAGGTATCATAACCCTGATTGCCCCAAGTGTTGGTTCATTCTAGTGGTGGTAACCCTCCTTAAATATCTGCCATTCATTAATCACTGACATAAAAAGGGGAAGGAATGACATACAATACATTCATCATGCAAGATGTCTTATTGAATTCAAAAGGTATCCCTATACAGTCTACCAAGGCCTTGGACAGGGCCATTAAAAGATGCAATAACACTACAAAAAAGACATGCGTAAAGAGAAATGCAACATTTTCTTTTGAAACAGAAGACGCCTATGATGCTCCTAATGAGTTGTGCATGGGATGCGTATCAAGAGTTAAGAATAACTCTTTACTCTGTCATAAGACTCCATGAAAGACATGCACAAAAAGAAAGACAATATTTTTTTTTTTTGGATACACAAGAATATATATGATGCTTCTAATAAGATACACATGGGATGTGTATCAAGAGTTAAGAATAACTCTTTACTTTGCGATCCATTACACATTTTGATATTGATAACTTTGCTTAGCAACTCTTCCACTCGGATCATCCTTCTTAGACTTGTACATTATCCCAATAACATAAAAATAACAAAAAGTAAAGTCATGACAAGTTATAACCGAAGGATGGTATCTATTTTACACTTCCTGCTACCATCAGAAGGCTATTTGTTCACTTGTTTCACCAATGGGTAAGGTTGAAACACATAGGCTTACAGTCGATCAATCAACCGATCAATGTCCAAACCTATCATTATGGCACGGTGAGCCTCCAGAGATATGAAGCGTTATTCCACAGTTGAATCTATAAAAGACAACAAACCATCATAAAAGCCATTAACATTTAATAATCCTAACGACTTTCTTTGATAGTTAAATTTGATCCAAAATAACAAAACAGAAATTCCTTCTAGAGTTTCTAGACTACTAGGTAATGCAATAAAGGCTTCAGCATTGCAAAATATGTGCCCAAAGCGTTCATGCATAGATGAAACCTTTAACTCAGTACCAAAGGTGTAGCCAGTGATTCTCTTGTCGTCCAACCCTTTTATAAGGATACTTAAGACTTGGCTCCTTCCTATAAATGCAGTTGCAGCTGCACATCCTCTTATTCCATAGATTTTCCCACCATATACCAGATGTATTCCTCTGGTAGCTAACACCGTACCGAGTTCATTGGCTGCCTTTATAAACTTATTATCCTTCCCTAGATTGGAAGCACCAAAGACAGATAGATTTGAATCTACGTGTCGATGATGTTTCTCCTTCTTTTTCTACCCCAGCCATGCATGGATGATCCAATGTGAAGGTGTATTTGTAGGGGAGAAATGAACAACAAAAAACAATCAGGTACAATAATTTCAGACAATGACAATAAGAAAGTTCAAAAGATAAGACACGCCTGCATATACAACAATCCTCCAGCGAAGGAAAGTCGTAAAGCTATCGATAATGAAAAAGCAACCAGCTGGCTTTCTTGAAGTTTTGTATGCAGAGTCAAAAAGTGAATAGCGAAAATAATAAATGCATCGGCGATTATCAAAAAGAAAGGACAATTACATCGATATTATCAAAATCATACAAGCAAAGTCAGAAAGCAAACAGTAAATATGACAGATGTGCCAGCGATTAAGAAGGAGAAAAGATAATTACACTGATATTATCAAAATTATGCAAGCAAAGTTAGAAAGAAACAGTAAATATGCTAGATGTGCCAGCGATTAAGAAGGAGAAAAGACAACCACATCAACATTGTCAAAATTATGCATGCAGAGTCAGAATGTAAACAGTGTACCAACAATTAACAACGAAGAAAAATTACTAGCAACAACTGTACTAATCGAAACCATGCATACACAGTTGGAAAGCAAATAATGAAAATGATGAATTCGCTAGTGATACACAATGATCTAATGTCGCATCCATTAACAGACGCCATCAAGGATTTCCTTTCTGATCTACTAGTAAAAAGAGTCTTTTAACGTCCGATTCGCAAGACAAAGTGCTCCTTTGCTTTATGGAATATGTCCGTTGAGGCAAGAAAAAAAATGAAAACAATGAAAATGTCTATTAAGATGCATCTCAAGAGTCTACGGATATTATCTAAAGATTCTTTCTCAGTCCATCCTTAATGATTTTGTCTTCCTGCCTAGGAACATCACTCCTTCATCCTTGCAGTCTGCTATTCATGGATCAAGGTTGCTATCCAGTTTCCTTACGAACTGGCAAACAGGGTCATTTAGTATTAGCTTCTTAAGACAATGGCGCTCCTTTTCCTTGTGGAATTTGTCCGCTAAAGCGAGAAGAATATCATGAACATGTCCATTAGGATGCATCTCAAGAGTCTGAAGAATATTATCCAATGACTCTTTACTCAGTCCATCTTTTATGAACTGGATTTTGTCTTTTCGATTCGCAGACACTATTCTTTTACCCCTGCATCGTGTATTACACGTCCACCTTGCACACTTATAACAAACCTCCATTCTCTTAGCTCTTCTTTTCTTAGCATAAGAGCTTCTTCCCATTCCTGGTAGGTGTTTCGCAAATGAATATTGAAACTCACCTACTAGGCGTACCTTGGCTTCAATGATCCAACGTACATCTTCAGGGAGTCCTAGGCGTGTGAGTGTCTTCATTCTTTCAAGTCGGCACTTATACATCTTTCGAAGTACATCTTGGGGAAGAGAAGGAAATCTGATTCTAAGCTTTGTAAGGCTTTTCTCCATTTCTGGCTTTCTGGTAAGGTGATGGGTTAAGACACTCGAATAATACTTTTCCAAAGTCTTCAGAGTCTCTCTATTCAAATCAGAACTTCCTTGTGTTTAGTCATAAAATGACAGTAAGGTGGGTGACGAACCAGAACTTAAGCATGAATAGTAAAACATCAAGAAAAAAAAAAACAACTGGGCACATTCACACAACTGGGCCTCTGGTTGCCAAAAAGTGTAGGTGGGCCTTATGTTACCCATTGGACCAAAAACCAAAATTTTTAAGGGATAAAGCATGCTTAATGCTGCATGTATGATGACATGATTGTGATCAACCCTCGAGAATGCATGTTTAAAATGCTAGTGCATCTGATGCAAAAAAAGTAAGAGATTCAAGTAACTTCAAGTCTACAATCTCAACCATAGACTCATGAGGGTTCCTGGATCAAACTCAGATGACTCAAGATTTGTTAATCTTAAGATTTGAAACCAAACCAAATTAAGAATCATCCCTTACGTTCTCTGATCTTTTAGGCTTATCATACATCCTTGCAACATTTCATGTTCAAGAGAGCTTCTTTCCTAAAAACTTCAATCAACTTAGCAAATTGCTTCAACTTTAAAGGAACATGTAATTTAGAAGCACCCTTTGATTCTCTTGTTTATCATGTCTCAAATGCGTGACTAACAATATCATGCAAGTGATTATAAAAGAATTGTCATTGTATTGATAACTCAAATGGAAAATTCACATCCCTGAAAGGGTTTTGACAAGCCAGTGGCAAAAGGTTTGGTGCAAAATACAATAGGTGTGGGAAAACAAAAGGTAAGATACTCTCTCTTTTTTTTTGTTTTTTTTTTTTTTTTGCTGTTTTGAAGATAAATCCTGAACATAGTTGCACCTAATCCTCAACCCTTAATTTTTTGTGCCAATCCTTAAGCATAATATTTCTTTACGGCATCTGCATTTATAGGATTTGGTAATTCATCACCATCCATGTCAGCTAGGATCAAAGCACCTCGTGAAAATGCCATTTTCACCATATAAGGCCCTTCATAGTTTGGGGACCATTTGCCATGGTTGTCTTTTGTGATTGGCAAGATCTTTCTTAACACCAAATCTCCTTCACGAAATTGTCTCAGGTAAACTTTCTTGTTATGGGCTCTTATCATCCTTTTTTGATAGAGTCGCCCATGAGATAAAGCTGCTAGCCTCTTTCCCTCAATCAGGTTTAATTGCTCGTACCGCATTTGAACCCATTCTGTTTCATCAAGTTGGGTTTCCATTAATACTCTTAGACAGGGTATCTCCACTTCAAATGGGAGAATTGCCTCCATTCCATATACCAGAGAAAATGGGGTTGTCCCAGTTGAAGTCCTTATAGATGTGCGATACCCACGCAGAGCAAAGGGTAGTAGTTCATGCCAATCTCTATAAGTGAAAGTCATCTTTTCTATAACCTTCTTGATATTTTTATTCGCTGCTTCTACTGCACAATTCATTTTTGGGCGATATGGGGTCGAATTGTGATGAATTATCTTGAACTTCTCACACAATTCTTTCATCATCTTACTGTTGAGATTGTGGGCATTATCAGTGATGATTCTTTCTGGAAGACCGCATCTGCTAAGGAATCTTAAAATCACATTCTTTGTCACACTGCTGTAGGAAGCAGGTTCTATCCACTTTGTAAAATAATCAATCACTACTAAGATGAAACGATGACCATTAGAGGCCTTAGGTTCGATTGGTCCAATCATATCCATACCCTACATTGCAAATGGCCATGGTGAAGTTAATACATTAAGTGCTGAAGGAGGTATATGAATCTTGTCAGCATAAATCTGACACTTATGGCATTTTTTGACATAATTGATGCAATCACACTCCATCGTGGGCCAACAATATTCTGCTCGCAAGACCTTTCGAGCCATTGCATGACCATTGACGTGAGTGCCGCACACTCCATCGTGAACTTCTTGTATCAACATTCGTGCTTCTTTGGCTTCTACACATCTTAAGAGTATGGTATCTTGATTTCTTTTGCACAAAACATCACCATTGAGAAAGAAACCCATGGCCAATCTCCGTAGAGTTCTCTTATCATTCTCTGATGCCCTAGTAAGATATTCCCTAGTTTTAATAAACTGCAAGATATCTTTATACCATGGCTTTCCATCTAGCTCCCCCTCCACGAAAGAACAATAAGCTGGAGAATCATGTTTCCTCATTTTAACCGTCGGGAGATCATTCCCATTCACAACTGGATACATAGCTGAGAGTGTGGCCAAGGCATCAGTCATCTGATTTTCTTCTCGAGAAATGGTTAAAGGTGATTTCCTCAAATTGTTCCACCAACTTACAAATATGCCTTTGGTAAGGGATCAGCTTCTGGTCCCTAGTCTCCCACTCACCTCTTAATTAGTGGATAACCAATGCAAAGTCTCCGAATACATCCAAAAGGGTAATTTGATAGTTTAAGGCTGTTTCTATCCCCAAAGCACAAAGCCTCATATTCGACTATATTGTTAGTACATTCGAAGCACAACTTTGTAGTCACAGGGTAATGCTTCCTTTAGGAGATATCCAAATAGCTCCAATCCCATGTCCGATTGCACTGGAGGACCCATCGAACCTCATCGACCACCTTCCGTTCTCAAGTAATTCATCCTTAATTTCCAGCATCATGATATTTTCATCTGAAAATTCAAACTGAACTGGTTCATAGTTTGGGATCGGATTTTCTGCTAAGTGCTCAGCAATCACACTCCCTTTTATTGTCTTTTAAGGTACATATTGTATATCGTATTCTGATAACAGCATGTGCCATCTCGTAATTCTTCCAGTCAATGCAGGCTTCTCAAATATGTACTTGATTGGATCCATTTTTGAGATCAATCAAGTTGTGTGGTGTAGCATATATGGCCGGAGTCGGTGTGCTGCCCATGCTAAAGCGCAACAAGTTTTCTCTAATATTGTATATTTTGACTCGTAATCCATAAACTTTTTGCTCAAGTAATAGATCACTTGCTCTTTCTTTCTTGTTTCATCATATTGCCTCAGCATACAGCCCATTGATTCTTCATACACGGTGAGGTACATGAGCAAAGGTTTCCCAAGTACTGGTGGAACTAGGATTGGCTGGCTTTGAAGATATCGTTTGATTTTATCAAACGCCTCTTGACATTCGTCGTTCCAACCTGCATCTTGATTCTTCCTCAAGAGCTTGAAGATTGGCTCGCATGTGGGCGTTAGCTGAGATATGAATCTAGCAATATGGTTTAGTTTCCCTAAGAAACCCCGCACCTCCTTTTCCATCTCAGGGGTAGGCATATTAATGTTGGCCTTAACTTTATCTGGATCCACTTCAATCCCTTTCTCACTCACCATGTATCCTAGTAATTTTCCCGATCTCACTCCGAAAGTACACTTTGCTGGGTTTAGTTTGAGCTGATATTTCCTTAATCGATCAAAGAGCTTTCTAAGGTGTATCAAATGTTCAGCCTCTGATTTTGATTTTGCAATGATGTCATCAACATATACTTCTATTTCCTTGTGCATCATGTCATGGAAAAGAGTCACCATGGCCCTTTGATATGTTGCCCCAGCATTTCTTAAACCAAAAGACATCACCTTGTAACGAAAGGTACCCCATAGTGTAATGAAGGTTCTCTTATCTCTGTCTTCAGGAGCCAATTTAATTTGATTATAACCTGAAAATCCATCCATGAATGAAAAGATAGAGAATCCTACAGCATTGTCAACAAGTACATCAATGTGTGGAAGTGAAAAATCATCCTTTGGACTTACTTTGTTCAAGTCCCGATAATCCATGCATACTCTAATTTTTCCATCTTTCACAAGCACAACATTAGCCACCCATTCAGGATATTTCGCTACTTCAATGAAACCGGCATCTAAGAGCTTTTGGACTTCATCTTTGATTTTTAACAAGATATCTAGCTTCATTCTTTGCAACTTCTGTTTTACTGGCCTAAATCCTGGCTTTATAGTCAAGCGATGAACCACTATGTCTGTATTTAGTCCTAGCATGTCTTGGTATGACCAAGCAAATACATCTTTATATTCTTGCAACAATTGGATCATTAATTGCTTTTCTTTCATGGCCAACCTAGCTCTGATCTTTATTTCTTTCTTGTCCTCTTCAGTTCCTAAATTGATTACTTCAATGGGTTCCTCATGAGATTTGATCCCCTTATCCTCTTGTTCAACTAACCTCTGTAGCTCAGGTGACACTTCCTCATCATCTCCTTGCTCCTCATCTCCCTCAGTACAAGTGATTTGGCGTCCAAAATCAAGACTTGGAAGATCAGCGCAGTTAATTTCAGTATTATCTCTGTTATTTAACCTAGATTATTGGGTTTTAGTTATTTATGATATGTATAACACATGAAAAAGCATAAAACCATAGAAACTCTATTTTGGGAAATCAAATGCATTTTTATTGAAAATCACTTGTAAAAGACAAGACAAACAGGTTTATTTATATAACTCCAATCTAAACCATAGATAGAGTATTATAAATTACATGTCTTGCAAGTTGCGAATGATTGGAATTTCCTTGATTATCCAACTGCTTGCTTTAAACTCAGCATGGCTTGGCTTAACCACTTCATTCTCCTTTCCAAAAGGGGAACCTTCTTCTATGACTGCAATTTGATTGGGAGTCCAAAGACCGGTGCTTACAAAAGTTTCATGAAGAGGTTTGATTATTGGCCTATTAGCTCCCATCATTCAGCCATTTAGGCGGGCCATCCTCCTTTCTTTCAAGATTTGAGCCATCCAAACCCTATCAATTCTTGTGGGCTTGAAACCTAACCCAAATGTGTCTTCTTTCTTTGGAAACTCTGGCAATTCCTTTATTCCTTGCCCTTTGCGCCCCAACCCCTTCTTAGGATAATAACCATTCCTCTTTAATACTTTTGCGGTCATTAGTGCAGCTCTAGAATATTGTGGAGTTGGTATGGGTCTTCCTACTCTGGCATACACCACATTTACAATTTCAAAAGATTGAAAGGAGCTTCCAATATCAATTTCAACTTATATGTATGGTGTTGAAGACAGGCTGGAAATCAATAGGTCTTCTTCTGCAGACACCTCAACCAACTTGCCATCATGTATGAATTTGACCTTTTGATGCAAAGTAGAAGGTATTGCTCCAACAGTGTGGATCCATGGTCTCCCTAAAAGGCAACTATAAGCCGAACTTATCTTCATAACATGGAAAGGGATGGTGAAGGTACAAGGTCCAATTTGTATTGGTAACTCAATTTCCTCAATTACTTCACTTTTTGTTTCATCAAATGCCTTTACAATAGTAGTGCTGGGTCTCACTTGAGAACCATCAAACGGCAAGTCTCTCAATATTGACTCTGGCAAGACATTTAGGGATGACCCATTGTCAATCATAACATTCACCAAGTCTCGCCTCTTGCACTTCACATAAATATGTAGGGCTTTGTTATGTCCTCACCCTTCAAGAGGAAACTCTTCCTCAGAAAATGATCAAAAATTATGAGCTATGATATTTCCTACTATAGTGTCAAATGCCTCTATAGTTATGTCTTTATCCACATAGGCTTCATTAAGGATCTTTGTTAATGCCTGCCTATGTGGCTCAAAGTGCATGAATAAAGAGAGTAATGAAATCTTTGCAGGAGTTTCTTTGAGCTGCTCAATTACTCTATACTCACTCTGACGAATAAGTTTGAGAAATTCACTAGCTTCTTCCTCAGTGACCGACCTCTTAGGTACAGTTAGCCTTACTTCTTTGTTTTTGGCCTCAACAGAATCAATGTACTTAGTCTTCTCAGACTGCTCTACCTCTACTGGATTACCAGTATCCACTTCTTCCTTTTGCGAGGATTATATCAAGATTTCTTTTCCTTTGGGATTCGGCTCCGCCACCTTGGTTTCCTCTTTCTTGGATATGGTCGGAAGATAACAACAACCACTTCTCGTAATGTCAGAGACCCCGAATATATTGGTAATCTGAGAGTGGAAATTTTCTGAAATCACTTGGCAATCATAATTCCATGGGACTGCCTTATTACTCTCGTAAGGAAACAGTTGAGGGGTCCTAATCGTCAATTGTCCCATGGCCTTGACAAGTATCAGCAACATTGGCGATTTATCAGGTGTATACTTAATAGATAGTAATCTTTTTTCCTCAACTGATGACTGTGCTACATACTTGATTGTTAATGGCTTCATGGTATTTTGGATCTCAGTTTGCCCCAATGTTTGTTGCATAGGACAAGAGTCAACAACATTTATATTTTCTAGCTTAACCCCAACTTGCAATACACCTCTATTTATCAGTCCTTGAAGTATATTTTGAAAAGTTAGGCATTCCTCAATTTTATGGTAAGCTTTTTCACTATGATATTCACAACCAATATCTAAGACAACCCCATACTTCTTCTCAATCTAACCATGTTTTGCCAATGCCCAAAAGATATGACCCAAAGGAGTTTTAATTTCGGATACTTGCTTCCTTAAAGTAATATCTACTCCGTCAACAATCATATTTACACCTAACCCTCCATGATTAGGTAAAGGATTTCCATCAACATCAGCTCCCGGGGTGACTGGATTAAAATTCAACCACTTAGCATGAATAAGGTCTTGGACCTTTTTCTTTAATGCAGTGCAATTATCAACATAGTGCCCTTTAGCCCCAGCATGGTATTCATAAGTGAGCTTATCATTGTACCATGGTGGGTAAGGAGCTTATAGAGGAGGAAGTGGGGTAATCGAGACTAAATTATTTTGCAGCAGTTGTGGCAACAATTGTGAGTATGGTATAGGAATGGGGTCAAAACTTTGGCGCTTTCTGTCATTATGCCTATTTTGATCTGATTGAAAATGGGCTCCTTGTTGATAGGTAGTATGTTGCAATTGAGACCTAGGCTGATAGAATGTGGATGGATGCTGTGGCATTGGCTGATATGCAACTTGTTGTTTAGGATGTGCCATTTGAGATGCAACATGATATTGTGGAGACCTTAAATTAACTAGAGGAGCTTGGGTTACTGCTATCATAGGAGCAAATGTAGCCTGAGAGGAATGGTAAGCCTGCTGACTCTTGTCGCGTTTACCTTTTCCTTTCCAATTTTGTTGGGCATTTACCACATTGACTTCTTCCTTCTTTTTTCCTTGAACTAAGGTTCTCTTTTGATATGATGGTCTTGCCATCTTCCCTTCCTGAATTCCCATTTCTATGTTTTCTCCAATGATCACTAAATCAGGAAAGCTAGCGTTGCTAGATCCCACCATCTTCCCATAAAAAGGATAATTTAGTGTCTTCACAAATATTGTGCTTATTTCTCTTTCTGACAAAAGTGGCTGTACCCTGATGGCCACATTCCTCCAGCGTTGACCATATTCCTTGAATGACTCATTATCTGCTTTAGTCATTCTTTGAATGTAAGTCCTGTCTGGGGCCATGACTCGGTTAAACTTATATTGTCTTAGGAATGCCTCAGCTAAATCCTGCCATGAGCGAACAGTGTTACGGTCTAGATTAACATACCATTCTACGGCTCCATCAATTAAGCTATCTTGGAAAACATGCATAATTAATTTATCATCATCACTGTATGTTGCCATCTTACGGCAATACATGATCAAATGAGTCTTAGGACAAGTAGTCCCATTATACTTAACAAACTTTGGGACTTTAAACTTAGGAGGAATGATCACATCTTTTACCAACCCCATGTTATGTACATCTATCATGTCTTCCTCAAATCCTTCCCACCTATTCATTCTGGCTTCCAATTTCTCGTATTTTTCCTGGATCTGAGCTTCTTCAGCACTCTTCTTTAACCTCTCTATCTCCATAAGGTCATTGAGGTCAGGTATGGGATCGGTTTCTAACTTAATGGCAGGCTCTTGATGACCAAGGCCATATGGATGCTGGAAATGTGGTTCTTGGGGTTGCTGCTCTTGAGTATATTAAGGGTGCGGACCTTGATGATGATGTGGGTAAAGACCCTGCGTGGGTTGAGGCATGAAGCCTGCTTGACGTTGCAATGGAGGATCTTGCAGATTCGGTGAGCTTTGACACTCCAGATTATGGCGTAGAGGACTTTGCTGATTTTGTAATCTGAGCTCAAGAGGATATTGCAAGTGTTGGACCTCTTAATAACTTGGTTTATTTTGATTATGTTGATGATGGGACTGTGGATCTTTGAGGGTTAAATGTTGAAACCTTTGTTTCAACTAAAACTTTTGCTTGAAGCAACTCAGTTAACTTAACCATTTGAGCCTTCAGATCATCAACTTAGGCTTGTAATCCTTTCACCGTTTTTTCTTCTCTTGGTTCCCCCATTCGTTTAGATTGAGATCGCGTGATTGGAGCCGTAATTTCTTATTTGTATTTAGTAAATGCAAATGAGTAATGCATATGCAATGTTAATTTGAGCCCAAAAAAAAATGATGATGATGATGTTCAAAATTAAGATGAAAAACAATGAGGATAAGGTTCCTCTCACAAACTCCAAATTGCCCCTATTTGAGGTAATCTAGTATGCCAGGGGTTGTTTAAGTGCAGAGGTTCAAGTACCTGCACGGAGTCCAAAGGCCTCACGAAGGATACTCTCTCCTCACCCTTTCATAAAGAAGCTTGAATTGAAAGTTTAATCATGATGGGTGCAATAAGAGGTCTCTTATAAAATGATGCAAATGATGAAAATGCATGAAGTTGCAAGCTAGTAAATAAATAATATTTTCCCATTGTACCTGAGTCATGGTAAATCTTAGGGTTTATTTTCTAGTCCAAAGGTTTGGGCTAAACTTTCTTTATAGGAAAGCTCTAAGGCTACTATAGTGTGCAAAGGGGTAGGATTTAGATTCCTAAAATTAAGTCTCCAAATTGCCCTAAAGGGTCAACTTGAGTGAGGGTATTCAGGTGCCTACACGGAGATCAAGGGTCTCACGAAGGTCGACCTTACTTTATGCTCTCGCTAGCCTAAAGGTTCCTAAGAGCTCAGGTATGGAGCTTAGGAGTCATGACCTCCTCTTTTCTAAAGTACCATGTGGTGTAAGTGTACTGTGTGTGGGGAATATGCCATCCACTCATTCACTCACAACTCTGCAAAATAACCAATAAGCTACCAGCTAACAGATATAATACATAATATTATGAAAAAGTAAATTGTTTAAATTTAATCTAACAGCTTAATCAGCATAATCTAAGAATACAATATACAAAGTTAGAAATCCAAATCACCATTTAAAAATGCCAAAATCAAAAGCCTATTAGACAAATAATCTAAACAATTGACTAAAGCGTAGAAATAGAGAACAAATTGCAGCAAACATCAACCCATGTGACCTAACCCTCTAAGGCTATTCCCTTGCAGAGTCACCAAGCTGTCGATGCGTGACGCGGAGCGGCAATCCCGAGGCGATAAAAAAAATAGATTTAGGTGGGGTTTTAGAAAATGATAAAAAAAAAAATGAAGTCGCTACCAACTTAGATTAAAATGGTGAAGTTGAACACTGAATAGTATGGCCTACATTATCGAAAAATAGATTCAGGGATTGGTTATGTGTAGGGAAGGTATTAGCACCCCTACAACGCCCTTTCGGTACCACGTTGGTGTTTGCTATTGTTAATTTTAAAAATATGCTTTGTCTATTGTCAAATAAATTTATTTTTACATTAATTATGATTTAGGATTATTTTTAAATACATCAATAGAGTTATGCCTGTTAACTAGCTAAACTCATGATGTAATTTTTTTCAGAATAGTTTGATAGTGGTTAGTTGACTGACAACTATTTTTATTCCGTCGTCGAGATTTTTCAAACTTGCATTAATGGAACCATACTAGTTAACTGACTAGGTTCGTAACATAACATCTCTCAGGATAATTTGACAGCGGCTAGTTGACTGGCAACCCTCTTTATTCATTGTCAGGTTCTGTCAAAAATGTATTAATATGATCATGCCAGTTAACTGATTAGGTCCATAACATGATTTTCCTCAGGATAGTTTAATAGCGGCCAGTTAACTAACAACTATATTTATCCATCATCGGAAATTTCTTTCTAACCAAGATAATGGATCAAAATAGTTGAAAAAATTATAACTAAATAAAACATTGTAAAGTGGTTGGAGTAAAACCATAACTATTCTTAACAACTCCAAATAATCAATACTTCAATACTTACTTACTTGTAAAAAAAGTATAAGCAAAGTTGTAATAGCATACAATTATTCAACAAAATAATATGTCTAACAATAGGAGAACATAAAGAAATAAGTGAAACCTGTGTTTAGAGTGCTTGAATGGCCTAACAAGGACCGGAAATATGATCTTCAAGATATGAATGAGGATGACTTCCAAAGACAAAGTTGAACTTCTCAAGATCAGTGTGATGAGCTTGTTCAAGGGAAACTAGAAGAATCAAGGGGATTTAAATTTTTTCTCTTGAACCCCTTTCCTTACTCCAATCTTTCTCTTTTTCTCTCTTCTTCTCCTCTCCCTCTCTTCTTCTCTTCTTTCACACTTTCTCCTCTTGCTCTCTTCTTCTCTTCTTCCTCACTTTCTCCTCTTGCTCTCTAAGTGTCTTAGTTTTGTTGTGTATCCCAAGAGAGATTGATATGGGCTATTTATAGTAGTTTAATTGTAGATTTTTCTCTTTTTTTGTTTAATTTTTATTCTTAATTTTCATCTTCCTACCTAATCTTTATTGACTTTATTCATCTTTTTTTTTTCTTCCTCATTTTCTTCCCTTCTTTCATCATTTTCCTACTTTCTTCAACATTTTCTTCTCTTCTTTCAACAATTTCCTCTCTTCTTCATAATTTTCTTCTCTTCTTTTAACAATTTCTCCTCTTCTTCATAATTTTCCTATTTTCTTCAACATTTCCTTCTCTTCTTTCAACAATTTCTCCTCTTCTTCATAATTTTCCTACTTTCTTCATCATCTTCACATCTTTTTTTGACTTTCATTCATTCATTTCTTCATCATCTTCACATTTTTTTTTACTTTTATTCATTCATTTCTTTTTTTTTATTTTTTTTTTCTGATTTTTGTTTTTAATCCTTAGGCTTGTTTTGTTTTAGGCTTTTTGGTTTGGTTTTAGTTTTGTTTGGGCCTTTTGGTTAGTTCTATTTTTTTTTGTATTTTTTATTTTTTGATATTTTTCTTGATTTTTGATTGTTTTGATTTTTGATTTTTTTATTTTTAGGCCTCTAATCCATTTTTTCTAACAAGTGGTATCAGAGCTTGGTTATATTGTTAAAACTTATTTTACAATTTATATTAGCTGGTTATACCGCCTTTGGTCTGGCTAAGCCGCCAAATTTATTTTCTAAGTAATTGGCTAGTTTTATCGCCTAATTTATTTATTTCACTAATTGTTGGCTCATATCTGATGAAGGTCAATACAAGTAGAATGATTAGTTTGAACGGCATCAATTATCACATATGGAGGGGAAAAATGAAAGATCTCCTTTATGTGAAAAGTTGGCATTTATCAGTATTTGCTTCAGAAAAATCTGAATTAAAGACCAATGATCAGTGGGCATTTGAACATGTCCAAGTTTGTAGTTTTATTCGGCAGTGGGTGGATGACAATGTGCTCAACCACATTAATGATCAAACGAATGCCAAGACGTTATGAAAGAAACTTAAATCTCTGTATGCTCGGAAGACCGGCAACAACAAGCTCTTCTTGATTAAGAAGATGATAAAAGTTACATTACAAGGAAGATAGCTCTATCTCTGATCATTTAAATGAATTTCAAAGAGTCCTACAATAGTTATCTTTCATGAGTGTTAAGTTTGATGATGAGATTCAAGCTCTTTGGTTGCTCGGTACTCTACCAGACTCTTGAGAGACATTTAGAATGTCACTTTGCAACTCCGCTCCTGATGGCATAGTGACTATGGAACTTGTTAAAAGCGCTGTTTTGAACGAAGAGGTGAGAAAAAGATCTCAAGCTTCGTCTTCACAGTCTAATGTCCTTGTCACCGATGATAGGGGAAAAAGCAAAAGTAGAGGTGTAAAAGGCAGAGACAAAAGCTGGAGCAAGTCCCAAGCCAGATCCAAAAATAATGAGAGTCACTACTGTGACAAGTTAGGACACTTTAAAAGGCAGTGTTTCAAATATAAGAAAGACAAGAAAAATGGCAACACTAAGGAAGAGAAGAAAGATCAGGTTGTCACTGCCGAACTTGTCATTGTTTGTGACGAAGAGGTAATTAATTTTGTCTGTCAAGAAACAAGCTGGGTCGTGGATAGTAGAACCTCTTTACATGTTACATCAAATAGGGAGCTCTTCTCATCTTATACACCTGGTAATTTTGAGGGGTTAAAAATGGGTAATAATGGTTTCTCAAATGTTGCCAGCATGGGCGATATCCACTTAGAGATCAATAAAGGAGTACGGCTGATTCTCAAGGATATTAGGCATGTGCCTGATATCCTTTTCAACTTGATCTCAGTAAGAAAATTAGATGATGAAGGTTATTACAACACCTTTTGGTAATGGGCAATGGAAGCTTACTAAAGGTTCATTGGTCATGGCTCGAGGAGAGAAGAGTCCAAGTTTGTATCTGACACAAGCTAAAATTTCAGGTGATTTCATTAACAGAATGGATGATGAGAAAATAACCAAAGTGTGGCACAGGAGACTTAGCCACATCAGTGAGAAGGGATTCAATTGCTTGGCCAGAAAGAACCTACTCCCAGGTATAAAAAGCACGAGCTTGAAGAAATGTACTCATTGCATGGCCGGAAAGTATAACAGAGTTGCCTTCAAGAGTCACTTTCCTTCAAGGCAATCGGATTTGTTAGAATTGGTACACTTCGATGTTTGCGGTCCCTTGAAAGAAAAGTCCTTTGGTGGTGGATTTTATTTTGTGACGTTCATTGATGATCATTCAAGGAAACTTTGGGCTTATGTCTTAAAGACCAAAGATCAAGTCCTTGATATTTTCAAACAGTTTCATGTATCTGTTGAGAGAGAAACTGGAAAGAAGCTAATGTGTATTCGCACTGACAATAGTGGCGAGTACTGTGGTCCTTTTGACAAGTACTGCAGACAAATGGGCATTAAGCATCAGAAAACACCTCCAAAGACTCCACAGTTAAATGGTCTAGCTGAAAGGATGAATCGGACCTTGCTAGAAAGAGTCAGATGTTTGCTTTCAGAAGCAAAGTTGCCAAAATACTTTTGGGAGGAAGCTTTGCTCACAGCAGTACATGTTATCAATCTATCTCCAGCGGTTGCTTTAAATGGTGACATCCTAACAAAGTTTGGTATGGTAGAGAAGTCTCTTATGATCACCTACGAGTTTTCAGATGTAAGACATTTGTTCATATTTTGAAGGATGAGAGATCCAAGCTTGATTTTAAGACACGACAATGCATCTTTGTCGGTTATGGTCTTGATGAATTGGGTTATAGATTATATGACCCGATGGAGAAGAAATTGATTCGAAGTCGGGATGTAGCATTCATTGAAAACTAAACCATTGATGATATAGAAAAGAAAGTGTCTGGTGGCAACGACGACTTGGTTGATTTAGAACCAGTTCCTATGGTGAACTTGCCTGATCCAGTCAACAATGATACTCAAGCTGGGGACAGATTAATGACCAGTCAAAGATAGATAATATCGCAATAGATAATGCTAGAGGTGATGATGTTGTTGAGCAGGGGGAGCAACCACCTCCACAACCGCTCAGAAGAACACAGAGAGCAGCGTTCGTCAACTAGGTACCCAAGTTCTAAGTATATCCTCCTTACTGATAAGGGGGAGCTAGAAGATTTTGAAGAAGCACAAACTCATAAGAATAAAATCCAGTGGATGACAGTTATGCAAGATGAAATGGATTCCTTGCAGAAAAATGATACTTATGAACTTGTGGAACTTCCAAAAGGTAAAAAAGCCTTAAAGAATAAGTGGGTGTTCAAGCTTAAGAAATATTGTAACAAGCTGATAAAGTATAAAGCTCGCTTAGTCGTGAAAGGTTTTAGACAAAAGCGAGGAATTGATTTTGATGAGATTTTCTCTCTAATTGTCAAGATTAGCTCAATTACAGCTATACTAGGTTTGACAACCAACTTGGATCTAGAGCTTGAGCAATTAGATGTCAAAACTGCATTTCTCCATAGTGATTTGGAGGAAGAGATCTACATGATTTAACCAGAAGGATTTGAAGAGAAAGGGAAGGAACACATGGTCTGTCGATTGAAAAAGAGCCTGTATGGATTAAAGCAGGCTCTAAGGCAGTGGTATAAGAAATTTGACTCTTTCATGATGAGTCATGGTTATACCAAAACTGATACAAACAATTGTATATATTTTAAAATATTTCCTAATAACAAATTCATTATCCTTTTGTTATATGTAGATGACATGTTAATTGTGGGACAGAATACAAAGATGATTGCTTATTTGAAAAAGGAGTTGTCAAAGGCATTTGATATGAAAGATCTTGGACTAGCAAGGCAAATTCTGGGAATACAGATTTTGCAAGACCAGAGAGCTAAAAAGCTACGATTGTCACAAGAAAAGCATGTGGAGTGGGTCCTAGAAAGATTCAATATTCAGAATGCTAAACCAATTAGCACACCGTTGGCCAATCACTTTAAACTCAGTAGAGAAAATTGTCCCACTAGTGAAGAAGAAAAAGAAGACATGGCTAAGATTTCATACTTCTCTGCAATTGGGAGTTTGATGTACGCCATGCTCTGTACCCGTCCAGATATTGCTCACATAGTAGGAGTAGTGAGCAGGTTTCTTTCTAACCCAGGTAAAGACCATTGAGAAGTTATACAGTGGATCTTAAGATATCTCAGAGGCAGTTCAAAAATGTGCTTGTATTTTGGACAAATAAACCAATTTTGAAGGGTTATATAGATGCAGATATGGCAGGTGACCTGAATAGTAAAAAATCTACTTCAAGGTTCTTGTTTTCTTTTGCAGGGGGAGCTGTGTCATGGCAGTCTAAATTGCAAAAGTGTATTGCCTTATGTACAACTAAGGCAGAATATATTACCATGACTGAAGCAGGAAAAGAAATGCGCTGGTTAACTAGACTTCTTCAACAATTGGGAATGAAACAACAAAGGCCTGTGATTTACTGTGATAGTCAAAGTGCTTTAGATTTGAGTAAAAATATGATGTACCACTCAGGTACAAAGCATATTGATGTGAGATATCATTAGCTGCGGTTAGCTATAGAAGAATAACAGTTCAAGCTTGAAAAGATTCACACTAATAACAATCCTACTGATATGATGACAAGAGTTGTAACTTGAGAAAAGCTTTAACTTTGTGCCAGAATGGCTGGTATGAATTCTATTTGATGACATCTAAGTTTATTCTCTTTCCTCATGGGCTAGAGGGGGAGAATTGTTGGAGTCCACCCCATGAGATGGGTACCCAAAATTCAACAAGAAATGGCAACCAAAATAGAATAGGAAAATAAGGCAATGGAGATGAAAATTTTTAACATTGGTTGGCAGTTGAAAAGGCTAAAATTTTGTACTTCTCTATTCATTTTGCAACTCAAAATTTGCCTATAAATAGAAAGATTCAGCAAGCAACAAATGCACAAGCAAGAGAAGGAGAGCCAACAAAGAGAGAAAGTCTCAAGTGAAGTGAAGAGAGAATAAGGCTAAAGCCAAGTGCAAGAGGCAAGCCTTGAGAGAAATAATTTATTTCTCTGAAAGTATGAGATAAAAGAGAGTTTGAGTATTTTTTAATAAGAGTGTGGTGTGGGTATACACCAGAAAATATTGGGTGTCATCTCTAAAGGGTCTCACTGATTGCCACTATAATTTTAGTATCACTTAAAAGAGAGTAAAGTATGTTGTAAGGATATTTGTAATTATCCTTATTATAGTTGAATATTTTTTCGAAGCTTGTCCCATGATTTTTCCCTCAATATCGAAAGGTTTTTCACGTTAAAAATTTGTGCCTCTTGTATTTATTTTTTTGCTTAAATTTTATTGTGCATAATTTATTTGCACAGTGAAAAAAAGTGATCCTGAGGTGCTTCCGCTTTTATCAAGCCTCTAATCCATTTTTCCTAACAAGTGGTATCAGAGCCTGGTTATATTGGTGCCCATCTCATTGAGCGAACAATTATAAAAAAGCAAAAGCTCCTCAGGATCACTTTTTTCTACTGTACAAATAAATTATGCACAACAAAATTTAAGCAAAAAAATAAATACAAGAGGCACAAATTTTTAATGTGGAAAACCCTCCAATATTGAGGAAAAAATCATGGGACAAGTTCCAAGAAAATATTCCACTATAATAAGGATAATTACAAATATCCTTACAACACACTTTACTCTCTTTCAAGTGATATTAAAATTATAGTGGCACTCAATTAGACCCTCTAAAGATGACACTCAATATTTTCTGGTGTATACCCACACCCACACTCTATTGGAAATTACTCAGACTCTCTTTTATCTCACACTCTCTGAGAAATAAATTATTTCTCTCAAGGCTTGTCTCTTACATTTGGCTTTAGCCTTATTCTTCCTTCACTTCACTTGAGCCTTTCTTTCTTTGTTGGCTCTCCTTCTCTTGCTTGTATCTTGCTGCCTTACTAAAGCCTTCTATTTATAGGCAAATTTCTAGTCTGTAGAAATTTCGGCTTCTTGCAATGTCAATGTTCACCTTCCAACTATCCACTAATTTTGAATTTAAGAAGTATTGAAAAATGAAAACTTCTCTCCAGCCAGCTTACTCTTTTCTAGCTTTCAAACTTGCCTTTTTTTTTTTCTTCATTCATACATGGGGTGGACCCCACAATTCTTGTCGACACGCGACGCGGGGTGGCGATCCCGAGGCGATAAAAAAAAGATTTAGGTGAGGTTTTAGAAAATGATAAAAAAAAATAGTCGCCACCGACTTAGATTGAAATGGTGAAGTCAGACACTGAATAGTATGACTTACGTTACAGAAAAATGGCTACAATGCCCTCTCAGTACCACGTTGGTGTTTGCTATTGTTAATTTCAAAAATATGCTGTCTATTGTCAAATAAATTTATTTTTACATGTAATTATGATTTAGGATTATTTTTAAATACATCAATGGAGTTATCCAGTTAACTGGCTAAACTCATGATGTAATTTTCCTCAGGATAGTTTAATAGCGGTCAATTGACTGACAACTATTTTTATTCCGTCGTCGAGATTTTTCAAAAATGTATTAATGGAATCATGCCAGTTAACTGACTAGGTTCATAACATAACATCCCTCAGGATAATTTGATAGCGGCTAGTTGATTGGCAACCCTCTTTATCCATTGTCAGGATCTATCAAAAATGTATTAATAGGACCATGCCAATTAATTAACTAGATCCATAACATGATTTTTCTCAGGATAGTTTAATAGCGGTCAGTTAACTGACAAATATATTTATCCATCATCGGGAATTTCTTTCTAACCAAAATAATGGATCAAAATAGTTGAAAAAATTATAACTAAATAGAACGTTGTAAAGTGGTTGGAGCAAAACCACAACTATTCTTAACAACTACAAATAATCAATACTTCAATACTTACTTACTTGTAAAAAAAGTATAAGCAAAGTTGTAATAGCATACAATTATTCAACAAAACAATATGTCTAACAATAGGAGAACATAAAGAAATAAGTGAAACCTGTGTTTAGAGTGCTTGAATGGCCTAACAAGGACCGAAAATATGATCTTCAAGATATGAATGAGGATGACTTCCAAAGGCGAAGTTGAATTTCTCAAGATCAGTGTGATGAGCTTGTTTAAGGGGAAACTAGAAGAATTAAGGGGATTTAAATTTTTTCTCTCTAATCCCTTTCCTTACTCCTATCTTTCTCTTTTTCTCTCTTCTTCTCCTCTCCCTCTCTTCTTCTCTTCTTCTACACTTTCTCTTCTTGCTCTCTTCTTCTCTTCTTCCTCACTCTCTCCTCTTGCTCTCTAAGTGTCTTGGTTTTGTTGTGTTTCCCAAGAGAGATTGATATGAGCTATTTATAGTAGTTTAATTGTAAATTTCTCTCTTTTTTTGTTTAATTTTTATTCTTAATTTGCATCTTCCTACCTAATCTTTATTGACTTTATTCATCATCTTCTTTTTTTTCCTCATTTTCTTCCCTTCTTCAACATTTTCTTCCCTTCTTTCATCATTTTTCTACTTTCTTCAACATTTTCTTCTCTTCGTTGAACAATTTCTCCTCTTCTTTATCATTTTCCTACTTTCTTCAACATTTTCTTCTCTTCTTTCAATAATTTCTTCTCTTCTTCATAATTTTCCTACTTTCTTCATCATCTTCACATTTTTTTTTTTTTACTTTTATTCATTCATTTCTTTCTTTTTTTTATTTTTTTTCTGATTTTTGTTTTTCATCCTTGGGCTTGTTTTGTTTTAGGCTTTTTGGTTTGGTTTTAGTTTGCTTTGGGCCTTTTGGTTAGTTCTATTTGTTTTTTTGTATTTTTTATTTTATTTTTTGATATTTTTTGATATTTTTCTTCATTTTTGATTTTTTTTATTTTTAGGACTCGGATAAAATTAGGTGTCTACATAATATATTGGAGGTTTTCTACTGTTACAGTCCCATAATTGACCAAGTCTACATAGGAAGAAGTCATTACGTGGCTTGATTAGGAACTCATATTTTTTCTTTTTTTTCCTTACCATGATGATTGAGTCACCACCATGATTTTGTGCGGTTATGTCGTGGGATACTGCCAAATTGAGTCAACATCATGATTTTTTATAGTTATGTCATGGGATGCTGCTGACTGGATGTGGGGTGCTGTAACCAAGATTATTACTATTAAGCATGGGTGCTACCAAATTATTAGGATGGAAGACTCAGTCTCTTAATAAATTTAGTTAGTATTTTATTTGTTGTTATGTTAACGTGGGCTAGTGGCTTGTAGTTATCCATTCAGATTGTAAGCTTATTCAAAGGTTATAACACTGACAAAATAAAGCAGACTTGAAAATCATTTTAAATTCTTTGTGTTGCTACTTTAAGCCATACTTCATTTATTATTATTTGCTTCTAAAATAATGCACAGGAGAGGAAATCAACCTTAAGGGCAAGGACTGTTTTGTAGGACTGCTTGTGAACATAACACTTTGGTATCAGAGCAAGTTATGGTCGAGGAACTGTGGAACACAGACCTTCACTGCCTGGAGTAGCAGATTGCCAACTTGAGTAAGGGGTTGGAGCAAGTGATGAAGCAGATGTCTAAAATGTCTCATGAACAAGATGAGGCATCAACCTACAGAAATAGAACAAGTCGAAGGAATGCAGATGGTGAAGGGCCTAGTGGAGGTGTTGCTCCAAAACTAGCCAAATCCCAAGTTTGATGGCTCGGAGGACCCAGCTACGTGGATCTGCCACGCTGAACAATTTTTTGACTTTCCAAAAACTACTCCCAAGGACCAATTTTGTCTAGTGGCATACTACCTAGAAGGAGATGTGCAATTATGGTTTCAACACTTTTGGCAAATCACAAGGACTCTTAGTTAGGAAGAGCTGAAAGATGAATTACTCAAAAGTATGGAATATCCAACTTTGAGAATGCCTTTGCTAATTTGTGTAAATTGAAACAAACAAGAGCTCTCTGAGAATACATGGTGCAGTTCGACCATCTCTTGGCAAAGGTACGAAGCCTCTCTGATGATCAAGAAGTTGGTGTCTTCATTAGCGAGCTAAAAGAACTTTTGAGAGCTAATGTTGAAGCCGAGCGACCTAAAAGTCTGAATGAAGCCATGGGACTAGGCAAAATCTTCAACAACAAAATGAGCAAGGAGCTAGAAACTTGATCAGTCCCTAAGAATGTCAATGAAACCATGTGTAAAACAACACGAAGCACACAACTCTAGTGGTAGCAGAATAATTCACTTCTGACCACTATTTGAAAATTCACAAAAGTAGAGCTTCAAGAACGGAGGTGCATGGGCCTGTGTTTCCATTGTGATGAACCATATATGGCTAGGCATGAATGTAAAATGCTGTTTCTTATCAAGATGGAACTAGAAGAAAATGGGTCAAGGGAAGATGACCTTGGGGAAACTACTGACACCATGTTTAAGGAGAAGGAGCAACCACAAATATCACTTCATGCTCATGCTAGGGTGCCTACGCCCCAAACTATGCGTGCTCGAGCTAAGATTCACGGGATGCCAATGATAGTCTTGGTTGACTTAGGTTCCACTCACAATTTCATCCATGATCATATAGCTCAAACTCTAGCATTGGCAGTAAACTTAGGGCCATCGTTACATGTAATGGTGTCCAGTGGAAAAAAATTATCAAGCTAAGGTATGTACAAGAATGTACCCATAGTTCTTCATGGCCACCCCTTGAATGTGGATTTTTTGTTGTTAACTGTCGAAAGTTGTGATGCTGTACTTGGAGCACAATGGCTACAAACTTTGGGCATGATTATTTGGGACTTTAAAAACATGACCATGAAATTTGAAACGGATCAAGGCATGCTCAATCTCCAAGGCATCAGTTCTCTTGAGAACCAACTTCTCGCTAAGAAGTCTTTCTTTAAAGGCCTTCATCAGAATAGCGAGAGAGGCACACTTTTACAAATCATCTTGGTGAGTGTTGATATTAACCAACCAATAGGGTCGATGGAGTGGATGCAATTTCAACAAGACTACCTGAAAGTCTTTGGTGACCCCAAAGGCCTACCTTCACACTGTGACCAGGATCATCACATCCCACTTCAGCTAGGAAATGTCCCCGTCAACATGAGGCCCTTTCGTTACTTGCATTTCCAAAAGCAGGAAATAGAGCAACAAGTATCAAAAATGTTAGAGCAAGGGATAATATGCCCTAGCAAGAGCCCTTTCTCATCCCCAATTCTCTTAGTTAAAAAGCATGATGGGTCTTGGCGCTTTTATGTGGACTACAAGGCTCTCAACAAAGTTATTGTTAAAGATAAATTTCCTATCCCAATGGTTGAGGAACTATTTAAAAACTTTACCTTGAATTGTTTAAATACAATATTAAAATTTTGAATCATTAATTATCTCTTTCAATTTTTTACAAAGGTTAACAAAATTTAAATATACAACGATGTAAATTTGAGGTGCTTGAGTTAATTCTTGTAATAGGCAAATTATAAAGAAATAAGATTTATAACAAAAATATGTACACACTCTACTAACTTTAGGTTATTTGCAATTACACTCACTTAGTAATAAAAGTTGACAAATACACTTCTTTAACTATTAGAACAATGTACATATGCCCTTGCAACTATTAAAGTAATGTAAACACACCCTTTCATTTATCTACCATTAAATGTTAACAGTCATATAACTTATATGTAATTAATAATACACATGGCATCTTTTTATTGATTGTTTAGATGAGCTCAAACAAAAAAATTAGCATAAGAAGGAAAGAAAAGTAGAAAGAAGCCAAAGAGCCCTAAGAAGCATAGTTACTCTCCATGTGCAAAAATGCCATTAATTTTTTTTCCTAATATTTTCTTCATCATTTCTTAAAGTTTCTAGTTGGTGAGTTTTCTCTGCATTTCATCAATTTCAATTTCACTTTATTCCTTAAACATTTAATCTAAGTATATCAATATGAAAACATATGCAAGAGACAACTAGATCTTTTTGAATTTGTTGCTTTTGGCTATTGATCTATTATTTGTTTGAGCAAATGAATTGTTTTTGTTAAGTTTATGTAGTTTAGTACAATAGGGAATACTTGAGATGTTGATATGTCAAGATTTTGGTATAAAATAATGACATTTGTGGCTCTTTGTTTCATCTTTTGTCCAGTTCACATCAATATTTCAATTTGTTTTATCCATGTAGATGACTTCGTCTTATGAGATAAGATTTTATTTGTTGTTATTATTGTTGAGTTCATCCAAACAACCAATACAACAATGTTATGCTATTAGTAATCACGTGAAATTTATATAACTATTAACATTTAACAACAGAGAGATATATTTATGTTGTTTTGATAGTTAAATGAGTGTATTTGTATATTTTTATAATTGAATAGTATACTTATAAATGACATAAAGTTAAAAAAAATGTGTGAATTTTTTTCTTATAATAAATAAGACACTAAATTATGAAAAATTCTCCTGCAGTCTTATCTCTAATATTGTAACCTTTACTCTCCTGCACTTTTGCACTTTAGTTGCCCAAATCTACCATCTTACATTTTGAAACTGAAAGAATTAACTATGCCCTTTTGTATTCTGTCTAAATTCATGACATTTGATTAAAATTTGACCTGTCTAATGCAATACAAGTGACAAGAGCTGTTATTTTTTATTTGTCCCATCAGGCCAACTTAGATATTTTTTTAATCAATTTTAATTTAATAATAACAAATTTATTTTAATGATTTTTAAAATAGGCAAAGATCAGGGCACTATTTTCTCCTCTGTGAGTACGGCACCCACGTAAGCAATCCTACAATCCTTCATGGTCTTTTATTTGGCTTCCGTTACTTTCCACTTATCTTCTTAAATTGTGCTTTGAATTACTCACTAATATTCTCTTGTTTATGTTCATGTTATATTCTGTGAAGTGCCATTTTGGTATGCTATTAAGTGCAGGTTTTGGTTTATACAAAATTTGAACCTCTGAAGCAATATGATTATGAAACTACGGTCTTTATAAACATATCAATGGAATAGTTGACTACTCTTCCATTTCCTAGAGCATGAAAAATAAAATATATATTATAACTTCTAGAGTACTATATCTTCAACTGTTTATTGACAATTAGAAAAAGGTTCTCAAACGCAAATGCATTACCTTCGTTTCCATTCTTTTCCCAACACACGGTTTCAAGAGTGATTCCTTTAGCAACAACTTTATACGGCAAGAAAGAAAAGCCGGACAATATGAAATTCAGCGAGCTCCATAAAATTTATTTACTTTGATGGCTATAAATAAAAGATTAAAATGCACAACATTTTTTTGTACTTTAATCCTTTTACACAAAAATCTTCATATTTTTCAAAAGGCATCGAACAACTCTCCTATACTTAAAAAGTTAACAAAGGACTTCTCTCCAACCAAATTTCATCCAAAATATATTTGAATGAAAAAGCAAAAATTGTAAAAGAACGAAAAATACACCATTTGATGTACAAGTAACCTACTCTCTTCATGAGCTCAAAAGAAATTCCACCACTACAATCCAATCCCCATACCCCAACACTCATCTCTATCAACTTAATACTCTAAACTCTAAAATCCAGTACCTTAATATTTTGGAACCTTGAAACTTAAGTCCTAAGTGCAAAACTCAAACCCAAACTATGAAACCTAAAACCTTAAACTAAGAAATCCCAAACTTTAAATGCAAAACTTCAAATTCTAAAATGTGAAACTTCAAACCTTAAAACGTAAACTAACACACCCCAAAACCCTTTAATTATGAAAGTGTAAACCCTAAACTCTAAAACTCAAACCTTACATTATGAAATGCTAAACCCCAAATCCTAAATTGCAAAACACCAAACTCCAAACCTTAAATTTTGAAACTTCAAAACCCAAATACTAAATTATGAATTGCCAAATCCTAAACTACGAAACTCCAAAACTCAAACCTTAAACCATGAAACCCCTAAATCTTGAATTATAAAACCCCAAACCTTAAACTATGAAATTCTAAATCCTAAATTCTAAACTACTAAACCGTAAATCTTAAACCCCAAACCTTAAACAACAAAATTCCAAATCCCAAATTCTAAACTACTAAACCTAAATCTCAAACCTTAAACAAAAAAATGGATTAGAAGAATTGGGTTTGGACTTCCCCAAGACGCATACCAGAACTCCCTAATAAGGGAATGGTTACAAAGGCTAGAAATGCTTGAGAGGTGGGTTTTGCAAGACAGGGAAAAGGAGGCAGCATCATGTCTACAAAAGGAGGCACCGATTACTAGTGCATGTGGTGATGGCTCTGTGAGAAAACTCACAAACCGAACAAAGGGAGGAGCCCCTAAACATGTTAAATAGCGGAGAGACATGGGGAGTTTCTAGAGAGACAAAAAGAGAAAAGAGCATAAGACACTCAACAAGAGAAAAGAGGAGAAAGAGTGAGAAGAAACAGAGAGAAAACGAGAGGAAAGCATACTTGTACAAGGGTCCAACACAGAAGAGGTGAGCTGCTCTCACTCTCCAACTTTACTTTTTTCATTTTCATTTACAGAGGTAAAGAAAGAAAGAAAGAAAGAAAGAAAAGAAACATAGTGAAAGAGAGGCTTTGGCCTCTCTCCACATGTCCTCCAGCCAGTGCCACCACTGTGGTAGCCTGAGGATTGCAACTCCGATGTAAACCGAAGCTACAAGGAGAGTCGCGGGTATGCATTTAGAAGATAAGGGTGCACCGCGTCCTTTATAGGGCGTGATGCACTCAATCACCCCTCCCTTAAAAGTAAATACAAATTTTTTATTTTTAAAAAAATAAAATAATAAATATAATTGTATCAAAAATTTTAAAATTTTTTGTATTAATTTAAAATTTTTTAATAATAATTATAAAAGTTAGTTATATTATTTCTATTAATTTGATTTGTTTTCAAAAAATATACAAAAAAAATCCTCTGGTATAAATAATTTTCTAACTTCACAATTTAATTTAAAAGAATTGATACTATTTATCAAAAATTTTTTAGCTTCAATAGAGACAAATTAAAATTTAATGATACCATCTTTTAAATTTATGATTAAGTTATTTTAAAAATAAAAAAATAAAAAAAAAGAAAAAAGAACAAATTTTTACTTCATGCAGAGAAGGGGCAAACCTCGGTTTGAGCTGGCCCAGGTTTCTCCTAACATGTTTCTATTATAAAAAAAAAATTAAGTAGAAATTTGCAGAGATGGTTTGGACTCCAAAAGAGCCCAAACCAAGGGTGTAAATAATTGTTAGTTTTGGGCTCAATTAGTTTAAGGTTTGATTTAAAAGTAAAAAAGGATAAATGTAAATTGTATGGGTTGAAATATTTTGATTGAGATAATTGTTAATTTTTGTTTGGATCAATTATTATCTTAATTAATTTGTCCTATTAATCTCTTTGTAAGCATGAGTTAATTTTGAATGTTTGGATTGAAATATATTGGGTGTGCATTATTTATTACAGTCATTGATTTATTCCGTGATTTCTCATGAATATAAATAATATTAAAATTTATAAATTATTAAAATTAAATTTTTGTAATGAAAATATTATTTTCAAGATTTGATTGAAGCTTCAAATTATTTTTCAAAAATTTTCAAATACTTGTTTCATCCCTTTTTTTTCACATACTTAGGTTCTTCCCGGTAAAGGATGATAAAAGAAATGTTAGTTAATTGACTGCTTTTCTATTATTTCAAAGGTGATTGTGTTATCTGCCTAATCAATCAATTAACGTGATTCCTCTAATGTAAATATATATAAACTTGCCAGCCCCAAATCCTTTGAGTTTATTATGTCCAAATCACTCATTCAAATCCAAATTCTCCTTAAATGATGGATGATAAGAGGGTTTCAGTTAATTAACTACTTTTCTATTGCCCCGAGGGTAATTACGTTTTGAGCTTAGTCAATCAATTAATATGATTTCTCTAATGTGATTATGAAAAATTGTAGTCTCCCTCAAATTTCTTGATCATGACCTCACCTTTCCTTTAAACTCAGATTCTTTCGAACAACAAATAAAAGAGTTACTAGTCAACTAGCTGCTGTTTATTACGAGTTTAGTTAATCAACTGATAAGGTTCCTCTAACATGATTAATATGAATCACCCCTACACTAAAAATCTAAAAATATCTTAGAAAACCCTAGTCAGACTATGAGCCCTTTTCTAAACTCGAGTGAACTAAGCAAGTCCTAGATGAACTAGGCAACCTATTTCGATATAAGTCTTAAATGAACTAAGTATCAAATCTTTTTTTTTTCACAAGAATGGCTAAACATCGCTTACTAATGATATTAATTATGGATCATAATTGATCTATGCAAAACCAATAGTAGGACAAACAAAAACTCAAAAATAGAATAATTTTATTTCGAAAAAATATAAAGTATAATTTTAAAACTAAAAATAACAAAATATAAATATAATACTGAAAATAGTGTTATAAGGGTACTAATATCTTTTCTACATATAATTAACTCTAAACTTATTTTTTATAACACAGACCATATTTTTTAGTGTTCAATTTTACTATTTTAATCAAAGTTAATAACAACTCTATTTTTTTCTTTTTTTCAAACCCATTCTCAAACTTGTACCTTTTGTTTGCCCTCCACATTGCATGCTGACAATCTTAAATTTATATACTATTATTTATTTGTGTTATTTTATAATAATTTTTATTATCAATTTTATGATTAAATAATCATCTATTTATACTATAATACTTCTTACTTTATCCAAATCCATTAGTTAGTTACTAATTTTTCTTTTAGATTTTTAATGAGATATTCTAATATGTGAGATTAATTTTTATTTAAAATAAAAATTTAATGATAAAATTTTTTTAATAATAACTATTTTAAAATAAAATTTTAAATATATAAATTACTTCAAGCACAATTAATTACTATTAAACCGGGTGACTAATCTGGCGGCATGCGTTATTCCTCCGTATTGTTGCGCTATCAAACTTTTCCTCCCATACCGGTGAGCAATAACTCAATTGGCATAGTTTCAACTCTCCTTTAAATTTAGTATGGGTTTGATTTCTCATATGTCTTATCCCCTTTAATGGTGTAATAGATTCATGTATTTACCTAAAAAAAAAAAATTTTCTCCCTATGATTGGTATTATTTGGTTTCACAGAAAAGCCCTTCTAAAACCAAAACCAAGTCGAACATACTCTCTATTTCTGGAAATTTCAACTAAAAATGGGTCCTTTCTAACAAGGCCAGCTTATTATATAGACGACGCTTATTCTTACACTCTCCTCTGCTCTGTCACTGATCTTCCTTCGGTTTACAGAGGGGATCTTCTACGGCCAGCAGGCCTATTCTAATCCGCGAGTCAGCAACCATGGGTCAGAAAAGGGTTCTTGTTATATGCGGCGATTACATGGAAGACTATGAAGTACCTTCGTCCCCTTCACCGATAACTTTTCCTTCTGTAGTTTTTTACACAGTTATGGAATTACTCCTATTAATATGGGTTGCAGGCCATGGTTCCATTCCAAGCATTGCAAGCCTATGGTGTCTCCGTCGACGCCATTTGCCCCGGAAAGAAAGCCGGCGATGTCTGCCGCACCGCCAGCAACGAGATGGCCGGTCACCACGCACATACTTAGACGCGTGAATTTTTGTGGTTTTGGTTTATTATTGAGCATTGCATGTTAATTTTTTGATCTTGATTGTGAGAAATGATTTCTCTGGTTTCAGACATACTCGTCCATCCGTGGGCACAATTTTACACTCAATGCTACGTTCGTTGAAATTGAAGCCAACGGCTATGATGGGTTGGTGCTCCCAGGCGGGAGGGCGCCGGAGTATCTTGCTAACAACTCACGTGTTGTGGATTTGGTGACCAGTTTTGCCACTTCTGGAAAACCAATAGCTTCTATTTGTCATTCCCAACTGATCCTGGCAGCTGGGGGAGTAGATAAAGGACGCAGGTGCACGGCTTTTCCTCCTGTTAAGCCACTACTGGTTGCTTCTGGCGCTCATTGGGTTGAACCTGAGTCGTTGGCATCGACTGTGGCCGATGGTAATTTGATTACTTCAGTGACCTACCAAGGGCATCCTGCGCATATTCGCTATGTCGTGAAGGAATTGGGAGGCAACATTAGTGGCTCGAACAAAAAAATCCTATTTCTATGTGGGTAGGTTCAAATTGTTCTGGCATTGCTTAAATATAAAATGACCGATTAAAATACTTAGTTGTTTTGCTATTTGGAGATATAAAATTTTCAGAAATAAAGGTCATGGGTATTTTTGTGCATGAAGAAATAGGTTCACGAACTAAGATTTTGTATGTAATTCCATGGTGTATGTTACATTCTTGCAATATTCAGATATATTGCTGGTGCAGATTGATGAAGATAGACCTTTAACATTTTTAATCACAGGATTACATGGAAGATTACGAGGTCGCTGTGCCTTTGCAGTCTCTTCAGGCTTTAGGATGCCATGTCGATGCAGTTTGCCCCAAAAAGAAGGCTGGTGATACCTGCCCAACTGCCATTCATGAATTTGAGGGTGATCAAACTTGCAGTGAAAAGCCAGGATATACTTTTGTTTTAAATGCTGCCTATGATGAAGTGGATGCTTCAACCTATGATGCTCTTGTCATTCCCGGTGGTCGATCCCCCGTGTATTTGGCAGTGAATGAATCAGTTATCGCCTTGGTGAAACATTTCATGGAAAGCAAGAAGCCAGTTGCATCGATCTGCCATGGGCAACAGATTTTAGCTGCTGTTAATGTTCTCAAGGTATTATTACTAATTTCATGTGAGGAACTTCCTGTTTGTTTATTTCATATATGCTTTTTAACAAATTTCAGAAGTGAGTAATTATTGATGTTGTCTGAAGAAAAAAATGTCGCTTAGTTTTGCAGTCTTTAGGTAATTTTGAATGTCTGAATAGTTGTGTTAGCTGTTTTCGCTTTCCTGGGAGGGATCAAGGGACATCCAGTTTTACTGATTGTAGTCTTTTATAACAAGGGAAGAAAAAGAAATCACCAACAATATTATTTAATGTTAAGAAAAATGGATTAAAGGCTTGATAAAAGCGGAAGCATCTCAGGATCACTTTTTTTCATTGTGCAAATAAATAATGCACAATAAAATTTAAGCAGAAAAATAAATATAAGAGGCACAAATATTTAACGTGGAAAACCCTCCAATATTGAGGAAAAAACTACGGGATAAGCTCTGAGAAAATATTTCACTATAATAAGGATAATTACAAATATCCTTACAATACACTTTACTCTCTTTCAAGTGATACTAAAATTATAGTGGCACTCAGTGAGACCTTCTAGAGATGACACCCAATATTTTCTGGTGTATACCCACATCCACACTCTATTGAAAATTACTCAGACTCTCTTTTATCTCACACTTTCAAAGAAACAAATTATTTCTCTCAAGGCTTAATTCTTTGCCTTGCCAATACTCTCTTGCTCAGCTCTACTTCTTGCTTGTGCTTTGCTTTGCTGAATGCTCTCTATTTATAGGCAAATTTTGAGCTGCAAAATGAACAGAGAAGTAGTGCAATGTTGAAAACTGCTCCTCTCCTTTCATACATTTAAGGGTTAGAAATTTTCCATCTTTGCAGCTGGCCTCCTCTTCTTTTCAAAGTTGTCTGCTCCCCCTTTTTTTTTTTCTTTTTTATCATGGAGTTGGACCCCGCAATTCTCCCCCTCCAACCCATGAGGAAGGAGAATAATCTTAAAGACAATCAAATAGAACCCATGCCAGCCATCCCGGCATAAATTTGAAGCTTTTTTCAAGTTACAACTTTTGTCATTATATCAGCAGGATTGTTATTAGTGTGAATCTTTTCAAGCTTGAACTGTTGTTCTTCTACAGCTAACCGCAACCAATGATATCTCACATCAATGTGCTTTGTACGTGAGTGGTACATTGTATTTTTACTCAAATCTAGAGCACTTTGACTATCACAGTAAATCACAGACCTTCGCTGCTTCATTCCCAATTGTTGAAGAAGTCTAGTTAACCAAAACATTTCTTTTCCTGCTTCAGTCATGGCAATGTATTCTGCCTCAGTTGTAGATAAGGCAACACATTTCTGCAATTTAGACTGCCATGATACAGCTCCCCCTGCAAAAGTAAACAAGAATCCTGAAGTAGATTTTCTATTATCCAGGTCACCTGCCATATCTGCATCTGTATAACCCTTCAAAATTGGTTCTCACATTCTAAAACACAAGCACAATTTTGAACTACCTCTGAGATATCTTAAGATCCACTTTACAGCTTCCCAATGATCTTTACCTGGGTTGGAAAGAAACCTGTTGACTACTCTTATTGCGTGAGCAATATCTGGACAGGTATAGACTATCGCATACATCAAACTCCCAACTGTAGAGGAGTAAGGAATCTTAGCCATGTCTTCTTTTTCTTCTTCACTAGTGGAATAACTTTTTCTACTGAGTTTAAAGTGATTGGCCAATGGTGTGCTAACTGGCTTAGCACTTTGCATGTTGAATCTTTCTAGGACCCGCTCCATATACTTTTCCTGTGATAACCATAGCTTTCTAACTTTTCAGCCTCGCAAAATCGGCATTCCCAAAATTTGCCTTGCTGGTCCAAGATCTTTCATGTCAAATGCCTTTGACAACTCCTTTTTAGATCACCAATCATCTTTGTATTCTGCTCCACAATTAACATGTCATCTACATATAAGAAGAGAATAATAAATTTATTATCAAGGAATGTTTTAAAATATACACAATGGTCTATATCAGTTCTGGTATAACTATGACTCATCATGAAAGAGTCAAATTTCTTATACCACTGCCTTGGAGCCTGCTTTAATCCATACAGGCTCTTCTTCAATCGACAGACCATGTGTTCCTTCCCTTTCTCTTCAAATCCTTCTGGTTGAACCATGTAGATCTCTTCCTCCAAATTACCATGGAGAAATGTAATTTTCACATCTAATTGCTCAAACTCTAGATCCAAGCTGGCTGTCAAACCTAGTATAGCTCTGATTGAGCTAATCTTGACAACTGGAGAGAAAATCTCGTCAAAATTAATTCCTCACTTTTGTCCAAAACCTTTCACGACTAAGCGAGCTTTATACTTTACTAGCTTGTTACAATCTTTCTTAAGCTTGAACACCCACTTATTCTTTAAGACTTTTCTGCCTTTTGGAAGTTTTACAAGCTCATAAGTATCATTTTTCTGCAAGGAATCCATTTCGTCCTGCATAGCTGTCATCCACTGGGTTTTATCCTTATGAGTTTGTGCTTCTTCAAAATCTTCTGACTCCCCCTCATCAGTAAGGAGGATATATTCAGAACTTGGGTACCGAGTTGATGAACGCCGCTCTCTATCTGTTCTTCTCAATGGCTGTAGAGGGGGTTGCTCCTGTGCTCAACAACTTCATCGTCATCTCCAACATGATCTGTTGGAGTATTATCTGCTCTTGGTTGGTCATTAATCTATTCTTCACCTTGAGTATTATTATTGACTAGATCACACAAGTTCACCATAGGAACTGGGTTTAGATTAACCACGCCGTCGCTGCCACTAGGCACTTTCTTTTCAACTTTTTCTATATCATCAATGGTTTGGTCTTCAATGAATGCTACATCACGATTTTGAATCAGTTTCTTCTCAATCGAGTCATATAACCTGTAGCCAAATTCATCAAGACCATAACTGACAAAGATGCACTGTTGTGTCTTAGCATCAAGCTTTGATCTCTCATCCTTCGGTATGTGAACAAATGCCTTACATCCGAAAACTCGTAGGTGATTATAAGAGACTTCTCTACCATACCAAACTTTGTTAGGGACGTCACCATTTAGAGCAACCACTAGAGATAGATTGATAACATGTACTCTTGTGAGCAAAGCCTTCCCCCAAAAGTATTTTGGCAACTTTGCTTTTGAAAGCAAACATTTGACTCTCTCTAGCAAGGTCCAGTTTATCCTTTCAACTAGACCATTTAACTGTGGAGTCTTTGGAGGCATTTTCTGATGCTTAATGCCCATCTTTGTGCAATACTCATCAAAAGGACCAAAATACTTGCCACCATTGTCAGTGCGAATACACTTTAGCTTCTTTCCAGTCTCCCTTTCAACAAATACATGAAACTATTTGAAAATATCAAAGACTTGATCTCTGGTCTTTAAGACATAAGCCCAAAGTTTCCTTGAATGATCATCAATGAATGTCACAAAATAAAGCCTACCACTAAAGGACTTTACTTTCAAAGGACCACAAACATCGAAGTGCACCAATTCTAATAGATCCGATTGCCTTGAAGGAAAGTGACTCTTGAAGGCAACTCTGTTCTGCTTTCCAGCCATGCAATGAGCACATTTTTTTAAGTTTGTACTTTTTATACCTGGGAGCAGGTTATTTCTGGCCAAGCAATTGAGTCCCTTCTCACTGATGTGACTAAGTCTCCTGTGCCACATCTCGACTATTTTCTCATCATCCATTGTGTTAATGAAGTTACCTGAAATTTTAGCTTGTGTCAAATACAAGCTTGAACTCTTCTCTCCTCGAGCCCTGACCAATGAACCTTTAGTAAGCTTCCATTGCCCGTTACCAAAGGTGTTGTAATAACCTTTATCATCTAACTTTCTTACTGAGATCAAGTTGAAATGAATATCAAGCACATGCCTAACATCCTTGAGAATCAGCTATGCTCCCTTATTGGTCTCCAAATGGATATCTCCTATGCCGGCAACATTTGAGAAACCATTATTACCCATCTTTAACACCCCATAATTTTCGGGTGTATAAGATGAGAAGAGCTCCCTGTTTGATGTAACATGTAACGAGGCTCCACTATCTACGACCCAACTTGTTTCATGACAGGCAAAATTAATTACCTCCTCATCATAGACAATAACAAGTTCGGCAGTGGCAACCTGATCTTTCTTCTCTTCCTTAGTGTTGCCATTTTTCTTGTCTTTATTGTATTTGAAACATTGTCTTTTAAAGTGTCCTAACTTGCCACAATAGTGACACTCTAAATTTTTTTGTTTTGGGCTTGGATTTGCTTTGACTTTTGTCTCTGCCTATCAGACCTCTACTTTTACATCTCCCCCTATCATCGGTGACAAGAATATCAGCCTGTGAAGACGAAACTTGAGATCTTTTTCTCATCTCTTCGTTCAAAACAGCACTTTTAATAAGTTTCATTGTCACTACGTCATCAGGAGTAGAGTTACAAAGTGGCATTCTGAATGTCTCCCAAGAGTCTGGTAGAGTACTGAGCAGCCAAAGAGCTTGAATCTCATCGTCAAACTTTACACCCATGGAAGATAATTGTCGTAGGACTCCTTGAAATTCATTTAAATGATCGGAGATAGAGCTATCTTCCTTGCAATGTAACTTTATCATCTTCTTAATCAAGAAGAGCTTGTTGTTGCCAGTCTTCCGAGTATACAGAGATTCAAGTTTTTCCCATAACGTCTTGGCATTCGTTTCATCATTAATGTGGTTAAGCACATTGTCATCCACCCACTGCCGAATAAAGCTACATACTTGGACATGTTCAAATGCCCATTGATCATTGGTTTTTGATTCAGGCTTTTCTGAAGCAAATACTGGTAAATGCTAACTTTTCACATAAAGGAGATCTTTCATTTTTTCCCTCCATATGTGATAGTGCCGTTCAAACTAATCATTCTGCTTGTATTGACCTCCATCTTATATAAGCCAGCAATTAGTGAAACAAATAAATTAGGCGGTAAAACCAGCCAATTACTGAGAAGATAAATTTGTCGACTTAACCAGACCAGAAGCAGTATAACTAGCCAATATAAATTGCAAAATAAGTTTCAACAATATAACCAGGCTCTGATACCACTTGTTGGAAAAAATAGATTAGAGGCTTGATAAAAGCGGAAGCACCTCAGGATCACTTTTTTTCACTGTGCAAATAAATAATGCACAATAAAATTTAAGCGGAAAAATAAATACAAGAGGCACAAATATTTAACGTGGAAAACCCTCCAATATTGAGGGAAAAACCATGGGACAAGCTCCGAAAAATATTCTATTATAATAAAGATAATTACAAATATCCTTACAATACACTTTACTCTCTTTCAAGTAATACTAAAATTATAGTAGCACTCAGTGAAACCCTCTAGAGATGACACCCAATATTTTCTGGTGTATACCCACATCCACACTCTATTGAAAATTACTCAGACTCTCTTTTATCTCACACTCTCAGAGAAATAAATTATTTCTCTCAAGGCTAAATTCTTTGCCTTGCCAATACTCTCTTTCTCGGCTCTGCTTCTTGCTTGTGCTTTGCTTTGCTGAATGCTCTCTATTTATAGGCAAATTTTGAGTTGCAAAATAAACAGAGAAGTAGTGCAATGTTGAAAACTGCTCCTCTCCTTTCATACATTTAAGGGTTAGAAATTTTCCATCTTTGCAGCTGGCCTCCTCTTCTTTTCAAAGTTGTCTGCTCCCCCTTTTTTTTTTTTTTCTTTTTCATCATGGGGTTGGACCCCACATTTAATACTTAAGAAACTTTAGAGTAGTTAAGTTCAATTCTTATGATTGATATATTATGAATTTTTTCATTGAAACCTTCATATCTGAAGGAAAGCTCTGTAAGAAACAATTACGGAAGACTATAAAGCATCTTCTTTTGTGGATTTATATTATGCCTGTGGGCTCTTCATCTGATGATAGCAGAGATACCTTCGGGTTATTTTACTAATGCCCAACAAAATTCATTTAATTTTATTTGAACTGTCGAAATCATAGGAAGGCGGAGCCCAATGCATTTTGTTGAATTTAGATGGAACAATAAAAATCAAATCCGAGTAGGCTTATAGAGATTGTACTGAGTTTTTTTAACAAGAACAAAACTTACAAAGGTGGACTTAGTTTATATTGTGCAATCTGTTCTGGAATTGGAATTTTTTTTCTATTTGGTCAACTTATTTCAAATGAAATAATGTCTTTTTATCTCGTTAAATATGTGAAAGCTTATGTTAAATTATCATGAGAAAAACATATGATTATTGCGCATGCCCTTCTAGTTTTCATTAATGCATTTAGGAACGTTTGATTTTATTGAGCCTAGGTCTCTGTGTAATGTGTGCTTAAAGGTTTCAAGTTAAGATATCAAGCAGTTTAAATACTCATGGCAAAAATTGCTGGGTATGTTTTATGTCCTCTTGCTGCTCCACCCCCTATTTCAGTTATTGCTACAGAAGTTAAAGCTCTATATCCATTTTGCCTTTCAAGTTCTGGTTCCACACTGTTTTGTATGGCACAATTTGTATGCACTGGATTCTGCAATGACATCTTGATGCTATGGCGGTTGTAACGGGGAAGGAAATGTACTGCTTGCCCGGATGTGAAGCTTAATGTAGTTCTATCAGGAGGAATATGGTTGGAGCCTGATCCCATTGATCGTTGCTTCACTGATGGAAATTTGGTTACTGAAGCTGCTTGGCGAGGGCACCCTGAGTTCATCTCTCAGTTGATGGCACTGCTTGGTATTCGAGTATCTTTCTAGGTGCTCTTCTTTTGTAGTTGCTGTATGTGTCTTGTGTCGAAATATAAATGTGTGTTGTATTAAAATATATAATATGTATGTGCCAGTGAGTCACAGCTCACTTGGCATAAGTGCCCCTTTCTCCTCTACTCTGTTACGGGTTCGAGGCTTTACTATCCCATATCTCCTACTAAAGCCAATGACTCCTTGTATTAACCAAAAAAACATATATATGTAATATATATGTGTGTGATACTATATGATGGGAACTTTTAATGTATGGCTAGGAGATGGATGTTGCTTATCGAAATAAAACTCCCATCCCTTTATAGATGCTCGTTTCTCTTTGACACAAGACTGTTTGGTATCTAGTATGCTAATCTTAATGGAAAGTACTTTCCCTAACACAGCAAATGAAACTTGGAGTGGCCAAAAGAAAGGGAGTAATTCTTTTCTGTAACAGAATTTTTATTGTAGTCGCTAGAGAAATCAGAGCAGATAAAGGAAAACCGAGTAAGTTAGTTGGCCATGGTCATTATTGCCCAATAGTATGGCGAATGTCCCCACCAGCTGAGCATGGAAATGGATTCTCGAATTAGAATTGAGCCTTCCAATTTCAAATTTTATGTTGGTTATGATACTATTATTTTTACAAATAAAATTTTATCAAATCCTTTCATATTCCAGTTTCAAATTTCCACTTGTTGTCTATAATGTAATCTTCTTGCTGTATTTGTGTGCAATAATAGACACATACGCGTGTTACTATTTGAGGAACTTTTGATGTATCGCCGAGACAACATGTTTCGTATTCAAATAATAAGTCTTATTGAATTGTTTCTTCGACCCGTGATTATTTGGTGGCTACCTCCCAACATGCCATATTTTCAGAAATGTTTTTTTGGCGAATTAGTCTGGTTGCAGTTTTGAGAGCTTGTTGCGTCGCGTTTTGCTTTTTCCAAGGTTCAATGACATGTATGCTATACAGAATAATTAATGAGAGATTTGAAAATGCCTCTTTTAAGGAAACTTTTCTACTTTTATTTTTTGCGGCACATTCTAATAAAAAGTAACATTTTGTTTTTTATCTTTTGATTATTCTTTAATTCTGTTCTATAATTATTTTTGTCACCAATTTTATCGATGCCTTTTTTAACATTATTAACATTTTTTATATCCATGAGTCATAACCAAATCAAGCAATCTCAAGTGTGATTTGATATGTCAGACAATATCATTTGTAGCTTACATAACACTTGCATAAAGGAAAATTTTCATCCTTTAACTTTTAGTTAAGTTTTAGTCTTGTCCTTTAACATTTTTTAATCAATTCCCTCCTCTAGCTTTTAAATCATCACTAAAGTTTTCTTCAAGCCTTCCATAATTAGTCCAACTTTAATCTCCTTAATCATAAACTTTAAAATCCAGTATTTTAAAACTTAAAACTTTAATCTCAAATTTTAATTCATAAATTTTAAAAATTAAAATTTTAAATTTTAAACCTTTAATCTAAAATTTTAAATTTCAAAATTTAAAATATTAAGCCCAAAACCCTTAACCTTTATTTCTAAATCTTAGGTAACCCAAAACCTTAAATCTCCCAAACTTGTGGCTATGTGGCCTCGGCTAGTTCCCACATTAATTCATGTTTTGAGTTTTAAAGTTTAGAGATAAATGTTTTAAAATTTAAGATTCTAAATTTTAGGATTTAGAATTTTAAGTTTTAAAATTTAAAATTTTAAGTTTATATTTAGAATTTTAGAGTTTAGGTTATAGAATTTTAAAATTTATGACTAAATAGTTTAGGATTTGACAATTAGTGATAAGTTTGAGGAAAACTTTAATGATGTTGTGAAAGTTAGAAGACAAAATTGAAACTTAACTATAAGATTAAGGACAAAAAGTTACCATCATATAAATATATGTACAGTAAACGGTACTGTCTACCATATCAGATGACACGAAAGATTATTTTGTTAAATTTAATTATGATTCATAAGTAGAGAAAAACATTGGTGATATTTATTAAGAAAATTAGAAGATAAAATTGATGAAAAAAATTTAGAGGATAAAATTAAAAATTGACTCAAACATAGAGTATGAAAAAGTTATATTTTACCAAATATTTTCATTCCTCCGAGAGGATGTGCTCTTTCCACTTAAATAAAAGTACCTACTTAAGTGAAATAAGTACTTACTCAATGAATATTTGTTTACCAATGTGTCCGTGCAACCAATAAAAAAAGAAATCAATGCAGACTCGGGAAACCTTGGAAATCTGCTTGAAAAACCACTGCATATAGTTTAGTTTGAGTTGCCCCAGGCTTTTGGTTGCACAATAGCATGGTGAGCTCCCGCCTCTACCACACCAATTAAACCCACTTTGGGAAGAAGAAAAAATATCCAAGGACAATCATGAAAGCTCTTGTGCCTGCAGCCTTATGTTTTGAGATTTTATTTATTAACAATCATAAATTTTAATAAATATTCATTTAAAAAATTTAAATTATTAAATTAATTAAATTTCACATATTAAATTAAACTTTAAAAACTAATATTTTAAGAACACAAAATATATTTTGTAAATATTTAATAAAACTCCTTTATGAGTGTTACTTTCCTGTCTTACAAATGCCCAAAGTTAATAGTTGTAAAACGTATAGACTACTGTTACCACTTTTTCCAGCGCATACTGCCTAAATGAATGATTGCTTCCATGAGTTATGTAACAAATATCTGGCCTATTTCTTGTTATACATAGAGTCACTGGGCTTGTAGGAAAAAAAAGAGCGTGCAGAATGTATGGAAAAAACACAGAACAAGAAAGAAAAATGAGAAAGATTGAATTTTTGAAGCACCAATGATCTTGATAAAAGATTAAATCACTTTTAATTTTTAAAATAAAAAATAAAAAAAATCTCAATTCGACAACATATGCTTTGTTTCAATCAAGGGAAAATTCAACACAAATGTTATCCAAAAATACTCGGACAGAGAAGAGTGGGAGACAACATATCCTTTGTTTCAATGGAGGAAAAACTCAACACAAATTTTATCCAAAAAGACTCACGCAGAGGGAGAGAGAGGAAGAGGAAAAGATGAAATTGAATTGTAGTATTTACATTTAATATATTAAAAAGCATAGCAGATAAGAGAGTAGGGGTGGGCAAAAAATTTGGTGAAATCAATCTAACCTGCCCCAAACTAGAAAAAAAGAAAATTTGGATTGGGCTGAAGTGGGACAAAATAAATATACTGAAACATTTTGGATTAATATGTGTTATTTTGGATAGGATTGGGATTTAATCTTCTCATTGTTGGGTTACCATGGCAACCCAACAAATATACATATATAGGTTTAGAAATTTTCTTCTTCTGTGGTCTTCATTATTAATTTATCTATTTTATCATATAATATAGTGACATTGAAAGGTTAGTCATTATGTTACCTATTATTCTACAAATCTATAGTATATACTGTCAACATGCAACGCGGAGCGGCGATCCCGGGTAATTAAATAGGATGATGTAGTTTTTAAAAAATGTCTTATTTTTAGAAAAATAAGAGAAAATGAAGTTGCCACCGACTTAAATTGAAATGGTGAAGTCGGACACCGAAAAATATGGTCTGCATTACAGAAAAATAGATTTGAGGGCTAGTTACGTGTAGGGAAGGTATTAATATCCCTACAACACTCTTTCGGTACCACGTTGGTGTTTGTTACTTTTGATTTCAAGACTATGCTTTGTCTCTTGTTAAATAAATTTATTTTTACATATGATCGTGATTTGGAATTATTTTTAAATGCCTCAATGGAGTCATGCCAATTGACTGGCTAAACTCTTAATATAATTTCCTTCAGGATAGTTATATAGTGGCTAGTTAATTGACAATCATATTTGTCCATCGTTAGGAGTTTCTTTTTAATACATCGATAGAATTATGCCAGTTAACTGACTAGGTTTGTAACATGATTTCCCTCAAAATAGTTCGATAGTAGCCAATTGACTAGCATCTATATTCATCCATCGTCGGAAGTTTCTTTCTAATGCATCAATAGAATCATGCCAGTTAATCAATGAGGTCCGTAACATGATTTTTCTCAAGATAGTTTGACAGCAGCCAGTTAACTGGCAACTATATTTATCCATCATCAAGAGTTTCTTTCTAATGCATCAGTAGAAGCATGTCAGTTGATTGACTAGGTTCATAACTTGATTTTCATTAGGATAGTTCGATAGCGGCCAATTGACTAGTAAGTATATTTATACATCGTCAGGAGTTTCTTTCTAGTCAAGATAGTAGATCAAAATAGTTGAAAAAATTACAACCAAATAAAACATTTTAAAATAGTTGGAGTGAAACCATAACCAATCTTGACAACTCCGAATAATCAATACTTCAATACTTACTTACTTGTAGAAAAAGTACAAGCAAAGTCATAATAGCACACAATTATACAAGCAAAGTCTCATACATTTACCCTCTCTCATGCATGCACCTACTTTCTCTCATACATCTATCTTCTTTATGCATCTACCTTTCTCATACATCTACCTTCTCTTATACATGCACCTACCTTCTCTCATGCATCTAACTTTTTCATACATCTACCTTCTCTCATGCATGCACATATCTTCTCTTATGCATTTACCTCTCTCATACATCTACCTTTCTCAAACATCTACCTTTCTCACACATGCATGCACCTACCTTTCCCACATGACTTTTCATTTTTATTTTTTTTTTTAATTTTTGATTTTTTTTAAAAATTTTTATTTTTTAATAATATTATTCACATCTAAGACTTCAAAAATACCTTTTAATTTTTTTATTCAATTAATTTTCAAAAAAGTGTTCACATAGGATAATTTTATAACTCATAAATGGATTTACTTTAATTTTTCAAGGTCCAGATAAAATTATATGTCTACATATACTTATACAAAATATATGTCAAAATTATGATAGGATAGCCCTATAGGAGTGTTAATGCTTTTTAATATTTGGCATTAATAGTTATTATATTTATTATAACTTTTCAATTCTATTCATGACATTCTACAATTTTTTTTTTTGTGTATACCATTACCAATTTTCTTATATAATAAAAATTTTTGTTTATTGATTTTGTTACAAACTGCTAAGCATACCAATAATTTTTCTTATAAGTGTAATTCATGATATTATAAAATATAAGTGTAACAGTTCAAGTAGTTGCTCTTTGGAAAACAAGCCGAGAGGAGTAAGACAAACTCAAATATGCTACTTAAATTAATCCTTCTCTCTCAACCCAACCTAACCTTCAATAGCAAATTTTGACCATCCTAACTCAGGTTAACTTATTTAAATGAAACTAAACTATTTTAATTCAAAAATTTTGATTTGAATGATTATTCTGCTTAGGGTTAAACTAAATGAAGGGTTTGAGTTTAGACAAATTAAGATAAATGTTATGATAATTGCCAGCAAAAATAAAAGTGTAAAATATAATTTAGAGAAAAAGAAGAGAAAGTACATAAATATTTAACGTGAAAAAATTTAATGAAAAAAAAAATTACAGACAGAAGTAGAAAAATTTATTATGTAAAATTCAATTACAAAGTTAAAATTTAGACCAAACAATTTACGTCAAAACTACTATTTATATAGTACCCAAATGACTTAGAATTACAAAAAATCTCCACTTTTTTTATTGTTGTTTACAGTAAGAGACCCAAAGAAAAAACTACTGTTCATGCTAGTTTCTTATTTTTATATATTTTTTATAAAAAAATACAAATTATTGTATATAATTTTTTACTAAAATTATAATTCTATTTGTAATTATTTTATAATTTTTTACTATAATTATAATTCTTAATTATAACTTTCATCTGAAATTATATATATTTTTTAATTTTAAAATTTAAATTATACCTAAAAATATAACAATAAATTAATCTCAATTCAAACTGACTTACCTAATACTCGCCCCGAGGACAAGCTATTTGATAAGATTGCACAGAAAGTTATTCATGTATGATCTTCCGAAACTAGAGCTTTCCAGTCGAGCCGAGCCACAGCGACAGGCCACAGGAAGAGGCGGCTGACAAGATACCCTCACGTGTTATTTGGTAGGATTAAAATTTTTTAAATTAAAAATTATATTTTATAAAATAAAATATAAAATAAATAATAATTAAAAAATTAACTGTAAAAATTATTTTAAATTTATAAATATTATTTAAATTATTAATACTTTGTAATAATTATTTTCATAAATATTTTTATTGACAAACCTCTATTTTAATAATTTTCACTTTCTCTAAATCCGTCGGCTGGCGAGTGGCGGCTAATCTAGCAGTCCGCGTTATTCCGTCGTATGCGCTGTCATCCTCTCGCTCTCCCTGATTGGTATTATATTTATCTTACAGAAAAGTCCTTCTAAAACCAAGTTGAACAAGACAATCTCTGTTTCTTTTGGAAATTTCAGCTAAAAATGGGGCCAACTTATTATATGAACAACGCTTACTCTGACACTCTCCTCTGCTCTGTCACCGATCTTCCTTCCGATTACAAAGGGGATCTTCTACGGCCAGCAGGCCTATTCTAAGCCGCAAGTCAGCAACGATGGGTCAGAAAAGGGTTCTTGTTATATGCGGCGATTACATGGAAGACTATGAAGTACCTTCGTCCCCTTCACTGATAACTTTTCCGTCTGTAGTTTCTTCCACAGTTATTGCAATACTCCTTTTTATATGGGTTGCAGGCCATGGTTCCATTCCAAGCATTGCAAGCCTATGGTGTCTCCGTCGACGCCGTTTGCCCCGGAAAGAAAGCCGGCGATCTCTTCCGCACCGCCGTCCAAGAGATGGCCGGTCACCAGGTAAATAATCACACGCGTGAATTTTTGTGGGTTTGTTTAATTATCGAGCATTGCAAGTTAATTTTCTGATCTTGATTGCGAGAAATGATTGTTCTCTGCTTTCAGACTTACTCAGAGACCCTTGGGCACAATTTTACACTTAATGCTACGTTCGATGAAATTGAAGCCGACAGCTATGATGGGTTGGTGCTACCGGGTGGGAGGGCGCCGGAGTATCTTGCTCACAACTCACGTGTTGTGGATTTGGTGAGCAGTTTTGCCACTTCTGGAAAACCAATAGCTTCTATTTGTCATTCCCAACTGATCCTGGCAGCTGCGGGAGTGGCTAAAGGTCGCAAGTTCACGGCTTTTTCTCCTGTGAAGCCAGCACTGGTTGCGTCTGGTGCTCATTGGGTAGAACCTGAGTCGTTGGCATCGACTGTGGCTGATGGTAATTTCATTAGTTCAGCGAGTTATCAAGGGCATCCTGCGTATATTCGCTATTTCGTGAAGGCATTGGGAGGCGACATTAGTGTCTCGAACCAAAAAATCCTATTTCTATGTGGGGTAGGATCAAATTGTTCTGATATTGCTTATATATAAAATAACCGATTAAAATAGTTAACTAAGTTGTTTTGCTAGTTGGATGTATAATATTTACAGAAATAAGGCTCATGGGTATTTTTGTGCATGAAGAAATTGGTTCCTGAACTAAGATGTTGTATGTAATTCCAAGTTGGTGCATGTTACATTCTTGCAATTTTCACCTACATTGCTGGTGCAGATTGATGAAGATAGACCTTTAACATTTTTAATCACAGGATTACATGGAAGATTACGAGGTCACTGTGCCTTTGCAGTCTCTTCAGGCTTTAGGATGCCATGTTGATACAGTTTGCCCAAAAAAGAAGGCTGGTGATACCTGCCCAACTGCCATTCATGATTTTGAAGGTGATCAAACTTACAGTGAGAAGCCAGGACATACTTGTGTTTTAAACGCTACCTATGATGATGTTGATGCTTCAAGCTATGATGCTCTTGTCATTCCTGGGGGTCGATCCCCCGAGTATTTGGCATTGGATGAATCAGTTATCGCCGTGGTGAAACATTTCATGGAAAGCAAGAAGCCAGTTGCATCTATCTGCCATGGCCAGCAGATTTTAGCTGCTGCTGATGTTCTGAAGGTATTATTACTAATTTCTTATGGGGAACTTCCTGTTTGTTTATTTGTTTATTTCATATACGCTTGCTGTTATATTTTTGGGTGTGACCCAAATTCTAAAAATACAAGAGTTACAATTTTAGTGGGATACTGTAAAACAGTTGTAGACAGAATTGCAGTTTTAGTAGGAAACTGCATACAGCAGTTTTAACTGCAGAAAATAAACAGCGTGAACAGTACCCGTGAACAGTACCCTTCGTGAATAGTGTAGAGGATGCACCAATCCGTGAATAGGACCCGTGAATAGTAGCAACGTGAACAGTGCCACCCAGTGCTGTGTGTGAACAGTGTCGGTAAACAGTACCGGTGAACAGTGCGCGATAAACAGTGCTTGTTTTTGGGTTTGTCACTGCAAAACAGCAATACAGAAGAGTGCAGATTTTCTGTATTTTGGATACAGCAGTTGTTTGGGTCATTTTGGGGTGCTGCTGTTTGGGGTTAATTGTTTAGCCCAAATTTTCAACCTTGTAACTGAATTCTATATAGTGAAATTCTCTTCTTCTGCCCGTGGTTTTTTCCTTCATTGAGTTTTTTCACGTTAAATATTTGTGTGCTTTCTTTTCTCCTTCTCCAACTTATATTCCGCAATTTTATTTGTGTTGGCCATTGTCATAACAAATTGGTATCAGAGCCTGGTTCTCTCAATCTCTCAATGGCTTCTACTTCAGCAACAGCATCTAAGACAGACATTGAGAAATTTGATAGGTCAACTAGTTTTGCACTCTGGCAAGTAAGGATGATGGCAACTCTGTCAAGAGAAGGCACAAAGAGGGCGCTGCTTGGGAAGACGAAGAAGCCCGAGACTATGACAGATGCTGAATGGGATGATATGGATGATAGAGCTCTTTCTTCTATTCAGTTATGCTTGGGTAATGAAGTTCTTCAAGAAATTCTCACCGAGAACACTGCAGCGGGTGCATGGTTGAAATTAGAAAGTCTTTACATGACGAAATCTCTCACCAACAGGCTACGGTTAAAACAACGCCTCTATACTCTGCGTATGTATGAAGGTACGCCACTAAAATCTCATATAGCAGAGTTTACTTCCATCATTACTGATTTAAGTAAGATAGATGTGAAGATTGATGATGAGGATCAAGCGCTTTTACTGTTATGTTCTTTGCCTGCTTCCTATAAAAATTTTAGAGACACTATGATTTATGGTAGAGAAGAAATTTCCCTTGATAATGTCAGGTCAAATTTGCAAGCTAAAGAGAAAATTGATAATAATTTGACATCTGTTGAAAGGGGTGATCAGAGTGTTGGTCTATTTGTTGATAGAGGAAGAAGTAAGGAGAGAAATCCAAATTCTTACAAGTCTAGATCGAAGTCTAAACATAAGAATCTGACTTGTAATTATTGCAAGAAGAAGGGGCATATTAAATCTGATTGTTTTAAATTGAAGAATAAAGAAAAGGCATGTGACAAGGCTACATCAGAAGAAGCTAATGTAGCAGAAGATGAGAAAACTGATCTGCTTTGTGTTACTGATGCTAAAATCAGTTTTGAAACTAGTTGGGTGATGGATTCTGGAGCTTCACAGCATATGACTCCTAATAGGGACTGGTTTAATACTTATGAGCAGTTTAATGGAGGTGTGTTTTTGGGTGATGATCATTTTTGTAAAGTTGCTGGGATAGGCACTGTGCAAATTAAAATGCATGATGGTATGATCAGAACTTTGTCAAATGTGAAACACATTCCAGATTTGAAAAAGAATTTAATTTCTTTGGGTACTTTAGAAAAGAACGGCTGCAAATATAAATGTGAAGATGGTGTGCTTAAAGTCTCTAAGGGTGCACTTTTACTGATGAAAGCAAACAGAATTGGCACTTTGTATTTCTTGCAGGGTTCTACTGTTACAGGTTCAGCTGCAATTGCTGCTACTTCTATTTCTGATTCAGATGTTACTAAAATTTGGCACATGAGACTAGGGCATATGAGTGAGAGAGGCATGATAGCATTGAGTAAGAGAGGTCTGTTAGGTGGCCAGATTACAGGAAAGATGGAGTTTTGTGAACATTGTCTTTGGCAAACAAAAGCGGTTGAGTTTTAGTTCAGCCATTCACAAGACAAAAGGAACTCTTGACTACATTCATTCAGACCTTTGGGGGCCCTCTCAAGTTCCTTCTAAAGGCAGTCACTCCAGATACATGTTGACTTTTATTGATGATTATTCAAGGAAGGTCTGGGTCTACTTTCTGAAACAGAAAAATCAAGTATTTGTGACTTTCAAACAGTGGAAGACTTTACTTGAAAAGCAGACAAGAAAACAGATTAAGAGACTCAGAACAGATAATGGCCTTGAATTTTGTAACAATGAGTTCAATGAGTTTTGCAGGAAAGAAGGCATTGCTCGGCATAGAACCGTTGTGAATACACCTCAACAGAATGGTGTTGCAGAGAGGATGAATAGAACTCTTCTTGAAAAGGCTCGGTGTATGCTTTCAAATGCAGGCTTAGGCAAGGAATTTTGGGCTGAAGCTGTTAACACAGCTTGTTGGTTAGTGAATCGATCTCCTCATACAGCCATTGAATGTAAAACACCAGAAGAGGTATGGTCTGGCAAACCTGCTGATTATTCTGTTTTGAAAATTTTTGGTTGTCCTGCTTATGCACATGTTAATGAAGGAAAGCTTGAGCCTAGAGCAAAGAAATGTGTATTTCTTGGGTATTCATCTGGTGTGAAAGGATACAGGTTATGGTGTCCAGATCAGTCCAAGTTTCTTATTAGCAGGGATGTAACTTTTGATGAATATTCTATGCTTGGAAAGAAAGAAGTTACAAAACCTGTTATTCAGAATAATGAAAACGGTGGAGAACAGGTGGAGTTTGAAATTCTTACTCAACCCAAACAATTCTCAATTCCTAGTTCTACAGATGGTGATTCAGAAGAGGCTTCAGATTCTTCACAAGCACAGCCTTACACCATAGCTAAGGACAGGCCAAGGAGAATTATTAAACCACCTGAGAAGTATGGTTATTCAGATTTTGCCTATTGTCTTACTGTAGGAGAAGAGGTGAAGTACCCTTTGTCCATTAATAAGTTCAAGTATTGCTTGGACTTAATTGGTGCTCATTGTTGAGTTTTGCTCTTAGGAGCTTTTGTGGAAGAGGTGGAGAGTTTCTTTGTTGAAGTCTATTTTCAGAATTTGTGTCAAGGTGGAGATTGTTATATTTTTGGGTGTGACCCAAATTCTAAAAATACAAGAGTTACAGTTTTAGTGGGACACTGTAAAACAGTTGTAGACAGAATTGCAGTTTTAGTAGGAAACTGCATACAGCAGTTTTAACTGCAGAAAATAAACAGCGTGAACAGTACCCGTGAACAGTACCCTTCGTGAATAGTGTCCATCTGCAGTCGTGAACAGTGACGCCCAGTGCTGTGTGTGAACAGTGTCGGTAAACAGTACCGGTGAACAGTGCGCGATAAACAGTGCTTGTTTTTGGGTTTGTCACTGCAAAACAGCAATACAGAAGAGTGCAGATTTTCTGTATTTTGGATACAGCAGTTGTTTGGGTCATTTTGGGGTGCTGCTGTTTGGGGTTAATTGTTTAGCCCAAATTTTCAACCTTGTAACTGAATTCTATATAGTGAAATTCTCTTCTTCTGCCCGTGGTTTTTTCTCTCATTGAGTTTTTTCACGTTAAATATTTGTGTGCTTTCTTTTCTCCTTCTCCAACTTATATTCCGCAATTTTATTTGTGTTGGCCATTGTCATAACAAATTGGTATCAGAGCAATTGTCATAACACTTGCAAACAAACTTTAGACGTGAGTAATTATTGATGTGGTTTGAAGAAAAAAATGTGGATTAGTTTTGCAGCATTAGGTACTTTTGATCGTGTGAGTGGTTTTGTTATCTGTTTTCACTTTTCTGGGAGGGATCAAGGGACATTCAGATTCAGTTGTAGTGATGGCAGTCTTTTATAACGGGAAGAAAAAGAAATCACCAACAATGTTGTTTAATACTTCAGAAACTTTAGAGTAGTTGAGTTCAATTCTTATGATTGATATTTTTATAAACTTTTTTCAATGATACCTTCATATTTGAAGGAAAGCTCTGTAGGAAACAATTACGATAGACTATAAAGCATCTTCCCTTTAGGGTTTACAATTAATGAGGATTATGCTTGTGGGCTCTTCATCTGATGACTTCGGGTTATTTTACTAATCTACAAAAATATTCATTTAATTTTATACGGACAGTTGAAATCTTAGGAAGGGGGACACTAATGCAGTTTGTCAAATCAGAGTAGGTTTATAGAGATTGTATTGAGTTTTTTTAACAAGAACAAAACTTACTAAGGTGGACTTTCTCTTTATTGATGTGTGCAATCTGTTTTGAAATTGGAATTATTTTCTGAGTGTTTATCTTATTTCAAATGAAATGATGTCTGTTGTGCTCGTTAAATATGTAAAAGCTTATGTTAAATTGTCAAGAGAAAAACATGACTCCATGTATATTTAACCTACTGTATTTGTTGTTTGAACTCTTTGCTCAATCTGCACTACATTTTTTAATAATCATTCTAGTCAAAATTTGTTTGAATACTAAACTATTAGGAAAACAAAGAGTTACATCATACATAATGTTGAGTTAATAGGACTAGAGTATGCAACAGAACCTGTTTGAATTGCTTCGTTCTAAAGGTGTTGCTTTTTAGCTCGAATGGGTAGGGAGATTTAAGTTTAGAAGTCATTGCCCCAGCCACAGGGCAAGAGTTAGTTCTTAAACAATTCACATGCAATGGTTATGTCTATTGTTGATTATATTTACATACATACATATATATATATATATATAAGTATTTTCATGACCTCTATATTGATTTCTATATGATTCTTGCACATACCCTTTTAGTTTTCATTGAGGTATTTAGGAACGTTGGACATTCTTGAGCCGAGGTCTCTATGTGTGCTTAAAGGTTGCAAGTTGAGATATCAAGCAATTTATATATTCATGGCAAAAACTGTTGGGTGTGTTTTACATCCTCTTGCTGCTCCACCCCCTACAGAAGTTCAAAATCTCGGTTTTTTGCCTTTCAAATTCCGGTTCCACGCTGTTTTGTATGGCATAATTTGTATGCACTGGATTCTGCAATGACATCTTGATGCTATGGCGTACTTGTGGTAACAGGGAAGGAAATGTACTGCTTACCCGGATGTGAAGCTAAATGTGGTTCTATCAGGAGCAACATGGTTGGAACCTGATCCCATTGATCGTTGCTTCACTGATGGAAATTTGGTTACTGGAGCTGCCTGGCCGGGGCACCCTGAGTTCATCTCTCAGTTGATGGCACTACTTGGTATTGGAGTATCTTTCTAGATGCTCTTCTTTTGTAGTCGCTGTATGTGTCTTGTATCGAAATATAAATGTGTGTCGTATTAAAATATAAAATATGTATGTGTGTGATACTATATGACGGGAACTTTTAATGTATGGCTGGGAGATGGATGTTGCTTATCGAAATAAAACTCCCATTCCTTTCTGGACGCTCGTATCTCTCTGACACAAGACTTTTTGATATCTAGTATGCAAATCTTAATGGAATGTACTTTTCCCAACACAGTAAATAAAACTTGAAGTGGCAAAAAGAGAGGGAGTAATGCTTTGCTGTAACAGAATTTTTATAGTTAGTCGCTGGAGAAATCAGAGCAGATGCAGGAAAACCAAGTAAGTTGGCCTTGGTCATTATTGCCCAATAGTATGGTGAATGTCCCTACCAATTGAGCATGGAATTGGATTCTAGAATTAGAATTGAGCCTTCCAATTTCAAATTTTATGTTCGTTATGGTACTATTATTTTTACAAATAAAATTTTATCAAATCCTTTGATATTCCAGTTTCAAATTTCTAGTTGTTGTCTATAATGTAATCTTCTTGCTGTATTTGTGTGCAATAATCGACACATACGCGTGTTACTATTTGAGAAACTTTTGATGTATCGCCGAGACAACACGTTTCGTATTCAAATAATAAGTCTTATTGATTTGTTTCTTCGACTCGGTGATTATTTGGTGGCTACCTCCCACCATGCCGTATTTTCAGAAATGGTTTTTTAGCGAATGCGTCTGGTTGCAGTTTTGAGAGTTTGTTGCGTCACGTTTTGCTTTTTCCAAGGTTCAATGACATATATGCTATACACAATAATGAATGAGATATTTGAAAATAACTCTTTTAAGAGAACTTCTTTACTTTTATTTTTTACGATACATTCTGATAAAAAGTAACATTTTATTTTCTATCTTTTGATTAGTCTTTAATTCTGTTCTTTAATTGTTTTTGTCACCAATTTTATTGATGATTTTTTTGAACATCATTAACATTTTTTATATCCATGAGTCATAACCAAATCAAGCAATCCTGAGTGTGATTTGATATGTCGGACAATATCATTTGTAGCTTGCATAAAGGTAAATTTTCATCATTTAACTTTTAGTTAAGTTTTATTCTTGTCCTTCAACTTTTTTTAATCAATTCCCTCCTTTAACGTTTAAAATATCACCAAAATTTTTTTCAAGCCTTCCATAATTAGTCCAACCTTAATCTCCTTAGTCATAAACTTTAAAATTCAAAATTTTAAAATTAAAAATTTTGAATCCTAAATTTTTAATCTAAAATTTTAAAACTTAAAATTTTAAATCTAAAAACTTTAACTTTTAATTCTAAATCTTGGGTAACCCAAAATCTTAAATCTCCCAAACTTGTGGGTGCGTGGCCTCGGCTACTTCCCACATTAATTCATGTTTTGGGTTTTAAAGTTTAGGAATAAAAGTTTTAAGATTTAAGATTTAGATTTTAAAATTTAAGATTAAGGATATAAAGTTTTAAAATTTAAGGTTTTAGGGTTTAAAATTTTAGGTTTTGAAATTTAGAGTTTAAGATTTGAATTTGAAATTTTAGAGTTTAGGTTATAAAGTTTTAAAATTTATGACTAAGAAGTTTAGGGTTAGACCATTAATGGTAAGTTTGAGGAAAGCTTTAATGATGTTATGAAAATTAGAAGAGAAAATTGAAACTTAACTAAAAGATTAAGGACTAAAAGTTACTATCATATAAATATGTGTAACAGATAGTGTTATATATTATATAAGATGATACGTAAGATTATTTTGTTAAATTTAATTATAATTCATAAGTAGAGAAAAATATTGGTAATGTTTATTAAAAAAATTAGCTGATAAAATTGGTGCAAAAAAAAATTAGAAGATAAAATTAAAAAATGACTCAAACTTAGAGTGTAAAAAAGTTATATTTTACCAAATATTTTCATTCCTCCGAGAGGAAGTGCTCTTTCCACTTAAATAAAAATACTTACTTAAGTGAAATAAGTACTTACTCATTGAATATTTGTTTACCAATGTGACCGTGCAACCAAAAAAAAAAAAAAATTCACTGCAGACTCGGGAAACCTTGGAAATCTGCTTGAAAAACCACTGCATATAGTTTAGTTTGAGTTGCCCCAGGCTTTGGGTTGCACAATAGCATGGTGGACTCCCGCGTCTACCACACCAATTAAACCCATTTTGGGAATCATAAAAATATCCAAGGACAATCATGAAAGCTCCTGTGCTTGCAACCTTATGTTTTGAGATTTTATTTATTAGCAATCATAAATTTTAATAACTATTTATTTAAAAAATTTAAATTATTAAAATTCATATATTAAATAAAACTTTAAAAACTAATATTTTAAGAACACACAATATAGTTTGTAAATATTTAATAAAACTCCTTTATGAGTGTTACTTTCCTGTCTTACAAATGCCCAAAGTTAATAGTTGTAAAACGTATAGACTACTGTTACCACTTTTTCCAGTGCATACTGCCTAAATGAACGATTGCTTCTGTGAGTTATATAACAAATATCTGGCCTATTTCTTGTTACACATAGGGTCACCGGGCTTGTAGGAAAAAAAAGAGTGTGCAGAATGTATGGAAAAAAGAAAGAACAAGAAAGGAAAATGAGAAAGATTGAATTTTTGAAGCACCAATGATCTTGATAAAAGATTAAATCACTTTTAATTTTGAAAATTAAAAATTAAAAAATCTCAATTGTACAACATATGCTTTGTTTCAATCAAGGGAAAATTCAACACAAAGTTATCCAAAAATACTCGGAAAGAGAAGAGTGGGAGACATCATATCCTCTGTTTCAATGGAGAAAAAACTCAACACAAATTTTATCCAAAAAGACTAAAGGAGAGAGAGAGAGAGGAAGAGGACAAAATGAAATTGAATTGTAGTGTTTATATTTTAATATAATTAAAAAGCATAGCAGATAAGAGAGGACATAAAGCTATTTGATAAGACTGCACGGGAAGTTATTCATGTATGATCTTCCAGAAACTAGAGCTTTCCAGTCGAGCCGAACCACAGCGGCAGGCCACAGGAAGAGGCGGCTGACAAGATACCCTCACGTGTTATTTGGTAGATTAAATTATTTTAAATTTATAAATATTATTTATTAATTAATACTTTGTAATAATTATTTTCATAAATATTTTAATCAATAAACATCCATTTTAATAATACTCACTTTCTCCAAATCCAATGGCTGGCGAGTGGCGGCTAATCTAGCAGTCTGCGTTATTCCCTCGTATGCGTTGTCAACGTCTCCCTCTCCCGGATTGGTATTATATATATATATATATATTTATTTATCTTACGGAAAAGTCCTTCTAAAACCAAGTTGGACAAGACAATCTCGGTTTCTTTTGGAAATTTCAGCCAAAAATGGGTTTAATAATGTTATTTATCTACTTTTATTTTATATTTTTATTTATAATTATTATTTATTTAATTTTAATTTTTTAATTTTTTATATTTATCTTTTAATAAATTTTATATCCAACACGTAGCTGATATGACTATAGGATTTCCGAAATGGGTAATTCCTGACAAGGCCAACTTATTGTATAAACGGCGCTTACTCTGACACTCTCCTTTGCTGTGTCACTGATCTTCCGTCGGATTACAGAGGGGGTCTTCTACGGCCAGCAGGCCAATTCTAAGCAGCAAGTCGGCAACGATGGGTCAGAAAAGGGTTCTTGTTATATGCGGCGATTACATGGAAGACTATGAAGTACCTTCGTCCCCTTCACTGGTAACTTTTCCTTCTGTAGTTTCTTCCACAGTTATTGCAATACTCCTTTGTATATGGGTTGCAGGCCATGGTTCCATTCCAAGCATTGCAAGCCTATGGTGTCTCCGTCGACGCCGTTTGCCCCGGAAAGAAAGCCGGCGATCTCTGCCGCACCGCCGCCCAAGAGATGGCCGGTCACCAGGTAAATAATCACACGCGTGAATTTTTGAGGGTTTGTTTAATTATCGAGCATTGCATGTTAATTTTCTGATCTTGATTGCGAGAAATGATTGTTCTCTGCTTTCAGACTTACTCAGAGACCCGTGGGCACAATTTTACACTCAATGCTACGTTCGATGAAATTGAAGCCAACAGCTATGATGGGTTGGTGCTACCGGGTGGGAGGGCGCCGGAGTATCTTGCTAACGACTCACGTGTTGTGGATTTGGTGAGCAGTTTTGCCACTTCTGGAAAACCAATAGCTTCTATTTGTCATTCCCAACTGATCCTGGCAGCTGCGGGAGTGGCTAAAGGTCGCAAGTTCACGGCTTTTTCTCCTGTGAAGCCAGCACTGGTTGCGTCTGGTGCTCATTGGGTTGAACCTGAGTCGTTGGCATCGACTGTGGCTGATGGTAATTTCATTAGTTCAGCGACTTACCAAGGGCATCCTGCGCATATTCGCTATTTCGTGAAGGCACTGGGAGGCGACATTAGTGGCTCGAACAAAAAAATCCTGTTTCTATGTGGGGTAGGATCAAATTGTTCTGATATTGCTTATACATAAAATGACCGATTAAAATAGTTAACTAAGTTGTTTTGCTAGTTGGAGGTATAATATTTACAGAAATAAGGCTCATGGGTATTTTTGTGCATGAAGAAATTGGTTCCTGAACTAAGATGTTGTATGTAATTCCAAGTTGGTGCATGTTACATTCTTGCAATTTTCACCTACATTGCTGGTGCAGATTGATGAAGATAGACCTTTAACATTTTTAATCACAGGATTACATGGAAGATTACGAGGTCACTGTGCCTTTGCAGTCTCTTCAGGCTTTAGGATGCCATGTTGATACAGTTTGCCCAAAAAAGAAGGCTGGTGATACTTGCCCAACTGCCATTCATGATTTTGAAGGTGATCAAACTTACAGTGAGAAGCCAGGACATACTTTTGTTTTAAATGCTACCTATGATGATGTTGATGCTTCAAGCTATGATGCTCTTGTCATTCCTGGGGGTCGATCCCCCGAGTATTTGGCATTGGATGAATCAGTTATCGCCGTGGTGAAACATTTCATGGAAAGCAAGAAGCCAGTTGCATCTATCTGCCATGGCCAGCAGATTTTAGCTGCTGCTGATGTTCTGAAGGTATTATTACTAATTTCTTATGGGGAACTTCCTGTTTGTTTATTTGTTTATTTCATATACGCTTGTAAACAAACTTTAGACGTGAGTAATTATTGATATGGTTTGAAGAAAAAAATGTGGATTAGTTTTGTAGCATTAGGTAATTTTGATCGTGTTAGTGGTTTTGTTTTCACTTTTCTGGGAGGGATCAAGGGACATTCAGATTCAGTTGTAGTGATTGTAGTCTTTTATAACAGGGGAAGAAAAAGAAATCACCAACAATGTTGTTTAATACTTCAGAAACTTTAGAGTAGTTGAGTTCAATTCTTATGATTGATATTTTTATAAACTTTTTTCAATGATACCTTCATATTTGAAGGAAAGCTCTGTAGGAAACAATTACGATAGACTATAAAGCATCTTCCCTTTAGGGTTTACAATTAATGAGGATTATGCTTGTGGGCTCTTCATCTGATGACTTTGGGTTATTTTACTAATCTACAAAAATATTCATTTAATTTTATACGGACAGTTGAAATCTTAGGAAGGGGGACACTAATGCAGTTTGGCAAATCAGAGTAGGCTCATAGAGATTGTATTGAGTTTTTTTAACAAGAACAAAACTTACTAAGGTGGACTTTCTTTTTATTGATGTGTGCAATCTGTTTTGAAATTGGAATTATTTTCTCAGTGTTTATTTTATTTCAAATGAAATGATGTCTGTTGGGCTCGTTAAATATGTAAAAGCTTATGTTAAATTGTCAAGAGAAAAACATAACTCCATGTATATTTAACCTACTGTATTTGTTGTTTGAACTCTTTGCTCAATCTGCACTACATTTTTTAATAATCATTCTAGTCAAAATTTGTTTGAATACTAAACTATTAGGAAAACAAAGAGTTACATCATACATAATGTTGAGTTAATAGGACTAGAGTATGCAACAGAACCTGTTTGAATTGCTTCGTTCTAAAGGTGTTGCTTTTTAGCTCGAATGGGTAGGGAGATTTAAGTTTAGAAGTCATTGCCCCAGCCACAGGGCAAGAGTTAGTTCTTAAACAATTCACATGCAATGGTTATGTCTATTGTTGATTATATTTACATACATACATATATATATATATATATATGTATTTTCGTGACTTCTATATTGATTTCTATATGATTCTTGCACATACCCTTTTAGTTTTCATTGATGTATTTAGGAACGTTTGACATCCTTGAGCCGAGGTCTCTATGTGTGCTTAAAGGTTGCAAGTTGATATATCAAGCAATTTATATATTCATGGCAAAAACTGTTGGGTGTGTTTTACATCCTCTTGCTGCTCCACCCCCTACAGAAGTTAACAATCTCGGTTTTTTGCCTTTCAAATTCTGGTTCCACGCTGTTTTGTATGGCATAATTTGTATGCACTGGATTCTGCAATGACATCTTCATGCTATGGCGTACTTCTGGTTGTAACAGGGAAGGAAATGTACTGCTTACCCGGATGTGAAGCTAAATGTAGTTCTATCAGGAGCAACATGGTTGGAACCTGATCCCATTGATCGTTGCTTCACTGATGGAAATTTGGTTACTGGAGCTGCCTGGCCGGGGCACCCTGAGTTCATCTCTCAGTTGATGGCACTACTTGGTATTGGAGTATCTTTCTAGATGCTCTTCTTTTGTAGTTGCTGTATGTGTCTTGTATAGAAATATAAATGTGTGTTGTATTAAAATATATAATATATATGGTGTGATACTATATGACAGGAACTTTTAATGTATGGCTGGGAGATGGATGTTGCTTATTGAAATAAAACTCCCATTCCTTTCTGGATGCTCGTATCTCTTTGACACAAGACTTTTTGATATCTAGTAAGCAAATCTTAATGGAAAGTACTTTTCCTAACACAGTAAATAAAACTTGGAGTGGCAAAAAGAGAGGGAGTAATGCTTTTCTGTAACAGAATTTTTAAAGTTAGTCGCTGTCAGAGCAGAAGCAGGAAAACCGAGTAAGTTGGCCATGGTCATTATTGCCCAATAGTATGGTGAATGTGCCTACCAATTGAGCATGGAATTGGATTCTAGAATTGGAATTGAGCCTTACAATTTCAAATTTTATGTTCGTTATGGTACTACTATTTTTACAAATAAAATTTTATCAAATCCTTTGATATTCCAGTTTCAAAGTTCTAGTTGTTGTCTATAATGTAATCTTGTTGTATTTGTGTGCAATAATAGACATGTACGCGCGTTCCTATTTGAGGAACTTTTGATGGATCGCCGAGACAACACGCTGTGTGTCAAAGTAAAAGTCTTATTGATTTGTTTCTTTGACTAGGTGATTTTTTGGTGGTTACCTCCCACCATGCATATTTTCAGAATTGTTTTTTTTAGCGAATGCGTCTGGTTGCAGTTTTGAGAGTTTGTTGAGTCCTGTTTTGCTTTTTCCAAGGTTCAATGACATATATGCTATACAGAAGCATGAATGAAACATTTGAATATCCTCTTTTAATGAACTTCTCTACTCTTATCTTTAGCGATACATTTTGATAAAAAGTAACATTTTGTTTTCTATCTTTTAATTAGTTTTTAATTCTGTTCTTTAATTATTTTTGTCACCAATTTCATTGATGATTTTTTTAGCATCAACATTTTCCTATGCCCATGAGTCATTACCAAATTAAGCAATCGTAAGTGACATCTAATATGGCAGACAATATCATTATAGCTTACATTGCACTTGCATAAAGGTAAATTTTCATCCCATAACTTTTAGTTAAGTTTTATTTTTATTCTCTAACTTTTTTAATCAATTTCTTCTTTTAACTTTCAAATCATCACCAAAATTTTTTTCAAGCCTTCCATCATTAGTCCAACCTTAAACCCTTTAATTATAAACTCCAAAATCTAGAATTCTAAAACTTAAAACCTTGATCTCAAACCTTAAACTCAAAATTTCAAAACTTACAATTCTAAACCTTAAAACCGTTAACCCAAAACCTTAAATCTTAAGACTTAAAATCTTAAACTCAAAACTTTTAACTTTTAATTCTATATCTTGGGTAACCTTAAACCTTAAATCTCCCAAACTTGTGGGTATGTGGCCTTGGCTACTTCCCACATTGATTCATGTTTTGGGTTTTAAAGTTTAGGAATAAGGGTTTTAGAGTTTAAGATTTTGAATTTTAAGGTTTATGGTTAAGGGATTAAAGTTTTGAGATTTAAGGTTTTACGGTTTAAGTTTTAATATTTTAGAATTTAGGATTTAAGATTTAGGGTTTAAATTTTAGAGTTTAAAATTTTGAGTTTTGGAGTTACATGACTAAAGGGTTTAGGGTTAGACAGTTAGCGGTAGGTTTGAGGAAAACTTTAATGATGCTATAAAAATTAAAAGATGAAATTAAAACTTAACTAAAAATTTAAGGATAAAAAGATACTTTTATACAAATACTATATGTGTAGCAAATGGTAATATCTGTTACCTCAGATGACACTTTGTAAAGTTTAATGATAACTCATAGATAGAGAAAAACATTGGTGATATTTATTAAAAAAAATTAGATGATAAAATTTATGAAAAAAAGTTAGAACATAAAATTAAAAATTAACTTAAAGTTAGAGGATAAAAAATTACTTTTTACCAAATATTTTCATTCCTCTGAGAGGATGTGCTCTTTTCACTCGAATAAAAATACGTGTTTAAGTGAAATAAGTACTTATTCAAAATTTGTTCTTTAACAATGTGTCCGTGAAACCAAAAAAAGAAATATAAAAAAATAGAGCAGACCCAGGAAACCTTGGAAATCTGCTTGAAAAACCACTGCATATAAGTTTAGTTTGAGTTGCCGCAGGCTTTTGCATGCACAATAGCATGGTGAACTCCGGCCTCCACCACACCAATTAAACTCATTTCGGGAAGAAGAAAATATTTCTATGGACAATCATGAAAGCTCTATCTTTGTGCTTACACCCTTCCTGTTTTGAGATTTTATTTATTAACAAGTATATTATTCTAAATTTTATTTATTAAATTTATTAAATTCCATGTACTACACTAAATTGTGAAACCTAATATTTTAAGAACACACAATATAGTTTGTAAACATTCAATAAAACTGCTTCATGAGTGTTACTTTCATGTCTTAATAATGCCTATAGATAATAGTTGTGAAGCGTATATAGACTACTGTTGCCACTTTTTCGAGTGCATACGGCCTAAATGAGTGATTGCTTCCGTGAGTTATGTAACAAATATCTGGCCTATTCCTTGTTATGCATAGAGTCACTGGGCTTGTAGGAGAAAAAAAAAAAAAAAAAAGAGTGTGCAGAATACATGGAAAAAAGAAAGAATAAGACAGAAAAATGAGAAAGATTAAAATTTTGAACCACCAATGTTCTTGATAAAAAAAATTGTGTTTCTACAGTCGACACTCAAGCAATTTAGACGGAAGCTATAAAAGTACACTGGCTTAGTGGCAATTGACAAAGTGACTGCGTAATAAGTATTGACAGAATAATTCATACCCTTTTCTATCTCACATACAACACTTGGGAGAAGTTTTGTATAAACTTGGTAAATTTTGTACAAGGACTTCACAGCATTAGCATCCCATCTCTACAAAGAAAGAGAACTTCAGTTTTTGTTGAGTGCCTCTGACCTGCTGGCCAGTGTCCTCTTAATAATAACAATTCTCTATTCACACAAACTAAAGTTGATCACAATCTCGTTTAAAAATATCTAGACTATTAATTTTACAGGTTTTCACATGAGATCCACTGATTTAATGGCTCGTACCATACTTAGTGAGCATTTAATAACCCTTTTTGGTTAACAAACAATTCTCTATTCCATTTAACTAGATCATCGCCACAGCAACCAAGATTTTACATATACTTCCTATTTGTAGAATTGATGTGCAATTGCACTGAATTCCTGAAGAAAGTAATTGAGAATAACACGTCCGCTTTCTTCATATTACCATTGGTTGTGAGTCGCCCTTTATTGCACATTTTTGCATCATATAATCACCGAGCTGATAGTATAGTTGTGGATGCAGTAGCATTAGATGTGGCGGAAGTAGTAGAGGTAGAGGTGTCTGTGTGGGGCCTCAAATTTGATTCAACAAAGACAGGCATAGTTGGCCGCATGTGCCCAAGCAAGCCTTTGCTTTTAAGTAGAACCGTAACTTCAGACATTGTTGGCCTCATTGCAGGCGATGCTTGAGTGCACATCAAAGCAATTTCTATGATTTTCTTCACTTCTTCTGCGTCATATTCATTAGGGTCTAAGGCATTGTCCACCAACTCCAAATGCAGACCTTTCTCATATAGTTTCCATGCCTGGAAAGTGGGTTTCGTGTTCTTAAAGTGACATGGGTTAAAGAAATCTAGTGTATCTAATAGATCTAAGACATCGCTTACTTGTTGAAGGAGGAACACTTCATCATCACCCTCTGCCTTCAATTCACTGCTCTTTTGGCCACTTATGATTTCTAGGAGAACAACTCCATAGCTGTAGGTATCAGCCTTCTCTGATAACTGACCATGGAGTGCATACTCAGGCGCTGTGTATCCCCTGATGAGTGCATTATAATTTTGTTGTTATCAATTCTACTATTTCCACAATACCTTATTCTCATTTAAATCTCAAAATGTAAAATTTAAATTATTGAATGTATTAGATCTCACAGACTAAATCATGGAACTAGTTGATCTTGGTGTGTGAACTTTTTGTTGATTTAAAGTTGTGGGAGCAGCATTTTGCAAATATTATAGGTGAAGAAGGGATGGTCTATTCTGGCCATAGATATATACAAAATTTAAGAGATTGCATTTGTTGACTTACAATGTTCCTGCAACTTTTGTGCTAAGATGAGATTGGTCACCAGGTAGAAGCCTTGCTAACCCAAAATCAGCAATTCTAGGCCGAAGATCATCATCCAAGAGAATATTGCTAGTCTTTATATCTCTGTGTATGATACATACGTGGAATTCCTCATGTAGATAGGCCAGACCCCTCGCTGTGCCTAAAATTATATTGTAGCGTTGTTTCCAATTGAGGGAGCCTCTCTTTTCACCTATTTCCCATGTTTACATTCTTAAGATTAGGGGAAAATGAGAGAAAAAAAGAAGGAAAACATCACAAAATGCTTCTTCAATAGGGTAATCAGTAATGTCATAAGTTACCAAATAAGAATCTGTCAAGGCTGCTGTTTGCCATATATTCATATACAAGTATTCTCTCTTGGCCTTTACTGCAACATCCAAGAAGTCTAACAAGATTCCGATGATGAACATTGCTAATAAGCTTTACTTCACTTTCAAAATTCTCCTCCATCCTACTAGATTGGACTAAAACTAATTTCTTTACCGCAACTACTTTGCCATTTTTCAGAGTACCCTGCTCAATAATGTGAATATTAGGAAATTTAATCATGAATGTCATTTATCTCTACTATTGGGGGGATCCGATCCCCTACGAGTGTTAAAGAATTGCTTAGAGTATGTAGTGACATACAGTAATTGTTCATTAGTTATTAAAATTTGTCTATGAAGTACGAAAGTCAAGGATTCGCATAGGATCAAATCCACTTCTGAAGGCATAACTTGTTAAAATATTTCTTCCTTTTTGTTTTCCTTTTAAAAATTTTCACTTACAAGACACTTGTCCTTGAACATGGTTCTTTAAATCTTGATTGAAATGTTGAAAATTAAAATAAGTTTACCTTGTATACGGCTCCAAAACCTCCTTCTCCTAGCTTATTTTCATCACTGAAATTTTTTGTTGCAAACTTCAAATCTTTATACCTATAGTTTACTGGACCCTTCAACTCGGTTGCACCCAATATGTCACCTGCTAAGAAAAACGTAAAATTGAATCTTTTAATAATTTATCGGATTTAAGAAATCTTGCTTTTTTTTTTTTTAAATTTTTGGTAATTGAGAGGAAGATGTTACCTGCGTCTTTGGATGCAAAGCATAGCAAGATGATAAAAGAACAAAACATGAATATATATATATATATTTATATATATAAATTATCTAAAGTCTATAAGTTACAATTCATTATTTATATTTTATAATGATCTATATTATTAATTTTTTTTATTAATAATTATATACTTGCACTTTACCTCTTAGTAAATCCAAATTCTCACACATACATATATATAATATAGAATGTTCCACATGAAAATGTCAAAATAAAAATAATGCTGCATGTACTCTTTGTAGACACCTAATTTTGTCCGGCCCACTTCTTAAAATTTTAACATAAATTATAAACCCAAACTTAAACTAAAAATAACAAGATAAAATAAGATTAAGCCCAAAATATAATTAAACCTAAAAATAAAACTAAGCCCACACCTAAAAATAAAATTTTAAAATAAAACTAGAAAAAATAAAAGATAATAAAATTTAAAAATGATAGTATAAGATAAATAAAAAAAAATAAGATAATAAAAATAAGGATAAAAGATAAAAATAATATGATAAAAGATACAAGATAAAATTTGTAATTCAAGAAAAATCTCAAATCAAAAATAAGAGAAAAATTCAAAAAAATCAAAAAAATCAAATAAATCCAAGATAAATCAAAAAAATAAGATAAATACAAGAAAAGTCCAAAAATCAAGGAAAATCAGAAAATGAAGATAAATCTAAAAGAAAATCAAAAAATGGAAGAAATAGATAAAAGATAGGATAAGATAAAAGTCAAGAAATAAATTAGATAAATAAAATTAAAAAGATAATAGATAAAATTAAGATATGAAAATCTGAAATCTAAAAAGATAAATAAAAAATATTAGATAAAAAGATAAAAGTTAAGATAACATTAGGAAACAAGAGTTAAATTAAAAAATAAATTCTAAAAATCTGAAAATAAAAAAAAACACATTCTCACATACAAAAGGAAGAGCTTTCACGTAGGAAAAGGGGGGGGCTCCAAAATTTTAGCAAAAAGCCTACAAAGAGAGGCTTCTTCACGTACAAAAGAAGGAAGGAGATAAAATTTCATCAAAAAAGAGGAGAAAGGAGGAGCTTTCACGCCAAAAGAGGAGGAGGAGAGCTTAAAAAATCTGCAGCCTATAAGGAGGAAGACAGCTCACAGACATAAGCCAAAAAAGAAGAGGAAAAAGCCTACAAAGAAGAAAAAGCTCACGTATACAAGGAAAAGGAGGAGACGAGCAAAAAGAAAGAAAAAGCCTACAAGACAAGAAGGGATCTTTTCACGTAGGAAGAAAAAAAAGTCACCTTCTCCTTTGCTTGGGACATAGAAAGACACTGAAGGTAAACCCTTTTTCTTTTTCTTTTAGATTCATATGTGTTGTTTAAATTTAATCATGTAGATCTCATACTTTAATCCTAATATAGCTAGGATTGTTTTCGCTATAGTGTTTGTATAACTTGCATTTTTATTAATCATGGCGTGCATGTATTTTCACATTCTTTCACCTCTTTTTATCTTGATTTACTGTGGGTCTCTACATGCAAATAAAATCATGTCAAAATTCTGAATATGCTGCACTATTAACATGCATATAATCCATCTTAAATTTTGCATAATCATGCGCATGATTAAATTTTGCATATGGTGTTTTAATTTTTTGCACATGTTTATACTGTTTTGAACATCCAAACTTCTACTTCTGCATAGTTTTGCATTCTGTTTAAATAATTTTGTACTGCATCTTGAACTAAAAATTCTGCATGTTATGTATTGAAAATTCTGCACATATTTTAGCCTAGGCAATGTTCTTATTGATCTTCCATATCCATTGATTTAATTTCTTGTTAATTTTTTTATTAAATTTTAGCATTAGGATTATCTGTTAAAAAACTCTAGCATCACCACCTTGAGTTCCTCTTAGTCCTAAGCAATTTTGGCTCTAGGCACTTTTCCTAAGATTATTTTTAAAAACTCCAGACTGGAATAAGAAGGAAATTTTTCTTAAAAACCCTGGACTGGAATAGGAAAGAAATTTTTCTTAAAATTATTTCTAAACCCTGGACTAGAATAGGAAGGAGATTTTTCTCAAAAATATTTTAAAACCCTGGACTGGAATAGGAAAGGGGTCTTTCTCAAAATCATTTTATTTTTAAAATCTCAATCCAGAATGGGTAGGGATTATTTATCAAAAATCTTTTTTAAAATTTTTAACCAACATAAATTAATTAAAATAAATTAATAAGATCATTTTTGGTACCGAAAGGGCGTTTGGGGTGCTAACACCTTCCCTAAAATGTAACCAACCCCCGAACTCAATCTCTAAAATGTAGACCATTTTTTTAAATTAGGTGTCCGATCTCACCTTTAGATAATTTAGGTTGGTGGCGACTCCAAAAATCTAAAATAAAATTTTAGTGTCAACACTCTATTTGAGTGCACAAAAATTGTATGATGCATAAGCCAATACTAATAGAGAGCTATCCCTAATTGATTTTGTTTGATGATTGTGCCTTAAATTACGTGAAAAAACATTACTATAAATAAAAATCCTAAGAATTTTTTATAAAAGAATAGAAATAGTGATGCAAACTAAAAGGGTCAAATACATGGAATAAAAGGACACTAAGGAGGATAAGTAAGCATTGCCCTGCAAATGGTAATACCAAGCATGAACCATGATTTTTCTTTTGGGAAGAAATGAAACCCAAAGCATGGCAATAGATTATTGCTACCTTAGCAATAAAAATAAAGAATTTCCTTCTTGTCTTACCCCTTGGAATCCTCTTGGGCCTTTTTGATCTTCTAAGCCAGCCAAATAATGCAAGGAGGATGAGAACAACACCTACTCCACCCACAACTCCACCAATAATGGCCCCCTTCTTGCTTGAACCTCCTGCTAGATGAGAAAGGAGTTGATCTCAGTTTCAAATGAGATACTATTTGTTACCCACTTGCCCTTTTTAGCCACAAACATTTTCAATGATCCAAAATCAATGAAATTGGTGTGTTATTTTAACTGTACCAGTTTTTAAGAAGGGTGTGATATCTATGGTCTGGTTATCACCAAAGAAGGGTGTCTCTGAGTATCTCATAAAACACCCAACATCAAATGCTCTGCCATCTGTATTGGGAACACAACTCTGTATGTTCTTGTATCCAACTTGCAAGCAATCCAAGCAACCACTCTCTGTGACAGTGTCAGCACATTGTGCAATGGCATAAATTGCACCACCAACCACTTGCGTCTTAGTAGCTGCAAAATAACCAGAAATTTTTGGTGTGGCTATCTGAAGATCCATTAACACTTGCTGTGCAACTGCACTAAATGCAGCTCCTCCATTTGCAGTCTGATTCCCACAAATCATGCCATTGCCAGGCTGAGTGGTCTGGTCGTAGAAGCCGTTGCTCTCATACCTCAACACATTATCAAGTATCCAACACCAAAACAATTCAACTTTTAACATAAGCTAATGAACTGCTAATCTATATATTTTCTTGGGACAGAGATACTATGACAGTCTACACTAATCTATGCCCTCAGTATATGAGAAAGAATCTGCAAACAATTGAAATTCGAAAATTGTACTATAGTTTCTGTATATTGGTTTCATTTAAATGAAGTAAGATGACTCATGAATCTTGAAAACACTGTGCGTATTTTAGCTGTAAAAATGATTAAGTGATTTCTGTAAGAGAGTTGAAAAATGAGTAAGAAACAACCAAATTTGAGTAGAATACTAAGTTAATTAAGACATTACTAGTTTCATGGAGTAAGGATATTTTTGATCCCTTTATTTTTTAAAAGTATAATTTATTGCCTTAACTTTTAAGTTGGATAATTGATTAATTTAGTCTATTTATAATTGTAATTGAAATAAATTATTTTAATCTTTTTACAAGTATAATTAAGACAAATTAATCTCTTTGTAAATATAATTAGAATAATTTAGTTCCTTACACATCGATTATCTTTTTCAAACATGACATGTCTTGTAAGTAGTGACTTAGATTTCATTTTTGCTCACAAAAATTCAGCACACTCACTTTGGCACAAAATTATCTTATCTTTTGCTAAGTTCTAAGCTCTACTTTTATGTATTTTAATAATTTTTTTAGTCAAAAGATAAATCTATAAAACATCCATATCACTTTATAATGAAAAACATGAACTTCAAGTCACTGACGATAAGCTATATCATATAAAGAAAGAAGAATCCAATAAATAAGAGATTAAATCGTCTAAATTATATTTGTAGAGTAGGGTTAAGTTACCCAATTCAAAAGTTGAGGAATGAATTGATCTTTTAAAAAAGTAAGGAAATCAAAAGTGCATTTGTTCCCCTAGTTTAATATACCGGTGCATATAAATAAGGGAAAATCTAATTCCAGCATATAAATAAGGGAAAATCTAATTCCAGCATATAAATAAGGGAAAATCTAATTCCATTAAATTTCACCCATAAATTATAAGCGTTAGATTTATTAAGTCTTATAATTTTTAAAAATTTAATAGTTTAAATATTTTTAAATAAAATTTTTGTGAATTTTAATTTATAAAAATAGAGATATTATATAAAAATGAGCAATTTTTTGGCATTATACATTGTAGAATCTGTTAATCTAAATTTTAATTAAAATAATTTTGTTGTATATAAAAAATATAAAATATCTGGATATCACTTAGTGTTAATGTGCAGTAGATGGCGTATAAATAACATTGTACATATATAAAAATAATTTAACTGAATAATATCATCCAAATAAATTCCATACACTTTTTTTATAACGCTACTTTAATTTAACTTATTAAAAACATCTAAGTAAACTCAAGACCACCTTTTTTTTTTATAGTGTTTTCGTTTTATATATTCGAACAATGGGCTATGGTAGGGTCACAGGCCATGTGGCTGCTAATGACATAAGAAAACCAATTATATAAACAGATAACGTAAGATATTTTTCTATTGAATACTATACTTTTACAATTTTTTAAACACATAATTATTACATAAATTAATTTTAATCATCAAATAATACAAAACTTATATTATTTAACGGCTAGAATTAATTTAGATAATAACTATGTGTCCGGAGAGACGTGGGAGTGGGAGGAGCATTTCTCTACTATTACTAGTATCTTTTTTTAAAACCACGGGCGGCACAGGTATGGCACATACCATTGGACCCATTAGGCAGCATGGAAGAAAAATTATGACAGTGACAAAGCATGACATATATATAATAAAGTAAAATTGTTGCAAACTTGAACACGAAATCCATATAATTATGGAATTAAGAAATAATTAAATAAGCTAATTAATACCGGGTGGACTTGTACCTGAGGAAGCAGCCATCATAGATGACGCGGGCACCGTTGGCCCCGGTGGAGCAGTTGCGGATTTGGGCAGCGGCGGTGGTGAAGCAAGCGACGCAGTCAGCCTGGGAGAGGTAGTTTCTGCATTGAAACAGAGCATATACAGGATCTGCTCCCTTGGTTGCTTGTCCTGTGGCAAAGAGCTTGCTTTGGTTGCTCACTTGGTTTCTGAGGTCCGAAAGCGTTGCGTTTAGATTGTCATTAAAATTGGACAAGTTGGTGGCGTTGTATTGGCTGCAACCTTTGTTGACTAGAAGGATTTGTGGGTCTGCAACTGAACCATGAATGGTCCACCATGACCAGAGGATGAAGGTTGCCGCTGTGGCAAGAAGTTTGAGTTGCAACATCTTTTCTTAGTTTTGTGTCTTCAACTCTGAGTTACCTCTTTGGTAAGTGAGAACATAAATAGAAGGATGAAGAATGAGAGAGGTGATGATGTTAAGGAAAAAATAGTCATTGCCTGCATTGAAGAGGAAGGTGTTTGAAACAGACCGCAAAGAGAATACCTGTTGATGACGTGAATGGTGGACCAAGACTCCCCTCTCAGCAGCTTAAAAAATATATAATGACCACCTACTATTCTCACAGGAAAGATTCTCATTTTAAGGTTCCAAAATTGACTATGGCAGTTAGATAGGAGAGAGTCTATCATAACTGTGAGTTGTGGCTATTCTGTGTCTAAGTGAAGTCTGCAAATAGCATGGTTTTCAAGGAAATATTGTATACCAAAACAAATAAATGATAGAGATTCAGATAAACTCCTTATGCATTAGTTACATCCGTACACTACGACAAAAATCACCAAATCTGTATGAATGTTTTTGGCAAACTCAATTCTGCTACAATTTCGGTTGCTTTTTCAAAAGTTGTAAAGAAACAATCCATTTTAATTAATTTCAATGATGCCAACAGTTGTCAAAACTAAAAGATACATTAAAATATATTTTCAACGAACGAGGCCGTCCAAAATTGTTGGTGACAAGGTTGAAATTCAAATTTCTATGCCGTTAGTTCGTTGCGATATCATTTGCACAATTTTTATTGATTATGATGCTTATTTATAAGATTATAATAATAAAATAATATGAAGAAAAATTTATTATAAAATTAGTATATTATATCAATCATGTTACATACTATACTAAAACTGCTGAATAATTTCTCTTAGAGGCATCCATCTAATCTTTAACACCAAATTGTAATCACTTAAAGTGAGTTTATATATATATATATATATATATATATCTGTATGTATGTATGTATATACTCTTCTATTAGATGAGCTTTGTGTCTCTTTTTGTAATGAACTCAAGCATAAGATTGTGGGCTTTTGCGCACCCAATGGACAAGTACATATCACATGCATTATCATTGGCTCGTTTTAAATATGATCCTTATGTGAGGGGAAAGTGCGATGCGAAATAACATAATGATCAAACCAGATAATACAACGGTCAAATCAAATAACATGGTCAATAATTAAAGTAATTTTTTATATAAATCTATTAAGAATCAATAATAAAGTAAATATAACGGCACTAATATTTTGAACATTCTTAACGTGAAGAAAAGAATAATTAATTGAATTATGCTTTTCTAATTACTCTAAAGAATTTTTTTGGTTGTAGTTAAAAGACTGAATAGGTAATGTTATTCAAAACGAATCTTCTTTATATACATAACTTAAATCAAACTCAACTATACATTTAAAATAAATGATTATAAATTCTATTCTTACCCATAGAGCCAACTCCGTCTTTCTTGACAGTTTTCCTCGGAAACTCCATCTTCTTGTTCAAATATTGCTGACTTTACTGACGGCTATCATCGTTAAAACTTGTATGAGTATTCAATTTTTTTCAATCTAGAGATGTGTGGATAAGATTGTAAGCTTGAATGAATTTTGTGATGGCGTTGATGTTTCTAGAAAGAAAAAGAGAGAAGTCAAAGGTAAGGGGAGGATGGAAGTCCAGCTCAGACGAGAACATCATAAGGCTAATAAAATGTGTTTCTTTTTTTTTTTGAGCTGATCCCGCAGCCAATCAGCTACTGAGTTACTCACACGTTACACATGATGTAAGGAAATGTTCCAATCCCTCATGCAGGTCGCCCGGATACGTTCTAACAAGGAGGCATAAGGGTTGCCTCGATTACAACCACGAGTCACCAGGGTCACTACAATGAGGCTATCTCAATCCAACTGCAGTTGGCTAATACCATGTGTCCACGCCAGCTCCAACCCCAACAAAAGAGCCCACAATTCAGCAGCCAGGGTAGTGCTTATCTTCAAGTTTTGAGCAAAACCCTTAATCCAAGTTCCATTCGCATTGCACATTGTTATTGCTTCGTCAAAGTTGTTTGTCAAGCAGTGGATTTTATAAATGAATTCATTGACCCTCCTATTCCACCCCTTAAAAACATGTAGGTTGCGCTCATTCCATAGGAGCCAGCAGGTAAAACCAAAAAGGATGCCCCGATTACGTTGCATGTGCCCCAACTGGCTCTTGTTCATAAAGCGTCTCATGCATCCATGACGTTATTGGTAGCTGAAAAAAATCACTCCATAATTGCTGCGGCACCAGCAGTCTCCAAATAGACTTAGCAAAAACAGTCTCGGACCACACTTAAGGAGTCTTCCATAGGGTGATTACAACGGGGGCAGGAGGCATCCTGGGTCATGTGTCTATCTTTCCTTTTCATATTAGTCAACAAATTCTCTCCATAAAGGAGCCATAGAAGAACTTTGACCCGTTCTGGACGATTCCACTACCAAATAGAATTCCGGTTCTGAGATGGACCATTCAACAATGTTGACAAGGTAGGGCACATTAATCAGACTATTGGTCGTAATTCCTAAAACTGACCATCCTACATCTATCAAAGAATTTTGACCCATTAGTCTATGTAATGTTGTGTATAAAGCTATCACCAAATTGGTTACCACAAGAAAATGAATGGATACTTCAACATTTTCAAATTTCAAGTTTCAAGCATCTAGCCCTTTTTTCATCATTTTCGTCTTGATGTTAAAGAAGCATTTAATGGTGATAGGGATTGTCTTCAGGTTGAACTTTTCCACGATCTTCACTCACCATAGTCTAAGCAACCCCTTTTTCTGCTTCAAACACTTTTGAAATCATCTACAAATGTTACCCGATTTTGCCAATGAAAAGAAAAATCTCCATTTTTGGTAGCTAATTTTTGGCATATAAATAAAAAATTTATCAATAAAATTAATTTTCGACAAATTTTTTGATAAATTTAAACGATTGATAAAAGTATTAACAATACTATTTTGCTGACTGATTTTGACATTTACTAGTAATATTAAAAACGGTTAGCTGCGCCAGTGAGCATTAGCTCAATTGACACAAAGTGGTGTCAACCTACGACCTCAGTTTGGGTTTGAATCTCATATGCCTCTATCTATAGCCATTATAGTCCTTATCTTATAAAAAAAAATAATTAGTTTCAATAAAATAAAAAAATAGATAATAAATTAATTTATTTTTCTTAACAATTTAACTTTTATCAAAGAGGATTATAAATTTTATTTACAAATATATCTTTCAGTAAAATAAAAAAATTATTATTACCTAAAAATTTATCAACTGACAACCGTGTCCCTTAGTGTGTGTGTGTGTATATATATATATATATATCAACTGACAACCATGTCCCTTAGTAAATATATATATATATATATATATGTATGTGTGTGTGTGTGTTTTATTACCAAAGGATGAAGGCCACTGGAAATTATTAATACTATTATGATTTACCAATTTTTTATTTATGTAATTCCTTTTATGAAGGGTTTATGGTCGCTGAAAATTTGTTAAATATGTAATAAATTTTCAAGAGATATAAATTTGACGAAAAAATAAATTTATTTTTCATATAATTTTATTATTAAAATAATAATAAATTTATCAAATGAAATATTAAATTAAAAGATAAATATTAAATATTTAAAATTAAAATAAATATGTTAATTACATTTTAAAATTATAATGATGTCAAATATATATAACCAAGAAGAAAACAAATCATATATCTAGCTATAGTCATTGAAGGGAAGAAGATCCTGATTATCTGGTGGCTGGTCTCCAGGAGACAGTTGCAAGGCTAAACTTTGATTAGTGTTCTGCCCAGAATACGAGCTACCTTGCATTCGAGACTGAACAACTGAAACAGCTGCACCTCCAATTCGGCATTCTTGGCTTGCATCTCAAACTACAGTTGGGCCTGCAGGTTAGCCTGTATCTGGGCTTATAACTAGGCGATGCACTGTTGAACTCCAAGTTCATCTCTTATCTACTCCATCAAATTAGCAATAACCATGGATCAATAAAGATAGATGAAGTAGCAGAATTAGAGGCTGTATTTTGACCCAGAGGCTGCTCTGCTCTTAATACTCTGTGCGTCCACCCCTTAAATGGGGCCCTTATAGGTGCCACTAGTCACCTCTTTCCACACTTTTTCTTGATTAATTGGGGTAGTCACATTGAAGCTCTGCCAAGACTCTTTGGATATTGTTGTGACACTGTGATACCCATTGAACCTTAGTCATAAATTTATCTTGTAAGAAAAAAATTACGAAACTTAATTTCAATTATTACAAATATAAAACTAAAAATAATGTTAAAGAAATTAACTTAATTAAAGAATTTGCATAAGTCCTTTAAGAGCATTTGTCAACCCAAGCCTTATCAGATTTCTTCAAATGTGTGTGTAGAATCAGCTCGAGTTGCTTAGGTTTTTATACAAGCTAGCCCACCTACAAAAAAATTAAAGAAATTAATTAAATTATAATAATAATAAATTATATTTACAAAATATTAAATAATGTTATTAACCAATTTATCCTCAATAGTGCCTAACTCCGTAGATCTCCATATGTGAAGTGACCCTTTCTTTTAATGTCTAGTTCTTCTTGGTTTTGTTACACTTGACCTTGAACTTGGACGTTTTCCCATAACATTGGAGGTGCTCTCAATCTCTGGATTGTATCTAGAAAGGCATCCCAAACTATATAATTAGAATAAAAATATCAAAATATAAATAAAAAATATTAAACACTAAAGCATTTTGACATACAAATTAGCATTCAACTTAGCACTAAAATACTCACACATTTTTTAGGTTATTAACCTAAATTTAAATTAACAAAAATAACTTACCCTAAATCTAATTGCAAACTGATGGTAAAATAACTTAAAATTAATTAAAATTTTTCAAAAATTTTGAAATAACCTAGAATCATACTTATAACTAACTAATAACCTAAATCATAATAATTAATAACCTAAATCAATATTAACCTAAATTATAATCTAACTTATAACAAACTAGCTAATTAATAATTAACCTAAATTTAAATTATGACTAACTAAAAACCTAAATCATGATTTACTAATAACAAACTAATAATAACACTAAAATATAATTATCCTACTTCATAATAACACTAACAACCTAAATCATAATTATCCTAAATCCAAATTATAACCTAAAATTTATATTTATTTCAAGTCTAACTTATAACAAACTAATTAAAAATTGTAGCATAAATCATAATTAACTTATAAGTAACCTAAAATTAATTTAATCTTTACAAAAAATTTGATAGAATCTCCCATTAGTAATAGAAACCTCGTCATAAAAGTACAATAAAATTCAAATTGAGATACCATAATAACACTAAAACAAGACAATCCTAATTGTCTAATTTTAATAATCTAAATTAATAAAATTTTTACATAAATTATGATAGAGTCTCCCCTTAGCAATGGAGACCCCTTGTACAACATAACATCAATTTAGCAATCAGCAAGAAGACTTCTAGCCATAATTCTAAATCAATTTACATATTTAGCAACCAATAGCCACCATCCACATATAGCAACCAATTCATAAAAGGGATAGCAGAGGGAAAATGAAATTAGACAAAGAATATAGGAGAAAATTTAAAGAGAAAATAAGCAGTAGAAGAGGAGAGAAGAGGCTAACCTTCAAGCAGGGATGAAGTTATCGAAGCCCACTAGAGATACTAATGTTGGGAGAGGGTTGTTGGAGTAAGTGTAACAGGGGAAGCAAAGTGAGGGAGGGAGAGAAGAAAAGAGAAAGGGCAGCAACGAGAATGAGGGGGAGTTCGCGAAACTCCCTTATAGAGGGATTTTTACTCGTAACAAAAAGCGGCCAAGTAAAAGATTTGGCACAGATTTTGCAGCCAATCGGAGACAAATCAATTTCTATTGATGTAGATACATAATTATTTCGGACTTACTTATAATTTGATCCTAATTTTAGACCAAATAGAAGCCCAAACACAAAAATTAAAAAAGAAAACAAAATAAAATTTAAACCCAAAAATAAAAAGCAAACCCAAAATTAAAATTAAGCCCAGAATTTAAAATTAAACCTAAGAATAAATAATAAATGAAAACAAGATAACAAAACTAAAATAAAAGATAATAATGCAAGATAAAGTAAAAGAATTAAAAAAAAATGTGATAAGAAGATAAGAGAAAGAATGAAATCAAAAACTAAAAAGAAAATAGATAAAATAAAAAGATAACAAAAAATAATAAAAAATATAGATTAAAATGCATAAAAACTCTTTAAAACTAAGAGTCAATTTTAAAAAACTCTCTTAAACTTTAAAATTTTGCATAAAACTCTATTCAACTAATTAAAATATGCTAAAAAATCTCATTTCATTAATTTTTCTGTTAAATTATAAAAGAAACCCTAAATTATCATGAAGAAAAGACCAAAATAACCTTAATTCTAACTAAGCAATTGAAATCGGTGATGAAATCACCTAGTTGTGCAACTACAAATCTTGAGAGAGATCAAATCCTCAAAGTAGTTGCGGTCTTAAGAGAAACAAGAATGGAAGCAAATTGAGACAGATAAAATGACATGAGAACTGTTGGCTTTGAGAAGTCAGATTTTGCAACATAAATGATAATAATAAAATTAATATCTTGGAAGAAAAGTGGATGAAAAGAGAAAAATCAATGTTGCCAAGTGGTTTATAGAAGCCAATGGTCAGGCTGGATTGGTCCTTGGCACACATTGCTTGAACGCACCCAGTTCCAATGACTTCCTCCACACCACCTGTGTGTAAATGCCACACCTGTGATTCGGCAGGCATGAGTTATTGGTGTAGTTGTAGTAGTTTTTCTCTTTGACCCACTTCTCAACGGCCATGTGCGGCATCATCGTCATGCCGCTTGCCCATAACTGGTTACCGCCATACTTGCTGGCAGTTAAATTCGCGAACTGGCATCCCATTTTATCGTTTGGCCAACTATATAAAGTACAAAGTATAATATTGAAAGTCTGAAACCAAGTACCATTAGTCATGCCAATCCACCATTCAAAAATCATAATATGAATGAACAAAAAGACTAGTATTAACCAACTTCGGTTGGCACAAATGGTGTAACTCCATCCCTACTTCCCATCCCCCACCCCCTATCCAAGGGTTCGAACCCTCTTCATGTAACAAAAAAAAAAAAAAAAGACTAGTATTAACCTCAAATACAATGGTAACGAACTAAGAAGGAAACATGGATAATATTTTGTTCATAAATTGAGATAAAACAGAAAGGAAGAGGATGAAGAAAGTAGCAACCTGAGATAGATTAGGGTTATTTTAGTTTTTTTTTTGTTTTATTTATGATTTAACAGGAAAACTAACAAATGGGTTTTTTACACATTTTAGTTAGTTAATAGAATTTTGTATAAAATTTTAAAATTTAAGATAATTCTTTAAAATTGACCATTGGTTGAAGAAGATTTATACATTTTAACAAAAAATATCAATAAACAATGAAGAAAAATAAAAGATAAAATAACCTAAAAATAATGAAACATAAATAATAGAGAATAAAAATAAAAATAAAAGATGATAAGTAAAAAAAAGAGATAAACACATTAAAAAGATAAAAGATAAAAAAATAAAGAATAATAATAAAAGATAAAAGATTAAAATATAATAAAAGATTAAAATATAAAAATTCAAAGACAAGTGATAAGATAAAAGAAGACAGGAGATACAAAAAATGAGAGGAAGTAGAAATTAAGTAGGATACCCAAAATACCACTATAAAAGACTCCCAGACTGTCAAAAACGGGAGACATAGAAGTTGTTCACCAGAAAACAAACACACACACCCCTTGCCACCTTTGCCTCGAACCTGCACCCTCTGCAACTAACACAATGACAAATTATAAGATAAAAGAAGACAATAGATAAGGGAAATGAGAAAACGTAGAACTTAAGTAGGATTCCAAAATACCACTATAAAAAGGCTCCCACACAGTCAAAAAGGGGAGACGTAGAAGTCCTTCATCAAAAAACGAACACACACACACACACACACCCCTTTTCACCTTAGCCTTGAACTCGCGAGCCTCCGTAGCAAACCCAAAAATTAAAAAAGAAAATAAAATAAAATTTAAACCAATACTAAAACTCAAAATTAAAATTAAGCCTAGAATTTAAAATTAAACCTAAGAATAAATAATAAATGAAAATAAGATAAAAAAAAATAAAATAAAAGATAATAATGCAAGATAAAGTAAATGAATTAAAAGAAAAAATGTGATAAGAAGATAAAAGAAAAAATAAACTCAAAAGCTAAGAAGACAATATATAAAATAAAGAGATAAACACATTAAAAGGTTAAAAGATAAAAAATAAAAAATAATAATAAAAGATTTAAAAGATAAAAGATAAAAAATAATAATAAAAGATTAAAATATAAAAATTAAAAGACAAGTGATAAGATAAAAGAAGACAGGGGGTATGGAAAGAAGTAAAATTTAAGTAGGAATCTCCACTATAATAAGACTCCCACTTAGTCAAAATATGGGAAGACAAAGAAGTCCTTCCCCAAAAGACAAACACACAAACACCCCTTGTCACCTTAGCGTGGAATCCGCGACCCTCCGTAACTAACATACAAAAATAAGTGATAAGATAAAAGAAGACAAGAGATAAGGGAAATGAGAAGAAGTAGAATTTAAGATTGATTCTCAAAATATCACTATAAAAAGATGGAGAAAGGATAGTTTTAGTTCTTTAATTTTTGTAAAAGAGTAATTTAGTTCTTTAATTTTAAATGGGATAAATTTAATCTTTTTATAATTATAATTGAAGTAATTTATTTTCTTTATAAGCATAATTAAGACAATTTAACTTTTTTATAAATATAATTGAAATAATATAATTTTTTACTTATAAAATTTTTCTTTTCTAGCATTATATGGTTAGTCGGTAGTTATTTAAAATTTATTTTTATTATATAAATTTTAATATTCATTCTTTGAAGTGAAATTATTTATTTTTTTACTAAATTTGAAGTTTTAATTTTGTGTATCTTTATAATTTTTTTAATTAAAAAAAATTCACATAACATTCACGTTATATTATAATAAAAAAAATTAAATTTTAATCATTATCGATAAATTATATTATATTAAAAAAAAAATTTAATAAATAAAAAAATAAATTATCTTACTTAAAAGTTAAGAGATAAAATTACTCATTTAAAAAAATTGAAGAACAAAAAATACTCTTCCTCAATATAATGACTCCCACGCAGTCGAAAAGGGTAGACATAGAAGTCCTTCATCCAAAAACGAACACATACACACCTTGTTACGTTAGCGTCGAACCCGCGAGCCTCTGCAGCAAACACACAAGCCTCACCATCTCATATACCCCCCTTGCCTTCGTTTACTGAATTTTTGAATAAAAATACATAGGAAACACCCTTTGCACCTAAAAATAAACACGAAGGCGTACTTTCCTCCCGGAACCTCGAACCACCGGCCATCACTCCCATTCCTGCGCCTTAAACCATCGCCTCTCTTCTCCCCTATCCCGAAGTTGAACAGTCTACCCTCTTCACCCAAATGCTCCGACGCAGCACCAGCAAGGATCGCTCCACCGGACCGAAAGCCCCAACTCGCCACCGTTCCAACGCCAGGACCCAGGAGCACCGCTGCATCACCTCGGCAGGCCCGTTCACTGGTTGAGGAGTCGCGCCACGCCCAATTCCTCCTTGATCACTCTGTCTTCGAAGAATCCAGGTTCTACACTGCCACCCCAAAATCCCTTGCTGTGCCTTGGTTGAACTCGTTCTGTGACCGATTCAAAGCCTGTGAAAGCCCACTCAACAGCTACGACTTCTGAACCGAATGGGTAGCTCGATTGTCTCTGATCTTCTTGCATAATAGTGTGCGGGTATATTCTTGCTGTGATTTGTTTACTAACTGGATTATGGTCTTCGAATGTGCCGAATATGGTTGCTAGTTTAGGAGTTCAATGATTTATGAAATTTCGTTTAGGATTTCGCTTGTTGAAGCTTCCGATTCCCGCAAGAATTTCTGGCCTGATTGTTAATTTCTCCACTGAAATGCCATTCGATTTGGTCTCTGATTTAATCATGTATGAATCTGTTGCTATTTGCTCTGTGGAAATTGCTAGGTTCGGTTTCCTTCATAGAAGTTTTGGCCGTTAGGTGTTTGTGGCTTGCTGAGAATCTGTGGTAAATTAGTGTGAGAGTTTTTATGGTTCGTGGGTATCTCAAACTTTATTGATTTCTACTTTTATTTGAACACTATTTGGTCATGGACCCGCTGTTAGTTGGCCTGTGAAATTTTGTTTATTCTGGCATTGTTTTGACCCTTTACTCCATTGTGTTTTTACTGATTAGAAAATTGCTATGATTGCTATTGAATTTTTGAGTTTCTCTTCATGGTGAGTTGATACTTTAAATGTTCATTGCTGCTGATAGTGGATTGACTGAATTTGTGTGCTTGGTTGAAATTTTGTGACTTGGGTTGCTTTCGTGTGCCTAACTGCTCAACTGAATAGTGCGCTGGGTAATGGATCTTTGGTCATAATTGGTCATAGTTTAGTCCTCAGTTTGATTTAGGAATTCTTATATTTTCCAGTATGATTTAGTCAGTGAAAGTGTTTGACAAGGCGTTTTGGTTATCATTTCTCTGATATTGCGGGTTGCATTCATCACAGGGTGCTGCTGGAATTTCTGACCCTCTTTATTGCTAAAACTCTCATTTTTATTTTGATTGGGTGTGTTCAAAATTTTTATTATTATTTCATATTTTGTCATTTTGATCTTGATTGTATTGAAATATTTTTGGGTTGCAATTTCAAAGTTCATGATTTATTTGGGATATTATTCTAAGATGTATAATTTGGACTGTGAAAGGATATTTTTTTAGTTAGTCAAGTTTAGACACTAGAATTATATTCACCTAGAAAACGGTGATGAGAATCCAACTTGAAAAGAATAAAAAATTTCAGAAAGAAATTATATTATTTTTTTAGAAAAACCCTAATATGAAAGGAATAAGAAATCCCACAAGAAAATTATTTTTTTAAACAAAATTACTTTAAAAAGGAAAAAAAAAAACCTAACCTAGAAGGGCTGGGGTGTTTTTTAAGAAAATGCATTTGTCCAAATCTCCCTTTCAGAATTAGAATTTTTAAATCAACACTTAATATGAGCAAGACAAATTAGAATTTTTTAAAACAAAATTATTTTAAAAAGGAAAGAGAAAAACCTAACCTAGAAGGCCTTGGGTGTCTTCTAAAATGCATTTTTTCAAATTTTCTTTTTAGAATTACAATTTTTAAACCAACACTTAATATAAGTAAGACAAATTAATTTGATCATCTTAGTACCAAAAAGATATTTAAGGTGTTAAGATCTCCTTTGCACGTAATTAACTCTTGAATTCAATTTCTAAAATGTAAATCATCTTTGAATAGACATTTGATCTCATTGTTAAAACTTAGGTTGATAATAATTTTATTTTTATTTTAAAAATTCATTTTCCTCTCACTCCAAAAACAGCAGAGTTTTGCATAGGATTGCCTCTCTACATCGTGATATTGTGACAATCGACAGCTAACAAGTATTGATAAAATAAATTGACACCTCTTGGTTGGTGTGATTGCAGCCAACCATTTTTATTGTTTTTAATCGATAACTGATGTTGTTGATAAATAGTGAATGGCACCATAAATTCAGCCAATCGTTATGTGTTTAATTTTACTAGTGGCCTAATTAGACTCATTGGTTGCTGCGATTACAACCCATAGGTGCATGTTTGGTTTTTACAAACAGTCTAAACTATCAATAAAATAGTGATGAGATGGTTGGCTCCCACATTGCTAGCCAATCGTGTACATTTTAAATTTTATCAACGGCAAAGATCGATGGTAAATTTTTGACATGATAATTGATTGCTGTAATATTAGCTAATCATTATCAATAAATTATTGACATGGCAATTGACTATTGTGATGACATATAATCATTGCCAATTTTTATTTTACTAGCAACAAAGGTCGTTGATAAAATAAGTTTTGCAGATTTGGTAGCCAAAGGTTATGAATTTGTTTTACCAACATCATAATCCATTGGTAATTATGATTTACAGCCTTTGGCTGTAGATACAATATTTGCTATGGCTTTTGGTGCTAAAGGTATTTTTATCGGCAGCCATATGTGTAAAAAATTTATCTTTTTAAAAATTTAAATTAGAAGACATAAATAAAATTAAGTATTTTATAGGCATTAATTTAAATGTATATAATATAGATAATTAAGTTCTCTTTCTAACATAAAAATTATGAAATTATATAAAAATTATACAATTTAGGTAGTATTATTTATCTCTTAAAACTAAAGTTGTCTTTAATATTTTTTAAGTGATATTATATTAAATATTCATACATAGAGTACATTAATTAATTAATTGTTAGCATATAATATAACAAAATTTAAGTAATTCGAGGCTTCATCACTTTCTTCTTCTTATTCAATATTAGTAGTGTTCTCATTTTCTTTAGTGTCATTAGTATCAGATAGGTCGATTTCTTAAGTGTTGTTAGAGTTGGTTACATATTTAATTTCATCATCTAAACAAGATACATGATAGCTTGTGCTCTCATGACCAATTTGAATTTTTTCAAAGCCCCTTTTGTCATTACATAGGGCCCTTCATGTCGTTTCATCAACAAGCACAATTTTGCCCATTGTGGTACATCATCTTGGTGACATAAGATATAAAATAAACTTGTCCCACTTGCTATGCGACAATGACTAGATCATAGCATTTATACATGTGGGATTGGTTGATCTCAACAATTTTAAATTGATTATGACTTCTTATCCCTAGTAGTTTAGTTTAGTGGAGTTAAACTACTTACAGTCAAATAGGACACTTTCTTTGGAGGGAGTTCAAGATAATCTAATTCTAACATTTCTTTAAGGATATCATAATATTCACCATTGCCACTAATACAAGTTCCTTTAACTTAGACACAAATATTGTTTGTTTTTTTCCTCTCTGACTAGGATGCCATGTGAAACTTGAATCTATTTATCAAAAACTTTCGCCAACTCTTAGTATCTTTGTTAGGGCCCCATGTTAAATAATGTAAATTTTTACCCTGTATTCCATTTGTTAGATCATGCACCTACAAAACAAAAACAAGATATGAACTCTCTAGAATTAGCTTATTAGAGGCAAGTAGCTAGTTGAGTATAGAGAATGAGAAGAATAGACATGTCCAATCAATGTGAATAATTTCTTAGCAAGGAATTTCCTAATCCTCCAAGGAAGCCTAAATTTGAAATAGGTAAGAATGCAAAAATAGAGTTGTTAAAAACTTACATAACTCTTGAATCAGGATGCAAAATGTGCTTAGATCAATAACTCTAATAGGTTGACTGGGACACTAGACACTCGCAAGAAAATATTGCAATCAAATTTGCAATTTAAAATAATTGCATTTCATAAATATTAACAAATATTTGTTTACTTAGGTAAAATACAATACACTTACTTCAAGTATGGTTAGGCTTCATCACAGTTCAGTAAAATGTGCAAGGTTGTGGAGTTACACTCCATATCATTAAGCTACCATTTCTTGGCTTTCCCCCAAGCATGACTAGATTGATTGAAAATTGAAAGAGTCAAAGTTGATGAATTTGGTCTAGCATCATCAAAATGGTTGACCTGAGTTCTTCTGTGTTACATATGAGGCTTAAAATAATAAGAGTAAAAATGGTAGGTCTCCCTTGTTATATAAGCTTCTATGGTTTATTTTTCATTGTTCTTTTGATGTCACCCATCATTCTAATCAAATAAATAAGATCATATATGAACTATAATACAAATAGTTTAATTAAAACATAACATAACGTGCATACCATTCAAAAGGATATATCATTGGTATTGAATTGGACTACGTACCCTAGTTTTTTAAGTTAAGTGCACCGGTAAATGCTCCATGGAGTTAAAGAAAGACAGAGGGGAAACTTTTTTCCAACTTGCGCAGTATAATAGGAATATTATGCTGCATGGTCAACAAGTTGTCTATCCTAAGTATAGTTGAGCAAAGTCTTGAAAAGATTGACTCAACTCTATAAGAGCCCTCTACACATTATTAGGTAGTGATGTAAATGCAATCAATAGTAAACACTCCATAAATACGTAGCAGTTGTGACTTTTCATACCATCTAACTTTCCCTCCTATTTGTCCATGTATCTGGCTAAGTTTGACACATAACTATTTGGTATTCTTAGCTCTTCCACCCATTTGCATATGGCACTTCTTTGCTACAAGGTCAATGTATAAATGGTCTTAGGCTTGGCAAACTTGCCATTGGTTAATTCTGTTAACTCCAACTCTTGTCACTTGTAATTTTCTCTCAAGTCTAGCCTTCTTTCTTATTGTCTTTAGTTTTTTCCTTCACATTCATCATGGTATTAAAGACATTGACAAATACATTCTTTTCTATACGCATCGCATCAAAATTATGCTAGATTAAATTATGCTTCCAATAAAGCAATTCCAAAAAGATGCTCTATTTTGTCTAATTGTGACTAACCCCAAACTTGTCAAGTCTCCCCAATGACCCGTGCTTAGTTATCTTAAGCAAATCACTGACTCTTACCTAAACTTGCTCACTAGTCAATCTTGTCAGAGGCTCATTGCTCTTGACCTTATTCCTCCTTAATGTTGTTTGATTTTGTCAGAAAGGATGATCAAGAGGAAGGAATTGCTAATGTAAAGTTTTTATTAGAGTGTTTTAAGAAGAATGCCTTACTTTCCTCCATGCAAATGGGCCATGCCATTTGCTATACTTTACCTTGACAACATTCCATATTTAGAGAAATTATTGATAGTCCACATTAACACTACTCGCATGATAAAATTTTGTTTTGTGAAGATGCCATACTTCAAAACACCTTGCCACCACAATTATTTCAACTCGTCTATCAGTGGCTAGAGGTACACATCAATCTTTGCTTTGGGTTATTCAAACCTAGAACAAGACATGTCAAAAATATGTATGGGGCAGTAATGCAAAGCTCTAGCAGAAGATTGTAAGGAGTTATAATTACTAGCCAATAGGGGTACACTCTAGTTGATTGACTGTATGGAGTGAATATGTTAGCACGCAAACCTAGCTTGACATTTCGGCGGTCATATGCAAAATCAAGATAAATCCTACTGAAGTGTTTCCATGCTTCTTCGTCAGATGGGTGGCTTAGCACACATTCAGCTCACCTATTCTTATAAGGCCACCTCATATGTTGGACAAAAATCATGGAAGCATATAACCTTTTCAATCTAAGAATTAGAGGTATATAATTATTCTAGCCTCGGGTACATCTTTCTCTCTATCTCTTCACCATGGCTTGTATCTAGGAGATCTATAGAATTTGTATTCCTTCTCATATACATCATCTTTGTAGTACAATATGCCACTGTTAATGTAACAATACATTTTTTTTTATTTCAATCATAATTAGATACCACTTTATTAGCCTTATAAAAATTATTAAGCACCATATTGGGTTGGGAAATGCCTTCCTTCAAAAATTTCACCTACAAATCAAAAACGTATTTACTGTGATTTGAATATGATTTTATGCTCTCACAGCTATTGATAATTTTGAGTGCTCTTCCAGCCCCTACCATAATATGGTTGCTAAGAAGTAAGTGACAAATTATAAAATTATTGGGCCTTTAGATTTGTAGATTCTTTTAAATTTTCCTAGCAATGTTGCTCAATGTTAGGCCTAGTAGCTTTAAAAATCATAGACTGGATGACCAATATTATCTTCACAACCCACATAAATATTGCTAGAAGTACCTACAATTTTGGCATTGTAATGAAATCTTATCTGATCCTCATTACTGTGGTTTGTTGAATACCAATAATTAGGTTTAAAATCATGTATATATTTATATATGTATATATATATATATATATATATAGATAGATAGGCAAGTGTGTTGCAGTTTTACATTTATCACAATGACATCTAAGGCTTTCATCAGATTGATACAATGGTAACCAACAAGCATTTATAACAAAAACAATAACCCCATTATCAAACTCTTGTCTAAATCTTGTTTGACCTAGATAATTCCTGTTATACATCTATTTATAGTGATGTAGAATTTCTATTGTCTCATAAGATAACTAATGTCCACCAACTATCTATACTAACATATATACACAATAATTGACAACCTCATATATGCAAACACTTGTATGTATATATATCATATATACAAGCATTTAAAAGGTATACAATAGTCAAGAAATTTTGATTTTGCAAAACAAATATGATATTTGAGAATAAAATCAGTTACTTACCTCTTGTTTGAGCTATAACAATTAGCAAATCAATTGCATCAATGAAATAGTTTTTAATTCTTGTGATATGTTAGAGAGAAAGTGAAGGAAGATGGAGAAGTGGGAGAAAAAAGAAGAGCAGATGAAGGAAAATGAGAAGAGAGAAGAGAATACTAAGGAAAATGAGAAGTAGTGGCAGTGCACTTTTCAATAGAACTATTATCAGTGGAATATTTTGAATTTTGAGAGGGTAAAGTTAATTTAATTTTATTGACATATTTTTTAGAGGAAAACCGCTGAAATTTTTTTGAAAAAAAATTATCTTTAACCAGCAATGACATTTGATGGAAACATTATGCTTTCTAGCAGATAACTGATGGCATGTTGCCTATAATATTTAAAAAAAAAATTCTTTTAACTGATGAATAATATTTGTTAGCACAATTACAATTTTGGCATATAACTGACAGCAACAGACACCCATTATTAATGAAATAAAAATTCACATAGAGAAAACATCAGTGACTTTTCGATGGTCATAAACGCTAGTGAAATCTTCCTACCCCTTGGTAGGATATTGGCATACAATTTTCTAGTGGGATTTCTAGGGGATATGGCTATCTATAGGTAAAATTAAATTTATTGATTAGCTACCACATATCCACCAAAAAATTACCCGTTAAAATTAAATTTTGTTATTTTTACTAGTAGATAAGTCATCCACTAAAAATTGGAAAATTTCATGTAGTGTTAGTTTAATTCGACTTCTGATATTTTTTAATTTTTTTATTTTTCATGATTGTAGGTATGTGTAGGGATGGCAATGGGGTGGAGTGGGGATGAGAAGTAACCTCCCGCTCCCCAACCTCGGTAGGGAAAATTGTCCCTGTCCCTATCCCCATCCCTGATGGGGGAAACCTTTTTGTCCCCACCTCAATCCCTGTGGGGGAATGGGTACTCGCGGGGATTGAATCTCTTAATTACTGTATGAACTCAAAAAGAAGTCATTTGAATAAATGCTCATATTAAATTGTTAGAAATTTCATCAACTGTTAAGATTGAAATGAAATTCTTAATCAAATAGTAAATTGAGTTTGAAAGAAAAGACACAAAAAACAATACTGCAATAGAGCAACAATTGTTTTGTCATGCGATGAATTACTTAAAAAAGCCAAATTCAACACTAGTGATCCAAGCCTAATGAATCAAAAGCATTTATATAGGTATGACTCTACAACTCTCAGAATGCCATTGAATCAAGTAGTATTTTAGGTAAAAGGACAAATACCTCTTCTTTGATGTTTTTGATTTTCTACATCATTGTCACCATTGAGGAGGAAAGAGAAGCTCCAAAAACATATAAATAGGCTTCAATGTTTAGATTACTTCAATGAGGTAGTGTGATTGGATTGAAAAGTTTAGGGCGCTAAGTGATTCTTGTGCTTAAAGAAGAGAAGGAGCATGGGAATGATGCTTGAGAGGGTCCTTAGAGCAGGCAATTCTAGTGAGCAAGCATGTGGTAATCTGAAATGGTTCTGCACTGTTGAAGAAGGGTGATGGAAGTTTGATAACTAAGAGATCATGGGTATAAGGACGGCAAAGGAGATTTGGGATAAGGATGATAGAGGAGATTGAATTGTTGGTTATCAACAAGGTTAATGGGTTATGGGAGCAAAATTACTACGTTACCCTATGGATATTTTATTTAAATAATAAGATAAGAGTAAGTAAATAGTCATCCCTATTGATATTCTATTTAAATAATACATTAAGGGTATTTCTTTCCCCATCCTCGTCCCACAAGGGAAAATTCTTCCCACAGGGTGGAGACTATGGTCCCCAACCTTGCCCTTGAAATTGCATTGAGGGAATTTCTTTCCCCATCCCCGTCCCACAAGGGAAAATTCTTCCCAATCCCCAGTTGAAGTTGGGGAATCCCTACAGATCCCAATTTGATCGGGGACAATTGCCAACCCTAGGTATGTGATTGTTGGTTGTGGATAGCTTTCTGTTGTGATGAAAGAGATGGCTTAACTTTTGAATATTTGTTGATGGAGATGTTTTCTTTGCAAAAAAGAAAATTATTTAGTACTTGTAGACACTTAATTTTATCCGGACGTTAAAAATTAAAGTGGACTCATGCATAATTTCTAAAATTAGTCTACTTAAATATATATTTTTCTAAAAATTAATTGAACGAAAATAAAAAAATTTAAAGATATTTTTGGGTCCAAAATATGAATAATATTGTTTTAAAAATTATTAAAAATAAAAAAATTAAAAATTTTAGAAAAAAGAAAAAAGAAAATAAGAGAAAAAGAGAATAGGCGACATTCATTCACCCACCTAACCCCACATTATTCACCTAATTGGTACCTAATTATCCACCTAACTATGCCCGTTTCTTTAGAAAAAAAAGGTGTCAGCCTTGAGGAGAAAAAATAAAGAAAAGATGGGGAAGACTTAGATAGAAGGAGGGTGTCGGCAAGCACCAAGGAAGAAAAAAATGGAGAAGATTATGAAGAGATAAGGCAGCAAGGTGAGAACACAAAAGCTGGATATCTTGACTTCCAAGGAGGAACCCGTGAGCACTAAGAGGAGGTGGAGGCATCCAACACGAGAGGAGATTAACAAATGTTCACTTTTCACAAGCTCCAAGAGGGAGGGGGGGGGGGGGGGAGGAGGACTTCTCCATCTTTAACACTTGGACAGTGCCTTCATCCAAGCTTTTTCACTTTCATCTCTGCTGCATTTCAGTTAGAAAGCCAGCACCCACGCGTTGATGACAGGGTAGAAAGCTTCCACCTTCACGTCAGTGCACTTCCTCTCACCCAAAACATCGAAGTTTAACGGCACCCTACAGCAGCATTCGAACTTCTCTACTGAACTCTACTCACACACACCTTCCTGCTGCGAAGTCCATACTACTTCAACCACTCCCTATTCCCAACTCATGGCCAAGAGAAGAATATACAGAGATAAGGGGAGTTTCTTGGAGCATTGAACTGAGAAGTGAACAAAGGCTCCTTTAGTCTCCTTAGGTTCAACGGCAACCCGTTGGCACCTTTCTTACCGAAAAGTGATAACTCCAAGTCACCTCCCCTCACTGAAAGCTTCCTCACCGACCCACTGCATTCATCATCTCAGAAGGAACCCAACACCTTAGCTCTCTGCAAACCCAAGCTTATTCATCAACACTTCAGCTTGGTTCTCTTCCATCTCCAGCAATCCCAGTCATGCCAAAGATTAGAACCATTCTTCTCTTCCACCTAGGTCTTCACCCTTTATCGGCGTTCAAGCTAGCAACGAGCCCTAGCCACCTCACCTGCCACTGCATTCCATTTTGAGGTAAGAGATCAGGGCGCCTCTGAAGCTTGACCTCGTGGAAGACGGTTTCAGTTTGTCTACATCTTGCTTGCCAACAGAGAATCTTTGTGCCACTGCTGCACTATCATAGCACCTAGCCACTGCACGTTATTACTCCATCTCTGTCATCTCGTTGTGCCAGCATTGCACTACAGCAAGGTTAAAGCAGCGGGAACCATGTCAGAGCCCTTCACCAAGCCTAGTCAAGTCTCAGCTAGAGATAAGCTTGCCACCTTTCCTCCATTTACGCTGACACCAAGACAAGTTTGCCACTCCTCTCCTATCGGCATCCCAAAGCTTGTAAATCAAAGTCACACCCGCTGTCAGAAAGGCGCGATCGCGATCTTATAGAAGTGCCATATAGTGTTGCCGAAACCCTCAAGTTGCACCACTGTCGTCAAGGAAATCCAAGACACGATCTCACCGCCATGTCGGGATGAGCCACCACCATCGAGGGACACAACCACTGCACCTCCGTTGGGATGATCCACTCACGGCCTGGGAAGCAGTCAAGTCACGCCATGGTCGATCCCCGTTCGTTGGCAGCTGAAGTCGTGCAGCAAAGCTCGTGCCTGTTCTGCTTCACCATTAAGTCACTGCTATTTCTTAGCCAAACCGTCGTGTCATCAGGATCTGTTCGCTATTGCCACAGTCCTGCTGCAGGTCCCGGTTCTACCTCTAAGTCGTGTCCTAGCTGTCATTGTTTTGCTCGGTCATGGGTCATCCTCTATCCTAAAGCCTTAAACTGAAATCAGGAGAGGCCGAGCAAGAGTTAAGTGACACCATCTTACCATGCTTCCTTTGGTAGTTTTCATGCTACGTGGGATAGGTATAGTATTTTTATGGGCTTTACGGACTATAAGTGTGACGTTATTTGGAAGTCGTTCTTAGTTTCTTTTTTTTAAAAAAAAGGTCTATGGTGCATTAAGAATATGGTGAAGAATAAAGTGATTGGGTTTCGATCTAAAAAATAGTTACGTTGTACGTTTTGGTATTTTTGGTGTATTTTGCAGTTTTGAGAAAAGTAAAAATAAGTTTGAGTTATATCCTTTTTAAAAAAAAATAAAGTATTAATAGATGATCACGTAGATAATGCAAACACTTTTTAAGATCTTAGACTGGAATAGAATGGGAACTTTTATAAAATTATCTTTGAAAATTCTGATTTGGAATAGAAAGAGAATTTTATTCAAATTTCTTTTAAAACCTCAACCTGGAATAGGAAAGAAAATTTTCTGAAATTATTTTAAAACCCTGATCTAGAGTAAAAAGAATTTTTTTTAAAACCCCAATCTGGAATAGAACAGGGACTTTCATAAAATTATCTCTAAAAATCACGATCTGGAATGGAAGAAAATTTTTTTTAAAAATTATTTTAATATTCTTGGCTTGGAATGGGCAAGGATAATTCTCAAAAAAATATTTTTTTTTTAAACCAATGTAAATGAATCAAGTAAATTAATTAGATCATTTTTTAGTACTGAAAGAGCGTTTAGGGTGCTAACAGCTTCCCTAAAATGTAATTAACCCCCAAACTCAATCTTTTACACATAAACTATTTTTAATTAGGTGTCCAATCTCACCTTAAATAACTTAGGTCGGTGGCAACTTCACAAACCAAAATAAAATTTTCAAGGTCTACAGTTTGGCGACTCCATTGGGGACAAATTTGAGGGTTAGGCCAATTTGAAGTGATCTTATAAATTTCTTAATTTATTTGTTGGTTTAATTTTTGTGGAGCTGACAAAGTAAAAAGTATGCTCACTGGCTTCTAGTGTTATTGGGTGTTTAAATTTTGTATTTTATCTGCATGTGACTCTTTTTGTGGATTTAGGATGTATTTTTCCGCACATACCATCACTTTCACCACACACTAGAACAAAAGAGAGGTCATTACCCCTGTGCCTTATGCTCAGGCTATTTAGGATATCTTGTAGGTTAGAGGAGTATGGTAAGGTTAGCCTTCGAGAGACTTTCGGTCTCCGTATGGGCGCTTAAAACATTCCACTCAAATTGATCCTTTCAAAGGCAATTTGGGGACCCAATGTAGGAAACATAGAACCTACCCCGTACTATTAATAGCCTTAGAGCTACCCCTTGTAAGAGAGAAATTTGGTCCAAAACCATGAGAGTGAACGGAAACTTAGGATGTACCTTAATCTAGGCATTGTGGGAAAAATGCTATTTTCTTCGTATTGCATGTCTAACTTTGACATTTGTGTTCTAAGCATCCTTATTGTACTTATTGTTGTTGCATACATTACCTTCGCAACTTGAGTTTGCCTTACCTGAAGGTTAATAAGGGGCTAAGTAAGGCTAACCTTGTGAGACTTTTAGTTTTTGTACAGATGCATGAATAAGGAGCAAAGTAAGGTTAACCTTCATGAGACTTTTAGTCTCCATGCAAGTCGAGAATATTAGTGGCAACATTCTCCTTTACCTTCTTCATCAGCACCTTACCTAGTAATTACCTTTTCGGGTTATCTCATGACTAACAAATGCCATCCAATATCAACAACAAGTGCCAATCTCTTGCATACCGCAAGATAATGAAACAGGCTTCTAGTTAATTGGATATGGCATTGTGAGTCAAAGTGTAGCCAAATAATATAAACATGGCTGATGCTTCTTTGATATGGTAGTCATGGGGGCAATTTGATGCCCAGATTCCAATGAGCTATTAAGTGATTGGGTAAGTAATAAGAGTGGTGTAGCTACAAACTGGGGCAATACGACCCTCATCCATTGAGTGTATAGTTAATGGCCACCAATGCCATAACTTCTTACAGAAGCCATAGGGTAGTTGATAATTAATACTCTAAAGCCTTTCCTATGTCAAAATGATAAGGCAATATCAAGGCTGGATAATTGAGCAATTTCATGCTTCCTTTTGCAGGTAGTCTTATGACACCCTCATGAGTTTGTAATTGAGATAGTGGATTTAGAGTTATTAAAACTTTTAGCCTTTATTTCAACAATTATTTTTTGCACCAAATGAATCATTTCTTTGAACCAAATGCATTAACATTTAAGCTCCCATTCCCAAGGGACGGTCATATTTATGCCATTATTTTTTATACATGTAGCATTAAGCATGTTTTGTCCTCCAAATTTTTGGTTTTGGGCCTGGTGAGTGACTTAAGGCCCATCAGCATTTTTAGACAAGCTGAAGCCTAATCATATGAAGGTGCTTAATTGCCTTTTCATATGACTTATTGTTCATGTCTTCATTCCAGTCAATGGCTCAACTTCATGTCATGACTAACGAGGAAGTTTCATTTTGAATGAGAAGGACTCAAAAGGCTAAAAGGGAGCATCATTTGCGCATCCTTGCTCACCTAATCAAAAAGCTAGAAAATGGAGGAAAGCCTTGGAAAGCTTAGAATCAGGTTCCCTTCTCTTCCCCAAGATGTACTTTGAAAGATGTATAAGTGCCGACTTAAAAGAATAAAGACACTCATTGAAGCCAAGATACACCTAGCAGGTGAGTTTCAAAATTCACTTGCAAAACATCTACCAAGAATGGGACGAAGCTCTTATGCTAAGAAAAAGAAAAGAAGAGCTAAAAGAATGGAGGTTTGTTATAAGTGTGCAAGGTGGACGTGTAATACACAATGCAGGGGGAAAGGAATGATGTCTGCGAATCGAGAAGAAAAAATCCAGTTCATAAAGGATGGACTGAGTAAAGAGTCATTGGACAATATCCTTTAGACTCTTGAGAAACATCCTAGTGGGCATGTTCATGGTGTTCTTCTCACTTTAGTAGACAAATTCCATGAGGAAAAGGAGCGCCACTATCTTGAGAAGTTAACACTAAATGACCCTGTTTGCCAGTTCATAAGAAAATTGAATAGCAACCTCGATCCATGAATATCACACTACAAGGATGAAGGAGTGATGTTCCTAGGCAGGAAGACAAAATCATTAAGGATGGACTAAGTAAAGAATCTTTGGATAATATCCAGTAGACTCTTGAGATGCATCTTAATGGACATCTTCATTTTCTTTTCTTCTTGCCTCAGCGGACATATTCTACAAAGCAAAGGAGCGCTTTGTCTTGCGAATCAGACGTTAAAAGACCTTATTTGCTAGTAGATCAGAAAGGAAATCCTTGATGATGTCTGTTAATGGATATGGCATTAGATCATTGTGTATCACTGATGAATTCATCATTTTCATTATTTGCTTTCCAATTGTGTATGCATGGTTTCGATTAGTACAGTTGTTGTTAATAATTTTTTTTCTTCCTTGTTAATTGTCGATACATATGTCATATTTATTGTTAGCTTTCTGACTTTGCATGCATAATTTTGACAATATTGATGTGGTTGTCTTTTCTCCTTCTTAATCATTGGCACATTTGTCATATTTACTATTAGCTTTCTGACTCTCCATGCATAATTTTGACAATGTTAGTGTGGTTGTCATTTCTCCTTCTTAATCACTGGTACATCTGTCATATTTACTGTTAGCTTTCTGACTCCGCATGCATAATTTTGATAATGTTGATGCGGTTGTCTTTTCTCCTTCTTAACCGCTAGTACAGCTGCCATATTTACTGTTTGCTTTTTGACTTTGCCTGCATAATTTTGATAATATCAGTGTAATTGTCCTTTCTTTTTGACAATCGCTGATGCATTTGTTAGTTTTGCTGTTCACTTTTTGACTCTACATACAAAACTTCAAGAAAGCCAGCTAGTTGCCCTTTTATTATCGTAGCTTTATGACTTTCTTTCGTTGGAGAACTGTCGTATGCGCAGGCGTGTCTTTTTTACTTGACTTTCTTATTGTCATTGTCTGAAATTATTGTACCTGATTGTTTTCTATTGTTCATTTCTCCCCTACAAATACTCTTTCACATTGGATCATCCATGCATGGCTGGGGTAGAAAAAGAAGGAGAAACATCATCGGCACGTAGATTCAAATCTATTTGTATCTTTGGTGCTTCTAATCTAGAGAAGGATAATGAGTTTATAAAGGCAGTCAATGAACTTGGTAAGGTTTTAGCTGCCAGAGGAATAAATTTGGTGTATGGTGAGGGAATCCATGGACTAAGAGGATGTACAGCTGCAACTGTATTTATAGGAAGGAGCAAGGTCTTAGGCATTCTTATAAAAGGGTTAGACAACAAGAGAATTACTAGTTACACTTTTGGCACTAAATTGAAGGTTTCATCCATGTATGAATGCGTCGGGCATATGTTTTACAATGCTAAAGCCTTTATCGCATTACTGGGTGGTCTAGAACTTTAGAAGGAATTTTCAGTGTAATATTTTGGTTAAAATTTAACTATCCAAGAAAGCCGTTAGGATTATTAAATGTTAATAGCTTTTATGATGATTTGTTGTCTTTTATAGATTCAGCTATGGAGCAACACTTCATATCTCTGGAAGCCCGCCGTGCCATAATGACAGGTTCAAATGTCGATTAGTTAATTGATCGACTACAAGCCTATATATTTCAACCCTACCCATTGGTGAAACAAGTGGATGAACAGCCTCCCGATGGTAACAAGAAGCATAAAATAGAAACCATCCTTCGATTGTAACTTGTCATGGCTTTACTTTTTGTGGGATAATGTACAAGTATAGGAAGGATAGTCCGAGTGGAAGAGTTGCTAAGCAAAGTTATCGAGATCGAAGCATATAATGGATGGCAGAGTAAAGAGTTATTCTTAACTCTTGATATACATCCCATGTGTATCTTATTAGAAGCACAATATGCATTCTCATGTATCCCAAAAAAATATTATTTTTCTTTTTGTGCATGTCTTTCTTGGAGTCTTATGGCTGAGTAAAGAGTTATTCTTAACTCTCGATACGCATCCCATGCACAATTCATTAGGAGCATCATAGCCACCTTTTGTTTCCTACAAAAAAATGTTGCATTCCTCTTTGTGCATCTCTTTCGTGTAGTGTTATTGCATCTGTTAATGGCTCTGCCCAAGGCCTTGGTAGTTATATGTGGACACCCTTTTGAATTCAATAAGACATATTGCATGATGAATGTATTGTATGTCATTTCATTCCTTCTCCTTTTGTATCAGTTCCTTGTTCGATTATTATGAAGTGATTAATGAATGACAGACACTTAAGGAGAGTTACCACCATCATAATGAACCAACATTAGGGCAATCAGGGTCATGATATCTTTTCATGTTTTGATGCCTAAGAGTAGTTAATTGGTGATTAGATATCTTAAGTTCATCCTAATCAGGCTTATTTTGCCAATGATGAAGTAGGATGGCTTAACAAAGTATTCAATTCTTGGATGGTAAATAGCGCTGCAATGTATTAAAGACTCGTAGAATGCGATGCATGATAAAGTTAGTTGATTACCAGTAGAATGAGTCCAAAGTCAGAAATGTTGCATTGAATTAAAGCTGAGGCAAGGGTATCGTGATATCAAAAAAAAAAAGGGGGGTTAAGAGGGACAAAGATGGTTCATTCATGATTTCACCTTTAGAATTTTCAAAAGCTATGAAAGTATCACCCGCCAAAAAGAAAAAAAAAGTTGTTGCACAATCCAATGAGATTTATCACGCCTCTTGGTATGTCAGCATCCATCATGACAATATCATTGCATTGCATGTTAGGGGCATTTGGATAATTTTGTTTCAATACATTGACTTGATATGAAATTCACCGTATGTCAACATATCCTCATTCTTTGATCTTCAATAAATCTAGATTGCATTTGTAAAGCATGTTCTTAATGTTCAAGAGATCACTCTTACCATACTAAGCATGTCACTGGCATTCAAAAAGGAAAAAAATATTGTCTTTCTGTACATGTCTTTCATGTAGTCTTGTGGCAAAGTAAAGAGTTATTTTTAACCCTTGATATGCATCCCATGCACAACTCATTGGAAGCGTCATATGCATCTTTTGTTGCATCTCTTGTGCACGTATTTTTCATGTAATCTCATGGCATGGCTTTGCCCAAGGCCTTGGCAATGACTGTATGTGAGCACCCTCTTAAGTTCAATAACACATCTTGCATGTATTCTATGTCATATGAGTGATTGATGAATGGTAGACACTTAAGGAGGCTTACCACCACTAGAATGAATTAACACTGGGGACAATCAGGGTTATGATACCTTTTCACATTTTGATGCCTAAGAGCAATTAATTGGTGATTGGATATCTTAAGTTCATCCTAACCAAATCCATTTTTGCCAATGATAAAATTGGATTGCCTGATAAAATACTCAATTCTCTTGGATGATAGAGTATCTCAGATCATAAGCAGTGGTGAGAGAGTGATGTCTTGTAGCTCATGAGAATGCTATGAGAAAGTGAGTTTCCTAGAACTTGTTTGAATGCCCCTTGAAATAATTTGTTGGATGCCACATTAACTAGAGAAGTGATCTAGGCCGTCTTTGCACCATTTGAACCTTTCAAGCTAACCTTAAAGTAAAATATCTCTAGTCACCCATTTGAGCCTTAAAAGATGACAAGGCCACCATCAAATGTTCTTTTTCGACCCTCATTTACCTCAACCTCTCAACTAAGAAGACTATGATCCTTACCCTAAAAGAGAGTAAAAGGAGCACTGAAGCTATTAGTCAAGAAAGAATGTTATCAAGAATAACTCAGGAATCCTTTTGCATTTGGTCGAAGCCTTAATTATGAAAAGGCAAGAATAAAGGGAAATTAAAAAAATAACAGAATTTGGGAAACTAAAAAAGAAAAGAGAAAGCTCAGAAATAGAGAAAATGAAAGATGGGCAAAAGAAAGTTAGTTCTTCCCATGTCCAGTAAGATTCCTAAGTTGTGGAAGATGAAAAGGGAAATACAAGGCTTTATGTGCTCAATCTTGCGCTCTCCTTGTTTGCTAAACCCTTATCCATTTCTTTCTAAGCTGTTACCTAATCCTTACATTACAAGCTAAAATAAAGACCTAGTGATCCCTGTTAATGTGGTGAAATAACAGACGCAGAAAGGGACATGAACACAAGCTTATGGGATACTTATGAGTGCAAACACTTGTCAAGAAGGCAAATACTTGAGTGCAAATACTTATCAAGGGGACAAACACTTGTATGAGAGCACAAACACTCGAGAGTTTCCTAATTAGGGAGATGCTCAACAAAGAAACCTTGATTCCAGAGAATTGAGTAGTCTTCATCCAATATATAGATTCCTTTTAAGCAGGTTCTTAAAAAGGAAATGATGAACTAAGAAAATCTTTTCAACATTTCTTTGCTCAAAGGTAATCAAGGCAAATAGGGGCAATAATTGGGGGAGTGAACCTAGAGTTTAAAAATGTTCAAAAGCACAAACTGGAGAATTATCAAGAGATTAAACCCAAAGTTGAAGAAAAAGAAAAAAAACCTTCCATTGCTTAGGGAGTACCAAATCTAAACCAGGGGAAGAATTGGGAGAATGACCCTCGAATCTAAAATATCCCTAAAAGAGTAGAGGGGTTCAAGATGAGGATTTACAAAAAAAAAAAGAGAGATGAGTTACCAAATACTGATATCAGAAGGTATTGCTTCTATGGGGTCTGACATTCTAATTCACTCATAATTAGGACAACAAACCATAACTCACCCTTTGCATTGTGGTTTTGGCATTTGCATTAATTTTTCTCATGTCAAGTGCGTTTACATGTCAAGCATGTCATTTTTGGTCAAGTCTTTCATGTATCGAGCATGTTCGCATGTCAAGCATGTCTTTTAAGGACAATCATTTCACATGTTAAGCATTACACATCAAGCATGCCATCTTAGGTTAAGCCTTTAAGCATGCCAGGAATATCCACATGCATACATTTTAGTTTAGATCCAAGCACGTTTGCATATCAAACATGCTATTTCAATCAAGTCCATCATGTGTTAAGCATGTTAGCATGGCAAACATGTCATGTATGCTATCTTAAGGTCAAGCCTAGCATGTCAAGCATGCCATTTCAAGTCAAACATTTTAGGTCAAGCAATTTTGCATTATCAAGCATGCTATTTTCAGGTCAAGCTTTTTATATAAAGCATGTCATTTAAGCCTTTCACTTGACAAATGTGTTTTCAAGCTCAAGCATCTTCATGTCAAGCATGTCAAATATAACATTTTGAGTCAAGCATCTCCTGCGCCAAGCCTTGTCAAGCAGGTTTGCATACCAAATATATCATTTTGAGGTCAAGCCTCTCCATGTGCCAAGCCCTATCAAGTAGGTTCGCACACAAAGCCATGTTAAGCAGGTTCGCATATCAAATATATTATTTTGAGGTTAAGCATCTCTTATGCCAAGCCCTGTCAAACAGGTTCACACACCAAGCCCTATCAAGTAGTTTTGCACTCCAAGCCTTGTCAAGTAAGTTCACATGCTAAGCCATATCAAGTAGGTTCGCACGTCAAATATATCACTTTGAGGTCAAACCTCTCCATGTGCCAAGCCTTGTCAAGCAGGTTTGCACACCAAGCTCTATCAAGTAGGTTTGCATGCTAAGCTTTGTCAAGTAGGTTCGCATATATCATTTTGAGGTTAAGCCTCTCCATGTGCCAAGCCCTATCAAGTAGGTTTGTATGCTAAGCCCTGTCAAACAGGTTTGCATGCCAAATATATCATTTTAAGGTCAATCATCTCCTGTGCCAAGCCTTTTTAAGCAGGTTCACACACCAAGCCTGTCAAGCAGTTTCACTAAGCTTTGTCCAGTAAGTTCGCATGACAAATATACTATTTTGAGGTCAAGCCTCTCCATGTGTCAAGCACATTATCCTGTCAAGCAGGTTCACATGTCAAGCATGCCATTTTGAGGTCAAGCCTATGTGTCAAGCACCTTACCCTGTCAAGCAAGACAAGCTAGAGTCAGGCTTTGTTGGGGATCAATTATCATTTGTGCCAGAGTCAAGCCTCATTTAACTCATTCCTATCATTTGTGCCAGAGTCTGGCCTCATTTGACTCATCTTTATCATTTGTGCAAGAGTCAGTCCTCATTTGACTTATCTCTATTATTTGTCCTAGAGTTGGGCCTTGTTTGACTCATCCCTTGTCACCAATGCCAGAGTCAAGCTTCATTCGACTTAACCCATTGAGCCTAGGTAAGCAAGGAAATCTTAGATCATAATCTTTAGTTCCTATTGGGGGAACAGTAACTCTTCATGTTAAATTAAATTCATAAGTCATGAATCAAGCCTAGGTAAGCAAGGAAATCCTAAGTCATAACCCTTTAAATGTTGGAATGAGTTTCTCCAGGTAATTATTTCAAACTTGGGATGAGTTACCCTAAGTTCATCCTGAGACAAGTTACCTCAGTTTGTTTTAAATCCTAAGTCGCTCTTAGGTATCTCCATTGGGTGGATCATAAACCTTAAAATCCTAGAACGAGTTTCTCCAAGTAATTGTTTCAAAACTTGGGATGGGTTACCCTAAGTTCATCCTGAGACGAGTTACCTCAGGTTATTTTAAATCCTAAGTCGCTTTTGGGTATCCCCATTGGGTGGATCATAACCCTTTTAAAATCTTGGAATGAGTTTCTCCAGGTCATTGTTTCAAAACTTAGGACGAGTTATCCTAAGTTCATCCTGAGACGGGTTAGCTCAGGTTATTTTAAATCCTAAGTCGCTTTTAGGTATCCCCATTGGGTGGATCATAACCCTTTTAAGTCCTAGAACGAGTTTCTCAAGGTAATTGTTTCAAAATTTGGAACGAGTTACCCCAAGTTCATCCTGAGATGAGTTACCTCAGGTTGTTTTAAATCCTAAGTCGCTCATAGGTATCTTCATTGGGTAGATCATAACCCTTTAAATCCTGAAACGAGTTTTTCTAGGTGATCGTTTCAAACTTGGGACGAGTTACCTTAAGTTCATTCTGAGACGGGTTACCATAGGTTATTTTAAATCCTAAGTTGCTCTTAGGTATCCTCATTGGGTGGATCATAACCCTTAAAATCCTGGAACGAGTTTCTCCAGGTAATTGTTTCAAAACTTGGGACAGGTTATCCTAAGTTCATCCTGAGATGGGTTACCTCAGGTTATTTTAAATCCTAAGTCACTCTTAAGTATCCTCATTAGGTGGATCATAACTGTTAAAATCCTGAAACGAGTTTCTCTAGGTAATTGTTTCAAAACTTGGGACGAGTTACCCCAAGTTCATCCTGAGACGGGTTACCTTAGGTTGTTTTAAATCCTAAGTTGCTCTTAGGTATCCCCAAAGTTGAATTTAGTACCCTTTAGTGTCCCCATTGGATGAACGATGAATGGTAACCCTTTGCATCCAGACAAACTAGTGTCTCTTAACCTTTATCCATCTTTTAGTCCTTGAAAGATGAATAAAGGAGGGTAATCTGTAAATACCTAATTTTGTCCAGACTCTAAAAATTAAAGTGAACCCATGCATAATTTTTAAAATTATTCTACTTGAATATATATTTTTCTAAAAATTAATTGAGCGAAAATAAAAAAATTTTAAGATATTTTTGGGTCCCAAATGTCAATAATATTGTTTTAAAAATTATTAAAAATTAAAAAAAATTAAAAAAAAAGAAAAAAGAAAACAAGAGAAAAAGAGAGTAGGCGACATTCATTCACTCACCTAACCCCACATTATTCACTTAATTGGTACCTAATTATCCACCTAACTATGGCCATTTCTTTAGAAAAAAAGGGGTGTCAGCCATGAGGAGAAAAAATAAAGAAAAGAAAGGAAAGACTTAGATAGAGGAGGGTGTTGGCAAGCAGCCAAGGAAGAAAAAAAAAGGAGGAGATTATGAAGAGATAAGGCAGCAAGGTAAGAACATAAAAGCCGGATATCTTGACTTCCAAGGAGGAACCCGTGAGCGTGAGCGCTAAGGGGAGGTGGAGGCACCCAACACGAGAGGAGATTGATAAACGTTCACTTTCCACAAGCTTTAGGAAGGGGGGAGGAGGACTTCTTCATCTTTAGCACTCAAATAGTGCCTTCGCCCAAGCTTTTCCACTTTCATCTCCACTACATTTTAGTTAAAAAGCCAGCACCCCGCGTTGATGACAGGGTAGAAAGTTTCACCTTCACGTCAGTGCACTTCCTCTCACCCAAAACACCAAAGTTTAACGGCACCCTACAGCAGCATTTGAACTTCTCTATTGAACTCTACTCACACACACCTTCTTGTTGTGAAGTCCATACTACTTCAACCACTCCCTATTCCCAACTTATGGCCAAGAGAAGAATATACAGAGATAAGGGGAGTTTCTTGGAGCATTGAACCGAGAAGTGAACAAAGGCTCCTTCAGTCTCCTTAGGTTCAACGGCAACCTGTTGGCACCTTTCTTACCGAAAAGTGACAACTCCAAGTCCCCTCCCCTCACTAAAAGCTTCCTCATTGGCCCCACTACATTCATCATCTCAGAAGGAACCCAACACCTCATCTCTCTGCAAACCCAAGCTTATTCATCAACACTTCAGCTTGTTTCTCTTCCATCTCCAGTAATCCCGGGTATGCCAAAGATCAGAACCATTCTTCTCTTCTACCTAGGTCTTCACCCTTTATCGGCGTCCAAGCTAGCAACGAGCCTCAGCCACCTCACCTGCTGCTGCATTCCATTTCGAGGTAAGAGATCGGGGCGCCTCTGAAGCTTGACCTAGTGGAAGATGGTTTCAGTTTGTCTACATCTTGCTTGCCGGCAAAGAATCTTTGTGCACTGCTGCACTATCATAGCCACTGCACGTTATTACCCCATCTCTGTCATCTCGCTATGCCAGCATCGCACTACAGCAAGGTTGAATTAGCGGGAACCATCTCAGAGCCCTTCACCAAGCATAGTCAAGTCTTAGCCAAAGATAAGCCTACCACCTTTCCTCCATTTATGCCGACACCAAGACAAGTTTGCCACTCCTCTCCTGTCGGCATCCCAAAGCTTGTAAACCAAAGTTGCACCTATTGTTGGAAAGACGCGATCACCATCTTCCAGAAGTGCCATATAATGTCACCGAAACCCTCAAGTCGCGCCATTATCGTCAAGGAAATCCAAGACATGATCTCACTGCCATGTCAGTATGAGCCACCACCATCGAGGGACATAGCCACTGCACCTCCATTGGGACGATCCACTCACGGCCTGGGAAGAAGTCAAGTCACGCCATGGTCGATCCCCGTTCACTGCCAACTGAAGTCGTGTAGCAAAGCCCATGCCTGTTCTGCTTCACCATTATGTCACTGCTATTTCTTAGCCAAACCGTCGTGTCATCAAGATCTGTTCGCCATTGCCATAGTCCTGCTGGAGGTCCCGGTTCTACCTCTAAGTCGTGTCCTAGTTGTCGTTGTTTTGCTCAGTCACAGGTCATCCTCTATCCTAAAGCCTTAAACTGAAATTAGGAGAGGCCAAGCAAGAGTTAAGTGACATCATCTTTTTTTTTTTTTGGGTGAGTGTACATATGAGGGTTGAAACCCGTTACATTGAGGGGAGGGGGGAGGAGTCGAACCCGGGATGCAGGGGGTGGGGGTGTGGGTCGACTACCACCTGAGCGTGGCTCAGGTGGCTAAGTGACATCATCTTACCATGCTTCCTTTGGCAGTTTTCATGCTACGCGGGATAGGTATAGTATTTTTATGGGCTTTACAGACTATCAATGTGACGTTATTTGGAAGTCGTTCTTAGTTCTTTTTTTTTTTTAAAAAAAAAAGTCTATGGTGCATTAAGAATATGGTGAAGAATAAAGTGATTGGGTTTCGATCTAAAAAATAGTTAGGTTGTACATTTTGATATTTTTGGTGAATTTTGCAGTTTTGAGAAAAGTAAAAATAAGTTTGAGTTATATCCTTTTTCTAAAAAAAAATAAAGTATTAATAGATGATCACGTAGATAATGCAAACACTTGTTAAGACCCTAGACTGGAATAGGATGGGGACTATTATAAAATTATCTTTGAAAATTCTAATTTGGAATAGAAAGAGAATTTTATTCAAATTTCTTTTAAAACCCCAACCTGGAACAGAAAAGAAAATTTTTTGAAATTATTTTAAAACCCTAATCTGGAGTAAAAAGGATTTTTTTTTAAAACCCTAATCTGAGATAGAACAGGGACTTTCATAAAATTATCTCTAAAAGTCACGATCTAGAATGGAAGAAATTTTTTTTAAAAATTATTTTAATATTCTCGGCTTGGAATGGGCAAGGATAATTCTCAAAAAAACATTTTTTTTTGAAAACCAATGTAAATGAATCAAATAAATTAATTAGATCATTTTTTGGTACTGAAAGGGTGTTTAAGATGCTAACACCTTCCCTAAAATGTAACCAACCCTCGAATTCAATCTTTTATATGTAGACCATTTTTAATTAGGTGTCTAATCTTACTTTAAATAACTTAGGTTGGTGGCGACTTCACAAACCAAAATAAAATTTTCAGGGTCGACAGTACTCATCATTTCTTTTTTGTCTTGATGAATTAATCAATCAGCCAAGCAGCTTTGGCCTGTAATTCCTAGAATGCATGGCGCTTTCTTTTTCTCTTTTTCCTATTATTCTCCATCTAATGAATGAATATTGATAGAAAGTACTATTTTTCTTTTCTCTCCTTTTAATGTGATCTGATTTTGTGTTTGCAAGGCCTACCAAATCCACAACAGCCCTTCTAAGGTACAGTCCAACAAAATTAGAATCTGATTTATTTAATTTCTTTTCTATTCCATTTCTATTTGGATAGAGGTTTCAATTTGCCCTTTGGACTTCAAACACATAGCAGCAGAGCAACTTCCAGTTAAGCATGGTGGAATAAGCAGAGATGGAGAATTCAAAAAGATCAATGTACTACAGAAATAATAGTAAGGCCATTAGCAAAACATACTGTTGAATTTCCAATTACTGAGGTGGGTTTTCCTTTGTTTTTGATGACATTCATTTGTTTTGATTGAGAATACAAGGAATGTGGAATCTTTCCTTGGGTTCCTCACTTGGCATAAAAAAAGCTTGATTATTTGCGAGTTTATAGATATGAGCATTTCTTTTATTTTTAGCAGAAAGAAGGAACATGATTGCTTAATGGTGAAGCCCCTAAAGTTGTGTTGGCACATGAAAATTACAAACTGAGCTCCAATGGTTTGATTTTTCTCCATTAATTTATTCTTCTGACTTTTGTAGTGTAAAAGGCCTATAAAAGATTAATGGTTGTCTCAATTTAATAATATTATTGCAAACTATGCTGAAAAAATGATGTCTAGTGCAAAAAGGTTACATCCTTTCTAAATTATCTCTTGAGGAAACTAATGATAATAAAAATGATATCAAGTCTTTCTCATTAGAAATTCATAGATACAAACCTTCACTACTTGTAGCATTTGTCTCATCTATGGGTCCTTCAAGTGTGAGAAAAAACATTCTCAAGGTATTTTTTGCCTCAAGGCTTTATATGCAATTTTATTCATGAAAGGGCAATGAATTATATAAGCATCTTGGGTAAAATGAACTCCATATTTCTTTCAAACTAATTATGGTGAATTCATTGTCCAGTCAAATAATATGGCTCTTGGAATTGGCATTTTAGCGGCCATGGTAAAAAGCTTGGAGGTGAATTTCTAACACTAACCCTAACGTGTATGTATACATGGATTAGATGTAGCGGATGATAATTTTTAGATGTTGAACTCAAAAGGAATTGTTACTAATCTAAGTACTAAAATTTTATTGCACTACACTTTATTTGAGAAGCTGATTTAAAAGAAGAAATTAACTAAAAGGTAAAGAAAAATTAACTAAGATGCAAACTAACTAGTATGCAATTTAATTTATAGCCAACCATGGTGATGGTCACACATATAAGTGCTGTTATCAATTTCAAAATATTAGGGTTCTTACAACTTCCCTCGCAATTCTAGTTAGTAATTACCCACCTTGATTTAGTTAATGGATTTGAGATTATCAATCAATGCAGCTAATGTATCTAACCCCTTATTCCTAAGGTGATTAGTACTATCCCTCAACACTAATTGATTATATTTCTATATCAACTAGAGTTAAACAATGCATGGAGAACCAGACATTTTTATGATTACATACAATCTTAGATATTCCTATCCTAAGATTCATATGTTTATTTATCCAATTGATCATAGAATAAAACAATATCTCCAAAGCATCATTAAATTTCTTTCTTAAACTTAACTAATTTTCCAATTCAATTAAGTTCATGAAGCATAGGTATACATAAATAATTACCAAGCTACGTCATAAAACTAAGATCAATAAAAATACTAATTATTCAAGCATAGGTCCATTGCAAGTCCCCTAAAAAATTAGTTACAACCATTCTTGAAGTCAAAACAACCAAAGTAAAAAGAAACATAATAAAACAAAAGAAAAATGGAGTAGAAGAGGAAGAATAGATGAAGATGGAATAAGAAAAATGAAGGGGTTCCTTCTTCTCCAAGGTCATGAACAATGGCACTTTACCAAGCTACCACAACTCATAACTTGGTCGAAGTGAAGTCAATTGTGTGTGATCTTACCACATGAGGTCTGCTCCCCTCAAAAGCTACAACAAACATCAATGTATAGGGTTTCTAACCCTAATTAGGTCAAGAGGGGCATCCCTCTTTGCAGCCTAAGAAATTTCCTATCATTAACAACCTGACCTATGACTTGAATGCAAAATTTCACTCTCTTCTTCGAATTAGATGTTTTGGTCAACGAATGATTTGTAGCTCTGTTCTTAACTTTTTTTTGGCTCAAGAATCATTTAATTTGGAGGTTGAGAGAAGGAGTAATGGCCAAAATACTGACCACTACTCAATCTATGCAAGATTTTTTCCCTTCTTTGAAAGGTTTCCTATCTTTAAGGCAAGTATTTCACCTTAATTAAGCATATCTTTAACTAATCAAAACCTTCCTTTCTTGCACTTCAATTCTTTCCTATTTTTAATTTAACTTGTTGCTCACATGGATTGGCACCACTTGTCATCTTTCCATTGAAGTTGAGTCACCACTATATAAAATGGAGAAAATACCCATAACACATAACCTTTAGGTGAACAAAATATATTTGACCTAAGAACTTTAATTTTCTTTGGTTTCATGCTCATTAATCATAGAAAAATAATTTTCTTTTGGAAAAATCCTACAGTTCGAATGATCAATGAATGCCATTTATTCACCAATTTATTAATGGGCATTTCATAAGTGTCATGAATAAATGACTATTTTATGCATGACATCTAATCATTCTAGTTTAGCTACATTAGTGATCACAAACTATTTTAACATGACATCATGCATATATATCAATTTCAAAATATATATACCATACTAAAGCAATAAATAGAATAAGCATATATATAAATTATAGGAAAACTTTAACATAACAAGTGCCAACATTCTTAATATTTGAATGATTTAAATATGCTATTGGGAAGTTGAAACTAGGAAATGTTTGAAAACTTTTAGGGAATTTGAATGATTGCCAAGTGCTAACATTCCTATGTATCTCAATCCAAATGGTTTGGATAGTTATGAAAAGAAGTTAACTACCCATGGGTCATTTTGAAAGGAAGTTAGGTAGTTATAAAAGAAGTTAACTATCCAAATATTTTTGTTTTCTAAAACTAATACCATTTGTCTCATGGACATGAAAGCCACTTGTTAAATTCTTCTTATGTGGAGACAAAGGATTGGGAAGTTAAATTCTTCCACTTTAGATTAGATTTGTCAAAATTAACACCATTTCTCATGGTTAACATGTATTCAAATCCAATCCAAAAGACAAATCAAACATGAGATATCCACCATCCATTTTGATAGTCTCAAATTAATTTTAAATAAGAGTGAGAATGCATGCAGTCAATAGCTCATGCAAATGGGAAAAAGATTCATAATCTTAAAATGGAACTACATGAGTTCCTAAACCATGATTTGATACCACATGTAAATTAAAATCTTTAATTCATGCACAAACATAATGCATATGCATGAATCTTAGAACTCCATGTATTTCACATTCATGATAACAAGAAAAGACATATCTTGAGGCATTTAAATTTGTAGAATTCTTAGAGGTAGGAAGTATGGTTTCTCTCCCTTCTTCTCTCCTCTTGATAATAGAAGTTATGACATCCTTTAGATGAATAAGTGTGTCTTTTGACTTTCTTTTTCAAAAGGTATATAAGAGGTAGAGAAAGGACCAAACTCCTTTTATACATTGTTGGTAGCCTTCCATCAAGACTTTCCAAAGAGTCATGTCTCTTTATGTAGCCAATAGGTATAAAACATTTAAACATAATATTAAATCATACAATATTTAACCAAATATATAAATAAATATATATTCAATAGAATACATATTAAATATCATGTGAGACACACTTAATCTTACAATTCCAACATCTTATAATCACCAAACTGATAGTATAGATGTGGAGGTAGTAGCATTGGATGTGGAGGAAGCAATAGAGGTAGAGTTGTCTGTGTGGCACCTCAAATTTGATTTAACAAAGACAGACATAGATGGTTCCATGTGGCCCAGTTATCTGTTGCTTTTAAGTAGAACTGCAACTTTAGACATTGTTGGCCTCATTGCAGTCAATGCTTGTGTGCATAAAAAGCAATTTCTATGGTTTTCTTTACTTTTTGTATCATATTCGTTAAGGTCTAAGGCATTGTCCAACAGATCCAAATGTAGACCTGTCTTATATAGTTTCCATGCCTGGAAAGTGGGACTTGTGTTGTTAAAGGGACATGGATTAACTTGTTGAAGGGGGTACTTGCCATCATCTCCCTTTGCCTTGAATTCACTATTCTTTTGACCACTTATGATTTCTAGGACAACAACTCCATGGCTGTAGGTATTAGATTTCTCTGATAATTGACCATGGAGTGCATACTTTGGTGATGTATATCCCCTAACAAGTGCATTTAAATTTTGAAATGAATGGTTTTACTATTCTCCCAATCTTATTTTCACTTAATTCTTGCAACACATAATCTCTACAATTGAATTTCTCAAGTCTCACAAACTAAACTGTAGGACTTAGTTGATCCTAATGTGTGGGTTTTCTGTTGATTGGAGTTATGGGAGTAGCAATTTTCAAATATTATAAATGACAAAGAGGTGCCCTATTTTGGGCACAAATGTTACTATTCTCCCAATCTTACTTTCACTTAATTCTTGCAACACATAATCTACACAATTGAATTTCTCAAGTCTCACAAACTAAACCATGGGACTTAGTTGATCCTAATGTGTGGGTTTTCTATTGATTGTAGTTATGGGAGTAGCAATTTTCAAATATTATAAAGACAAAGAAGTGCCCTATTTTTGGCACAAATGTTGACAAAATTGAAGTGATTGAATTTGTTAACTTGCAATGTTCCTGCAACTTTTGTGCTAAGATAAGAATGAACACCAAGTAGAAGTTTTACTAATCCAAAATCAACAATTCTAAGTTGAAGATCACCATCTAAGAGAACATTGCTAGTCTTCATATCTCTATGTATGATATATACAAGGAATTCCTCATGTTGATAGGCCACACCCCTTGTTCTACCTAAATTATATTGTAGCATTGTTTCTAGTTAAGGGAGCCTCTCTTTTCACCTATTTCCCAAAGTGTACATACTTAAGATTAGGGGAAATGAGGAAAAGAAAGAGGAAAACATCACAAAATGCTTCTTCCATAGGGTAATCAGTAATGGCATAAGTTACCCAATAAGAATCTATAAAGGCTATTGTTTGCCATATATTCATATACAAGTCACTACCAAAAAATCCAATTTTCAGCAGCCAATATTCATTGGAAATATTAGAAGTTGGGCAGTAATATTCCTTTTCTAGTGAATTTTGTGGTAGATTAAAATCGACTGACACAAGTGTCATTGGAATATTTTGCAACTTACATTTGTCAATAATATTACCTACTATTAGTGACAAATAGCTACTGATAATATTAAATAAATGTGAATGGCAAAATGGAATTTTTATCTTGACGATTGACCTTTTATCGAAGAGGGTAAATAATTTAATCGGCAAATAAATTCTCTAGTAAAATGATCAAAATATTTATTTATTGAAGACTTTGTTAATTTTGCCAATCTATTAAAACTTTTGTAAATTGTAAAAATTTGATGTACAAAAGACATCTAGAATATAATCAACAACTAAATTGTTTTGAAAAAATTTTTAAAAAAACAAACATTACCACTGGATAAATGCTGCCATATTCTTGTTGATGGATTTTTTATATATTTAATTCTCTTGAGACATTGCACATGCCCCTCACTCAAAATATATGAACAATGTCATATGCAAATCTTTATTATGTCAAAGAAGTTTAAAAAGTTTTGACAAGTTGTATTCAGTGAGATGCCAAAAATTTGGATTTACTAGTGTCCTCCAAACAATCATAGCACAAGTTGAGTGGGCATGACAGCCCTAGAGAATTTAAAATTTCTCACCGTTATGAGTGAAGTTCTGGCACCATGTTTAGTATAAATTACTCCTCATCTCAATTACTCAAAAGTGAGAGACCTATAGGTAGCGCATGCTTAAATCAATTATATTTCATGCCATACTTTACCAAGCATTTTGAGTGAGAAGGATATGTCCAGAACAGCACAAACGACTGCAGAAATTTAAAATGAGAAAGTTAGAATACCAAAGAGTACGGGAAGGGGGAGTGAGTGAGGAAAGACCATATTCACATTACACCAAAAAACCGAGAGGCTACAATCTTTGACAATGTACACTGAACTGGCCACAGACTATATGGAGTAAATTGCATAGTCCTTCCTTATTTTAACTATAATATAACATAAATGGAGGGTGGGTTCATGTTATGTTAAAATTTAAAACAAGGGAATGTTATTTTGAAAATAATAAGGGACCTTTAGCTCATATTGACAACAAGAAAGAGACCCCTATAGTTTTATTAAACCTACAACAATAACACATAAAGTCTTATCCCACTAAATGAGGTCAGCTACATAAACCAAATAGTGCTATTAGTTTCCATTAGAAACCAAGTTTTCAAAAATACCATTTATTCAAAGATTTCTTTAAAAATTTCTCCAAATGCCCTTTTAGTCTTCTTCTACCTCTTTTCATTGGATTAAAAATCATTTGATTAACTTTCTTAATTGGAGCCTCTAACCGATCTTCTTTACACATACTCAAAACATCATAACTGAGTTTTGGTCATTTTCTCCTCAGTGGGTGTAATATCAACTTTATCCAGAATATAATTATTTTGAATATTCTCCTTTCTTGTGATTCATCCATTTCAACATTCTCATATTTGCTATCGCATGTTTTGTTCTTATTAGCCTTTCAAAGCCTAATACTTACTACTATAAAGCATAGCTGGTCTTATTAAACCAAAAGGGATCTATTTAAACCAAAAGGGATCTATTTAAATTACACATTGGATATACCCCTTTCTATTTTTTTTTCTTTTTCTTTTTCCTTTTTTCACCTATATGTCAGAAAGAAAGTCTTCATTTTTGCTATTTAACTCTTTAACACATATTTTATCCACATTGATAAAATTTCTAACTTCAAATGTGTAACACACAAAGTCGAAGTATACAAGAAAGTAGTAAAGTCGAGATATTAAAAGAGCTGCCAATAATATGGTAAACAAGCTCATCTTTATTTGAGTCTTTTTCTTTTGGGGGTTTTTTTAATATATATATATATATATATATATATAAAATAAATTTCCCTATCATGTATAAACTGATAGATAAAGTATGTACAAAAAAATGCTACAGGAATCAAGTACTTTCTCAACATAATCAATAGTAAAACTAAACATAGAAATTAGTACATTGCAAACATTCAAAAACAAAAGACCTACATTTATGGAAGAATTTGTGTCATTCACTATAGACTATAACTGAAACAATTGTACCTCCAACACTGTATTCTTGGCCTACACCTAGGTGATGCACTCATTGAACTCCTCATTCATCTCATCCCTAATCTGCTCCCTCAAACCAACCACAACATTTGGATGAATCTAAGTTGAAGAGGTAGCAAAATAAGAGGTAGCACCAGATCCGATGGTCTTAGCACTCTATGCACCCCTCCTGTACACTTGGCCCTTATAGTTCCCACTAGCCACCTTTATCCACAAATCTTCTTGATTGATCAAGGTGAATGCATTGGAGCTCTCCTTAGGACCCTTTGGAGATTCTTATGACATTTGAGATAGTCACTAAACCTCAGTCACAAATCTATCCTATTAGAAAAAAAGTATATAATTAACTTAATTTCGATTATAAAAATGATCAAACTAATAACAATGTTATAGAAATTAACTTAATTAAATAACTCACATAGGTTCTTTGAAAGTGCTAGTTAACCCAAGTCTTATCTTACTTCTTCTTATGGGTATAAAGAAATAGCTTGGGGTGACTAGTATGGCATCCTGCTGGCCTACCTACAAAATGGTTATAGAATTTAATTGAATCCATCAAAGTAATAATTTATATTTGTAAAACATCAAATATTGTTACTTACCTACAAAATAATGTTACTTATTAATCCCCTAGTGTGGAGTGACCCCCCTTCTCTAATACCTAGTTCTTCTTGGCCTTCCCACACATGGCCTTATACTTCAGTGTCTCCTAATAATTGCAAAGATCCTTCCAAACTATGGGTTGCATCTAGAAAGGCCTCTGTTAGGCCTTTTGATAATCCCTATATGGCTCGAAGAGTTGCTTCAACCCCCAACTGTAAAACGTTCTTCACATATAAGTGCCATGGAATCCTCATCAAGTGTAACATATTTCTAAACAAAAAAAAAAAACAAATTAGTAACATTATGTCATATTTCATTGTAAAAAAAATTGATTAATTATACTTACTCTCCACTTGTCAAAGAGCATATGACGAGTTTGGAGGGAGATTTCTCCCCATATCCACTATGGCTTATCGACTCATGCTTAAATGATGTTTGTCACATTGTGGTTCCTGAGTATAAATGGCTTCCACCTATTAGATATAATTAAACAATTATCAATAATTGATGTTAATAAAGCTTACAAAATATTTCCAACATAATTAAGAAAAAAGTTTTAAATTAAAATACATATCGAAACATTAGGTTAGGCATGATCTCAGATGGTGCAATGGGTGGTGAAGTTATACCATAATCCTCATCCTCAAGATCATCAGAAGGGGGTAGGGTAACAGGATGTGTTAGAGGGTTAGGAGATGAAGTGCAATTTGGATAAGAGGGTAGGGAAGGACATTGATACCCAAGTGTAGGTATCATAATCATTCAAAGCTTAGTAGGAGAGGTGAGAGGAGTAGTGGCTGGGGCAAGAGTGCCAATGGGTGGGACAATACTAATGGGGTGATCCTAAAGGGCCAGGTTGACTAACAGCCTAAGGAGGCTAACCCCTATGTTTTACCTACTATTGGTGTGTACCAAAAGTCATCTAAAAAAATAGAACCTAACATTAATTATTTAAAACAAAAATATCACACAAGAATTTAGCAAGCAAACTTGATATCTTCACATCTCCTCAATTTATTTGAAAAGTATCACATAATAATGAAACACTACTTCAAACATTTAATATAACACAAGCATTGCACAAGAAGCTTGAAGCTTACTTAGTATCTTGGCATCTCCACAATTTTTAGGAAAAGCTATAAGCTCTCAAATCCTAATCAATCTAAAATTTTTATCTACATGTCAATTAACATAATTATCTTAAATCTAACTTATATACATTTCAAATCCTAATTAAGCTAAATTTTAATTAACCTAGAATTTTATATTTCATTGAATCTAACCTATAATTTTATATTTATTTGAAATCCCAATTAAGTTAGAATTAACCTAAAATTAAATTATTTATAACTGATAACCTAAATCAACAATTAATCTTAATTTTAATCTAACTTATAACAAACTAACTAATTAACCTAAATAATAATTATCCTAAATCTATCTTATATTTATTTCAAATCTGAAATAAGCTAAATTTTAATTAACCTATAATTTTTGTTTATTTGAAATCTAATCTAAAATTTGTTTATTTATTTTGAATCCTAATAAAGTTAGAATTAACTTAAAATTAAATTAATTTTTATAACTTATAACCTTCATTTTAACGTAACTTATAACAAACTAACTAATAATTAACCTAATTGCTAACTAAAATCCTAAATCATGATTTACTAAACTTTTTACAAAAATTTAGACATAAGCTAGACATAACACAAAAAGTCATGCAATTTTTATTGAAAATTTTGATAGAGTCTCTCCTTACCAATGGAGACCTTTTGCATGAAAATATACTCAAATTTACATTTAGATACAACAATCACACTAAAACAAGACAACCCCAATTAATAACATCAACTAATAACTTAAGAGTCATGCAATTCTCATAGAATTTTTATCAGAGTCCCCACTTAGCAATGGAGATTCCTTGTACAATATAACATCAATTTAACATTGCCAGAGCAACCAAACAATTTCTTAGTAACATAGTAATTCACAACTTAAATATCACATGTCAAGAAAGTCTAAGTCTTCTAGCCTAAATCCATTTACGTTGATTATATACACAAGTGAGGGAGAATGAAGAACACTAACCTCAATAGCAAGAAGGCAATGCAAAAGCAATGGCGAGATAAATGGAAACTGAAAATGGACAAAAGAAAGAAGTTAAGGAGAGGAGAAAATAGAGAGAAGGGAGGAGAAAAGGAGAGAACTTACCTCGTCAAAGGGAAGGAGAGTGGAGGGAGGGAGAGGCTAGAGACAAGAGGGAGAGTATCGTAAGAAGTGAAGGGGGAGTTTGTAGGACTCCCTTTACAGACTCCCTTATAAAAGCAAATTATTGATGGCCTTTTTGCTATCGGTAATATTAAAAAAAAATTTGAATTTTCTACTAGCGACCACATTGCAAGTAAAAATATTAAGGTGCCATTTATAGGGCTAATTGGAATGAAATTTACAAATTTTTAGTAGCCTTAACCACTGTTAATATTAACTAAAATCCATTCAATGTCTTGTTGGTAGCAAACAGTTACAAATTTCTTTTATGGGCAGTCTATGCTGCCAATAATTAGTAACTTGCAGCACCAGTAAAACCAATCATGATCCTTTTTGTAATTTAGCAGTGGCTAAACTGTTGTTACAATAGTTGACATGACTGTGATTGCGGCCAATCAATGTAAATTTATTTTCACTAATGGTTTAGATCACCAGTAAAATAGTGACATGATTGTTTGCTATTGCAGGGTTAGCCTATCACTATCAATTTCAATTTTATCGATGCTATTGGCCATTGGTAAAAATAACTTTTAAAGTTTTTCCTACAACAATTACATGTAAAGGTTGCAAAATTTAGTTACTAGCCGCACAAGCTATTAGTTAATATGCTTTGCATCCTTTGGCCTTAGCTTTTCCTGCTAAATGCTGTAATTATTTTTACCAGTGGTTTAGGCCACCAATAAAATGAAAAAAATATTATGTAAGTATTAAATATTAAAAGACATAAACAAATATAATAAGCATTAACATAATTATTACATTTTGTAACATTTGAAATATAAAATTATATAAATTTCTTAGCATTACTAATTAATCAAAATCAAAGTTTCTTTAATATTGTTTAAAATAAGATTATATCAAACCTCTATATATAGAGTTCAATAATCAAATAATTGTCAACATATAATATAACAGAATTACATTAATATGAGGCTTCATCACCTTCCTCTTCTTGTTTAATACTAGTAGCATCCTCATCTTTAGTGTCATCTGTATTACATAAGTTAGGTTCTTCAGTGCTCTTAGAGCTAGTTGCATATTCAACTTCTCCTTTTGAATGAGACACGCAACAACTTGTACCCTCATGACCAACTTCAACTTCATCAAAGCACTATTATCATCACGTAAGGCATAAAATAAACTTATCTATGATCCCTGAGTCAGGTACAAAATAAACTTATCACACTCCTATGCAACAATGAATGGATCATAGCATTCATACCTGTGAATCATGTTTACCTCAACAATTTTAAACAAGTCATGAACTCTAGTCCCTCTCATCTTAGTGGGGTTGAACCACTCATTGTCAAACAGGACAACTTTCCTCAGAGAGACTATAGGATAATCTGATTCTAGCATGTCTTTAAGAATACAGGATAATCTAATTCTAGCATGTCTTTAAGAATAACATAATATTCATTGTCACCACCTACACTAGTTCCTTTGACCTAGACACTGCTATTATTTATTTTTTTCCCTCTGATTAGGATGCTATATGAAACTTAAACCCATTCACAATAAACTTTTACCAACTCTTAGTGTCTTTATTAAGGCTGCAAGCTAAAGAATGTAGATTTTTGTTGTTTATTCTATTCATTGGATCATGTACCTACAAGAATGTATATAAATTAATACTTACATATATATACAAAGCATCAATACATAAATACTTACATAACTCTTGTACCAGGATGAAAAATGTGCTTGGATCAATGTCTTTGATTAGTCATTAGGGACATTGGATAGTTGTATGAAAAGACTACATGGATGAAAATTGGAATGAGAGAATGATAATCATGACCACATATTTAATTAAGTAAATGAAATAAACTTACTTTAGGTATTGCTGGCTTCATCATAGTTCAGTAAAATATGCAAGGTTTTGGAATTGTACTCCTCTTCGTTAAACCACTATTTCTTGGCTATCCTTGAAGCATGGCCAAGTTGATTTAAAATGGAAGAGTCAAAACTGTTAACTCAGGTTCTTCTAGACCGCCCATGAGACTTGAAATAATAGGAGCAAAAATGGAAGGTCCCCCAAACATTGTAAGTGTCACATATTGAACCTTTCACTTGTGCTTTATTTTTCATTGTTCTTTTGATGTCACCCATCATCCTAATTAAATAAATAAAATCATACATGAACTATATATATCACAAGTTTAATTAAAATCACAACATAAAGAAAACTCCATTACATACATACCTCTTAAAAGGATACATCTATCATTATTGAACTGGACTGTCTACTTTTACTTCATAAGCTAAGGGAACCAATAAATACTCCATGGAATCAAAGAAAGATGGGGCAAAATCCTTTCTAACTTGCATCATATAACAAGAATGTTTTACTACATAGTCAACAAGTTGTTTACCCTAAGAACCTTCTACACATTGTCAACAAGTCTCTAGAAAACTAACTCAGCTCTATAAGAGGCTTCCACACATTGTTAGGTAGCAATCTAAATACAATCAATAATGAACACTACATAAATACATGGGAAACATGACTTTTCATACAATATAATTTTCCTTCCTGTTTATCCACACATTTAGCCAAGTTTGACACATAGCCATCTGGCATTCTTAGCTCTTCAACTTATTTGCATTTGGGTCTTCTTTGCAGCAAGATCAATGTGTAAGTGGCCTCAGGCCTAGCAAACTTGCCATTGGCCAATTGTGTCAACTCCAATTCTTGTCATTGGCAGTATTCTCTCAAGTTGAGCCTTACTTTCTTGGTGTCTTTAGTTTTACCCTTCACATCTATCATGGTATTAAAGACATTGTCAAAGACATTGTTTTATATATGCATTACATCTAAGTTATGCCAGAATAAATCACACTTTCAATAAGACAATTCTCAAAAGATGCTTTGTTTCATCCAATTCTGACTAACCCCAAAATTGTCGAGTCTCTCCAATAACCCATACTCATGTATCTTAAGAAAAGTAACTACACTTGCCCAAACTTGCTTGTTAGTCATCCTTGTCAAAGGCTCATACTTCTTAACCTTATTCCTCCTAAATGCTATCCTATTATGTCGGAATGTATAATTAAAGGGAAGGAACTAACGATGTGAATCAAACAAAGAATTTTTACCAATGTTTTAAGAAGAATGTCTTACTTTCCTACATGCAAATAGGGCATGCCAATTTTCTTGCTGTTCTATACCCTAAAAATATTCCATATGTAGGGATATCATTGATAGTATGCATTAACATTGGTCGCATCATGAAGTTTTGTTTTATGGAGATATCATACGTCCAAACACCCTATTACCACAATTGTTTATCTCGTCTATTAGTAGTTGGAAGTACACATCAATCTTTGCTTTTAGGTTAGTTGGGTTGAGAATAAGACATGTCAAAAATATGTATGGGATAGTCATGCAGAGCTCAAGCGCATGATTGTTGCTGGCCAACAAGAGTACACTCTAGCTGATTGCTTGTACAAAGTGAGTCCATCAGGATAAGAACCTAACTTGACATTTCGAGGTCGTAAGCAAAATTAGGATAAGTATTGTCAAAGTTTTCCTAAACAAGTGCCTCAAAACACCTTCGAGTTGCTTGTCCTTATAATGCCACCTCATATGTGGGGCAAAACTTACAGAAACATATAACCTTTATAATCTAAGAATTAGAGGCGTGTAATGCATTCTAACCTCAGGTAAATCATTCCCTCTATCTCTTCACCATGGCTTGTATTTGGGAAATCTATAGATTTTGCATTTCCTCTCATATGAATCATCTTTGTAGTATAACATGCAACAACTAATTTTTTTTATTTTAGTCCTAATTTCTAAACCAATTTTTTGCTTGGTAAAAATCATTAGGCGCCAATTGGGGTGAGTAATACATTCCCTCACAAATCTCACCCACATATCGAAGGTTTATTGACTATGATTTGAATCTGATTATATGCTCAACATTCTAACTGTCATTGGTAATTTCAAGTGCTCTATGCTATCCTGCCATAATTGTTGCTTAGAAGTATGTAACAAGTCCAAAAATTGTTGGGCCTCTAGATTTGGAGATTCTTTTCCATTTTTCTTGTAATGCTGCTCAAAGTCAAGCCCAATAGAATCAAAAACCATAACCCAATGGCGATCAATATTATATTCATGACCCACATAAGAATTGTTGGAAGTACCTACAATATTTGCATCGTAATCAATATGAAATCTTGTCTAATTCTCTTCATAAGGGTCTATCCAATACCAAGCATTAGGTTTAAAACCATGGGCATATAGATCAATCTTTACTATATCAGGAGCTAATAGTGCTACACTTTTACGTGTATTACAGGGACAATTGACAATACTACCAGAGTGATACAGTGGCAGCTAATAAGCGTATGAAATAAAACCATCAACCTTATTAACAAACTCTTGCCTAAGTCTAACTTGACCAGGATAATTTCTGTTATATATTCTTCTACAGTGATATAAGACTTCCATGGTCTCATAATATAACTAATATCAACCCTGCACCAACTATAGATATGTATGTGTACACATAATAACTAACAACCTTAGATATGTAATCCAAATTTTGCTGCACAATAACTAAAATATAAATAACACACGTACATATATATCATATATATATATGACTTAAAAGGTATACAATAGTGAAGGAATTTTAGTCATGCAAAACAAATATGACATTTGAGAATAAAACGAGTTACTTGCCTCTTATTTGATCTATAACAACCAGGAAATTAACTACACCAACAAAATAGTTTTTAATTCTTGTGGTATGTTAGAGAGATAGTGAAAGAAGATAGAGAATTAAGAGAAAAGATTTAATAGAAGATGGAGGAAAATAAGATGAGTTTACTTATGGAAAATGAGAAGAGTTTACTAATCTCTTATTTGAGCTATAACAACTAACAAATCAACTATATCAATGAAATAGTCTTTAATTCTTATGGTACGTTAGAGAGAAAGTGAAAGAAGATAGAGAAGTGGGAGAAAAGAGAAGAGAAGATGGCATAAAATGGGAAGAGAGATGAGAAGACTGAGCAAAATGAGAAGAAGAAACGAGTTGGCACTTTTTAAAACCCTTTTTACCAGAAAATTAATTTAAATTCTAAGGGGTAAAGATAATTTATTTTTATTGATTGATATATTGGCAAATGACCGTTGAACTTTTTCAAATTTTGTTTATTTAACTAGCGGGACAATTTGCTAATAAAATTATACTTTCTAGTGGTAGCCAACAGTAATATTTAAAAATAAATATTTGTAATATAGGCAGGCTAATTTGCCAATAAATTTACTATTTTTGATGGATGTCTGGTGGTTATTGTTAGAAATATTACCAACGTCAATATCCACTAGCTATTAGACTTATAATAATACACATGGTAAAAATTTTAACCGATTTGTAGTGGTTTAGCCTCCTGTAGTATTACCATTTGCTAAGTCGTTGATTAATATGCCGAACAATATCTGTACCACTCGTTGGGAAATTCACACACAAATTTCCAGCAAAATTATGGAGGGATATTTCAATCCATAGGTAAAATTAAAGTTTTTGACCAGCTAATACGCATCCGACCACAATAAAATTAAATTTCCTTTATTTATACTAGCAGATATTTTGCCAAAAATCAAAAAATTTCTTGTAATTTTCTCTTGGCCTTTACTACGTCATCCAAGAAGTCTAACAAGATTCCGATGATGAACATTACTAATAAGCTTCACTTCACTTTCAAAATTGTCCTCCATCTTGCCAAATTGGGCTAAAACTAATTTCATTACTGTAACTGCTTTGCTATTTTTCAGAGTACTTTGTTCAATAATGTGAAGATTAGGAAATTTAATCATGAATGTCATTTATCTTTTCTTAGGGTTGATCTGATCCCCTACAAGTGTTAAAAAGATTAATGAGTGAATGGAGTAGAACTCACAAATAATAAATGTTCACTAATTTTTGAAATTTGTGTCAAGTCAAGGATCCATAGGGGATTCAATCCACTTCTAGAGGCATAGCTCGTTGAAAGATTTCTTCCTTTTTGTTTTCCTTTTAGATGCTTTGACTCAAAAAACACTTATCCTGGAACATTGTTTTTAAATCATGATTGAAATGTTGAAAATTAAAATAAGTTTACTTTGTACACAGCTCCAAAACCTCCTTCTCCTAGTTTGCTTTCTTCACTGAAATTTTTTGTTGCAGAATTCAAATCTTTAATTTATACCTGTAGTTTACTAGACCTTTCATTTTCATCTTTGGATGCAAAGTATAGCAAGATGATGAAAGGACAAAACATGAATATATATATATATATATATATATATATATATATATATATAATGTAGAACGTATCAAGTGAAAGAGGTCAAAATAAAAGTAATGTTGCATACACTCGATTTGAGTACAAATGCTTGTATAATGTATAAGCCAAATACTAACAGAGAGTTGCTCCTAATTGTATAATGATTTATTGTTCCTATAAAAATAAAAATCCAAGGACTATTTATGAATGAATAGAAATCGTGAGGCAAACTAAAGGATCAAATACCGTGGAACAAAAGGTCTGCAAGGATGAAAAGTAAGCATTGCCCTGCAAATGGTAATACCAAGCATGTACCACAATTTTCTTTTGGGAAGAAATGAAGCCCAAAGCATCACATTAGATTATTGCTATCTCAGCAATAAAAATAAAGAATTTCCTTCTTGTCTTAAGTCTTTGAATCCTCTTGGACCGTTTTGATCTTCTAAACCAGGCAAATAATGCAAGGATGATGAGAACAAGACCTACTCCTTCCACAACTCCACCAATAATGCCCCCCTTCTTGCTTGAACCTCCTGCTAGACCAAAAAGGAGTTGATCTCAGTTTCAAATACCCACTTACCCTCTTTAACCACATATATTTTCAATGATCCAAAATCAATGAAATTGGAGTGTCATTTTAACTGTACCATCTTTTAAGAAGGGTGTGATATCTATGGTCTGGTTATCTGCAAAGAAGGTTGTCTCTGAGTATCTCATAAGACACCCAGCATCAAATGTTCTGCTATCAGTATTGGGAAGACAACTCTGTATGTTGTTGCATCCAACTTGCATGCAATCCAAGCAACCACTCTCTGTGGCAGTGTCAGCATATTGTGCAATGGCATAAATTGCACCACCAGCCACTTGGGTTTTAGTAGCTGCAAAACAACCAGAAATTTTTGGTGTGGCTATCTGACGATCCATTAACACTTGTTGTGCAACTGCACTAAATGCAGCTCCTCCGTTTGCAGTCGGATTCCCACAAAGCATGCTATTGCCAGGCTGAGTGGTCTGGTCATTGAAGACGTTGTACTCTTACCTCAACACGTTATGAAGCATCCATCATCTAAACATTTTAACTTTTAACATAACCTAATGAACTGTTAATCTACACATATTTTCTTGGAACAGAAATACTATGACAGTCTAAACTAATCTATGGCCTTAGTGTATGAGCAAAAATTTGCAAACAATTGAAATTAGAAATTTGTACTATAGTTTCTGTATATCAGTTTCATTTAAATTAAGTGAGATGATTCATGAATCTTGACAGTACTGTGTCTATATTAGCTATAAAAAGATTAAGTGGTTTCTATATGAGAGTTTAAAAAAAAAAGTAACAAACAACGAATATGAGAAGAATTCAAAGTTCATTATGACATTACTGGTTTAATAATACCAATGCATATAAATTGGGGAAAATTTAATTGCACTAAATCCCACTCACAAACATTTTACAAAAGTGTTTGATTTATTGGTTCCACAGTCTCAGCTAATTTAATAATTTAAATTCTTTTGAATGACGTTATTTGGGACAGCAGTGAAAATTGTATAGGAGAATATGCTAGAAATCTGGGAAGATGCTCGGTGTTTAAGGCTGAAGCTTGGGACCCTTGATTTGGTTACAGAAAGCTTGGAGTATGGGATACAGAAATGTGATTTTAGAGAGTGATTCGAAAGCTTTGATATAGACGATTAAAAATGAGAATAGTAAAGGCGGTGTCCAACGGCAACTTCTGGAAACAATAGAGCAAATGATGCAGAGAGATTAAAAGATTCAGGTCCAGCATGTACAAAGAGAGGGCAATTGCATGTATCAAAAAAAAAAAAAAAGAGAGGGCAATTGCTGCGCTGATTGGATAGCTGGAAAGGGAGGTCAAGCAGCGTATAGGGTCCAAGCCGCACCAAGAAAAAAGAGTACAGGGTCCAAGAGATGGAATATCCCCCGATGGAGCTTCAGATCTTGTTGCTAGTTGATTTACTGAGGGTCACAAGGACCCGTGTTGTGAATATGAGATAGTTTCCTTCTTTTGGGCTTTGGGCCCTTTGAGTTACCAGAAAAACAAAAAAAGGTTGCACATATATAAAAATAATTTAACTAAACAACATCATCCAAATAAAATTCAATGCCTTTTTTTATAACACTAGTTTAATTTAACTTAATAAAAACATCTCAGTAAATTCAAGACCACTTTTTTTTTTTTTTGTGTTCGTTTTCTATATTTTTCAATTTATTACTATTATTAGCACCTTTTTTTTTGTTTTGACTTAGTGATGTTAGCATCATAGATGATACCGACACCTTTGGCCCCGGCGGTGCCGTTGCGGATTTGGACTATGGCGGTGGCGAAGCAAGCAATGCAGTCAGTCTTGGAGAGGTAGTTTCTGCATTGAAACAGAGCAAATGTAGGGTCTGCTCCCTTGGCTGCTTGTGCTGTGGCAAAGAGCTTGTTTTGGTTGACACTTGGTTTCTTAGGTCTGAAAGCGTCGTGTTTAGATTTTCATTAAAATTGGACAAGTTGGTGGCGTTGTATTGGCTGAAACCTTTGTTTACTAGAAAGATTTGTGGGTCTCCAACTGAACCACGAATGGTACAAGGAGCTTAAGTTGCAGCATCTTTTTAGTTTTGTGTCTTCAATTTTAAGTTACCTCTTTGGTATGTGTGAACATGCATATAAAAGGATGAAGAATGTGGGAGGTTACGCCGTCAACGGAAAAAAAGTCAGTTTGTAGGATAATTCTCTTTCTACAACTTTGAGTTACCTCATTGGTATGTGTGAATGATTATAGATAACTCTGATACAATTTTTGCTATAGAATTATTGCATCACAACTTTATAATTATTAATTGCTTACATGGGATGCAAATTATTGAGTTCCACGCGAATAATTAATAGTTATAGAGATGAAGAGTAACAATTCTGTGATAATAATTTGTGAGAATTCCTGTTGTTTACATTTGAAGAGTGGAAATTCTATAGACACAAGTGGTAATCCCGCCCACCATTCCGTGTGTACAGCACTGCTTTTTAAAAAGGAAGGTGTTTGAAAAAGACCGCAAAGTGAATGCCTGTCAATGACATGAATGGTGGACCAAGACTCATGCTTAAAACTATTCTCACTTCAAGATTCCAAAATTCACTTGCACTGTTAGATAGGAGAGGTTCTATCCATAAATATGCAAGGTCGTCGTGGTCAGATAATAGTGAATGCATTTTGTGAGTAATGAAGTATAATAATAAATTTAAAAAAAATTATTCTCACAAAATGAGGTAAACAAAAAATCTCAAAAATTATTAAGTAATTAAATTAATTAGATCTCTCATTTTACTTGGTGAAACTCAATAATTATGATTTTTTTAAATAAAATTCTTGTAAGATTTATTTTATTCAAACAAGGATACCCTAAATTTTTTGTGAGAAAAATGTTTCTTTATATTAATAAACACTAATGACAATTTAATTTATGCAATCTTTTAAATTTGCATGTAAATATTGGTAGAAAAGTGAAATCTAAAATTAGTTGATCAAATTTTTATTACCTAAAATTCACAAAAATATTATTTAAGAGAATTCAAACAATTAAATTTATTAATCTAAACCTGAACATAGTAAACCTAATACCCTACAATCATTTCTTGAGGCTTTTGTTGGTTTGTTTTAATATTTCATTTTTTCTAATTTCTTCTTTTTTTATTTATTTATATTTTTATTCAATTTTTTAAAGTACAAATTGAATATTGAAATTAAATATGAAATAGTTAAAATTAAAATAGTGATTTCATTAACATTCTAAAATTATAATAAAATCCAATACAACTTTTACAAAGTAATTCAAATTTAAATTCTATTAATAAGGATCAGGTTAATTAGATCATTCAGAGTTGTTATCAAGACGATGGGGCTTGTCAACTTCTGGTAGTGGGTGCATAAGTGGTGGCTTGGCAAAAGTAGCATCAGCATTGTGGACACTATGCATAGAGGTACCTTGCATCTGAGCCTCTAACTGGGCTTGCAACTGGTAATCAACAAAAAATTAAAAAAAAAAATATTAGTATTACCCGGTAAAATGTTTTTGCCCCTGGCAAGAAAATTTATGATCAAATTTTTGAGAGATTTGTGTATCCTCAGCTAATTTTTATTGACTGATTTTATTCGTTGGAAAATTCGCTTCTAATTTAATTTTATCAACAGATGAAAAATCTGCTTATAGTGACATTACAATTGTAAATGAGTGGGACCCAATAAATTGTGGAGTGTTTGTTGATTTGTTTTAGTGAAACTAGTATTTTGCATTAACAATATATTCTATAAATAATTAGGAAGTGAGGTATATGAGCTTATGTGAAGAAGAGTAATTCTTTTTTTGCTTTGACACCAAGTGCTTTCATATCACTACTAGATGCAAAATTATTTTTTGCTCAGAAAAAAAAAGTTATAAACAATATTTCTTTCTCAATAAAAATCTCTCCAATACTCAGATTGGATTAAAGAAGAGTAATTCTACTCCTAGACCCAATTCTAACACAGAATAGCCACAACCTATACCTATAACTATTCTGTGTCAAGTGGGGTGTAGGAATAACACGGTTCCTAAAAATGGTGTGGGTCCAAAAATAAAGAAATGATAGAGAATCAGAGAAACTCTTCCTACGTTAGTTACATCCGCACACTACAACAAAAATCATCTAGTCGCTTTGAAAGTTCTGACAAACCCAATTCTGTTGTAATTTCATTTGCTTTTTCTAATGTTGTAAAAATCGATTTTAATTAATTTAAATGGTGCCCAAAAAGAACAAAAAGTTGTAATTCCCAAGTGGTGGAACTAGATTCTATAAACGTATTTTTGAAGTTAGAAAAAGAACACTGGCACGTGCATTGAAATTTAGACAAGCTTCCAAAATGGTTGATGTCATGGCACGTGTGTCTAGCAAATCAGCCAACAGGAAGGACCATTCGCATTATTGATATACCTCATGCAATTTCGGGGTCTATTCATTGTATTCAGTTATCCACCAAATAAGTAAACCAATGCCATTACTTGCGGAAAAATAATTAATCTTCCAAAAAAATTCAAAGAACGATCATCATAACACACAAATTACTTTGAAAGAAAACAAGAAAATGAAAAGAAAGTTCACATGTCAAGAGTGCAAACCACGTATTAAGGTGATTGAGACAAAATAAGTAGCACCCATAAATTGAAGTTTCATTGTTTTCCAATTTTTAACATTTCTAAATTATCTCTCACATTCATCTGCAATACTTTTTCTCATACTCTTCTGGTCATTTAGCTTCAGCGCCAATGTACTTGAGGTCACAGGGTACTGTGTTGGTCATCAGCAATCCTTGTTACTGGAGTTGAAGAAGAACATGATCATTGATTCCTTTTAAAAATCATCGTTATGTTAGAGGAAAGTGTTATGTGGAATAACATAATGATCAAGCCGGATAACATATAATGGCCAAACCAAATAATACATTGATCAAAGATACTTTCCAATTTTCTATATAAACCTAGTAGAAACCAATAAATAAAGTAAATGCATTAGCACTAAAGTAAATCAAAGGACACCAAAACTTTAAACTTCTCCAACGTGAAGAAAAAAAAAAAAAAAAACCACTAATTGTCTTATTTTATGTTAGTTGAGTGTTTAACTATACATCTAAAATAAATGGTTATTTATTCTACTCCTAGACCCATAGAGCCAACTCCATCTCAGTTGACAGTTTCTCACTGACATCTCCATCTTCTCGTTCAACCATTGCCAACTTGCTGACGGCCATCATCCTAAAATCTCTTACGAGTCTTCAATTTCTTCAATCTAGAGATGTGTGGGTGAGATTGTAAGCTTGAATGAATTTTGGGATGGTGTTGGTGTTTCTAGAAAGAAACAGAGAGAACCCAAAGTAAAGGTAAGGGGAGGATTCAGTTGAGAACATAAGAAGTCTATAAAAAGCTGATACCGGTCGCCACATTTACTATGTTTGCCTGCTTATGGTCTAATGGGCAAAAAAATGGGATCAGAAATTGAAGCATATAAAGGAAAAGAATAAATTATGTATCCATGGCATTAGTCATTTTGTAATCAATATCAATTTTATATAGTTTAACTAAATATAACTCTATTTTATAAAATTTATAAAACTATATATTTAAACATAAAATTTTAAAAGAACTAGTTTTAATATTAATTTTTTAATTCAATTATATTTACAATTAATTCTATTGGCAGTATGACCAAACCAGCACATGATCAACATTCACTTCCACAAATGTTTGACCGCTGTAAGTTGATTTTTAGAAGCCATGCTTCATCGGTTCAATGTGCGTATTTGTAAGACTTGTTAAATTCGGAGCTTTCTATATGTTTTTAAGTACTCATTGTTTTCCCCTGGTGGAAAATTACGGGTCCATTGGAATTGAATGTTTTTTTGGTAAACATTAGGACTGTAATTATTGAAATTTCAATGAGTTAGGAAAAGAAAATTCATCACATTTTGCACTGCTTGTAAAAATTCAAAGGTGCAGAGGTACAATCATGGTCCTTAGTCGTTGTTATGGGTGTTTACTTCATTTTTTTAAGTGTATAAGCGTGTTTGAAGAAATGGGATAGGTTTAAAAGAGTGACACATATATTTGGATCAGGTCTTGGGAAGGCATGATGGCATGGCACTTGAAGGTTCATCTATGAGTAATGGTGCTAGGAGTGTATAGTTCTACTACTGCGGTGAAAAAGCTGTTGTAGAGACATCTAGAACTCATGAAAATCTATGAAGGTTTTGGGGGTGTCCAAATTATAGGGCAATTACCAATTGAGCTTTGTCATATTCTTATGTGTATTATGACATCTTGACAATGGAATTAATGAAATTTTAAAATGGTTACTATAAAAAATTTCATGATTTTAGAGGAATAAATTTCTCAGTAAAACAAAATACGTCCTTGATAATTATATTTTTTCCAATGGATTTACCGAGGGTATAATGTTTGTTGGAAATTATTGTTAACTAAATTTTTAATCGCTCAAAAATTTAATGGCAAATATCCCTCAGTCAAATAAAATATATCCATCGGAAATTCACATATTTTAGTAAAAAATTTACTTTAGCAAAAAATTTTTTATCATTAAAAGATTTATCTTTAAAAAACACAATGAGTTTATTATATCGAGAGATAAGTCCTCAACATATATTTTATAATTTTTTTACCAGGGCCTTAATAATAATTTGAATTTTTTCTTTTTTAATTGAGTAATTGGGATCCCCCAACAAATATTAAATCATTTAATTCTTTTTAATTTTGAGGTTACCCAGGGAAAATGCCTTGATAACCAAATTATTTTATTTTTTATTAAATTAAATGTTATTTAAAATTCAATATATTAATGAAAATAGATAAAATTGTAATAAAATAGTTAAATTCAAATAAATATTATAAAATTTTTCCAACATGACAATCAAAGTTCAATTTAACTAGAATTTATGAATAACCATTAAAACTGCTATCATATGAGTTAGTGTCATTCACATCGCTGGAGGGCTGGTGGCGTCTGTCACTGTTGTGGCAATAATTAGCTAGGTGGATGATCTAAGTCCTTATTGTCTGTCTGCTGAGCCATAAACTGGCCTAAACCCATGCCATCATATTGGCCTCCATTTGGCCCAAGTGTGACACAATAATATCATCTAAATATTGTCTCATCTGCTTTGACTGTTAACTCATTTTCTCCAACTGTTGCTTTAATGACTTCGCCTGTTGCAATGTCTCCTCCCTAAGCTACTCCCTTATCTGGGTCTGGATAATCTCTAGGACATGCGGGTCTAGGTGACTCATAGAAGAATGGCTATGACAAGTCAAGGTCGAAGCAGAATATCTAATGTGCCCATACCATAAATACGTCCCTTATACATGCGGCCTACTGATTGTTTCCACACCTCCACTCAGTCAACGATATGGCTTGCATGGGAGCTCTCACCTTGTCCATTCAAATACTCTTGTAATAATTGGGACAGGCATTGCACATCAATCATGTACTTCTCCTGTAATAAAAACATTTAATTAAAATTAATATTTTTTTCAACTAACTAAAAGTATATTAACATTTTAATCTCCAAATAACAAAAGTGTTTACATAGCTTGTCTCAACTCTTGGCTCGACCCAAAAATTGTGCTTTTTTCTCTGATGGGTACATTTGAAAACCTCACCTGGATCAATATGCATCCAGTTGACTACTCCTAAAAAGATTACATAAATTAACAATTAAATTAAAGCAATGGTTATTTAATAGCAATGATACTATCTTATGGTAAAGTATGAAGTAATGTTACTAACCAGTTTTTGTTGAGATGTCCTTTACTAGATAGATCCTCAAGTGTGGAGTGAGCCTCCCTTCTCGGAGGCTCTATTCTTCTTTGCCTATGTTACCTTGATTTTGAACTCCTCGAAGTTCCAATGGCAGTAAAGATCCTCCCAAACAGTAGTGTGTATCCAGTCAAGCCTCTACTTGGCCTCTTGAGTGTCCTTGTACATTTCTGATAAATACTTCAATCCTCAACTACTAGACACCACCCACATGTGCTTGTGGTGAGCATCATCAAATGCAACCATTTTGTAAAAGTATAAAACATATAAATAATTGCAAGCTCCCACAACTTGACTAAAATTAATAAAAATCTAATGTGTAACTTAAGAAATAACATTCAAGTTACCCTCTACTCACTATACCACATCTGACTAGTTTCTATAGGTATATCATCCCACATCTTGAAGGGTTGATAATGCTTTGAACAAATAACTGTTGTCAAAGCATGATTCCCTAGTGGAGAGGCTCTCTAACTGTTGGGAGTCATAGAAAATATATAAATTTCATGTGAATAAAAAAATTTAATATTACTTAAATTATAATTAACATTCATATCAAATGAAAAATACATACCTAAATTGTGTCTCAAGTACAATAACTACCCTATGATTTGTAACGGCCTCCTGTTGAGGCTAAAAAGATGAGGAAGTTATGGAAGATGATGTGGGAGGCTGTGATGAAGTCGCAATAGATGGTGTGACAATGAGATACGAGGTTGGGGGAGGCTAATACCCCTGTATAGGTATTATAGTCAATTGCAACAAGGGATAAGCGTAAAGTTGAGGAGCGGTATTGGTGATAAGTGGGGTGACCTAGTAGTAGGCGGGATAATCTAAGAGGACTAGAGCTGACTACAGGCATTTATAAGCCAACTAATTTTACTCTTATGAAGTCTGGAGAATAACATTTAATAACAACAACTTTGATTTATAATAAAATTTATTCAAAACTTACAAGATTTTAAGTATCCAAATATAAATATAAAAGCAATAAAGATTCAAATATAATCTTAAAACTATCAAATTCTAGCATAAACTTAATAACATAATTTTAGAAATTAGTTAAGAACCCTAAGTGGCATTAAATTTTACTTCTCTCTAGTTATAACATAATCTAATTAAGTAATCTAATGAACCTAATTAGTACATAATTGACAAAATAACCTAGACAAGAATTATATCCTAATTTAAACTTAAATTAAATTACAATCAACTAATTCCTTTTCTAACATAAAGAACCTAAGTAATTAATTCATAGTAAGATTATATTTTATTTAGGAATTAACTCATATTAATGAATTTCTAATTCTATAATAAGCTAAAATTAAAATGTAATTTAATACAAAATTAGCATTGAAGTTTACAAGCATGTAACTGAAAAATCTAGGAATCTTTTTTTTAAAAAAAAAAAAACCTTATTTGACAATAATTTTTACATCTCTCTAAATCTAACATAAGCCACATAACCTAGTTAACCTAATTAACATACATAATCTATAACTAATTGATTAAGTCCTAATAAGCTTATATTTTATTTGGGAATTTAATGTATTTCTAATTCTAACATAAGCTCAAAATTAAAACCTAACTTAAATGTTAAAAAATAATTTAAGTTCATAACCATCTAATTATAATAAACTAAAAATAGCATACATAACATAAATGCTTTAATTCACAGCTTCTTTACAATTCTCTAAATTTACCATAAGCTAGTTAACCTAATTAACACTTAATTCCAATGTAACTTAAATTACAATAATAATCTAACTTAAATAACAATTATATCCCAATTTAAAGTTAAATTGCATTCAACTAACTTAATTTAATATAACCTAAAGAATCTATCAGTTTCATTTAAATTACAGTTAAATAGGAATTAACATTAGTAATATATTTAATTAATGCATAATCTATATTAACTTCATATAAAGTTTTGATTATTTTTAATTTTAACTAAAACTCAATATCATACTGCAAAAATAGACCCAACTTTTATAAAAAATTTGGCAGAGTATTCCCTTAGAAATGGAGACCTCTTACTATAAAAATAGATTAAAAATCAAATTCAAAAAATTTATAAAGTCATGTATATATATCCTAATATCAGTATTTCCAACATAATCAAATAGAAAATTAAGTCATGTACATATCATAATGTGAGCATTTTCAGCATAATTAGACAAAAATTAAGTCATCTGTATACCAACACAATCAACATAAAATATTCAGCCATGACAATATTAAGTCATATATTATAATCTCAAATGCATTAACTTTGAGATAAATTAGAAGGAGGAGTGTTACCAACCTTAATAAAAATGAAGAATAGAATGAAGGAGAGGGAATGCTCAATCATGTAGCTCCCACAATGGATGAAAATATAGAGAGAAATGAAATGTAAGAAGGAAGAGTGAGAGAAGAGAAAAGAAAAGTAAAAATTAACCTTAATCCGTAAACATAGTAAAAGAGTATTGAGATTTGTTATAGTGTCCTAAAAATGGTTAGAATTTGGCCGAAACGTTGTTGAACCTTTGCCTAAAGGTGAGCATCACAACTGAAAATGAGAAATAAGAGAAAGAGAAAAAGAGAGAGATAAGGGAAGGAAGAGTGGAGCACATGGGATAGGGGAGTGCATGCTCTCCTTAGAAAATGGTGTTATTGATAGATGGATCAATCCATTGATAATGTCATATTTAACAATGCTTTGCATTAAAAAATTTTGGTTAGAATGTACAAAAACCCTCTTGAACTATGCCTCGATTTCAAAAAACCTTCTTGAATATTAAAATTTTGCAACTAACCCTCCTCAATGATTGAAAATGTGCAAAAGACCCTTTTCATCAATTTTTCTATTAAATTTTAGATGTCTCTTAGTCAAACCTCAAATTGACCGAGGGAAAAAAACCAAAATACCTTTAAACAAAATGAAAAACTCAATTTTACTTGTTCTCAATGGGTAACAAGCAAGAACTCAGAAGAGCAATGGCCTCTTCCCCTGTAAGTGCTACGATCATCATCTTTGCCCTTAACATCTTGCAATAGAACAAACGAATTAGTATTTGACAATGGGATATGAAAAACTAGAGTTTAATATAGAAAGCCAAGCAAGGTAAGCTCAAAATTTCCCACCATATCCAAAATGAAGAAGACCCATTAGAGCAAATTACAATGGCAAAATCTTGGAATCTCCAATTGAACAACGTGGATTACATCACCTTCATGTATTTCTTAGAAATTTGTCAAGCAAATTACACCATTTTCTTTATCTTCATCATATCTTTGATTTGTTGAATTTGATATCCATGTAGAAGTTTAAACTGTTGGTTTAAGTTCTAAATGGCTGAGATGGACGTCAAACTAAACGATGCCAATCCCTTTGGCATTTTATTCAAGCTTGGTCGCATTTCATCCTCCTAGGAAGAAATCTTCTATCATTGCCCTCTTGTCACAAAAACTATTATTTCATGCCAACATGAAGTATTGCCAATACCCGCCAAAATATCGGGGCATTCCAACAACGTTCTTATGGCATTACTCCCTTAGACCTAGGACAAAGGCAGTGGTTGACACCGAATTGGCAGCTGAATGCTTGCATAGTGTTAAGGGCATTCCAATTGCAGTGCCACCAAATTTTGGCCTTTGGAGAAGGGAGTGTCTTTAGAGGATGGTTTGGGATATTCGCCACACAAAAAATTGAAACTTCCTAGCAATGGGATTCTGAATTCTAATGCAAAAAGTCACAGCAATTTTGAGTATGGTACTCAACATCTAGAGAATGTAACCCATATTGTTCAATCAGAGATTAAATGTGCTGAAATTTAAGGGTATTTGATGGGTGGGAGTTTTTTTATCTTGTGTAAGGGTACTTTGGTCTTTTTCCTTGGTCAATTTGGGATTCAACCAAAAGATATCCAAAATTTAACAGAAAACTTGACAGAAGGGTCTTTTACATGTTTTCCATAGTTGAGGAGGATTAGTTACAAATTTTTAAAGTTCAAAAGGGTTATTTAAAATTGAGGCATGGTTCAAAGGGGATTTGTGTATTTTAGTAAAAAAATTGTGTCCCTTTAGTAATAGATCCCTTTTATTGATAAAATGACAATATATTTTAAAAGCAAAGGTGCCAATATTTGGCACTTGTCTCAATTGGTCAGTCCACATTACTAATGGACTGATCCATTAGTAGTGGGAAATCTTTAAAAATTTGCAAAGACTTTTCCATCACATCCCATCTAATCTAAATTTTTTAAATTAAATACATTTTTAAATCAAAATAATTACATAATATAGTTACAATTCATAAATTAAAATATATATAAATTAAAATGCAATAAAAAATACATTAAATAATTAGGAAATTAAAAACACTTAATGTCTTGTATGAAACATTCAACCATACATTACAAACAAAATTCCTTTAAATTAAAAATATATACCAATATTAAAAGTTAAGTAAAAATTAAATTTAATTACTATAAATACATAAAACTATTATTAAATCTTAAAATAAATTTTAATTCACTTAATGAAAGTCACTTATTTGATAAATAATTTGATTGATAATATATTTTGATTTAAAAAATTTGTAATAGTTATTAATTACATAATTAATCATAGTAATAATACATACTATTGTTAATTAAGTATAATAAGTTTCAATTGAATTTCATTATTTTTAATTAAATCAATCTCAATTAAGTTTAATTAGTTTTAATTAACAACCATAATATCTTATTTAATAATAATTTTTATAATTAAATATCATGAATATTACTTAAGCTTAGTTGAAAGTGTTATTATTAATTTTTTATCAAACTTATGTATAATTTTTTCTATGTGAAATTATGTTAGGCATTAACAAAATTATAATAATTACTAAGTCAAATTAAATCATAATTCATAACCAAGACAATATCAAATAACATAAACATAATAGGTTTTAATCAATCAGATTCTTCTTCATCTCCTTCTTTAATAGTAATGGTAGCATCCTTATTTACTTTGTCAGATAAATTAGGTTGTTAAGTGCTCTTAGAGCTACTTACATATTGAACTTCCTCTTCCACACACTAAACATGCTGACTTGTCTCCTCAATTTCAACTTGCTCAAAACCCCCCATTGTCATCACATAAGGAACCCATTGTTGTCTCATTAATGACCACAATCCTAACCTACTCTTATGCATTAGTTTGATAAGGCAACTCTATTTCATTATCAATCTCCACCCTTCCCACATCTTGGTCTTCATGAATGCAAGAAAATTATGATTTCTAGCTTAGTCTACGATTGGGTAAGGTTCATAGTAAACTTGCCTTGCTTACTACATAATTAATCAATCAAAGTGTGCATACTTGTAGGACTAGTTTACCTCAACAATCTTGAGCCAAGTATGAAGTCTTGCCCCTTGTTGTCTAGTGGGGTCAAACCACTTAAAGTAAAATAGGATAACTTTCTCAGAGACATTTTGGGATAATCAAGTTCCATTTTGTTTGTATGGATGCCATTATAATCATTGTCACTACCTATACCAATCCATTTGACCTAGACTCCATTGTTGTAATTTTTTCTTTTACCCTTCTAATTAGGATATTGTGTGAAACTTATATCCATTCACAAAAAAACTTTGGCCAACTCTTCTTGTTTTTTGAAGGGCCCTATGCTACAGTGTGGAGATTTGGGTTGTTTACACCATTAGCTAGATCATGCACTTACACATAAAAAATACATAAATAAATTTGATCAACCATACTCCATAAATATGTATATATATATATGTATAATATGCATGCATGTATCAATACTTGCATAACACAAGAACTTGGATGCAAACTATTCTTGGATCAACACTTTCGATAACTCAACTAGGATGCTAGAAACATGCAACAAACAAGATATGTTGTTTGGAATTAAACACACTTCATTAGGATTAGGCATGTAGTTTTTAGTTTAATTAAATGTAAAACACTTACTTGAGATATGGCTAGACTTGATCATAGTTCAAAAAAAACATGCAAGGTTACAAGCTTGTACTTCATAGCATAAAGCTATCTTCTCTTGATTGTTCTTGAGGTACAACTAGGTTGCCTACCATACCCTCATAAGATAAGTGCAAGAGTAAATGCTTCATGGAGTTAAAGAATTAAGAAGGGAAAATCCCTTCTAACTCACATAGTATGACAAAAATGTTTTGTTGCATAGTGAACAAGTCATCTTCCCTCAATGTGGTTGAGTACAAATCTCAAAAAAATTGACCCAATTTTATAAGTGTCTTCCACACATTGTCAAGCAATGGTTTGAACATAATTGGCATCAAACACTTAACAAATACCTGGTAGCTATGACCTTTCATGCTAAATAACTTTCCATCTAGTTGGTCCACATATTTGGGCAAGTTTGAGGCATGACCATCCAACATTCTGAACTTACTTTCTATTGCAACTTCATGTGTAAGTGGCCTTAGGCTCAACAAACTTGCCATTGACCAATTCTATCAACTCTAATTCATGTCACTTGCAATATTCTTTCAAGTCTAGCCTTGCTTTATCAATAAGGGTAGAAATAAGTGTAAACCAAGGTAGGCCCTAGCCTTTCCTAAACTTTAAAGAATCTCATATGTATCATTAAAAATTTAAAAATTTTTTAATTTGTTCCCTCCTAAAATTTTGTAACATTTTATATATTACTTACAATAATTTAAAACTTTGTAAATAAGTCCTTAAGTTACTTATTTTATTTAATTTTTAATTTTTAAAACAACATTTAAAACTTTAAAATTTTATAAAAGACCCCACTTCCCCCAAATCAACAAGAAGAAACCATATAGCTAAATAGTTCACATTGAAAAAAAAAATTCACTCAAAGTCAACACCTTCCCACTCAAAAGGAATAGTCATGAAATTACCCAACCTACCTCAAACCTTATTTCATAGTTCACATGTGACACACTCTATATATAAAGACTATTTTAACTCACTCAAGACCCCATTAGAAAAGCCCACTTTAATAATATACATAGAGTGGAATTAGAGTGTTGTTTAAGTGTCATTTACTTTTAATTTATATAATATGTATGTATTGTATGATGATTTAAACTTTTTATTTCTATCTTATGACATGTGGTTTCTACCCTCTTGAAAAAAAAAATCCTGGCTTTGCCCCTGTTTATCAATGTCTTTGGTTTTTCCCTTTATTGTTAAGTCTAATTTCTACCATATTTTAATACCCTTTTTATTAGTATTTTATAGGTGCTTATGTGATTTAATTGATTGCAATTCATCTTGAGATCAAATATTACACTAAACCTTTAAATGTGTAATTTCAAGTGAATAGAATGAAGTTTGGACTTTTCTTGGATCTCAAAGGTGAAGCAATGGCTGCAATGAGCCACGACTAGAGAGACCCTAGCCAAGGTTCCCATGAACCATGCTAAGCTAGAAGCACCTTAAGCTTAAGTGGAATATTTGAAATGAATCTTAAAGACATGAGTATCTTGATAGCATATGAAGATGTGCTTATATTTGAATTCATGGCATCTAATTAAGGAGTTTCTTGACTTTTAGGAGTCTAGACATCTCAAGCTTCAAATTCACATGCCTTGATTAGATATGGATAAGATGTTCAAATCAGTGGAAAAAGTTATGAATAATCTAGTTCGTGCCTATGCCAACCCTCCTTTTATTGGTTGGAGTCATCACCAACCTAAATTTTCTAAGGTGAGATCAGACGCCTACTCGAAGTTGGTCTATGTTTAAGAGATTGGGTTCAAGGGTTGGTTACATTTTAGGAAAGGTATTAGCACCCTTAACATACTTTCAGTATAAAAAATGATCTAATTGATTTGTCTTATTTAATTTGGGGTTGGTTTAAAAATTCTAAAACAATAAAAATTTTGAAGATAATCCCTATCCATTCCAGATCGACATTTTTTTAAATAAATATAATTTTCAAAAAAATTCAAATTTTAAGAAAAATCCCCTTCTTATTTTAGATTGAAGTTTTAAAATAATAATTTTTAAGAAAATCCCTTTCCTTTTCTAGATTGAGGTTTTAAAATTAATAATTTTCAAGAAAATCTCCTTTTTATTCCATATTAGGGTTTTAAAAATAATAATTTTTGAGAAAATTTCTTTCTTATTCTAGACTAGGGTTTTAAAGATAATAATTTGAAGAAAATTCCCTTCCTATTAGAGTTTTTGTGCTCTTTTAAAAAAATAATTTCTTTAAAGAAAATTTCCACTCTTTCTAGGAGGGATTTTGATGTAAATAAATTGGAGAATTTTTTTTACTTTTAAAATTGTTGAAAAAAGGAAATAAAAAATAGAAGGAAAGGATGGCTTAAAGCATAAAAGGGAAACTAAAAAAAAAAAGAAAAAAAAAAGTAGCCAATATAAGACATGACCCCTTTGTTTCCTATTTATATTTTTTCACATTTAAAAATCTTAGGCAGAAACTTATCATACCAAAAAAATGCTCTCAAATTTATCTACTATTATCAAATCTAACCCATGAAAGGCTCACAATTATGTAGAACGAATTTGCAACTCACCCATAGGATGATTTTTATTTTTGTTCACTATTATTATTTTTTTGCTACATCTTCAATCTAATTATTTTAGAAATCCTTATAGGCCCAAACATTCTTTCTAACCCAAACTATATGAGATCTCCCCATGCACCACACAAGCCACCCACCATGCAAATTTTACATATTTATAAAATCATGCAATCAATAAAGGACATGCCATACCAAAAATGAAATAAAACAAGAAAGGGTCTTACAGAGTAACCTGGGCAAATTCCACTTCTTAGTATTCTATTCACGTGAAAATGCTTTGAACAACAGTACTTGAGCATGCAGTTGGCGATGTGTGGTGGAAATTCCCTAGCTTAACACGAGCTCAATGCTTAGGTACAAGAGTAAAGAGTGAAAAGTCCTTTTTTTTTTGAAAATTCTATGTGTGTCTTTTATAATAATGCTTTAGTAATCTTACTTAAATTCTATCTCTTATTTTATATCTTCTAATTTCACTCATCTTCTATCTTCCTTTATTATCTCACTTATGTTTTAATCTCTTATAATTATTTTTATCTTTTATCTTTTAACATTTTATCTTTTATCATTATTCTTTATTTTTTATTTTTAAATGTGCTTATCTCCTCTTTTTTCTATTTTTATTCTTTATTATTTACCGTTTATTTCTCGGGTTTATTTTATCTTTTCTTTTTTTTTCATTGTCATTTTATCTTATCATTTTATTTTTATCATCTTTTATCTTTATATTTTTTATTGTCTTTTATTTTTGTCATTTATTTTATTTATTCTAGTATTTTATCTCTTATCCTCTTATCACTTTTCTCTTAATTCTTTTATTTATCATGCATTATTATTTTTGAATTTTGGTAATCTTATTTTTTATTTTTTTGATTTTATTTTAGTTTTGTTTTGGAATTTTATTCTTGGACTTGGGCTTGAGATTGGTTTGGGGTTTAATTTTATCTTGGGCTTATCTTTGGGTTTAAATTTTATTATTTAGAATTTATCTTATTTTATTTTTTTTATTTTCAGTTTAAGTTTGGATTTTAGATTTGGGCTCGTAATTTAGGTTAAAGTTTTAGAAAATGGGCCAGACAAAATTATGTGTCTACAGCCTGTTCTCTTTACTCATCTTTGAGGGAGTAAAAGATGGGCAAAGGTTGAGAGACATTATTTTGCTCGGATTAGAATATAATCAAAGGGTTATTGTCCACCCAATGGCAATTTAAGATAACCTAAGATTTCGTCTTAATCCTAGGTTTTAGAAAGGTTACCATCCACCCAACGAGAATTTAAAATGACCTTAGGATTTCTTTTTAGTCCAAAGTTTCTGAAAGGTTACCATTCATCTAATAGGATCTAAAATGACTTCGGATTTCCTTTTAGTCCTAAGTTTTTGAAAGGGTTACCATCCACCCAACTAGGATCTAAAATGACCTTAGAATTTTCTTTTAGTCCTAAGTTTTAGAATAGTTACCATTCATCCAAGGGGGATCTAAATGGCCTTGGTATTTCCTTTTAGTCCTAAGCTTTTGGAAGGGTTACCATCCGCCCAATGGGGATCTAAATGACCTTAAGATTTCATTTTAGTCCTAAGCTTTCAGAAGGGTTGCCATCCACCCAACAGAGATCTAAAATGACCTTAAGATTTCCTTTTAGTTCTAAGTCTCGGAAGGGTTACTATCCACCTAACAGGGATCTAAATGACTTTACGATTCTTTTTAGTCCTAAGTTTCAGAATGGTTATCATCTACCAACGGGAATCTAAAATGACCTTAGGATTTCCTTGTAGTCCTAAGTTTTGGAAGGGTTACCATCCACCCAATAGGGATCTAAATAACCTTAGGATTTTTTTTTAGTCCTAAGTTTTAGAAGGGTTACCATCCACCCAACGGGGATCTAAAATGACCTTGGATTTAATAGGAATGAGTTTTTCTTATAATAATCTGATTTGATATAGATGGGTTTTCCTAGAAATAGCCTGACTTGATAAGAATGGATTCTTCCCAAAATGTTTTAGATTGACATAAGATGGCTGCTTATGCTTGTAAGCATGCTTGACATGTTAGTGCAAAATCAATTTTTTTCAAAATCTTGGGGACATGCTTGACTTGCAAAAATTTTAATTTTTTTAAAAATTTAGGTGATGATGGTATGCTTTTATGCATTGAAACATGATCAATCTGGATGCCAATGATGCAATATTATCTTATGATGATGCATGCAAACATACTAGGAAATGAAATTTTGTAGATTATACAAAAATTCTACTCCATGACCTTTGGGAGCTCTTGAGATGAAGTCATGGATTAGTTAACTCTGGGACTTTTGAGTCTTCTAGCTTGCTCATTCAAGAAGGATTCCCCTAGTGTCATAGAATCCACGATACATTTTTTGCCCTAGATTCCCATTCATAAGGATGTTGTTCTTTGCTCTATTACCCCTATTTGCATATTTGAGCTAGACCCCTTATGACATACCCCTTAAGCAAGCCTTGGTTCTTTCTCTTCTAAAGGGAATTAAGGGTGTGATGCCTTCAATATTCACTCAAGACATCTTTTGTTCATCTAGAAATCATAGCTTAGAACCATTCTTCATTCATCATTGGAGTTTTGCCAATTTTCCAACCTATGTCTTGTCCTTTCAAGCAGTACCTTCCTAATCAACATCCTTAGTGGCATTTAACACTTTTTACTTTGCATGAGAATACATTCTAAGAAATAAGGATGGTTTATGACACAAAGGAAATGGGGTACTTTGGTATTTCAAAGGAGAGATCAATAGATGGGTCAATGACACGTTGCCCCAGTTTAAGAGGATCATAGTTGTCGACCCTGAAAAATTTTCAATGTTTGAGTGATTTGTGAAGTCGCCACCGACCTAAGTTATCAAAGGTGAGATTGGACACTTAATTAAAAATGGTCTACATTTAAAAGATTGAGTTCGGGGGTTGGTTATGTTTTAGGGAAGGTGTTAGCACCCTAAACGCACTTTCGGCACCAAAATGGTCTAATTAATTTACTTGATTTAATTAACATTGGTTTTAAATAAATATTTTTGAAAAATAGTTCTTACCTATTCTGGGTTGGAATATTTAATTAATCACTTCATGCAAATCCCCTGTCTATTGCAGTTTGGGGTTTGAAAATGATTTCAGGAAAATTTCATCTCTATTCCAGATCAGGGTTTTAAAAATATAATTCTGAAAATTTTCATTTCTATTCCAGATTAGGGTTTTGAAAATAATTTTGAAAAGTTTCATCTCTATTCCAGATCAGGGTTTTAAAAATAATTTTTTAAAATTCCCTTTCTATTCCAGATCGGGTTCTTTAAAGATGATTTTATGAAAATTCTCATTTTATTCCAGTTTGGAGTTTTAAAATAATTTGAATAAAATTCACTTTCTATTCCAGATCAGGATTTTAAAAATGTTTGAATTATTTACATGATCATCTATTCCTATTTTATTTTTATTTAAAAAGGATGTAACTCAAATTTATTTTTATTTTTCTCACAAATGCAACATTGGAAAGGGAATGTGAATAAATGTATGAAAACATGGATGCTTGCCCTTGTTTTTTTATTTTTTTAATTTTTTTTAAGAATTGGACAAAATTAAATATTTACAATGATAACAATAAATTGAGGTAGGAGATAAACAAAAACAAAATTGCAGATCTTTTTACAACAGAAATAGGAATTGCAGAATTTTACAACAGCATGCCTATAGCAGAAACTGAATTGCAGAATTTTTACAGTAGAAATTCTACAGCAGAAAGAGTTGCGAAATTCTTTTACAGCAGAAGTAGAGTTGCAAATTTTTAAAGCAGAAATAGAGTTGCAGAATTTTTACAGCAGAATCAGAAACTGTAATAACAGAATTACAGCAACATGCTATAGCAGAAACAGCAATGTTTCCCTAACAGTACAGCAACTCCATTTATATTTCAAAGGATTTATAAAGATACAGCCAGGAAACCAAGGGCAAACAGCAAAATATACATAGTACAGCAGAAAGTTAAATCCAATAGCAATTCCAACGGTTCATACTTCAACAAAGCAATTCATGAACTAAAGTGGGACTTAACAGATTAGGAGTAATGTCTGAATGCAAAATGCTTAGATACCAGAACATTCATCTCAATCCTAGGGAATCATTGAATCCAATAAATCTATATTCATCTCATTCTCAGCATAGAAATATGGAATTCCTTGTTTCTCAGCAAATGATACCATAACTTTGGGATGAGAAAGAAAAAAAGAAAAAAGAAAAAAAAATGTTACCTGGGAGCTAGAGATAATGAGAGCAGTTGAGTAGGTGGCTGTGGATTCAAGACTTTTGGTGTATGAAAGAGTATGAGGGTGCTGGTTTCTTAGGGTAATGGAGGTCCTCAGGAAGCTTTTCATTGGTTCTTTTTAGACACCTCCTCTGGAGCTTATGGAAAGTGCCCATTTCTGAATCTCCCTTCTCTGTTGGGTTCTTCCTCCTTTTTTCCAAGAGGTGAAGGTGCTAGCTTTTTCTTTCTCACCCATTCCCTTAGTAGTCAAGATGTTTGGCCTCTTTTTTTTTTTCCTCTTTGGCTGCTTGCCGACACCCACCCTTTGATTTTCTTTCCTTCCTTTCCTACTCATGGCCCATACTCCTTCTCATTCTTTCCACCTTCACCCACCTTCTTTGATTTGCTTTTCTTCCATTCACACTTCTTTTTTCTTTTGTTCTCTTTTTTTTCCTTTTTCCTAATTTTTTTAATTTTTATTTTTTAACAATATTATTCACATTTGGGACCTAAAAATATCTTTAAATTTTTCATTTTTGCTTAATTAATTTCTAGAAAAATATATATTCAAGTAGGATAATTTTAGAACTTATGCATGGGTCCACTTTAATTTTTAAGATCTGGACAAAATTAGGTGTCTATAATAGTGTTGAAACTTTAGGAGTCATACTTTTGGAGACCAGGTTCAATTCTTTTTTATGGGTTATAGCCCCTTCACAACTTTTCTCTTAATCTCTCCATTCTTTAAAGATGGGTCATTTAGATATGGATTTTACCCTTGATTGCCTAGTTTAAATTTTGACTTCCCACAAGTAAGAGGATGTTGAAAAGTTTTCCTTAACTTATTCTCTTTTATTATCCAAGTGATGCTTCACGGGAATACATGTAATAATTGTTCAATTCTCCAGAATCAAAAGTGCTTTGTTAAGCACTTACTCTACTTCCTCTAGTGTTTGCACTTTAGTCAAGTGTTTACTCTAATCACTCTTAAGTGTTTGAACTCACAGATACCCCATAGCCTTTTTTTCATATCCCTCTCCACTTCAGTTAGTTCATCACATTAGCTAAGATTACTAGGACTTTACTCAACTTGTAATGTAAGGCCTAGCTAATGGATAAGAATAGAAGAGATAAAGATTTACCAAATAAGGAAAACATGAAGTGTTGAGCACATGATGTCTCACTTTTTGTTTTTTTTGCTTTTTGGATAACCTTGTTAGCTCAGGGTAAAGTTTATTTCTCTTTACCAATCTCTTTTTCTTTCTTTTGGCTGGCCTTCTTTTCTTTCTTTTTTTTTGGCTTAGCACTTTTCCTTTTTCATTTTCTTTCTCAATATTTTTTTTCTTTTACTTTTTTCTTTTTGTGCTTTTTTACTTAGTTTTGGATAAATACTTTCAATCCTTTCACTTGAGCGCTTGTAACATTTCCTTCTTTGATAGCAGGGCTACTCCTTTTAGCTCTCCTTCAAGGTGGAGTAATGGTTTTTCAAGATGAAAGGTTAAAGTTGATGTGGGTCAAAGGAAGGAAATCGAATGGTGATCTTGCTATCCTTTAACAAGCTCAAATGGGTAACTATGGGAGCTCTAATGTTAAGATTTGGTTTAAAAGGCTCAAACTTTCCAAAGATGGCCTAGGTCATTTCTTGAGTAACGTGGTATCCAACAAATAGCTTCGAAGGGTATTTAGACAAGTTCTAGGGTATTTGTTCCCTCACAAAATACATATCCTCACCATAGGCTCTCTTTTTTATTTTTACTTTAATCAGAAGATACTCAGTCATTTAAGAGAATTAAGTATTTAAACAAATCAATTTTATCAATAGCAGTTTGATTTATCGAGATTAATATTAAGAAAAATCTTTCTTAATTTTAATGCTAATAAGCGTCAATCATTGGGATAAGCCAGATTGGCCCTGTGTTGGTTTAGTCTAATAGGTAAAAAAAAAATTGGACAAAAAGTAATGCATTCATCATGCTAAGTATTTTATTGAATTAAAAAGTATTCCCATACAAAATCCTTGCTAAGGCCTTGGGCATAGCCATTAGCAGATGCCATAAAATAAAATCTTAAAAGATGCAAAATAAATAAAAAAAGGAAGAAATAGTTTAACTTGTAGTAAGTGGTATAAGAATAGACCCACTATCTGAAGCCAATTAGTTCTTTCCAATCATAGGATCTTAGTTTTGCCCATGCTATTCTAGTGATAGGCAATATTGTTAACATTTGGATTATCATGGTTGGGCAAGGGATTGCCATGCACATTTGGTCTTGGTTGCATAGGGTCAAAACTTAATCACTTGGCATCAATTAATTCTTGAACCCTCCTTTTAAATGCAGGGCAGTTATTAATGGAGTGGCCCTTTACTCCTGCATGGTAAGCATAGGTGAGTTTCTCATCATACCATGGCAAGTATGAGGGTTAAAAGGGAGGCAATGAAACCAAACACACTAGGTTGTTCTGCAATAATTGGGGTGAGATCTAAGAATAATGTGCTAAGATAGGATCAAGGTTTTCAACTTTCTTATTAAACTGCCACCTAGATTGATTTTGCTAGTACTGTTGGGATTGCTATTGAATGAGTTGAGAAGTTTGAGCAACTAGTCTTTACAAAGTTAGTGCAAAAATGTTCACAATAGGGGTATTGCCTTTCCACTTTCCCTTTTTCTGGTATTCAATCGAGAGCACACTTCTTCCCTTTTCTTGTTTTATTGAAATTTCTTTTGGCTTTCAGCTATAGGCTTTCCAATTTTTCCTATTGTAACTCCTCTTTCTACCTTCTCACTAACAACAACTAATTTAGTAAAATTAGTGGACATGCATGCTCCTACCATAGCATAATAGGGATTATCCAGAGTGCTCATAAAAAGGGTGATTATTTCTTTGTCAGCACAGATGGTTACACTCAAATTGCTACATTTCTTCACCTCTAAGCGTAATCCTTAAATGACTCATTTTTTTTTCTTTTTTATGTCCTATAGCTAAAACCTATCAAGGGTCATATTTTTATTGTATTTGTATTGCCTTAAAAAGGCCTTAGCCAAGTCTTTTCAAGTGCAAATAGAGTGGTGTTCAAGGCTTAGGTACCATGCTGTAGCTTCATTAATTTGATTGTCTTGAAAGACATGCATCAGTATCTTTTCATCATTGGAATAAGTTGCCATTTTTTAGATATACATGAGAAGATGAGCCTTTGGACAAGATGTTCCATTATACTTGGTAAATTTGAAGACTTTGAACTTTGGTGGTAAGATTACATCAGGAACTAATCCCATTTCTGAGAGTCCAACACATCATTATCATCCACCAATCTTTTGATTTTCCTCATCTAGCTTTACCTCTCTTGGGCCTTGGCCTTCTTAACAGCCTTGCTAAGTTTTTCTTGTTCTATTGGGTCATCAAAGTTTGGGATAGTTTTGCCTTCTAGGCCCTTTTATTGGTAAAAGTTTTGGGCTTACTAATCTTTATGTTACTCTTGATTGCAAAGATTTCTTGGTCTCTGAGCTTGTTATTCTTGATTGCGAGTGCCTTTTGGCCCCTGACAACTATTCTAAGCTTATTGTTCTTGATTGTGGGGATCCTTTGTCCCTTGACACTTATTTTGAGCTTATAGTTCCATCATTTCCATCATTTTGGCCAACTAACCCTTGAGTTGGCCAATCTCACTCTGCAGTTCTTTCATTGTCTTTTCTTGTCTAAAGTTTTTCTAGCCTGGGACTTCCATCTGCTTATTTTGGGAATGTGTTGTTAAAGCTATGATTACTTTTTATCCTTCTAAGTAGACAATGGATTATTGGTATGCAAATGAGAATTTATGCATATGAATGTTGTGATGCCATGCATGAAGCAACAATGGGCAATTCATGCAAAAAGAAGATGAGTATTAATGAAAAATGCATGCTATTTTAGGTAAGTTTCTCTTGTGACCTATTTTTATGTATGTTGGTAAGGATCTACATTTCCTAAACAAATCCCTAAATTATTCCCTATTATAATTCATCTTGCCAAAGAAAGAGCTTTAGAAGTCTTAAAAGGTTAATCTTATTTTGCCCTTGTCTATCTTAAGTGTAAATAAATCTCAAGCTTAGGGCCTTTATGTATGTTGAAGTAAAATATATGTGGTAGAAGAATTGTCCTTAAAACATAATCATAAACACATGATGAGATAAAGGAAATGTAATAATAAAATGTTCCCCATCATGCCTAAATTCAGGTAAGTCCTAAGTCCCTGTTCATTTCTCATAGGCTTAGGTCAAAACTCTCTCTGCAAAGGATAGCTCTAAGGCTCTTAAGAGTGCAAAGGTAGGTTCTACATGTCCTATATCAATGTTTATTTTATCTTTTCTTTTTCTTCATTGTTATTTTATCATATCATTTTATTTTTATAATCTTTTATCTTTATCTCTTTTATTGTCTTCTATTTTTGTTATTTACTTTATTTATTCTAGTATTTTATCTCTTATCCTCTTATCACTTTTTCTCTTAATTTTTTTATTTATCTTGTATTATTATTTTTTAATTTGGGTTATCCTTTTTTTATTTTTTTGATTTTATTTTAGTTTTATTTTGGAATTTTATTCTTGGGCTTGCACTTGGTTTTGGTTTTAATTTTTTCTTGGGCTTATCTTTGGGTTTAAATTTTATTATTTAGGATTTATCTTATTCCATTTTCTTATTTTTAGTTTAAGTTTGGGTTTTGGATTTGGGCTTGCAATTTAGGCTAAAGTTTTGGAAACTGGATTAGACAAAGTTAGGTGTCTATAGCCTATTTTGAGTAGGCCATAAATAATGTGCCATATCTTAGGCTATACAATTGGGATCACAACAATTATTGATTTGTAGGAAACTAGACATCTAGGCTTTCCAATAGGTACCAATGGGCCACTAGAGGACATGTCTAAGGTATAGTACTTGGTGAAAAAGTTTGAAGTCTACTGGATGCACGACATTGCAAAGTGGGTTACCTAGGCCCAATTGAGGCCTTTATCTCATCCATTGATTCAAGACTTTAATAAAATCTAGGAGGGGTTTGATAAAACCCAATTCTTGATAATTAAGTAGATTCCCAAGAGTTCTAAGATAAGTCAAACATAAGAAAGTAGCATGATTCAAAGTGAAGCTAGATTTGGAGTATTTTAGTCTATGTCAGCCTAAAACTCTAAGAAATGGATGTACATCTATTCAAAACCCAAGAAAGGCCCAAGATCCACATTTCCACTTTTAAGAAGTTTCTTTATTAGAATTTAGAGAGTGACTAAGAATAATTTATGAGCTGGATAATCATAAAAGGCCAAGATCACACAAGAACTTATTTGAAGGCCCAATTAAACTTTTTGAGATCTTTTTGAAGTCTTGGGTTGCTTTACACCCAAAAGCCTTCCAAGATTCTCCAAATCCAACCCAAGAAGGATCCAAAGAAGGCAAGATAGGGTTGTAACAAGAGGAGGGATGCGGCACATGTGATCTAACCCAAGAAGGCTAAGAAAATGGCTAAACTTAACCCCAAAGTAGTGTTGCCATGTTTTTAAGGTTATATGTGATCTTAATGTAGTTGAGAAACTTAAGAAAGAAGGTTAAAAACCTTTAAAGGGTGTTGCATAGCTATGGCATTTTTTTTTTTTTTTGGCTTTTTTCCTCTTAGAAGAAGAGCATTATTGGCTAAGGGATTGTTGCACCTTAAAGAGTTGTAGGGATCCATTTATTGCAAATCTATTTAGCATCTTCTTTAAATCTTTTTGTTGTTATGGACATAATTGGCATGAGTTAGATTTACTTCTAGGAGAATATAATGAAGTTGTAATGAATCTCATGCTAATTCTAGTTTGAATTCTTTGATCTTTATGATGCATGGATGCTTCTTTTTTTTTTTAATTTTGATTTGTGCTTAGTTCATATGGCCAATTAGCTATAGATCAGAAAGACTTAATTGATTCTTGACAAAGATAGGTTAATTGTAGGTTTAATTGGATTAAAGAACATTATGTACTAGCATGGACACATAGCACAATTCTGGTGCAATCAATTAAAGGATGCTTGTTCTTAATGCTTTTCTTGAATTTCTAATTGACCAAAAACATGTAGCATTTAGGTTTAAGAATCAGGTTTATTTGACTAGAGACATCTACATCCAAATACAATAATGCATCTAGTTGACCATTTAGCATAATAGGTTATTTGGTCATGGAAAAGGCATGAGTGGATTTATAATGGATTTGTATGACCCTAGGCTTTACTCATGTTTGTTATTCTCCCTATTCAAATCCATAAACTTAGCATTTGAATTCAATTTTGTTGTTTTCTTTATAAGTTTTCATTTATTATTAAGTTTTCTTGCAACCTAATTGATCTACCAAATAAGGCATAGGGTAGTATTGTGGGTTAGTAGTTGATAATCGAATTCTATATGGGAACAATAATTTATTTTTACCTTTGGGATACTTGCTAGTATAACATTGATAGTGTATACTTGCACTTAGCCCCAATCAAGTTATTGGCATCATTGCCATTGAATTGAAAATTATTAATATTAAACCTTCCCTTTTTTGCTTTAATTTGGTATTTTTTAACAGAATTATTTCCAAAACTTGTAGCATATCATACGGTTACATTTAAGTCTTAGCATTTGAATTAAGTGTTTCCCATAGTTTCATTAGATTTTGTTAGTTTTTGTAGTTACATTTTTTTGGCTCAAAATTGCATCCTAATTGGTTTTCTTGCTTCAGACTCCAAATTAGGTGCATTTTAAGTGTTTCATGTGATTTAGTGTTTACTTAGCATGCTTTTAGTTTTTTTAGCTTATCATACGGTTACTAGGTCTATTATTTTTAATTGCTTTGCTTCCATACTTTGCATGTTTTACTTTGTTTCTTTTCCAAAATTATAATTACTACAATTTCTTCTTCTTTTCGCTTACTTGGTCAAAATTTTCACTTTAATTTTTTTTTTGTTTGATTTGTGCAGGAACTTATTCTTGTAACACTTGACTTTAGTGCATGGAAGAGATTAACTTCTCACAGCCTATTCAGTAGTTAGTTAACTAGGAGTTTGAGAGAACCTTGAGATAGTTAAGGAAGAAGAAGAGATAGTTTCTTGCACAAACATCAACCCCTCTTCCAATACCTAAAATAGAGGTTAAATCCATATCCATGGCTGAAGAAGAAGCACTGGCACTTAAAAGTTTGGGAGACTATACTATCCCTCAAATTGAAGGGATTAGCTATAACATTAGGAAGTCAACAATTTAGGCAAACAACTTTGAAATCAATTTGGCCATCATCCAATTGATCCAAATGGAATAGCAAATTAGTGGACTCCCTATTGATGACCCCAACCTACACTTGACAACCTTTTTGGAGATATGTTATATATTCATTTAATGGCATTACTAAGGATGCCATTATGCTTAGGCTATTCATGTTCTCTTAAAAAGGCTAGGCAAGGGCAAGGTTGCAATCCCTATTCGCTAGTTCCATCAGTTCAAGGAAAGAACTAGCACAAAAGTTTCTTGTTAAGTTCCTTCCCTCTACCAAGACAACCAAGCTAAGGAATGGCATAATATATTTCATTCAGTTTGATGGTGAAACCTTGTATCAGGCTTAGGAGAGGCATGAGAAGATACTAAGGAAGTACCCACATCATGGCTTTCCAAAATGGTTAAAAGTGCAAATATTCTATTGTGGCCTATGAGGAAAGACACATGCCACTATAGATGCTATTATAGGGGGTGCCTTAATGATAAAAACCATAGATAATGCTTTCAAATTATTGGAGAATATGACCAGCAACAATAACTAATGGAATAGTTAGTAATACAAGAAAAGTAGCTAGAGTGTATCAGTTGGATGCTATTTCAGCATTTATTGTACAAGTGGCCAAATCAAGCAAACAAATTTAGAATTTAGGATCTAATAATGTGCACAATATAGTTTGTGAGTTTTGTGGAGGAAACCATCCTCGTGAAAGGTGTGCTATGAGCCAAGAGAGTGTGCAGTATGTTGCCAATTACAATAGGCAAAAATACAATCCAAACTCTAACTTTTACAACCTTGGATGGCGAAACCACCCTAATTTTTTGTGGAACAATCAAAATAACCAATAGCCATAAGGAAGAGCTCAAGTCAACAATCCACTTGGATTTAGGATAGAAAATCCTCCTCAACAAGAAAAGACGATGAGGTTGAAAGACATTTTAGCTTAATTCATGAGAGAGACTAACTCATCCATAAGGAATTCGGAGCTACAAGTGGGTCAATTAGCTAATCCATTGTCTAGGCAGCCTAGTTCTTTGCCTAGTAACATTGAAGATCCTAGGATAAAGGGTAATGAATAATGTAAGTCCATTGTGCTGAGGATTGGTAAGATTATTGGAGAGGAAGATGATTACTTAGAAAAAGAGGCAGGTATAGCTGCACCTCTATCAAAGGTGCAGATTGAGAGTTATGAGAAAGTAAACAAAATCTAGAGAATGGTAAAGTAATTGAGGACAATTTCAGTGGAAAATCTGTTAAGAAGAGGGAAATATGAGCAACACACTAGGTGTTAAGAAAAAGGGAGCCGAGAGCTTTGAGTATATTATACCAACTCTTGTTCCTCAAATGTTAAGGAAAGACAAGCAAGAGAAGTAGTTCTCAGAGTTTCTTTATGTTTTTAAGAAAATTTACATTAATATCTCATTTGCAAATGCCTGGAGAACATGCCCTCTTATGTCAAGTTCATGAAGAAAATTTTGACTAGAAAGAGGAGGATACTTGACAATGAGATGGTTACACTTATTGAAGAGTGCAGTGCTATTCTGTAGAAAAACCTTACACCTAAGCTTAAAGATTCAAGTAGCTTCACCATTCCTTGTACCATAGGAATCCAATATTTTGGGAGATTATGTGACTTATGAGTAAGTGTTAAACTTATGCTTTTGTATGTTTTTAAATGCTTGGGTATAGGTGATGTTTCTTGACACATGACACGGAGCGGCGATCATGAAAGATAAAATAGAGGCATTTGGAAACATGTTGTTTGCAAAAGGAAATAAAAATAGAGTCACCATCGACTTAAATCGAAATGATGAAGTTGGACACTAGAAAGTATGGTTTGCATTACAAAAAAAGAAAAAGGATTTACGGTTGGTTACATATAGGAAGGTATTAGCACCCTTACATCACCCTTTTGATACCATGTTGGTGTTTGTTGCTTTTAATTTCAAAAAATTGCACTTTGTGTCTTGTCACAAAAAAACAAATTCATTTTATTTTTTTGATTTTATTGTCTCACTGCTAATATTGCACGTGATCAAGCATGATTCAAGATTATTACCATTAATAAGTGGTGTTTAGCCATTATCATGGAAAAGTTTAATTTAATGCTCAGTTCATCCAAAGTTTATACCAAAAACAATTGCCTAGCTTAACTAGGGCTTGTTGAAAAATAATAATGTACCTAGCTTGACTAGGTTTAAAAACATTTGCCTAGTTTGACTAAAACTTTTGAAGAACAGGGGTGTATCTTTTTTAAATGTGTCAATGGAACCATGCCAATCGATTAACTAAGCTCATGATGTAATTTTTCTTAGGATAGTTAGATAGTGGCTAATCGATTAATAACCCCCTTTATTCATCATTAGAAACTCACTAATAAAAACATAAAATTGAAATAGTTGGGATGAAACCATAACTAGATAGAACATTTTAAAATGATCGAGATGAATCTATGATCATTATGAAATTTAAATTGGTTGGGATGAAACTAGAATCTTTTTTGACATTTTAGAATGATCAATACTTCAATGTACACACACTTATAAAACATTAAGGTGTAAATATCACAAGCAAAGTTATCATAACACATAATTATTCAACAGAACAAGACATAAGTACATAAATACATCTCCAACAATTAAAGAAAATTAAAAAATTGGTGAAACTTATATTTAGAGTGCTCAAATGGCAAAACGGAGGCCAGAAACATGATTGAGAGGTAAAAAAATCCTAGGGAAGTGGTCTAGGTCAAAGTTAACATGCATGTCAACAATTAAAGTCAATGGTCGATGATGATGTGGTAGCTGACTTGCATACAAGCTGATGTGGCGTGATGATTGTACATGAAATGATGACATGTCTAGGGATGTGGCATGCTAACTGGGCTATTGTGGTTGACATGTCTGATGACATGGGAAGCTGACTGTGCTGACAAATGCATGTCTGATGATATGGCAAGTGACTATGCTAGTAGGGCTAATGTGGTGGTGGACTATGTGTCTTCAACCACTTACGCACCCACCCCACCTGACAAATAGGGAGCATGGCAGCAGTGGAGTGGTTTCAGGCAATGGACTTCACATTTTCCAAGATTTTGGCACCTCCTAAGCATGATGGTATGGCGCATTTCTTAAGATTTAGATCAAAAATGTGATTTTTGGGGATGAATGAAGTTAACTCTTTCTTAGATTTTTTCAATGAAGTCTACAATTTCTAGTGTGATTCAGGTTCCAACAACACTCCAAAGGCCAAGTTGAGCTTCTTTAGGCTAGTGTGGTGAACTTGTTGAAGAAAAAACTAGAAGAATGAGAAGGTTTGAATTTTCTCTCTCTAACCCCTTTCTTCACCCTTCCATGGTGCTTTCTCTCTAGTTGTCACTCCTTTTCTCTCAAATCTCTCTTGTTCTTTCTATTTCTTGCTACCTCCATGGCTCCTCACTTTGGCTCTTGCTTCCTTGGCTGAATCTCTCTTCTCCTCTTCTCTTTTTTCTTCTTTTCTTCCTCCCTTCTTTTTTTCTCTTCTCTTCCTCCTTATCCTTTTTTCTTCTCTTTTTTCTTTAGGTTTTCCCCTTGTCCCCTTGCCCCCTTGCTTTGTTTCTCCCTCCTTTTTTCTTTTTCCTTCTCTCCTCTCAAATCCACCCCCTCTTTTTTGGACATTTCTTTTCTTCATTTTCTACTTTTTACTTTTTAATTTTAAAAAATAATATTATTAACATCCAGGATCCAAAAATATCTTTAAATTTTTATTCTCATCTAATTAATTTTTAGAGAAGTAGTATATTTAAATAGAATAATTTTAGAACATACACAAGGGTCCACTTTAATTTTTCTGGGTCTAGACAAAATTAGGCGCTACAAAACTAATGAACTATCGACATTCTTCAATTAGTACATAAGACACTTAAATACCCCAGAGGTGTAGTAGATGTCTTAATAATGGTAGACAAGCTCATTCTACTCACTGATTTTATAGTCTTAGCTGTAAGGAGGACCTTAATAGATGTGTAAAAGGGTTAGCTAACCATGAGGATGTTAAATGAAGAAGTAAGGTTTTAGGGTATGGATTTACCTAGTAAGGTTGAGGAGGTCAATAGGATAGATGTAGAACACTTATTCTTAATTTCACAACCAAAAGATTCACTAGAGGCTGCAAATCAAAAGCTTTGAAAATAATGGGGTACCCATATATGTGGATTTTTTTTTGCGTGATTGCTTGGTTGGATGGGAGAAAAACTCATGAATTATTAAGTCCCCTTGCAACCCAAGAATTAGCTAAGCCATTCTTTGAAAAGCATCCAAACTTATGGATAAACCCATTGCTTAAACACCCCACTCATGCATCTTTAGGGGCTACATCTGCAATACCTTTGAAATTTTGTTCTCCTTTTGAATGTAAACCAAAAAAAATAAAAAAGAAGCTCTTTAGGGATGTTTTAGTACAATACTTTACTTTTGCTTTTAGGAATGTTTGCTATATTTCCATTAGTTTTCAGGCCAAGAAGTGAAAGAACGAGGACAACATGTATCTTGCTCCAGCCATGAAGCTAATGCCTATTCAGTTTGGGAAGCTAAGGTGTGGTGCCTACACCTAAGTGCAGAACCATGACTCAGCTAAGTTCCTCTTCCCTTGATTATTTGTTTTGTCTAAACATTGAGGACAATGTTTAGTTTAAATTTGGGGGTTAAGATCTTACTGCTAAAATTTTTTGCAAATTTTTTTGTTGAGAAAGTATGATTAGGGGTTGTTTTGGTGCAATTTGTATTCTTGCTTCCAAGATTCAATTTTATGTTTGGGTTAAATTTTGGGGATAAAGCGATATGCCAATATTTCAATTCATGTAATTCTTAGTAAGATATGCATAGCTATGTCAAGAGAGTGAGATGCAATAAATTAGATACTCTAGAACTCCTTTTAATAATCGTTGAGGCAAATTTGAAAGATTATATGCTAGATTAAGGAGTAATGGATAGATTGAGTCTTTCAAGCCTACCATGAACATTACATATCCCTAGTTGCCTATTTGACCCTTTATCAATATCCTTTGTTTTCTTTGTACAATGCAATATATTGAATATCTTAGCCTTGAAAATTCACCATTCCTTGTTTTAGAGAGCCTAATGAGATGAAAGTCAAGAATAGAACAAGGTGCTGGTTTTTTGTTAGCTAAGAAGAAAAAAGAAAAAAGCAAGTGCTAGACAAAAAAGAGAGAAAAGGGCTCAAATAAAGGGTTGCAAAGACAAACTAAAATGTCATGTTAGGGTGTTGAAAAAAAAAAGAAAGGTAGAAAAGCAAAGGCAAAAAAGAGATAATTGAAAAAGATGAAAAAGGTTAGAAAATCCAGCAAGGTATGAAATAGAGTGAAGAAGAAAAGTGAAAAAGAAGGAAATCAAAAGAGTAGTCAAGAACTTTTAATGAAAGATGCTCTCTTCCCTTTAATTTTCTCTTTAACTTCTCTTGTTTTAAATCCTACCTTTATTACATTCTAGGCCTAATGAAGTCCTAGGGATCTAGTCTAGCATACTGTCTAGTGTTGTGAAGAGATGTCAAAAAGAACAAGCCTGTGGTTTATCTAGAGTGATTTTTGAGTAAACACTTGAGTGATAATTCATAGTTGAGTTTAATTAACATTTGAATTGAAAATTAGTTAAGTAGCTTCTTGCTAGAACTCCTATTTCTTTGCAAATAGTTTATTAGTTCTTAGTCTTGGATAGTAAGAGTAGTTTAGGTAGAAATTGTCCTTAACTCACTCTTTTCATTACTTTTGTTTTGGGACAACCAAAAGACTAAGTTTGGGGATATTTGTTAAGTTCAATTGCTACTATATTTTAATACCCTTTTCTTAGTGTTTTATGGTTGTTTATGTAATTTAATTAATTATAGTTCAGCTTGAGATCAAATATTACACTAAGCTTTTAATTGTGTAATTTTAGGCGAATAATATAAAAGTTTGGACTTTTCTTTGATTTCAAAGGAGAAGCAATGGCCGTAATGAGCCAAGACTACAAAGAGGCTAGAAACACCTCTAGCCAAGTGGAAAATTTGAAACAAATCTTGAAGACTTAAGTATCTAGATAGTCATTGAAGATTGGCTTATATCTAGAGTTCCCACCCAATTAAGGAGATTCTTGATTTCCAGGACTCTAGATATCTAAATTGATGATTCATGTGTCTTGATTGGATATGGATAAGATGTTCAAATCCATGGAAAAAATATAAGCAATTTGGTTTACATCTATTTTGAGCAGTCCATAAAGAATGAGCCATTTCTTAGGCTACACAACTTGGATTGCAGGAATTCTTATTTCTAGGAAACTAGACATCCAAAACTTTTCAACAAGTTCTCATGGGCCACTAAAGAATGTGTCTAAGGTATAGTAATTTGTGGAAAAGTTTGAAGTATATTAGATGCATAAAATTACAAAGTAGGTTGCCTTAACCCAATTGAACGTAATACCTCATCAATTGATCCAAGCTCCAATAAAGGCTAGGAGGGCATGATAAAGTCCCATGCTTTATAATTCAATGGATGCCTAAGAGTTCTAAGGTGAGTAAAACAAGGGAAAGTAGCAACAGTTCAAGGTGAAATCAGATTTGGATTGTTTTAGCCTATGTTAGCTTAAAACTCCAAGAAGTAAACCTACATCTATTAAGAACCCAAGAAAGGCCCAAGATCCACTTTTTTCACTCTTAAGAAGGTTCCTAATCAGAATTTGGAGAGTGACTAAGAATGATTTATGGGCTAGATAATCATCAAAGACCAAGATTACACAAGAGCTTATTAAAAGACCTAATTTACACCTTTTTGAGATCTCTTTGAAGTCTTGGTCTAGTCTTCATCTAAAAACCTTCCAAGATTCACCAAACCAAATCCAAGAAGGATCCAAAGAAAGCAAATAGGGTTATAATAGGAGAAGGGGTGTGGCACATGTGATCCAACCCAAGAAGGCTGAGAAAATGGCTAAACTTAACCCAAAGTGGTGCTGCCGCTTTTTTAGGGTTACATGTTATCCTAATGTAGCTGGGAAACTTTAGAAAGAAGGTTAATGACCTATTTTGCATAGATATGGCATGTATTTTTTGGCTTTTCTTCTCTTAGAAGGGGAGTTTTCTTAGAGCATTCTTGGCTAAGGGTAGTTGCAAGTTGAAGAGTTGGAGAGATCCATTCATTGCAAATCTATCCAACATCATCATATTCTTCTTCTTCTTCTATTCTTATGCTTTCTTTACTTCTTTTGTTGTTGTTATGGACATAATTAGCATAAGTTTGATTTAATTCTAGGAGAATACAATGAATTTGAAATGAATCTCATGCTAATTCTAGTTTGAATTCTTTGACAAGTGGACAAATCAAGCAAATAAATTCAGAATTTGGGATCTAGTAATGTGCATAGTATAGTTTGAGTTATGTAGAGGAAACCATCCTCGTGAAAGGTGTGCTCTAAGCCAAGAGAGTGTGCAATATGTTGCGAATTACAATAGGCAACAATACAATCTAGACTCTAACTTTTATAATCTTGGATGGAGAAACCACCCTAATTTTTCTTGGAACAATCAAAATAACCAACAACCACAAGGTAGAGCTAAAATTAGCAATCCACCTGGATTTGGGATGCAAAATCCTTCTCAACAAGAAAAGAAGATGGGATTAGAAGACATTTTAGATCAATTCATGAGAGAGACTAACTTGTCCATAAGGAATTTGGAGTTGCAAGTTGGTCAATTAGCCAATCCATTGTCTAGGTAGCCTACTTTTTTGCCAAGTAACATTGAAGATCCTAGGACAAAGGGTAATCAATAATGTAAGTTCATTATGCTTTAGAAGTGGTAAAATTATTAGAGAGGAAGATAATTACTTAGAAAAAGAGGTAGGTACAGCTACACCTCCATCAAAGTTGCAGATTGAGAGCTATGAGAAAGTAAACAAAATCTAGAGAATGGTAAAGTAATTGAGGGCAATTTGAGTGGAAAAATCTATTAAGATGAGGGAAATAAGAGCAACACATTAGGTGTAAAGAAAAAGGGAGCTAAGAACTTTGAGTATATTATACCACTTCTTTTTCCTCAAATGTTAAGGAAAGACAAGCAAGCAAAGTAGTTCTTAGAGTTTCTTGATGTTTTTAAGAAACTTCACTTTAATATCCCATTTGTAGATGCCTTGGAGAACATGTCCTCTTATGCCTGGTTCATGAAGGAAATTTTGACTAGAAAGAGGAGGATACTTGACAATGAGATGGTTGCACTTACTGAAGAGTGCAGTATTGTTCTTTAGAAAAAGCTTACACCTAAGCTTAAAGATTCAAGTACTTCACAATTCCTTGCACCAAGGGAATCCAGTATTTTGGGAGCTTGTGTGACTTATGAGTAAGTGTTAACCTTATGCTTTTATATGTTCCTAAACGATTAGGTATAGTTGAGGCTAAGGGAACTACTGTCATTCTTCAATTAGTAGATGAGATCCGTAAATACCCCAAAGGTGTAGTAGATGTCTTAGTAATAGTAGACAAGCTCATTCTACTTGTTAATTTTGTAGTCTTAGACATGAAAGAAGATAAGGAAATCTCTATCATTTTAGATAGACATTTCTTGGCTATAAGGAGGACCTTAATAGAAGTGTAAAAGGGATAGTTAACCATGACAGTGATAGATCAAGAAGTAAAGTTTTAGGGTATGGATTTACCTAGTGAGGTTGAGGAGATCAATAGGATAGACATAGAAGACTTATTCTTAATTTCACAACCAAAACATTCACTAGAGGCTACAAATCAAAATCTTTGAAAACAATGGGGTAGCCATATATGTGGATTTTTTTGGTGTGATTGCTTGGTTGGATTGGCAAAAAACTCACATAATTATTAAGTCTCCTTACAACCCAAGACTTAACTAAGCCATTCTTTGAAAAGCATCCAAACTTATAGATAAACCCATTGCTTAAACACCCCACTCATGCATCTTTAGGGGCTGCATCTACAATACCTTTGAAATTTTCTTCTCCTTTTGAATGTAAACAAAAAACAAAAAAAAGAAGCTCTTTAGGGATGTTTTAGTACAATACTTTAATTTTGCTTTTAGGAATGTTTTATATATTTCCATTAGTTTTCAGGCCAAGAAGTGAACGAAGAAGGAAGACAACATGCCTCTTGCTCCAACCATGGAGCCAATATCTATTCAATTTGGGGAGCAAAGGTGTGGTGCCTACACCTAAGTGCAAAACCATGACTCAAATAAGTTCTTCTTCTCTTTATTATTTGTTTTGTCTAAACATTGAGGACAATGTTTGGTTTAAGTTTGGGGTTTAGAGCTTAGCGCTAATTTTTTTTTTTTCAAATTTTTCTGTTGAAAAACTATGATTAAGGCTTATTTTGATGCAATTTGCATTCTTGCTATTCTTGTCTCCAAGGTTCAAGTTTATGTTTGGGTTAGATTTTGGGGATAAAGCCAAGTGCCAATGATGTAGTATTTTTAATTCTTGTGCTAATTTTATTTCAATTCATGCAATTCTTAATAAGATATGCATAGATATGTCTAATGTTAGATACTAGTTGTAATGAAATCTTATGTGAGCTTAATGAATTTTGTTGAGACAAGAGAGCAAGATGCAATAAATTAGATACTCTAGAACTTGTTTTAATGATCCTTGAGGCAAATTTGAAAGATTGTATGCTAGATTAGGGAGCTACTAGGCCATTTAGGGATAGATTGAGTCTTTCAAGCCTACCATGAAGATTGCATATCCCTAGTTGCCTATTTGAGCCTTTATCAATATCCTTTGTTTTCTTTGAACAATGCAATATATTGAATATCTTAGCCTTGAAAATTCACCATACCCTATTTTAGAAAGCCTAATGAGATGAAAGTCAAGAATAAAACAAGGCGTTGGATTTTTGTTAGCTAAGAAGAAAGAAGAAAACAAGCAAGTATTAGAAAAAAAAAAAAGAGAAAAATACTCAAATAAAGGGTTGCAAAGACAAACTAAAATGTCATGTGATGGTGTTGAAAAAAAAAAGAGAGAGAGATAGAAAAGAAAAAACAAAAAAGAGATAATTGAAAAAGATGGAAAAGGTTAGAAAATCCAACAAGGTATGAAATCGGGTGAAGAAGAAAAGTGAAAAAGAAGGAAATCAAAAGAGTAGTCAAGAACTTTTAATGAAAAATGCTCTGTTCCCTTTAATTTTCTCTTTACCTTCTCTTGTTTTATATATTACCTTTATTACATTATAGGCCTAATGAAGTCCTAGCGATCTAGTTAGCATACTATCTAGTGTTGTGAAGAGATGTCACAAAGAACAAGCCTATGGTTTATCTAGAGTAATTTGAGTAAACACTTGAGTGATAATTCAATGGTTTGTGTAATCCTAACTATAGCTGGTTGCACTTGGCATGGGTTAACTTGGTCTTACTTTGAACTATATGGTTGAGTTTAATTAACATTTGAATTGAAAATTAGCTGAGCAGCTACTTGCTAGAACTCCTATTTCTTTTCAAATAGTTTATTAGTTCTTAGTCTTGGATAGTAAGAGTAGTTCAGGTAGAAATTGTCCTTAATTCATTCTTTTCATTCTTTTTGCTTTGGGACAACCAAAAGACTAAGTTTGCGGGTGTTTGTTAAGTTCAATTTCTACTATATTTTAATATTATTTTTCTTAGTGTTTTATAGTTGTTTATGTAATTTAATTAATTATAATTCATCTTGAGATCAAATATTACACTAAGCTTTTAATAGTGTAATTTCAAGTGAATAATATAAAGTTTGGACTTTTCTTTGATTTCAAAGGTGAACCAATGGCTGCAATGAGCCAAGATTAGAGAAAGGCTAGCCAAGGCATGCTCTAAGTCATGCAAGGCTAGAAACACCTCCAACTAAGTGGAAATTTTGAGACAAATCTTGAAGACTTAAGTATCTAGATAGTTGCTAAAGATTGGTTTATATGTAGAGTTCCCACCCAATTGAGGAGATTCTTGATTTCTAGGACTCTAGACATCTCAAGCTTTAAATTGATGATTCATCTGCCTTGATTAGATATGGATAAGATGTTCAAATCCATGGAAAAACTATAAGCAATCTAGTTTGCATCTATTTTGAGCAGTCCATAAAGAATGAGCCTTTTTTTGGGCTACACAACTTGGATTGTAGGAATTCTTGATTTCTAGAAATTAGACGTCTAAAGTTTTTCAACAAGTACTCATGGGCTACTAAAGGATGTGTCTAAGGTATAGTAATTTGTGGAAAAGTTTGAAGTCTATTGGATGACCAAATTTCAAAGTGGGTTGTCTTAGCCCATTTGAATGTAATACCTCATTAGTTGATCCTAGGCTTCAATAAAGACTAGGAGGGCATGATAAAGTCCCATGCTTTATAATTTAGTGGATGCCAAAGACTTTTAAGGTGAGCAAAATGAGGGAAAGCAGCAAGAGTTCAAGGTGAAATCATATTGGGATTGTTTCATCCTATGAAGTGGACCTACATCTATTTAGAACCTAAGAAAGGCCCAAGATCCGCTTTTTCACTCTTAAGAACTTTCGTATTCAGAATTTAGAGAGTGACTAAGAATGATTTATGGGCTAGATAATCATCAAAGGCTGAAATTACATGAGCTTATTAGAAGTCCTAATTTGCCCCTTTTTGAGATCTCTTTGAAGTCTTGGTCTAGTCTAAACCCAAAAACCTTCCAAGATTCACTAAATCCAATCCAAAAAGGATCCAAAGAAGGCAAATAAGATTATAATAGGAGAAGAGGCATGGCACATGTGATCCAACCCAAGAAGGTTGAGAATATCGTTAAACTTAACCCCAAAGTGATTTTGCTACATTTTTAGGGTTATATGTTATCCTAATGTAGCTGGGAAACTCAAGAAAGAAGGTTAATGTCCTATTTAAAGGTTTGCATAGCTGTGCCATGTTTTTTGGCTTTTCTTCTCTTAGAAGGGGAGCTTTCTTGGCTATGGGTAGTTGCACCTTGAAGAGCTGGATTCATTGTAAATCTATCCAGCATCATCATATTCTTCTTCTTCTTCTATTCTTATACTTTCTTTAATTCTTTTGTTGTTGTTATGGACATAATTAGCATAAGTTAGATTTAATTCTAGGAGAATACAATGAATTTGCAATGAATCTCATGTTAATTCTAGTTTGAATTCTTTGATCTTTATTACATGTAATATTTTCTTTAATTTTGATCTTAATGCTTAGTTAATCTAGCCAATTAGCAATAAATCTGAAAGAATTAATTGATTCTTGACAAAGATAGGTAATTCTAGGTTCAATTGGATTAAAGAACATTAGAATTTAGCATGAACACATAGCATAGGTCAAGTACAATCAAGTAAAGGATGCATGTAATGCTTTTCTTGAATTTCTAATTAGGCACAAATATGTTGCCTTTAGATTCACAAATTAAGTTTACCCGCTAGAGATATTTACATCTAAATATAGTAGTGCATATAATTGAGCATTTGGCATAATTGATTAAAGAATTGGAATCCACCTTAAAAAATGATTAGGTCTTATCTTAACTTTTGGTAATGGACAAGGCATGAGTGGAATTACATTGGATTTGTATGACCCTTGGTTTTATTAATATTTTGTATTCTCCCTTCTCAAATCCATAAACTTGGCATTTGAATTCTATTTCATTGTTTGTTTTATAAGATTTGATTATCATTCGGTTTCCCTACAATCTAATTGATCTATCAAATAAGTCATACGATAGCATTGTGGGTTAGTTGTTGATAATCCAATTCTTTGTGGGGACAATAATTTACTTTACCCTTGGGATACTTGCTGGTATTTCATTAATAGTGTATACTTGCACTTAGCCCCAATTATTTACATCCATGATGATATTAAACATATTATCAAACACATTCTTTTCTATATGCATGATATCTAAATTATGCTTGATTAATTTATGCTTCCTATAAGGCAATTCCCGAAAGATGCTCCATTTAATCTAGTTGTGACTTTGTCCAAATTCTTGGAGTCTTCCCAACTTTGTTATCTTTGGCAAACCATTCATCCTTGTCCAAACTTGCTTTCTTGTCAACCTTATTAGAGGCTACTCACTCTTAACTTTATTCCTCCTAAATGGCATCATGTTTTGCTTGAATGGATGATTAAGGGATAGCAATTGCCAATGCAAATCAAACCAAGAGTTTTTACCTAAGTGTTTCAAGTGAATATCTTGCTTTTCACATGCAAATGGTGTAGGGTAGTTTACCTATTGTACTCCACCCTAATAACATTTCTTATAAAAGAAAATCATTGATAATCCATAGTAAGGCTGCCCACATTGCAAAATTTTGTTCTGTAGAGATATCATAGATCAAAATGTCCTACCATCACAATTGTTTCAACTCATCTAACAATGGCTAGAGATATACATCCATTTTGGCTTTGGGGTTATCAAGACTAGGAATCAAATATGTCAAGAACATGTATAGGATGATCACGCAAAGTTCTAGAGGAAATTTGTAAGGAGTCACATTTACTTGCAAACATGAGTATAGCCTTGCTGATTGGCAGTATAGAATGACTTCGTCAGCACACAAATCCAACCTAACATTTTGAGGGTTACTAGCAAAGTTAGGATAAATTCCATCAAATTGCTTTACTTTTTTGTTTGACAAGTGGCTTAGCACACCTTTGACCTGACTATTCTCATACTACCATCTAATGTGTGGAGTTAAACTCATAGAAGTGTATAACATTTACAGCTTAGGAATTAGAGGCAAATAATAGTTTTTTGCCTAGGACACTTCTTTAACTCCATCCTTTTGTCATCATGACTTATATGTAGGAGAGTCACAAAACTTACATTTCCTCTCATATGCGTTGTCTTTATAATACAATATGCAGCAATCATTTTTTGGATTTCAAATCCAATTTAAATACAAGCTTCCTAGCCTTGTAAAAATAATCAAGTATGAGATTAGGTTGAGACCTTCATAAATGTTGACTATTGATTAAAGGTGTATTGGCTCTGGTTTGAATCTAATTTTATGCTTAACATTCTCATTGCTACTGACAATTCCAGGTAATCTTTGTAACCATGCCATAATCATTGCTTAGAACAATGTAATGAATCATAAAATTTTAAGGCCTCAATATTTGGAGTTTCTTCTAAATTCTCCTAGTAACGTTGCTCAAAATTAGGCCTAGCAACAGAAAAAATCATTGATAGGTGACAATCAAAATTGTAATCACAAACCACATAAACACTACTTGAACTACTTGAAACATGGACATTGTACTCATGAAATTCAGTTTGAACCAACGGTTCCTATTCATTGTAGTCTATCCAATACCAATAATTAAGTTTAAAACCATATCTACATAGATGACACTTGATCATTTCAAAAGCAATAATTATCTCGCATCTACATCTATTACAAGGATACTTGAGAGTCCCTTTCGATATATATATATATATATATATATATATATATATATATATATATATATATATGGCAATAACTAACAAGCATAAGCAACAAAGCCCTTTACCCCATCAACAAACACTTGCCTAAGTCCTCCATTTTTATTTGTTTGATAACAAATTAAAATGAATAAACTTAGATATTGTTCCAACTATCCAAACAAATTACAATACCACAATTTCATATATTATGCAATTTGAATGTCCACATAACAACTAAAATGAATGCAACTCATATATATATATATATATATATATATATATATATAGATATAAACAAACCATATGTCAACTAACTACAAAATTAAGTTTCGCATAACAAACAAGATATTGAGGGATGGGATTAGTTACTTACATTACTACAAAACCAACAAATCAATTGTCCAAATGGTAGAAATCATGTTTAATTGATCAAATGTTAAAGAGATCTCAAAGATGAGAGACATGGAGTAGAAAAAGAGTTTCTGGGGGCTAGTTGAAGAAGTGAACTTAAAAACAAAGTTACCAGTGGATTTTTTTTTATGAATACCGATAGATAACATAAAAATGTGAGTTGACTAGTCAAAGGGGGAGTATTGAACTGGTCATTGGATTTATCACCAGAAAATGAAATTCATCGGTAAAATTACTGACTATTTTCTTTTAACCAACAGGTTATCCACGGGTAAAAATGCATATTACATAGGGATCCCGATCCATTGGAAAAAAGCCATCAATAATCTTCCAATTTCTTGTAGTGGGTGAAAGATGTGGATACTTTCAACAGATAAATCCCTCTCTTGTTATTGATGACAAGTGACAATATAAATTGAGACAAAGAAGAATTGCAAACTTAAAAGCTCTCAGAACTAATGAAAGAAGGAATTAGGGATTAATCATGATAGCATTGTGTTTACTGACAGTAGCTGTATTTTGTACTATCCCATGTTGGAGAGATATATAGTTGCTGCAAAAGTGCTTCTTAAATACATTAATGCAGTGACTCCTTACATACATTAATACAGTGTTAAGGTATATCGAGTGAATATATAACTGATCATAAAGAGTTGAAGGGGCAATTTTGGAGCTCCAAAATTAGAAGTATTATATCTGAAAAGTAAACATATGTAATATGGCTGCATTAACTGCTTAGTGGTGTATTGCTAACCCAATGTAATATATGTATATTTTAATTAGCACTGACTTTTGATTTAAGAACTTATTGGATTCTTGTAGTTGTAGTGATTCAATTTTTTTTTTTTTTGGCTCAGCCTTTTAGCATGAATTGGCTTTGCCATTTTTATGTCACTTAGACATTTTGGCTATTGGTATTGTTATATAAGAAACTATTTACATTATTTTGTTTTTCATTATAGAAATTTATAATAGATATCAGGGATTTAGACATAAGATTGATACACTAATTAAACCCTCGTAACATTCATTCCCACCATATATTTAAGTTGGTGGACTGTTGTTGATTCATTTAGGAGCTTTTATTAAAAAAATTAACGTAGATCTAGAGTTATGAGAAAACCCGTAATATTGCAAAAATATAAATTGAAATTTATTTGATAGAAGGCAAATATTGTGTAAATTTTATATATTGCTGCATAGTAGTGAGAACTAGTATAGTTAATTAAAATATTACAAAGGAGATTGCATCCACTTCTTTAGCCAGTAGTTTGCAAAACCATTAAATTCATAAGCTTATTAAAACACAATAAAAACCAGAAGTGCTTGGTGCCACTATGTAATTGGATAAGCAACTTAGATACTCCATGATAAAGGTATGCTATTAATTGCAACAAATTTGAAATGAGAATTGAGAAAGGGAAAATTCTAGTTTTAAGAAAACTGGATTCAGATTCTAGCACTAAGAAAATATGTGTAAATGACAATTGATTTGACATTTTTAAATTTGACATTTGCATCTTGTGAAGCATTCTACGCCGTCCATCCTATTCTATTCACTACTTTTAGAGGCACTCTCTATAGCCACTACTTCTCATGCTCTCACTAAAAGAAATTCGTAGGTTACCAGTGGATTTTTACTGGCAGATCAAAATCCCTTGGTAAAATTCAGTTTAGCCAAGAGATTGGTAGTCAATAATAAACAAAAAAAAAATTCATCGATAAAAGTGAGTAATTTTACAGATAAATTTGATTTTCATCAATAAATTTGATGGAATGCTTCACACAAAACGGTAAGAAGCGTTGGTTGTCAGATTTATCAACGACTGATCTGTCGGTAATATAACCGATGGACAGTCCATCAAATAAACCCAATGGCCAGCCACAAAAAATTTCTTCCCCCTTTTTGACCAATCAAAAAGTACTATACATCGATTAATCTATCTAGAAGTCCATTGGTAATTAAAAAATTACAATTCGTATAGATTTAGAAAATAACACCATTATCAACAAACAAATCCATTGGTAATGGTGTCAAGTCTCTACAATTTGTAGAGATGAAATGCCAAGTCGCCTTTAGAAATGGAAAATCCATCGGTAATGGTGACTTTTCTCTACAAATTGCAGAGAATATCCACAATATGCAAAGACTTTCTGTTGGTAATGGTATTTTCAAAATTTTTCGAAATAATGGAACTACCATATCACCTTATATATTGGGAGTGCGCAGCTACCACCCTCCCTCGCGTGATTCCCCTCGTTCTTTTCCGCCCTCTCTTTTTTCTCTCTTCCCCACCACGATTCTCACTTTCAGGCAACATTGCAATCAAAGTCCAACCATTTTTAGGATCTTAAAGCAAATCCCAGCACTCCTTACTACATTTTTATGAATTGACTAATTTTTACTTAGTTTTCTCTTCTTTCACTCCTTCTTATGTTTTGTTTCTCTCTCTATTTTCAGCCATTGTGGGAGCTACTTGAATAAGCATCCCCTAATTGTGGCAGATTTAAATTTTTGTTGGCAAAAATTTCTAACAAGGGATTTATTAAGGAATTTTATTCCTTAATAAAACATATTACTCAAGGATTTTGGGTTTTTACTTAGGAATAAATCCACTAGTAATCGTGAAATTTCTTGTAGTGTTCACTGCTCTATCTTATTAATTTAGTTAGCATTTAGTATCCTAGAGTTTTTTTTTTCTTTTTTTTCATAACAATGAAGTCATTCCTTGTCAACAAACAATTCTCCATTCCATTTATTTAGTTCATCACTTACACATACGTCCTATTTGTAGGAATGATGTGCAATTGCACTGAATTCCTAAAGAAAGTAATGAAGAATAATACCTTTGCTTTCTTCATATTACCTTTGGTAGAGAGTCACCCTTTATTGAACATTCCTACATCATATAATCATCGAGCCAATAATATAGATGTTGAAGCAGTAGTGTTGGATGTGGAGGAAGCAGTAGAGGTACAGGTGTCCTTGCAGAACCTCAAGTGTGATTCAACAAAGACAGGCATAGATGGCTGCACGTGACCGAGTAAGTCCTTGCTTTTGAGTAAAACCACAACTTCAGACATTGTTGGCCTCATTGCAGGCGATGCTTGAGTGCACAACAAAGCAATTTCTATGATTTTCTTCACTTCTTCTGTATCATATTCACTAGGGTCTAAGGCATTGTCCACCAACTCCAAATGTTGACCTTTCTCATATAGTCTCCATGCCTAGAAAGTGGGATTCATGTTCTTAAAGTGACATAGAATAAAGAAATCTAGTACTTCTATGTAGATCTAAGACATTGCTTACTTGTTGAAGAAGGAACTCGCCATTATCACCCTCTGCCTTCAATTCACTATTCTTTCGGCTACTTATGATTTCTAATACAACAACTCCACAGCTGTAGGTATCAGCCTTCTCCGACAACTGGCCATAGAGTGCATACTCAGGTGCTGGGTATCCCCTAACAAGTGCATTTTAATTTTGTTATTATCGATCCTACTATTCTTACTTAATTCTTACAACATAGAATCTACAGTATTGAATTTATTTGATTTTACAAACTAAATTGTGAAACTTAGTTGATCCTAATGTGTGGGTTTTTCATTGACTTGGAGTTGTGGGAACAACATTTTGCAAATATAATAGGTCACAAAGGGATGCTCTATTTTAGCCAAAAATGTTTACAAAATTTAAGAGATAGCATTTGTTGACTTACAATGTTCCTGCAACTTTTGTACTAAGATGAGATTGGTCACCAGGTAGAAGCCTTGCTAACCCAAAATCAGCAATTCTAGGTTGAAGATCATCATCGAAGAGAATAGTGCTGGTCTTTATATCTCTGTGTATGATACACACATGGAATTCGTCATGTAGACAGGCCAGACCTCTTGCTGTGCCAAAAATTACATTATAGCGTTGTTTCCAGTTGAGGGAGCCTCTCTTTTCTCCTGTTTCCCATCTTTACTTTATTAATATTAGGTGAAAATGAGAAAAAGAACGAGGAAAAAAAAAATGAGAAAATGCTTCTTCTATATTGTAATGAGTAATGGCGTAAGTTACCAAATAAGAATTTGTCAAGGCTACTATTGGCCATGTATTCATATACAAGGATTCTCTCTTGGCCTTTACTGCAACATCCAAGAAGTCTAACAAGATTCCGATGATGAACATTGCTAATAAGCTTCACTTCACTTTCAAAATTGTCCTCCATCCTGCTATATTGGGCTAAAACTAATTTCTTTATTGCAACAACTTTGCCATTTTTCAAAGTACCCTGTTGAACGATGTGAAGATTAGGAAATTTAATCATGCATGTCATTTATCTCTACTTTTAGAGGAGATTTGATCCCCTACAAGTGTTAAAAACTTAATGAGAGAATGGGATGACACTCGCAAATAGTAAGTGTTCACTAATTGTTAAAATTTGTCTAAATTCACTAAAGTCAGGGATCCACAAGAGAATTGATCCACTTCTACGGGCATAGCTCGTTCAAAGATTTCTTCCTTTGTTGTTTTCCTTTTAGATATTTTCACTCAAAAACATTTGTCCTTCATCATTGCTTTTTAAATCTTGATTAAAATGTTGAAAATTAAAATAAGTTTACCTTGTATACGGCTCCAAAGCCTCCTTCTCCTAGTTTATTTTCTTCACTGAAATTTTTTGTTGCTGACTTCAAATCTTTGTACCTGTAGTTTACTGGACCTCTAAACTCAGTTGCACTCAATATGTCACCTGCTAAGAAAAACATAATTTGGTATCTTTTAAACAATTATCGGATTTAAGAAATCTTCCTTTTTCAATCTTTTCCCCTTGAGAGGAAATCTTCTTATTATAATGAAATAAGAAGAAGAAAGAGATGTTACTTTCATTTTTGGATGCAAAGCATAGCAAGACGATGAAAGAACAAAATATGAATATATATATATATATATATATATATATATATATATGTAATGTAGAATGTACCACGAGAAAAAGGTCAAAATAAATATAATGCGACATGCGCTCGATTTGAGTGCACAAAGATTGTATAATGTATCAACCAAATACAAATACTAATAGAGAGTGGTTCCCAATTGACTTTGTTTATTGATTGTGCATCAATTTGCATAAAGTAGCATCACTCTAAAATAAAAATCCAAGGATTTTTTATAGAAATAGAGATCGTAAAGCAAACTGAAAGGATCAAGTAGATGAAACCAAAGGATACTAAGGAAGATAAGTAAGCATTGCCCTGCAAATGGTAGTACCAAGCATGAACCACAAATTTTCTTTTGGGAAGAAATGAAACCCAAAGCATCACATTAGATTACTGCTACCTCAGCAGTAAAAGTAAAAAATTTCCTTCTTGTCTTACCCCTTGGAATCCTCTTGGACCCTTTTGATCTTCTAAACCAGGCAAACATTGCGAGGATGAAAACAAGACCTACTCCTCCCACAACTCCACCAATAATGGCCCATTTCTTGCTTGAACCTCCTGCAAGACAAGAGAGTAGTTGATCTCAGTTTCAAAAAAGATACTAATTATTACCCCCTTGCCCTTGCTAACCACATACATTATCAGTGATCCAAAATCAATGAATTGGAGTGTTATTTTAACTGTACCAGTTTTTAAGAATGGCGTGATATCTATGGTCTGGTTATCACCAAAGAAGGGTGTCTCTGATTATCTCATGAAACACCCAGCATCATATGCTCTGCCGTCTGTATTGGGAACACAACTCTGTATGTTGTTGTATCCAACTTGCAAGCAATCCAAGCAACCACTCTCTGTGACAGTGTCAGCACATTGTGCAATGGCATAAATTGCACCCCCAACCACTTGCTATCTGAAGATCCATTAACACTTGTTGTGCAACTGCACTAAATGCAGCTCCTTCATTTGCAGTCTGATTCGCACAATACATGCTGTTGCCTGGCAGAGTTGTCTGGTCATAGAAGTTGCTGCCCTCGTACCTCAACACATTATCAAGTATCCAACATCAAAACAATTTAACTTTTAACATAAGCTAATGAACTGCTAATATATGCATATTTTCTTGGTGCAGAAATACTATGACAGTCTAAACTAATGTATGCCCTCAGTGTATGAGCAAGAATCTGCGACCGATTGAAATTCGAAAATTGTACTATAGTTTCTGTATATTGGTTTTGTTTGATGATTGTGCCTTAAATTACGTGAAAAAACATTACTATAAATAAAAATCCTAAGAATTTTTTATAAAAGAATAGAAATAGGGATGCAAACTAAAAGGGTCAAATACATGGAATAAAAGGACACAAAGGAGGATAAGTAAGCATTGCCCTGCAAATGGTAATACCAAGCATGAACCATGATTTTTCTTTTGGGAAGAAATGAAACCCAAAGCATGGCAATAGATTATTGCTACCTTAGCAATAAAAATAAAGAATTTCCTTCTTGTCTTACCCCTTGGAATCCTCTTGAGCCTTTTTGATCTTCTAAGCCAGCCAAATAATGCAAGGAGGATGAGAACAACACCTACTCCACCCACAACTCCACCAGTAATGGCCCCCTTCTTGCTTGAACCTCCTGCTAGACAAGAAAGGAGTTGATCTCAGTTTCAAATGAGATACTATTTGTTACCCACTTGCCCTTTTTAACCACAGACATTTGCAATGATCCAAAATCAATGAAATTGGTGTGTTATTTTAACTGTACCAGTTTTTAAGAAGGGTGTGATATCTATGGTCTGGTTATCACCAAAGAAGGGTGTCTCTGAGTATCTCATAAAACACCCAACATCAAATGCTCTGCCATCTGTATTGGGAACACAACTCTGTATGTTGTTGTATCCAACTTGCAAGCAATCCAAGCAACCACTCTCTGTGACAGTGTCAGCACATTGTGCAATGGCATAAATTGCACCACCAACCACTTGCGTCTTAGTAGCTGCAAAATAACCAGAAATTCTTGGTGTGGCTATCTGAAGATCCATTAACACTTGTTGTGCAACTGCACTAAATGCAGCTCCTCCATTTGCAGTCTGATTCGCACAATACATGCCATTGCCTGGCAGAGTTGTCTGGTCATAGAAGTTGCTGCCCTCGTACCTCAACACATTATCAAGTATCCAACACCAAAACAATTTAACTTTTAACATAATCTAATGAACTGCTAATCTATATATATTTTCTTGGTGCAGAAATACTATGACAGTCTAAACTAATGTATGCCCTCAGTATATGAGAAAGAATCTGCAAACAATTGAAATTCGAAAATTGTACTATAGTTTCTATATATTGGTTTCATTTAAATGAAGTAAGATGACTCATGAATCTTGAAAACACTGTGCGTATTTTAGCTGTAAAAATGATTAAGTGATTTCTGTAAGAGAGTTGAAAAATGAGTAAGAAACAACCAAATTTGAGTAGAATACTAAGTTAATTAAGACATTACTAGTTTCATGGAGTAAGGATATTTTTTATCCCTTTATTTTTTAAAAGTATAATTTATTGCTTTAACTTTTAAGTTGGATAATTGATTAATTTAGTCTATTTATAATTGTAATTGAAATAAATTATTTTAATCTTTTTACAAGTATAATTAAAACAAATTAATCTCTTTGTAAATATAATTAGAATAATTTAGTTCCTTACACATCGATTATCTTTTTCAAACATGACATGTCTTGTAAGTAGTGACTTAGATTTCATTTTTGCTCACAAAAATTCAGCACACTCACTTTGGCACAAAATTATCTTATCTTTTGCTAAGTTCTAAGCTCTACTTTTATGTATTTTAATAATTTTTTTAGTCAAAAGATAAATCTATAAAACATCCATATCACTTTATAATGAAAAACATGAACTTCAAGTCACTGACGATAAGCTATATCATATAAAGAAAGAAGAATCCAATAAATAAGAGATTAAATCGTCCAAATTATATTTGTAGAGTAGGGTTAAGTTACCCAATTCAAAAGTTGAGGAATGAATTGATCTTTTAAAAAAGTAAGGAAATCAAAAGTGCATTTGTTCCCCTAGTTTAATATACTGGTGCATATAAATAAGAGAAAATTTAATTCCATTAAATTTCACCCATAAATTATAAGAGCTAGATTTATTAGGTCTTATAATTTTTAAAAATTTAATAGTTTACATATTTTTAAATAAAATTTTTATAAATTTTCTTTTATGAAAATAAAGATATTATGTAAAAATGAGCAATTTTTTCGCATTATATATTGTAGAATCTGTTAATCTAAATTTTAATTAAAATAATTTTGTTGTATATAAAAAATATAAAATATCTGGATATCACTTAATGTTAATGTGCAGTAGATGGTGTATAAATAACATTGTACATATATAAAAAAAATTTAACTGAATAATATCATCCAAATAAATTCCATACACTTTTTTTATAATGCTAGTTTAATTTAACTTATTAAAAACATCTAAGTCAACTCAAGACCACCTTTTTTTTTATAGTGTTTTCGTTTTATCTATTCGAACAATGGGCTATGGTAGGGTCACAGACCATGTGGCTGCTAATGACATAAGAAAACCAATTATATAAACAGATAATGTAAGATATTTTTCCATTGAATACTATACTTTTACAATTTTTTAAACACATAATTATTACATAAATTAATTTTAATCTTCAAATAATATAAAACTTATATTATCTAACGGTTAGAATTAATTTAGATAATAACTATGTGTCCGGAGAGACGTGGGAGGAGCATTTCTCTACTATTACTAGTATCTTTTTTTAAAACCACGGGCGGCACAGGTATGGCACATACCATTGGACCCATTAGGCAGCATGGAAGAAAAATAATGACAGTGACAAAGCGTGACATATATATAATAAAGTAAAATTGTTGCAAACTTGAACACGAAATCTATATAATTATGGAATTAAGAAATAATTAAATAAGCTAATTAATACCGGGTGGACTTGTACCTGAGGAAGCAGCCATCATAGATGACACGGGCACCGTTGGCCCCGGCGGAGCAGTTGCGGATTTGGGCAGCGGCGGTGGTGAAGCAAGCGACGCAGTCAGCCTGGGAGAGGTAGTTTCTGCATTGAAACAGAGCATATACAGGATCTGCTCCCTTGGTTGCTTGTCCTGTGGCAAAGAGCTTGCTTTGGTTGCTCACTTGGTTTCTGAGGTCCGAAAGCGTTGCGTTTAGATTGTCATTAAAATTGGACAAGTTGGTGGCGTTGTATTGGCTGCAACCTTTGTTTACAAGAAGAATTTGTGGGTCTGCAACTGAACCATGAATGGTCCACCATGACCAGAGGATGAAGGTTGCCGCTGAGGCAAGAAGTTTGAGTTGCAACATCTTTTCTTAGTTTTGTGTCTTCAACTTTGAGTTACCTCTTTGGTAAGTGAGAACATAAATAGAAGGATGAAGAATGAGAGAGGCCATGATGTTAAGGAAAAAATAGTCATTGCCCGCATTAAAGAGGAAGGTGTTTGAAATAGACCGCAAAGAGAATACCTGTTGATGACGTGAATGGTGGACCAAGACTCACCTCTCAACAGCTAAAAAAATATATAATGACCACCTACTATTCTCACAGGAAAGATTCTCATTTTAAGGTTCCAAAATTGACTATGGCAGTTAGATAGCTGAGGGTCTATCACAACTGTGGGTTGTGGCTATTCTGTGTCTAAGTGAAGTCCGCAAATAGCATGGTTTTCAAGAAAAATGTTATACCAAAACAAATAAATGATAGAGATTCAGATAAACTCTTCTTAAACATTAGTTACATCCGTACACTACGACAAAAATCATCAAATCTCTATGAATGTTTTTGGTAAACTCAATTCTGCTATAATTTCGGTTGCTTTTTCAAAAGTTGTAAAGAAACAATCCATTTTATTAAATTTCAATGATGCCAATAGTTGTCAAAACTAAAAGATACATTAAAATATATTTTCAACGAACGAGGCCGTCCAAAATTGTTGGTGACAAGGTTGAAATTCAAATTTCTATGCCGTTAGTTCGTTGCTATATCATTTGCACAATTTTTATTGATTATGATGCTTATTTATAAGATTATAATAATAAAATATTATGAAGAAAAATTTATTATAAAATTAGTATATTATATCAATCATGTTACATACTATACTAAAACTGCTGAATAATTTCTCTTAAAGGCATCCATCTAATCTTTAACACCAAATTGTAATCACTTAAAGTGAGTTATATATATATATATATATATATATATATCTGTATGTATGTATGTATATACTCTTCTACTAGATGAGCTTTGTGTCTCTTTTTGTAATGAACTAAAGCATAAGATTGTGGGCTTTTGCGCACCCAATGGACAAGTACATATCACATGCATGATCATTGGCTCGTTTTAAATATGATCCTTATCTTAGGGGAAAGTGCGATGCGAAATAACATAATGATCGAACCAGATAATACAACGGTCAAACCAAATAACATGGTCAATAATTAAAGTAATGTTCTATATAAATCTATTAAGAATCAATAATAAAGTAATATAACAGCACTAATATTTTGAACATTCTCAACGTGAAGAAAAGAATAATTAATTGTATTATGCTTTTTTAATTTCTCTAAGGTATTTTTTTGGTTGTAGTTAAAAGACTGAATAGGTAGTGTTATTCAAAACAAATCTTCTTTATATACATAACTTAAATCAAACTCAACTATACATTTGAAATAAATGATTATAAATTCTATTCTTACCCATAGAGCCAACTCCGTCTTTCTTGACAGTTTTCCTCAGAAACTCCATCTTCTTGTTCAAATATTGCTGACTTTACTGACGGCCATCATCGATAAAACTTGTATGAGTATTCAATTTTTTTCAATCTAGAGATGTATGGATAAGATTGTAAACTTGAATGAATTTTGTGATGGCGTTGATGTTTCTAGAAAGAAAAAGAGAGAAGTCAAAGGTAAGGGGAGGATGGAAGTCCAGCTCAGACGAGAACATCATAAGGCTAATAAAATGTGTTTCTTTTTTTTTTTTGAGCTGATCCCGCAGCCAATCAGCTACTGAGTTACTCGCACGTTACACATGATGTAAGGAAATGTTCCAATCCCTCATGCAGGTCGCCCGGATACGTTCTAACAAGGAGGCATAAGGGTTGCCTCGATTACAACCACGAGTCACCAGGGTCACTACAATGAGGCTATCTCAATCCACCTGCAGTTGGCTAATACCATGTGTCCACGCCAGCTCCAACCCCAACAAAAGACCCCACAATTCAGCAGCCAGGGTAGTGCCCATCTTCAAGTTTTGAGCAAAACCCTTAATCCAAGTTCCATTCGCATTGCAAATTACACCCCCCGCAACCAACATCACAGCCTCCCCGCTTGCATGCACCGTCTGCATTTAGTTTGAAAAACCCCTGCACAGGAGATTTCCACGATATAAGGATCTCCTTCCGCAACACCATGGGAGATCCTTTGAAAGCAAACATGGTAATTGCTTCTTCAAAGTTGTTTGTCAAGCAGTGGATTTTATAAATGAATTCATTGACCCTCGTATTCCACCCCTTAAAAACATGTAGGTTGCGCTCATTCCATCGGAGCGAGCGGGTAAAACCAAAAAGGATGCCCCGATTACGTTGCATGTGCCCCAACTGGCTCTTGTTCATAAAGCGTCTCATGCATCCATGACGTTACTGGTCGCTGAAAAAAATCACTCCATAATTGCTGCGGCACCAGCAGTCTCCAAATAGACTTAGCAAAAACACAGTCTCGGACCACACTTAAGGAGTCTTCCATAGGGTGATTACAACGGGGGCAGGAGTCATCCTGGGTCATGTGTCTATCTTCCTTTTCATATTAGTCAACAAATTCTCCCCATAAAGGAGCCATAGAAGAACTTTGACCCGTTCTGGACCATTCCACTACCAAATAGAATTTCGGTTCTGAGATGGGCCATTCAACAATGTTGACAAGGTAGGGCACATTAATCAGACTCTATTGGTCGTAATTCCTAAAATTGACCATCCTACATCTATCAAAGAATTTAGACCCATTAGTCTATGTAATGTTGTGTATAAAGCTATCACCAAATTGGCTACCACAAGAAAATGAATGGATACTTCAACATTTTCAAATTTCAAGTTTCAAGCATCTAACCCTTTTTTCATCATTTTCGTCTTGATGTTTCATCTTGCAGAATTGCTTCCTTGCAGTGTTGTACCTTTGTGAAGCAGTTGGTTTGTAATTCCTTTGGTACTGGTTCATTCTTTGTTTCCTATTTGTTTGTTTGTTTTATTTTTCTTTTGGGTTCCTTAGACGGTGAAGTCAAAGAAGCATTTAATGGTGATAGGGAATGTCTTTAGGTTGAACTTTTTCACGATCTTCACTCACCGTAGTCTAAGCGGCCCCTTTTTCTGCTTCAAACGCTCTTGAAATCATGTACAAATGTTACCCACTTTTGCCAATGAAAAAAAAATTTTCCATTTTTGGTGGCCAATTTTTGGCATATAAATAAAAAATTTATTAATAAAATTAATTTTTGACAAATTTTTTAACAAATTTAATCAATTAATAAAAGTATTAATAATACTATTTTGCAGCTAATTTTGACATTTACTAGTAATATTAAAAATGGTTAGTTGCAAATAAATAAAAAGATAGATAATAAATTGATTTATTTTTTTTGACAATTTAACTTTTACTGAAAAGGACTATAAGTTTTATTTACGAATATATCTTCTAATAAAATGAAAAAAATTGTTATTACCTAAAAATTTATCAACTGACAACCATGTCCCTTAATATATATATATATATATATATATATATCAACTGACAACCATGTCCCTTAATATATATATATATATATATATATATATATATATATATATCAACTGACAACCATGTCCCTTAGTAAGCCTTCATCCTTTGGTAATAAAACACACACACGCGCAGCGCATATATATATATATATATATATATATAGTAATAAATTTTCAAGGAATATAAATTTGATGAAAAAAATAAATTTATTTTTTATATAATTTTATTTATAATTATATTATTAAAATTATAATAAATTTATTAAATAAAATATTAAATTAAAAGATAAATAGTAAATATTTAAAATTAAAATAAATATTTTAATTACATTCTAAAATTATAATGATGTCAAATATACGTAACCAAGAAGGAAAAAAATCATATATCTAACTATAGTCATTGAAGGGAAGGAGATCCTGATTATCTGGTGGCTGGTCTCTAGGAGACAGTTGCATTGAAAGTTGCAAGGCTAAACTTTGATTAGTGTTCTGCCCAGAATACGAGCTACCTTGCATTTGAGACTGAACAACTGAAACAGCTGCACCTCCAATTCGGCATTCTTGGCTTGCATCTCAAACTGCAGTTGGGCCTGAAGTTAGCCTGTATCTGGGCTTGTAACAAGGCGATGCACTGTTGAACTCCAATTTCATCTCTTATCTACTCCATCAAATTAGCCATAACTATGGATCAATAAAGATAGAAGAAGTAGCAGAATTAGAGGTTGTATTTTGACCCAGAGGCTGCTCTGCTCTTAATACTCTGTGCGTCCACCCCTTAAATGGGGCCCTTATAGGTGCCACTAGTCACCTCTCTCCACACTTTTTCTTGATTAATCGGGGTAGACATATTGAAGCTCTGCCAAGACTCTTTGGATATTGTTGTGACATTTGTGAAATCCATTAAACCTTAGTCATAAATTTATCTTATAAGAAAAAAATTACGAAACTTAATTTCAATTATTAAAACAATAATATTAAAAATAATGTTAAAGAAATCAACTTAATTAAAGAACTCGCATAATACCTCTAGGAACATTTGTCAACCCAAGCCTTATCATATTTCTTCTAGTGTGTATATAGAATCAGCTTGAGTTGCTCAGGTCTTTGCATGAGCTGGCCCGCCTGCAAAAGAATTAAATAAATTAATTGAATTATAGTAATAATAAATTATATTTACAAAATATCAAATAATATTATTAACCAATTTATCTTTAATGGTGCCGAGCTATATAGATCCCCATATGTGGAGTGACCCCCTTCTTTAATGTCCAGTTCTTCTTAGTTTTGTTACACTTAACCTTGAACTTGGACATTTCCCCATAACATTGGAGGTGCTTTCAATCTCTGGATTGTATCTAAAAAGTCTCCCAAACTATATAATTAGAATAAAAATATCAAAATATAAATAAAAAATATTAAACACTAAAGCATTTTGACATACAAATTAGCATTCAACTTAGCACTAAAATGCTCACACATTTTTTAGGTTATTAACCTAAATTTAAATTGACAAAAATAACTTACCCTAAATCTAATTGCAAACTAATGGTAAAATAACTTAAAATTAATTAAAATTTTTCAAAATTTTTGAAATAACCTAGAATCATACTTATGACTGACTAATAACCTAAATCATAATAACTAATAACCTAAATCAATATTAACCTGAATTATAATCTAACTTATAACAAATTAGCTAATCAATAATTAACCTAAATTTAAATTATGACTAACTAAAAACCTAAATCATGATTTACTGATAACAAACTAATAATAACACTAAAACATAATTATCCTACTTCATAATAACCTAAAATTTATGTTTATTTCAAATCTAACTTATAACAAACTAATTAAAAATTGTAGCATAAATCATAATTAACTTATAAGTAACCTAAAATTGATTTAATCTTTACAAAAAATTTGATAGAATCTCCCATTAGTAATAGAAACCTCTTGTCATAAAAGTACAATAAAATTCAAATTGAGATACCATAATAACACTAAAACAAGACAATCCTAATTGTCTAATTTTAATAACCTAAATTAATGATATTTTTACATAAATTTTGATAAAGTCTCCTCTTAGCAATAAAGACCCTTTGTACAACGTAACATCAATTTAGCAATCAGCAAGAAGACTTCAGGCCATAATTCTAAATCAATTTACGTATTTAGCAACCAATAGCCACAATCCATATATAGCAACCAATTCATAAAAGGGATAGTGAAGGGAAAATGAAATTAGACAAAGAATATAGGAGAAAATTTAAAGAGAAAATAAGCAGTAGCAGAGAAGAGAAGAAGCTAACCTTCAAGCACGGATGAAGTTATTGAAGCCCACTAGAGATACTAATGTTGGGAGAGGGTTGTTGGAGTAAGTGTAACAGGGGAAGTAGAGTGAGGGAGGGAGAGAAGAAAAGAGAAAGGGCACCAATGGGAATGAGGGGGAGTTCACGAGACTTCCTTATAGTGGGATTTTTACTCATGACAAAAAGCGGCCAAGTAAAAGATTTGGCATGGATTTTGCAGCCAATCGGAGACAATCAATTTCTATTGAGGTAGATACAAAATTATGTCAGACTCATAATTTGATTCTAATTTTAGAACAAATAGAAGCCCAAACACAAAAATTAAAAAAGAAAATAAAATAAAATTTAAACCCAAAAATAAAAAGCAAACCCAAAATTAAAACTAAGCCTAAAATTTAAAATTAAACCTAAGAATAAATAATAAATAAAAACAAGATAACAAAACTAAAATAAAAGATAATAACGCAAGACAAGGTAAAAGAATTAAAAGAAAAATGTGATAAGAAGATAAGAGAAAGAATAAAATAAAAAATTAAGAAGAAAATAGATAAAATAAAAAGATAATAATAAACTATAAAAGATAGAAATAATAAAAACATAAGTTAAAATATATAGAAACTTTTTAAATTAAGGGTTAATTTTAAAAAATTTTCTTAAATTTTAAAATTTTACATAGAAACTTATTCAACTAATTAAAATATGCAAACAAATCTCATTCCATTAGTTTTTTTAATTAAATTATAGAAGAAACTCTAAATTATCATGAAGAAAAGACTAAAATAACCCTAATTCTAACTAAGCAATTGAAATCAACGATGAAATCACCAAGCTGTGCAACTACAAATCTTAAGAGAGATCAAATCCTCAAAGCAGTTGCGGTCTTAAGAGAAACAAGAATGGTAGCAGATTGAGACAAATAAAATGAGACGAGAACTGTTGGCTTTGAGAAGTCAGATTTTGCAACAGAAGTGCAGAAATTCAAATGAATGAGTTTGGCCAAAATGATAATAATAAAATTAATATCTCGGAAGAAAAGTGGATGAAAAGAGAAAAATCAATGTTGCCAGGTGGTTTATAGAAGAAAATGGTCAGGCTGTATTGGTCCTTTGCACACATTGCTTTAACGCACCCAGCTCCAATGACTTCCTCCACAGCACCTCTGTGTAAATGCCACACCTGTGATTCGGCAGGCATGAGTTGTTGGTGTAGTTGTAGTAGTTTTTCTCTTTGACCCACTTCTCAACGGCCATGTGCGGCATCATCGTCATGCTGCTTGCCCATAACTGGTTACCGCCATACTTGCTGGCAGTTAAATTCGCGAACTAGCATCCCATTTTTATCCTTTGGCCAACTATATAAAGTACAAAGTATAATATTGAAAGTCTGAAACCAAGTACCATTAGTCACGCCAATCCACCATTCAAAAATCATAATATGAATGAACAAAAAGACTAGTATTAACCTCAAATACAATGCTAACGAACTAATAAGGATAGAGTAAAAGAAGCAAAGGAAAAGCCTAAAGAAACGAAACATGGTTAATATTTTGTTCGTAAATTGAGATAAAACAGAAAGGAAGAGGATGAAGAAACAGTGAAGCAGCAACCTGAGATAGATTAGTGTTATTTTAGTCTTTTTTTTATTTTATTTATGATTTAATAAAAAAATTAACTAAAAAATTTTTTTGTACATTTTAGTTAGTTAATAAAATTTTATGCAAAATTTTAAAATTTAAGATAATTTTTTAAAATTGACCTTTAATTTAAAGAAATTTATACATTTTATCTAAAAATATAAATAAATAATAAAAAAATAAAAAATAAAATAAACCTAAAAATAACAAAAGATAAATAATAGAGAATAAAAATAAAAATAAAAGATGATAAGTTAAAAAAAGAGATAAGCACATTAAAAAGATAAAAGATAAAAAATAAAGAATAATAATAAAAGATTAAAATATAAAAAATAAAAGACAAGTTATAAGATAAAAGAACACAGGAGATACAAAAAATGAGAAGAAGTAGAAATTAAGTAGGATACCCAAAATATCACTATAAAAGACTCCCAAACTGTCAAAAACGGGAGACATAGAAGTTGTTCACCAGAAAACAAACACACACACCCCTTGCCACCTTTGCCTCGAGCCTGCACCCTCTGCAACTAACACAATGACAAGTTATAAGATAAAAGAAGACAATAGATAAGGGAAATGAGGAAACGTAGAACTTAAGTAGGATTCCAAAATACCACTATAAAAAGGCTCCCACACAGTCAAAAAGGGGAGACATAGAAGTCCTTCATCAGAAACGAACACACACACTCACACACCCCTTTTCACCTTAGCCTTGAACTCGCGAGCCTCCATAGCAAACCCAAAAATTAAAAAAGAAAATAAAATAAAATTTAAACCCAAAAGAAAAGTGAACCCAAAATTGAAATTAAGCTCAATACTAAAACTCAAAATTAAAATTAAGCCTAGAATTTAAAATTAAACCTAAGAATAAATAATAAATGAAAATAAGATAACAAAAATAAAATAAAAGATAATAATGCAAGATAAAGTAAATGACTTAAAAGAAAAAAATGTGATAAGAAGATAAAAGAAAAAATAAACTCAAAAGTTAAGAAGACAATATATAAAATAAAGAGATAAATACATTAAAAGGTTAAAAGATAAAAAATAAAGAATAATAATAAAAGATCTAAAACATAAAAGATAAAAAAATAGTAACAAAAGATTAAAATATAAAAATTAAAAGACAAGTGATAAGATAAAAGAAGACAGGGGTATGGAAAATGAGAAGAAGTAAAATTTAAGTAGGATTCCCAAAATACCACTATAACAAGACTCCCACTTAGTCAAAATATGGGAAGACAAAGAAGTCCTTCACCAAAAAACAAACACACAAACACCCCTTGTCACCTTAGCGTGGAATCCGCGACCCTCCGTAACTAACATACAAAAATAAGTGATAAGATAAAAGAAGACAAGAGATAAGGGAAATGAGAAGAAGTAGAATTTAGGTAAGATTCTCAAAATTTCACTATAAAAAGACGGAGAAATGGCAGTTTTAGTCCTTTAATTTTTGTAAAAGAGTAATTTAGTTTTTTAATTTTAAATGGGATAAATTTAATTTTTTGACAATTATAATTGAGATAATTTATTTTCTCTACAAGTATAACTAGGATAATTTAATCTTTTTATAAATATAATTAAAGTAATTTAATTCTTCACTCATCAAATTTTTCTTTTCTAATATTATATGGTTAGTTGGTGGTTACTTAAATTTTATTTTTACTATACAAATTTTAAAACTTATCTTTTGATGTAAAATTATTTACTTTTTTGTTAAGTTTAAAGTTTTAATTTTATGTATCTTTATAACTCTTTTAATTAAAAAAAATTTATATAATATTTACGTCATATTATAATAAAAAAAATTAAATTTTGATCACTATCGATGAACTATATTATATTAAGATAGTAGATAAAGAATTAAATTATCTTAATTATAAATATAAAAAAAATTAAATTTATTCTACCTAAGAGTTAAAAGATAAAATTATTCATTTAAAAAAATTGAAGAACAAAAAATGCTCTTCCTCAATATAAAGACTCCCACACAGTAAAAAATGGGAGACATAGAAGTCCTTCATCCAAAAACGAACACATACACACCTTGTTAGGGCATTTTACTTGCATAATGTCATTTTAAAAAAAAATTACTTAAATAGGTTTAATTGAAAAATATTGACCTGAGGGGGTCATATTTGCCATATAAGATAGCCAGCTCAGCTTGTATAATGCCACCTCAGGAATCTATTCTTCACTCTTGTTTCTTCACTCTGTAACTTGCCGTTTCTCCCTTTATCTCTGGCCACATCGTGCTCGTCACTCCACTCTATTGACTTTGTTTCTACTTGCCCTAACTGGAACTGCTCTCTTTTCACTCCATTTTTCCTCTCTCTCACCACATCGAGCCATAGCCGCTGTTCACTGCTTCTCTCAACCTCTCGGCTCAGTAGCAATTTGCTTTTCACTCTCTTCGCGCTCTTTAGTTTCTCCTTCTGGCCACATCATGCCCTAACCAGAACTGCTTTCTTTTTACTCCATTTTTCCTCTCTCTCACCACTTCGAGCCATAGTCGTTGCTCACTGTTTCTCTCCAACCTCTCGGCTCAACAGCTCTTTGGTCTTCACTCTCTTCATGCTCTTTGCTCTTGTCGCAGTGCTCAGGTGCTGTCTTTGAACCTGCCGGCCCCCTCTGTGGTGTGATTCTCAGCCTGCCCAAGTCAGCTAAGAAGGTAAAGCATGTAACCAAAGTCATGATTATTGTAATGTTGACTTTTAGTTTAGGCCTTGAATGGTTGCCGAGGAAGTCCATGAAATTGGATCATAGCATATTTTGTGACAGTTGAGAGAGCATTGATGTGATTGTTTTGTTGTTTGACTGCCAAGATTTAGGAGTGAAATGCTTAAGTTCCAAAATTTAGGAGATTTAGTTTCTTTTGTGTAACTTCAAAAATTTCCACTCGGTCCATGTGATTCCAGAACAAAGAATATTGAGTGGAAGCATAAATGTATTGTGTCAAAAAAAGGACATTTAACATGTTTTACCTCTTTCAACCAGTCTCTTTCTTCTATAAATGTTTGAAAAGTTGTGATTGCATAATTGGCTAAATTGAATGAACAATGAGCAGCATTCGATACATGTTCAATTTGACATTTGCAATCAATCCAACATTTGTATATGCCAGGATTTTGGCCAACAAAAATCACATGACATTTGCAATTAATCCAACATTTGTTCTTAGCAATGAGCGCCCAGGTGCCCACCAGGTCGAGGATGACAGATTTTTTCAAGCATTGGGCACCTGGGCGGTGGGTTTTTTGCGCCCAGGCGCCCACTGGGCCAAGGTTAATAGATTTTTCTTAGCAATGGATGCCTGGACGGTGGTTCTTGGCGCCCAAGCACCAACTAGGTCGAGGATGACAGATTTTTCCAAGCATTGGATGCCTGGGTGGTGGGGTTTGGGCGCCCAGGCGCCCACCAGGCAGTGGATAAAGATTTTTCTTAGCAATAAGCGCCTGGGCGGTGGGTTTTGGGAGCCCAGGCGCCCACCAGGCAGGGAATGACAGATTGTTCTTACAATGGGCGCCTAGGTGGTGGTTCATGAGAGCCCAGGCGCCCACTATGTCGAGAATGATAGATTTTTCTAAGCATTGGGCGCTTAGGCGGCGAGTTTTGGGCACCCACCAGCAGAGGATAAAGATTTTTCCAAGCAATTAGCGCCTGGGCGGTGGGTTTTGGGCGCCCAGGCGCCCACTAGGCCGAGTATGACAGATTTTTCCAAACGTTGGGCGCCTGGGCGGTGGGTTTTGGGCGCACAGGCACCCACCAGGCAGGGGATGACAGATTTTTCTTAGCAATGAGCGCCTGGACGGTGGTTCTTGGGCGTCCAGGTGCCCACTAGGCCGAGGATGATAATTTTTTCAAGCATTGGGCACCCAGGCGCCTACCAGGCCGAGGAAGACAGATTTTTCTCAGTGTTGGGCACCTGAGCATTTGGGCGCCTAGGCGGTGGTTCTTGGGCGCCCAGGCGCCAACTAGGCCAAGGATGACAGATTTTTCCAAGCATTGGGCACCTGGGCAGTGGGGTTTGGGCGCCCAGGTGCCCACCAGGCAGAGGATAAAGATTTTTCTTAGCAATAAGCGCCTAGGTAGTGGGTTTTGGGCACCCAGACGCCCACCAGGCAGGGGATGACAGATTGTTCTTACAATGGGCGCCTGGGCGGTGGTTCATGAGCGCCCAGATGCCCATTATTTCGAGGATGACAGATTTTTCTAAGCATTAGGCGCTTAGGCGGCAAGTTTTGGGCGCCCAGGCGCCCACCAGCAGAGGATAAAGATTTTTCCAAGCAATGAGCGCCTGGGCGGTGGATTTTGGGCACCCACTAGGCCGAGTATGACAGATTTTTCCAAGCGTTGGGCGCCTGGGCGATGGGTTTTGGGCGCCCAGGCACCCACCAGGCAGGGGATGACAGTTTTTTCCAAGCATTGAGTGCCTGGACGGTGGTTCTTGGGCGCTTGGGTGCCCAAGCGCCCACTATGTCGAGGATGACAGATTTTTCTAAGCATTGGGCGCTTAGGCATCGATTTTTGGGCACCCAGGCGCCCACTAGGCCGAGTATGACAGATTTTTCCAAGTGTTGGGCGCCTGGGCGGTGGGTTTTGGGCACCCAGGCACTCACCAGGCAGGGGATGACAGATTTTTCTTAGCAATGAGAGCCTGGGCGGTAGTTCTTGGGCGCTCAGGCGCTCACTAGGCCGAGGATGACAATTTTTTCAAGCATTGGGCGCCTGGGCGGTGGGTCTTGGGCGCCCAGGCACCCACCAGGCCGAGGAAGACAGATTTTTCCAAGTGTTGGCGCCTGGGTAGTGGTTCTTGGGTGCCCAGGCGTCCACTTGGCCGAGGATGACAAATTTTTCCAATCATTGGGCGCCTGGGCGGTGGGTTTTGCGCGCCCAAGCACCCACAGGAATGCTTTGCTTGAAGGAAGACCTAGAGTAGCTCCCATGAACTAAGCCTTACAATACCTCCCATCACTGTCAAGTATGTAAAAAGTAAAAAGCTAGACTAAAATCTATCTGTAGATGTATTTAATTTTGTGTCCTAGCAATTCAGTGAATGAGACCAGAGTTAAGTTAATGTCAGATTTCATCATTTAGTAAGCACAATTTTCATCACCTCCACGTGTCCATATGTTTACATGCATATCATCTAGACTTTATGCCTTATGGCTTGCTAATATGAATGCAAATTAACTAGAACCAACATAAACAAACAATTATTCCATGTTCACTCAATCAATGTGCAAGAATTCCAATTCAATAAAAGGGATAAAAACTGCTCAAACAAGATAGTCAACATGGTTGTAATCAGGGCATTGGATTTTGATATATGAAAGAAACCTTTTCAGCAACAAACAAAGAAGAAAAACCAACAAGCAACTAAATATGGTAAATCTCAATATACTGAAATGCCAGAGAAACCCACTATCACCAAAAACTGAATAATACAATCAAAATCGCAATTAAATTGTATGTCCCATGTCTTCTCACTTTATGCCTCTATGATAGTAAATGAGAAAGACAGAGGAATAGAGGTATTTAAATACTTACGAAAAGGTTGTGACGGTGTTCATGTTTTCGGCTACAAGCCCTACTAAAAACTTGAGAACTGAGAAGATGCAAGCTTCAATGATTGAGAGAGAAGTCGAAAGTAGGAGTGAAGATGAAGACGAAGATGATGTGTGGGAGCGGGAGCACTCAAAGAGAGAGTTGCAAGCTATGAGTTAGAGCAATCGAGAGTTTTGAGAGCTTCAGAGTGAAGTACCAGGAGGGTGATCGACCAAGTCAGGGCACAAGGGAGACGAGAGAAATGGAGCTATAGGGTGTAGACGTGCAGTACTAGTTAGGGCATGGCCAGAGGAAAAAACAGAGTATAAGAGCAAAGTGACTATCACTGATAGTGGCCAAACGGAAAGGGAGACGGAGTGAAGAAACTGAGTAAGAGAAGGAAGAATGGAAATCTTATGTGGCATTATACAAGCTGAGTTGGCTATCTTACATGGCAGATTTGTCCCCTTCAAGTCAATACTTTTTAAACAGTGCTATTTGAATAAATTTTTTTTAGAATTACACTACAAAAGTAAAATGGCCCACCTTATTACGTTAGCGTGGAACCCGCGAGCCTCCGCAGCGAACACACAAGCCTCACCATCTCAACCAGCCCCCTTGCCTTCGTTTACTGAATTTTTGAAAAAAAAAACATAGGAAACACCCTTTGCACCTAAAAATAAACACGAAGGCCAGTTGAGGCTAGCTCAACTGGTGTAGGAATTTCCCCGTCCCTAAGTTCCCAAGCTCGATTTCCTATCATGTATCCAAAAAAAAAAAAAAACACGAAAGCGTACTTTCCTCCCGGAACCTCGAACCACGGGCCATTACTCCCATTCCTGCGCCTTAAACCATCGCCTCTCTTCTCCCCTATCCCGAAGTTGAACAGTCTACCCTCTTCACCCAAATGCTCCGACGCAGCACCAGCAAGGATCATTCCACCGGACCGAAAGCCCCAACTCGCCACCGTTCCAACGCCAGGACCCAGGAGCACCGCTGCATCACCTCGTCAGGCCCGTTCACTGGTTGAGGAGTCGCGCCACGCCCAATTCCTCCTTGATCGCTCTGTCTTCGAAGAATCCAGGTTTTACACTGCCACCCCAAAATCCCTTGCTGTACCTTGGTTGAACTCGTTCCGTGACCGATTCAAAGCCTGTGAAAGCCCACTCAACAGCTACGACTTCTGAACCGAATGGATAGCTCGATTGTCTCTGATCTTCTTGCATAATAGTGTGCGACTATATTCTTGCTGTGATTTGTTTACTAACTGGATTATGGTTTTCGAATGTGCCGAATATGGTTGCTAGTTTAGGAGTTCAATGATTTATGAAATTTCGTTTAGGATTTCGCTTGTTGAAGCTTCCGATTCCTGCAAGAATTTCTGGCCTGATTGTTAATTTCTCCACTGAAATGCGATTCGATTTGGTCTCTGATTTAATCATGTATGAATCTGTTGCTATTTGCTCTGTGGAAATTGCTAGGTTCGGTTTCCTTCATAGAAGTTTTGGCCGTTAGGTGTTTGTAGCTTGCTGAGAATCTGTGGTAAATTAGTGTGAGAGTTTTTATGGTTCGTGGGTATCTCAAACTTTATTGATTTCTACTTTTATTTGAACACTATTTGGTCATGGACCCGCTGTTAGTTGGTCTGTGAAATTTTGTTTATTCTGGCATTGTTTTGACCCTTTACTCCATTGTGTTTTTGCTGATTAGAAAATTGCTATGATTGCTATCGAATTTTTGAGTTTCTCTTCATGGTGAGTTGATACTTTAAATGTTCATTGCTGCTGATAGTGGATTGACTGAATTTGTGTGCTTGGTTGAAATTTTGTGACTTGGGTTGCTTTCGTGTGCCTAACTGCTCAACTGAATTGTGCGCTGGGTAATGGATCTTTGGTCATAATTGGTCATAGTTTAGTCCTCAGTTTGATTTAGGAATTCTTATATTTTCTAGTATGATTTAGTCAGTGAAAGTGTTTGACAAGGCGTTTTGGTTATCATTTCTCTGATATTGCGGGTTGCATTCATCACAGGGTGCTGCTGGAATTTCTGACCCTCTTTATTGCTAAGACTCTCATTTTTATTTTGATTGGGTGTATTCAAATTTTTTATTATTATTTCATATTTTGTCATTTTGATCTTGATTGTATTGAAATATTTTTGGGTTGCAATTTCAAAGTTCATGATTTATTGGGGATATTATTCTAAGATGTATAATTTGGACTGTGAAAGGATATTTTTTTAGTTAGTCAAGTTTAGACACTAGAATTATATTCACCTAGAACACGGTGATGGGAATCCAACTTGAAAAGAATAAAAAATTTTCACAAAGAAATTATATTATTTTTTTAGAAAAACCCTAATATGAAAGGAATAAGAAATCCCACAAGAAAATTATTTTTTAAAACAAAATTACTTTAAAAAGGAAAATAAAAACCTAACCTGGAAGGGCTGGGGTGTTTTCTAAGAAAATGCATTTGTCCAAATCTCCCTTTCAGAATTAGAATTTTTAAATCAACACTTAATATGAGCAAGACAAATTAGAATTTTTTAAAACAAAATTATTTTAAAAAGGAAAGAGAAAAGCCTAACCTAGAAGGCCTTGGGTGTTTTGTAAAATGTATTTTTTCAAATTTTCTTTTTAGAATTACAATTTTTAAACCAACACTTAATACAAGTAAGACAAATTAATTTGATCATCTTAGTACTAAAAGGGCATTTAAGGTGTTAAGATTTCCTTTGCACGTAATTAACTTCTGAATTCAATTGCTAAAATGTAAATCATCTTTGAATAGACATTTGATCTCACTATTGAAAATTAGGTCGATAATGACTTTATTTTTATTTTAAAAATTCATTTTCTCTTCACTCCGAAAACAAGAGAGAGTTTTGCATAGGATCGCCTCTCTACATTGTGATGTTGTGACAATCGATAGCTAACAAGTATTGATAAAATGAATTGACACCTGTTGGTTGTTGTGATTGCAGCCAACCATTTTTATTGTTTTTAATCGATAACTGATGTTGTTGATAAATAGTGAATAGCACCATAAATTCAGCCAATCGTTATGTGTTTAATTTTGCTAGTGGCCTAATTAGACCTATTGGTTGCTGCAGTTATAGCCCATAGGTGCATGTTTGGTTTTTACAAGCAGTCTAAACTATCAATAAAATAGTGATGAGATGGTTGGCTGCCACATTGGAGCCAATGGTGTACATTTTGAATTTTACCAACAGCAAAGATTGATGTTAAATTTTTGACATGATAATTGATTGCTGTAATATTAGCTAATCATTATCAATAAATTATTGACATGACAATTGATTATTGTGATGACATATAATCATTGCCAATTTTTATTTTACCAGCAACAAAGGTTGTTGATAAAATAAGTTTTGCAGATTTGGTAGTCAAAGGTTATGAATTTGTTTTACCAACATCATAATCCATTGGTAATTATGATTTACAGCCTTTGGCTGTAGATACAATATTTGCTATGGCTTTTGGTGCTAAAGGTATTTTTATTGACGGCCATGTGTAAAAAAATTTATTTTTTTAAAAATTTAAATTAGAAGACATAATAAAATTAAGTATTTTATAGGCATTAATTTAAATGTATATAATATATATAATTAAGTTCTCTTTGTAACATAAAAATTATGAAATTATATAATTTAGGTAGTATTATTTATCTCTTAAAACTAAAGTTGTCTTGAATATTTTTTAAGTGATATTATATTAACTATTCATACATAGGGTACATTAATTAATTAATTGTCAGCATATAATATAACAGAATTTAAGTAATTCGAGGCTTCATCACTTTCTTCTTCTTATTCAACATTAGTAGTGTTCTCATTTTCTTCAGTGTCATTGGCATTAGATAGGTCAATTTCTTTAGTGTTGTCAGAGTTGGTTACATATTTAATTTCATCATCTAAACAAGATACATGATTGCTTGTGCTCTCATGACCAATTTGAATTTTTTTCAAAGCCCCTTTTGTCATTACATAGGGCCCTCGATGTCGTTTTATCAACAAGCACAATTTTGCCCATTGTGGCACATCATCTTGGTGAGGTAAGATATAAAATAAACTTGTCCCACTTGTTATGCGACAATGACTAGATCATAACATTCATACATGTGGGATTGGTTGATCTCAACAATTTTAAACTGATTATAACATCTTATCCCTAGTAGTCTAGTTTAGTGGAGTTAAACTACTTATAGTCAAATAGGACACTTTCTTTGGAGGGAGTTCAAGATAATCCAATTCTAACATTTCTTTAAGGATATCATAATATTCACCATCGCCACTAGTACAAGTTCCTTTAACTTAGACACAATTATTGTTTGTTTTTTTCCTCTCTAACTAGGATGCCATGTGAAACTTGAACCTATTCATTAAAAACTTTCGCCAACTCTTAGTATCTTTGTTAGGGCCCCATGTTAAATAATGTAAATTTTTACCCTGTATTCCATTTGTTAGATCATGAACCTACAAAACAAAAACAAGATATGTACTCTCTAGAATTAGCTTATTAGAGGCAAGTAGCTAGTTGAGTATAGAGAATGAGAAGAATAGACATGTCTAATCGATGTGAATAATTTCTTAGCAAGGAATTTCCCAATCCTCCAAGGAAGCCTAAATTTGAAATAGGTAAGAATGCAAAAATAGAGTTGTTAAATACTTACATAACTCTTGAATCAGGATGCAAAATGTGCATAGATCAATAACTCTAATAGGTTGACTGGGACATTAGACACTCGCAAGAAAATACTGCAATCAAATTTGCAATTTAAAATAATTGCACTTCATAAATATTAACAAAAATATTTGTTTACTCAGGTAAAATGCAATACACTTGCTTCAAGTATGGTTGGGCTTCATCATATTTTAGTAAAATGTGCAAGGTTGTGGAGTTACACTCCATATCATTAAGCTACCATTTCTTGGCTTTTCCCCAAGCATGACTAGATTGATTGAAAATGGAAAGAGTCAAAGTTGATGAATTTGGTCTAGCATCATCAAAATGGTTGACCTGAGTTCTTCTTTGTTGCATATGAGGCTTAAAATAATAAGAGCAAAAATGGTAGGTCTCACTTGTTATATAAGCCTCTATGCTTTATTTTTCATTGTTCTTCTTTTGATGTCACCCATCATTCTAATCAAATAAATAAGATCATATATGAACTATAATACAAATATTTTAATTAAAACATAACATAACGTGCATACCATTCACAAGGATATATCATCGGTATTGAATTGGACTATGTACCCTAGTTTCTTAAGTTAAGTGCACTGGTAAATGTTCCATGTAGTTAAAGAAAGACAAAGGGGAAACTTTTTTTCAACTTGCACAGTATAATAGGAATATTATGCTACATAGTCAACAAGTTGTCTATCCTAAGTGTAGTTGAGCAAAGTCTTGAAAAGATTGACTCAGCTTTGTAAGAGCTATCTACACATTATTAGGTAGTGATCTAAATGCAATCAACAGCAAACACTTCATAAATACGCAGCAGTTGTGACTTTTCATACCATATAACTTTCTCTCCTATTTGTCCATGCATCTAGCCAAGTTTGACACATAACTATTTGATATTCTTAGCTCTTCCACCCATTTGCATATGAAACTTCTTTGCTACAAGGTCAATGTATAAATGGTCTTAGGCTTGGTAAACTTGCCATTGGCTAATTCTGTTAACTCCAACTCTTGTCACTTGTAATTTTCTCTCAAGTCTAGCCTTCTTTCTTATTGTCTTTAGTTTTTTTCTTCACATCCATTACAGTATTAAAGACATTGACAAATACATTCTTTTCTATATGCATCGCATCTAAATTATGCCAGATTAAATTATGCTTCCAATAAAGTAATTCCAAAAAGATACTCTATTTTGTCTAGTTGTGACTAACCCCAAACTTGTCAAGTCTCACCAATGACCCGTGCTTAGTTATCTTAAGCAAATAACTGACTCTTACCTAAACTTGCTCACCAGTCAATCTTGTTAGAGGCTCATTGCTCTTGACCTTATTCCTCCTTAATGTTGTTTGATTTTGTCAGAAAGGATGATCAGGAGGAAGGAATTGCCAATGTAAAGTTTTTATCAGAGTGTTTTAAGAAGAATGCCTTACTTTCCTCAAAGCAAATGGGGCATGCCATTTGCTATACTTCACCTTGACAACATTCCATATTTAGAGAAATTATTGATGGTTCACATTAACACCACTCGCATGATAAAATTTTGTTTTGTGAAGATGTCATACTTCAAAATACCTTGCTACCACAATTATTTCAACTTATCTATTAGTGGCTAGAGGTACACATTAATCTTTGCTTTGGGTTATTCAAACCTAGAACAAGACATGTCAAAAATATGTATGGGGCAGTAATGCAAAGCTCTAGCAGAAGATTGTAAGGAGTTACAATTACTAGCCAATAGGGGTACACTCTAGTTGATTAATTGTATGGAGTGAATCTGTTAGCACGCAAACCTAGCTTGACATTTCAGCGGTCATATGCAAAATCAAGATAAATCCTACTGAAGTGCTTCCATGCTTCTTCGTTTGATGGGTGGCTTAGCACACATTTGGCTCACCTATTCTTATAAGGCCACCTCATATGTTGGGCAAAACTCATGGAAGCATATAACTTTTTCAATTTAAGAATTAGAAGTATATATTATTATTCTAGCCTCGGAAACATCTTTCTCTCTATCTCTTCGCCATGGCTTGTATATAGGAGATCTATAGAATTTGCATTCCTTCTCATATACGTCATCTCTGTAGTACAATATGCCACTGTTAATGTAATAATACATTTTTTTTTATTTCAATCATAATTTAGATACCACTTTTTTAGCCTTATAAAAATTATTAGGCACCATATTGGGTTGGGAAATGCCTTCCTTCAAAAATTTCACCTACAAATCAAAAACATATTTACTGTGATTTGAATATGATTTTATGCTCTCACGGCTATTGATAATTTTGAGTGCTCTTCCAGCCCCTACCATAATATGGTTGCTAAGAAGCAAGTGACAAATTATAAAATTATTGGGCCTTTAGATTTGTAGATTTTTTTAAATTTTCTTAGCAATGTTGCTCAATGTTAGGCCTAGCAGATTTAAAAATCATAGACTAATGATGACAATATTATCCTCACAACCCACATAAATATTGCTAGGAGTGCCTACAATTTTGACATTGTAATGAAATCTTATTTGATCCTCATTACTGTGGTTTGTTGAATACTAATAATTAGGTTTAAAATCATGTATATATTTATATATGTATATATATAGGCAAGTGTGTTGCAGTTTTACATTTATCACAATGACATCTAAGGCTTTCATCAGATTTATACAATGGCAACCAACAAGCATTTACAATAAAAACAATAACCCCATCATCAAACTCTTGTCTAAATCTTATTTGACCTGGATAATTCCTGTTATACATTTATTTATAGTGATATGGAATTTCTATTGTCTCATAAGATAACTAATAACCACCACCAACTATCTATACTAACATATATACACAATAACTGACAACCTCGTATATGCAAACACATGTATGTATATATATCATATATACAAGCATTTAAAAGGTATACAATAGGTAAGAAATTTTGATTTTGCAAAACAAATATAATATTTGAGGATAAAATCAGTTACTTACCTCTTGTTTGAGCTATAACAATTAGCAAATCAATTGCATCAATGAAATAGTTTTTAATTTTTGTGGTATGTTAGAGAGAAAGTGAAGGAAGATGGAGAAGTGGGAGAAAAGAGAATAGCAGATGAAGGAAAATGAGAAGAGAGAAGAGAACACTAAGGAAAATGAGAAGTAGTGGCATTGCACTTTTTAATAGAACTATTATCAGTGGAATATTTTGAATTTCGAGGGGATAAAGTTAATTTAATTTTATTGACATTTTTTGGAGGAAAATCGCTGAAATTTTTTTGAAAAAAATGATCTTTAACCAGCAATGACATTTGATGGTAACATTATGCTTTCTAGTAGATAACTGATGGCGTGTTGCCTGTAATATTTAAAAAAATTCTTTTAACCAATGAATGATATTTGTTAGCACAATTACAATATTTGACAGATAACTGACAGCAACAGACACCCATTATTAGTGAAATAAAAATTCACATAGAAAAAACATCAGTGAGTTTTTGATGGTCATAAACGCTAGTGAAATCTTCCCACCCCTTGGTAGGATATTGGCATGCAATTTTCTAGTGGGATTACTGAGGGATATGGCTATCTATAGGTAAAATTAAATTTATTGATTAGCTACCACATATCCACAAAAAAATTGCCCGTTTAAATTAAATTTTATTATTTTTACCAGTCGATAAGTCATCCACTAAAAATTGGAAAATTTCTTGTAGTGTTAGTTTAATTCGACTTCTAATATTTTTTAATTTTTTTTTATTTTTCATGATTGTAGGTATGTGTAGGGATGGCAATGAGGTGGAGTGGGGATGAGAAGTGACCTCCCGCTCCCCAACCTTGATAGGGAAAATTGTCCCCGTCCCTATCCCCAACCTTGATGGGGGAAACCTTTTTGTACCCACCTCTAATCCCTGTGGGGGAATGGGTACTCGCGGGGATCCAATCTCCTAATTATTGTATGAACTCAAAAAGAAGATTCATATATCATTTGAATAAATGCTCAGATTAAATTGTTAGAAATGTCATCAACTGTTAAGATTGAAATGAAATTCTTAATCAAATAGTAAATTGAGTTTGAAAGAAAAGACACAAAAAACACTACTGCAATAGAGTAACAATTGTTTTGTCATGCGATGAATTACTTAAAAAAGCCAAATTCAACACTAGTGATCCAAGCCTAATGAAATCAAAAGCATTTATATAGGTATGACTCTACAACTCTTAGAATGCCATTGAATCAAGTAGTATTTTAGGTAAAAGGACAAATACCTCTTCTTTGATGTTTTTGATTTTCTACATCATTGTCACCATTGAGGAGGAAAGAGAAGCTCCAAAAACATATAAACAGGCTTCAATATTCAGATTACTTCAATGAGGTAGTGTGATTGGATTGAAAAGTTTAGGGCGCCAAGTGATTCTTACACTTAAAGAAGAGAAGGAGCATGGGAATGATGCTTGAGAGGGTCCTTAGAGCAAGCAATTCTAGTGAGCAAGCATGTGGTAATCTGAAATGGTTCTGCACTGTTGAAGAAGGGTGATGGAAGTTTGATAACTAAGAGAATCATGGGTATAAGGACGGCAAAGGAGATTTGGGATAAGGACGATAGAGGAGATTGAATTGTTGGTTGTCAACAAGGTTAATGGGTTATGGGAGCAAAATTACTAAGTTACCCTATGGATATTTTATTTAAATAATAAGATAAGGGTAAGTAAATTACTAAGTCATCCCTATTGATATTCTATTTAAATAATCAAATTAAGGGTATTTTTGTAATTTTATAATTTCAAGGATCCCCATAGGGTGGAGACTATGGTGCCCAACCCTGCCATCGAAATTGCATTGAGGGAATTTCTTTTCCCATCCTTGTCCCACAAGGGAATCCCCGGTCGAAGTTGGGGAATCCCTACAGATTCCAATTTGATCGTGGACAATTGCCAACCCTAGGTATGTGATTGTTGGTTGTGGACAGCTTTTTGTTGTGATGAAAGAGATGGCCTAACTTTTGAATATTTGTTGATGAAGATGTTTTCTTTGCAAAAAGAAAATTATTTAGTACTCATCATTTCTTTTTTGTCTTGATGAATTAATCAATCAGCCAAGTAGCTTTGGCCTTTAATTTCTAGAATGCATGGCACTTTCTTTTTCTCTTTTTCCTATTACTTTCCATCTAATGAATGAATATTGATAGAAAGTACTATTTTTCTTTTCTCTCCTTTTAATGTGATCTGATTTTGTGTTTGCAAGGCCTACCAAATCCACAACAACCCTTCTAAGGTACAGTCCAACAGAATTAGAATTTGATTTATTTCATTTCTTTTCTATTCCATTTCTATTTGGATAGAGGTTTCAATTTGCGCTCTGGACTTCAAATACATAGCAGCAGAGCAGCTTTCAGTCAAGCATGGTGGAATAAGTAGAGATGGAGAATTCGAAATGCTACTACAGAAATAATAGTAAGGCCATTAGCAAAACATACTGTTGAATTTCCAATTACTGAGGTGGGTTTTCCTTTGTTTTTGATGACATTCATTTGTTTTGATTGAGAATACAAGGAATGTGGAATCTTTCCTTGGGTTCCTCACTTCGCATAAAAAAGGCTTTATTATTTGCAAGTTTATAGATATGAGAATTTCTTTTGTTTTTAGCAGAAAGAAGCAACATGATTGCTTAATGGTGAAGCCCCTGAAGTTGTGTTGGCACATGAAAATTACAAACTGAGCTCCAATGGTTTAATTTTTGTTCATTAATTTATTCTTCCGATTTTTGTAGTGTAAAAGGCCTATAAAAGATTAATGGTTGTCTCAATTCAATTATATTGTTGCAAACTATGCTGAAAAAATGATGTCTAGTGCAAAAAGGTTACATCCTTTCTAAATTATCTCTAGAGGAAACTAATGATAATAAAAATGATATCAGGTCTTTCTCATTAGAAATTCATAGATACAAACCTTCACTAGTTGTAGCATTTGTCTCATCTATGGGTCCTTCAAGTGTGAGAAAAAACATTCTCAAGGTATTTTTTTGCCTCAAGGCTTTATATTCAATTTTATTCATGAAAGGGCAATGAATTATATAAGCATCTTGGGTAAAATGAACTCCATATTTCTTTCAAACTAATTATGGTGAATTCATTGTCCAGTCAGATATTATGGCTCTTGGAATTGGCATTTTAGCAGCCATGGTAAAAAGCTTGGAGGTGAATTTCTAACACTAACCCTAACGTGTATGTATACATGGATTAGATGTAGCGGATGATAATTTTTAGATGTTGAACTCACAAGGAATTGTTACTAATCTAAGTATTAAAATTTTATTGCACTACACTTTATTTGAGAAGCCGATTTAAAAGAAGAAATTAACTAAAAAGCAAAGAAAAATTAACTAAGATGCAAACTAACCAGTATGCAATTTAATTTATAGCCAACCATGGTGATGGTCACACATATAAGTGTTGTTATCAATTTCAAAATATTAGAGTTCTTACAACTTCCCTTGCAATTCTAGTTAGTAATTACCCACCTTAGTTTAGTTAATGGATTTGAGATTATCAATCAATGCAACTAATGTATCTAACCCATTATTCCTAAGGTGATTAGTACTATCCCTTAACACTAATTGATTATATTTCTATATAACTAGAGTTAAACAATGCATGGAGAACAAGACATTTTTATGATTACATACAATCTTAGATATTCCTATCCTAAGATTCATATGTTCACTTATCCAATTGATCATAGAATAAAACAATATCTCCAAAGCATCATTAAATTTCTTTCTTAAACTTAACTAATTTTCCAATTCAATTAAGTTCATGAAGCATAGGTATACATAAATAATCACCAAGCAACATCATAAAACTAAGATCAATAAAAATACTAACTATTCAAGCATAGGTCTATTGCAAGTCCCCTTAAAAATTAGTTACAACCATTCTTGAAGTCAAAACAACCAAAGTAAAAAAGAAACATAATAAAACAAAAGAAAAATGGAGTAGAAGAGGAAGAAGAGATGAGGATGGAATAAGAAAAATGAAGGGGTTTCTTGGCTAGGGAATGAATTCTCTTCCAAGACTTGATCTCCTCCACAATTTGGCTTCTTCTCCTCCAAGGTCATGAACAATGGCACTCTACCAAGCTACCACAACTCAGAACTTGGTTGAAGTGAAGTCAATTGTGTGTGATTTTACCACATGAGGTCTACTCCTCTCAAAAGCTACAACAAACTTCAATGTATAGGGTTTCTAACCCTAATTAGGTCAAGAGGGGCATCCCACTTTGCAGCCTAAGAAATTTCCTATCATCAGTAACCTGACCTATGACTTGAATGCAAAATTTCACCCCCTTCTCCTTTGAATTAGATGTTTTGGTCAATGAATGATTTGTAGCTCTATTCTTAACTTTTTTTTGGCTCAAGAATCATTTAATTTGGAGGTTGAGAGAAGGAGTAATGGCCAAAATACTGACCACTACTCAATCTATGCAAGAGTTTTTCCCTTCTTTGAAAGGTTTCCTATCTTTAAGGCAAGTATTTCACCTTAATTAAGCATATCTTTAACTAATCAAAACCTTCCTTTCTTGCACTTCAATTCTTTCCTATTTTTGATTTAACTTGTTATTTACATGGATTGGCACCACTTGTCATCTTTCCATTGAAGTTGAGTCATCACTATATAAAATGGAGAAAATACCCATAACACATAATGTTTTGGTGAACAAAATATATTTGACCTAAGAACTTTAATTTTCTTTGGTTTCATGCTCATTAAGAAAAATAATTTTCCTTTGGAAAAATCCTACAGTTCGAATGATCAATGAATGCCATTTATTCACCAATTTATTAATGGGCATTTCATAAGTGTCATGAATAAATGACTATTTTATGCATGACATCTAATCATTCTAGTTTAGCTACATTGGTGATCATAAACTATTTTAACATGAGATCATGCATATATATCAATTTCAAAATATATATACCATACTAAAGCAATAAATAGCATAAGCATATATATAAATTATAGGAAAACTTTAACATAACAAGTGCCAACATTCTTAATAATTTGAATGATTTAAATATGCCATTGTGAAGTTGAAACCAGGAAATTTTCGAAAACTTTTAGGCAATTTGAATGATTGCCAAGTGCTAACATTCCTATGTATCTCAATCCAAACAGTTTGGGTAGTTATGAAAAGAAGTTAACTACCCATGCGCCATTTGAAAGGAAGTTAGGTAGTTATAAAAGAAGTTAACTATCCAAATAGTTTTGTTTTTTAAAACTAATACCATTTGTCTCATGGACATGAAAGCCACTTGTTAAATTCTTCTCATGTGGAGACAAAGGATTGGGAAGTTAAATTCTTCCACTTTAGATTAGATTTGTCAAAATTAACACCATTTCTCATGGCTAACATGTATTCAAATCTAATCCAAAAGACAAATCAAACATGAGATATCCACCATCCATTTTGATAGTCTCAAATTAGTTTTAAACAAAAGAGAGAATGCATGCAGTCAATAGCTCATGCAAATGGGAATAAGATTCATAATCTTAAAATGGAACTACATGAGTTCCTAAACCATGATTTGATACCACATGTAAGTTAAAATCTTTAATTCATGCACAAGCAAAATGCATACACATGAATCTTAGAACCCCATGTATTTCACATTCATGATAACAAGAAAAAGACATATCTTGAGGCATTTAAATTTGTAGAATTCTTGGAGGTAGGAAGTATGCTCTCCCTTCTTCTCTCCTCTTGATGATAGAAGTTATGACAGCCTTTAGATCAATAAGTGTGCCTTTTGACTTTCTTTTTCAAAAAGTATATAAGAGGTAGAGGAAGGACCAAACTCCTTTTATACATTGTTGGTAGCCTTCCATCAAGACTTTCCAAAGAGTCATGTCTCTTTATGTAGCCAATAGGTATAAAACATTTAAACATGATATTAAATTATACAATATTTAACCAAATATATAAATAAATATATATTCAATAGAATACATATTAAATATCATGTGAGACACACTTAATCTTACAATTCCAACATCTTATAATCACCAAACTAATAGTATAGATGTGGAGGTAGTAGCATTGGATATGGAGGAAGCAATGAGGTAGAGTTGTCTGTGTGGCACCTCAAATTTGATTCAACAAAGACAGACATAGATGGTTCCATGTGCCCCAGTTAGTTGTTGCTTTTAAGTAGAACTGCAACTTTAGACATTGTTGGCCTCATTGTAGTCAATGCTTGTGTGCATAAAAAGCAATTTCTATGATTTTCGTTACTTTTTGTATCATATTCATTAAGGTCTAAGGCATTGTCTAGCAGATCCAAATGTGGACCTTTCTTATATAGTTTCCATGGTTGGAAACTGGGACTTGTGTTGTTAAAGGGACATGGATTAACTTGTTGAAGGGGCTACTTGCCATCATCTCCCTTTGTCTTGAATTCACTATTCTTTTGACCACTTATGATTTCTAGGACAACAACTCCATAGCTGTAGGTATTAGATTTCTCTAATAACTGACCATGGAGTGCATACTTTGGTGATGTATATCCCCTAACAAGTGCATTTAAATTTTGAAATGAATGGTTTTACTATTCTCCCAATCTTATTTTCACTTAATTTTTGCAACACATAATCTATACAATTGAATTTCTCAAGTCTCACAAACTAAACCGTAGGACTTAGTTGATCCTAATGTGTGGGTTTTCTGTTGATTGGAGTTATGGAAGTAGCAATTTTCAAGTATTATAAATGACAAAGAGGTGCCCTATTTTGGGCACAAATGTTACTATTCTCCCAATCTTACTTTCACTTAATTTGTGCAACACATAATCTACATACACAATTGAATTTCTCAAGTCTCACAAACTAAACCATGGGACTTAGTTGATCCTAATGTGTGGGTTTTCTATTGATTGGAGTTATGGGAGTAGCAATTTTCAAATATTATAAATGACAAAGAGGTGCCCTATTTTGGGCACAAATGTTACTATTCTCCCAATCTTACTTTCACTTAATTCGTGCAACACATAATCTACACAATTGAATTTCTCAAGTCTCACAAACTAAACCGTGGGACTTAGTTGATCCTAATGTGTGGGTTTTCTATTGATTGGAGTTATGGCAGTAGCAATTTTCAAATATTATAAATGACAAAGAGGTGCCCTATTTTTGGCACAAATGTTGACAAAATTGAAGTGATTGAATTTGTTAACTTGCAATGTTCCGGCAACTTTTGTGCTAAGATAAGAATGGACACCAAGTAGAAGTTTTACTAATCCAAAATCAACAATTCTAAGTTGAAGATCATCATCTAAGAGAACATTGCTAGTCTTCATATCTCTATTTATGATACATACATGGAATTCCTCATGTTGATAGGCCACACCCCTTGTTCTACCTAAATTATATTGTAGCATTGTTTCTAGTTAAGGGAGCCTCTCTTTTCACATATTTCCCAAAGTGTACACACTTAAGATTAGGAGAAATGAGGAAAAGAAAGAGGAAAACATCACAAAATGCTTCTTCCATAGGGTAATCAATAATGGCATAAGTTACCAAATAAGAATCTATAAAGGCTATTGTTTGCCATATATTCATATACAAGTCACTACCAAAAACTCCAATTTTTGGCAGCCAATATTCATTGGAAATATTAGAAGTTGGGCGGTAATATTTCTTTTCTAGCAAAATTTGTGGTAGATTAAAATCGACTTATACAAGTGTCATCGGAATATTTTGCAACTTACATTTGTCAATAATATTACCTACTATTAGTGACAAATAGCTACCGATAATATTAAATAAATGTGAATGGCAAAATGAAATTTTTTTCTCGATGATTGACCTTTTATCGAAGAGGGTAATTAATTTAATCGGCAAATAAATTCTCTAGTAAAATGTGCAAAATATTTATTTATTGAAGACTTTGTTAATTTTGCAATCGATTAAAACTTTTGTAAATCATAAAAATTTGATGTACATATGACATCTAGAATACAATCAACAACTAAATTGTTTTGAAAATTTTTTTACAAAAACAAACATTACCAGTGGATAAATACTGCCATATTCTTGTTGATGGATTTTTTTATATATTTAATTCTATTGAGACATTGCACATGCCCCTCACTCAAAATATATGAACAATGTCATATGTAAATCTTTATTATGTCAAAGAAGTTTAAAAAATTTTGACAAGTTGTATTCAGTGAGATGCCAAAATTTTGGATTTACTAGTGTCCAAACAATCATAGCACAAGTTGAGTGGGCATGACTGCCCTAGAGAATTTAAAATTTCTCACCGTTATGAGTGAACTTCTGACACCATTTTTAGTATAAATTACTCCTCATCTCAATTACTCAAAAGTGCTAGACCTATAGGTAGCGCATGCTTAAATCAATTATATTTCATGCCATACTTTACCAAGCATTTTGAGTGAGAAGGATATGTCCAAAACAGCACAAACAACTGCAAAAGTTTAAAATAAGAAAGTTAGAATACAAAAGAGTACGGGGAGGGGGACTGAGTGAGGAAAGACCATATTCACATTACACCAAAAAACTGAAAGGCTACAATCTTTGACAATGTACACTGAACTGGCCACAGACTATATGGAGTAAATTACATAGTCCTTCCTTATTTTAACTATAATATAACATAAATGGAGGGGGGGTTCATGTTATGTTAAAATTTAAAACAAGGGAATGTTATTTTGCAAATAATAAGGGGCCTTTAGGTCATACTGACAACAAGAAAGAAACCCCTATAGTTTTATTAAACCTACAACAATAACATATAAAGTCTTATTCCACTAAATGGGGTCTGCTACATAAACCAAATAGCGCTATTAGTTTCCATTAGAAACCAAGTTTTCAAAAATACCATTTGTTCAAAGATTTCTTTAAAAATTTCTCCAAATTCCCTTTTAGTCTTCTTCTACCTCTTTTCATTGGACTAAAAATTATTTGATTAACTTTCTTAATTGAAGCCTCTAAGTGGTCTTCTTTGCACATGCTCAAAACACCATAATTAAGTTTCAGTTATTTTCTCCTCAGTGGGTGTAACATCAACTTTATCCAGAATATAATTATTTCAAATATTCTCCTTTCTTGTGATTCATCCATTTCAACATTCTCATATTTGTTATCACATGTTTTGTTCTTATTAGCCTTTCAAAGCCTAATACTTACTACTATAAAGCATAGCTGGTCTTATTAAACTAAAAGGGATCTATTTAAATTACACATTGGATATACCCCTTTCTATTTTTTTTTTTCTTTTTCTTTTTCCTTTTTTCACCTATATGTTAGAAAGAAAGTCCTCATTTTTGCTGTTCAACTCTTTAACACATATTTTATCCACATTGATAAAATTTCTAGCTTCAAATATGTAACACACAAAGTAGAAGTATACAAGAAAGTAGCAAAGTTGAGATATTGAAAGAGCTGCCAATAATATGGTAAACAAGCTCATCTTTAAACTTTTTATTTTGGGGGTTTTTTAATATATATATATATATATATATAATAAATTTTGCTAACATGCATAAGCTAATAGATAAAGTATATACAAAAAAATGCTACAGGAATCAAGTACTTTCTCAACATAATCAATAGCAAAGCTAAACATAGAAATCAGTACATTGCAAACATTCAAAAACAAAAGACCTACATTTATGGAAGAATTTGTGTCATTCACTATAGACTATAACTGAAACAATTGTGCCTCCAACTCTGTATTCTTGGCCTACACCTAGGTGATGCACTCATTGAACACCTCATTCATCTCATCCCTAATCTGTTCCCTCAAACCAACCACAACATTCGGATGAATCTAAGTTGAAGAGGTAGCAAAATAAGAGGTAGCACCAGATCCAATGGTCTTAGCACTCTATGCACCCCTCTTGTACACTTGGCCCTTATAGTTCCCACCAACCACCTTTATCCACAAATCTTCTTGATTGATCAAGGTGGATGCATTGGAGCTCTCCCTAGGACCCTCTGGAAATTCTTATGACATTTGAGATAGTCGCTAAACCTCAATCACAAATCCATCCTATTAGAAAAAAAGTACATAATTAACTTAATTTCAATTATAAAAATGATCAAACTAATAACAATGTTATAGAAATTAACTTAATTAAATAACTCACGTAGGTTCTTTGGAAGTGCTAGTTAACTCAAGCCTTATCTTACTTCTTCTTATGGGTATAAAGAAATAGCTTGGGGTGACTAGTATGGCATCCTGCTGGCCTGCCTATGAAATAGTTGTAGAATTTAATTGAATCCATCAAAGTAATAATTTATATTTGTAAAACATCAAATATTGTTACTTACCTACAAAATAATGTTACTTATTAATCCCCTAGTGTGGAGTGACCCCCCTTCTCTAATACCTAGTTCTTCTTGGCCTTGTCACACATGGCCTTATACTTCAGTGTCTCCTAATAATTGCAAAGATCCTTCCAAACTATGGGTTGCATCTAGAAAGGCCTCTGTTATGCCTTTTGATAATCCCTATATAGCTTGAGGAGTTGCTTCAACCCCCGACTGTAAAACGTTCTCCACATATAAGTGCCATGGAATCCTCATCAAGTGTAACATATTTCTAAACAAAAAAAAAAAAATTAGTAACATTATGTCATATTTCATTGTAAAAAAAAATTGATTAATTATACTTACTCTCCACTTGTCAAAGAGCATACGATGAGTTTGGAGGGAGATTTCTCCCCATATCCACTAGGGTTTATTGACTCGTGCTTGAATGATATTTGTCACATTGTGTTTTCTGGTATAAATGGCTTCCACCTATTAGATATAATTAAACAATTATCAATAATTGATGTTAATAAAACTTACAAAATATTTCAAACATAATTATGAAAAAAAGTTTTAAATTAAAATACATATCCGAACACTAGGTTAGGCATGATCTCAGATGGTACCGTGGGTGGTGGAGTTATACCCTAATCCTCATCCTCAAGATCATTAGAAGGGGGTATGGGGTAGGGTAAGAGGATGCGTTGGAGGATTAGGAGATGAAGTGCAAGTTGGATAAGAGGGTAGGGGAGGACGTTGATACCCAAGTGTGGGTATCATAATCATTTAAAGCTTAGTAAGAGAGGTGAGAGGAGTAGTGGGTGCGGTAGGAGTGGCAATGGGTGGGACAATACTAATGGGGTGATCCTAGAGGGCCAGGTTGACTAACAGCCTAAGGAGGCTGACCCTTATGTTTACCTACTATTGGTGTGTACCAAAAGTCATCTAAAAAAATAGAACCTAACACTAATTATTGAAAACAAAAATATCACACAAGAATTTAGAAAGCAAACTTGATATCTTAACATCTCCTCAATTTATATGAAAAGTATCACATAATAATGAAACACTACTTCAGACATTTAATATAACACAAGCATTGCACAAGAAGCTTGAAGCTTACTTAGTATCTTGGCATCTCCACAATTTTTAGGAAAAGCTATAAGCTCTCAAAACCTAATCAATCTAAAATTTTTACCTACATGTCAATTAACATAATTATCTTAAATCTAACTTATATACATTTCAAATCCTAATTAAGCTAAATTTTAATTAACCTAGAATTTTATATTTCATTGAATCTAACCTATAATTTTATATTTATTTGAAAGCCCAATTAAGTTAGAATTAACCTAAAATTAAATTATTTATAACTAATAACCTAAATCAACAATTAACCTTAATTTTAATCTAAATTATAATAAACTAACTATTTAACCTAAATAATAATTATCCTAAATCTATCTTATATTTATTTCAAATCTGAAATAAACTAAATTTTAATTAACCTATAATTTTTGTTTATTTGAAATCTAATCTAAAATTTGAATATTTATTTTAAATCCTAATAAAGTTAGAATTAACTTAAAATTAAATTAATTTTTATAACTTATAACATTCATTTTAACGTAACTTATAACAAAATAACTAATAATTAACCTAATTGCTAACTAAAAACCTAAATCATGATTTACTAAACTTTTTACAAAACTTTAGACATAAGCTAGACATAACACAAAAAGTCATGCAATTTTTATTGAAAATTTTGATAGAGTCTCTCCTTACCAATGGAGACCTTTTGCATGAAAATATACTTAAATTTACATTTAGATACAACAATCACACTAAAACAAGACAACCCCAATTAATAACATCAACTATTAACTTAAAAGTCATGCAATTCTTATAGAAATTTTATCAGTCTCCACTTAGCAATGGAGATTCCTTGTACAATATAACATCAATTTAACATTGCCCGAGCAACTAAAAAATTTCTTAGTAACATAGTAATTCACAACTTAAATATCACATGTCAAGAAAGTCTAAGTCTTCTAGCCTAATTCATTTACGTTGATTATATACACAAGTGAGGGAGAATGAAGAACACTAACCTCAATAGCAAGAAGGCAATGCAAAAGCAATGGAGAGATAAATGGAAACTAAAAATGGACAAAAGAAAGAAGCTAAGGAGAGGAGAAAATAGAGAGAAGGGAGGACAAAAGGAGAGAACTTACCTCGTCAAAGGGAAGGAGAGTGGAGGGAGGGAGGCTAGAGAGAAGAGGGAGAGTATCGTAAGAAGTGAAGGGGAAGTCTGTAGTACTCCCTTATAAAAGCAAATTATTGATGGCCTTTTTGCTATTGGTAATATTAAAAAAAAAATTTGAATTTTCTACTAGCGACCACATTGCAAGTAAAAATATTAAGGTGCCATTTATGGGGCTAATTGGAATGAAATTTACAAATTTTCAGTAGCCTTAACCACTGATAATATTAACTAAAACCCATTCGATGTCTTGTTGGTAGCAAATAGTTACAAATTTCTTTTATGGGTGGTCTATGCTGCCAATAATTAGTAACTCACAGCACCAATAAAACCAATCATGATCCTTTTTGTAATTTTGTAGTGACTAAACTATTGGTACAATAGTTGACATGACTGTGATGGCGGCCAATCAATGTAAATTTATTTTCACTAATGGTTTAGATCACCAGTAAAATAGTGACATGACTGTTTGCTGCTGTAGGGTCAGCCTATGACTATCAATTTCAATTTTATCGGTGGTATTGGCCATTGGTAAAAATAACTTTTAAAGTTTTTCCTACAACATTTACATGTAAAGGTTGCAAAATTTAGTTACTAGCAGCACGAGCTATCAGTTAATATGCTTTGCATGCTTTGGTCTTAGCTTTTCTTGCTAAATGCTGTAATTATTTTTACTAGTGGTTTAGGCCACCAATAAAATGAAAAAAATATTATGTAAGTATTAAATATTAAAAGACATAAACAAATATAATAAGCATTAACATAATTAATTACATTTTGTAACATTTGAAATATAAAATTATATAAATTTCTTAGCATTTCTAATTAATCAAAATCAAAGTTGTCTTTAATATTGTTTAAAATAAGATTATATCAAACCTCTATATATAGAGTTCAATAATCAAATAATTGCCAACATATAATATAACAAAATTACATTAATATGAGGCCTCACCACCTTCCTCTTCTTGTTTAATATTAGCAGCATCCCTATCTTTAGTGTCATCTGTATTACATAGGTTAGGTTCTTTAGTGCTCTTAGAGCTAGTTGCATATTCAACTTCTTCTTTTGAATGAGACACACAACAACTACCAACTTCAACTTCATCAAAGCACTATTATCATCACGTAAGGCATAAAATAAATTTATCTATGATCCCTGGGTAAGGTACAAAATAAACTTAACACACTCTTATGCAACAATGAATGGATCATAGCATTCATACCTGTGAATCATGTTTACCTCAACAATTTTAAACAAGTCATGAACTCTAGTCCCTCTCATCGTAGTGGGGTTGAACCACTCATTGTCAAACAGGACAACTTTCCTTAGAGAGACTGTAGGATAATCCGATTCTAGCATGTCTTTAAGAATAACATAATATTCATTGTCACCACCTACATTGGTTTCTTTCACCTAGACACTGCTATTATTTATTTTTTTTCCCTCTGATTAGGATGCTATGTGAAACTTAAACCTATTTACAATAAACTTTTGCCAACTCTTGTGTCTTTATTAGGGCTGCAAGCTAAAGAATGTAGATTTCTATTGTTTATTCTATTCATTGGATCATGTATCTACAAGAATGTATATAAATTAATACTTACATATATATACAAAGCATCAATACATAAATACTTACATAACTCCTGGACCAGGCTGAAAAATGTGCTTGGATCAATGCCTTTGATTAGTCATCAGGGACATTGGATAGTTGCATGAAAAGACTACATGGATGAAAATTGGAATAAGAGAATGATAATCATGACCACACATTTAATTAAGTAAATGAAATACACTTACTTTAGGTGTTGTTGGCTTCATCATAGTTCAGTAAAATATACAAGGTTTTGGACTTGTACTCCTCTTCATTAAACCACTGTTTCTTGGCTATCCTTGAAGCATGGCCAAGTTGATTTAAAATGGAAGAGTCAAAATTAATGAACATGGTCCACCATCATCAAAACTGTTGACTCAAGTTCTTCTAGACTACACATGAGACTTGAAATAATAGGAGCAAAAATGGAAGGTCTCCCAAACATTGTAAGTGTCACATATTGAACCTTTCACTTGTGCTTTATTTTCATTGTCCTTTTGATGTCACCCTTCATCCTAATCAAATAAATAAGATCATACATGAACTATATATATCACAAGTTTAATTAAAATCACAACATAAAGAAAACTCCATTACATACATACCTCTCAAAAGGATACATCTATCATTATTGAATTGGACTGCCTACTTTTACTTCATAAGCTAAGGGAACCAATAAATACTCCATGGAATCAAAGAAAGATGGGGCAAAATCCTTTTCAACTTGCATCATATAACAAGAATGTTTTATTACATAGTCAACAAGTTGTTTACCCTAAGAAGCTTCCACACATTGTCAACAAGTCTCTAGAAAACTAACTCAGCTCTGTAAGAGGCTTCCACACATTGTTAGGTAGTAATCTAAATGCAATCAATAATGAACACTACATAAATACATGGCAAACATGAATTTTCATACAATATAATTTTCCTTCCTATTTCTCCACACATTTAGCCAAGTTTGACGCGTAGCCATCTGGCATTCTTATCTCTTCAACCTATTTGCATTTGGCTCTTCTTTGCAGCAAGACCAATGTGTAAGTGGCCTCAGGCCTAGCAAACTTGCCATTGGCTAATGGTGTCAACTCCAATTCTTGTCATTGGAAGTATTCTCTCAAGTTGAGCCTTACTTTCTTGGTGTCTTTAGTTATTCCCTTCACATTTTATCATGGTATTAAAGACATTGTCAAAGACATTCTTTTCTATATGCATCACATCTAAGTTATGCCAGAATAAATCACACTTTCAATAAGACAATTCTCAAAAGATGCTTTGTTTCATCCAATTCTGACTAACCCCAAAATTGTTGAGTCTCCCTAATGACCCATACTCATGTATCTTAAGCAAAGTAGCTACACTTGCCCAAACTTGCTCATCAGTCATCCTTGTCAAAGGCTCATACTTCTCAAATTTATTCCTCCTAAATGCTATCCTATTATGTCGGAATGTATAATTAAAGGGAAGGAACTACCAATGTGAATCAAAGAATTTTTACCAATGTTTTAAGAGGAATGTCTTACTTTCCTACATGCAAATAAGGCATGCCAATTTTCTTGCTGTTCTCTGCCCTAAAAACATTCCATATGTAGGGATATCATTGATAGTACGCATTAACATTGCTCGCATCATGTAGTTTTGTTTTATGGAGATATCATACATCCAAACACCCTGTTACCACAATTGTTTATCTTGTCTATTAGTAGTTGGAAGTACACATCAATCTTTGCTATTGAGTTACTTGGATTGGGAATAAGACATGTCAAGAATATGTATGGGATAGTCATGCAGAGCTCAACTGCATGGCCAACAAGAGTACACTCTAGCCAATTGGTTGTACAAAGTGAGTCCATCAAGATAAGAACCTAACTTGACATTTCGAGGTCGTAAGCAAAATTAGGATAAGTATTGTCGAAGTCTTCCCAAACAAGTGGCTCAAAACACCTTCGAGTTGCTTGTCCTCATAATGCCACCTCATATGTGGGGCAAAACTTACAGAAACATATAACCTTTATAATCTAAGAATCAGAGGCATGTAATGCATTCTAACCTTGGGCAAATCATTCCCTCTATTTCTTCACCTTGGCTTGTATCTGGGAAATCTACAGATTTTGCATTTCCTCTCATATGAATCATCTTTGTAGTATAACATGCAACAAGTAATTTTTTTTATTTTAGTCCTAATTTCTAAACCAATTTTTTGCTTGGTAAAAATCATTAGGCACCAATTGGGGCGAGCAATACATTCCCTCACAAATCTCACCCACATATCAAAGGCTTATTGACTATGATTTGAATCTGATTATATGCTCAACATTCTAACTGTCGTTGGTAATTTTAAGTGCTCTATGCAATCCTACCATAATTGTTGCTTAGAAGAATGTAACAAGTCCAAAAATTGTTGGGCCTCTAGATTTGGAGATTCTTTTCCATTTCTAGTAATGTTGTTCAAAGTCAAGCTCAATAGAATCAAAAACCATAACCTAATGATAATCAGTATTATATTCATGACCCACATAAACATTGTTAGAAGTACCTACATTATTTGCATTGTAATCATTATGAAATCTTTTCTAATTCTCTTCATAAGAGTCTATCCAATACCAAGCATTAGGTTTAAAACCATGGGCATATAGATCAATCTTTACTATATCAGGAGATAATAGTGCTCCACTTTTACCTTTATTACAAGGATAACTGACACTACTATTAATTAGAGTGATATAGTGGCAGCTGACAAGCATATGAAACAAAACCATCAACCCTATTAACAAACTCTTGCCTAAGTCCAACTTGACTAGGATAATTTCTGTTATATATTCTTCTACAGTGATGTAAGATTTCCATGGTCTCATAATATAACTAATATCTACCCTGCACCAACTATAGATACATATGTGTACACATAATAACTAACAACCTCAAATATGTAATCCAAATTTTGCGACACAATAACTAAAATATAAATAACACGTACATATATATCATATATATATGATTTAAAAGGTATACAATAGTGAAGGAATTTTATTCATGCAAAACAAATATGACATTTGAGAATAAAACAAGTTACTTACCTCTTATTTGAGCTATAACAACTAGCAAATTAACTACACTAACAAATAGTTTTTAATTCTTGTGGTATGTTAGAGAGATAGTGAAAGAAGATAGAGAATTAGGAGAAAAGATTTAATAGAAGATGGAGGAAAAGAGTTTACTTATGAAAAATGAGAAGAGTTTACTAATTTCTTATTTGAGCTATAACAACTAACAAATCAACTATATCAATGAAATAGTCTTTAATTCTTATGGTATGTTAGAGAGAAAGTGAAAGAAGATAGAGAAGTGGGAGAAAAGAGAAGAGAAGATGGCATAAAATGGGAAGAGAGATGAGAAGATTGAGCAAAATGAGAAGAAGAAGCGAGTCGGCACTTTTTAAAATGCTTTTTACCAGAAAATTAATTTAAATTCTAAGGGGTAAAGATAATTTATTTTTATTGATTGATATATTGGCAAATGACCGTTAAACTTTTTCAAATTTTGTTTATTAAACCAGCAGGACAATCTACTAATAAAATTACACTTTCTAGTGGTAGCCAACAGTAATATTTAAAAATAAATATTTGCAATATAGGCAGTTTAATTTGCCAATAAATTTACTATTTTTAATGGATGTCTGGTGGTTAATTGCTAGAAATATTACCAACGTCAATATCGACTAGTTATTAGACTTATAATAATACATATGGTAAAAATTTTAACCAATTTGTAGTGGTTTAACCTCCAGTAGTATTACCATTTGCTAAGTCGTCGATATGCCGAACAATATCTGTACCACTTGTTGGGAAATTCACACACAAATTTCTAGCAAAATTGTGGAGGGATATTTCAATCCGTAGGTAAAATTAAAGTTTTTGACCAACTAATATGCATCCGACCCCAATAAAATTAAATTTCTTTTATTTATACTAGCAGATATTTTGTTTGCCAAAAATCAAAAAATTTTTTGTAATTTTCTCTTGGCCTTTTCTACGTCATCCAAGAAGTCTAACAAGATCCCAATGATGAACATTACTAATAAGCTTCACTTCACTTTCAAAATTGTCCTCCATCACTTCACTTTCAAAATTGTCCTCCATCTTGCCAAATTGGGCTAAAACTAATTTCATTACTGTAACTGCTTTGCTATTTTTCAGAGTACTTTGTTCAATAATGTGAAGATTAGGAAATTTAATCATGAATGTCATTTATCTTTTCTTAGGGTGGATCCGATCGCCTACAAGTGTTAAAAAGATTAATGAGTGAATGGAGTAGAACTCACAAATAATAAATGTTCACTAATTTTTGAAATTTGTGTCAAGTGAAGGATCCATAGGGGATTCAATCCACTTCTAGAGGCATAGCTCGTTGAAAGATTTCTTCCTTTTTGTTTTCCTTTTAGATGCTTTGACTCAAAAAACACTTATCCTGGAACATTGTTTTTAAATCTTGATTGAAATGTTGAAAATTAAAATAAGTTTACTTTGTACACAGCTCCAAAACCTCCTTCTCCTAGTTTGCTTTCTTCACTGAAATTTTTTGTTGCAGAATTCAAATCTTTAATTTATACCTGTAGTTTACTAGAGCTTTCAACTCAGTTGCACCCAATATGTCACCTGCTAAGAAAAGCATACATTAGAATCTTTTAATTAATCATCGGATATAAGAAATCTTCCCCTTTTTTTTTCCTTTTTCTCATTTACACGAAAGTTTATTATAATAAAATAAGAAGAAAGAGATGTTATTTTCATCTTTGGATGCAAAGTATAGCCAGATGATGAAAGGACAAAACATGAATATATATATATATATATATATATATATATAATGTAGAACGCACCAAGTGAAAGAGGTCAAAATAAAAGTAATGTTGCATACACTCGATTTGAGTACAAATGATTGTATAATGTATAAGCCAAATACTAACAGAGAGTTGTTCCTAATTGTATAATGATTTATTGTTCCTATGAAAATAAAAATCCAAGGACTTCTTATGAATGAATAGAAATCGTGAGGCAAACTTAAAGGATCAAATACCGCGGAACAAAAGGTCTGCAAGGATGAAAAGTAAGTATTGCCCTGCAAATGGTAATACCAAGCATGTACCACAATTTTCTTTTGGGAAGAAATGAAACCCAAAGCATCACATTAGATTATTGCTATCTCAGCAATAAAAATAAAGAATTTCCTTCTTGTCTTACCTCTTTGAATCCTCTTGGACCGTTTTGATCTTCTAAACCAGGCAAATAATGCAAGGATGATGAGAACAAGACCTACTCCTTCCACAACTCCACCAATAATGCCCCCCTTCTTGCTTGAACCTCCTGCTAGACCAAAAAGGAGTTTATCTCAGTTTCAAATACCCACTTACCCTCTTTAACCACATATATTTTCAATGATCCAAAATCAATGAAATTGGAGTGTCATTTAACTGTACCATCTTTTAAGAAGGGTGTGATATCTATGGTCTGGTTATCAGCAAAGAAGGTTGTCTCTGAGTATCTCATAAGACACCCAGCATCAAATGTTCTGCCATCAGTATTGGGAAGACAACTCTGTATGTTGTTGCATCCAACTTGCATGCAATCCAAGCAACCACTCTCTGTGGCAGTGTCAGCATATTGTGCAATGGCATAATTGCACCACCAGCCACTTGTGTTGTAGTAGCTGCAAAACAACCAGAAATTTTTGGTGTGGCTATCTGACGATCCATTAACACTTGTTGTGCAACAGCACTAAATGCAGCTCCTCCGTTTGCAGTCGGATTCCCACAAAGCATGCAATTGCCAGGCTGAGTGGTCTGGTCATTGAAGACGTTGCACTCTTACCTCAACACGTTATGAAGTATCCATCATCTAAACATTTCAACTTTTAACATAAGCTAATGAACTGTTAATATACACATATTTTTCTTGGAACAGAAATACTATGACAGTCTAAACTAATCTATGGCCTTAGTGTATGAGCAAAAATTTGCAAACAATTGAAATTAGAAATTTGTACTATAGCTTCTGTATATCAGTTTCATTTAAATTAAGTGAGATGATTCATGAATCTTGACAGTACTGTGTCTATATTAGCTATAAAAAGATTAAGTGGTTTCTATATGAGAGTTTAAAAAAAAAGTAACAAACAACGAATATGAGAAGAATTCAAAGTTCATTATGACATTACTGGTTTAATAATACCAATACATATGAATTGGGGAAAATTTAATTGCACTAAATCCCACTCACAAACATTTTAAAAAAGTATTTGATTTATTGGTTCCACAGTCTCAGTAAATTTGATAATTTAAATTCTTTTTAATGACGTTATTCGGGACAGCAGTGAAAATTGTATAGGAGAATATGCTAGAAATCTGGGGAGATGCTCTGTGTTTAAGGCTGAAGCTTGGGACCCTTGATTTGGTTACAGAAAGCTTGGAGTATGGGATACAGAAATGTGATTTTAGAGAGTAATTCGAAAGCTTTGATACAGACGATTAAAAATGAGAATAGCAAAGGCGGTGTCCACGGCAACTTCTGGAAACAATAGAGCAAATGATGCAGAGAGATTAAAAGATTCAGGTCCAGCATGTGCAAAGAGAGGGCAATTGCTGCGCTGATTGGATAGCTGGAAAGGGAGGTCAAGCAGCGTATAGGGTCCAGGCCGCACCAAGAAAAAAGAGTACAGGGTCCAAGAGATGGAATATCCCCCAATGGAGCTTCAGATCTTGTTGCTAGCTGGTTTAATGAGGGTCACAAGGACCCGTGTTGTCAATATGAGATAGTTTCCTTCTTTTGGGCTTCGGGCCCTTTGAGTTACCAGAAAAACAAAAAAACGTTGTACATATATAACAATAATTTAACTAAATAATATCATTTAAATAAAATTCAATGCCATTTTTTATAACACTAGTTTAATTTAACTTAATAAGAACATCAGAGTAAATTCAAGTCCACCTTTTTTTTTGTGTTCGTTTTCTATATTTTTCAATTTATTACTACTGTTAGCATCTTTTTTTTGTTTTGACTTAGTGATATTAGCATCATAGATAACACCGACACCTTTGGCCCCGGCGGTGCCGTTGCGGATTTGGACTGTGGCGGTGGCGAAGCAAGCAATGCAGTCAGCCTTGGAGATGTAGTTTCTGCATTGAAACAGAGCAAATATAGGGTCTGCTCCCTTGGCTGCTTGTGCTGTGGCAAAGAGCTTGCTTTGGTTGACACTTGGTTTCTGAGGTCTGAAATCGTCGTGTTTAGATTGTCATTAAAATTGGACAAGTTGGTGGCGTTGTATTGGCTGAAACCTTTGTTTACTAGAAAGATTTGTGGGTCTCCAACTGAACCACGAATGGTGCAAGGAGCTTAAGTTGCAGCATCTTTTTAGTTTTGTGTCTTCAACTTTATGTTACCTCTTTCGTATGTGTGAACATGTATATAAAAGGATGAAGAATGTGGGAGGTTATGCCGTCAACGGAAAAAAAGTCAGTTTGTAGGATAATTCTCTTTCTACAACTTTAAGTTACCTCATTGGTATGTGTGAATGATTTTAGATAACTCTGATACAATTTTTGCTATAGAATTATTGCATCACAACTTTATAATTATTAGTTGCTTGCATGGGATGCAAATTATTGAGTTCCACGCGAATAATTAATAGTTATAGAGATAAAGAGTAACAATTCTGTGATAATAATTTGTGAGAATTCCTGTTGTTTGCATTTGAAGAGTGGAAATTCTATGGACACAAGTGGAAATCCCGCCCACCATTCCGTGTGTACAGCACTGCCTTTTAAAAAGGAAGGTGTTTGAAAAAGACCGCAAAGTGAATACCTGTTAATGACATGAATGGTGGACCAAGACTCATGCTTAAAACTATTCTCACTTCAAGGTTCCAAAATTCACTTTCACTATTAGATAGGAGAAGTTCTATCCATAAGTGTGTAAGGTCTTCGTGGTCAGATAATAGTGAATGCATTTTGTGAGTAATGAAGTACAATAATAATTTTTTTTAAAAAAATATTATTCTCGTGAGATAAACAAAAAATTTCAAAAATTATTAAGTTATTAAATCAATTAGAGATCTCTCATTTTACTCTGTGAAACTCAATAATTATGATTTTTTCAAATAAAATTTTTTGTAACATTTATTATATTGAAACAAGGATACTCTAAATTTTCGGTGAGAAAAATGTTTCTTTATATTAATAAACACTAATGACTATTTAGTTTATGCAATCTTTTAAATTTGCATGTAAATATTGGTAGAAAAGTGAAATCTAAAATCAGTTGTAATTTTTATTAACTAAAACTCAAAAACATTATTTAAGAGAATTCAAACAATTAAATTTATTAATCTAAACCTAAACATAGTAAACCTAATACCCTACAATCATTTCTTGAGGTTTTTGTTGATTGGTTTTAATATTTCATTTTTTCTAATTTCTTCATTTTTTATTTTATTTATATTTATATTCAATTGTTTAAAGTACAAATTGAATATTGAAATTAAATATTAAATAGTTAAAATTAAAATAGTAATTTCATTAACATTCTAAAATTATAATAAAATCCAATACAACTTTTGCAAAGTAATTCAAATTTAAAATCTATTAATAAGGATCAGGTTAATTAGATCATTTAGAGTTGTTATCAAGACGATGGAGCTTGTCAACTTCTGGTAGTGGCTGCGTCAGTGGTGGCTTGGCAAAAGTAGCATCAGCATCGTGGACACTATGCAGAGAGGTACCTTGCATCTGAGCCTCTAGTTGGGCTTGCAACTGGTAATCAACAAAATTTTTTTTTAAAAAAATAAAAGTATTAGTATTACCAGGTAAAATTTTCCGCCCCTGGCAAGAAAATTTATGATCAAATTTTGAGAGATTTGTGTATCCTCAGCTAATTTTAAGTGACTGATTTTATTCATTTGAAAAGTCACTTCTAATTTAATTTCACCAGATGAAAAATCCGCTTATAGTGACATTATAATCGTTAATGAGTGGGACCCAATAAATTGTGGAGTGTTTGTTGATTTGTTTTAATGAAACTAGTATTTTGCATTAACAATATATTCTATAAATAATTAGGAAGTGAGGTATATGAGCTTATGTGAAGAAGAGTAATTCTTTTTTTGCTTTCACACTGAGTGCTTTCAAACCACTACTAGATATAAGATTATTTTTCATTCAGAAAGAAAAGCTATAAACAGTATTTTTTTTCTGAATAAAAATCTCTCCAATGATTAAAGAAGAGTAATTCTAATCCTAGACCAAATTCTAACACAGAATAGCCACAACCTACATCTATAACTATACCGTGTCAAGTGGGGTGTAGGAATAACATGGTTCCTAAAAAAGGTGTGGGTCCAAAAATAAAGAAATGATACAGATTCAGAGAAACTCTTCTTACATTAGTTACATCCGCACACTACAACAAAAATCATCAAGTCACTTTGAAAGTTTTGACAAACCCAATTCTGTTGTAATTTCATTTCCTTTTTCTAAAGTTGTAAAAATCGATTTTAATTAATTTAAATGATGCCCAAAAAGAGCAAAAGTTGTAATTCCCAAGTGGTGGAACTAGATTCTATTAACGTATTTTTGAAGTTAGAAAAAGAATACTGGCACGTGCATTGAAATTTAGACATGCTTCCAAAATGGTTGATGTCATGGCAGGTGTGTATAGCAAATCAGCCAACAGGAAGGACCATTTGCATTATTGATATACCTCATCCAATTTCAGAGTCTATTCATTGTATTCAGTTCTCCACCGGAAAAATAATTAATCTTCCAAGAAAATTCAAAGAAGGATCATCACAACACACAAATTACTTTGAAAGAAAAAGAGAAAATGAAAAGAAAGTTCACATGTCAAGAGTACAGACCACATATTAAGGTGACTGAGACAGAACAAGTAGCACCCATAAACTGACGTTTCATTGTTTTCCATTTTTTTACCTTTCTAATTTATCTCTCACAATCATCTGCAATGAGAGTTTACCTACCTTTTCTCATACCCTTCTGGCCATTTAGCTTCAGCGTCACAGGTACTGTGTTGGCCATCAGCCATCCTTGTTACTGCAGTTGAAGAAGTACATGATACATAGAGTGTTATGCGGAATAACAGAATGATCAAGCCGGATAACATATAACGGCCAAACCAAATAACACATTGATCAATGATCAAAGATACTTTCCAATTTTCTATACAAACCTAGTAGAAACCAATAAATAAAGTAAATGCATTAGCACTATGGTAAATCAAAAGACACCAAAACTTTTAACTTCTCCAACATGAAGAAAAAAAAAAAAAACCACTAATTGTCTTATTTTATGCCTGTTGAGTGTTTAACTGTACATCTAAAATAAATGGTTACTTATTCTACTCCTAGACCCATAGAGCCAACTCCATCTTTGTTGACAGTTTCTCTCTGACAACTCCATCTTCTCGTTCAACCATTGCTGACTTGCTGACGGCCATCATCCTTAAATCTCGTATGAGCCTTCAATTTCTTCAATCCAGAGATGTGTGGATGAGATTGTAAGCTTGAATGAATTTTGGGATGGTGTTGGTGTTTCTAGAAAGAAACAGAGAGAACTCAAAATAAAGGTAAGGGGAGGATTCAGTTGAGAACATCAGAAGTCTATAAAAAGCTGATGCCGGTGGCCACATTTACTATGCTTGCCTGCTTATGGTCTAATGGGCAAAAAGATGGGATCAGAAATGGAAGCATATAAAGGAAAAGAGAATAAATTATGTATCCATGGCATTAGTCAATTTGTAATCAATATCAATTTTATATAGTTTAACTAAATATAACTCTATCTTATAAAATTTATAAAACTATATATTTAAACATAAAATTTTAAAAGAACTATTTTTTAATATTAGTTTTTTAATTCAATTATATTTACAGTTAATTCTATTCGCAGTTTGACCAAACCAGCATATGATCAACATTCACTTCTACAAATGTTTGACCACTGTAAGTAGATTTTTAGAAGCCATGCTTCATCGGTTCTTTGTGTATATTTGTAAGACTTGTTAAATTCGGTGCTTTCTATATGTTTTTAAGTACCCATTGTTCTCCTCTGGTGGAAAATTACGGGTCCATTGGAATTGAATGTTTTTTTGGTAATCATTACGACTGTAATTATTGAAATTTCACTTAGGAAAAGAAAATTCATCACATTCTGCGCTGCTTGTAAAAATTCAAAGGTGCAGAGGTACAATCATGGTCCTTAGTCGCTGTTATGGATGTTTTCTTCATTTTATATGGTATATAAGCGTGTTTGAAGAAATGGGATAGGTTTAAAACAGTGACACATATATTTGGATCAGGTCTTGGGAAGGCATGAAGGTATGGGACTTGACAGTTCATCAAATGAATAATGGCGCTAGGAGTGTATAGTACTGCAGTGAAAAAGCTGTTGTAGAGACATCTAGAACTCATGAAAATCTATGAAGAAGGTTTTGGGGGTGTCCAAATTATAGGGCAATTATCAATTGAGCTTTGTCATATTCTTATGTGTATTATGACATTTTGACAATGGAATTAATGAAATTTTAAAATGGTTACTACAAAAAATTTCATGATTATAGAGGAATAAATTTCTTAGTAAAACAAAATAAGTCTTCAATAATTATATTTTTATCAACAAATTTACCAAGGGTATAATGTTTGTGGAAAATTATTGCTAACTGAATTTTTAATCTCTTAAAAATTTAATGGCAGATACGGTCAAATAAAATATATCCATTGAAAATTTATATATTTTGGTAAAAAATTTATTTTAGCAAAAATTTTTTATTATTGAAACATTTATCTTTAAAATAAAAATGGAGTTTATTTTATAGAGAGATAAATCTCTCAACCTATATTTCATAATTTTTATTTTTTTTTTACCAAGACCTTGGTAATAATTTGAATTTTTTCTTTTGTAATTGAGTAATTGGGATCTCTCGATAGATATTAAATCATTTAATTTTTTCATTTTTGAGGCTACCCAAGGATAAATTCTTTGATAACCAAATTATTTTATTTTTTATTCAATTAAATGTTATTTAAAATTCAATATATTAATGAAAATAGACAAAATTATAATAAAATAGTTAAATTTAAATAAATATTATAAAATTTTCCCAACATGACAATAAAAGCTTAATTTAACTAGAATTTATGAATAACCACTAAAACTGCTATCATATGAGCTGGTGTCAATCATATCGTTCGAGGGCTGGTGGCGTCTATCACTGTTGCGGCAACAAATAGCTAGGTGGATGATCTAAGTCCTTATCTTCTGTCTGCTGAGCCATAAACTGGACTAAACCTATGCCATCATATTGTTCTCCATTTGGGCCAAGTGCATCTGCGACTCATTTTCTCCGACTGTTGCTTTAATAACTTCGCCCATTGCAATGTCTCCTTCCTAAGCTACTCCCTTATTTGGGTTTGGATAATCTCTAGGACATGTGGGTCTAGTTGACTTGTAGAAGAATGGCTATGAGATGCTGAGCCTGAACCAAAATATCCAATGTGCCCAAACCATAAGTACGTCCCTTATACACGCAGCCCATAGATTGCTTCCACACCTCTTCCCGTTCAATGGTATGGCTTGCATGGGAGCTCTCACCTTGCCCATTCAAATACTCTTGTAATAATTGGGATAGGCATTGCACTTCAATCATGTACTTCTCCTGTAACAAAAGCATAATAAAAGCAGTTAATTAAAATTAGTATTGTTTTCAACTAACTAAAAGTATATTAACATTTTAATCTCCAAATAACAAAAGTGTTTACATAGCTTATCTTAGCTCTTGGCTCGACCCAAAAATTGTGCTTTTTTCTTTGATGGGTGTATGTGGAAACCTCACCTGGATCAACTATGCTGCAATTGACTGCTCCTAAAAGGATTACATAAATTAACAATTAAATTAATGCGATGGTTATTTAATAGCAATTATACTATCTTATGGCAAAATATGAAGTAATGTGACTAACCACTTTTTGTTGAGATGTCCTTAACTAGATAGACCCTTAAGTGTGGAGTAAGCCTCCCTTCTTGGAGGCTCTATTCTTCTTTGCCTGTGTTATCTTGATTTTGAACTCCTCAAAGTTCCACCGACGGTAAAGATCCTCCAAATAATAGTATGTATCCAGTCAAGCCTCTACTTGGCCTCTTGAGTGTTCTTGTACATTTCTCATGAATGCTTCAATCCTTGACTACAAAAGACACCACCCACATGTGCTTGTCATGAGCATCATCAAATGCAACCATTTTCTAAAAATACAAAACATGTAAGTAATTGCAAGCTCCCACAACTTGACTAAAATTAATATAAATCTAATGTGTAACTTAAGAAATAACATTCTACTTACCCTCTACTCACTGTACCACATCTAACTAGTTTCTATAGGTATATCGCCCCACATCTTGAAGGGTTGATAATGTTTTGAACAAAAAATTGTGGTCAAAGCATGACTCCCTAGTAGAGAGGGCCTCTAACTGTTGGGAGTTATAGAAAATATATAAATTTCATGTGAATTAAATAATTTAATATTACTTAAATTACAATTAACATTCATATCAAATGAAAAATATATACCTAAATTGTCTGTCAAGTACAATAACTACTCTATGATTTGTAATAGCCCCCTGTTGAGGCTAAAGAAGATAAGAAAGGTATGCAAGATGATGTGGGAGGCTATGATGAAGTTGCAATAGATGGTGTGACAACGGGATATGAGGCTGGGGGAGCCTAATACCCTGATATACGTATCAAAGTTAATTGTAATAAGGGATGAGTGTAAAGTGGAGGAGTGGTATTGGTGATAAGATGGGTGGTACTCGTAATAGGTGGGATAATTTGAGAGGATTAGAGCTGACTATCGGCATTTATAAGCCAACCGTTTTTACTCTTATCAAGTCTAGAGAATGACATTTAATAACAACAATTTTAGATTTATAATAAAATTTATTCAAAACTTACAAGATTTTAAGTATCGAAATATAAACATAAAAGCAATAAAGACTCAAATATAATTTAAAACTATCAAATTCTAGCATAAACTTAATAACATAATTTTACAAAATAGTTAAATACTCTAATTGACATTAAATTTTACTTCTCTCTAGTTATAACATAATCCAGTTAAGTAATCTAATGAACCTAGTTAATACATAATTGGCAAAATAACCTAAATAAGAATTATATCCTAATTTAAACTTAAATTAAATTACAACCAACTAATTCTTTTTCTAACATAAAGAACCTAAAAAATAATTTAATTTAAATGTAATCCACAACTAACTAATTAATTCATAGTAAGCATATATTTGATTTGGGAATTAATTTATATTAATGAATTTATAATTCTATAATAAGCTAAAATTAAAATGTAATTAAATACAAAATTAGAATTGAAGTTTACAAGCATGTAACTGAAAAATATAGGAATTTTTTAAAAAAAAAAACCTTATTTGACAATTATGTTTAGATCTCTCTAAAGCAAACATAAGACACATAACCTACTTAACCTTATTAACATACATGATCTATAACTAACTAATTAAGTCCTAATAAGCTTATATTTTATTTGGGAATTTAATGTATTTTAATTCTAACATAAGCTCAAAATTAAAACCTAACTTAAGTCCTAAAAAATAATTTAAGTTCATACCCATCTAATTATAATAAACTAAAAATAGCATACATAACTTAAATACTCTAATTGACAACTTCTTTACAATTCTCTAAATTTAACATAAGTAGTTAACCTAATTAACACTTAATTACAGTGTAACTTAAATTACAATTATAATCTAACTTAAATAACAATTATATCCCAATTTAAAGTTAAATTGCATTCAACTCACTTAATTTAATATAACCTAAAGAATCTATCAGTTTCATTTAAATTAAAGTTAAATAGGAATTAACATTAGTAATATATTTAATTAATGCCTAATCTGTATTAACTTCATATAAAAATTTGATTATTTTTAATTCTAACTAAAACTCAATATCATACTACAAAGATAGACCCAATTTTTATAAAAAAATTGGTAGAGTATTCCCTTAGAAATGGACACTTCTTGCTATAAAAATACATCAAAAATCAAATTCAAAAAATTTATAAAGTCATGTATATATTCTAATATCAGTATTTCCAATTAGATAGAAAATTAAGTCATGTATATAACATAATGTCAGCATTGCCAGCATAATTAGACAAAAATTAAGTCATCTACATACCAACACAATTAACATAAAATATTCAGCCATGACAATATTAAGTCATATATTATAATCTCAAATACATTAACTTTGAGATAAATTAGAAGGAAGAGTGTTACCAACCTTACTAAAAATGAAGAATAGAGTGAAAGAGAGGGAATGCTCTATCATGTAGCTCCCACAATGGATGAAAATATAAAGAGAAATGAAATGTAAGAAGGAAGAGCGAGAGAAGAGAAAAGAAAAGTAAAAATTAACCTCAATCTGTAAACATAGTAAGAGAGTATTGGGATTTGTTGTAGTGTCTTGAAAATGGTTAGAATTTGGCTGAAACGTTGTCAAACCTTTGCTTGAATGTCAGAATCGCAGCTGAAAAGAGAAAAAATAAGAGAGAAAGAGAGAGAGAGAAGGGAAGGAAGAGTGCAGTGCATGGGATAGGGGAGCACGCGATCTCCTTAGAAAATGATGTTATCGATTGATGGATCAATCAATTGATAATGCCATATTTAATAGTGCTTTGCGTTAAAAAAATGTGGTTAAAATGCATAAAACTCTCTTGAACTATGCCTTAATGTTATAAACCTCCTGAATTTTAAAATTTTGCAACTAACCCTCTTCAACTATGAAAAATGTGCAAAAAACTGTTTTCGTCAAGTTTTTTGTTAAATTTATATGTCTCTTGGCCAAACTTAAAATTGACTAAGGGAAAAAACCAAAATACCTTTAAACAAAATGAAAAACTTAATTTTGCTTGTTCTCAATGTATAAAAACCAAGAACTCTAAAGAGCAGTGGTCTCTTCCCTTGTAAGTGCTAAGATCAACATCTTTACTTTTAACATCCTACAACAAAACAAAAGAACTAGTATTTAACAATGGGATGTGAGAAACTAGAGTTTAATGTAGAAAGGCAAGCAAGGTAGGCTCTAAGTTTCCCACCATATCCAAAATAAAGAAGACCCACTATAGCAAATTACAACTGTAGAACATTGGAATCTCCGATTGAACAACGTGGGTTACATAACCTTCATATGTTTCTCAGAAATCTGTCAAACAAATTACACCATTTTCTTTATCTTTATCTTCTCTTCGATCTATTGAATTTGATAGCCATGTAGAAGTTTAAACCGTTGGTTTGAGTTTTAGATGGTTGAATGGATGTCAAACTAAATGATGCCAATCCCTTTGGCTTTTTATTTGAGCTTGGTTGATTCGATCCTCCCAAGAGAAAGTCTTCTGTCATTGTCCTCTTGTCAGACAAACTATTATTTCATGCCAACATGAAGTATCGCCAATCCCTGTTAAAATCTTGAGGCACTCCAATGATGTTCTTATGGCATTGTCCCCTTAGACCTAGGACAAAGGCAAAGGGTTGACACTGAATTGGCAGCTGAATGTTCACATAGTGTTAAGGGCATTCCAACTACAAAGCCACTAAATTTCAGCCTTTGGAGAGGGAAGTGTCTTTGGAGGATGGTTTGGGAGATTTGCTACATAAAAAATTGAAAGTTCCCAGCAATGGGATTTTGAATTCTAATGCAAAAAGTCATAGTATTTTGAGTTTGGTACTCAATTTCTAGAGGATGCAACCTATATTGTTTAATCAAAGATTGTTAAAAGTGCTAAAATTTAAGAGTATTTGATGGGTGGGAGTGTTTCATCTTGTTTAAGGGTACTTTGGTCTTTTTCCTTGGTCAATTTGGGGTTTGACCAAAGGACATCCAAAATTTAATAGAAAACTTGACAGAAGTGGTCTTTTGCATGTTTTCTATAGTGAGAAGGGTTAGTTGCAAAATTTTAAAATTTAAAAGAGTTATTTAAAATCAAGGCATGGTTCAAGGGGGTTTTGTATATTTTAGCTAAAAAATTTTGTCCCTTTACTAATAGATCCTTTATGTTAATAAAACGATAAAATCTTTTAAAAACAAAAGTGCACCAAGATTTGGTGCTAGTCCCAATGGGTTAGTCCACATTACCAATGGACTGATTCATTAGTAGTGGGAAATCTCTAAAAAGTTGCAAAGATTTTTCCATCACATCCCATCTTATCTAATTTTTTTTAAGATTAAATGCATTTTTAAATCAAAATAATTACATAATATAGTTATAATACATAAATTAAATATATATAATTAAAATGCAACCAAAAAATACATTAAATAATTAGAAAATTTAAAAACACTTAATGTCTCCTATGAGACATTCAACTATCATTAAAAGTAATATTCCTTTAAATAAAATATATATATATCAATATTAAAATTTAAGTAAAAATTAAATTTAATTACTATAAATACATAAAAATATTATTAAATCTTAAAATAAATTTTAATATGCTTAATGAAAGTCACTTATTTGATAAATAATTTGATTGATAATACATTTTGATTTAAAACGTTCATAATAGTTATTAATTACATAATTAATTATAATAATAATACATACTGTTGTTAATTAAGTATAAAAAGTTTCAATTGAAGTTCATTATTTTTAATTAAATCAATCTCAATTAAGTTTAATTAGCTTTAATCAACAATCATAATATCTTATTTAATTATAATTTTTATAATTAAATATCATGAATATTAATTAAGCTTAGTTGAAAGTGTTGTTATTAATTTTTTTTATCAAACTTATGTATAATTTTTTTGATGTAAAATTATGTTAGGCATTAACAAAATTATAATAATCACTAGTTCAAATTAAATCATAATTCATAACCAAGACAATATCAAATAACATATACATAACATAATTTAAGTAGGTTTTAATCAAATTCTTCTTCATCTCCTTCTTCTTCTTCAATATTAATGGAAGCCTCCTCATCTACTTCAATGTCAGTGTCAGATAAATCAGGTTGTTAAATGCTCTTATAGCTACTTAAATATTCAACTTCCTCTTCCACACACTAAACATGCTAACTTGTCTCCTCAATTTCAACTAGCTCAAAACCCCCCATTGTCATCACATAAGGAACCTATTGTTGTCTCATCAATGACTATAATCTTGACCTACTCTAATGCATTAGTTTGATAAGGGAACTATATTTCATTATCACTCTCCACCCTTCTTGCATCTTGGTCTTCATGAATACAAGCCAATTATGATTTCTAGCTCAGTCTACGATTGGGTAAGGTACATAGTAAACTTGCCTCACCTACTACAAAATAATTAATCAATCAAAGTGTACATAATTTCAAGACTAGTTTTCCTTAACAATCTTGAACTGAGTATGAAGTCTTGTCCCTTGTAGTCTAGTGGGGTCAAACCACTCATAGTAAAATAGGATAACTTTCTTGGAGACATTACGGGATAATCAAGTTTCAACATGTCTGTATGGATGCCATTATAATCATTGTCACTACCTATACTAATTCATTTGACCTAGAGTCCATTGTTGTAATTTTTTTCTTTTGCCCTTCTGACCAGGATATTGTGTGAAACTTATACCTATTCACAAAAAAACTTTGATCAACTCTTTGTGTCTTTTGAAGGGTCCTATCCTATAGTGTGGAGATTTGGGTTGTTTACACCATTAGCTAGATCATGCACTTACACACAAAAAATACATAAATAAATTTGATCAACCATACTCCATAAAAATATGTATATATAGGTATAATATTTATGCATGTATCAATACTTGCATAACCCCAAAACTAGGATGCAAACTATTCTTGGATCAACACTTTTAATTACTCAGCTGGAATGCTAGAAACATGCAAGAAAAAATTACAAGATATGCTATTTGGAATTAAACACATTTCAATAAGATTAGGCATGCAATTTTCAATTTAATTAAATGTAAAACACTTACTTGAGATATGGCTGGACTTCATCATAGTTCAAAAAAATAAAAAAACATGCAAGGTTACGAGCTCGTACTTCATAGCATAAAGCTATCTTCTCTTGATTGTTCTTGAGGCACAACCAAGTTACCTACCATAGCCTAATAAGATAAATGCAAGAGTAAATGCTTCATGAAGTTAAAGAATGAAGAAGGGAAAATCCTTTCTAACTCACATAGTATGACAAGAATATTTTATTGCATAGTGAACAAGTCATCTTCCTTCAATGTGGTTGAGCACAAGTCTCAAAAAAATTGACTCAACTTCCACACATTGTCAAGTAATGGTTTGAACACAATCAGCATCTAACACTCGATAAATACTTGGTGGCTATGACCTTTCATGGTAAATAACTTTCCATTTGATTTGTCCACATATCTGGCCAAGTTTGAGGCATGACCATCCAACATTCTGAACTTACTCTCTATTGCAAGCTTAATGTGTAAGTGGCCTTAGGCTTGGCAAACTTGGCATTGACCAATTCTATCAACTCTAATTCATGTCGCTTGTGATATTCTTTCAAGTCTAGCTATGTTTTACTAGCACGGGTAGAAATAGGTGTGAGCCAAGGTAGGCCCTAGCCTCCCCTGAACTTTTGAGAATCTCACACATATCATTAAAAATTTTAAAATTTTTTAGTTTGGTTCCTCTTGAGATTTTGTAAAATTTTATATATCACTTACAATAATTTTAAACCTTTGTAAATAAGTCCTTATGTTACTTATTTTTTAATTTTTTAATTTTTAAAACCCCCTTTAAAACTTTAAAATTTTACAAAAGAACCCACTTCTCCCAAATTAACAAAAAGAAACTATAAAGCTAAAAAATCCACATAAAAAAAAAAACTCACTCAAAGTCAACACCTTACTCACTCAAACGGAATAGTCATCAAATTATGCAACCCACCTCAAACCTCATTTCACAGTTTACACGTGACACACTCTGTATATAAAGACTATTTTAACTCACTTAAGACCCCATTAGAAAAGTCCACTCTAATAATACACAGAGTGGAATTAGAGTACTGTTTAAGTGTCATTTACTTTTAATTTTTATAATATATACGTATTGTGTGATGATTTAAACATTTTATTTGTATCTTATGACATGTGGTCTTTGCCCTCCTTGAAAAAAAAAATCCTGGCTTTGTCCCTGTTTATTAGTGTCTTTGGTTTTGCCCTTTAATGTTAAGTCCAATTTCTACCATATCTTAATACCCATGTTCTTAATATTTTATGGGTGTTTATGTGATTTAATTGATTCTAAATATTACACTAAGCGTTTAAATGTGTAATTTCAGGTGAATAGAATGAAGTTTTGACTTTTCTTGGATCTCAATGGTGAAGCAACAACTACAATGAGCCATGACTAGAAAGAGACTAGCCAAAGTTCCTATGAACCATGCTAAGCTAGAAACACCTTAAACTAAAGTGGAATATTTGAAATGAATCTTGAAGACATGAGTATCTTGACAACATATGAAGATGTGCTTACATTTGCAATTCATGACATCCAATTAAGGAGTTTCTTAATTTTTAGGAATCTAGACATCTCAAGCTTCAAATTCATATGCCTTGATTTGATATGGATAAGATGTTCAAATTAGTGGAAAAAGTATGAATAATCTAGTTTGTGCCTATGTCAACTCTCTTTTTATTAGCTAGAGTTGTTACTGACTTAAATTTTTTAGGGTGCGATCAAATATCTAATTGAAGTTGGTTTACATTTCTAAGATTGGGTTCGGGGGTTGGTTACGTTTTAGGAAAGGTATTAGCACCCTAAACACCATTTCAATACCAAAAATGATCTAATTAATTTGTCTTGTTTAATTTGGTGTTGGTTTAAAAATTATAAAAAATACAAAAATTTTGAAAATAATCCCTACCCATTCTAGATTAAGATCTTTTAAATAAAAATAATTTTAAGAAAAATCTTCTTTCTATTTAGATTGAGGTTTTAAAATAATAATTTTTTAGAAGATACCTTTTTTTTCCAGATTAGGGTTTTACAAATAATAATTTTTGAGAAAATCTCCTTTCTATTATAAATTGAGGTTATAAAAATAATAATTTTAAGAAAATCTCCTTCCTACTAGAATTTTTGTGCTCTTTTAAAAAAAATAATTTCTTTAAAGAAATTCTCCACTCTTTTTAGGAGGGATTTTCATGTAAATAACTTAGAGAAATTTTCTTTTACCTTTAAAATTGTTAAAAGGAAATATAAAGAAGAAAGAAAGGATGGCCTAAAGCATAAAAATGAAACTAAAAAGAAGCAAAATAAAAAGTAGCCAACATAAACCATGACCCCTTTGTTTCCTATTTGTATTTTGTTCGCATTTAAAAATCTTACACAAAAAGTTATCATACCAAAAAAAAAATTACTCTTAGATTCATCTATTTTTTTATCAAATCTAACCCATGAAAAGCTTACAATTTGGCAGGAAGAATTTACAACTCACCCATAGGATGATTTTTATTTTCGTTCACTATTATTATTATTATTTTTGCTACATCTTCAATCTAATTATTTTAAAAATTCTTAAAGACCCAAACATTCTTTCTAACCCAAACTATATGAGATCTCCCATGCATCGCACAAGCCACCTACCATGTAAATTTTACATATTTACATAATCATGCAATCAACAAAGGACATGCCATCCCAAAAATCAAATAAAACAATAAAAGGTCCAATAGACTAACTTGGGCAAATTCTACTTCTTAGTATTCTACTCACTTGAAAATGCTTTGAACAATGGTACTTGAGTGTGCGGGTAGTGATGTATGGTGGGAATTCCCTGGCTCAACACATGAACTTAATGCTTAGGTACAAGAATAAAGAGTGAAAAGTCCTTCTTTTTAAAAATTCTGTATGTGTGTGTCTTTTATAATAGTGCTTTAGAAATCCTACTTAAATTCTATTTCTTGTCTTTTATCTTCTAATTTCACTCATCTTCTATCTTTCTTTATTTTCTCACTTATCTTTTAATCTTTGATCACTATTTTTATCTTTTATCTTTTAACATTTTATCTTTTATTATTATTCTTTATCTTTTATTTTTAAATGTGTTTATTTCTTCTTTTTTTATTTTTATTCTCTATTTATTGTTTAGCTCTTGGGTTTTTTATCTTTTCTTTTTTCCATTGTCATTTTATCTTTTCATTTTATTTTTATCATCTTTTATCTTTATCTCTTTTATTGCCTTTTATCTTTGTTATTTATTTTTTTTATTTTAGTATTTTATCTCTTATCCTCTTATCATTTTTTCTCTTAATTCTTTTATTTATCTTGCAATATTATTTTTAAATTTTGATTATCTTATTTTTTATTTTTTTAATTTTATTTTAGTTTTTTTTGGAATTTTATTCTTAGGCTTGGGCTTGGGCTTGGTTTTGGGTTTAATTTTATCTTAGGCTTATCTTTGGGTTTAAGTTTTATTATTTAGAATTTATCTTATTCCATTTTGTTATTTTTAATCTAAGTTTGGGTTTTAGAGTTGGGCTCATAATTTAGGTTAAAGTTTTGGAAAGAGGGCAAGATAGAATTAGGTGGGTATAGATTCCCCCCTTTACTCATCTTTTTAAGGATTAAAAGATGGGCAAAGATTGAGAGACACTGTTTTGTTCAGATTAAAATATAATGCGAATTGTTACCATCCATTCAATGGGGATCTAAGATGACCTAAGATTTCCTCTTAATCCTAGGTTTTGGAAGAGTTACCATTCACCCAACGGGGATTTAAAATGACCTTAGGATTTTCTTTTAGTCCTAAGTTTCTAAAGAGTTACCATCCACCAGCAGGGATCTAAATGACCTTATGATTTCCTTTTAGTCCTAAGCTTTTGAAAGGGTTACTATCCACCTAACAGTGATCTAAAATGATCTTAGATTTAATATGAATGAGTTTTTCTTATAATAATCTAATTTTATACAAATGAGTTTTCCTTGAAATAACCTAACTTGATAAGGATGGGTTCTTCCCAAAATGGTTTAGATTGATATGAAATGGCATGCTTATGCTTGTGCATGCTTAAATGTTAGTGTAAAATCTCAACTTTTTTCAAAATCTTAGGAACATGCTCGACTTGTAAAAATTTTAATTTTCTTGAAAATTAAGGTGATGATGGTATGCTTGTATGCATTGAAACATGATCAATTTGGATGCCAATGATGCAATATTATCTTATGATGATGCATGCTAACATACTAGGAAATGAAATTTTGTAGATTATGCAAAAATGTTACTCCATGACCTTTGGGAGCTCTTGAGATGAAGTCATGGATGAGTTAACTTGGACACTTTTGAGTCTTTTAGCTTGCTTATTCAAGAAGAATTCCCCCAGTGTCATAGAATCCATGATACATTATGTGCCCTAGATTCCTATTTGTAAGGATGCTGTTATTTGCTCTATTACCCCTATTTGCATATTTGAGTTAAACCCTTTTTTCCATACCCCTTAAGCAAACCTTGGTTCTTTCTCTTCTAAAAGAAATTAAGGGTGTGACACCTTCAATATTCACTCAAGACATCTTTCGTTCATCTAGAAATCACAGCTTAAAACCATTTTTCATTCATCATCAGAGTTTTGACAATTTTTTAACCCATGTCTTGCCCTTTTGAGCAGCACCTGCTGATCAACATCCTTAATAGCACTTAACACTTTTTGCTTTGCATGAGAATGCATTTTAAGAAATGAGGATGACTTATGACACAAAAGGTATGAAATAGGGTACTTTGGTATTTTAAAGGACAGATTAATAGATGGGTTAATGACCCATTGTCCTAGTTTAAGCATATCAAAGTGTCAAAAATTTTAAGAGTAAAACCTTTGGGGACTAGGTTCAATTCATTTTGATAGGCTATAGCCCCTTCGTAACTTTTCTCTTAATCTCTCCCTTCTTTAAAGATGGGTCTTTTAGATATGGGTTTTACACTTGATTGCCCCTGTTTAAATTTTGACTGACCATAAGTAAAAGAATGTTGAAAAGGTTTTTCTTAACTCATTCTCTTTTATTATCCAACTGATGCTTCAAGAGAATGCACATAATAATTATTCAATTCTCCAGAATCAAAAGTGCTCTGTTAAGCACTTACTCAAATTCCTCTAGTCTTTGCACTTTAGTCAAGTGTTTACTCTAATCAATTCAAGTGTTTGCACTCATAGACACCTCATAGGCTTGTTCTCATGTCCCTCTCCACATTGATTAGTTCACCATAATAGCCAAGATCACTAGACTTTACTCAACTTGTAATGTAAGGCCTAGATAAGGGGTAAGAATAGAAGAGGTAAGGATTTATTAAATAAGGAGAGCATGAAGTGTTGAGTACATAATGTCTCACTTTTCACTTTTCAGCTTTTTGGATAACGTTGTTGGCTTAGATTGAAGTCTATTTCTCTTTATCAATTTGTTTTTCTTTCTTTTGGCTGCCCTTTTTTTTTTCTTTTTTTTTTGGCCTAGCACTTTTCCTATTTCACTTTCTTTCTCAATATTTTTCTCTTTTTCTTTTTCCTTTTTGTGCTTTTTTACTTAGTTTTGGATGGATACTTTCATTCCTTTCACTTGAGCCTTAGATTGTTGCTTATAGCATTTTCCTTCTTTGATAGTAGGGGTACTCCTTTTAGCTCTCCTTTAAGGTAGAGTAATGGTTTTTCAAGTTGAAAGGTTAAAGTTGATGCAGGTCAAAGGAAGAAAATCAAATGGCGATTTTGTCATCCTTTTACAAGCTCAAATGGGTAACAATGGGAGTTCAAATGTTAAGGTTTGACTTGAAAGGCTTAAACTATCCAAAGATGGCCTAGGCCATTTCTTGAGTAATGTGGTATCTAATAAATAGCTTCAGGGGGCATTTTGACAAGTTATGGGGTATCTGTTTCTCACAATAAGCATAACCTCACCATAGACTCTTTTTTTTATCATCCAAGAGAATTAAGTGTTCAACCAAACTAATTTTACCAACGGCAATTGGATTTATCAAGAATAAGATTAAGAAAAATCTTTCTTCATTTTAATGCTAATGAGCATCAATCTTTGGGATAAACCAGATTACCCTAATGGTGGTTTAGTTTAATAGGCCAAAGAAATTGGATAAAAAGTAATGTATTTGAAAAGTGTGCCCATACAAAATCCTTGCTAAGGCCTTGGGCAAAGCCATAAAATAAAAACTTAAAAAGATGCAAAATAAATAAAAAATAGGAAATAGTCTAACTTGTAGCAGGTGGTATAAGAACAGACCCATTATCTTAAGCCAATTAGTTCTCTCCAATCACAAGATCTTGGTTTTGCCCATGTTATTCTAGTGGTGGGTAATATTGTTAACATTTTGATTATCATGGTTAGGCAAGGGATTGCCATGCACATTTGGCCCTAGTTGCACAGAGTCAAAACTTAACTACTTGGCAACAATCAATCCCTAAATCCTTCTTTTAAATGTAGGATAGTTATCAATAGAGTGCCCCTTTGCCCTTGCATAGTAAGCACAATCGAGTTTCTCATCATACCATGGTAGGTATGGGGGTTGGAAGGGAGGAAACAAAGCCAAAGACACCAAATTGTTCTATAGTAACTAGGGTAAGAGCTGAGAATAAGGTATTAGGATAGGATCAAGGTTTTCGACTTTCTTCTTGAACTAGCACCTAGGTTGATTTTGCTAGTAATATTAGGATTGTTGTTGAATGAGCTAAGAAGTTTGAGCAACTAATTTTTGCAGAGTTGGTGCAGAAATGTTCACAATAGAATATTGCCTTTTCACTTTCCCTTTTTCTGGTATTCATCGAGCATAATTCTTCCCTTGTTATATTAAAATTTCATTTGGCTTTTAGCTATAGGCTTTCAAATTTTTCCTATTGTAACTCCTCTTTCTACCCTCTCACCAACAATAACTAAGTTAGCAAAATTGGTGGATGTGCATACAACTATCATAGTATATTAGGGACCTTATTCCTATTGTATTTGTATTGCCTCAGAAAGGTCTCAACCAAGTCTTTCTAAGTGCAAATAGAGTGGTGCTCAAGGCTTAAGTACCATTCTGTAGCTTTATTAATTTGATTGTCTTGAAAGACATGCATCAGTATATCTTCATCATTGGAATAAGTTGCCATTTTCCAGATGTACATGAGAAGATGAGCTTTTGGACAAGATGTCTCATTATACTTGGTAAATTCAAGGACTTTAAACTTTGGTGGTAAGATCACATCAAGAACTAGTCCCATTTCTAAGAGATCGAACACATTATCATTGTCCATGAATCCTTCAATTTTCCTCATCCTGGCTTAAAGAATCTCATACCTCTCTTGGGCCTTGGCCTTCTTAGTGACCTTCTTTAGTTTCTCTTGTTCCACTAGGTCATCAAAGTTTGGGATAGTTTTGCCCTCTAGGCCCTTTTCTTGGTAATAGTTTTGGGCTTGCTGATCTTTATGTTACTCTTAATTACAAAGATTTCTTAGTCTCTAAGCTTGTTGTTCTTGATTCAAGTATCATTTTGGTCTCAAAAATTATTCTGGGTTTATTGTTCTTGATTATGGGGATCCTTTGGCCCTTGATAGCTATTTTAAGCTTGCAGTTCCATCATTTTGGCCAGCTGACCCTTGAGTTGGTTAATCTCTCTCTACATTTCTTCCATTGCTTTTTCTTGTCTAAAGTTTTCCTATCTTTGACCTTCCATCTGCCTACTTCAAGAATGTGTTATCGAAGCCATGATTACTTTTTATCCTTCTAAGTAGATAATGAATTATTAGTATGCAAATGAGAATTTATTCATATGAATGTTGTGATGCCATGCATGAAGCAAAAATGGGCAATTCATACAAAAAGAGGATGAGCGTTAAGAAGAATGCATGCTATTTTGGGTAAGTTTCTCTTGTGACCTATTTCTATGCATATTGGTAAGGATCTATATTTCCTAAACAAATCCCTAAATTATTCCCTATCATAATTCATGTTGCTAAAGAAGAGCTTTAGAAGTCTTAAAAGGCTAATCTCAAGCTTAAGGCCTTTATGTATGTTGAAGTAAAATGTATGTGGCAAAAGAATCATGCATAAAACATAATCATAAACACATGATGAGATAAAAGAAATGTAATAATAAAATGTTCCCCATCATGCCTAAATTCAGGTAACTCCTAGGTCCCTATTCATTTCTTATAGGCTTAGGTCAAAACACTCTCGCACAAAGCATAGCTTTGAGGTTATTAATAGTGTAAATGTAAGTTCTATGTTTCCTATATCAAGTCTCCAAATTGTCCTTAATAGGATCAACTTAGAGAAGGGTTCTTCAAGTGCCTATGCAGAGACCGAAGATCTCTTGAAGGCTAACCTTATACACCCCTGTAGCCTACAAGGTATTCTATATGGCCAGGTATAGGGCACTTAGGTCATGACCTCCCTTTTATTCTAGTGTGTGGTAAGAGTGATGTGTGTGCGGGGAACTATATCCCAAACCTACAAAAAAAAATTACATGCAAATATATATATTTATAAAAATAAATAAATAAGTACAAAATTTAAACACCCAAAAATACTAGAAGCTAGTAAGCGTACCTTTTACTTTGTCGTCTCTACAAAATAAAGTTAAACAAATCAATTACACATAAATAAATAAATAAACATACACAACTTGAGCACTAGAAGCTAGCAAGCATATCTTTTACTTTGTCATCTCCACAAAAATAACAATCAAATGAACAAATCAATTAAGAAATTAATAAGATAATTTTTAAATTGGCCTAACCCTCTAATGTGCCAAACAGAGTTGGCAAGTTGTTAATCCTCTTTTTATTGTTTAGAGTCGCCATCAACCTAAATTTTATAAGGTGAGATTAGACATTTAATCAAAGTTAGTCTACATTTTAGAGTTAGGTTCAGGGGTTACCCTTTTGATATAAAAAATGATCTAATTGATTTGTCTTGTTTAATTTGGTGTTAGTTTAAAAATTCTTAAAAAAATAAATTTTTTGAAGATAATCCCCACCTATTCAAGATTAAGATTTTTTAAATGAAAACAACTTTAGGAAAAATCTCCTTTCTATTTTAGATTGGAGTTTTAAGATAATAATTTTTGAAAAAATCTCTTTCTTTTTACAGATTTGGATTTTAAAAATAATAATTTTCAAGAAAATTCTCTTTCTATTTTAGATTGGGATTTTAAAAATAATAATTTTTAAAAAAATTTCCTTCCTAGTGGAGTTTTTGAGCTCTTTTAAGAAAAAATAATTTCTTGAAAGAAATTCTCCAATCTTTTCTGAGGGGATTTTCTTGTTAATAAATTAGAAATTTTTTTACTTTTAAAATTGTTGAAAAAAGAAAATATTAAAAATAAAGAAATGATGGCCTAAAGCATAAAAGAGAAACCAAAAAAAAAGCAAAAAAAAGGTGGCTAATATAGGTCATGACCCTTTTGTTTCTTGTTTATATTTGTTCACATTTAAAAGTCTTAGACAAAAGCTTATCATACCAAAAAAAAAAAAAAAAACTCTTAGATTCATCTACTTTTATCAAACCTAACTCATGAAGAGCTCACAATTATGTAGGAAGAATTTGCAACTCACCATAGGATGGTTTTTATTTTTGCTCACTAATATTTTTTTTTTTTGCTACATCTTCAATCTAATTATTTTAGAAATCCTTATAGACCCAAACATTCTTTCTAACCCAAACTATATGAGATCTCCCCATGCACCACACAAGCCACCCACCATGCAAATTGTACATATTTATATAATCACGCAATCAACAAAGGACATGCTATGCCAAAAATGAAATAAAACAATAAAGGGTCTTGTAGACTAACTTAGGCAAATTTCACTTTTTAGTATCATATTCATGTGAAAATGCTTTGAACAATGGTATTTGAGCATGCAGCTAGCAGTGTATGATGGAAATTTCCTAGCTTAACACCTGAGCTAAATGCCTAGGTATAAGAGTAAAGAGTGAAAAGTCTTTTTTTTATAAAAAATTTTGTGTGTGTGTCTTTTATAATAGTGATTTAAAATTCCTACTTAAATTCTATCTCTTATCTTTTATTTTCTAATTTCACTCATCTTCTATCTTTCTTTATTTTCTCACTTATCTTTTAATCTTTGATCATTATTTTTATCTTTTATCTTTTAACATTTTATCTTTTATCATTATTCTTTATCTTTTATTTTTAAATGTGTTTATCTCCTCTTTTTTCATTCTCATTCTCTATTATTTATTGTTTATCTCTTGGATTTATTTTATCTTTTCTTTTTCTTCATTGTCATTTTATCTTATCATTTTATTTTTATCATCTTTTATCTTTATCTCTTTTATTGTCTTTTATCTTTATTATTTATTTTATTTATTCTAGTATTTTGTCTCTTTTCCTTTTATCACTTGTTCTCTTAATTCTTTTATTTATCTTGTATTATTATTTTTTAATTTAGGTTATCTTATTTTATATTTTTTGATTTTATTTTAGTTTTATTTTAGAAAATCTTGGGCCTTTCTCGGGTTTTGAATAGATGTATGTGCACTTCTTAGAGCTTTAGGCTGACATGGGCTAAAATAGTCCAAATCTAACTTCATCTTGAACTCATGCTACTTTCTTATGTTTGACTTATCTTAGAACTCTTGGGAATCCACTTAATTATGAAGAATGGGCTTTTATCACACCCCACCTAGTCTTTATTAAAGTCTTGAATCAATTGATGAGGTATAGGCCTTTATTGGGCTTAGGCAACCCACTTTCCCATGTCATGCATCCAATAGACTTCAAACTTTTTTACAAAGTACTATACCTTAGACATGTCCTTTAGTGGCCCATGGCTACTTATGGGAAAGCCTAGATGTCTAGTTTCCTAGAAGTCAATAATTGCTGTGATCCGAGTTATATAACCTAAGATATGGCACATTATTTACGTACTTCCCAAAATAGGCTGTAGATATCTAATTTTGTCTGGCTCATTTTCTAAAACTTTAATCTAAATTGCGAGTCCAAATCCAAAACCCAAACTTAAACTAAAAATAAGAAAATGGAATAAGATAACTACTAAATAATAAAATTTACACCCAAAGATAAGCCCAATATAAAATTAAACCCAAAACCAAGCCTAAGAATAAAATTCTAAAATAAAACTAAAATAAAAAATAAGATAACCCAAATTAAAAAATAATAATATAAGATAAATAAAAGAATTAAGAGAACAAGTGATAAAAGGATAGGAGATAAAATACTAAAATAAATAACAAAGATAAAAGATAATAAAAAGAAATAAAGATAAAAGATGATAAAAATAAAATGATAAGATAAAATGACAAGGAAGAAAAAGAAAAGATAAAATAAGCCCAAGAGATAAATAATAAATAATAGAGAATGAGAATAAAAAAAGAGGAGATAAACACATTTAAAAATAAAAGATAAAGAATAATGATAAAAGATAAAAATAATAATCAAAGATTAAAAGATAAGTGAGAAAATAAAGAAAGATAGAAGATGAGTGAAATTAGAAAATAAAAGATAAGAGAGAATCTAAGTAAGATTTTAAAGCACTATTATAAAAGACACACACAGAATTTTTTTTAAAAAAAAGGACTTTTCACTCTTTACTCTTATACCTAGGCATTAAGCTCAGGTGTTAAGCCAGGGATTTCCCATCATACACTGCTAGTTGCATGCTCAAGTACCATTGTTCAAAGCATTTTCACATGAATAGGATACTAAAAAGTGAAATTTGCCTAAGGTTTTGGGTTTAATTTTATCTTGGGCTTATCTTTGGGTGTAAATTTTATTATTTAGTAGTTATCTTATTCCATTTTCTTATTTTTAGTTTAAGTTTGGGTTTTGGATTTGGACTTGCAATTTAGATTAAAGTTTTAGAAAATGGGCCAAACAAAATTAGATGTCTACAGCCTATTTTGAGCAACACGTAAATAATGTGCCATATCTTAGGTTATATAACTCGGATCATAGCAATTATTGATTTCTAGGAAACTAGACATCTAGGCTTTCCAATAGGTAGCCATGGGCCACTAGAGGACATGTCTAAGGTATAGTACTTTGTAAACAAGCTTGAAGTCTACTGGATGCACGACATTGGAAAGTGGGTTACCTAAGCTCAATAGAGGCCTATACCTCATCAATTGATTCAAGACTTTAATAAAGGCTAGGTGGGGTGTGATAAAAGCCCATTCTTCATAATTAAGTGGATTCCCAAGAGTTCTAAGATAAATCAAACATAAGAAAGCAGCATGAGTTCAAGATGAAGTTAGATTTGGACTATTTTAGCCCATGTCAGCGTAAAACTCTAAGAAGTGGACATACATCTATTCAAAACCCAAGAAAGGCCCAAGATCCACATTTCTGCTCTTATTAGAATTTAGAGTGACTAAGAGTAATTTATGGGCTGGATAATCATAAAAGGTCAAGATCACACAAGAACTTATTTGATGGCCAATCTACACTTTTTGGGATCTTTTTGATATCTTGGGCTGGTTTACACCCAAAAACCTTCCAAAATTCTCCAAATTCAACCCAAGAAGAATGCAAAGAAAGCAAGATAGGGTTACAACAAGAGGAAGGACGTGGCACATGTGATCTAACCGAAGAAGGCTGAGAAAATGGTTAAAGTTGCCATGTTTTTAGGGTTACATGTGATCCTAATGTAGTTGAGAAACTCAAGAAAGAAGGTTAAGAACCTTTAAAGGGTGTTGCATAGCTATGGCCTTTTTTTCTTTTGGCTTTTTTCCTCTTAGAAGAAGAGCATTCTTGGCTAAGGGATGGTTGTACCTTGAAGAATTTGAAGGATCCATTTATTACAAATCTGTTTAGCATCTTCTTTAAATCTTTTTGTTGTTATGGACATAATTGGCATGAGTTAGATTCAATTCTAGGGGAATATAATGAAGTTGTAATGAATCTCTTGCTAATTCTGGTTTGAATTCTTTGATCTTGATGATACATGGATTTTTTTTTTTTAATGTTGACTTTTATGCTGTGTTTTTATGGCCAATTAGCTATAGATTAGAAAGAATTAATTGATTCTTGCAAAGATTGGTTAATTCTAGGTTTAATTGGATGAAAGACCATTATATACTAGCATGGATGCATAGCATAGTTTTGGTGCAATCAATTAAAGGGTGCTTGTTCTTAATGCTTTTCTTGAATTTCTAATTGAGTAAAAACATGTAGCCTTTAGGTTTATTTGACTAGAGACATCTACATCTAAATATAATAATGTATCTAGTTGACCATTTAGCTTAATAGGTTATCTAGTCCTGAAAAAGTCATGAGTGGAATTATAATGGATTGTATGACCTAGGCTTTATTCGTATTTGTTGTTCTCCCTGGTCAAATCCATAAACTTAGCATTTGAATACTATTTTGTTGTTTTCTTTATAAATTTTCATTTGTTATTAAGTTTCCTTGCAATCTAATTGATCTATCAAATAAGGCATGAGGTAGTATTGGGGGTTAGTAGTTGATAATCTAATTCTATATGGGAATGATAACTTATTTTTACCTTCGGGATACTTACTAGTATAACATTGATAGTGTATGCTTGTACTAAGCCCCAATCAAGTTATCGGCATCATTGCCATTGAATTGGAAATTATTAATATTAAACCTTCCCTTTTTTGCTTTAATTTGGTATTTTTTTTAATAGAATTATTTCCAAAACTTCTAGCATATTGTACAGTTACATTCAAGTCTTAGCATTTGAATTAAGTGTTTCCCATAGTTTCATTAGATTTTGTTAGTTTTTGTAGTTACATTCTTTTCACTCAAAATTGCATCCTAATTGGTTTTCGTGCTTTAGACTCCAAATTAGGTGCTTTTTAAGTGTTTCATGTGACATATTAGTTTTAATTGCTTTGCTTCCATACTTTGCATGTTTTATTTTGTTTCTTTCCAAAATTATAAATATTGCAATTTCTTCTTCTTTTAGCTTACATGGTCAAAATTTCACTTTAATTTTTTTTTTGTTTGATTTGTGTAGGAACTTGTTCTTGTAACACTTGTCTTTAGTGCATGCAAGAGATTAAATTCTCATAGCCTATTCACAAGTTAATTGACTAAGAATTTGAGAGAACCTTAAGGAAGAAGAAGAGATAGTTTCTTGCACAAACATCAACCCTTCTTCCAATACCTAAAATAGAGGTTGAATCCATATCCATGGCCAAAGAAGAAGCACCAGCACTTAAAAGTTTGGGAGACCATGCTATCCCTCAAATTGAAGGGATTAGCTATAACATTAGGAAGCCTACGATTTAGGCAAACAACTTTGAAATCAAGTAAGCCATCATCCAAATGATCCAAATGGCAGAGCAAATCAGTGGACTCCCTACTAATGACCCCAACCTACACTTCACAAGCTTTTTAGAGATATGTGATATATTTATTTAATGGCATTACTAAGGATGCCATTAGGCTTAGGCTATTCATGTTCTCTTTAAAAGACTAGGCAAAGGCATGGTTGCAATCCCTATTAGCTGGTTCCATCACTTCAAGGGAAGAACTAGCACAAAAGTTTCATATTAAGTTCTTTCCCTCTGCCAAGACAACCAAGCTAAGGAATGGCATAATATCTTTCATTTAGTTTGATGGTGAGACATTGTATAAGGCTCAAGAAAGGCATGAGAAGATGCTAAGGAAGTGCCCACATCATGGCTTTCCAAAATGTTTAAAAGTGCAAATATTCTATTGTGGCCTATTAGGAAACACACGCGCAACATAGATGCTATTGCAGGGGGTGCCTTAATGATATAAACCATAGATGAAGCTTTAAAATTATTAGAGAATATGGCCAGCAACAATTATGAATGGAATAGTTAGAGTTAATACAAGTAAATTAGCTAGAGTGTATGAGTTGGATGCTATTTCAGCATTTATTGCACAAATGGCCAAATCAAGCAAACAAATTTAGAATTTAGGATCTAGTAATGTGCACAGTATAGTTTGTGAGTTATGTGGAGGAAACCATCCTCGTGAAAGGTGTGCTCTAAGCTGAGAGAGTGTGCAGTAATTGCCAATTACAATAGGCAACAAAACAATCCAAACTCTAACATTTACAACTTAGATGGAGAAACCACCTTAATTTTTCTTGGAACAATCAAAATAACCAGTAGCCACAAGTAAGTGCTCAAGTCAACAATCCACCTAGATTTAGGATACAAACCCTCCTCAATAAGAAAAGAAGATGGGGTTCGAAGACATTTTAGCTTAATTCATGAGAGAGACTAATCTGTCCATAAGAAATTTGGAGCTGCAAGTGGGTCAATTAGCCAATCCATTGTGTAGGCAGCCTAGTTCTTTGCCAAGTAACATTGAAGATCCTAGGATAAAGGGTAATGAATAATATAAGCCCATTATGCTGAGGAGTGGTAAGATTATTGGAGAGAAAGAAAATTATTTAGAAAAGAGGTAGGTGCAGCTGCACCTCCATCAAAGGTGCAGATTGAGAGTTAAGAGAAAGTGAACAAAATCTAGAGAATGGTAAAGTAATTAAGGGTAATTTGAGTAGAAATCTCTTAAGAAGAGGGAAATAAGAGCAACACATTAGGTGTTAAGAAAAAGGGAGCTGAGAGCTTTGAGTATATTATACCACCTCTTTTTCTTCAAATGTTAAGGTAAGACAAGCAAGAGAAGTAGTTCTCAGAGTTTCTTAATGTTTTTAAGAAACTTCACATTAATATCCCATTTATAGATTCATTGGAGAACATGCCCTCTTATGCCAAGTTCATGAAGGAAATTTTGACTAGAAAGAGGAGGATACTTGACAATAAGATGGTTGCACTTACTAAAGAGTGCAATGCTGTTCTTTAGAAAAAGCTTACACCTAAGCTTAAAGATTCAAGTAGCTTCACCATTCCTTGTACCATAGGAATCCAGTATTTTGGGAGGTTGTGTGACTTATGAGTATAGGTGAGGCTAAGGGAACTATTGTCATTCTTCAATTAGTAGATAAGACAATACCCCCGAGGTGTAGTAGTTGTCTTAGTAATAGTAGACATGCTCATTCTACTCACTGATTTTATAGTCTTAGACATGAAAGAAAATAAGGAAATCTCTATCATTTTAGATAGACATTTCTTACCTATAGGGAGGACCTTAATAGATGTGTAAAAGGGACAGTTAACCATGAGGGTGTAAGATCAAGAAGTAAAGTTTAAGGGTATGGATTTACCTAGTGAGGTTGGGGAGGTCAATAGGATAGATGTAGAAGACTTATTCTTAATTCAAGCCAAGAAGTGGAAAAAGAAGGAGGACAACATGCCTCTTGCTCCAGCCATGAATCCAATGCCTATTCAGTTTGGGAAGCTAAGGTGTGGTGCCTAAACCTAAGTGCATAACCATGACTCAGCTAAGTTCCTCTTCCCTTTATTATTTGTTTTCTCTAAACATTAAGGACAATGTTTAGTTTCAGTTTTGGGGTTTAGAACTTATTGCTAAAATTTTTCCAAATTTTTCTGTTGAGAAAGTATGATTAGGGGTTGTTTTGATGCAATTTGTATTCTTGCTTCCAAGATTCAATTTTATGTTTGGGTTAGATTTTGGGATAAAGCTAAGTGCCAATGATGTAGCATTTATAATTCTTGTGCTAATTTTATTTCAATTCATGCAATTCTTAGTAAGATGTGCATAGCTATGTCCAATGTGAGGTACTAGTTGTAGTGAAAGCTTATGTGAGCTTAATGAATTTTGTTGAGACAAGAGAGTGAGATGCAATAAATTAGATACTCTAGAACTTGTTTTAATGATCCTTAAGGCAAATTTGAAAGATTTGTGCTAGATTAGGGAGGAACTAGGCATTTATGGATAGATTGAGTCTTTCAAGCCTACCATGAACATTGCATATCCCTAGTTACATATTTGAACTTTTATCAATATCCTTTGTTTTCTTTGTACAATGCAACATATTGAATATCTTAGCCTTGATAATTCACCATACCTTGTTTTAGAGAGCCTAATGAGATGAAAGTCAATAATAGAACAAGGCATTGGATTTTTGTTAGCTAAGAAGGAAAAAGAAAAAAAAACAAGTGTTAAAAAAAAAAAAGAGAAGAAAAAAGTGCTCAAATAAAGGGTTGCAAAGACAAACTAAAATGTCATGCTAGGTTGTTGAAAAAAATAAAAAATAAAAAGATAGAAAAGCAAAGACAAAAAAGAGATAATTGAAAAAGATGAAAAAGGTTAGAAAATCCAGCAAGTATGAAATAAAGTGACAAAGAAAAGTGAAAAAGAAGGAAATCAAAAGAGTAGTCTAGAACTTTTAATGAAAAATGCTCTGTTTCCTTTAATTTTCTTTCTAACTTCTCTTGTGTTATATCCTACCTTTATTACATTATAGGTTTAATGAAGTCCTAGGGATCTAGTCTAGCATACTATCTAGTGTTGTAAAGAGATGTCACAAAGAACAAGCCTATGGTTTATCTAGAGTGATTTGAGAGTAAACACTTCAGTGATAATTCATGGTTTGCATAATCCTAACTATAGTTAGTTGCACTTGGCATGTGTTAACTTGGTCTTACTTTGAACTATATGGTTGAGTTTAATTAACATTTAATTGAAAATTAGTTGAGCAGCTACTTGCTAGAACTCCTATTTCTTTTGAAATAGTTTATTAGTTCTCGGTCTTGGATAGTAAGAGTAGTTTAGGTAGAAATTGTCCTTAACTCACTCTTTTCATTACTTTTCCTTTGGGACAACCAAAAGACTAAGTTTGGGCCTATTTGTTAAGTTAAATTTCCACTATATTTTAATACCCTTTTTCTTAGTGTTTTAAGATTGTTTATGTAATTTAATTAATTATAATTCACCTTGAGATCAAATGTTATACTAAGCTTTTAATTGTGTAATTTTAGGTGAATAAAATAAAGTTTGGACTTTTCTTTGATTTCAATGGTGAAGCAAACTACAATAAGCCAAGATTAGAGAGAGGCTAGCCAAGGCATGCTATGAGCCATGCAAAGCTAGAAACACCTCTAGCCAAGTGGAAAATTTGAAACAAATCTTGAAGACTTAAGTATTTGGATAGTTGCTGAAGATTGGCTTATATCTAGAGTTCCAACCCAATTAAGGAGATTCTTGATTTCCAAGACTCTAGATATCTAAATTGATGATTCATTTGCCTTGATTGGATATGGATAAGGTGTTCAAATCCATGGAAAAAGTATAAGCAATCTGGTTTACATCTAGTTTGAGCAGTCCATAAATAATGGGGCATTTCTTGGGCTACACAACTTGGATTGCAGGAATTCTTGATTTATTAGAAACTAGACATCTAAAGTTTTTCAACGATGGGCCACTAGAGGATGTGTCTAAGGTATAGTAATTTGTGGAAAGGTTTGAAGTCTATTGGATGCACAAAATTTCAAAGTGTGCCTTAGCCCAATTGAATGTAACACCTCATCAATTGATCCAAGACTTGAATAAAGTCTAAGAGGGCATGATAAAGTCCCATGCTTCATAATTCAGTGGATGCCTAAGAGTTCTAAGGTGAGTAAAACAAGGGAAAGTAGCAAGAGTTCAAGGTGAAATCAGATTTGGATTTTTTTACCCCATGTCAACCTAAAATTCCAAGAAGTAGACCTACATCTATTTAGAACCCAAGAAAGGTGCAAGATCTACTTTTTCACTCTTAAGAAGTCCCCATTTGCACCTTGTTGAGATCTCTTTGAAGTTTTGGTAAAGTCTGTGCCTAAAAACCTTCCAAGATTCACCAAATCTAATCCAAGAAGGATCCAACAAAGGTAAATAAGGTTATAATAGGAGAAAGGGTGTGGCACATGTGATATACTAAGAAAATGACTGAACTTAACCCAAAAGTGGTGCTGCCACTTTTTTAGGGTTACATGTTATCATAATGTAGCTGGGAAACTCAAGAAAGAAGGTTAATGACCTATTTAAAGGGTGTTCCATAGCTATGGCATGTTTTTTGGCTTTTCTTCTCTTAGAAGGGGAGCTTTCTTAGAGCATTCTTAGCTAAGGGTAGTTGCACCTTGAAGAGTTGGAGAGATCCATTTATTGTAAATCTATCTATCATCATCATATTCTTCTTCTTCTTCTTCTTCTATTCTTATGCTTTCTTTAATTCTTTTGTTGTTGTTATGGATGTAATTAGCACAAGTTAGATTTAAGAATACAATGAACTTGCAATGAATCTCATGCTAATTCTAGTTTGAATTCTTTGATCTTTATTATGTAATCTTTTCTTTAATTTTGATCTTAATGCTTAGTTAATCTAGCCAATTAGCTATAAATCTAAAATAATTAATTGATTCTTGACAAAGATAAGTTAATTCTAGGTTCAACTAGATTAAAGAACATTAGAATTTAGCATGGACCCATAGCATAGGTCAAGTGCAATCAATTAAAAGATGCATGTTCTTAATGCTTTTTTTGAATTTCTAATTGGGCACAAATATGCTGCCTTTAGATTCACAAATTAAGTTTACTTGACTAGAGACATTTACATCTAAATATAGTCGTGCATATAATTGAGTGTTTATCATAATTGATTAAAGAATTGGAATCCACCTTAAAAAAAGATAGATCTTATCTTAGCTTTTGATAATGGACAAGGCATGAGTGGAATTATAATGGATTTGTTTGACCCTAAACTTTATTAATATTTGGTATTCTCCCTTCTCAAATCCATAAACTTAGCATTTGACTTCTATTTTGTTGTTTGCTTTATAAGTTTTGATTATCATTTGGTTTCTTTACAATCTCATTGATCTATCAAATAAGTCATAGGTAGTATTGTGGGTTAATTGTTGATAATCCAATTCTGTGGGGACAATAATTTGCTTTACTCTTGGGATACTTGCTGGTGTTACATTAATGGTATATACTTGCACGTAGCCCCAATTACTTACATCCATGATGATATTAAACATTTTGTCAAAAACATTCTTTTCTATATGCATGATATCAAAATCATGCTTGATTAATTTATGCTTCTTATAAGGCAATTCCCAAAAGATGCTCTATTTAATTTAGTTGTGACTTTGTCCAAATTCTTGGAGTCTTCCCAACTTTGTTGTCTTTGGCAAACCATTGATCCTTGTCCAAACTTATTCTCCTGTCAACCTTATTAGCCACTAGTCACTCTTAACTTTATTCCTCCTAAATGAAGTCTTGTTTTGCTTAAAGGGATAATTTATAGATAGCAATTACCAATGCAATTAAGCCAAGAGTTTTTAATTGAATGTCTTGCTTTTCCCCATGCAAATGGTATAGGTTAGTTTACCTATTGTACTTCACCCTAATAACATTTTTTATACAAGAAAATTATTGATAATCCATATTATGGCTACCCACATTGCAAAATTTTGTTTTGTAGAGATATCATAGATCAAAATGTCCTACCATCACAATTGTTTCAACTCGTCTATTAATGGCTAGAGATATACATCACTTTTGGTTTTGGGGTTATCAATCAAACATGTCACAAACATGTATAGAATAATCATGTAGAGTTCTAGAAGAAATTTGTAAGGAGTCACATTTACTTGCAAACATGAGTATAGCCTCGTTGATTGGCAGTATAGAATGAATTCATTAGCACACAAATCTAACCTAACATTTTGAGGGTTGCTAACAAAGTTAGGATAAATCCTGCAAAGTGCTTTACTTCTTCGTTTGACAAATGGCTTAGCACACCTTTGACCTGCTTGTTCTCGTACTACCATTTCATGTATGGAGCTCAACTCATAGAAGTGTGTAACATTTACAACTTAAGAATTAGAGGCAGATAATAGTTTCTTGCCCAAGAAACTTCTTTAACTCTATCCCTTTGTTGTCATGACTTATATCTAGGAGAGTCACAAAACTTGCATTTCCTCTCATATGCATTGTCTTTATAGTACAACATGCAACCATTGATGTAGCTATCATTTTTTGGGTTTCAAAGCCAATTTAGATATGAGCTTCCTAGCCTTGTAAAAATAATGAAGTACCAAATTGGGTTGAGACCTTTATAAATGTTGGCCATTGATTAAACGTGTATTGGTTCTAGTTTGAATCTAATTTTATGCTTAACATTCTCATTGCTACTGACAAATTCTAAGTATTCTTTGTAACCATGCCAAAATCATTTTTTAGAAGAACATAACAAATCATAAAATTTTTGGGCCTCAAGATTTGGAGTTTCTTTTAAACTCTCCTAATAATGTTGCTCAAAATTAAGCCCTGCAATAGAAAAAACCATTGATTGGTGATAACCAAAATTGTAATCACAAATCATATAAACACTACTTGAACTACTCGAAACATGGACATTGTACTCATGAAATTAGTTTGAAGTGATGGCTCCTGTTCATTGTAGTCTATTCAATACCAATAATTAGGTTTAAAACCATATCTATATGGATGATACTTGATCATTTCAAAAGTGATAATTATCCCACTTTTGCATCTATTATAAAGATACTTGAGAGACCCTTCAGATATACACATATATATATATATTGGCGATAACTAACAAGCATAGGCAACAAAGCCCTTTACTCCATCAACAAACACTTGCCTAAGTCCCCCATTTTCATTTGTTTGATAACAAATTAAAACCAATACAACTCAGATATTGTTCCAATTATCCAAACAAATTAAAATACCACAATTTCATATATTACACAATTTGAATGTCCACATAATAACTTATATGAATGCAACTCATATATATATATATATAAATATAAACAAGCCATATATCAACTTGTTATGACAATTGCTCTGATACCAATTTGTTATGACAATGGCTAACAAAAATAAAATTGCAAAATATAAATTGGAGAAGAAGAAGAGAAAGCACACAAATATTTAACGTAAAAAAACCCAATGAGGGAAAAAAACCACGGGCAGAAGAAGAGAATTTCACTATGTAGAATTTAGTTACAAGGTTGAAATTTGGGCTAAACAATTAACCCCAAACAGTAGCACCCAAAATGACCCAAGCAACTGCTGTGTCCAAAATACAAAAAATCTGCACTCAAACAACTGCTGTGTCCAAAATACAAAAAATCTGCACTGTTCATTGGCACTGTTCATGCGGCGGCACTGTTCACGAACTGTTGATGGGTACTGTTCATGACACTGTTCACGGGTACTATTCACGGGATGGGTCCTGTTCACGTGGCACTGTATTCTGTATATATATTTTACAGTTGAAACTGTTGTGTGCTGTTTCCTACTAAAACTGCAACTCTATCTGCAACTGTTTTACAGTGTCCTACTAAAACTATAACTCTTGGTTGCAGTTTCCATCTAAAACTGCAACTCCTTTATTTTTAGAATTTGAGTTGCACCCAAAAACATAATAATCTCCACCTTGACACGAATTCTAAAAATAGACTTCAACAAAGAAATTCTCCACCTCTTTCACAAAAGCTCCTAAGAGCAAAACTCACCATTGGATACTAATTAAGTCCAAGCAATACTTGAACTTCTTAATGGATAAGGGATACTCCACCTCTTCTCCTACAGCAAGACAATAGGTAAAATCTGAATAACCATACTTCTCAGGTGGTTTAATAGTTCTCCTTGGTCTGTCCTTAGCTATGGTGTAAGGCTGTGCTTGTGAAGAATCTGAAGCCTCTTCTGAATCACCATCTGCAGAACTAGAAATAGAGAATTATTTAGGCTGAGCAAGAATTTCAAACTCCACATGTTCTCCACCTTTTTAATTATTCTGAATAACAGATTCTGTAACTTCTTTCTTTCCAAGCATGGAATATTCATCAAAAGTTACATCCCTGCTAATAAGAAACTTGGACTGATCTAGACACCATAACTTGTATCCTTTCACACCAGATGAATACCCAAGAAATACACATTTCTTTGCTCTAGGCTCAAGCTTTCCTTCATTAACATGTGCATAAGCAGGACAACCAAAAATTTTCAAAACAGAATAATCAGCAGGTTTGCCAGACCATACCTCTTCTGGTGTTTTACATTCAATGACTGTATGAGGAGATCGGTTCACCAACCAATAAGCTGTGTTAACAGCTTTAGCCCAAAATTCCTTGCCTAAACCTACATTTGAAAGCATACATCGAGCCTTTTCAAGAAGAGTTCTATTCATCCTCTCTGCAACACCATTCTGTTGAGGTGTATTCACAACGGTTCTGTGCTAAGCAATGCCTTCTTTCTTGCAAAACTCATTGAACTCATTGTTACAAAATTCAAGGCCATTATCTGTTCTGAGTCTCTTAATCTGTTTTCCTGTCTACTTTTCAAGTAAAGTCTTCCACTGCTTGAAAGTCACAAATACTTGATTTTTTTGTTTCAAAAAGTAGACCCAAACCTTCCTTGAATAATCATCAATGAAAGTCAACATGTATATGGAGTGACTACCTTTAGAAGGAACTTGAGAAGGCCCCCAAAGGTCTGAATGAATGTAGTCAAGAGTTCCTTTTGTCTTGTGAATGGTTGAACTGAAACTCAACCGCTTTTATTTGCCAAAGACACAATGTTCACAAAACTCCATCTTTCTTGTTATCTAGCGACCTAACAAACCTTTCTTACTCAATGCTGTCATGCCTTTCTCACTCATATGCCCCAGTCTCATGTGCCAAATTTCAGTAACATCTAAATCAAAAATAGAAGTGGCAGCAACTGTAGCTGAACTTGTAACAGTAGAACCCTGCAAGAAATATAAAGTGCCAATTCTATTTGCTTTCATCAGTGAAAGTGCACCCTTAGAGACTTTAAGCACACCATCTTCACATTTATATTTGCAGCCGTTCTTTTCTAAAGTACCCAAAGAAATTAAATTCTTTTTCAAATCTGGAATATGTTTCACATTTGACAAAGTTCTGATCATACCATCATGCATTTTAATTTGCACAGTGCCTATCCCAGCAACTTTACAAAAATGATCATCACCCAAAAACACACCTCCATTAAATGGCTCATAAGTGGTAAACCAGTCCCTATTAGGAGTCATATGTTGTGAAGCTCCTAATCCATCGCCCAACTAGTTTCAAATCTAATTTTGGCATCAGTAATACAAAGCGTATCAGTTTTCTCATCTTCTGCTACATTAGCTTCTTCTGATGTGGCTTTACCTTTATTGTCACATGCCTTTTCTTTCTTCTTCAATTTAAAACGATCAGATTTAATATGCCCCTTCTTCTTGCAATAATTACAAGTTAGATTCTTATGTTTAGACTTCGATCTAGACTTGTAAGAATTAGGATTTCTCTCCTTACTTCTTCCTCTATCAACAAATAGACCAACACTTTAATCACCCCTTTCAACAGATGTCAAATTATTATCAATTTTCTATTTAGCTTGCAAATTTGAACTGACATTATCAAGGGAAATTTCTTCTCTACCATAGATCATAGTGTCTCTAAAATTTTTATAGGAAGCAGGCAAAGAACATAATAGTAAAAGCGCTTGATCCTCATCATCAATCTTCACATCTATCATACTTAAATCAGTAATGATGGAAGTAAACTCTGCTATATGAGATTTTAGTGGCGTACCTTCAGACATACGCAGAGTATAGAGGCGTTGCTTTAACCGTAGCCTGTTGGTGAGAGATTTCGTCATGTAAAGACTCTCTAATTTCAACCATGTACCCGCTGCAGTGTTCTCAGTGAGAATTTCTTGAAGAACTTCATTACCCAAGCACAACTGAATAGAAGAAAGAGCTCTATCATCCATATCATCCCATTCAGCATTTGTCATAGTCTCGGGTTTCTTCGTCTTCCCAATCAGCGCCCTCTTTGTGCCTTCTCTTGACAAAATTGCCATCATCCTTACTTGCCAGAGAGCAAAACTAGTTGACCCATCAAATTTCTCAATGTCTGTCTTAGATGTTGTTGCTGAAGTAGAAGCCATTGAGAAATTGAGAGAACCAGGCTCTGATACCAATTTGTTGTGACAATTGCTCTGATACCAATTGTCACAACACAACTAAATACAAAATTAACTTTTGCATTATAAACAAGATATTGAGGGATGGGATTAGTTACTTACTTTACTCCAAAACCAACAAATCAATTGTCAAAATGGTAGAAATCATGTTTGATTGATCAAATCTTGAAGAGATGTCAAAGATGAGAGTTATGAAGTAGAAAAAGAATTTGTAAGGGGTAGTTAAAGAAGTGAACTTAAAAACAAAGTTAGCAGTGGATTTTTTTTATGAATATTGATAGATAACATAAAAATATGTGTAGGAAAATATTTTCTAATTACCAATGGATTGACTGGTCAAAGGGGGAGTATCGAACTGGCCATTGGATTTACGGCCAAAAAATGAAATTCATCAGTTAAATTACTAACTATTTTCTTTTAACCAACGGCTATCATGGGTAAAAATGCATATTACATAGGGATCCTGATCCATTGGTAAAAACCCATCGATAATCTGCCAATTTCTTGTAGTGGGTGAAAGATATGGATACTTTCAACAGGTAGATCCCTCTCCTGGTATTGATGACAAGTGACAATATATATTGAGACAAAGAAGAATTGAAACTTAAAAGCTCTCAGAACTCATGAAGAAGGAATTAGGGATTAATCGTGATAGCATTGTGCTTACTGATAGTAGTTGTATTATTTAGTATACCATGTTGGAGAGATATATAGTTGTTACAAAAGTGCTTCTTAAATACATTATTATAGTGACTCCATACATACATTAATATAGTGTTAAGTATATCAAGTGAATATATAACTGATCATAAAGAGTTGAAGAGGCAGTTGTGGAGCTCCAAAATTAGAAGTATTATATCTGAAAAGCAAACAAATGTAATATGGCTGCCTTACCTGCTTAGTATTGTATTGCTACCCCAATGTAATATATGTATATTTTAATTAGCAATGACTTTTGATTTAAGAACTTGTGTTGATTGGATTCTTATAGTTGTACTGATTCAAATTTGTATTTTTTTTTTTTGGCTCAGCCTTTTAGCATGAATTGGCTTTGCCATTTTTATGTCACTTAGAGATTTTGGCGATCGGTATTGTTATATGACAAATTATTTGCATTATTTGGTTTTTCATAATAAAAATTTATAATAGATATCAAGGATTTAGACATAAGATTGATACACTTATTAAACCTTCATAGCATTCATTCCCACAATATATTTAAGGTGGTGGACTGTTGTTGATTCATTTAAGACCTTTTATTAAAAAATTAATGTAGGTCTAGAGTTATGAGAAAACCCGTAATATTGCATGATTTAAATTGAAATTTATTTGATAGAAGGCAAATATTGTGTAAATTTTATATATTGCTGCATAGTAGTGAGAACTGGTTAGTTAATTACAATATTACAAAGGAGATTGCTTCCATTTCTTTAGCCAGTAGTTTGCAAAACCATTAAATTCACAAGCTTATTAAAACAGAATAAAAACCAGATGTGCTTGGTACCACTATGTAATTGGATAAGCAACTTAGATGCTCCATGATAAAGGTATGCTGTTAATTGCAAAAAATTTGAAATGAGAATGGAGGAAAGGAAAATTCTAGCTTTAAGAAAATTGGATTCTAATTCTAGCACTAAGAAAATATGTGTAAATAACAATTGATTTGACATTTTTAAATTTGACATTTGCATCAAGTGAAGCATTCTACGCCATCCATCCTATTCTATTCATTGCTTTTAGAGGCTCTCTTTATAGCCATTACTTCTCATGCTCTCACTACAAGAAATTCATAGGTTACCAGTGAATTTTAGTAGCGGATCAAAATCCCTTGATAGAATTTAGTTTAACCAAGAGATTAGTAGTCAATAATAAAAAAGAAACTCATTGATAAAAGTGGGTAATTTTACCGATGGATTTGATTTTCATCAATAAATCTGATGGAATGCTTCATGCAAAAGGGTGGGAAGCATTGGTTGTTAGATTTATCGACGACTGATCTGCCGGTAGTATAACCAATGGATAGTCCATCAATAAACCCAACGGCCACCCACCAAAATTTCTTTCCCCTTTTTGACTAATCAAAAAGTACTATACATCGATTAATCTATCTAGAAATCATTGGTAATTTAAAAATTACAATTTGTATAGATTTAGAAAAAAACGCCATTACTGACAGACAAATCCATTGGTAATGGTGTCAAATCTCTACAATTTGTAGAGATAAAGTGCCAAGTCACCATTACAAACGGAAAATCCATCGGTAATGGTGACTTTTCTCTACAAATTGCAGAGAATATCCACAATCTACAAGGCTTTTAAAACAAATGCCACTCCTAATAGATTTTCTGTTTGTAATGGCATTTTCAAAATTTTTCAAAATAATGGAACTACAGTATCACCTTATATAAGGGGAGTGCGTAGCTACCCTTCCCACATGGTTCCCCTCCCCACCACAATTCTCACTTTTAGGCAACATTGCAATCAAAGTTCAATCATTTTCAGGATCTTAAAGCAAATCCCAACGATTCTTAATACATTTTTATTTAGTTTTCTCTCCTTCTTCTTACATTTTGTTTCTCTTTCTATTTTCAGCCATTGTGGGAGCTACTTGAATAAGCATCTCCTCTCTCTCACTTGATCTATTCTTAATTTTTTATCAAGGTTGGTAAAATTTTACCTTCTAATTTATCTCAAAGTTAATGTATTTGAGATTAAGAGAGACAGCTTAATATTGTTATAGTTGGATTTTTATGTTGATTGTGCTGAAAACATTGCATTAGGATACCAAGATGACTTAATTTTCTATCTATTTGTCTATCAACTCAGATGACACTTATTCTCACTTAGATGATAACGGCTTAGATCATGACACTTTTAGTAACTATTCTTAGAGTCTAGTTAAACTTTTAGTACTTATTTGTAGATTTTAGTAAAACTAAACTTTTATAGTTGTGCTAAGATAATTTTATAATATTTATTTGAATTTGAAATTTTTTTATAAATATTTATTTCATTTTGCATTAATAATAAATTTTTGAAAATTCAATTTATTTTTTAAAAAATTTATTTGATTATTGAAGAATAAATCCCTCAATAAACACAAAATTAAAAAATAAAAAATATATTATTTACCAAGGGATACTTATTCCTAGTCAAAGATTTCAACTTTCTTATTTTTATCAAGAAATTTATCTTTAGGTAAAATAAAAATTTTATTTTTACTAAGGGATAAATCCTTCTTTAAATATAAACTTCCAGTAGTATAATAAAATTTTGACCAAAAAAATGTAAATTTTCGAAGGACGTTTTTAATTTTATCCAAAGAAATCCATTGGTAAAATTGCAGCAAATTTAAATTTCTGTTTGTAAAAATTTCTAACAAGGGGTTTACTGAGAAATTTTATCCCTTAATAAAACATATTACGAAAGGATTTTGGTATTTAACTGAGGAATAGATCCACTAGTAATCATGAAATTTCTTGTAGTGTTTGCTGCTTTGTCTTATTAATTTAGTTAGCATTTAGTAACCTGGATTTTTTTTAATTTTCATAATAATTAAGTCATTCCTTGTCAACAATTCTCCATTCCATTTATTTAGTTCATCACTTACATATACTTTCTATTTGTAGGATTGATGTGCAATTGCACTAAATTCCGAAAGTAATGAAGAATAACACTACTGCTTTCTTCATATTACCTTTGGTTGAGAGTCACCCTTTATTGTACATTCCTGCATCATATAATCATCGAGCCGATAATATAGATGTGGAGGCAGTAGCGTTGGATGTGGAGGAAGCAGTAGAAGTAGAGGTGTCCCCACGGGACCTCATGTTTGATTCAACAAAGACAGGCATAGATGGCTGCATGTGACCAAGTAAGTCCTTGCTTTTGAGCAAAACCACAACTTCAGACATTGTTGGCCTCATTGCAGGCGATGCTTGAGTGCACAACAAAGCAATTTCTATGATTTTCTTCACTTCTTCTGCATCATATTCATTAGGGTCTAAGGCATTGTCCACCAACTCCAAATGTAGACCTTTCTCATATAGTTTCCATGCCTAGAAAGTGGGATTCATGTTCTTAAACTGACATAGAATAAAAGAATCTAGTACTTCTATGTAGATCTAAGACATTGCTTACTTGTTGAAGAAGAAACTCGCCATCATCACCCTCTGCCTTCAATTCATTGCTCTTTCGGCTGCTTATGATTTCTAGGACAACAACTCCATAGCTGTAGGTATCAGCCTTCTCCGACAATTGGCCATGGAGTGCATACTCAGGTGCTGTGTATCCCCTAACAAGTGCATTTTAATATTGTTATTATCGATCCTACTATTCCCACTTAATTCTTACTACATAGAATTTACAGTATTGAATTTACTAGATTTCACAAACTAATTTGTGAAAGTTAGATGATCTTCATGTGTGAATTTTTCGTTGACTTGGAGTGGTGGGAATAACATTGTGCAAATATAAGAATACGCTGCAAAGGGATGATCCATTTTAGCCAAAAATGTTTACAAAATTTAAGAGAAAGCATTTGTTGACTTACAATGTTCCTGCAACTTTTGTGCTAAGATGAGATTGGTCACCAGGTAGAAGCCTTGCTAACCCAAAATCAGCAATTCTAGGTTGAAGATTATCATCTAAGAGAATATTGCTGGTCTTTATATCTCTGTGTATGATACACACATGGAATTCCTCATGTAGATAGGCCAGACCCCTTGCTGTGCCAAAAATTACATTATAGCGTTGTTTCCAGTTGAGGGAGCCTCTCTTTTCACCTGTTTCCCATCTTTACTTTCTTAATATTAGGGGAAAATGAGAAAAAGAAAGAGGAAAAAAATCAGAAAATGCTTCTTCTATATTGTAATGAGTAATGGCGTAAGTTACCAAATAAGAATTTGTCAAGGCTACTATTGGCCATGTATTCATATACAAGTATTCTCTCTTGGCCTTTACTGCAACATCCAAGAAGTCTAACAAGATTCCGATGATGAACATTGCTAATAAGCTTCACTTCACTTTCAAAATTGTCCTCCATCCTGCTAGATTGGGCTAAAACTAATTTCTTCACTGCAACAACTTTGCCATTTTTCAAAGTACCCTGTTCAATAATGTGAAGATTAGGAAATTTAATCATGACTGTCATTTATCTCTACTTTTAGGGGAGATTTGATCCCCTAAAAGTGTTAAAAACTTAATGAGATAATGGGATGACACTCGCAAATAGTAAATGTTCACTAATTATTAAAATTTGTCTAAATTCACTAAAGTCTGGTATCCACAAGAGATTTGATCCACTTCTACGAGCATAGCTCATTCAAAGATTTCTTCCTTTTTGGTTTTCCTTTTAGATATTTTCACTAAAAAAACATTTTTCCTTCAACATTGTTTTTTAAATCTTGATTAAAATGTTGAAAATTAAAATACGTTTACCTTGTATACGGCTCCAAAACCTCCTTCTCCTAGTTTATTTTCTTCACTAAAATTTTTTGTTGCTGTCTTCAAATCTTTATACCTGTAGTTTACTGGACCTTTCAACTCAGTTGCACCCAATATGTCACCTGCAAAGAAAAACATAATTTGGTATCTTTCTAAAAGTTATCAGCTTTAAGAAATCTTCCTTTCTTAGTCTTTTCCCCTTGAGAGGAAATCTTCTTATTATAATGAAATATGAAGAAAGAGATGTTACTTTCGTTTTTGGATGCAAAGCATAGCAAGATGATGAAAAAACAAAACATGAATATATATATATATATATAGACATATATATATATATATATATATATGTAATGTAGAATGTACCACGTGAAAAAGGTCAAAATAAATATAATGCAACATGCACTCATTTTGAATGCACAAAGATTGTATTATGTATCAGCCAAATACAAATGCCAACAGGGAGTGGTCCTCAGTTGACTTTGTTTATTGATTGTGCATCAATTTGCATAAAGAAGCATTACTCTAAAATAAAAATCCAAGGATTTTTTTATAGAAATAGAGATCGTGAAGCAAACTAAAAGGATCAAATACATGAAACAAAAGGACACTAAGGAAGATAAGCATTGCCCTGCAAATGGTAATACCAAGCATGAACCACAAATTTTCTTTTGGGAAGAAATGAAATCCAAAGCATCACATTAGATTACTGCTACCTCAGCAGTAAAAATAAAAAAATTTCCTTCTTGTCTTACCCCTTGGAATCCTCTTGGACCTTTTTGATCTTCTAAACCAGGCAAATAATGCGAGGATGAAAACAAGACCTACTCCTCCCACAACTCCACCAATAATGGCCCATTTCTTGCTTGAACCTCCTGCAAGAAAAGAAAGGAGTTGATCTCAGTTTCAAATAGGATACTATTTATTACCCCCTTGCCCTTGTTAACCACATACATTATCAGTGATCCAAAATCAATGAATTGGAGTGTTATTCTAACTGTACCATTTTTTAAGAATGGTGTGATATCCATGGTCTGATTATCAGCAAAGAAGGCTTTCTTTGAATATCTCATGAAACACCCAGCATCATATGCTCTCCCATCTGGATTGGGAAGACAACCCTTTATGTTGTTGTATCCAACTTGCAAGCAATGCAAGCAACCATTCTCTGTGACGGTGTCAGCACATTGTGCAATGGCATAAATTGCACCACCAGCCACTTGTGTCTTAGTAGCTGCAAAATAGCCAGAAATTTTTGGTGTGGCTATCCGAAGATCCATTAACACTTGTTGAGCAACAGCACTAAATGCAGCTCCTCCATTTGCAATCCGATTCCCACAAAACATGCCATTGCCTGGCTGAGTTGTCTGGCCATAGAAGTTGTTGCCCTTATACCTCAACACATTATCAAGTATCCAACATCAAAACAATTTAACTTTTAACATAAGCTAATGAACTGCTAATATGTGCATATTTTCTTGGTACAGAAATACTATGACAGTCTAAACTAATCTATGCCCTCAGAGTATGAGCAAGAATCTGCGACCAATTGAAATTCGAAATTTGTACCTGAGGAAGCAGCCATCATAGATGACACGGACACCTTTGGCCCAGGCGGTGCCATTGCGGATTTGGGCGGCGGCGGTGACATAGCAAGCAACGCAGTCAGCCTTGGAGAGGCAGTTTCTGCATTGAAACAGAGCATATACAGGGTCTGCTCCTTTGGTTGCTTGTGCTGTGGCAAAGAGCTTGCCTTGGTTGCTCACTTGGTTTTGGAGGTCTGAAAGTGTTGCATTTAGATTGTCATTAAAATTGGGCAAGTTGGTGGCGTTGTATTAGCGGGAACCTTTGACTACCAGAAAGGTTTGTGGGTCTGCAACTGAACCATGAATGGTGCACCATGACCAGAGAATTAAGGTTGCTGCTGAGGCAAGAAGCTTGAGTTGCAGCATCTTTTCTTAGTTTTGTGTTTGAGTTTCCTCTTTGGTATGTAAGAACATATATAGAAGGATGAGGAATGAGAAAAGTCAAGTCGTCAAGGAAATAATAGTCATTCTTAAAGGATATGGATTGAGCACTTACTATTCTTACAGAAAGATTCTGATTTCAAGGTTGCAATATTCACACTGACTGTTAAGATAGGGGAGGGTCTATCAATAAATATGTATGTTCTTGGTCTTGCGCGGCAAATAACAGTAAATGCATTTTGTGAGTTTTTAAGCACAGTAATAAATTTTTAGAAAAATTATTCTCACAAAATGAGGTAAAAATTTTTTTTATAAAAATATTAAGTTGTTAGATTAATTAAGTCTTTTATTTAAGTTAGTCAAATTTAATAGTTATGATTTATAAAAAAAAATAAAATTTTAGTGAAATTTAACTTATAAAAATAGAGTGATTCTATATTTTTTATAAATTTTTTTTCTCTATATTGATAAACTTTATTGACTATTTAATTTATGCAATCCATTAATATTGCATGTAAATGTTGGTAGAAAAGTGAAATTTATAATCAGTTATTCTATTCCTATGAAACAAAATTCACAAAATTATTATTGAAAATAATTCAGATTATTAAATTTATTAATCTAAACCCTAAATCTAAGAGATTCAATACCCCACGACCATTTCTTGAGGTGTTTGTTCATTTGTTTTAGTAGAACCAGTATATTTCATTTAAAATGTACTCTGTTAATAATTTTGAAGTGAGGGATATGAGCTTTTGTGAAGAAAAGTACCAACTTTGACACAAAATAGCCACAACCCATATCTAAAGTCATAGGTGTGTGGGACTTAATAAATTGTTGGGTATTTGTTGATTTTAGTGAAACTACTCTATCAATAATTTGGAAGTAAGGTATATGAGCTTATGTGATGAAGAGTAATTCTTTTTTTGTTTTGTACAAGATATTACCACATTATTATTGGATAGAAAAAGAGTTACAAACAATATTTTTATCTCAGGGTTTTTCCAAAACTCAAACTCAATCAATAAAGAATAATCCTAATCTCACACCCAACTTTGACACAGAATAGTCATAATCCACATCCGCAGCTCATAGCCACAATCCACATCTGTGGCTGTTCTGTATGAAGTGGGTGTGGGAATAAAACAGTTCCGATGAAAAGTGTGGTTCCAAAAATAAAGAAACGGTAGATATTCAGAGAAACTCTTCTTACACATTAGTTACGTCCGCACACTACAACAAAAAATCATCAAATCTCTATTAAAATTTTTAACAAACCCAATTCTGTTGTAATTTCAGTTGCTTTTTCTGAAGTTGTCAAAAACAATCGATTTTAATTAATTTGAATGACGCACAAAAAGAGCGAAAGTAGTAATTCCCAAGTGATGGAACTAGAATGTGTAAACATATTTTTGAAGTCGGAATAAGAGCACTGGCACGAGCGAGAAAAGGATAGAAAGTTGAAATTTAGACAAGCTTCCAAAATGGTTAATGTCATGACAGGTGTTAGAAATTCAGCTAAAAGCAAGGACCATTTGCATTATTGATATGACTCGTGCAGTTTCAGAGTCCATTCATTCTATTCACGTCTCTATCAAACATGTAAACTGAAACCATGACTTGTGGAGAAATAATCAATCTTCCAAGAAAATTTAAAGAACAATTATCACAACGCGCAAACTACTTTGACCGAAAAGAAGCGAAAATGACAGCATAGTTAATATCACAAGTGTATAAACCTATATATAGAGCCAACTCCTTCTTTGTTGACAGTTTCTCTTGACAACTCCATCTTCTCATTCAACCATTTCCAACTTGCTATCGGCCATCATCGTTAGGTCTAGTATGAGTCTTCAATTTCTTCAATCTAGAGATGTGTGGGTGAGATTGTAAGCTTGAATGATTTTTGTAATGGTAAAAATTGGAGAACATAGATTGATTTTATAAAATGATGAAGAGATTGATAAAAGATGTTATATATAAGATTCAAGTTGAATGGATGAAATGAATAAATACCTTAGAGATTATTTGTGGTCACAAAATATCAACAAGTTTAAAGGATAGTTATCAAACTGCTTTAGTAGCTATGTTCTATGACAGTGAGTATTGGACCTTAAAATATTAACAAGAGCAAAAAATGGATATGAAAGAGATGAAAATATTAAAATAAATAAGTGGACAAATAAGAATGGGTAAGATTTGGAATAATTATATTTGGAAGAGAGTTAGTCTTGCACCTATTGAGAAGAAAATACAAAAACTTAGTTACGATGGTTTGAATATATATAAAAAAGACCATTAAAGCTCTAATGATAAAAATTAATTAAATAATTTTTAATCAAATGAAGAAAAGTAAAAAAAATATAAAAAAAGATACTTGAACAAGTTATTAGAAGAGATCTTTGGTTAAATAATATTTCCAAAAATTTGGTTTTAGATAAAACTTAAATGTGCCATTTAATTCATATACATAATTCTATCTAGTGAGATGAGGTTCTATTTATTATTGTTATTGTTGCTATAGTTGCTTCTAGAATGAAAAAGAGAGAAATCACAGTAAAGGTAGGGGGCGTATGGAAGTCCAGCTCAGAAGAGAACACCATTAGGCTAATAAAAACCAACACCGGAGGCCATATTTACTATGCTTGCTCGCTTATGGTCTCATAGGCAAAAAGATGGGATCGGAAATAGAAGCATATATAGGAAAAGGCAATAAATTATTTATCCATGAATTAGTCATTTTTTAATAAAATAAATTTTGTATAGTTTAATTCAATATTACTAATTTTATAAAAAATTTTAAAATAATATATTTAAACATAAATTTGTTTTAAAATAACTAGTTTGTAATATTAATTTTTAATTCAATTATATTTACAGTTAATTCTATTCGCAGTATCACAAAACCAGCACACGGTCAACATTCGCTTCTACAAATGTTTAGCCTCCGTAAGTTGGTTTTTTAGAAGCCATGCTTCATCGGTTCTTTGCGTTTATTTGTAAGACTTTTTAAATTCGGCGCTTTCTATATATTTGTAAGTACTCATTGTTCTCTTCTGGTGGCAAATTACGGGTCCATTGGAATTGGATGTTTTCTTGGTAAACATTGGATCTGTATAATTGTTGATATTTCACTGAGCTAGGAGAAGAAAATTCAATGCATTTCACAGTACTTGCAGAAATTCAAAAGTGCTTATGTATCACGGTTATGGATGTTTTCTCCATTTTAAGAAGTACATAAGCCTATGTGAAGAATTGGGGTTAGGGTTTGAAAGAGCAACATATATAATTGGAACAGGTCTTGGGAAGGCTTGAAGGTATGGCTTCTAAAGGAATTCATCAATGAGTAATGGTGCTAGGAACGTAAAGTACTTTTACTGTGGTGAAAAAGCTATTGTCAAGACATCATAAAAAATAGAGTTTTAAGTGTAGCAATTCTCAGAATTTTTTTTTTTTCTGGCTCGGTCTTTTATTAAATCACATTAAGTGAGGTTTTGTGAATGTTATGTGTAGTATTAGAATGAATTTTGTAAATAGAGTTTTAAGTGAGTTAATATGGCATTTCTTGTGCAGTGCTAAACAAATTACAAAATACCATTTTAACTCTCTCAAAACCAAAACCCCACTCACAAAATTAGACGAATTAAACATATAATTTTTTCTTCTAATACAAAAATGGAATGAATTAATAAATTGTAACAAATAATATAATGATTTTCTTTTTTGAAAGAAATAATGGAAGAAGAAATTTACTCATGTAATGATTTATTCTTTTCTTTGCAATTTGCTGGTCCCCATGGAAGTTTGCTGCTGATGCTGGCATATCTTCTGAAATGGCATTTGTGCAATCTAGAGTAGCTTGTGTCAATACGGTTTTAAGTGAGTTAAAATGGTGTTTCACAATGGGTTTTGGAAATTCTTCTATATATATAGAGTATGTTATGTGTAAGCTATGAACTTAGATTTGGGGTAAGATAACTTGTTAAATACTCATTTTAAGTGGATAGAATGTTGACTTTTGAATGAATTTTTTTTATGTCAGTTACTTACCTATGCAATTTTTTTGCTAATTTAGGAGAGGGTGTGATTTTAAAGTTTTGAAAGTCATTTTAAAAATAAAAAAAATTAAGTAAAACAAGTAATATTAAAACTTATTTAAAAAGCTTTAAAATTACTATAGGCAATATATGAAATTTATAGGAGAGATCAAATCAAAAAAATTTTAAAGTTTTAATGGTACATATGAGATTCTTAAAAGTTTAGAGAAAGCCAAGTTCCACCCTATCGTACACCTAATCCAGTCCCTGATTCTTAAGCTTATTAAAACACATGAAAACCCAAAGGTGCTTTTTGTCACTTAAGTAATTGGATAAGCAATTTAGACGCTCCATGATAAAGTTCTGCTACTAGTAGCAACAAATTTGGAATGAGAATGGAGAAAAGGAGAATTCTAGCTTTGAGAAAAACGGATTCAGATTCTAGCATTAAGAACAAATGTGTAAATAATAATTGATTTGACATTGTCAACTTTGACATTTGCATCTTGTGAAGCATTCTCCGCCTTTCATCCTACTCTATTCACTGCTAATAGAGGCTCTCTCTGCAGCCATTGCTTCTTATGCTCCATGCTCGGCCAAAACACAACTCCAGTAATAAGCCTTTAAAATTCAAAATACTCCTAAAGAAACACTTTGGTAACAGAGATTATTCTCAACTTCTAAAAGGTCAAGCTTTCATGGTCCAATGTATGTTTGAGGATTTTAATGATTTTTAGAAAGTAAACTTATCCAAGTCTTCTATATTTTATGAGTATGATGAGTATGACATTTTGCTATTCCGCCAAGGCACCATGCTTAAATAATATAGACTCAAAATTCCAAGTATCTAAACTGTATAGAAAATTGTGGGGATATTGTGGTCTCTAAATTTTTTCATTATATATATATATATATATATAATCTTTTTTCTCCATTGCGTCGACTAATACAACAAGCAAAACACCTACAACGTAAATCTAAACCAACAACACACAAGAGTATGCACCAATAAAAGAGATGACCACAAGTCCATAAAAGAGGACATAGAAGCGACCACAAGCATTAACTCGACAATAAAACATTACTGTAAAATAGAATATAGTAGAAGACACACCTTAACCCCATTTCACACACCCTTTTATACAACATAAAATGGAAAAAACACCCATAGCAGTGACTAAGGACTGCGATCATACTTCCGCACCTTTGAATTTCTGCAAGCAATGTGAAATGCACTGAATTTTCTTCTCCTAGCGTAGTGAAACCCTAGCAATTACAAACCCAACGTTTATTAGAGCTAAGCAGTTTTTACTTGAAAGTTCAAACTTTATAACAAACGGTGTCGTTTCTACTTGAAGAGGGCGAGGTCCATAGTCAACGTTGCTGGTTACCAAATGAGAGACCATGCAAGGCACTGTTTAGTGTCTTTAACTAAACAAATTTAAAAAAAAAATTATTCAGATGTTAAAATTTAAGGGACGAGATTAAAAATTTTTAAAAAAGACAAAATTGAAGTAAAAAGAAAAAAAGTTAAAGAACGAGAAAGTATATTTTGCAAATTCTGTTCTTGGAACAAACGAGAAAAAGGAAGTTCAACGTCGAAATAGGCACTCAAACCTCTAGAAACAACGATGGTTGACATCACATAGTCAAATTCACCTTTCAATTTGAACTAATCGCAAGATCCTAAAGCCAGAACAATTGGAAAAGAAAAGAAAAGAAATAAATAATGCATCTTAATTGTAAAAATATCTAATAAGTAAGCTTGTTTTAATTATTTACAGACAAGCAATTCGGGAAAGCAATTATAAAGAACAAAAGCATCTTCTTAATATTTCTATTCTCTTGCTTTAAAATAATTATTTGAGAACTGCTTTTAAGAATAAAAGTAACTTCATTTATTTTTTTGGCTAAAGTATACAAAATCCTTATGTACCTATGTGCCTTTTTAAAAACCTTTATGTATTTTAAAATTTTGCAAAGAACCTTGTTATATTTGAAGAAGTTAGCAAATGAACCCCTTCTGTCCAAAATGTAATAGAAAACAAAAAACAAAGCAAAAATTCAAAAACAAAAAAAAAAAAGAGTGACCAAAAGCACAGATAACCCACCCTCTTCAACACAACTCCCATACTCTAACACCCTCTCCTCTACACCTAAAATCCTACAACCCTAAAACCCAAAATTTAAAATTCCTAAAACCCTAAATACTAAACCATAAATTGTGAAACTCTACACCCAAAAATGCAAAATCCTAAATCTTTAATTGTGAAACCTCAAACCCTAAACTGTAAAATCTTAAATCCTAAATTATGAAACTTTAAATCCTAAATTCTAAATCATAAATCACCAAATATCAAAACCCAAACCCTAAACTATGATATTGGGTAAGTAATTAACTCAATCACTTATAGTAAGGCTATTTCCTATGTATATTCAAACAAGTGGATTTTTCAAAACCAAGAAAACACCAAGGGTAATGTAGAACACTTCAAGGTAAAGTTGGTGGCCAAATGCTTAACTAAAAAGCAAGGAATAGACTATTTGAAAGGTTTTCTCTTGTTCCTTTTAAAGACTCAAATGGATCATGGTTAGTAGTTGCACACTATGACACACAATTGAATTAGATGGATGTTATAGCAACTTTTCTGATTGGGGACCTAAGTGAAGAAGTCCACACACAATAGCTACAAGGTTTTGTTGAAAATGTTAAGGAGCAATTGGCATGCAAACTAAAGAAGTCAATTTCTAATCCTCAAGCAAACAACAAGACAGTAGTGTAAACACCTAATGTTGTCCGGATCCTGAAAAGTTAAAGTGAAATCAGGTGTAGGTTCTAAAATTATCTTGCTTAAATATATATTTTTTTGGAAATTAATTGAATGAAATTTAAAAGTTTAAAGATATTTTTATGCCCCAAATGTTAATGATATTATATTTTAAAATTAAAAATTAAAAAAAAAAAGAAGGAAAAAGAAACAAAGAGAGAAAATTGTTGACAAAAGAGGGGCTGATTTGAGAGGAGAGGAGAGCAAAAGGACAAGGACGAAGAGGAGAAGAAAAAAGGAGAGGAAGAAAAAAAAAGAAAAAAGAGAGAAAAAGAAGCAAAAAAGGAGAGGAAGAAAAGACGAAAGAGGAAGCAAAGCAAATGAGAGTAGACAAAAGAGGGAGCAAGGCAAATGAGAGAAGACAAAGACATAGGTAAATAATTTCAAAGCATGAGGGAGAAGATAAAGAGGCAATTGAATAATTTCAATGCATGTTAGAGAATACAAAGAGGCAGGTGAATAATTTTAATGCATAGGGCAATGAGCCAAAGCCCGAAATTTCTTTTATAAATAGAGGTGTTTCATTCAAAAAGAGTGAGGAAGCCAAGAGAGAAATAGAACCTAGCACAAAAAGATTGAAGAATAAGAAAAAAGGGAGACAGAGTGAAAGAAAAAAGAAAAAGAGTGAAAGCAATACAACAAAGATAGAGCAGAAAGCATTGTCATTGAGCCCAAATTAGAAGGACTCAGTACATTCCAAGGGTACTTTTCTTTACTATTGGAGCTTTGAGCTGTAGTTCTGTACAGGCTATAGTTTTCTTCATGTTTAAAACTATGACATATATCTTTGCAACCTCAATTTTACTCTTTGTAATGGCAATTTAATTTGTTTGTGAAAGATTTTCCTTCCCTGGTTCCTCATTCTAATAATTTTTTATTACTCTATATGTGCTTTAGGTATGATTTAGGGCTAAAAATGAATTGTATGAAAGCTTTTCCACTATGGTGTGGTGCTCTGTGTAGGTGTTTTGGAGGGGGTGGGTGTACCAAACCCCTTTTGGGTATGGTGCACCCAATACCTATGCCCTCCAAAAATAATTCAAAATGAAAAAATATTTCAGAAAAATAAAACAAAATATATAGTTGTATTCATAAAATTTTTTGATAATTTTTTATACTAGTTTGAAAATTTTTTGATAAAGATTGTGCAATTTAACTGTATTATTTTTATCAATTCTTTTTGTTTCTAAAAAATATAAAAAAATCTTTTTGACAAAAGATATTTTGATTTCTCCATTTGGTTTGATAAAATTAATGCTATTTTTCATGAATTTCTAAAGTTAATTGGAAAAAAATCAAATAATTAAGCAATATTAGTAATTAAAATTACTTGTTTCATGTCCAAAAAAAATTAAAACAATGAAAATTGTAAAGGGTCCAGTGTGTTTGTCTCCTCTTTATTTTATTTTTCATTAAAAAAATAATAATTTTGTACTATTTACATACATAAATTTCATTTGTGTCTTGCACTATTCACCACTCTTAATTTAATTTGTGCCCCACGCTATTCACCACTTTTAATTTTATTTGTGTTCTGCATTATTCACCACTCTTAATTCCATTTGTGTCTTATACTATTCATGTACATAAACTTCATTTGTGCCCTGCACTATTCACATATACAAATTTCATTTGTGTCCCGTACTATTCATCATTTTTAATTTCATTTGTGCCTTACACTATTCATGTACACAAATTTCATTTGTGTCTTGCATTATTCACATGCATAAATTCCATTTGTATCCCACACTATTCACCACTATTAATTCTATTTGTGTCCTACACTATTCACATACACAAATTTCATTTGTGTCTAATACTATTTACCACTCTTAATTCTTTTTGTGTCCTTTATCATCATTTTTTTATTTCTTCCTTTAAATCTAGATTCTTCCTAATGATGGATCAAGAGAATTGTCAGTCAACAGGCTGCTATCTAACTATCTCGAGTGAAATTTCATCATGAACTTAGTCAATTAATTAATATGGTTCCATTGATGCATTTAAAAAGATACAACCTTTTTCAAAAGCCCTAGTCAAGCTGGGCAAATATTTTTAAACTTAGTGAAGCTAGATACACCATTATTTTTCAACAAGGCTTAGTTAAGCTAAGCAACTATTTTTTATGTAAACCCTATTAAATGAATCTTTTCCATAATAATGGCTAAACATCACTCACTAACAATGATAATCTCTTATCACGTTTGATCACATGCAAAACCAATAATGGGAGAATAAAATTTTTGACAAGACAAAAAGATAGATTTGAAACCAAAAGGTGACAAAACACCAATGTGATACTGGAAGGGCATTGTAGGGATGCTAATACCTTCCCTACACATAACTAACCCCTAAACCCATTTTTTTGTAATGCAGACCATACTCTTTGGTGTCCGACTTCATCATTTCAATCTATGTTGGTGGTGATTCCATTTTTATTTTTTTCCCCAAACAACTCATTTCCAAAATTATTTTTTATCTTTTGTTATCGCTACTTCACGTCATGTGTCAACAACTTGGTGATTCCACTAGGGATTTTTGAGGGTTAGGCCACATAAGTAGGTGCTTGCTACATTTTTTCTATTTCTGTGCTTTGGTTGATTGTCTAGTTTATTTGTCTTCTAGGTTTTGATTTTGCATTCTGGATTGTGTTTTGGGATTTCTAACTATGCATTTTGGATTTATATTCTTAAATCATGCCTAGATCATATTGCTTGATTAGGTCTAGACAACTTACTTTTCCATAATATTACCTATTATATCTATGAACTGGTGATTGGCTGATTATTTTAGAAGTTGTGAGTAAATTAATGGATGGCTTATTACCCACACACACATACACCACACCATAATGCACTTAGAAAAGGAGAGTTCATGACCCCTAAGTTCTACACCCAAGCTCTTAGGAACCTTTAGGCTAGCGAGGACATAAAGTAAGGTTGTCCTTTGTAAGACCCTTGATCTCCATGTAGGCACCTGAACACCCTCACTCAAGTTGACCTTTTGGGGCAATATAGGGACCTAATTTTAGGAGTCTAGAACCTACCCCTTACACACTGGTAGTAACCCTAGAGCTATGCTATGAAGAAAGTTTAACCTAAACTTTTGGATATGAAAAATAAGCCTAGGATTCACCATGACTCAAGCATGATGAGGAAATGTTACTTGTTTGCTCACTTGCAACTACATGCATTTTCATCCTTTGCATCATTTGAAAATAAAGGACCTCTTATTGCACCCACCATGATTGCATGCATAAGCTCTCAACTCAAGCTTCTTTATCCTTGATAAGTTAGGAAGTGGTAGGGAGAGCATCCTTTGTGAGGCCTCCTAGACTTCATGTAGGTGCTTGAACTTCCTCACTCAAATAACCCTTGGCATGTTGGATTGCCACAAATAGGGGCAATTTGGGATTCAGATAAGTATTGTAGGCCCTTGCCATCATATTTTAACTATAGCACATTAGAGGAACCTTGTCTTCATGTCATTGTCTTTATCTTAATTTGAATATTATAGTCATCATTTTCATTTGGCTCAAATTTTAGGTGACATCATTATAGACATCAACATTGCATTAAATCCTACCACAATTGCTATAGAACCCCATGACCAAGTGCTCTTCACTCAAGAAATGGCTCAGAAAGAGCAAGGAAATGTCTTAAATGGACAGGATGGTGTGACATTGCTAGAAATTAAGAAGTTATCTTTTAAACAAAACAACTTGCCTAATTTAAGGAAGGTTTGGGATAACTTCACTAACTCAGAAATAGGGTAATATGCGAGGAAGTATGGTCAATTGGGAAACCTATTATTCGTCCTAGTAGAAGAGGCATTGCTCAAAGCCTTATTCTTCTTTTGGAATTTGGTTTATAGAGTGTTTACTCTTGGGAGCTATGATCTAACACTTATCTTAGAAGAGTATGGTGACTTGCTGAAAATCAAGCCTTTAAATGGGGACAAAGTGCATAAATATGACAAAAAGGCTAGGCCCAAGAAAAGTTTGGGCAAGTTGTTTGGTTCACCAAAGATGAACTTTGGGAATGATGCCAAGGAGAAAGGAAAAGGATGGGCCATTTTGATCAATTTCCTTATTAGACTATACCATGCTTAGACAAACAAAGAGTTGGCAATGCAAACCCTAGCTTTAGCTATTTATGGAGTAGTCATATTTCTTAGAGCTCTTGATGGACAAGTGATTGTCTTATTCAAAGCTTTTAAGACTAGTTTGAATCCTGTGCAATCCAACCTAGCAGAAACTTTTAGATCTTAGAATTTTCTCAAGCAAAATGGAGTAGGTTAGTTTCATGGTTGCTTACAACTATTGATGGTGTGGCTTGCAAGTCATTTACTCTTTCCAAATGATATGGGTTATCCTCTGATTTCTTTTAAACTAGCTTATTTTGATGATCATGAGCCTCTAAAGGACTTCACCAAATCCAAGTGGCCTAAGAAAGTGCATGATCATAACACTTGAATCGTGTACTTTTGCAATTTCAAGAATGTCAAGTGGGAGAGTATGCAGTTACGTAGGAGATCGGTGATATATGGTTGCAGAAATTGACCTTGGGTCCCCCTAGTTGGCCCATGGGGCATAGTTGGCTATGCTACAACTACAACCATGAGGCAATTTGGGACTATACAATTTGTACCAACCACTAAGAGACTTCAAGAGTTTAACCTTGATTTTGGGAACGAAGATATGAGGCTCAAGAATGACACCATAAGGAAACTATAGTACCAACTAAGGTAGATGGCACTTAGGGAATGTTTAACTACAACCACTCCAGAGTGTTGTCACTGGCAAAAGAATAGCGAACAAGGTTTCATTACTATTAAAATTACCTTATCAACTTTGTCCTACAAAAGAATCAAGGTAAATGAAAATGTTAAAGCTGAAGAGAGACTAAAAGTTGAAAAGACTTGTTTGCCTTACAAATTAGAGAGACTATCTTGGAAGATAAAGAATTGAAGATGAAACAAGAAGTTAATGCATGGAAAGCCAAGGTTGTAGAGTTTCAAAAGAGGGTCATGATTATGGGGCAGGATAAACCCAAATTGATTACTAAAAGAGAAAAGTAGGTCAAACAAGCTAAAAGAGAGGTGTACCTGATTAATAAGAGCAAGCACTATACCAAAGAGGAGTTTGTAGATAATAAGGAGAAGGTGAAGTCCTTACAAGATGAAGTTACCCAACTTAACAACGAAGTGGCCTAACTCAAAGGACATATTCAACGGCAAAATGCAAATATCAAAAGAAAAGCATAGAGTTCCGAAAAATAAAAGATTCACTAGAAGTTGATCTAGATAAGATGTCACAAGAAAAGGAACACCTTGAGGGGTATATCATAGCCTTGAGGAATAGCATGAGAAGGAGATTCAGTTCCTAAAGACCCGATTGCAAGACTAGCAAGACTTAAAGGAAAGGATTGATTACATTGACAAGGTGAATATGAGTTTATGCCAAAACTTGATCAATGTGAAAGTAGCTTGTGATCAGTTCCTTAAAGAGGCCTTAAAAGACTATGTTATGATCAATATAGTGAAAAAGAATTAGCAACTTCACTATCAACTAGTAGACACTCGAGAGTAGTAGGAGGGGCTAAAAGCTAGCATAAGGCAGGTCACGAGGCTATACAAATAATGGAGTGAGAAGCAAAGTTAGGACCTGGTCCTCCTAAGAGTCACCTTAAGGAGTCAAAGGAGCACTATGTCAAAGTAAGGAAACCACATAAATATTGCTATGGTTGATCCCAAGTTATGTTCAAAGAAAACACCCTTAGAGATGGTTATGATTATTGTTCTTGACATTAATGAAAAAAAGGGAATGTTACCTAGAATTTGAGTCATTATATTTCTCAAATGCATGCTAAAATTTAGTTATTTATTTGCATTTAAATAATTCAATTAAGAAATTATTGCTCCAATTACGTGATCTCAATCCAAGTGAATGGGAGAACCGAGCCAAGAGAAAATAGCTGAAGGACTATAAGCTAAAGTTGACGACCTCAAGGCCCAAATGGCTAAGTTGATTGAGTTACTCTAGGCAAAAGGTTTTGGTGACATAAAGACCACAACATCTAACCCCCAAGATCCACAATCTCACCATCAATAGAGACCAAGTAACCAAAATAAACCAAGTTAACAATCTCTTTCTCAAGGGGTCCAAAATCTGTAATATCTGCCTAGGTTCGGTTTACAAAATCAGCAAGGGACTCCACCCTACATTTTGGAGGATCAGAACTCACTGAATCAGCAAAGGCCTCCACCATACATCAATCAGCATTCTTTCCTTAGTCCATGTGGGAGCTGTATATATACAACACTCTCAAAGCCCGCTACATAGGTCTAACATGGTCCTTACCCACATTACCACCAAGGTCCATACTCTCAATACCTACATGAGCAACAACCTCAAGGACCATTTTTCCAACATCCAAATGGTCTTGGTCATTTGGCATTGAGTCAGAAACCGACACCATACCTAACTTCAGTAACCCTGTAGAGCTAAAGAAGCCCAAATTTGAGAAAAAATATGAGAAGCTAGAGGGTAGAATGAACAAATGGGAAGGATTTGAGGAGGACATATTAGTTGTGCACAACATGGGATTGGTGTTAGATATGGTTATCCCTCCAAAGTTCAAAGTCCCAAACTTTGTCAAATATAATGGAACTATGTGCCCTAAGACTCACTTGATCATATACAACCGTAAGATGGCAGTATACAATGACAATCACAAATTGATTATGCATATCTTCCAAGATAGTTTGGTTAATGAAGCCACAGAATGGTACGTTAGCCTGGACTGTAATTCTATTCTTCCATGGTAGGATTTGGCTGAGGCATTCTTGAGGCAGTATAAGTTTAACTAGGTCATAGCCCCAAATAGGACTTATATCCAAAGGATGACCAATGTAGATAATGAATCATTTAAAGAATATGCCCAACACTAGAGGAACATGGCAATCAAGGTGTAACCACCTTTGTCAAAGAAAGAAATAAGCTCAATATTTGTGAAAACACTAGTTATCCCTTCTATGGGAAGATAGTTGGGTCTAGCAATTTGAGCTTTCCTAATTTAGTAATCATTAAGCAAAACATAGAAATGAGAATTTGGGAAGGGAAGATGGCAAGATCTTTATATCCAAAGAACCCTAGTCTCAGGAAAAAAGAAGGAAGAAGTCTATGCTATAGATGTGCAACAAAATTGGAAGGGAAAGGGTAAACACAACAAAAACTAGTAGGCTTACCATTCCCCTCAGGCTGCATTTACTCTTGTGATGGCAATGACCCAAGCCCTTCCAGTAAATTTAACATCGCCACAATACCAGGTTGCATCCCAGCTGGCACATCTCAATAACAAGTCACATAACAACCGATGCCACAGCATCAATCCATATTTTATTAACCGAGGCCTCAGTTGCAATGTATTGTTTACCACCAGAGAGCTTAGTTTCAATTAGGCCAGAATAGGTGTAATGATAGAAAGCACTAAGATTTTGACCTTATTCCTATACCCTATTCATAATTGTTGCCACAGCTGTTACAAAATAATTTGGTCTCAATTAACCCACTCCCTCCTCTACAACCTCCTTACCTGCCATGGTACAATGATAAACTCACTTATGAATACTACACTAGGACTAAAAGGCTTTTCATTCATAATTGCAATGCATTAAAGAAAAAGGTCTAAGATCTCATTGATGCCAAGTAGTTGAATTTTGACCTAGTCACCCCTGGACCTGATGTTGATGGAAATCCCTTACTTAACCATGGAGGGTCAGGTGTAAATGTGGCCATTGATGGAACAAATTTTGTTTTAAAGAAGTTGGCAGCCAAAATTAAAACTCCTATATGCCATATCTTCTGGGCATTGGTAGAACATGGATGGATTGAAAAAAAGTATGAGGTTGTCCTAAGTACTAGTTATGAGTATCATAATGAAAAAGTAGATCATGGAATTAATGAATGCTAGGCTTTTCAAGACTTACTTCAAGGGCTGATGAATAGAGGCATATTACAAGTCAGGATCGAGTTGGAAAGTGTGAATGTTATTGATTTCCATCCTATGCAATATAAACTAGGGCAAACTAAGACCTCCCAAATATATTGGAGACTTAAGAGTTAGAATTTTTAGTAATTACCTAGCAATTGAAATATCATGGAACTGCATTATCACTTATGTAAGGGAACGGTTAAGGGGCCCTAATTATTAATTGCCCCATGGCCTTAATGGGTATCAACAGCATTAGTGATTCATTAGTTGTATATTAGATAGATAAAGGCTTCATTGCCTGAATAATGACTGCATTCCCTACACCACGTATTTCATTGTTAATTAGTGCCCCTTAACCATTCCCTTACATGAGTGATAATGCAGTTCTATGGGATTTCAATTGCTAGGTAATCGCTAAAAATTCTAACTCTTAAATCTCCAATATATTTTGGGTCTTTGGCATTACAACAAGTGGTTGCTACTATCTCCTACCCATATCAAAGAAAGAATAAGCTAAAAAGGTGGTAGAATCAAGTCCCATCAAGGTGAAAAGGCTAGATAAAGGGAAAGGAATCTTGATAGAACTCTCGAAAGAGGAAGAAATGGATGCTAGTAAGCCAATACAGGTAGAGATAATACAACCTTAGATGGCTAAGCATGTTGATCCTTTTGAAGCCAAAAAACAAAGAAGCAAGGCCAACTATACCTAGGAGACTAGTCACTAAAGAAGAAGCTAATGAATTCCTCAAACTTATTCACTAGAGTGAGTATAAAGTAATTAAACAGTTGAAAGAGACTCCTGCAAAGATTTCACTACTTTTCTTATTGATGCACTCTAAACCACACAAGCATTAATAAAGACCTTTAATGAAACTTATATGGATAAAGACATAACTACAAAGGCATTTGATGGTTTGGTGAGGAACATCATGGCTTATAATTTCTGATCATTCTCTAAGGAAGAGTTCCCTCCTGAAGGGTGAGGACATAACAAACCCTTGCATATTTCTACAAAGTACAAGGAGTGGGACTTGGTAAATGTCATGATTAACAATGGCTCATCGTTGAATGTCCTACCAAAGTCAATATTGAGAGAATTATCATTTGATAGCTCTCAAGTAAGACCTAGCACTACTATAGCAAAGGCATTTGATGGATCAAAAAGTGAAGTACTTGAGGAAATTGAGCTTCCCATACAAATTGGGCCTTGTACCTTCACTATCCCTTTCCATGTCATGAAGATAAGTTTAGCCTATAATTGGCTTTTAGGGAAGCCATGGATCCACACTATTGGGGCAATACCCTTTACCTTGCTCCAAAATGTGAAAGTTATGTATGATGGCAAGTTAGTTGAGGTGGCTACAGAAGAAGACCTAGTAATCTCTAACCTATCTTCCACACTATATGTATTAGCTAAGATCAATGTTTGGAGCTCTTTCTAATCCTTTGAAATTGTTAATGTGGTGTATGCCAAAGGGGGAAGACCTATACCAACTCCACAATACTCTAGTGCTACCTTAATGACCGCGAAGGTATTAAAGAGGAGCGATTATGATCTCAGAAGGGGTTAGGACACAAGGGACAAGGAATAAGGGAATTGCTAGAGCATTCAAAGAAAGAAGAGACATTCAGATTGGGTTTTAAACCCACAAGAGCTATTAAGGTCTGGATGGCTCAAATCTTGAAAGAAAGGAGATTGGCCTATCTGAATGGTCAAGGGATTGAAGCCAATAAGCTAATTATCAAAGCCCTCCTGAGACTTTCTGTGAGCACTAGTCTCTAGATTCCTAACCAAATTGTAGTTATAGAAGGAGGTTCCTCTTCTGGAGAGAAAAGGGAATTAGTCAAGCTAAGCAATACCAAGTTTAAAGCAAGTAGTGAGTTGTTTACAACTTGCAAGACATGTAATTTCATAGAACATTATCTACGGCTCTGCCCAAGGCTTAGATTGGGGTTGAATGGATAAACCTATTTGTTTTGTGTTTAACAAGTGGTTTTTAATCAAATGTATTTGATTTCCCAAAATAGAATCTCTTTTTATTTTCATGCTTTTCCTTTACCATTTCATGAGTCATACATATCATAAATAACCAAAACCCAATAATCTAGGTTAAATAACGAAGATAATACTAAAATAAACTACGCTGATTTTTCAAGTCTTGATTTTGAACACCAAATCACTTGTATTGAAGGTGGTGAGGAGCAGGAAGATGATTAGGAGTTGTCACCTAAGCTACGAGGCTGGTTGAACAAGAAGATAAGGGGATCAAACCTTATGAGGAACTTATTGAATTAATCAACTTGGAAATTGAAGGAAACAAGAAAGAAATAAAGATTGGAGCAAGGTTGACCACAAAAGAGAAGCAAGCAATGATCCAACTACTACAAGAATATAAAGATGTGTTTGCTTGGTCATACCAAGACAATTTAGGTCTAAATAAAGACATAATGGTTCATCGCTTCCAATAAAGCTAGGATTCAAGCCAGTAAAATAGAAATTGTGAAGAATGAAGCCAAATATATAGTTGAAAATCAAAGATGAAGTGAAAAATCTCCTAGATGCTAGTTTCATTGAAGTAGCAAAATATCTAGAATAGGAAGTAATGTTATACCCGTGCCTAAGAAAGATGGAAAAATGAGGGCATGTGTGGACTATTAGGACTTCAACAAAGCAAGTACAAAGGATAATTTTCCACACATTAATGTACTTGTTGACAATGTGCAAGATTCTCTATCTTTTCATTCATGGATGGGTTTTTAGGGTATAATCAGATTAAATTGACTCTTGAGGATAAAGATAAGACAACCTTCATCACACCATGGGGCATCTTTCATTATAAGGCAATGTCTTTTAGTCTAAAAAATGCTAGGGCAACACACTAAAGGGCCATGGTGACTCTTTTCCATGACATGATGCACAAAGAAATAGAGGTATATGTTAATGACATCATTGTTAAGTTAAAATCAAAAGTTGAACATCTAATATAGCTTAGAAAGTACTTTGATCGATCAAGAAGATATCAGCTTAAGCTGAACTGGCAAAGTGTACTTTTGGTGTGAGATCAAGAAAGCTGCTAGAATACATGGTAAGCAAGAAAGGGATAGAAGTGGATCTAGATACAGTTAAAGCCATCATGAATATACCCAGACCTAAGATAGAAAAGGAGGTGCAGGGTTTCTGAGGAAGACAAAACTACATTGCAAGGTTCATATCTCAACTAAAATCCACGTGTGAGCTAATCTTCAAGCTCCTATGAAAAAATCAAGGCACAAGTTGGAATGATGAACGTCAAGAGGAGTTTGATAAAATCAAATAGTACCTTCAAAGCTTGCCAATTCTAGTTCCACCGATACTTCAAAAACCTTCGCTCATGTACCTCACCATGTATGAAGAATCAATGGGATATATGCTAGGGCACTATGATGAAACAAGGAAGAAAGAGCAGGTGATCTATTACTTAAGCAAGAAGTTCACTAGTTATGAATCAAAGTATTCAATATTAGAGAAAACTTGCTATGATTTAGCATAGGTAGCACATTAACTCTAGCCATATATGCTATGCCACATAACTTGGTTGATCTCAAAAATGGATCTAATCAAGTACATATTTGAGAAACCTACATTAACTAGAAGAATTATGAGATGGCACATGCTATTGTCAGAAAATAATATGCAATATGTACCTTAAAATGTAATAAAAGGGAGTGTGATTACTAACCACCTAGTAGAAAAACTGACCTCAAACTATGAACCAGTCCAATTTGAATTTCTAAATGAAAATATCATGATGTTGGTAGCCAAGAACAAATCACTTGAGAATGGAAGGTGGTTGATGATGTTTGATAGATCCTCCCATGTAAAGGGACATGGGATTGGAGCTGTTTTGATATCTCCTAAAGGAAAACATTATCCCATGACTGCAAAATTATGTTTTGTATACACTAATAGCATAATTGAGTATGAGGCTTGTGCTATAGGGATAGAAGTAGCCTTGAACTATCAAATTAGCCTTTATATGTATTTGGAGACTCTACATTGGTTATTTACCAATTAAGAAGTGAGTAGGAGAATAAGGACTAGAAGCTGATCCCCTACTAGAGGCACATTTGCAAGTTGGCAAAATAATTTAAAGAAATCACCTTTAACCATGTTTCTTAATAAAAAAATTAGATAGCTGATGCCTTAGCCACATTCTTAGCTATGTACTCAGTTATGGATGGTAATGATCTCCTAAAAGTTAAAATAAGGAAGCATGATTCCTAGTTTATTGTTCTTTTGTGGAGGAGGAGTCAGATAGAAAGCCATGATATGATGATATCATGCAATTTATTAAAACTAGAGAATATCCTACTAAGGCATCAGAGAATGACAAAAGAACTCTAAGAAGATTGGCAATAGGTTTCTTTCTTAGTGGTGATATTTTGTACAAGAGAAATCATGACACTATACTCTTGAGATGCATAGAGGCTACAGAGGCATAAAAGTTAATACAAGAAGTCTATGATGGAGTGTATGGAACTCACATTAATGGTCATGCAATGGCTCAAAAAGTTTTGCAAGCAAGATATTATTGGCCCACAATCACTTGCATGTCTTTTCAGCTTGACTTTTCTGCGCATCACCATTATCTGAAGTTACTACACCTGACATTTACTTTTGACTATTTTTCTCTTAAAATTCAAATTCCCTAATAGTGATTGGATTGCATGATTATTCTATCACTCATTTTTGCTTATAATTACACTTTCACACTTGCTAGTCCACACATGGCTAAGGAACAAAAAGAGAGAGAAATATCATCAATGCACAAATTCAAATCTATCTATGTCTTTGGTGGTTCCAATCTAGGGAAGGACAATGAATTTATATAGACAGCCAATGAACTTGGTAAGTTGTTAGCTATTAGAGGGATAAATCTTGTGAATGGTAGAGGAATCTAGGGACTAAGAGGATATGTAGCCATAGTTTCAATTATTAGAGGGAGCTGTGTCTTGGTTGTCCTTATAAAAAAGTTGGTTGACAAGAGAATTATTAACTATACCTTGTGTACTGAACATTTTGGATATATGCTTTGCAATACTAAAGCCCTTATTGCATTACCTGGAGGTCTAGAAACTTTCAAGGGAATTTTTAGCGTGACATTTTGGACTAATTAAACTTTCATAAAAACCATTTAGGATTATTAAATATTAATGGCTTTTATGATGGTTTGTTGTCTTTTTTAGATTATGCTATGAAACAAGATTTCATACCCTTGAAGGCTTGTCATGCCATAATATCCACTTCAAATACTGATCAACTAATTGATCAACTGTAAATCTATGCATCTTAATCTAACCTATTAGTGAAATAGATAGATTGGCAAACCCCTGATGGCAACAGAAAGCATAAAATAGATACCATCCTCCAGTTGTGACTTGCCATACTTTCATAGTTTTACTTTTAGTTATTTTGTGTGTGTTTGTTAATAAATACCCATGCTAATCTACAAAAAGCATTGAGAATGATGTACAATTTTAGGAAAAATGGTTTGAGTGAAAGAGAGTTATTAGTGAAACCATTGAGATCATGGTGTGTAAAGGATGGTAGAGTAAAGAGTTATTCTTAGCTATTGATACACATTCCATACACATCTCTAGTGTGCTTAAAAAAAAGGGGAAAATATTTTGCTTTTTCTTTTCTGCATGTCTTTCATGTAGTTTCATGGCATCTGCTAATGACTCTACCCAAGGCCTTGGCAATAACTGTGTGTGGGCACCCTTTGAATTCAATAAGACATCTTACATGATGCATATATTGCATGTTATTTCATTTCTTTTCCTTTCATATCATTTTCTTGTCCAATTTTATAAGTGATTGATGAATGACAGGTACTTAAGGAGGGGGTGCCACCACCTGAATGAACTAACACTAAGGGAGCAATGAATTGTTAGTCAAATGTCTTAATTTCAACCCAATTAAATCCATTTTGCTAGTAATAAAATTGGATTGCCCAACAAAATACTCAATTCTCTTAGATGACAAAATATCTCAGGTAATATAATGAAGATATGACGTCTTATAGCCTATAAGAATGCTGTGAAAAAACAGGTATCCTAGAACTTGTTTAAATACTCCTTAAGACAATTTGTTGGACACCACATTAACTAGAGAAGTGATCTAGGCCATCTTTGGACCGTTTAGGCCTTTCAAGCTAATCTTGAAGCAAGAATATCCATAGTCACCCATTTGAGACTTAAGGGAAGGTGAGACCACCACCAAATGCTCTTTCTTTGACCCTTGTTTACCTTAACCTCTGAGCTAGGAAAACCATGATTCTTACCCTAAAAGAAAGCCAAAGGAGCACCTAAGCTATCAACTAAGAAGGAATGCTATTTGATACAAGAAATAACTCAAGAATCCTTTTCCAATTAGTCAAGCCTTACTTATGTAAAAGGCAAGAATAAAAGGAAATCCTGAGAAATTAAAAGACAAGCACTTGGGAAACTTCAAAAAAAAAAAAAAGTAAAAGAAGTAAGCCCAGAAATAAAAGGAAATGAAAATTGGGAAGAAGAAAGTAAGTTCCTCCTTGTCCTAACAAGATTCCTAAATTGTTGAAAATGAAAAAGGAAATACAAGGATTTGTGTGCTTGTACTCTCCTCATTTGCTAAGCCCATATCTATTTCTTTCCAAGCTATTACCTAAGCCTTGCATTACAAGTTGAATGAAGTCCTAGTGATCCTTCTAATGTGGTGAAATAACAAATGTGGAGAGGGACATAAAAATAAGCTTATGGGGTGCCTGTGAGTGCAAACACTTATCAAGAGTGTAAACACTTGAGGGAAAACACTTGTATAAAGCCTTGTTTCTAGAGAATTAAGTAATTTTAATCCATCATGCATACTCCTTTAAGGCATTATTTTTCAAAAATAAAGATGATGAATTAAGAAATATTTTCAACCATTATTCGCTCAAAGGTAATCAAAACAAATTGGGGGCCAATAGCCAAGAGAGTGAACCTAAAGTTTAAAGACATTCATTGGCTTAGGAATAGCTAAAGCATAAACTGGGATAATTACTAGGAGTGTGAACCCAAAGTTAAAAAACCTTTCATTGCTTGAGGATCACCAAATTCAAATTAGGGTAATAGTTAGGAGAATGACCCCCAAATCTAAAATATCCCTGAAAGAGTAGAGAGATTCAAGAGGGGAAATTTACAGAGAAGCTTCTCCAAAGAGACTTGAGTTTATAAAAGAGTGAGGAAGAGTTACCGAATACTAATTCCAAAAGGTACTACTTCCATGGGGTCTAACACTCTAATCCACTCATAACTAGGGCAATAAACCATAACGCACTCTTTGCATTGTGGCTTTGGCATATATTTTAATTTTGTCTCATGTTAAGCACATTGCATGTCAAGCATGCTATTTTTAGGTCAAGCCTTTCACGTGTCAAGCACATTATCTTATCAAGCACACTAATGTGATTAGTATATCCCTTCAAGTCATTTGCTTGCAACCCCTTACAATTTGTCATCCCCACAAGGTAGATTTGTAACCCTAACAATTTAATATCCTAATTAGTTGGATTAAAACTTGGAACGGGTTTCTTCAAGTTATTTCCTTTCTTTCAACTAGGAACAAGTTTCTCCAAGTACATTTGCTTTAGATCCTAAAATAGGTTTCTCCAAGTTATTATTTTTCTTTCAACTTGGAATGGGTTTCTCAAAGTTCTGTTCTTTAAATTATAAAATGGGTTACTTTAGGTTATTTTGCTTCAAACCCTAAGTTGCTCTTAGGTATCCCAATTAGGTGGATTCCCTTCATCGAAAACCTAGAATGGGATTCTCTAGGGTTTTTTTCTTTTTTTAACTTGGAATGGGTTTCTCCAAGCTCTTTTATAAAATCCTAGAATAGGTTTCTCTAAGTTATTGCCTTTTATTTTAACTTGGAATGGGTTTCTCCAAGTTCTTTTTCTTCAAATCTTGGAATGGGTTTCTCCAAGTTATGGCCTTTTTATTTTAACTTGGAATGGGCTTCTCCAAGCTTTTTTCTTTAAATCCTAAAATGGGTTACTTTAGGTTATTTTTCTCAAACCCTAAATTACTTTTAGGTATTCCCATTGGGTGGATTAAAACCCTTCATTGAAATCCTGAAATGGGTTTCTTTAGGTTATTTCCTTTCATTCATCTTGGAACGAGTTTCTCCAAGTTCTTTTCTTCAAATCATGGAATAGTTTTCTCTAAGTTATTACCTTTCTTTCATCATGGAATGGGTTTCTCCAAGTTCTTTTCTTCAAATCCTACAATGGGTTTCTCTAGTTTATTACCTTTCTTTCAACTTCGAATAAGTTTCTCCACATTCTTTTCTTTAAATCCCAAAATGGGTTAGTTCAGGCTATTTTGCTTTAAACCTAAAATCGCTCTTAGGTATCCCTGCTGGGTGGATTACAACCCTTCATCAAAAACCTAGAATAGGTTTCTCCAGGTTATTTACTTTCAACTTAGAAATGGTTTCTCCAAGTTCTTTTCTTCAAATCCTAGTACGGGTTTCTCCAGGTTATTACCTTTCTTTCAACATGGAACATGTTTCTCCATATTCTTTTCTTCAAATCCTAGAATGGGTTTCTCCAGGTTATTACCTTTCTTTCAACTTGGAATGGGTTTCTCCATGTTCTTTTCCTCAAATCTTGGAATGGGTTTCTCCAGGTAACCTTTCTTTTAACTTGGAATGGGTCTCTCTAAGTTCTTTTCTTTAATATAGTTTACTTCAGCTTATTTTACTTCAAACCCTAGGTTGCTCTTAGGTATCACTATTGGATGGATTAAAACCCTTCATCGAAAACTTGGAATAGGTTTTCCTAAGTTATTTTCTTTCAACTTGGAATGGGTTTCTCCAAGTTCTTTTCTTCAAATCCTGAATTGGGATTATTACCTTTCTTTCAATTTGGAATAGGTCTCTCTAAGTTCTTTTCTTCAAATCTTAGAACGAGTTTGTCTAGGTTATTACCTTTCTTTCAACTTGGAATGGGTCTCTCCAAGTTCATTTCCTTTAGATCTTGGAATAGGTTTCTCCAAGTTATTGCCTTTTCTTTCAGTTTGGAATGGGTTTCTCCAAGTTCTTTCCTTTCAAGTCTTGAGGCAAGTTACTTTAGTTTGTTTTGCTTCACTTTAAATCTTAAGTCGCTGTTAGATATTCCTATTAAGTGGTTCTAAAACCCATCACATTAGACTCTAGGTCATTTTTCCAACCCAAATTAGCGTCTTTCAACCTTTGCTCATCTTCTAAAGTTATCCTATTTAAATATATGTTTTTCTTGAAATTAATTAAATGAAAATGAAAAAATTTAAAGATATTGTTGGTCCTAAATGTTAATGATATTATCTTTTAAAATTAAAATTTAAAAAAAAGAAGAAAAAAGAAAAAAAGAGAGGAAAATGTCGACAAAAGAGTGGGATGATTTGAGGGGAAAGGAGAGCAAAAGGACAAGGAGGAAGAGGAGAAGAAAAAAGGAGAGGAAGAGAAGACAAAATAGGAAGCAAAGCAAATGGAGAAGACAAAAGAAGGAGCAAAGCAAATGAGAGAAGCTGAAGAGGTAGGTGAATAATTTCAATGCATGGGGGAGAAGACGAAGAGCAGGTGAATAATTTGAATGCATTGGGCAATGAGCCAAAGCCCAGGATTTCTTTTGCACTATCAAGAGCCTCTATAAATAAAGGTGTTTTACTCTGAAAGAAGGAGGAAGCCAAGAGAAAAATAGAACCCAACACAAAAAGACCAAAGAATAAGAAAAAAGAGAGACAAAGTGAAAGGAAAATTAAAAAGAGAGAAGCAACACAATGAAGATAAAGGAGAAAGCATTGCAGTTGAGCCCAAATCAGAAGGACTCGGTACATCCTAAGGGTACTTTTCTTTGTTGTTGGAGCTTTGAGTTGTAGTTCTATGTAGGCTGTAGTTTTCTTCATGTTTGAAACTGTGACATACATCCTTGTAACCTCCATTTTACTCTCTGTGATGGTGATATAATTTGTTTGTGAAAGATTTTCCTTCCCTAGTTCCTCATTCTAATAATTTTTCATTCCTTTATGTGTACTTTAGATATGATTTATGGCTAAAAATAAATTGTAGGGAAGCTTTTCAACTGTGGTGTGGTGCCTCTATGCAAGCAATTTGGAAGGGATGGGTGTACCAAACCCACTTTTGGGCATGGTGCACCCAATACCTATCCCCTCCAAAAATAATTCAAAAAAATGGTTCAGAAAAATAAAACAAAATATATAGTTGTCTCTATAAAATTTTTTGAGAATTTTAGTATTAGTTTGAAAATTTTTTGATGAAGATTGTGAAATTTAACTGTATTATGTCTGTTAATTCTTGTGTTTTCAAAAAATATAAAAAAATCTTTTTGACAAAAAATATTCTGATTTCTTCATTAAGTTTAATAAAATTAATACTATTTTTCATGAATTTTTAAAGTTAATTTGAAAAAGATCAAAAAATTATGCAGCACTTGTAATTAAAATTACTTGTTTCATATAAAAAAAAAGTGAAAAATGCAATGGGTCTAGTGCGTTTGTCTCCTCTTTATTTTATTTTTCATTAAAAAAAATAATTTTGTACTATTTACATACACAAATTCTATTTGTGTCTTACAGTATTCACCACTCTTAATTTCATTTGTATCCTACATTTTCACATACACAAATTTCATTTGTGTCCTGCATTATTCATTTACACAAATTCTATTTGTGTCCTACACTATTCACGTATACAAATTTTATTTGTGTCCAGCACTATTAACATACATAAATTTTATTTGTGTCCCACACTATTCAGCACTCTTAATTTCATTTGTGTCCTATATTATTCACGTACACAAATTCTATTTGTGTCTAATACTATTCACCATTCTTGATTCTATTTGTGTCTTTTATCATCATTTTCTTATTTCTTCCTTTAAATCTAGATTCTTCTCTATAATGGATAAAGAGACTTGTTAGTCAACTGGCTACTATCTAACTATCCTAAAAGAAATTGCATCATGAACTTAGTCAATTAACTATCACAATTTCATTGATACATTTAAAAAGATACACCTTTTTTTTCAAAAGCCCTAGTCAAGTTAGGCAAATGTTTTTAAACCTAGTCAAGCTAGGTGCACCATTATTTTTCAATAAGCCCTAGTTAAGCTAGGCAATTATTTTTTATGTAAACCCTAGACAAACTAAGCATCAAATTAATCTTTTTCACAATAATGCCTAACCACCTCCACTAGCGGTGATAATCCTGAATCATGTTTGATCGCATGTAAAACCAATAATGGGACCATAAAATCAAAAAATAAAATAAATTTGTTCTTCGACAAGACATAAAGCATAGATCTAAAAGTAAAAGGCAACAAAACACCAATGTGATACCAAAAGTACATTGTAGGGGTGCTAATACCTTCCCTATGCATAACTAACCCGCAAGCCCATTTTTGTGTAACACAAACCATACTCTTCAGTGTCTAACTTCACCATTTCAATCTAAGTCAGTGGCAATTCCATTTTTATTTCTTTTCCCAAACAACTTGTTTCCAAAATTGTTTTTTTATTTTTTGTGATCGTCGTTCCGCATCACTTGTCGACAAGTAGCATTTGAAATTTGGCAAAGTCATCACCTCCATGAGTTTTGTTAATAACAAAGTATACCACTATATATACCTTGAGTTGTGTGGGATTAAGTTTATCTTCTTAGTACTCTATGTAAATGACATTCTACTTGCCAGTAGCGATGTCAATTTGTTTTCTGAGACCAAGTCAATTTTATCACTTGCATTTAACATGAAAGACTATGGGGATGCTTCCTTTGTTTTAGGAGTTGAGATTCATAGGGATAGGTCCAAGTTTATGTTGAGGCTTTCTCAAAAGGCCTATTTTACTCGTGTGCTAGAAGTGTTTAACAAAGTGAGTTGTAAACCTAGTGATACTCCAATTGCAAAAGGGAATACTTTTAATAAGGAATAATGCCCCAGGAATAAGATTAAAGGAATGCTAATAAAAGATAGACCCTGTGTTAGTGTTGCAAGAAGCGTTAACGTATGCATATGTTTGCATTAGACTTGGTTTGCTTTTTGTTGTGAGTGTCCTTGGTAAATATCTAAATCCTAGTAAAGATCATTGGATTACTGTAAAAAAGAAATTAACATATTTGCAAAAGACAAAGGATTGTATGCTTATCTACAGAAAGGTTGATATCTTACCAAGTCATTTTTTACTCTAATTTAGACTTTATTGGTTATCCAAATAACTTGAGATTACATTAGGTTATATTGGCCAATAGGACCATATCTTGGAAAAGTGTGAAACAAACTCTTACTAAGTCCTTTACTATGAAAGGTGAATTTGTAGCCTGTTATGGTACAGTAACTTAGGCTTTGTGGTTGAAAACTTATAATCTTTGGGCTCATGGTGATTGATTCCATCTATAAGTTGTTAAAGATGTACTGTGATAATTCTATAGTAATAATGTTCTCAAAGAATAATAAGAGTTCTAGCCAGTCAAACCATATTGAGATATAGTGTTTTGCTATCAAGACATGATCAAGAATGGTGATATTCTTATTTAGCACATTGATACTTAAAAGATGACAATTGATTCCCAAACTAAAGGCTCCCACCATGTTTTTAACAAACATGTGCAAAATATGGGTGGTGTGAGTTCTTTTGATTCTTTGGGTTAGTAGGAGTAATCGAGAACAATGTTTTCTTTTTAATTGTTGCAAATTATCTTAAACTTTGTGTTTTGAGATATTTTCTTTTTATGAGCACACTATGTCAAATTTTGAATGCAATTGATATTTTGCTCTTTTGATCATGTGAATGATTGGCTGATATAAATTTTGATTACTTATCTTAAGTTGTGATGCTTTCCTAAAAAGAGCATTGTAAATTGTTACAATTTTCACCTTATAGGGTTGTTTGTTGAGAATTTATTTTTTCCTAATTTGAATTACTATAGTGATCCTCTTGTCAAATGGCATGTTGCTCTGTGAGAAATAATGTTATTAATCTTCTTAGGAAGATATGATGACTTTCCAAAGAAAGGCCATGAGGACTTTTACACAATAGCATAGGAAGATCACTTGGCTATGCTATATAAGTGTAACTACAAACCACATCTTTGATCATGTCTATGATACAATTAGCTTATGTGATTATGGAAGAACAATGCTGATAAAATGTATATACTCACTCAGAGTTCTAAGTTAGTTGCATTGTAAGACGAGATCATGTGTTAAGGTGATTATTTCAAGTTATGTTAGTTTAGTGGCCATTGTTGTTATTCAACCTGATAGTTATTTTTGAAAATTATTTTCAAAATAACTTGAAATCCAATCAATGTTGCCAAGTGAAAGAATGTTATAATATTTCTTAAAGTAGGTGTCGACCCCATGACACAAAGCAACAACTAAAAATAAATTAAATGAGAAAAAAACTAGTTTTTGAAAATATGGAAAATTATGGAGTTGCCACTAATCTAATTGAAATAGTAAGATCAGACATTAAAAAGTATGGTCTGCATTATAGAAAACAAGTTTAAGGGTTAGTTAAGTGTAGGAAAGGTGTTAGCATCCTCCTACGCCCTTTCAGTACCACATTGGTATTTTGTTACTTTTATTTAGTTTAAAACTCTTCTTCATGTCCAAAGAAAAACTTTGCATTGTTTTTATTATTTTTATTTGTCTCACAATTGGCATCTACACATGATTAAGAGTAATCCATAATTAACACACTAGTGAGTAGCATCAAGAGTAATCTATAATTAATGCACATTGGAAACAGTCGTTTTCACTAACCTTTCCCAAAAACTAACATTGGGAGAATCAAAGCCTTTTAGGAAAGGCAATAATGCAAAAACAAAGGTCAAGGAGTCTAAGAGAGATATTGATTCTTATTAATCATGCTAGAAGGGCCCGCCAATTTCTTAGCACAACCTATAATGTAATTACACTCATGGGAGTTAGGAGCAATTGTTTTCACTAACCCCTCAACAACTATCATTGGGAAGAATCCTAAAATTTTAGGATTAAGTGGAGCTCAAAAGGGATATTGATTCTTAAATAACCATGCTAGTTGGACTCTACCAATTTCTCGGTCAGATCCATAACATGATCACCCTCAAGATAATTTAAGAGTGGTGGTTTTTACTAACCACACGCAATAACCATCATCAAGAGAATCCTAAGATTTTTAGATGGGCTTTTGTTTTCATAGAAAAGAAGGGGACAAACAACTTGAAAGGAAAAAAGAGAAAGTAGTGAAAATTATTTGTTAATTTCACAAATCAAAACCACCTTCTAGAATCACATGTAAAGAGCAAATTAAGAATCTCCACACTTGCATTTTGGGACAATGTGCTAATGCATCTAAACAAATTAGTGCAACTATCATAATCTCTACTATCAAAGGCATAGTGAAACTCAAAACCTCTAACCCATCCAAGGTGCTCCAACAATCAAGGATAGGGTAGTAACACGATTATACTATTCTTTGAGAAGAAAAGTACACTAGGAGTCGGGCTTTATAGAAGGAAAGCATTTCAAAAATGAGGTACAAAGCACAATGAAAGAAGTTAAAAAAAAAGAAAGAAAGAGTACTATGAAACAACATCTAAAGCCCAATCATTTAGCTTGTTTACTCTTCCTTTATTTAATCTCATAACCCCACCAATTTAACAAAATAAAACTGATTTAGGTTTAAGTGCAAAAGAAAGATTCACATGCAAGAGGTAATTGGACTTCCATGCTTATACAATGTTTGTGGAAACATCCACATATGACATGAGTGAAATGATTAAGAGAAAGTTTAGCTTACAAGATGGGTGAACCCAGCCAGCAAATACCACAAGTCGATATAAATTGGACAAAGTTGAAATTAAAGAATTGAGCCTTCGAATTCCAATATTCATACATTATCATGGGACTTTCCAAAACTAAGAGAAAGAAAAAGGGAACCATTGACCAATCGAAAATTCAAGGAGATCGCAAATAGACCATACATAGGCAAGTAAGTTAACAACAAAATGATTTGAATGCTAAGAACAAAGGTTTAGCTATTACTTGTGCAAACCAAATTTTAATCAAATTGCAGGTAAAACTATGAAAAGCAAAAGAAACAAGCCACATATCTTTAGATTTTAAAAGACTCGTGCTTTTTTGTCTCACAATTATCAACAAGTAAAATGCCAAAAAAAGTCTAAACGAAAAAAGCAGAAAGGGTGCAGGGATGGACAAATTTTCTAATGGGAATGAAACTATGGGTGAGTTTGACTAGAAAATTAGATGCAGCTAATGTAGGATCACATATGGCATATTTTGACCCCAATAAGGAAATACATATGAAAGAAACCCATTTAAGTAAATATTTTTTAAAAAAACTCATTGAGGTAAAATGGCCCTCTTTCTTCTTTCGTGCCTGTTCTTTTCCTTTTTTCTTTTCTCATTTTTTTCTTTTTACACAAAAAGATTAAAAAAACCACATTTGGGTCTAAGAAATACCCATAGGTCCTCCTACTTCAGCCATTTTAATTTAGTAAAAAAATCTTTGAATTAATTAATGGATTTATCTTTATTTTTAAGGCTCACAACTATTTATCACAATTTTTTAAGTAAAACTAAATCCCCCTAAATCCTTTTACTTTACCCAAGTTAAACTCAAAAAATTTTGTAATTAGCAAAAATTTTCTTAATTTTCTTGTAGGTTTATTTTTCATTTCAAGGCCTCAGACAAAATTATGTGTGGTCAACTACCCCCTTGCTTATCTTTCTAAGGACTAGGAGGTAAGTAAAATTGTTGACACAATTTTGTCCAAGAAAAGCATAAAATAAGTATATTATAAATGACATAGGAGAGTAAAAATTGATTACTAAAAAGTTTAGAAGTTCAAATGCAACCAATACCAATTATAATAGCCAAAAAGATAGAATTAAAAAGCAAGAATGAAATACTGAGGTAAAAGTGAAATGTTTTGGAATGATATGCAATTTGATAGGAATTTACAAATGATTAACACAAAATCACAATTTAACAAGAAAATTAAAAAATCATTAAAACGAAGGCATGATTTGGCAAGAATTTAAAAGGATCGAGATAGAACTGCGATTTGGTAGGAAACTAAACTGATCGAGATGAAACTACAATCTAATAGGAATTGAAAATGACTAAGATGAAAATATAATTTGCATGAAAGTAAAATGATCAGGACTTACCTAGCAATTAACATGGAAGTAAAATGATTAGGAATTACCCAACAACCAACATGAAAATAAAATGGTCGGGATTGACAAAGGAACCAATAAGAAAGTAAAATAGTCAAGACTTACCTAGTGATCGGCAAGAAAGAAAAATGGTTAGGACTTAACTAGCGACTATCATGAAAGTAAAATAGTTAGGACTTACCAAGCGACCCGCAGAAGAGGAAAATGGTTGGGACTTATCCAATTACTAGTAGGAAAGTAAAATGGTCAGGACTTACTAAGTGACTTATAGGAAAGTCATATGGTCAAGACTTACCTAGCAGCTAGCATGAAAGTAAATTGATTGAGATATACCCAATGATTGGAATGAAAGTAACATGGACAAAACTTAATAGTGATCGGCATGAAAGCAAAATGGTTAGGACTCACCCAGCAACCGATAGAAAAGTAAAATGGTCAAGACTCACCCATCAACCAACAAGAAAGTAAAATGGTAGGGACTTACCTAGTGATAGGCATGAAAGTAAAATGGCTCGGACTCACCCAGTGACTGACAAGAAAGTAAAATAGTCGAGACTTACCCAGCAATTGGCAAGAATGTAAAATGGTGAGGACTTACCCAACAACTAGAATGAAAGTAAAATGGTTGGGACTTATGCACTGACCAACAAGAAAATATAATGGTCAAGACTTATCAAGTGACTGGCAAGAAAGTAAAATTGTCAAGACAAAAAGCATGATCTAAAGGAAAATTATACTAATCAAGTTGAAACTGCAATTTCAAAGGAATTCAAAATGACCAACACAGAAGTGTGATCTATAAGAAAGTAAAATTGTTGTGAAAAAGTAAAATGTTTAGGAATTACCGAGCAATCAGCAAGAAAGTAAAATGGTTAAGACTTACCTAGCAATTGGCAAGAAAACAAAATGGTCTAAACTTACCTAGCAACTAACATGAAAGTAAAATGGTAGGACTTACCTAGTGATTGGTCTGAAAGTAATATGGCAAGGGCTTACCTAATGGCTAGCATGAAAATAAAATGGTCAAGACTTACCTAGCAACTGGTAGGAAATTAAAATGATCAAGTCGGGACAAGATGAGTTGAATGATTGCATTTCTCCACCTAAATAAAGAGTTAAATAGCTTAAATACAATGTCTAGCCATGCATCATGAAAGTAGGCATAACTTGGATGCAAATGAAGATTTTTGTCATAATGCAATGATGTAGTTAATATAACTTGGACATTATGCAAAATTTAAATTTTGATGAAAATCTTGAGAATAAAGAATGCAATGGTAAGCTTATGAAAATTGTGACAAAGAAGGATTTAAATTTGACATATTTGCTTCCACATTCTGTTTTGAGACATTCCTAAAGGTGTAATCATGAGGAACAACATCAAGCCCAATTTCTTTATAGAGAATTTCAAATTGATTTGTCTTAGTGTCTCCTCAGTCTTTGATCTAGCAAAAAGAGTTTCTTCTACCCAAGATAAACTTATTTTCTAATGCCAAGTGAAAAACATAGTCCTTTAGGCAATACATTTCCTCACAAATCTCCTCCACATATCAAAGGTTTATTGACTGTGATTTAAAATATAATTTTATGTTCAACATTTCAACTATCGTTGGTAATTTCAAATGCTCTTTGCAATCTGCCATAATTGTTGCTTAGAAGTATGTAACAAATCCAAAAATTGTAGGGCCTTTAGATTTGGAGATTCTTCTACATTTTTCTTGTAATGTTGTACCATAACCTAATGATAACCAATATTGTCTTCATGACGCACATAAACATTGTTAGAAGTGCCTACAATATTTGCATTGTAATCATAATGAAATCTTGTCTAATTCTCTTCATAGGGGTTTATCCAATGCCAAGAATTAGGTTTAAAACTATAGCTATATAGACGAATCTTTACTATGTTAGGAGCCAATAGTGCTGCACTTTTACTTTATTACAAGGAGGACAACAAAGATTGCCGTTAGAGTGATATAGTAGCAACTGATAAGCATATGAAACAAAACCATCAATCCTATCAACAAACTCTTGCCTAAGTCCGACTTGACTAGGATAATTTTTGTTATAGATACGTACGTATGTACACAATAACTAACAACCTCAAATACATAATCCAAATTTCATTGCACAATAACTGAAATATAAATAACACACATACATATATATCATATATATATATATATATATAAATGCATTTAAAAGGTATACAATAGTCAAGAAATTTTGGTCATGCAAAACAAATACGACATTTGAGAATAAAACAAGTACTTACCTCTTATTTGAGCTATAATAACTAGCAAATTAACTACACCAATGAAATGGTCTTTAATTCTTGTGGTATGTTAAAGAGATAGTGAAAGAAGATAGAGAATTGGGAGAAAAGAGAAGAGAAGATGGCAGAAAATGGGAAGAGAGATGAGAAGACTGAGCAAAATGAGAAGAAGAAGCAAGTGGGTACTTTTTAAAACCCTTTTTATTGGCAAATTAATTGAAATTCTGAGGGGTAAAGATAATTCATTTTTATTGACTAATGTATTAGCAAATGACTATTAGACTTTTTCAATTTCTTTTATTTAACTGGCGGGACAATCTGCTGATAAAATTACACTTTCTGGTGGTAGCTGACAGTAATATTTAAAATAAATATTTTCAATAATTTACTAGTAAATTTACTATTTTTGGCGGATTTATAGTGGCTAGCTATTGGAGATATTACCAACGTCAATATCCACCGGTTATTAGACATACAATAATACATATGGTAAAAATTTTAACCAATTTACAGTGGTTTAGCCTCCCGTAGTATTACCATTCGCTAAGCTGTCAATTAATATGCCAAACAATATCTGCACCACTTGGCAAGAAATGCGCGCACAAATTTCTAGCAAAATTATTGAGAGATATTTCAATTTGCAGGTAAAATTAAAGTTTTTAGTTGGCCAACACGCGTCCCACCAAAAATCCCCCAATAAAATTAAATTTCCTTTATTTATACCAGTAGATATTTTGTTTGGCAGAAATCAGAAAATTTCTTGTAATTCTCTCTTGGCCTTTACTGCATCATCCAAGAACTCTAACAAGATTCCGATGATGAACATTACTAATAAGCTTCACTTCACTTTCAAAATTGTTCTCCATCCTGGCAAATTGGGCTAAAACTAATTTCATTACTGTAACTGCTTTGCCATTTTTCAGAGTACTCTATTCTATAATGTGAAGATTAGGAAATTTAATCTTGAATGTAATTCATCTTTTCTTCGAGGGGATCCGATCCCCTACAAGTGTTAAAAAAATTAATGAGTGAATGGAGTGGAACTGACAAATAATAAATATTCACTAATTTTTGAAATTTGTCTAAAGTCAGGGATCCATGAGGGATTCAATCCACTTCTGGAGGCATAGCTCGTTAAAAAATTTCTTCCTTTTGTTCTTCTTTTAGATGTTTTGACTCAAAAAACACTTGTCCTTAAACATTGTTTTTTAAATCTTGATTGAAATGTTGAAAATTAAAATAAGTTCACCTTGTACACAACTCCAAAACCTCCTTCTCCTAGTTTGCTTTCTTCACTAAAATTTTTTGTTGCAGACTTCAAATCTTTAATTTATAGCTATAGTTTACTAGACCTTTCAACTCAGTTGCACCCAATATGTCACCTGCTAAGAAAAACATAAATTAGAATCTTTTAATAAATCATCGGATATAAGAAATCTTCCCTTTTTTTCTTTTCTTTTTCTTATTTAGAGAAAATCTTGTTATAATAAAATAAGAAGAAGAAAGAGATGTTATTTTCGTCCTTGGATGCAAAGTATAGCAAGCTGATGAAAGAACAAAACATGAATATATATACATATATATATATATATATATATAATGTAGAATGTACCAAACGAAAAATATCAAATAAAAATAATGTTGCATATACTCTATTTGAGTACAAAAAATTGTATAATGTATAAGCCAAATACTAATAGAGTTGTTCCTAATTGATTTTGTTTAATGATTTATTGTTCATCAAATTGCACAAGAGTAGCAATATATGAAAATAAAAATCCAAGGATTTCTTTTGAAAGAATAGAAATCATGAGGCAAACTTAAAGGATCAAATACCGTGGAACAAAAGGTCTCTAGGGAGGATAAGTAAGCATTGCCCTGCAAATGGTAATACCAAGCATGTACCACAATTTTCTTTTGAGAAGAAATGAAACCCGTAGCATCACGTTAGATTATTGCTAGCTCAGCAATAAAAAATAAAGAATTTCCTTCTTGTCTTTCCCCTTGGAATCCTCTTGGACTGCTTTGATCTTCTAAACCAGGCAAATAATGCAAGGATGATGAGAACAAGACCTACTCCTCCCACAACTTCACCAATAATGCCCCCCTTCTTGCTTGAACCTCCTGCGAGACAAAAAAGGAGTTCATCTCAGTTTCAAATACCCACTTGCCCTCTTTAACCTTATATTTTCAATGATCCAAAATCAATGAAAATGGAGTGTCATTTTAACTGTGCCATCTTTTAAGAAGGGTGCGATATCTATGGTCTGGTTATCAGCAAAGAAGGTTGTCTCTGAGTATCTCATAAGACACCCAGCATCAAATGTTCTGCCATCAGTATTGGGAAGACAACTCTGTATGTTGTTGCATCCAACTTGCATGCAATCCAAACAACCACTCGCTGTGGCAGTGTCAGCATATTGTGCAATGGCATAAATTGCAACCCCAGCCACTTGTGTTTTAGTAGCTGCAAAATAACCAGAAATTTTTGGTGTGGCTATCTGAAGATCCATTAACACTTGTTGTGCAACAGCACTAAATGTAGCTCCTCCGTTTGCAGTCTGATTCCCACAAAGCATGCTATTGCCAGGCTGAGTGGTCTGGACATTGAAGACGTTGTCCTCTTACCTCAACACCTTATGAAGTATCCATCATTTGCAAACAATTGAAATTAGAAATTTGTACTATAGTTTCTGTATATTAGTTTCATTTAAATTAAGTTCATTATGACATTACTGGTTTAATGTACCAATGCATATAAATTGGGGAAATTTAATTGCACTAAATCCCACTCAAACATTTTACGAAAGTGTTTGATTTATTGGTTCCACAGTCTCAATAAATTTAATGGTTCAAATTCTTTTCAATGACCTTATTCGGGACAGCAGTGAAAATTGTATAGGAGGATATGCTAGAAATCTGGGAAGATGATCTGTGTTTAAGGCCGAAGCTTGGGACCCTTGATTTGGTTATAGGAAGCATGGAGTATGGGATACAGAAATGTGATTTTAGAGACTGATTCGAAAGCTTTCATACAGACGATTAAAAATGAGAATAGCAAAGGTGTCCAACAGCAGCTTCTGGAAAACAATAGAGAAAATGATGCAGAGAGATTAAAAGATTCAGGGCCAGCATGTATAAAGAGAGGGCAATTACTACGCTGATTGGATAGCTGGAAAGGGAGGTCAAGCAGAGTATGGGGTCCAAGCCGCACCAAAAGAAAGAGTATAGGGTCCAAGAGATGGAATATCCCCCGATGGAGCTTCAGATCTTGTTGCTAGCTGATTTTATGTGGGTCACAAGGACCCTTGCTGTGAATATGAGGTAGTTTCCTTCTTTTGGCCTTCGGGCCCTTTGAGTTACAAAAAAAAACGTTGTATATATATAACAATAATTTAACTAAATAATATCATCTAAATAAAATTCAATGCCATTTTTTATAACAATAATTTGACTTAGTGATATTAGCATTATAGACGACACGGACACCTTTGGCTCCGGCGGTGCCGTTGCGGATTTGGACTATGGCGGTGGCGAAGCAAGCAATGCAGTCAGCCTTGGAGAGGTAGTTTCTGCGTTGAAACAGCAAATACAGGGACTGCTCCCTCGGCTGCTTGTGCTGTGGCAAAGAGCTTGCTTTGGTTGATCACTTGGTTTCTGAGGTCTGAAAGCGTCGTGTTTAGATTGTCATTAAAATTGGGCAAGTTGGTGGCGTTGTATTGGCTGAAACCTTTGTTTACTAGAAAGACTTGTGGGTCTCCAACTGAACCATGAATGGTGCAAGAAGCTTAAGTTGCAGCATCTTTTTAGTTTTGTGTCTTCAACTTTAAGTTACCTCTTTGGTATGTGTGATCATGTATATGAAAGGATGAAGAATGTGGGAGGTCATGCCGTCAACGAAAAAAAAGTCAGTTTGTAGGATAATTCTCTTTCTACAACTTTAAGTTACCTCATTGGTATGTGAGAATGTATATAGATAACTCTCATACAATTTTTGCTATAGAATTATCGCATCACAACTTTATAATTATTAGTTGTTTGCGTGGGATGCAAATTATTGAGTTCCACACAAATAATTAGTAGTTATAGAGATACAGTATAACAATTCTGTGATAATAATTTGTGAGAATTCCTGTTGTTTGTATTTGAAGAGTGGAAATTCTATAATTATTAATTGTTTACATGACTTGTTTTAATTTTTCATTTTTTCTAATTTCTTCATTTTTTTATTTTATTTGTATCTATATTCAATTTTTTAAAGTACTAATTGAATATTGAAATTAAAATAGTAATTTCATTAACATTCTAAAATTATAATAAAATTCAATACAACTTTTACAAAGTAATTCAAATTTGAAATCTATTAATAAGGATCGGGCTAATTAGACCATTCAGAGTTGTAAGACGATGGGGCTTGTCAACTTCCGGTAGTGGCTGCATCAGTGGTGGCTTGGCAAAACTAGCATCAGCATTGTGGACACTATGCAGAGAGGTACCTTGCATCTGAGCCTCTAGTTGGGCTTGCAACTGGTAATCAACAAAAAAAATTTTTAAAAAATAAAAGTATTAGTATTACCAGGTAAAATTTTCCGCTCCTGGCAAGAAAATTAATGATCAAAATTGTATATCCTCAACTAATTTTTACTAACTGATTTTATTCATTGGAAAATTTGCTTCTAATTTAATGTTACCAACAGATGAAAAATCCACTTAATAGTGACATTACAATCGTAAATTAGTGGGACCCAATAAATTATGAAGTGTTTGTTGATTTATTTTAATGAAACTAGTATTTTGCATTAACAATATATTCTATAAATAATTAGGAAGTGAGGTATATGAGCTTATGTGAAGAAGAGTAATTCTTTTTTTGCTTTCACACCGAGTGTTTTCAAGCCACTACTAGATGAAAGATTATTTTTTGTTTTGAACGAAAAGTTATAAACAGTATTTCTTTCTGAATAAAAATCTCTCCAATACTCAAATTGGATTAAAGAAGAGTAATTGCCCAATTCTAACACAGAATAGCCACAACCAACACCTATAACTATTCCGTGTCAAGTGGGGCGTAGGAATAACATGGTTCCTAAAAAAGGTGTGGGTCCAAAAATAAAGAAATGATCAGATTCAGAGAAACTCTTCTTACATTAGTTACATCCGCACACTACAACAAAAATCATCAAGTCGCTTTGAAAGTTTTGACAAACCCAATTCTTTGCAATTTCATTGGCTTTTTCTAAAGTTGTAAAAATCGATTTTAATTAATTTAAATGATGCCCAAAAAGAGCAAAAGCTGTAATTCCCAAGTGGTGGAACTAGATTCTATAGACGTATTTTTGAAGTTAGAAAAAGAACACTGGCACGTGCATTGAAATTTAGACAAGCTTCCAAAGTGGTTGATGTCATGGCAGGTGTGTCTAGCAAATCAACCAACAGGGAGGACCGTTTGCATTATTGATATACCTCATGCAAATTCAGAGTCTATTCATTGTATTCAGTTCTCCACCAAATAAGTAAACCAATACCATTACTTGTGGAAAAATAATTAATCTTCCAAGAAAATTCAAAGAACGATCATAACTACATACAAATTACTTTAAAAGAAAAATGAGAAAAGGAAAAGAAAGTTCACATGTCAAGAGTACAAACCACATATTAAGGTGATTGAGACTGAACAAGTAGCACCCATAAACTGAAGTTTCATTGTTTTTCAATTTTTTACCTTTCTAAATTATCTCTCACAATCATCTACAATAATGAGTGTTTACCTACCTATATGGCTTTTTCTCATACCCTTCTGGTCATTTAGCTTCAGTGTTATTATACTTGAGGTCACAGGGTACTGTGTCGGCCATCAACAATCCTTGTTACTGTAGTTGAAGAAGAACATCATCATTGATTCCTTTTAAAAATCATCTTTATGTTAGAGGAAAGTGTTATGCGGAATAACATAATGGTCAAGGCGGATGACATATAATGGCCAAACCAAATAACACCATTGATGAATGATCAAATATACTTTCCAATTTTCTATATAAACCTAGTAGAAACCAATAAACAAAGTAAATGCATTAGCACTAAAGTAAATCAAAAGACACCAAAACATTTAACTTCTCCAACGTGAAGAAAAAAAAAAACTACTAATTGTGTTAATTTATGTTTGTTGAGTGTTTAACTATACATCTAAAATAAATGGTTATTTATTCTACTCGTAGACCCATAGAGCGAACTCCATCTTTGTTGACAGTTTCTCTCTGACAACTCCATCTTCTCGTTCAACCATTGCCGACTTGCTGACGGCCATCATCCTTAAATCTCGTATGAGTCTTCAATTTCTTCAATGTAGAGATGTGTGGGTGAGATTGTAAGCTTGAATGAATTTTGGGATGGTGTTGGTGTTTCTAGAAAGAAACAGAGAGAACTCAAAGTAAAGGTAAGGGGAGGATTCAGTTGAGAACATCAGAAGTCTATAAAAAGCTGATACCGGTGGCCACATTTACTACGCTTGCCTGCTTATGGTCTAATGGCAAAAAGATGGGATCAGAAATGGAAGCATATAAAGGAAAAGAGAATAAATTATGTATCCATGGCATTAGTCATTTTGTAATCAATATCAACTTTATACAGTTTAACTAAATATAACTCTATTTTATAAAATTTATAAACCTATATATTTAAACATAAAATTTTAAAAGAACTAGTTTTTAATATTAGTTTTTTAATTCAATTATATTTACAGTTAATTCTATTCGCAGTTTGACCAAACCAGCATATGATCAACATTCACTTCTACAAATGTTTGGCCACTGTAAACAGATTTTTGGAAGCCATGCTTCATTGGTTCTTTGTGTATATTTGTAAGACTTGTTAAATTCGGTGCTTTCTATATGTTTTTAAGTGCGCATTGTTCTCCTCTGGTGGAAAATTACGGGTCCATTGGAATTGAATTTTTTTTGGTAATCATTAGGACTGTAATTATTGAAATTTCACTGAGTTAGGAAAAGAAAATTCATCACATTCTGCACTGCTTGTAAAAGAGGTGCAATCATGGTCCTTAGTCGCTGTTATGGGTGTTTTCTTCATTTTATATAGTATATAAGTGTGTTTGAAGAAATGGGACAGGTTTAAAAGAGTGACACATATATTTGGATCAGGTCTTGGGAAGGCATGAAGGTATGGCACTTGACGGTTCATCGAATGAGTAATGGTGCTAGGAGTGTATAGTTCTACTACTGCAGTGAAAAAGCTGTTGTAGAGACATCTAGAACTCATGAAAATCTATGAAGGTTTTGGGGGTGTCCAAATTATAGGGCAATTATCAATTGGGCTTTGTCATATTCTTATGTGTATTATGACATTTTGACAATGAAATTTATGAAATTTTAAAATGGTTACTATAAAAAATTTCACGATTATAAAGAGATAAGTTTTTCAATAAAACAAAATCAATCCTCAATAATTATATTTTTACCAAAGGATTTACCGAGGGTATAATGTTTGTTGGAAATTATTATTAACTAAATTTTTAATCCCTCAAAAATTCAATGGAGGGATATCCCTCGGTCAAATAAAATATATCCATTTAAAATTTATATTTTTTTGTAAAAAAATTATTTTAACAAACAATTTTTAATTATTGAAAGATTTATCTTTCAAAAAAATAATAACTTTATTTTATCGAGAAATAAACCTCTCAACATATATTTTATAATTTTTTTTTTTACCAATGCCTTGATAATAATTTGAATTTTTCTTTTCTAATCAAGTAATTAGGATCCCTGACAGATATTAGATCGTTTGATTTGTGGCTACCCAAGGATAAATCCCTTGATAATCAAATTATTTTATTTTTTATTAAATTAAATGTTATTTAAAACTCAATATATTAATGAAAATAGATAAAATTATAATGAAATAGTTGAATTCAAATAAATATTATAAAGTTTTTTTCAACAACAAAAGTTCAATTTAACAAGAATTTATGAATAACGACTAAAACTGCTATCTTATGAGTTAGTGTCAATCACATCGGTGGAGGGCTGGTGGCGTCCGTCACTGTTGTGGCAACAATTAGCTAGGTGGATAATCCAAGTCCTTATTGTCGGCCTGCTGAGTCATAAACTAGCCTACACCCATGCTATCATATTAGCTTCCATTTGGGCCAAGGGCGATGCAATAATGGCATCTATATGTTGTCTCATCTGCTTTGACTCTTGCCTCATTTTCTTTGACTGTTGTTTTAATAACTTCACCTGTTGCAATGTCTCCTCCCTAAGCTACTCCCTTATCTTGGTGTGGATAATCTTTAGGACATGCGGGTCTAGGTGACTCATAGAAGAATGGCTATGAGAAGTCAAGCTCGAAGCTGAATATCTAATGTGCCCATACCATAAATACGTCCCTTATACATGCGGCCTACTGATTGTTTCCACACCTCTCAGTCAACGATATGGCTTGCATGGGAGCTCTCACCTTGCCCATTCAAATACTCTTGTAATAATTGGGACAGGCATTGCACTTCAATCATGTACTTCTCTTGTAATAAAAGCATAATAAAAGCAGTTAATTAAAATTAATATTTTTTTCAACTAACTAAAAGCTTATTAACATTTTAATCTCCAAATAACAAAAGTGTTTGTATAGCTTATCTCAGCTCTTGGCTCAACCCAAAAATTGTGCTTGTTTCTCTAATAGGTGTATTTGAAAACCTCACCTGGATCAGCTATGCATCCAATTAACTACTCTTAAAAAGATTACATAAATTAACAATTAAATTAAAGCAATGGTTACTTCATAGCAATGATAATATTTTATGGCAAAATGTGAAGTAATGTTACTAACCAATTTTTGTTGAGATGTCCTTAACTAGATAGACCCTTAAGTGTGGAGTGAGCCTCCCTTCTTGGAGACTCTATTCTTCTTTGCCTGCGCTACCTTGATTTTGAAGTCCTCGAAGTTCTAACGACTTTAAAGATCCTCCCAAATAGTAGTATGTATCCAGTCAACCTCTGCTTGGCCTCTTGAGTGTCCTTGTACATTTCTGATAAATGCTTCAATCCTCGACTACCAGACACCACCCACATGTGGTTGTGGTGAGCATCATCAAATGCAATCATTTTCTAAAAATATAAAACATATAAATAATCGCAAGCTCCCATAACTTGACTAAGATTAATATAAATCTAAGGTGTAACTTAAGAAATAACATTTTACTTGCCCTCTGCTCGCTATACTACATCTGACTAGTTTCTATAAGTATATCACCCCACATCTTGAAGGGTCGATAATGCTTTGAACAAATAATTATGGTCAAAACATGACTCCCTAATGGAGTGGGCCTCTAAGTATTGGGAGTCATAGAAAATATATAAATTTTATGTGAATAAAAAAATTTAATATTACTTAAACTACAATTAACATTCATATAAAATGAAAAATACATACCTAAATTGTCTATCAAGTACAATAACTACTCTATGATTTGTAACGGCCTCCTGTTGAGGCTAAAAAGATGAGGAAGGTGTGCAAGATGATATGGAGGCTATGATGAAGTAACAACAGATGGTGTGACAATGAGATCTGAGGCTAGGGGAGGCTAATACCTTGGTATAGGTATCATAGTCAATTGTATCGGGGATGAATGTAAAGTGGAGGAGTGGTATTGGTGATAAGTGGGGCGATACCAGTGGTAGGTGGGATAATCTAAGAGGACTAGAGCTGACTATCGGTATTTATAAGCCAACCCTTTTTACTTGGAGAATGACATCTAATAATAACAACTTTAGATTTATAATAAAATGTATTCAAAATTTACAAGATTTTAAGTATAAAAATATAAACATAAAAGCAAGAAAAACTCAAATATAATTTTGAAACTATCAGATTCTAGCATAAACTTAATAATCTAATCAACCTAATTAATACATATTTGACAAAATACCCTAAATAAGAATTATATCCTAATTTAAACTTGATTTAAATTACAACCAACTAATTCCTTTTCTAACATAAGGAACCAAAAAAATAATTTAATTTAAATGTAATCTACAACCAACTAATTAATTCATAGTAAGCTTATATTTGATTTGGGAATTAATTTATATTAATGAATTTCAAATTCTATAATAAGCTAAAATTAAAATGTAATTAAATAAAAAATTAGAATTAACACTTAATTCCAATGTAACTTAAATTACAGTTATAATCTAACTTAAATAACAATTATATCCCAATTTAAAGTTAAATTGCATTCAACTAACTTCGTTTAATATAACCTAAAGAATCTATCAGATTCATTTAAATTAAAGTGAAATAGGAATTAACATTATAATATATTTAATTAACACATAATCGGTATTAACTTCATAAAAAAATTTGAATTTGTAGTTTTAACTAAAACTCAATATCATACTACAAAGATAGACCCAATTTTTATAAAAAATTTGTTAGAGTATACCCTTAAAAATGGAGACCTCCTGCTATAAAAACAAATGAAAAATATAATTCAAAAAAATTATAAAGTCATGTACATATCCTAATGTCAGTATTTCTGGCATAATTAGATAGAAAATTAAGTCATTTATATATCATAATGTCAGCATTTTCAGCCTAATCAGACAAAAGTTAAGTCATCTACATACCAACACAATTAACATAAAATATTCAGCCATGACAATGTTGAGTCATATATTATAATCTCAAGTACATTAACTTTGTGATAAATTAGAAGGAGAAGTGTTACCAACTTACATAAAAATGAAGTATAGAATGAAAGAGAGGGAATGCTCAATCATGTTGCTCCCACAATGGATGAAAAAATAAAGAGAAACAAAATGTAAGAAGGAAGAGTGAGAGAAGAGAAAAGAACAGTAAAAATTAACCTCAATCCATAAAGATAGTAAAAGAGTATTAGGATTTGCTATGTTGTCCTGAAAATGGTTGGTATTTGGTCTAAACATTGTCGAACCTTTGCCTGAAGGTGAGAATTGCAACTAAAAAGAGAGAAAATAAGAGAGAGAGAGAGAGAGAGGGGGGGGGAAAGAAAGAGTGGAGAGCATAGGACAAGAGAGCGCGATGTTATCGATTGATGGATCAATCCATTAATAACATCATATTTAATAGTGCTTTGCATTAGAAAAATTTGGTTAAAATGTACAAAACCACCTTGAGCTATGCCTCAATTTTAAATCACCCTCCTAAATTTTAAAATTTTGTGACTAACCCTCCTTAACTATGGAAAATATGCAAAAGACCCTTTCCATCAAGTTTTCTGTTAAATTTTGAATGTCCCTTAGTTAAACTACAAATTGACTGAGGGAAAAAACAACATCTTTGCCCTATAAATGCTTGTTCTTAATGGGTAACAAGCAAGAACTTAAAAGAGCAATGGTCGCTTCCCCTATAAATGCTAAGATCAACATCTTTGCCCTAAACATCCTACAATAGAATGGAAGACTCAGTACTTAACAATAGGATATGAGAAACTAGAGTTCAATGTAGAAGGCCAAGCAAGGAAGGCTCTAAGTTTCCCACCATATCCAAAATAAAGAAGACCCATTAGAGCAAATTACAATTGTAGAATCTTGGAATCTCTTATTGAACAATGTGGGTTACATCACCTTTATATATTTCTTAGAAATCTGTCAAGCAAATTACACCATTTTCTTTATCTTCATCATCTCTTTGTATTGTTGAATTTGATAGCCATGTAGAAGTTTAAACCATTGGTTTGAATTTTGGATGGCTGAGATGGACATCAAATTGAACAATGCCGATCCCTTTGGCTTTTTATTTGAGCTTGGTTGCATTTCATCCTCCTAGGAGGAAGTCTTCTGTCATTTCCATGTTGTTAGACAAATTGTTATTTCATGCCAACATGAAGTATCGCCAATCCCCACCAAAATCCAAGGGCACTCCAATGATGTTCTTATGACATTGCTCTCCTAGACCTAGGATGAAGGCAAAGGGTTGACACCAAATTGGTAGCTAAATGCTCGCATATTGTTGAGGGCACTCCAACTATGAAGCCACCAAATTTTGGCCTTTGGAGAGGGGAGTATCTTTAGAGAATGGTTTGGGAGATTTGCCACACAAAAAATTGAAACTTCTTGGCAATGGGATTCTAAATTCTAATGCATAAAGTCACAACAATTTTGAGTTTGGTACTCAATGTCCAAAGAATGTACTGATATTGTTCAATCAAAGATAGTTAAAAGTGCTAAAATTTAAAGGTATTTGATGGGTGGGAGTTTTTCATCTTGTTTAAGGGTACTTTGGTCTTTTTCCTTGGTCAATTTGGGGTTTGACCATAGGACATTCAAAATTTAACAGAAAACTTAATAGAAGGGGTCTTTTATACATTTTTCATAGTTGAAGAGGGTTAGTTACAAAATTTTAAAACTTAGAAGAGTTATTTAAAATTGAAGCATGGTGCAAGGGGGTTTTGTGCATTTTAGGTAAAAAAATTTGTCCCTTTAATAATAGATCCTTTCCATCGATAAAACAACCAAATTTTTTAAAAACAAAGGCGCCGAGATTTGGCGCTATTCCTAATGGGTTTGTCGACATTATCAACAAACTGATCCATTTGTAATGGGAAATCTTTGAAAAATTGAAAAGATTTTTCCATCACACCCCATCTAATCTAAATTTTTTAAAAATTAAATACATTTTTTAAATCAAAATAATTACATAATATAGTTACAATACATCAATTAAAATGCAATCAAAAAATACATTAAATAATTAGGAAATTGAAAAACACTTAATGTCTTGTATGAGACATTCAACTATACATTACAAACAAAATTCCTTTAAATAAAAAATATTTATCAATATTAAAATTTAAGTAAAAATTAAATTTAATTACTATAAATAAATAAAACTATTATTAAATCTTAAAATAAATTTTAATACACTTAATGAAAGTTACTTATTTAATAAATAATTTGATTGATAATACACTTTGATTTAAAAAATTCATAATAGTTATTAATTACATAATTAATCATAGTAATAATACATACTATTGTTAATTAAGTATAATAAGTTTCAATTGAATTTCATTATTTTTAATTAAATCAATCTCAATTAAGTTTAATTAGTTTTAATTAACAATCATAATATCTTATTTAGTTATAATTTTTATAATTGATATCATGAATATTAATTAAGCTTAGTTAAAAGTGTTATTATTAATTTTTTATCAAACTTATGTATAATTTTTTCTCTGTGAAATTATGTTAGGCATTAATGAAATTATGATAATTACTAGTTCAAATTAAATCATAATTCATAACTAAGACAATATCAAATAACATAAACATAACATAATTTAAGTAGGTTTTAATCAATCGAATTCTTCTTTATCTCCTTCTTCATCAATAGCAATGGTAGCCTCATTATCTACTTCAATGTCATTAGTGTCAGATAAATTAGGTTCTTGAGTACTCTTAGAGCCACTTATATATTCAACTTCCTCTTCCACACACTAAACATGCTAACTTGTCTCCTCAGTTTCAACTTGCTCAAAAACCACCATTGTCATCACATAAGGAACCCATTGTTGTCTCATCAACAAGCATAATCCTGACTTGTTCTTATGCATTAGTTTGATAAGGTAACTCTATTTCATTATCAATCTCCACCCTTCCCACATCTTGGTCTTCATGAATATAAGCCAATTATGATTTCTAGCTCATTCTACGATTAGGTAAGATACATAGTAAACTTGCCTTGCCTAGTACATAATAATTAATCAATCAAAGGGTTCATACTTTCAAGACTAGTTTGCCTCAACAATCTTGAGCTAAGTATGAAGTCCTATCCCTTGTAGTCTAGTGGGGTCAAACCACTCATAGTAAAATAGGATAACTTTCTTGGAGAAATTTCAAGATAATCAAGTTCCAGCATGTCTGTAAGGATGCCATTATAATCATTGTCACTACCTATACCAATTCATTTGACCTAAACTCTATTGTTGTATTTTTTTTCTTTTGCCCTTATGACCAAGGTATTGTGTGAAACTCATACCTATTTGCAAAAAAACTTTGGCCAACTCTTTGTGTCTTTTGAAGGGCCCTATGCTAAAGTGTGGAGATTTGGGTTGTTTACACCAATAGCTAGATCATGCACTTACACACAAAAAAAAAAAACATAAATAAATTTGACCCACCATACTCCATAAATAAATATATATATATATATATGTATAATATGCACACATGTATCATTACTTGCTTAACCCCAAAACTAGGATGCAAACTATTCTTGGATCAACACTTTCAATTACTCAACTGGGACACTGGAAACATGCAAGAAAAAATTACAAGATATGCTATTTGGAACTAAACACATTTCACTAGGATTAAGAAGTAATTTTCAATTTAATTGAATGTAAAAAACTTACTTGAGATATGGCTAGGCTTCATCACAGTTCAAAAAAATATGCAAGATTATGAGCTTGTACTTCGTAGCATAAAGCCATCTTGTCTTGATTGTTCTCGAGGCATAACTAGGTTACCTAGCATAGCTTCATAAATAAGTGCAAGAGTAAATGCTTCATGGAGTTAGAGAATAAAGAAGGAAAAATCCTTTCTAACTCGCATAGTATGACAAGAATGTTTTGTTGCATGGTGAACAAGTCATCTTCCCTCAATGTAGTTGAGCACAAGTCTCAAAAAGATTGACTCAACTTTATAAGAGGCTTCCACACATTGTCAAGCAATGGTTTGAACACATTCGGCATCCAACATTTGATAAATACCTAATAGCTATGACCTTTCATGCTAAATAACTTTCCATCCACTTTGTCCACATATCTAGCCAAGTTTAAGGCATAACCATCCAACATTCTAAACTTAGAAACCCATTTGCATATAACTCTTCTCTATTACAAGCTTAATGTGTAGGTGGCCTTAGTCTTGGCAAACTTGTCATTGACCTATTCTATCAACACTAATTCGTGTTGCTTGTGATATTCTTTCAAGTCCAGCCTTTCTTTATCTGCAAGGGCAGAACTAGGTGTAGGCCAAGGTGGGTCCTAGCCTCCCTTGAACTTTTGAAAATTTCATACATATCATTAAAAATTTTTAAATGTTTTAATTTGGTCCCTCCTGAAATTTTGTAAAATTTTATATATTACTTACAATAATTTTAAACATTCATAAATAAGTCCTTATGTTATTTATTTTATTTTGATTTTTAATGTTTAAAACAACCTTTAAAACTTTAAAATTTAACAAAAGACCCCACTTCTCCCAAATCAACAAAAAGAAACTATATAGCTAAATAATCCACATAAAAAAAAAAAAAAACCTCACTCAAAGTCAACACCTTATCCACTCAAAAGGAATAGTCATCAAATTGCTCAACCCACCTCAAACCTCATTTCACAGTGCACACATGACACACTTTGTATATAATGACTACTTTAACTCACTCAAGACCCCATTAGAAAAATCCACTCTAATAATACACATAGAGTGGAATTAGAGTACTATTGGATGGAAGTTAGTCAACATGGTCAAACTAGGGTGGAGTGTAGGTTTTAAACAAAATTTAAGTTTAATATCAATTGAAAAATATCAAGGGGATTATGTATAAGTTACTCATTCTAAAATGTTTTTTTAGCAAATGTGTCTAGCGGCAATTTTGAGAGTTTGTGGAGTCCCATTTTGCTTTTTCCTAGGTTTGGGTAAAATGTACCTTTTTGTCTCTAACTTTGGGTCAGGTTTTAATTTTGTCCTTTAATTTTTTAATCGTTGATTTCATCCTCCAACTTTCTTAACATGACCATTGCATTCCTTCATCAATGAGTTTTCACCAAGTTGAGTAATTCTACATGTAATCAAATGCAACAAATAGCATCATTTGCTACACACATGACACTTGCATAACGTTAACTTTTCATCCCTAAACTTTTAGTTCAGTTTCAATTTTGCCCTCTAACTTTTTTTTAGTCAATTTTGTCCTCTAACTTCCAAACCATTACAAAAGTTGTCCTCAAGCCTACCATCACTAGTCCAACAATAAATTCCTTAATCATAAACTCCAAAACCCTAAATCCTGAATCTTAAATCCTAAAATTCCAATCCCAAACCTTAAACCTTAGATTCCAAAACCTAAAACTCTAAACTCCAAACCTTAAAATTCAAAACCCTAGACTCTAAAACCTTAAGCACTAAACAATTAATCCTAAATCCTAGGTAACTCAGAACCTTAAATCTCCTAAGCTTGTGGGTATGTGCCCTTGTTCCTTCCACATTAATTCCTATTTTGGGTTTTAGAGTGTAGGGTTAAGAATGATTTTGGATTTTAGGTTTTAGGATTAAGCATTTAAAGTTTAAAGTTTTGAGACTTAAGGTTTTGGGTTAAAGGTTTTAAGGTTTGGAGTTGGGACTTTAGAGTTTAAGATTCAGGGTTTTGAAGTTTAGAATTTGTGATTAAGAGTTTTTGGGTTAGACTAATGGTGATAGACTTGAAAAAAACTTTAGTGATGGTTAGGAAGTTAGAGGACAAAATTGACTAAAAAAAAAAGTTAAAGGATGAAATTCAAACTTAGCTAAAAGTTAAGGGACAAAAGCTTACCGTTATACAAGTGTTATGTGTACAACAAATAGTGCCATCTGCCACATCAAATGAAACATAGGATTGCTTCATTAAGTTTGATGATGGCTCATGTACAGAGGAAAATTGGTGATGTTAAGAAAGTTATAGGACAAAATCAATAACAAAAAAAGTTAGAGGACAAAATTGAAACTTGACCTAAAGTTAAAGGATGAAAAGTTACCTTTTGCCAAATATTTTCATTCCTCTAAGAGTATATGCTCTTTCCACTCAAATGAAGACACATATTTAATTTTGTCAGTACTTTTAATTAGTGAGAAATTACTAATCCAAAATTAAATAAATTTAAAAATATTTATGTTTATTTAAGTGGAATAAGTATGTACTCCTTGAAAATTTGTTCTTTACCAAAATTTTAGTACAACTAAAAAAAAATTAGAGTTGACTCTTAGGAAACCTTGGAAATCTACTAAAAAAACCACTAAAAACCTTGGAAATTTGCTTGAGAAACCACTGCATTTAGTTTAGTGAGTTGCCCATGGCTTTTTCACAATAGTATGGTGAACCCCCCCCCCCTTCTACCACACCAATTAAACACATTTTGAGAAGAACAAAAATTTCTATGAACAATTAGGAAAGCTCTATCTTTGTGCTTGTACCCTACCTATTTTGAGGTTTTATTTTACTAACAATCATGTTAATCTAAATTTTACAAAATACTCACTTAAAAGATTTTAAATTATTAAATTTATTAGGTCTAGTATATTAAACTATGGAACTCAATAATCTAATAGCACACAATATAGTTTGTATGAATTTAGTGAAACTCCTTTCCATGAGAGTTACTTTCTTTTTTATTAATGCTCGAAGATAGTAGTTGTGAAGTGTATGGACTTCTATTACCACTTTTCAAGCAAAAAATGCCTAAGTGATTGCTTCCACAAGTTATGTAACAAATATCTGGCCTATTCCTTGTTATACATATAGTCACTGGGCCTATAGGAAAAAAGAGTTCACTAAAATCATGGAAAAAGGGAAGAATAAGAAAGATAAATTTCTTGAATCTCCAATGATCTTGATAAAAAGATTGTTTATTTCTACAATTGACTTTAGAAGTAATAAGTATTGACAGAATAATTTGCTTTGTGGCAATTGACCAAGTGATTGTGTAATAAGTATTGACAAAATAATTCATACCCTTTTCTAAAACACATACAACACTTGGCAAAAAATTTTATAATCTTGGTAAATTTTGTACAATGACTTCATAGCATAGCATTCCATCTCTAAAGGGTAAGAATAACTAAATGGAACTTCATTTTATGTTGAGTGCCTCAAACTTCCTAGCCAATCTCCTCTTAATAATAACAACTCTCTATTCCAATAAACTAAAATTGACCACAACCTCATTTAAAAGAATCAAAACCATTAATTTTACTGGGTCTCACATATGAGACACAAATCAATGGCCCACACCCTATTTAGTGAGCATTTAGTAACCCTAGAATTTTGGTTTCCTAATAATTAAGCCATTCTTTGTCAACAAACAATTCTCAATTCCATTTTATTAGTTCATTGCCACAACAACCAACATTTTACATATACTTCCTATTTGTAAAACTAATGTCCAATTGCATGGAATTCCTAAAGAAAGTAATGAAGAATAACACTTCTGCTTTGTTAGATTTTAGGATGAAAGCTGGTTTAAGGAGAGAGAAAGAAAAGTACGAAGAGTAATTGAAAGTGAGAAATAAAGATACTGGAATTCGTTACTTCTGATAGAATTACAAGATGAGTTTATATACAATGAGACTAATGGCAAATAATAGAGTTTACCTCAACTGACTGAACCACCTAAACATTGACTATTATAACTAACTGTTCCTCATGTTGACCAATGTTGACTCATCTCTCATCTTTAATATCCCTTTTCAAAATCAAGGTGAGGTCAAGAAACACATTAAGTTTGTCTTAATGAACAAGAAACCAAGAGCATGAAGTCAATTGGTGAGAAGATTAGCTACTTGATCAACAAAGGGGATATGGCACATTTGAATTAAGTTATAAGCAACCTTTTTGGTGCACAAAAAATAGGTCTATTTTGATGTATTTTGTTCTAGCACATAATATTGGATTATGAGCCATATTAATATTTCTTAAATTATCACATAGGATTAGAGTTGGTGTTGCAGCCTTACGACCTAATTCTAATAACAAAGATTGCAACCACATTACTTCTACAACAGCTAAGGAAAGACTCTTATATTCAGCTTTAGTGATGGACTAAGATAGTGTGTGCTATTTCTTGGTTGACCATGACATTAAGGAATCATCAAGATAAACACAAAACCATGAAGTTAATTTCCAATCATTAGGATTTGTCCCCTAGTCCACATCACAAACCACTGTGAGCTTTAAATTAGAAGATGCCTTAAGGACAAGCCCATGCTGCATAGTTCTTGCCAAGTACTTTACAATAAGCTTGATAGCCTTCTAGTGAGCTTGAAGAGGGTTATGCATGTATTAACAAATTTTATTAATAATAAATGCAATTTCTAGCCTTGTAATTGGAGTTTATTGTAGAGCTCTAACAATGGAGCAATAGAGATGAGGTTTAGAAACTTGATCACTCCCCCGAGCTGATAATCTTGTTTTGGAAGTCATAGGAGCCTTTATAGCTTTGAAATTTGTACTTTGCACTAACATGAAAGATCAATTATATACTTTTGTTGAGATCAAAACAAATCACCAAAGGGAGTATGAGAAACTTGAATTCCCAAGATATAGTGAAGAGGACTTAGGTCCTTCAAGGAATACCTACTATTCAATTTGTGAATTAAGCTAGTAATTTTAACAAAGAAGAAGCCAATGATGATAATATCATCAACATATACCAATACATAGAGAGGATAAGCATGAGTTACCTTGATAAAGACTGAGGAATCACACTTAGCACTCTAAAAACCAAAGTGATGCAAGTAGTTAAGAGTTTTTCATACCATACCCTAGGGGGTTGTTTTAAGTGATAGAGGGCTCTGTGTAATCTAAGTACCAATGAAGAATTTTGAGAGACAAAACTAGGGGGCTGAACCAAGTAGACTTCTTCATGCAAGTCACCAATTAAGAAGGCATTATTCACATCAACTTGGTGAATATGCCACTTGAACTGAAGAAAAATGGTGAACAACACTTTTAATTGTCACAGGCTTAACCATAGGGCTAAAGACTTCATAAAAGCCAATGCCCTCCTGTTGATGGAAACCCTTTGCAACAAGGTTAGCCTTATAATTTTGCACATTTTGACCAGGGTTTCTTTTACTCATAAAACCCACTTACAATCAACAAGATTTTACCTTCTAGAAGTGAAACTAGGCTCCAAGTGCCATTTCTAATTAAAGCTTCATGCTTTTCTATCCTATCATTTTTCCATCTTAGGTTAGTTACAGCTTCTTTTACTAAAGATGGCCCTTTATGGGTCATGTAAACCTTAGGCTCAAAAATTCTAGCCTTAGCTTGAGTAGTCATAGGTTGAGTATTTGAGATTGGTTAAGGTTGATGACTCAAAATAGTGGTATCAAACAAGGGATAGAGTGGGACTGAATGAGTGGAGATGCTATGATTAGAACTATAATTAGAGAATGTATTGGAGGAATAAGTGGCTAAGGGAAGAGAAGAAACCAAAGGTGAGTAGCTAACACAGAGATGATGATTGTCTGAGAGAGAATGGGTTGAGATTGAGACATGGAAGCATAAGGGAAATGGGATTCATTAAATGTTACATCTTTGGAAATGTAAATTTTCCCATTAGAAGTCAGACACTCGTACCCTTTATGGTGTAACCTATAACCCAAGAAAATGCATTTACTAGTTCAATACTAAAATTTTGGATTATTATAGGGTCCCAAATTAGGATAACAAGCACAACCAAAAACTTTCAGGATTTTGTAGTATGGTTTGGTTTTGAACAACTTTTCATGAGAGCTAAGATTAGAAAACTTATACGGGCAATCTTTTAATGAGAAAAACTAAAGTTCTAAATGTTTCATCCTAAAATTTGGAAGGCAGTGAAGCCTTATGAAGTAGCTAGACATAACCCCACATCAACAATATGCCTATGATTTCTTGCAATAAGGCCATTTTGTTCATGATTGTAAGGGCAAGAGATTCTATGAGCAATGCCACTAGTAGTTAGGTACTCTGAAAAAGCCCTATATTCACAACCCAAATCAGTTTGGATTGCCTTAATTTTGTAGTCCAACTATAGTTTAACATGATTTTTCAAATTTAAAAAGGTTTGAAAAGCCTCATTTTTTTGTTTAACACATAAATCCATGTATGCCTACTGTAGGCATCAATGAAATGGATGTAATACTTGTATCCATTGGATGAAACTATGGGTGCTAGACCCCAAATATTAAAGTGAATCAACTCTAGGGGAAGTAAGGTGACTTGTGCAATTTTCCATCACAGCAAGAAGTATAAAAAGAAATGTCACCATTTTTATTTAGTAAAGGCATATTACGTGATTGTAGAGTATTTTTTAGTACAATGGAGTTGGGGTGACCAAGCATATAGTGCCATAAGACCACTGTGGCATTTAAACAAGTTAAAGGCATAGCAATAATGGAGCAAGGTTGAATTCTATCTGAAGTTGTTTTGCCTTGATATGGAGAGGCAAAACTATCAAAGACATAGAGACCATCTCTAATTGTCCCACTCAAGAGAATTTAGTTAGTTCCCTAGGTTTTAACAAAATATTTGTGAGGGTGGAATTAAATAAAAAAAAACATCATTGTCCTTGACAAACTTAGAGACACTAAGTAAGTTCCTGGAAAAGCAATAAGTTTTTCAATTTGAAAATTTTGTTTGAAAAAGGTATAGAGATCATAGAGTTACCAATATGGTGAATAGGTAAAGCCAAGCCATTGCCTACCATGACCTTATCATGAACATTATACTCTTCTTTGGTCATCAAGTTTGTAGCATTTAGAATCATGTGATGTGTGGCTCTAGAACTAGGATACAAGGCTTGATTCAAGTCCATTGTTTGTGATGTAAACATTGCCTGAGGGGGTCTTATCATTGAAACTAGACCCTTTTTGTTGATTGTAGTCTTGGTGTGATGTAATGGCTTGAACATTTTGGTCAAACCTATAGTAATAGTATAAAGCAAGATGACCAAATTTGCCGCATTCCTAACAATGGCACTTTGGTTTTGTTTTTCCAAAATGACTAGCAAAACTACTAAATTGTCCTCCATTGCTTTGAAACCTTCCATTACCTACGTTTCTTCCAAAATTCACACCTTTGTAATCACCTCTAAAGCCTCCTCTAGAATTATATGCATAAGTTTGATGATTCATAGGGTAGTTTTGATGATAATTCTATGTTATTTGAGAATTTTTCTTGTCTCTATGATTTTCAAATTGAGTCAGATGAACTAAAGAAGAGTTCAATCATGATTCATGTGCTAACAATAAGGACTCAATGTCAGCAATAGTGTATGAATTAATTGAAGACACTATTGAGGTCAAAACGGAATCCTACTTTGGAGGAAGAACAATGAAGATTACTTCAATATGATCAAATGCACTTATTAGACCACCAACTAAGCAAGAGCATTGAAGCACTGCTTATTTGAGTAGGAATTCATTTATGGTGTTGTTTGCTTTGTAATTGAAATTGAAATTGCTTCACCTTAGCTTTGATTTGAGTTTCAAAGAAGATTTCAACCTATTGCCAGACTTGATAGGTCATTTCACAACCAACTATTCGAGTTAGAACCAATTCACTTATCGAAGAAAGAAACCATGAGAGAAGCAATTAATCTTGCTTCTCCCGTTCAACAAATGCCTAATTCACATTTCTACAATTTCATCTTCATCATTGAGAAATTTGTTTGGAATGTCCTTTTCTCTTTTGATGAACTTTTGCAAGCTATGTCCTTTAATGGCAGCAAGAATTTGTTTTTGCCACAATAGAAAGTTGTAATCATCTAGCTTAATTGAGATTGTATGATTGAAGGAGATTTTAGAATTTGTTGTTATTTCTATGATCATTTTACAGATCATGAAAATGGAGCTTTGATACCATGTTAGGTTTTGGGATGAAAACCAAGTTCAAAGAGAGTGAAAGAGAAGTGCAAATATTCTAGAATTCATTGTTTTTGAGAGAATTACAAGATGAGTTTATATACAATGAGACTAACAACAAATAATAGAGTTTGCATCTAAGCAACCTAACCACCTAAACATTGACACTTATAACTACCTGTTCCTTATGTTGACCAACATTGACTTACCTCTCATCTTCAATACTTCATATGACCTTTGGTTGAGAGTTGCCCTTTAATATATATTTTTGCATCATATAATCACCGAGCTGATAATATAGATGTGGAGGCAGAAGGATTAGATGTGGAGGAAGCAATAAAGGTGGAGGTGTCCATGCAGGACCTCAAATTTGATTCAACCAAAATAGGCATAGATGGACGCATGTGCCCAAGTAAGCTCTTGCTTTTGAGTAGAACCACAACTTCAGACATTGTTGGCCACATTGAAGGCGATGCTTGAGTGCACAGCAAAGCAATTTCTATGATTTTCTTCACTTCTTCTGCGTCATATTCATTGGGGTCTAAGGCATCATCCACCAACTCCAAATGCTGACCTTTTTCATAATGTTCCCAGGCCTGCAAAGTGGATTCCGTGTTCTTAAAGTGACATGGATTAAAGAAATCTACTGCTTCTATATAGATCTAAGACATTGCTTACTTGTTGAAGGAGGAACTCGCCATCATCATCCTCTGCCTTCAACTCATTGCTCCTTTGGCCGCTTATGATTTCTAGGACAACAACTCCATAGCTATAGATATCAGCCTTCTCTGATAATTGACCATGGATTGCATACTCAGGTGCTGTGTATCCCCTAACAAGCATAATTTAATTTTTTTAATTATCAATCCTACTATTCCCATATTTTAATCTTACTTAATTCTCACAACATATAATCTAGACTATTTAATTTACTAGCTTTCACAAACTGAACCATACAACCTACTTGGTCCTAATGTGTGGGCTTTTGTTGCTTTGGAGTTTTAGGAGCAACATTTTGTAAATATTATGGTGACAAAGGGGAAGTCTATTTTAACCAAAAATACTTACAAAATTTAAGAGATTTCATTTCTTTACTTACAATGTTCCCGCAACTTTTGTTTTAAGATGAGATTGGTCACCAGGTACAAGCCTTGCTAACCCAAAATCAGCAATTCTAGGCTAAAGGTCATCATCTAAGAGAATATTGCTAGTCTTTATATCTCTGTGTATGATACACACATGGAATTCCTCATGTAGATAGGTCAGACCCCTTGCTATCCCTAAAATTATATTATAGCGTTGCTTCCAGTTGAGGGAGCCTCTCTTTTCACCTGTTTCCCATGTTTACATTCTTAAGATTAAGGTAAAATGAGAAAAAGAAAGGAAAACATCATAAAATGCTTCAATTATTGGGCAATGAATAATGGCATAAGTTACCAAATAAGAATCCATCAACGCTACTATTTGCCATGTATTCATATACAAGTATTCTCTCTTGGCCTTTACTGCAACATCCAAGAAGTCTAACAAGATTCCGATGATGAACATTGCTAATAAGCTTCACTTCACTTTCAAAATTGTCCTCCATCCTGCCATATTCGACTAAAACCAATTTCTTTACTGCAACTGCTTTACCATTTTCAAGAGTGCCCTGTTCAATAATGTGAACACTAGGAAATTTATTCATGAATGTCATTTATCACTACTTTTAGGGGCAAATCAGATCCCCTACGAGTGTTAAAAAAACTAATAAGAGAATCGAGTGTGACTTATAAATAGAAAGTGTTCACTAGTTATTAAAATTTGCCAAAAGTTAACTACCAAAATCAAGGATCCGCAGGAGACCCTATCCACTGCTAGAGGCATAGCTCATTAAAAGATTTCTTTTTCTTTTTATTTTCCTCTTAGATATTTTCATTCAAAATACACTTTCTCCTGAACATTGTCTTTTAAATATTGATTGGAATATTGACAATTAAAATAAGTTTACCTTTTATACAGCTCCAAAACCTCCTTCTCCTAGTTTATTTTCTTCACTAAAATTTTTTGTTGCGGATTTCAAATCTTTATACCTGTAGTTTGCTGGACCTCGCAACTCGGTTGCACCCAATATGTCACCTGCTAAGAAAAACATAAATTGAAATCTTTTAATAAATTATCAGATTTAAGAAATCTTCCTTTTTTATTCCTTTTCTCATTAAGAGGAAATCTTCTTATTAAAATAAAATAAAAAGAAAAGGATGTCACTTTCATCTTTGGATGCAAAGTATAGCAAGATGAGTTAACCCAAAAAAAAGTATAGCAAGATGATGAAAGAACAAAACATGAAAATAGCAATAATTTAGTGAAAGTAGCATCACTCTAAAACAATAATCCAAAAATTTTTTATAAAAGAATAGAAATCGTGAAGCAAACTAAAAGGATTAAATCCATGGAACAAAAATACACTAACGAGGGCATACAAGCATTGCCCTGCAAATGGCAATTCCAAGCATGAATCACAATTTTTCTTTTCGGAAGAAATGAAACCCAAAGCATCACTTTAGATTATTGCTACCTTAGCGATAAAAATACAGAATTTCCTTCTTGTCTTACCCCTTGGAATCCTCTTGTGCCTTTTTGATCTTCTAAACCAGGCAAACAATGCAAGGAGGATGAGAACAAGACCTAATCCTACCCCAACTCCACTAATAATGGCCCCCTTCTTGTTTGAACCTCCCGCTAGACAAAAAAGGAGTTCATCTCAGTTTCAAATGAGATACTATTTAATATCCACTTGCCCATTTTAACCACATACATTTTCAGTGATCCAAAATCAATGAAATTGGAGTGTTATTTTTACTGTACCATTTTTTAAGAAGGGTGTGATATCTATGGTCTGGTTGTCAGTAAACAAGAGTGTCTCTGAGTATCTCATAAAACGCCCAGCATCAAATGCTCTGCCATCTGTATTGGGAAGATAACGCTGTATGTTGTTGTATCCAACTTGCAAACAATCCAAGCAACCACTCTCTGTGACGGTGTCAGCACATTGTGCAATGGCATAAATTGCACCACCAGCCACTTGTGTCTTAGTAGCTGCAAAATAACGAGAAATTTTTGGTGTGGCTATCTGAAGATCCATTAACACTTGTTGTGCAACTGCACTAAATGCAGCTCCTCCATATGCAGTCTGATTTCCACAAATCATGCTATTGCCAGGCTGAGTGGGCTGGTCATAGAAGATGTTGCTCTCATACCTCAACACATTATCAAGTATCTAACATCAAACATTTCAACTTTTAACATAAGCTAATGAACTGCTAATCTATACAAATTTTCTTGGTACAAAATCCCTATGACGGTCTAAACTAATCTATGCCCTCAGTGTATGAGCAAGAATCTGCAAACAATTGAAATTCAAAATTTGTTCTATAATTTCTGTAGATCGTATAGTTTCATTTAAATTAAGTGAGATGATTCTTGAATCTTGACAGTACTGTGCCTACGTTAGCTGTTTATGTATCCAAACTGGACCTAAGTGGTTTATGTATGAGAGTTAAAACGAAAAAAAAAAAAGGTAAAAACAACCAATCTGAGTAGAATACGAAGTTCATTATGACATTACTAGTTTAATATACCAGTGCATATAAATAAGAGAAAAGCTAATCTCATTGAATTTAACCACAAACATCTGCAAAAGTATTAGACTTATTGAGTCTTGCAGTCCCAATAGATTTAATGATCTAGATTTTCTTCAGCAAAATGTTTGTGAATTTTATTTGATAAAAATAAAGATACTACATAAATAATGAGTAATGCTATTCATGTTATATATTGCAGAATCTACTAATCTAAATTTTAACTAAAATCATTTAATTGTATATAAAAAAATATAAATTATCTGGATTTCACTTAATGTGCACTAGATAGTGTATAAATAACGTTGTACATATATAACAATAATTTAACTGAATAATATCATCCAAATAAATTCAATACCTTTTTTTGGTAACACTAGTTTAATATAACTTAATAAAAACATCCAAGTAATTTCAAGACCACCCTTTTTTATATTTGTTTCGTTTTCAATATTTAAACAATGGGTCATGGGAGGATCAAAGACCATGTGACTGCTAATGACTTAAGAAAACCACTTATACCATGAACAGATAATGTAATATATTTTTTCAATTGAATACTATTATTAGCATCTTTTTTTTAGCGTTGACTTTGTGACAAGCGTTAAACAAACCACTGGCGGCACAGGACGGAACATATCATTGGACCCATTAGGCAACATGGAAGAAAAATTATGATAGTACCAAA